>CM057459.1:1092937500-1095437500 GCA_016271365.2 Neoceratodus forsteri
GCGGTCCGATGTCTCAACCGGTCGAATTGCCTCCTCGGCCGCTGGGATTTCAGACCTTCCGTCTGTACCCGAGGCGTAAAAGCCGAGGTCGGCTAATCGGCCGAGATTATTCTCGACCCGATCGAGCCGTTATCACCGACTCCTGTCGATGATTCTTTGGAAAAGCCTTGATTCTCTCCTTCCCGGCGAGAGACCATGTAGTCTCCCGATCGAGCAAGAACCGGCCTCGGTTTTCACGAGCCCATCTCTCCCGATCGACAAAGCCGACACCGTCGGTCTCGATCAGGGAGCAAGTCCTCTTCGGTCGATCGACCCCAAAAGGACACAAGCACTCCCGCAAGAGGCGCCGCCACCGTTCCCCTTCCTCCTCGGACGAGGAGAGGCTTCGACGAAAAATTTGTCGACGCTGCGAGGATCTCATGTGGCAACAATTCCTGCTTGCAGGTCAGAAGCCGGCTCCTTCGGTGGTCCCGGCAATCTCTTGGCCTCAGCCTCTTCGGCCGCCTCAGACACTGATTGCTCCGGTGCTGGTCTCTTCGGGGGCTCCGGTGCGTCTTCCTTACAACGGGTTTCGAGTTCCCCACCAATTTTGGTGGAACCTCCACCTAAGCTGCCCCTCGGGGGTTCCTCAAGGAGGCCTGACAGTCTTGGGTTTCCCCACAGACTGTCAATTCGGTCACCCTGATCGCCTAGGCGTATCGAGGGGGACTTAGGTGGGCAGCCTTTATATCGGGACTCCTCCGATTCCGATAACACTGGCCTTCATTCTCTCGATGAGCTTTTGGCGTCAGGCTTGGAAGAAGGGCCTTCCTCCTTCCAGGGCATCCTCCGGCTCATTTCCGAATCGACGGGGATGGCCCTACAGCCTATCCAGAAAAAGGCGGAATATCCCCTTACGGATATTCTTAAGAGGGGGGATACCCCTACGGAGGCATTTCCAGTCGCCAAAGCCATTATTGGTCCGGCCTTGGAACTCTGGCAGCGTCCAGCCTCCTGCCCAGCTCCATCTGCCCACATGGCACGCAAGTACGCGGTGCCCACAGGGTCTTTGGCGGGGTTTACTGAGCACCCCTCGGCGGAAAGCCTTGTGACTGCCTCAGTATTCAGGCGGACGGGCAGCTCAGCCGATACTGACCGCCCTTCAGACAAAGAGTCCAAACTTATGGACCACTCGGCCCGGAAGGTCTATGCTGCATCATCTTTGGGCCTTAGTCAAGCAAGCTCAAGCGGTGATTATGGCACACTTCTCTCACGCCCTCTTGGGGTCGCTGGACTTGATTCTCCCCACCTCCCAGCTGACATGCAGACCATGGTCAAGCAGGTCAGGGACCGAAGCAGAGCTGTTGCTAAACAACAACTCCAGACTGCTCTGGGCGTGGGTGATTCTGTGCCCGTTCACTAGCTGCGCGGTATCCACTCGCGCGCGGGGCTTGGCTGAGGTTATCCTCCTTTCCGTGGATACTCAGCACAAGCTAGCTGATGTGCCCTTCCTTGGCACCCGACCTCTTCGGCCAGGGTGGCAGGTCACCTGCAGCGTGTCGAGTAATCTAATGCCACCTAGATGCTACATCCGCTGAGGGTTCTTCAAGTAAGAACCAGCAGAAGTGCAGGAAGAAGCCTTTTAGGTCATTCTACCCCTGCGGTCAGACAACCACCCTTCAGGGGGTCCTTAACAACAACGAGCTCAGGCTTGCGCCCTAGGCCCAACAAGGTCCCCACAGCCCGCAAGGGAGGCCGAGGTGCTGGTCCAGGTGCCCCCTCCTCCTCTAAGCCTGCCCAGTGGCCGGGCCGGGGGTGTCCTCCCGTACCCGTCACTTCAACTCTGAGTCTCCCGTGGGGGCGGCTCCGCCCGCCGTTTCCGCCTGTTCCGGTATCACCATGGACAGATGGGTCCTAGAAGTGGTTGGGCAGAATCTGCCCTTAAATTCGAGCAGTACCCTCCCAGCGAGCCCACTGCCTCACGGAGAGAGGATCTCAATCGCCCAGTCTGTCCTCCGAGACGACATTGCGCCTCCTCCTCAAAGAGGTGGTGGCCCGATAACGGATCCTCCTTCAGACCCAGGCTTCGCCTCCAGGTATTTCCTGGTGTCCAAACAGACGGGGTTGGCGCCCATTCTAGATCTGCACCACCTGAATCGGTATCTCAGGTCTCGCACCTTTCGGATGGTAACCTAAATCAGATCATACCATCCCTGGAGCGAAACATGTAGTTCTGCACACTGGATCTTCAGGACGCTTTTTTCCACGTCCCTATCCATCCGTCTCATCAGCGGTTCCTCCGCTTCAGGGTCGAAGGGACCCTGTACGAGTTCAGAGCCATGCCGTTTGGCCTGTCATCGGCCCCAAGGGTTTTCACCAAATGCATTGCAGTGGTGGCAGCCCATCTTCGGCGTCTGGGGGTTCGTATTTACCCCTACCTGGACGATTGGCTCCTGGCAGGATCCTCCCTTCAGGAGGTGGAGAGGTCCAGGGACCTGACCCTCCGAACCTGCTCACACTTGGGCCTTCTGATCAACGAGGCCAAATCGGAACTCGTACCTTCTCAGGTGATGGGCTTCATCAGGGCAGAGCTCGACTCTCGTCAAGCCAGGCTCGGCTCCTGGCGAGACAGGCGGAGGTTCTCTCCTCCTTTGCCCAATCATTTCTGGATTGGGCACTCCACGCCCTGCCGGGACTTCCTGCGCCTCCTGGGCTACATGTGGCGGCATGCCCGTCGGGGTGGTCGCTGGGCCAGACTGCACATGCGCCCCCTCCAGTGGGAGCTCGCCGCCCAGTGGTCTCAGCGTCAGAGTCTTTTCGACCAGCTGGTCACGGTCACCCAGGGGATGTGGGACACCCTACAATGGTGGACCGTCCTGAATCATCTGCTGGAAGGGATCCCGTTTGTCCGCCCCGACCGACGGTCATCCTTACGACCGATGCCTCTCTCACGGGCTGGGGAGCCCACATGGGGGAATACAGGGCTCACGGGTTCTGGACCCCAGAGGAGTCCCGATGCCACATCAACCTGTTGGAGCTCAGGGCAGTCAGACTGGCTCTGTCAGCTTTCGCTCCTCAGCTCCGGGGTCAAGTGGTTCAAGTCCAGACGGACAATACCACGACCATGTACTACCTCAACAAACAGGGCGGCACGCACTCCCGTCTGCTATACAAGGAGGCGCTCCGGATCTGGACCTTCGTCAGCCGGCTGGAGGCAGATCTCCTAGCCATCCATGTGGCAGGAGTCGCGAACCAACTGGCGGATGCTCTCAGCCGCTTAGGCCAGACATCCCACGAGTGGTCTCTCCATCCAGAGGTAGCCTACTACCTGTTCTCTCGTTTGGGCAAACCGTTGGTGGACCTGTTTGCCTCCAGGGAGAACACCAAGCTGAGGCTGTTCCATGCCCGCCCCCCTCAGCAGGGCTCGCTGCAGGGGATGCCTTCCTCGGGGCCGTGGACCCCAGGCCTCTCTTCACGCCTTTCCTCCATTTCCCTTGATCCACAAGGTGTTACTCAAGGTGAGGAAGGACAAGGCGAAGGTGATCCTATAGCCCCAGATTGGCCACCAGTTCTGGTATCCAGATCTCCTCAGCCTCAGCTGCAGGACCCCGGAGCGGCTCAGTACATGCCCGGACCTGATATCTCTGAACCAGGGGAAGGTCCTTCATCCGGACCTTCAATCCCTGCACCTCACAGCCTGGTTCTTGAGCGGCTAGAGTTCCAGGCTTTGGGTCTTTCTGAGAATGTCTACACTGTGGTGGAGGCATCTCGAAAAGAATCGACCAGGAAATGTTATGCCTTCTAATGGAAGAGATTTTCCATTTGGTGTCAGGTAAGGTCTGGACCCCTTATCCTGCTCGAGTGGCTAACATTCTAGACTACCTTGGTCCCTCTCCAAGGGGGTCTTGGTCATCGACCGCCAAGGGTGCACCTGGCAGCCATGTCGGCTCGGCGTTGGCTCAGGAAAAGATGAGTCGGGCACTTTTCAAGGCCTGGACCACATATCCCCTCCATGCGTGAACCTCCACCTCCGTGGGATCTTTTGCTGGTTTGCAAAGCTCATGGGCAAGCAATTCGAACCCATGCACAAGTCTGCACTTCGCACTTGTGCGTGGAAGGCGGCCTTCTTGGTGGCTATCACCATCAGCCAGAAGGACAGGGTGAGCTGCTTTCAGTGGACTCCCCTATCTGGTCTTCACAGGGAGAAAGTTGTCCTGCCTCCACCCGAAATTCCTTCTGAAGGTGGTGTCAGAGTTTCACCTTAACCAGGTGTTGACCCTGCCAGTATGTTACCCTAATTACACCTCAGGACGCCGAGTATAGGCTCCATACTCTGGACCTCAGACATGCTCTCTCCTATTATAAGGAGAGGACGGCAGAAATTCGACGAGAGGTTCGCCAGCTGTTTGTCACCTACGCTGAAGCAGCTTCTGGCAGATCTGCAGCCAAGCCGGACTATTGCGAGATGGATCACATCATGCATAGGTCTGTGCTATGAATTGGCGGAGTCAGGCCTCCCAAGGGCTAGGGGCTCATTCTACCCGTCATACTGCTGCCGGTGGCTGCTTCCAGGGACATCCCTATCCAGGAAATCTGTCGAGCGCTACAGAGTCAGCAAGCACCTTATTACCCATTACCACATTGACCTAGAGTCACGCGGGATGCTGGTTTTGGGGCCTCGGTTCTCCAATCTCTATTCCCTAAGTAGGGGGTGTGCCTTGCCTCCCTCCTCCTGGAGAACTGCTTGGAGTCTGCCAGACAGTGTGGATGAACAACATATCCACGCTCCTAGAAAAACAGGTTACTCACCTGTAACAGTAGTTCTAGAGTGGTACATGCTTCATTCATCCACACGCACCCTGAACCTCCCGGCTTTAGGCGCAACCTGGCTTCAGCGGGCTAGATCTGGCGTCATGGGGTGGAGCGAGTATTTACCACCCGGTGGGTGGGAGGAGCCAGCTTGAAGACTTCCGGCAAGATTTAAAGGGGAAAGGGACAATGCCAGACAGTGTGGATGAACAACATATACCACTCCTAGAACTACTGTTACAGGTGAGTAACCTGTTCTTCCCTCCTATGAATCTGTGCTGCCTCAGGTACTGTAACCCACTGGATTCAAGATATTCCACAATCTTTTCCTTTAGCAGTGACTCCATTAACTTCCCCACCACAGATGTTAGATCAACTGGCTTATAGTTGCCAGCCTTCTACCTGCTACCGCTTTAATGAAATAGGACTACGTCTGTTCTCTTCTAGTCCTCCAGAAGCACTCCTGTTTCCAATGAATTGTTGAATAGGCTGTCAGAGGTGTAGCCAGTGCCTCCTTGAGCCCCCTCAGTGTACCCCATCTGACCTATAGCTTTGTCCACTTTCACATTTGAGAGACCCTCTAAGACTCTCTCTCCTCTGCAAATGGACCTGCGTCTGTGTCCCTCCCTCCAGTGCTTCTAATGATTTTATGTGGCCTATCCCCTTCCTCTGTGAAGACTGAACAGAGGTATTTGTTAGGATATCTGCTTTTTCCTGTCTCCCCCCCTCCCAAATCCCTCCTACCATCTTCCTCTTTTCACTTACTGTATGTACCTAAAAAAGTTATCGTCCCCTTTAGTTATCTCTTGGGTTATTTTTACTCTTGTTTGCGCTCCTCACTGCTTTCCCTGCTTCTCTTGATAACCTACCTATCCTCTTCCCTCTGCATCTCTTTATACCTCCTGAATGCCACCCTTTTCAGCCACATCTTTTGAGAACCATAGCGGCCTCTTTTTTTTTTTTTTCCTGCTTTGCTTATTGCCTTTGCACAGAGGTTTGTTGCCTTTACTATGCCTTCCCCAACTTAGCCCACTGTTCCCCAGAAACATAGAACTTGATGGCAGAAAAAGGACCACTTGGGCTCCACCTAGTCTGCCCATTTCCTACCTAATGGATAGGCTGCAGATCCTATTTAACCAACAGCCTACTTCCTCCTACCCTCCACTAGAATTGCCTTATGTCTGTCCCATGCATTGTTGAATTCCCCCAGTTTTTGACTCCACTACCTGCTCAGGAAGGCTGTTCCATGCAACCACAACCCTCTCCATGAAAAAAATACTTCCTCACATTACCTCCGAGCCGTTTCCCCCTCTATCTTCAAATTGTGCCCGTTTGTTCTTGCACATCTCTTTTTCTGAAAGATTCTACCGTCTTGGACTCTGTTGATTTCCCTTGATGTACTTGAAAGTTTCTATAATTTTCCCCCTCGCCTGCCTCTCCTTGAGTGCATACATATTAAGCTTCTTTAGTCTCTCTTCATATGTCTTCATGTGCAGACCCTGCACCATTTTAGTTGCCCTCCTCTGGACAGCCTCCATCCTGTCTATGTCCTTGCAGAGATGGGATCTCCATCTCCTTCACCCCATCCAGGTCATCACTCCTGCTAGGTCATCTCTGAGGCATCCAGCTATTTTTTGTTTTTTAAATCTGCCTTCAAAAGTCCAGGACTCTTGTCTTTGTATGGTTTGCTTCCGGTGCCATCCTTATGTTGAACCACACCGTACGGTGATTGCTGGTCCCCAGGTGGTCTTCCACCTTGACATCTGCAATACTGTTCCTGTTTGTGAGCAGTAAGTGATGGTGATGGAATTCATACCTTGGTCTCCATGTGTACAGTTCTGCCTGCTACCAATAGGCTACACTGCCTCCCATTAAAATTATAAAACACGCCATGCTTACTTGCAGGGTGGCAGTACATCAGACTGCCAGATGGGAAACCTTGGATCTTCTTCAGGGGTATCTCAGTCATCAGATCACACCGTAGGACCTTCACTGTCGTTGAAGCAGGATTCACATGGAAGATTTTCAGCAGTACATCTAGACTGCCCATGCCAACATCATCTTCTGACATCACCAACCCTATAAAGGCATGAGCTGCCATGCTCCCTCCTCAGTTCTTTCCCGCCATCCGCTTGCTGACATGGGTCTCTGCATAAGCTCTGATGCAGTTTCACGCCATTTTTCACCTACAGCTTTTCTGTACTTAATTTTCTAGAGATTTCTTTACCTTGCTTGTCTAGATTTAATCCTTCAACATCTCTTTCCCATTGCTGCCACTGTGGAAAGATTGCTTCTACAGATTAACACTCTCTGTGTGTCTGCTGTCCTGGGCTTGACCAAGTCTCTGACTGTGAGCTCTGACAGAAGTTTAATCAAACAACCCTCAGGTAATGCAAAAGGCACTTAAAAATTTCCTTATGGATCAGCAGGTAGCCAGTCCTGGGCAGGGGTCCTCTTTGGTCCCTCCTTCCCAGTCACTGACAGAGTGGTCAAGCTCCCAGGCCAATAAGGCTCAAGTCAAGTCCTTGGTGGGGGGGGGGGGGAGTAATAAAAAAAATACCTAGATTGGGACTGCTCCCCCCGCTGGCGGTCCCAGTTCACAGCGGCTCCTCTTCTTCATCCGAGGGTACTCCGTCGGCTGTGGCTATGGTGATGCATAAATCTGCTGTACATGTCTTTGTTCCAACCAGACCCATACCGACTGCACCTCCACCTGATACCCAAGGTGGCCAGTCATTGACTTCTGGGTTACTGGTCCCTTCTTCATAGACAACAATCCAGTCAACAGCCCTCCCATCTTGGCCTGATGCTTTTTCCGGCCCTCAGGCTACTGGCTCTCAGAACCCTTTGACGAGTTGTAACGTCCTGCGCCATCGTTTAACCCCCGTCAACAGTTTTTCTACTGTTGTCGACCACATATAGAATAGTGGATGGTTGACCATCCACAACAAACTGTGTTTCGTTGAGGAGTTGATATCTTAGAGACAGTCTCCTTGGCATTATCAACTCCCGAGATGGGTAACAACTGGACCAATGAATGGTCAACATCCTCTTACTATAGTATATATTTCCAAAATGGACACAAGGTTCATACTTGCTGACACTCACTGCACTGGTCCTCACTCGAGTCCCGTCCCCCAAGATACTGGTCCTCCTCACTGTGGTTACGCTCTGTTCCGGTCAAAAAACTGCAAATTGATAGTTTGGATACACGGAGCCGATTATGGCAGTCCATGTCCAAACTGTCTGCTCGCTAAGTGAATCCGCTGTTTTAGAATTAAGCAATAAGCCACAAGGGGGTGTGGGTTATCGGGGGATTTACCATGGTTGGCGTGGTTTGCCCACGAGGCGTAGCCGAGTGGGCAAATCCTCGCCAGCCGTGGTAAATCCCGATAACCCCACCCAGTAGCTTACATGATTATCTCATTACATTCTGTATGGATATAAGTTTAAATGGTTTTATTTTATTTATGTCTAAAAAATTATTATTGTAATAAATATCCTTCCATGAAAGAAAATAGTACATGTCCTTTCCCACCAGACAAAACCCTGATAGAGCGCAGTTGGACCGCGCTGAAAAACTATCTCAAAGCAGAATATCGTACATGGCTCCTTTCCCACCAGCAAAACCCGATGCTGCAGTCACACACAGCCGACGCATCACGTCCGACCCTCCGGACTGCCAGCTTGAGACTCGGGCGCCGCTCTATCGTCTGCGCAGCAGCTAATTTGTTCCCGTACGGATTGGCTGCTGCGTGCGTCGTGAAGGCAGCGCGGTTAATATCAATATGAAGAAATCGAGATAATGTCTTGGCTATATGTCTTGACTTCTGTCAGACCACAACTGGTGGGAAGCGATGTATCAGAGATATCTCTAACTTCTCAATGACGTTACCGATCACGAGTACAAATTTAACTTTGCGTTGTTTTGTTTTTTTAAATATTAGGCCTACGGTAATGTTAGTGAGAGGAAGATGGCGGCTTTGAAATGTTGGAGGGGGGGTTGGAGTGATTTTTTTAACGGGTGGCACGAGGATGTGGCAGGCTGGCACCTTTTGCGGTGATTATCAGAGGATTTACAACGGTGGTAAGGTGCCAGCCAGCCGTTTTCATTGGTCAGTGTCCAAGGTCCATGGTATAATGCATTTTTTTAAATCACTGCCTGTTTCCACCAATCAGGTAGGAGATCAAAGGGCAGAAGTTGTACTATCGATGTGATGTCAGAACGATAGTACAACAACTTTTTTGACCTTTGAACTGTACTACAACAGGATTCGGAAAACCATTGTTTTTCCATCCACAATAAACCCTAACCATATACTATAATGATATTTTGACCAAATTCACTACAGTGTTGGTCCATCAGTTAGGCGCATATAAGCCTACATTGCCTCCCAGCTTTAACGGGTTGCCCCCCGCAGACCATCGTCTGTCCCTCAGTCATCGGACCTGGAATTGGAACAGGTTGACGTCGAAGAGGAGTACATACTCACCCAGATCTTATTCTTCCTGAAGAGGAAGAACCCCTCTCCTCAGATGGATCCACAGCCTTCTCAGAGAATGAGAACTCTGTCAAACACACCCCTAGGTCTCCTCCAGAGGACCCTACCTTCTTCAATACTGTATTTTGAATCAGTTGTCCTCAGCCATGGACTTTCATACTAAGGAGGAGGATGCCACCAGAAAGGATCTAGTGGATTTCCTGGAAACCCCTGAGGCTTCTTCCAAGACCATTCGTCCTATTTTGCCTACTCTGAGGAATGCTAGTACTACAGCGTGGCACAGGCCTGACATGGTGCCAGCCATGCCTGGCAGGGCTGATAAACTTTATCATGCCCCTCAGGGTTTTCTGCGTTATGCTGCCCAACCTGAAACTGAGTCTGTGGTAATAAAGGTGGCTTGTGACCGGTCTAAGGTGTCTAAACACCTCATCCCTCCCCCTCCTCAACAGAGAGTCATGCAGAATTGATCTTTGGGGCAAGAAGGTTTATGCTTCCTCCTCCTTGGGCTGAGGATTGCTAGCTACCTTTCTGATATGGTCAAATACAAGAATACCAACTGGAAGAAGGACAAGGCCACTGCCCAGGCCCTTCCAGATGGTACCCAGAAGAAGGAGCTTCTTAAATGCTTGCAAACTGCTGAAGATGTTAACAAGCACCTCTTACAGGCCCTCTGTGATATCTCGGATACTATTGCCAGGGCAGCTGCCACCGACATTTGCCTCCCTAGACACTCCTGGCTGAGGGTCTCCGGCTTTGCTGGAGACATCCAGCACAAGTTGCTGAATGCCCACTTCAATGTCTCAAAACTGTTTGGGCCAGATTTCTAGGACATCATTAATGATTTGCAAGCATCTGGTGGGGTCATTAAATCTGTCCATTTGCTCTGTCATATGCACCAAAGAGCAGGTGGCGCCCTCCTTTCTGTAATGGACCCAACAGGGTCTTGGCCCCAAGGCAAATGTAGACCCTCCACACCTTACCCACCCCTCTCACTGCAGGGCCACGGCCAAAGCGTCCTAGAAGTGACGGACCTGCCCATGCCACTGGATGTGCCTCTGCTTGACTTCTTGCCAGACCCCCCCTTTCTGGTCTCTGACCAGTAGGTGGTGGTCGGAGGTTGGTTCTCCCTCCATCTCAATCAATGGAGAACCACCACATCAGATGCCTGGATACTTCAAATTATAGAAAGGATCACACTCTGGAGCTCACTGACCAACCCCTAGAGACTCCTTCTGTGCCCTCCAGCTACCCCCAGCACACCTTTTCTGTTCTCGGGGAGGAGGTGCAGTCCCTCCTGTGCAAACAGGTCATTGAGCCAGTGTCCAGGTCCCAGGGGAACAAAGGGTTTTATTCCAGGTTCTTCCTGGTCCCCAAAAGAATGGGGGATCTGAAGCCAATCTTAGACCTCAAGGACCTCAATCTGTATGTCCAGCACAAAATGTTCTGAATGGTAACTTTGCCAGGCCTTGTGCCCCTTCTCAAGCAGGGTGACTGACTGTATTCTCTGGACATGCAGGATGCCTACCTGAACATCTTTGTATTTCCACTGCACTGGAGGTTCCTCTGATTTCTTTTCTAGGGCAAGCATTGCCAATTCAAAGTGCTGCCCTTTGTCCTGTCCTCTGCAACGTGGGTCTTTACCAAGTGCTTAGCAGCAATGGCTGCGGCTCTCAGAAGGGAAGGGCTGCGTTTCCTTATCTGAACAATGACCTACGGCCCCATCCAGGGAACAGCTGCTGGGACTCTGGAGAGAACTCTTCAGTTATTTCTCTCCAGTCAGTCCTAGTCCTGTCCCAGAGGCTGCAGTACATGGGGGCGGTTCTAGACTCAGTGCAGGGAAATTCCTTCCTGCCTCAGAACAGGGTGGAGTGCCTTATAGCCCAGGCTCAGGAGGTTGCCCAGAGCTGTTATGTCCCTGAGAAGCTGTGCTTGAGGTTGTTACGGCTGATAGCTGCAGCCATCCCCACCATTCCACTGGCCAGGCTACACATGCGCATCCTCCAGTGGACTCTCTGAGTACAATGGGACCAATGCACAGACACATCAGATCAGTTGATGCTGGTATCCTCCCCAGTCCACAAGGTGCTGTACTTGTGGATGGACCCTCTGAACCTGCTGCAAGGGGTTCCCTTCCAGATCTCCTTCCCCCAGCAGATTCTCACCATGGATGCTTCAGGTTTGGGCTGGGGGGGGGCTCATCTGGGCCCTTTTCAAACTCTGGGTCCTTGGTCCCAGATCTAAACTTTCCTGCACATCAGTGTCTTGGAGATGCGGGCAGTCCTGTATGCCATGCATGCCTTTCAGAATTATCTCCTCCTGGGCCAGCTGTTGATTCAGTCCAACAACCTGAGTGTCATGTATTACCTCAACAAGCGGAGGCGACAGATTCATACCCCCTCTGCAGGGAAGCCATGAGAATGTGGTACTGGGTGTTAGACCATCGTCTAACTTTCTCAGCAGTTCATGTCCCAGGAGTGATAAAAACCATGGCAGGCTGCCTCAACCAGATGCAGTCCAGCATGCACGAGTGGGAGTTTCTCTCATCTGTCGCCGAAGATCTATTCGACAGATGGGGTTATCCAGAGTTGGACCTTTTTGCATCCCCATTCAACGCAAAACCGCCCAATTTCTGTCCGCTAGATCTGGGGCCTAGAGTTTTCTGGTGACACACATTTGTCTCTTTCCTGGAGCAAGAGGTTCCTTTACAACTTCCCTCCATTTCCTCTGATTCAGAGGATGCTAATCAAGCTTCAGATGGAGGGGGCCAGCATGATTCTGGTAGCTCCATTCTGGCCACGTCAGATATGGTTCCCATTACTACAGCAGCTGGAGGAGGAGCATCAGGTCCCACTTCCTCTTTGCAGGAAGCTGCTGACCCAGGCTTAGGGGACCCTGGTCCATCCCAACCTCAGATCTCTCCATCTGCATGCTTGGCTCCTGAGAATGTAGCCATCGCCAGATCTGGAGTTTTCAGTAGGGTAGCGGATGTCCTAGTGACTGCTCGAAAACCCTCCACTCGAGCCACATTTCCCATGAAGTGGAAGAGGTTTGCCATCTGGGCTGACAAACATAATCTGGACCCTTTCACTTGTTCGGTGGACCAGATTCTGGACTACCTGTTACTGCTGTCAGATTCAGGTCTCCAGTACTCCTCTCTCAGGGTGCACCGTTTGTCTGTTTTTGCCTTTCATGAGCCAGTGAGTGACCGCATTGTAGTTCAGCTGGATGTTTCCCGTTGTTTCCTGAGGGGCATCCTACATCTGATACCCTAATCTGTTCCACTGTCCGACTTGGGATTTAAATTTTGTTTTGGAGAAGTTGACTGTCTTGTGAGCTACGCTTCCTTTCTTGGACAACATTACTTTTGGTTGCTGTTGCTTCCACTTGAAGGATATCAGAGCTTCAGGCCCTTTGGTGCGAGGAGCCCTACTTGATTTTTCACAAAGACAGAGTGCCTTTGAGCACGAATCTTAAGTTTCTCCCCAAGACGGTGTCTGAGTTTACCCTAAGTCACTCCATCCATCCACTTTCCTGTTTATTTTCCTGAGTGTGCCAGTCCTGGAGAAACACTGTTGCATAAGTTAGATGTACACAGACCTTTGAAGTACTACCCACTTTGAACCAAGGAAAGTAGAAAGTTGAAGCATCTGTTTGTCTCTCTCACATGGGGTAGAGAGGGCATTCAGGTTTCTAGACAAATGTTTATCTAAATGGTTGGCTAATTGTATTGTGTTCTGCTGCAACCAGTATGGCAAAGAGTTGCCTGGTGCTGTCAAAGTTCATTCCACAAGAGGCATGGCTACCTCTATGGCCTGTTTTCGAAGGCTCTTCAGCTGCTGACATTTGCACGGCTGCCACCTGGAGTACTATCTATAATTTCACTAAGCACTACAGTCTGGGTCTTGCGTCAAGAGCCCATGCTGGATTTGGAAGGACTGTGCTGCAGGGTCTCCAATCTTAAGCTTAAAGTTGGCCTTCCTCCCAGACTGTCCTGTTGCACCTGTAACTGCTTGGGACTCATTCCTGTGGTGTGACCTGATGACTGACATATTCCCGAAAAAGATAGAACAGTTATGTAGGAAGTTTCCATAACAGTAGATCTTCGAGGGGATCTCAGTCATCAGGTCTGTCTTCTATCCCCCTTTTGGGGGCTCTTTCCTGGAACTGGTTATCTGGTGTATCTGGTTCAGATTTCCACTTTTATTTGTTAAAAATGGACCAGCTATGCCAAAAAATACCAAACGTTTTTTCGAGCACTGACTCTGTGCTCTTTCTTTAGACAGAGTCAGTGCTCGAAAATGTTAGTTGTTTTTGGGAGTAGCAGGTCCAGTTTTAACAAATAAAAGTGGACATTTGACTCTTGATACCCCATCGTTTCTTGGGTTTGTTCACTGGAGGAGTCTGAACTTGACTCATTCGTTGTATTTTAGATTTTCTGCACATCTCGCAGCTCAGCTTTATCGTCCAGTGGTCGTTTTTTCCCTGTATGCTTCTTACCTGGTATATCCAGCTCCTGTTGTCTCGGGATGAACTGATGAGGGGCGGAGCCACTTATTCCTTTATAGGGTTAGTGACATCGGCATAGCGGCCCCAGTTGTACTGCTGAAAATCTTCCATGTGGATCTTGTTTCACTGACGGTGAAGTTCCTACCATGTGACCTGATGACTGAGATCCTCAAGATCTACTATTATGGTAAGTTCTTACGTAAGTATTCTTACTGGAATGACCATGATTCACTGTCTCACTGAGCTGTGCAGAGAGTGACCACATTGCAGACTTGATGTTTTGCTCCCCAGTAAGTAAAGGCACCACACAACAGCACTTCCTGTGGCTGAACTGCGAGCAGTACTTGGAGGGTTCTCTGAAACAGAAGGATGGAGAACTCATGCTAAAAACTTTTTGCACCTTCATAGATTTTCAGAAACCAGGATTACAGGTTGGCTGCTGCATGAATAGGACCAATAGTTATCCATGAAATAAGATGGACATAATTGGCCATTTTTCGCACTTTTAAAATTAGTGTTTTGCACCTATTTTATTTTCAAAATCCCGACTTTGCACAAAATTCCCAACTTTATATAAACTTTTCATAGAAAAACTTTTCTTTTTGCAAAATTGTTGTGCAAAGTCACATCTTTTGTTCCCCCCATCAACACCAAAATCTTTGGTCCAAAATGCACTAAATTTTGGGGAAAAATTGGAGGGGGGGGGATAATTTTAAGATTTGCTCTTGTGCTTATAAAAGCTGACGTGAAAGTTGCTAAAATCAGTAGCAGTAGGTTCATGTTTTAAAGCAATTTTATAACATGGGTTGTCAAAAGCGTGCAATTCTATCGGTCTCCCACCACCGCGTAGCCATGGATTTAACAGCCCTTGTTAATCAGCGGTTCCGCCAGAGGAGTCATGAGCTGTGCCCTAAGCTCTTGTTGGCTGCTCTGTTCAGTAAAAGCAAGCAGCAGCCAGCCATCTGCAATGTCGCTTGAGTGACCCGAGTCAGTGTACAGTGTCTGAGCAGAACTGTACCAGGTCCCTATAAATACGTTGAGCATGCTTATAGTGTAT
This sequence comes from Neoceratodus forsteri, assembly GCA_016271365.2. Taxonomy (NCBI): domain Eukaryota; kingdom Metazoa; phylum Chordata; order Ceratodontiformes; family Ceratodontidae; genus Neoceratodus; species Neoceratodus forsteri. Next base: position 1,092,952,354 of record CM057459.1, read on the forward strand.
ATATACAGACAAGCAGCTTGATGTCCATAGGCAAAACCCTGCAGCCCGTGTGCACTTACAACATAGGGTGCTCGGTACACAGCTATAGACACAGAGGACAGGAGCCATACGAGGTGGGTGTCTGTGGAGGGGTTGGGGACATTCTTCTCTTCATAGAGAGAGACAGAGCGTGACACAGAAAGAAACTGGAGCTAATGGGTGTGTGTGTGTCTGTGTGTGTGTGTGTGTGTGTGTGCGCATGTGTCGTGGTGCAGTGGCATGGGGGAGGGGCATTCACTGTAGTGCTTATGCAGAGATCATGCCAGCCACAGTCACATCCTGATATCTTTGCCACAACTATGTCAGGTGCAGAAAGGGAAGAGAACATCCGCCATCCAGGACTGCTGCACTGTGGTGCGAAGTTTTGAGTTCTGAGATACATAGACAGGGAGAGAGCAAGCCAGGTCCGTTGCAGGTGTTAATGAGTGTTGGGGGGGGGGGTGAGAGTAACAGATGGAGAAAGAGTAGCATTATGCGTATTTTTCCATGCTGGACAGTTTGTCCTTTGGATCGTGACTGTATGACAGTGTGGTGGGTGACACCAAAGCAGTTGTCACCCTCCATGTGGGATTGCTAGATCACAGGCAGGAAGGGCAGCAGATGGGCGAGTGAAGGCGACAGTGTGAGGACGCTGAGAGAGAGAGAGCCATAGGTAGAAAGTCACATATCTGCACTGTGACTTACAAATCAAGCCACTTCATAGCCCATTTTGAGCATCAGTTTCAGTAATCTATCTCTGTTTGTTTGGCAACCATTCCTCCTCCCCACCCAGCCCCGACACAGTGAGAGACAAATAGCCACACACAGTCACATCGGAATCAGCACAGCAGTGCAGAATTGCTTCACTTTGCAGCTACTAATTGCAGTGTCGAGCGTGACGTGCACCTGAGGCAAAATCGACAGCTGTGGAGCAGTGTCCATCAAACTGTGACTCCACCACACTCGGTATCAGTTGTTGGGGCTACTTTTTTATTTGGCAGGATACATACATTTTTTCCCTATTCAAGTAGGGTAAAAACACCTTTCTGTCTTTTCTTTTTAAACGTGACCCATGTTATAAGTGAAGTAACCCACTCCAGGGTTTGAGGTTTTGGGGATAAATCAACAACCTGGGTGCTGTGAGGACACTTGGCCTATAGCCTCATGTCTCACAACATACACGGGGTGTTGATTAATCCGTAATAACCCATACCTTGTCGTGGGTTATTGCTTACAAATATGGCCATTTACATTTTTAGTGTGATACAACTTGTCTGTTTTACATATGATTAGATTCTTTTTTTTTTTTTTTTTTTTTTTTTAGCGTTCTGTTTACCGTATATCACCAGTGCTATGCTCCTCGCCCAGATGCCTCCCAACCCTTATTCTTCCCTTTTTTGACACTTATCTCCCACCTTCCAGGTGGTCCATAGAGCAGCATCTGCATCTGTGGTGGATTCCAACCGTGGAAACAGTGGCCGTGTCCCCGTACTCCCCCAGGCTGGGTATGTGTGGGAAGTGAAATGACCATTTGGGTGACAGGTTCTGAGAGAGTACTAACGCCACAATGTATGCCCTGGAGTTTTCCTCGGCTTCTCACTTCCCTCCAAACTCTGTCCAACAGAAGCCGTGGAGCACATGCATACAGGCATGCTCGCACTCTGGCATCAGCTGGCATCCGCCCGCCCACAAGCAGCTCTGACTGTACAGGTACCAGTCACCAGGTGGCAGTATAACAGGGAAACTTGTACCTGCCCTCTTGGAGGGGATTACTTCCAGTAGGATGCTCAGTTTACCTCCTTCCCCAGCAGACCTCTAACATCCTGGGCATGTTTCTGAACCCATGTCATCAGTGTGCGGAGCAGCAGCCCTACCAGCCATGTCATTTCTGTTAATTTAACCTGAGGGCCTACTACTGAGAATTAAATCATTTTACCTCAGGTTGTATACCACATTGCATTTTTCCAGGATGGATACGTTTCAGTAAATATAGTTCCACATGGTACATCTCTGCAAGTCATCTTAATAATGTATAGAAGGCAATACTGCCAATACTGCCAGCTACTGCCAATACTTATACTCAGTTTAACTTCTACTACACCAGCATGCTTGCTACTGCCACTCCACTACCTCTACCCGCTCTGCTCTCATCAGCAAGCGTATTAGCCCAATAATCAGATACCTTCACCTTCATCTGAAGCTGCCACCCTGCATGTCTATCAGGCGTACCTCATCACCCGCTATGGTTACTACCCTATCTCTTATACTATCCAGCGACATTGAGATCAACCCTGGTCCATCTTTGTGTCCTGTCATAACCTTGCCCCCATTCCCCGGCCACCACTCTCCCTAAAACCGATGGACTAACTTTTGCCCACCTGAATGCTAGGAGCGTTATGGCCAACCTCCCTGACCTCCAGGCTTGGATCTGTACTAACGTCCCGGACGTCCTCGCCATCACAGAAACCTGGCTTAAGCCCACAGTGCCTGACTCTCAGTGCCACTTTCTTGGATACAGCATGCTTCTTATCGACCGTCCTGGCAGTAAAAGGGGAGGTGGCCTTGCCCTCTACTTCAAAACTCACCTAAACATTACCCTTCTGCAGGACCCCTCCTACCAAACTGTGAAATCCTGCACTCCCTACTGCTTCTTTGGGGTGTAAAGAAACTCCATATTTTTGTACTTATATCCCCCAAAAATGCTACAAGGCATCACTGAACTCCTAGGGTTTCTGCCTACAGTTACAGGCAAGAATGACATTATCTGCCTTGGTGATTTTAACCTTGACTGGTCCGAGAAAAACTCAGCTAACCTATCCTCCTTAGCTAGCAAGGCAAATCTATCTCAGCTCATACATGAACCCACAAGGGTCTCATGTGGGGGCAACTGTGCCACCCTCCTTGACTGGATACTTACTAACAGGACGGAATATGTTGCCTCAGCCGGTGTGCTACCTGACACAATTAGTGACCACTATCCCATCTACTGTGTCTGGAACACTGTCATTCCTCCCCTCCCTGCTAAAACTGTAACCTTTCCTAATCTCTCCCGCCTAAGTCATGAGGACTTCTTAACTGACCTTAACCAGGTTGACTGGTCCCCTCTCTACCAAACAGAGGACATTAACATAGCCACAGAATATTTCAACTCCGTCCTCCTCTCTCTTCAAAACCTTCATATCCAGTCATAACCCGTGGGATGGCAGGGAAAGTAATAAGTATGCTCGCCCTGCTTCAACTTCTCAAATCTAGGGACAAACTTTGGTCCAGGTGGAAGATCTCCCACCTCCGTGCAGACTTTGAAGACTATCGTGCATTCCGTAACTGTGTAAAAGACCAAATTCGTATTGCCAAGAGCACCTACTATAGGAACCTGCTAATATATCCTCTACAAATCGATCAGGTACTGGTCCAAAATTAAGGACATTCTCGCAATGACAAACAACAGAATCCAGCATGACATGAACATTCAAGGTGTTCACTGCCAACCATGACACCATTGCCACGCCTTCAATGCCTTTTCTTCTCCACCAGTCGCTACTCTAACTAGCCCACTACCTGGACTGTCCCTCTTCTCCTCCCTTGCCCCTCCCACACCCCTCCCTTTCGTTCTGGCTCCAACCACATACCTTGAGTTCACAAGCTACTTAACTCCCTTCCGGCACGTGGGGTCAAGGGCCTGAGGGCATCCATCCTTGCATACTTAAGCAGTATGCACCTTGGCTGACCAGACCTATCACCTGGCTTTTTAACCTCTCGATTCGTGCGTCTACTGTCCCATCCACCTGGAAAACTGCCAGAACCATCCCTATACACAAAAAGGGCGATGTCAAACTCATGTCCAACTACCGCCCTATATCTCTTCTGCCCACTCTCAGTAAGCTGCTTGAACAAATAGTCCACCGCCAGCTTGCTGCTCACCTTGACATGTTTAATCTTCAAACCCCGTGCCAACATGGTTTCCGGCCCGGTCACAGTACCACCTCTGCACTTACACAACTTACAAATGACATCAGAAATAATATGGACCGTGGCCTACTCACTGGGGCTGTCTTTATCGACCTGTCTAAAGCCTTCGACATGGTACACCATCCTCTCATGCTAAAGAAACTCCAATCCATTGGAGCATCTGACCAAACCCTCCTCCTGGTTCCATAGCTATCTCGACAATCGGACTCAGGCAGTAGCATTTCACAAGGCCCTTTCCTCCCCTAAACATCTCCGTGGGTTCCCCAGGATCCACTCTTGGACCTCTACTCTTCTCCCTCTTCCTAAATGATATTCCCACCATGTCCCGCATAGCTGCACTCTATATGATGAGATGACCTTGTTCTCTACTCTGGGTCAAAATCGGTTGCTGCCATCAACTCCACTCTCACTAATGACTTCCAATTCCTGCAGACCTGGCTCTCTAGCAACCACCAAGTCCTGAACCTAGAAAAACCTGTGCTATGCTATTCGGATCCTCTAAGAAACTGTCTGCCCCTCGAACAGGCTCCGGGTTCAATGCCTTGATGGCTCAGTCATCTTAAACACCTGAGTCCTTCAAGTACCTTGGGGTCACTTTGGATCCCACACTTGACCTGTCTCAACATGTCAATATGTGTGCTGTGCCGTCAATGCTAAAATTAGTGGAGCTTATCGTGCGCCACTCCCTTACTCCTTCCGTTAGACTTTCTGTTGCGGAGGTATTCTCTTACCCCAGCTCAATATGCTCTGCCCCTCCTCTTTGCTGCAAACTCTGCTACACTCACAAATGGGACACTGTCTACAACAACATCTGTAGATTCGCCTTAACTGCCCCACGTCTTACCCATCATTGTCTCCTTTATGCTGGCTTAAATTGGCTGTCACCTAAGGATATTCGAGCCTACTCCCTGGGCTGCTTTATCGACTCCCTGTCTAGACCTCCCTTCCTGTCTATCTTGCCAACCTCCTGACTCCTGCCTCACACACTCGTACCCTCAGGTCTTCCTCTGTCCCCATGCTCTCCACTAGACCTTGCATGTCAAAAATGGGTGAACAGGCATTTGCCCATTTTGCTCCCCAATTCTGGAACTCACTCCCCCTTATGGTGAAAACTTCAGCCTCCCATCGAGAATTCAAAAACTCGCTGTTCACCCACCTTCTAGCCTCTGGCCAATGCAAATGCTCTTAATTGGCTTTGTCCTGCAGGCTGTCGGGTCTGACCCTGAGTACTACACTAATGTTCTCCTATGCAATATCTTGTCTAGGTGGCTATGAACCTTGATGTCTTTACTGTCCTCAACTGTCTTATGGTTACCCTAATTGCTTTATTTTACATCCTTATTATGATCTATGCCTAAAATGTACCCTTATGTAACTATTACTGTGCTACCCAATGTATATCTTGTTTTGCTCCAGTACACCTATATTATGTCTGTGCATTTCTGCATATTGTAACCAATGTCCTGTGCTCTCCTGGGTCGTGCCTGAAAATAGGCTGGTCTGTTGCCTAGCACACTTACCCGGTTACCAAAAGCTAATAAATAAATCATTTTTTATAATTTGTATCATTAACTGGTATTATTAAAACTTAAGGAATGCCAATATTTGATGAGAGTACTTTAAGCTTAGACAAAGCATCTTCCTTTTTATCATAAATAAGCATTTGACATCACAGAATTCTTTTGTATTTCATTTGCAGGTCAAGTTTCCAGTGCATCCTTTTACTGTATGATTTTCTACCTCTGACTGCTCTTCAAGACTGGAACTTTGAAAGGGGACCTTCAGCCAGTTCACATCACTGGCGAAGAAGTTTCAATCACTACACTCAACTTTATATTAAATACTGCTTAATTAATATTATGTGGCATGATTTTTAGGAATTTTTTAACTATCCTGTGAGCTACTGTACAGTACTTAGAATTTTAATGTACTTTTCTAGAGGTGTGGATTTGGTTCACTTACTCACACTCTGGCTATTCCACTGGAATGATGTTATTGGCCAAAACATCTTTAAGCTAAGCTTCTCCCACTACCCAGATGGTGTAACCCCTGACTCTGCCCTGTGACGTCAGAGCTTTCTTTCTGCTGGAAGAACAGGTCACTTCCTTTGTGCTACCAATTAGGATTTTCTGTGCCATAGGCAAACCTCTTGTTTTTGAAAGTTATGAAAGTTTTACTTGTAGTTTTGCAGTTCTTTCTACTCTGTCTCCGGACTACTGATAGAGGGGAGCACAAGAAACCAGGATTACATTTTTGTGTTGTGTGCCGGGAGAAGATGTCAGTCACTGATCCGCATGACACATGCGTGTACTGCCTGGGCAGGCAACATGATGTGGCCCGGTACAGCCTGTGCTTATCCATGCTTCCTAAGTCTGTTGAGGACAGGAAGCTGTAGCTGTCACTGGATCGACCATCAGAAAGGGATGTGAAGGACCACCCTAAGGTTGCAAGTAGGCCTGGGCTGCAGTTGGGTCTGCTGGGCTGCAGTTGGGTCTACTGGGCAGCTTGCAGTCCTTGAGGCAGAAGCAGCGGCTGCCATTGCAGGCACTTCCTCAGTCTCAGTGCTGTTCCCTGGTACCAACATTGGAGGGTCTGTCATGGGCCAGTTTCATGACATGTGCCTGTCCCTCCAGACCTTGGGTCAAGAGACCTGCCATCCATAGTTCAAAATCCAAGCACTGCCAGTGCCAGTCCTGGGACAGGGCGATCGTGAGGGCCCCCCATTCCCTTGACTCACCTGACTGTGCGATGGTTGTCGAGTGCCCCTTGACTGAGGGGTGGATGGGGCAGGTTGAGGTCTCTTCAGCTCCACTGTCAAGCCATTTAACCTTGGCTCTGGTCGACCAGACCACCAGAACTTTTCTTGAGCCTGTCAACTGGTTGTCAGATGAGGCTGAAGAGTCAGTCTCACAGACCTCTGTGCTCACAGTCCTCACTCAGGAGGACAGTCAGCCTTCACACGGGTTAGTTCTTTGATGCCTATGTTGCTCAGCGTCAGGCGCATCTTACATGGCCAACCGCAGGGAGACCCTTCTCACCAGCTGGTTGAGAGTCAAGGTTGCAGTTGAGGCATTCATGATCTTGATCCCGCTCAAACAGGAGATGCTTGTCAAGTGAAGAGAGGTACTGGCATAAGATGCGTTGGTGCTATGATGATTTCCTTTGGCAGCAGTGGGCCATCGCAGGGCAGAGCAGGGCTCTACCTGAAGGCACATTGGTCCCCTGAGAGCTGCCAGTGGTTGCCTCACTGGTTCATGTTCCACAGATGCACCCCACACCTACTTCTCCGATTATGGTGGAGCTGACATCCCGCCAGCCGCCAGTCTGCACTTTGATTAAGGAGGCCAGCTGTTTGGTCACCGGCTTGCCAGGCAATTGTTGGTTAGGATTACCCCAGGTGAGGATTCCTGGGAGGTCTGTGGTGAACAGTGGCCGGGGGCCATCTTTGAGGAGTCATCAAATGACTCGGAACTAGAGTCTGTGACCACCTCAGAGACTCAGCTTTTCAGCTGTAGCTTGGTCGAGTAACCTTCCACCAAGCATGGCCTGGTTTCTTTTGGTGGGCTGCTCTGATTTATCATAGAGTCCACATCAGTCGCTTGAGCCACTCCACAAAAGGACCAAATGCACTTTCATGGACACTTTGGACTGAGATGAATCCCCAGGGATGGCCTTCCCCGTGGCTGAGGCTATCTTGGGACTGGCCCTGGAGCTTTGGCAGCATCCTGCCTGGCACCCTCAGCCCTAATGGTTCGCATGTATGCGGTTCCTATGGGCTCCCGTTCAGGGTTTTCAGACCACCATTCAGTGTTCCATAAATCTGGACACCAGGGGGGACATGGACAAGCCTCTGGACAAGGAGCCCCATTAGATTAACCATGCCACTAAAAAAGCATGCCCTGCAGCTGCTCTGGGTCTCTGACAGGCTAACTGTGCTGTCATGATGGCTGTTATCATTCCCTCATGGGAATTTTTGATGCAGTCCTCCCCCACCCCAGTCCAGAGCAGCGGATGGCAGTGGAGCTCATCAGAGACCAGGTTAAAGTCACTGGCTAAAGACTAGCTCCAAATAGCCTTGGACATGGACAGTCGTGTGCCCGTGCGGTAGCAGCAGCTGTCTCCATGCATTGTAGGGCTTGATTGCTTTTGTTCACCTTCATGGCAGACACCCAGCAGAAGCTGGCTTATATCCCTTTCCTGGGCAGTGACCTCTTTGGCCTGGGGAGGAAGAGCATCTCACCCGGACTGAGATGTCCATTGCTATCCTTGACTCTTTGACTTCATCCCAGAAGGACCAGAAAAAAAAAGCCTAAGAAGTAGACTTTACAGTACCGATGCTTTTAGTCATAGTCTCCCCAGCAGGGGCAGTTTTAGGTCTGGTGCCCCAAGCCAAAGTCCTGGGCCCATGGTCCAAAAAGGGGGGGGGTTTGCAGGTGTAGTGGAGACCCTGCAAAAGCTGCCCAGTAATGAGTTGTTGGGTGTCATCCCATCGCTTGTTCTGCCCATGACTGCTGCCCCGGTCAGACACCAGCTATTTCGTTGCTTGCCATGTTGCTCCGCTAGCAGAACAAACACCTGGGTGTTTGATGTAATGTGCAGAGGATTGTCTCTAGACTTTGAGACTCTTCCACTGTACCACCTTAAGAGTCCAGGCTGTCTCAGCACATGCTGTCCACCCTCAGGGAGGACATCGCTTAGCTCCTTGCAAAAGGTGCAATAACCTGTGTCTTGGTACTTTCTGGTCCCAAAATGGACAGGCGGGCTGGCGCCCCATACTGGATCTACATGATCTCAACCAGTATGTGCAGATGTGCAAGTTCTGGATGATGACTCTGAGCCAGATTATGTCATCACTGGGGCAAAACATGTGGTTTTGCTCCCTGGAACCCGGGATGCGTTCTTCAAAATTCCCATCCATTGGTCCCACTGCTAGTACCTCCATTTCTGAGTGGGAGGGGCCCTATATCAGTTCCAGGTCATGGCCTTTGGCCTCTCCTTGCATGCAGGGTCTTCACCAAATGCATTGCAGTGGTGGCAGCCCATCTGCGGCATGTAGAGGTCATAGCGTACCCCTACATGATGACTGGCTGATAGCCTGTCCATCCAGAGAGGCTGTGGAGAGATCCACAGACCTGGCTCTCCAAACCTGCTGAGACTTGGGCGTGTTGGTCAACCAGAACAAGTCTGAACTGATACTGAAGCCGCTGATCTAGTTCATCTTGGGAGAAATAGACTGCCTGAGGGCCACAGTCCACCTCCCTGCAGACCGAGCACAGGATCTTACTCCCCTTGCCCAGTCATTTCCGGTCGGGCTCTTGCATTCTAACCAAGATTTTCTATGGCTGCTGGAGTACATGGCATCATGCACTGTGGGAGCTGGTCCGACAATGGTCCCAGCACCTAGGCCACTTGTACCAGCTGGTCACAGAGACCCAGCCGATGTGGTGGCTTGTCCTGGAAAATCTGGAGGAAAGAATCCCGTTTGTCCGCCCACAGACAACCGTCACGCTGATGATGGACTCATCTCAGGTAGGGAGGGGAGCACACCTGGGAGACCATAGGGCCCACGGGTTCTGGTCACCCAGAGGGTCCCTTCACCGCATAAACCTGACGGAGCCCCATCCAGTGCACTTGGCTTTGATGGAATTTGCTTCGCTAGTCAGGGGTCAGGTAGTTCAGGTCCAGACAGATAACACCATGACCATGTTTTACCCAAACAGACAGTACGGCACACACTCCCTTCCTCTGTGTCTGGAGGCACTGTGCACCTGGACCCTCATGCGCAGCCTGGGTACTGATCTCCTGGCAGTTCATGTTGCAGGGAGAATAGTCAGATGGCAGGTGCTCTCAGCCAGGTAGGAGAGACATCACATGAGTGATCTCTGAATCAGGAGGTGGTGAACCACCTGTTCTCTCTGTGGAGCTCACCCTAAGTGGACCTGTTTGCCTTCTGAGAGAATGACAAACTGAGTCTGTTTTGTGCCTGCTCTCCACAGTCCAGGACACTGATAGCAGATGCCTTCATGAGGCGCTGGACCCCAGTCCTTATGTGTGCCTTTTCTCCCTTCCCTCTGATCCACAGAGTACTGGTCACTGTCAGGAAGGGTAAGGCATGGATGATCCTGAAAGCTCCAGACTGGCAGTTCTGGTACTCGTATATCTTCAGCCTTAGCAGCGAGTGTCCTGCTGACCAGAGTTCGGGGGACGGTCCTGCACCTGGACCTCCACTCCCTGCACCTAATGGTCTGGTTCCTGAGCAGTTAGAATTCCAAACCTTGGGTCTATTCAAGGATGTCCTCTAGGTGTTCAAGGCATCCAGGAAAGAGTCGACTCACAGATACCATGCCAATAAATGGAAGAGATTTTCCATTTGGTGTCGAGGCAAAAAACTTGATCCCCTTACCTGCCCTGTGGCTAGCATCCAGGACTACCTCTGGTCCTTTTCCCAGCTATGAGTGTGAGCGACAGCCCTTCAGGTACACCTGGCAGCCATCTCTGCGCACCGGGCATGGGCTGGTTTGCCAACTGTTGCTAAGGCGAAGGTGGTCAGGTGCTTATTCAAGGGCCTTGACTACATATTTCTTCCAGTGTGTAAACCACTTCCACTGTGGGACTTACTGCTGGTCCTGGTTATGTTCATCGGCAAGCCTTTCAAGCTGATGCACAATTGTGAGTTGTTGCACTTGTTGTGGAAGATAGGCTTCCTGGTGGCAGTTGCATCTGCCAGAAGGATTGCGGAATGCCATACACTCTCTGTGGACTTTCCATATCTGGTCTTCTGCAGGGAGAGTCTTCCTTTGTCCCAACCCAAAGTTTTGAGGGTGGTGTCAGAGTTTCACCTTAACCAGGTGATTAACTTACCAGTATAGCTTACCAACCCATCTTCAGAGGCCAACTGTAGGTTCCATACCCTTGACCTGTGGAGATCGCTGTTCTGTTATGTGGAGCATACAGCTGGAGTTCTGGGACAGGCCCACCAGCTACTCTGTCACCTACGCTAAAGCCACGCCTGGCAGACCGGCAGCTAAGCAAACGATTGAAAGGTGGAGCACATCCTTCATCAACCTCTGCTATAGGTTGACTGGTCAAGACCATCCATAGGGGTTAGGGCTCATTCAACCAGACATACTGCTGCCTCGGTGGCTGCCTCCAGGATGTCCCCATACAGGAGATCTGTGGGGCTGCTACCTAGAAGTCAGCACACACCTTTATTTCCCCATTACCACATCAATCTTAAGTCGTACCAGAATGGGACCTTGGTTCTCCAGTGTCTGTTTGCCAACTAGGGGTGCACACTTTGCCTCCTCCTCCTCCTCTCAGAGAACTGCTAGGAGTCTGCTAGGGTGTGGATAAGTGAACCGTTTCCATGCTCCTGGAAAAACTGTTTACTTCACCTGTAACCATAGTTCTAGGAGTGGTATATGGCTCACATCCACATGACCCAGCTGGCCTCCCCTGGCAAGTGGCACCTGATTCTGCTTACAGCATGTGAGATCTGACATCACTGGGTGGATTTGGGAGTTATACCACCCAGGTGGTGGGAGGAGCTTAGCTTAAAGATGTTCCGGACAATAACATTGTTCCAGTGGAAGTGCCAGAGTGTGGATGTGAACCATCCACTCCTAGAACTACGGTTACAGGTGAATAACCTATTATTTTATACGGGTGTAGTTGCCAGCCAGAAAGCTAGCTTATTCAAAATAAATGTAATATAATAATTTTATATATATATGCATTTTATATACTGATGATTCTACTTTGATACTTGGTCCTGAAAAAATAAAGTGCAGATTACTGCTGAGACAAAGTAGTTCCTGCTTCAAATGTACTTTTTAAATGTTGAAAACTTTATAGCGGAATACCGTGTTGTTTATATGCTCGTGGTGTGCCATCATTTGATTTAGATTTTTCCTTTTACCAAGCAGTTATGTAAGTGGGTGCTATGCAGAGTAAGACTTCATCTCCTACAGTTCTTGGGTCTTAAAGCACCATAAATTAAAAAACCCATCCCGTCCCCAACTGCCAAAGAAAAAGCTATCCTGATGATCAGGTGTTTGTTAAAAAATGTGTTTATTACCTAATTTGTCTATTTTGTATCTTTAGTAACCTTTTGGGATCTCACCTCTGGTGTCTTTTGTATTGTAGTTCCTCAACTTATTGTTATTGTATTGTTTTATTCCCTTCTTCCCCTCCCCAGGACCCATCTGGAATCGAGTGGCTCTCCGCTCAGTATGCCTTCCTGGTAAAACTCTTAAATAAATAAATAAAATAGTAGTATTCTGCAAAGCACTGCCCGCAGCCATCTTATGGGTCGAGAACATGCTTCCACTGTTCACTTGTTGCAGATGTGAGCTGCAGGCCAATGGCAGACATGGTAGCTCACACTTGCATAGTGTGAATGGTGGATGTGAACAGTCAACCCACAGGATGAAGGTGTGCTGTATAGTTTTTTTTTTTTTGTTTTGTTTTGTTTTTATGCAGAGCACTACAATAAAATTACAAAACAGACGAATTAAAAATTTGTTAACTCCAAACACCTAATCAGCTTGATATCTTTCTGTTGGTGTGCAAGAGTCTTATTTTCCTTTACTATGTCAACATTCCAGTTGACATGGATGGAGCCTGTCATCCCCTGAGTACCTTATTGCAATAATGAAATGAACTATATTGAGAGGCAGGAAACTACAGACCTGTTAGTTTTACCTCAGGCCCTGTCTACACTACACTGAAAACTCCCCTCTGTAACGTTACAGAAGGTCCAAACTGTTAACGCAACGGTTTGCGTCTACACCTGTAATGTTACAGGAGGCATTTTTGTAACTGTTGTTGAAACCACTTATGAGGTCACCCACAATGTGGACCAGCTGTAACGGTTCCGAACTGTTGTCATGAAGGTTCATTGGTAGTTTGGACACACTGCAACATTTACCGTCTGTTACGGTTAAAAACCGTTACAGGGTTTTAGTGGTGTAGTGTGGACAGGGCCATAGTGGTAGGAAAAATGATGGAATCACTACTGAAAGAAAGAATTGTTGAGTACCTAGAGGCCAGTGGGGCACAGGACCCGAAGCAGCATGGATTCACAGCGGGAAGGTCATGTCAGACGAATCTAATATAGTTCTTTGACTGGGTAACCAAAGTAGTAGACCAGGGAGGGGCTGTAGTTATGGCCTACCTAGACTTTAGGAAAGCATTTGACACAGCCCTACAAAAAAGATTAATAAACAGGTTAGCCACCCTGGGAGTGGGTCCCAGAGTGATAGCCTGGGTAACAAATTGGCTGACCAATAGGACTCAGAGGGTAATAGTAAACAGGGTACACTCTGAAGAAAGGATGGTTACTAGTGGGGTACCGCAGGGTTCAGTACTGGGACCGGCCCTCTTTAATGTCTTTATAGGAGACATTGCAGAGGGGCTGGAAGGAAAAGTGTGCCTCTTTGCAGATGATACAAAAATCTGCAACAAGGCTGATACACAAGGGTGTGTGGAAAGGATGAAAAGGGACTTGGCAAAGTTGGATGAATGGTCAAAAATATGGCAGCTTAGATTCAGTGCTTAAAAAGCGTAGAGTAATGCACCTGGGAAACAAAAACCCAGGGGAAGAGTACACAATGGGGGGAGGTACTAACAACAACAAAAATGGAAAGGGACCGCAGGATAGTCATATCTGATGACCTTAAGGTAGGCAGGCAATGTGAGAAGGCAGTAAGGAGGGCTAGAGGGATACTGGGATGCCTAGGGAGAGGCATCACCAGTAGAAAACAGGAAGTTGTTATTCCTCTGTACAGACAGTTGGTGAGACCTCATTTGGAGCACTACATGCAGTTCTGGAGACTCCATCTCCTCAAAGGCATGGGATGGAGGTGGTCCAGAGGAGGGCAATTAAAATGGTGCACAGTCTGCACCAGAAGCCATATGAGGAGAGACTTGAAGAGCTTAATATGTATACCCATGAGGAAAGAAGGGAGAGGTGGGACATGATAGAAACTACCTCAAGGGAATCAACAAAGTCCAAGATGGAGGCATCTTTGAGAGAAAGAGATGTGCAAGAACAAGGGGGCACAGTTTAAAAATAGAGGGGGGACAGCTCAGGGGCAATGTCAGAAAGTTTTTTTACAGAGAGGGTGGTGGACACATGGAACCGCCTTCATGAGGAGGTTGTGGTGTCAAAAACAGTGGGGGGAATTCAGGATTGCATGGGACAGACATAAGGCAATTATAGTGAACGCTAGGAGGAAGTAAGCTGTTGGTCAATTAGAATCTGCTGCTTATCCAGTACGTAGGGAATGGGCAGACTAGGTGGTCCAAGTGGTGCTTATCTGCCATCGGTGTCTATGTTTCTGTTATATTTGTAGTGATTAAACAAAAATTATTGAATTTAAAATTGTATAAAGAAAAAAGAAAAATGCAAAAAAAGTACTGCACTCAGTGTCTGTAGTTTAGATATTCAGCCAGCTGGTGGCACCAATGTTGCATGAAATGTCCTGTGTGTGTCTCTTCCTCGCACCTCCCCAAAGTTGGCAGTCATCAAGCTGTTTGAGGTGGCCATGAGTTGCTGTTTAAAGGATGCGCTTTGATTTATTTTCTTCATCCAGCTTCCAGCTGCACTGGATGATTTTGTAAGTCCATAGCAGAGGTTAATTGAGTGTTGCATTTGGCTAACCGGAAGAGGGCAGCATTGAAGGAGCTGAGTGGGAGCCAGTTTTAATGTTTATAAGTAATTAAAAATGTCACTGGAGATGCAGTCTAAGGTATTTATTTTTACAAGCTTACATAGCAGTCATTGGTACTTTCACTATATGAAAGTTAGGACACCATGATTCAGGAGGAATACTTGTACTGTGGGTGATGCAGTTCAGGAGGAGCACTTGCTCTGTTGTGGGCACTATGAGTCCTGTGATATTCTTTACAGGATAGTATAGGTGGCAGTAATTTTATGAGGTCCAGGGTTGAGCAGTATTGATGTAAGCAAAATAATAATAAAAAGAAAAAAAATGAAGTAGCATCCCTTGTTTGTGGGGGGTTGCACAGCTCTGGCAGCACTATTAGGACTAGGAGATAGTAAGTTGGCAGTATTATTTGCCAGCCAACAGAAAAAAGTTTGTTTTTCATTTTGTTTTTTTGCTCCTCACACAGCCCCCCGGCCAGCCACTCCTTCGGGCCACCCGGGCCCACAGCCACCCTCCTCTGCTGTTCTCCATCTGCTGCCCCCGCAACCGCCTACTGATTCCTCTGGTTGACCTGACATAACCCTTTATTGGATGCCCCCCGTGGGAGATAGTCCTGGGGTTGGCGGTGGGGTGGCCATCATCTGGTTGGCCAGGGGGCATTTTCACGTTTTCTGGTCTGCTCACCTAACCCTGATTGGGCCTCTGGCAGGAACATGCTGGGGGGCATGTTGAGGCTACATGTCCTCCTAGCCCATCTCCAATCCTCCTGCAGGTGTCAAGACCCTGCCCCTCCCTCCTCCCAGGAGGGAAGCATCCAATGGATGCACTGAAACTCCTCCCTGCCGGCTTTGATTTAAGAAAAGCGCCTTTTAAAAATAAAGTTGAAATTGAAAAATTGAAATTGAAATTGGTCTCCATTCCTGGAATCCAGGCTCGGTATGAACCCGGGCCTAATCGAGGTGTTTTTGTTGTTTTTTTTTTTTAAATAGGAATCGCTGTTTACTGACATAGTGTGGTGGAGTTTTGTTGCGGCGGAAATTATTTTAGAATGAGCTGGTTACTTCAAATAGTATGCAGTTTTTTTTGAAAGTGGAAACTGTGGAAATAATGTGATGCCAAGACAGCCATGTTTAAAAGTGAGCATGCCAGCTTAGTTTTGAAAGAGTATTAATACCAGGGTTGCTGGGCAGGGTAAAGAGGTCACAGATCTTTTTGCAATGCTTTTGTTCCAATCTCCTTGGCCAGTCGGGTTTCTGGATTTTCCCTACCCATTTCATAATTTTATTTATGTCAGCATTCCAGTTGGCATGCATGGAGTCTATCATCCCTGAAACACTGTTTTTAGCTGAATAGTGTTACAGTAGCACAAGGGTTGAGTTTCAAGATGTAGTTCTTCTTTTATGTGTTTTCCCCTTTTTGGCACCCTGACCCCCACCCCCAATGATACTGGCCGCTGTGATGGCACCCTTCCGATAGCAAATGAATGGGTGCTTTCACAGCTGATGCCAGTGTAGGTCTATGGTCATTGAGCAAGGGGTGAATGTCTGGTGACCTGTACCCTTTTTCCCAGTGAGCCAAGTTTCTGACTTCCACAACATGCCCTTCCCCAAGCCAGCCTACATTTGGGATTCTGAGGATCGCACACAAACCCTGTTCTCCCAGGTGGCAGTGTGACATTGTGCCAAGGGATGATCTCAGCTTCGTTTTGGGATGAGACAGCTGGACACATTCATTAAAAAGTAAACTAACCCTTAGAAACTTGTACTACGCCACAGTCACAGCCTGCTAGGGAATTTATATGACGGTCTCAAATCAAGTGCAAGCATATAGTCTGCCTAAAGAGTTCAAATAGGCAGTTCCTTTTTAACTGATCTTTTTCTCTGTCACTTACTATGTTACCATTTCTCATGCCTTGTGATCTAGCTTTGTCCTAACACTCAGAACTGCTACTTACGAGGGTCCGGACAGCACGGGACCTGAGAGTGCCAGCAATCTTCATCACAGCATGAGTTTTCATAGAGCATAGACTATGGTGGTTTGAAAAATACCAGCGGTTCATGCAGTCTACCCTTATTTCCCTATCACACCCCAGGACCTTTTGTCCAGACAGGATACTGGGACTTGCCATACACCCCTGTTCCCCTCCTTACTACTACCTCCCTGAGTAACCACTATTCCCATCAGTGTGTCCCAGCCATGCTTAGAACCATTTATGGTTTTGGCATCCAACACCTCGGTTGGCAGACTGTTCCACAGTTCTACCACCCTTTCTGTATAATGAAACTTTCTCATATCCCGCATGAACCTCTCTCCCGTCAGTTTCCACTTGTGCTCCCATGTCTTGAGCTGTTACTCATGCTAAATAGTTCCTTGCAGTTCACCTTGTTTATGACTTTTTAGGATTGTGAAGGTCTCTGTTGTATCACCCTTCTGCTTAATAAGTACACATTCAGTGCTTTGAGCCAGTTCTCGTAAGACTTGTCCTGCTGGCCGTGAATCAGCCTGATCACCCTTCACTGCTTGCTTACCTTAGGGTATTCATTCAGTTGCGCTCCTATTTGTCTACATTTTTGTTAATGCAATGAAAATGTATTAAAGGAGTTAAAAATGATTTTTTACATAATTATCCACCCTTCCATCTTCCTTTCCACGCCAGTTATGTATTTTAATATGCATTTGCCAGTTTTTGATATATAAATAATCTACCTTTCAGGTGCCCTGAGAAAGACATAGTGCTCTACCCTTCTCACCTGCTACTGCTAGTCATTTTCATGTTTTTAAGACATTCTATGATTTCAGTAACACTATTCTATGCTATTCATCTGACTGGCCTAGAATGATGTTATTGATATCCTAGAATGTTCAGGCATCAAACACACATTAAAATATTGGGTAGACACTAAAAAGACAACAGGCGGGCATCTAGAGGTGTTAAAAAAAAGTTTTCTTATCACCTTTAAACACCAGGATTTCACACCAAACAGGTACAGTCTTCAAAAGGGCTGTTGCTAAGGAACATCGCCCGGAGTCTCTTTTGACCATCATTTCAGAGGACAGAAATGATTAGGAGTCTTGAACATGGGCAGATTTCTGCTTACCAGTGGAATCTTAGGGTTTCCTGAGTAGTAGTGTGGGTAGGGAAATTCCTATAAATGTTCCTGTCTGGACATGCTCCTGATGGGAGAATTTTGTGGTACCTGTACTATCGGGGTGTTAGAATCAGCCCTTGCACTCTACCACCCTGCTTATGGACCAGTCCAGACTTAGTAGTTGATGTGTAATATGCTTTGTTATTGGAAGTCAGCATGCAGCTCTTGATGTCAAGCACTGGTGTTGCCTGATAATTCTTTCAGTAGTGCACATATTGAGATATGCATATTACACCCCACCTGCCTGTCTGAGTAAACCATCTCCCTCTGTTGTCACAAACACCATACTATCAAATATGGATGATGGACATGTATTTATTTATGTTGTATTTTATTTACTAGGTAGGTGCAGTAAACAAAACAGTTATCTATTTTCAGACACGACCAGGGAGAGCTCAACAGTGGCATTTGTAACAATAACGTGCATAGTACAATGTCCAGTATAACAAAGAAATATACAGAGTGGAAATACTGTGTGTGGTAAACATGATGCAGGTGTAAGGCAAGGTACATACAGGTTGAACAAGTAAACAAGGTATTAAATACAAAATGTTACATACATTTAGAGCCCCAGCATGCTAAAGGCTTAGCTGATGGCAACTTGCTAGAAGAGATGGCTGTGCTATGGGAGGGAGGGAGGAGCACTGAGCTGCCAGTAAATTTGACTCATAGCATTCTGTCTCCCCATCATGGATTTGGGGTTGGCCCTACTTTACTGACAGTGTATGGCCCTTTGGGGGCTGAGTGGGGGAGTTGGACCAGGATGGGAAGGGGGGATGCTGTCTGGTGGTGGGAAGGAGCTGGCAGGAGGCCTGCAGCAGCTTTGCACTGCTTTATTGCTCCAGAGGATCACAGGGGTTTGAGGGCAAGAGATGACTTGGAGCCCTTGGGACTAGCCCAGGCCATCTGAGGAGGGTTTGAGGGTATTCATTTATTACCTGTTTCTAGCCAAATATTGAATACAAATATAGACTATTTGGTGGTTCCAAGTATTCCTGAGAATCCATTTCTCTGTCATTATTTTTTCCCAGGCTCCACACCATCAGAGGTAAGGTGTCCTTCACTGACTTGGAATGGAGACGTACTTCTCATTGCAGTGTTGCTCTCCAGTTTTATTGGGATGCAGTCTTTGTATCTGCTGTGAGGAAGAGCTTGTTCTCCAGTTAGCTCCAGTAGTTTAATCCATTCAGTGATCCTGCTTGTAGTCAGTGCAGCACATGTGGCTGTGGATGAATCATTTTTAGAGGAAAAGGCTACTCGTCCTTAAGTGTTTGTCCTAGAGGTATTTATTCATAGCTGCACACCACCCACCCATCCTTCCTTGCCTGGACTATTTGGACTTGGTTTGCTATTTTGTTTTACTTGCAGTTGCTTCTTCCTTCAGCTGGAAGGATCTGATGGTTGGAGGGAGCAAGGCGAGGAGTGAAGTTGGTCACGTGGTTGAGATTTACATACATACACAATTTTGGCAGAGAAGGACCTCAAGGCCCACCCAGTCTGCCCACTGTAGCCCCTCCTACCCTGATATCCCTGGGATTTGAATCCTGTTTTAGTTCTGGATCCCAACTGCTTCTGCTGGAGATGATATAATGTTTGTGTCCATACCTCTCAACCTTTTATCACTGAAGAGAGTGCCATGGACACTCAGAATGAGGTACACAGTCTCAAACCTGGAAATACATGCTCAGAATACTGTGGAAACCATTGTGTTTACAGGTGCAGAGTTTATTTTTGATTTTGCATCTTAGAATGTTATGAATTTCTGCTAAAGTCTAAATTCACTTCACAGTGTTTGTGTGGGTTACACCTTTTCCGTAAGGGACGGATGAGGGACAGAGCACGTTTGAGGTGTAAAATGAGGAACATCAGTTATAATTAGGGTCAGTTGAGGGGGTATGTGTGTGTCTGGATGAATATAAAAGAGAGAGACAGGTATTTAAAATTTTCTTTCTTACCTTCTTTGAGTCACTTTCTTGCTTCTGTGGTTTGCTGTTGCCAGCCTTTGCAGACTGTTTTCTAGGCCTTTTCTCTCCTAATAATCCTGCTTAAAGCTTAGGCAACCTAAATTCCTTCATGGTAATTGAACTTTTTTTGTGGAGTAGTCTTTTTTTTCTCTCTGACTAGGCCTTTGTCACCCTTCCTTAATTCTTCTGACAATCACCCATCCTCATCCATCACTGTTGGCACCTCGTCTTTCAACTCCCATGGTGGTTCTCTACGTGACGGGTCTCCTGGTGGTGGGTTGTTTAGGAAGTGCTGCCACTGGGCAGGTCATGGAAGACCTGGGCTCACTTCCAAAACAAAGTTACTGGTAAGGTTGTGAGATGTTTTCCATTGGGCAGCCGTAACATATTACTATTTTTCCTGGGATAGCTCAGCTGAGATGCAGTGTTTTGTTCTCTATGGTGTCCTTGCCTCTACTGAATTTACAGCAGGTGGGGAGTGGTTAGGCCCTGGGGCTTGAATATTACAAGCTCTGCATCTGCCACGTGTGTCAACCCCAGTGTACCCAGGTGCAATTTTCCAACAGCAGATGCAGATGGTCCCAGAACAAGTCAGCAATTCTCCTTCATTGCTGCAGAACGTCATTTAACCATTTGTAAATAAACTAGCCTGATTCTGTCTCACAACAGCAGGCACATTCCAAGTTGGATACATCTTTATAGGGACCACTGTCTGTAAACCACTTCAGATTTTTGCTTTCGGATGCAGTTTTGAAGTTAGCAGCCACAGCATCCAAATGGGCAGCAGGTATTTCCAGTTGTAGGCACATCTGATAGATGCTGACCAACAGAGAAGAGAAAACTCATCAACCAGTGAATTTCAGTCGATCACAACTTCAGGAAACCCTAAAAGAGGAGCACTTGACTACTGAAAGCAAGCCAGTCCTTTTATTTTGTCACAGAAATTGTGCTAATAGCACTAATACAATAGAAAGGACTTCAGATGCAGAACCTAGAAAAAAACTCCCCAACAACCAGTCTCTTCAAGAAGGGGCAGGGCTTAGTAGCACAATGACATCTTAAAATGCTGAAATTGTAACAGACAACCCAGGTGAAGGAGGTAAATCAAATAGTTTGACTGAAACAAAAAAGGGAGTTCAAATTAATAAAAATTCCCCGTAGCTGAAATATAAAAGAAAGTTTATAGAAATAAGGGGCAAGATGCAGAAGCCAGCTTATTATATTATGGGTGTAAAGAGCTGGACTGGCAGTGCGGAGTCAAAATTACACAAAAGAATGAAAATAAAGGCTGTCCATAATGCATTCAAAATGGGCAACTTTATTACCACCACCCTCTTTCCCTGCCATGAAGGCAGGCTGCTGCCAGAGACTGTAAATGCAGCACAGCACAGGCAGATGCGTCTGAGCATATCACCACCCCACGAAGACAGCTGTAGCCAGAAATGGAAGTACTTGACCACAGTCAAAGCCCCCCAACCAAAAAAAAACCAAAACTGAGAAGACAATAGCAGTCACAGAAAATTAATAAAGCAGGTATGGGCTGCAGATGCCCGACCATGGAAGAGGAGCTGCAGCCAGAGACCATCAACACCACAAAGACTAGACAGATGCCTCCCCAGGACACTCAGAATGCAGCTCAGGAGTGTTCAACTTGAGCATGCAAATGCAGTAAGGGAGAGACCCATGTTCTTGTGGAAATGCCAAGTTTTGCAGGGGGGAGGGACACCTGAAGATGAATGCATGATCCAAGCAAAGTCTTTGGTCAGGAGTATACAGAGCACAAAAGGGACTACACCGTATGTGCTGTCCTGTACATAGAAACATAGAAATTGATGGCAGATAAGGACCGCAAGGCCCATCCAGTCTGCCCATTTCTTTTTCTACCTTATAAATGTGCCTTCGGCCTTTGCTCTGTCAGTGGCCTATCTATTCATAGTCATTTGTATTGCTCCCTTATGCCTATCCCATGCCTGTTTGAAGCCCTGCACTGTATTCATAGCCACCACTTCTTGTGGTAAGCCATTCCATGCATCCACCACCTTTCTGAGAAAATAATTTCTCACATTCCCCTTAATCAGCCCCCTCTAATCTCATGCTGTGTCCTCTTGTCCTGCTATTTCTTATATTTAAACATGTTAGACTCTTTCACCTTGTTAATGCCCTTAAGGTGTTTGAATGCCTTCGATCATATCACCTCTCTCCTCCTTTTGCTCAAGGGTATACATATTGAGCTCTGTTAATCTGTCCTCATATGTCTTCTGATACAGTCCCTGCACCATTTTGGTTGCCCTTTTCTGGACCTGCCTCAATTTGGTTAATGTCCTTGTGAAGAGTATGGCCTCCAATACTGCACGCAGTACTCCAGATGGGGCCTAACCAGTGTCTTGTAAAGAGGGATTATTACCTCCCTCTTACGACTTGTGATACCCCTGCTAATACACCCTAACACCCCCTAGCCTTACCTACTGCTTTAGAGGTCTGCTTGGATGATTTCAGGTCATCAGTGATGATGATGCCCAAGTCTCTTTCTTCCTTTGTGACTGCTAGCAACTCCCTCCCAGCCTATAGGTGGCTTCAGGGTTTCTTCCCAATGTGCATGATTTTGCACTTCTTTGCATTAAATCCCAGTTGCCACTCTTCTGACCATTTTGCTAGTTTATCCAGAATCTCTTCTCATTCTGCCCACCCCATCTGGATCATCTACTCTGTTGCAGATCTTGGTGTCATCTGCAAACAGACAAACCTTACCCTCTAGTCCATCTGCAATGTCACTGATGAAGATATTGAAGAGGACTGGCTCCAGGACTGATCCCTGAGGTACCCCACTTGTGACTTGCATCTCTTCTGACTGCATACCATTTACCACCACTCTCTGTTTTCTGCCCATCAACCCGTTTGCCACCCAGTTGACCAACTTCTGACCCACCGAAGCCTACCCAGCTTGTTTATCAATCTTCTATGTGGAACAGTGTCAAAAGCTTTGCTGAAGTCAAGGTAGGCGACATCAACTGCTCCCCCTGGTCCACCACTCTGGTTACCCAGTCAAAGAAATCTATGAGATTATTTGACAGGACCTCCTTTGTAAACCCATGCTGTCTTGGATCCTGTGCCCCATGGATTCCAGGTGTTGCACTATCCTTTCCTTAAGGAGTGCCTCCATAATCTTGCCCACTACTGAGGTAAGACTGACTGGTCTGTAGTTTCCCGCCTCCTCCCTGCTACCACTCTTGTGGAGCGGGATCACATGAGCCGTTCTCCAGTCTTCTGGGACCTCTCCTGTGCTCAGAGACTCACTAAACAGTTCTGCTAATGGCTCTGCTAGTTCCACCGTTAGCTCCTTAAGTACCCTAGGATGTATGCCATCAGGTCCCATTGCCTTATCCACCCTGAGTTTAGCAAGCTCTTGTAGGACCCTTTCTTTTGTGAAGGGAGTAGTGCTCACCTCCCTCCCCCCTGTGTCCATGATGCTGAGCTGTGGGCCCTGCCCTACCTTCTCTTCAGTAAATACTGAGCAAAAGTATCTATTTAGGATGGATGCCTTTACAGGGTCCTCCTCCTCACATGCTCCCTTTTCTCCATTAAGCTTAGCAATACCCCCTCTGGACTTTCTCCTTTCACTAACGTATCTATAGAAAGTCTTGTCACCTTCTTTTACTGTTTGTGCTAGTGTTTCCTCAGTTTGGGACTTCCTGCCTTACTGCCTTCCTGCTTCCCTTAGGGCAGTTTGGTATGCCTCCTATCTTCATCCCGCTGTGTTCCCTTTGTATTTCTGAAGCCAGCCTTTTGGCTCTGACCTTTTCTGCTACTGTATTTGAGAACCAAAGTGGTTTCCTTTTTCTTTGCACTTCCTTTTCTGTCTAACACAATGGGATGTTGCTTCAAGTATTGCATCCTTAATGCTTGCCCACTTTGCCTGTACCCCCTCACCTGTGTTTCTTTTTGCCAGGGCTAGCTTAACTCTGTTGGCCATCTTATCAAAGTCAGCTCCTCTGAAGTCCCATATTTTTGCCTTGGAATGGGATGATTTAGATGTAGTAGCCACATTGAACCATACCATGTGATGGTCACTGGCCCCCAGGTGACCTTCTACCTGGAGATCTGTGATCCCTTCCTTGTTAGTCAGTACTAGATCTAGGATAGCCCTGTCTCTTGTGGGTTGCTGTACCAGTTGTTTGAGGCCCTCCCCCTACAGGGAATCCACTATGTGTCTAGTTCTGGCAGATGTTCCTGCTGGTATTGACCAATCTGTATCCGGCATGTTGAAGTCTCCCATTATCAGAACCTCCCCTTTAGCTGTCATGTTTTGTATATCTTCTAACAGTAATGTGTCTCTGTCCTTCCCCTGGTCTGGGGCCTGTAGACAACCCCAGTTCTTATGGCTGTCCCATTTCCTGTTTCCAGGGTGACCCACAGTTCTTCTGGCTCCTTATGTGTATTCTGAATTTCTGTAGCTTTGATATTTTCATTGACATACAGGGCCACTCCTCCCCCCCTTTTTGCACCTCGGTCTCTTCTGAACAATACATAGCCAGGTACTGAAGTCTCCCAGGTGTGGTTACTGGTAAACCACGTCTCACTAATTGCTGCTATGTCCAGTTTAGCCTCTGACATTATTGCCTGCAGGTCTGGGATCTTATTTCCCAGACTGTAAGCATTTGTGTACATGATTTTCCATTGGCCAGATTTTGGTGTGTTAGTTGTTGGGTGAGGTTTGGCATTACCCCTGTGCGTCGTATGTGGGGAGACAAACCTCTTTTCTTAATCGTATGCAAATGAACTGCAAACATGCTGAATCCCTGTTTGACTACTAGCTGAGGGGAGGGTGTTCTTCCCATTCGACGTATGGGGTGCTGCACCCTCTCCCCATTTGCTAGTTTAAATATTCTGCAAAGACGCAAACTTCTGCCCCAATACAGACTCCTCCTTAGTCAGATGCAGTCCATCACATTTAAAGAACTTTCGCTCACAGAACTGTTGCCAGTTCCCTACAAATCTGTGTCCTTTTTCCTGGCACCAGCCCTTGAGCCACGTGTTTAGCTCCCCTATCTCCCCTTCTCTGACCTTCCGTCCATCTGCTCCCCTCTCCGAGACTGGCAGGATCTCAGAGAAGGAGATGCCAGATGAAATAGATGATTGTTTGTCACCCAGCCTGGTCAGGTGTTCCTTGGTCTCCACAACTGACCGGCTGGCGAATCATTGGTCCCTATGTGTACTAGGACATCAATGTTTTCTCCTGCTTTGTGAACAATTTTAGAAATGCAGTCAGTGTCTCTCCATGCTGATGTACCTGGGAGACATCTGACCATTACCCCTGGCTGGAGATGGGTATCAACTCCCCGAATCATGGAGTCTCCTATGATCAGAAGTTTTTTGGATTTCCTTTTGCTTTTTTTGTTTTGGTTCCTGATTTGGGTGAGTTTTGTTGTGCTAGCTCCTGTGCTGCAGTGTCCTGCTCTGCAGTGTCTTCTGCTTCTTTGTTTGATTTCAGAGATAGAGGCAGATACCTGTTTGTAGTGTTTATATGGTTTTTGGAGGTAATATGTTGGAGAGCAGAGAGTGATGGGGCACCCGATTTGCCCCTCCTAACCACCTGCCAACCTCCTGGACCAACTACCCTCTACAGTCGAGGTTTTTTTTGTTGGATGCTGGGGAAATGGCGGGTGGTTCTTATAATGTATTTCCTCTTGAATATGAAATCTGAAGCATGCAATCTCTGCCCATGCTGCCCGGAGCTGAGCCCTAAGATCTCCAAAGGCCCAGCATGTAGGACAGTGTCCTAAATCCTGTAAGACTGTCATTCTGAAAATTGTTCCACAGTACCTGCAGTTATTGATATCCATTCCAGATAAGTTGCTGGGTTTATAACCTAGTCAGAGTAATTAGAAGGAAAAAAAATGAAAAAAAATGCAAGTAATGGCTTGATTGTGTTTTGTTTAACTTGTTATAACAAGTTAAATTACTAGTGCCCCTGTAAATGAGCTCACCTTGTGGAGGCCCCACTGATCCACCCCTTCCTGCTCTGCCACAGGAAATGTCACAACTGTGGTACCCTATAAAAGGAGTGTAGTGTGGGGGTGGTTGGGGATGGGGGTGGGTGGCTGGGCCCTTCCCCTGCCGAAAAAGAACCACCACGGGTGAAAGAACAAGGAGGTAAGAGCAGAAACAATCAGTCAACAACAAATGCAGTAACCCTGAAAGCTTATCCTTATGTTAGATAAAACTGTAAAACCTGTACAGCACCACCTGTAATAATTTCAGAGAAGATATACGCTGTAAGAAACACTTTGCTACAGAGAAAAATAAAGCAATGAAATGGTAGCAATCCCTGTGAGTAAAAAAATTAAAACACCACCACACAGTAAATCTGCTTAGCCAAAATAAGTCTTAATCCTTTTCCCTTGCTCTGGTAAGTTTCTCTACTCTGCCTTTCAAGCAGTCTTAGAAGGAAAGAGCTCAGGTGAAACTAGGTGTGTTGGCCAGCAAACCAAGTCTTCTGCCTCCAAGATATCAACTAACCTGACTTTTTAACCCTTTCTGTTGGAAATTACTGACAGTTTGCCAGCTCCACCCCCCACATACACACCTAATCCTTTGGAAGAGCTGTGGAGGAAAGCAATTAGCTCCTTCAATGTGAGAAGGAGACTGAAACACCTCTGAGACAACAAACCTTGTCAACAAAAAAAAAACAAAAACAAGAATAAAATAAAACACAGTGTCAAACAGTAATTTTGCTTAGCCCAATGATAAAAAAGTCACAAAAATGTAAGCTCCACCTGTAATACAGTAATTTCAGAGAAGATATACCCTGTAAGAAACACTTTGCTACAGAGAAAAATAAAGCAGTAACAGAAGTACCTGACGGAGGTGTTGCTGCCCCTATACCCCAAACAAACCAAGACAGCCCTTTCACTCACCTGTACTTTGCAGCCTCCATTGGGTCCGTCAGTGTGATAATACAGTGATCCATATTTTATTTGTCCTATGGTGATTCGGGGAAGGGTGCAAGGCCCTGAGAAAGCAGTGCCAGGGTCCCGTGGGTACATTACAGTGGCAACATCGAACTGCCGCTGTAATATCGTTCAGTGCTGAAATGTCACTGTTCAATCGGCATGGTGTCCTATGTACTCTTCTGCTGCAGGATTGCTCTGTTAAATGTTATTACACTACATCTCCCATGTGCTCCAAAACAGATAAAATTGGTTGGACATTTCCTGCTTTCTGATTGGCTGAATAAGTATGAAGAACCATATATTAATTCCCAAGAAGTGCACAGTTTGAAATAAGTTCAGGAAATGGTATTGGGAATTTGTGCCAGTCACACATGGAATTAATGAGCCACTTCTTTCTTCCCATACTGTATACAAACATGGCTACCATCTTTACTCATTGAAAACCTTCAACATGGCCCTAAAAAAGTAAAACTCACTTAAAATTAAAAAATAAATAGCGCAACATTCTTTCCTCTCATATTACTCTCCTTACATACACAACAAACTTAAGAAATGAAGTACTGCTCACAGTTTTAATTCCTGGTGTTTCTTTGGTGACCATGACACCCACAGTCAAAGATTTCTTTCTGGTCCAGTGCCCCCCCCCCATATGAAATATCTCTGGTGGACCCCTTCCTTACCCCTAATCCCTCTTGATCCTTGGAGGTATGGTGATCTCCATTCCTCCTCAACCCCCCCCCCCGAAGCACACATGGACTGCTCTGCTAGGTGACTGCTGGTTGCCTTCACTGGAAACCCTGGGAAGAGATTAGCTATGTACTGTGCAAAGCGCCCCATCCCTGTTCTCATATGTCCACAATACTCTGTGGACAGAATGAAATGGTTCAGTGTGCTTAAAAGTTTCCACAAGGGCAAGGTAGTAATTGCAGCCACTTTTGCCAACAAAAGCAACAGAACGGAGCACAAGGTCTTGTAAGTATTTTGCCTTTAAATGCCAGTGCAGGTATTTCTGAAATCTCTTTTTACCTTTAATATACCAGGACAATTGGAATGTAAGTTGTGAGCTCATCTTACATGTATTAGAGAGAATGCTACTCCAAGGTTATTTTTTTTTTTTTTTTTTTTTTTTTATCACTAGAATGCTTTCTTGGCATACTGAGACATTTAAAAATTTATGTGACAAGAACTCTCTGGCTGTAGAGAATTCTTGATAACCTTTGCCCTTCTGAGGCTCCTCAGTTAAAGGCATACTGGTGTTAATTAGCTTCTCTGACGTAATCTTCTATTATGTTTTAAATGTATATGTTAAACCAATGAGAATTATTTCTGCTTTTTGTATATAATCTGGTGTTAATAGTATGGGATATTTGAAAAACTGCCACAAAGCTTCTGAAGAAGGACCTGGTTGGTTCGAAAGCTAAAGCACTTTGTTTTTTTTCTGTAACATCCATGTTGGTCCAATAAAAGGTATCAAATCATTTGTTTCTGGATCTGTTTTTAAAAGGACCAATACGGCACCTACAACATTCTTTTTACATTTGATGATTCGTAGTACAGTGCCTTGACAGTCAGTTGATTTAAAACAGTTACTTAGCTGCTTTAACATAATATCAGAGCCTGGATTATGGAGATTATTCTTTTCTAAATATACATGTACTGAGACCAGCCTGGCAAAATGCCAAGGGAATGCTAGAACACATTCTGATGGTAACTTCATAAACAAGTGTAAATTCTGTCAGGCAGACTCGCAAAGAGTTCGTGCTTGGAATAGAAACTAGACCCTCAAGTCATGAAAGCAATAGCTGTTACTATTTAACTAAAGTGAAATTCTGTTACTGGGAAGTTTGACTGAGTTTTTAGTACATCATACTTTGTAACAACAACCTCCGCTACTAGGCTGTTGATATTTTATTTATTTGTTCATCAGGTAAGTACGCTGGTCCAAGGGACTTTTAGCAGGCGTGATCCAGGCCTAGGGAGGCAAAGAAAAGGATGGAGATAAAAGATACATAGTTACAAGCAAGTTGGGAATTACATTTTCAAGGATGAATGAAAATACAGAGAACAATAGGGTAAAAGAATATGGTTACACTTTCAGTAAAGTGGTACAAAAACATGAGTGATATCATCTCTGGTAGGAATGGGACTGTGTCACTTGCATCTCTCACATCCAGGTGATGCTCCTGTTTTACAAGTACAGTAAAATTAATATTAGGAATTTCTATTGAAAACACTAGTTAAGCTAGAGTGGCACTGCCACCTGGTATGTCCGAGAAGGAGTTTAACGAAAGGAAATCTGAATATTTTTTTTTTTTTTGGTTACCTGTATACACTGAAATTCATCACACTGTAGAAATTAAGACATGAACATGCTCTATTTACTAAAACAGGCAATAGTGTTATAAGATGGGCTAGAATGTGTTTTAGAATGTGCTCCAAACCTGTTTTCTGTCATTATGAAACCTGTTTCTTGTGCAGCTCTCCAAACCCCACACCTACTCAAAAGCCTCAGTCCCAGAATGAGGCACCACGAGTATGAAAATCCTTGTGCCTGGCAAGTTGCCAAGTCTTCACCAGAACAAATATCAGTCGCCTACTAATACAGCAGTATTTGTTAGTTGGAAAAAATATATATACATTTTAGCAAAAATGCATCTCTGACATCCGTAGATTCAGCCACAATGTATTTCTAATTTTCTCAGATATTTCTAAAACAGCTTTTCTCACTAATTGTGCAATTAATGACTCATGTCATTAAAGATAGCAGCCACTTGTCATTTTGGATAATCTGTTCTGCTGAGGTTACCTGTTGAATGTACATACTAGATATATACTGTGGATGTATTAGCATGTGTCACCATATGTTTCTAATGTTAAACAGCAAAACACTGTGTACACTGTTTTTTCATGGCAGGCATAGCACGATGGCAGGAATTTTTGTACAACTTCAAAATCTTGTTTGTTTGTTTAGGAATTAAAGAAAACATAGAATTTGACGGCAGATAAGGACTGCTTGGTCCACCTAGTCTGCCCATTTTCCTACCTAACAGATAAGCTGCAGATCCTAATTAACCAACAGCTTACTTCCTCCTACCCCTCACTAGGACTGCCTTATGTCTGTCCCATGCATTCTTGAATTCCCCCACTGTTCTTGACTCCACAACCTCCTCAGGGAGGCTGTTCCATGCATCCACAACCCTCTCTGTGAAAAAATACTTCCTCACATTACCTCTGAGCCATCCCCCCTCTATATTCAAATTGTGCCCCCTTGTTCTTGCACATCTCTTTTTCTGAAAGATACCACCCTCCTGGACTTTGTTGATTCCCTTGAGGTACTTGAAAGTTTCTATCACGTCCCCTCTCTCCCTCCTTTCCTCAAGGGTATACATATTAAGCTCCTTTAGTCTTTTTTCGTATGTCTTCTGGTGCAGACCCTGCACCATTTTGGTTGCCCTCCTCTGGACAGCCTCCACTCTGTCTATGTCTTAGAAACATAGAAACATAGAAGTTGACGGCAGATAAGGACCGCAAGGCCCATCCAGTCTGCCCATTTCTTTTTCTACCTTATAAATGTGCCATCGGCCTTTGCTCTGTCAGTGACCTATCTATTCATAGTCATTTGTATTGCTTACTTATGCCTATCCCATGCCTGTTTGAAGCCCTGCACTGTATTCATAGCCACCACTTCTTGTGGTAAGCCATTCCATGCATCTACCACCCTTTCTGTGAAAAAGAATTTCCTCACTTCCCCTTAATCGGCCTCCTCTAATCTCATGCTGTGTCCTCTTGTCCTGCTATTTTTCTTATATTTAAACATGTTAGACTCTTTCACCTTGTTTATGCCTTTAAGGTGTTTAAATGTCTCGATCATATCACCTCTCTCCTCCTTTGCTCAAGGGTATACATATTGAGCTCGTTAATCTGTCCTCATATGTCTTCTGATGCAGTCCTGCACCATTTTGATTTACCTTTTCTGGACTGCCTCAATTTGGTTAATGTCCTTGTGAAGGTGTGGCCTCCAATACTGCACGCAGTACTCAGATGGGGCCCAATCCAGTATCTTGTACAGAGGGATTATTACTCTCCTCTTACGACTTGTGATACCCCTACTAATACACCCTAACACCCCCTAGCCTTCTACTCTACTGCTTTAGAGGTCTGCTTGATGATTTTAGGTCATCAGTGATGATGATGCCCAAGTCTCTTTCTTCCTTTGTGACTGCTAGCAACTCCCTCCCAGCCTATAAGTGGCTTCAGGGTTTCTTCCTATGTGCATGATTTTGCACTTCTTTGCATTAAATCCCAGTTGTCACTCTTCTGACCATTTTGCTAGTTTATCCAGATCTCTTCTCATTCTGCCCACCCCATCTGGATCATCTACTCTGTTGCAGATCTTGGTGTCATCTGCAAACAGACAACCTTACCCTCTAGTCCATCTGCAAGGTCACTAATGAAGATGTTGAATAGGACTGGCCCCAGGACTGATCCCTGAGGTACCCACTTGTGACTTGCATCTCTTCTGACTGTATACCATTTACCACCACCCTCTGTTTTCCTGCAGTCAACCAGTTTGCCACCCAGTTGACCAACTTCCACCACCCCGAGCCTACCTAGCTTATTTATCAATCTTCTATGTGGAACAGTGTCAAAGCTTTGCTGAAGTCAAGGTAGGCTGACATCAACTGCTCCCCTTGGTCCACCACTCTGGTTACCCAGTCAAAGAAATCTATGAGATTAGTTTGACAGGACCTTCCTTTTGTAAACCCATGCTGTCTTGGATCCTGTGCCCTATGGATTCCAGGTGTTGCACTATCCTTTCCTGAAGGAGTGCCTCCATAATCTTGCCCACTACTGAGGTAAGACTGACTGGTCTGTAGTTCCCCGCCTCCTCCCTGCTACCACTCTTGTGGAGCGGGATCACATGAGCCCTTCTCCAGTCTTCTGGGACCTCTCCTGTGCTCAGAGACTCACTAAACAATTCTGCTAATGGCTCTGCTAGTTCCTCCTTTAGCTCCTTTAGACCCCATCTCCTTTGCGGAGATGGGGTCTCCAGAACTGCACACAGTACTCCAGATGGGGTCTCACCAACTGTCTCTACAGAGGGATAACAACTTCTTGTTTTCTACTATTGATGCCTCTCCCTATGCATCCCAGTATGTCCCCAGCCTTCCTTACTGCCTCCTCACATTGCTTGCCAACATTTAGGTCATCTGATATAATTACCCCCAGGTCCCTTTCCATTTTTACTGTTGTCAGTATCTCACCTCCCATTGTGTTCTCTTGCCCTGGGTTTTTGTTTCCCAGGTGCATTACCTTGCACTTCTTTGCATTGAATCTGAGCTGCCATACATTTGACCATTCCTCCAACCTTGCCAAGTCCCTTCTCATCCTTTCCACTCCATCGGGTGTATTAACCCTGTTGCAGATCTTTGT
Organism: Neoceratodus forsteri; assembly: GCA_016271365.2. Classification (NCBI taxonomy): domain Eukaryota; kingdom Metazoa; phylum Chordata; order Ceratodontiformes; family Ceratodontidae; genus Neoceratodus; species Neoceratodus forsteri. The sequence goes on from CM057459.1 coordinate 1,092,984,507, forward strand.
GTCATCTGCAAAGAGACATACTTTTCCTTCCAGTTCCTCTGCAATGTCACTTATAAAGACATTAAAAAGGACCGGTCCCAGTACTGAACCCTGCGGTACCCCGCTAGTAATCCTCCTTTCTTCACTTTGGACTCCATTTACTACTACCCTTTGCGTCCTGTTGTCTAGCCAATTTTTTATCCAGGCTACCACCTTGGGACCCACTCCAAGGCTGGCTAACTTGTGTATTAATCTTTTGTGTGGGACTGTATCAAATGCCTTGATAAAAGCTAAATAAGCCATGTCCACAGCCCCTCCCTGGTCTACTACTTTGGTCACCCAGTCAAAGAAATCTATTAGATTCATCTGACATGACCTTCCCATCGTGAATCCATACTGCCTTGGGTCCTGTGCCCCACTGGCCTCTAGGTACTCAACAGTTCTTTCCTTCAGAAGTGATTCCATCATTTTACCTACCACTGAGGTCAAACTAACTGGTCTGTAGTTTCCTGCCTCTGTCCTGCTCCCACTTTTGTGAAGAGGAATCACATCTGCCCTCCTCCAGTCCTCAGGTACCACCCCATCCTCCCATGATTTGTTAAAGAGAGTAGTCAGCGGTGTCATTAGTTCTACCCATAGCTCTTTTAGAATTCTTGGGTGAATCCCGTCAGGCCCCTTTGCTTTGTCCACCTTCAATTTTATTAGTTCTTTCAGAACCCTTTCTTCTGTAAATGCACTGGTATCGACCCTTGTCTTCAGAGTGTTTCTCTTGTTTGGTTTAGGTACCTCCCCCTCCTCTTCCTTTGTGAATACTGAGCAGAAATATTCATTCAGTATCCCTGCTTTTTCATTGTCACCCTCTACCCACATCCCCTTCCCTTTATTAAGCCTCAGTATCCCTCCATTGGTCTTTCTTCGCTCCCTAATGTACCTATGAAAGGTCTTATCCCCCTTCTTAACAGAGTTGGCTATCCTTTCCTCAGTTTGGGCCTTTGCTATTCTGACTGCCTTCCCAGCTTCTTTCTGCTTTAACTGATAAAGTTCTCTGTCTGTCTCCTTCTGTGTTTCCTTATATTTCCTGAATGCTATCCTTTTCTCCTTAACCTTCCCTGCCACCTCTTTTGAGAACCATAGCGTTTTTTTCCTTCGTTGTGTTTTGTTGATTTGCTTTACACAAAGGCTTGTTGCCTCTGTGATGGTTGTTTTGATTATTCTCCATTGTTACTCCACCCCTGCTTCTTGCCTGTTTGCTAGTGCTTTTCTGAGGCACTCTCTCCTTTTCCCAAAGTCATCCCTCCTAAAGTCTAATACTCTTGCTTTTGTATGGCTGTGTTTATTGTGAACCACACTGTTTGGTGGTCGCTTGTTCCCAGATGGCTACCCACTTCTAAATCTGAGATTCTTTCTCCATTCTCATTTGAGAGTATCAGGTCTAAGACTGCTCCCTCCCGAGTGGGTTCCAGTACTAGCTGTCTGAGGCATGCCCCTGTAGGGCATCAAGAATGACCCTGCTCTTGGATGTGCCTGCAGCAAAGGTGCTCCAGTTAACATCTGGCATATTCAGGTCCCCCATCAACAATATCTCCCCTTTTTCTGCCATTCTAAGGAAGCCTTCTATCATTTCCTTGTCCATTCCCTCCCCCTGAGATGGGGGTCTGTATACAACCCCCATGTGGATTGTAGTGCCATTTCCTGTCTCCAGGGTGACCCAGAGTGTCTCATCTGCTCCCTGTTTACTCTTTAGTTCTGTTGCTTTGATCCCTTCCTTTACATAAAGAGCTACTCCTCCTCTTCCTCTTTACCCTCCCTGTCCCTCTTGTAGATTGTGTATCCTGGTATGTTGACATCCCAGTCATGGTTCTTTGTGTGCCATGTTTCTGTGACTGCCACAATATCCAGGCAACCCTCTTCCATCAAGGCCACTAGTTCACGGAGCTTGTTACACAGACTACCGGCATTGGTACTCATCACCCTCCATTTTTTGATGGCCTTACCCCCTTTAGCCCCATTTCAGTCCTTACCGCCTTTTTTTACATTTACTTCTGTCCTGCTCCCTAATGACTTCTCTACCTTGGTGTTTACCTCACTAATTACTGTTGTTTGTGGGGGGAGGCTCTGATTTCCTGCTCCTTTTCAGTACCTCCCCCCTTAGCTAGTTTAAATGCTTGCCAATGAAGCATTTAAACCTCTCACCTAGGATCCTGGTTCCCCCCTGGACAGATGCAGACCATCGCACCAGTAAAGGTCTGCGTCCCTCCAGGTGGCTTCCCAGTTCCCAATGAAGCCAAAACCCTGAGCTCCACACCAATTTTTCAACCATTCATTGAATTCCCTGGTGAGGAGTACCCTAGCATCACCCTTGCCATAGACAGGCAGCACCTCCGAGAAGGTTACTGTATGCGCTACTTGTCTAAGCCCCTCCCCAACTCTACAAACTCCTCTTGCACTGCTCTGATCCCATTCCTAGCCAGGTCATTTGTCCCTAGGTGGACAATGACATCCAGCTCCCTCCCTCGTGCAGCTGCTCCCACGATCCTGAGGATTCGCTTCCTGTCCCTCCAAGCCGTGGCGCCAGGCAGGCACCTTACCTCCTCTCTCCCTTCCTCCCCCATTTCTACCCCCAATGATTGAGTCCCCCACCAGGAGTTGTTTCCTTCCCTGTGGGTCTCCTGCCACCCTCCTGTGGGTCTCCTTTGTGAAGGTTCCCAACATCCTCCTTGGTCTCCACTGCAGGTGCCTCCATAGAGGAACTACTGTCCACCAGAAGGCGAATGAATTGTGGAGAGGTACAGCTGGAGGATGCAACTATGTTCACCACCCTCTCCTCCCTGAGCCCACCGGGTCCAGCCTCTCTCTTTCTTGGCAACCTCTGAGGTAGTGGCATTGGCCCTGGTGGTCCCTGGGTGGGAGAGGAGGTTTCACGTAATCCTAACCAGGTCAGCCTGGAGACTGGCAACCTCCTCCCTCAGACCAGAGGGTGCCTGCAAACAAGGCAGCATGCAGCCTCCAGAATGTCTCCCGAACACTGCCGCCCACAGCCATTGCACTGCACCACTCCTATCATGTCTTATTTGTGTCCCTCTCCTGTTTCTCTGTATGCTTACTCTCCTCTCCTCACAACTCTCACCCTTCCTGTTCTGGGACAGTAACTTCCTATAGTCTTCAGTAGCCTCCTTCTTCCTTGCTCAGTGTCAGACCACCAGCAGCTGGGGGGGGGGGGTGAGCTACTTTTTTCCTTTAGGGTTGACAAAACCAATGTTTCTCTATGATCCTTCCCTTCCTACTGCCAAACAGGAAGTTCCTGTTGACAGTCCAATCCAGTGGCTATAAAAGTAGAACTGGCTTAGGGTGGGTGGAATGGAGGGCAATTAGTAAGAAAAAAGGCTAGCAACAGGAAGTTGTAATTTGAGTCACCTGCTTTTATAGTGTCTAAGCCACACCCCCAATTAAGCTCTCTCTCTTCCTACTGGTTTAGCAAAGTAAACTGATAGAGAACCCTTCCCAACACGGAACACACACTGACTTTCTTTCCTTTCTTTTTTTTAAACCCTAAATAAGACCCCTTCTACTTCTAATAAAGTATCTGTTTGCTTAATCTCAACAGACACTGACTCCTGCTAAGCTATAAGTGTTAAATTAATAAGAAAATGTAGCTTCTTTTAGTTAGCTGCTTTCTGCTCTACATCCAAGGCTAGCAACAGAAACAAAAAAACAAAAAGAAAATGGATATATTGATGTTTTATCCAGGGAAAAAAAATGTTATTGCTGAAAACGACTATGTGGAAACTGAAACATACAGTACTGCTGCTTTTAAGAGGCATGTACATTTGATCCAGTATAGGATTAAATGAAATGCAGACAAATGTTCACCCTGTTGGGATTTCTTAGTGTAGTGCTGTCAGTAGGCCTGTTTACATGACCTGATCTGCACCTCTGAGAGCACTGCAGATGAGCTGCATGGGTACAGATCAGGCTGTGTAAACAACAGGCAGCACACTGTAGATTGCCCCATTGCAGCAAACCGCAGTCACTGTTTTTGTGGTTCATGTACTGGTGTAGGCATTATCTTCTAGCGTGTAAATACGCTGCTTTGCCTGTACCAGTGCACCCATGTGGCAAGCACCTATCAGGCACTATCAGCATCCCAATTGTGCAAACCATTACCTTGTGGGGTAACTGGGAGCAGCTTCTGGAGTTCTGACATGCAGACTAGGATCAGCTTCTGAAGTTTCAAAATGCTTTCTGACCCTCAAGTACAACTAAAGCCATGCATTTTTCCCCAATTCTGTAGAATCTTTAACTATTTTTTTAATGTCTGTCAAGTGTTCCTTCAGCCAGCCTGAGCAAGTGGGGCTCAGTGTAGGGAGAATGCCAGCAGGGCCACCACAGAGCATATTAGCAGGCAGTACAACACTCTGGCATCCTCTAACCCCTAGTGGAAATACTGATCTGAAATCCCAGATGTGCTGGGTGCAGAGCACGACTGGTGGAGAGTAAATGCTTTGTGGGAGTGCAGTAGGAAGAGCAACGGTGGAGCACTACAGACTGCATCAGTTCTTTTTAGGTAATGTAAACATGCTTAGTGTCTTATTCAAGCTTCAAGTCAAAACCCCACGGTACTAGGCTTTTATAGCAGTACACTCGGATTTAGCATACCAAAGAGGCAGTTTTCTGGAAAGAGCAGTGCATATGATCAATGAAAAGATGCTGGGAGAGAAATAATATCCAGATTGTTTAGTGTCTGTACAGCTCTCCAAACCACACACACATATTGTTCTCTTAAATCTAAAATACCAGATGCTGTTCAGGTGCATGGCCTTTTCAGAGTGAGAATGTCAGGCAATCCTCGGTGGATCGTGTTCCACTTTCCTAAGCTTTAACAGAGGTTATCAGTAATGCATTCAGTGCCTAGGTGTTTCAGATCATGTTCGTTTATATCCTCAGAGATTGCCAGCTATGCAACTTGTCATCCACAAACACAGAGCCAGCTCTGTTTGCCCAAACTCCTTAACCGTATATGTGGCTTGAATTTACAAATACGTTTCGCCAAAAATGGTATTTTGTGAGCTTTTAAGCTCTCTAGTCTGTAAGTTTGTCCCTTTTTTTTTCTTTTTATGTTTGCTTGCACACATGTGCAAGAAACATAGTGCCATCATCTGAGTTTTTCGGAGGTGTGTCAGCATCTTCCAATTCAGTCAGTGTGTTTGCAGGCGCGGTCGCAATTCTCCAATCACTGCTCCAGCTGTTTATGACAGCAATTGAAAATGCAGTGGCATACAGTTGAAAGGGAGAGCTCCGCTTCAGTGAGCAGAACTCCCCCACATACTGCCTTACACATATTGCATGCTCACCGTTCTCCCCCCGCACATACTGTATGGCGAGCGGGGTGTCCAATCCCTGTCGGCTCCGCCCCACTCAAAAAAGCTTTCTAGGTGCCACGCTGAGAGCCCACCTCAGTGTGGCACACATCCAGATGGGCCGGGTGGTCAATCCATCTCGCCCAGCCCCTCCCCAAACAGCCTTACAGCTGCCACATTTTGAACTGTCTACTGAGGACTGTGGTTCCACGTCCCCTCCCAGATGGTTGCAGGCCATCACCTTTGTATAGGCCCTTATCCTCCCAGGTGGTCCCCCAGTCCCCAATGTATTTGTACCTCTCTCTCTGCACCAGTTATTCAACCATGAGTTGAAAGCCATGGTGTGGAGCTGTCTCTGCTTCCCATATCATAGATGGGTAGAACTTTCACAAAAGCTACAGAGTATGTTACCTAAGACCTCTTCCCAGCTACCTTAACTCCCCTTGCACTATTCCTGCCCCTTCCCTAGCCAGGTCATTTGTCACCAGGTGGAAAATTGCATCCAGCTCCCCTTCCCTTCCTACTGCTCTAGCAATTCATAAAATTGCTTCCTACTCCTATGGGCTGTGGTGCCGGATAGGTGCTTGACCTCCTCTCTGCCAATTTTCCTGTTCCCAACTCTTTACCCCTGACATTGGAGTCCCCTACCAGAGGTTGTGTCCTCTTTCTCTGGGGTCCTCTTTCACCCTCCTTGGGGTTACCACTTGGGAGGGCCCCCACATTCTCCCCGGCCACTACTTAGGTGCCTCCTCTTGGAAGTCTTGTTCAGCCAAAGCAGCATTGGAATTCTGTAGTGGTACTGGTTGCTGTTGAGAAATATGCCTGCAACCCCCCCAACCCTTTAGATCCCACTACCCCTTTTCTCCTTGTGCCCACTGTAGTCAAGCCTCTCCTTCTATCTGGCATGAGGTAACGGTATTGGACTTGGTGGCCCCCTGGGACAAAGGTCATCTGACTACTAGTCAATGCAGCCCCAAGTCTCGTGGCCTCCTCCTGACACATAACCAATGCAGCTTCAAATCTAGATACCTTCTTCACCAACCTAGAGAGGTGCACACAGATGGGGCAGCACTGCAGTCTCCAGAAGGTCTCCCCGAAGACGGCCACCCCACAACCACTGCACTATATCACTCCCCAGATTCCTTCACTCCTTGTGCTTCCTGTTCTACTTTCCCACAACCCAGTAAGGCTAAGTTGGCTGTAGTATGAGTAACTAAACCTTGTAAATACACAGATACTGGTATGATGTAGCAACATATATGTCACTAGCATGGGACTCCAGAGGTAATTGCTTCCCCTCCTGCTCTCACTCTAAGGGGTGTTAGCCCATCCCAGCCTCCCACCAGAGGTGTCTCCCAATTTGTAGACCCAGGTCACGTGATCTATCACATGACCGGCTGCTCAAATTTGTGTGTCCACTTTCCCATTAACTCTTTTTACTTTCTGCCCACTAGGAGTTACTGTTTCACCCTCAGATTGTCCTGCCCTTTCCTACCTCTATGCTCTAGCTCACCCCATTCTCACCTGCCTCTAACTCGCCCTAGTCTCTCTTTTCCCATTCCTCTGCCTCACCTCCCTACCCAGACTTGAACCCTACACCTTTCACTCTATAGGCAGTGTTACTACTTCTGTGCCACAGCTGCACATCTGAAAGTGTACTGCACTAACTGCCCTATGACCATTTCTCCTGTCCCAGCCCCTGCCACCACACACCTCACCATGACCACGTTCACTCCCCACTCCTCTATTATCTGCTTCTTGTTTCTCCCCTCCATAGTCTTGGCTCCCATCATAGCTCCACATGCCCCTCCTGGATTCCAACCCCTTTCTCTGGCCTTCCATCCCCAGCACACACTAGGTACCTCTGTGCCTCCCCACTCCCCCCTCCACCCCCACCCATCCCAGTTTGCTGCTCCACATATACTGTGTCCTCATCATAGGCCCCAAGCCCTCCAACCACTACTCCTTAGGCGCCCCCCAAGCATTTACAGTTCGCACTGCTCAGGCCTGCTTCTACTTTTATGCTAATGTTAGGCAACGTACACCCAAACCCTGGCCCTACCTTTGCTACAAACCACAATCATTCTGCTACTGATGGCCTGTGACTAACCTCAATCAACATCTGTAGCTTGCAGAAAAAATTTGACTCCCTACAGGAATGGATTGTCCAACATCAGCTGGACATAATCTCCATTGTGGAAACCTGGCTTTCCAAGATACCCCTAACTCTGCAGTCTTCATCCCTGGGTACTCTGCCTTCTGAGATGACAGATGTGGCAAACGTAGGGGGGATTGTGCCATCTACCTACGTGATACCCTACAGTGCCAAGCTCTGCCCCTCACCCAACAGGACCATGGCACACAAGTCCTCACCCTGAAAATTACCACTAATAAAGCCACTGCCCCTCTTTGTTACCTCAGTCTATATCCCTCTGCGAAATCAAAAACCTTTTTTCTCTGTCCTCAACTACCGTTTCCTCTTACTCCCAAATGCTCAGTTCTTGGGGATTTCAATGTCAACTGGCTTCTCCCCTCTGCCGCCCCCTCAAAGACGCCATTGCCATGATGGACTTCTTTCAAATTGTCCCCTCTCTCACTAGGCTCAACCCCAGAACCAGTACTGCTACCCTGCTTGATCTGGTACTAACCAACCGCCCCTCCAGAATCACAAGAGTCTTGGTGCTTCCCAACGCCTTAAGTGACCACTCCCCAGTAACCTGTGTCTGGTCCTGTAAGAGGTCGCAACTACCACCAAAATTCCTTCTCCTACACCGCCTGAAGCCTGAGATGCTGCAGTGCCTAAAACACCACCTAAGCCTATATGACTGGTCTCCCATTCACAAGGCTTCCGACATCAGCAAGGTGTTAGATTACTTTATCGCCACTTTCTCCTCTGCCTGCGATATATATGCCCCATACACAAAGCGGGTTATCAAGGGACCCTCCACCCCTTGGATTTCCAAATCCCTCCTAAACCTGATGCGACACAGGGACTCCCTCTGGCAAATTGCCCTTGACTCTGGCAAACCAGCCAATAGATAATTATACCATGCAATGAGAAACAAATGCACCTGGGAAATATGCAAAGCCAAGGCTGAGCACTACAAGGCCTCCGTCACCTCCTCCTGAGGCTCAGGTAGAAAATTCTGGTACAACCTCAAAAAGCTAAATGGGAAAACCTTACCCCCCCCCCACCCTTAACAGTATTGGTTACCCCCACCACTGATCCCAAATTCATAGCCAATATCCTAAATGCATTCTTCTTAGACCTTAGCAGTATATTCCTGCCCAACTTTTTTGACCCCCTTACTTCCCATGCAGTTCCAACCCCTCCTCCCCCAATCCACTTCAGGACTGTCACCCCTGTGGAAGTCAAGCCCTATCTCTTAAAAGCCTTAGGGCACACACACTTCAGTGGGGACACCCTGGACCTCAAACTCTTACACCTTACCCTGGATGAAGTCCTCTCCTCCCTGACCAGTATTTTCAACTGCTCCCTTTGTCTTGGGACCTTCCCTTCCAAAAGGAAAGCTGCAGTCATCAATCCTATCCACAAAGGTGATGACTGTGCCTCCACAGGGAACTACCACACATTTCTATCCTCTACCCCCCCCGCCCCAAAAAAGCACTGGAAAGAATCGTATTGGACCAACTTACAGAGCACCTCACTAAAAACAATCTGTTATGCCAGGAACAACATGGCTTCTGCCAGGGCCATAGCACCATATCCCCATTGTTGGAATTCACATCCTCCCTGTACTCTGCCCTAGACAAGGGCTGCCATGCCGGTGCTGCTTTTGTGGACCTGTTGAAAGCATTCAATACAATAAACCACTCTCTCCTCATCTCTACTCTCTCTGGCACAGGCCTCTCTCCTAATACCACAAACTGGTTTGCCGACTATCTGTCCGAAAGGTCGCAGCAAGTCAGGATAGGTGATACTCTCTCCTCCTCCCTCCCAGTTAAATCTGGGGTCCTGCAGGGTTCCATCCTTGGGCCCCTCCTTTTCAGCCTATTCCTTAACACCCTCCCGACAGCGTGCTCCAGACAGATGATACTATACTCCGACGACACAGTCTTGTTCACCTCACACTCCGATCCCATTCTGCTCCAATTCTCCCTCCAGAAGTCCTTTGCAGAGGCTGAGGCCTGGTTTTCTGAACACTCTTTAGTCCTAAATTACAAAAAATATAAAGGTCATGCTGTTCACCAGCCACCAAAACAAACATAAAGTACACACCCTCCTCATCCTCAACTCCCAGTTGCAGCCACTTGACCAGGTAGACTCCTGCAAATACCTTGGCATCACCCTTGACCCTGCACTAACTTCCATGAACACATACACCACCTCTGTACTGCTGTCAATGCCAGAATTGGCTTACTCTACAGAGTCAAACACTGCCTCACCCCGGATGCTCTCCGTCTAGTGGTCTCCTCCATTCTAGCCCTTATTGACTATGGCACCCTAGTCTATGGTGCAGCTGACAGAACATCCCTACAGTGAGTTCGGGTTGCCCTCAATAAGGCCTGCCACCTTGTCCTTGGCTGTGACTGCATCACTCACACCTGCACCCTCTACCAGCTGTCCAGCTAGCTCAGCTTTGATAGTAGGCTCAACTACCATACCTGCCTTCGGGCTAAAAAGATCTCCACAGGGTTGTCCTCCCCTGGATTCTGTGCCCTAGTACAACTGGCACCCTCTACTAGAGCCACCCACAGCTCCACCAAATCCCCCCTCCTTGTTCCTCGCTTCAGAACCTCACTTGGCCAAAGAATTTTCTCCTACAGAGTCCACCTGTGGATGGATTACATTCTTCACTCCATAACCTCCGTACGAAAGCTCAGCCAATTTAAAACCTTTCTCCAGGCCACCAGAGTCTGTGACTGCCCATAGGCCCCCTCCCCCGGGCAAAGGATCTCCTCCTGCACCTCCCTGCCCTGTCCCTTTGCTCCAGCACTACTTCATTAAGAATGTTGCCACTATCTCGCCCTTGGCTGATAGTAGTCTGACCACTGTTTGTCATGTATCCTTGTTATGTAATCACCAGACTATTTGATTAATGTGTCTATCTGAAAAACTCTACTGTATTGTAATCTATGTTGTCTATATTGTTTATTCCTGTTGTGTATTTTGTTTTTATGACGTGGAGCCTTTGTAAATGAGTCTCTGAGTCAAAGGTTGCAATTCCTAAATTTTCAATAAATAAATAATTTCATTTTTTTTTAAATTTGTGATTTCATTTCTTCCTAATACTTTAAACACCTTAACATTTAAACACGTAGACCTTTTCACTATTTTGGCCTACACTTAAAACTTACACCTGTCTCATCAGCGACTGCAACAATGGGAGAAACATGTAGCTTGCCTTAGTCACCAGCAAAATCCCCCACTTCCCTGCTTCCTCTGCTGATGTCTGCAGACACTTAAGATGCTGGTCTTACATCTGTTCCACTCCTTCACTGTTCCTATCACTCACTGGGACATGAACATGTGGGACATGTTAGAACTCTTACCAATATACAATACCAAGTCCAAGTGTAGATGTTATGGGAGAGCAAAGTTTAAGGCTGTAAGGATAGCACTGGCAGAATGGAATTGGGCAAAAGACATGAAGGGCAAATATAGAAACATAGACTTTGACGGCAGATAAGGACCACTTGGCCCACCCAGTCTGCCCATTTCCCTACCTACTGGATAAGCTACAGATTCTAGTTAACCAACAGCCTACTTCCTGCAACCCCCCACTATAATTGCATTATGTTTGTCCCATGCATGTTTGAATTCCCCCACTGTTTTAGACCCCACAACCTCTCCAGGAAGGTGGTTCCATGCATCCACCACTCTCTCCGTGCTGGACAACTGGACACACTACTCCCAGTATGGTCTCACCAGTGACCTATACAGTGGGAGGATCACCTCCCTGTGTCTGCTGTCAACTCCTTTACATATACACCCCAGCATTTTATTTGCCTTACTGTAAGCCTTGTTGCATTGGCTAGCCTGCTTCAGGGTGTCACTTATGATGCCCCCCTAGATCCCTTTCCTCATGTGAGACACTTAGTTGGACTCCATTAAGCTGATATTTTGCCCTTGGGTTCCTTTTCCTAGGTGCATTACCTTACCAGTTCTTCACATTAAATTTAAGCTGCCATATATTGGACCATTTTTCTAATCTCTGTAGGTCTTTTTGCAGGTCCTTCACCACCTCCGCACTGGCAACCCTACCCCCCAGCTTAGTGTCATCTGCAAAGAGGGCAATCTTGTTCTGAATGCCTACGCCGGTGTCACCAATGAACATGTTAAAAAGGACCGGATCCAAGCCCGAGCCCTGGGGCACCCCACTAGTGACCACCTCCCCTGACTTCTCCCCCATTTACTACAACTCTCTGATGTCTGTCCTGTAGCCAACCCACCCACCTAACTATGCTCTCTGCAGTGCTTAAGTCCTCCAATTTTCTAAGCATGTGCCTGTGTGGTACTAAATCAAAGACTTTACTAAAGTCGAAGTAGAGGAGATCCACTGGGTGGCCCCTGTCCACTTCCTTAGTCACCCAGTCAAAAAATGAAATGAGGTTTGTCTGGCATGACCTCCCTGCAACAAACCCATATTGTCCCATGTCCTGGAGACCGTTCCCTTACAGATATTCCACTAGGTCCTACTTAATTAAAGTTTGCATTAATTTTCTGACTATTGATATGAGGCTTACTGATCTGAAGTTGCCAGAGAGGGATCGAACATCTCAGAGAACGTGCTTTCTTTCCAATAAAGAAGACTGTGTGAAGTCACCACTACAGCACCAACTGGGTAACATCAGGTAATGCTACAAGGCATCAGTTCCCCATTAGGAAGGATGGAGTTGGCCAACAACATGCAATCATGCACTCGTGCATGCATGTTAGGTTCCAGATGGATGGCTTCCTATGTGGTAAAGACCAAGACAGTGAAAAAAAAAATGGTCTGATGTCTGTTAACGACAGACCTTGGTACATACAGGCTTTGCACTTCCACCTTCCTGTCAACTGACACTAGGATCCTGTGGATGGTATATATTCCCTCCACCCTGACCCCACCCGAGGGGCTATCCAGAGCACAGTGGAGGATGGCTGGTAAAGCATGATGGTGGTCTGAGATGTGTCTTGAAGCTCCAGAGGCACTCAGGCACAGGGAGGAAAAACAAAGAGTAAACAAAAAACAAAGACTGCTTGTTTATAAGGCCATTAATGGACTGGGCCTCCTGTGGAATCTACTATACCTGTAACCCACCAGGAAGATTGGGGGTGGGGTGTAACAGAACTCATTATTCAGATACAAGGGAATTCAGAATGGGGGTAGTGAGGGGATAGTTACCTGATGTAGTGAGCTATGGGAATAATGCTATAATTAAAGAGTGTGCATATAAAAATAAAGGGCTTGTTACAGTTCAGCACTTATTAAGGCCTTCAGCATAAAAAGAGTAAAATGGATTGACCCAGTATTGTGTAAAAGGAAATGCATACAAAGAGAAAAGATCAGTCATCTATATGTTCCCATTAATGCCTAGAACTATACATGCTGTAGCAAAGTTTGCATAAATAGTAGTGTTTAAACTGAAATATAGGTGAATGATGTTATTGAAATGGGTATGTCTTGTATGGGTTTGTTTTTGTATTTTTAAATATTGTTCTTCTATAATGTTTTTAATCAGTTTGATTTTCTACATTATAATAACTTGCACTTGACTTAACCTTCTTCAACACTAAAACCGTCTGGGAACCAAGCATTTTATGCCACCGCCCCAGTCTAAACTACATATCAGTCTGTTTAGAACTGCATTTTTGGGGGGTGCTACAGAAGAGACATGCTTCCCACCAGCTTTGCCCACCTTGCAGCTTCTAAAGCTTAATTTTATATAAATATTTATAGACTTTTAAACTTTGAGCATACATTTTGATGGAGAATGGTCTTGGGATCAATGTGTCTATTTGCAGCAGAATGAGTCACCCAAAAGGTGCAGGAGAAGCAAGTTTAAAAAAAACAAAAAAAAAACAAACACTAAACCAGGGCCACAATTGCAGCAGGCCCCAAATGAAGTGCCGAGCACCCCTAAGACTACCAGCCCAGAGCAGACAGGAAGACCCCCCTTCCCAACTTGTGACTTGGTACTCAAAGCTGTCCCAAGAGATGGATTGCAAAATAGAATGCATCCTTGAAAGAATGGGCACCCAGGAAGCCAAAAATAGCAGTGGCAACATTAGCAAAGAAAGCAGATGAAAGATCGTTGAAAACCCTGTCTGTGGTCACCAAGCTGACACAATTCCCACCCAAAAGCCCACCTGGAATCTCTTGAAAATGGGGCCACAGCAATGAATGTATGACTTGTCGGTCTCCCTGAAGAGACCAAGGGCAATACCATTTTATGTTTTACGCACACTTGGCTGAAAAAGACTCTCAACAGAAGGAAACCCGGGAAGGCTCAGACCTCCAAGAGCATACTGCCTAAATCCACATACCATTCAGAGCAACAGATCGCAACCCCCTACCGTAATGCTGATAACTGCTGGGCCAGAGGTATGGGATCTTCTCCTTGCAGCAGCCAAAGCATTTCATCTGCTGTAGTACGTGGGTCATGACATCCATATGTTCCCAGATTGGGTGTTTGCAACCTGCAACAGGCGGAAACAATTTGATGGAATTCGGCACCAGGCAAGAAGCCTAGGGATCATGCATTTAGTTTTGGTACTGATACACATCTGGGTTCAATATGGTGGGAAGACCTACCAGTCTGGGGACCCAAAGGACACAGGCAAATGGGCCCTAAAGGTGGCACCAGAATTCCAGAGGATACTAGAAAACCAAGAGGACTCTGACAACTGTGATGAAGGACTGTGAGCACTGATGTCGCTGTGAAAATCTGAGTTGACACTGACACAACTGAACAGATGGCTCGAACGGTTAAAAATTCAAGCAATTTTGATGGATTGTTTATTACCAGCAGGTGTATGTGTGTGTTTTTTGTTTGGCAGTTTACACATTACATACTTTCAGAGTTCAGAACTAGTCAGTGTTTATAACTGAGCATATCTCTTAAAGAGCTAGTGGAACCAAAACAGACAGACAGTAAAATTATACAATTTTTAAGAAGTAGTCAATTGTAACTTTTTTATTTCTGAAGGACTCTTCTTTTTCATACATTGTGCTGGATGTGTGGAATAGCTCTCAGCCTGGCAGCTGACATATCTATCTCTGGTCCCCCCACTACATTATTGCTATCACAAGTGACTGACCAGGCAGCTACTGAGTGGCTGTTCCTAAGCAGCAGTGATGTAACAGTCAGTGAGGTCACAATGCTGATGATATAATGCGTGAAGCAATGCAAGACATATCAGCTGCCAGGCAGAGTACTGTTGCGCACAGCTAGGGTTGCCACCTTTGGGTGACGTGAAAACCGGATGCTAAACCACACCCCAAACTCTGCCTCTGGCTCCACCCCTTTTTATGGCTGAGGAATATATCATTCTTAATTCCAAAGCCATATGTAATGTCAGGATACATCTTAAAAAAGTGATAGGAAATCATTTTCTACTGTTATTTTTTTTTTCTTCTGTAGTAACCAGGTAGCTTTCATTGGGCACAAGGTCCATTTTCAGGGGTGACCCAGGAGCACATGGAGGTTACGTGACTTGCTCCGGGTCACATAGTATGCAAGTGGAGGCTGTGGGAGTCAAACACAGATCTGCTGGATGTACCAAGCTCATTCACAACTTGTTGGTGCGACCGCTATTAAACATCACCATCCCATTTGCTTTTCTACGTCAATGTATTCTGATACGCTCTGACCAATTTTTAATAAGTGCATTCTTAGTGTCTGTGGTGCCCTCAGTTCTGCATGGTGTTCCATTTACTTAAGCAGTTACTGCTCTTTCTTTTCATATTTCTAAGACATTCCACAGTTTCAGACACATAATTACATGCTGTTCACCTGAATGATCTGTAATGGTGTAGCTAGCAGTAATAGATTGTTCAGGTAGTATAAAAATAAGAGCAGTAGCTGCTGAGAACTTAGGAGGGGTAACCAATGTATTGTAAAGGCAAAACAAATAGATTAGTTCAACAAAAATTGGCCTAAAACATCAAAATACAGGACAAACAAAAAGAAACACACAAGAGCATATTAAGGTATAAAAACTGTTTTCTATCACCACTTAAAATTCAGAGTGGAAAAGATTAGGTCAATTTACTGCTAACGGTCTTAATGGCCATACTTTACACCTCTCAGACAGACTGGCTTTACAAAGGCCTGTGACGTTAGAATTTTTTTGTAACTTGAACATGCAGCCAAAACAGTGAATGATTTGTACAATCAGTTTTACACAGAAACATAGAAAGTGATGGCAGAAGGGGACCACACGGCCAGTCTAGTCTGCCCCCCTTAGTAGTACTATGTGAGCACTCAAAATGGCCTAAAAAATGGACTACATTGAAGCAAAACCAGATGTCCAGTTAAGGGCCCTAAAAAACGGATTATCCAGCCTAAAACTAGATACGTGGTGACCCTACGCACAGCACACCTACTAACTCAGGTAAACAATTTTCTAATTAACTAAAGGGAAAAGGAAATGTACCTCAGATAGAAAAGGTAATGGGCAACTGCTTTTAAAAACTAATATTAGTGTTAGGCAGTATACTAGCTCTTTAAGATGCTAGCAGCCACATGTTTAGTGGCACAGACAGTTTGTAAGGCATGTATGTGTTCTACAACCTGTGCTGGGGGGGGGTCACAACACTGTGACGATTTCCGACTCTGATGTTTTCTTTTTTTTTTCAGCATCAAATGTTTCTTATACTGCATGTGTTAACCATTGTTCATAGTTAAGTCAACAATAGCTTGATTACAACTAAAATGTTAATACTTGCAGTTCATGTCTGGTGGATTGAGTTTGGCGGGGGAGGGGCTCTGTCTGTGAAGCCTAATGATCTTTTGCTAGTCCTAGGAGTGTTTGTGAGTCAGTTATAATTTATTGGTCGGCATTTTGCCACTACAAAATAGCAAAACTATCATTCAATAATTTTTAAGATATACACCACGGACATAGATTTACAGTAATTTCAGTTATAACATGGGGTAGGGGAAGACAGGTACCTGACTGGTACAGAGTCATCAGGTGACCGTTGATTAATCCCCGATATACGCACACCTAGTAGTGAAGGGGCAGTGAAGACAGATCCCTGGGCAGAGCTGCACTTGTTCTGTGTGGGGAAATGAGTTACAAACAACAGCCATTGAAATACATGACGATACTGAATTATTTGTTCTCCATCATGGATTAAGTGTCTTTCTGTCCGTCTCTCATTCTTGAATTTCCTTGCTGTAAGAGATTTGTTTCCCTGTGACAGTGTAACCCTGCTCTTCAGTGTTGCCCCTCCCCTGCACAGTGCCAGCACCGCACCCAGCAAGCAGTGAGTGAGTGAGTGAGAGACAGAGTCTCAACCCCCCCCGGGTCCCATCCTCTGTTCCCGTTCCTGCACCCCTGTTGGCTGGCACATATGCATGTGCATTGAATGAGAGACAGGCAGGCAAATGGAAAACAGAGAGAGAGAGAGACAGAAAACCGACAGCTGCTGAGAGACATAAAAAGAAGGAGTATAGCTTCTGTGTCAGTGAGCTCTGAGCAGTGCCTGTCAATGGCCATTTAGCCTGTGCTCTGGTAAAACCAACTGTGTTTTATGGGGCATTAATTTTTCTGTATCGCTGACGGTGTTTTTCTCCCTTGAGTGTTCCCATATCACTGACCACTTGTTCCAATATCCTACAGTGTGCTCTGTCTCTCTGCAGTGCCCGGGTGATGCTATTGTTTGTGGCTGTCAGCATTGTGCAGAGCAAATGGGCAGGGAAAAAAAAAAACAAACAAAACAAACAAACAAAAAAAAACAGATTGGGGAGCAGAGTAGGACATATGCACACAACTCCATCTGGCTGCGGGTGAGGTGGCAGGGACACAGCTGGAGCCAGTGAGAACAGGAGACCGGGGGGGGGGAGAGTGTGTGTGTGTGTGTGTGTGTGTGTGTGTGTGTGTGTGTGTGGGAACACACAGCTCGAGGGGTCCTGTGGCCTCCTTTGTTTGTCCTCTGAAGTGGCTGTCAGCCTCATAACCGGTCTGTGGTCCTGTTTGTCCTCTGTTCACCGCTACCACCACCACCACCCCCCACCGCCACAGCAATGCGTAGACAGAGTGCGACACAGCAAGAGGAGTGAGTGGGGCACACAGAGCTGTTGTCAGTCCCCAGACTTCAGGCAAATGTACTCTTAGAAAGAGAGAGACATAGACACGGGAGAG
Source organism: Neoceratodus forsteri (assembly GCA_016271365.2). NCBI lineage: Eukaryota > Metazoa > Chordata > Ceratodontiformes > Ceratodontidae > Neoceratodus > Neoceratodus forsteri. Next base: position 1,093,002,159 of record CM057459.1, read on the forward strand.
GGAGACAGGAGCAAGACCGACAGAGGGAAAGGAGTAGGACAAGGAGCGACTTTGGCACAGAGAGACAGAGAGGAACTTATATGCTTAGAAAGAGACAGACATGGCCAGCCCCTTGCTTAACCATGTGCAGAGAGGGATAGAGAGACGCGATGCACTGACACAGACGCACAGCGAGAGGCAGGAGACAAGAACACACTCGCAGCTGTGGTCAGTGAAAATGTATTGGGCTCACAGTAGTTCTACTGCCCTCCATTCTTAAACAGCTACTCAATAATAATGTTTGAGAGTGTTAGGAATTTCCATCCTGTCAATTCTGTGAGAAATAGCAGGCAGTGTCATTGTGTGTCTGTCTCTCTGTTCAGTGTATTTGTGTTTTTTTTTTTTGGGAGGGGGCACAGGGCTTTGCCAGTGGCAGCAAGTGTTTTATGCATATAAATGTCAGAAATCATGTCAGTACTGGATTTGTAACATTTGTATGTGCATGAAACTAGTGAGGTGTGGAGTATTTGTTGGGGACTATTTTTCCAGGTGGCAGGATACAGTCCCTTTTTTAGTATTTAAACAGGAAGAAAACATCTTTTTGTTGTTTTCTCCTTGTTTTGCACAGAACCCATGTTATAAGTTCAATAACCTACTTCAGGGTCTGCGGCCATTGGGGATCAATCAACACCCCTGGTGCTGTAAGGGCACTCTGCCTGTGGTCTCATGCCGCACAACACACCCAGGGTGTTGACCAATCCCCAACCACCTCACACCCCGTCATGGGTTATTGCTTAATCACTTTCCCATTAGCATTTGCACAATTACATTTTCAATTACCAACAGTACATATCGACAAGTAACCATTAAAAATTCTGCTAGCCTGCCTGCGCAGCTGTTGGATTTCCGCCAGCAGTGCTGACGCCCCAGGTTCAGGAACAGACTCTGGTGCTGGGGACTGACCAAGGGGAAGAAGGTTTGAGCATCCACTGACCATTCGCCTTCTCGAGGGGGGGTTTCAAGGCTCGGCATTTGCTGGCCCCTGGCTGCGGTCAGAGGCACGGCATCATGCCAGGCCTCACTGTAGGAGGGAGCATTGCCGACGTCAGCTTGTGCCTCGACATCAAATGGCACGTCACGCTCCCCAAGAAAATATGAAAAAGTCACCCCCCTGGCCAACCAGATGACAGCTGTTGGTCCCTCCACACACCCGAAGCCCTGGACAAGTCTGTCCGTGCCTGACCCCTGCCATGCCCGGGATACTTAGGAAGCCCTCCGGGGCGATTCTCCTCCCCTGGTAGCCTCCCACAGGGGTAGGGTCCCACCTGACAAAAGGGTCACATCTGGTTACTTGAGGGACATGGCAATAAGGGGGTGGTGGATGGCGTTCGGGACTCGGCAGCGGTGGTTGGGGGCCTTGACATGCCTGCAGGAGTGGATGGCCAAGGGGTCTGAGGAGCAAAAATAAATTTAAAAAAAAAATACATCTTTTGGGGAAAACAATTATTAGCAAGTCTTTAAATTTGTGAAAGCGTCTCCCTCATTCTTTATTGCACTTAATTCGATAAGTATAGCTTTAGATGTATCTTGATGGAGGTCCATTTTGATTTGGAACTCCTGGCAAGAGTGGCTTTAAAAAAAAAAAAGCTAGAATAATCTTTTCTATTTAATGTTTCGTAGTGAAACCCCACTTTAGCTGGGGATTTGTTGTACTGAAATGAAGAGGGTCATATACAGATCAACTTTTTTATAATTTTTTAATTTTATTTTATTCTTGGATTGTAATACCTTTAAGTTGAAAGCTTGTTTACAAAGGTTCTACATCATAACTACAACAACTACAAATAAGAGAAGAGAATCAAAAAATTTGTCATAGATAGAAATAGGCATATTTTGCGGAATATGGCAGGCAGAAGTAAATCAGTCTGAGCTGACCTTGTCCGGTTTCAAAAAATACAAGAGAACATCAGATAACCTGGGGCAGAGAGAGTCAAACAAAGTGAGCAGTATTTGCACATTATTACAGCATTGTTTCAAGCAGGACAGAATCAGTCAGAGTTGATCTAGTCTGGTTAAGGGGTGAGTAACAGGGGGTAAGCCATGAAGGCAAAGGGAGGTGACAGGGGGTATGGGAAGGAGATGGCGACATGAGGGGATGGGGAGACTGTGGTGGGTAGGAGAGGATGAGAGTAAGGGGGAATAGAGGAGGGTTGGTGGGATGATGATGATGCAGGGAGGAGAGATGGGGTAATACTAATTAAAATTGGCAGTCACAGCTGCAAAGTTGAAGTAAATTATTTGTGGTTTCTCGTACATCTTTACTAGTTTTGTTTGCGGTTATATTGCTTTCTAATTCTAATAACAGTTAGAAGATATACTTCCAGATTCGTAAGGACATCCTTATTTTCAGAACTGAATAATAAAATAGAGAATTAATCTAGTGGGAACCAATAAAGATTCAATAAATTTACCTAAGTATTTTTTGGGTGAGTTGTTATACCATGGGCAACGAAGTACAACATGTAGAAGATCCTCTTCTTCGTGCAACATACAGTTGCAATAAGGTGATACAGAGTTATCCTTACTGTACCTGGCTTCTAACAAGTCACTTGGAAAAGCTTCAAACCTACAGTATACAAGGTTAGCATGTCCCTCTGTTCAGAGTTTTCTACCGCATCTAAATAGTATTTTAGAGAATGTTCTTTAGTAATTTGTGTCAACCACTCTGAGACTTTCAGTATTTTTATGGCATCAAGGTCATCTTGTTTAGATCTGTGTTGAATTTTATTAGTTATAGTTTCAGTATATGCAGGATTTAAATTGAATATTCTGATCTGTCCACCTGCTCCGATATGTACAGTTATGTTCCCTCAATAGTTTGCTTAGTTCGTATTTATTTATTTATTTAAGTCTTTGTTTACTGGGTAAGTGCACTGATCCGAGGACCATTTTCAGGCGTGACCCGGGCCACAAACAATGGCACAGAACAAACGATTTGAGACATTATACAAGCCGAACAGTAGTAGCAGGTCACAGGCAATACAGATAAATCACAAGAAAAAATGAAATTTAAATACCTGTACATTTTCTTTCTCAGATGGCTGGTCTTCGGGCTTCCTTACTGATGGGCTTTTCCTCCTAATGCAATCATGCAGACAGGAATCAAAACGCTGCAGCCTGGATATCTTCCCCTCCACTTCCTGTGCACACCAGTTCTTCCTAAAGCAGTCCAAATCTGGTAGTACTATATAAACTTGGAAACCAAAAATGAGAAATATTATTCAAACATTTGGCCAACTGACCATCTGTACATTCTGGGAGACCAACCGTCCGAGAAAGAAAATTTACAGGTATTTAAAATTTAGTTCTCTCTCTCTCTCTCTCTCTCTCTTAAAACTGGTCTCTGGGCTTCCATACTGATGGGATATACTAAACCAGTACATCCCCTGACATCCTGGGTGAGAAGAATGTATTGCCTTGAAAGATCCATCACCACCTTGAGAACTCAGCAGCCAAAAGATGCCTCAGCCGAGGCCGTCACATTCAGTTTGTAAAACTTAGTGAATGCATGAACAGATGACCAGGTAGCAGCCATGCATAAGTCTGCTGGAGAAGCTTCTCTGAAATCCGCCCAAGAGGTGGCCTTAGCCCGGGTTGAGTGGACTTTCACTGGATCAGGCAAAGGCACTCCAGCCTGATTGTAGACAGTGGTGATGGTTGACCAGATCCACCTGGTTATAGTCTTTAGAAGCTTTTTTGCCCATATTCTGACCCGCAATGAGAATGAACAAACCAGGTTTGCACATTGACTCTGATCTTTTAATGTAAAGCGTTACCGCTCATATGAGGTTCAGAGAGTGAAATTCCCTCTCCTTGTCACTGTTTTTTTTTTTTTTTTTGGTTGAGGACAAAAGGAAGGCAGAGTCAACTCCTGCTTGCAATGAAACAGAGACAGTACCTTAGGCAAAAACCTGGATCTGTTCCGGAGGATTACAGAGTACTGATGAAAACCAGTATAAGGTTCTTTAGTCGACAGAGCTCCAAGCTCGCTAATTCTTCTGGCTGAAATCACTGCTATGAAAAGGTGACTTTCCTCATGAGATGTATAAGGGATGCCACCATGAAAGGTTCAAAGGGAGCCTTGGTCAATGCTTTGAGAACCAAACTGAGTCTCCAAGGGGGTACCATTGGTTTAATTGGTGGGTGTTTCAGAGTTGCGGCCTGCAGGAATCTTCTAACATAGAGATGAGAACCTAGACACTCCCCAAATCAGTTAACAAGACCGCCCCCAGAAATCACAAGGTGGCCAGTTGCAGCCCTTTAACAAATTCTTCTTGAATGAACTGGAACAGAATAGAGAACGATGTTGGCTGGTTTGGTGTTTGTCTAGATTGAAGCCCGAACAGGAATCTCCTCCAAATCCTGTAGTACACTTTGCACATCTCCAATTTTAGTACACTTTGGAGGAAAAAGTGAGATGTGAGTAAACCATCATCTCACTCACGGGAGTTATATATTCTAGCTCTTTGAGAGTTTCCTGCTCAATCTCCAGGCCAAGAACCACCGGTTGCACAGATTAGCATGTAGCACAGGGCCTTGATGAAGAAGGGCCAGGCTGATTCGAAAAATTACAGGTCATTGTCTTGACCGGTGAATCAGAAGGGGGACCCATGGACGATGGGTCCAGCATGGGTAGACTAGTATCAGCTGTGCCTGATCGAGTGTTACTTTGTGGAGAACTCTGGATAGGAGCAGTATGGGGAAAAAAGGCATCCAGGAGACCGTACTGACCCCCGTTGAGGGAAAAGGCAACCTGAGCCACCACTAATTCGGCCGTGGCTAGGGAGCAGAATTGCCTGACCTTGGAGTTTTGTCAGCAGGCAAAAACATCTACCAGAGGACAGCAGCAACGTTCTGTGAGGACTTGGAAGGCGCTGTCCTTCAGCTCCCATTCTCCCAGTAGGAAGTCCTTGCGACTGAGCCAGTCTGCCATGATGTTTTCCTGACCTGGAATGTACATCGTCCTCAGACTTGCAAGGTGACGTTCAGCCCACTGAAACAGCAGAAGAGATTCCCTGAGCATCCACAAGCTTCTTGTGCTGCCCTGATGATTGATGTATGCCATCAATTCTTATTTAGTGTGGAAGCCCCAACTTGCGACCTCTCATGATATTATTACTAAACCATGGGAAGTACTGGAGACCAAAATAAGACACTGAAACAACAAAGGGAAAATACCAATATGGCTTGGCAAAAATCTGCATAACCATGACAAGGGGAAGGGAAGATTGTTTAAGAAAGCAAAGGGCTGCAGGAAGTTTGTTCCGCTAGTAACTGGTCAGAGACCAGATTCCTGCAACCTGGTCTGAGACCAGTTTCTGAGGCACCTGGTCTGGGGTCAGTTGTACTGCTGTACAGGAGCTTTCCTTGTTGCACTTAGCTTTTTCCAGCACCAACTCCCTTTAGTGTAGATTTACTGTTACAAACTTCACACCACCATGGACCACCACATCAGTGAAATTTGGGGAAAGTGAGATTCAAACCCAGACTTCCAAGATCACAGCCTAGTGTACTAACCACTACACTATGATGGCTGCTGCCTAGCAAGCCTGTAGTTAGACATATATGTGACAGTAACTGATCCCAGACTAGTTCAGCTGGATGGAGAAACTGGTCTCAGACCAGCCAGCTCTCAAAATGGTCTCACACCAGGCTTGTCCCAGATCAGGTTGCTCTGAAACTGGTCTCAGCCCAGTCATCAGGGGAACAATCTTTCTACACCAAACAAAGGAGACAGGTGATGTAAATGTGTGGAAGGATTACAGACAGAAGCTAAGTCACAAATAAGGCAGGCCTGAAAGGATAAGGAACTAGAAATTGCCTCAAATTCAAAGCAAAGACCCCAAACCTTCTGGTGCTATGTAAATGCCAAAAGGGGACGCAATAGAAAAGGTCAGGCACTTACAGTAAATTAAAAGAGAATGGAAAACAAGATAGAAATAGCAAACACTCTCTCAACAGATTTTTTGGATGTTTTTCAAAAATCAGAAATAGAGTCTGTATTCAAGACCATGACATAGCACCACTGATTTGGGAATCAGAGGTAATTAAACTGCTGGAAAATCTCAAGATCAGTAAATCCCAGGGTCCAGATGGACTACACCCAAGAGCACTATGGGGAAATGGCTTCATTTTTAGTTGGCCCAGTAACAATGATCTTTAATATATCACTGGAAACAAGAGAAGTACCAGACATGTGGAGAATTGTAGTAGTAGTGTCTATTCATTGGAAAGGGTAGTAAGGCAGTGACAAAACTACTTAAAGGCCAGTGAGCCTAACATCAGTTCTTGGCAGATGTTAGAAACCTGGATATAGGATAAAATAATCCAGGTTTACATATAGTGCTGCGACATCCGTTACACTGACTTCCCCGATAGTGACAGACACAATGCCAAGTGACGGCACTGTACTCAGGGATGTTGGTGTGTTTTCTTCGGGGGGCTGCTCCCCCCAAACCCCCCAGTCCCTAAATATTTAATTCCGAGTCAGAGTTTTCTTGGGGAGGGGGTGAAACACTGGGAAATGCACCGCTGGTATCTGCGGGGACCATCACAGTGACCTGACGCTTTTCATAAAATTCTGTCACTGTGATGGTCTTCACGGTGGCAGTGTCGACATGCAGTCAACATACCAATAATCAGCACTATTACAGAGCAAAATTTGGAAACCCAAATGCAGCATGGATTCACACTAGGAAGATCATGAGTGACTAACCTGGTAAAGGTTTTCAAAACAGAATAGCTCTGGAGGAAGGGAGACTGATGAGCATGGTATATCTGGATTTTAGTAAGGTGTTTGATAATGTGCCACATGCAGAGCTGCTGGAAGCCTTGACAAAATCCTGAATAAATTTCAGATTTGTGAAGTGGATCAAATCCTGGCTTAGTAAGAGAACTCAGACTGTCTGGGTGAACGGGTTCAGTTCTGATCAAGAACTAGTGACCAGTCCTGGGGCCCGCATTATTTAATATTTACGTTGTCAGTATGCAGATGGCAAATGGAGGGTGGGTGACCCAAGTTTTCTGGTGATGCCAAAAAGGTTACATAGTGAATACGAAGGAAAAACACATCGTGGGCCAGATATTCAAAAGGGTTGCGCCATGCACAATAGGGTTGCGCCTGCGCAAGTCCAAACTTGCTCCACTCTGCGATATTCAGCAGGAGGCAGTTGTGCCACAGAAAACATGCTGAGCAACAGCGCAATGCAAATGAATGCATGCTGAACTGGAGGGGGAGGAACCATGCATAAACTGCACAGCCCGATATTCAGCCGGGCTGTGCAGAGTTGTGCAGGTGCAACCCCCAACCTGCGCCTGCACAACTTTGAGCCAAAAAGGCTCAGTCGAGGGCCACCACAGGTGAGCTGCTGTATGCAGGGCAACACAGCAGCTGCCACCTGTGGCTGGCCCCCAACCCAGTCCCTGTGCTCCCCTGCAGCCCGATCTACGGGCATAGTGTACCACACCAGCCCGATCGCTGGCATCAATGTGGCTCCACCCTCCTCCGAACATATCCCTGGTGGTCCAGTGGACGAAATGCCCGATCGCGGGCGGTATGTGTGATAAAAACCACCCCCCCGAACATATCCCTGGTGGTCCAGTGGACCGAAATGCCCGATCACGGGCGGTATGTGTGATAAAAACCACCCCCCCGAACATATCCCTGGTGGTCCAGTGGACCGAAATGCCCGATCGCGGGCGGTATGTGTGATAAAAACCACCCCCCCGAACATAGCCCTGGTGGCTGGTGTCCCCACCCGCGGCCTCACCACCCGCCCCCGGCAGCTGGCAGCATCCCACCGCCTGCCGCCCACCGCCCGCCGACTGACTGTTGTACGGGCTGCACGCCCATTGGTGCAGAGCAAGAGCCACGGGCGCAGAGCCCATACCGCATATGACAGTCCGGGGCGGGATGGGGTCGTGGTTGGGTGGGTGGGGACACTAGCCACCAGGGCTGTGTTCGGGGTGGTTGTTATCACACATACCGCCTGCGATCGGGCATTTCGTCCACTGGACCACCAGGATATGTTCGGGGGGTGGTTGTTATCACACATACCGCCCGCGATCGGGCATTTCGGTCCACTGGACCACCAGGGATATGTACGGGAGAGGGGGAGCTACATTGCTGCCCGCGATCGGAGGTAGGGTCGGTCCCCGACGGCTGCTGCCTGGCAGGGCGCCAGGCGCAAGTCCTCGGGGATCGCACCTACATGCTAATGGCATGCAAATGGGACCATAATCAGATGCAAATGGCCCCCCCTGCGCCTTGCATGAATTATGGCTCCATTTGCATGTCACCTTTTGAATATCGTGATTTTGCACATGGCACAATGGTACTTGCGCCACCGCGAGTTGAATGCTCCACTGTGACAACTTGAGGTGGCGCAAGTTCCACTGCGCCATGCACAGTGGCTGTGGCTGGGGGGTGATATTCAAAGGAGTTGCTCAATAGTGCAACTCCTTTGAATATTGCCCCGGCCACACCCCTGCACAACTATTTTGTGCAGCACAAGGGCTTGCGCCTCAGAACGGCGCAGTTTGAATATCCAGCCCCATGTCTTTAGCCAGAGTTAGACAGACCTTATAGTTGCTCAGTTGTGAATAAGATGAGGTTTAACTCCAACAAATATGTAGCAATGCACCTTGATATCAACAAACCACAGGTGAATTACAGTATGGGAGGAATCGTGCTGAGGGAAACAAACTGTGAGAGAAATCTGAGGACTGTAGTGACTAACAACCTAAAACACTCCAAACAAAATGAAGAAGTAGGATCCAAATGCCACAGCATTCTAGCCTATATTAAGCATAATGTCACTAGTAGAGATAGAAAAGTGATACCTTCCACATATAAATAGATCACTAGTCACATCTCATTAGAGAACTGTGTTCAGTTTTGCCCCCCCCCCAAAAAAACAAACAAATAAAGGAGACATATCAAAATTATAAACATAGAAACGTAGAAGTTGACGACAGATAAGGTCAGCAAGGCCCATCCTGTCTGCCCATTTTTTCTACCTTATGAATGTGCCATAAGCCTTTACTCTGTTAATGGCCTATTTATTCATACTCATCTATATTGCTCCCTTATGCCTATTCCAAGCCTGTTTGATGCCCTGCACTGTATTCATATCCACCACTTCCTGAGGTAGGCTGTTCCATGCATCCACCACCCTTTCTGTGAAAAAGAACTTCCTCACATCACCCCTTAATCGGCCTCCCTCTAACTCATGCTGTGTCCTCTTGTCCTGCTGTTTTTCTTATATTGAAACGTTAAGACTCTTTCACCTTGTTAATGCCCATAAGATATTTGAATGCTTCGATCATGTCACCTCTCTCCCTCCTTTGCTCTAGGGTATACATATTGAGCTTCATTAATCTGTCCTCATATGTTTTCTGATGCAGACCCTGCACCATTTTGGTTGCCCTTCTCTGGACTGCCTCCATTTTGTTAATGTCCTTGTGCAGGTGAGGCCTCCAGTATTGCACACAGTACTCCAGATGGTGCCTAACCAGTGTCTTGTAAAGAGGGAGCGTTATCTTCCTCTTACAACTTGTGATACTCCTGCTAATACACCCAAACATCCCACTAGCCTCGCCTACTACTTTAGTGGTCTGCTTACATGATTTCAGGTGATCTGTGATGATGATGCCCAAGTCTCTTTCTTCCCTTGTGATTGCCAGCAACTCCCCTCCCAACCTTCCTTACCTGTTCTGTCTGTCTACTCCCCTCCCTCTCTCCTTCTCTACTTGATGCCCTATCCCCGCCAACCCTTCCCCCTCCCCTGACCCTGTCTTTGTCTCCTCTTCTCTGAAAATTAATTATGTAATATATTGTATTATATTGTACTATACTGTATGCATATCTGTATGCAGCTGCAAGTCCTAATTGTTAGCCATGCACCCGCACCCAAATATGGGCAGTTTTGGGAACTGTTTACACACTGTATTGTCTCCTGTTATCACTGGATGATCACCGTTGTATTATCATACTTGTTCCTGTTTTACCGCCTGTAAAATGTTATTTCTTCTGTTATATGTGAAATGCCTCTATTCTCCGGGTCGCGCCGAGAAAAGGACTTGTTAGTCCCAGTGGTATGATCCAGTCATCAAAATTCAAATAAATAAATAAATAACCTATAGGTAGCTTCATGATTTCTCTTCCCTATGTGCATGATCTTGCACTTCTTTGTGTTAAACCCCAGTTGCCACTCTTCAGACCATTTTGCCAGTTTTTCCAGATCTCGTCTCATTCTGCCCACCCCATGTGGATCATCTGCTCTGTTGCAGATCTTGGTGTCATCTGTAAACAGGCAAACCTTACCCTCCAGTCCATTTGCAATGTCACTGATGAAGGTATTGAAGAGGACTGGCCCCAGGACCGATCCCTGAGGTACCCCACTTGTGACTTGCATCTCTTCTGACTGTATACCATTTACCACCACTCTCTGTTTTCTGCTCACCAACCAGTTTGCCACCCAGTTGACCAACTTCTGACCCACCCTGAGTCTACCCAGCTTATTATCAATCTTTTATGTGGCACTCGCTTATATATAGGCTGTGTCAGGTGACGCGCTAGAGCCCATCAGCCCACTTTCACATTTGCAGATTATAAATTCCCACCGCTAGTGGCCACTACACTGAGAACCAGCTCACTGCTGCTTCCTCCACACAGCAACCATGCTCCTGTACATCTTACCACTCCTTTGCCTAGCGTTTCCTCTTGCCTCTCTCCCACCAGCATCCCAGCCCCTGCAAGCCCCTAACCTTCACCCTTTCTGCAGCGTGTCATCCTTAACTTGCTCCCTATCTGCCTCCACCTGCGAGCTTCAGACATACAGGCTCTTCCTTACATGGGCTCTATGCTCTTCTATCCTACCCCCCCTCCTTCACTCCTGGCCTATTGGCCCTACACAGTCTAGCTAACTCGGCTGCCCACCACTCCCCACAAACAAACCATCCCAAGCTCAAATGTAGAAACGCACGGTACGCCTTTTTACACTACATCTCCCTGCTTCTCCTCTTGGCAGGGGACATTGAAACCAACCCCGGGCCATTGCCCCACCCTAACCCACAATCCCTCCCCAAGGGCCTTAGACTACTTCACCTAAACATCTGCAGCCTCCTGAACAAGGTACCTGGGCTGCAACTCACCACCCTAACCCTCCGCCTAGACATTTGCATAATATCTGGGACGTGGCTAATACCAAACCATACTGATTCAGAGATATCCATCCCTGACTACACAGTAATCAGGCAGAACAGACACGGCAAAAAGAAAGGGAGAGGCATCTCCATGTACATATCCACCAGGCTCCAGTTCACCCCTATCCAGATCCCAGGACCCACCCCCCAAATAGAATCCCTGCTGATTAAGGTTTCTCTGCCTCACTCCTCCCTGGTGTATGTGGCAGGGACATACTGCACCCCTGCTACCCCTGCGAACATCATTTTTGACCACATAGCCACTCTAGTTCGTTACAGTCACAAGAGAAGGAAACACCATACTGGGACTTTAACCACAACTGGCCAGGAAAAGATAGCTCCAAATTACAGAACAAGATTCACTCCCAAACCTTTACCAACAAATTGATCAACCCACCCGACTAAACTTAAAAAAACCAAACCACTCCCTCCTGGACTGGGCTCTCACAACACACCCTCACAGGGTAATTAAAGCCGGCCTCCTCCCTGATTCCCTGAGTGATCACCATATGGTTTATATGGTCAGGAAGTTACGTAGACCTGCTAACCAACCCCCCCCCCCAGGACACTCCTCATGAGATCATACAATTTCCTTTGTCTACAGTCCCTACTAAGTGACCTCGCCCATGTAGACTGGTCATTCATTCAGCTGGCACCTTCTATTGACCATGCCATCGACATGTTCAGAGACAATGTGTTAGCTGTATGGGACTATCACGCCCCCCCCTAAGATGCACAAGGGTTAAGGGCTCCCATCTCCCATGGGTCACCGCCGACATCATCAGCAGTTGTCGAGCTAGGGACCAGGCCTGGAGAAAACGCAAGAAATCTTGCTCCCCAGAATCCATGCAGCGATACCGGACCCTCCGTAACTCCTGCACTAAAGCCATTCGGATGGCAAGAAAGAACTATTTCAAGGTTGCCCTCTCCTCCAACTTTAACCACCCTTCTAAATTCTGGAAATCCATCAAAATCCTGCTCACTCCCCCAGCCCAGCCGCCTACCCCGACCCTATCTACCCACAGCAACACTGTCTCAGACCCTAGCAATGTTGCCTCAACATTCAACACCTTTTTCACTAACTGTGCTGCATCCCTCCTCGCAAACCACCAATGCACCTCACCCACACCCAGTCCCCCCCCACTAACCCAGCATTCTCCCTCTGTCCCCAAGTTCTCATTCCGTCCTGTCACAATGGCAGAAGTACTCTATGCCCTACATTCTCTTGACCCTAACAAAGGCAAATGCCCTCTAGGTCTGGATGCCAAACTCCTACACCTATCAGCCCTTGCCATTGCCACCCCTCTAGCCGACCTCCTAAACCTCTCTTTCTCCACAGCACAAATTCCAGCCGCTTGGAAGAAGGCAGTCATCATCCCATTACCTAAGGGTGATGATCCTTCTGACCCTGGTAACTATCGCCCCATCTCCCTTCTCCCAATTCTGTCCAAACTGCAGGAACACCTAGCCCTTACCCAACTCATTCAATTTCTCGATGCTACCTCCTTCTTCACCCCATATCAGTCGAGGTTTCGTAAATCCCACTCCACCATCACCGCGCTCTTAAGACTCACAAATGACATCGCCTCAGGGATGGACAAGGGGCATATCACCTCTGCCATTTTTATAGACCTAGCAAAGGCATTCGATACTGTCTCTCACCCTAAGCTACTTGCCAAACTACATGACACAGGCCTCTCCCGCCTAGCCACTAGTTGGTTCCAGGCATCCCTGACAGGCAGACAACAGACAGTAAAAATTGGTACACATGTATCCCCCACCACTCCCAGTCACTATGGGTGTCCCCCAAGGCTATGTCCTGGGCCCCTTACTTTTTTCCATATTCTTAAATGACCTCCCTCTGACCTGCCCAAACTCAGCCATACAAATGTATGCAGATGACACCGTACTGTACGCCTCCAGCCCCTCCTCCGGGGATGTGCATGAAGCCCTCCAACAGGATTTTGATGCCATTCAACAATGGCTCAGGTCAAATCAATTAGTACTCAACTCAAAAAAAACAGTCTCCCTAACCTTCGGGTCACAACCTAGAATCTCCCGCCTTGCGGCTCCCTCCTCCTTCCATACCCTGGACGGGTCATTGTTAGAGTCCTGCACCTCCTTTAGATACCTGGGAGTTTGGCTTGATCAACACCTTGATTACTCTGTCCACATTGACTCATTACACAAAAAACTGCACCCCAAACTGGGTGCCCTTCATCGGAATAAAGGGTGTCTGCCCACTGCGGTCAGAAGAGAAATAGTGCATAAAATGATCCTCCCCATCTTTGACTACGGTGACATGGTCTACAGCTCAGCACCTTCATCAACCTTGGCCAGCTTGGACACCCTGTTTCACTCCTTCTGCCGCTTCATCCTGGAATGCCCCCCCACCACCCACCATTGTGACCTATACATCGCCTTAGATCTCCCTTTGCTCAAGGTCCAACAGATACACTGTGCAAACATCATAGCCAAATTCTGGACTAACTCCCTTCCCTCCCCATCTCAGCTCCATGCTATCAGCACAACCCTCCCCGACCTACTCACTCAGGTGCTCCGACTCCAGGCTACTCAAACTCCCTTTCATGCACACATCAAAGGGCCAATCGCTTTCAAATATCGACTGCACAAACCTGGAATGACCTCCCTGCTGATATCAGGCTCACCCCCACCCCTTGGCTCCTTAAACAGCTCCTCCATGACCATTTCTCAGACATATGCAACTGTTACTAACTACCCAGACTTGCAACCAAGGGGCATCTAACTGCAACTTGACTGTACTATGCCTGCAGCTAAATTACTGTCAACCTGCATGATTCTGCCCGTTTATACTACACGGTCTTTAGGTCCTAACCTTGTAATAGCTAACTGTATACGCTGCAGTCTTAGGACCAAACCCTGTATTAGCTAAACTATATCAAATGTGTATTGCTGCTGCATGTACTTGTCCTGTGTGATCCACTATGTAACCCCCAGGTCGCATCTCGAAATGAGCAGTCCCCGCTCAGTATGCTTGCCTGGTAACTCTCTTAAATAAAATAAACAGTATTGAAAGCTTTGCTGAAGTCAAGGTAGGTGACATAAACTGCACCCCCTTGGTCCACCACTCTGGTTACCCAGTCAAAGAAATCTATGAGATTAGTATGACAGGGCCTTCCTTTTGTAAACCCATGCTGTCTTGGATCTTGTACTCCTATGGATTCCATGTGTTGCACTATCCTTTCCTTAAGGAGTGCCTCCATAATCTTGCCCACTACTGAGGTAAGACCGACTGGTCTGTTGTTCCCTGCCTCCTCCCTGTTGCCACTCTTGAGGAGCAGGATCACATGAGCCTTTCTCCAGTCTTCTGTAACCTCTGCTGTGCTCAGAGACGTTCTACTAGTGGCTCCGCTAGTTCCACCCTTAGCTCCTTTAGTACCCTGGGATGTATGCCATCAGGTCCAATTGCCTTGTCCACCCTGAGCTTAGCGAGCTCTTGTAGGACCCTTTCTTTTGTGAAGGGACTTGTGCACACCTCCCTTCCCCCTGTGTCCATGGTGCTGAGCTGTGGGCCCTGCCCTACCTTCTCTTCAGTAAATAGTGAGCAGAAGTATCTATTTAGGATATATGCTTTTCCTTGGTCCTCCTCCACACACTCCACCTTATCCTCTTTGATCTTAGCAATACCCCCTCTGGACTTTCTAATTTCACTAATGTATCTATAGAAAGTCTTGTCCCCTTCTTTTACTGTTCATGCTAGTGTTTTCTCAGTTTGGGCATTTGCCTGCCTTATTGCCTTCCCTGCTTCTCTTAGGTTCAGAGGAGATTGGCCAGGTTGATTATATTTCGTACCCTTTATAGTACTCCACATTCAAACCGGTGGGTATTCCTCGTCCATCCTATAGGTTAATTCACAATCCAATCAAATCATAGTGGGCAAGGACATACCTTTGTGGTCATCAGATTATCTCCATTTTACTTTGTGCATCAAAATAGGTTGATCACGTCCTAACTGCTCCTAACAGCCTTCACTATTTTTACAGGTGCAGTTCTCACTTTTTTACTTAACTAACACTACAAAGCAGCCTGGTAGCCAGCATAGTTCTATATAGTACCTAACTCCAAGCAAAGAGGTATTTTTTTTATAGCAGTGTCTATACTTTGCTCTGGGTAGCCTTTATATGAATTATCAGTAAACTTTTAGACTGAAACATCAGGGCTGGCACGTTGCTAGAAAATACTCTGAAAATCTGCACAGAACAATGCAGTGAAAGGTACTCCCTCCTGTAGCGGATCCTGAACCCACAGCATCTGCCCTCCCCATTTAGTCAGCATCAAGGCTTGGGTCCCTCCTGTAGTGACCCCTGCCCAACAAGAATTCAACAGCCAAACACCCACAACTTGGATGAGGTCTCTCCAGTAGAGACCTCTCCAAGTAACATACCCAGCCACAAGCTGCCTCACATGAAGGAAGGAGTAGCACAGTGTGGGACAAGGGCCTCCTGTAGCCCCTCACCCAGCCACAAGGAGCTGAGGACACAAGGATACGGGAACCAGACAGCCTACCTTAATTCTGAGGTGCCTCTCTCTCTCTTCTGCAACTCCATGCACTCACTCCCCTGATTGCGAGGCAAAGCAGCTCAAGTGTCCCTCATTAATCCATTTTCTCCTCAGAGCCTGTTTCGCACCATTCAGCAACTCTCCCCACATTCTCTTTGTCTCAGAGGGCAATACATCCATGTACTCTGCCTCCCCCCCCCCCCGAGACAGCGATCAGCCATTTCTTTCTTTCCCCGCAGAGACTGAGAAGCCCCGTGATGTTCTGTGGCTCCCATGAGATCTGGAGACAAAAGAGCTGCAGAGGCACTGCAACAACGTGCTTAATCTCACAAGATTACAACACCATATTGGCTGGGGCATGGCACTGCATACAGGGCTCTCAAACCTCAAGGTTTCCCACGAGATCTGACCACTGCCATTTTGCCTGGGTCTCCTTTATCCAATTCAAGATGGCTTTGTCCATAATTAAAGGGACAGTCAACTATAATTCGCAGGGCAGAAAATCTGAGGCAGTAGATGAGAAAATACGTGGCCCGCAGCCCCAGGAGGCCCTTATCTGATGCAGTTTTTTCTTCATCTTCACAGATCAACCAGAATCATGAGGAAATGCAGGGAATGTGGAATATCTTTCACAGCAGTCAAGCAAGATGACATATCCTGTGCAGTGTGCAAACTGACACTCTGCAGGGATCCAGGAGGCATGGAAGAGGAAGGGTCCAATACAGAGACCCCACCCCCACCAATTGCACAGATAGCACTGGAAGCTAGCCAGGCACAACTTTTATTCCAACTCCTGGAATCCCTGAAAGCAGGCAATCCAACTGAAACTCTCTGGGGATGAACCCCATAAAAAACGTCTTAGGCTAGAAACTGACAGCACCACGACCGAAACCATGGGGAAGCTGGAGGAGGGCACCATGGACAAGTCTACCAGAATGTGCCATGGTGATAACATTGACGAACTCATTACAATGGTATGAGCGGCCCTCAAAATACCACGTCAGTCCAAACAGCCATCCACGTCAGAGGATCCCTTGCTTTCCATGGGTGAACCAGAGAAGCGGATCCATTTCCCCACATGTAAAACCACTGAGACAATTCTAAAGAAGGAGTATGAAGCATCTGACTCAACCAGACTGCCTGAGAGGAGCATGGCAAGCAAATGGCACCCTCTCACCCATTACAGAAGCGACCACTGGGGGAAGGCCCACAAAGTGGGCCAACCCATTTCCAAACTCTCGAAACGCATGACTATTCCAATTGAGAGAACAGCAGCCCTGAAATACCCGATGGACAAAAAGATTGAAGAGCACCTCAGAAAATTCATGAGGTATCAGGCATGCTGTGCTCGGCAGACCCAGCAGTGTGGTTTACATGTAGAGCCTTCCACAGGTGGCTGGACACACTCACCAAAAACATCCCAGAGGACTCCCAGAGGATTCTCCCCAAGCCAACACAGCAGAGTGCACCATACAGGCAGTAAAATACATAATGGACGCTTCTTCCGACATCCTCAAGTAGGGAACACAAGCAACCATACTAGCCAACATGGCACGGAAGGCACTGTGGCTCAAACTTTGGCAAGCAGACAATGAATCCAAAAATACCCTAATGAAGCCCCCATTCAAAGAGGGAACATTGTTCGGAGAAGGTCTAACAACATACCTCAAACACAGTGGAGGAAACAAACACAAGGGGAGAAAGACGTATACTTGCCCTCAGACAGATCTTTTCATCCCAAAAATAAAATCTTTAAGCCAAAAACACAGCCCTACAACCTGCAGGCATCCAGACAGTGGCACCAGAGATCCAGATACCAGCACAGGGCTTATAACAACAAAATAAAAGGTAACACAGGTGGACAATATGCCAATGGAGGTCGCAAACCAAATTTCAGACCCCGATGTAACAAAAAATGAAGGTGTGCAGGCCCACGCAAACCTACCGTTGGCAGGGAGACTGCAGTGGTTTGTACAACACTGGGCCCAAACAATGTCAGACAAATGGGTGCTGATGAAGGGTTATGCAATTAAATTCAGCAGCAAATCAACACAACACAGACCCTTTGTTTCACCTCTACTGAAGTGCCCAAACAAGAAACGTGCAATAAAAGAAGCAATACAGGACTTGCTCAGCAATGGGGCTAGCATGCTTGTCCCTACAGAGGGAAAAAGACACAGGGGTCTACTACTTGTTTTTTGTTATCCCAAAAAAGGCAGGCGGAATGCGGCTCATACTAGACCTCAAGTACTTTAACTGTTTTGTGACATACAGAAAATTGGAAATGGAAACTCTGCTGTTGACACTGCTGTCCATACTACCAGGGGACTACTTGACCTTGATAGACCTCAAGGATGCTTGCCTTCACATCCCCATATGGACTTCACACCACGATACCTCAGGTTCAGCATTCAGGAACAGCATTTTCAGTACACCTGCTTACTATTCAGCCTGGCATCAGCACCCCAAGTATTCACCAAGACTCTGGTGGTCTTTGCGGGACACCTAAGGAAACAAGGGGCACACATCATTCTGTACCTGGATGACTGGCTAATAAGGGCAAGGACAGTGAAGTGAGCACAACACCAAGCTGGCAATCAACTGCCCATGACAACATGGGTGGATAATCAACACAGCAAAGAGCCAGCTGACACCCTCTCAATCCATCACTCACCTAGGCACAGTGATCGACACACAAAAACAACAAAGTAACTCCAACACGCGAGAAAGCCCACAACATTCATACACTGGTTTCAGACCTAATGAGCAGATCCAACAGGGCGGTATGGGACTACCTCCAAGTCCTGGGCATCATGGCAACACTAATAGACTTGGTACCGTGGGCCAGACTGCACATGAGAATACTTCAGAGATTCCTGATAGAGTCATGGGACCAGACAACACAGAACTTCAAATTTCGAATCACACCCCCTATACGGGTACTCACCAGCCTCAGATGGTGGACCCTGCAAAGCAACATGCAACACGGATGATTATTGACGCAAGTGCCCCCGGAGGTGATTACCATGGATGCAAGTCTGTCAGGATTGGGAGCTACATACAAGAATCGTGTCACCCAGGGACTAGGGAATCAGTCCAAATCCTCACTCCCGATAAATATACTGGAAATGAGAGCCATGCACCTAGCCCTGGCATTCTTCGCACCCCTCCTCACCAACAAAGCGGTGCTAGTTCACTGTGACAACCAAGTAACAGTTGCATACCTAAACAAGCAAGGGAGCACCAGAAGCAAAGCTATGATAAGAGTCACTACAGCTCTTCCTCCTCCTCTGGGCAGAGCGGAACCTACAATCCATTGCTGCAGTATACCTCGCAAGGGTGTCCAACACCAAGGTGGACTGGCTGAGCAGAGTCACCATCAACCAGGTGGAGTGGAGACTCAATGAACACATCTTCCAGAGGTTGCAGGTCAAATGGGGTCCCTTCCAAGTGGACCTAGTGGCATCACACCAGAACACGCAACTGCCCAGTTACCACTTCAGATTCTCAGATCCCAGGGCACTGGAAGTGGACACACTCTCAGCCTCATGGAATTTCAGACGAGCCTATGTGTCTCCCCCTCTTCCAATGATAAACAAGATCCTTCACAAAATATGACACACAGGGGCATCAGTAGTAATGGTGGCCCCCAATTGGCCCAGGAGGCCATGGTATTCGTTCATTCAAGCAATGGCAGTGAGCCCACCGACGACACTACCTCACTGGCTGGATCTACTATCCCAAGGCCCAGTACTTCATCTGAACCCATCCAGTCTGAATCTGACATCCTGGCTATTGAAAGGGACAGATAGCCTAGGTTCAGCAATCAGACCAGAGTGGTAAATCAACTATTACAGTCCTGGAGACAATCTACTAATAAGATTTACCACAGACAATGGAAAACCTTTCACAAATGGTGCAAGGAGATGGGAACTTCACCATCAGTGACAGGATTGCCACAAATTCTAGATTTTCTAAATGAAGGGGCAAATAAGGGCATAAGCCCCGCATCACTCAGGGTTCAGGCATCAGCAATCTCTTCTGTAAGGGGTCCACTACCAGGAGTAGGTCACACTGGCTCACACCCAGACACAGTCAGATTGCTTAAGGCTGTAACATTAGCATCACCAAGGGTCAGACAAAGATGCCCACCATGGCAATTCAATACAGTACTAGATGCCCTACAATCTCCCACTCTTCAACAAGATTCTCTAGACTGGTGTACAGCTAAGACAGCCTTCCTGGTAGCAATCTAATCCACTAGGAGGATAGGCGAGTTACAGGCCTTATCATGCAGGGAGCCCTTCATAACATTTCACAGTAGTAGGGTCATTCATAGAATGGTACCTTCATTTCTACCCAAGGTGATGACCCCATATCACAGGGACCAAGATGTTCTACTACCCTGCATAAAGGTAGTTGACATCCCAGACATGCCACAACCTCATCCACTAGATGTGGGCCGTCAGCTGAAGAAATACCTCAGCATGACAAGCGATATATGTAAGACAGACAGGCTATTTGTACTGATCAAAGGGCAGCGAGTAGGGCAGGCAGCTTCTAAAGACACCATTGCTAGATGGATTAAACAAGCCATTAACGAGGCCTACAGGGCAGCAGGAAAGGTTCCACCAGAAGGGATCAAAGTACACTCCACCAGGGTGATAGCAACATCCTGGGTGGAAAAGGGGGAACGTGTCCATACCAGACATTTGTTTATCAGCTACCTGGTCTTCCCTACATACATTCACCAAACATTATCGGCTAGAGGTAGCATCTGCTGAAAGAACAGTATTCGCTAAAACTGTATTGAAAGCGAAAGACCAGCCCATATAGCAACATCCTAATCTGCCTTTCTTCACCCACCTAAGAGTAATCGTTTGTTTTAGATACACTGCTACTAAGGTCCCACTGGTATGACTGTGGAGTACTATAAAGGGTACGAAATATAATGAGATTTCCTCACCTGGTAAAGGTGATTATCTGAATACCTTTTATAGTACTCTGCAGCCCCACCCGGGATGGCAGATTACTCCACAGGCAGAGTTACCAAAGGGCACTAGTGTCACGATTGATGTGGTCAATAAGCATACTGGTAAAGAACATCAGTTCTTAAATATTAAACATATGGCATACAGCATAAAAGATTTTTAGTCTAGCAAGCAATTATTGCATTTCAATGAGATGTAAAGAATGTATTGCATTAAAGAGTACAGGTGCCAAACAACATCTGAATAAGTTGTCTATTCTATAGTAAAGGTTACCAGGCATTAGTTAGAGGGGACATCACTCAAAGAAAGAGATCATTTTTTTGTGACTCCATTTCTAGTGTCTCTCTTTTTCTGGTTTGTATGTCTCTGTTTTTTCACAATTTAGCTAAGGAAGACTCACACTGGAGATAATCTGATGAGCACAGAGGTATGTCCTCACCACTATGATTTGATTGGCTCGTGCATCAACCTATAGGATGAACGAGGAATACCCACTGGTTTGGCTGCGGAGTACTATAACAGGTACTCAGATAATCACCTTTACCAGGTGAGTAAATCCCATTATAGGGTTGGAAAACAAGATATATGAAGAGGTTAAGCAGCTTGAAACTGTTCGTTCTTGAGATGAGAATAGTAATGGGGATAATCTGATCACTGTTTACAAGGCAACAAGAAATTCAGACACTATAATATGCTTGCACGTGGAATTTAAAACAAATATAAAGGGAAAAAGAGGCCATAGTAAACAGCTGAAAGTAGGGCACATAAAAACAGAAAAAGGAAGGGTTGGTTTGCTCAGTGAGTTATGGGAATATGGAACAACCTTCCGGATTCTCTGGTAGAGCATAATACACTAACCAGCTTTAAGAAGGGACTTGACAAGCATCTTCTGGAGGTGGGCTTCAGTGATCTAAAACAATCACTGAGTGGCAGACAAGCATGACTGGCTATGCCCCCTCTTGTCTGCCATACCTATGTTTCTATAATAGAACAATTAGAATTGTAATGGTAAACACACTGGCCCTGATATGCAAAAGGGTTGCGCATGGCGCAACAGTGTTGCACCATGTGCAACCCACTGATGCGCCCTGGTGCAATATTCAAAAGGGAGAAATGCGCGGCACAAATCCTAATGCGCCGGAGCGCATCAGTAATGTATGCAGGCACAGGTGTGGGGGGGCATGCCCATGCATACTCTGCACAGCTCGATATTCAGTCCAGGATGTGCAGAGCCATGCATGCGCAACCCCTACCTGCGCCAGCACAAAGTTATGCCAAAAAAAAAAGGAACAACTGATGGCCACCCACAGGTGAGCTGCCACATTGCAGGGTGCAACACAGCAGCTGCCACCTGTGGGTGACCACTCGAGTTCCGGCTGCACCTGGCGGCACCCCCCATGCCAGATCACGGGCATCTGTCTAAAAATAGAACACGTCCTATATCCCTGGTGGTCCAGTGGACCACTATCTGCCTGATCGTGGGCATCTGCATAAAAATAGAAAGATGTCCCACATCCCTGGTGGCCTAGGGTACCCTCCTCCCCACCCGCCCACTGGGCCCCCGTCCAGCGGTGGGTGGCAGCACCCACCTGTCTTCCACCCGCCGCCTGCCGACTGACACCTCAGTAGGGCTGTACACCCATGGTTCACAGCATGAGCCAATGGGCGTGCTACCATACCGTACTACACATTCAGATATGTGAATGATTGAATCATTCACATATCTGGAATGTGTAGTACAGTATGGCTGCACGCCCATTGGCTCACGCTGTGAACCAACGGTGTACAGCCCCACCGAGGTGTCAGTTGCGGGGCAGGGACGGGCAGGTGGTGGTGCTGCCGCCCACCGCTGACTGGGAGGAGCGGGCAGTGGGGCCCAGTGGGCAGGGGTGGAGGGGGCAACCTAGCCACCAGGGATGTGGGACATCTTTCTAATTTTACACAGATGCCTGCGATCGGGCAGATAGCGGTCCACTGGATCACCAGGGATATTGGACCAGTTCTTTTCTTTTTAACAGAAGCCCACGATCAGGCTCCCGTGGTCCACTGGACCACCAGGAATATTGGACCAGTTCTTTTCTTTTTAACAGAAGCCTGCGATCGGGCAGTCAGTGGTCCACTGGACCACCAGGGATATTGGACCAGTTCTTTTCTTTTTAACAGAAGCCCATGATTGAGCAGTCAGTGGTCCACTGGACCACCAGCGATATAGCAGATCTATCTTTTACACAGATGTCTGCGATCGGGTAGATAGCGGTCCACTGGACCACCAGGGATATTGGACCAGTTCTTTTCTTTTTAACAGAAGCCCGCAATCGGGCAGTCAGCGGTCCACTGGACCACCAGAGATATAGGAGATCTGTCTTCTTTTACACAGATGCCCACAATCAGGCAGATAACGGTCCACTGGACCACCAGGGATATAGGACGTTTTTCTATTTTTACACAGATGCCTGTGATCAGGCTGCAGGGGGTGTCAGTCCCCGATGGCTGCTGCCTAACAGTGCGCCAGGCGCAAGTCATCGGGGATAGGTGCACCTGCATGCAAATGGATCCATAATGACATGCAAAATGGCTCCATGTGCACCTTGCATACATTATGGCCCCCATTTGCATGTCAAGTTTTGAATATCGCGGTTGCTGTGCATGGCACAATGGAACTTGCACTAGTGTATCCCCATGCTCCACTCTGGCCAGTAGCGCTGGCACAGTGCCACTGCGCCATGCACACTGGGGGTGGCCAGGGTGCAATATTCAAAGCTTCTGAGCCATGGCACAGCTCCTTTGAATATCGCTTAGTCCACACCCCTGCGCTGCCATGTTGAGCTGTGCCCAAGCTTGCTCCGCAGCCAGACGCAGTTTGAATATCTGGGCCACTAAATTAAAAAAAAATGAACACCGTTTAAAAATAGCCTTAAGGTACTTCAGCGGTTGGGATACTTTTGTTACTCTAACCCTAGGGACATAAAGCACTCGACTTTGACTCATGCTTCATGACCTTGTAGTTCTAGATTACCTAATGGTGACCTGACCCATGGTTACATAGAAATATAGACTTTGATGGCAGATAAGGACTGCTTGGCCCACACATTCTGCCCATTTCACTACCTATTGGATAAGCTGCAGATTCTAGTTACCCAACAGCCTACTTCCTCCTACCCCCCACTATAATTGCCTTATGTCTGTCCCATGCATGTTTGAATTCCCACACTGTTTTAGGCCCCACAGCCTCCTCAGGAAGGCAGTTCCATGCAGCCACCACTCTCTCTGTGAAAAAATATTTCCTCACGTTGCTCCTGAGCTGTCCCCCCCTCTATCTTTGAATTGTGCCCCTTGTTCTTGCACATCTCTTTTTCTGAAAGATGCTACCCTCCTGGACTTTAAGTCCCTTGAGGTACTTGAAAGTTTCTATCATGTCCTCCCCATCCCTCCTTTCATCAAGGTTATACATATTAAGCTCTCTCAGTCTCTCTTCATACGGTTTCTGATGCAGACCCTCCGCCATTTTAGTTGCCCTCCTCTGGACCGCCTTCATCCTGTCTATGTCTGCAAGGACAGAGACATTGGTTGTGCCCTAATGCTTTAAAGAACTAATTTAAAAGCTTTCAAATTTAAAATACATTGTATAAATTTGACACATAATTCCCTGGCTCAGGACGTGGCGCTTACCATCACTTGTGAGGAGGCAGGACTTGCATGACTCACTTGTGGCTCTGCTAG
Organism: Neoceratodus forsteri; assembly: GCA_016271365.2. Lineage (NCBI taxonomy): Eukaryota > Metazoa > Chordata > Ceratodontiformes > Ceratodontidae > Neoceratodus > Neoceratodus forsteri. The sequence goes on from CM057459.1 coordinate 1,093,026,656, forward strand.
TAATTGTCTTACCCCCTCAACCACAAAGATAAATGGCATATCCTGAGTCAACCAATGTGATGGCCTGAGTAAGCAATAACATATGGCAGAGTGTGGGTTTACAGAAAATTAGAAAATGGGCAAGCCAAATACTGGTCTGTGATTGGCTAATACCATCAATTACCTGTTCGGTATGAGACAGCAGAGACCGGCAAATAACTATATCAGTCAGTGTTTCCTCATACCATTCCAAGAATTAGTGGGCCGCTAGAATGTTCAACTGACTAGCACCGCCATCTTGAATGAAGTACCTTAGCGAGTGTCTTCCCCCCCACAGCAGCATCATGACCATATCAAGTAAGCATAAAAAGTGACAGTAGAACACTGAAAGTAAGAAAAAAACAACAGAAAGTGCACCTTCATATTCATTTCCACTTACGCGGTCTCCTTGCTGCAATGTCCCTTCTGCACAGCAATCTGTTTACCCCGTAACGAGCTGCAATCCTTCTCCCGCCTCCCACCCATGTAGCTGGCCACTGAAACACATCCTAAAAGTGCTGTAAAAAGTAAACATAAGCACTGAACAACATAACCAGAAAGGCAGAGCCCCGTGTCCCAGCCAGCTTATCTGAAAGCATGCAGTCACGCTGATCGCAGTGCGTGTCTGCCTTGAGGTCTCAGTAAAATATTAATTTGCGGCCTATGCTGCGGCTAGAAACCAATGCACCTGGGCTATCCGTAAAGCTAAGATGGATTATTACCAAGCCTCCCTCATCTCCTCTTGGGGGAATCCTAGGTCTTTCTGGGACAATGTCAAGCAGCTGAATGGCCACTCCCGGTCCCCCTCTCCCACACTTCTTAACATCAATGGTACTGTCTCCACTGACCCTGCCCTCATGGCCACCCACCTCAATAACTCCTTTACCCGACCTTAGCTCAATACTCCCTAGTAATTTCTTCAGTCCTCCGCCCCCGTTCCGCCCCTCCCATCACACGCCCCTTGTTCCACCTGCGTTGTGTAACCTTACAAGAAACTAGACCATATCTCCTTAAGGCCCTTAAAGGTAACGCCATAGGTAATGATTCCCTTGATCCCTGCCTTCTGCGTCAGGTCCTGGATCAGGTCCTCACCCCTATCACAAGCATCTTTAACAAATCCCTCTGCCTCAGGCAATTCCCTACTGTCTGGAGGGTTGCTACAGTTACTCCTATCTACAAAGGTGGCGACAGGACTCTGCCTGGTAATTACCGACCCATCTCAATCCCCCCCTCTCTAAAGCTCTAGAGAAAATTGTTGCCACCCAAGTCTCCGACTACCTTTCAAAGTACAGTGTTCTTTGCCCTGAGCAACATGGGTTCAGAGCCGGTCATAGTACCAACACGGCTCTCCTGGAGTTTACCAACTTCCTCCACACCTCCTTGGACACTGGTGCCCTGGCTGGAGGGGTATTCATTGACCTGTCTAAAGCTTTTGATCGCGTATCGCACCAACTCTTGTTAACTACCCTGGACCACTTAGGCTTTGCCACTGGACCAGTCTCCTGGTGCGCCAGCTATCTCTCAGCTCGCTCCCAATGTGTGAAAGTTAGTGGAAACCTCTCCAGTGCCTGCCCTATTCGCTCTGGAGTCCCTCAGGGGTCTATTCTTGGACCTTTACTCTTCTCCCTTTTCCTCAACTCGCTACCCAGTGCCTGCAAGGGCAAGATCCTGCTTTATGCTGACGATGCTGTACTCCTTGCGCTGATAGTAGCCCTCACGCTGCTTCAAAGCTCTTCCAACTTGCTTTTGATTCTGCCGAACCTGGTTCTCTGAGCATCGATCATAATCAACATAAAGAAAACAAAAACGATGCTCTTCTCCCACCCCCAAAACAAGCACAGCAGATTTCCCCTCACTGTTCTTTCCACACTCAAAATGCCCATTGAACCTGTGCAGTCCTATAAATACCTGGGAATTGTCTTTGACCTGCCTCTCCTTCCATGACTATATCTCCGCTTTGAACACTGCCGCAAACCGCGGCTGGGCATTCTTCCGCACAAAAATGTCTCCCTGTGGATGCCCTCCACCTGGCTGTCACCTCTTCTGTCTTATCCCTCATCGACTATGGCCTCCCGGTCTATGGATCAGCTGATCAGACAGCGCCAGCAAGGTCCACCTTACACTCAACAATGCCTGCAGACTTATCACTGGTGCACCTAGACAAACGACATACATGTCAGCTGTATGCCTTGTCTACCCTACTCAACCTGGATGAGCGGCTCATGTATCAAACCTGCCTGCTCACATTTAAAGCACTGCATGGCCTATCTCCACCTGGCTTAACTAGATCTATTCGCATTACTGCACCAGCGGTGAACACCTGCAGCTCGGCCCAAAATATCCCTGTTCATACCAAGGGCTAGGACCTCACAAGGCCAAAGGGCATTCCCCAGAGCCCTTCCTGGTATAATCACTCCCTACCAGTATCTCTGACTCTCCCACACTAGCAAGCTTTAAACTCATCCTCAGAAACCACCTGCTCAATTCACACAGGTGTTGCTGCTAAGAAGTTGAAGTGGGGGAGAAGACATAAAATAAAAAATAAAATAGTCTTGACAATGCTCACTGAGCAGCACTCCCACCCCCTCGCTCCTGCTTCCCTTCTCCCCTGAACTTCCTCCCTACCTCTCTTCTTTCCTCCCCATCCCTCTCCATCTAACCGTCCCCTCCAGTCCTCACCTTATACTTATGTATTTTGAACTTGCCTTAATCTGTATTAACTGTTGTTTATTGTTCTAATGTCTGTTTGTCCTCTATGTGACGAGGTACCTTTGTAAATGAGCCTCTGGCTCAAAGGTTGTTTAACTGATGTTTAAATAAATAAATAAATAAAATAAAATCAGCATTGCTCTCCAGCACTAAAATATTGCATACATTTATTTAACAAGATGGAAATGAGCACCGGAAAACTTGCTCAGTGCAATGCCCCATTAAAACCCCAAGTGTACACAATACCAGACGACACCTCAAACAGTAAGCCGCAGTGTCTAAACCTTGACCACTGTTGCCTAGTTATAAATCCCATAGTTAGACTAACATTAGCGGCATGTAGAAAAAATAAAATACCGTCCTTCTGTGGCATTCATCCGGATCGCACACATACCCAAAATAAAAACTGGATCAATAAATCCAAATGGAAAAAGAAAAGTAAACCTAAAAAACAGCCAGCAAAGTCACTAAACACAAAAAACAATAAGTAAAAAAAAAAAGCAGAAAAATCATGCATAAAAGCTCACATGGCAGCGCAAGCTAGATGAGTTTCACACTGACCAAATGTATTCCGTTTGAGGCCGTTAATAAAAGAAAGCAGTTTTCACTAAGCACACAGCATAATTCAGCCTATTTTTATGTATTTAAAAAGAAATACTCAGCATGTCTGTTCCAGCTCCCATTTTATTTGACCTCATGACCTCTAGGGACATAGATGAGCTGTTCTCTAGCACCACCAACAGCAACCAGCAGGTACAGACAAAGTTTGATTTTTAAAGAGCCACTGTCTATATCTGTAAAAAGCACAAAGTTTTCTCATTAAGAAATATTTGTTGTGTCATTGTTGCAGTTATGTAGTCACATGAAATGATCTTCAGCTCAGTGGGTTTATGTCATAGCAACAGACCCTCATGTATTAAAAATGCTGCATTTGAACAACTAGCCCACTTTGTCAGTTTGGTAGCCAAAATAATAAATATTGTTATTTCTGTTACCAATCTTCTCTCCCAACACCTGTCACTGTAGCTGTTGTTCTCTTTAGTCAGCATGACTGTGCCTGATAAAAAAGCATCTGGTAAAGCATGACGCAGCATGCCTGTGGTTCCACAGGTGCTGAGAGCTGAATCACTGTCACAGTTTCATATTTTAAGGTATTTTTTTTTTCTCGTAAAGTCCATAAATGCACGCAATTTAGAAGTAAGCTTAAACTTATTCTTGAAATCAGGTAAGCAAAAAATGACATTTCTCATATTTTAACATTGTGTTCGCAGGACACAGCTACCCAACTCATTACAGCACAGAAGCAACCAGGAGAGCTGACAACACCAGAACCAGTGACTAGCCAGAGACACATAACTGTAACAGCAAATGAGCTGGGTGAAATTGAAGCAGACAGAGATGGAGTGAACACAAAGAAAAATACAGCCTGGTCCCTGAGAAAACTAACGGACTGGGCAACGTCAAAAAACATAGCCACTGACTTAAGAACCATACCCATACAAGACCTTAACAATCTACTGAGGCAGTTCTATGCTGAGGTCTGTACAGCCACTGGAGAGTGATATTCTGTCTGGGTACTGTTTACTGTGTGGTGGTCTGAATCATTACCTTAATTCACCAACTATGTCCCATGGAATCAACTTAATCAGTGACCCTTTGTTCAAATCTTCTAATAATGTGCTCACCAGTGTGTTAAAGGCACTATGTAAACAGCAGAAAGACACTGCAATGCATCACCCTGCCATAAGCAATGCAGATCTGAAAAAACTCAGAGCATCACCTGCCATGAGCTCAAATACCACCTACAGACTAGTCCACAAGGTGTGGTTCGACATCCAAATAACCATGGCCAGGCAAGGACAGGAGGGACTCCGTCACCTAAGAGTCAGCTCATTCACAGTAAAGCAGGATGAAAATGGTAATGAATATGTGACCCTCATCCACAATAAGAGTACCAAAAACCACAAGAATCCGCAAGAACCAAATAAAGAGAAATTCAGAGGTTTTATGTATGCAGAGCCCTCAGATCCACTCTGCCCAGTACTATCCTTCAAAAAGTATGTATCAAAACTCCCACCAGACGCGCCAGCATTTTATCTTTATCCTCAGCATCACCCACAGGACTACTTAGATAAGCAGCCATACTGGTACTCAAAAGAGCCGATGGGAAAGAACTACCTTGGTAGACTAATGGTAAAGCTAAGCAAGGAGGCAGACTTGAGCAGGCGCTACACAAATCACAGCATTAGGGCCACAGCTGTGCAACTGTCATCAAATGCTGGACTAGCGCCACGTGAAATTACGAGCATAACTGGACATCGCTCAGAAGCAAGCCTCGCAAACTACTGGGCAGCTAACAGCACAGACAGGCATAAATGGAGTTCAGTTTTGGCTGGTCATGAAGAACACAATGAAGAAGAACAAAGCAACACTACACCAGGCACCAAGAATGCACCATATTCAAGCACCACAAATCCTTTTCAACCAATGAACTGTAATTTTTTTGCACCTATCAACTTTGTGACATACAAGTAGTGTGTCAGTTGTATTTTTTGCACATTTTCTTGCATTAAAATGTGTAAAATCCTATGAAAATCTGTGTTGTCATGTAACAGAAAGACTATTTTTTCTCTCCTGTCAATAAATATACTATAATTACTGGTGACCCCCTTTATCAAACTGTTTTCTAGGCTCTTCAAGCCGCCATAATAACTCAAAAATGAGTTATTACGGCATTTGTGAAACTTTCTTTCACCACCTGTCTTCTTTGTGTGTCCCTCATCTGTATTCTGCCTTTTCATTGGCTTGTGCTCTGTGCGTGGGAGGGCTGAATAGCATAAAAAAGTGGTTGCTCATTTTTCTGCTTGCCGATGAGCCATTTTTATTTACTACCCTCCCCATCTTTATTTGATTTTTTATTGTTTTGTCTGGTTGATCCCACCTTCCAAATATACAAGGACTAGCTGGTTGACCCCCCCCCCCCGTGTCTCCGAATCGGGAGATGCCATCACCAACTCCAAGTTTAATGCTGGACGGACCCCAGTATCAGTCAACAGGTGACAGTTTCAGACAAAAATAAAGGTCAGTCTGAGAGAGCAAGGCAGAAAGGGAAAGTGTGTGTGTGTGTGTGTGTGTGTGTGTGTGTGTGTGGTGTGAGTGTATGTGTGTAGGGGAGAGTCTATCAGCAGAGACAGTGATCAATGGGATCAACTCCTTGCACCAGTAATTCTGCTTTAAGCACAGTATCTTTCTCTGTATATCTAAATCATTGGCAACAACTCTGCACCAGTAATTATAAAAAATTAAAGATAAGGTGTATAAAATTATTTTTTCACACCTCAGTGTGTGATGACCACATAAACCTTGATGAAAAAAATATTCATAACACACACTTGCCTATCCATTATTCTCTATGTAATATATGGATATTTAAAATAATAACATCAAAAAGCATACAAAAAATTTCCGGTAATACACCAGTCCAGGACTAGAGGGCATGGAATGAAGTTGGAGGGAGGATGATTCAGAGGAAATGTGAGGAAGAATTTCTTCAAAGAACGGGTGGTGGACAAGTGGAACACCCTGCCAGAGGAAGTGGTGGGAGCTGAAACAGTCACGGGATTTAAGAATGCATGGGATAGACATAAAGGAATTCTGGAGGTCAGGGGTAAGGGGCAACAGACTTCTAGGAAAACATAAACTGAACTTACGGGCTCAAATGGGCAAACTGGGTGGGCCATAGGCCCTTATCTGCCGACACTGTCTATGTAACTGTGTACACCAGAGCCAAAGTGATAATACCATTATTTGTAGGTGATAATAGTATCGTTCAGAGCCCGTAATACTATCATTTCGACTTCTGAATGATACTATTATCACAAAATCTTAACAATGCAAGCGCAAGGAGTGCTCACCAGTGCACATTACAGAAGGGGTGTATCTGCCCAATACCATTTTTTTATTTTATTTTATTTTTTTATTTTAGTTTTTGTTGACCGGGTAAGTGCACAAGGCAAATCCTGCCTATTTTCAGGCATGACCCGGGGGAGGGAGATACAGATGAATGCCAACTGACTTTGAATTAGATTAAGCTGTTGGTGGTATTTTTAGTGAATGAAGGAAATTTTGCCAGGGCACCTTCCCCTACTCTTTTCAATAAGTGCCATGGGATCTTTAACATCCACCTGAACTACCACTAATCCAGGCAGATGGGACCTCGGTTTAATGTCTCATCTAAAAGACGGCACCTCAGAAGTGCAGCACCCCTCACATGCTGCACTACAGTGTCAGTACTGGGATATTAACCCAAGTGCCAGATGTGGGAACTGAACCCACAGCCCTCTGATCTCCTTGCCTCAGAGGCAAGTGTGCTACCTACTGAGCCACTGCCATGGCCTGATACATCCAGGGAAAGGGGTAAATCCCATAAACCAGTAACCAAGACAAAAAAAGGAGCACAGGCATAGGGAAATCTTTTTAGTCATGAAGAGGTGAAAAATTAAAATAAAAAGTAAGGCATATTGAGAGGGGGGAAAAAACAGAGTCCTATTGCTCATGGCAAATCAATAACCTCTGGGATCATGTGCCCCTCTTAGGCATATTTCATGGTCTCCTGGAAGCAAACAAATGCATGTTGGTACTTTGGAATTCTTAGAAGCAAACAACCTCAAGTTAATATTACTAACCCTCCTCTTGCTCAAGTCTGTCTCATTGCTTATCCTCCTACCTTTCAATAATGTTACGCTGCCGCATTTTACTAATAAAATGAATTCTTATGACCTAGGAGCCCCCATGCCACATATACTGTAACCACCTACCCCAAGATGAAACGTGAATAGGAAAATGCCCAATCCTGAGTTCACTGACTTAAGCTGATGAAAGGCATGAGACTGTAGTCGTCCCATAGACTAGAAGTATTTTGTAATCTCTTTAATGGTAAGAACATTGATTTACAGGACTTATGGACACCAATAGACAATTGTAGACAATCCGCTCCTAAACGAGGAAAAGAGCTGTCCTCTCCTACCTCTGAACTGAACCTACTTATGTAAATAAACTGCCCCCTTCTCACTCACTGCCAGAGAAACAGGCAGCAAAGTAAAATAAATTTACCTCCCCAATTTAATATAATACAAATCAAATGATGTGGCTCTCTGCTACTAACCATATCTAGTAGCCTACCTGGCACCTTGATCCCTGATGTCATTGCTTCTTGATTCCCCTTTCATCCCACTCCTGGTTGTGTTTCACACAGTGGAGGCCAAAGTCATCTCTGAGAACTTCCCATATCTCCATCCATAGGTGTCTTCTGTTCCTCAGAACACAGTGGCAAAATTACAGCCCCCAACCAAGGAAGTCACTGATTATTTAAGCAATAAGTCATGACCAGGAGTTATGTTAATGGTGTGTTAATCACCCTCTAGGAGTGTAATGTTGCACGAGGCATAGCTGAGTGCCACATGCCCCTAGAGGGTGATTAAATGGCCATTAACATAACCCCTGGGAGAGCATTATTGCTATTATACTTAGAAGTTTTTTTAAACAGTGTTAAACCTTGTTCAGCATATCATTAGGTTCTACATGTATGTTAATAAAAGATTAACATAAGGCTGATAGAATGCTTACAGCCAATCAGAAAGCTCTGTTTCTCAGACCCTTTTTATAATATTATTTGTTATAGGTATTGTCCTGTTAACACCCTACAGTGTTATGTATTGGAAGTTGGTATTAACTATTGTTCTCTCTTACTGTATTCTCTCACTTACCAAGAAAAATATTTAGCTGTACAGTGAAGCTATACTGACTGCACCTGATGAAGATGGACAACACTGGAGGCCACAGGACCAGTCCCTGAGAGGTGCCATAGGAATGATTGGAGCAACCCCCTGGACCACAACATTCAGAGATCTGTCAAAACTGAATGTAAGTAATGCTTTCCTCTTGTACCTTTTCTAGAATATACTCCCAGAATATAAATGACCTCAGTAGTTCTATTAAAAGGGCCGGCATATTCTCAGTTATCAGGAAAGAAAAAACAGATGTGATCCTGCTACAGGGGAGACATCTGATGGAGGAGGATCATACCCTCCTCTCTAAATTTGAATATTCACATGAGTATGCCTTTTCGTACACAACAAGCAAGCAAGCGCAAGGGTACATCAATACTGATCTCCCGCCCACCCCGTTCCATACACAAAAAATAAATAAAGATAAGCAAGGTAGATTTGTGCTGGCAGTAGAATTAAATCAGTTCATGATAACAGTGGTTAGCCTATATGCCTTCCTAGGACAGAGGTCTCAGACATCAGACTGATTTTGGACAGAATCTTAGTTAATGTGCAAGGTATTCTGATTATGGGGGTGTGTGTGTGTGTGTGTGTGTGTGTGTGTGTGTGTGTGTGTGACCTGAAGTTAACAATACAGCCATAACTTGATTCCTCCAGTCAGACCCAACCCCTGGACTGCTGCCACAAAAAGCTGGAAATGATAGATGGCCCAGGTAGGATGGGAGGCCATCTAGAGACAGTACAACTCCCTTAGTAAAGATGACACCCACTATTTTTCTCTGCACAGGATATATTCCCACGTAGACTACTGCTTCACACAGCAAGAACACCTTGACCTAATGACAAAATGTAACATCGGCTCTATAGCTGTAACGGACCATGCCGCACTTCTAGAAATACAACTAGAAAAGAAAGAAAACAAACGTTCTGGAGATTCAACACAATATAAGGGATCCAGCATTTGCCTCAATGATAAATGAACATGTCCCACAAATTATTTCAGACAATGCCACCCCAGGGATCTTTCCAGAATTGCTATGGGACAGTTAAGGTGCTTTTAAGGGGTGACATTGCAGCCTACATTTGTAGCCAAAGACATAGCTATGTACTGTTCAGAAGAGACCGCGGTGCAAAAAGGGGGGGTGGAGTGGCCCTTTATGTCAAGGAAAATATCAAAGCTACAGAAATTCAGAATACACATAAGGAACCAGAAGAATTGTGGGTCACCCTGGAAACAGGAAATGGGACAGCCATACGAACTGGGGTTGTCTATAGGCCTCCAGACCAGGGAGAGGACACAGACACATTACTGTTAGAAGATATACAAAACATGACAGCTAAAGGGCAGGTTCTGATAATGGGAGACTTCAACATGCCAGATACAGATTGGTGAATACCAGCAAGAACATCTGCCAGAACTAGACATATGGTGGATTCCCTGCAGGAGGAGGGTCTCAAACAACTGATACAACAACCCACAAGAGACAGGGCTATCCTAGATAGAGTACTGACTAATGAGGAAAGGGTCACCAATCTCCAGGTAGAAAGTCACATGGGGGCCAGTGACCATCACGTGGTATGGTTCAATTTGGCCACTAGAACTAAATCATCCAATTCCAATGCAAAAATATGGGACTTCAAAGGAGCTGACTTTGATAAGATGGCCAACAGAGTTAAGCTAGCCCTGGCAAAAAGAAATACAGGTGAGGGGTACAGGCAAAGTGGGCAAGCATTAAGGATGCAGTACTTGAAGCAACATCCCATTCTGTTAGAAAGAAAAGGAAGTGCAAAAAAAGAAGGTTACCACTTTGGTTCTCAAAAACAGTAGCAGAAAAGGTCAGAGCCAAAAAGCTGACCTTCAGGAAATATAATGGAATGCAGCAGGATGAAGATAGGGAAGTATACCAACTTCTCTAAGGGAAGCAGGGAAGGCAGTAAGGCAGGCAAAGGCCCAAACTGAGGAATCACTAGCACAATTAGTAAAAGAAGGTGGCAAGACTTTCTATAGATACATTAGTGAAATGAGACAGTTCAGAGGGAGTATTGCTAAGATCAAAGGGGATAAGGGGGCATGTGAGGAGGAGGACCATGTAAAAGCATCTATCCTAAATAGATACTTCTGCTCAGTATTTACTGAAGAGAAGGTAGGGTAGGGCCCACAGCTCAGCACCATGGACATGGGGGGAGGGAGGTGTGCACTAGTTCCTTCACAAAAGAAAGGGTCCTACAAAAGCTCTATAAGCTCAAGGTGGACAAGGCAATGGGACCTGATGGCGTACATCCCAGGGTACTAAAGGAGCTAAGGGTGGAACTAGCAGAGCCATTATTGGAACAGTTTAGTGACTCTCTGAGCACAGGAGAGGTCTCAGAAGACTGGAGAAGGGCGCATGTGATCCCACTCCACAAGAGTGGTAGCAGGGAGGAGGCAGGAAACTACAGACCAGTCAGACTTACCTCAGTAGTGGGCAAGATTATGGAGGTGCTCCTTAAGGAAAGGATAGTGCAACACCTGGAATCCGTAGGAGCACAGGATCCAAGACAGCAAGGGTTTACAAAAGGAAGGTCCTGTCAAACTAATCTCATAGCTTTCTTTGACTGGGTAACCAGAGTGGTGAACCAAGCGGGAGCAGTTGATGTTGCCTACCTTGACCTCTGCAAAGCTTTCAATACTGTTCCACATAGAAGATTGATTAATAAGCTGGGTAGGCTCGGGGTGGGTCAGAAGTTGATCAACTGGGTGGCAAACTGGTTGATGGGCAGAAAACAGAGAGTGGTGGTAAAAGGTATACAGTCAGAAGAGATGCAAGTCACAAGTGGGGTACCTCAGGGATCAGTCCTGGGGCCAGTCCTCTTCAATATCTTCATCAGAGACATTGCAGATGGACTGAAGGGTAAGATTTGTCTATTTGCAGATGACACCAAGATCTGCAACAGAATAGATTATCCATATGGGGTGGGCAGAACGAGAAGAGATCTGGATAAATTGGCAAAATAGTCAAAAGAGTGGCAACTGGGGTTTAACGCAAAGAAGTGCAAGATCATGCACATAGAGAAGAGAAACCCTGAAGCCATCTATAGGCTGGTAGGGGAGTTGCTGGCAGTCACAAGGGAAGAAAGAGACTTGGACATCATCATCACTGATGACCTGAAATCATCCAAGCAGACCACTAAAGCGGCAGGTAAGGCTAGGGGGATGTTGGGGTATATTAGCAGGGGTATCACAAGTTGGAAGAGGGAGGGAGGGTAATAATCCCTCTTTACAAGACACTGGTTAGGCCCAATCTGGAGTACTACGTGCAGTACTGGAGGCCATACCTTCACAAGGACATTAACCAAACTGAGGCAGTCCAGAGAAGGGCAACCAAAATGGTGCAGGGACGGCATCAGAAAACGTATGAGGACAGATTACCGGAGCTCAGTATGTATACCCTAGAGCAAAAGAGGGAGAGAGGTGATATGATTGAAACATTCAAACACCTTAAGGGCATTAAGAAAGTGAAAGAGTTTAACATGTTTCAGTATAAGAAAAATAGCAGGGCAAGAGGACACAGCATGAGATTAGAGGGAGGCCGATTTAAGGTGTAATGTAAGGAAGTTCTTTTTCACAGAAAGGGTGGTGGATGTATGGAATGGCCTACCTCAGGAAGTGGTAGATATGAATACAGTGCAGGGCTTCAAACAGTCATGGGATAGGCATAAGGGAGCAATACAGATGAGTATGAATAGATAGGCCATTGGCAGAGCAAAGGTCAATAGCACATTCATAAGGTAGAAAAAGAAATGGGCAGACTGGATGGGCCTTGCGGTCCTTATCTGCCGTCAACTTCTATGTTTCTATGGCCAGATGTTTTCTGAAATTTCTGTGATATCACTAGAGAAATTCCCTGCCAGCCTCTAGCAATACTGTGGATCAACAGAGAGAATCTCTTTGGAAATACTGCAAAATATCTGAACTTAGCTATCACTCCAATTGTACACATCTAGGAAAAAAGAGAAAGAGAGGAAGGTACCATACACTTAGAGGGTGAGTTACCTCCTTACAACACAGGTATAAGGAGGTTGACACAGAAGTTCTAGCTGAAGTACAGTGGGCACAACATGAACTGCAGCAATTACGGAACCAGAAAACAGAAATGTCCCTAAGATACTTGAAGCAAAAGTATTATGATGGAGACCCAAGAGCCACATGCCTACTGGTGCACAGGCTTGGCAATAATAGAATATCAACCCTAGTGAAAAACTCCACAAAATAAAAAGATGTTGCAAAACACCCAAGACATCCTACAGATATTCCAGTCATACCACACACACCTATGCTCAGAAGAGATGCGCCCACTACACCAAGAAAAAGTGGATTCAGTTTTTCAGCACCATCCAATTACCACAAGTTTCAGATGTGGCAAAAGCTAAACTGATAGCCCCAATTTCAATAACAGAAAGAGGTAACAGTACTGTCTAAAACAGACACACAAATACCCAGGCCCAGACAGCTATGTCTCTGAAGTTTATAAAAAAAAAATTGAGGAAATTCTGTCTCCTAACCTCCTAAAACTATTAACCATCTTCAGAAAGGAGGCCCCATACCAGATTCGGGGAGAGATGCCACAATCTCTGCAGCACTGAAGCCTAATTAAGACCCTGTATACACCAAGTCTTACAGACCAATATCTATGTTAAACACAGACTATAAATTGTTTTCAGCTGTTATTTCAGGTAGGTTGAATGTAATATTATCAAAGCATATCACTCGAGAGCAGACATGGTTTGTTCATTTGAGACAAACACAAGATAATACAGCATTAAAAGAACACTACCCATACTCCAGCAAGCCTCCCAGACTAATCACCCCTTTCTACTTCTAAGCCTTGAGGCAGAAAATGTGTTTGACAGTGGCATGGTCTTGACTGCACAAAACTGTCCAGCAATTTTCATTTCCCCACAATTCCTGCAACTCATCAGATTAATATATATGAATCCCACAGCAAACATACAAGCTAACGGCAGCTTTTCTTGGGCCTTTCCATTAAGGAGACAAACAAGGCAGAAATGTCCCATCTCTCCCCTACTCTTTGCTCTCTATACCAAGCCTCTAGCAGAGGCTCTTTGAACCAACAACCAAATTTTATGCAATCCATCAGGCACCACACATAATAAGTTCATTGTATATGCAGATAGTCTGCTGATATACCTTTGGGAACCTGAAACCTCATTACCCCCTATAGAGCACTCTGGAAAGATTTAGACATATTTCAGCCTACCTTTGAACCAAAATAAAACAGAAGTCCTAACCCTCAATTACACCCCAACAGAGAGAGTCTAACAAAATTTCCCATTTAGATGGAACCTCACCTTTCTTAAAATACCTAGGGGGTAAAACTCTCCAGCACCCTAGAACAGCTTAGATATTTAAATTATACTCCCTTTATACAACAGATAACACAAGACCTCCAGAACTGGAACAGCCTACCCCTGGCACTTATGCAGCGAATCAACACCATCCAGATGAGCACCTTGCTGAAATTAATATACCTATCCCAAATGCTCCCAATTGCCCCAGCCAGATCAGACTTCAAATATTGGGACAAACTTATATCTAGATTTCTATGTCAGGGTATGCACCCAAGAATAAAATACAGAGCCCTGCAACTCCCCAGAGCAAAAGGGGGTCTTGCCTTACCCAACCTATACCTGTATTTCCAGTGAACTCAACTTAGAAACATTTGGTACTGGCTTTGTCCAGGATACGCAACACATGGGAGGATCTTCGAACTTACACAGGATCGCTTGATCTCCCAGTCATGCACATTATTTGCAACTCCTAAACCACAAGCAACTGATGCTCAGGAATTCCCATATTCAATAACTCCATTAACTTGCTGGAATCAAACATGTAAGTCATCCCAAACATTCAAATGATTTCTTTGTATTCTCCTCAACAGCACACACTAGGGCCTTTCACCCCACCTTGCAGGACCTTAGACACTGCAGATGGGAAAGACTCAGTCTAATGCATTTTTTCAAGTTCATACAAGATGGAACTGTCCTTCTGTTCCTGGCAATCGGGGATAGCTTCAACATGTAGAATGTGGAACACTTTCGGTATCGCCAAGTGAGACATTATCTAAACTCCCACCAGGAAAAGGAAGCAGTCTAGGCCCTCACAAACTTATTCTTCCTGGTAAGACAAACCTTATTTAATATATGGATTTTGAAAATAGTAGTATACTAAAGCATACAAAAAAATTCTGGTAATATCACCGGTGCAAACGTGATAATACCATTGATGCAGACTGATAATAGTATCGTTCAGAGCCCATAATACTATTGTTAGGAGCTCTGAAATATACTATTATCAGTAAAACTAAAGAGCACAAGCGCGGGAGTCTGTTACACCATGCTATGTTATCAGTGTCAATCAAACAACAGTGTCCTGTATGCAACTCATGACTTGCCACTTTGTGTCTCTGGGTGAGTAGAACTGTTTCAAAATCATGGCGGCCATCTCTCGCTTAGTGAGACTGTATTACAACCTCCACATTTCCCTGTTTTTTTTTTTCTTTCAATTGATCCAAAAATGGAAATACCTGGTTGATCCTGCATACCCCAAAGACAGAACAGGTAGGACTGCCTACCAAACATAACACAAGCTTTCAAGGTTACCCTGCTTATGGGAGATAGTGCGTGGTCGGCCAGGACTAAGAGGGTCCTTCTCTGCAGCAGCCGACCGCCCATTAAAATATGCAGAAAAAGAAAATGAAAACTTGGATCCATATATTAAAAAATATAATAGGGTAGTGTATATAGGCAGTAATTCCATCTCAGGTTTGGGACATGGGAACTCTCCAGCTCGCTCTTGAGGGTCCCATGTCCCCAGATCCTCTTGATGGAATTACTGCCTTGTAATGTACACTAACCTATCTATTATTCTGTTTTTATTGGACTACCCACCCGCTTAATATCTGAACTGTACCAAACATTGCTTGTACTATTATCATTCATCCTCCACCCAAACAAAGACTAAATGGGTGGAGAAACTGCGCACTGACTTAACTGATCAACACTGGGACAATGCAGCACAAAAAATGCATAAAGCTACCCTATTCCCAGGTTATAGAGAGTGCTCTTGGAAGATTTTGATTTGTTACTTCAGAACACCAGTCATACAGGTGAATTATCAAACTACCAGAACACCAGTGTGCCGGAGAAAATGTGGAGAACTAAAGCCACCTTCACAAACATATTTTGAGATGTTGCCCACAATTAAAACATGGCAAGATGAAGTATGGGTGGCCATTAGTAATATTATATTGGTAGCCATACTCTTTGATAGACCTACATTTATTCTTTTGATGTTCTCTAAAACTTGAAGAAACCAAAGACAAAATACCTACTCCGAATCCTCCCCACCACTGCAAAAAAAAAAAAAAAATTATAACTAAAACTTGGCTTCCTCCCACCTCCCTCTTTGCCAGTATACAAAATTGAAAAAAAATCACACACAGCCTTAATGAAAAAGTATTTATTTATGGAAAAATGGACACCATGGAGCCATTATAACATGGGAGTAGACAAATTCATCCCATGAACAGGTCTTCTCATTATCATCAGTCAATCTCTGGCTGTCTCAGATCTGGTTCTTCTTCAGCTAATTTAGCCTCATCACAATTGGTAAGTATAAAACAGATGAAAGTGTCAAGGAAAAATAAAATAAAAATAATTGTATAAGTTGTTCTGAAAGAAAAATTCTGTTTCGTACATTGTTGGGATTACTTTAGTCTGTAGAAGCATATTGGGATAAGAAGACGTGTATAAATAAACAGTTTATGAAAAGTATGTCATTGCATACATGCATAAATATATATGGATCTAAGGGTTGTATATCCAAAGAGGGATCCAACCCCCTCTGGCTAGGTGTGATATGAATGTATTATAATGGTTATATCTGCAAAACTAATAAAAATGTTAAAGCGGAACAGTCAGCACCAGGGGCCCCATATTCAAGTATGGAGCATTTCCCAATGTGCACATTGTGTGTAAAATCGTTGTGGGTTTACTTACTGTTTACTGTAGTATAATACATTGTATCAGACTAATTTTGTTTAGTTCTAGGCTGACATCTTCTGTTACTGCAAATCCCAGAATTCCCTGCTGCTGACATCAGAGCAGTAGGCAGCAGTGGGAGATTCAGTTGCCTGCAATGTATGGTAGAGCCTATATAGGCTCTGATATTTTGTTTGCTGGTCCTGCTGTTTTCCCTAGGCTAAGTATAGTCAATACCCCTGGAGAAAAGCAGACCTGGAAAACATCTCATCAGAGATCATAAAAGCTCTAACATGTACTGCAAGCTATTGGATCTTTCACTTCTGCCTACTGCTCTGATGTCAATGAAGGGGATTTTGGGACAATAAACAGTAAGTAAACCAAAATGTTTTTGCACACCAAGTTCACATTGATACCAGCCCCACACTTGAGTGTGGGGCCCTTGGTGCTGACTGTTTCCCTTTAAATTAAAAAAAAAAAGGAAAAAAGAAAGAAAGAACAGTACGTTTCTACTTTGTTCTCACTAAGGATTGCAGAAAGTCCTCTCAGCTTTTTGTTTCATTCGCCCCCAGTAGGGAGGGCACCCCTGTGACTAAACAGTGCCTATCCCAATGGTTGGCCAACTGTATTACATTACATAGTGTTATAAGTAGTATAGTAAGGAACTTCCTGTTGCTGTCTGTGGTCATTCTACCCATGGTATAGCCACTTCTGTTGTTTGTTTTCAGAATGTTTTTGTAGGTGACATATGTGCTGCTGCCACGTAGCACACTGTGTATACTTTTACTAGGCATTACTGTCTGGATACTGTCTCCCACAGATGTGCTGGTATTGGTCTTGCAGTACTGCAAGGCCTTCTGTCATGATGTCATATCAGACGTTGCCATCCTCCCTGAGTACTTTGTGTACTGCTTGGAAATTGTTCCAAAGGTGTGGCCAACAAAGAAGATATCCTCGACTAAGACTGAACAGTTGCTTATTCTGAGTTTCCAAGTCAACATCCCTGAAATGAAAGAGATTTACTGGTTTCCACAACTAAAAATCAGGAGATTTTCGTCTGCTCATTACTCATGCATGACACGCAGAGAACATGAAGTCAGTGCAGCAAGACCAGACAAAACATTATTGTATTTTAGTTTTTGCTGGCAAACAAATGACAGAAAACATTTCAAATATATAGAATGATGCATGGGAAAGTGTGGTTTATGAGGCTTTTAAGCACACCTGAGGTGTGTGATGCCCCATAAACCCCGAGGTGTTTATTTTGGCATCACACACCGGAGTGTGCGGATGAAATCCAAATGTCTACACTTTGCCATGTTTTATTTTTTATATTTACTGTCTTTTACTGGTTAATTGAGAGAATGAGAGATTAAATCTGTTTCTGAGAACATTTATTTCAGTTAAACATAGAGTAACCCAAGTAAAATAACAGTTCATAAGAATATAACAAGAGCTGCAGCAATGTTTTTCTAAACTGGGTATAACAAATACTTTAACAGAATTGATAACATTTAAAAAAATATTTTTCTGAACTTCCCACTCCATTTCCCGTTTCAGCTGAGAAACTCCCAAGTGTTTTTTTTAGTAAGAAGTTTAAGCTGTTCACTGAAATGGAATGAAGAAATTTCAGGAGTGGTGGTTTTAGTGTAGGAGAGTCTTTTCAAAAGTAATTTTTCCCCTTCATAAATTTTTTGTGTCAGTTCTTTGAGAGGTGTTTTTCGGCACCGGCAGTTTTCTGTGAGAGGCACGAGCGGACCACCAGCACGAGGACACCTTGGAGAATGTCTGAGGAAGACTTGTGGCTGATTTGACTAACTTTGGTTTACAGAACTCCATAATTCACAAGTGTGAATTGTGGAGTTTACGAGGGTCTGCCCGCTGTGGTTCATTGACCCTAACCAGCAAATATAGTACTATAAAGGTAAAATGACAAACAAAAGATCACTGCATTTAGGGTTTTTTTTTTACTGTAAGGTGCATGGTGCAGTGAAATATAATGAGTTGGGGAATAAATTATATAAATATTTAGATGCATAGATTTATTTGCAGTGTATTGCAGTCAACTACACAATCTATTGTACTGCATGTTCCTTTCAGTATGGACAATTATAGCACCACTTAAGGTCAAATGTCAACCAATTAATTCTTCCCTGAGTAATGGTTGCACAGCATATCTAATATTGCTGAAGGTCTCTTTTTTTTTATTACCAAGCACACTAGCTTGTTAAATAAAATTACAGTTCCCATTGTAAGTTCATCATGTTTTTAATTTTCAGATTCATGATTTTCCCTTTCGTCTAAATGCTGCTGGCTATAGTTCATGGCTGCCTGCTTTGCAGCCCTGAAGAGTGTGGGTGTCATACTTAGCGGGTAGCAGTAACAGTATTAATTTTACAGTGCAGCAGAGAACACAGTGAGTGGTGAGACATTGATGGTATAAACTTCGTGTCAGTTTTGTTGATTGTGCTGAACAGTCTCTCAACAGGAGCTTGGTCATAAGGCAGAATCAGCAGGACCTTCATTAGCTGTCCCAGGTTCCTAAACCTTGGCATCTCTGTGTAATTGGATATCTTCATGACCTTGCCTCACCATCTGTCTATTTTCTCACCTGTCCAAAGGTTGGAAGATCCATGGCTACCTGAAAGTCCTGCCATTCATCAACAAGATTGTTCAACTCCTTGTCTGTCAGATTCCTGTAGAACTTGTCAGCCAGTGACAAGACTACTCATTCTAAAAATTGAGCTCTGTTGTTGAATGTCGGATGGGTACTGCTTGTAGGACTAGACTGCTGAATGGAAACTTTTTCAGCAGTTTGTTTACCACGGTCAGATAAGCAGATCTAACACTGGCATTAAATCTGATAAAAATGGCTGGGTTGGAGTCAACTTTTAGTTATTCAGTGTACTGTTTTGCCTTCACACCAGTGCTGAGGTAGTCAGCCTTTTGGTTAGATGTGTTTTTGTGGTCCACTTCTGTGATATCTGTAGCTACAGAAATGACCTTAGCTTTAACAAAATTATTCCGATATCCTCTCAACAGACTGGATGTCTCTTCAGCCACCTGCAGAATATGACACTTCTCTGCCTGAAAAATCATGTTGAATTTTAATTCCTGCAAGTGAAAAGTACTCCTTAATGCAGACCACTGACTCCGAGTACGGTTCACACACTGCTCCAATGATAGCCACCTGGTGCTGATGTGCTTAAGAGATTCTTCGATGTCCACATTACTGAAAATGTGGTATTCCTGATACTCCTGTCTCTGCTTGAAACTCCCGTGGAAGTAATAGTATGCATCCACAATAAGATCCTCCACTGGAAGATGTTGGTGTTTCTCCACACTGTGAACACAGAGGCTGGTCAAGATGTGAAAGACAGCCCAAATCAAAACTTGCTTGTCTGTTGCAGATCTCACCCTCAGCAGCACAGAGTTGTGTTGTCCTACCATGACCGCTGCTATATCAGATTAATATCATTTGATGTTGCCTCTCTGAATTTCCATGGCATGTAATGCTGAATCAATAACTTTGAATAGGTTTTCTGCATTGGGCACATTACAGGTAGGCACATTGATAAATCTGTTTTTCACTACTTTGCTGGACTCATTAAACATCTTTAGCATTCTGGTACACCCTTTATCACCCGAACATTTGTTGCTCTCATCCAGGATCAGTGTTACTGGTGTATTTTTTACCTGATCATAAATTGGTTTACTGTGAAAGGGTGCCAAAGGCTTTGATTACTGCTGACACTTTTGTGTGTCTGCAGGAGAACTTCTCGGCTATCCTGCTGCCTGGGAACATGGCCCTAACAAGTGGTGCGAAGTGGTCAGCAACAGTGAAGGGTTGGCTATGTTCCACAATAAACTGGCAGAAAAGAGTTTCTGCCTGGGTCACTTTATCTTTAAAGCTGTCCTGGTTAACATGTCAGAGGTCAGTGAGCCTTTGCTGTATACCATGGGCCAGATATTTAAACTGCGCCACAAAGTAGCACAATAGCAGGAGCAGGTGCAAGTCCACTGCACCCATGTGCAACACGCATGATATTCAAACACTGTGCAGGTCAAGATGCACCTGCGGCACACGATTGAATATCACGCCAACTGCGCCATTGTGCAACCAGGGATGTGCAGTGGCGTAGGTCTGATGCACAATAGCACAACCAGGGATGCTCAGTGGAGCAGGGTAGCAGCACAACAGCACAACCAGGGACGCACAGGGACAGGATGCAGTGGCCCACCACCCATGGTAGAGATGGGCAGAGGAGCACACAGCAGAACAGACATCGCCCCCCACACCCCATGCACTGCACAACCGGAGGAGATCTGGAAGAACCACCAGCCCATGGACACCAGCAACAAACCCACAGCTGGGGCATGGTGCCCCAGCACACCCCCTGGCAAGATGTGACCGTCACACATGGATGTCCGGCCACCCTGTGCCACACCATCCCACCAGTGCAGAGCACACCCTGCACCACGATCCCCATACACCCTGCCCAGGAGTAGCGCCCAACAGTGCAGGACACCCATGTATGCCACCACCACTACTGTGACAATGCAACCCTGTGCACCCTAGAACCATGCAAGGCAGCCCCACCATGAGCACCCTGCAGTGGGCAGCAGCAGACAGTGATGCAATGACTGCATACACAGAGCCACCCCGCATGTCCTCCCCGAGGTACAGCTGAGAGACCAACCATGCATTGGCACATGAGGTACCCCACACGTGACAGGGCATGCCCTGGACCCCACCACCAGTGGTACAGCGCCCTGCACACTCTCCCAAGGACACACCCCATCACAGCACTGGCCGCAACAGCCAGCGCAGACACCCACAGTGGTGCATGGAACACAGTGCATGGACAAACACCCACCCATACCCAAGGGCACACCAACACAGGGACACAGTAGCGGGTCAACCAAGCCCCCAGCATGTGGCCACGGCAGCTGTGTACACATGGCCAGAACCCCTCCATGGCACAGGTGTGCCAGCAACCCTATGCAGGCACCACGATGCTGTACGCCACCAGCATGCGGATAGAGCATGAGTGATAGACAGTGGAGCACATCCCCTGCAACAGACACAAGTGACAGCATTGAGGTGGTACAACAACAGCGGAGGCCACAGTGCCACCCGAGGCAGACGTGCACCACACCAGTGACAGGAGGCAACCCGGCATCATGCTGGGTACAGTGGCTGTCAAGCATGGGCAGCCACCACTGACATGCCAGTGGACTGTGCAGGTCACAGACATGCAAGGGTGTCAGCTGCACAGGCCATGGACGGTTTGACAGGGGCACCATGGACACAGAGCATGCACCATGGACCACTGCACACAGTCATCCAGTGCACAGGGAACAACACACAAACCACAGACAGTGACTGAGAGCTACGCCCACACCAAAGTCGCCTTCCCTACGGACACTCACACACGCCCATGACTGCACCACCCCCTGATGCTATGCATACCACTGCAGCTGAGCACCTTTAGCCCACTGCAAATCAGAGACCACCACAGTAGGCATAACAAAACAAATGTGTTGGAAAAGTTAAAACACAACTATATACAACTATTTACAATTCAGTATGGGATGAGGGCCACAAACCAGGTGGGGGTGGGTAAGGGGCAGGGGTGAACATATGGGAGAGGGAAGGAGGGGTGTGAGAGTGGGTCCTGGGGGGTAGGGTTGATCCTGGGGTGTGTGTGCTTCAGCGGGCACCCTGCTCCCTGCTCCCTGTGGCACCTCCCGCCATGTCTTCTGTGGACGCCATGCTGTTCGACTCGCTGCAGCATCTCAAGTGAGGCCCATGCCACTTGTAGCAGCTCCTGCACTGCCCCTATCTATTCTCATCATTCTCCATCCACCTAGGACATGGGAGCAGAGTCAATAGGTGTGAATGCCCATCCCCCTGCAGCCCACCCATTGTGCATGGCATACAGCTGTGGGACACGCCCCTGTGATGGTGTGCGACCACCCACAGTGATCGTGTCAACATGATCTGCCCACCCAGGTGCACACAGCCTTGCGGACTGCTGCACACACCCACCACCCAAGTCCCGCACAGCACCACCATGGCTGTACAGTGACATGGCTATTCGGTGCAAAGGCACTGGCACAGCCATGAACCCAGTGCATGCATGGACCACCAGCGATGTACACCCATGCATGCAGTGTCACTGGACAGTGCTGACTGTATCATGTGGCATGCATAACTGTGGTGTCAATGGATGGTGGCCATGCCCCGCCTCCTGCCCTGCTACACAGCATGCACAGAATATCCTGGATGAAAGGCACTCACCATCATCGGCCTGGTCCTGGCGCTGTCCCAAGATTGGACCTTCTGCTCATGGCTGTTGCTCACCTCCCCTCATCTCGCATCGTTGTCGGTCCTCCCTAGTCCAGTGATGCTCATCAAGGCCTAGGGTGCAAACATGGAGAGAGGAACATCAGTACAATCCAGTAGCAAAGGCCCCCCATCCCAGGTGTGTGCGATCTTGCACAGCCCAACCATTCCTCAACCTCCCCAACCCACCACCCCCACTGACCACACTGGACAGCCCACCCCCATGTGGTGGACACATGCCCACTGCGATACTCGTATGGACGTAACCAGGGTATGGATGGGGCACCTACCTGGTCGTGACACTGCCTCTCCTGGGGTGTGCCCGCAGGTGGGCAAGCCTGTCTGGGTCCCTCCGCTGGAGGTCCCCGTACCTGTGGTGACACTGCTCTGCTGAACGGTCCATTCCGGTGGCCTCCTTGAGCGCCACCACCATCTCCTCCCACACAGCACTCCTGGCCCTGTCCAGGGGTGCATCTCCAAATAGTGCCCCAGCATGGGGCTCAACTATTGCCACCAAGTTGGCAAGCTCGAGCTGGCTCCAAACTGCAGCCCTCGGACGTGCCATCTCTGAATCTGCTTAGAGTCAAAATGGTGCTCCCTAGTGCACGTCCGCCATGTGCAGATGCTGCGCAGTACAGCGCTGCCATTCCCCATCACGCTGTCACCAAACAGCGCGATAGGGGTGCACCCATGCAGATGCATGGTGCCTAGGGGTAAAGGTCGACCGGAGGGTCAAGGGTCTGTCGCGCATGGACCGCCACAGCGCGATTGGGACTCCCTGCATGTAGCATGGTCGGGTGCCTGTGTGTGATGCCCTGCAGTGGCCTACTGTGCTGTGGCACCATGGCGCCTATGGCGCCTGACACCCAAAGTCTTATGCTTCTTACATCACAGCAGTATAACTGGTGGTTAATTTCTCTGTATAAATTAATGTGTGTTGCCGTGATGGTTTTTGTACAAAAAAGATGCACAAAATAGGTGATTTGATACCTTTTATTGGACTAACAAAATATTCAGACTGTTCTTAAGCTTTCAGACTACACATACTCCTTTATCAGAAAATGGCAGATGAAGGATTCTGTGTAGTCCGAAAGCTTAAGAACATTCTGTGAATAGGGTTACCACCTGTCCCTATTTTCACAGGACAGTCCTGATTTGAGCAGCTGTGTCCTGCAGGAAAAACATGAAAAATACTACGTGTCCTGACATTATACTAGAAAAAAAATATTTCTGATTTTCCTCTAAATGTTGCAAAGAACTATAATATCTTAACTAAAAAACCTTCAAATAATAAGAAACAGTAGAAACAGCCAAAAAAACAACAACATTTAGTCTTAATTCCAATTATTTAGAGAAAACAAGTCTGCTGTGTTGGTTTACATATTGTCCTGCGTAAAATCACATTTCAGTAGGAAATGTCCCATTTGGGCTTCTTAAAAGGTGGAAACCCTATCTGTGAATCTTTTGTTGGTCCAATAAGAGGTATCAAATTACCTATTTTGTGCATCTATATAAATTAGTATTCTTCACAAAATATAGGTAATCTTTTTCATATATTTTAAACATTTAAAAAACAACAACTAAGAAACATAAATTTCCTTAAAGAAACAGACAATACATATAATTATTTGTGACCTTCCCTTAAAGGCTCCTCCCATGGATTCTCTTTCATCACTCTTCCTCCCTTGTTTCTGGATAAAAGCCACAGGTGAAACCAGCAGATGTTTTAGACACACCTTTGCCTAACAGGTAAGAACCCTTTTGTGTTTGTCTTTCACCACTCTGTCAGTTATCGCTGTTACACAAACATATGAAACCGTGTCTATGACTTGTTAATGTTATTAGTTTTACATTTATACATATTAACTCACTTAAAGTAGCTTTGCAGCTACCAAAAACCCCAAAGCAGTGTCTGCAAGGTAGAATCTTAGAGTACAAAGCTTTGTGCTTCCATTCTTCCTGGCTTTCTGCAATACAACAACATGGGAAGGCAAGGAAGTTCCCCTTTTTACGTTCACTTGCTGGCATGCGCGAGGGCGTTTGGAAAATGTAGCACACTTTGGAGGTGTGCCTCGCCTTGCAATCCAGTGCCCGCTGAGCAGGTGTGGTGGTTCCGCACCAATGGGTGCGGGATCTTGTATGACAGCGGTGGTCTTCAAAGAAACCACCGCTGTCATACCGGCACCGTGTCACGCTACCCCTCGCCACGCCGCCCCCCACGCCACGCCCCCAAAGCTTTGGTGCCACGCTGGGAGCCCACCCCAGCATGGCAAACGTTGTTTGACAATGGGGTGCCCAATCCCCATCGGCGCACGGCCCCCAAGCCAATCCTTCTGCCACGCTGGTGCCCACCCCAGTATGGCAAATGTCTCGTTTTTTTGCCGACGGGGTGCCCAATCCCCGCCGGCTCCTCGGCTCCCCAGCGACGCCTTCTGCCACGCTGGGGAGTCCACCCCACCGCGGCAAACGCCCCACTAGTCCCTTTTTTTTAAACCTGTAAAGAAAAACGTCCCACGTAGTCTCCCGTCCCCCCTCCCACAACCCGCAACCACCCACTGCGCACCCAGCCTCCCCACACACCCCCCACCACATACTTACCTCCAGAGCTCGGCGTGACGATCTTCGGTGGACCGGGAACACGTCTGCACTCTTCAAAGCCAACGCGAACTGAGGAAATGCCGTAAGCTGTATAATGGGCTAGAATAGGAGGTTTCAACTTTTTGGTATCTTCAGGTATTTTCATGGCATTTTTCACCAGGGATTTCTTTTCATGATGTCACTGTCGATGAGCAAGATCAGTCTGCAGATTTCGCAGTCATCATGTGGAAATCACCTTTTTCAGGCCTGAATAATGCCATGGACAGTGACATCATTCATGAGAAGGGGTCCCAAAACTCCATGTTGAAAAATTCGGTGCAAAATTCCAAAATGACTGTTTTACGAAATGCGGCGCTATGAAGCTTCCTATGTAGGCTTGTAAGTTCACGTATTTTCAATATTTTCACTCCAGATTTTCAACATTGCCATTTTACCACACCTTCTTATGAGCAGTACAGCTGTCATTTTTCACATCCTGCCCAAAACGTGTTTCCGCCCATGTAGCGCACAATGGTGCAGTCGGTGTGCGAACTCAATGTATGGGACACATTAAGAAAATCACAGTGACACTGATCATGAGCAGAGGTCTTTAAATGGCTGTGTTGAAAATTTGGTGAAAATATTCCTAAAAATGACTGTTTTACGAGTCTGCGTTGCGCAGTTCCTACGCACGCTCGTTAGTTTGCGAATTTTCAATATTTTCACTCCAGATTTTCAACATTGCCATTTTACCAAACCTCCTCATGAGCAGTACTGCTGTCATTTTTCACATCCTGCCCAAAACATGTTTCCGCCCATGTAGCGCACAATGGCGCAGTAGGTGTGCGAACTCAATGTATGGGCACATTAAGAAAATCACAGTGACACTGTTCATGAGCAGAGGTCTTAAAATGGCTGTGTTGAAAATTTGGTGACAAAATTCCTAAAAATTACTGTTTTACGAGTGTTCATTGCGCAGTTCCTATGCATGCTCGTAAGTTTGCGAATTTTTAATATTTTCACTCCACATTTTCAACATTGCCATTTTACCACACCTCCTTATGAGCAGTGCAGCTGTCACTTTTCACATCTTGCCCAAAATGTGTTTCCGCCCATGTAGCGCACAATGGCACAGTCGCTGTGTGAACTCAGTGTATGGGACACATTAAGAAAATCACAGTGTCACTGTTCATGAGCAGAGATCTTAAAATGGCTATGTTGAAAATTTGGTGAACAAATTCCTAAAAATAACTGTTTTACAAGCGTTGTGCAGTTCCTACGCAGACTCGTAAGTTTGCGAATTTTCAATATTTTCACTCCAGATTTTCAACATTGCCATTTTACCACACCTCCTTATGAGCAGTACAGCTGTCATTTTTCACATCCTGCCCAAAACATGTTTCCGCCCATGTAGTGCACAATGGCGCAGTCGGTGTGCAAAATCAATGTATGGCACACAGTAAGACAATCACAGTGACACTGTTCATTAGCAGAGGTTTTAAAATGCCAATGTTGACAATTTGGTGAAAAAATTCCTAACAATGACTGTTTTACAAGCATGCATTGCACAGTTCCCACGCACGCTCATAGGTTTGCGAATTTTCAATATTTCCACTCCAGATTTTCAACATTGCCATTTTACCACACCTCCTCATGAGCAGTACTGCTGTCATTTTTCACATCCTGCCCAAAACATGTTTCCGCCCATGTAGCGCACAATGGCGCAGTCGGTGTGCAAACTCAATGTATGGGGCATTAAGAAAATCACAGTGACACTGTTCATGAGCAGAGGTCTTAAAATGGCTGTGTTGAAAATTTGGTGACAAAATTCCTAAAAATTACTGTTTTACCAGTGTTCATTGCGCAGTTCCTATGCATGTTCGTAAGTTTGCGAATTTTAATATTTTCACTCCACATTTTCAACATTGCCATTTTACCACACCTCCTTATGAGCAGTGCAGCTGTCACTTTTCACATCTTGCCCAAAACGTGTTTCCTACTATGTAGCGCATATGGCACAATAGTCGCTGTGTGAACTCAGTGTATGGGACACATTAAGAAAATCACAGTGTCACTGTTCATGAGCAGAGATCTTAAAATGCCAATGTTGACAATTTGGTGAAAAAATTCCTGACAATGACTGTTTTACAAGCATGCATTGCACAGTTCCCACACACGCTCGTAGGTTTGAGAATTTTCAATATTTCCACTCCACATTTTCAACATTGCCATTTTACCACACTTCCTTATGAGCAGTACAGCTGTCATTTTTCACATCCTTCCCAAAACGTGTTTCCGCCTATGTAGCGCACAATGGGGGTAACAAAAAGGTCATGCTGAAAATTTATTGTGCAAATACCAGCAATCGCACAGGGCATTAGGGTAAAGCACCATACATGCCAAACACCACTGCGAATACCTGCAAGCGAACGTTCAGCATTGACAAATGCTTGTTTATTTTCAGATGACTCCTATTCTTTTCATATGGAGTAAAACGTGTGTGCATTTAGAAAGTTTCCTATTATGAGTCAGCTTCTGGTTGACATTACCTTTAAAAAAAAACTCTCAGGGTAGGCAGAGCACCACCCAGACCTCATGACAGCAGTGCTTATCTGTCCTGTGCTGAGGGTGTTTACCTCACCCTGTTTGAGAGCCTTTGCAGCATTTCAGGACTCAGTCTGTTGCTGGCCTGAAAAGGATGGCTGCAGAAAGTAAACACACCTTCAGAACTACAGTACATAGCTCTGTTTTATTTATATTTCCCCTGCAGTACAGTCAGGGCAAAGGTATGTGTGTTTGTGGGGGGGGGTGGGGCAGATTTTGTTTCCAGCACAAAGTGTGAATGAACAAATAACATAAAGGGCATAGTTTAGCCTCCCCATCAGGGAGATTCCTTTTAGTTTAACAGCAGCCCCTGTGTGGGCTAGTACAGACCCTAGCAGGTGGGGGGCAGCAACATAGAAGAATGAAACAAAAAAAGCAGAAATATAGACAAAGTGAAGAGAGCAGATAAAGCAAGGGGGGAGCAACAGGTCTGAGATTTTCCAGTAAAGGCTATGTGAACACAGGCTGAAGGCCATTAACATGTTCACCAACCCTGGAGAAGAAAAGAGGAACGGAAGTTTCAAGTTGGTAAATTCTGGGATGATAAAGGAGGCACTCTCTCACTCACAGGGTGGTGAATCTTTGGAAAAGGCTACTATTGGAGACAGTGAATAAGAAGGCAGTATGTGCCTTTAAGGTAAACCAGGACCAAATGCTGATTGCCGAGAGAATCTCAAATTGTGCTGGAGAGTAAGCAAGTATGCATTCATAACCATCGTCTCATGTTTGCACAGAATACTTGTTTATTCCCTGCTTTTGAAGCCATGGTAAGAAGAATCAAACATGGATTGAGGGTTCTGCTTTTGTGGCTCCTTTTAAAACTCTTTAATTTTAAGTCTGCCTACTGCTATAAAATTACAAACATAGCCAGCAGCTCTAAGTCACAAGAGACACTTTTCTTAAACCAAAATTGCCTCCAAGACAGCCCTGCCTTGTAGCCAGGCCTCACTTGCCCTGTCTCAGAGGCAGTGCTGCCCCTGAGATAATTCTGTCTCTGAAGCAGACATTATAGATAGGGCTGCTTCCCAGGAAGGCCTTTAACCACTAGAGCCAAAGAACTGAGCTGCATTGTACTGTACAAGACATTGGCAAAACCTCACTTGGAGTACTGTGTCCAGTTCTGGAGGCTGCATCTCTGAAAGGACATAAATAGGGTGGAGGCAGTTCAAAGAAGGGCAACCAAAATGGTGCAGGGCCTGCACCAGCGGTCATACGAGGTGAGATTGGGGAACTCATTATGTATACCCTGGAAGGGGGGGGGGGAGACATAATAGAGACCTTCAAGTATCTCATGGTAATAAATAAGGCATAGGAGGGAGGGCTGCATCTTCTAGAAGAGAAAATGCCCTAGAACAAGAGGCCATGGCATGAGCCTGGAAGTGCATAGGAGCAACGTGAAAAAGTACTTCTTTACAGAGAGGGTGGTGGAGGCATGGAACAGCCTGCCAGCGGAGGTGGTGGGGTCGAAGATGGTGGGGGGATTCAAAACTGCATGGAATAGACATAGGGGTGCCATAGCAGTTCAGAAATGAAGATGGAGCTGGAGATTAAATAGTATCTGAGGCACTCTCACAAGGTAGGGGTGCATGGCAGACTAGATGGGCCAGTCGGTCCTTATCTTCCATCAAATTCTATGCTTCTATGTTTCTATTGCTGTGCTGGCTTCATGGTACAGGGGAAGGGTCTACAACCTGATAAACAAGAGGTTGAGACTTTGAATTCACACATGGTCCTTTTACTTCTCTTATGTCAGAATTTCACTTGAGTGGTGATTCTTGTCGGCATGGTGTTAGAATAGTAACTATAGAAGAGGAGGGACTTAGTACGAGAAAAAGTAAGTGCAAAAAAACTAAGTTTTGCATTGCAGCGAGGTCTGCCTCCGAGGCAACTTTGGTTTAAGAAAAGTGTCTCTTGCATTCTCAGTCCAACAATTTCACACCCACCAAGCCCATATGAAATTATAAAAGCAGATTTTACATTTCCTTTTATAAGGGCTGAGAAGTTTGAAATCGTGCGGCTAAGTGCTGCTGGCTGCATTTATAATTTTATATCCGTTGATGGTGGGTAAAAAATTGATGTTCAGAAGGCTGCGTTCAAAAGATCCCAACCCCTATAAAAATGAAAGGCAATCAGCGGCCTCGGCCTAACTTGTGATCCACAAGTATTTCAAACCCAAAGACACCTACAAAGCTTACACAATGTAAGAGATGCATTTTTTAGAGGTCAGGTGAAGTTGAATGTCTGCAGGGTACTGCAGCAGCTTTCGGACAAACAACTTTAAACCCACCATCATCTGACCCTCTTGCCAAAGGTACCTGTAGTACACAACCTACAAACCCCCAATTCTGAACTCACGGAGCTCTACAGAAATTAAGCAACAACAATCAAGGGTGTAGGCAGGTATACTCACTGTACTCACTTGTGTACAATTTTTTTTTGTACCTGTATCAAACCATATGCCTTTTTTTAACCACTGTCATTTTTTTGTACACTTTATTTCTTTTTTAAATCAAAATAATTTTATTGAAATTTGACAACCATAACACCATAAACTGCATGACAGTGCACACATAAAACCAGTATTCTGGAATAGAGAAAGTAAACCCTCCTCTCCCTCCCTCCTAGCCCATCTCCCCAGCCCCACCCTTCTTCCGCCCCAGGCAAGCTGCAATAATAGGGAAACCTATGAAACCAAAGTACAACTTACGTGTCGTCTGTTAGGTACTCGTGGAGGTGCCCGAGATGGTCAGACAAGAGGGGGATTAAGAGTTTTCACATTTTTTGGTAAATGAGGATTGTCGGTGGTGAGCACTAGCAATTAATTGCTCTGCTCTGAGAGCAAAGGACATTTCATGTAGCCACTCTGAGTAGATGATGGGTGCCTGGTCCATCCAGTGCTTAAGGACAAGCTTTTTAACTGCCATTGAGATAAGAGCCATATGATCCCATCTTTCTTTTACTTGAATCTTTGAAAAATCCCCAATGACGCAAATAGCTGGAGGAAAAAGACCATGGAGACCTAGTAATGGGTCTAACCAAAGTTCTAGTTGTGACCACAGGGGAAATACCTTCTCACAAAACCAGAAGTTGTGCATGAGGGGGCCTTCCTTTTTACCGCATCTGGAGCATAATACTGAGGGGAGTTGCCCCATTTTGACTAGCTTAACCGGAGTATAATACATATTATTTAATACCCGATATTGGGTTAGCCTGAGTTTATCCTGGGATATGTAGGTGTACAAGTCTGTCCAGAGTTGGGCCCAATTGATCTCAAAGTCAGGTAAAAGAGCATTCCATACCTTAGAGCCCACAGGTGAGGGTGGGTGGAGACTAACAAGCAGATGTTTATATAGTGTGGAGACATCATGAGGAGAACAGGCTGGGTCCAATATTTGCTGTAGAAAGTCCCCAAAAATAGAGGATTGTGGCTGTGACCCAAATAGATTAACCAGCAGGTGGCAGAGTCGGTATACCTTAAAATAGATGTTACCGGCAGCCCGAGCTTACTTAAGATGTCTTGAGAAGTTAAGATAGAGGTTTGAGAGTAAAAATCTGAGATTCTTAAATCTTGGGGCATCTGGAGCCATGAAGGAGAATGGGCTGTCCCCCAATTTTAACATCTAGATTGAGATGACTAGGTTGAGAGAAATCTCTAGTAGGGGACATTTTAAGGTATCCACAAAGTTGTGATATAACTTTAAGGGAGGTGCCAACTGGGGAAGAATACAAAGATTTCGGGAGGGCCTTCACAGGGGTTAAAAGGATTCCAGGGGGCACAGTCTGTGAGTAGAGAGTAATTCGATTTTGGTTTGTAGCCAGATGGGGATGTAATCTGAGTGCTGTCAGATTTGGGGTATGGATAACCATTTTCTGAATTTGTAGAGGTGGCTCACCCAGTAGTTAAGCAGGAAATTAGGAAGGCAGAGACACCCACGCTCCTTAGGCAGGCTTAATTTAAGGTAAGATCTAGCAGTTTTATGCAACCAAATGAAGGAAGTAATATCAGCATGAATTCGTTTAAAAAAAGTCAAGGGTAGCCAGGCATTCAGCATGTTAATAGGGTAGAAAAGTCTGGGGAGGATGTTCATTTTAATGATATTAATCCTGCCCCATAGTGACAGCAGCAAACTCCTCCACTGGGAGAGATCCTGCTGAATAGAACTCCAAAGATCAAGAAAAAAGGGAGGGGTCGGAGGTGATGAAAATCCCCAAGTACTTAATGTACCGGGGGGACCATTTCATACCAAACTGAGTGAATGAGTGATGGGATGCTAGATGGTTGAGGAGAAAAATTTCCGTCTTATCTAAATTCAGTTTATAATTTGAGTACTTACCAAAGGTGGTGGTTATACTCAGGGCTTCAGTGAGGGAAGGTGCAGGTTCAGGCAGGTGTAGAAGAATATCATCTGCGTAGACCGAGAGTGGTGGCGCATAAGCACCAATGGGAATTCCAGTGACATTAGGGGAGGATTTGAGACATCTAATTAGGGGTTCGAGATAGAGATTGAAAAGTAAAGGGAATAGTGGGCAACCCTGTTGTGTGCCTATGTGAAGGGAAAAGAGAGAGTAATGAACCCCATTACATTGTATTCTGGCAGATGGGAAGGTATACAGTGTTCGTATCCATTGGATGAACTCCGTAGGGAAGCCCATTCTATGTAGGGTCACCCACAAGAAGTCCCAGTCCACTCTGTCACAGGCTTTCTCTGTGTCAAGCGAAACCAGCCCATTGGCAGAGAGGAGGATTCAGCTGCCTGGGAGATATGAGCTAATTTGCGTATGTGATCTGATGAGGATCTGCCTGAGACAAAGCCCACTTGCTCTGGGCTGAGAAGGCAAGGCCAAACTTTTTCAATCCTCATGGTGAGGATTTTAGCAAGGATTTTGATATCATAATTTAATAGCGATATAGGCTGCTAACTAGCTGGTAGAGAGTAGGGTTTATTAGGTTTAAGAAGGAGAATAATTGAGGCCTCCAATAGAGAGGGTCCAGAGCTTCACCAGAGAGAAGGTATTGATATAAGCGGAAAAGAATAGGGGCTAGATCTTTGATGAAAAGCTTGTAGAAATTTGATGGTAGATCATCGGGGCCCAGAGCTTTATCCAATGCCAGAGAATTAATGGCTGCATCCACTTCATGCTGGGAAAGTGGAGAATATAAAAAAAGCCTGCTGTGGGGCTGGTAAAAAAGGCAAGTCTGAAGAGTTATATATGCTGCCAGATCATCTTTAGATGGGAGGGATGTACATGGGCTATATAGAGTAGAATAGAAGTGTTCAAAGACGGTAACTATTTCCCTGGGCTGGGTTTTGATTGAACTGTCAGGGGCATTTATCATAGCTATATTCCTAGAAGCTTC
Source organism: Neoceratodus forsteri (assembly GCA_016271365.2). Lineage (NCBI taxonomy): Eukaryota > Metazoa > Chordata > Ceratodontiformes > Ceratodontidae > Neoceratodus > Neoceratodus forsteri. The sequence continues at coordinate 1,093,060,098 of CM057459.1, forward strand.
CAGTTTCCGAATCCACAAAGCCAGGAGGCGACCTGCTTTTTCTCCATGCTCTATATATACTTCGACTGAGTTCTTAATATGGCAAGTTCTGCTTTTTCCTGCAGGAGAATGAAGTATTAATTTTTCAAAGATAGAAGGGATTGCAGGGAATCAGGAGAGGAAGAGGTAGAGAGAGATTGCTCCAGTGTGCAGATCTGAGCTAGCAGGGAGAGGGCTTCTGCTTCTCTATGACGTTTGAGGGTGGATGCAAGCCATACGAATTCTCCTCAGAGAAAACACTATAGGGCACATCATTCATGATCTACTCTCGGTACAGAGTTATGATTCGCAGCCACAAAAGTTTGGATAAGAATAGAGATCCGGGAGACTATGTATTCATTCTTGAGGAGCTGTGTATTCAGCCTCCAGGACATGTCCTTCTGAAAGGCGGTATCTAGTATAAGGGAAACCCAAACTGCTGCATGGTCTGAGAGGGCAATCGGTTCTACTCTTGTATTACAGAGACCATGGAGGAGGGAGCAGCTTATCAAACCATAATCCAGGTGAGAGGAGGAATGATGGACTGTGGAGTAAAAGAAGATGGTACAGGACAGTGGGTTTAACACCCTCCATGGGTCATGTAGCCCTAAGAAGTCTAGAAACTCATGTAGGGCTCTTTGGGCAGCTGATAGTGGCCTGAGGGGGCAGTTGGACCGGTCTAAGTCCTGAGTAGGAGGGAGGTTCCAATCCCCTCCCAAGATCATTGGGAGTGATAGGAAAGGGAACAGTTTGTCAAGGAGGTCTGTAAAGAAGGCAAGGTCACCACCCACTGGACCATATATGCTGCCTAACACTAATTCCATATGACCTAGCATACCTTTTATGAGAACATATCTCCCCTGGGGATCAGTGATAGACTGGTCCACTTGAAAAGGTAGTGAGCGGTTTATCATAATGACAACACCCCTACTGGCAGTTGACATCCCAGAGGCAATGAACTGATCAATGTTTTGCCTACGAAGATTAGTGGCTTCAGAGGGGAGTAAGTGGGTCTCCTGTAATAATGAAATATGTTTAAAAATTTGGTACTGTTTGGGAGAATCTCGGGCACCTCGAACATTCCATATAAGGAATTTTGTGACTCTACTAACCATAGTCACAGTGTACAGAAAGAGAAATCCAGTAAGCTGACTCTTCAGGATGCACCTTGCCCCCCCGATCCCCCGAACAGCAAAGTCAACACGCCCAACAAATAGCGAAATATAGATAACCATATAACAGAGTGCATGACATGGAGCAAAGGTGTAGTTTGACAGTCACAGAAAAAGGCTGTCTATGACTATAATGAGTACTTGGAGCGCACGCATTCCAAACGATATAGAAGTCCCCCCGTATCCCAACAAAACTATGTACAAACGTTCCCACACCCACTATTGATACCCCATGATCCAGAATACCATACACAGTGGGGAGCAAATCCCCTATGACCCTGGGAGCCTTCCACTCCTCATAGCAGACAGAAAATCAATGGAAGGCCCTAGTTACAGCACATATCAGAGTGCAAAATAGATAATGGTATATCAGGAGCCTTTGGGGCTATCAGGGTCAACCCCCTAACAGTCCAGTACATGAGGCAGACTAGCTTCAACCACTATATACCTACCCTCCCGTGCCCCTCCCCGCAATCCGAGGTCTGTGAAATATGCCTGAGACCTCGAGTATAATATGTAGCAATGACAACAGCAATAAAGGAGTCAGCTCCCTACCTGTATCTGAAAAATGAGCATGGAAGGTAATCCAATCAGGTCCCCCAGAAGAAGAGGAAAAAATATGAGGAAAATAGTGCCAGAGAGCTGCCATTTAGGTTTGAACAGCTCAATTCCGCCAGAAAAGAAGAAAGTCAGGAGATAGTGAAATGAGGGAACCAGAGGGGTGGCCATGTAGGTAGAAAGGAGAAAATAGCAGGAAAGAGGGACCTGAGCACAACATCTTGCCAATGGACTAGAGCTAGGAAGGGAGCTGAGGTAATAGTAAGTCAATGGCAACAACAGCAGCAAACAAATGACAGCAACAGCAATAAGCATGGTACAATGGTATCAAACCCCCCTTGCCCTGGTTACAAGTCTGTTAGTCCAGTAGGGAGTCCAAAGGCAGACAGACTGGTACAGTATGGAAAAAAAGTCCCACAGGAAACCAAATTCAGGATAGTTGGGACCAGTCACTGGTAAGACACAACAGTTAGGTCCTCCCCAAGTTAGGCAACAGCGACCTAGGCACAGATCGAGAGGTCCGGGGATTCAGGGGGTGTCCTTCTCCATACCATGGGCAACAGGCCAATGGGACTCAATTAACAGCAGACCACAGAACAACAAATACCGGTATACACCTGATATCACCAGAAATGAATCAAAAGTCCAGAACCCGGTATACAGGAGCAGATTCAGGAAACTTTAAATAGAGATGCCATTTTCATGCAAAGCTCCGCTTGAGCTTGAGAAGATGAGTCGAAGGATAGTCAGGCCCTATCCACTAGAACTTGTAAACGGGCTGATACACCATGCAGAATTTGATGCTCTCAGTGATTAGTTTGCACACAATGGGGTGAAAATTGGCTCTCTTCTGTCTGGTTTCTAGGGGCAGGTCTTCAGTAATACGCAGCTTCTTGTTTTCCCAGAGGCTTGTTTGCAGCTCTCTGGACTCAGAACATGCTGCCATTCAAGGTAATTGAGCAGTCACACAATCACAGGTCTAGGAGGAGCAGAATTCAGGAGTCTGGGTCATAAGGACCAATGCGCTTACTCAATCAGATAGATGGGGTTGTGTGGAGACTGGCCGGAGATCTTAGTTAGCAATTTCTGTATAAAGACAATCATGGAGGGGCCCTCTTCGCCTTCAGGCAGGCCAAAAATTAAGATATTGTTCCTCCTGCTCCTCCCCTCTAGAGTCTCCATTTTTTAACTGCAGCTTAGCAATTTGTTGCTTAAGTTTGATAATGTCATGCTCCGATCTATCCATCCAGGCTTCAAGGGAACAAGTGTCGGCTTCAGTATCTGTAATTCTGACTTTTAGGTCCCCCAGCTTGCTTCTTACATTCTTCAGATCAGAAGCGATATCCTGCAGGGTTTCCTTGAATGGTAATAGTTGCTGGAGAAACTGCTCCTTCATTAGTGGCACTGGAGGTGGAGGGGTGTTCAGTTGCTTAGCCATAGCTTGCTGGTGCTGCTTTGACTTCTTGGCCTGCTTTTCAGGTGAGACCACTGGCGTATGCTTGGGTAGGGCCGGGCACATTTCTACCTCTATCATGGCTTAAAAAAGGCCAACTGCAATGCAAAAAACTTAGGATCCTCTCGGATAGGCAGTGTAAGAAGTATATAATCGTTGATTAAGGCAGATTGCTAAGGAGGTGAACAAGAGCTCCTAAGTAGAGCAGCTAGCAGGTCGAGCACATCACGTGATCTCCCTTGTACACTTTATTTCTGTGCCCTCCTGAGGGGAACTCTATCTGCAGTGTCTGCTTACTCCTGGACTCTACCTCCCACTGTGAGGCTCTCCTAACTCCTTACCCCGGTCTGGCGAGACCACTGGATCTGAACCCTTACAGGGAAGGGCCACCCTGTCCGCCCAGGGCACTGTATCTGAAGTGTAGAGTGTCGGGCCAGAGTGGGCAGACAGGAGCGGAGAGCGACCAGCCCTGGAGTGTGGTCCAGAGAGCAGTGCCTTCGCCTATCCCCAAGGGGAAAGGGATTTTCTGTTCTTTGTTCACCCTGTGGAGTTCAGATGTGCAATGGTGGCCAGGCACAATGTGCCACCGCCTGCTGAACTCCACCTCCTTGCAATGCTGGCACTGCTTGCTAGCACTACCCCAACTACCGCCAGGAGCTGCTGCAGTGCGGTGCGTCCCTGAAACCCTCCCCAGGGAAGAGAAAGCTGTCCTCCGGATGCTCAATCCCTTACCTTCCCTGCCAACCCCCGGCTCCCCAGACTCGTTCCCAAACCTGAGTTGCTGGTGTGGCGCGAGGTGTGGTGTCCAGCGCCTCAACCCTCCATGCCCCTGGGCTAGCCTAATCACTGTCATTCTTATCTGGAGTATTTGAGTCGACGTAGACCACTGAGTAGTTTCTGTACCTGTTTAAACACCTATTGTTTAGGACATATATATGTGTACAACCTGTTTTGAGATTAGAAAGGACAGCAATCTGTCCTGCATTGTATGGGGGGGGGGTTGGGGGCAACGGCTGGAGAGAGTGTGTACACTTTTGTTTAAAAAAAGGGCAGCAGTTTGATGGAGTGTGTACAGAATCATCACTGGCAACAAGCAGATGTCAGACAAACAATTTCAAACTCAACTGTCCCTATAATATTTTAAATCCAGAACAAATGGTTTGATACCTTTTATTGGACCAACAAGGATGTTACAAAAAGAACAAACAGCTTTAACTTTTGGACCAACAAGTCCTTCTTTGGGAGTTTAAGCTTATAATATTAGCTTATAATATTTCAAGGACTCAAGCAGCACAAAACATAAAAGCACAGACAACAGAGAGACAGTGTGCCTAGGAGTGCCAGAGCCATGCATCTATTCATGAGTTTAAATAACTTTTACGTAACTGTCACTATTAGTTTCTGTGGTGCTTTTTTATTCTGTGCAAAACTGAAAACCCCTGGGCATTGAAAACATGAAAGTGAAAAGCAAAATCACAGATTGTCCTCCTCAGGCATGAGTCTTGACCCATAGAGCAGGTATCAGTTTTAAGATTATCAAACCATATGGCTCACATTTAATGTAATGTAACCAGGCAGCATTTTAAAGAATTGCAAGATCACAGACAGTCATTAAATAAGCACCATTCAGATAAGCAGTTCATTAACTGCAGAGTACAAAGGCATAAATGGAGGGCTAAGTCCCCTCCCCCCATAGGCATTATGTGAGTTCTGTACTGCCACTAATGCTGTACTCAATATAACGTTGTACAGAGTAATTATTGTATCCTTTGTTATCACAGTGAGAGGATTAAAACCAAATTTGGACGAGTACAAGTGATAAAAGATGACAGTCTTGGTTAGGTTCAGGGTAAAGCAAATTAAGATTGGTTGGTCCATGCTTCCTAGCCCTGGCACATTCCATATGAAGAAACAGTAAACTATGACCTGCTCAACATTAGAACAGATGTTTTTGGAAAATGTAAATGGTATGCCAATTTTATGTACTAGTAAAGCAACCTGTTTATTAATCGAGATATGTATAACAATTTATAGATACATAAGAATGAGTAGTGGATGTTTGATGTGTATGTCCTGATTCATAAATAAAGTTAAAAAAAAAAAAGATGACAGTCATTAAAATTAGTACTTTTTGTCAGTAATGTTTTTTTTTTGTAATGAAATAAAAATAAAAGGCCAAATAATTCACTTGTGTGTGTGCCTTGTCTACCCTCACCACACAATCACACACTTTATGGCAGAATTGCAGCCAGCCTGTACTAGTTGTACTCTGCATGGAAGACCAAATGGCCCCCATACACACACACAGGCATTACAACCCTTTTATCACGAACTGGTGACACTGGGCTTATTTAGAATGTTATTGATTCCCCAACACACACACACACACTTTATGGCAGAATTGTAGCCTGCCTTTATTAGTACTCGGCATGGAAGATCAGATGCACCCCACCTCCACACACACACACACACACACACACACACACATATATGCACTAAAACTCTCTTATCACGCAACTGGTGACACTGGGCTTACTCAGAATATTATTGATCCCCCTCCACCCCACCGGCAACACACACACAAACACAGCTATCAAGCACTACAGCCCATCCCTAGTACAACCTCTGTTGATCACTGAACAGCACATTGTCATTCTGGAATAAAACACTGACTTAGACTGAGACTGACTTTTGTTCTGAATTCTTGATGCTTCAAACTACATATAGTACTCTACAACATCATCATCCAGAAGGTCAGATATTAATTATTATAGCAAAATGCTTAACTGCTGCTAGCAAACAGGCTGGCCCTATCTTTACATGTTTTATTGAATTATAAAAAATACAATTACCTAGGTAGAGAAAGGGGACAGCCTGTTTGCTAGCAGCAGTAATGATTCCAGCTATTTTGCTGTCCTGACACATACACCCAGGGTGAATTGATAATTTTTATGAACAATCAATAAATTATCTTTTTTGCCTGTTTTCAGAACACAAAGACTGACAATGCATGATGCATTCACCAGTACAATCTAACACGGCTTCAGTGGCACTGGAAAGGAGGAAAGGGTCCATCACATATCACATCCAGTCTGACTCAGGTCCCATGGCAGTGTACTTTCAGCAGTGCTGGGAAGGAGGCAGAGGTTTATTGCTGTGAGGGAGGCAGGGGTCTGTCCATGCAGATGGCAATCGGCTTGTAGTTTTGAGTTTTGGAGAGCTCTCATGATTGCAGCTCCAAAGTAAGTTTTTGTGGTGCTAAGAGGAAGGCAGGAGTACTGTGGGAGGAAGGCAGTCCCAAACTGTAGCAAGAAGTGAATCGAGTCCAGTCTGTAGATTTAAAACTCCTGGAGCTGGAATGGTGCTGAGCATCCAGGCTGCATTGTTTTTCTTGCAGCACCAGACTCGAAGGTGAATATGCCATCAATACTTCTGATTGGCACCTGGGCAATGCACATGAACATGATATACAGTAGACCTCTCTGCCACTGGGAATGCACGTGAGCATGATGTGCTACAGGTCCACTCTGCCACGCTAACAGGAAGCAATAGATTAAACCTGAACAGTGGGCTTTAGAAAATACAGTGATACACCGATTTAACTACGCAGTCTAATTCAGTGCAAGGTACAGTATAGTGAAAATCGGGAGGAACATATGGGAGGCAGGAGATTCAGGAGTGGCCAAAAAAAACAGCCAAAAATCAGGAGGTAATCTGGAAAAATGGGACAATTGAAATTATGCTGACTGTAACAGTAAATGTTCGATAACTTTCTTCTTTATTCTACTAGGTCAGCAGGGGTATCAAAGCAGTATGAACCAGGTTGGCCATAATATATGTGAATTTAGCTTCTATGGGTGCAATCAGTTTAAAGTGGAGATAATCAGATGCCCAATGCATTCTGCTATGGGTAGCACACAAGACTCCCAGCTTTACATTGCAAATTTAATGTTCATCCTTCAGCTGAAGATGGCTGGGGAGCACCAGAAAGGTAGTCTTTAGACTCTGGAAGGAGGGTGATTATACCCCCCCACTCCCCATAGCTGACACACCTCCTGCAGTAGGTTCAGGGCCCACCTGGCTACTCACCAACATAGGACAGGGATGACTGGAGGTGATGATTACAAAGTAACCGATTCCCATTAAATACATTATAAACATAGTAATAGGACCACAGAAAATCATGTGGGACCATCATGTTGTACAGCTACCTTATTTAAACCCTTCATTATAAGTCTAATATATTATTCATGAGCTTAACTAGCTCATTGATTGGCTGCCGTGCTTGGCTGAAATCTTTTAGAAATGCCCTGGCACAGCAACCGCACAGCTGTTCTCGTGCAACCCTCTAGGTTTTCAACAGAGCTACACCTAATTAAGCAACAATGACCAAAGTCAAGTCATTTCCTGGAGATTAACGACCGGCTGGGGAGGAAGGCCAACTCCACCCAGCCAGTCATTAATCAACAGGAAATAAACGGCTCTGAGGTCATTATTTCGATTATAAGTCTAATTGCAGTAATGACCTTTTTTGGGGTTTATTCTTTTTGTTCCTCTGTGACACTGGTGCAGATGCATGGTGTGTGTTCGTCCTGCTCTGTGTTCAGTGAGGTATCCTATTTTTGTATTTTGTTGTTTTTTACCTTGTGTTGTCATATAGAACTGCTGATAAAGTGATTAAATCAGGTTTTTTTTTTCGCACTTCAGTGTTACAAATTACTGCAGTGTAATCATTTGGCAGCCAGTAACAGCAAAGATCATTACTGTGATTAGACTTATAATTGTAATAATGTCCTCAGAGCCATTCATTTTCTGTCGATTAACAACCGGCTGGGTGGGGTTGGGCCTCTGCTGCACCTTGGGCCATCTTGCCCCGCCCCAGCCGGCTGTTAATCTCCAGGAAATGACTGGCTCTTCGGTCATTAGTGCAGAACATGGTGGCCAGGCTTTTGACTGGTACTTCCAGGACTAGTCATATTATGCCTGTCCTCCGCAAACTGCACTGGGTGCCTGTTCAGTAGTGGATCACCTTTAAGGTCAGGTTACTGACTTATAAATCCCTACATGGACAGGGACCCCAGTATCTGCAAGATCTTCTTACTCCTTACTGCCCCTCCCGCTCACTCTGATCCACTGATGAGGGATTGCTAGAAATTCCCAGGGTTCGGTTAAAGACATCTAGGGCGCATGCATTTTCTTATGCTGCCCCTACCCTGTGGAATTCTCTACCTCATCAGATAAGAGAATGCCTGACTGTCCCAAGTTTTAAGTCGGAGCTCAAAACCTATTTGTTTTTTAATGCTTTTTCTGAAGGTTCTTAAATGTGTATATATATGTTTATTTGACTGTTGGTTTTAATATGCTGTACAGCGCCTTGGTTTTGAAAAGCACTTAGAATATAAAGTTTTACTTTATTTTACTTACTTTAATTAGACCATCTGACATACCAAGCATGAACCACCTCCAATCATCCCTGTCCTATGTTCAGTTCAGTCATTCAAATTGTTGTCTTTTTCATTTACATGTTATTGGATCAAAGAGAATGAACTGAATCGATTACAAAGTGAATGATTCTCCTGCTTGTAAACCTACAGTAACTGTGAATTTTGATCTGATTATATTGATTTTTTGCCATTTAAACAGGAAAAATAGCAAAATTCATTCACAATCATGTTTATATGTAGGGCACTAGTTTAAGTGAGCTCTGTGCAATAGTTCTAGCCTCTTAAATAGATTAAATTGAAATCAGATTGAAAATTGAAATTATGTTCACAAAGTAACTGGATTTAAAATAATCAATGCACTTCAACCTCCGTACTTTAATCTGATTCCAATCAAAACAAGACACTCGACTTTGAATGAGATTACATGAGCTTCAAACTGAGGATTGCTACACTGATTCCACTGACATAAGACTTCCAGTCTGATTCAAGCGTAGGGTGGGATGAATCGAAAAGCCAGGTGGCCAATGGCTACTAAAACAATTGGTTTGGCTACTAAATTTTGAAAGTTCAGTACCAGCTGGCCACCTGCATTCAGAGTGATTTTTTCCACCACCAAGAGAGTCTTGCTGACTGAACTCCTTCATTCTACATGTACTCCTTGTGCATGGAAAAACAATGTCTTTGATAGACACTACATGTTGCTGGTGAAAACTGAGGGCCCGATTCTCAAAGGGGGCTGTGTTTGGCGAAAGCTGCAGCAAACTGCAGCTTGTGCCAAAGCCCCTTGCGCCAGGGACCCTGCACCCACTCAGGTATGGGACTGCTCCCAGAGCCTAAGTCCCTACGCGTGTGCAGCACCCCATGCATCTAATGCAATGCGCATGGACTGGGTGTGCCGTAAGCCCCTTGTGGCAATGCCCTGCTGGTAACCACTATCCTGATGGCCCCAATGCAGGCCAATTGCCCTCCCGGTGGTGGTCCAGCCCCCCACCCAAACAGATAGTGCTCATCCCATCCCCAGATGGGGACAGCATACCATATCCTACCACGGAAATCTTACTCCGAGAATGTGCAGCGGACTCGCTGCGTACATGCTCATATTAGCGTGTACACTGTGCCATCCGCTGCACATTCTGGGCAGTCGAGACCTCCGTGGAGGTGTGGAGGGCTATGCTGGTCCCCTGCTTTATCTGGGGATGGGGTGGGCACTACCTGTTGGGGTGGGGGGCACTATTCCACCATGTGGGTGGCTCTTGCTGTATATGTACTGGGGCAGCATCAGGGTTCGGAGTGGGTGGGGATGGTACTACCACATGGACCATGGGCTGCATAGGGGATGGGGTGTGTACAACACCATGGGCATGCCATGGGCCCTAGCACCACTGGGGGACTGCGGCATAGTGTCACATACAGGGGTTGTGCCCTGCAGAGCATTTTAAGTCCCTAGACCAGCCTGGCTGGTCTAGGAGTACCAAGGCTTCTCTGCCATCGGGCGCAATTTGTGAATCCCGTGCCAGGGATGTAGCAGAGTGTGACTGCCGCAGTGCCTCTTGCACCATGTCGCAGCCCAGCTCTGGGCACAGGGACGGTGCAAGCCCCGTTTGGGGCAGGCAGCCTGCAGTTGACGCTGGCCACCTTTCTGAATTGCATAGAGGCAGCCCTGGACGCGAGGTGCACTTTACACCATATCTTTTTGGTGCAAGCACCTTGTGTCAGACACAGGGCTTTGAGAATCGAGCCCTTGGTGTCTGCTCTAGATTATTACTGGCTATGTGTGTGCTGTGGGTGAGGGGTAAGGAACAGCAATATTTTATTCATTATACTTGATTTAGTAGTGTTTCAGGCATCAACTTTTGCCTTACATACCTGATTATTTTCTGTGGAATAATTGTCAAAGCTATTATTCTAACTAGAACCTTTTAAAATGATGGTCACTAAAACAACTGGTTTGGCTATCACATTTTGAAAGTTAGTAGCAAAGAGAGGAATCTTATTATCAGAGCAAGGCCAAGAAGGCAGCTGACTAAGGAGCTAGAACCTTACTTCTAGATGGTATTGCCCTGCCACACTCCCACACTTAGCCAGTTCCACTTTTATATGCACTGGATTTGACTGACAACAGGAACTTCCTGTTTGGGAGCAGGAAGGGAGGGATCACCGAGACATGTAAGACTCGCCATCCTTGAAGGAAAAGAGTAGCCACCCCCCAGCTGCTGGAGGTCTTACTCTGAGCAAGGAAGAAGGAGACTACTGAGGAATATAGGAACTTCCTTTCCCAGAACAGGAAGGGCAGGAGCTGTTAAGGCACAAAGGCAGTAGGAAAGTAGGAAGAAAAAATGCACACTACTTCATGCATTAGAGACAACCTTAAGCAGAGACAGTCCCAAGGAAGAGGGAAAAGAGAAAGAAAAGAAAAGAAAGAAAAAAAAAAAAAACCACAAGCGGTATGGATATCTACAGTTGCCATGGGTGTGGAGCTCTCATACCCAGAGGACTTCTTTGGAGAGTGGGGCATTGTCCCATCTTCAGGACTCTACATGAACTAAAGGCACAGCTGAATGCAGCATGGAAGGAGATATCTCAGCTGTGGGGCCTGCTACATTGGAACAGAATATGGAATCCACGCCCTTCTATTCTGCAACATCGGTCCCCCCCCCAGAAGTCCACTCCCGCAGAGAAGATCTGGTCCAGGAGGGTGGAAGGTGGTACAAAAGAGAGGAAGTAAACTCAGCAGGATGGATCAGCTAAACCCTCTCCATGCCATGACCATCCCAACTGCAAACCAGTTTTCACCACTGACGAAGGAAAAGGATATCGGCCAAGTGGAAGAGGACAACAAACCAGTCCTAGGGCCAAGACTGCAACCAGATAAGGAGAACGGTGGGGGCAACATAAAGGACAAGAAGGAAAGAAGTAGGAAAGTAATCATCATGGGGGACTCCATGATCAAAGGGATAGAGACCCAACTGAGTGACTACGGATGTACAAGGGTGCTAGTCCGATGCCTCCCGGAGGCCTCAGCAAAATGTGACACCAAATGCATTGGAAGGATAATGGAGACAGAAGGGGGGCAGAAGATCCTGGTACACCTAGGGACAAATGATATGGCAGGGCAATTGGTAGAAGAAGCCAAATGAAACCTAGTTAAACTAGGAGACTGACTGGCCACTCAAATGACCTCCTGGGCCTTCTCTGAGGTCCTTCCTGTGTGGGGCAAGGGCAGCAGCACAGAGAAGATCAGAAGTAAAGAAAATGAAGAGTTAAATGAGTGGTTACGGAGTTGGTGTCAAGAAAGAGGCTACCCCTTCATTGTTGCATGGGGAGACTTCTGGGAGAGGACGTTTTTCCAGGTATGATGGACTGCACCTAACAAGGGAAGGAGTAAGAGAACTGGGCCAAAAAGTTGATGTGTACATCGGGCATTTAAACTAAGGAAGGGGGAGCTGGAGGCAAAGGACCCTAACAAAGACACCCTAGAAGATAGGAACTTAGCTGCAACTCCCCAAAAAACAGGAATTAATCACGGAATGCAAAAGGGGACTAGCAGGAACATGAAGGGAGGTAAACAAACACAAATAGAAGTGGGACTAGGTAGTATGCCTACTGGAAAGAAACTAAACGTAAAATACAAGGTCAAGGGAGGAAAAATTAAAAAGAGGGTTGACAGACCATGGAAAGTCATGTGCATGAATGCTCACAGCCCAGTGAATAAAATCTCAGACCTAATGGCTTTGATGTCAGAGGCTGACTTGGATATTGTTGCTGTGACTGAGACATGGTACATAGGGGGAGGAGTGGCTATCTACGTTAGAGAGGGGGGAAAAAAGCTACAGAAGTACAGGGCATAAGGGCAGTAGGGGAGGCACCGTGGGTCGCTCTAGAAATGAGGAATGGTACAGCCATTTGAGTAGGTGTGATCTACAGACCTCCAGCACAGGGGGAGGAGTTGGACAGTGCGCTAGTGGAAATAATCCACAAAATGGGAGCAAAAGGGGAGATATTGCTGATAGGAGACTTCTATTTGCCAGATGTCAATTTGAGCACCCATACTGCAGCCACAGCAAGGAGCAGAACCATCCAGGAAGTTCTTCGGGGGTGGGACTCAAGCAGTTAGTGGTAGAACACACCTATAAGAGGGCAATATTGGACCCGGTGCTCACCAATGGAGAAAGGGTGATGGATGTAGAAGTGGGGAATCACTTGGGGTCCAACGATCACAGTACGGTATGGTTTAACATGAGGATAGTAGAGGAATCCAGCCATACAAAGACAAGGGTCATAGATCTCAGAAGGGTCAGTATTGCAAAGATGGAGTTATGTCTGAAGATAGCCCTAGGGTATAGACTGCGTAAAGGGGATGTAGAGGAGCAATGGGCACATCTTAAGGGAGCCATAATGGAAGCCATGACCCTTTACGTTAGGCAACTAAAACAAAGAGGAAAAAAAAGCCACTCTGGTTCTCACAGGAGGTGGCAGGGAGGGTGAGGGGAAAAAAAGACAGCATTTGGAAAATACAAAGAAAAACAGGGGAAGGAAGATAGAGGAATGTATCTGGAAAAGCTAAAGGAGGCAGGGAAAGCAGTCAGAAAGGCCAAGGCACAGACAGAGGAAAGACTAGCTAATGCAATTAAAAAAGGAGACAAGACTTTTTTAGATACATTAGAGAGAAGAGAAAAAACAGGGGTTGGATTATGAGACTAAAAAGTGAAGGGAGGGGCTCAGCAGAAGGGGACCAGAAAAAAGCAGAAATCCTTAACAAATATTTTTGTTCAGTGTTCACGGTAGAAGAAGACAGGGAGGGACCACAGCTACTGTAGATGTAAGGAGTACCAAGGGGAGGAGTGTAGATATCAGTCTGTTCACAGTAGAGGGAGTCCTAAAGGAATAAGAAAAATTAAAAACTGATAAAGCAATGGGGCCATACAGAATACATCCCATAATTCTAAAAGAACTAAGAAAGGACCACTGACAGCCTTGTTCAATAAATCATTAGAAACGAGTTTCATTCTGGCAGACTGGGAGAGGACGAATGTTGTCCCTCCCCATAAGAGTGGGAGCAAGGAGGATGCTGGTAACTATAGGCCAGTCAACCTAACCTCAGTGATAGGAAAACTGATGGAATCATTACTCTAGGAAAGGATTGTGATATTCCTTGAATCCAGCATACAGCAGGATCTGAGACAGCATGGGGATTCATGGCAGGCAGGTCTTGCCAAACAAACCTGACAGATTTCTTCGACTGGGTGACAAGGGAGATTGATCAAGGAGGGACAGTAGATATGACTTAACTGGATTTTAGCAAGGTCTTTGATACCGTCCTCATAAAAGGCTAATAAATTGAGCAGCCTGGGAGTTGGATCCATGATGGTTAACTGGGTTAGAATTTGGCTGAGCTGTAGGACACAAAGGGTGGTAGTGAATAGAGTTCACTACATAGAAAGGGAGGTGACCAGCGGGGTGCCTCAGGGATCAGTGCTAGGCCCAGTCCTCTTTCATGTCTTCTTAAGCGGTATTGCAGAGGGGCTGGAGGGGAATGTGCGCCTCTTTGCAGACAACACAAAGCTCTGCAATAGGGTAGACACACCAAGGGAGGTGGAAAGAATGAAAAGGGATCTCTGCAAGCTGGAGGATTGGTCAAATGTATGGCAGTTGAGACAATGCAAAGAAATGCAACATTATGCACTTAGGTCACGGGACCCCGAGAGAGGAGTACTCAATTTGATTGGGGAGAGGGGGAGTACTGTTGCCCACCAAACAGGAGAGTGACCTAGGAATAATTATATCTGAAGACCTAAAGGTGGCTGGACAGTGTGAGAAGGCAATTAGAAAGGCCAGCGGGATGTTGGGGTGCATATGGAGAGGCATCACAAGCAGAAAAAAGGAGGTGGTGATACCACTATACAAATCATTAGTGAGACCTCATCTGGAGTACAGTGTCCAGTTTTGGAGGCCGCATCTCAGGAAGGACATAAACAGAGTGGAGGCAGTCCAAAGAAGGACTTCAAAAATGGTACAGCGGATGCACCTACAGCAGATGCGAAGAGAGAGGGGTGACCTGATAGAAACATATAAATACCTTAAAGGGGTCAATAAGGTACAGGAAGGTAGCATCTTTTCAGAAAAGAAGATGGACAAGAACTAGCGGACATGAGATGAAGTTGGATTGAGAAAGAATCGGGGGTAAAGTGAGGAAGTATTCCTTTACAGAGAGGGTGCTGGAAGCTTGGAACAGCCTCCCGCAGGGGTGGTAGGGGACAAAACGGTGGAGGAATTTAAAATTGCTTGGGGCACACACAAGGGAACACTAGAAAAGGGGAAGCATAGGAAAGCCATAGATCAACTACAGTCCATAAGTTAAAGGTAGAAATAATGGGCAGACCAGATGGGCCAGGCAGTCCTTATATGTATCTATGTAGCAGCCAACTGACCACCAGCCCACAAGCTGATTTGCCCCACCCTATTCCAGTGTGCATGTAAGCAAGGTATATGGCTCTCTAGTGGTCTTGGAAAACCCTGTCCACACATACAAACATACGAATATATGGAAATTGCCAGTAGAAACAAGCCATATTGGTCTATCAAGTCTGCTTGAGTGTACAGCCCAGTCTGTTTTACTGGAGTTGCTCCCCCATCCTCTCTTCCCCTCCTCCCCTTCCTCCCTCTCATTGCAACTCTCCTTTTTATATTGCCTACCCCTCCCCTTAAAACTTCCCACCGTATTCAAGGATACCATCTCTTCTGGCTGCTCATGCCACTTTGTCACCACCCTTTCTGTAAAAAAAGTGTCTCCTCATTTCCCTTTAAAATCTGCTCCCCACTAGTTTCAGACTGTGCTCCCTTGTGGTCCCCTCCCTTTTTAAGCTGAAAATGCCCTTCGCTCCAACCTTGTTTATACCCTTCAGGTACTTGAAGGTTTCTATCTTATCCCCTCTTTACCGTCTGTCCTCTAGGGAACACATATTGAGCTCCCTTAACCTCTCCTCATATGGTTTGTCCTTCATGCCCTGGATCATCTTGGTCACCCTTCGCTGGACCCCCTCCAATAGTTTGATGTCCTTCTTCAAATAAGGGCACCACAACTTCACACAGTACTCCAAGTGTGGTCTCACCAATGACCTGTATTGGGCAGAATGAATTCCTCCCTCCTGGAGGTGATTCCTCTAGCAATGCATTCCAGCATCTTATTCACTTTGGCTGCCACATTTTGGCACTGCACAGAGTGTTTCATGTCACCCCTGACTATCACCCTTAGATCTTTTTCCTCCTCTGAGCTGGACACCTGTATGCCCCCCAGCCAGTAGCTGGCCCCTTGGTTCCTAGCTTCCCGGTGCATGACCTTGCATTTCTTGACATTGAACTCCAACTGACAAATGCCAGACCATTTCTCTAGCCAGACCAGATATTCCCTGAACTCCTGTCTCCTCTCCTCTGTGTCCACCCTCCCACAGAGCTCATCTGCAAATAAGCAGATTTTACTTCTGACTCCCTCCGCTATGCACCAAAAAAGATGTTTAATAGCACTGGTCTGAGTACTGAGCCCTGTGGGACCCTGCTGGTTACAGGTCCAGGCTTGGAAAGTTCTCCCCCTACCATCACCCTCTGGTTCCTTTCTTGGAGCCAGCTTTTGACCCACCCTGGCAGCTTGTCCCCAACTCCCAGGTCACTCAGTTTGCTGAGCAACCTTCCATGTGGTATGGAGCTGAAGGCCTTACTGAAGTCCAGGTACAGGACATCCACCACCTGGCCCTTGCCCAATGACCTTGTGACCCAGTCAAATAAATTCTATCATGTTCATCTGACAGGATCTCCCCATGACAAACCCATGCTGCCTATCATCTTGGAGACCATTAACCTCCAGAAAGTTCACCAGCCTTTCTTTTAGAATGGGCTCCATTAACTTGCCTACAATGAAGGTTAGGCTGACCGGCCTGTAGTTACCAGGTTCATCTCTTGGCCCACTCTTGTGGAGTGGCACCACATGTGCCATTCTCCAGTCCCGAGGCATGCACTCTGTCTCCAGCGAGGTGTTAAACAGATCCACCAGTGGGGCCGCCAGTTCCCTCAGGACCCTTAGATGTACACCATCCAGGCCAAGTGCCTTGTCCACCTGACTGGTCCTGAGACCCGCTAAGACCTTGTCATCATTGATCATCTCCCCCCCTCCCCCATTCTTACCCCTGTCTTCCCCTGCTGCATTGGTCTGTCTTTTCTCCCTAGTGAGGAAAGAGCTAAAGTACTCATTCAGTGCCTCTGCCTGATCCTCACTATTTTCCACCCATCCCACCTCCTTCTTAATCCTAACAATCCACTCTTTACTGCTTCTTCTCTCCATTATACATCTGAAGAAGTCCTTTTCACATTCCCTGATCCCCTGCGCTAGTCTTAGTTCTTTTGCAGCTTTAGCTGCCCCTGACCACTCTCCCTAGCTCCTGGGATTTCTCTGCATAAACCTCCCTATCCTCCTCTTTCCTAGTACGCTTGTACTTCTGAAAGACTGCCCTCTTCTCCCTCACCTTTGCTGTCATGTCCTTGTTGAACCAGTTTGGTCTGGACTTTTTACTCTAGGTTTTCTTGCAGGTGTTTGTGGCCTCATTCAGATCCAACTTAATGACAGACCATTTCTGCTCCGCATCCACCTCTGGCCTGATTTTTGCATGGTGCCGCACAAGGATGTCCCCAATTCCTCTAAAATCCACCCTTTTGAAGTCCACCACCCTCATCTTGTTCTTGGTTATTTCTTTACCCATATTCAGGTAAAACCACACAGTGCGGTGGTTGTTGCCCAGAAGGGGATCCTCCACTGCGTCTTGCTGGAGTCTGTTGAGATTTAAATGGATAATTCTATTACTCGGAGGGGGAGGTGAGCCTCAGGGCTGTTGTGTATGGTGGCACTTTCTGTGGACAGACAGCAGCAGCTGGGTGTTGTCAGGATGGATAGTGAGTCAGTTGGCAAGGTAAGGCCAGCAGTAAGCCCACGATAGAGAGGTGAGTAGAGTGTTTTTATACAGTTCTTTTCACACAATTGTTTTTCTCAAAACACTCCAAAAATTAATGCACTATAGTATTTATTGTGGGTGCAGGGACTATGTGCATTAATTCTCAGACCATTAAAGCACTTGCTGTCTACACACACTCATGGACAATTTTTCAACCTGTTTTATGGATAGAGATATTGGTAGCCAGCACATCAGGCGTAAGAGTGGCATAAGATCTCTTACTTCCATCTGGACAACCACCAAAAAGGGGCATAAGGGACCTTGCAATTTAACACCAAAATGTTCAGGGTATTGCAGTGCACCCCCACAGTCCCATATTTAGGCAGCACATTCTGGTCAGTGCTTTCTATCTGAAAATAGCCCCAGACCCAGTCATACGCTATTTTATAGAAACAAGAACATGCAAAATGCCAGTAGAAGGCTCAAAGGTCTATCAAGTCTGCTCATTGCGGAGCTCATGCACTCCTGTTACATGCTGCTTTGCTCCCTCATTATCCTAACCTCCTCTTGTCTTTATCCCACTCCCTTTTAAAACTCCCAACTGTTCTGTGATTGACTACCCCCTCTAGTAGTGCATTCTATCCTGTCACCACTCTCTCTTCCTGGCCTCCTCCTTGTACCTACCCCCACCAGCTTGTAGCTGTGATGTCTGGTGTTCCTCTTTTTGCTGATGCTAAAATTATCCCCATGGTCAACCTTGTTTATACCTTTGAGGTATTTGAAGGTCTCGATCATGTACCTGCCCACACTCAAGTGAGTACACATTCAAGAGCACTAGTCTCTGTCAACATGGAATGTACTGTTGCCCTTGAATTACCTTTGTAACCCTTCTCTGCCCAGCCTCAAGCTGATTTATATCCTTCCTGAGGTAGAGGCTCCAGTACTGCACACAATACTCCAGATGTGGTTGTAACATTGCTCTGTCTAGGGGCAGAATGTCCTCCTTCCTTCTACTGGTGAACCCCCTTAAAATGCAACATAGCATCTTGTTTGCCTCCACCACCACTTTTTTGCATTGCATTGAGGGTTTCAGGTTGCTTGTAATCGCTATCCCTAGATCCTTCTCCTCCTCTGAGACTGTGACCTTTGCACCCGTAAGTCTGTACTTGGCTCTGGGGTTCGTGCAACCTATGTACCTTACATTACACTTTTCTGCGTTGAACCTCAGTTGCCAGATTCCAGTCCATCTCTCCAACATCCCCAGATCCTCTCCCAGGTCTCTGATGCCTTCCTCTGAGTCCACCCTCCCACAGAGCTTAGTGTCACCCACAAAGAGGCATATTTTGTCTTTGATGGTGTTCCCAGTATCATTAATGAATACATTGGATGGGATCAGACCAAACACTGACCGCCCTCCCGGAACCCTGCTGGTGACTTTTCTCATCCCCAAGTGCTCCCACATACCACACATTGAGTTCTCCCCCCTAGCCAGTTTGCCACCCACCTGGTCACTTTCTCACCTCTCCTGCCCCATGTCTGCTAGTGTGGCTTATGGCCAGCTTTGAATATGGGGCCCAATAAATCCACTTACTGGAGCTTTATGAAGAAACATAGCATATGACAGCACATAATGGCTGCTGGGCCCACCCAGTCTGCCCAAGTATTTTTTTTAACCTACATTTTTTTGCTACAGATGTGCTGCTGATCTATGGCACCATCTGAACCCCTCCCTTTCTTATCCCTATGATTCCCTTGTGCCTGTCAGCGTGGCTCAGTTGGTAGCACATCTGCCTCTGGACCACAGGGTTGTGGGTTCTTGTCTCACACCGGGATTGGACTTGCACCTAAAATGCTGGCATCTAAGTGCAGTATTAGGGGGTGCTGTACTGCTGGGGTTTGCTGTCCTTCGGATGAGACATTAAACCAAAGTCCCTTCTACCCATCCTAGTGTTGTCCTGGTGGGTGTCCAGGTGGAAGTAAAAGAACCCAGGGCACTCTTCGAAAAGAGTAAGGGACATTCCTGGTATCCTGGCCAACATTCTTCTTCCCATAAAACCAGTTCATGCAATTGTCCAGGCTGTGTGTGGGTGTTGATGTGCGATATGGCTGCCACTACACATTCAGTCACTTCACTACCAGTCTAGCACTACTCGTAAAGCACTTTGGGATACACTGTGTATGAAAAGTGCTATATAAATGCTGATTCTTCTTTTAAACCCCACCATTGTTTTCACCCCTATTACTTCTGCTGGGAACCTGTTCCAGGAATCTGCCACCCTTGCTGTGAAGAAGTACTTCCTCACATCCCTCTTGAATTTACCCCCTCCTCCAGCTTCACAGCATGCCCCCTTGTTCTAGAGCACCTTTTTCTCTGAAAAATACCCTATCCCATACCTCATTAACTCCCATGAGGTATTTAAAGGTCTCTAGCATTTCTCTCTCTTCTCTTCCAGGGTGTACATGTTTAGCTCCTTAAGCTTCTCCTCATTAGGCTTCTGATGCAGACCCTGCACCATTTTGGTAGCCCTCTTCTGGACCATCTCCACTCTGTCATTCCTGAGATGTGGTCTCCAGAACTGAGCACAATACTCCAGGTGAGGTCTTACCAGTGATCTATATAGGGACAGCACCACCACCCTCTTTCTGCTAGCGATACCCCTTCCTTTGCACCCCGGCATGTCACTAGCCCTTCTGACTGCCTTGTCACATTGCCTAGCCACCTTAAGGTCATCCAGTACGATTACCAGGCAGATGCCTGGAACAGGCTTCCAGCAGAAGTAATAGGGGTGAAAACAATGGCAGGGTTTAAAAGAAGAATCAGCAATTATATAGCACTTATATAGAAGTATGCAGTTTAGCCTCTAGGCTATATGGCAGTATAGCCTAGAGATTAGAGTAACGAGGTGTCAATCAGCATGGCACCTGCAGATCCGGGTTTGATTTCCGCGACCTCCACTTGCATACTGTGTGACTCTGAGCAAGTCACTTGACCAGTCCAAAGCTCCCGGGTTGCCTCTGAATACAGGCACTTGTGCCTAGTGGGCCTTACCCGGTTAACAAAGACTAACAACTCTGCTGCTAGGTTTCTATGGCCCCAGTGCATTATTTTGCACTTTTTTGCATTAAAACCCAGCTGCCATACTCTTGACCACTCTTCCAGTCTTTTCAGATCCTAATCCATCCTTTCGACCCACTCCCTGGTGTGTCCACTCTGTCGCAGAACTTGGTGTCATTTGCAAAGAGGCAGACCTTTTCCTTCCAGTTCCTCTGCTATGTTACTTATAAAAATATTGAAGAGGACTGGTCCCAGCACTGATCCCTGAGGTACCCCGCTGGTCACCCTCTCTTCCTCAGAGTGAACTCCGTTTCCCACTACCCTCTGCATCCTATCCCCTAGCCAGTTTTTTTACCCAGGTTACCACCTTATTACCCACCCCAAAGTTCCCCAACTTACTTACCAGTCTCCTATGTGGAACGGTGTTGAAACCTTCACTGAAATTCAGGTAGGCTATGTCCACCGCTCCTACCAGATCCAACTTCTTGGTCACCCAGTCAAAGAAATCTAGCAGATTTTGGCATGACCTTCTCTCTGTGAAACCATGCTGCCTTGGATCCAGTAATCCATTGGATGCAAGACATTCTACAGTCCCTTCCTTTGTGTTTCCTTTGACTTACCCATCACTGATATCAGGCTGACCAGCCTATAATTGCACACCTCTTCCCTGCTACCTCTTTTGTGAAGAGGGACCATCTCTGCCATTCTCAAGTTCCCTGGGACCACGACAGTTTCCAGTGATCTGTTAAATAGGGTCTGTCAGAGGTGCAGCCGGTACCACCCTGAGCTCCCTCAGCACCCCTGGATGTACCCGTCTGGCCCCATTGCATTGTCTGCCTTCAGGTTAGCAACTGCTTTCCAGACTTTCTCCTCAGAAAATGGACTAGTGTCCATTCCCCTACAATCAAAGCTCCTGGCATCTTTTTGTGGTCCCCCCTTCCCCTGCTACTCTGAATACTGAGCAGAAGTATTTATTCAAGATGTTTGCCTTCTCTTTGGAGATTAGTTGTTCACAATTCCATAAAACCTCTCTACATCTTGAATAAAAGACTATTGCAAAATGTTTTCAAAGTGAACAGTATTTAAAATGTAATGTAAATGTCTTGTTAATGTTAAGTGCCTGCAGATTATAAGATACTTTGCCAAATCCTGACCTTCTGCCAATAGTAGGTAGTGTAAAAGAGCCAGAAAAGAAAAAGACTGCCTGGTGAACTTCGCTGAGTTTGCACTCAGAAGTACACAAACTGCATGAAAAAAACACAAAATTCACAAGATTCTCAAAGTTGGTGAAAAAATACCATGTCTGGAATTTATGGATTTTTTTATACTGTCAGATCTGGAGAGAACTTTTTTGCAGTCCTCGTACTAAATTCTTTCTGATGTTTTTCCTAAGTATGGAGATGGAGGTTTTTTTTTTGCTCCGTGCTTCAATTTGCAGGAAAAACATACACAGTTCCCATTGTAAAATGTGTCATAAATTCAATTTCTTGCATTTTTTTTTTGAAGAGAAAACAGTGCTGCAGATTTTACAGTATGAAAATCAAAGGTTTTTCGACTTTGCCCCCTTGGAATTGTGTGACTGCAAACTAGTGATTTAGATGGAGTTTTGTCAGCAAGATAAATATTTTGCTCTTCACCATAAAGAACTGGTAAGGTACAAAATGAATACAGCACAGCATATTTGTTTATGTCACCCGTTGGGATGATCTAGCCAATGATCAGAGCCCCTAGTTCTCCCAACCACTTCAGTCCTGATTTCTGTTTGTTACTGTCTGAGCATAAAACAGACATGCTAGGCAGGAGGTATAGTGCATAAAAAAATGCACAAATGCATTTTTGATTTTTATTCAAAATTCAAATAAATAAATATATGCAGCAATAAAGAAAAAAACAGGGTGTTAGCACATCAAAAGAAAACTCAGAAGATGACTCTTCCCTAGTCACTTCTCCAATACTTTCCTTCAATTCCTACTGCTGGTGTGAATACTGGCACATCTTCCTCCTCAAAGACCAGCAACACACTGGCCTCCCTATCTAAAACTCACTCCTAGTGGTGAGACTTTATACCCTCTTGGGCTATGACATCATAGTCATGTAACCAGTTGCTATGTATTAATTAGGGTCTTATTCTCTTATACAGTAGAATAAAGATGTCCCTTATTACACAATCTAAGGATACTGTTGTTCTCTACCATATTTTACACCTTGTTCAATCTAACACAGAGGTAGGGATAAAACATCAGTTCTTTTGTCTTAGGGGGCTCATTATGCAGTTAAGCCCCTCTCTGGCAATGATGTCACCATTACCTGTTCATATAAAAACAGTAATTCTGTGGGCAGCCAGCCCTATGACAGGTACTACATGCAACCCAAAAGGGAATTATGTTTTTATTACATTTTTGACCATCCTAAAACTCTCAGACATCTCTAGGTTAGCTAGGGGAAAGGGAGATTGAGGGTGCAGTCCTCATCTCCCTTCTCCTGCCAGCTCCGAAGCTCTGAACATAACCTGTACATTTCAACAGTTTGTGTATTTTTGTTTGCACTTTATTATTCCAGAGGGTTTTCCTGAACAATTTATATTTCCAGTTCTCTTTAAACTGTAACTAAGCAAGGGCTTCCACTATTGGGTTTTTGTGCCTTGCTTAATACTTAATTTACACAAACCCTTATTCTAGCCGATGGCTGAAATTGCAGCTGGTAGCTCAACTTTTCATTTGGACCTGTTTTGCCCGAATGTACACTTTTCCCACTTTAATTTATTTATGTAAACCCAGTTACAACACACAGAGCTACATACAATATTAGGCACCTTTGTATTGTATTTTATTGAAAAATGCAGCATGCAGTAGCTACTGAAACTGAACTCTTTCCTAAGTGCACCAAGCGGCACTTTAAGGTAAACGGAGCAAGACTGCTCCTAAGCTGTACCAGAACGTCTCCTCGGCAATTCATTTGTCTGCTGCACGTGGCGGGTCATCGGCACAACAGTGCCTTTTTACTCTGCGAGGCACCAGTGATTCGGGGCACCTTTGAACACATTTAGGGCACCAGTTAAACATTATTTACAGCGTGACTGGCATTATTAGACAACCCCTGGACAGGAGTATTCAGCAAAACGCTATCCCGTGCATTTCTGTGCATAATACTGGGGATGATGAAATAAAGGGATAGCAGAGAAAGGGGTTTAGATTTTTAGGTTGACCACCCTGACAAGAAATGTTTAAGGGCAGCTGAAAAGGAAAAGATGACTGAACAGAGTAAAAAGGAAATGTGGGCGGGGTGCACAGTGTAATTACTGGGGGTGGGGGTGGGTGGTATCCATATCCATCTGGAACAAGGACACCCTGTTACACTGTGGCAGGATTCCTAGGCTTCTGTGGCACCATTTGTTCATTCCTGTGGCATGAATTATTTATTTCTGTGGCAGAATGCAATCCTGCCATTGGCTGAAATATTAAGTAATGTCATTCAGATATCACATGCTGGGCACAGAGGAGGGGTTTCAGGATCAACTAGGAGGGTAAGGAGGGAATTGGGCCCGAATGAAAAATCCCCAAGACAACAGAATTCTGCAGCACTAAATATATTTGAAGCATGATGCACGTTCAGCAAAAAATTCCATGGCCATCCAACTGCAGAATTCCAGGGGCCTTGTCTATGGTATACAGTAGATGCAGGTATTCAGAGAACTATCAGCCATCTCATTTTTCTAGTGTCCCTAGGCAGCAGCAGATTAACAATGCAGAGCTATAATCAAAAGGCAGACACTGTCATTCAAAGGAACAATAAGTCACAAACTTGGTAACCCTGAGGGCTTAGTTGTTGTTAGAGGAACAATAAGTCACACATTGGTGTATCAAGAGTCTGGAGGTAGTTGCATACTCTAAGTTAGACTGTGATGTGGGTACACGTTTCATTGAGGCAGTAGGTATAGCTTTAGTTTTCTGAATAAATACTTTTTTAAAATAAACCCAGGATGGACCTCTCATACGATTTTGCTGTAGCACAGAATTGAGGAAGCCCTTTTACAAATACCGTCCCTGAAGTGTTATCCAGCTCATTCATTTGCTTTCAAACACTGTCGTAGCGCTCTCTGTCTGTCATACTCCCTTTCTAGAGCTAGATGGCAGCATAGGACTAGGTTTGTAAAGGAGTGTTACTGAGCGAACACCAGCTTATCAGAATGATGCACTGGATTCCCCTGCCCTCTATCAAAAACTACACCAAGGGAAAGGAATGTGTTTTAAAAGACACAGTCAACATCCTCGGGCCTTAATGTGTCTCTAATTTGAAAACATCTGTTATTATTGGTCACAGTCTATAGAATTTGCGGATGTAGTTGGTGGTTTAATTCCTTTTTAAAAGTGAAAAACAAACTTCCCACCATATTAGTGTTACCACAGAAAAACATGCAAGTTTACAGTTATTGATCGACTCCCACTTCATCTGGACTTGGGGACACCCCAATCACCGTCTATGCACTCATAAAATACAGTGGGAGAAGAGAAGAGAAGACTATTGTATCATGAGTGGCTGCATTGTCTGGGTGTGTTCCTAAGGTTAAGGAGGTATGCAAATGCGAGTAGACCATAGATTTGAAACAAAACAGGGTTGTATACAATGCTGCAATTAGCAGGCATTTCAGTTTTACTAAGAAAAGAAGCAAATAAGACAATCAGTAACATGAATGAATTTTAGACAGGGTAAGGAATCATAAAATGTGGATTTTCAACTGGAAATAATATGATGCAATAAAGGTTGAGAGTGTTCCTTTCAAAGGCACCTCCCATATACACTGTATCCTAAAATGCTTTTAAATCCATGACGAGTTGACGGCAGATGTTAAGCATACACTGAGATGTGGGATGTTGAGGCATGCTGTGGAAGTGTTACATACAGATATAAACCACAGTAAGTGGAAAGGGGGAGAAGAAGGTTAATCATCAGGAGGTTAAATGGCTTCTTCTGTGTGGCACAGGAAGTTGCTGTGGTGGGATTCAAGCCAGGATCTCCAAGTTCATATTTCTGTGCTCTAATAATACCAGAGTTTTAGTCAGTGTGTTGTAAACTCGCAAACTGGCTTTAAATCATTCTGTATTCCAGTGTAATCTCACTGAAATCTTTTTACCATAAAGTAAAGCTACATAAATATTAAAAAAGTTCTGCCTCTTCATAAATGTATAGCAAATGTTCAGTTGTTCCTGTAACACAGTAATTTAGTAGACACATTACAGTAGCTACTGAAATTTTGTGGGGATTCTCGTCCAGGCACAAGGATGTGATCCTGCCCCTGTACAGGTCCTTGGTCATGCAGTTGGAGTACTGCATGAAATACTGGTGTCCATACCGGAGGAAGGATATCAAGCAGCTCGAGGTGGTATAGCGTAGGGTGACAAAAATAATACAGGACATGGAAGACAGCACCTATGAAGACAGGCTGAGTCACTTGAGTTTGTTCACCCTAGAGGAGAGAAGGGATGGGGGACATGATCAAAAATTTCAGATACTTGCGGAGAGTCAACAAATCGGGCACAGAGGGGCTGTTTAAGCTGAGGAAGGGAAGGGACGCGAGGGTTCATGGGCTAAGATTGGAGGGGGACAGGTTCAGGAGGGAGATGAGGAGTCAATATTTCACTGAAAGGGTAGTGTCAAAATGGAATGCTCTACCAGAGGAGGTGGTGGCTTGCAAGATGGTGGGGAGTTTCAAAAAGGCATGAGACAGGGCAAGGAGGGGGGACTGGGTAAAAGACACCAAGCAGTTCCAGGAGGTGAATGGGGGTTGAGGCTGCTGCAATATATGGTGCTAGCTGAGCATACGAGCAGACTTGATAGACCGTAAGGCCTGTTTCTGCTGGCAAGTTTCATATGTTCATATGTTCGTAAATTGGCTACTATTAGGATGCAGTAGCAGAGCCACTAGAGGGAGTTTGTACCTGTAATTAACTGCAATACATACTGGGACGCTATGCACAGGATGTTTATAAGTAGAAAATGGGTCACTTCCTGTGAGAGGCCATAGTTAGAAACCAGTGTAGGAGAGGGGAAGCACAGACTAGTAGACTGAACGTAAACTGTTCTCCTCATATACATCTATAGCTAATAAAGTAATCCTTCTTCAAGACTCTGTCTGTGGACTAACTCAGTTTACTGTGTTTCTGTTTCTTGGGTATCCCCAACAGTACCTCCACACACCTGAACTAAATGTTGCATTTCCATCATGGTGAAGACATTGGTAGTTACAGAGGTTGTTTTCTGTTTTGTGTGCTTCCTTTTCTGACACCTGTTCTCTGAACATTATTTTCTTCCAAAGAATGGAAATGGCATGTAAACAATTAAATGGAAGCGGCAGGAAGTTAAATTTTGTTTTTATTTATTTAGTTTTTGTTGACCAGGTAAGTGCACTAGACAAATCCTGCCTATTTTCAGGCACGACCTGGGGGAGGGGGATACAGATGAATGCCAACTGACCTTGAACCAGAATAAGCTGTTGGTGGTATTTTTAGTGAAATGAGGGAAATTTGGCCAAGACACTGGGGAAATTCCCCTACTCTTTTCGATAAGTGCCATGGGATCTTTAACATCCACCTAAACTACCACCAATCCAGGCAGATCCTACCCAGCTGACATTTTAAAAGCTTGAGTGATGAATTTGTGGTTTGAAAGTGTGAAGAGATTAATGGCACTAGAAAGTTATGTTGACTTTGTGTCTGGTACTCTCAGGCTTCTTCCCATCTGTAGTCCACTCTTGCAGTAAAGTAGCCATCTCGAGTGCTGCCTCAACAACAGCTCTGTTAAATTTCTGCAGAAGTATACATCTTATTAGGAGTATGCATACACAGAGAAATATTCTGCATCATAGTCATAAAAGCAGGATAAACATCCCTTTTGGAGACTTTGGTTCCATGAATTCAGACTGAATCAGAATGGTTAATTATGCACAACATCACAGCAAGGCAACTCCAGCAGCTGAGAGCTACTTTAATTTTATTTATTGAGTCTCGGAATAAAGTCCTTTGAGCCAGGGGCTCTTTTACAAAGGCTCGTATCAAAAAAGGAATTATACAGAGGATGGAGTAACAGACACAAATACATTGGGTACAAATAAGCAGGCAGGGTGAGATACAATAAGCCCAGGACACTTGAAAAGAAAAACTAGTAACATACAATATATCCTAAACCTGAAATTAACTACTAGGGATAAAGGAAATTCAGAAGTTGGTGGGCAGGTCAAGAAGCAGAGAAAGCCAGTTTGAGACAGACTAGGATAGTGATTAGAAAAGTGGCATAGCAGGCAATAGATGGAGGAACTACTACTGGAGATGTACTACTGTACAGTACCTCTCCATGCCTTACATCTCTCTGTTTTATTGTTTTAAATTAGTATACTTTCATTCTATGCCTTCCTGATGCAACCCAGGATTTGCTGTGCCTTTTCTGCAAGCCCCATACAGTAAGTTCCTGGTCTGAAATTGCTTGATATTGAAGTAGCTATGGATATGGGAATAATGCCAAGAGTGGTATCCATCGACCTTTCTAAGGCTTTCAGCCTGGTTGTTCACCAGTTATTATGTTCAGAACTGATTATGCTTGGACTCTCCTCCAGTGCTGTCTCCTGGTTTGTGAACTATCTTTCAAAAAGAGGAAGACGAGCAAAAATTAAAAAGAAAGTCAAAATCCCTGGGGTCAAAAGGTGCAGTTGTTAACGACTGTGTTCTAATTGCCATTACCAACAGGATTGCTAAAGTACAAAACTCTCAGACACTAGCATCAAACAGTGGCACTGTCTCATTTTCAATGCAGTGGGCTTAGTTATGTTTAAATCATGTTGACTGCACCAACCTCAAAGGGACAAAGGATGAACATACCCCTCCAAAAAAGATTTTAAGGAACTTAGAGCCCAGCTTTAGAAAAGGATCAGCTCTGCATATCAAGAATTCACACCTGCTGAACTGATTCTTAACTTAAATAAGACAGGGTCAACTTTGTATCTTGTTCCCAGTGGACTATGGATGCAGTAGGCTCACGGCAAGTAGAAGTTACAGGCTTTGGGGACAAGCAGCAGGTGTCAGTTGTTTGTTGTTGTTTGCTGCCCACTAACTAATCACTATTTGCCACCACAGATTATTAAGGTAAAACTGAACATTGCCACCTGATATTTAAGTTTCCTTGTGGCTGTCAAATCACACACTCAGAAAACCACTGGGCAAATTCAATCACAACTGAGCAGTACATCTGTGGCGTGATAGTACCATACATTCAGTCTGCCATCAGCAAAAATCAATCTCCTGACAAATGGCGCACCTTATTGTTTCTAGACCTTTTCAGGGGTCATACAGCTGAAGATGTTTTAATAGCAATGGCAGAGTGCAGTATCATTGAGATGTTTGTCCCCCCCTCCACCACACACACACGTACTGCTCTTCTGCAGCCCCTGGACATTTCTGTGTACATGCTGTTTAGAGACAAGTTAAATCAGTAATTCACAGAATGGTATGCTGACCAGGTGTCCTTCCTACTAGTCAGAGGTAGTACCACCTCTGAGATCAACATATGTCTATGAATGGCCTTCTTAGAGAACCACCATGCCCAGTGGCTTGTGACAAGCTTCTAGCAATTAGGTGCATGAAAGAAATGACCTTACCACCCTTGTGCATGTTTATGCATCCTATCTACTGCCCTTCTTTTAAGCTGCATCTCTGTTACTCTGCTTCCCTTGTATGCTACAAACAACTGTAATAAGGGCCTGATACAGTAGTCTGTAGCAGGGATGACTGGATTTTGATTTTTGGATTCAAATACATTAGAATCTGATCCACAAATTCGGATTTAGGATTTTCAGATTTAGTTGCCAAAAACCTAATGAATCTTATTCTGATCAGATTCCAATCAGATTCAGATTCTGAAATTTCAAATTCTCATGCTGGTATTCTGTACGTGGATTAGAATTGGATTTGGACTTCACCATTTCAAAAATCTGAAAAGGGCAGACAGATCAGATTTCAAGATATCTAATCACTTGTAGTCTGTAGTTAAAAAGCTTCTTTAATGAAGACGTGAGTGTATTGTGCTCCGTTGCCCCGGTCCTTGGTGGGGGTCACACAAGCTTCTTGCTTACTATGGCCCTTTATTGGGCTGTTGCTGATCAAAGACGTTGACACTCACTTTGGTCTTGCAATATGTATGTGTATACATGAATCTTTATTGAACGTTAGAAATGTTTAATAGAACATCAATTACCCTCAGGCTAGATGTATAGTCCATTCATTGGACGTTACACCTTTTTAAGCTGTTTTAAATGCACTTGACTCTTTTTCCTTGTACTGTCACTTTAAGTATAGCATGTAAAAGCATCACCTGACTATGTATCTATGACTCTTGACAGAGTTAGTAAGTGAAACCAGTCGAGTCGTTATACTCTCTTTGTTATTTTTGTGGTGCCCTGCCTCTGTATGCATTTTAACACTTTAGTAAACTGTGCTCGACATGTCTGTAGCTACCACTCTATCTGCCAAGCAAAACAGAAGTCTCCTTAGATCCTCAAGCCGGCTACTCCTCATTGAGCCTAGAGTCAGGTCAACCCTGGGACAGAGGTCATTCTCAGCCAGCATACGACAAATCTTCATTCCTGTAATTCCCTTGGGTGGGGGGGGTCAAAAAGGGACTCAAGGCTCACCTGTTGGAGCTTAACTAATGCACTTGCTGCCACTGAATACTGTCCCCTTCCCTGTATCCCCCTACTACAATGTTTTGTCTGTAACCACAAATGTACCCCAATTGCTAACATATGCTGTTGTCAAACTGTAAACTATAATTGTTCTGTAATACTCTGTACTGTTTCTGTTGTACACCATTTGATGTTCTCTGCATAACTGTCTGCTGTAAACTGAGTTCACCTACGAAATGTCATCCTGTAACTGTTGTGTAATTTTAATGATTGTCTGCCTGTAATTAACCCCAGGTCACCCCTGAAAAAGGGACTGTCATGGTCTCAATGGGTTTACCTGGTTACCAAAATTAAATAAATAAAATAAATGGTGTCATCCCCTTTTTGTGTTTTTTATATTTGCCTTTTGGACAGGCACAGTACATGTGGAGTGGTGTAGCTGTTTGTTTCCTGCAATATAGCCTAACTGAGATGCCCGTCTTACTTCTAGTGAGGTTTTGCTTCTCCATGGGACAGTTTGATACCTCTCAGTACCATTGGTATTTTGGATTAAGTCAATGGAATGCACCTGCTTAAGAATGATGCACACAGTTTACTCATAGCCATATGGTGTTTACTACTGCAGTTGTATTGATGGGCTAAGCCTAATGCCATAGAACTGAAAACAATCCTTTCATCTCATAGGCGTATTATAAATAGTTGTGGTTTTATGGCCTTGGGCAGGAGTTTCTAATTACATACGCAGTGTCTGAATAGGAGATCGTGTACTTCTTGTTTATTAAGTCCAAAGCATATTGTAGAAGGACGAAAAATTCAAGTGTAGCACAGGAGGCTGTTCAGATGATACAAAACAGGAGTCACAGAACTAAAACAGAAAGTGACCTCAGTGCCATCATTTGTTGTGGTGTGTTCTGCTCTTCAGCCAACTTGAAAGCATTGGTAAGAAGGTCCGTATCAGGCCTTTACTGTAGGTATATCGTCATATATTATAGATAGTTAATATTATGAATGAGGTCTTTGCACTGTACAACAAAATGTCTTGGTCATTCATGTCCAGGTCATGCCTGTAAAGGGGTCGTGTGACCCAGTGCACTCAACCAGTTACTAAATATTAAATACATAAAATATTCTGAAACATAAGCAAATGGTGCATCATGAGTACTGGAGGCATGTGACAAGATGGAGAGAATGCTTAATTTTCATTTTTTATGCTAGTATGTAAAAAAGGGGTCCACCTATGTGCGCATTTGTAACCCACTCTGTAACAAGGGGGCAGAAAAATTAATAGCAAGCTTGCTTATCTAGAGGCATGTCTTTATTTTCAGTAGGGAAAACAGTGCACATAAAACAATGCAGCAAAATTATTTGGTGATAACTGACAACAAAAACTAGCCAGGATTGAAGTTATATAAAAAAAATGAAGCAGTTTGTTTGCTAAGTAACGTGGAGCTGCACTCAACAGCTAGATTTATCATTTGAGCTGCTTGGTAGAGGAAAGCAGGCTATGCATCATATTTTAATAATATTGTTATTATTAAAATTACATTAGGGATACATCATTTAGCAGAAATGACAGCCATAAGTCACTGATGAA
The DNA here is from genome assembly GCA_016271365.2 of Neoceratodus forsteri. NCBI lineage: Eukaryota > Metazoa > Chordata > Ceratodontiformes > Ceratodontidae > Neoceratodus > Neoceratodus forsteri. The sequence continues at coordinate 1,093,091,995 of CM057459.1, forward strand.
CCCTAAACAGGACAAAACATATCTGCGGTTCCCTGTTTTCAGACCTTGTTGATAGGTTTGAGGTCATTGTAGTACCTCATAATCTTGTGTAAAGCTAAGTCAGCCTAAATTCATTCCTAGTAATTTGCAAATATCTCCCTGATGCATTGCAATAGGCTACTATGTGCAATGGTCGCTTCTTTAAAACTTGATTTTACTGCCACCAATATGTTTTTGCATAACCCTTATACAAATGAGTTTCTATGGAGTGTCTTTTAACTGATTGGATGATCTTTAATAAGTTTCATTGGGCTTCAGGGTGGGTCACATTTGTCACACAGCCTTTGTGACAGTATTTAATCACCTCATTGTTATGGATTGCAGCCAGAAGTCTCTTCTGGAACTGTTGCATCTCATAAGGGCAAATTATATGTTAGATCCATACACTGTCTTGATTAATTGTTAGCCTTTGTACAGGAATCTGGCTAATACCATGTTGGAGTAGTTCAGGTGGTACCTCAGCAATCAATTCTAATGCGTAGTGTTCACTAATTATTTATCTAGTACAGCTGGGTTTGGCTGTATGAAAGGGATCTGTTGTATCTATGTTGCCACTGGGGTAAATCATTTGGATGTATATTGCTGAACTATGCTGAAAATACTTGTCTCTGTCTCTTTTCTCCTTTGACCTTTTTTTTGTCCTTATCACCTTTGACCTAGTGCCTTTAGGAGCTTGGAGCTTGGATGCCAGCTTACCACCTGAAGCTCAACCCAAACTCAATGTAGGTGGTATCCTATCGGTTGGGTTGAGCCAATGGAGTTGAAGTCAGTCTACCAATAAGATCTCTTTTAATCGGATAGCTTGGATTGTAGTTGGCATGGTTGGCGACCTGAAACTTTGATTGTAGATTGACCTCAGATGCCCATGTATCAGTCGTTGTTTGGGCTTGGGTTATTTATCTACGAAATTGCACCCTTGTATATACTTAACTCACACCAGGGGGTCTTGCCACCCTTGTGCATCTGTTCATTATATCACATTGCAATGATTGTTTGTTCTTGCTTTCTTGCTCTCTTTCTCTATTTCTCTCTCTTTCTCTCTTTCCTTCCTTCTGTCCTGCCTTCCTTCCATCCTTCCTTCCTTCCTTCTTTCAGTGGCTGCATTTGTTACAGAGTGCAGATACAAGCTTGCTGAGTCACATGCATAATACTGATCATATTGCACCCATGTTAGTTGCTCTACATCGATTGCCTACTAGACAGTGGACTGACTTTAAGGTTGTAGTAGTAGAGGACAAGGTCATACATGGTGTGATTTGTGCCAGTCTGGCCAATCTTTTGGAACACAGTGTTCCAGCTAACCCACTGAGATCTGTGGGGAAGGTATTATAATCCATCTTGCTTGTGTATGGTGGGTGATAGCATACTTCTCAACCTTTCTTCATTGGAGTGTGTGACAAGATATGTGACAAATGAGCAAAATGTGTGACATATCATCAAACACGGCACTGGAAGCTCATAACACAATGGCTGTCAGTGCACTAATGTTCTAAATGCTGATAACTGAGCATAATTATTATTATGAATTTCTGCTTTAATGTCTCAGTGGGAAATGTGAACTATAACCTTCACTATGTGGGGCAAAGGATTTCTGAGAGGTACAATGAGTGACATACAACTCGTAATGTGAGACAGTTGAGAGGTACGGGTGATAGTACTCTCTTAGTCTTCAATCCTAACACTGACACTCTTGCCCCATAGGATTTGGATGGCTTCCCATCTAAATTTGTAGAGATGCATTTTAAGACTTTTTTGTGAGGGGTTCAAATCTAAGCTTCATTTTATGATTGCACTGCTTATCACATTTTACTTATATGAAATATTGATTTGACTCTGCTATGACTTTCTGCAGACCAGTTGTCACAACTAGTCTCAGTCTTTTGCAGCTTATCCCTGTGCAGGCTCACTGTAAACACCAAACAGATTTGGAAAGGAGCCTAATTCACTCTGCTACTCAAATCAGGCCTTACTTCAGAACTAATAACTATCATCCTATTTTAGTTTTGTCCATCCTGAAAAAAGTTCCTGAGAAACTTGTCAATAAACAACTAATATCTCACATCCTGAACAACAGCCAGCTGACTGAAGAACAATTGGATGTCATACTCTTAACACTCCACCAGAATGACATTACTTAAAATCACTTAATTTTAACATCAAATCCAGATAAGATTGTTGTATCTGGAGTTTTACCTGACTGTTTCTGGCCATTAGGTGATTTTTTTTCCCATAAGGAATCAGAAAAAGCAAAAATGGTCGGGTAAAACTGTTGAGTATTGAAGCTATAGTAAATTTGATGGTGTAAATTTTAGCATAGAATAAAGTGAATCCCCAAAGTTAATGAAGCCTGGTCTTTTTTTTTTTTTTTTACCAAAACTTCATGGATGTTTGTAATCTTCATGCACCATTAAAGTGTAAAAAGATTAGGTATGGTAGGTTTGGAAATGCCCCTTGGTTTAGCTCAAATTTGCATAAATTAATAGCTAGAATATGGAAGAAGGCTAAACTCTCTAATAGTGATGCAGACTGGTTAAAATATAGACAGGTTAGAAATCTGTATACACTTGAACACCGGAAAGCTTTGCAAGAATATTATAAAAAGAAACTTCACCAGGACATGAATCCCTCTGTGATTATTTTGGAAAACTATGCATTAATTAAAAGCAAACACAAATTCTGACCTACCTAATCATTTTGAGTTGGATGGACAGTTTTCCCTTGAATGCATCTGTAGCTAACACATTTAATGACTATTGTATTCAAAGGGGACTGCAGCCATGGAACAATCCCAATCTAATACCATAACCGCTGAATCAAACACGCCTGCTCAAGTAAAGAATTTTGCATTCCAGGAAATCTCAGGACAGGAAGTATGTGAATAAGTGCTTAAGCTAGATGTAAGGAAATCCAGGGATCTCAATGTAATTCCAGCAAGACTATTTAAATATGCTGCCCCAATCATTGCTTTCCCTTTAGCAGAAATATTTAATCTGTCTATGGCCTCTGCTGATCTGCCTCTTGACTGGAAGTTAGCAAAAGTGATTTCGATATTTAAATCGGGTAAAAAAAAATAGAGAGAATTATAACTCGATATTATCATTATCCATTGCTTTGAAAATTGTTGAAAAATTAATTGGGAAGCAGCTGTTGAAGTATTTGGAAGATGGCAACATATTTGATGATTTCCAGTCAGGTTTTAGACCTCTTCATGGCACAACTTTGGCATTGATTAAGGTCAAGTCTGACTTGTAATGGGCTCTGGACAAGAGGATGTACATTGGAGACATTTTTGTTGATTTGTCCAAGGTGTTTGACACCTTGGACCATGACATCCTCCTTCTCCAGACTGCAATCAGTTGGGTTATCACAGAAAGCTGTGGAGTGGTTTAGCACTTACTTAAAAAGGACGTCAGCAACTAGTAGTTCTGAACAATGTCAGGTCTAGTTTAGCCACCATTATGTCAGGAGTCCCTCAGGGCTCAATTTTAGACCCTTTATTGTTTAATATTCATTTCAATAATTTTCCAAAATGTCTCCTCAATTTTTATATTATCACTGTGCTGATGATACTGTATTGTATACCGAGGGATGGACAGTATCATAAATTGAACATGAGTTACAGGTAGCTTTCAATAAAATACAGGCTTACTTTCATAATTCTAGATTGGTTATGAATACTGAAAAACTCAAGTTATGCTTTTCCATAGGGAAAAGAGGGTGTATTCTTCTTTTTCTACACTGAAAATCTTGACTTTGGCAAATCAAATGTTGCAACTAATACAAAGCTATAAATACTTAAGTGTCTGGATGGATGAATGATTCAAATGGAATGTCCCTATAGATAATGTGGTGAGAAATTTAGGAAAACGTTTGGGGTTTTTACATAAACACAAATTACGTATGGCTAGAGACACTAGAAAACATGTAGTAAATACTATGGTGTTACCTCTCTTTGATTACAGTGACTTGCTGTTTGTGGGGGCCTCGAGTATGGAGCTGGCAAAGCTCGATGTAATGCATCATAGATTTGCCCACTTCATCCTTGATGCCCCATGTATGACACATACAGTAGTTGCGATTTATTAAACAAACTAGACTGGCTGAAACTAAAATATCGGAGACATCACAAAATTTATTTTTTGGAACTCTATTTATCTCCTACCTGCCAGGGCTTCTCTCAGGCTGCCCTTGCTCAACCTGCAGCTCCTAACCATCCGCCTGATCCAATTTTCCTGACAGCTTCATCTGCTTCAAGACTCTCATCTTTCCCAGGCCCCTTGCAGAGGCCAAGGTTCCCCAAGGGGTAGAGTTGGGGGTTGCAGCAGGTGATGGGTATGTGGGGCCTTGGTTTCCGGAGGTCGCTGTTGCCTCACCCATCTGGTAGGGTTTTTTCCTGCTTTTTTCTGCTCCCTGGAGCTCGGATATGCAATGACGTCCATGGCACTTGCGTGCCTGATGTCTGCTGCAGCTCCACCCCTACATCTGCTTGCACCACTGGTTCTGTGGTGCACCCCCGACTACCGCCAGAGGCTGCTCAGGAGTGGCACATACCCCAACACCTTCCCCAGGAAGGAAGAGCAGTCCTCTGGATGCTTGATCCATTCCCTCCCCTGCTGACCCCCGACAGCTTGAGTCCGTTCCTTAACCCAGGTTGCCGGCATGATGCGAGGTGTGGCATCCAGTATCTCAACCCTCAGTGCCACTGGGCTGGCTGAGACATCACAACATAACTATGTTTATGTACAAATGTCATACAAAGCTTTTGCCAGTTTATTTATTAAAAAAACATTTTACATAGCAAAATTAAATCAGGTCTACAATTGGCCTCTGGATCAGAATTTGTCCCAAGAAAATGTACTCTTGAGATTAGAAGAACCCACTTTTTTACCATGGGCCCTAACCTATGGAACAACTTGCCCTCTTACCTTAGACCAGCAGAGGGAACAATTAGTAGAAATGAAATTGATAAATGGTTGACTAGTCAGGCATGTAGGAACATAGCTTGTTGTCCTAGTTGGGACACTGGTTAATGTGTGTTATGTCTTCTCTATGTGAAATGTTTTGTAACTGCCAATGTGAAAATGTGCTATGTCCTCCAGACGTGAAATGTTTTGTAACTGCCACTGTAAAGATGTGTAATCATGTATATGATCTTATTGAAATATTTTTTATTGTATTTGAATCTTAGATAATTGCACCTATTGCAGAAAGGACCTCATTGTAAATGAGCTTTGCTCAATTGAGTGTCCTGTTCATGTGAAATATGTATAACTTTTAGTGTACCATACCACACCATATAATACCATGTCATACCAATGACTTTGGATTGGCTCTTGACTAGTGATGCTTAATGGGCATATATTCATTAATTAAACAAATGCCTTTCATACTTTAAACCATAGCATTCTCCCACACAAGCTCCATTTCCTGGGGGTGATGCAATATGTGACTGGTTTGGGGGGTTACCTCACCGGAAGAACCCAGATGTTCAAAAACAATGGATCAGTGTTGGCTCCCTCCTCTCTCAGCCTTGGAGCGCCACTGAGCTCCATTCTAGGACCACCTCTTCAATTTGTTTGTGAATGACCGCCTCTCAATCTGCTTCAACACCAGCACTAATATAAATCTCTAAGTTGATGATGCCATTGTCTACACTAGGGCCAAAGCTGTCAATGACCTTGACAATGTCAAATGGCAAAAATATATTTGCCTCATACTGTGACTGTATCTGACATTTACATTCATTTCTCAGTGCATCAAACTACTGGATTGTCCTGCTCTTATTGTGTTGTGTGCACATTATGATTTTGCTGTAATTTGTGTACCTAGATAGTTATCGTATATACATGTTGTGTTCACATATTTTTTCTTCTGTGTTTATAGTTATCATACAGTATGTACATAAAAAATTGTGGCTACTCTATTGTAATAGAAGTCATCTCAATCTGCAAATGATGAGTAGTCTTCTCAGGTAGACACTCCTCCGACCTTGGAATATGCAAGTTAGTTACATAGATCACCTAGCTATACAGCATTACAGAAAAATACAGTTGCCTTCAACACCCTGTGTAGATTTACCTTTGACTGCAACAGGCTCGCCCACTATTGCACACCATATAGATAGCTGGTTATACTTTCACCAGATCTACAGTGGAGGGGTTCAAGAGAGGCTGGGACAGATACAGGTGGGGGGTGAAGCTGAGGAATACTTGTCTGGGAGGGGAACTCTGGTGGGGGAAAGGGGGATCATGGGAGGAGTCAGGAGGATGGTATTGGTACCCATTCAGGGTACTGACTCCTGAGCAGACTCGATATACCATGAGGCTTACTCTGCTGGCATTTTAGTATGTTAGTATAAAAGAAGGGAACACCTATGGGCTCCTCTTGTCTACAAATGTTTACTGTACACACTTTACTTATAACCAACATATCTTAACAACTTACTGACACAAATTTCTATGGTCTGCCAACTTGGATCAGAGATCAAAGGCCTACCCCCATGGGCCTGGATGCCATAGGTGATGACGACTTTTCTATCGCAGCCCCAACCAGCTGGAACAAGATACCAGATACTGTCAATGATGCAAGGAATCTTATCCATTACAAAAGGGCAATGCCCAAGCACTTCAGTTTACTTTGCACATGTTCCTAACCAGCCTATATCTAGTTACCTTTATTTCATTTCACCTCCACTCTCTCCCCTCTCATTCCTCTTCACCACATGCGTTTGGCCTCTGTCCTCAGAACAGTCATGTCTACCTCCTGATGGAGAGATGTACATAGTGCTTTGTAAATGGTTTCTATATATGTATATACTTGTACAGTATCTGTGTTTACCATGATTGTTTACTTTGGATTCAATGCTGTACAGAATGTATTGCAACTGTTCAGACCTGCTGCTGTAATGTCCCCATACCTTCTTGAAAACTAGGTGCTTAACCTAAATTAGGATATCCTGGAATGTGCAAATACTAATAAATAAGTATCACCATCTAATATAAAAGAGGTAAAGAAATCCCAGCAATCTGACTGGCCAAGAATGTCATGTGACAATCCAGTTATTACAGCACAGCCAGACACCACATATGTCATGGCAGATTTCTCATTAAATATGTTGTTTTTTAAGTAGTTTTTACAACTTTTTTATTTTATTTTTATTGGCTTTTAGATGTATAAAGTACATGAGAAAATCATACTTGGTTCCAAGTATAGTGGCAGATAAAAAGAAAACTGCATTTCATACACTGGATCACTGTTACTTTTCAGCCAGCATTACAACATCAAGGGACTAATAAACAATGTTGCTGTTAAATAAAAACAAAGTCCATTACAGTTCCATAAAATTAGTTTTGCAGCAGTGACCATTGAGCTGACAAGAAAGAGATTGAGAAGTTCAGCAGGTACAATGTACACCATTATGAAATGGTAGAAAGTGATTGACCAACAGGTACTTTCAGCTAGGCCATTATCCCAGCACAATGGCCCAGCTGAAAGTAACTCAACAAAAATATGTTTAAAAAATACATCCAATTCACTAAAAATGACCCATTTCATAATCACAATAAGGCACTCAAGGGAGTACATTATGGTGGGCTAACCGCCCTTCTTGGGTGGTGGATGCACCCAGCTTTGTCTTGTGTTTTAATCTACCTAAGGTGGGTCATTATCCCACCATAACACACCCTCTGTCATGTCTCATTGCTTAAGTAACACCATCATGTATGGCGTTACAGTCCGTCTCAAATGAAAATGCAGCTCATGTGTTCAGCGGTTAAGTGCACCTTCTGTGGAACCTCATGTCAGTCAAAAATGAACTCCCACATAGTGCGTACTCACTAATATAGTATATACATCATAGGCCTTGCCAAACATTTAATTTTTAAATTTGTTAACAGGAACAGATTAGCAGATATTTTTCATAACTGTTAGGCAACTCTGATTGGGTCTAAAATGTTCAAACGCTGAAAAATCGGAAGTTAGCTTTGTTTTTTAAGAATTAGTAGTTTGCTGTAAGGAACAGTATCAAACTGACTCTAAGCCTTTACTTTCATGGCTGCATCCTAAGGGGTCTGCTTTGTGCGCATATAGCACACTGTCCAATGCCACGAGATGGAAGTCATCTTGAGCCATTAGGCACACTTTTTGTCCCAATCAGCTCCATGTGGGGATTCACCAAATTGTATTTTTATTGTTTTAGATCAAGCAGATCCCCACATCCCTACCCAACGATATTTGCACAATGTAAAACAAGGCATTGGCTTTTAGCTAAAACACTAACATAGTAACAAGTATTTAGCACACAGTTTGTACCTCACACATTTGCTATTGTGGAGACTCAGTTTATTTTACCATTTTATAAGAGGCATAACTCACTTCATGCTGTCTTGTTGTGGTAGATATACCAACATATCCAGTGATTGAAAGTACTCGGCTATGCCTTGTGCCTTGCTCTGCACCAGAAGTGACCATATGTCTCAGCACAACCAGATTATTCCTTATGTATTATTATTATGGTGCTTTGTTTGGTCTGGTTGTATAACTCTTTGTCTATAAGTATGCCTAACCAGTACTGAAATATAGTAAATATATTCATAAATAAATCTCTTTGACACACAAAATGTTTCACACTATGGACAAATGCATAATATTTCAGACAGTTTTAAAAATGCTCTTTTTAATTTTGACTAAAAATATCTTCTTGTATGCTGCTGCAGTCAGTATGTCTGAGAACACACAGTGTATGTGTGAGGCTAGCTAATGCAGAATACCCAGGAGACTTAGAATGGACACTCTTTGTCATCCATGTCTTAATTTAACTGCCTTGTAGACTTCTGTTGTCAGCAGGTGTTCTGCGTCGTGGGAGTCGATGCACCAGGTACAACTTTTTTTTATACACCTGGGCGTAACCCTAGCTGTCATCCAAGCTGCTTATAAGTTTCTGTTTAATCCTGAACATTCTGTTTGCCAGTCAGCAGAGCATACGTAATTAGCCCTGTCAGAAAGGTATGCGTGAGTGATCAATGTCACATTAATAAATAACTTGTCATCTGAAGCTTCTTCCAGAGTCAGCTAGTTCCTTCAAGCCATACTATGGTTGTTTTATCATAATTGCATCCATTTACAGTTGAATAACTGGAGGACATGTTAAAGGTTGCTGCACAGGGCTGTCCAATGGCCAAATACTACATGCATTATATTGGGCAGAGTACCCAATTTGATATTTTTTTCTAGTCCAGAATTCCAGTTGGTCCTAGTGGAGCCTATAAACAGTCCCAGAAAGTCCAGGAGGTGGTTGCGACATGCAGGCAGAATACCTCCACTTTATTGCCTTACACCAAATCTTGGCAAGTGAAGCACTGGACATCACTTCTAGCCTTGCTGTGTAAGTGACCCAGCAGAAGAGTTGGCATAGGGCTGCTCTTGAAGCATTGGTAGGGGTCTGCCAGCTTGGGTTCACCAGGAAGCCTCTGAATAAATGCAAATTTGGTACTCATCCCATACCCCTGGTTAGGCAAGGGAAAGAGGACTTTGCATTGGCAGCAGATGAGGCAAGGTTAGTATTCAGGTGAGAAAGAAGAAGTGAAAGGTAGAGGACAGGGTGAGGGACAGTGTGGGAGGAGGAAAACATGGGAATGATGAAATGATGTAAACCAAAATGTTAATGAAAATACTTATCTTTTATCATTATAAAAAATTGATTATTTATTCCTGAGTAAAGCATCTGCGTTCCTATATTTTCATGTATTCCTATTCCTACTCTTCCACACCACTTCTAAAGGGTTGTAATATCATACCTAGGGCTCACTGTAAGTTCTCTTTTGTGTTTATCTGGACACTCATTTTATTCTACTCACACTCTCTGTTAATGGGAAGTCCAACCTAGGATCCTGGAGCCAACTCTCCCTCACTTTCCTTCTCTGATTTCTGCCAGCTGTGTGGCCTAGACTTTATGCACATTAATGCCAGAAGTCTCTTGCCCAAACTGGACCAGATTAAGGCCTGTGTTGACTGCATCTACTGATTCTAATCCACAAGACTAGGCTAAAAAGTTCTGTGACTAATTATGAAATCACCATTCACTGGTAATCATCTCTTCAGGCAAGATCGCTCCTCTCGCAGTGGGGGTTCTTACATATATCAAACCTCACTTTCATGTTCAAGAGGTTGTTACAAAATCCATACCCCAAAAAGCTTAATATAATTGTGATCAAACTGTTTTCTACTGCAAGCTCTTTGGTGTAAGTTGCTGTGTGCTATTGCCATCTGCCCACCTACCAATACTCAGTAACCTTATTGCTCCTTACACCTACTGTTATTAGGGGGCCTAAACTGGGCTGTGTTCCAACCACCTGCTGTTGTCTGCAACCAGCCGAGTGCAGTCAAATCTGTCTGCGTGTCATGGAACACATCAGGGTGAATACTAAAAATCCTTCCGGGGGCTTCATAATTGACATAATCTTCACTTCTTCTTCCCACAAGGACTCATCAGGTGTCTTGAGCCAGGAAGTTAGTGATCATTGCTGCACTGCTTGCTCTAGATATGGCCCTCATCCTGTAGTACCAATTAGAGTTACCCTCAAAACTAACTTCATAAAATTAAATGAACAGCTTTTCTTTCGGATGTGGCTAGGCAGAACTAGCATTACGTGTACTTCTGCCCCTTGATCTATGAAGAATGGGACATTTTTTAAACACTCTCTTGACAGTTATGGATAAACATGCCTTCTAACTATGAAACTGCCCCAATTATTAAAGACAAAAACAAAGCCTGGGGTGCTTCCAGCAAGTCCACGCTAGAAGCTGACTGGCTACAGTTGTGTGTACTGTGCAGCCAACGTACCTGTTCAGTGAGAAACTCTGAGGCACTTCTAGCAATCCCAATTTACAGTGGTGTCTCGAGTTGCTGCATGACAAAAGGTATTAACTGCCATTGAAACTGCCTTGTTTACTGCAGTAATTCTATTGTAGTATGTTGCAGTATTGCCTTACAACCTGGCCGGCACAACAATTCTTCAGCTGCAATAACTCTGACCTTTGTAAATTACGGAGAACTAGTAAACATTTAGAAAGAGTGTGACAGTGAAGGGTTGCCGGTGTCCTTGCAATTTTACAATACATTAGTCTTAGACAAGCAATGAATTATTAATGCTTTTAATTCACATTTTTTAAAAGCAGGTGCAGTTTTTATTGCTGCCCAATATAACTTACCTGCCTCTGTCATAGCTCCCTCTGCAATTTGTCTTCTGCACATATCCATGTTTCATGTTTGAGCCTTCTAAACGATTGGCTGGTTTAGTGTGTCAGATGAGCTCTGACTTGGGTATGTTTCATCCTTTCTTCCTTAAACTGACTGCACTTGCCTTCTCTAACACCTTGCATACCTGTTTAATCTCTCTACCACTGAGGGGGCACTACCAGAACATTGGAAAATAGCTTCACTTATCCCTGTCTTTCAAGGTGGCACTGTGTCTGACCTTAACTGCTACCACCCAGTTTTTGCTAGCCAAAAATGCTAGAAAACGTGTCTGCCCAAATACTGCATTATTTGGACTCCCACAAGCTACTGTCACAATATCAATCATGATTTTTATTTGGTCATAATACTACTTATACAGTTACTAAAGTTGTGAATGATATTCTGGTCTGATTGAAAAAATAATGATGTGTGCCCAGTTGTATTCCTCCATCTTAGAAAAGCATTTGACAATATTACTTATAATGACCTCTGTGCACATAGAGGTGTACTGCTTGCATTGCAAACCATGCGTCAAGGGTCCTGTGGGTCCCTGAAGGCATTCACAAATGGAACATGCACCCCATCTGCAGTCAGTCCTCAGGCAGTGCACACAGCTATGCATGCAGATGATCCAGAGGAGTGGACAGGGGGCATTCCCGCACTCTACTCCATTCACTACAGTGTGGAGTGCTGGGTGAGTGGGGGGGGCAAGATACAGGTGCAGCCACCCAGCTGTATCTTCTGCATTTCCCTATGGAAGATACCCACCAGTTGTGGTAGGAAGGAAAGTAAAACATGCCATGTCGCTGCAGTCCTCAGGTCAGGTAGGGAGGGCTGGGGGCAACAATTCGGGCACTTCCCCATTCATTTTGCTAATATGGGACTCAAGCCATCCCACAATTCCCTGCCCTAAAGAGAGCAGGGGATCTACACTGGGACCAGGCTAGGCATCTGATTGGATGCCCACCTGTGTCCTCCAATCTGCCCCCCATGCACCAGCATGCTGGGGTAGTAGGACCACGGACAGGCACCCTTCAGTGGCTGGTGATTATGAATGCTGACCACTGTGTACCTGTCCACATGTACAGAGCTGTGCGGGCCAGGTATGTGCTGGTGCAGAGGCACCAATATCCTGATCAACATGCTATCTGTGGTTGGTCGACATTTTCAGGTGGTTTAAAAGTCAGGAAGGACCTAATGTATTCAGACTTCTAACCTCATATAACATTTCTCAAAGGTGTTCCACAGGGCTCAGTGCTAGGGCATCTTCTTGTCTTGCTCTGCATCTATGACCTATCTAATTATGTTCTTTTTTTTTTTGTTGTTGTTTTACGAGAATTGTTTTGTTTTTATGAGAATTTTATCCTTCAGTCATGTGTTAGGGATGTACCCCAATCCCTGGGATATACTCTATTCAGGCCTTGTGTTCCTCCTCCCCCTTGGTCTTGCAACCACTTCAGTATCTTCCATGGCTTGCCCTCCATGGCAGAGGCTCTGAGGGAAGGCCATCCTACCCCCTGAGGCAGTACACTGGATTGGACAAGGATCCAGTATCGATGGATGCTTGGACCAGGGAGTACAGGAACCCTAGCTGTCATACAGAAAGTTGTCTCCTCTGTCACCCTCCTCCCTGGGTGCATGCTGAGCCTGCTGATGGCTCAGTTGCATGCAGTGGTGTTTTGTGGAGGGGGGGCAAACTTCCCTGACCTACCGCATGGGTTGCTGTGGCATCAGGTGCCTGACGCTATCTCTTTCAACCACAATGCACCACTGAGCGGCATTTGCTGTGATCTGGTCTGCAGTGCCCAAAGCATGCTGCTGAATTTGGGTCACCTGCATGGCAGCACAGTAGGCCATTGGGGTAGCCCTCCAATTTGGTTCTTAACCCTTCTATTCACTGTAAGCTGATAACTCTAGTTTGTACTCCTCCACCAGTCTGTTACAATTGCTACTGTATCTCCCACCTTAAATCAGACTTCCATAGCAGCGTTAGTAAGTTAGCTGGTTACTTAATTTATTGGTGTATAACTTGCATTGTACCAAGATAAAATTACATACACTGTAGAAAATTCTATATATATAAATTAATGTTAAGAAAAATACATGATATTTATACATTTATATAAAAATGAAAAAAGTGGAATATTGCATGTTAGTTCCCTTATAATGTATAAGCAGAATACAGTAAAGATTCCCCAGTCTCATGTAGGACTGAAAAAGTCTTTAAAGAGCTACTGACGCCTCAAAGAAAACTTAAAAAAACATAATAATTAGATATAAATTTGCCTTCATTGCATTTATATGTTATGTGTTTCTTCTACACATTATTTATTACTAAGGAAATCTGCATGAATATATGATCTTTATCTGTTAAGAGTTCCTTTAAAGTCCATCTGCCTCTGTATCTTGCTCCCTACTTCAAGTCATAATCCTCTGTTGTGACATCACAATCTGTTGTCATGGGAGCAACTGTGATGTCACAAGCAGTGCTCCATGGCTTCAACTAGGGAGAAACCAGCAGGAATAGCCAAACTATTCAGAAGCAAAGATCCTGTTTTCATACAAATGACTTCAGTGATAAATAATGGGGAGGAGGAATACAGCACTAATGGTAAATACAAGATGGATTATGTCTAAATATTATACAAGCTGGATTATGTGTAAATATTAAGTTTCTTTAAAGTTACATAGATATATAGATGCTGTTGGCAGATAAGGACCGCTAGGCCCATTCAGTCTGCCTGTTTAAGCTGCCTAACAAAGTGCCCAGTGACCCTATCTGGTCATTGGCTTTAGCTTTTTCTTCCTATCTCTAGTATTCCTTTGTTTCTGTCCCACGTATGTTTGAAACCCACCACTGTATGGGCTGCCACCACCTCCTGGGGCAGGCTATTCCATGTAACCACCACCTTTTCAGTAAAAAAGAACTTCCTGACATTTCCCCTTATGCGGCCACCCCTCAATCTCATGTTGTGTCCTCTTGTCCTGGCACTACTATTAATCTGGAATATGTTGTCCCCTTCCACCTGATTAATGAACTTGATATACCTGAATATTTCTTTCATGCCACTTCTCTCCCTCTTTGTTCCAGCGGGTACAAATTGAGGTCCCTCATTCTTTCCTCGTAAGGCTTGTGATGTAATCCCTTCACCATTTTGATCGCTGTCCTCTGCCTCATCTCTATTTGTCAATGTCCTTTCGAAGGTGTGGTCTCCAGAACTATACACAGTATTCAAGGGTCTTGTACAGTGGAACTTTTACCTCCCTCCTTTGGCTTGTGATTCCCCTTCCAATACACCCCAACATCCCATTGGCATTTCCCACTACCTTTGACATCTGTCTAATGGCCTTCAAGTCATCTGTGATTATTACCCCCAAACCCCTCTCCTCCTTAGTTACTGTCAGCAGCTCACCCCAACCTGTAGCTCACCCCAGGGTTCCTGCTCCCCACATGCCTGATTTTGTACTTCTTTACATTAAACCTTAGCTGCCATGCCCCTGACCATCTCTTCTGCAGTTCCAGGTCTTTTCTCATCCTTTCCATCCCCTCCAGAGTAGTCACCCTGTTGCAGATCTTGGTGTCATCCACAAACAGCCAAACCTTTCCTTCCAGCCCATCTGCAATGTCACTGATGAAGACATTGAAGAGGATAGGTCCCAAAACTGACTCCTGAGGTACCCCCACTGGTCACTTCCCTTCCATCTGATTGGGTTCCATTAACCACTACCCTCTGGTTTCTGTCCCTTAACCAGTTTCCAATCTAGTTCACCACCTTGCGTCCCAACCCAAGGCAGCCTAGCTTGTTGACCAATCTTCTACGTGGGATCGTATCAAAGGCTTTGCTGAAATCGAGGTTGGCAATATCTACCACCCCCCCCCCGGTCTACTGCCTTCATCACCCAGTAAAAGAAATCTATCATATTAGTTTGACAGGAATGTTCTGCTGAGAACCCATGTTGCCTGGGATCCACCAGTCCACTGGCTTCCAGGTGTTCCAGTATTCTTTTGTTAAGGAATGCCTCCATTATCTTTCCGACTACAGAGGTTAGACTAACTGGCCTGTAGTCCCCTGCTTCTTATTTACTTCCGCTCTTGTGAAGGGGGACAACATTTGCCCTTCTCCAGTTCTCTGGGACCACTCCAGTGTCTAAGGACTCACTGCACAGGGCTGCAGAGAGGCTGACAGTTCAGTCCTCACTTCTTTTAGGACCCTGGGATGTATGCCATTTGGTCCCATGGCTTTTTCCACCGTTAACTTTGCCAGTTATTCTAGGATCCTCTCCTCTGTGAATGGACTGGTGTTTACCTCATTATCCTTAGCTCTTTTGAAGTCCAGTGGGGGGCCCTACTCATCCCCTTCCACAGTGAAGACTGAACAGAAATATTCATTCAGGATCACTGCTTTTTCCCACTTTCCTCCATTATCTTCTCCCTGGCCCCTCTAAGCTTTGCTGTCCCCCCCTTGCCTTCCTTCTGTTGCTAATTTACCTGAAAAATGTCTTATCTCCTTTTTTAACCAATTGAGCTATTCTCTCCTCCGTTTGCGCTTTAGGGCTCCTAACTGCATTTCCCACCTCTCTCAGACACTTCTGGTACATTTCCTTGTCCTCATCCCTTTGTGTCTCCTTATTCTTCCTGAGGACTAGCCTCTTGGCCCTTTCTTTTTCTGCCACTCCCCCCCCCGAAAACCAAAGTGGTTTTCTTCTCCTTTTACTCTTGTCTATTGACCTAATGCATTGTTTAGATACCTCTGCTATAGCCTCCTTGATGTGTGCCCATTTCTCCTCAACATTCGTGCCTATCCCCCTCTTTTCCAGGGTTTCTTTTAGCTGTAGACCCATACTGGTAAAGTCTGCCTTTCTAAAGTCTTAAAACGTATGCCTTTGTATGGGTTGACTGGAGCCCTGTGTTCACTTTGAATCACACTATATTGTGGTTGCTGAACCCTAACTGACCTTCCACCCTAAAAACCTGCTACCCTGTCCCTATTGGTTAGCATCTGATCCAGGACTGCCCAGTCCCTGGTAGGTTTCTGAACTAGTTGCCTATGGCCAGCTCCCTTAAGGGAGTCCACGAAGTCCTGTGTCCTAGCTAAGGCCCCTGCTGGGATGGGCCAGTCTACCTCTGGCATGTTAAAGTCTCCCATTAGCAGTACCTTCCCCTTTACTACCATTTCATGCATGTTTTCAAGCAGCTGCTTGTCAATTTCCTCAGCCTGAGCTGGGAGTCTGTAAATGACCTCTGTGCGAATGGCTGTTCCATTGCCTGGCTCAAGGGTGACCCAAACTTCCTCCATTTGCTGATGCCTGTTTTGAATTTCAGTCGGCTTTATGTTCTCTTTGATGTAGAGGGCACCCCCCACCTTTCCCCTCCCTATCTTTTCTGAACAGGGCATAACCTGGTACACTTATGTCCCAGCTGTGGTTGTTGGTGTACCATGTTTCGGTTATTGCCACAATGTCCAGATCAGCCTCCATCATAGCAGCCACCAGGTCTGGGATCTTGTTCCCCAGACTGTGGGCTTTTGGGCTGCTGACAGAATTAGAACATATTTTAGCTCTCATATGTTCACAAGGATTGGCAAAAATGGCAACAGACTTTGTACACTCCAAATTATTACCTCAGCATTCAATTATTAATGAGGATTACTCTAAAATTCATGTTGTAAAAGCAAGCCTTGAACTGTATCTCTAGTTTCATTGTAAGGGAGGTAAACAGATGATGTTTTAGGGAATCCAGGACCTTTAAACTGTATTTACAAAGACAAGATTTATAAGCGATATAATCGTATCTACCTTGTTTCACTTCCAAGTCAGACCTCAATATCTCAACCTAGCATGCACACCTCTCAGCGTTGGATTAAGATGAGAGAAAAATAACTTTCCCATTTGTGAGTTTTCTTGATCCTAGGAAAATAAGGAGTCTTTAGATGAACCTACCACTTTCAAATCCAAATACCTTGTTATACCAATTACCCTTTCTTGTTTTTTGTCATTAAACTTTTTATTGTTAAAATACCAAAACAATACAAGATTAAGCAAAACATAACAGCACAGCACAGACCTTTGTCATACAGAGCTTGTATATACATAAACACTTCCAATGGCACAATATGATTATGATCGGGTACTTACATAAGCATGCACAGTCAATGTAGGGCCTGAGTCTATAAACTTACAAGCAGTTTCAAGATGAGTCAGCAGATAAGAAGCATTCAGTGTATAAGAATTGATCTGTCTACTTTCATCAGGGTGTAGGAGTGGTAAAAGGGTTAGTGTAGTTCAGGTAGGAGCCCCATATCTCATGGTATACTGACATTTTGTTTAGGGCTTCATGAGACATACGTTCCTGGGAGGCTAGCTGGCCTGCTGATAGCTACCACTCTCTCAAGGTGGGTATGCCCATAGACCTCCAACAACAGAGTGACTGTATTTTAGCAATCAGGGTAACAGCAATTGCCCAGCTCACATGTGAATCAGATCTAGGAAGGTTGGGGTGATGTATACCCAAAAGGATCAGGGTACATAGAGGTGAATATATGAAGGCAGGACACCATTACAGAAAGAGAGAACCTGGTTCCAGAAAGGGCAGATCCATGGGCAGTCCCGCAGCAAGTGAGATAGGGAGCCTTCATGTTGGTTGCAGTGCCAGAACCTGTTGTGAGGCATAACTCCTCTAGCATGTAGAAACCAAGGAGTCCTGTACCAAAAATGTAGAATTTGTAACTGTGTTAGTTGAGCTTTGATGTCTCTACATACATGAGACATGCCCTGAATAAGTTTCAAGTTTGTTCAGAGATGGGTATTCCTAGTTCATTCATCCACTTTACTCAAGATTGGGCCCGGGGTGGGGTGCAATCTGTTGTCCCATAGTAATGTATATAGCATGTCTGCTCTTCCAGTAGCCAGTCTGGGCCATTTGTGTAAAGGAGGTGAGTTCTTGTTAGCAGAGTATACCTTAAGTTGGGGGGAGAGGGGAGCAGAGCTTCACGTAGTTGACGATATCGCCAGGAAGTCCTTAAGAGGTGAGTCATATAGGGCCTTAAGGTCTTCATACAGTTTCAGGTATAGCTGTCGGGGGGGGGGGCCAAGATGGTGAACCTGACTAATTCCTGCATATACAGTCCATGATGCTTTGCTTTATGGGGTTATATGTGATTTTGTATTTCTTTGAAACTTGGCTTCCCGGAAAATGCCCTTTGGGGGTAACCCTTGCCTCAGTGCTTATGCACTAAGGTTTTTTGTCTTTTAGCTTGTTTTTTATTTTTATTGTGCTCACCACAACCCATACCCGATAGACCAACTTAGGGTAGCTGGTTCATTCCACTGGAGTGTCATACAGACGAGGCACACTAATGAGTCCTGGTAGGACGAAACACACGTCTGTGTCTCTGTCTTCTGCTGGCACCTTTTGCAGACTGTGTGAGAGGCCTTTTGGCACCATACATTCCTGAATAAAGTTGAACCAGCACAACATTTTGTGGTGATTTGCATATACAACCCACCATGCTTTGCATCATGGGGTATGTGTGATTTTATATTTCTTTGAAACTTGGCTTCCCAGCCAATGCCTTTTGGGGTAACCCTTGCCTCAGTGCTTACGCACTAAAGTTCTTTGTCTTCTAATTCCTGCCCATTCCCAAATATGCCTGTGGATAGCTTTGTGTCCTATGCTAAGCATAGGGTTATTCCATATCGGTGTATGTAAGACTGGAGCAGGGTGGAGTCCTAAAATTGATCTCAACTTTTTCCAGTATTTAAGGGAGATAACTAGTGTGGGGTGGTGCATAATGAGGTTGTGTTTTAGGGGAGTAAATAGCAATGAGTGGATAAACAGTGGTCCTCAGTTTTTAACCAGATTGTGCTCCAGAATGAGAGAACTATTGGTGCACCTGGGAGGAGATAAAAGCTATGTCATAGTGTTGATAGTGGGGTAGACTCCAGCCTCCATCTTTCCAGTGCCTCCAGAGTTTATCTCTGTTTATGTGAGGGAGTTTACTTTCTCATATAAAGCACCCTATTAGTGATTGAGCTTGCTAAACCACCTATCGGGGATATGGACAGGTAAGTGGGATAACAAATAGAGTATCTTTGGGGCCAACATCCTTTGATTGCTGTAATCTTCCCTGTGGAGGAAAGGTGGAGTGCTTTCCATCACTTAGTGTCAGTCCTGAGTGTTGCCAGTGGGGTGGGGAGACGTTACCCTCACAAATACCTTGAAGTGAGGTAGTGATGTTAATCCCAAGGTAGGAGATACCATCCTGAGACCATTTCCAATCCATGTTCTGAAAGAGGCTTTGTGCATGGAGGGGATTAAGTGGCAGGATCTTAGAATGGTTGACTGGGAGGCCTGAAACCTTGGAGTGCACTAAAAGGAGTTGCTGCAAGAGTTGAATGGGCATGGGTGCATCGGACAGGAAGATAAGGATGTTGTCAGTGTATCATAAACATTTGTACTCTGCAGTAATGCTACATAAGCCAGCAATATTAGAGGAGGATCTAACTGCAGTTGAGAGAGAGCTTCAGTAAGGACGACAGTGGACATCCTTGAGGAGTGCCTTGAAATAAAGAGAAAAAGGGCAAGATTAGACTATTGGTGAGGATTCTTGCTGATGCATTTTTGTATAGGTATGAACTGCTGTTAGGAAGTAGGGACCAAACCTCACTCTGCTCATCACTTTGAATAGGAAAGACCATTTAATAGTCAAAGGCTTTTTTTTAAATCAGTGGTGAGTGCTGCTGCAGGGGTGAAGAGAGATTTGGTTATGTGGTGGAGGTTGATAAAGGTATGCAGGTGGCCTGCCTTTAATCTGCCTTTGACAAAGTCCACCTGAGAGGGGTGTGCCAGGCCCAGGAGGTACTGTTATGGTGACTAACAAGAATGTTGGCCATTATCTTGACGCTCACATTAAAAAGGGAAATTAGTTGACAGTTGCTAAGGAATGGTGGTCCTTTCCATATTTTGGTATTATAGTGATAGTAGTCTCTGTCAAGGGTTGGGGGAGAGAGATAGAGGCCAGAAAGGAATTGAATACTCCCAACAGAAGGGGGTCAAGGACATCCTCAAATTCCCGGTAAACAATCCATGGGGAAGCCATCTCCTCCTGGAGATTTATTTTTATTCATGGAGAGAATACATAGAAACATAGAATCTGATGGCAGATAAGGACCGCTTGCCCCACCCAGTCTGCCCATTTCCCTACCTAATGGATAAGCTGCAGATCCTAGTTAACCAACAGCCTACTTCTTCCTACCCCCAACCCCTAGAATTGCCTTATGACTGTCCTGTGCATTCTTGAATTCCACCACTGTTTTTGACTCCCAACCTCCTCCAGAAGGCTGCTCCATGCATCCACAACCTCTCTGTGAAAAATACTTCCTTACATTACCTCTAGCCACCCCCATCTTCAAATTGTGCCCTTGTTTTGCACACCTCTTTTCTGAAAAATGCTACCCTCTTGGACTTTGTTGATTCCCTTGAGGTACTTGAAAGTTTCTATCATGTCCCTCTCCTCCTTTCCTCAAGGCTATACATATTAAGCTCCTTAAGTCTCTCTTCATATGTCTTCCGGTGCAGACCCTGCACCATTTTGGTTGCCCTCCTCTGGACTGCCTCCATCCTGTTTATGTCTTTGCGGAGACTGGGTCTTCAGAACTGCCTGCAGTACTCCAGAAGGGGTCTCACCAGCTGTCTGTACAGAGGGATAACAACTTCCTGTTTTCTACTGATGATGCCTCTCCCTATGCATCCCAGTATCCCCCCAGCCCTCCTTACTGCCCTCTCACATTGCTTGCCCACCTTTAGGTCATCTGATATGACTACCCCCAGGTCCCTTTCCATTTTTTTTGTTGTTAGTATCTCACCCCCCATTGTGTACTCTTCCCCTGGGTTTTTGTTTCCCAGGTGCATTACCTTGCACTTCTTAGCATTGAATCTCAGCTGCCATACATTTGATCATTCCTTCAACCTTGCGAAGTCCCTTCTCATCCTTTCCACCCCATCCTGTGTATCAACTCTGTTGCAGATCTTTGTGTCGTCTTCAAAGAGACATACTTTTCCTTCCAGTCCCTCTGCAATGTTGCTTATAAAGACATCGAACAGGACTGGTACTAGTACTGAACCCTGCGGTACCCCACTAGTAACACCCCTTTCTTCAGAGTGGACTCCATTTACTATTACCCTCTGTGTCCTGTTCTCCAGCCGATTCTTTACCCATGCTACCATCTTGGGAACTACTCCCAGGCTGGCTAACTTGTATATTAATCTTTTGTGTGGGACTGTGTCAAATGACTTGCTAAAGTCTAGGTAGGCCATGTCCACAGCCCCTCCCTGATCTACTACTTTGGTCACCCAGTCAAAGAAATCTATTAGATTTGTCTGACATGACCTTCCTGCTGTGAATCCATGCTGCCTTGGGTCCTGTGCCCCTCTGGCCTCTAGGTACTTCAACAGTTCTATCCTTCAGAAGTGATTCCATCATTTCCCTATCACTGAGGTTAAACTAACAGGTCTGTAGTTTCCTGCTTCTGCCCTGCTCCCACTTTTGTGAAGTGGAATCACATCTGCCCTCCTCCAGTCCTCAGGTACCACCCCATCCTCCCATGATTTGTTAAACAGGGTAGTCAGTGGTGTCACTAGTTCTACCCTTAATTCTTTTAGAATTCCAGGATGAATCCCATCAGGCCCCATTGCTTTGTCCACCTTCAGTTTTGAGAGTTCTTTCAGAACCCTTTCTTCTGTAAATGGGCTGGTATCAACTTCTGTATCCAGAGTGTTTCTATTGTTTGATTAGGTACCTCCTCCTCTTTATTTGTGAATACTGAGCAAAAATATTTGTTTAGTATCTATGCCTTTTCACAGTCACCCTCTGCCCACCCCCCTCCCCTTTATTAAGCCTCACTATCCTTCCCTTGGTCTTCCTTCACTCCCTGATGGTACCTATAATAGGTTTTATCCCCCTTCTTAACTGAGTTGGCTATCTTTTGCTTGGTTTGGGCTTTGCTGTTCTAACTGCCGTCCCAGCTTCCTTTTGCTTTAAGTGATACAATTCTCTGTCCTGCTCCTTCTGTGATTCCTTGTACTTCCCGAATGCTTTCTTTTTCTCTTGAACCTTCCCTGCCACCTCCTTTGAGAACCATAGTGGTTTCTTATATTATTTTGTTTTGTTTATTTGCTTCACACAAAGGCTTGTTGCCTCTGTGATGGCAGTTTTGATTATTCCCCATTGTTCTTCCACCCCTCCTTCCTGCCCATTTGCTAGTGCATTCCTTAGGCACTCACCCATTTTGGCAAAGTCAGCCCTCCTAAAGTCCAGTACTTTTGCCTTTGTATGGCTTGACTCTACTGCTGTGTTTATCGTGAACCATACTGTTCGATGGTCGCTAGTTCCCAGATGGCTACCCACTTCTACATCTGTGATCCTCTCTCCATCTCCATTTGAGAGTACTAGGTCTAAGACTGCTCCCTCTTGAGTGGGTTCCAATACTAGTTGTCTAAGGCATGCCCCCTGTAGGGCATCTAGAATAACCCCACTCTTAGAAGTGGCTGCTGCAACTGCACTTCAATTAACATCTGGCATATTCAGATCCCCCATCAGCAATATCTCCCTTTTTTCTGCCATTATAAGTATACTTTCTATCATTTCCTTGTCCATTTCCTCCCCCTGAGAGGGGGGTCTGTATACAACCCCTGTGCGGATTGTGGTGCCATTGCCTGTCTCCAAATTGACAGTGCTTCCTGTCCTCCCTGTTTACCCTTTTGTTCTGTTGCTTTGATTCCTTCCCTTATGTAGAGAGCTATTCCTCCTCCACTTTTACCCTCCCTGTACCTCCTGTAGATAGTATATCCTGGTATGTTTACGTCCCAGTCATGGATCTGTGTGTACCATGTTTCTGTGACTGCCATGATATCTCCTCCTCTATCAAGGCCACTAATTCAAGAAGCTTGCTACCTAGGCTATGGACATTGGTACTCATTGCTCTCCATTTTGTAGCAACATCCCCCACTGACCTTTCTACCTTGGCCTTTTCCTCATTTAGTACCCTGTTTTTTAGAGGGAGGCTGGGAATTCCCTGCTGCTTATCAATGCCCCCCCCCTTGACTAGTTTAAAAGCTTACCAATGGAGCATTTAAACTGATTGTCTAAAAGACTTGTTCCCTTCCTGGACAGATGCAGACCATCCTGCCAGTCTAGGCTGGTATCCCTCCAGGTGGAACCCCAGTCCTCAATGAAGCCAAACCCCTGTGCTCCACACCATTTTTTCAACCATTCATTGAATCCCATGGTACGAAGTACCCTCACCTCACCCATGCCATAGACAGGCAGCACCTCTGAGAAGGATACTGTGTGTGCTAATTGTCTTAGGCCCTTCCCCAGTTCCACAAAGTCCTCCTGCACTGCTCTAATCTCCTGTTGAGCCAAGTCATTTGTCCCTAGGTGGACAATGACATCCAGCTCAGTTTCTCATGCAGCTGTTCTTGTGATCCCCAGGATGTGCTTCCTGTCCCTCCAAGTCATTTCACCAGGCAGGCACCTTACTTGAGTTTTCCCTGCTCGCCCCAGTTCTGTCCCCCTAATAATTGAGTCCCCCACCAGGAGCTGCTTCCTTTCCCTGTGGTGTCCTCTGCCTCCTTCCTGTGGGCCTCCCTTGTAACAGATGTCCGCAACCTCCTTAGTCTCCTCTGTGGGTGCATCCATAGGGGAAATATGCTCCCCCAGAATGGTGAATGGATTGTGGAGTGGTGCAACTGACTGTGTATGCCTCTGTTCCACCACCCTCACCCTCCCTGAGCCCATTGTGGTCCAACTGTTGTGCTTTCTTGGCACTCTCTGAGGCAGTGGTGGTGGCCCTAGTGCTCCCTGGGTAGGAGAGGTTCCCTTACTACTGTCCAGTATGACCTGAAGATGGGCAATCTCCTCCCTCAGGGCAGAGAGTTGCCTGCAAATAGGGCAGCATCTGAGCCTCCAGAAAGACTCCTGGAAGACTGCTGCGCCACAGCCAGTACATTGCACTACTCCCCACATGTCTGTCTATCTTCCTGTTTATACTGTGCAAGTTTTTTTTTATCTTGTCTTTTTCACTCTCTCCTTCCAGTTATTGTTTTGTTATATATAAATATACATATATTATATAATGTATACGCTTATATTGTCAGTGCAATGTTCAGGAAAGGATATGACAGTGGTATGCACCTTCCCCATTTGAGGAAATGATGTCAGAAAACTTGGTATAAAGGAAATGGTACCAGGGTTGGGTGGGGTGAGGAGAAGGGGGAGATTTGGGCTCAAACTATGCCCTCTCAAAACAATCAGCTGAAAGCTCTGACCCACCAGTACGATGAGTGTTGATCTTCCTGTCAGCAAGACAACCTACACAACAATTTAACAGAGAAATTACCCTGCTAAACAAACAGAGAAAAATCAAACAGCTAAGTCCAAACACAAGTAATCCTCCTTAGCTGCAGTACAGCCTGGTGATTTGTGCTCCGAAAGCAGTCAGCCCCTAAACAAGTCAGCTGTGCATCAGAAAAGAAACAGTAAACAGTTATTTCAATCCCTCTGAGTTTAATCAATCAAATCAAATCAAAAATCTTTATTTATTCAGGCGAACATCATTGAGCAAGGCTCATTTACAAGATGGACCTGATAAGGTCAAGGTTCAATAGTTGATACACAACAGATACATCATACACTTTATAAGACAGTTATACATACAGAGGAAAATAACAATTATAACACAATGATGTACAGTGAATTCACATGATAAAACTCGGTTACAGGAAAGTTAAGCTAATATTTACAGTATATACAGTACATACATATCCTAATGGGGCCATGGCAGACACACAACATAATGAATACTAGGATGGTGAAGGTAATATTGGGTGCCATAAGATGGGGGTGCCTGTCTGGAAGGAATATGCCATATATGGTTTGGAAGTGAGATTTGTGAGGTGACAACTCTAGCTCTAGCAGTAGCAACTGCATTTCTCTGTGAAGAAGACTGTACAATGCTGTTTAAAGGATGCAAATGAAATGATAATGGACAGTTTTAGGGATTTTTGTAGGGTGTTCCATACTATAGCTAGAGAATAGCTGACTGCTGCCCTCCCTAGCCTGGTGTTGAATCTGGGCACTTTGAGCAGGATGATGTTGTTGCTTCTTAGGGCATAGGAGCTAGGAATGGTCTGGGTGAAGCAGTCCAGGATATAGTTTGGAAGTTTTTTTGATAAAGCTCTGTAAATCCATAGTGCTGCATTTCTGCTCCTTCTGATATGAAGGGAAACCCATCCAACTGCATCATAAAGAGAGCAATGATGGGTATTATATGGCAGATCTGTAATGAACCTTATTGCTCTATGATATAAGGTATCCAACTTGTGAAGGTAGGAAATGGGGCAGTGACCATAAAGGAAGTCTGCATAGTCAACAACATAAAAAAATGGCCTGGACTAACCTGATCTTTGAGTCTCTGTTAAGGAAGGGTTTTAATCTATAGAGAAGGCCAAGCCTTTGGCGAAGCTTTTTTAACAGTTCTTCTAAATGATGAGTGAAGTCGAGTCTGCTGTCAATCCACACGTCTAGGTATTTGAAGTTTTCAACATACTCCAGATTTTCTCCAAGTATAGTGCATAGCTGGGGGAGAGTGATTGAAGAGGATGTGCTGGTGGAGTTTTGATTTGTGAACATCATTGCTTTAGTTTTCTTTGCATTTAACAGAAGCTTTTTCTCGAGTAGCTGATGTTGTAACAAGGAGAATTCTGTTTGTAGGATTTCACGAGCAACTGCAGGCGAAGGGTTGCTGACATACAGCACAGTGTCATCAGCAAAGAGGTGTACTGAGGAATTGGTAAGGGTTGAATCAATGTTATTTATATAAATGGCAAAAAGGATAGGACCCAGAATAGAACCTTGGGGGACTCCTCTTGACAGTGGTTTTAATGGGGATAGGTCACCTTCAGCTTTTACCTGCTGTGACCTACCGGTGAGGTAGCATCTGAACCACTTAAGGGAGGGTGGATCTAGGCCAAGGGAGTGCAGGGATGAGAGTAGCAGCTCATGGTCCACAGTATCGAATGCTTTGCTCAGGTCCAGGAATACTGCACAGACATTATTCTTTTTATCCAATTCGGTTTGCCAGTCATTTGTGACCTTGGCTAATGCAGTGATAGTGCTATGCTTGGCCCTGAATCCAGACTGAGCTGGATTTAAGAGATTAGCATTGTCAAAATATTCCCTTAGCTGATTACTCACTAATTTCTCCAGCATCTTGGATAGCACTGGTAGAATGGAAATGGGCCTGTAATTATTAAGATCCATAGGGTCCCCTGATTTTAGAAGGGGGACCACTTGGGCTGTCTTCCACAGTGTGGGAATAGAGCCAGAGTTTAGGGAGAGGTTAAAGAGGTGTGTTAGGGGGACTGCAAGTACATGGCATGCAATCTTTAGAAAGAAGGGGTCCAGAGAGTCTGCTCCTGCACTTTTTTTGGTATCCAGATGCCATAATAGATCCTCAACTTGTTTCAACAGTATAGGTTTGAAGCTAAAGGAAGAGTCAACTGTTTGATCACCAGTGTAATGGGAGCTTAATTGTTCCTCAGCAGGTTAGCTGAGAGGTGTCAAAGGCAAGGCCAGCCGCTGAAGTGGTTATTGAATGCGTCCAGGATTTCCATTTTGCCAGTGATAGGGCCATAACTGTTGTGTAGTTGAGTTGGAAGGGGTTGTTAGTGTCCTGCCCCACCATACCCTTGATGGTGCCCCAAAACCTAGCAGGATTATGGTAGGAGGAGTCGAGCTCGGCCAGGTAGAAGGCAGCCTTTGCATCCCTAACTTTCTTGGTGCATCTATTCCTGGCTTTCCTAAAAATCATCCAATCATTTGCATTCTTAGTTTTTCTGCCATTTTCCAGAGTTTGTCTCTCCAGCAGTGCAGCTTTGAGGTCAGCTGAAACCAATGACAGGATTTGTTTTTTATTCGGATACTAGAGATTGGGGCATGGGTGTTGAGGGCATTTATTATAATGCTATTTAGCACCTGCTGAGCTTTTTCTACAGAATGTGCAAGATAAAACTCTTGCCAGTGTGGAGAGTAAGCTAGATCATGCAAATATCCTTCAATATTGATGTTTTTCTTGGATCTCCTCATGAGGAATTTTGCAGGATTTGTTGTTATGCTGGTGGATCTTACCCCTGCGATGGGGCAGTGATCACTTATATCACAGAGAAGCACTCCAGCGTGTGTGAATAGATGTGGTTTACTCACTAGCATGATACTAAGTAGTGTGCTGTTATTACTATTCCTTGCATTAATTCTTGTTGGTTCATTAATTAGCTGTGTGAACCCATATGTGTCACAGAATGATACCAGAGGTGTAGCTGCCAGGGTGAGCCAGTTGAAATTCAGGTCACCTAGAATAACGACTTCTTCAGTGCTGGGCTTGACCAGGTTCTCCAGGTGGGATAAGAGCTTGTGTTCAGCAGAGGGGGGTCTGTAGCATCCAATTAGTTGAAAAGCTGCTGTATTGGGGAGAGAGACTTTTAGGGATAGGCATTCAAACTCCTTGGGCATAGATGTTGCAGCAATACAGGATACAGCTATACCAGATTTTGCATATATGGCTACTCCACCTCCCCTTGTTTGGCGATCAGCTCTGAAAAGCTGATAGTTAGGTAGGTTAACATCCCTGTCTGCTGTGGTGGGTTTGAGCCATGTCTCAGATACCACGAGAAAGTCTGGCAAGGTATGGGCAACCCAGGCTTTTATCAATGTAAGTTTTTTCAACAGACTGCATACATTAATATGCAGGAAACTGAGGCCTTTAATTGAGGCTAGGTCTGATGGAGAGTGACATTCAGGAGGTCCAGGGTTGATTTCACATTACCAATACAGAGCAATAGAAAGAGCAGGAGTTTCATGAGGGCTGCCAGTGATAGGGAGAGGGGGCTGTCTTTGGTCCTCCTTCTTTATTCTGTTGCCACTCTTTTTGGGTGCTCCTGTGGGTTTAAGGAAATGTGAGACACCAAGTAGCAGTTTAGCGCTTAGGCTTAGTGGGATCTGTATAACCAGCAGTGGAGCCTTGATTGAAATACATGTGTGGTGGTATGTGTCTCTTTATGGTGATTATACCACTGTAGTCGATGCAGCAATGGTAGAGCATATGTGAGGGTTTGAGTGTCAGCCAAAGGGGATGGTTCAGAGAGACTGGGTGGATGGATCACCCTACTTTGTATAATAGGGACATCTTCTTTGTGGAACCCTATGGCTGATAGTGAAAGGAGTATCAGAAGTAAACTCCCCATTCTGAAAGAGATCTTGGTAGTTGGCTGTCGGGGAGTAGTGAAGTTGCTGGTTGGTTGGATCAGCAAGCCGGTGTGACTGTCTGTTGGTTTAGAAAAATGCTGAGGGCGAGGAAGAGATTTCAGCGGGAAGATGCCTATAAAGTAACACACAAGAGGGGGGAAGGGCCGGTGGACAAAAATTTTGCGCCTTTCCCGAGTGCTTCCTCGCTGTTCCTCCCAGCCTCGTGGTTCCCTGGCTCGGCTAAGGTGCCGCTGACCACCTGCTGGTGGAGCGAAGCCCCGGCGCTCAGCTGGGTGCTGTGGGGTGGGAATTGCAGGCTGGAGAGAGACAGAGGAGGGTGCAGCAGTTAATAAAGGCAGAAACAAGCGTTCCTGAGCATCACTGACTAAATCTGCCCAACAAAAGGACTGTGGGGGAAGGGTGTGCTGTGGCGCCTCAGCGTCTGGCCCACTTTGCAAATGCAAAAAAGGAGCTGTAATTACAGTAAACAGCAATAAAATGCCAGTTTCCCCTTGCAATTACAATAGTAGAAAATAGCACCTTTTAGGTAATTTACACAGTTTAAGGGAAGGAGAGTGGCACCTCAGCATCTGGCCCACTGCTGCTAACAGGATCCAGAGATACAGCAGAGTTCAAACAAAACAACAGATTCCTCTACAGATACATCACAAATTGAAGACAGCTCTTTCGGATTTTGCAGTAGTACAGAGGAAAAAAAGAAAAGAAAATCAAGTCCCAGACAGATTTCGGCAAGGCGGGCTGAATCAGTGAAAGTCAATGGGGCAGGAGAGCCAATCGGCTGCTGTGCCTGGAGGAGCACTCGCTTACCGATTGGCTGCGCCTTTCCCGAGTGCTCCCTCGCTGTTCCCCCCGGCCTCGTGGTTCCCTGGCTCGGCTAAGGCTTAAACTCCCAATCTCTAAAGCAGTACTGAAAAACTCCACCCAGAAACCCTTGACTGACTAGTGTCACACCTGTGATGTAACAGGCCTTTTTGTGAAGATAGTCTGCTCTGTCTGGCTTGAATGCACAATCCTTCCACTGATCCCAGGAATAATAATTAAATCAAACCTTAACCAAAGTACAATTCTAAAAGGTGCAAAAATATCCTTACAAATACTAGGTCTCTACTCCAGTGATCTGACACTGTGAAAAGTAAATTCAGTAGTAGTTTACTCCCTCTGCTTATAAAATTAACACTCCTGAAATTGAATCCTGCAAGCCTCTTCTTAATTCAAATAAGCAAAAATGTATCAGTAAAACTGTATTTCAAACCTTCCTCACAGGTCCCAATCAATATTATGCCTTTCCAGGCTCCCAGTTCTGAAAAATGAGTGTTGTTGTGTTCTCTGCAGTATAACAAAGTCTTCCAGCCTTTTCCACCAAAAAGTCAAGACATGGCTGTGGTGATATCTGTTGAGAGACAGGCTTCTCCATTTACTGGGATAGGGCTGCTAAGAGATGAGAGAGAGGAAGAGGATCTAGAAATACTACCATTTGTTCTAGAGAGGGTTTAACCTGGGAGGAATATAGTCTGGTATAATAATCCTGCATAATATTATTCACATGAGAAGTTTCAACTCGGATTTCCAAAGTGCTGCTACATAGGCCTGCTGTGTGTCAGTCAGTCTATGCTTTACGCAGTCTATATGCAGAACATTTCTGGCTCTTTCTCCCCTTTCCCAGTACCTATGGCTTATGTTAATAAGAGCTAGCTCTGCTTTCTGAGAGTAAAGGGTGTCACGCTAAACTCTTGTATGTATCATCTCTGAGGGGTCTCCCCTGGGGTCAGCTTTAAATGTATCTTCATGTCAGCCCAGTGGCGAAGAAAGCTAAGGCACCTCATGCCTAATCTTTTACCACTCTGGTGACCTGGGTGCAGGAATGGATCTGGGTCGCTGGTGGTTGGCCGGGCAGGGAGAGGATTGAGTGTCCAAGGTACTGCTGTTCTCTCCTGGGGACAGGAGGTATGTTGGCCCAGCCTAGGCTGCCCCCAGGTGGTAGCCTGGAGGTACAGCAGAGTTAGGCACGTACAGGTGGGAACTGTGGAGAAACATTGGGCAGGTGCACCTCCACACATGAGCACTGATGCTCTCCAGTCAGGTGGGGAAACAAAATTAAGGAAAACAGTGTTGGAGGGTCTTAATGAAGCCCAGCACCGCTGTACCTGCACCCACATTGCTGCCCGGTCAACCAGCTTGATTCACCTCAGATTTGTTGATTGGGAGGGAGGATGGACCTTCCCTCACATCCCTGCCATGAGGGGGAAGCTCATAGGGAAACTCCATGATCAGGTAGGTGGCCAGGGCAGGCATGGTAGCCGGTGCGGGGGGCTGGGACTGGGCTGATGAGCACCCCCGATGCAGGAAGATAAAATGCATATGGAAAAAAAATTTTGTTATAGGAAGTTGAGTTTAGCTTCCAAATTTTTAGCTTCCTGCTCTCTGAGTTTTCTTCAGTGGGTGGCAAAACCAATTATCTGGCCTCTAAGGTATGCCTTAATGGTATTCTATAATGTATTTTGAGACTTCACCATTATCATTAACATTCAGGAACTCTGTAATCTCTTTGGGAACCCAGGGGAAGAATGTGGGATCCTTTATAAGAAGGGGATCTAGTCTCCATGAGGAGGATCTGTGGGGGACCATAATATAATTAAGGATAAAGGAGCGTGATAGGAGATCACTATGAAGTGAATCTTCACCCCTATGGTGGACTGTGTAATATGTGGGGACGTAAGCTAAAAATCAATTTGGCTAAGGGGTTGATGCACAGGGGAGAAAAATGTGTCGTCCCTGATGTTCAGGCAGAAGAGGCACCAAACATCAGATAGGGCATGTTCTTTTACTAGGTCTTGAAACATTGCTGAGGCCCTGTGATGAGGTTCAAGGTTCACCTACTGGTGATCTAGAAGAAGATCTAGGGTTAGAGTGCAGTCCCCACCAATCAGGGTAGGAGTGGGGGGGGCAGCTGAATTTAGTCAGTTCCTCACTGAGATTCACAAAGAATTGAGGGACATCTACATTTTGGGCATAGAGATTAAGGAGAGTTGGGAGCCCTCTGGGGTAGACATTCGGGCCATCAGCCATCTACCCTTTCTAAATCTGTCAGTGAGGTGGTGCATTGCCATTTGAGAGACTTGAGAATTAAAATGAATGCCCCCCCATTTAGGGGAGGTAATGGTACTATGAAACTCCAGACCGCCCATTCCCTTTTCAACCTTTCAGCCTCGTGGGAGGAGTGCTTGATCTTTTGCAGGAAGGCCACCTGAGTGCAAAGTTTTTTCAAGTGTGCCAAAAACTTATTTTCTTTTGATAGGTGAGTTTATATTCCAGGAAATAAAATTAACATCTGTTATAATTGGAGAGTCCCACAGCTGTAGTGGATTACTATGTGGTTAGGTGAATCTCCCAGGAATACTGCTATGCCCACCCGGTAAACCCATATAGTTAAAATGCAGAGTGGTGGAACCAGCCCTACAAGGAGACCAATTCCAAATCTGAGCTGCACATAGTTTAGCCTAAGAGGCTGCGCTGTAGCTTTAAGTGGTAACCACACAGTAAAACACCCAGCAGGGGTAAAGCTTTGTACACTAATGTGGAAAAGGAGGAAATTAACCAGTATTAGTAAACCAAACTCATTTTGCTTTTGAGCACCACAGCCCCTTGTACTACAGATGTGCCACCCAGCCATTTTAGTGGCAGGATAAAGTCCGGAGACATGGCCCCCCCCCACCCTTTGTACAGTAATGCAATGTCTGAACATCTTATCTAAACAAGCATAAACTAGGAACTATGTAGAGCAAAGACCACAAACAGCTATGCTTGGCAGCTAAGGACATGATGAACTGCCTGTAGTACTAGCTACCAGTATTGAGGGGAGAGGATTTAAGGTGGGGTACTTTCTTGAAATAGTTCTTATTTTATTCTAGGTCTGTATCTAGCATCCCCCTATTACTAAACTGTCACTGTTGAAATTGTTAAACTTTTATGGACTTATGGGATGCTAGCCCAGATGCTTAAGATGGCCCCAGCCTCATGGTCTACATCAACCCCTCCCCTCCATGCTGAGTTACTTCAAACACAACAGACTGTTTTTGGCTCACAGCTGATTTTTGTGCATGTCTGGGGAGACTCTCATGGTGGTGTAATGCTATGATGTTAACTCTGGGCCAGTTTAGCAGTCATTGTTTGTATTTCCACATATAATTACTGATATGAGAAAGTTTATCACTTACCTGCTGTTGTATGTTACCAAAGTTATTGTACTTCGTAATGCTCTTAGGGGGTATATTGAGGTATATACAGTACATTCTTCCTGCTGGAGGGTATGGTTTAAGAGCTAACTTCATCTATTGGGGTAAAGCTTGCACATGAAAGACAATAACTGAAGGATGTGGGCCCTCTATTGATGTAACAACCTAGGTGAAATGTGTGTCACATTTTCTATGGTAAAGTATTGGATGTAAAATTATTCTGTGCTTTCATTGTGGATCAAATGTATATGTTCATTTTTATAAAGCCAATAAAATATAAGATAAAAAAAGAACACAAACAACACAGTAGTTCATGAGCTGGGGTGAGTGACTCTTAGCTTGGTATATTCTGCGATAACTGAGAGGTGGGAGAGCAGCTATACTATGTTTGACCCAAATCAGTCTTATGAGAGGTTGAGGCATAAGAATGTGTTTTGACTAATCAAGCTTCTGGCTTGCACACACTGGGCCCGATTCTCAAAGCCCTGCATCTGACGCAAGGTGCTTGCACCAAACAGAGATGGTGCAAGTGTGCACCTGCGTCCAGGGCTGCTTCCCACGCACTCGCAAAGGTGGCCTGCGTCAACTGCAGGCCACCTGCCCCAAACAGGGTCCTGCACCAGCCCTGCACCCTGCACAGTGCTGCAACACAGTGCTAGGTGGACTGCGCCGATGCAAGCTGCAGCTTGCGATTCACAGACAGCACCCAGTGGGAGATATTCTAAGTGCCCTTAGACCAGCCAGGGTTGGCGTAGTGGGACTTAAAATATGTTCCACTGGGACAGTCAGCCTAAGTGCCACTGTATGCTGCGGTTGCCCCCTCGGTTCGCTGATGGCGCCCCATCCTGCCAGGTCCTGTCACCCATCCCCAATGCCACTATCCCATCCCTGATGCTGCCCAGCCACCTGCATGTGACATGGGCATGTGCCCATTCACTGCAGTGCCCACTACCTGGTGGTCTAGTGGAACCCACCCCTTGGTGCCCGGCCAGCCATCAACTGTGGTCTGCATCGGCACCATACTGTACATATGGGCACATTGTCTGAGACTGGTGGCAGTCACTGTGCACATATGTACAGTAGGTGTCATTTCCTGTGCTGCACCTGACTTGTGACGGACACCTCTAATGTGCCAGGTGTTCGCCGCAAGGGACGGAATGGTGCAAGTGTGGGGACTTAAACGCCGGGACCGCTCCTGTACCTGAATCCGATGCATGGTCCCTGGTGTAGGGGGCTTCGGCGCAGGCTGCTATTTGCCGCTGCTTGCACCAAATGCAACTCCATTTGAGAATCGGGCCCACAGAGTTTTGATAGTAGCATCACAGTGCAGTACCCTGATTGAGGGTATCTGAGGTAGCCAAAAAGGTTGAATTCTTCCCAGCAGTTATGGCTTCTGGTAAATTATACCTTCCTTATGGCAGGAGCTCCACCACATTTGGTAGTTATGCACTCACAGTGAGGGTATCTGTGAGTGAGACCAGGAAACAATACAGGGAAAATACAGGATGGCCTGTAAAAGTGCCCAAATAGGGACCCATTCAGTTACCTGGGCTCTTTTGTGTAATATGGTGTCTGCCAGCTTGGTGTGAGTTAGGGTATTATGACTCAATAAAGCATTACTTCATAATGCCCGTGAATAGAGCAAGGTCGGCTGATAGGGCATCCCAGGCCTGCTCCTCCAAGCCACCTGCAAAGATCAGGAATAGGACAAAAAAAAATAAAGAAATACATTTTGACACCACTCTGAATGTTACTAACAATCCCTTAAAATGGAAATATAGTGTATTGTTCATCAGAGTCCTGAAATGAAAAATATATTAATAGATGTGAATCAAGCAGAGGAGGGAAGCGAAAAAAAAAAGGTGTGCCATTGACTGCCCCACTCTTCCCCTGTCAACAGCTAACAATATTTATCTTGATCATGTCCCGTGTTATAAATACCTAGGTATCTACCTAGGTAGCACACTTATATCTCAGCAAAAAGAAGACTCCATTACTGGTACAGTATATCTTTAACTACAAGCTCATTGTAGGCAAAGCTCCATCCTTCCTAACTCAGTTCATTACATTTAAACCCACTCAACACCAACATCATTCTGCCAGTTTGGTGTTGCTTAGTGAATCTAAATTCCTTTCTAAAGCTGGTTGCTTCTCATTCAAGTTTTCAATATTCATTCATAGTCCTCACATCAAAGAACTCTGAAGCTGCAAATGTTAGTTACTGTGTCCATACTGAAGCATTTGATCACAGTATAGTTCTGCCGATCAGCACTCCTAGCCTATGTTCCCCTGTCTTTGTGAATGTTTCAAATAAATACCTTGTCACGGCACCACATGTTGTAATTTTTACCCTGTTTGTTGCTTTGCCTGTTATTGTGATTACCTACTATAATATTTCTCAACAGCACTGGATGCAATTGTAAAGAAGACCTGTGATCAACTTACTTTCCAGTTCATAACGCTCAATTCACAGCATAGCACAAGACAAAAACACTTAACGTCAGTGGTGGGAGTTTGTGTGAAAATGTCATGATTATGAGTGTCATTTTAAATCTGAATGTATGGGAATTGGGGAGCTGACGCTCACAAAAATGCATACAGGGGTTAACTGCTATTTTTATGACTAAATTCTTGTCCTCTGACTATGCCACACATACTGTACTGTGTGTTTATTTCCCACCTTGCGCTGTTCAAGCCAAATGCTCACTGCTGCTACCAGAAGCGCATTTAAGAGGCACTAGCTGTACTAGAGTTGACAGCTAGTCGAGCCCCGCCCTCTACAAACCGCAGTGGCCAAAAGTATGGGGTGTGGGAGTATCTGTTAATAAAATGTACAGGGAATACAGTAGAAGGGAGGGCACACATTCTTCCTTCTCTGTGT
Organism: Neoceratodus forsteri; assembly: GCA_016271365.2. Lineage (NCBI taxonomy): Eukaryota > Metazoa > Chordata > Ceratodontiformes > Ceratodontidae > Neoceratodus > Neoceratodus forsteri. The sequence goes on from CM057459.1 coordinate 1,093,127,704, forward strand.
TTTGTGAAATGGGAGATGTAAATGCCGGTGAAACCAGAATTGTTGTATTTCTTGAAATGAAAGTAATATGGTACAACTCATGTTTGCTGTCACATACCACCATGCTCAACATTAAAACTGTTTATGACAGGGTTCAGTAAGGTGACTATCAAGAAGCTTAGATGGGTCTTACCACCAGCAGATCAAAGCTATTCAGTCTGATGTTAACAGTTTTACTTGATATAGTAAAGGTTCAAGTTCTTTTTCATTTATACTATACTTCATTCAAGTCATTTGAGTCCAGAAATGAAAGTTGAGCTACAGTCTATGAACAAGAGGACGGCCCAAGTTATGGTTGCCCCCATGCTTGTGTGAAAGTTTTTAGTGAGTTGCGGAGGGCATTAAACAGCAGCATGCATGGTGGCCTTTTCTGAGGAGTTACTTGTGTATGACGGGGATTCAAGGGTACTCTGTATCAGGGCATTTAATGGTTGGTTAAAAGTATGATGCATGGAGGAGGGCTTTGGCTATGTCGGGGATTGGGGTCCAGCCTGGGAAAATATGGACTTCTATAGTGGGAAAGGCCTACATCTTTCCAAGCAGGGGACCACAGATCTTGGTGGGAGAGTTAAATGCTATTTGGATGAGCATTTAAACCATCCAGGGAGGAGGTAGTTAACCAAAGGGAGGCTAAAATTGCCCCCCACTGGATGATAGGATATCAGGGAGAGAGGGCCTGGAAGAAGAAAACTCCCCTAGGGCAGAGCCTGGGTGCAGAACGGGGATGGGGAGCAAAGACAGCAGAAGAGGGGGTTAAACTCAGGTAAAAGAGGGTAGGTGATTAAAGAAGACAAGAAATGAGGAAATTAAAAAGGTAGGAGGAAAGTCCGAGGTAGCTTCAGGGAGCAACACAGTCAGGAATGGGAGGGGAAAGCAAGGCAGCAGGAGGGAGGAAGGTGTGGAGAGCCATGTGTGCCAGTGTGAGGAGTCTTGGAAACAAAATTCTAGATCTAGAAGCCATCATGGCAGAGACTGATCTGGATTTAGTGGTCATTGCAGTCATGGTACACTGAGTGACATGACTGAGACATGGCAAAGCCTGGCTACTCTGGGCTTAGGAGAGATAGGTCAGAGATGGGGGGGGGGTTGTTTTATATGTGAAGGAGTGAACCAAGGCCATGGAGGTACAGGGGCACCAGGAGGAAAAGGCAGGGCTGGAGGTGCTGTGGGTTTCCCTGGAGAGAGGCTCTGGGGCCACTATCCGCTAGTGTACAGGCCTCCAGGCCATGGAGAGGAATTGGATATGGTACTTGGGGAAGCTATCATCAGAATACGATCATCAGAGTGTTATATGATATTCTTTGAATTCTGTGTAACTTTACATGGTAATAAAGATCTCACTGGAAATGAGCTTGGCTCAGTTGAGTTTCATTTTCCTGTTACATGAATAAAATTTTACTACTACTACTAGGAGGAGGTGCTGCTAGCTGGTGACTTAAATCTGCCAAATATGGAGTGGAACCTTCCATTTGCAGCTTCCACCAGAAGAAGGGAAATCCTTTACTCCCTAGAAGGGGCTTTTCTCAGGTAGCTAGTCAAACAACTCACTAGGGATGGGGCAGTGTTAGACCTGATGCTTACAAATAGGGACAGTGTTGCAGATGTCACGGTGGGCAGTCCCCTGGATACCAGTGATTGCTGTACAGTGTGGTTTATATTATTTATTTACTTATTTAAACATACTTTATGGGGTAAGCACACAGAGCCCAGGGTTCATTTCCAGTTGTGACCTAGTTGGGGGGGGGATAGGGAATGAATACTGAGAGTACATAATTCAAATACATTGAGTCAATATCTTAGAACATACATTAGAACTGGGGGAATAGGCAATAATCACAGAGTGCATACGGTACAAGGTACATGAGCTTTTAAAATAGTGCATACATTAGGCAATACAATGAGTCAATTGGATGGAAAACAGATAGCCACTACAGCCTCTCCAGGACGGCTCGGCAGTTGCACAGATAATTATTTTTATGTTGTTTTGCACGTGCACAAGCAGCATCTTGCGGTAGTAGCAGAAATGCAGAGGCATGTCAGTGTTGGTGAATACAGGGCATGCCTAAGTAGGTGCATCCCTCTTTCCTCAATTAGCCAACATGCTAGCATTGATGCAAGAAGTATGTAAAGTGGCCACAACCGGAAAGAAATGTGCCGCTGCAATCAGAGACAAGCTCATCATGCAGCGGCACAGGTGACAGGCCTCCTGTATATGCCTTTCCTGGTGAAACATTTCACTAAACATGGCAGAGGCTCCTGCAGCCACCACACAATCTCCAAAGAAAGCAGGCAGGGGTGCAATCCCATGTCGGTATGTCCGCCACCCCTCCCACATTGTGTGGCACACTGGGAGCCCACCCCAGTGTGCCGCCGCTCACAGAAAGCTGACCACGTCGGCATGTTCCTCCTCCCACCCCATCCCCATGTGTAGCACACTGTGGGCCCACCCCAGTGTGGCCAGCATTACCCCCCACGAAAGTCATGGGGCACACTGGGAACCCACCCCAGTATGCCCGACATTTGTTTTATTTCACCTGTGAAGAAAGAAAATGGTCTGCAATTTTTTTTTTCTGTACCTGAAAAATAGGATATGGTCCCTCGTCCGTGGTGCCCTTCCCACAACCCGCACCCACCATCTATGCATCCCACCTTCCCACACCTCACTCACCCCATACTTACCTCTGGAGGTCCGACACTGCAATCTTCAGTGGAGCGGGAACACGGCTGGACTCTTCAAAGCCGAACTACAAAATGAAGAAATGCCGGTAAGCTGTATAATGGCATCAATGGGAGTTTTTCAACTCAGGTGGATAACTCAGTAATTTTTTTAAATTTTGGCTCCAAATTTTCACCATGAGGTTCTTGGGACCCCACCTCATGAACACATGCACTGTCATCTTGTTATTTGATCCTGAAAGGTCATTTCGCTGTCACTGCGTGGAATCACCTTTCGGGACTGATTAATGAAACAACAGTGCCACTGTTCATGAGGTGGGGTCCCATAAAGCCTATGTTGCAAATTTGGTGAAAAAATTCCAAAAGATGACTGTGTTGCGAGTTTGCATTGCGCAGTTTCCACGTACGCTTGTAAGTTCAACAATTTTTAATATTTTCACTCCAGATTTTCAACATTGCCATTATTTCACACCTCCTTATGAATAGTATGGCTGTCATTTTTCACATCCTGCCCAAAATGTGTTTACGCACATGTGGCACACAATGGCATGGTCGCTGTGGGAAATCAATGTTCGGGACAGATTAACAAAATCACAGTGACACTGTTCATGAGCAGAGGTCCAAAAATGCCTATGTTGAAAATTTGATTAAAAAAATTCCCCAAATAATTGCATCACGGGCATGCGTTGTGCAGTTTCTATTCCAGATTTTCAACATTGCCATTGTTTTACACCTTCTCATGAACAGTACAGCTGTCATTTTTCACATCCTGGCCAAAATGTGTTTTCGCACTTGTGTCACCAATTGGCGCAGTTGCTGTGCAAAATCACCTTTCGACTAATGAACTGATAGACTGTTCATGAGAAAGGGTCACAAAAAGCCCATGCTGAAAATTTGGAGTGAAAATACCAACAGACACCTGGGGCATTAGGGTTTCTAACCTTAATACCCCACTCTGTAGAGACTTACAGGCATCAGGGGTGTGACTTGATCTTGTCAGCTGTAATGCTCACCCCATTCCACCCCCATCCTGCAGCCAGTGACAGGCATCAAGGTGTGCCTTGGACTCTGCAGCCCCAAAGTTCACCCCATTCTCTTATACTGCACCCGTCTCAGCATATTTCCTTATGGAATGGGGTGAACATAAGGCCTGAAGACCCCAAGGCACACAGCAACACTTGTCGGTGTCTGCAGGGTAGAGTGAGGTGAAATGGCGTCAGCATTATGGCTGACGACCCAAAGGCACACCCCCAATGCCTGTCAGTCTCTGCAGGGTGGGGGTGAGGTTGGCATAAGTTCACTACTTCACTGCCTTTCCTATTATGCATCTCTCTTAACTCCTGCACTACCAATGCCAATGCCAGCAAGGCAACATTCGGCATTGACAAATGCTTGTTTTATATGGAGTAATGATGGATAGAAAGAGACTACTTTTTAGCCTTCCTGTGCTAACTTTGTAAGGTTGCAATTACAGAACTTCCATCCTTTCATGGTTCCTGGCCTGTGAGGCCTACCCCAGGAGGGAGCCTGGGTAATGCCTCAGGTGGAGCCCTGGAATAATCTAGGGGTACGTGCTAGCCAATGAGAACAGGCCACTGAAAATTTGTAATGGGACTTGATCAGAGTCTTGCTTGCCTTTGGGGAGGGAAGGGACATCACTTTAGAGGGTAGGTTGTTACAGATGCTTGGGAGCTGGTAGCTTATGGAGGCTTGGTCTAGGTTGTGCTTGTGTCATGGAACATGGAGATGATGGCTTTCCCTGGATCTGAGTGAGTAGGTAGGATTTGCAGTTGGGGAGAAGAGGGCAGAAAGGTATCTGGGTAGTTTGTCCATACAATGCTAGACTCCTATGAGTGTAGTTTGCATTTCTTGCCTAACGGGGAGGGGGACAGCCTTGCTCATTGTACATGTAACAGTGGTGACTATGGTGGGAGGCATCCCAATATGAACCTGCACAGAACATTGAAAAGAGTGGTTATTCTGTTGAGGGTGGTGGCATTTGCACCTGTGTAGACTACGTCCCTGTAGTCCAGAAGGGGGGAGGATTCATTGCTCAACAACCTGTTTCCTAATGTTTAGTTGAAGGCAGCCTTTTACTCTGTAGAGGATACCCAGCTTGGCAAAAGGCTTTGCTGCTACCTTGGAGATGAGCCCTGTATAGCCTAGGTGCTGGTCTAGGTGATGCCCGAGGTATTTATAGGTGAAGACCGAGTCTAAACATGCCCCATCCAGGGAACAAAGGGACAAGGTTGGGGGAGGAGAGCAGAGCAATTTCCTGGAACCAAACAGCATGGAGACTGTTTCCTTTTGGTTCATATAGAAACATAGAGCAGGATTCACAAAACAGGATGCACCCAGCACATCCGAGATGCACCGGGGCATCTCCGACATGCACCCAAAGGCAACTCTGGCAGGGGGCTGATGTGCTGGCACAACCCTGGTGCACCAGCGCATCGCAGATGTGCTGCAGACTGCCAGTAGTGACATGCCACACATCTGTAAAGGGGCTATGAAGGGGGCGTGCCCATGCATACCGGCACAACCCCATTCACAGCCTTATTCTGTGGCGCATCCCCGGGGCAAGTCTGGGGATGCGTCACAGAAAGATAAGTCTAGAAAACTGAGACTTAAGTGGGTGACCACCCACAGGCAGGCTGCTGTACTGCAGGCAGCAGCATGGTAGTCTGCCCACCCTGGCAGTCCAGTATGTCTTCCCTGCCCTAAACCCCCGTAATCAGCTGCCCTCGGTGGTGGTATGAATGAATTAACCCCCCCAGGCCCCCAAAACATGACGCTCCCTGCGGCTGTATTAGCGATGTCAGTACCCCCCCAGCCCCCGTAACATGCCGCTCCCTGCGGCGGTTCTAGCCATGTCAGAGCCCCTCCCTGGTCCCAAGCCCCCGGTAAATGCTACTCTCTGTGGCGGTATTGGTGACAGCAGAAACCCTCCATCCAAAGCCCCGTGAAGCCACCCTCCACGGCGGTTGGGCCAGCATGGCAACCTCCCCACCAGGCACCTCCAGCCACCCCTCTTCCCACCCCCAGCAGGGTCCCACTGTCGGCAGGCAGCTCAACCCCCATTATACTGCCACGGCTGCCCACCAACAAAGCTGTCAGTCTCAGACAGCTCTGTCAGTGGCGGCCATGAATGTATGTGGGTGGGTTGAGCTTCCCTGACAGTGGGACCCTGCTGGGGTGGGGAAAGGGTGAATTGAGATGCCTGGGTGGGGGCGTACCTTCAACCGCGCAGAGAGCTTTAATGGGTAATGGGGTGGGGGCTGCAGCATCACTACTACCGCCACAGAGTGGTATCTGTGGGGCTTGGGGTGGGGGTTCTGCTGTCACTAATACCGCCCAGGGAGCGGCATTTACCAGGGGCTTGGGGCTGGAGGGGATTCTCTGACATAGTTAAAACCACCACAGGGGCGGCATGTTACTGGGGCATGGGGGTTACTGACGCTCGCTAATACTGCCACAAGGGTGGCATATTTGGGAGCTTTGGGTGGGGGGGGTGTACTTGTGCGGCACTACCGCTGCAGGGAGCAGCATGTCTCGGGCTGGAGTCGGTCCAGGGAGGGGGGGATGTCTACAGGTCGGTGCATTCCGCTGGGGCATCCATGCAGGCGCAATGCAAATGGGGCCATAATGGCATGCTAATGGCCTCATTGCGCCATGCATGCCTAATGGCCTCATTTGCATGCCCCAGGCTGTGAATCGTGTCTTTGGGTGCAGGGCATCCTGAGATGCCCTGCCCCAAAGTGCTCACAGCCTGACATGGGGATGTGCCGATGCAGCCTGGGATGCCCCGGCGCATCCTGGGAGGGGTGCAACTGTGCTATTCACAGAGGGGATGCGCCGGTGGCATCCCCCTGTGCCTCCTCTGTGCATCGCCCAATTTGCACTCAGTGCATCTCCCCTGTGCTGGGGCAGCCAAGATGTACTGAGCGCATCTTCTTTGTGATCCTACCCATAGTCTTTGATGGCAGATAAGGACCGCTTGGCATACCCAGTCTGCCCATTTCCCAAGCTATTGGATAAGCTGCAGATCCTAGTTAACCAATAGCCTACTTCTTCCTAACCCCCACCAGAATTGCCTTATGTCTGTCTCATGCATTCTTGAATTCCCCCACTGTTTTTGACCCCATAACCTCCTCAGGAAGGCTGTTCCATGCATCCACCACGCTGTCCATGAAAAAATACTTCCTCACGTTGCCGCTGAGCCGTCCCCCCATTATCTTCAAATTGTGCCCCCTTGTTCTTGCACATCTCTTTTTCTGAAAGATGCTTCCCTCTTGGACTTTGTTGATTCCCTTGAGGTACTTGAAATCTTCTAATATGTCAACCCTCTCTCTCCTTTCCTCGAGAGTATACATATTAAGCTTCTTTAGTCTCTCTTTGTATGGCTTCTGGTGCAGATCCTGCACTATTTTATTTGCCCTCCTCTGGACTGCCTCCATCCTGTCTATGTCCTTGTGGAAATGAGGTCTCCAGAACTGCATGCAGTACTCCAGATGGGGTTTCACCAACTGTCTGTATAGAGGCATAACAATTTCCTGTTTTCTACTGGTGATGCCTTTCACTATACATCCCAGTATCCCCCCCAACCCTCCTTACTGCCTTCTCACATTGCTTGCTTACCTTTAGGTCATCTGATATGACTACCCCTGGGTCCTTTTCCAATTTTGTTGTTAGTACATCCTCCCCATTGTGTACTCTTCCCCTGGGCTTTCGTTTCCCAGGTGCATTACTTTGCACTGAATTTAAGCTGCCGTACTTTTGACCATTCCTTCAACCTTGCCAAGTCCCTTCTCATCCTTTCCACCCCCTCCCCGTGTATCAACCCTGTTGCAGATCTTTGTGTCATCTGCAAAGAGGCCTACTTTTCCTTCCAGTCCCTCTGAAATGTCACTTATAAAGACATTAAAAAGGACTGGTCCCAGTACTGAACCCTGCGGTACCCCACTAGTAACCCTCCTTTCTTTGGAGTGGACTCCATCTACTATTACCCTCTATGTCCTGTTGTTCAGTTAATTTTCTCTGGCTAACTTATTTATTAATGTTTTGTGTGGGACTGTGTCAAATGCCTTGCTAAAGTCTAGGTAGGCCATGTCCACATCCCCTCCCTGGTCTACTACTCTTTGGTCACCCAGTCAAAGAAATCTATTAGATTCCTCTGACATGACCTTCCTGCTGTGAATCCATGCTGCTTTGGGTCCTGTGCCCACTGTCCTCTAGGTATTCAACAATTCTTTCTTTCAAAAGTGATTCCATCATTTTCCCTACCACTGAGGTCAAACTAATAGGTCTGTAGTTTCCTGTCTTTGCTTTGCTCCCACTTTTGTTATGGGGATTCACATCCGCCGTCCTCCAGTCCTCAGGTACCACACCATCCTCCATGATTTGTTAAAAAAGGGTACTCAGTGGTGTCTCTAATTCTCCCCTTAGTTCTTTTAGAAATGTGTGGTGAATCCCATTAGGTCCCATTGCTTTGTCCACTTTGTGTATTATACAGTATATCCTTATATACAATTTACAGTATTTCCCCTGCCCCTCAATCACATCTGTAAATGAAATTTCCTTTATCTCTCTGTGCTTACCTGGTAAAACAGTTTCAATAACTGAATAACTAGGAAGCACATAGAAAAGCAAATTTAACAGGTACAGTATGTTAACATTTGTGGTGAACTAGTTGGCAGTGAGAGCTCCAGAAGACCTGAAAGTACAAACTGGAGCTTGATGCTTATGCTGTCTGGAGTTGTAAGGAGTTCCAAAATATCCTTCCTCCACACTGTTTGTCCCCAAGCTCCGGTTTCATGTAGTTTAGCCAGGCTTCCTGCTTTGAAATGTGCCAGCTGCTTCTGCTTCAGGAACCCTTTCTTCTCAAGTAACTTTCTCCTCTAAACAAACTGCTCATGCTTATTTCTGGGGCCACAGGACTTCCGCTGGGAGCCACTGGTGTCCATATCCACGCTGGCAGGCAGTGGTACCATAGCTGCGTTGAATGCCTGCAGAATTTCTTTGTGTTATGGGCTTGTTCCTCAGCTGCTCAAAATGACCATGTTTTAGTGATTGCTCAAGCAACCCTCACTGACATTTACCATGAGGACTTTGTCAAGCAGCATTGACCAGCTATGAAAGGGTGCAGTTGTGCAACAGTGCAACAGCTGGAAGCGGGCTATGTATCCTAGCCACTGCCATAGCCTAATTACACCACTTCCCCTGGAATGCAGTGCACCAACGGTGTCTACAGTTGTGCCAGCAATGAAGCAAAAAGCAGCGTCACATACTCTGTGTGGATGTTGACCATCAGAGGTGGTGACCCGTGAAGGTACAACACTGCACAAACCAGAGGAAAGTCATGTACCAGAGCCGCAGTTGTGTCGTTAACCATCCCTGTGACACCAGACCACCAGTGTGCAACAATGTGCAGTCCTGAGGCAGGCTTGAGTAAGGCATGGTACCACAGCCACAGCAGGGTTTACCACCCTACCTGGACGCCAGGATACCATTGGTGCTGACAGGTTTTGGTACATGCTTTATAGGGGATGCTGGCTAGCAGCAGTGGCCACATGTGAAGGTGTGCAGTTGTGCAATGCTGGGCAGGCTGGAGGCAGAGAGGGTACCAGAGAAAGTGCCTGGCTAGCCCTCCCATTCCCTTCACATAACAGCACCATGTCTTCTGACAGTTCTTGGTACATGAAGTCTAGAGGATGTTGGCCAGCAGTGGTGGCCACATGTGAAGGTGTTCACTGGTGCAGTTGTGCAACACTGGGCAGGTCACAGGCAGACATGGTAAAAGAGCCAGTGCTGGGCTAGCCCCCCCATCCCCTTCACACTAGGTCACCATGTGTGCTGACGGTTCATAGTACATGCTGTTTAGGGAATGTTGGCCAGCAGCGGTGGCCACATGTGAAGGTGTGCACTTATGCAATACTGGGCAAACTGGAGGCAGACAGGGTACCAGAGCCAGTGCTGGGCTAGCCTCCCCCATCTTCTTCACACCAGGCCACCATGAGTACTGACAGTTCACACTACATGCTGTTTAGGGAATGTTGGCCAGCAGCGGTGGCTGCAAGTGAAGATGGGCACTTATACAACACTGGACAGGCCAGAGGCAGACAGGGTACCAGAGCCAGTGCCAGGTTAGCCCCCCCATCCCCTTCATACCACCATGCATTCTCACAGTTCTTAATACATGATGTTTAAGGGATGTTGTCTAGCAGCGATGGCCACATATGAAGGTGTACACTTGTGCAACACTGGGTAGGCAAGAGGCAGACAGGGTACCAGAGCAAGTGAAACATAGAAACATAGAATTCAACATTGGATAAGGATGGCTTGGCCCATCCAGTCTGCCCATTTTTCCCTACCTACATTATTACTGTAAACTTTACTTGATCTACAGCTATTTCTCCCTCCTCCTTTCCTTTCCACTATGATTCCCTTGTGTCTATCCCATGAATTCTTGAAACTGACCACTGTTTTCACCCACAGCACCTCTGAGGGAAAGCTGTTCCAGGAATCCACCACTCTTTCTGCGAAGAAGTACTTCCTCTCATCTCTCCTGAATCCACCCCCTCCAGCTTTCTAGCATGTCCCCTTGTTCTTGAGCACCTTGTTTCTGAAAAATATTTCTTTCTTGTACCTTATTTGCCCCAGTGAGGTATTTAAAGGTCTCTATCATATTCCCCCTCTCCCTCCTGTCTTCCAAAGCGTACATACTGAGGTCCTTTAGTCTTTCCTCTTAGGGTTTTTAATGCAAACCTTGTACCATTTTAGTTGCCCTCCTCTGGACTGCCTCCACTCTGTCTATGTCCTTCCAGAGATATGGTCTGCAGAACTGGACACAGTACTCTAGGTGGGGTCTTACCAGTGATCTATTCAGAGGCAACACTATCTCACTCTTTCTGCTGATGATACACCTCCCTATACACACCAGCATCCCACTAGCCCTCCTGACTGCTGTTTTGCACTGCCTGGCCACCTTTAGGTAATCATATATGATTACACCCAGGCCTCTTTCCTGTTTAGTAGTTGTCAATACCGCTCCATCCATTTTGTACTCTGCCCCTGAGTTTCTGTGCCCTAAGTGCATTACTTTGCACTTTTTTGCATTAAAACCCAGATACCATACCCTATTTCATGCCTCCAGTTTACTCATGTCTCTGCTCATCTTTTCTGCCCCCTGCCCCCCACCCTTGGAGTGTCATAAAAACACAGAAATATAGAACTTGATGGAAGATGAGGACCAGTAGGCCCACTCAGTCTGCCCATTTGCCCTACCTGTTTCAAGAAACCACAGACCCTTCTTGATCTCCGGCTTTGTTCTCCTTCCTAGTGCTAGGGTTCCCCTGTGCCTGTCCCATGCATTTTTGAATTCTCCTACTGAAGTTTCCCCTATCACCTCCGCTGGAAGTCTGTTCCATGCATCCATTGCCCTTTCTGTGAAGAAATACTTCCTCATGTTACCCCTTAGTTTTCTCCCCTCCAGCATTATGTCATGATCCCTTGTTCTAGAACATCTCTTCTTCTGAAAGATACTACCCTCCTGTACCTTATTTATGCCCTTGCAATATTTGAAGGTCTCTTATCATATTCCTCCTCTCTCTCTCCCCTTTCCTCCAGGGTGTACATATTGAGGTCTCCCAATCTCTCCTCATATGACTTGTGGTGTAGTCTTGTACCATCTTTGAAGCCCTTCTCTAAACTGTCTCCTCTCTGTCTAAGTCCTTATGGAAGTGTGGCCTCCAGAACTGGACACAGTACTCCAGATGTGGTCTCACTGATGATCTGTACAGAGGCATCACTACCTCCATTCTTCTGCTGGTGATACCCTTTCCTATGCGCCCCAGTGCCACTCCAGCTCTCCCCACAGCCTTGGTACATTGTTTGGCTATTTTTAGGTCATCTGATATGATTACCCCCAGATCTCTTTCCTGTTTGGTGGCTGGCAGTATCTCTCCACCCAACATGTAAGCCTCCCCTGGGTTCCTGTGCACCAGATGGATGATCTTACACCTTTTTCTGCATTGAACCTCAGCTGCCACACTCTTGACCATTCCTCTAGTTTACCTATGTCTCTCCTCAGTTTTTCCACCCCTCCCAGAGTGTGTACCCTGTTGCAGATGTTGGTGTCATCTGCAAAGAGGCATACCTTCCCTTCCTGCCCTTCCGCAATGTCGCTTGTGAAGACATTGAATAGGACTGGCCCCAGAACTGATCCCTGTGGCACCCCACTGGTTACGCTCCTTTCCTCGGATTGAGCCCCATTTACCACCACCCTCTGTTTTTTTATCCCTTATCCAGTTTCTAATCCAGTTTACCACTTTGGGACCCATTCCCAGGTGGTATGCAGATAGCGCTAAACCTTGTACAGCAACAGGGGTTTTTCAGCATTCAGGAATAACTGCTACCCCTGTCACTGTATGCTCTGATGGGGGGAGTATTAAAGTGTCTGCTGGTACAGTGCCTGGTTGAGCTACTCCCGTGGTGGAGTAGCTAAGGCATCAGCACCCGGTGGTGTAGGGGACCTGGGGCCCCAATTCGGTTCCCCCAGGTCTCATAGTGCTGTGTCTTTTTTTATTTAAAAAATTAATATCCCCCCTACAGAGTTTCACCCCATCCTCGAGGTCCACACCCCCTTGGAGTTAGTTATTTTTAATCCTGGGGTGTGGGGCCCCCATAAAAAGACAGTGGTATTTTTGTCAATGGTGTGCGCTGTTTTTGTTGTGGCTGGTGTTTTTCCTGACCTTATTTCAGTGCACACCATTTTGCCTGCAGCATTATTTGCTGCACTGTTTCATCTGCAGCATTGTGATCCCGGAACTTCCCAGGCTGCCTAGCTTGTTCACTAGCCTCCTATGTGGATCGGTGTTGAAGGCTTTGGTAAAATCCAGGTAGGCCACATCCACCACTCCCCCAATCCACTTCCCTGGTTACCCAGTCAAAGAAATCTATCAGATTTGTTTGACATGACCTTCCCGCTGTGAATCCATGCTGCCTTGGATCTTGTGCTCTGCTGGATTCCAGATGTTCTACAGTCCTTTCCACCCTATTGCAGATTTTAGTGTCATCCACAAAGAGGCAGATCTTTTCTTCCAGCTTCTCTGCAATGTCACTTATAAAGACATTAAAGAGGACCAGTCCCAGCCTGATCCCTGAGGCACCCTGCTGGTCATCCTTCCTTCGACAACGTGAACTCCATTTACCACCATCTTCTGTCGCCTATCTCCTAACCATTTTTTTATCCAGTTTACCACCTTTGGACCCACTCCTAAGTTACCAGCTTGCTTACTCGTCTCCTGTTTGGAACAGTGTTGAAAGCCTTACTGAAATCTAGGTAGGCCACGACCACCACACCACCTTGATCTAATTTTCTTGTTACCATGTGAAATAAATCTATTAGATTAGTTTGACATGACCTCCCCCAATGAACCCATGCTACTTCAGGTCTTGTAGCCCATTGGATTCAAGATATTCCACAATCCTTTCCTTCTGCAGTGTCTATGTTTCTATGAGGCAGACAGGGTAACAGAGCAAGTGCTGGGCTAGCATCCGCATCCCCTTCACACCAGACCACCACGTGCACTACCAGTTTGTAGTACATGCTGTTCAGGGGAAGTTGGCCAGCAGCAGTAGTCACATCTGAAGGTGTGCATTTGTGCAACACTGGGCAGGCCAGAGGCAGACTGGATAGCACAGCAAGTGCCAGGCTAGCCTCCCCATCCCCTTCGCACCAGGTCACCATGTGTGTTGACAGCTCATAGTTCATGCTGTTTAGGGGATGCTGGGTAGCAGCGGTGGCCACATGTAAAGTTGTGCACTTGTGCAACACTGGGCAGGCCAGAGGCAGACATGATACCAGAGAATGTGCCATGCTAGTGCCCCCCCTCACTCCCCTCACAGCAGGGCACCATGTGTGCTGACAGTTTGTAGTACATGATGTTTAGGAGATTTGGCCAGCAACAGTGGCCACATGTGAAGGTGTGCAGTTGAGCAATACTGGGCAGGCCAGAGGCAGACAGGGTACAACAGCCAGTGCTGGACTAGCTGCCCCCATCCTTTTCACACCAGGCACCATGTGTACTGAAAGTTCATAGTACATGCTGTTTAGGGGATGTTGGCCATCAGTGGTGACCACATGTGAAGGTGTACAGTTGTGGAACACTTGGCAGGTAGGAGGCAGACAAGGTACCAGAGCCACTGCCAGGTTACCACACCTCGCTGGAATACAAGGCCACCACGTGTGCTGACAGTTGCTGGCTAGCAGTCCCCCCTCTACCAATGACATTGTAGTATGAAACAGCATGCTCTCCGTGCACACACATCATTGCATGGGCAGTTGCTGTTTGTGCATTGCCCACCTGCACAAACCAAACATGAGGTGTATGTCACCACGAAACATTGCAGTGACTAGCAAACAACATACAGTACTACTAATGGCTACCTGAAGATCCATATTGTCTACCATGTATCGATGTACTCTGTGTATGTGACTTCTCAGAATTGAGCAATACATTGTCAAAACAATCTCCATCTCCCTGCTGGACATACTCCTCCCCGTGCAACCCAGCATCAAACTAGCCATATTGGCTGGTTTGTCTCACTGCCATGCAACATTCAGGTGAACTCAATACTCATGTGGTTGCCATGCTTGAAATGCATTCGACATGTTGCTGTTGACTCTAATGCCACGTGTTGCATTACATATGTTTATACACATTGTGCTACTGTATCTTTATATCTTCTTGCTAACTCAGTGTTATAGTTGAAATGTAGCCACTTGCCAAACATGTGAGTGCTTGAGCTGCCTGTATGGAGGTTGCCTCAGTGGAGGGCAACTGCATTATGGTGATTGTGCATGTACGTGATTTACCAGCTGGAATGAGCAAGTGATGTGCTGGGTCCATACCAGCTTCAAGGGTGAGTGATGGGATTTGGACATCCTTGTTTATATGTGGAGGCCATGCCAACAGACTGCAGGATGGTGTAATATCCAAACTGTTGGTGGATCTGAATGGCACTGAATATGTTGTAGGCTCAGCATTGCTTTTTCGTGTTGATGACATGTGCATAGACTGCTGGGCAGTGTTATTGTGGCTTGGTTGTCAGTATGACACCAATATGGACTGCGGTGCAGTCTACGTGTGCCTTAGAGTGGTTGAGGACACACTCTGTGGTTTGTGTGTGTGGTAAAACAAAGTTCACTGGCTGCTGTGCAGTCTCACTGCCCTTTGTGTGGGTGGATACTAGTGTCACACACTACTGTACTGTCTCAATGTTAATTTACTTGCTGGATGCCGCATGCACAGTCTGCTGTGCTGTCTTACTGTTTCATTTAGGGCTTAAGGCACTGCTCCACCATGCTGGGCTGTCTCTCTTTAACCTATAAGGCTGGATGCCAGCCTCACAGACTGTGGTGTGGTCTGTGTGTCATGGCCAGTTGTATGCCATGTGCAGAGATTGAGCTGCATTCTCAATGTGGCAGGGGTAGGTGGATACCAGTGTCCCACACTGTATCAATGTCACACTATTGCTTTGTTTTCTTTTTTCAGTTCCCACTGAATTCGGTTTTACTTTGGTTTATGAAGTAACAAATGTGCGCTGTATGTTATTTTTCTGCAGACAAGGGGAAGGACCTTGCTATGGTTCTGGTGCTCACTGTCTATCTGACTATGCTAACGCTTTCCCTCTATCATGTGGCCTATAACAATATTGCCCTCGCTGTCCCACGACTCACCCATTATTGTCATTTATATGAGCAACTGCACTGGTGTCCCAGGGCAGTTATCGCTCATTCGTCTTGGGTTGCTTTATAGACAAAACTGTACGAAATGCCATCCCACCTGTCCTGTCTAACCTTCAGCCGGCTCCTCCCTCATACCAGCTATAATTTGCTGACTTGCACCCCCTCCTTGTCCCAAATATTCGCACGCTGTCAGGTGATTGTGCCTTTGCCATTTGTGCCCCTAAGCTCTGGAACACCCTACCTGCAACCATCAGATATTCCCCTATATATCCCATCTCTAAGCATTCCATCTGGTTGCGCCTAAAGTCTGCCTCAGCCTGTAACTGTCCCTAGGCTGACAAATCACCCCTTACCTTGCTTCCCAGCCCGTGTACCCACTATCACCCTCCCTCCTGGTCCCCTGCCTCCCTTTTGAACCCTAGTACAGGTTTTCTATCTGTCCTACATGACCTTCACCTCAGCACTTACCCTCCTCAGGATAGGACTATTTGTATCTGTAGTTCCTCTATGAAATGTAATTTTGTTTGCCTGTTCTTACAGCACCTGTTTCATTGTAACCCTATGTTCATTGCTTACATTTTACACTATTGCCAGTCATCTCATTGCCTGTACTTTTACATTTTTGTCAAGCCTTTGCACTGTTTGTAACCTTATGCTCTTGCTTTATTGTCAGTCCTTTGCACTGTTTGTAATCCATGTTCTTGTAATGTCTCAGATCGCACCTGAAAATAGGCATTCCTTGTCTAGTGTGCCTACCCAGTAAACAAAAGCTAATAAATAAATAAATCATGTATGTATTTCATATATATATATATATTACTGTATGTTATAAATCATGACATCTTTCTTAACCAATCAGGATTGTTCATTTCGAAGCATTCCAGGTGATGGGTGTGCCCCATGCATATAATTCTAAAATTCTGAGGTTCTAAGTTCAGTTGGCATAGCCTATTTCCAGTCATGGGCTTCTATAACTTTCTGCAAAGTAAAACATTTTGATTTTTATGTCAAATTCCATTTTTAAAAACTGAAGCCTTCAACATGATGTCATGATATGTTTATTTGTACAGTTCCTATGTCTCTCATGGTTATAAGAGTTACTTCTTTGAATGCTAGAACTACTCAGTTTCACTTTACAAGTCTCTCACCCAAAGAACTTGAGATTGCACTCTTATACCTACAAAAGATACAATAACTGTATATAAAGTGTAAACATATATAGAGAATAGTGCATGGGGAATCATACGCAACCAGCCTATTGTACCACAGAGGGGTTCTGATTACCTCAGACCTCGAGAGCAAAGCTCGAGAGGTCCATGGTAATCAGAACCCCAAGTTGGTACAATAGGCTGGTTGCGCATGAGGTTCCCCATGTGCTATTTTTTATAGTGTATAGTCCCCATTTTCGACTCCAGTTTTAATTTTTAAAATAGAAAAAAAAGTTTGTTGCTCCATCCTGCTGTTCAAGTTAGGGCATGCTTGCTAGGTGGTGTGCGTGGTTGCTAGAGAACAGATGTTACGCTGTTTAATGAGCAGCCTTCTATTGGCTGTCATTCCAGTGTGGGAGGGATTTAAAAAAAAAATAACATGGCGGTCGTAGTTCTTGCTAGGCGAGCGGGAGTTGGTTTGGGGATCGCTCGGTCGTTGTTTTTGTTAAAACTAAAAATATCTGGTTGATCCTGCATTTTCACAATATCTGGTTGGTCCTGCATCTTTTGAGGCTGTGATGCAACTGCTTCTACTGCTGCCGCCGGGAGTGTGGAACCTGCCATTTCCGCTGAGTAAAGGTAGGAGACTGAGTGCATGGAACCTCTAGAGGTTTTCAAAATGTTGTTCTACTGCAGTAGAGTACAATCGCATTCCATGACCTTTTTGAACTGCAGCAGAACAACATTTTTAGAACCTCCAGTTTCCATGCACAATAAGGGTCCACTATATACTATATTAAACATTGTATGGTCACTCTGCTTCAGGCACTGTACTGTGTGTCTCTGATAATCAGATGGGTGACTGCCAGTGCCACTGACTATGTAGCTGTTGCACCGTTGCTTTTCTGGGTGATTGTGTTTCACAGTGGCTTGCTTGTATGTATCCCAGATGCAGACAATTTTGCAGTCTCCATGTGGCATTGGTGTGTTGATGCCACCTGTACAGCATGTGTTGCAGAGTGTGACACGGCTGCTTGAATGCCTGTGTTCCATACTGCTGTGTGGTCCCACTGTGGATGGCAATGGTTTATGCCAGAGGCACAGACTGGCTTGCACTCTAAATGTGCATTTCAATGTTTTTACAGCTGCATGGGTGGATTCATGCTGATGCATTGCTATCAAATAGAAGGGAGAAGGGATGGCGGAAGCAAGTGACTGGATTGCTTCCCTGTTCTTCTGCAGTGCTGTAGTCAGTGCTTTACTATTATTTCTCCACCACCCCACCCCCCAGTGGCTGCAGTAGCCCTCTCCTCAGCAGGAGCACTGTTTGATTGTTGCCCTTCACTTCCATTTCACCAAATAAAAAAGAGCACGCTGGACCCCAGATGGCTGCCGTGAGCTCAGTGCACAGGTGTGACTTCACTTCTGCAGTTGCGCATACATGATGTCATTTCTGCAGAAGCGGTGAAGTCACACATGTGTATGGAGCTCATGGTGGCCGTCTTAGACACGGTGGGATGTTTTTTTCTGGCAAAACAAAACTGCTTTTTGTTCTTGGAGCCCCATGAGTGCTCTTAAAATGGAATAGCAGCCGTGTTGGCTCTGACCAGAGTTTGTTTAACAGTGTCCAAGCCTGCTTTTCATTATCAACGTGACTTCTTTTCTGGATGATGCAGTCATGTACTGGGGTTCATCGTCAGTGTCACTTTGGTTGGTGGGTGCCACTGTCCTACTGCTGTGCCTTCTAATGCTATCATTTTGGTCTGTGTGCCATGGTGAAATATGGTGGTAACGTATCAAGTTGTCCTTGCTGTGTGGGTGGTGCCTTCACCGAAGGTGTAACAGTGAGTCTGTAAAAATGCTGTTTTTTTTTGGCATTACCTTGCAATTATTTATATTGGTTAACAGCTGCATTCCCTCAAAGAATGTCATTACTAACTTTCATGGACCTGTTTTGTCCCTCATCAGCTGCTTACTATCATATCTCTGTTCGGTGAAACTGTGGATGTCTGTCTGTGAAATGAAAATGTCATAGTTTCAGGAACAGAAATCAGTTTACCTTTACGGTTTGTTTCTTCTTGTAATCTGTATTCGTTTTGTTACAACTAGTAGTGTGGTGGGTAGGTAACTGGCTGGTGGCAGGACACAGAGGGTGGTGGTAAATGGCTGTCACTCCACAGAGGGAAGAGTGACCAGTGGGGTACCACAGGGATCAGTGCTGGGACCGGTCCTATTCAACATCTTCATCAGTGACATTGCACAGGATATAGAAGGCAGAATTTCACTGTTCGCTGATGACACAAAGCTCTGTAACAGAGTAGACACACCAGAGGTGTAGACAGAATGAGAAGGACCTGCAGAAACTTGAAGAATGGTCAAGGGTTTGGCAGTTGAAATTCAATGCAAAGAAGTGCAAGATAATGCATATGGGGACAAAACCCTGGCACAATATATCAGTTGGGGGTGAGGATAGCATGCACCAAGCAGGAAAGGGATCTTGGGGTTGTCATCTCTGATGACCTCAAGGTAGGGAAACAGTGTGACAAGGCATCAGGTAAAGCAAATAGGATGCTGGGATGTATAGGCAGGGCATCACCAGCAGGAAAAGGAGGTCATAATTCCGCTATACAAGACACTAGTGAGGCCCCACCTGGAGTACAGTGTACAGTTCTGGAGACCATACCTACGTAAGGACATAGACAGGGTAGAGAAGGTTCAGAGGAGGGCAACAAAGATGGTGCATGGGTTGCATCACAAATCCTATGAAGACAGGTTGAAGGAACTGAACATGTACTCCCTGGAGGAGAGGAGGAGAGAGGGATATGATAGAGACATACAAGTATCTTACAGGGAGGAACAGGGTGCAGGAAAACACTATTTTAAGCGAAAAAGATGTTTCAGGACTAGAGGGCATGGGATGAAGTTGGAGGAGGACGATTCAGAGGAAACATGAGAAAGAATTTCTTCACAGAACGGGTGGTGGACAAGTGGAACACCCTGCCAGAGGAAGTGGTGGGTGAAACAATCACGGATTTAAGAATGCATGGGATAGACATAAAGGAATTCTAGAGGTCAGGGTAAGGGAAATAGACTTCTAGGAAAACAAACTGAACTTACAAGCTCAAATGGGCAGACTAGGTGGGCCATAGGCCCTTATCTGCCGACACTGTCTATGTATCTATGTATCTATGTATATTAATAACAAATGTATTCCTGGTGAAGTGAAATATTTGTAGTGATCATTTCTTGTTTACATCTATAGGCGTTAATATGGTGTCTGCACCAACATGGATGATGTTCTTGAATGCATTTGCTCTTACAAGATTGAGCGTATGACCTGAAGGCATGATGATGAAGTTATCGGCATCACAGTGCACTGCAATTTCCATCCTGGTGGAGGCGTGATGATGAAGTTATCGGCATCACAGTGCACTGCAATTTCCATCCCGGTGTGCTTGATCCCAGTGTACTACAAATTGCATACTGCAACTACCGCCAGCAGTGCGATGGTGGTAACACACCACCAAACCTATAAGAGTAAGCAACAGTGTTGTATTTGTATATGGTAGCGGTTTTATTGTTTATAAGTACAGTATCTTGTTGATAGTGATTATGCCATTTTTGTAGGTAAAAGTTTTTGTTCCAACGTAAAAATGTCACTGACCATGACATGCAGCGATAACAACACATTTTATCTCATGATACATCAGTGTGCCAAGTTTATGTAAATTGTCTGCATGAACATTAATCATGTCACATATACCACAGCATGTTAATAAGGTTGTTTGTGGTGAGTCACAGTGCTGTCTTTTTATTTGTTTGTTATATGATGCTTTGTCCCTCTGCAGCCCAACCAGACCCATCACCTGGAACTTACCTCTACCTTGTAGTTCCCCTATGGATGACTCTGCCTCATGGGAAAGGCTGTTGGGGGGGGCTGGGCCCATACTCCCCCCAACAGAGATGCAGTGTCAGTGAGCAAAGTGGAGAACCCAGTCAGCGATACAGGGCCTGCGGCGGACAGCATCGTGCTTCATTCAGGAGGTTTCCATTTTCCTGTCCTGCTCCCTGACATTGGGAAGCCCTTAACCAATACACTGCATCATGCCACCAGCCATCCCCTGACCCTTGGCTCCTGCTGCACCACCACCACCAGTGGTCACACAGGTGGCAGTGTTGCAGCAGAGATGAGACTAGACTCCCTCCCACCCCAGAGGTGGTGAGCATTCATGGGGCACTCAGCTGTCCTCCCCCGGCTGGCCCTCTGATGTCCCATTGATGTCTCTGGCTCGTTTCTGAGCCCAGGTCATCAGGGTCACAATCGGCAGTACCACCACTACACTGGTGGGCCAGCACAACACTCTCTTATATTGTTTTAGCTATGTACCAATGCCACCAAGTGCAATGTATGTATTTAAAAACTGTTTCAGTTTAGGAATGCTTTCTTTGTAGAGTATGTCAATGACAGTATTTGTGTGTAACTCCCATTTTTCCCAGCCTACAAAGTACCGATACACTGGTTATCACCACCTGGTATGCTGTTGTTGGGGTTATCTGACGCATTCTAAACCAGACAGAATAACACCGCCATGATTTGTATGACTCAGCTTGAAGTATGTGGCACTAATAACACATTCTTATTATTGTGGTTTCTCTACTATCCCAGCAGTTATAAGATGTTGTGATGCAACAAAGGGTAACAGATTATTATCTTCACAGAACTGCAGTGTAAAACAGATTGATATTAGCTGAACATGTTTATCAAAAACAAATGACATAACCTATATAAATAACTATTTCATTTTTGGGAGGGTAGAAACATTGTGTTGCAAGTGACATAACAGCAGTACTGACAAACATTTAATCACATGTTTCAAAGACTTTAACTGATTTTCAGTAGTGTTTGGAGAAAAAAAAACCCCTGTCTGCTGCACCTGCCTCCCTTGCAGGTATTGTTCGCCTATGTATGTGAGGCAGTTATGTCATAGTGATTAAGAGCAGTAAGCTGCAAAGCTGGAGACCTGGGTTTGAATCCTACAACAACCACCACTTGCATACTGTGGGACCATGAGCAAGTCACTTAACTTCCCTGTGCTCCTAGGATGCACCTAGAAATATGTCTTGGCTTATAGTGTCCTGGCCAAAAATTATAAACAAACAAAACAAAAAAAAAACACAATGTGCAGTGTATAACAAGTATCACCTACTCAGAAAATATGAAAAACATCACTTTATTACTCAGAAGGTGAGATAAATCAACACTGTTGAAGCTGATGAGACCCAGGAATTGTAATACCAAACAAGCATTTAAACAACATCTGTTAACACGTGATAAAAACAGTAACTGTCATTTTCCGTAGATGGCCCTGGGATTAATCTGAAGTCCTGTGTCGTGAAGTTCGAACTGCTGTTCCATTTTTTATCAATGTGTCACCAAATGCTGGTTACATGCTTCTTTTGCAGAACAATTCATGTGTGTCTCAGCAGCATTATTTAGCATTGCTTGTTCTGTTTCTGTGGAATAGCAGTTATGTTTTTTTTATAATTCATTAGAGACTACCTGGTAATTAGTATATAGTTCCCACTGGGTCCTATATTACTCCAAATTATACAATGGCAAGAAAGAATCCTGGCTTCTGGTTGGTCAGTTGGCCACCACAGCAGGGATGTAATCCTGGCATAACATCCCTGCTGATTGTTATTGCCATATCTTTATCATTATCATCTTCTCTTAGTCTGGAAAAATATTTTTGTTACTTAACAAAAACATTCTTTAAAATTATTTTATTTGTTCTGCATATAACAACAAGTCTTTGTATGATAAGAATAATGCCCTCCAGGGTGGGTTTTATGGTGGGATAACATCCCTTCTCGGGTATTGGATGCCCTTGGCCACTGGCCTCGGGCCTAACCACCCAAGGCAGGATGTTATCCCAGCATAATACCCACCCTGTCGGGCATTATTCCTTTAATCACAGCACACCAGTATGGTGTTCTCCTGCTGTTTGTTATCCAGGTGCCCATCTATCAGTGAGCTGCATCACAACTGCAATTGCACAGTTATAGCAACACTGAAGAAATGCATACAACAGAGAAAGCATGAGATTGCTGACCTATAGCCTAACTTGCATATATTAAAAAATGTGGCATAAGTACCACAAATCAATTATTTCATATTCAGACCACTAACAACATCAAGAAATGCAACATTTGACAGCATGATGAACTAGTAAGATCTCACTATTATCAAAACATGAAAGACTGTTATGGCCACGCCTTACTTTTTCACTCAGAAAGATGTAACACTGTTCACAAAACCAGCAGCTTTGTCCAGTCAGACTACAGGACATGAGTGTCTTTGGGCCTGCACCCACCTCCCAAAAACCAGGTACAGGACTCTAAATCCACAGACATATCAACATGGTATTAACCAGCAAGTTCACTCAAGTTGGCCCAAGAGACATAACTGTCTTTGGGCCTTCACCTAACCCAAATATCAGGCACTGAACTGTAAACTGGAGGACTGGGGGGGGGGATGTTCAGAAAATAGATGAGGAGACACTTTCTCACACAGAGGGTGGTGACGGCATGGAATGCTCTGCCTGAGGAACTGGTTTCTCAAACATCAGTAGAGGAATTTAAGAGGGAGTGGGTCAGGGTCAAAGGCATAATCAGAATGGGGAAGTTGGGGGTAACTCAGATAGTGCAAACAGTGTGAAAGGGGTAGAATGGGTTGGGGGACAGTATCACTACTCAACACTGAGAGCTGCACACTTGAGCAGACTTGAGAGACCGTATGGCCTGTATCTGCTGGCTTCATCATATGTTCATAACTCCAACGACATGGCAACATGGCATCAACCAGCAAGTCTTGGAGGTGGCATATTTGGACCTATGCTCCCCCCAATTCAGGTACCGAACTGTAAACCAACATACATAGCAGCTTGGTACCAACTAGCAAGTTTGCCCAGTTGGACCAGAGGACATAAATATTTTTGGGCCTGCATCCACCCAAAACCAGGTACAGGACTCTAAACTCACCGACATGGCAACATTGAACCAACCAACAGGTTCTGGAGTCAGACCAAGAGACATCAGTGTTTTTGGGCCTGTGCCCCCCTAAATCAGGTACCGGACTGTAAATCCACTAAAGGGGCAATTTGGTACCAACCAGAAAGTTCACTGAGTCTGAACAAGGGACTGGAGTGTCTTTAGGCCTGTGCCACCCCACCTCAAAATCAGGTATTGGACTGTAAACCCACTGACATAGCAACATGGAGCTATCAAGCAAGTTTTTGAGTAGGACAAAGAGACATGAGTGTCTTTGGGCCTCGTGTCCCCCTCCAATCAGGTACCGGACTCAAAACCTACCTATGTGGTAATTTGGTACCATTTAGCAAGTTTATGTGTCAGACCAGGGGACTTGTGTGTTGGCCTGTGCTCCCACCCCTCTAATAAGGTACTAGACTCTAAATCCTCCTGCATGGCAACATGGTACAGTACCAACCAGCAAGTTTACTAAGTTGGATCAGGGGCTTTGAGTGTTTTTAGGTCTGTGTTCCCCCCAAATCAGATACCGTAGTCTAAATGCCCCTGTTTGGCAACTTGATACCAACCAGCAAGTTCACCAAATCTGAACAAGGGTCTGGAGTGTTTTTGGACCTGTGCAACCCCCTCCCCACACACACACAAACCAGATACTGGACTGTAAACCCACTGACATGACAGTATGGTACCATCCAGAAAATGTTTGAGTCAGATGAGGAGACATAAGTGTATTTGGGCCTCTACCCCCCTTCCCAAATCAGGTACCAGACTTGAAACCCACCTACATGGCAACTTGGTACCATCCAGCCAGTTTTTGAGTTGAACCAAGGGACATTAGTTTGTTTGGACTTGTGCCCCCCCAAAATCAGATACTAGAGTCAAAGCCCACCTACACAACAACATGGTACCAACCAGCAAGTTTTGCAAGTTGGACCAGGGGACATGAGTGTCTTGGGACCTGCGCCCCACCAAATCAGGTACCATACTCTAAACCCACCTATGTGGTCACTGGATGCCAACCAGCAAGTTCGCTGAATTGGTTCAGGGGATATGAGTGTCTTTGGATCTGTCCCCCCCCCCAAAAAAACAAGGTACACCCATTTACATGGCAACATGGTACCAGCCCAAAACATTTTACTTACCCTTGAAACAAACATGTCAGAAGCTCAGCTACAGTATGACATCTTCAAAGGCTCTTCTGAAGAGGATGACTGTTTGGGTTTGACTTGGGATGAAGATGCTGATTCAGATTCTTCTGGGTCTGGTGTTTCGAATAGCAGTCTTTTTAATTTAAAAAATTTGTCAGATTTAATTCTGTATTGCATTAGATTCTCAATTTTTTATCTAAGAAATGCACAGAGCAGATATGTGGAGAAACAACTGACTGGAATTTCTTTGGGCCTGTGCCTCCAATCCCAAGAACAATCGAGCTGTACAAACTAATAAACTTTTAAACTGCTGTGGGGACATGCCACATTTTTGGAATTCAAGTATGCAATGTTTTCAGTGGGTGTATTTTTATATTCACCCACAACATAATAGTTTACCATATTGAAAGTGGTGGAGTAGATGAAACACCACAGTAATTAGAGGAATAAATTAAAGCAGACCAATCATAACACAACAATGAATTTGTTATGATTAATATATTCTGAAGACTAATGAAGTAAGTAGATAGCCAGTGACCGCATGTGAAGATCACAGTACAACAGGCAATATGTGGAGACAAGCACACAATATACTGAGCACAGACCAGCCCGGTGGCACTGAGGGTTGAGACGCTGGATGCCACATCTCGCACCATGCTGGTGACCCAGGTTTGGGAATGGACTCGGGCTGCTGGGGGCTGGCAGGGGAGAGGAAGAATTGAGCATCCCACGACTGGTTTCCTTCCTCTGGGGTGGTGGCAATGGTGCATTGTACTGCAGCGGCAACAGGCGGAGGCCAGCCACATTACAGTGGCATGCCTAGAAGGAAAGGGAGTGTGGCGGGCATCAGCACGGACGTGCTTAGATGCCATTGCACATCTGGCTCCCTGGGAACCAGAAAAGTGGAAAATGTCGGGGCGACCTCTGCGACTGATGGCTGTGCCCTACGCCTCTGGACATGAGAGGTGCCTTTGTTGGGGTGTGGCCGACCCAGTGCGATGGAGCATTTTGCACACTAGACCAGGTCTGGGGGTGCTGGCAGCCAGAGGTCATGGGGCCCGCTCGGCTAGGGAGAAAGTATTCGAATATATAAAAAAATTATACTGAGCACAGAAAAGTTATTTAGAACAATATAATGTATAAACATATTGGTTTATAACAATGTAACATAAATAAACAATTACATCCCAGATAATGAACAGGTGAGGATAATTGGATAAGAAATGAACTGTGTAGAAATATGCTTACAGTACAAGTCTGCAGAACAGTGCAGCATGTGTTGGCGGCCACATCAAGTAATAGCCAGCAACAGACGTTGATAGTATTATGCCCACAGAAAACATAAGATTACATATAATGCATTCATAAATGCAAGATCTAAATAAATCCCAAAGCAGAGCTGCCACTTCTCTTCTGATAGTGAGAGAAGAACTTTCACTCCCCCGATGATTGCCAGCAGTGAAAAGCTTAATGCATGCTCTTCAGTAACTTTCCAGCTTAATCACAACGTGGAGTGAGTGAAAGTGATGCAGCGCTCACTCCCATAGTGTGGTTTGAAGGCATGACTGCACTAGAAGGCTATCAGAAAAAATACATACAGTGCAAACTGAGCTGCAGAAAAGTGACAGGCAAGTGAAACAGGCAATCATATTCACAAAACACTTGCTCTGTCAACATCTTTTTGCAATGGGAGAACAAAATATAACTAAAAAGAAACAAAGAATAAAGATAAAAAATACTTTTAAAACAGTGTATATAAAAATAGTAATATATAGTAAATATAACACATCAGTTATAGTCAGTCTCATACTGACAATAACATAGTGAGTTGTTTTCCCAAGTTACATATCTGGGATATGTACCATATAATGTTTTATGCAGGTCTTGTAGCTGCATAAAATAAGTTACAAGTAGATGGTACATGTGTTAGTAAGCAATATACAACACAGACTATTACATATGAACTTACGAATGTGCCAGCAGAAACAGTCACCCTGGTCTATCAATGTCTGCTTGATTGTGCAGCTAGCACCCTAGGTTGCAGCTGCCCCACCTCCCACCTGCCCCATCCCTCCTTGGTTGTTCACCTGCTCCCCCACTCTTACCCACCCTCGCTCTCTCTCCCATGCCCTCTTGAAGCTATTGACATTCTTGCTTGATATCACCTTATCTAGTAGGGTGTTCCACGTCGACACCACTCTCTCTGTGAAGTAATGCCTTCTCATCTACCTCCTGAATCTTCCCCTCTCTATTCTCAGCTCGTGCACCCTGGTATCTCTTCCATTCCTTAGTTTAAACACCCCGTCCACTTCCCTCTTGTTAATTCCCTTCAGGTACTTGAAGGTTTCAATCATGTCCCCCCATCCCTTCTGTTCTCCAGGGTGTACATATTCAGTTCTTCCAGCCTATTCTTGTAGTCCTTACCCTCTATCCCCGAATAATTCTCATCGCCCTCCGCTGCATTCCCTCCAGCAGCTTGACATCCTGTTTCAGGTGTGGTCTCCAGAACTGCACACAGTATTCCAGGTGCAGTCTGACCAGTAACCTGTAGAGGGGCAAGATCACCTCCCTGCACCTGGATGTGAACCCCCTCGCTATACACCCCAGCATCTTGTTCACCTTTGCTGCCACTTTCCTGCATTAGGCAGTATTGTTCATGCTCCCTGTTACCATTACCCCAGGTCCTTTTCCTCCTCTGTGATCCCCAGGTTCACCCCCAGCCAGTACTCTCTCCTTGAGTTCTTTGTCCTGAAGTGCATTGCCTTGCACTTCTTCGCATTGAACCCCAGCTGCCACCTCTCTGACCACCCCTGCAGCTTGGTAAGGTCCTCCTGTAGTTGCTTCCAACCTTCTTCCCTGTCCACTACTGTACCCATTTTGGTGTCATCTATGAACAGGCTAACCCTGCTCACCATCCCATGTGCAGTGTCCAAGATGAATAGCCCAAAAAGCACCAGGCCCAGCACTGAGCCTTGTGGCACCCCGCTTCTCACTGGTCTAGGTTCAAAGAATTTCCCACCCACCACCACCCGTTATATCCTACCACTTATACAGTTAGTAATCCAGGATGCCATCTTTGTCCCCATTCCCACTCCAGTTAGCATCCCCCCCAGCTGCTCGTGGGGCACTGAATCAAAGGCCTTGCTGAAGTCCAGGTATATGATATCCACTGCATGGCCCAAATCCAGTTCTCTTTTTACCCAGACATAATATTGAATAAGGTTAGATTGGCAGGATCTCCCTGAAACAAATTCATGTTTTCTCCCATCCTGGAGGTTATTGTCCTCCAGAAATGCCACCAGCCTTTCTTTTATTATCGCATCCATGAGCTTGCCTACTATGGATGTGAGACTGACTGACCTATAGTTCCCCGGCTCATCTCTTGACCTGCTTTTGTGTATTGGTACCACACGGACCGATCTCCAGTCCTGCGACACATCACCTGTTTCCAGGGAGGAGCTGAACAGGTCTGCTAGTGGGTCTGCCAGAACCTCTGCCATCTCCCATAGCACTCTGGGGTGGATACCATCCGGCCCAGGTGCTTTTTCCACTTTTAGCACCCTCAGGCCCTCTAATACTTTACTACTCTCAAGCCTGCCATCCATCACTTCCTCCCCCCTCCCCACCCCCACTCCCATTCCTGGGTGATATTGGTTCCCCTTTTTCCTGCATGAACACTGAGCAAAAATATTAATTCAGTGCTTCCGCTTGTTCGTACCCCTTCTCCACCCACTCCACCCTTTTTATCCTCACTATACTATCCCTGAATTTCCTTTTCTTCCTTACATATCTAAAAAGTCTTTCTCCCCTCCTTTTATTCCCTGTGCTAACCTGAATTCTCTTGTGGCTTTTGCTCCCCTCACCCTCCTGGTCACTTCCCTAGACCAGCTTGCATACTCATCTCTGTCCTCCTCCTTTCCTGTCCTTCTAAACTGCAGGTACATTGCTCTTTTTGCCCTCACCCCCCCCCTTCACCTCCCTGTTTAGCCAGCAAGTTTTTTTTTGCTCTGCTCTTCTTACTCTGTTGCTTGATACATGTTTCTATTGCCTCTATGATTCCTCTTTTAATTACAATGAAGCCCACCAGAATGAAGTGCAGCACTGCAGAATTCTGCAATAGAGTTACTGCAGTAAACAATGCAATTTCAATGGTAATTAATCCCTTTTGTCATGCAGTAAACCTATCACACTGCTCTTCATTCTGATGGGCTTCACTGTATGTCCCATTTCTGTTCCACTTCCATCCCCTGCTTTAAGTCCTCGAGCCTCCCCTTCAGCAACTCCTGAAATCTGCCCTTCTCCTGAAATCCACTACCTTTGTTACTGATCCCTCTGGTTTTCTGCTCATCACGATATTTAAACCACACCATTTGGTGTTTGCTGTCAGCTAACGGGTCCTCTACCCTTACTTCCCTCACTGCCTCACCATTTAATAGTACTAGGTCTAGTGTGTTCCCCATCCTAGTGACCCCAGCAACCAGCTATGTCAGGAACCCCTCCTGGATCGTGTCCAGAAGCACCTGATCCCTTGTGCTGGAGATGACCGGAATACTGCAGTCCACTTCTAGCAGATTGAAATCCCCCACTATGACTACAGTACGTTCCTCATCCTACATACCCATTTGATTTGATCTGCTGGTTCCCTGTCCAGTTACTCCACCTGGGATGGCTGCCTGTGTACCACCCCAACCCTCAGCTTCCTTTCCTTGGAGTCCAGGAGCTGCATCCAAAATGCCTCTGTTCTCCTTTCCTTTCCCTCATGCATTTGATCCTGTCCCTCACATAGATTGCCACCCCACTCCCATCCCCTCCCCTCCCCATGATCCTTCCTGCACAGTTTGAATCCTGGTCTTGTCAGGTCCCAATCCCAGCACTCAGTGGCCCATGTTACTGTGATGGCCACTGTAGCCACCCTCCACTGCCAAGAGCTCCTGTAATTCAGCTGTTTTGTTGCTATTAAATGTATGTCATACTATACACAGGTTCCAAAACAATATTCACCCACAAATATAGGAGGCCGTGGTAAGTGTGCATGTAAGCATTGGACCTTCAGAGAGACACATAACCCAGCACAGCCTTGTAGGGCAGTGATAGACCAGTGGTTTGGCCTTGTGTGACCAGCATGGTACAAGCAATCAGTTTGTGAGCTGGTAATCAGTTTGGTTAGTAGGTTTCAGAATGTGCTAACCAATTCAATATTTTTAGTGGCCATCATTTTTAAGGGCTAAAGAATCACTTTCTGTGCAGCTACCCAGTTGGTTAATAAGTATCAAAATGTGGTAGCAAAGACAACTGTTTTACTAGCTACTGGCCACCTGGCTAACTGATTTGTCCCATCCCAGTCATGATGGAATGGGAGGGGTGAGGGTGGGGATTAGGATTGCTATATACCAATTTTTAATATGCTTACCGTGTACGAGGTTCCATACCATTGTTGCGTGGCCCTGTACCTGTAGACTGTACTTGGATCATGAGGGTAAGGGACATGGTAAGGTGGGTGGAAGTTAGACATAAGAACCCTAATAGTATATTTCCAAACTTTGTGGGAATTGTTTTCACAACCCTAATAATTTATTGTCAGCCACTGTGCAGTTTGTGTTTTGTGTGGTAGCAACCCTAGTGAGCATTAACTTTTTTTTTGCCATAAATACACAGATTTCTTTCTTTCTTTCTTTCTTTCTTTCTTTCTTTCTTTCTTTCTTTCTTTCTTTCTTTCTTTCTTTCCTTCTTTCCTTCTTTCCTTCTCTCTCTCTCTCTCCTTCCTTCCTTCCTTCCTTCTTTTTTCTTAGCGGCAGCTAGATCTGGGGCTAACTCACCCCCAGACACAACATTACATTACTGACTGGCAACTAAAATGGTACAGCTAAGGGCTCCCACTATACTGCTGCATACCATTTAATGGGTGTCTGCAACTACAGTGTGGAGTAATGCTTGTGCAACATGTTGATTGCTGAAGGCTAGTTGTATGATTTAATTATTTGACTGTCAGATATCTTTTCTTTGGCCAGTCACACTCCCTGTCCTCTGAAGGACTGCCCCCCTGTTGGTTACCGTGAATGGGTTCTGCTACTAGAGATGCCAAGGGCACATGATTGCTTTGGCTACAGGTACTTTAGAAAGGAGCTCAAGGAGAGAAGCAGGCCACTAGAGGAGGAAGAAGAGTGGATATTGGGAAAGAACAAATTACGCTTCCAAGGAAGCTGGCTTGTATAGCCTAGGAAGTGGGTATGACAAGGTTGTTCCTGCCCATCAAACTTCAGGCATTGTCTTTCATTTAATGGGTGTACAGAACCTCAGTGTGGTTGTATCTCAGCAGGTGAAACATGCTGAAAAATCCAGGTGTGGAATACATCATGAGGGAAGGGAGAAGTACCGATGACAACCAAATTAGAAAGGGACCTGGGGTAGTCATAACAGATGACCTGAAGGTAGCCAAGCAATGTGAGAAGGCACTGAGGAAAGCTGGAGGGATGCTGGGTGCATAGGGAAAGGGATCTCTAGCAGAAAACAGGAGGTGGTGATGCCACTGTACAGACAGTTGATGAGACCTCATCTAGCCTACTGTGTTCAGTTCTGGAGACCACATCTCTGAACAGACATAGACAGTGCGGAGGCAGTCCAGAGAAGAGCAACAAAAGTGGTGAAAGGACTGCACCAGAAACCATATGAGGAGAGACTGAAGACCTCAATAGGTATACCTTGGAGGAAAGGAGGGAGAAGGGGCCATATGATAGAGATATTCAAGAACCTCAAGGGGATGAACAAAGTTCAAGATGGCAGCATATTTCAAAAAAAAGAGATGTGCAAGAACAAGAGGTCCCAATATGAGGCTAGAGGGGAAGACTCATGGGCAATGAGAGATATTTTTTCATGGAAAGGGTGGTAAATGCATGGAACAGCCTCACTGCAGAGGTCATAGAGGCAAAAACGTACAGAAAGCAATCTTATGAAACAGAGATGTTGCAAAGTTTTCATTTACTGGTGATGATGTTGTGAAGTTAGAAACATTACCCTTCTCAAAGACTTCACAAAGTAACCCTGCTTTGCCAAATTTAGGATGTAGCACACATAGCAAAAGTATGCAAGGTGTGTTGCCTGCAAAGTCAGCACTACTTTATAGAGGGTAAATAGCTGAGCAGGTGTCATAGTGATCAAAAGGTTGATCTCCTGGCTGCATTGCTGTAGGAAACACAGGGATGTAACCATGTTATAGCATGCAGTACTAGCCTATTAGGCGAAGGACTACTAGGACGTGTCTCAATTATTCTGTGAAGAACATCAGACAACTGCTTGGTTTAGAGTAGCTATTTTTGATAGCATGTGATTAGAGTACTCCCAGGTGCAATTAGAAGTGAGATGAAAGTGGAATGGGTTTAACATATATACTGTGCAGTATATTTTTCCACACATGTATTGGTGCAGTTATAGTGAGCATACTCTTGCTGCTCAAAGCTATGTTTACAAGTGAGCTGGGTTTCAAAAAGGGTTTTCACACAGATATTTTTCCTGAGAGCATTCTCAGTGCTGGTAGCTGTAACTGGAAGTGAAGTGAAAGTGAGCTGATGTTGAGAGAGACTTCTAATTGTGCTGTAAAGATGATGTAGGGGCATACAGCAGCCCACAGGTGTAAGATGCCACTTCATTCAAAACATGCTGGTCTGACGTTTGTTGTGGCTGGCAGAGAAGCTGCTAAAGCAGCCAACATGAGAGGCCTCCAGTGTTTCAAAAATGTGTTCCTGACATATTTATTATGGCTGGCAGAATACCAGGCCCTGCAACTCATGTGAAAGGTCACCACTGTTCCAAAAAAAAATAATGCCTGTCTGGGATGTATAGAGGAGGGGCCTTGTGCTTACTGAAGCTAGGCCCAGTGGAATGTTTTTTTTTTACATTAAATATTTTTGCATGTGAGGAGCCCCTGTTGGCATTCCTGGAAGAGGTATTTCTCTGTGGCTACAAAAATAAAGATTCCATGTTGCCACAGCGACAGGAATATCGGCAACCTCCCCTACAGCGACCCATGTTCGTCAACATCCCTGACGCCGCCAACTCCAGTCCCTGACTGGAAAATGCACCAACACACTATCAGAGTTCATGCGGGGGAGGGGCTGTGCCCCCCCACTCCCCCCATACTCTGCCCCCCCACCCCCTAGACTAAAGGACTCCAACTCCCGGGGGGGGGGATGGATTTCAGGGGAGAACAATCAAACTCCAGAGTTGATGACTCCGGTATCACTCCAGCAACCCG
Source organism: Neoceratodus forsteri (assembly GCA_016271365.2). Classification (NCBI taxonomy): domain Eukaryota; kingdom Metazoa; phylum Chordata; order Ceratodontiformes; family Ceratodontidae; genus Neoceratodus; species Neoceratodus forsteri. Next base: position 1,093,160,758 of record CM057459.1, read on the forward strand.
GTCAACACTGTGGGTGCCTACGAGTTGCTGTTGCTGTAACAGCGTCACTTTAAGAGCATCGCTGTTACAACAGTATACCAAAAATAATCATGCACTATATACTTATTGTGTTTGCCTGCTTTCCATGGTAGTTGGTGGCTGGTACTATTTTTCTGGTCTGTTCTCAAGTGTTTACTGTGCACATCTAGTCTTGGGATGGGTATTTTCTTGCTGCCTGGTGGAATCGACCCCTGAGGAGGACAGGCTTACCCTGAAGTGCTCATAAGTATTTTTTAAGATGCTCTGACCAATGGACTCACTCATGAATTTATTTTATTGTATTCTATTCATAACTGGGTAAGGCCCACTAGGCACAAGTGCCTGTTTTCAGGGGTGACCCTGGAGCACTGGGGTGGTTAAGTGACTTGCTCAGAGTCGCACAGTATGGAAGTGCTGTTTTGATCAAATTGGTCATCTTTATTATCTTCATATTTGCATACCCCTTCTCCATCTTCAATATCTGCATTGGAACCAGGCAGAAGTTAGGCTGGACTTCTGATTCAGACTTTTTTTTTTGCCTGTGTCAAGAGGAAGATGTAATGTTATTTGGGATTAGATGACTATTCATTTTTATGGATGTGAGTCAACCATTTTGGGTGACTTGTTTGTTTGTTTATCTATCAATAATTGTGGATCCTGATGAACTGAACACTTTTTCAGAACTGATATTAGATGGTGTGCAGCTCAAATGATGTATTTTATTGCCACTGAAGACAACTCTGTCCTCTCCTGAACTTTGTTTCTCAATACAAGAGTAGCTCCTCATCATTTTTTATTTTTATCCAGGAGATGACCTGGGCACAGCCCTGTGTCAGTCATGCCTGACAAATTTACAGACAGTTTAGACGACAAACAATAAAAATAAAAACGAAATGAAATATGAAATGCATGCTGAAAATAGAGTTCTAACAGATGCTTCGACTATAGGTCTTCTTCAGGAATTATCTATAAAGGCAGAAAGCAAGGATAGTGGAGAGGTAACAGGAATTAAGGGACATATATGTGAAGAGAAAAAAACAGAGAGGTGGATCTAGGAGAAAAAGTGGTAATAGGCAAGGTAATAACAGAAGCTGGAAAATGAAAAAGGTGATGATAAAGATAGAGAGGCATAGTAGAAGGGAATGAGCTAAGGAGTCATCAAGTAGGGTCTAATTAACTGGGTATAGTAAGAAGGCTGAATGGTGACAAGGTGGAGGACTGAGACAAGGACATCTGCAGAAAATGAAAATGGATATGCACTCGTAGATGGAAGGGCCATGTGAGTATGCCCACACACACCCTAAATGGAAGTGTGTGCAGGCATACCCACACGTGAATGTACCATGCTCACGTAAAAGCAAAAATATGATGGAGTAAAAAGGACAAACTTTAGTGATAAATAGTATTGTGTGGAATGTTCAGATTAGACAAAGGAATTCTGCAGAATTTCAATAAATTCCATGGAAATCCATCAGTAGTGGAATTCCAACATTCTCACGTGAAATGTTTTTCACGTATTAATAATCTGCATCTTACATAGCCTGCACAATTTTAACTTCCAATTGTGGTATGTAGTAAGCAGCAGTGAGGTCGGTTAGCTCCTGAGTGCTTTTTTATTATTTTATGTATTTGTATAGCCTAATCTACCAGAAACGAAGCGTGGGACTTGGGACACCACAGTTAGATGATTTGGAGGACAGAACACATTAAATCTTCAGTCCACTGGTTGGGGGAGGGCAGTGATGATGGGGGCTTCACAAACAGCAAGAATGGCCATGGTGCTTGATATGCAGGACTTGGTCACCCTTTACTCCAAAGCTGACTTTTCAATTTCAGAGTTCATCAGTTTTCAAGGGAGATTAAAGCTTTCCCTCTAGATTATCCTCTAGAAACATAGAAACATAGAATTTGATGGCAGATAAGGACCGCTTGGTCCACCCAGTCTGCCCATTTCCCTACCTAATGGATAAGCTGCAGATCCTAGTTAACCAGCAGCCTACTTCTTCCTACCCCCACCCCCTAGAATTGCCTTATGACTGTCCCATGCATGCTTGAATTCCACCACTGTTTTTGACTCTACAACCTCCTCCAGAAGACCATTCCATGCATCCACAACCCTCTCTGTGAAAAAATACTTCCTTAAATTACCTCTGAGCCTTCATCTTCAAATTGTGCCTCTTGTTCTTGCACACTTCCTTTTTGAAAGATGCTACCTCTTGGACTTTGTTGATTCCTTGAGTACTTGAAAGTTTCTATCATGTCCCCCCTCTCCCTCCTTTCCTCGAGGCTATGCATATTAAGCTCCTTAAGTCTCTCTTTATATGTCTTCCGGTGCAGACCCTGCACCATCTTAGTTGCCTTCCTCTGGACAGCTTCCATCCTGTCTATATATTTGCAGAGATTGGGTCTCCAGAACTGCATGCAGTACTCCAGATGGGGTCTGACCAGCTGTCTGTACAGGGGTATAATAACTTCCTGTTTTCTACTGGTGATGCCTCTCCTGGTGAGCTCTCTTGCCCTTCAACACAAGTCTACCAAGAGCAGAGCTGTAGTTATGGGAGGTGGAGAGTTGGCTAGATGTAAAGTGAGGATGCACAGCTCAACATTTATCCAAATTTGAGCAGTTACAGAATAAAATAGTGAATATGGAGAGTCAGAAGAGGTGTAATCCTAGTTATGCACTTGAAAGACAAAGCAGAAGAGAAACCATAGCATTGGTCAAGTGTACCATGCCAACTGATGAGCGTAGCAAAGCATGCGACAGCCCACAACAGTATCCCTCAGCTCAGGTACAACCCAGTTCAAGAAATATGCATGGGAATGAACTTTCCATTTGGGACAGGCCTTTGTCTTCAGCTTCCTGAAGCATGGATTTGCCATGAAAGATAGCAATAGATCAAATATGAACATTTATACCATGGCAGCATTACGTTCCCTGGGCACTGTGCCATTATAGGGCAACTTTGTGAAACAGGTTAATCACTGTACTATTGTTGGCTAATTAAATAACTTGTTCTGACAAGAATTATTTTTTTTACCACTTTACCACCAGAGGTACGTGACCAAGGATGGCCACAACCATTCAAACCTGATGTGATGATAAACAGTCTTCTTCTTCCGCCTTTTTCCACCACTACTGACAGAAAAACTCAAAACAGATAAGATTATTGAATCACAATATTACACATACCGGGGAACATTCAAACAACACTTATATCAACATACGTAATAACATTGTGATACATCGCATTTGCATATAGAAGAATTTTAATAAATTTGACCAAGTGAATTTTGAAAGCTTGAAGTAGCGCTATTTATAATTGATACCAAAAGATTTTTTACAATTGATGCCAAATGCTTAAAAAATAAATGATCCACCCTTGAGAAAGTGCACATGGTCATACTTAATTTCACCTGTTTTTGTTTCAAACAACTAACCTGAGAACCTCTAGTCAGATATGCACAGATTGGGGATAAAGTATTTGGACAGGCTAGAAGGGATGGTAGTTTTATAAATTTTATGAGCACAATGACTAGAGTCAGATAAGTTGTCACAATGCATATCAAAAGGAAATGAGAAAGACAGGAATGACAAACAAAGATTAAACATTGAACAAAGGAATACAGCAAATGGGTAACAGTATTTAATTTCTGGTACAGCAGCAGACCCATGGAGGTGGTGGTGGTGGTGGGGGGGGGATCAAGGGAAATAACACCCAAGGGAAACTCAAAACAATAAGGTCGGTGGTAATAACTGGATGCCTCATGTTTGTTTTAAGGGAAGGAGCCCAGGACCAGAAGGAGGGACTGCCTTTGGTAGATGCCTTAAACATCCAGAGTTGGGAATACTCTCCACACTGGAGACCAGGTTCTTCTTTCCATTTGATTTCTGTGTCTTGGGTTGATGAACATCATCAGGTAAAAACCCTCATGATCTTTACTGACAATGAGAGATGGGAGACTCGATGGAAAACAGGTAAGGTCTGGTACTACTAAGGTAAGAAGGAAATTAATACATCTGTTAAGGGCCCCTGCTAAAATAGAAACAAGAGATCACTGAAGAGAAACAGAAAATTAAAGGTAAAATAGACACTATAACAGAAAAAAGACTATGATTCAGAATAGACTAGAACCAAACTATAAGTTGAGAAAGGGAAAGGATAACAAGAGGGAATGGAAATTCTATATGATACTATACTGAATTTGTACAGAAAATAGGGTGAAAGTACCAGAAATGGTTTATGATATTATAAATAGCACAAGGATAATATATAAAAATTACTACTGAAGGTACAGTGATGTATAACAATGGGCCAAATGTTGCAGCCACATAAATGTATGTAACTAATTATCTGTGACATCTGCAATAAAAAATAAGTTTTAAAAAAAAATTATTTTATGAGAAAAGCACACCATATTGTAATTAATCCTCTCTTCAGGAGGGGAAATATCCAAAGCTTTATACAGCTCACAGTGATAAGTCCTCAGTGGCACTTAAATTTGCAAAATGGCAACCATTGTTAACAGTAGACTGAGACTTAGAAATACATTAATCAGACTGATGAGACAAAAAAGCATACTCTTGTAATCCAGCATGGAGAAGAGTATTTGCTTGTCTATCAAAAATCTTGCTTCCATAGTTAAAGATCTTTACTTTCTATAGGGCAACCCAATTTCTGATTTTTTTAGACATAATTTATATGTAGAATAAAGTTTAGCGTGGAATCCAAAACAATTCTCAGATTAGTTTAAATTGCACTTTGCTTTCAGAATTCCCATGGATGAAAAGGTCATCCCCTGCATGGGCCAGTCTCTGATGTGTGCCAAAACTATTACTTTAGTTTTCGATTCATCCAGTTTTAGTTTGTTTTTAATCAATCAAGCAATTAAATGTTCATAACTTGGTTGTGAAAGCAGATTGAATCTGTGAGACTGTGGAACCTGTGCTGAGGATGACCATGGCATCCACATTTAAAATACATTTTGCTTTTGTGATTGAAACAGGCAGATCATTTGCAAACATAGAAAATAAAGGGCCCATGACTGACCCGTGTGGGACCACTTGATTAATAATTAGAGAACTGGACATGCTATTTCCTATTTTTACCCTTTTTATACGACCAAATAACTGTTCGTTACCTGCTGTTCCAATGTCCAAGGCCTAAAGTTGGTTAGTCAAGTGATCAAGATCCACTAGATTCAAGACCTTGGTCAAGCGGATGAACACTGCCCCAGTGAGTGATATGTGACATTTTTTTTTAATTTTTTTTATTGAATATAATTGGAATTATAATCCTTTGAGTCACAGACTCTTTTGCAAAGGCTCCATGTCAGTTACAAAGGGTGGAGGGTATACATTTACAGGAAAAGAACATATACAAACAGTATTAGCTTAACTGTACAGGGTAATGCAGTCCTGGCTTTATCTTAGTTAACAGGTGACAGTAGTTGGCGGCATTCGAGATATCCCTTATCAGAGAAGTGCAGGATACCATTTCGTGGGATCTAGAGAGACCCTGTGTCAGGTATTTGGTTAGGGGAGAGGGTGTGAAAGCACAGGTGGAGGGCTGTGTGTTAACCACAGTCACATATTGCTGACTCAAGGAGTTGTACTTTGAGGCCTGTTTTAAATAGGGAGAGACTATGGGTCTGTGAGATGGGGGGTAGAGTACTGAGCCAAAGTGGGACACGATAGCATAAGGATCTTTGCCCAAGGGAAGTTCTACAGTGGGGGACAAGGAATGAGGTGTTGGCTGCGAGTCTTGTAGTATGCCTGCAGGGGGCTGCACTGATAATTGAGAGAAGGCTGATGGGGGCTAGCTTGGGATGTATCTTTTTTGCAAGGATGCAGGAGTGGTACTTTAGTCTTCCTTGGAAGTTTAGCCAACCAGCCAAAGCATAGAGCTCACAGGTATGTTTTAACCTGTCACTGCCTGTGACTAGGCAGCAAGCTTTATTCAAGGCAGTGTTGATGCTCCGAAGAGCCATATATGACTATCCTGTAGTCTACCAGGGAGAGGATGGAGGAGGAGACCGTAAGATGCATGGCCTGTGTAGGTAAGCAGTGTTTAAGTCTGTAGAGGATACCCACTCTAGCGTTGACAGCAGAGGACAGAAGTTGTATGTGACTATGGTAGGAGAGGGAGGTGTCTAATGTGATTCCAAGATATTTAAAACATGAAACCTGTTCTAGTGGAGAGCCATGTGCGTTTTTTATTAGGAGTGCTGAATGACTGTGCGAACTTTGTCAGTGTGCAAAGATCATGGACTTTATTTTTTGATAGCTGATGATAAGGCGGTGCTCAGTGAACCAAGTTTCTAGCTCCCTAAAGAAATCCTGCAAGGCTAGTTGGAGAGCGCTAGGCTGTGGCTGTTTCCAAAACACTACCGCATCATCAGTGTAGAGTAGCAGGTGACCGCTGCAAGACTTGGGGAGAGAGTTTAAAAAGAGGGTGAATAGTAGTGGGCCAAGAATAGACTCCTGTGAGACACCAGAGCATACTGTTTTGCAGGAGGAGAGGGTAGTGTTTATCTTGACTTGTTGTATCCGGCCTGAGAGGTAATCTTTGAACCAGGCGGTAGCCTCTGGGACCACGTTGAGTTGAGGAAGGACACAAAGCAATAGCTTGTGACTGACCACGTCAAATGCCTTGGTCAGATCCACATAGATCGCCCCTGCCATAGAGCCTTGGTCAAGGGCCTCATGGATAAACGAGGTGAGCTCAGTAAGGGCTGTGACGGTACTGTGGCCCCTCTGGAAACTGTGCTGTTCTCGGCAAAGAAGGTTGTGTTTAGTTAGGTGTTCAGTAAGCTGGTCGATACTATGTTTTCCAGAGCTTTGGAGAGAGGTGGGAGTATCGATATCGGTCTATAGTTGCTTGTGTTAGTGGGGTCGCCGCTCTTCAGAATAGGTGTGATTATGGCTCTCTTCCAGGTTGCGGGGAACTGACCTAGGCATAGTGACAGGTTGAGAAATTTTGTGAGATGGGGTAGTGTAACATCCAGGGTCAGCCGAATGAGTTTGAGATCCAGGGACTCATTGCTATATCGGGCATTAGCAAGTGCTTTGGAAATTAGCATTTTGCCTCGTGGCAGGATATGATTCTTAGTTTAAAGGCTGCGCATTGTTGTTGTTTGAGGTGTCGGGTAAGGGTGGGGGAGGGTGTTGTAGTTAGGTGGGAGTATGTGGGAGAGGTCCGACAAGGCGGAGTTGAGGGCTTCTGCGATGGTAGAAGGGTCTTGGGTGGTATCCCTATTTACTGTGAGTTGTGTGGGGGTAGGAGAGCAGGATTTCCCACTGAGTTCTTTTATATTGTTCCAAAATGTTTTACTGTTGCCCCAGGAGGAAGTGAGGGTTTGTTGATAATATGTAGCTTTAGCTTGCCGTAAGGCCCAGGTACATTTGTTGTGGGCCTCCTGGTATAGTTGTCCATCCTGTGTGCGTTGGGAGTCTAGGGCCTTATGCCATAAGTTGTCCCTTTGTTGGAGCTGATTAAGTTGTGAGTGTGAGATCCAGGGTGTGGATCTGGTTTTCACTACTTGTTTAATGAAGGGAGCGAAGATGTCACAGGCCTCATTGAATGTGGCTATATAGTGGGAGAGTGCCAGGTCTACAGACTGCGTGGTGTAAATGGGGGAGCCAGTTGCTGGTAGTTAGGTGTGCTCTGAGACGCACTAGGCCTCCTTTTTTTAGTCGCCTTTGTATGGTGACTTTGGGGGGGCCGGGGTATTTTACCCGACCACCGGCAGGTCACTGGGGAATGGTCACTAATAGAGTCAGGGAGCACAGTGGCATGGGAGAGGTTCTGTGGCCTGTTAGTGAAGATGAAGTCTATAAGGGTGGCGATCCCTGTTCTAAGGTCCATTCTGGTAGGGGAGGTGATGAGTTGGGCAAGATCGTATGCCAGGGCAGTGTCTTTGAAGCTGGATGAGGCAGGGGATAGCCAATTGATATTAAAGGTTCCCATTATGATGACTTCACTAGTAGTAGGGAGGTGGGAGATACTGTGGAGGATAGATTCAAATGTGAGTTTTTGGTTGTTAGGGGAGATATAGGCCGCAGTGATGTGGAGGGTTTTGGTACCCAGACTAAGTTTGACTGTGAGTGTCTGGGCACCATATTTGGGTGTTGGGGTGTGTATTTCTGTGGCGTGAAGTGAGGATCTAACATAGATGGCACAGCCACCGCCTCTCTTACTAGTCCTGTCAGCCCAGAAGATGGAATATTCACTGAGGGAGACAGCTCCATTGGGTATTCTTTCTGAGAGCCATGTCTCAGATAGAGCTAGGATGTCAGGTGCATGCTTGGCAATCCAGCATTGGAGGGGGGGTGTTTTTTTGGTAGGCTGCATATATTAAGAGTAGCTAACAGTAGGCTCCCACGTAGGCTGCTAGATGAGGCTACTGTGCAGGGTGGCCCCGGGTTTGGGTGAATATTGCCAGATAGTAGGAGTAGGACCAGGGCGTACCACAGAAGGGCTAACCTGTGAAGTTTGGGTGAGTGACATTGGGACTGGTAGGCTGTAGGTCTTTTAACGTTGATGGTGGGGACAGGGAGACTGAATATGACAATGAATAAATGATGTTCCCAGTACCTCATCAGTCCCACTCCGGTGTGTTGCACATATCAACAGATGGCTCTGTGTAGGCTGGATGTGTTGCCTACCAGTGCCAAGATGTGATCTCTATGGCTAACATGTGCCATGCATAGTTGGCATATTCCCTAACTCTTATCCAACAGATCAATAATAAATAGTCCCACACAAATGATTAGGATGGGCAGCAAAAATTTATTTATTTATTCATGTAGTGGGCCAGAAGGTTCCCTAACAATTTCAGGACAGGCCAGATGAATCTGGAAGGAGAGGCAGGAAGCTTACTCAGTGACCAAGATGCAAGACGTTTATTTACCAGGAACAATAAAAACAAGATGACTGTTTTCTACAGTGCTACAGGATAATAAAAATCAGCAAAACAATATGATCAGGACCAACAATTGGTCGAACCAAGAACTGGGGTTAACCCCTTTTAGTGCACTTGCCAAGACGATGAAACCTGATGAACCAAGCTTGGGCTTTCCTCTGCGTTGGCTGATCAGCAGGTGGGCATTGACCCCCACAGAGTGCTTGTTACAAACAGGCCATAATGGGGCATCCCCCGATGGAACAGAACACAACGAGGAACACTGCTAGCTGGTCATTGAAGAACTTGGTGATCCTCTGCAGCTCTGGGCAAGGAGCTAAAGACTTCTGGTTGGCAGGTGGTTCTCTAGATGATCTGCAGCAATGACCACTGGTAGGTCCCTGGCACCCAGGACACCTCCCAAGAAGAAGGCTGCTGGTGATGCAACTCTCTGGCGGCCTCAAAAGGAGTGACACAGGCACGCGCACCCTTCTGGATGGTCAGCAAAATAAGAAAGTGGCATGCACAACGTTAACTGGGGTTCCTCATGCTTGAGCTGGGGCAGCTCCTAAGCTGACTCACTACTGGATACCTCACTAGTGGCTCTCTACCACTAACCGTTATGGGACTGATGCTGGACCACCTGTGGTGGAACATTGGAGCAAGCTGATGTCACTGGAGGTGGTCCTGCTGCAGATGGTGGGTGGGCCAGGGATATCTCTGAGTCAGCGTCAGACTTTGGTGAAGCTGCCGCAGGCAACAAATGTGAAGCTGCAACAGGGTTGATACACAAGATGGGGTGGATTTGCAGCAGGGTTGATACACAAGGTGGGGTGGAAAGGATGAAAAGGGAATTGGCAAGGTTGGAGGAATGGTCAAATGTATGGTGGCTTAGATTCAATGCAAAGAAGTGCAAAGTAATGCACCTGGGAAACAAAAACCTAGGGGAAGAGTACACAATTGGGGGGGTGAGATACTGACAACAACAAAAATGGAAAGGGACCTGGGGGTAGTCATATCAGATGACCTAAAGGTGGGCCAGCAATGTGAGAAGGCAGTAAGGAGGGCTGGGGGGATACTGGGATGCATAGGGACATCACCAGTAGAAAACAGGAAGTTGTGGCCCCTTCTGTACAGACAGTTGGTAAGACCACATCTGGAGTACTGTGTACAGTTCTGGAGACCTCATCTCCGCAAAGACATAGACAGGGTGGAAGCTGTCCAGAGGAGGGCAACCAAAATGATGCAGGGTCTGCATCAGAAGACATATGAAGAAAGACTAAAGATGTATAGCCTTGAGGAAAGGAGGGACATGACAGAAACTTTCAAATACCTCAAGGGAATCAACAAAGTCCAAGAGGGTAGCATCTTTCAGAAAAAGAGATGTTCAAAAACAAGGAGGCACAATTTAAAGATAGAGGGGGGACGGCTCAGAGGTAATGTGAGGAAGTATTTCTTCATAGAGAGGGTTGTGGATACATGGAACAGCCTTTCTGAGCAGGTCGTACACTCCAAAACAGTGGGGGAATTCAAGAATGCATGGGACAGACATAAGGCAATTCTAGTGGGGGGTAGGAGGAAGTAGGCTGTTGGTTAACTAGAATCTGCAGTTTATCCATTAGGTAGGCAAATGGGCAGACTAGGTGGGCCAAGGGGTCCTTATCTGCCATCAAATTCTGTGTTTCTATGTAAGCTGAACATCCGGTACCCCAAGGCGCAATTCGATTACACAGTTCAGTAACAAGCAAACAATTCAGTTTCTCACAGACAGTTCAGTTTTTGTAGGCAATGTAGTCTCTAGGGGGTGCTAGACAGGCAACAGCACAGTTCAGTTTGGGTGCAGGGCCATTTAGGCCATAGGACCATTCCTTCCCCCGCACGGGTGCTGCATCCTTCAGGGTCTTCCCCTTCTCTGGCTATTTTTGCAGATCCAACCCACATTATTAATATTAATATCCACCCCTGGCCTAAAGTGAGGCCTCGTCTACTAATCCCTTCACTTGAGGGCCTGGATGCTGAACCCCTGCAGCTTGACCCTCCCTCCTGGCATCCAGCCAAGGGCCTTTGGGTTTTGCCCCACCCCTTGGTGCAGAATGGCACCTACACAGACCCCGGGGGTCTTAACCTCTGTGTCCCGGGTCTGCTCCTTTCCCTTTCTGTCCCTTTCCTCCCCTGGGGTTTTTACAATTGTGGTGCCCCTCTCTCTTTATCCAGCTAGAGGCAGGCTACTAGTGGCCCAGCCTGCCTTCTGGTTTCACATTTGACTATAACAATAACAAGAAAACTAAAAACTAAAATAGCTCGATGACCTCTGGCCACTCCTGGGGCCTTCCTCTCTTCCCCTCTGGGCATTTGGATCACTGCCTGTTAATCTCCCACCCCCTCAGGGCTGGCAGCTCACCCAGGGAGACCACTACACCCCCCTTCTCCTGGCTAGGGACATGCTAGGGTGCTGGCTTTTTAAGTATTTTCTTTGGGCATTCTGCCCCTTTACCTCCCTTCCCTTTTCCCTCCCCACTCTTGGCAGCCTTTGGCATGAGTATTCAAAAAGATAGAGCACTTGTCCACTCTCCACCATGGCCCAGGACTCCAGTGCTGCTGGGAAAAGGCAGGTAACCTGGCCGGGGAACTGCGCTCCCACCGAGTTCCTTCCTCACACTGCTGTGGCTGCTAGGGTGGAACTACAGGTTTGGGGTGTGTTTTCTACCCAGACCTATTTTTTGGTGGCACAACTTGGTCTCTCTGCCCTTTTCATTCCCCCTCACTGATTGGGGCTCTGCCCAGGGAGAACAGGTCATGTCAGGGAGCCACACTCCACTTGACTGACCCTGCTGCCACCACACACTCAGGGTGCCAACTGGAGGGGAGCGATGCTGGAGGAGTCATGGGACCACAACAGGTATGCCTTTCTTCTATGCTCTCTGCATCCTCCACCCTCCTCGCTCGACCACCAACTACCCTCTCTGGCCAATCCTTGGCCCTTTTGTACAGTAAGGGAGGTCCTGGCTTCTGGCCAGGAGATTGGTCACCACAAGCCATCTAGGGAGAGTCTCTTGCCCATGACCCCCCCTTCTTAGCGCCAAATGGCATGAAAGGAAACAAAGGAGAATGGAAGGGGTCAGTGAGACAGCAGGCAAGGGCTGGTAAGGGAGGGGGGGCCAAATCAAAAATATATCCCCTAACTTCGGGGTACTACACTCTGTCCCCCCTTAAACATACATTTCCTCATGTATGGGGTCAATTGTCATTTCGAGTTTTACAACACAAACAACATTTTAGTACTATCAATTATCTACCTAATCTACTTGAAAACATTAAGTTTTAACTGGTCTACTGTAACATTTTTAATCTACCGCCACAATAAGCCAAGAAAAGGGATGACGGCTTTGAGATGTCCTTTGGGAGTGGTTCCTGCCTCTTCTTGTTGATTTGTCCATGTGTCCTGACAGGAACCGGGCAGAACTTTAGATGCATTTGGTGCACCAGCCTTTGCGTCCCATCCCTGGCTTGGAGCTGGTAGCTATGCATTTTGGGTAAAGGGGTGCTCACAATGATATACAGGTTGGGTTCCCACCTTGGAGATGACTTTTTCTCACCCCAGCACCTTACCAGTACTCACTCTCCTATGGGTAAGGGTGTCTTTTGATTATAGGCATCGTCCAACTCTTTTTGGTCTTCTGGGTCTGTACACACTCTTGGACTGGTCGGTGACTGAGATTCTGCTCAAGGAGAGGTCCTTATTTCCTTCTGATGGCACAGCTCCACTGTCAGGACTGATGTCTGGATGGGGGGGTGCGACCTGCATGCTTTGACAACTGACATTGGTTACAGTGGCCCAAATTGAATCCAGTTCTTCTGGTTTGTTCTTTAGGGCCAGGACAAATTCAGGGGCCTCTGGATGCAAATGCTGGTTGGAGTCTCTTTTACCACTACCGGGGTGTCAAGCCCTGAGGGTCCTTGCAATTTCTAGGGGCATGCAGCATTTAGCTGGGCGCACACCTCCTTCCACAAAGATGCCTGTAGCTCCACCACATATCTGCTGACCTCTTCTTTTTCTTGTGTCTTGATGAGCAGCAAATGGTTCAGGTCTTCAGTCATAATGTCGTAGCCTTGTATGATTTTGTTGCACTGGTTTGCTGCCCCTTCATGGCAGAGAACTTGCTCAGCCTACTCCTTAATCTGTTGATCTCATTGACGGAGAGTCTTTTTGAGGTCATTACATTCTTTTTACAGCTCAGTATTCTGTTTGGCATACATTACAACCCGCTGTATAAGCTCCTGGTACCCGGACTCCCTTTGGACATTCCAGTCTAGAACCGGCTGCCTCACATCACAGGTGGCAGCACTCACCATGTATACAGGCTGCTCCACTCAGGCATCTGGAAATCTGGATGGACCTCCTGAAGGTGCCATGACAGTTTGGTGCGACCACTTGATTCTCCCCATCTCCCTTTTAGTGTCCTCATGCAGTTGGTGCCAAGCTCTCTTGATGTCACTGCTTCTGGCATCATTCAGCTGGTATGGTCATTGAACGGGCCCTATAGTCTCCTTGTTTGTGTGTATGGTCCTGCCCTGCTCTTCCCATCGATGCATGCATCTTTGACCTCGGTTTCTGCTTCTTCTCCTGGGCTGACGTGGATGCTGCCCAATCCGGGGCTGGACCCCTTACTTCATTTCTGTGATGGGTGCTGCCAGCTCACTCACCTGATATGCCACACAGGCCTGTTCCTCTTACATAACCCTGCAGGGATCCCACTCCATCTCTTCTCTTGTGGGCATCTTGGTGTGGGTAGCTTTGAGCTTTGAACTCCTTGATGTTTCTTCTCCTGCCAACTATGCCAAATGTAGGGGGCTGGAAGGTGCCTTAACAATTTCAGGACAGGCCAGACGAATCTGGAAGGAGATACAGAAAGCTTACTCAGTGACCAAGACACAAGAGGTTTATTTACCAGAGACAATAAAAACAAGATAACTGTGTTTCTGCAATGCTACAGGATAATAAAAATAAACAACAAAACAATACGATTAGGACCAACAATTGTTTAAACAAAGAACAGGGGTTATTCTATATTGCACTTGATATCTGCAACAAACGTGCACTTTTGCTTAATTCTGTGGGAGGTGAAACTAACTACCCTTGGTAATTGCTTTTTATTCACATATTTATTTAGTGTTTAACCAAGAAGGGGCTTGCAAACTCTGTTTATCTTGTTAGTAACTTCAGAAGGATTTAAATACTGCATTTGGGTAGATCCTTGGCGGTAGCTAGATTGTCTACTAGGATTTTCTGACAGTTAAACTATTTTTAAATAAATTACAGGTGGCTGAGGAGTTTTAAAAGAAGCTTGCAAACTCTACTTAGCTTGGAAGTAACTTCATAAGTGTTTGAATACTGCATTTTGGTTGTCCCTTGGGGGTAGCTGGATTGACTACTAGGATTTTGGGACAGAAACTATTTTTAAATAATTTACTGGTGCGTAGGAGTTTGTGATAGTTAAACTATGTTTAAAAAAGTTACTGTGGTTAAGGAGTGGTCATAGAAAAACCTGCATTGTGAAACAGGAAAAGACAGTCTTTCAAGCAACAGAGGAGGTGGATCTAGGTTTACGCTTGTTTGTTACAATTCTTAACATTTTCAGTGCAGGAAGAGTTTAAAGCACAGCTGACTTATTTTGGGGCTGACAGCTTCAGAGCACAAACCACCAGGCCTGTTTTGGGGCTGGGGAGGTTTACCTGTGTCTGACTTGGATGTGTGGATTTTCCTCTGTTTGATTAGCAGGGTATTTTCTCTGTCAAATTGCTGTGTAGGGCATCTTGCTGACAGGAAGGCACTCATCGCAGCGGTGGGTCAGAGCTTTTAGCTGATTGTTTTGTGAGGGCACAGTTATATATATATATATATATATATATATATATATATATATATGTATATTACAAACCAATCACACACACAAAAAAATGTGGGGAGTAGTGCAATGTAATGGCTGTGGGGCAGCAGTCTTCTGGGAGTCTTTCTGGAGGCTGAGATGCTGCCCTATTTGCAGACAACCTCTGCCCTGAGGAGGAAATTGCCTGCCTTCAGGCCACACTGGACAGTAGTAAGGGGACCTTCACCCAGGCCACACTGGATGGTAGGAAGGGAACCTCCCCCATCCAGGGAGCACCAGAGCCACCACCACTACCTCAGAGGTTGTGAAGAAAGCACAGCAGTTGGACCACAGTGGGCCCAGGGAGGGTGAGGATGGTGGAACAGAGGCACACCCAGTCAATTGTTCCACACTACAATCCATACACCATTCTGGGGGGAGCATAGCTCCCCTATGGATGCACCCACAGAGGAGACTAAGGAGGCTGAGGACAACTGTCACAAGGGAGGCCCACAGGAGGGAGGCAGAGGACACCACAAGGAAAGGAAGCAGCTCTTGGTGGGGGACTCAATTATTAGGGGGATAGAACTGGGGGGAGCAGGGAACACTGAAGTAAGGTGCCTGCCTGGTGCCATGGCTTGGAGAGACAGGAAGCGCATCCTTAGGATCATGAGAACAGCTGCACGGGAGTCTGAGCTGGACGTCATTGTCCACCTAGGGACAAATGACTTGGCTAGTCATGAGATTAGAGCAGTGCAGAAGGACTTTGTAGAATTGGGGAGGGGTCTAAAGACAAGTAGCACACACAATATCCTTCTCTGAGGTGCTGCCTGTCAATGGCATGAGTGAGGCGGGGGTACTTTGCACCATGTAGTTTAATGAATGGTTGAAAAAATGGTGTGGAGCACAGGTGTTTGGCTTCATTGGGGACTGGGGTTCCACCTGGAGGGACACCAGCCTATACTGGCAGGATGGTCTGCATCTGTCCAGGAAGGGAACAAGTCTTTTGAGCAACCAGTTTAAATGCTTCATTGGCAAGCTTTTAAACTAGTCAAGGGGGGAGGCACTGATAAGCAGCAGGAAAATCCCAGCCTCTCCCTACAAAACAGGGTACTAAATGAGAAAAAAACTGAGGTAGACAGGTCAGTGGGGGATGCTGCAAAAGAAGGTAAAGCCATCAAAAAAATGGAGAGCAATGAGTACCAATGCCCGTAGTCTGAGTAACAAGCTTCCTGAATTAGTGGCCTTGATGGAGGAGGAACATCTGGATATCGTGACAGTCACAGAAACATGGTACACACAAAACCATGAGTGGGACATAAACATACCAGGATACACTATCTACAGGAGGGATAGGGAGGGTAAAAGAGGAGAAGGAGTACCTCTTTACATAAGGGAAGGAATCAAAGCAACAGAACAAAACGGAAAACAGGGAGGAGAAGAAGCACTGTGGGTAAATTTGGAGACCGGCAATGGCACCACAATCCGCACAGGGGTTGTATACAGACTCCCTTCTCAGGGGGAGAAAATGGACAAGGAAATGATAGAAAGAATACTTAGAATGGCAGAAAAAGGGGAGATATTGCTGATGGGTGATCTGAATATGCCAGATGTTAACTGGAGTGCAGTTGCAGCAGCCACTTCAAAGAGTGGGGTTATTCTAGATGCCCTACAAGGGCATGCCTTAGACAACTAGTATTGGAGCCCACCTGAGAGGGAGCAATCTTAGACCTGGTTCTCTCAAATGGAGATGAAGAGAGGATCACAGATGTAGAAGTGGGTAGCCATCTGGGAACTAGCGACCATCGAACAGTATGGTTCACAATAAACACAGCAATAGAGTCAAGCCATACAAAGGCAAAAGTACTGGACTTTAGGAGGGCTGACTTTGCAAAATGGGTGAGTGCCTAAGGAATGCACTAGCAAATGGGCAGGAAGGAGGTGGAAGAACAATGGGGAATAATAAAACTGCCATCACAGAGGTAACAAGCCTTTGTGTGAAGCAAATTAACAAACGAACGATGTAAGAAACCACTATGGTTCTCAAAGGAAGTGGCAGTGAAGGTTCAAGAGAAAAAGAAAGCATTCAGGAAGTACAAGGAATCACAGAAGGAGCAGGACAGGGAACTGTATCAGTTAAAGCAAAGGAAGCTGGGAAGGCAGTCAGAACAGCAAAGGCCCAAACCGAGGAAAAGATAGCCAACTTGTTAAGAAGGGGATAAAACCTTTATAGGTACATCAGAGAGTGAAGGAAGACCAAGGAGGCTAGTGAGGCTTAATAAAGAGGAGGAGGTGGGCAGAGGGTGACTGTGAAAAGGCAAAGATACTAAACAAATATTTTGCTCAGTATTTACAAAGGAAGTGGGGAGGTACTTAAAACAAACAGTAGAAACACTCTGGATACAGAAGTTGATACCAGCCCATTTACAGAAGAAAGGGTTCTGAAAGAACTCTTAAAACTGAAGGTGGACAAAGCAATGGGGCCTGATGGGATTCATCCCAGAATTCTAAAAGAACTAAGGTAGAACTAGTGACACCACTGACTACCCTCTTTAACAAATCATGGGAGGATGGGGTGGTACCCGAGGACTGGAGAAGGGCAGATGTGATTCCCCTTCACAAAAGTGGGAGCAAGGCAGAAGCAGAAAACTGCAGACCTGTTAGTTTAACCTCAGTGATAGGGAAAATGATGGAATCACTTCTGAAGGAAAGAATTGTTGAGTATCTAGAGGCTAGAGGGGCTCAGGACCCAAGGCAGCATGGATTCACAGCGGGAAGGTCATGCCAGACAAATCTGATAGATTTCTTTGACTGGGTGACCAAAGTAGTAGATCAGGGAGGGGCTGTGGACATGGCCTACCTAGACTTTAGCAAGGCATTCAACACAGTCTCACACAAAAGATTAATATACAAGTTAGCCAGCCTGGGAGTGGGTCCCAAGATGACAGGCTGGGTATAGAATTGGCTGGAGAATAGGACACAGAGAGTAATAGTAAATGGAGTCCACTCTGAAGAAGGGGGGGTTACTAGTGGGGTACCGCAGGGTTCAGTATTAGGACCGGTCCTCTTCCATGTCTTTATGCTTGACATGCAGAGGGACTGGAAGGAAAAGTATGTCTCTTTGCAGATGACACAAAGATCTGCAATAGAGTTGATGCACAAGGTGGGGTGGAAAGGATGAGAAGGGACTTGGCAAGGTTAGAGGAATGGTCAAATGTATGGCAGCTTAGATTCAATGCTGAGAAGTGCAAGGTAATGCACCTGGGAAACAAAAACCCAGGGGAAGAGTACACAATGGGGGGTGAGATACTAACAACAACAAAAATGGAAAGGGACCTGGGGGTAGTCATATCAGATGACCTAAAGGTGGGCAAGCAATGTGAGAGGGCAGCAAGGAGGGCTGGGGGGATACTGGGATGCATAGGGAGAGGCATCACCAGTAGAAAACAGGAAGTTATTATCCCTCTGTACAGACAGTTGGTGAGACCCCATCTGGAGTACTGCGTGCAGTTCTGGAGACCCAGTCTCTGCAAGGACATAGACAGGATGGAGGCTGTCCAGAGGAGGGCAACTAAAATGGTGCAGGGTCTGCACTGGAAGACATATGAAGAGAGACTTAAGCAGCTGAATATATATAGCCTCAAGGAAAGGGGGGGGGGACATGATAGAAACTTTCAAGTATCTCAAGGGAATCAACAAAGCCCAAGAGGGTAGCATCTTTCAAAAAAAGAGGTGTGCAAGAACAAGGGGGCACAATTTGAAAATAGAAGGGGGCCGGCTCAGAGGTAATTTAAGGAAGTATTTTTTCACAGAGAGGCTGTGGATGCATGGAACGGCCTTCCGGAGGAGGTTGTGGAGTCAAAAACAGTGGTGGAATTCAAGCATGCATGGGACAGTCATAAGGCAATTCTAGGGGGTTGGGGTAGGAAGAAGTAGGCTGCTGGTTAACTAGGATCTGCAGCTTATCCAATAGGTAGGGAAATGGGCAGACTGGGTGGGCCAAGCGGTCCTTATCTGCCGTCAAAATCTATGTTTCTATGTAACCCCTTTTAGTACACTTGGCCAAGATGATGAAACCTGATGAACCAAGCTTGGGCTTTCCCTCTGCGTCAGCTGATCAGCAGGTGGGCATTGACCCCGCAAAGTGCTTGTTACATGTTGTTCGAAGAAAAAATTACTCACTATAGTAATGTTTTTTCTAATGGAGTCTTACTGTATTCTGACTATATGCAGTTAGCCCCAGCACTTGAACTGCCCTAGAGAGTAAAGGGTTAACTCTATGCAAAGGCATAGAATGTTGAGCTCAAGCTCAGTTTTCAAACCTCTGTCTGTGGTACTCTGAAGTGTAACTGTCAGATTCTTATGAGCACTAAACTAACTAACTCAAAGGAAGAAATTGTTTCCAAAATGTGCTGCTGAATGGCAAAACAAAGCTTTAGGGTCAGAAGACTCAAGTCAAGAAAACCCAAAAAGAACACAACACAACAGGTAGTGGTTTACCAAAATATTTAGTAACAAACAAACAGAAACTCCCTAAGAGATGGGGGCATGACCAGTACACCTCTGGGGTGCAGCACTGTGCCTTCCCCACCACATCCCAAAACTACCAGGTTCCAGGAAGGGAGGCAGGGAGGGAGGGAGGTCAGAATACAGCAAGACTCCATTAGAAGAAACAACATTACTATGGTGAGTAATTTTTTCTTCAAACAACATGAAATCATGCTGTATTCTGACTATAACTGCTTACAGGTGCCTCAGAAACTCCTGTAAAAAAGCCATCCGGGCAGCAAAAAGTGAGTCCTGCTGATCCGCCCATCTCTCCTCAGCCAGCAATCCTAGGAGCTTCTGGCAGAACATTAGAAGCGCGGTTGGGGGCTCTGCAAGATCGCAAGTCACGGACTTGCTCGTTGATGGGGCTAGCTGCAGTAACCCACACACAATTGCTAATACCCTCAACACTATGTTTTCAGAGCAGCCCCCCCCTTCCCAGCTTACTCCCCCCAAGTCCCCAAACTCTCAACCACCCGAGCCCAAGCCCCTACCACCCCTCAACTTGGCCCTGAGACCCGACCCTCCTTCTTCCTACAACAGGTATCTACCATACAGACCCAGAGGCTGCTTGCTAGCCTCTCCCGTCATACTGGAGCAGGGCACGACAGGCTCGAGCCAAAGCTACTCAAGCTAGGAGCTCACCTTCTCACCAGGCCCATAACGCATATATTCAATTCTTCTCTAACCACTGGTGTCATCCCAGATGTCTGAAAAGTGGCCAAGGTTACCCCTATTCTTAAACAAGGAAACCCTAAAGACCCCCTGAACTACCGACCTATAGCTATCCTGTCAGCCGCCTCCAAAATTCTGGAGAAAGTTGTGGCCTCTCAGCTAACTGAGTACCTACAGGAACACAACCTCCTCTCTCCAGCCCAACACGGGTTCAGGAAGGGACACAGCATGACTACCGCCCTTGCTGTAGTCCCCTCGCGGATCAGAACTGCAACTGATCAGGGCTACCTCACTGGAGCGATCTTCGTGGATCTGTCCAAAGCCTTCGACAGGGTAGATCACTCCCTCCTTAGCTCCACTCTTCTCTCCCTCGGACTATCAAACTCCACCCATGCCTGGTTCCTGAATTACCTTACTGGTAGGAAGCAATACACCAACTTTAACCAGACTCTCTCCAACTCCACCACCGTGCAATGTGGAGTCCCACAGGGATCCGTCCTCGGTCCGACGCTCTTCTCCCTTTTTATCAATGAGCTACCCTCTGTCACCACCCATGGGCTTATCACCCTGTATGCCGATGACCTTGTCATTCTGGACAGCACACGTGACATTGACACCATCAATTCCCAATTAAACTCCAACTTCAAGCAGATCCAATCATGGCTGGTGGAACACAAGCTTACCACCAATCCTAAGAAAACCCAGGCTTTGCTCTTTGGCTCCCTGAACAAAACAAAATCCAGCTCTGCCCCACTACTAATCTATGGGGCTGATGGCGCCCCTGCAGATGGTGGCCACTGTCAAATACCTGGTTGTCACTCTGGACCCTCAGCTGGATCTCTCCTTGCACATCCGTAACGTCTGCAAGTCTACAAGCATCAAACTTGGTCTCACCTACAGAGCCAAAAACTGCCTGACCCTGGCTGCTTGGGTGGCCCTAGCTAGGGGTGTTCTCCTCCCCTCTCTCTGCTATGGGCTAGTGACCTTTGCCCCCATGCCAAAATCCAGCCTCTCGAAATGAGACATGGCCTACAACAGCATCTGCCACTTTGCGCTATCTGCCCCACCCCTGACTCACCGCTGCAACCTCTACACACGCCTCAAGTAGCTCCCTCCCAAGAAACACCGCACCTTTGTAGTAGGGAACTTCATTGACAGCATTGTAAGATCAGCCACCCCTGCTGCCGTTGCCCTTCCCCTCAACCCTGACACCTCTTCCTACCACCTTAGGTCAAGCACGAAACTCAACTGTCCGGTTCCTAGGACACACACCCAAGCGGGTGATCGGGCCTTCACCAACTATGACCCTAAACTATGGGATTCGTTCCCAGCCCTTACTCGGTCCACCCCCTTCCCTCCCATCCAAGCTTTAAAACTTCCCTTTGGAACTTCCTGAAGGGCTCCTCCACCTGTCTATGCACCTCGTAGCCCCCTGCACTATGAAGGCATGGGGGGTCTCTGCACCCCCTGGGGTCTACCGCACTTATTCTCCCATCCACTGATCAAGTAACAGCTGCCCCCCTGTCCTACCTCCCAAACAAGGTCACCAGGCCCCCTTCAGTCAGCTCTTCCCTAGGTCCCCTCCACATGCAGGCACTTATTCGGCTTAACATATGACTGAACCTGTGTGCAATTGTCCCAACCCCTTTTGAGGACTGTCAACCACCTACCCAAATCTTTCTAAAGCGTACCATCTCCTTCTTGAGTGCCATATTGGTTTAGCCTGCTCTCCTGTTATATGTAAATCTTGACTCACTCATTGTTTTGTGTATGCTCTAGCTTATAACTCTCCTGGATCACCTGTAACACCCCCCCCCCCGGGTTCGTGACTTGTTACTGGTTGTCATTCTATTCCATCACCTGTTATCCCACTGTATGTAAAACTGATCTGTCACTGTACCTACCTACTTAAATTTGTAACTCTCCTGGGTCACACCTGAAAATAGGCACTTGGCTGTCTAGTGTGACTTACCCGGTCAACAAAAGCAAATAAATAAATAAATATGCAGACTACCAAGCAGTATCACCTTGGAGGAGGGAGTTACAGAACCTACTTTGGGAACATGCTCTGCAGCACAACTGTGCCAAACCTAGCATCACTTTGTGACAGAATGTCCAAAGAGTAATGCTTGGTGAAGGTGTGAACAGATTTCCAGGTAGCTGCTTTACATACATCACTAAAGGTATATCTCTAGCTGCTGCAATTGAAGCAGCTGTACCTCTGGTAGAATGAGCCCTCAGGCCTGAGGGAGGTTCCTTCCCAAGTAGCAGAATTGAATACCAGAGACAATCCACCTGGCAATAGACCTTTTGGTAGCAGGCTTGCCCTTTCCCACCTCACCGTAAGTGAGAAACAATTGAGAACAATCCTTCCTGTGGGCCTTAGTATGCTCAATATAGTAACTGAGAGCCCTTTTCACATCCAGACTGTGTAACCTCCTCTCTCCAGAGGAAGAATGATCAGTGAGAAAGACAGGCAGAGACATAGACTGGTTCAGATGAAAGTCTGACACCACCTTGGGAAGGAACTTGCTATTGGTGCGAAGGACCACCTTATCCCTATGAAAGGAAATGAAATCAGGTTCCACTGATAAGGCCTATAGTTCACTAATCCTCCTAGCTGAGATAATGGCTACCAGAAATAGTTTTCCAAGTCAAGTATTTCAGCTCAGCTGAAGATAAAGGTTCAAAAGGGGGCTGCATAAGCTGTGCAATACAGATGTTTAGATCCCAAGAAGGAATAGGCTCCCGAAAGAGAGGTTTGACATGGACCAAGCCTTTGAAAAATTTCTTGAAAACTGGATGAGAAGCTAGGGAAGAGGCCTTATCAGCCAAAAGAAAAGTAGACACAGCTGCCAAGTGCACTTTAAGAGTAGTAGGCTGGAGGCCTAAACTGTTAAGATGTACCAAATAGTCCAAAACAATGGCAATGTCAGCCAGCTCTAGCCTAATATGCCTACTAGAACACTAAAAACCAAACCTTTTCCATTTGGAGTTGTAAGCCCTCCTAGTAGCAGGTTTTCTGCTCACTTTTAAAATATTCAAGACTGATTGGGACAGATACAGACTTGCATATTCTAGCTCTTCAGGAGCCAGGCTTTGAGCCTGAGAGTCTGAAAGTTGGGGTACAGAATCCTTCCCTGAGAGGAGGTGAGGAGATTGTACTGCCTGGGAAGACACAAGGGCAGTGTTACTGACAGTGACAACAGTAGAGGATACCAAGGCTGTCTGGTCCAGTCTGGAGCCACCAGAATCACCTTGCAAGGCTGGGACCTGATTTTTATCAGGACCCTGAATATCAGAGGAAAAGGAGGAAATGCATACAGAAACCTGCCTGTCCAATTTAGTAGGAGAGCATCCTGGGGAACAGAACCCAGAATGGGTGGTCTGCAGCAATACAGAGGGAGTTGATGATTGTCTGGGGCTGCAAAGAGATCTATCTCTGGGGTGCCCCATCTCTTGAAGATGACTTGAAGAATGACAGGGCTCAGGGTCCATTTGTGGTGACCCTGAGAAATCCTGCTGAGAGCATCTGCCAGAATGTTGTCCTTCCCTGGGAGGTGCACAGCCATCAGAGAAACCTGAAGGGAATAAGCTAGAGACCACAATTTCATGGCCTCTGAGCACAAGGCCGAGGACCGAGTGCCTCCTTGTTTGTTGATGTACCACATGGTTGTGGTATTGTCTGTTCTGATCTGTACCACTTTCCCTTGGACAACTGCTGAGAATGTCTGAAATGCCAGAAAGACAGCTCTTAATTTGAGAAGATTTATGTGCAGAGGGGACTCCTGGTGTGACCAAGTTCCCTGAGATGTGAGATGATCTAGGTAGGCCCCCCAGCCTAGAAGAGAGGCATCTGTGGTGAGAACCACAGAAGTGACCTAACTGATAAAGGGAACCTCTTGTCGAAGGTTGTCCTCATCCAGCCACCACTGAAGGGCCTGGACCAAGGTTTTGGAGACTGGAACCAGTTTGGAGAGAGGGTCCTTTTTCTGAGACCAGAAAGATCTGAGATGACACTGAATATCTTTCATTTGAAATCTTGCTCCCTGAACCACTGCTGTGGAAGCTGCCATGTGTTCCAGCAGCTGTAGAAAGTGTCTGGCTGGATGAGACACCAGAGGATGAAAAGAGGAGACTAGAGTGACCAGAGACTGAACCCTTGAGAGGGGAAGAAATGTTCTTGCTTGAACTGTATCTATTTCCACTCCTATGAAGGCGAGAAGCTGGGATGGCTCTAGAACAGACTTCTCTAAGTTCAGAATGAAGCCCAAGGATTCTAGAAGTCTTTGGGTGACCTCTAAAGCTGACTTGACTTGGTCTAAGGATTGGCCCACTAGAAGCCAGTTGTCCAGATATGGGAACAGAAGGAAGCCCTGCCTCCTGAGGAATGCCACCACCACTACAAAACACTTGGTGAACACCCTTGGAGCAGATGTTAGGCCGAAGGGCATGGCTCTGAATTGGTAATGGCCTGAGGGCAACTCGAACCTGAGATACTTTCTGTGGGATTGTCTGATAGGACTGTGGAAGTAGGCATCTTTGAGATCCAGGGAAGCTAGCCAGTCTTCTGGTCTCAGAGAGGGAAGAATTACTCCCAGAGTCACCATTTTGAATTTTGGTTTTGTCAAATGCTTGTTCAGGTACCTTAAATCCAATATGGGTCACCACTCCCCTGTCTTTTTTGGGGTAAGGAAGTATCTTGAATACAGTCACTTTCCCCTGTGACAAAGAGGTACCATCTCTACTGCTTGTAGAAGCAGAAGAGAGAAGACTTCTGCCTGTAGGGCCTTTGTCTCCAAGGGAAAGGGAGCACTGAAAGACTGCTCTCATTTTTGGTAACCTTTTGAAACTGAGAGCAAGTCCCTGGCTCACTACTTCCAGGACCCATTTGTCTGAAGTAATAGACTCCCAGGCCAGGGAGTAGTGGGCCAGCCTGCCCCCTACTGAGATTAGGAAGACGACCCTGACTGACACCTCAGGGTGTCTGCTTGGCAGGGGGCTTGGACTGAGTAGCTGATGGGGTCCTGGTCACCCCACTTCTACCTCTTCCCCTAAAGAACCCCCTCTGCTGTAAAGAAGAGGAGGAGGCCTGAACTTGGTAAAAAGGCCCGTAAAAAGGCCTGCCCCTGCCCCTAAACTGCTGCCTCTCAGGAGTGGTCTGCTTCTCTTTAGCTGCAGCACTCCTATAGGTGGTCCTGCAGTCGTCCATTTTCTTCATTTAATTTTCTGTTTGTTCCCCAAACAGAGAATTACCCATTACAGGAAAATCCATGGCCTTAGCCTGCGTATCCTGAGAGAGGCTGGTACACCTAAGCCAAGCAAATCTCCTCAGGAAGATAGATGTAGCCATGACCCTGGAATGAACATCATTGGAATCAACAGCAGCATGGAATTGCAGCTTAGATGCCTGTATGCCATTTGCAGCCACCTGCTTCAGCTCCTTGGCCAGCTGGGGAAGGGCACCCTTAGCCAGTTCCAGAACCGTATCCCACATGGATTTCTGGTACCTGGCAGTGTATGCTATATAATTAGATTGCCTGAGTCCCAAAGATGATGCCAAGTACTGCTTTTTTGCCATGGCATCAACTTTCCTGGAATCCTTATCTGGGGTTGGGATGCCAAAGGAATATTAGCCTTGTCACAGGTTGCAGCTTGCATCACTCCAACATGGCTGCTATGAGATTAAAGGAATTCCATCCCAGGACCTGACAGAGCATACCTTCTGTCCATTCTTTTTTCCACAGGAGGAATGGATGTAGGAAACTAGAATTTTCTATTTCCCCAAGGATTTATGTAAAGGGATAGAGACCCTCTTAGGCTCTGGGACATCCATCATTTCCAGATAGTCAGGTTCTTCCTGATCCTGTTCAGTCTCTTCCATAGGAAGCTAAACAGTCTCAGCCACTTTCTTGTAAAACCAGAAATGGGAAGGGGACTCAGAAAGCCTGGGAGGAGAAGCCTGAGAAGGCCTGTCTGGGGGAGATGTCAGGCTCTACTGGCTCATCTAGGCCCTCACATTGTTCCTCTTTATAATTTTCATCCTCCTCTCGATCGCCCTCATAGTGTGCCTCAGGATCCAATTCTGAAGCAAGTACCTCCAATCAAACCGATCGGCTTTGAACCGAGACCGGTTTGGTCGGAACCGGGCAAAGGGACTGTACAATTGAAATCGCTTTCACTATTTCATCAGCGGTCAGACCATGGGAAGCCGAATCCGAACTGGCTGATTTTCTTTTTCTATTACTCGGGAACAATTCTGCAGAATCGGCTCTCCGTTTGCCCAAAGAGGTATCGCCCAGATCAGTGGGCACCTCCTCAGGTTCGGCCAACAACTGGACCAGGCTGGCCATTCTTGGTCAGCAGACTTCTTGGCCACCCTCTCCCTTAGCCTACTCAAACATTTTTCCAGAGTGGCTTTGGGAAAGTTTTTACATATTTGGCAGTCTTCCTTGAGGTGGTCAAACCCCAGACAATACACACATACGAGGTGAAGGTCGGCCTTAGCAAAGGCCTCCTTACACTTGGTACAGTGCTGAAATCCAGTGGGTCCAGTTTTCTTTTTGGGTTTCTCAGACATGCCTTACCAAATAAAGTCACCCAAACACAGCGGTTAAGCCAGGCGACAGTAACTTATCGGTTCCAACCGTGTCACGGGTCGGTTAAAAAACCCCTAAAAGTCGGATTTTTTTAGGAATCGATAAGTACCGGAAAAACCACACAAATATAAAGTATACAGAAAATACAGAATAGGTTTTGGTTCCAAACCGGACCGACCGGCAAAGAACCGAAAAGAAAAACAATTTCTTCTGAAAGCTACCACTACCTATACTATCACTTACTGGTACCGAGACAGAGGCAAAATTACCGATTTTCTACCACACAGGTTGACAGAACCGACGATTCGAACTTTTGCCAAACTGAAGTGCAGGAGAGATCTCCGGAGTGACTTCACAGTTAGGCAGAGTAAGAAATCTGATGGTTACGCTTCAGAGTACCACAGACAAAGGTTTGAAAACTGAGCTCGAGCTCAAAGTTCTATGCCTTTGCATAAAGTTAACCTGTTACACTCTCCGGGGCAGTTCAAGTGCTGGGGCTAACTGCATATAGTCAGAATACAGCAAGACTTCATGCTGTTTGAACACAATGAGGAACACTGCTAGCTAATCAATGAAGAACTTGGCGATCCTCTGCAGCTCCGGGAAAGAAACTGAAGACTTCTGGTTGGCAGGTGGTTCTCTAGATGATCTGCAGCAATGACCACTGGTAGGTCTCTGGCATCCAGGAAGAGATGCAGCAAAATTAAATTCCGCCTGCGAAGTGAACGCGAAGTGGCCACTTTGCGTTATCATGATGCTACGCAAAGTGGCCACTGGATAGTGCTCACTTTACTTTGTTGTTATGACTTTGCATTGCTATTCCGCCTTAATGTGAAGTAAGGTGGAATGACAATAATATAGGCATTTGAGGCAGCCCCTTCCCACACATCACATGGCTTACAGTACTGTAAGTCGCATGCTTTAGCCAGGCAGGAAGGAAGTGAGTCATACAAGCAGATACTTTCACTTTCTCCTTTGCAGAGGTAGAGAGAGGAAGTATTTTGTGTAGTGAAGGAGAGTTTGTGCTAACAAGTTTCTTTCTTGAGCAAATTCCAAAAACCCCAAAGCTTTTTTAAAAGCTAATTCTTTAGATTTTTTTGTACTGTTTTGTCAGTTCTTTTGGGTGACAAATTTCTTTGTTTTATAAGTTTTGTTTTTTGTGTGTGTGTGTGTGTGTGTGTGTGTGTGTGTGTGTGTGACTGTGCATGTGCCTGTGCCTATGTTGTGTGAGTGTGTTTGAACTCGCTCGTCACTTCGGAGAGGGAAGGAGTGTTTTTGTGCGATGGACCAATGACAGTATGTGGCCCATGGCCGGAGGGGAGTGCGCACATGTGGGGGTCATAGCCAGGTGGCATTGGACCGCTCCAGACTCTTTGGCCCTGCTTCCCCCCCTCCAGAAGCAGCAGCACCACCAGTGCCACCGCCAGATCCAAAAAGTCCGCTGCCACCACCACCACCACCAGTAGCAGCTGCAGAAGCTCCAGCAGCACCACCTCCACAGTAGCAGGTGGAGCCCCAGGTGTATGACCATGCTGCTGGCACTACATCTACCCCTCCTGTTTCTAGTGCCCCCACAGCTCCCCAGTTTGGCAGTTTTTCAACTGTGTCGGGGTGGACAGCAGCCTTGTGGTGTGTCTGCTTTGTGGTGTGCAGGTGCACCGTGGCCCCGGGGGGGCATATCTAGGGACTGGGGGCCAGCGCACACATATGCTGAACCACCACAAGGTTGAGTGGCAGGCTGCCACTGAACGGGCCAGGTCTCCACTTGCTGGCCCTTCTGTGGCAGTGGCAGTGGCAGAGGGTGCTGCTGTTGTGCATCACTGCAGCAGGAGGAGGGCCACAGCAGCAGCTGCTCCACCACCACACCCACCACTGCCACCAGCACTACCCTCACCACCACTACCTGGTTTCCCTCCTGCACCAGTGGACCCCCCAGTGCCTGCAGCTCAGGCAGACATAGCACTTCTGTGGGCCTCGGTGGAGCAAAATAATGAGAGGGTGGGTGCTGTCCAGCAGCAGGTGGAGCACATTGAGCAACACCAGTTACAGATTGTGTTGAAGCTCCATCTGTTGCTGGAATATCTGGGTATTCTCCATTAGCTTTTTTTTTCGGCACACCTCCCCTCCCCCCCACTGCTGTAGTGTTTTGCCTTTTGTTGATGTTTAATAACAGACAGAGGGAAGGCCACAGCATTAGTTTGAAGGGAAACAGTCAGCAACAGGAGGTCCCGGCCCCTGCAATGCTTACCCTCTGGTTAAGCCTTTTAAGTATGTTGCAGCATTTTTCTCATGCCACAACATACTTTATTTTAATAAAGAAAAGTCAGCGACCCGGAAGTACAGCGGATGCTAAGGGGGCTCCATTATGTGTAAAGGTGCAGCGGTGACACACCATGCACTTCAATAGAAAAGTATTGAAGCGCATGGTGCATCGCTGTCCCACCTATCCTTTACACATAATGGAGCCCCCATAGCATCTGTCATACTTCCAGGTCACTGACTTTTCTTTATTAAAATAAAGTATGTTGTGGCACGAGCCAAATGCAGCAACATACTTAAAAGGCTTAACCAGAGGGTAAGCCTTGCAGAGGACAGGAGCTCCTGTTGCTGACTGCTTCCCTTTAAAGATATACATACACAAACAGACATATATGCTCCTTATTGCCCTGTTATTATAATCCAGTGCCTCAGTAATGTTTACTTTCTGTTGTGGAGTGGTTGTGGAAAAGCTGGTGTGAGCAGTGCAAGTATGATGTGCTAAATTGCAAGTGTGCAGTCAGTGTTGTTTCTTGTGTGTGTGACATCAAACATTGTCCAGCTTCTTTCAAGCATATATATGCTGACTTGTTGCAGTGTTTATGGTATAAAGAATAACAATAAGAATAACGTATATTTTATTGTCACCATCGTCATCAGCGGACTAAGTGATACGATATGTGTCTGGCCAGAGTGCACTGTAGTCACATACTGCACATATGACTTTTAGGAGAGCATGTATTTTTTGTGCTATGATCTCTGCAAAGTCATGTGTGCACTGTGAGTGACTGAGGTGCACAGTGAGCCGATACCTCTGAAAAAATATCATATCACTTACTCCGCTGGTGCTGATGGTATAAATAAAATATACGTTATACATTCTTTTTTATCTTTATTCTTTTACATACTGCAACAAGTCACACCATATATATGTTTGCACGAAGCCGGACAATGTTTGCACACACAGGAAAGAACACTGATGGCACACATGCAGTTTAGCACAACATACTTGCATTGCTCGAGCCTGCTTTTTGCGAAACACTTCATGAGTCCTGACACAAAGTAAACATTATTGAGGCTCCAGAAATATTTCTTTTTTGAACTAGACATCAAAGAAGCAGTGCAACAATCTGGTGAAAATTTTGATCTGTGCTTTTTTTATGCTATTTTACATTGCCACTTTACTTACCTCCTGACTTGTATGATACTGTTCTTTCCAGTATTTGAGTCTGCTTTAGTACTTTTTTTCATGTCTGAAATAATAAAAGGATAACTCCTTTTAATACAGTGTGGACCAGGTCTTCGTCAGTATTTTCTGCTGTTTTTATCCATCAGTTGTTTATATATAGTGTATGGTGGAATGTTCGTAGGTTCATAGGTGATTTCAAGCTAGGTAGACTTTCGTCCATAATGCTTGCCTTATTATTTATAACCCTTTATCTATTCTATCCAAAAGGAAGTTATTGAGTTTGTTTTTAAAGGAGTCCATATTTGTACTAGACACCAGTTCCCTAGGCAGAGAATTCCATCCAACCACAACTCTGTTGCTGAACCAATATTTTCGTGATAAAGTCTGCCATTTTTGTGTTTCAAACTGGAAGGTGCCCCTGGTGTACAGATCTTGATTTCTCCAGACTAGTCCAAGTTGTGACAAGACTGCAGGATCATTTATACATCTGTATAGTAGACAATAGTCCCCTAGTTCTTCTATACTCCAGGGTAAACAAATTCAGCTCCTTAATCTCTCAGGGTAAGTCTTCTTTCCAACCCTTCAACTGACTTAGTCGCTCTTTTCTGTATTCGCTCAATATTATGTATATCTGCTTTTATAAGGTGCCCAGACCTGAGCACAGTACTCCAGGTTTGGTCTAACCAGAGCACCATAAAGAGGGATTAACACCTTCCTGTCCCTACTTGAGATGTGTCTCAGAATACAATTCAAAATTTGATTTCCCTTTCTTATTACTTTGTTACAATGTGTACTAAATTTTAAGTCTGAACTAATTGTTACCCTCAAATCCCTTTCCTCTTCTATTTTATTGAGTGCAGTATTATCCAATTTGTAGGGGAGAGGGTTGTTGTTTTTTACTTTACCCAAATGCATAGTTATACATTTGTTTTTATTTAATTCAAGTTTACTCTTTACAGTCCAATGATGTATGTAATTTAGTGCTTCTTGTAGATCCTGCTGTTTTTTTACTGTATTGGTTATTGCACCAATTCTGCAATCGTCCGCAAATTTTGTCGACCAAATATCTTTATTTTCCAGTTTCAAGGAGGTTATGCAGATGTTAAAAAGGCAGGGTCCAAGTACCGATCCCTGGAGGACCCCACTATTCACAGTCTCCAAGTTTGATTTTTCTCCTTGTATCACCATTCTTTGCCTTCTTTCACATAGCCAAGCATCTATCCAGTTTATTATATTGGTGTCTAGTGCATACTGTTTAAGGGAAAGTATTAATTCTTGATGTGGGAGTTTGTCAAAAGCTTTAGAAAAATCCAAAAAATAACATCAACACAATTTCCGCATCTAATGCCTTCCAACCTTTTAAAAAGTCAAGAGATTTGTCTGACAGGAACAGTTTTTTCCGAATCCATGTTGTAGTGGGTCCTGCAGTTTGTTAACCTCAAGGTACTCAACTATATAATTCTTTAGAACGGATTCCATCATCTTACCCATGACCGATGTCAAACTAATCGGTCGATAGTTTTTTAACTCAGATTTCGATCCGCTTTTGTATATAGGAACTACCATCACTTCTCGCCAATTTTGTGGTACTTGTTCTGTATCTAGGGATTTTTGGAATATGTGGGTTAGAGGTAGTGCAAGTTGTTCTGCCAATTCATACAGTACCCTAGGATGAATTTCGTCAGGTCCTTGTGATTTGTTTATATGTACTGTTTTAAATTTATCTAGAACATCTTGTAGTTTAATCTGTATCCTCCCTGGTCTGGAAGTAGTATAGGGAGTAGTATTTAGTAAAGTAACTGGATTAAAGACAGAGCAGAAATATTTATTTTGTAACTCTGCACAGTCTCTATTACTAAGTATTTCTCGCATTATTTTTAAAGGTCCAATAATAGTACTCTTTTGTTGTTTATTTATATAAGAATAAAAGGTCTTATAGTTGTCCTTAACAAGTGATGCAAGTTTTAATTCGTAGTCTTTTTTTGCTTTTTTTATTTCCCATTTGACTTTTTTAACAAACTCTCTATACTGTAAGTTGGGTTGTTTATTTATTTCATGTTTAATTTTTTTGAACCATCTGTTTTTTTTTATTTATCAATGTTTTAATTCTTGGAGTTAGCCATTTAGGGATATTTTTGTTTGTTGAGTACTTAGGGTACTTTGGTATACATATGTTTATAGTTTTGTGTAGTACATTGACCAAGGAGTCCCACATTTTATGAGCTGTGTGATTTCCCAGTTCTTTCTGCCAATCCCAATTTGTGAGGTATTTCCTCATAGCAGGAAAGTCAGCCTTTTTAAAGTTTAGAACTGTAGTTTTTCCTTCCCTAAGAGTATGTGGTGCATCTTTAATTAGGAACTTGACTGACTGGTGGTCACTATTTCCCAAAGGGTTACTAGTGTGCACATTTTGCATTGTCTGTCCCATATTAGTTAAAATCAAGTCTAAAGTGTTATTTCCCCTGGTGTTTTCAAGAACAAGCTGAACAAGCCCTATTTGGTTTAGAGCCTCAAAAAATTGTGTACTTCTTTTGTTTGTACCTTCAAGTTTTTTCCAGTTTATGTCTGGGAAATGAAAATCCCCGGTCAATATTATTCTTTCTGACGGATCTAGGTTATTGATGACTTTTAATAATTCTAGTTCTCCATCTGGGCTCATTGAGGGGGGTCTATAAACCAGACCTAATTTAATTTTTGTTTGTCCCCTGGGTATGAGTTTTAACCACACCATTTCCAGACCATCTTTAGCTCTAGTTATTTCCTCACATTGTATAAGATTTTCTATGCATATAGCTAAAACCCTCCTTTCCTTGATTCCCTTGATAGGTAGTATAGTTTGTAACCGATTATTTCTTTATCCCATCTATCTTCAGTAGTCCACCAAGTCTCAGTTATTAGTGCAATTTGTGTGTTGTTTTCATATAATAAGCATTGTAGTTCCTCAAATTTGTTTGTTACACTACGTGCATTTAATAAAATGCAGTTCCATCCCTCTTTGAGGTCCATAGTTGTAAATGTTAAGTTGTGAGTCTCCCTTCCCTCTTCCTCCAGTTTAAATGAAAAGAGATAACATTGTTTATTTTCATACTCAGAATTCTGATGCCTGTTTTATTTAAGTGTAATCCATCACTTTTAAAAAGAGTGTTTTTCCCAAAGGTCCCTGAATTGTCCATAAATCCAATATGATTATACCTACAAAGGGTTCTCAGTTTCATATTAAGTATCTCAATGCCTGAGTTTTTAAATTCATGTCTCCTGTGGCATGGGATTAGACCTGAAATAATTATATCACATCCTTTATTTTTCATTGTATTTACAATGTGTTGATAATCTTGTATGATGTCATCTATACTACGTAGCCCCACATCGTTTACACCGACATGAATTATGATTAAAGGGTCTTGTAGTCCTTCCATCAAGCCATCTAATAAGTAACCAATGTCTGAGATTTTTACCCCAGGTAGCGAGCTCATAGTAGTGTGCATTTTTCTGTTTTTACACACTATTGCATCAATTCCTCTAGTTAGGGAGTCTCCTATTATTAGGATATCTTTTTGTTTTATTTGTGTTGTGGTTTCTTTTTCTGTTGTGGAATCTACTTTGGATGATATTGCTTTTTTTATATTTTGGCAAACATTACCCTTACAAAAATGCTGTTCATCCACACACACTTAAGTGAATGGAATGCTGTACTGATCGTATGTGCAGAACAGCATTCCATTCATTTAGAATTGATAGCACGAGTCAGGGTTTAAAAGCATACACAAAAAAACACGAGTGAGTCAACATCACTTACTGGTACATGTTCATCGCAGCAGCAGTTTTCTGAAAGGGGAACAGATCTTTTGACATTACGCAGACTGGAGGATCAACCAGATATGAAACGGTAACTTAGGTTTTTGCCACGGTGTCTGTTTCTGCTCTCGCTTAGTGAGAGGTTCCGCCGCTATGTTTTTTTTTTTGTAAATCCCACCTACAGCAGAGTGCCAACCAATGGGCATATGCACTGCAACATTAGGGAAGCCCAGTCCCTAGCAACCACTCAACTGTCTCCTAGTGAGGGGAGACAACATTTTCTTTATCCATAATGTAAATACACATTGAAAGCCTAAAAATGTTTTAAAAATAATTTGTGGGGTACCATACACTATAAAAAATACAGGATGGTTAACCCAATGCAGAACGATGTGTTCTGCCACCTTGGGGTCTGATTCCCAAGGACCTCTCGAGCTTCGCTCTTGAGGTCACAAGGAATCAGACCCCACTGTGGCAGAACACACTGGTTCTGCATGGTTACCCATCCTGTATTCTCTATATTACTTCTGTTGTAAAATTAATAATTATGCAGCAGGCAGTGTTTTATGACCTCACAGAACAATATTTGTTCAAAAACAGCTGCAAATAGTGATGAAAACCTGGTCAGAGCCATATTAAAAGGCTTGCTCCTTCTATTTTTTCAGACATGAGAAAAAGTAGTAAAGCAGACACAAATTGTGAAAAGAAGGGTACCATACAAGTCAAGAGGTAACTAGTGACTGGCAATCTAAAATAGCATAAAAAAGTACAGTATAGGTCAAAATTTTCACCACATTGTTGCACTGCTGCTTTAATTTATAATTTAAGTATGACATTATGTGCTCACAATCACAACACACAAAATGTACCTGTCTTGTGTCCAGAAAATTCCCAAGTGCTGAGGAAGTGAAATGGGAGCATTATATCACATGCAAAGTCCCCCAGAATTTATTGCACAGTCACTCATGTGCACAGTGGTCACACAGGGTCCCCAGAATTTTTCTGCAGCCCCAAAATGCAACTGTCTTGTGTCCAGAAGATTCCCAAGTGCGGAGGAAGTGAAATGGGAGCGTTACACCACATACAAAGTTCCCCAGAATTTATTGCGTAGTCACTCATGCACACGGTGGTCACACAGAGTCCCCAGAATTTTTCTGCTTCCCCAAAATTTATTTATTTATTTATTATACATATCGGAATTACAACCCTTGTATTTTCCAGAATTGAAATCCAGAATTTTTCTGCATCCCCAAAATGCAACTGTCTTGTGTCCAGAAAGTTCACATAGTCTGTGATGATAATGCCATGATGCACAGTGTCTTGCCAAACCATGTGAAGGAGGGATAACATGACATGAATCCATTCAGTGTTCTGTCAGAAATGATGACTGTGAGAGAACTGTTGCTGGTCAAAGTGTGCTGCGATTCCTGTGAATGCGGTGCGATCATCTCAACCAGATGAAAGGGTGCCCTTTGTGTGTACTCTAATAATAACCTTGGTGAGTTGATATATATAAACAGAAATATATATATATATATATGTATTTTCTAGGTGGGGGGGTTGAAATATATATACATGTACTCATTGTATTGTTTTGTATCACAGGTCACATATTGTTAGTGTACACATTCCAGTGCATGATGAGAAATGTTGGCGTTGAAGTTGAAGCATAGACATAGAAACATAGAATTTGATGGCAGATAAGGACTGCATGGCCCACCTAGTCTGCCCATTTCCCTACTTAACTGATAAGCTGCAGATCCTAGTTAACCAACAGCCTACTTCCTCCTACCCCCGGCTAGAACTGCCTTATGTCTGTCCCATGCATTCTTGAATTCCCCCACTGTTTTTGACTCTACGACCTCCTCAGGAAGGCTGTTCTAAGCATCTACAACCCTCTCTGTGAAGAAATACTTCCTCACATTATTTCTGAGCCATCCCCCCTCTATCTTCAAATTGTACCCCCTTGTTCTTGCACATCTCTTTTTCTGAAAGATGCTCCCCTCTTGGACTTTGTTGATTCCCTTGAGGTATTTGAAAGTTTCTATCATGTCTCCCCTCTTCCTCCTTTCCTTGAGGCTATACATCTTAAGCTCCTTTAGTCTTTCTTCATATGTCTTCTGGTGCAGACCCTGCACCATTTTGGTTGTCCTCCTCTGGACAGCCTCCACCCTGTCTATGTCTTTTTGGAGATGGGGTCTCCAGAACTGTACACAGTACTCCAATTGTGGTCTTACCAACTGTCTATACAGAGGGCCAACAACTTCTTGTTTTCTACTGGTGTTGCCTCTCCCTATGCATCCCAGTATCCCCCAGCCCTCCTTACTGCCTTCTCACTTTATTGGCCCACCTTTAGGTCATCTGATATGACTACCCCCAGGTCCCTTTCCATTTTTGTTGTTGTCAGTATCTCACCCCCCATTGTGCACTCTTCCCCTGGGTTTTTGTTTCCCAGGTGCATTACTTTGCACTTCTTTGCATTGAATCTAAGCTGCCATACATTTGACCATTCCTCCAACCTTGTGAAGTCCCTGTTCATCCTTTCCACCCCACCTTGCATATCAACCCTGTTGCAGATCTTTGTGTCATCTGCAAAGAGACATACTTTCCCTTCTAATTCCTCTGTAATGTCACTTATAAAGACATTAAAAAGGACTGGCCCCAGTACTGAGCCCTGCGGCACCCCACTAGTAACCCTCCTTTCTTCACTGTGGACTCCATTTACTATTACCCACTGTGTCCTGTTGTCCAGCCAGTGTTTTACACAGGCTACCATCCTGGGACCCACTCCCAGGCTGGCTAATTTGTTTATGAATCTTTTTCATGGGACTGTGTCAAATGCCTTGCTGAAATCTAGGTTGGCCATGTCCATAGCCCCTCCCTGGTCTACTACTTTGGTCACCCAGACAAAGAAATCAATTAGATTTGTCTGACATGACCTTCCTGCTGTGAATCCATGCTGCCTTGGGTCCTGTCCCCCACTGGCCTCTAGGTACTCAAAAATTCTTTCCTTCAGCAGTGATTCCATCATTTTCCCTACCACTAAGGTCAAATTGACAGGTCTGTAGTTTCCTGCCTCTGTCTTGCTCCCACTTTTATGAAGGGGAATCACATCAGCCCTCCTCCAGTCCTCAGGTACCACACCATCCGGCCATGATTTATTAAAAAGGGTAGTCAGTGGTATTACTGGTTCTTCCCTTAGTTCTTTTAGAATTCTGGGGTGAATCCCATCAGGCCCTATTGCTTTATCCACCTTCAGTTTTAAGAGTTCTTTCAGAACCCTTTCTTCTGTGAAAGGACTAATATCATCCCCCCTATCCAAAGTGCTTCTATTGACTGGATTAGGTACCTCCCCCTGCTTTTCCATTGTGAATACTGAACAGAAGTATTCTTTCAGTATCCCTGTTTTTCACTGTCGCTCTCTGCCCAACCACCTTCCTCTTTATTCAGCCTCAGTATCCCTGCCTTACTCTTCCTTTGCTCCCTGATATACCTATAAAAGGTTTTATCCCCCTTCTTAACCGAGTTGGCTATCTTTTCTTCAGTTTGGGCCTTTGCTATTCTGACTGCCTTCCCCGCTTCCTTCTGCTTTAACTGGTACAGTTCTCTGTCCTGCTCCTTCTGTGTTTCCTTATACTTCCTGAATGCTATCTCTTTCTCCCTTACCTTCCCCGCGACTTCCTTTGAGAACCACAGGGGTTCTTCTTTCATTTTGATTTGTTTATTTGCTTCACACAAAGGCTTGTTGCCTCTGGGATGGCGGTTCTAATGTTTTGTCATTGTTGCTCCACCCCACCTTCTTGCCTGTTTGCTAGTGCTTTTCTGAGGCACTCTCCCATTTTGACAAAATTAGCCTTCCTGAAGTCTAGTACCTTCACATTTGTGTGGCTTGACTCTATAGCTAAGTTTATCATGAACCACACTGTTTGGTGGTCGCTTGTTCCCAGATAGCTACCCACTTCAAGATCAGAGATCCTCTCTCTGTCCCCATTTGAGAGTACCAGGTCTAAGATTGCTCCCTCCCGAGTTGGTTCCAAAACTAGCTGTCTGAGGCATGCCCCCTGTAGGGCATCAAGAATGGCCCTACTCTTGGATGTGGCTGCAGCAAAGGTGCTCCAGTTAACATCTGGCATATTCAGGTCCCCATTCAGCAATACCTCCCCTTTCTCTGCCATCCCAAGGATGCCTTCTATCATTTTCTTGTCTATTTCCTCCCCCTGAGATGGGAGGTCTGTATACAACCCCTGTGCAGATTGTGGGGCCATTTCCAGTCTCCAGGGTGACCCACAGTGCCTTCTGTCCTCCCTGTTTACCCTTTAGTTCAGTTGCTTTGATCCCTTCCTTTACATAGAGAGCTACTCCTCCTCCTCCTCTTCTTCTCTCCCTGCCCGTCCTGTAGATTGTGTACCCTGGTATGTTGACATTCCAGTCATGGTTCTCTGTGTAATTGGAAATGGAATACTCTCAAGCCAATGAATATATTTTTTTGGGGGAGCATATTTGCAAGTAGGTCTCATTAATGGTTTATTATTTGGTTACTTCGTCACAGATTTCATCTGCATTCTTCTCCAGTCTGGTAATGATGGTCATGGCCATCGACCGAAACTACTTCTGCGTGTTGCATGTCAGCCCCAGCCCAGAAGGGGGGCATAATGTTGAAGAAGTTCTTTGGATAAGGCAACTATGACACAACAAAGCATCTGGAAGTTTCCTAAAAAAAAGAAATGAAGGACTTATTACAGCTTGATTGCAGCAGTAAGACATTATGTTTAAGCTGTGGCTGTTCCACCACGGGTATCTGGATTAACACAGATAGCATGCTGTCCCACTGCAATCATCAGATCACAGTTTAATTTAGTACCAGGCTGTGTAACAAATACACTGTGTCATTGTCCCTGCATCGCAACTCAAGTTGCATTTCAAAACCACATCTTGTCAAGTAACACAACCTGGGTCCAACTTTTTCAACACCATCATGGCTGCACAGCTGCAAATTTGGAAAACAGTGCATGATATGTTGCAGAAATATTTTTTATGACATACATTCCACCTAGTTTATGAATCCTCAGTAGGATTTGTTGCACTCTTATGAAACAAAAAGGAACAGATGAAATAAAATTGATATACTTACCAGTATAGATTGGAAATGGACATCCCATAGGTTCCTATAGACAGTACTGCTGCTGTACCATTGATACAGACCTTCAGTGAAGGAGAGTCATTTGTTGTTAACCTGTAAAAAAACAAAATAAGTTGACCATTTGTGTTTGACGATTGCAGCTCAGAAAAGAAACCCAAACCGAAACACACAGTTAAAGGAACTTGAATAGCAAGAAAAACATTAGTACACTTACTCACTTTACAGTTTTAATAGTAAGAAGCCTTATGCCTGTGGCTGATGGATGTCGTCTCCTGTTCAACTACCTCTGCCTTGGCATGGTCAATGTAATGGAAAAACATTGTCACAATGACACTGGTGGTGGGTGGTGGTGGTCATAGCTGCGGCACATGATGACATTCCCTCTCACATCTTCCTGCATCTGGTGGTGGTGGCAGTGGCGAATAGTGGTCTTGTGGTGGTACTCTAGGGGGGCACATGGCCACATTCCCTGTGGTGGTAGTGGCAAAAAGCAGTCTTATGGTAGTGGTAGTCCAGGGGGACACACAGTCACTTTTCCTGTGGTGGCAATGGAGAACAGCGATCTTATGGTGGTGGTAGTTCTGGGGCCAGGATATATTGTGCTGTGTGTTATAAATGTGATGACGTGACATATGGAATTTGAGTCACTATGAGTGGGACAGTGATTTAACTTTATGAAAAAGAGAACATGTCTCATACAAGACATGTGACAGTCTTTTAACCACTTAAGTTAAAACCTGCCAATATAACCTCATTATCATTCATCATCATCCTCTGAAAGAAAGCTGCCCTCGCAGTCTTCTATGTCTGAATTCTGACTACAGGGAAATTATTTCTCCATTGTGTTATCATCTATGTCAGTGGTAGGCTGCTTCATGCTGTCACTGCCACCAGGATGGTCCCTTTCTACAGCATCTGCTAAACCATGACTATGCCAGGGTATGAATACTGAGGTTGCAGTCTGAGCTAGTGTGTGCCTCTCATTCATTTTTATGAATGTCAGCAAACTGACATTTGTAGGAGAGAGAGGTTTGTACGACAGTCCCAAGCTATTGCACCTACTGAGCTGAATACCCTCTTGACACTCACACTGGAAGGTGGGCATGTTGGGTACTTCAGTGCTACAGTGGTCAACTCTGGCCATTCACTGACATTTCCACTCCAGTATAAAAGAGGATCATCAATGATTGGCAAATTCC
Source organism: Neoceratodus forsteri (assembly GCA_016271365.2). Taxonomy (NCBI): domain Eukaryota; kingdom Metazoa; phylum Chordata; order Ceratodontiformes; family Ceratodontidae; genus Neoceratodus; species Neoceratodus forsteri. Next base: position 1,093,200,945 of record CM057459.1, read on the forward strand.
TGTTTTCAGACACATATGACTCGATCATTTGCTGTGCAGCTCTAAGTCCAGTGGTTGATGCATCATCCACTTCTCCGAAATTATTTATGTCACAAATCCCCACTTGGGACAAAGCCTCCAAAGTGGGTTAATGCCAGCCGCTTTTGATGACAGACCACCTGGAACTGCAGTCCCCTTCCCATTACAGGATATGCTTGAAACTACTCCTTCAGGTTCACCTTCAGCCTGATTATGCTGCTCAGGTTTCCTGACCTTAGCACATGACTTCTGTGCCCCATGAACTAAGCGCACTAGTTGCCCACTGACACTTTTTACCTGTTCAGACCTGCCCTCCAGTACTGAGGCAATTCCACATTTGTATCGTGGGTCCAGCATTGTTGCTATTGCAAAGCTGTCACTACACTGAATGCTCAAGATGTGATGATTCTGGTTGAATACTGTCAGCATGTGTTTCAGCAACACACTGCTAGCACTGTCTCCGGCAACATCAAGGCTATGCTGTACATTCACCAATGTCTGCCTCAGCACCTGCAGCAGTGGAATTGATTGGCTAATGGAGGCAGACTCACCACTCACTGCCTATGTGGCATGTTCAAAAGGCCTCAAGATTCTTATTACAGAGTCCATGAGGTGCCACTGTTCAATCATCATAGACATGGAGGCCCCGGAATTGTCACGGCTAGTATGCATGACAAGATGTTCTGAGATGGCTTTGTACTGTTCATACAACCTCTCTGCTATGTATAAAGTGGAGTTCCACTGGGTGACAACTTCCAGCTTCAAGCGGTGCTGCGGGAGGCTGTTTCAGATCTGCAACTGCCGAAGCTGGTCATGGGACTTTGTAGAGCATGAAAAGTGAGAACAGATATGGCGTTCAACTGTCAGCATTTCCTTTATGTCAGGGTGCTGCAGAAACTCCTGCACCACAAGATTTAAACAGTGGGCCATGCATGGAACCTGAAAAAAGTCATCATTCGTGATGCATTTCACCACATTTGACCCTTTGTCACTTGCTATGAACCTAGCTCTCAGGAACAGAGGGTTCAGCCACTTGTCAGTTTCAGTCAGTACCGTGTCCAACATGTTTTCACCAGTGTGTGAACAGGTCACATTGCACATAGGAATTGTTGCATGCTGTCGAATTCCTGGAAGATTGCTACCACAAAACTCCACCTTACTACACTGATTATTCACACTACCAATAGCAGAAACAACACCCAGCACCTGCACCCAGTGTGCAGTTATACACAGATATGAACTCCCCGCTGTTTTGCCACTTGTCCACATATCCATACTTAAATGGGTGACTGGAGAGGAGGAATGTTGAAGGGCATGTCTTACTGAGTTGTACACAGTACGGTACAACTCTGGGACAGCACGGGTCGAAAAGTATGTCCTGGTTGGGACTTTCCATTTTGGACGGGCACATGCAGCAAACCGCAGGAACCCAGAATTCTCCACAAAGGAGAAGGGGCAAAAGATCAATTGCCAACATTTCAGCTACAGCAGCATTAAGTTCATGTGACACTTTATGATTGGGTGGGTACTTCAGCTTTTGTGCAGAAACACTCTAACATGGGCTGACTTAAATGTTTTACATGGGGTGTGATGACAAATGGTTCTGCTCTGTGAATGGCAGGGGGTGGAGTGTGGATGTGTGATGAAGATGGTTGCACAGGTGATGACAAATCCAGAAATGAAGTTATTTTCCCAGATTTATCAACAGGGGTTGATGTACCACTTGTACTAGACATATTGCATTAACCACCACCACCACCAAAACTCCTACTCTCACCACCATTGGACAAGATTTCAGAATCATTCTGCTCTTCCACCTCATCATGCCTGTAGTAATCCTCTGCTGTTATTTCATCACTACTGCACACATTTAATTTTCTACTGGATGCTACAGTCATGGAAGGGGATAACATGCTCATTATGGTTGATGATGAGGGTGAATGCCCCACTATGGTACAGGTATTAGCTGCCATCTTGTGCTGAATCCACAGTGCCATGTGCCTATTCTTAAGATGTGTATGCTGTCCCTCTGTGCCTAGATGGTTCCCCTTTTTACCTTGACTCACATGCACCTGGCAAACCTGGCAGATTGCAACTGACTCATAATTTGCATCTTCCAGAAAAAAATCTCCAAAAAGGGATTTTGATGCTCTAGTTTTAACATGTCCCCCGATACTGTTTAATGGACTCCATTTTTTTAAGCCATGAAGTGGGGGGTGTGCCACATGATTTTTCAGGCAGGACATACTTGGACTGTAACTGACCACCATGACTACCTATCATTATTACCGGATCATCATCATCATCATCAAACGAAACTGGTAAATCACAACTTTTTATGGGAGGGGGGAAATGCAGACAGACCCAGACACAGCCACCTTGAATTTCTGTTTCTCTGGTTCCCAACAGGGGTCACTGACATCATCATCATATTCATCAACATCATCCACATCTTCTGCTTGGATGCTGGCATATGGACTGCATATTGCTACCACAACAACATCATCATCATCAGCTCCACCATCACCTGAAATTTTTTCACCACACTGTGAATCACTGCATGGCAAATGCGTGACCTGCACCGTGATGGAAGAAATGCCACTTTGTGTGCTATCATTGACATGATGTTCAAAATCCTCATGTTCAGTTACTGGGGAGTATGACATCATCTACACTGTCACTCAGTGCCACTGCTTCATACTCCACTATATTTTTGGACATGGTAAACTGGTCAGAAGTGGAACTTGAGGCAGCAATACTCATACCACCACCAGCAACTGCACTAACACCACCAGCTGGGACAACATCTTCTTCATCTATGAGTGAAGCTGCTGATTGCACTGTAAAAAAAAACATTGAAAGAGAAATACCTTTCCTCACATCAGCAATGTACTTCTGTGACTGTGTACTACCACCATGCCCACAGACAATCTTACCACTGGCAGCAGTGCCATGGCGAGAAACAGCTTTGCTTGCATGTTTTTTTGCGGGCATTTTGGGGGATCAGCAGGAATATTCTAAACAAATTTAGACTTTGCAACAGTCACTCTGGGTAGGGTCAGTGGGGGATGACGCTGGATGTGAAGCCAAAAAACAACCATGGCTTCCACAACAGATACAGACGCAAAGTCACAACAAGTTCAACAACACCTTAACTGACCAGTGGTGTTCTCAAGTCACAAACAATACAATATGGAAAAGAATACCTTTTGCTGGTGAGGGGAGCACTGACTGCCGATTATTGCAGTGCAATACCAAGAAAAGATACTACAATGGCAGTACAAAATCATGCAGCTGCAGTGGATAGCAGGTTCACACTGCTGCAGCAGCAGCAATTTCTCTGTGGCACAATAAAGGGTGTATTATTCGATGTCACGTCATGCACCACACACACACTCACACACACACAGAATTTGTCTACAAGTAATGTGTAGCAAATTTAAAACTTCAGTAATATACAATGTATTTTAAACAACCTCACTGCTGCACCAAGGCCCTCCAGATCACAACACACACCACCGTGTATACATTAACACAGTCAGTTATACAAGAAAATTATAACCAAAAAACAAAGAACTCCCTATTTCTCCAACTTAAATCTACCTACACCAGATATGCCCTTCCCCCAAAGCACACTTCCACTGTCTCTCAGTAATATGAGCACAGGAGGGTTTCCTACAATCGATGAACTAAAGTTTCAGTAAAAAAAATGACTCAAAAAGACTTTTTTAACAGCTTTTAGAAGGTTTGAATCACAGAGAGCTCTCAGAGCAGACTGTCTCCCACAGCTTCCTACACGCACTACCCCAAACTGAGGCTGTGCAGAAAAATCTAGAGCCCATGTGACCTGAAATCCCACGAATCACTGCAAAATTCCCCTTTGGAGCTTAAAAACAAGGCAAAGTACATTGTTCTCAATGCACTTCGCCTTAAAATTTGGTGGAGTAGTGGTTTGGGAAGGCGGAGTAACGTGAAATTATTGTCTTCATTGGACTTCGTGTTGCCCATTATAACGCTGGCACTCCGACTGTTGGTAGGCGCATCTTGAATTGGCCTTTACTCCGCAAATCACTCAGTGGAGTGAATTGAGGCCACTTCACCCATCTCTACACCCAAGACACCTCCCAAGAAGAAGACTGCTGGCAATGCGACTCTCTGGCGGCCTCAATGGAGTGACACAGGCACATGCACATGTCTGGGTGGCTGGCAAAATAAGAAAGGGGCATGCACGACATTAACTGGGGTCCCTCATGCTTGAGCCAGGGTGGCTCCTAAACTGACACACTACTGGATACTTCACTAGTAGCTCTCTACCACTTACTGTCACAGGACTGATGCTGCAACACCTGTGGTGGAACTTTGCAGCATGCTGACATCACTGGAGGTGGTTCTGCTGTGGATGGTGGGTGGGCAAGGGACCTCTCTGGGTCAGTGTCAGGCTTTGGGATGGCTGCTCCAGGCAACAAAGGCAAAGCTAGACATCTGCTATCCCAAGGCACAATTCAATAACACAGTTCAGTAGCAAGCAAACAATTCAGTTTCTGGCAGACAGTTCAGTTTTTGTAGGAAATACAGTCTCTAGGGGGCACTAGGCAGGCAGCAGGCAACAGCGCAGTTCAGTTTGGGTGCTGGGCCACTTAGACCATAGGACCCCCACCCCAGGGTGCTGCACCTTTAAGGGTCTTCCCCTTTTCTGGCTATTTTTGCAGATCCAACCCACATTATTCATATTAACATCCACCACTGGCCTTAGGTGGGGCCTCGTCTACTAATCCCTACACTTGCATGCCTGGATGCTGAACCCTTACAGCTTGCCCCTCCCCCCTGTAAGCTGGCTGACAGCCTTTGGGTTTTGGCCCTGCCCCTTTGTGCAGAATGGCACCTATGCAGACCCCAAGGGCCTTAACCCCACTGTACCCTGGGTCTGTTTCTTTCCCTTTCTGTCCCTTGGGGTTTTTACAATCGTGGTACCCCTCTCTCTTTATCCAGCTAGAGGTAGGCTACTATTGATGCAGACTGCCTTCTGGTTTCACATTTGACTATAACAACAACAAGAAAAATAAAAACTAAAATATCTCAATGACCTATGGCCACTCCTGGGGCCTTCCCCTTCCCCTTTTCTCCTCTGGACATTCGGCCTCCTGCCTGTTAATCTCCCACCCCTCAGGGCTGGCAGCTCACCCAGGGAGCCCACTGCTTCCCCACCTTCTCCTGGCTAGGGCCGTACTAGGGTGCTGGACCTTTAAATATTTTCTTTGGGCACTTTTCCCCTTTTACTTCCCTTCCCTTTTCCCTCCCCACTCCTGGCAGCCTTTGGCATGAGTATACAGAAAGATAGGGCAATTGCCCACTCACCTCCTCAGCCTGGGACTCCATTGCTGTTGAGTAAAGGCAGGTGACTTGGTCAGGGAGCCACGCTCCCACCCAGTTCCTTCCTCACACTGCTGCGGCTGCTTGAACAGAACTATAGGTTTGGGGTGTGTTTTCCACTCGGACCTATTTTTTGGCAGCATGACTTGGTCTGTCTGTCTTTTTCTTCCTCCCTCACTGATCATAGCTCTGCCCAGGGGGTACAGATCACATGGGAGAGTTGCAGCCCACCCGACCGACCCTGCTGCTGCTGCCACATGCCCAGGGTGCCGACTGGAGGGGAGCGATGCTGGAGGAGCCATGGAACCACAATGGGTATGCCTTTCCTCCATGCTCTCCGTGTCCTCCACCCTCCTCGCTCAGCCACCGACTACCCACTCTGGTCACTTTGTAGGGCAGGGGAAGTCCTGGATTCTGGCCAGGAGATTGGGCACCACAAGCCCTCTAGGGAGTGTCTCTTGCCCATGACCCCCCCCTTCTTAGTGACGAACGGACTGAAAGGAAACAAAGGGGAACAGGAGAGGTCAGTGAGACTGCAGACAAGGGCTGGGAGGGAAGGGGACCAGAGAAAAAATATATCCCTAACTTCAGGGTACTACAATCATTCATTCATTCATTCAATCACTCATTCATATATATTTGGAAGACCTTTCAGCTCTGAGCCCTTTTACAAAGGTATCCAAGTCATAGAGGATTGTGTATGAGCAGTCATACACAACAAGTCAGTTGTATGATCGAGAGGTTTCCATGGTAACCAGAGACCTTGAGAGTGCAGCTTGAGAGGTCCGTTACCACGGAAACATCGATCTTACAACTGACTTGTTTGTGTATGGTTGCTCATACACAATCTTTTATAGTGTATGGGCAACCATAAGCAGCACTCCGTGATCCCCCAAACAAGTCTCCCACAAAAAATAAGCCTTACTTTGGCAGCTGTAGCAGCATGCCTACTTCCTTGTCACTGTGGGCCACTCAATTGCACATGCGCGAATGCATTCGATCTTGTTGTGCTGCATCAGTGACTTACTCGGTGTAACAAAACAAAATTGTGACGCACCGAGTGCAGCACAACATCGCTGTTCCAGGCATGGATTTCCATGTGGAATAGCATTCCACCATACACGATATAGAAATGAATACACAATACAGTAAATAAATAGCAAGCAATGGTTCAGCAACAGATGGCATTTAAGTAATGAACAGTAGAGTACAAGGCTATTACATAATGTGATAATGAAACAAGATCAGGTTAATTACACCTACACAACATTTTGTCATAAAAGTAAGACCTTGCATATTTTTCTTCATACATTTTTTTTCCACAGTAGTTGCTGCCTCCTTCCCCTCTGGTCATCTATTCCTATCACCCACCATCTGAAGGACTAATCGGTGGTGTCCCCTATGGGTATAGTCCCCCATGGCAGGGTCAGAAGAGGGAGGTACTCTTAGTAAGAGACAACCAAAGCAAGAATGGCACGAGGGTTCTGCTTTTAAACAAGAGTAAAAGAAACAGCCCAAAGGGGCTGTAACCTACAAAATATATCTCAGTAGTGGAATGCTGATGTAAAAGAGTGTAAGGCTGTCAGTCATGTTTTGCAGCTGTGCTGCACCACAACCTTAAAACTGAGGAGATGCCACACTTACCTGTAGGGAGCTGTTTCCCAAATAAAGAAGCCTTGAGAACAAATGTATACAAGCTTTAAAAAATAAACAAAACACTCCTTGCTGCAGCAAGGACTCTTAAGTGTGAACTTGACAATGTGGTTACTAATGGGAGGGTGCAGCCCCCATCCTCAATACAAGTATAAGGTAAAGAGGTTTGAGCAGTAAAACTTGGTAAATGCTGTTGCATTAAATAGTCCGCAGTTGGTCTGCTGCTGTTGATTTTAGGAGACAGCTGGAGTTTTCTTGCATACAGAACTTCAGTCTATGGCAATGCATCTAAAACCTCCCTACACAAATGAGACATAACCTATAGTAATATATGTCGTTATGCCTCTGCATCCCCTAAGTTAAAACATCACTGCCTGCTCTATGTGGACCTTAATTGGCCCTCTACTATGGTCCACTGGCTCCTTGCTCTTGGGCCCCTTCTGGACGGAATTCTGAGGTCCAGTATACCTAGCTCTCTCGTCGCTGCACTCACCCACAGACCACCTCCTATGGTCTCCATTCTGCTGATCTTTCCTTGCTCCACATTTCCAGATGTAACACTTTCAAAGGGAAAGCAGGATTTTCCTATGTGGTCCCCAGTTACTGGAACTCGCTACCCCTTGAAATATGTCAGTCACCTAGCCATGCGTCTTTTAAAAAGAGGCTTCACTCTCTGCTTATTGTGAGTACACAGTGCAATTGTTTTAAACCACCCTAGATTCCTGACTCCCTATGCTATTACAGTCTCGGTGTCCTCCTCCAGTATTTATACCTCATAGTTTCTACTTGTCTTACCACCCCTTTGCTACCCCATCTCTTACACATCTCCCACCTTCCACTTTTTCCCTGTGAGGTCTTACTACCTCAGTCCTTCCTACCTACTTGCTCCCTCTTTGGTGTCATATTCTTTATGTTATAGCCAGTTTTGTAGAATAGAGTTGATGCCTAGATTGTTAATCAGCTGTTATATGTGCACTTACCTTTGTTGTGCTTTGATACATGAAATGTCTGTATTGTCTCCTGGTTACACCAATTGCTCAAACCATTATCCATTTTTACTATATCCTTAAATGCTGTAGTGTAACATGCACTTACTTTCACTTCTGATATGAAGTACATCGGAATGTTTCTCTAGTCACCTCAAATTGCTCAAATTGTTATCCCTCTTAATTGTATTCCTAATATGTTGTACTCCTATATTGTACTGTATCATCACTGCTTTTTTCTGTTGATGTTGTAACCTCCCGGGTCATGCCTGAAAATAGTCACTTTTGTGTCTACTGCACTTACCCAGTTATTAAAAACTAACTAACTAAATAAATAAATAAAATCTTCCTCTTCCTGAGAAACAAAACATGCCATAAGGAAATGTTTGATAGCTTTAGAAAAGGAGATGTGTAAAAACTCGGGGTTAAAACTATATAAAGTACAAAACTATATACAGTTTAACAGTTAAGACAGGTTGGGTTTATCTGTAGAAGAATATATGCTTTTTAGAGCAAGTTTTCACCTGGAAGCTGGGAGTTCAGAAGCTTCTGGGTGTGTGCTCCTGCTGCAGCTGCAGCCATCTTAGGAATGTGTTTCTTTAGGGAAGGGCTGGCCAGAGAATAGATTAGTATATCGGGAATGCTTGGGCCTTGTTATGACAGGAAGTCAGGGCTGACGTTAATCATTCTGGGGCCCTGTGCGAAAACCTGCTCTGGGACTGCCCCTCCATTCCAAGTACGCCCCTATCCTTTGCTCCTCTACTCCCACCACACTTTTGCACTATGTCAGGTTAAGACATATCTTTAAATGCTACAATCAACTGTCTTACACTGAAACCAGGAAACCAATGCAGTATGTTGCTGAAGTTAGTTGTATTTATTGAGCACACTAGATAACAAGTTGTTAGAGAAATAAAAAATAGTTACATCACACACACACACACACACACACTTCATAAGCAGGAATTAAAAACAAGTAAGTGAAGGGGTAATAACTACAACACAGATTACTTTGGGACAGTTATTTGACTACTGGTCAAGAAAACATAAAACCTTGTCACTACGCAGTTACTATACTTGTTTTATAAAGAGTGTTTCGCTATTGCACCAATTGTCCTCCCAGAAATAAAAATATTTTTGTTATTATGCTGCGAATAAAGTGTGGTGCTCTGAAGGAAGATGGAATGAGTGAGTGGAACACCAAGGTCCGAATTATTGTGGATAAAATAAAAGTTACCCAGACAAGGAGAGTCAGGAGTCGCCCAAGAGATTTAGTGCCTGCAGGGTGTATATTTAGTACCAGTGGGTAGGGAGACACAGTCACAAGAGGAGTAGGGACCACAACAACAGGGTGATAGAGAAAACAAAACTACTTTTATCTCATACTGCTAAAATCATTACCAAAAGTATTTTGAGGTGCACCTCGGCTTATTGCCACTATACTCTAAAATTTCCTAGCAGTAAGCTATATGTAAGACTAGTACTTAGACGGAAATCAGGTTCTATTCAATACCCACAGTATCTGGTTTTACAATGATGACAGAATCATAACAAAGTCCAAATGTCTTGAGTCTTCATGCGCACAGTAGTTCTCCATTGGTAGCTACAAAAGAAGTAAAATAGAACTGTAGATCACTTAGACACAATTCCCAGCACGGACTTTGTTAAGGCCACTGGGGTGGTGAGAGGTTTTGTACACAGACCATAGGTTTCTTGGCAAAACCCACTCTCTCCAAGGCTGCCAGAAAGAAAGAACCAGAGAAGCTGGTTCCTGGAATGAACTCACTTACAGGTTATTGGATTCACACTGGATGCAAGGAATTCCTCAGCCAAAACCCACTTCTAGGGTTGCCAAGGATGAAGAGGAACCAGAAGATGCGTGTTGTCAAATCCACTGGAGGACTACCACGACCTGGACAATGCTGCAGCACTTCGAGGGCTAGCCAGACTTTGAAGGATCTGAGGTGAAGATGAATCTCTGATGCAACCAGGAACCAGAAGGATCTGAAATGAAGATGGTTGATTCTGAAGGTTTATCACAAGGAGCTAGGACAAGACAATGAAATGGCAGGCACGTCCCGCACTGGGCTTCGACGGACTGGACTTGCAGTGAATGACCAGGGGTGCAGACCAGGTTCTTTCAGGATGTGCACACTTTTCTGCAGAGGGCGACCAACTTCAGGACATCTGGATCAGGGACCAAATGAAACAACACTGGCACAGTGGTCATGATGTTCTTGAACTTCAGCAAACATAACTTCGAACTGTAGGACAGAAGAAACAGTGGGTGCGACTAGTACGACCGGCAATGAACTTGACTTCAGTGAATGATACGGACGGAGCAGATGATCTGATGGTCGGACACTTTCTGGTGAAGAATGATGATGAAGACATCTTCTTCCGGGTAGAGACTGATTCTGGACACGTAGAACAGCAGACCACACTATGGAACATCAATGTGACGGAAGATTGAGACTGTTCCCATAAGCTGGCAACAATGTAGCTATTAGATACACCTTTTCACCATACCAAGAGAACTGCCTGATAACCAGATAATTTGCCAGGAGATGGGGCAAATGATCAATTTTGGGGCAATTATTTACTTGTGGAGCAATTGTTCAGAAGTCAGTGGCAATTGTTCAGATACACAGGGCAATTATTCAGATGCCAGGGGCAATTGTTCATGTGCCAGGGCAATTGTTCAGATACACAGGGCAATAGTTCAGATGCCAGGGGCAATTGTTTATATGCCAGGGCAATTGTTCAGATACATGGGGCAATTGTTCATACAACCAGGGACAAATAACCACAGTCCTAATGTCAAAGCAGTCTTGGTGCTTTCAGCCAATACACAATTGTTTAGATGCTTGAGCAATAAAAAGTGGAATAAATAGTACACTTACAGTTACTTTGCAGTATATTGTGAGCTAAGCACCCTTGAATGGACCCTTTTCTGACTTTAGGGCCTCCCTGGATAGGATCTGGCTACCCCCGGGCGTTTGCTATGTATGGCCTAATCACTATACTAGGGTGTACCACTTGCCACTATACTAGTTGCCCAGAACACCAAAGGCCTAAATGCCTTATTGGCTATGGGGCCTATATGCTCTACTTACTACTAGGCTGGCTTGCCTTTATTGGCTAGGCCTGGGCTGCCCTTACTACCACTGGGCTGGCTTGTCCTCACTCCCTAGGCCAGGGCCCTTTACTACTACGGGCCTGGTATGCCCTCACTCACTAGGCTGGGGCCCTTTATTACTATGGGCATGGTGCCCTGAAATATTGTAGACCTGGCACCCTAAATACTGTGGGCCTGGTGCCCTCTGAAATTGGCCTGGTGCCCTGCTTTACATCGGGCCTGGTATAGCCCTTTCAACTTTGGGCCTGGACGTTGCCCCTTTAATTTTACTGCCCCTTTAAATTCTTGAGGCTCCCTGAGCCTGCTGTCACTCCTGGGGTGAGTTGCCTCCTGAGTCCCACCCCCTCAATGAATATTAATAGGCCTTTACACTGGTCTTACTATCTTGGCTTCTCCCTTGGGGCATTGTTAGCCTGCCAGCTAAATAAATGTTAATCTAGGGTCCTTGTGAACCGATACTCAGGTGGTGCTCAGTCGCTTTGATTGTGCCTATGGCGCAAAAGCATTTTTTTTTAAAACAGTTGGGTGGGCAGCACGAATCTGCGTGCTGCCACTGACTCACCGCACCACCATGAGATGGAAGGAGTGAACAGGAGGTGGGAGGTCTTGCTGGCAGAGGGAGGGAGAAATCAGGCAGCAGGGAGGACGTCAGGGGGCTTATGACAGCCGAAAGGATGACTGGTGATGCGGCTCTGGGAACAGCCGCCGACGGGGGACCAAGATTAACTTTAAAATTAAATGGGGCTAAAACAAATAAACAATGGGGCTAAACAGAGCCCAAACTGCAGTAGGAGACTGAATTATTTTGTTTCCACTGCCGGACTCGACCACACAGCATACAGAAGCAAAAGGAACAGCAGAAACGGCCACAGGGATCTCTGCCAGCTGGAGGAGGCACCATGCGAAGTCAGGTAAGCCCTATCTCCATTGCACTCCCATGTCCTCACACTCCACAGCCCAGCATGACATTACTCAAAAATGGCTAAAAGCCCATTTGAAAAAGTGCTTGGGGTTCAGATTCTAGAACCCTGAGCTTGCGCCCACACAAATGTCCAGGGACTTGACAGAGCACCACACACTGGCCAGAGACAGCGGTCCTAGAGCATGGGTGCCCAATCTCCTGCTGTCTGCTCTGGTTGGGGGGGTGGTGGAATGGAGCAGGCAGGCAGCAGGGAGAGAAAAAAAACTTTCTTTTTTTTTTTATTACCAGCCCTGCCTAACACTTCCTTCTAGGAGCACTATAAGGGACCCTTACCCTGAAGCCCTGAAGCCACAGCTCAACACGGGGACCCCTGGGGCAAAGCAAACCCCAAACTATTTCTGTGATGTCCCCCTGACTTTTAACCCCTTAATCTGGGGCATTACAAAAGTCTTTTGGTTTATTGCACTATAGAGCTATTCAAGATTGTATGAATCTGTTTTAAGTATAAACAAAAATGAAGAAAAATATTTACAAGTATGGGCAATAATTACAAAATGCTAAAACAGTAAAAGGGCATTTTCATTGATACTTTGAAGCTTCTTACTGTAAATTAGTTACTAGAACAATCATTACTATCTGCAAACATGGGCAGTAATTTATAACAGTGTTATAGACTTCTACGGAACTGGAATTTAAAGAAGTTAACCCTTCTAGACTTTCTCACAGCAAAATCCTTATTTATGATCCCCATAATCAAGTTTCCTGGCTTCTTCCCTTTCGAAAGAAAGTGTGACTAATTTGTTATGCATCTTTTGATGAACTGAGGAATGAATAGGTTTTAATAAGTTTTAATTTTGATAAACTGTATTCAGCTGATGCAACAATCACTGGTAAAGTCAATAAAATACAAAACACAATGAAAGCATTCAGTCATTTTACTCTTGGGAGTGTATGTTAATATTTGAGAAGCAGATTAATTCTGTTCAAACATTCCAGCTAAGGAATGCAACTCACTTGCCAAGTCTTCTGCATCGATGTCACTATTTCCATTATTTTCTCTTAAGCATACCTGCAAGTCTTTGCAGTGATTAAGAAGCACATCTTTCTCCATTTTTATGTTTGCTTGCTCGCATGTACAAGAAACATTATGTGGCAGCTTAGGAGAGAGAAGTAGGTTTTGGAGGTGTGGCACTGTGGCAGCAAATGCCGCCACTGCGTTTTTGGACTTGGCCCTCTTTACCCACGCTGCTGCTGACACTAGTTCAGCAAGCGTGCCACCAACTTGAAACGAATTAGCCACTGCAATGAGGGAGTGACCTGTCATTGCACGGTGGTGCCTTACCTGGTGTAACATTTCAATAAACATGGCAGTGGCTGTCACTATCTGCCTCTCACAGTGCCCACGAAAGCTGACAGGGGTGCCCAATGTCCCTGTCAGCATGCCCCCTTCCCAGTTCATTTGCTGATGGGGGAGCCCAATCCCCATTGGCATAATGTCCCCCCCCATTCATAGTGTGCTGAGGGGGGTGCCCAATCCCCCTCAGCTCATGCACCCCCAAACACAGACACATTGTATGTGCTGACAGGGTGCCCAATCCCCATTGGCTCCAGGGCCCCCCCCAACAAACACCCAGGTGGCAGTGTGCCCATTGTCCCTGTAAATGGAAAAACCATCCCGATGTCTTTTTTTTTTTTTAACCTGTAAAAAACAAAAAAAAGTCCCTCGTTGGCTCTGGTGCCCCCTCCACCAACCAACTCCCACCCTCTGCGCACCCCCATCCCTGCACCCCCACCCCATACTTACTTCGGAGCCCGACTCCATAATCTTCGTGGAGCAGGAACATGTCTGCACTCTTCAAAGCCGACTGCAAACTGAAGAAATGCTGGTAAGCTGTATAATGGCATGAATGTTTTTTTTCAACTTAGGTGGATATCTCAGCCATTTTGCAACTTTTGGCACCAAATTTTCAACATGGAGTTCTTGGGACCCCTCTTCATGAATTCAGTCACTGTCATCTGGTTATTTGGTCCTGAAAGGTGATTTTGCGGTCACTGCATGGAATCACCTTTCAGGACCGATTACCGAAACGACAGTGTCACTGTTCATAAGATGGGCTCTCAAAAAGCCTATGTTGCAAATCTGGTGAACAAATTTCAAAAAATGATTGCGTTATCAGTGTGCGCTGTGCAGTTTCCATGCACACTCATAACTTCGAGAATTTGTAATATTTTAACTCCAGATTTTCAATGTTGGCATTTTGTTTCACACCTTCTTATGAAAAGTACAGCTGTCATTTTTCATATCCTTGCCGAAATGTGTTTTTGTACATCTGGCGCACAATGGCACGGTTACTCTGGGAAACCAATATTTGGGACCAATTATCAAAATCACAGTGACACTGTTCATGAGTGGAGGTCCCAAAATGCCTATGTTGAAAATCTGGTGACAAAAGTCCACAAAATGACTGTTACAAGCGTGCATTGCAGTTTCCATGCACACTTGTAACTTTGAGAATTTGTAATATTTTCACTCCAGATTTTCAACATTGCCATTTTTGCACACTTCCATATGAACAGTACAGCTGTCATTTTTCACATCCTGCCCGAAATGTGTTTTCACACATCTGGTGCACAATGGCGTGTTCGCTGTGGGAAATCAACATTCGGGATAGATTAACAAAATCACAGTGCCACTGTTCATGAGCAGAGGTCCCAAATGCTTTCATGAGGTGGGGGTCACAAAAAGACCATGCTGAAAATTTGTAGTACAAATACCAACAAACGTCTGGGTCATTAGGGTTTCTAACCATAACGTCCCACCCTGTACAGACTGACAGGTGTCAGGGGTGTGCCTTTGGATTGCCAGCTGTAATGCTCATGCCATTCCACCGCCACCCTGCAGCCAGTGATAGGCATTGAGGTGTGCCTTGGACTCTTTGGCCCCAGAGTTCACCCCATTCTCCTATACTGCACCAATTTCAGCGTATGTCTTTTTGGAATGGGGTGACTGTAAAGCCGAACACCCCAAGGCACACCTCAACACTTGTTGGTGTCTGCAGGATAAGGTGAGGTGAAATGGCGTGAGCGTTATGGGTGATGACCAAAAGGCACACTCCAATGCCTGTCCATCTCTGCAGGGTGGAGGTGGGGTTGGTGTGAAGTTCAATACTTCACTGCCATTTCTATTCTGCATCTGTCTAACTCCTGCACTTCCAATGATAATACCAGCAAGCAAACATTCGGCATTGACAAATGCTTGTTTTATGTTAGAGGCACTGAAGAGAAATCCAATTGAGATTGTAATGTCATTTATTAATTTGAACCTCTCCTCCAATGCACTTATAGCCACATCAAGCAGGCAATAGAAAATGTCTATCTTATAGTGATGCCAGCTGTCCTCAGTAGATTCATCTCACGTTCATAGTCAAACTGCATTTTTGTGGAAACCCTTGACTCATGCCCATCTGGCCAGCAAGTCCTGCTGCAGTCTGCAATGCCTGTTAAAATCCATTTTCTCTGTAGGCAGTTAGTTGGTCCCTGGTACTGTCAATGAGCTTTATAACTGTGTCTAGTTGCATCTTTTCATCCTGCATCATTTTGCTTACACTGTTTCTCATGGTCAGTGTTATCATACCAGAGCACAAGATGGACAAGAAAAACAAAACTGCTGACTTCCTTTTCAATGCTTTGTGCTTCTATAATGGTCCTGCAATCTTTTCCTTTAGCTGAATCCTTGATTTCACACAGCACTTTGCAAACTTCTGCTGTCTGGAATTGTACAGCCTTGACTGCACTGATTTTGTATTTCCATTGAGTTTCACCTAGGGCTTCTTCGACAGTCACTTTTAGATGCTTCCTAAGGATATCTCACCAATGCATTGATGCAGAGCACAATATATACATTCTTTGGAGAACATCAAAAAAGGATATTGCACTGATGGATGAATTTGCAGCATCTGCAACAACAAGGTTAAGGCAATGACAACCACAAGGCCCATAGAATGCTCTAGGATTCAACTGTTGAATCCTGGCCTGTACTCCCATTTGATGACCTTTCATATTACTGCCAGTGTCATAGTCTTGCCCATGACAATCGTCCAGCTTAAGACCATGCTTATTTAGAGTGTGAAGCAGAGTTTCTGTTGGCCCTTGTCCAGTAGTATCTTCCATATTCAAAAACTCAGTGAAATGTGAAGAAACCTGAACGTCCCTCTTCTCTGTGATTTTAACAAATCACAGTACCAGAATCAGCTGTTCTCACCCCAGGAATTCTCCAATATTCATAACTCTTGCAGTTATCCCTGCTGCCCGGAGATAGAATGTATGCTAATGATGGAATTTTCATTGGCTCATGCTAATTTTCAAATGCTGCCCTCATCAACGGCCAGTATTCTACTGCTTCAGATGTCATTCTCCGCATGACAAGTACAGATGCCTTGGTATGCTCTCCGCATCAGTCATTCCTGTTGTGCTGAAATCAAAGAACTTAAGTATCTTTAATATATTTTTTCATTTGCTGCCTTTATCTTTTGTTAATTTGTCAACTGCTTAGTTAGTTTATAGTTTTTTTACATTATTTTCTTGGTTTCTCCTGGTTCGGGATAACTGGTGGGGAACCAAGCTTTAGTTTCAGTTCTGGAGTTTTTTGAATGTGAAACTCTGGTTGGTCAGCTATGTAGTTTTAATATTTTATTTTAAAATTTGATGCTAAATTGTAAAAAAGTAATCAATAACCTCGGTTCTCTTGGTACCGGTTCTCAGTTCTTTGTGGAACTTTTATTGGTTCCGGAACCAACCGCAAACCGCAGAAAACACTTTGAATTTAAAAATCTTTTTCGCGATTTCCTTTTTCTACTAGTTTACATTAAGACAGATAAACCAAAGAAGAGAAGCGGTGAACCCGGCTTCAAAAATTGTACCTAGTGTTGGGAAATCTTTGCCAAAGCTGACAAACACTCCTTATGTGTTGTCTGCCTTGGTCAAGGTAATTTTTCTGCAGAATGTGATATTTGTAAAACTCATTCTCTTAAAACAGTGGGAACACATTAGGAAAGGCTGCAGAAAAAACTGCAAATGGATTCCCTGAGCTCTGACCAGCTGACACTCTCTAAACAAGTGGGTGAAACCATAGATACCGTTCATACCACCCCTGATATGTGTGCACAGGGCAAGAGACCTGCAGAACTGGCTAAATCCCCAGTTCCTTTGAAAAAATCAAAAAAGACTAAACATATTGAATCCCCTGCCAGTCAGCCTAAAGGGACTTCCTCTGAAACTGTGGTAATGCCTTTACCTGAGGAAATTGCTCAGGACCTGAAGGTCATTCAAGCTTTACAGGAGTTGGCACCAGACGCTGTCCCCCCCATCCGGGGACAAACCCATTCTAAGCAAGCCACCCCTAATGCACATCCCTCAACCCATGAACGTCTAGAGGTTGAGGACTGTGAGGAGGAGGAGGAAGAGGAGTTGGAAGGTATTGGACCAAAAGTCTCCCCTGAACAGGAGTTTGGTTCTTTTTGGTATGCCATCAGCACGGCGACAACTTTATCATGATCGACACTACAGCGACAACAGTGCCAGGTCGCTGTAGTGTCGGCATGGGATCCTGGCACTGCTTTCTGGGGGTATTGTACCCCCTCCCCGAAGCGACTCTGACTCAGAGTTGATTAATTTAGCAGTGTGGGGTGCTGGGGCCAAGACCCCTGCATGGGGGATTCAGGGGTGAAGCCCCCCAAAGAAAACACAGTCTGAAGTGACTCCCTTTATGCCGACTGCAAATGCAGATGACATGAAGGAGTCACTGTAATGTGATCAACAATGAAATTGTCGACTGACTGTTATGATCCGGTTCCCCTCCTAGAACTACAAAAGATTTTTCATCACATTTTTCTTTTGTCAGAAAAGTGGAAGATACTTTGGACCTCACCACCAGTGAGGCAGTAGAAGATAATGAAGAGGCTGAGTACCTCAAAATGATGGGGTTCACACCTACAGAAAAGCTGCTTCTTCCTATCTGTAAGTTTTTCAAAAAAGATGCTTTTAAAATCCTGCAAACTCCTCATTCTATCTGCCCTGTAGATAAAAGGTTGGAGAAGAAATATCAACTTGACAGGGATGGTGCTGAATTTCTATTCACCCATTCTGACCAAAAGGGAGTAGTACAAACAGTAGCTTGTGACAGAGCAAAAGTGTCCTTAGCGTCCCACCCTCCTGAGAAGGATTCTAGAAAAATGGATAGCATGGTAAAAAAAAAGGATGTCTGTCTGCCTCCTTGGCAATTAGACAGGCCAACTGTCAGCCATATGCAGCACAGTACCAGAAGTCACTGTGGCAATCTGTTCTGGATATGTCCAAGAAAGCCCAGCATGGTCTCTCAGAGGATTTGGCTGAGATTGCCAGGTGTGGGTTGGAGGCTGCTAAGTACCATTTCCAGATGGCAGCTGACTCAAATGGCAATGCTGCCAGATGGATGGCAAATTCGGTATGCTTGAGGAGGTTTGCTTGGCTTAGGCCCACATACCTCGCTGAGGACAGCCAAAATAATGTCATGGATTTCCCCGTAGAAAATAATTTGGTCTTTGGGGATAAAACAGAGGCTTTTAGGAAAAAGGTGGATGAATACAAAGCCACTTATAAGAGTAACTCAGCTAAAGAAAGGCCATCTCCTTCTATCAGGCCTTATGGAAGGGGAGGCAGGGGTAAAGCTCCCTGCAGCAGGCCTTTTTACCAGGCCCAGGCTATGCCACAGTACCAGCAGTGCTCTTAGCAAACAGGGTACTTCAGGGGCAGGGGCAGAAGGGGATCCAGGTGAGTTTCCTAGGCCAGCCAGGCTCAGCATCAGGCAAAACAGACTCCCTGACTCCATTGTCAAGGCCACCTCCCCACTACAAATAGGGGGCAGACTGACTCATTACTTTCCGGCTTGGAAAAAACATCACCACAGACAAGTGGGTCCTGGAAGTAGTGAACAAGGTTTGTCCTTAAGCTTCAAAACTTTCCCAAACCTAATATCCAGAGTATTCAAGCCAGCTTCTATAGTAGACAAGGAGGTTCAAAACCTGCTGCTCTCAAAAGCAGTGGAACCTGTTCCTCCACAGCAAAAGGGAAAGGGTTTTTACTCAAGGTGCGCTCTCACTACAAAGAAAAATTGGGAGTGGTGACCTATCCTAGACCTCAGACTGTTAAACATTTGACAAAGCCAAAGTTCAAAATGGTAACATTGGCAATGATTCTGCCAACACTCCAGAAAGGGGATTGGTTGGCATCCTTGGACCTAAAATATGCCCATTTCCACATCCCCATAAGGGTGTCTCACAGAAAATATCTCAGATTCAGACTCCCTTCTGGTCACTACCAGTTCTTAGCACTGCCATTCAGCCTCACTTCGGCCACAAGAGTGTTCACAAAGTGCTTGGCAATAGTGGTGGCACACCTGCAAAGGTTGGGCGTCACAGTGTTCCCATATCTAGATGACTTGTTGGTGGTAGGAAACTCATCACAACAGGTAAGGGAACACCTTCAGCTCACACAGGGTCTCTTGAAGTCCCTAGGGTTTCTGATAAATCTCAAAAAATCTGTCCTACTACCTACACAGGTTCTGTAATTCATAGGAGCAGAGTTGAATACCCTGGAGGGCAGTGCTTACTTGCCTCCAGACAGGGTAAGAAACATTGTTCAGTTGGCAGTCCCCTTCAGCCTGAACAGACCAAAAACTGCAAGGCAGTTTCTTTAGTTGCTGGGCCACATGGCTGCAGCCACTGGCACAGTCTTACTGTCCAGATTCCGGATGTGAGACATTCAGTTCCACCTCAGGGCACACTGGTGGCAAAGAAGGGATCCTCTCTCAAAGTTGATTCCAGTAACAAACTCATTACTTCAGGCCCTCCAGTGGTGGAAAGAGGAAACCAACCTAAGGGAAGGGTTCCTTTCCAGCAAGAGCCCCGATCAGTGATTCTCACAACAGATGCATCACTACTAGGGTGTGGGGCTAATCTAGGGGATCACACCACCCATGGTATATGGTCAAGTGCACAGTCACTTCAGCACATCAAACTTCTGGAGCTCAGAGCAGTACTGCTGGCCCTAAAGGCCTTCGTTTCACTGGTACAGGGAAAGGTGGTACAGATCAGAACAGACAATACCACCACAATGTACTACACCAACAAACAGGGAGGGACAAGGTCAAGCCCCCTGTGCACAGAGGCCATAAAAATATGCAGTTTGGTTTACTCACTGGGAATTTCCCTTCAGGCCATCCATCTACCAGGGAAGGGCAATGCTCTGGTAGATGCCCTCTGGAGAATCAACCAGGCCCATCATGAATGGTCCTTCAACAGATAGGTGTTGGAGGCAGTGTTCAGGAGGTGGGATACTCCAGAGATACATTTCTTTGCACCCCACGAGAACCACCACCTGCCAAAGTACTGCTGCAGGCCACCGTCCCAGGGGACTGCTACCCTGGATGCCCTTGCCTTAGATTGGTCAGTCATGCACCTGTATGCCTTCCCTCCATTCCCCTTGGTGTTCAGGGTTTTGATCAAACTCAGATCACAACCAGTATCAATGATCTTGATAGCACCAGATTGGCCCAGGCAGCCATGGTACTCTCTGCTACTCTCCATGTCTGTAGCCAGACCAATACACCATCCACAGATGCACAACCTCTTAACCTCCAATCAAGGGAGGATCCTGTACCCGAATCTCAGATCCCTCAGACTCAAGGCATGGCTCTTGAGGACTTGGAGTATGCAGGCTTGCATCTATAAGAAAGTGTTCTGAATGTTTTAAGGTGTTACAGAAAAACAGCTGCTAAGAAAACCTATGCTTCAAAATGGAAAAGGTTTTCTATTTGGTGTTCCAACAATGATGTGGAACCAGTAAATGCAGGGGTTCCAGCTTTGTTGGACTATCCTATTCATTTACATTCCCTGGGCTTGTAGCCCTCTACTTTGAAGGTTCATTTAGCTCCATTGTCTGCCTACATTTCAGCTGGGAAGGGTGCCTCTTTGGCATTCAATCCTATATTCAAGATATTTTTTTAAGAGTCTTGCTCATTTGCACCCCCTGATAGGGAACTGGTGCCTGCTTGGGACTTGAATGTTTGTATAGCCAAGCTCATTGGTTCCCCCATTGGTCCTGTGGCATCAGCCCATTTGAAATATGTCATATGGAAAACAGTTTTTTTTGGTGGCAATAACTTCTGCAGGAAAGATCAGTGAACTTCAAGCTTTGTGCATTGATCAGGACTACATTTCATTTTACAGAGATAAGGTAGTTCTACAAACAAACAGGACATGTCTTCCCAAGGTGGTTTCTGATTTCCATCTTAACCAGCTCATTACTCTACCAATCTTTTTCACTGAACATTCTAGTTCAGGTGAGCATAGATTCCGTAGTCTGGATGTCAGACGAGCACTTAGCTACTACATGACAGCTACTATCAAACCCCCCTCCCCCCGAGGAGCCGGAGGTCGCGAGGGCTACATTTGGAGTGCCCTCCCTGCTGCCTGAGATCACCACTGCCAGGACACCCCCGCCCCCCGAGGAGCCGATGATCATGAGGGCCGCTTGGAAATCACCCTCCCAGCCTCCCCACAGTGAGCAAGATCAAACCCCCCTCCCCCCGAGGAGCCGGAGGTCGCGAGGGCTACATTTGGAGTGCCTCCTGCTGCCTGAGATCGCCACTGCCAGGACACCCCCGCCTGAGGAGCCGATGGTCGTGAGGGCCGCTTGAAATCACCTCCCAGCCTCCCCACAGTGAGCAAGATCAAACCCCTTCCCCGAGGGCCGGAGGTTGCGAGGGCTACATTGGAGTGTCCTCCTGCTGCCTGAGATCGCCACTGCCAGGACACCCCGCCCGAGGAGCCGAGATCCGTGAGGGCCGCTTGGAAATCACCTCCCAGCCTCCCCACAGTGAGCAAGATCAAACCCCTCCCGAGGAGCCGGAGGTCGCGAGGGCTACATTTGGAGTGCCTCCCTGCTGCCTGAGATCACCACTGCCAGGACACCCCCGCCCCCGAGGAGCCAATGGTCGTGAGGGCCGCTTGGAAATCACCCTCCCAGCCTCCCCACAGTGAGCAAGGTAATTTTAGTGCCTGGAACTGCCACTCGGGAATCGCGACTGTTGGGAGCCAGCTTCACCGAGGATCGCTGTCCAAACGCTGCTCTTTGGCGCCTTTTCCAGACTTGCGCACCGCACCATTGTTCTCACCAGCCGGTGCTCCGGAGAAGCCCCGATGGACCTTAATAATATAAAAAAAAAAAAAATACACAAAAAGGATATTTATGTCCAAACCAAGAATTGATGTGTTTTTATGGTTTTGCCTGCATTAACACTGTTACCTTGCTTAAATTTAGAGTATTTTGTGCTGTGGGGCTACTGCATTTTGTTGTATTCTGTGTTTCTCTCCACCAGTGCATGACCCCATTCTCTTTTTAATCGCTTGCTAGCCCGACTCTGTTTTTTAGCAACCTTTGTTGTATACTCTTAATATTTGTAGTACAGCCATAGCCTGCCATTAGCCTCTCACGTGCTCCAGTACTGCCCGCCCCCTAACGCTAATCCCCCTACCTGCCTACTTAACCTGTACCTTCTCCCTCTCCCACAGATCAAACCCCCCTCCCCCCGAGGAGCCGGAGGTCGCGAGGGCTGCATTTGGAGTGCCCTCCCTGCTGCCTGAGATCGCCACTGCCAGGACACCCCCGCCCCCCGAGGAGCCGATGGTCGTGAGGGCCGCTTGGAAATCACCCTCCCAGCCTCCCCACAGTGAGCAAGGTAATTTTAGTGCCTGGAACTGCCGCTCTGGAATCGCGACTGTCGGGAGCCAGCCTACCGGAGGACGCTGTCCAAACGCTGCTCTTTGGCGCCTTTTCCAGACTTGCGCACCCGCACCATTGTTCTCACCAGCCGGTGCTCCGGAGAAGCCCCGCCGAACGCTGTGCATTCGGCTCCCCACCGCCCCCACCACCACCCTTGGTTGGCTCTCGCTTATATTGGGTATTTTGAGTCACATGAGGCGCCAGAACCAATCAGCCTGCTTTCCCATTTGCTGGTTATATCTTTCCAGCACTAGAGGGAGTCTGCTCTCACTTTCTGCTTTTCTTTGGGAAATGTCACTCACTAGCTTAAACCTTGCTATGCTGGCTCTCCTCTTGTCCCTGCCTTTACTTACTCTCCACCCCCCTATATCCCCCCTCAACCTGCCCTCGACTAAAACACATTCCCTCCACTCTCAGTACTCTGCTCTCCCATCAGACTACCCAACAACTATCTCCCAGTCTATCCCCCCATATCCCTCCCGTACCCTGGATCACCACACTACCCCCACCCACCCACCACCTAAGTGCTACTCTCAGTATTGTGATTTCTATCACAAGAGGACTCTCTCCTCGCTAGCGCCCACGGTTCTATTCTCCCTTCCTATCCCATGCACCTCCCTGGTAAGGTCTCGTCGACCACATATGTACCCCACCCCCAGCAACCAACACCTTGCGAGGTGCCTAATTATTCTGCTGCTCCTGCTCTCCGGCAATGTGCACCCGAACCCGGGGCCCACCACCTCAGCCATGCCTCAGCCTACCGGAGGCAAAGGCCTCCGAATCGCCTTTATCAATATATGCAGTCTCCCTAAGAAAACTGCAGCCCTCCAATGCTGGGTCACCCAACACTTCCCGACATTCTCATGCTTGCAGAAACCTGGCTCTCCTCCTCACACCGACTCTGCGTCTCTCTTCCAGGTTTTTCCCTGTTTAGGGCCGATAGGATGGGCAGGCGTGGAGGGGGGTGCGCTATCTACCTGCGCGACTCGGTCCTCGGTCATGCCATCTCCAACCCCGAGCTTAGCTACGGGGCGCAAGCCATTACTTTAAAAATCTCCCCCCACCCAGGTCGTGGCCCCCTTTATCTAACCGTGGCTTACCTACCCCCGGGGTCAAAAAAAGATCTTGCCGTCACCTCCCTTCTTGACTACCTATCCACCCTACCCCAGAAGGCCAAACAACTAATCATGGGTGACTTAAACACCAACTGGCTCAGCCCATCATCTGACAATATGAAGAATGAGCTTGCAGCCCTTGACCTGTCTCAAATGGTCACCCAGCCCACTAGGCTTAACAAAGTAACAGGAACTAGTTCCCTTCTGGATGTAGTCCTCTCCAACCGGCCACATAAAATAGGATCTGTACAAGTCCTTGCGGACTCACTCAGTGACCACTCCCCTATCATCTGCTCTTGGTCATCCCCCGCTCTCAGCCCGGTGTACTGCAGGACC
Organism: Neoceratodus forsteri; assembly: GCA_016271365.2. Classification (NCBI taxonomy): domain Eukaryota; kingdom Metazoa; phylum Chordata; order Ceratodontiformes; family Ceratodontidae; genus Neoceratodus; species Neoceratodus forsteri. The sequence continues at coordinate 1,093,225,302 of CM057459.1, forward strand.
CCACAACGCCGATTTTTCCCCCAGAGGTCTTGTCAACCTCAAACGTCACCTCGCCCAAATCAACTGGACCCCAGTGGCCTGCGCACCTGACATTAACTCTGCCCTAACTTACCTCACCACAGCTTTCAACCATGCCTGTGATCAGTTTGCCCCCTTCAGCACACCTAAGTTAAAAAAACGGACTGCTGCATGGATAACCCTGCACTGATCCAACAACTAAATAAAGAGATACCTTGGCACTTAGCTAATGACTCCGTAGATTGGCCGACAGGGCAAGCCTACAGGCAGCCCGCAACCAATGCACCTGGACCATCAAGCAGGCAAAAGCTAAATACTACCAGGCTGCCTTGACATCCTCCTGGGGCTCATCCAGAGCTTTCTGGGACAACATAAAAGAACTGAATGGTAACGCCCGCCCCCACCATCCCAGATTGTCATAAATGGGGCTGTCTCGACTAACCTAACGTGTATCGCTGACTGCCTTAATAAGTCTTTCACAGACTTAAGTGCTGTCCTCCCTGCCCACTTTTTTGACCCGGTTGCCACACCCACTCATACTCCCATTTCCAGGCCACAATTCCACTTCCAAATGATCTCACCACATGATGCCAAATCTTTCTTATTAAGGTCTCTTGCCTCTCAGAACCCAAGTAGTGACCCTCTTGACTCCAAAATACTCCGCCTCATGCTAGATGTCATGCTTATCCCCCTCACGCTTATCATAAATAAATCCTTATGCCTAGGCCAATTCCCGGAGGCCTGGAAGCATGCTGAAATAACCCCATCCACAAGTCTGGGGACCGTATTCCTGCCTAACAACTACAGGCCCATCTCCATCCTCCCCCCCTTATCCAAAGCTTTAGAAAAAATCGTAAACACACAGCTCACGGAATACCTTTCTAAATACAACCTTCTATGTCCAGAGCAACATGGGTTTTTGTCCTGGCCATAGCACATCCACTGCCCTCCTGGAATTTTCCCATCACATACACTCCGCACTTGACAAAGGTCAGCTTGCAGGGGCGGTTTTCATAGACCTTTCCAAGGCCTTTGACACGGTGTGCCACCCTCTGCTATTACACTCCCTGAGCAAACTGGGCCTCTCATCCGACCCCCTTAAGTGGTTCACAAGCTACCTTCACAACAGGACCCAAAGAGTCAAGCTAAATGGAACCTTCTCCTCCAACCTACCGGTACTCTCTGGGGTCCCTCAAGGCTCCATCCTTGGACCGACCCTTTTCAGCCTATTCCTGAACACCCTCCCTAGTTCCTGTTCCAGCAAAATACTACTCTATGCAGACGACGCTGTAATCCTAGCTACTCACCCGGACCCACTCCCTCTCCAAGTCATATTACAAAGCGCCTTCCTCCAAACCGAAAAATGGTTCAATAAACATCGTCTAGTCCTGAATCTAAAGAAAACAAAGTCCATGCTATTTTCACATCGGCAAAACAGCACCAAGGACTTTCCCCTCCACATCACCACCAGCATGCCCCTCCCAATTGAACAAGTAACATCCTATAAGTACCTGGGCATCACCTTTGACTCCGGCCTTACTTTCCATGCCCACCTCAAAGCCCTGTCATCTGCCATGAACTCCAGGATCGGGCTTCTCTACCGCCACAAAGACTGCCTCCCTGAACCCGCCTTAAAAACTAGCCATCACCTCATCAGTGTTATCGCTGGCTGACTACGGGCTCCCAATTTACACTGCTGCCGACGCCACTGCCTTATCTAAAGTCCAGACCGCTATTAACAAAGCCTGTAGGCTCCTTACCAGTGCCCACAGCAGAACCCACACCTGTCTGCTATATTCCACCACAAATATACTCACTCTTGAGGAAAGACTGAAATATCAAAGCTACCTGCTGGCCAAAAAGTCCATGTCAGGCCTTTGCCCTCCTGGGGTCTCTGGACCCTTGCAGCTGGCTACCCGGTCCCTGCCTACCCGCAACTCCTCCACTGCCACCTTCATTGTTCCCAGGGCCAGGACCTCTCGCTGCCAAAGATCCTTCCATCACTTGGCCCCGCATTGGTTCAACTCCCTTCCTGAATCTATCTCCAAGATCCCGGGCATTGGCTGCTTCAAAACCACTCCGTAAGATATTATTGACCGATGCTGTAAATGCTTGTAGCTACCTAAAACGGTCCCGCTCTAGCCCTCCCCAGCCCCTGGCACTGGTTTTTGGTACTACATAATTGTTCAAGACTAATTGTTAGTTGTGTGATGTATCTATTGCTTTGTAACAATGCGTGTAACTCTACACATGTTTGTACCAGTATAGCTGCTGCCTGTAATCTTCAAGTGTGTTTATGTATCTCACCCGTATGTCCATCCCTGTCCCAAACTCACTTAATTGTTGTCTCCCCCCCCATGACGAGGTACCTTTGTAAACGAGTCCATGACTCAAAGGTTGTAAAACTGATTTCTCCAATAAATAAATAAATAAATAAGGATCACAAACAGGATAGAACGCAACTAGGAAGTGGCAGTGAAGGTTCAAGAGAAAAATTAAGCATTCAGGAAGTACAAGGAATCACAGAAGGAGCAGGACAGGGAACTGTATCAGTTAAAGCAAAAGGAAGCTGGGAAGGCAGTCAGAACAGCAAAGGCCCAAACCGAGGAAAAGATAGCCAACTCTGTTAAGAAGGAGGATAAAACCTTTTATAGGTACATCAGGGAGCGAAGGAAGACCAAGGGAGGACTAGTGAGGCTTAATAAGGGAGGAGGAGGTGGACAGAGGGTGACTGTGAAAAGGCAGAGATACTAGACAAATATTTTTGCTCAGTATTTACAAAGGAAGTGGGGGAGGTACCTAAAACAAACAGTAGAAACACTCTGGATACAGAAGTTGATACCAGCCCATTTACAGAAGAAAGGGTTCTGAAAGAACTCTTAAAACTGAAGGTGGACAAAGCAATGGGGCCTGATGGGATTCATCACAGAATTCTAAAAGAACTAAGGGTAGAACTAGTGACACCACTGACTACCCTATTTAACAAATCATGGGAGGATGGGGTGGTACCCGAGGACTGGAGAGAGGGCAGATGTGATTCCCCTTCACAAAAGTGGGAGCAAGGCAGAAGCAGAAAACTACAGACCTGTTAGTTTAACCTCAGTGGTAGGGAAAATGATGGAATCACTTCTGAAGGAAAGAATTGTTGAGTATCTAGAGGCCAGAGGGGCTCAGGACCCAAGGCAGCATGGATTCACAGTGGGAAGGTCATGCTAGACAAATCTGATAGATTTCTTTGACTGGGTGACCAAAGTAGTAGATCAGGGAGGGGCCGTGGACATGGCCTACCTAGACTTCAGCAAAGCATTTGACACAGTCCCACACAAAAGATTAATATACAAGTTAGCCAGGCTGGGAGTGGGTCCCAAGATGACAGCCTGGGCAAAGAATTGGCTGGAGAATAGGACACAGACAGTAACAGTAAATGGAGTCCACTCTGGAGGAAAGGGGTTACTAGTGGGGTACCACAGGGTTCAGTATTAGGACCGGTCCTCTTCAATGTCTTTATAAACGATATTGCAGAGGGACTGGAAGGAAAAGTATGTCTCTTTGCAGATGACACAAAGATCTGCAACAGAGTTGATGCACAAGGTGGGGTGGAAAGGATGAGAAGGGACTTGGCAAGGTTAGAGGAATGGTCAAATGTATGGCAGCTTAGATTCAATGCTAAGAAGTGCAAGGTAATGCACCTGGGAAACAAAAACCCAGGGGAAGAGTACACAATGGGGGTGAGATACTAATAACAACAAAAATGAAAGGGACCTGGGATAGTCATATCAGATGACCTAAAGGTGGAAAGCAATGTGAGAGGGCAGCAAGGAGGGCTGGGGGATATTGGGATGCATAGGGAGAGGCATCACCAGCAGAAAACAGGAAGTTATTATCCCTCTGTACAGACAGTTGGTGAGACCCCATCTGGAGTATCTGTGGCAGTTCTGGAGAGACCAATCTCCGCAAGGATATAGACAGGATGGGAGGCTGTCCAGAGGAGGGCAACTAAAATGGTGCAGGGCCTGCACCGGAAGACATATGAAGAGAGACTTAAGGAGCTGAATATGTATAGCCTCGAGGAAAGGAGAGAGGGGACATGATAGAAACTTTCAAGTATCTCAAGGGAATCAACAAAGTCCAAGAGGGTAGCATCTTTCAAAAAAAGAGGTGTGCAAGAACAAGGGGGTACAATGTGAAGATAGAAGGGGGGCGGCTCAGAGGTAATTTAAGGAAGTATTTTTTCACAGAGAGGGTTGTGGATGCATGGAATAGCCTTCTGGAGGAGGTTGTGGAGTCAAAAACAGTGGTGGAATTCAAGCATGCATGGGATAGTCATAAGGCAATTCTATGGGGTTGGGGTAGGAAGAAGTAGGCTGCTGGTTAACTAGGATCTGCAGCTTATCCAATAGGTAGGGAAATGGGCAGACTGGGTGGGCCAAGCGGTCCTTATCTGCCGTCAAAATCTATGTTTCTATGTTTCTATATTCCTGACTTATTGGGATGTGGGAAAAGGAAATCCAGCATCTAAAAGGTCCATTTCTCACTGGATAGTTCAGTGTATTCAGTTTTGCTATTCCAGAGCTGGAAAAGAGCCCCCAGCAGGGCTGAGGGCTCATTCTGCAAGAGGCACAGCTGCTACCGTAGCAGCTGTCAGTGATGTCCCATTAGTGGAGATCTGTAAAGCAGCAACCTGAAAAACAGTATACACCTTTACAAAGCATTACAGCCTGGACACATAGTCTAGAAGTGATGCCAGGTTCGGCACAGCAGTCTTTCACAGTCTAGTTCCAAAGTAGGTTCTGTGCCCACCCCCAAAGGTATTGCTTTGTAGTCTACAAGAGTTATGAATATTGTAGAATTCCTGGGGTGAGAATAAAAAATTACTTACCATAGTAATCTTTTTGTTTCTTCCAGGGTATTCTCCAGTATTCAGAACTCACCCACCCTGCCTCCCCTTCTAGAACCAATGGCCTCTGCAATCCAAGCTGAGTAAACATGTGTGAGGGTGTCACATACTGGCATGTCTGTTTTCAAGGCCTGTGGGTCATTGGTTTCCCCTTCTTCAGGTGATTCTGATATTATTGGGGGATGTTTTTACCCCAGTTGGGGATTTGGTTAGGTTAATTTATTGTTATTATTATTAGATAGCTATAGTTATTGGTGGGATCTGTCCTTGCTTGCTCTCCATGAAATCTAAAGCAGTAGAATACTGGCAGTTGATAAGGGCAGCATTTGAAAATTAGCATGAGTCAACGACCATTCCATCATTAGCATACATTCTATCTCCGGGCAGCTCTACTTAAAGGGATAACTGCAAGAGTTCTGAATATTGGAGAATACCCTGGAAGAAACAAGATTGCTATGGTAAATAATTTTTTTCTTCTTGATGCCTAACATCAGGAGTACAGTCTAAAATAACAGAATAATACTTTGCAACCTTAGCATGTTTTTATGATTTGCTTAGTAATATTCTGAGACATGATATGTATCAATTCATTTGTATAGTTTTTTCCAAATAGTGGTCATAAATTTCCTTTTTTTTTGTACACGTCAGACATGTTGCACCATTACTGAATCAAATTTCACCATAAGTTCAACTTGTCCTTAACAATTTCTATTGCTCCCCACATACAGCTGATCAACATATCCTTATAGAGCCATATCGCGTTCAGCAAGGTGCTAGTTAATGGCTATCAAGCATTTAAGGACAGCACACCAGTGCTTTTTCTCACTCACGATCTCTTGCTGATTATAGTCATCAGCAATTTTATTTGCTTTAAGAGGAAGATCAAGTTCCTTCCACTGTGTCATACATCTTATATCGTCTGGTGAGGTTTCATGGCATCTCAGTTGTGTCATGTGTCACCATGATCTAAAGCCATCTTGGGTTAGGCACAAGAGCAAAGTGCTGCACAGCTTGCAACAGAAGCAAAACAAACCATATTTCAGCTCATAATAAATAAGCTATGTCCTTTCATTCATCTCTCTGTTTGGTAGTTTTCGTAGATAGTTTTCTGTTGTAAACTTTGTCCACTTTGATCAACAGGGTAATATGGTAGAATTAGTCCACTAGGTCCATTCTTAAGCAGTTGCACACACACACATGATCTCCCAACTTCTTAGGCCAAGTGTCAGGACTCACCATTGCTAAAAACACTTTCTAAACTGCCAGCATATGCTTCAGATGCTGGTGTAAGAGAAGCTGTTGCTGTAAACTGATCTTGCAGAAACATAGAAACTGACAGCAGATAAGGACCGCTTGACCCATGTAGTCTGCCTATTTTCCCTAACTACTGCAATACCGCAGATCCTACTTGATCTCCGGCTTTTAACCTCTCTTTCCTTTTGCTAGGGTTCCCTCGTACTTATCCCATGAATTCTTGAATCCCCCTACCATTTTTGCACCCACCACCTGTGCTGAGAGGATGTTCCATGCATCCATCACCCTTTCTGTGAAAAAAATACTTCCTCACATTACCCCTGAGTCTACCCTCTTCCAGCCTCATTTCATGGCCGCTTGTTCTTGAATATTTTTTTTTCTGAAAGATGCTACCCCATTGCACCTTATTTATGCCCTTGAGGTATGTGAAAGTCTCTATCATATACCCCCTCTCTTCCAGGGTACACATATTGAGATCTTCTAGTTTCTCCTTATATGACTTTTGGTGCATACCCTGCACCATTTTTGTTGCCCTTCTCTGAACTGCCTCTACTCTATGTCCTTCCAGAGATGTGGCCTCCAGTACTGGACACAGTACTCCAGATGGGGTCTCACCAATGATTTGTACAGTGGTATCACCACCTCCTTTTTTCTGCTGGTGATACCGCTCCTTATGCACCCCAGCATCCTACCGGCTCTCCCCACATCCTTTTTACAATGCTTGGTCGCCTTTAGTTCATCAGCTATGATTACCCCCTAGGTCACTTTCCTGTTTGGTGGTTATCAGTCCCCCCCCCAAATCATATACTCCTCCCCTGGGTTTCTGTACCCCCAAATGCATGTTTTTAACTTATTTGCATTGAATCTTAGCTGCCACACTCTTGACTACTCCTCAGCCTGGTTAGGTTCCTCCTCATTCTTTTCCACTACCCCGGACTCTAAACTTTGTTGCAGATCTTAGTGTCATCTCCAAAGAGACTTCCCTTCCCTTCTGGCTCCTCTGCTATGCCACTAATGAAGACATTAAAGAGGACTAGCCCCAGAACTGATCCTTGTGGCACCCTGCTGGTCACCCTCCTCTCCTCAGAATGAACTCTGTTTGCCACCACCCACTGTATTTATCCCTTAACCAATTTCTGACCCAGTTTACCACCTTGGACCCACTCCCAGGCTGCCCAGCTTGTTTATAAGCCTCCTTTGTGGAACGGTTTACGAAAGCCTTGCTGAAATTCTGGTAGGTTACATCCTCCACCCCCTCCCCGATCTAGTTCCCTGCTCACTAAGTCACAGAAATCTATCAGATTTGTTTGACATGACCTTCTCACTGTGAATCCATGCTACCTAGGATCCTGTGATCCGCTGGAGTCAAGATATACCACAGTCAAAGGATTTAGCAGTGATTCCATTCATTTCCCCACCATTTAGGTCAGGCTGACTGGCCTGTAATTGTCAATCTCCTCCCTGCTCCCACTTTTGTGGAGAGGAACTACATCTGCCCTCCTCTAGTCCTCTGGAACCACTCCAGTTTCCACCGATTTGTTGAACAGGGCTGTCAGTGGTGCTGTGAACACCTCTCTAAGCTCATTTAATATTCTTGGATGTATCCCATCTGGCCCCATTGCCTTGTCCATGCTCAGTTTTGCGAGTTCCTTTAGGACTGTCCCCTCTGTAAACGGGCTGGTGTCCACCTCCCTTCCATCGGTGTTCCTGTCGCTTTACTGATGTTCCGCATCTTCCCCTTCTTCTGTGAATACTGAACAAAGTTATTTGTTTAGGATTGCTGCTTTCTCCAGGTCTCCCTCTACACAATCCCCTACATCCCCTTTTAGTCTAACAATCCCACCCTTGATCTTTCTTCTTTCACTAACGTACCTGAAGAATATCTTGTGCTCTCTCATTACTGCCTGGGCTATTTTTTCCTCTGTATGTACTTTTGCAGCCCTGACTGTTTTCCCTGGCTCCCTCTGTTTTTCTAGATACACTTCCCTGTCCTCCTCCCTCTGTGTTTCCTTGTACCTCCCGAATGCCAGCCTTTTCGCTCTTACCTTCCCAACCACTTCCTTTGAGAACCATAATGGTTTTTGTTTCGATTTTCCTTTTCAACAGTAGCTGGAGATATGTTTGAAATTTGTAGTTCTTGTCCAGATTCTTTACTGATAAATTACTGTTTTTGTGTAAAGACCGTATTAAGACTTTAGAATCACCACTGGTAATGTCTTCAGTCAGGCAAAGTGGGACAATGTTGCCTTCTTGGTCTTAATACATTTTTCCATGGAAACCTTCAAATCTTGAACTGATTCATCTTTCTGTGTTTTCAGTCTTCTCTTTGCTGCACCAGAGAGGTATGTTCTTTGCTCCATTATCAATGATCTCACATGGTCAGCACTAAAACAGAAGAAATATCAAGATATTGCTTAGTGAGCATCAAGGAAAAGGATTATAGAAATAAAAACAAGGCATCTGGGAGGCAGACACAGCCCCTTGCTCAGGTGTCTGCATTTTCAGATAACATTTGGAGACAAAAAACAATCCAGTGTGTTCTCAGAGGGTCTGTGTCTTCAGTAAGCACTCAGAGCAAGATGACGAACATATGGTCCCATTGTCTGACACTTAGGCACAAGTAACAGAACCCTGTTCTCCTTAAATTAATGTTTTTAGTAAGCACTCCAAGCAAGTGAACATATTGTTCCATCATCTTTTGTGATTAACGTCTACTGCTGAGACTTAGACTAGAATCTAACAAGCATTTGTCAATGCCGAATGTTCGCTTGCAGGTTTACGCAGTGGACTTTAGACCTCCTCCCCATGGCATAGAAAGAAACAGAGACAGAGACACAGAGAAGCAATGCTGTTTTCTTGCATGCCTCAATACTGTGTGCTGCTCTCTATCTCACCCTGTCATTGGGTCAGCTTGCAGGTCTGGGGGGGCACCGTGGACACGACTACCACATGCCATGCTGCCCTCACACTGTCACTCTGTAGAGTCTCGGTGTGGCTGGCATGTGATACTGCCTGCTTTGGCAGTGCTGTGCAGCCAGGGGGTGTCTGATGGGGCTTGGAACAACCTCTAAACACGCTGCTACTCGGCTCCCATTTAGAGACACAGCAGTGCAGGATTTGCTACTGACAGAGACACTGGCACAGAAAAGTACATTTAGGCACTCTCAGCAGCAGCTGTCATACACCATAAGCAAGGGGACATGTCTCACTCTCTCTCTCTCTCTCTCCCCAGTATGTGGAGCTGCGCTGCTCCTGTGTGGCTGCCTGTGGGTGGGTGGGTCTGGGGAGCCCAGTGAAGCTTGTGCCACAGTTTGGGGGTCTGGTGGAGTGGAGTTGCTCCTGTGTTGCTGCTACTGGGTGTGTCAGGTCTGGGGAGGCAAAACTGAGCTCAGCAGCTGTCTTGCGCTGTTGACCACGGAACAGTGAGCGAGATGACAGAGACAGTTGTGTGGGCTCAGACAGGGAGAAATTGACAGGGAGACCTACACTCCCACACACAATGCTGTTTGTGTCACTCTCTCTCTCTCTCTCTCTCTCTCTCTTTCTGTCCTACAATGGCTGGCTACATCATTGGGGGGACAAGGGGGAATGAGCTGTCAAACACCCCACTGACAACTTGTCTCCCAATACATTTTTGGGGGGGGTGAGGGGGGCTTCTTGCTGTCCTACAGCGGCTGCCTACACAAAGTTGAAGGGGCTCTGCAGCACATCTGAAGTCTGCACTTTTCCCATGTACTGGAACGGCTACAATGTTTTTTACTTTTGGATGGGAGACCGAGGAAAGGGTAGGGACACTAGACTATGACAAACATTGTCTTTACTACACTATGGAAAGGGGCATTATATGGCAATCAGTGATTGGGGAAGGGGAAGAGACACTACACTATAGAAAAGGGGTATTTCATTACCAGGTGGGAGATCAGGGAATGGGCAGGGACACTACGCTATGGCAACAATGTTATTTACTTTGAGGTGGGAGATCAGGGGATGAGCAGGGACACTACACTATGGCAACACTGTTTTTTACTTTCAGGTGGGAGATCTGGGAATGGGGAGGGACACTACACTATAGCAAAAATGTTTTTTACTTTCAAGTGGGATATTGAGGAATGGAGAGGGACACTACAATATGGCAACAATGTTTTTTACTTTCGGGTAGGAGATCAGGGAATGGGGAGGGACACTACACTATGGCAAGAACGTTTTTGACTTTCGGGTGGGAGATCAGGGAATGGGGAGGGACACTACACTATAGCAGCAATGTTTGTTTTTTTTACTTTTGAGGAAGATTGGGGAAAGGGGAAGGACTCTACACTATGGCAAACATTGTCTTTACTTTCGGGTAGGAAATCAGGGAATGGGGAGGGACACTGCACTATGGCAAGAACGTTTTCGACTTTCAAGTGGGAGATTGGGGAATGGGGAAGGACACTACACTATGGCAAACATTGTCTTTACTTTTGTGTTGGGAGATCGGGGTATGGGGAGGGACACTGCACTATGGCACAATGTTTTTTACTTTCGGGTGGGAGATCAGGGAATGGGGAGGGATACTACACTATGGCAAACATTGTCTTTACTTTCGGGTAGGAGATCAGGGAATGGGGAGGGACACTACACTATGGCAAGCATTGTCTTTACTTTTGGGTTGGGAGATCGGGGTATGGGGAGGGACACTGCACTATGGCACAATGTTTTTTACTTTCAGGTGGGAGATTGGGGAATGGGGAGGGACACTACACTATGGCAAACATTGTCTTTACTTTCGGGTAGGAGATCAGGGAATGGGGAGGGACACTACACTATGGCAAACATTGTCTTTACTTTTGGGTTGGGAGATCGGGGTATGGGGAGGGACACTGCACTATGGCACAATGTTTTTTACTTTTGGGTGGGAGATCAGGGAATGGGGAGGGGCACTACATTATGGCAAACATTGTCTTTACTTTTGGGTGGGAGATTAGGAAATGGGAAAGGACACTACACTCTGGTAATAATGTTCTTTTCTTTTATGTAAGAGATCTGGGAATGGGGAAGGCCACTATTCTATGGAATGACATTAAGATGTCGGGTTGGCAATCAGGGCAGGGGAGGGCACCACTAGACTAATGTGGAATGTGACTAGGTGGGGCTTTGGCTGGTGGGGGGGTGCAACGCCACACTAATGCCATGCAAATGAGCCCATAATGGGTATGGTAATGGCCACTAGTGCCTTGCATGCTCAATGAGCTCATTTGCATGGCTACTTTTGAGAATTGCACTTTAGCACTCGAGCACTACTGGCTGCGTGGCCATTTTCCTGGCTGGCTATGGAGGCAGCACTACTGGGTATTCCACTGCTTTTCCTGGGTTAGCACTGCCCCCTGCTGGCCTCTATTCGCAAATGGGGAGGTGCCATATAAAGTTTGAGCAGGACTTTGTGGTTCTTAGTGAATCCTGTCCCATATTGGAAGTGTATGATGTAGTTTATGTCCTTGTTCATACATTCTGGTCATAGTCAATTTATTGATTCTACTTTAGAACTTTATGGTTGAAAGAAGCATAAACTGTATCATACAGATCCAAACAAGTATTTACCATCTGTATCAGTAAATTAGGAACATAAAAAGTTTACTAAAAGACCACTAAAAATAAAACCGTAACAGAATGGGGACCACAGTTAAAACTTACACAGGAACAGTTATTGGTTCAGTATCATTCTTTTTAAACCTCAAACACAAGCCCCCCACACACACACACACACATCACTGTACTGTACTGCACTGCTTGCTTTATCCAGGTTCCATATCACCCATTGGCCCTTGCAACCTCTTGGCAGTATACCTTGCAGGTTATTTACTGTATAACACTAAACAGTGAATCTAGAGACCCAGCAGACTTGAATTGATTTGAATAGAATACCACAAACTCCACTAACTAGTGTGAACCCGAGGAAATCTCATAACCTGCCTGTACTTCCTGGATGCACCCATAAATGAGCTTTGGCTCAGTTATCCCTTCCCAGGAAACAAACACCACAATTTCAGCCAGACAGTGCCATGGTGCTCCAAAAAACAGAACAAGGCTGCACCAGGAAAACGGGTGCTTATGGTACAAACTAGATACTAAATAAAAACAACAAACAGGGTACTTACCCCCCCTACAAAGTCCACACACAGTAAGTACTTTAAATGTCTACTAAGAAATTCTGTACTGTTGCCACAATAACACACACACTCACACTCCCCTAACTCAGTTACACAATTTAGGCTTTTAAATCTTCTAAACGTCTTGGTTCAAGAATTTAGGCTTTTAAAACTTCACACACATTTCTTTATCCAGGTTTCACAACATTTCCCAGTTAAACACATTAAAATCTTAGACAAACACTCACAGCCACTTGGCACTTTCCATTATCTTATTATTACTATACGCCTATATCCCTTCTCCCTATCCTGTCTAAGTTATTGGAAAAAATCGTGAACACCCAGCTCAGGAACCATCTGGAATCGTCAAAACTTCTCAACCCATTACAATCAGGGTTCAGAGCACAACACAGCACTACTTCCACTTTGGCCAAAGTCACTAATGATTGACAGAGTGAGCTGGATAATAAGAATTTCGTCTGAGCAGTTTTCCTGGACCTAAGTAAGGCCTTCGATACCGTTGATCATAGTCTGCTCCTCACATCCCTTCAAACCATTGGACTGGATGCTCTTTCTCTCAGATGGTTCAGCAATTACTTTGCTGACCGTTCACAGCAAGTAAAAGCGGATGATGAAGTCTCTCCTTTGAAAGCCCTTCACAGAGGCATTCCCTAAGGTTCCATTTTGGGTCCCCTGCTCTTTGCACTTTACATCAACAGAATCGATGCTACCATCAAAAAGGCCCACATTCACCTATTTGCAAATGATACAGTACTTTACTGTAGTGGATCATCCCCCCAAATGGCATGCTCTGAACTACAAGACAATTTCAATCGGCTACAGACTCAGCTCCTAAAGCAGAAGCTGCTTCTAAATGCCACAAAGACAAAAGCAATGTTCTTGTCACCCTTTCCTAACCTAGCAAACCCGGCTGCAATGAGACTACTCCCCCCAATTACTACAATACTGGGTGAACAGTTGGAGTACATATCAAAATTTAAATATTTTGGGGTTTGGCCGGACTCTAGACTCTCCTTCATTGTTCACATAGAAGAGCTGATAAAGAAACTTAGAATGAGACTTGGCCTTTTCTATAGGATAAAAAATCTCCTCACCAGGGATGCAAAATTGAGGCTAGTCCAATCTACCTTTCTCTCTTTATTAGTCTACTCTGATTTCCTCTACAGCCAGGGTCCTGCAGGTGCCCTTTCCAAACTTGATACGCTGTACCATAGAGCTCTAAGGTTTATAACGGGCCTTCCCTATTCCACCCATCATTGCTCCCTGTACTTGGTAGTAGGTGGTCATCCCTTAGTTTTAGACACCAGAGAAATGCTGCAATCTGGATCTACAAAAGCATCCTAAATACATTGCCTGATTACATCTTGGACTGCTTACCTCTCTGCTCTTTAAGTAAGTATGCCATGAGAAGTGCCTCTTATATTTCGCTGAAAGTGTCCAAGGCCAAATCTCGGTTTAGCGGGGCATCTATTACTCATGCATGGCCCCTTTTGTAGAACAAGATTCAAAAGAATCTAAAAATCAATTACCCCATTAGTCTGGCAGCTTTCAAAACCTTATATACATTCCATTTCAAGGAATCCTGTGTCTGCTCCTCCTGACCTAGGTTCCTTTCCCTTCAAAGCTTCTTGCTCTATTCTCTGACCTTGCCCCTGCCTCGTCATGACTTTAGGTCTCCTTCTGTTGTCGACTCCACTCATTTGCTGTACTCATTCCTTCCTCCTTCACTCCCCTGCCCACATCTACACTTTATATCCATTTTATATCCACTTATCCATGACTTTTAACCCCTATGTTTGTCTGTTTATCTGTTTTTTGACTGAGCATACTCTGTACCTACTGTTTCCCCCCATGTTCTGCACTTTCTATATGATGCATGAATTATCTATCTGTAATTAATATTTTTACAATCTTTTGTACCATTTACTTGCATTTATACTGCCTTTGCCTAATTATTGTACACATAATTGACATCGTATGTTGATCTCACCTAAATTGTAATTTATTGTACACATACTTGAAATCGTATGTTGATCTCACCTATATTGTATTACCTATTGTTTGTCCCAGGTCCACCTTAAAAATGAGCTTGCTCAATGGTGTCTGCCTGGTTAAATAAATATTTTGATTGATTGATTGATTGATAATCCACATTGCATGTGCCATTCTCCCCAAATCCTGTTTTAGTTCTGACAGCCATACTGACAGTGAAAACATTCAAAAGGCAACTAAAAACCCTTCTTAGAATATTACGTTTTTACTTTTCTGGAACTTCTGAAACTTCTATTCGTTGACTTTAAATTGGATATACTAAGCACCTGTATGTCTTAATTGACGGCATTCAAAGAGGGTTGCCAGGGAAAATAGGGGGAGGGGACACACAATTAAAATGAAATCAAGGGGAGGCACTAAATTACATTTTTTACAGTCATTCCTTGGCTTAAGTATTTTTCAGAGAAGTTGCACTAGGACAGGAGGGCATGCTATGAAGCTGGAAGGAGGAAGTTGAGGAGCGATGTGAGGAAGTATTTCTTCACTGAAAGAGTGGTGGACATGAGAACAGTCTACCAGCAGAGGTAGTGGGAGTGATGACAGGGGTGGGCTTCAAGCATGAATGGAATAGGCACAAAGGAAACTTAGTAGAAAAGTGGCATGAAACTTTCAGGCTTGATAGAAGTTGGTCCGAGATGTATGCATTTATGATTTTTAGGTCCCACTGTTAAGTAGTTATTAAATTATTTAATAGAAATGTTCAATTTCTGAGCATGTGCAGTTCAAAAAATCAACGTTCTATTCAGAACTGAATTTTTGTGAAAGCAGCAGTTTTGCAACGACAGCTGTGTTGTATAGTGCAACCGTTGCTGCTGTCGCCACTCGTAGGACAGGGACAGGGCTACTGTCATTGTAGCCCTGCCATCCTGACTGTGCCTTCAACTTTATCGGCACATGGTGGCCCCAATCTCTGGTGGCAGTGTATTAATTAATTAATTAATTTGTTTGTACAATCCGACACCAGGTTGCCCAGCCCTGGTGTCATATGCCCCTGCCCCTACAGCCCGTTGTTTTCACACACACACACACACACACACACACACACACCAGCAGAATGGGACACTGGGAAGCTCACCCGCAGTGTCCCGAGATATATTAATTTTATAGTTATACCTGCAAAAAAGGAAACCGTCCCCAGATGTCCTTTTTTTTTGTGTGTGTATTTAAAACTGAAATAAAGAAAACAATCCCACATGGTTGCCGTGCTTATCCTCCCCCCATCCTGGCCTTTCCAATGAGTGCCCACTACCCCACACCCCCCTACCCTGTACTTACCTGCCTTGGTCATATGGCAGTTGCCAGTTACTAAGGAAGAGAGTGACTTGGGGGTCATAATCACAGATGACTTGAAGGCCACAAGGCAGACAGCCAAAGTGGTGGGGAAGGCCACTGGGATGTTGGGGTGTATTGGAAGGGGAATCAGAAGCTGAATGAAGGAGGTGATAGTTCCACTGTACAGGACCCTGGTGAGGTCTCATCTTGAGTACTGCGTTCAGTTCTGGAGGCCACACCTTCGTAAGGACATTGACAAAATAGAGACAATGCAGAGGAGGGTGACCAAAATGGTAAAGGGTCTATATCACAAGCCTTACGAGGAAAGAGTCAGAGATCTCAATTTGTACATGCTGGAGCAAATGGGGGAGAGAGTTGACATGATAGAAATGTTCAAATACCTCAAAGGCATGAACAAGGTGGAAGGGGATAACATATTCCAGTTTGAAAGTAATGCCAGAACAAGAGGGCATGATATGAGACTGATGGATGGCTGCATAAGAGGTAATGTCAGGAAGTTCTTTTTTTACAGAGAGGGTGGGGGATGCATGGAATAGCTTGCCCCAGGAAGTGGGGGCCACCCATATGGTGGCAGGCTTCAAACATGCATGGGACAGGAATAAAGAAATATTAGAGATGGGATGAAAAAGCTAAAGCCAGTGACAAGATCAGGTCATGGGCCGCTTTGTCAGGTAACATAAATGAGCAGACTGGATGGGCCTGGTGGCCCTTAACTGCTGACTGTATCTATGTGTGTAAGCCCCCCACCCCTGCCTTTTGCAAACAACAGGCAGTATGCTGTTTAAATCTGACAGCATTACCAGGTGGGGACTGGGTTCAGGGAGGAATAGGTTACTCAGCACAAAGGCTAGGTTTGGCTACTCTGCACAGGGGCACCCAAGTAACTCCGAACACAGGAAGCAATAACTGTAATGTCCAATACCAGAAATGGGATTCTAAAGTGTGGCTTTATTCACATCCAAACAGAACAAACAAATCATAGATGGACCCCCACAGGGCTACACTTCTGGTAATGCAGATTAAAAGAATCAAGAACACTTCTTCAACACTTCAGCCCTCAGGCTCTGAACCCACTGGGCACACAACCCAGACTAGCACGCTGCTTTGGGTACACAGCCCAAACTTGTACACTATTCTGGGTTTTCCCTAGCTCAGCTCCCCTGCCAGCCACTCAGACACCTTCCATATGTCATGGAAACCTTTTCTGGTGGCTCCCTAAACCACCTAAGTGCACCTCAGCTCTATCAGGGAATTCTTCCTTTTAATCCCACATCTGGGTACTTTTCTCAGGCACTGGCCAAGTACCTGAGAGAAAGTAAAGGTGCCACAGAGCAAATCCGTAGAGGTGAATTTGGTTACTACTGATGGGGGGTCTCCCACCTCTCGCTCCCACAATTCATACCCGGCCATTTCTCTGGACAGTAAACATCTCTTTCTGTAAAGCTTGGCAATGTAGATTAAGGCTAAATGTATGTCACATTTCCTCTACTTTTCTTGCTTTCCCATTGTGCTGGACTTGAACATACTTTACTTGGCATTGCCCATTGCTCTAGGCCCCCCACAGATTAAGCAGTCCAATCCCCACTTTACTTCACTCTTTGTGCTGGACTTGAATCTACTTGAATTAACCGGCAATGTCTATTACACTAGACCTCCTACAGATTAAGTAGTCCAATCCCCACGTTCCAACAGTTCAGGTGAAAAACATTGGCCCTCTGTCAGAGCGAACTCACCGTTTGGTTGCAGGTGCCCCACAGGCGATTCCTTACAGGAATTGCTCTCCCACAGCTTCTGGTGCCACAGTACAACTTGAAATAGGCAGCTTCTTCCCTTAGCCAGGACCAGGAGGGTTGCCCCTGGAAGACAGGCAAACCTTTCCCCCCCACCCCCTCAGGGATGGGGCACTTGGACCAGTGACAGTGGTCTCCACCACTTCAACAATCAGCTTCTGTGTTCCTCTTTTGGTGGAAACACACACCTCCCTTACAGTAGCTCTAAAACAGAGCTTAAGGCTCTGAGAGCCTGCACACAGACTGCTGTGCTACTTCCTCTCTCCAAGACTGCACACAGACTCTGTTCAAATTCCCCCAACATTCTATCCTAACTTCCAACTGCAGCATTCCAGTGTGGCTCATGCAGCTGCGAGAGTTCTATGGTGATGTCATCCCTCAGTCTCAGCTGAGACTGAGAACAGAGTGAGACAGTGTGAAATCCATTTAACTGGAGTTTCACAAGCTGCCTTCCCTGCCTACCACTAGGTCTTACTGGGATTCTAGTAACTCTGGGTAACGAGGGGTTACATGTGTAACTCCTAGGTGGCACTATCTCAAGGGCTACTACCCCTGCCTGCTTGGCTAGTAGCAGGTTAAGGGGCCTGGGTAATGCAACGGATGCTTCCCAGAGGTCAGGGTTGTTAGTGGTCAAGCTAACCTGGGCACAGCCCTACGGGACACTGTAACCCCCCTCTTTCCCTTCTAGTGGCCTGAACAACATACAATAATTACTTTCACAATGACCCTTATTCACCAGGCAATTACCCACACTGTTTGTACTTACCACCAGGGCTGGTTCCTCTAGCTTGACCCTGGGGACCCTCTGTAAAACAAGGTTAAGCACAGCAAATAGCAACAGTACAATACTTTTGGCACAAACTGGAACCACAGTCAGGTTAAATGCAAACAAAGTTAAATCTGATTTATTCAGGGGACTTGAACAAGGTATGGGTGTAATCAGGTTGATTTGCTTAAAAGCTATATTAATCAGACAGTTATGCATGCAGTTCAGAGTCCCTACAACTGTCACACACTCTGGGTACCCAGGTAGGAAAATCGTGGGCTAGCCAGGAACGTTGCAGCTGGTTGGGGCCCTGTGATGGAAAAAAGCAACATGCACAACACACACTATTTGTAATCCGGAACCGGAGAGCTCAGTTCATGAAAGAAATGATAACAAGACAATCAGATGACAACACTTTTAGATTTAGCTGTTGTTGCAGGGAGGTACCCTGATGTTTACTCATGATACCCAATAATGGACACAGGCAGGATGAAATCGAGACTGCAGGTTGTTGAGCTGGACTGCCCGGAGAAGCAGGGCCCACATGAATCACTGAGGCGTCATTCCTGTTCAAGGCGTTGAGCAGGGGACTGATCCCCAGGCCGGCCTCTCGTCGATGACTTTCTCTGCATAGCAGGTATTCTGGCTGGGCCAGTGTAGCAGGGCCCAGACAAATGGAAATGGATATGGATTCAGTCTGTGGAGCTAGATACAGCCTCCAGCAAGCAAAACACAGTTCAGACACACAGTGGGGAACCAAATCATGACCCACTATAAGCACACAGCACATTCACATGTAAGGAAATTCCACTGTACCAGGCAAATGGCTCTCCGGTTGCAATTACAGAGTCTCTGAACAATCCAGAAGTTCAGAGGTAGCTGAAAGTTCTGACAGGCGGATCCCATTCAGCAAATCTTTAGTCTTCTTCAGGTTAAAGCCTGGTCACAATTCAGTGGCTTAATTCGCTCTTCAAATTCTGATTCAGTCCAAAAAAAGCACAAATTCCCTCTCAGGGACAGCAGGAAGGCATGCAGGCCAAACTCAGGCCTTTCCACAGTTCTCCCACGTGAATCCACTATGGATTGCTCCTTGAAATATCTCAAGCTGTTACTTCTTCACTTCCCAATTCAGATCTAACTGAAACTACAGGCAGTGTGGGTCTTTCCCAAAGGTCCAAAAGGTTTGGTTGGCTGATCTGTCTGTCAGCCACAACAAGGGTTCCCCCTCCAGGTTATTTTAGGCACCTAAAGCCCAAAACTACAATTCCTACAAGTTTTGGCATAACCAAGCCCCTGTAAGCAGGCTCCATTTTAGAATCCCAAATGTACTGATTGGCCCATTCAGACAGTCTAGGACCAAGATGATGGAAACAAACAGAACTGTCCATGCTGCAAAGAAGACAGGTTAGAAAAAACTGCAATATTATTACTACTCTAACAAATGATCAGTAAACAAGTACATCTTCTAACAGAGCTCCCTCTCAGATTAACCATGACTGCAATCCAGGCAGCTCTTAAACAGACAGTACACAGAGGCTATACAGGCACTCTCTGGCAATACATTTAAACTGCTAAAATGCAGGACACCAGCCTGGCAGTGAGCATTTAAGCAAGCTCAAGGAAGACTTTTCAGGAACCCCCATTTGTAGGGGTGTAGGGGGGTTACATATGTATCTATCTTTGTATGCTGACATCTTCGGTGGACCGGGACATGTCTGCATTCTTCAAAGCTGAACTGTGAACTGAGGAATAAAGTGACGTATAATGTATTTGCCAGTAAGGAGTTGGTTGTATTACACGACACAGCTGTCATTTATTAATGGACAGCTTTGTCATATAGTTTGCACTGTACAACACAGCTATCCTTTACTAAAGGACGGCTGTGTCGTATAGTGCAACTGGCTGTTGCTATCATTGGCCCTGCCATCCTGCTGTGCCATCTGCACACAGGCGGCCCCAATCCTCGGTGGCAATCTTTCTTTAGATAATTTATTTCATTGTATAATCTGATAACAGGATGTCCACCCTCCCAGTGAGTTGTTTAATAAATAAATAAATGGTTGCCGACATCGGCCGCCCCAATCCCTGTGTCAGCATTTATTAGATCTTACCCTCCTCAGCTGTGTGGGACACTTGGGGAGCCCAACCCCAGTGTCCACAAATAGTTTATAAAAAGTGGCATTTAATCTGACAATGGGATGTCCACCCCTGGTGCTGGACCCTCTCCCCCCTGCAACCCCTTGTTTAATAATGTTACCGACATCGGGGTCCCAGTCTCTGTATCGGATTTAAGTATATATCCCCCTCAGCAGTATGGGACACTGGGGAGCCCACTCCCAATGTCTTGATATAGATGTACAATTTACGTGTCCCTGTCGGAGAAATACACAGCATGGTGTAGTGGCATGGGGGGTGGCAAGATGGCAGTGCTGCTGCTCCGCTCCCCATCTGCACTGTGATTGCTCTGTTTGCTCTGGTGTTTGTTGGAACTCTGACCACTAATGTCACTTCATTTTTTTTAAATTAAATTAAACAAATTATAGTTTTGCTAATGCTAATGCATTTGCGCTATAGTGGTGTACTTTTTTAGCACTTTGCCAATTTGGAGCTGCCAAGGAGCTGCCGCATTTCTGAAAGACACGCTAACCATAGCTGCATTTTAAACCTGGAGGTTTTGCAGTTCAATTTCCATATCAAGGAAAACTTCTGTGACAGTGTAATGCCACGTCCAGAAGTTGGGAACCAGGACAATGCTGGAAAGGATGACAGGCTGTCAAACAGGTGCACTATAAGTGCTGAAATGCTTGCCCTATATGGTATACCACTGTTGCCTGGGGCTGGGGGGTTTAGTAACTATCAGCTGAATGAAACTTACTACCCTCAGTAGAGCAATTATCTTTTCTCACTCCCCAGGTGATTGCAACTAACACAATATCAGAGACTGGAGAACCCACCACAATGAAGGTTGACTGGGAGAAAAACTCTTTGGGAGAATGGACCCATGACTCCCAGACCCCAGGACAAAGAAAAAGGGAGAAAAACCTGTACATGCCCTGTGCATGGTGGTTCACCCTTATAAAAACCATAAAGACGCTGTTTTAGTGATAACTGGAGGCTGGCTATGGGGTATTTCCCCCAAGAGGTGTGCAGGAAGGTGAACACATGGAAGTTAATGGATACTGAAGCCTGGAACCCTAGAGGGCACTTAGCTTAATTAGACAGGGAATACACCAATGACTTCTTAAGAGGGATGGGAACTGAAGGAGCCTGAAAAATAAAAGATTCTTGTAAAGCAGCCAGGGGTTAATTCCGCAGAACCCTTCAGTTCATGTTCATGTTACTTGCACTGAACACTGCCAACAGCAACTCTCTGGGGGCAAATAGAGGAAATATCTCCCCAAGTCGAACGTAAAAACTCTCAATATTTGCAGAGGATTTCATATAGTTTGAACCCTAGACGGTATGTGCTTGGTGCAAATTATTGCCCTGCACTTCAATATAGGGCCTATCATATCCTTTTGGTATTTCCTGGTTGAATTGATGCTCCCAAAGTTTTAAACCAACTAAAGACACCTTGCTGTGCTCTGTGTTTTTCTACTCATCAAAGAATAACCAAATAACTACTTTGAAAAGATTATTATTCTGATGATACTGGTTACCTGTTAGATGTGGTGAAATCTGTACTCAAATCTTGAATTACAATTGAGGTTGTTGTCTGCATTACTGGAAGTAGCAAACCTGTTCTGAGTGAGCTTAGTTTTCACTGAATTCGTTTCTGCGAAAAGTCCCAAGAATTATTTTTACTGGTGGCCATGAGCTGCCAAATGGTTTGCATAAATGTTTACCTTATATGATACCTCATGTCTTTTCAAATCATGTATTATTTTAAAGTTTTAAGTCTTAGTCAAAATGCTTGGAGGTGCTGAAAGTGTGAGATGTTTAAGCAGTAAACCAGGACATGGTGTGGGTTATGCTGGGATTTACCCACGCCTGGTGTGGTTTAGTCACAAGCCGTAGCCAAGTGATCAAATTTGCACTCAGGTGTGGTAAATCCAGCATAACCCACACCCCTGGAGGATTATACAATTATACAATATACCCCTCTTACCTTGTGTATAAAAAATAAAAAAATAAAAAATAGAGTTTTTGCAGTTTAAATGATATCTTGTGGAATTTATTGTTGTGCCACAAAAAATAGTCCCTTTTTTGCTAGGTAGAATGTTGAAGAGATATTCCCCCCTCAACTGATGCAGTCTTTTAGTGTTCTCTCTCTTTTTTGTTTTGTTTTACTTTTGCAGCAGAGCCGAGTGTCTGGGAGAACGAGAGACATTGTGTCAGCAGCATTCGGTAAGAGAGCTGGCTGATGGTTAGGATAGCTGCTCCTGTTACTTCTGTTGGGGGGTTGCAGCTCCAAGACTGTGGTGAGCATCTGAGGGTCAATAAAATAAACACTGGGATCCTGGATCCCTTGACGAGTGCTGTGCGAGTAAATGTAATGGATATGGGAACACAAAAACAGGAGGGTTGGTCTCAAGGATCCGTCTGTAGCTGGGAGGGAGCCAAGCAAAGCTATGGTCTGATGTTGGCCTGCACTGTGTGATTACATTGAATGGCTTCAGTGTGCAGCACCGATAAGTGTACTAAATAGCATTTCCAGACTTTCAGTGCTGTGTTTGAATGGGAGATTTTTTTTTTATGAGACGCTGTCGACTGGAAATGGTGGCAACGGCCATATATCTGCGGAGCCCTACTGTGAGTGGCCTTCTGGTCCACTCTTTGGAAGACCTGGGACCAGATGGTGAAGATATTCTCCAGATGGCAGACAGGGTGGAGGAATTCACTTATGTAAACCCTGAGTTGTGCAGGGGGGGCGGTGAATGTTTAGGGCAGTCGATTTTCTCTTTGCCAAGGTTGGGTTCTCTGTTGCAGTATCCTGAACTTCTATGGGCCATTTGTAAGTTTATTTGCTAGCTGCCAGGTGATGGCATGCTGGGATTGGGAAAGACAGACCTGACTGTTAAATGTCTGTAGAGAGGTAAGGCGGGTGCACAGCATGACTTCTCACAGAGAAAGATGTTTGTATGTACAGTGGGTTTGCTGAATTTTGTGGTCGGTGACTTTAAAACTGCAGTCACGTTTGTGGTCTAGTCACTGTTTACCAGTAAGCAGCATGGCATTTTTTTCATTTGATTTTAGGGATCAGAGTGATTTAAAGTAGGGAGCATCACAAATGCGGCTGTCTGGCACTTTTACCCATTGGTATATCGCAGGATTTACCACAGGTAAAATGTACCAGTCAGCCAATCAGATTAACCAATTCTCGGACCCCATTGTATAATTAAGCAATAAGGCATGACAGGGTGTGGTATATCATGGGATATCGTCACGCCTTGGGTGGTTGGGAACGAGGCCGCAGGCCGAGTGCGTTCAACCATCTGAGAAGTGACAATATCCCATGATATACCACACCCTGGAAGTTGAAGATGATGAGTTGTGCCATGCTTCTGAGGAAAGCGAGAAGGTAAGGGTCAAGCCTGGTATTGTTGAGGAGCGGGTTGTAGATTTTGCCATTTGGCGTGAGGCAGCATGGCAGCGAGGGTGAGCAGTACTTGGCGCTCTCAAAGGAAGCACTTGCCGCGATGAAAGGAAGAAGATTTTTTTTGTGTTTGTAGAGCGTGTGCTTTAGGCAACATGTATGGGGGGACAGTTGTGAGGATGTGTTAATTTTTTTTTTTTTTTATACTGTCTCAGTGGCGGTCTGACTTGCTTCGCCTGTGGGGACGTAGAGAATGTTGTGCTGGGAGTGAGGAGGCTGGTGGCCAGAGGTTTTCTGAAGCTGTGATGATGTAGCCCGATATCATCACAGCTTCAAAACCCTCTCGGCCATTCAGCTTCCTCCTTTACGATCTTCAGTTCATTATAGTGCATAAGGATTCTCTATTACACATTCAATTTTTACCTACTAGAAGTTAAATATGTTGTATTAATTAAGAACATTTATAGATTTCCATGGAGTTTTGCATTATTAGGGGACTTTATTAAACTTATGGGCAAATCATAATTAAAACTGTGATGAATGAATACATAGTAATTAGTGGAGCTACTATTGAGAAATGCTCTAATATTTTTAGGATTAGTAATCAATGCACCCTAATTCAAACAGATTAATGGGTAATTATTTGGACATACAGTATGGTACTGAGTATGGTCCCAATGAAAATATTACTTACAGATCGTGGATAAGCTAGTGATATCATAAAGGAAATGAATCATTGCTTTGTCTGAGTTATACTGATCTTATTGGGAGCGCATCAATTCGCTCCCGACAATACGCGCTGTGACAACTCGCTCCCGAAAATACGCTCCTGACAACTCACTCCCTTTGACAATTCGATCCTCGTTTTTTCGCTCCCAGAAGCAATTAATATCACTAAGCACCAGCACTGAACAGCTTGACCTTACATGCAAGATCTGCAACAGCTAAAGCTCACATCTAATGATAAAATGTCTGGAACAATGACAGAGTAAGCTATTTCACTGCAAATAAACTAATAAACTTATAGAGCAGCTTCCTACCTGTTCCCCCTGTGTCTCACCACTGCAGTACATCGTTTGTTGTTCTCAGCGCTGCAGGGATAGGCTGAGGCATCCACTAGATCCAGCAGTTGACAAGTTAAAAAATGTAATCTTTAATCTAAAGAAGTTTAAAAAACTTAAAAATGAATTCTTTATTTAAGTGTTAATATTGGAAGCAGTGTGCTACGCCTCTGAGGAACTCCTCTGTCAAGCGCTCTTCAAATTTCTCAAGGACCTTTTCCAATTTGACAGCACTGTCCTTGTACTGTCTTTTTGGTGCATTTCTTGAATTGCCAGCAATCAGCTGCTCTGTTTCGGCTTCTCTCTTTCTTTGAATGCCCCTTAGTCCATCAATGAATTTCCATGTCGAGGGATGAGACATACATAGAATCGACTACATCCCTCTATGGAAAGCTTTGACAGCATTATTCATTTTTGAGCATTTTTCTGCCACAGTGTCACTATGGTTCCACAGAGAGATGACATACTGAGGTTGCCTTCTGCCTGTGCCATGTCTGTTTCTCTGCCCAATCCAAGTGTCCTCGAAATAGTCAATTATTGACTCTAGTTCAGGAGTAAAAATATTGAGTGCTTCGTCAGTGATCTCCTCAAATCTGGTGACTACCTGGTCAGGAGGATAAAAAGCAAGTGCTGGGAGATATCGGCATTTAAGGCTGAATTCTGTGTCCTGAGAGTACTTAATTCCCAGTTCCTCGGATTGTATTTTAAAATAATTACACTGAGCAAAGTGAAAAAAGCACCCCACTTGCCGTGCTTGTGGAAAAACATTTTTAAAAGCTTGAATGGTGGCCTTCTTGAAATCTGTCATTATTACTAAAGGATCCAGACGGGAATTTATTTTCTTAATAGCTGTAAGCACTCACTCATAATGCTTTCTTCTCTTGCCTGGCAATAGAGCATATACTGCTGGTTGCACATTTTCAAATCACTCCCCGAATATTATAAATATTTGGTAAAACAGTGGTGGAGCAATGCTAAATGTGCCATCAGCAAACCAATTACTACAGTGCTCTAGGTATTGTAAGTTTTCCTCCGTGCCAAAAACTAGTATGCGGTCTGCCCCAGGTCCACTATCGAGCAACAAGAAATTTACTTCAATGCCTCAACAAGTTTTGAATGTTGTGTAGTACTCAGGTAAAGATAGCTCACGTAAATTACGTGGATTTGGAGGTGCACCATGCACCCTGACACACTGAATATTTTTATCTACCATGCACCCCTGTGCTGCCAGTGATATATTTTGTTTAGAGTGCAATAATACTCGCGCCGTAGTGTCTTGAGTAGTTGCAGCTCTTTTTTTTGCAACATTTACTGCCTCGGCTTGTTCGACTGCTGCAGGGTCAGGAGCATGAGAGTGCTGGCTGAAAGTGGCAATTATAGAAGGATTGTCATAGCTTACAGTGTGCACCCTTGTGTTGCAACACTTATCCTTTTTCACTGCAAGTTCACACTGCCAAATAGATTTTCCATTGTGACCACGTTTGTGGTGTGTGTAAATATAGTTCCGTGCATCTACTAACTTTTGCTTGTTGCGTTCGGACAAGATGAACCTCCCTTCCATTTCGAAGTGTTAGCATTGAGTTTGCGTCAGAGACCATTTTTTTTAAATGAAGTTGATTACTAATTGATAGTGACAGACAGCAGTAATTGACAGCAATCAAATTTCCCATAGTTACAGGACCGAGAGAGAGAGAGGCAAAGAACACAGGAGCCAGATGTTCAGTGCAATCGCAAATTTAAATTGAATTGCAAGCTCAGAAAACTGCTGTTAGGCATGTAAATTCTATGGTAGTCCACAGTTACACCTTATCAGGTATGCTACAAAGGTTGCATTAACAGTTGACAGGTCTTTTAATAAACTTGCATACTGCAATGATGTATGTAGAACTGGACCAAAACAGAGGAGTTCCAAAACAAAGGCAAAGACCGTTCAGTGCAAAGCTGCTATTAGGCATGTAAATTATTAACTGAGTGATGGGGAGTGAAAAGATGCAGAGTGGGAAGTACGGGAGCTAATTGTCATGTATACTAGTTGTCAGGAACGAGTTGTCGTGGCGCGTATTGTCGGCAGCGAATTGACATTGGCCCGATCTGATTATCACCTGGTCAACTTATTTTATATAAAAAGTATTGCCGGCCAAGTAGCACAGAGGGTTGAGGCATCTCACCTTACCTCATGTCACGCTGGTGACCCGGGTTCAGGAACGACTTCGAGCTGTTGGGGAGTCAGCTGGGGGGGGGAGGCTAGGAGCAGGATAAAGCTGCCTTTCAGCAGCACTCCTCTCCTCTCTTCTCCTGAGGTGGGTGCTGTCCCTTCTGTAGTCCCGTCATCTCCGGGTGGAGGTCTGGTAGTGGCGTAGGTGGGAAGGGAGCAGCTAGTAGGGTGGGGCATTCCCCAGTGCCTGCTGTGTGTGTGCCTCCACACGTGTATATCAGTGCCCCAGATGCATGCAGGCAGGGATGTGTGAAAACGTGAAAAACCTACAAAATGTAAATATATAAAAAAAAAGTATTAGGGATTTGCCTATTTAATTGCTGCTTAACATAGATTGTTGTGCTGGGTGTTATGAACTGTTTTTAGAGTAATGCTTATTGTATATTTTAGATGACTGTTGTTAAACTGTAAGGGCCTGAATGGTCAAACAATAAATTTGATAGTGAATAGTGGCCCTGTCAAAAAAGAAAACAGTCCCCCGGCGTTTTTGTTTGTGTTACCTGTAGAAAAAAAAAATCCCTTGTCATCCCTGCTATCCCTCCCCATCCCGACCCTTCCACTGAGCACCCACCACCCCACACCCCCTCTACCCTTTACTTACCTGCCTGGGTCATATGCTGTCATCTTCTGTGAACTGGGACATGTCTGCACTCTTCAAAGCCAAATAGCAAACTGAGGATTCAAGGTAAGTGCTGTATAATGTATTTCAGTGGGCTTTCAACTTATGTTGATATTTTTGCTGTTTTTAGGTATTTTTTCATCAAATTTTCAACATGGGCATTTTGGGGACCCCACCTCATGAATGCTGTCACTGTCATGACCTGGAAGGGGATTTCAGGGTCGCTGTATGACATCACCTTTTGGGACCATTTATTGAAATGATAGTGCCAGTGTTCATGAGGTGGGATACCAAAAAGCCCATGTTAAAAATATGGTGAAAATTTTTTTAAAAATGGTTGCATTACGAGTGTGTTGCGCAGTTTCTACGTAGGCACATAACTTTTGTCATTTACAAAATTTTGACTTCAGATTTTCAGCATACCCATTTTTTCATACCACCTCATGAACAATACAGCTGTCATTTTTCACATCCTGTCTAAAATGTGTTTTGGCACCTGTGGCATGGAATAACGTTTCAGCATGGATTTGAAAATGTTCACCTATGGGGTTTATGAGGTGGGGTCATAAGAAGAATATGTTTGAATAAACTATATGCAAAGTACTACCAATTGCTTACATGTCATGATGATAACCATGCCTGCATCCACTGCTTTTCTTTTACCGTGCCTGTAAGCCATGCCTGTATTCACTGCTTTTCTTTTACCATGCCTGTAACCATGCCTGTATCCACTATTTTTCTTTACTGTAACCACCTCATGATGTAACTCACAATGCCTCAAATGTTACTTATGTCCTTGTTCATTCTTATAACTTGTATTGTTATCCCGGGTCGCCCCTGAAAAAGGGAACTTCGGGGCTCAGTGGGCCTACCCGGTCACCAAAATTTAATAAATAAATACATAAATGTTGAAAGTCTGTGGTCAAAATATTAAAAAACAAAAAAATTATTAAGTCACATTGATTGCAGGGATGTCTATTGCACTTCTAGAAACACACTGCCTTACCGTGCCAGTGAGCTGAGGTCAGGTGTGAATTCAGTGAGCCAGTTTACTGGGACATAGCTGATGGGGAAGGTGTTGCAGCATGTAGCACCAGTCACAGCCTTGGTAGGGACAGAGCAGTATTTTGGCACAGATGCCATACCCTATGGTGGGTCAGAAAACCTCGCCCACAAGGTATCAAGATGTGTGCCGGGGTCTGCTGGGCCCATGCACTGCATCATGACCGTCTCCAATATTGTAATAAGCTAATTTTGCGCAAATAAGGATACAGTTCGACTACCACAAAAAGAAGGGAAATTCTTTGCAAAAAACTACGTTAATGCAGACATTAAGGTTGTAAAAATGCAAAACGTACAAAGATGTGAAATGAAAAAGCATTAGGGATATGAGTCTTCAGAGTATTGGCGAATCAGTGTTGGGGTCTTACTTGGGGTTGTTAACCCTAATGCCCACCCCTACCTTGGATCGGACGAGGTCAAATGTGATGTCTTCACACAGGGCCCTGCATGAAGAAAGCTCTGACAGATTATGTTGGCCATATTGTATCACTATGATGCACTAGGTTGGAGCTGTATCCTGTGCTTCAGACAGAAGTTTATGAGTTGGGGAGGGTGGGCATTAGGCTTGACAACTCCAAGTAAGACGTCACCACTGATTCGCCAATGCTCCAGAGGCCCAAATCCCTAATGTTTTTTCATTTCCCAACTCTGTACGTTTTGTGTTTTTGCAACCCTAATGGCTGCAGTAACATAATTTTTTTGCAAAGAAGATATATATACATACATACACAATCACATACACACATAAACACACACTATACTGTATACACACACACACACACACACATCTTCTCATACCAGTCCATAAATAGACCTTGCCTTCTTTCCTATGCAGTACACCAGTTAACCTCCTGCCCCCAAAATCAGGCACAAAGAACCACAGGCAGAGAAACAAAATCACAATATCACTCAAGCCAATACTGACAGAATGTTATGATTTAAATTCCTACAATTCTCTGATAGCAGATCAATGTATATGGAATCTCTCATTATACAATGGTGTGTGTGAAAATCTTGTAACCCCATTGGACTAAACATGTCACATGAATGTGGGTAAATCCTACATAACCCATTGCTGAGGAATGGCATTTATATAAAACATAATTAAACCCATTTTAAATTTATTTTACACATGGGTCCATTGTATAAATGCAATAAGGCACTCCAGGGTGTGAGTTATTGGGTGATTTACCCACTTCTTGTGAGGTTAAGTGTATTCTCCTGGGTCGTTCCTGAAAATAGGCATACAACTTGTCTAGTGTACCTACCCGGTAAACAAAACCTAAATAAATAAATAAATAAGTCACTCGGCTGCACCTCGTGACACATCACACAAGGCTGGGTAAATACCCAATAACCCACACCCTGTTGTGCCTTATTGCTTAAATAATAAATTCAGAGGGCCTAGGGACATTAGGGCAAAATCAGGAATCTCTGAAAAATCTGAGACAGGTTTGAGAGAGAGAGTGAGAGAGAGAGAGAGAGAGAGATGCCTTTTTCATTTGTTTCAGTAAACCAGGGGCTGAC
The DNA here is from genome assembly GCA_016271365.2 of Neoceratodus forsteri. Lineage (NCBI taxonomy): Eukaryota > Metazoa > Chordata > Ceratodontiformes > Ceratodontidae > Neoceratodus > Neoceratodus forsteri. The sequence continues at coordinate 1,093,255,538 of CM057459.1, forward strand.
CCAAATCCCCTTTTCTGCATTCTAATGTAGTAGCCATATTTGTTTTTCATGACTTAATCATGCACTTCTCATTTCCTTGCAGATACTGAAACCCTCCCTTTGGAGGATTGGTGGAGAAGGGGGCATAACAGGATGAAGCATTAAATGAGTACTTCTGTTCTGTGTTCACGAAGGAGAAGGGTGGACAGCTATCTCAGGGGATGAGGAAGGTGGGCAAGGGGTGTCAGATGGGGTAATTATGGAAGGCAGGGTGCTGGAGGGTCTGAAGGCACTAAGGGTGAATAAGGCACCAGGTCTGGATGGCATTCTTCCCAGGGTGCTGAAAGAACTGGCAGGGGTATTGGCGGGGCCACTGGTGGACCTGTTCAGTACCTCCCTGGACACAAGTTACATGCCACAGGATTGGAGGATGGCTCACGTGGTGCCCCTCCACAAGAGTGGCCCAAAGCATGAAGCAGGCAATTACAGGCCTATAAGCCTCACATCCATTGTAGGAAAACTTATGGAAGTAATCCTGAAAGAGAGGCTGGTGATCTTTTTGGAGGAAAAGAGACTCTAGGACAGTCAGCAGCATGGATTTGTCTGTGGAAGATCCTGCCAGACCAAACTAATTGAATACTGCGACTGGGTAATGAGGGAACTGGATAAAGGCCATGCAGTGCATGTGCTGTATTTAGACTTCAGCAAGGCCTTTGATTCAGTGCCTCATGGGAGACTGGGGAGTAAGTTGCAATATGTGGGGGCAGGGACAAAGATGGTAAACTGGATTGTGAAATGGCTGAAGGGCAGCCAGCAACAGGTGGTGGTGGCAGGGGGGCATGCTCTTCCCCAAGGGTGGTGACAAGCGGGGTGCCACAGGGCTCAGTCTTGAGTCTGGTATTGTTTGGGTTATTCATATCAGATATCTCACATGGCATTAGGAGCAAGATCAGTCTGTTTGCAGATAATACCAAGATGGGGCGGTGGTGGATGACATAGAGGGGTGGCAGGGGCTACAGGAGGAACTGATCACACTGGAGGAGTGGTCAGGAAAGTGGCAATTGAGCTTCAATGCAAAGAAGTGCAAGGTTTTGCACTTCAGAGCAAGGAACCCAGGGAGGAGCTACCAGTTGGGAGGGGTTTAGATAGAGGTCACAGAGGAGGAGAAGGACCTAGGGGTGATCATAATGGGTAACATGAACAACTCAGCTCAGTGCAGGAAGGTGGCAGCTAAGGCCAACAAGATGCTGGGGTGTATTGCAAGAGGAATCTCATCCAGAAATAGGGATGTGATCCTACCACTGTATAGGTCACTAGTCAGGCTACATATATCAGATTGCTGGAGTGGGTGCAGCGTAGGGCAACTAAGATGATCCAGGGGCTGGAGGGCAAAACCTATGAGGACAGATGGACTGAGTTGAATATGTATACCCTGGAGGAGAGGAGGGATTGGGAGGATATGATTGGGACCTTCAAATATTTGAAGCAGATTAACAAAACGGGCACAGAAGGAAATTTTAAGCTGAGGCAAGGAAGGGACACCAGAGGGCATGGTCTCAGGTTGGAGGGAGAGAGATGAGGAGGCATTTTTTCACAGAGAGGGTGGTGGAGAAATGGAACACTCTACCCGAGGAGGTGGTGTCCTGTAGCACAGTGGGCAGCTTTAAAAGGGCATGGGACAGGGTGCCGGGTGTAAAGGTAAGGGGGAGAGGAGAGGGGGCAGCTGCAATATATGGGCAAGATGAAGATTCGAAAGGTCTAATCTTGATAGACTTGTAAAACCTGTTTCTGCTGGCAGATTGGTATGTTCATGTGTAAGCAATAATACCCATCAGGATGGGCAGTACTGGGAAATACCGGACTGCCGAGGGGTGTAATGAGGCCCAAGGCAGAGGGCCTTATAGCCCCTGGAATGTCCGGTGTTTTCCAATACCATCCACCCTGGAGGGTATTTTTGCACTTACAAAATACGCATTGTAAAAAAAAAAAGTAGGTTTGATAAAAAAAAATTGTTAATGGAAAAAAAATCTTACATTGTTTTGTAATTAAATAGTTCCTCTGCTTGTATTGGACTAAAGGATTTTTGTCCTATGGAGACTCCATAGTTTAACAAAGACATATTTGGTCTACTATATTTGTATTGTATATGTATGTTTTTTGTATTGTATATGTATGTTTTTATGTGGGTCGCACCTGTAAAAGGAATTAGTTTTCCAGTGTGCTTACCCGTTAAGCGAATAAACAAACAAACAAGCTGCTGGAATGCTGTTAGTGCCCTCCTACAGTAGATTGTTACTGTTTGTTCTGTCAGAATCCCCCCACCATCAGGAAATACTTTTCCCCCTTCCTCTGAATTTTATTTTTAATTTTCATTTTTATTTCCAAGGCAGATCTTCAGGCTACTGGTGATATGGGGAGAATTATGTAGGTATGCACATGCTTTCACAGCAACTACTGCATTTAAAACTATTTATAAGTTATTTTCTAGTTTTGAAGAAGAGAGCATGGTTGCTCTGGTAGTGCTAGTGTTTATGACAGGGGAGTGCTATTTTGTTCCATTTTCCATACCGCAGATGAATGTCCATCTGCGGTATGGAAAAGGAACGAAATGCCATTCCTGTCATGCACACTAGTGGAGTTGGTGCTGTGTCTTTTTATCTTACTAATTTTGGAGCCACTTTGGTTTTGAAGCAGCTGAGGCTTTTATTGAGTTTTGCCAGAGGGTTCGGAGGAAGATTGAGTGCTGGTTCATTTCCTGGTTAGCAAGCAGGAAAAAATGTTGGCATGCCAGTTTTGAAAATTCAGGGTGCTCATGGATTCCATAGTTGATGGGGCACAGGAATTTGCACTTGTTATTCACCTGGCATCTATTGAAAAATAAATGCATGCTAAGCATGGCTTTAGTCAGTCAGCATGATTTATTTTTCAAGCCCATTTTGTAATAGTTTTGTATCACCTTTCCTGTTTCCATACATAAAAAATTAATTATACACACAGCATTTTACAACAATTAGATCTTTAGCTTCTTTTTTTGTTGTGTTTTGCCCCATGTCCAGATCCTGATCTTCTCAAACCCAGATTACAAGCAGAAAGTGTTTTTTCCTTTTTGTTTGTTTTTTAAGCTGCTTTCCTAGAGTTAGCTGAACAAAGAATATTTACATTAAAGGGACACTGTCTGCCTGTTACTTACTATTTATTTTGAACATATTCTGAAATGTGCTTGCACCCCCTGCAACAGTCTGTAATGCGATGCAGAATGCACTTCAGTAATGGATGTCTGAACTCTGTTGCTGTTTTTATCCATTTTATTCCAAAACTGTAAGCACATCAGGCCGCTTGTACTTGCTGCTGTCATGACAAAGCGTGCTCAAGGGTGTTAAAGTTCTGGTAGGCTCTTAGATGAATAAGTTCAGTTCTGTAGTATCCGAGTTCAGCTAAACATTGCATGTGATACCAGAACACAAGCTGAACTTGGCAAAGTATTTCATTTTTTAGGACGAACACTCTAAGTTGTGTAAATCCTGTTCTGCAACTCGAGTCATGACACTCGGCATATGCCAGAGTTTAGCTGAACTTGAATAATATGGGAAGCCAAATGAGGTTACAGTTTTGGAATAAAATGGATAAAAATAGCAGTGGAGTATAAAGGGTATGAGATATAATGTAATCTTCAAGCAAACACAATAAAATTGCCATGGAGTTACAGGAAAAATGCCAAACATGGCATGGGCTAAAGCAGATCACACTTAGATCAAAGCAATCTTTTCCCTCTTATTGTGTGAATTTGGGCTTGACTGTCAGTATACATCACCCTTTTACCTAGCATTGCACGGCTACATTCCCACACAACACATCAGCGCTGATCAACACTGGCAAGCCTTCTTTCCCATGTAAGATGCATGTCACCAGCACTTTCCTCTTTCTATTTATATCTTGAGTCTCGGCTACTTAAATATCTGTATTTAGTTTGGGGGAATAGCCCCTTCTGCAGCCATGACTGCAAGAAAAAGGACAGCCCCCCACTTGCTATCACCAAGTGGTTATTTATTCTACAATTCTGCCATTCTGAAAAAAAATATGGAATTGACAACAGATAGCATCGCCAGGGGCATGGACTGCCATCGAAGAAACAGCCCCCCACTGCAGTGGGGCTAGCTCACATTTTGCATCAGCTGCATGAGAGTAGCAGATGACAGGCAGAAGAAAACCTTGAAAGATGAGGATGCCCATACACCAAACCAGGGACATATTCCTTTCAGATGGGGGGCTCTGTTGCCAACACTAATGCACTCGCTTCAGTCTCAAATTGCAAACAAAGCTAAATCCTAAAACAAATAATTATGTCATGCGTAAAAAGCAGCCAAATATATTCAGCCTTCCCCCATTTCCATATTCCATCTAGTATTTATTTCTCAAGAGGCGTATAACAGACTACTGGTGTTTGGTGTAATACACTGTAGTTCACCAATTGCTATATACCAGCTGCATATCATTTTAGTCTTGCTGACTGGCAATTTTGAACTGCTGCATTTTAATATTTCCAGTAATTATAAACCTGGAGCGTTAGGCATCACCACACATGTGTTTCTTTTCCATGCACGCCATGGTACTAATATGATTAATTGCAGTCAGTTCTAAAATGGACATGTACTTGATACACATACAGTACTCCCGATTTTTCCCACTAAAAAGGAACAATTCAAAAAAGGAATAGACTTCTCCTTTCTAGCACCCATACTATATCTTGGATAGAAAACCAGTCTGCTATTGTCAGTAGGATATATAAATCCACCAGAAATATCTTACCAGATTAGTCCCTGTCTTCTAAAGCCAAATGGAGTTTAGCTCTTAACTACAACATAACCAATGCGTAATGGAGCAAATGCTGGACTCTCTGCCACAGCACCTTTAAAGATTCATGTTGCATGCTCATACAGTTCAAAATTCTCCATCTCTGGTACAGAACACCATCCATCTTACACCATTTTGGACTTCTTCCAAATGACGACTGTTTGTGGTGTAACTCTCCAGGTGGAGACTGACTGCATATTTTATGGTCCTGTAAAAATATATCCATGCTATGGAGATCAGTGCACCATTTGGCTTCAAATATTACTGGTCATAACATTCCTTTCGAATCTAGATACTTCATTTTAGGTATTATAGATCAACATAATAAGTTGTCTATATATCAACACCAATGGCTCAATATTCTTTTCTTGCAAGTTAAACGACTTAGTCTAAAAAACTGGAAATCTCACATAGTAACTACAATATCTGATGTCCTTAACAACTTATCTCAAACTGCGTCCTTAGAACGTATTTCACATCTGGCTTTAGAGAGACTTAATGAGTATAAACTCTGTTGGCAGGACTATTTGGATTAAATAAATTCTATCTAAATCAAGTAAGACACAGGCCTCATTGGTTATCTCTTATTTATGTTTAGCTTATACAGTACATATGTATACTGTCCTGATATTCTAGTTCTACCAACTATAATCACTATAGTATATTGTGGAACCTCCTTTTTTTTTTTGTTTGTATTGTATACCATACTTCAGCGCTGTTAGGCTAATCTGATAACCATGCGTACTACTCTCTATGCTTATAATGTACCAATGCAACTTACTTTTTACATATTATTATTCTATATAATCTACAGGAGATATCTTTAATGCTATTTATACTTCATGCTGTTTTATGTACTTTTTTTGTCAGTATGTAAGGAAAGTTATTGGAATACTAAAAAGATTAAGTGCAAAAAATAAAAAATAAAAAGGAGCAATCATCTAATATGACTATAATTTTTTCCCATGTGAAATCCTGTTTTGTAATGTGATATGTATGCCTATCACTGACAGACTCACCATTAAGTTTTGCTTACATCTTGCATTTTTAATTGCCTCTAAAAGTGTACACATAGAGACACTCACTCAGCCGGGAGCTGTCAGCAGTGACAGTGCTGGGGTTGTAGTAGTAGCAGCACATGTACAATACATAGAGAATAGTGGATGGGTAGGTAGTTATAATGAGGATTTTACACATCCCTGAGGGGTGGGATGCCAAATAAACCCCAAGAGTGAAGCTCAATGGGTTTATTAAGGCATCCCACCCTGAGGGGTGTGTATTGTTTTTATGTGCCCAGTTGTATTTTGTTACAATAAAAAATAACTTACCGCCGACTTCTGTCGGGGAAGTTTTCAGTCCTGAAAAGTGGGGACAGACAGTGCAGAGGGCAAAAAGTTTGCGGCAGGCGCATGTGCCGAAGTAGGGAAACCAGGCACTTGTTTGTTGTTCTAACCAGCTGGTTAAATCAACAGAATTATAACCTGGTTTCCCTATGGGAAAAAACAGGAACCAGTTATTATAATACAATCATATTCTAGTATCTATGTGGTGGTCAATGTAGTGTATCATTGAGGAGGTCAAGTGGTTATATGACATGGCTGTGTGACAGAACTTTCTTGTTTTTTTCTGGTGTAACTGTTCACACACTGCCATTGGAACTCAGACTCCATGATTATTTTTTCAATATATTCTTTCATACGTTGGGAGCAGTGCAGCAAGTCTGTGTGTATGAGGTGGGGGAAGCATTACACCTCTTCTTGACTTGTTCCTCCCATTTGGTGATGCTCTGCTTGTGCATCTGGACAGCTGAGAGTCTGGACTAATAGGGATTTTATTTTTAATTTTAAATGTTCTCGCTGGTGCCAAAAACTTGCTGAACATACAGGTGCCAAGTGATCTAGGTATAGGTCTGTTACAGTTGGGGTTATAAAACAGGGGGTTTGACACATTGGTGAAGGGTAGCAAGAGGACGACTGCTGCTGCTACTACACTACCTTACTTCTTCACCACCTGAGAGAGAGTAGAATCATTGGACACTACTGGAGAGCCTGTCTTGCCTTTGGAAACTAGCTTGCAAAAATCTTAGAAGGTACTGATGACCTGGTGTGATCTTGGAGACAGAATTAAATGTGTGTGTGTGAATTTGTTATTTTAAAGGGACACGGTCTGCCTGTTACTTACTATTTTTAACATATTCCGATAATAGGGTGAGATTTGGCACAGCCCTATCTCCTACTACGTGAGAAAAGATGGCCACCATAGTCTCGTGTGATTTTTCCATGAGATCTGGATGCCCTGCATTTGTTAAAGTGGAGCCATAGTCCCGCGAGGTTTGTGGGACTTCTGGGAGTGCCAGAGGAAAGAGCAACAATCAAGATGGCTGCAGATCACCTCAGTGGGTGGAGAAGTTGCTCGCCAATGGCGACAAAGGGAAAATGACTCCTGAGAAGGTGGCAGACTGAGAGAAGGGGAAATTAGCCAGATCGGGCTGCAATTTGGAGTGGAGGTAAAATGGATAATTTTTCAGAGTGTTTTGATGTGTCACATAGGCAGTGGGAGCTATGGGAGGTCCCCAGTCATTGTAACACCCTCCTGGGTGGATGGCTGCCTGATTTGTGTCTCTGTGAGGATGCTCCAGGAGGGACCTCACAAGGAGTGTTGCCCAATAGTGAAAAAGAGGGGTGGAATGCCACTCCTAGAGGCATCTTGATGGAGTTCCTTGTGCAGCATGTGGGGGTGGGTGGTGGGAGTTGGAGACTAGATAAAAACGTGTCTCCAGAGGGCTAGGGATGCTACTGAAGGGACCCCTGGCCAACTGTTCCTTCTCATTTCAGAACCCACCTTACAAATGCAGTAGTATTTAAAAATGTGTCTGTTTGTTGTACAGTGATAACTCCTCGACATTGTGGAGAGCACGCTAGAGTATAAAATAGCATAATATGGCATTAAAATAGACTATGTTAGTTTGATGTTAACTACACCTTGAATTGGCTACCAGGTATTTTTGTTAGTTTGATTCAGTTTGAAAAAATAGGCTTTACTGTACCTTGTCAGTGGAATGTTGGGAGCAGATTTGGATCGCGACCAACCTCTTTGGATGCACAAAGTAAACTGGTGCTACTAGGATGGGACAATGGGGATGGCCCACGGCCAACTCAAATTTGATTGGATTGTGCATCAACCTATAGGATGGACAAGGAATATCCCATTGGTTTGTACTGAGGAGTACTATAAAGGGTACTCAAATAATCACCTTTACAAGGTGAGTAAATACCATTATTTCCTATGGAAGCCACATTGCTCTGTTTTCCTCTATAACCAGTGCAAGTCTATGGGAAGAATTTCCCTGTAGATGGCTCCAAGTCGCTGTAAAGTACAAGAAACCCTGTAGATATGGAAGCCCTGCCTTGAACCTCAGTGCTAAAATTTCACATCTTGGCTATTCAGAATGCAGTGGTACTAATGATTCTTGATAAAGGCACAGCCACACAGCAACTGTTGTGTGTGGACTTAAAGGTAATTATTGTAGGATATAATTGTAAACTGTAAATCCTGTAATTTTTCCCTTAAATATCCTTAGTTTTTGTAGTACAGTTAGAGTAAAACTGAGCTGATGCCAATTTGCTGAATTTGGATTCCGGGACAAACACAGTGACAGCCTCTCTGTAACCGGCCAGGAATATAACAGAAGGGGGCATTGGGCATTCAGTATTCAGCATTTTGCCATCTGTCTTTTTGGCTAAAATGTATTTATTCCAATTAATTTTATTAGGTAAGCAATGCAGGCATCAAATACATTGTCTCATTTACGAAAGTGCACCAGCTTTCTGCATCACTACACTGAGTGCTTGGCTTACAACACAAACAGAAAATAAGCCAGGTGTTTACCACTAGGCTCGACATATGAATGACATGCCTGATCTGTCCACTGCCATTATCAAATGTATTTATTTTATTTAAGAGTTTTACCAGGAAGGCACACTGAGCAGAATACTGCTTGATTCCAGGTGTGTCCGGGGTAGTGAAGATAAAATATATACAATAGACAGTCTGGTAGAAAATACAAGGAGCAGACAATTAAATGCAATATAAACAGTAGTGCAGGGAGACTGAGACAACAAATGGTAGAAATAACATCAAAATCAAGTGTGCAGCAAGATAGTGGCTAAGTGTGTCGACATAGACAGGAGCATGGCAGGCGGTATACATTCAGCCTAGACCATTGCTGCAAGCACAGGTGGAGGAGAAGTGAGCTTTGATGTGAGGGTTGAGATGTTGGGTTGTAGGCATGAGCTAGATGGCAGCACAGAGGGAGTTCCAAAGTTTGGGCATACGATGTCTAAAGGCTGCCTGATCCACAGTGGAGGATGTGTGAGGCGCTTTCCGGAGGTGAGTGTCAAAGTTTCTGAGGTGGTACGCAGTGGGAACTAAGTAGGGTAGAGGCAAGGTAGGGTGGCAGGGACCGAGACCAGAACTTGGCAGTGAGACATGCACTGTGAGCCTGTCTGCGGTGCTGGAATGAAGGGAGTTGGAGAGTCTGGTAGAGAGTGCAGTGGTGTGTAGAGGGTGGGCAATCAAGAACCAAACGGCAGAAAGAGTGAAAGAGGGAATACAGCCTGGCTAGAGTGGACTTGGGAGTGGCACTATAAGCTACACCTCCATAGTAGAAGATGGGTAGGATCATTTTCTGTACAATTGAGCAGCGGGCTGGCAGCAGGATGCAACCACGGTTGCGAAATGGGGCACAGCTTAGGGTGTAGCTTTTTGTGGATGGCATCAACATGTACAGAAAAGTCGAGGTGCTGGTCAAGCCATATTTGGATTCATTTTCGGTACAGTGGTACCAAAAATGAACCCGAATGTAATACATGGCAATGGGCTGAACAAAATGGGCATGTCATTCTTACATCAAGTCTAGCAGTGAACTCCCAGAACATTTTCTGTTTGTTTTGTACCCTGGGGCCCTGTGTGCCCCTGACCCAGAGACTGACATAGTTTTTTCGTTCAAAGTGGGGAAGCAGAAGGACAGGGAGCTGTAATGCAGATCGTAATATCCTACGATTCAAAAATATGAATTTTCTTGTGTTACTTACAGTCTTAGTTACACAGATCATCATATCCCACCTCACTCCCGACCATCACAGCATTGCCACTTCAGACAACTCTGGCTGGCATCAGTGGCCTGAAAGGGATCGATGGGCATTGGGCAATGGCACTGTAAAATAAAAATAAAAAACTGACAGAGATGAGACAGAATCCAGAGGGAGGGCGTCGAGAGCCAGAGGTAACTGTTCCCAATACACATTCTTTTAAGCTGGACAGATGGCTGAAGAGGGTATCACTTTTCAGTTTTGGAAGAAACTAGCAGTGATGAGGTGATAAGGATGACAGAATCACAGCTGTAGGGGGAGAGATGGTGATAATGGGTCTGAACCAAAAAGTGTCGGGCAGTGGAGGAGGGTACAATTATAAAGACATGTAAAGAGATGTATAGTGTAAAAAGGTGCAAATTTGTGTTTGGCATCTATGTGTGATTCAAAAACTGCTCAGCTGACTGCAGGGCCCCCAGAAAGCTGGGGCCACATGTGGGTGCATGGTTGGGATGATGGTAAGGCCAGCTCTGCAAGAAGTGACTAGTCTAGAGAGTGGAACTTCCTGAAAAAGATTTTTCTTTACAAATATATTTTCGTCTCTATGTGCTCATGAAAGGGGTTTAGCATTGTGTAACAAATGTTATTATCTATATATATATATATATATATATATATATATATATATATATATATATATATATATATATATATATATATATATATATGTATGTGTGTGTGTGTGTATATATATATATATATACTGTATATATATATATATATAATCTGACAGGAATGCAGCCATGAGAATTGGAAACCTAGTATACTTAATTGTTTTGTGTAAAATGATTGACAGATCACATGACGCCTGAGCAGTACATAAGGACTGCTCAGATTAGATGAGTCCGTATACTCTGGTATGAGGAAGAGCAGAGAGGGGCCTCAGGGAGAATCATTGTGGAGCTGTACTCGGCCAGAGTAGGAAAGACATGCCAGTTCTGAGTTACTGAGTTCCTGGTTATCCAAAAGGGATGAAGGTGAAGCAAGCTTAAGGTGGAGCTGAAGCTGAAAGTCCTATAAAGCCTAGGAAGAAGAAGAAGAAGTGGAAATCACTGAGGCCTTGGCTTAGCCCTGGACCTACTGTATAAAGGTCAGGTCTGGACTGCCTAGTTGCTAAAGGCTGCTCACCCAGAATTCGAGAGACAGAGAGAGAGAGAGAGAGTGAGTTCGAGAGAGAGAGAGAGAGAACTTAGATTGGTGAGAAGCTGCAAAAGGCCCAAGTGTGTGGTTACCTGGGACTGCACTGGAACCTGGACAAACCCAGGGGGCACTGGTAAGGGTGGTCATAACATGTGATGGAGTCAGTTCCTGGTCTCTAGAGGGCACTGCGAGGCTGGCTCATAAGATCCACTTGCAGGTCCACTTTCTGTAACTGAACCCTGTGACAGGCCCCAAAATGACACTTGTCCATTCCCAAACCCTGGCCACCAGTGTGGTATGAGGTATGGTGCCCAGTGCATAAGCTCTCTGTGTCAGTTGGCTGGCTGATATTGCATGTTTTTTAAAGGAAAATAGGGAAGGATTTTCACTAAAGTCAGTAGGCAGCGGATTCCATACTTTGGTGGCTGTGTACAGGGAAGACTGCTGCCCATGGACAGTCTTCCTCAATGGTGTTTGCAGCCTTCCACAGCACATTGCATGTGTAGTGTGCGCACTGGATTCAAAGGTAAAACGTTTTTGAATGCCTCGGCCAGCCCAGTGGCACTGCAGGTTGAGGCATCTATGCCTCCCTGCTGTCACACCAGCAACCTGGGTTAGGGGATGGATTCGTGTGGCTCTGGGGCTAGACCGGGGAGGAAAGAGTGAGCATCCATAGGACAGCTGTCTTCCCTCAGGGAGGGTGGGGTGCCCATAACCTGCCGCTTGGTTGTCACTTGGAGGAATCCAGGTGGCAACATGTGCACAGTCTTATAGCATGGGGAAGGGTCATTGTATGGAGTGCTGAGAGTGCCTTCACGGAGGTGGAGTGTGCGTGACACAGTCATTGCATATCCAGCCATACCTGGGGAGAAAATCTGGAGGAAAAATGGAGGATGGGCTTAATAACACATGCCCTGTCTTGCTAGGACGACTGCTGGAGACACGGGACGGTCATGTGAACTGGGAACAGGGGTGATACAGCCACCCAGCCTGCCCTGGAGGAATAAATAAAAAAAAAATTAAACTTTATAAAAAAAAAAAAGTTTTTGAATGCTGATTGGCATGAGTCCTAGTACAGCCTTTTTGCACATCAGGGCCAACTGGGTGGGCACTCAGTGGTGGAAGTGCAACCAAATTAGGTTAATGTACAGATCACACATGTGGGCATCATGCTTCAGATCAAGTGCAGATTTACAAGCCCAGTTATAAGTCAGGGAGACTTTCTCAAGGCCGACATTATCAGCAGAAGAATACATCAGCATTGTAGTCAATAACTGATACTATTAGACTCCAGAACAACATCAGTTTAACCTCCTTTGTGAAGTTGTTCTTATTCCAATAGAACAAACCAAGCCAATGGTGAATTTTCCCAAAAACAGCACCAATATGCATAGAAAATGATATTGGGGGATCAAGAATAACCCCAAATATTTAAAAACCTTCACTTGTTCAAAAGAGTCCCCAGAGGGTGTGGGGATACATAGGCTCAGACTGTCCTTGAGCCTGTGCCTACATTCAACAGCATTGTTGTAGTGTTATTAGTGTTGATTATGAATTTATTAGCAGAAAACCAAATGCACACTTTATTAAAGTTGTGCTGCAGACATTGTTCAAAGGTAGACAGATCCTGGTTTTTCAAGAAAATAGCCATATCGACTGCATACAGTAAGGTTCTGGAGTAGTCACACATGCTAGAAATGTTAATGAACAAACTAAATAACAGGGGATCAAGGATAGACCACTGGGGAACCTCAGAATTAAGGATCAGTTTCTTGGAGAGGGGATCACCACAACCTACTTGTGCTCTATTGCCCAGTTAATACAAGAACCATGCAGCACTCTCATCTGACAGACCCATTTCCAGGAGTTTTGTGCCATCAGATCATGGCCAATCAAATCAAAAGCCTTGAAAAGATCCAAAAGACTGCACTGATGTACACCCTCTGTCCAGGGCCACATGGACGTGACATTTCCTGATGAAGACTTGTTAATGGGTTGAAGCACCGGGGTTAGTGCCACCAATGTCTTTCAATTTTCAGCTTCTGTATTTGGTATTTTTCCAAGTTTATTAGTACTTTCTCCTGGAATGTAGCACATTGTATGTTTTTCTTAAAGTGAGTCATATTGCTGCACCAGTTCTCTACTGCAGCATGTGGTGCCCCTATATTCCTCCACATGGAGATCCTCAGTCAATTTGAATAAAGCCGTATCAATGCTGTATGTTAATATGTCCCCCGGAGCCATTCTTTGCTGTATCACAGTGGTTTCTTGCGCAATCAGCTCGAGTTGTTCAGGCTCAAGCTAAAGGCACATGAAACCACTCTGTTACAGCAAAGAGAGGTGATAAGGACATACTAATATATTATTAAATGAGCATGATAAATAATATAATTTTTTTAAAAAACGATCCTTGAATGTGTCTCTTTCCAGGGCACCTGCACGTGAGATGCTCTTCACAGAATAAGAGTGTCTCATGCATGGAGGAAAGGAGCGCTCCAATTGGTCGGGAGCACTCCCTCGATCTATAATATTTATTATACTTACAAATTCCAGGTGATCATGCCTGGAAATGTAATCCAGCAGCTGATCATTGACAGTTCTTTCCAGAATCCTGAACAGGGGGAACAATAAAGAGATGGATCCGTAGATAAAGACAGCAACTTGCTTACCCGACCTATTCACAGGCACAACAGTGGCCTGCTTTCACATATCAGATAAAAAGACATACTGTAATGAAAAGTTGAGCAGCTTTTGGATTGATACTACAAGTTCATTGAGAGGCAGCCTGGACAATTTCATGTCTATTGAGTTAGATTCCATTCTTGTTGAGGGTTTCATCAGCTGTTTCCTAACATTGCTGGTTGTTGAATGCTTGAAGTCAAATTTAGGCACGCTAGACTTGTGGTTGGAGTCAGGAGTTGAGGCTTCTCAATTACTTTCTTTAGATGTGTTGCTTGAGGCTTTTTTTGTTTGTTTTTTACTTCTTGTCCTGGGAGAGTTCACCCATGGTACTATATCAATGTCAGTGTCACCTTTTCCATTTCTGGGACTTTTAGCAGTGTGCTAGGTTGTGGAATTAGAAATTTGCAGTCTGGGTTGCAGTTGTTTACTTTTACTGTTTTTGGATCGAGGTTCCCGTGAGCATCTGTTGCATCATCATTGTCATCTTCAGTTTCCTCTACTTCTTCACTGGTCTTCTCTGACTCACCCTCCCATCTTATCCTCGACAACCTTTTCCACAATGGCCTTCTCTCTTTATAGATGTTAGAACTTCTGTAACAGTAATCTGTGGCTGCCTCTTCCTGCCTTTCTTATCTAGATTCATAGCAGCCAAGTCTGCTGTTACCATTTTGCCTCTGCCATGTGATGTTGAATGGTTTGTACTAGTACCTGCCACATCTGGTAATGATGTCTACTTTTCCTCATCTTGATGACTAGTGGTCCCTCCCCCAACCTTTCCAACCTCTATGTTTACAATGAGCCCTCATCATATACTACCAGCATCCACACAAAATAAGTGATGCAAGCACTGGGGTGCACAACATGACTGCTGTTTCACAGCCCTGCACAAAAAAAAAATCTCTTATTATGTAGCATAAGCCCCAAAATATTTCATATAACATTTCTATTTTACATAATCAGCTGACTTCCAAAGACAGATATGGCAGCCAGTGGCAACTCACAGCAGTGATCAGCACAGGCTAATAGACAAAAAGCTGAAGTGGGAAAAAAAAAACAAGAAAAAAGCACCTAAATATTTGAAATATTTAGTACAACAACAATAAAACTGGGAGATGACCTTTTCCAGCAGATTCAGCTCAGATGCACTCTCAGAATAAGCATAGTAACATATCTGCTAAAAATATTTTCTCCCTAAATAACATCTTTTTAAATTTCTTCTACGCAGTTTAAGTCTCAGCTTTTAAAGTGAACAAAGATTTCTGCATTATGCTTTTTTTTAACTTTATTCGACTGATTTCGTTCAACATTCAAAGACACATCCTACTCCTTCTGCTGTTACTCTCCAACTGCTGTAGTGTATACCATGTGACCTTTTTGGTCAGGAAATCAGTCATGTGACCTGCTCTCTAGCTTGTAAGTGAAAGATAAGGCACCTCATTGGGAAAGTTTTGCCACTGCGAGACTTTGCAAAGTCCCAATCCATCCGCTTTATGGCAAAGACGATATGACAACAGCATAGTTTTTATGGCTGTGGACAGAACTTACAGCCATCTTACTTTAGCTGGAAAAATGGGATACCATGGCACACATTTCTGGAGTTTTTAGTGTATCCTTCCACAGCTACAAATCACTATGTAAATACTCCCTTCTTTCTGTTTAGAATGTTGGAGACATAACTCCAGGCTGTTTTTCTCTGAGAATCCTAAGGCACTGTGCAGAATTCTTAGCAAATGTGCACACATTCCAAACTAATCTAAATATCTTTTGAAGCATTACCTGCATGGGGTCAAAGTCCAGTTGACTTTCAGTGTAGAATATGCATTTGTTGAACAGGTCAACAGTCTCAGCATGTGAAGGTACAGCTGGAGCCTGTTCATCTACTTTGGTTTCCAGATCAACATTTTCTGAGTTGTAATCAGCCATACAATGCCATCATCAGAAAGTATCTTGTGTCCCTGGTCATCTTTATTAGACTGAAGCCACTCTAGCATGTCTTCTGTGGATGGAGGATCAGAGAGGGCAGCTGCCAATTCAGTGATCTCTGCGGTGGGATCAATGCTTTCAGGGAGGTCAATGAGGTCAGTGACTTTGGGCTGTACTTCATCTTGGTGACTTGTCTTTATCCCTGATTTTTTCCATGACTTCTTTGCAGACTCAGGATGCACTCTGTCCCATGTCTCAGCTGCCATGTACATGACTCCTTTAAGGTGTATGGCCCTCATGATGTCTATCAGTTGAGTTGGGCATTGTCCTCTAGCAGCACTCTCTGTAGCAGCTTTTCACTGTATGCCTTCTTAAAGATTTCAAGCACTCCCTGGTTGTAGGGCTGCAGCTTGGACATGGTGTTGGGTGGAAGAAACACACACTGGATTACCCTGTCCTGTGTTCTCACTTCAGGGATATCAGGATGAGCAGGTGCATTGTCAACAAGTAGAATTGCTTTCAGGGGCAGTCCTTTACTTGTGGGACAAAGCAGTCACTATACCAATGAGTGAAGATGCTGGCATTTATCCACACACTTTGTTGTGCTTTATAGTGGACAAGGAGCGAGGCCATACTGAGGTGCTTAAAGCAGCTGGGCACCAAGGATTTTCCAACAATCACCAGCTTCAGTTTATAACCAGCTGCATTTGCAAGGGCAAGGACAGTCACATGATCTTTTCATTTTTTTAAATCCTGGTGCATCTTTCTCTGCACCATGGCCTAGCGTGCATTCAGGAAGTTCACGCCAGTCTCATCCACATTAAACAGCTGCTCTGGGAGTAACCCCTTTGCCTCCTCAGTGTCCAGCAACTGTTTTATGAAATGCTCGATATCCTCATCAGCTGCACTTAGTCTCTCACCACACAGTTTGAGCTGCCATATCCCATGTCTGCACTTAAAGTGGTCCAACCACCTATTGCTAGTGCAGAAGGGGCCACTGATACCAAGGTGCTGGAGAAACTGAAGGACCTTCTCTTTTAGAAGTGGCCCTGAAATGGGGGTACCCTTTTCACGTTCCCGTCAGAATCACAGATAAATTGCAGAGTCCCTCTGCTCCTCCTTACAGGAGTGCATGTTTTTCTATTCCTCGGCACTAGCTGCTGTCTCCATACAGCTGGCAAAGTCTCTAAGCTTCTCTTTAGAATCTTTGATATCACTAATGGTAGACTTGCCGACTCCATATTTCTCAGCTAGGATGACCACTTTCTCACCCTTTTCCAGCCTCTCAACGATCCTGATTTTCTGGGCCATCATAAGTGTTGTTCTTTTTCTGTTTCTGTTTGGGGTTTCCATGGTTAAACAGAGCTTCTGAAACTGACAAACTGAGACCTGGAACTGTGTTCACAGGAATGAATGAATGCACAAGCAATGACAGCACTTTAGTATTCGCTGTAACACCTGATACTAAAATTAGCAATTAGCACCTACATCTGCAAGCAATTAACACTGGAATTGTCATCATCCATGAAGTGTGAGTGCTGCTCATTCATTACATTAATTCATTTCGATACAGTACTGTACTTAAAGCGGCATTCATTAACAACCGCGGGGGACACAAGTATGGTTCGGTAAACAGGGAGAGTCAGATTATCGAGGATCAGATTATCAGGGTTTGACTGTATTCAAGGTGCACAAAAACAACCAGCATGAAAGTTGTTCAGGACAAAAAGACCTTTCACATGAGGGTATTCACTAACCTGAATTCCTTATATTTTGTAAAATATGGTCATCTTATTACTTGTATTTCCATTTTTGGTTTTACAAAATTCACATTTCTGATGGCTACTTTTTAAAAAATATAAATAATTTAGACTACTGACTACCCTCATTTGAAAGGTGTTTTTGTCCTGAACAACTTTCATGCTGGTTGTGTAAGTGTAATTTGTATACTTTTAGATATATTTACATTTATTTGGCATGAATTCCTTATATTTTGTAAAATGCAGTCATCTTATTACCTGTATTTCCATTTTTGTTTTTACGAAATTCACATTTCTGATGGCTATTTTTAAAAAACTATAAAGAAATTAGATTTGTGACTGTCCTCATTTGAAAGGCCTTTTCCTTTTTGTCCTGAACAACTTTAATGCTAGTTGTGCATGTGTAATTTGTATGCTTTTAGAGATATTAACATGTGTCTGTCACGAAAGAGGGGAGAAATGTGAAAAGAAAAATAGGAGAAAGGGAAGGAAGGTCAGATTCTAGGTGGAGGGTGGCATCTCTGAGTGCACAGAGTCTTGGAAACAAGATGAATGATCTGCAGGCATTATTAGCAGACAGGAGGGTGGACATAGTGGCAGTAACTGAGATTTGGGCATTACCACACCATGGCTGGGACCTTGTGATCCCTGAATATAAACTATACAGAAGGGACAGGGTAGTCTGGAAGGGGGAGGGGTGGCAGTTTATATCAGAGAGGGAATAATTTTCATGAGGGGGAGTAAGTGGAAGGGAAGGTGTAAGCATTATGGGTTATGTCATGGCTCAATAGAGGGAGAAAGGTGAGGTTGGGAGTGGCTTACAGACCACCCAAGCAGGATGAGAAGATGGACAGGAAACTGAGCTCAAAAATATTGGAAGATGCAGGGAAAAGAGAGGTGGTAATTGTGGGGGACTTCAACCTGCCCAAGGGAAATACCATCCACAACATGTGCTAGGAGTCAGGTGATCCTGGAAGGACTGCAGAGTGGGTTCCTGACTCAGAGCTTCACAGAACCAATAAGAGCAGAGGCAGTTCTTTTTTTTTTGTAATTTCTGTTTATTCCCCTACTGTCCTGGCACTGTCACCTGACTGACCACCCCTCGGGCTGCCACAGGGAGACCCCCATTGTGCCATGGATTGCCCCACAGGTGGGAATGGGGCTGGGAGCCCCCATACTTTGAAATCTCATTGGAGTCTCCTTCTGTGGTGAGCTCTGGGATAGCATGGGATGGTTCCCCCTTGGTGCTGTGCCAGGACAGCAATTTTTCTTGTACTCCCCCCAGGACATGACATGCACATGACACCTAGGCATGCATGCCGGCATCCATCAAGACCCTCCCCTTGTTCAGGGCTAAGCCTTGCCTTGCCACTGGCCTCTGCCAGAGATCGGTCATGTGCCGAGTCAGGCATCTCCTCCCCCCCTGCAGGAGGTTAGCAGTCCTGTGGACACTCAAGCCTCCTCCACCTGGCCAGCCCTCCAGTGACCTGAATCTATTCCTGAACCCGAGTTGCTGGCATTGCGAGTGAAAGTGCTACCGCTATGCTGACAGGCCAGCTAGCAGAGGCAATTCTTGATCTTGTGCTCACAAATGGGGAACATGTACAGGAAATAACGGTCAGGGAGCCATTGGGTGGGAGTGATCATTGCACAGTGTGGCTCCAGTTAGATATGGGCAGAGAAAGCATCCCAACTAAGACCATAATCTTGGATCTCAGAAGGGTAGACTTCAGAAAAATGGGTGAAGTGCTAAGGAGTCATCTGGTAGAAATCAGAGCAGATATGCGGGTGGACCAAAGGTGGTCCATCATTAAGGAAGGAATATTGGTTGCCACAGAGGAGTGTGTTAGGCTCAGGGGTAAGAACACAAGGGCCAAAGCACACAGCTAGTTCATTTCTGGGGTTGCACAGGCAGCAAGGGAAAACAGCATGGCCTATAGAAAATTCAGGAAGACCAAGAGAGAGGTGGATAGGGAAAATTACCTAAGGTTGGCTTATGAGGCAAGTAAGGAAGTCTGGCAAGCTAAAGCACAGAAGGAGCTGCAGGTAGCGAAGGAATTAAGAAGGGGAGAAGTATTTATTTCACTATATAAGTGAAAAAAGAGACAAGAAGGAAGGGATTTTTAGGCTTACAAAAGTGGAGGAGTGGGTGGAGGATAATAGGGAAAAGCAGAGATACTAAATGAATACTTCTGTTCTGTCTTCACCAGGGAGAAGGATGGACTGGTGCCTTAAGGAGGGAGAAGAGGAGCAGGGGGAGAGGGGAACACAGATGTAGTGATAGAGGAGGACAGAGTAAGGGATGGGGCTGCTAGCATTAAAGGTGGACAAATCACCAGGCCCAGACAGAGTACATCCAAGGGTAGTAAGGGAAATGGCTGAGGAGCTGACAGAGCTATTTATTAGTTCACTAGAATCAGGAGTGGTACCATAGGACTGGAGAACAGCACATGTGGTGCCCCTCCACAAAAGCAGTCCCAAAGATGATCCAGGGAATTAGAGACCAGTCAGTCTGACCTCAATTGTGGGCAAGCTGATGGAGACCATACTAAAGGAAAGGTTGGTGGAATATCTAGAGGAGCATGGTCTCCAGGATGTGATGCAGTATGGGTTCATGGTGGAGGGAGAGATAGTGTCAAACAAATCTGATTGACTTCTTTGACTGTGTCACTAAGACAGTAGATGGGGCCAAGCAGTAGACATCCTCTATCTGGATTTCAGCAAGGCCTCTGACTCTGTGCTCCACAAAAGGTTGATCAGGAAGTTGGTGGATGTTGGGGTTGGGGATAATATGGCCAGATGGGTGGAAAACTGACCGAGGGACAGAACCCAGAGGGTGGTTGTAAGGGGAAAGTTATCTGGCACCAGAGAGGTCACCAGTGGGGTACCAGAGGGCTTGATGCTGGGGCCAGTGCTGTTCAGTGTCTTCATCAGTGACATTGGGGATGGTATCAAAGGCAAAATGTGCCTATCATTGATGACACCAAGCTCTGTGAGAGAGTGGACACAGCTGAAGGGATACATCAAGCTTTGTGGGAGAGTGGACACAGCTGAAGGGATACAGGACCTAAATGATGATCTGGAAAAGCTGGTGAGGTGGTCCAGGATCTGGCATCTTGGCTTCAATATCAAGAAATACAAAGTTATGCATATTGGAGCCAAGAATCCCAAGACAGAGTACTATCTGGATGGAGTCCTAGTATCTGCATCAGAGGAGGAGAAGGACCTGGGAGTGATGATCACTAGTGACCTGAAGCACTCCACGCAGTGCAAGAAAGCAGCAGCAAGGGCAAAAAAGATGCTGGGATGCATAGCTAGAGGGATCAGGAGTAGGAGAGGGGAGGTTAAATTGCTCTTGTACAGGTCACTGGTAAGGACACATCTAGCGTATGGAGTTCAGTGCTGGTGCCAACACCTCAAAAAAGACACAAATCTGCTGGAGAAGGCACAGAGGAGGGCTACAAAGATGATAGTGGATCAGTAGGATATGGCATATAAGGAGAGGTTGAGGGTACTGAACATGTCGTCCCTGGAGGACAGGACAGAGAGAGAGGGGGACATGATTGGGACCTTGAAGTACTTGAAAGGGATAAACAAGGTGGATAAGGAGGGTCTCTTTAAATTTAGTGGCAACCAAAACACAAGAGGTCACAGTCTTAAGCTAGAGGGTGGGAGGTTTAATAGGGAGGTCAGAAAGCACTTCTTTACAGAGAGGGAGGTAGACACTTGGAATGAGCTTCTGGAATAGGTGATCTCATTGAACACAGTGGGAAGCTTCAAGAGAGGCTGGAATAGGCTTAGGGGAAGGTAAGGATCATGGGTAGAGAGGATGGGAGGGGTGCAGAGGTGGGGCAGAGACAGTAGCTCAAGCTCTGGACCCTGCAATAAAAACATCCAAGATATACCAAATGGCCTTCTTCTGCTGGCTTCTTAATATGTTAGTATGATTCCTACTGCAGTTCCAAACAGCCTAATTTTTTTCTTTCTGAGCGAACACATTAGGAGTCATGCCATACAAATGTAAATGTCTTAGCTAGTATGCAAGTTACACATACAGAACCAGCTTGAAAGTTGTTCATGACAAAAAGATCTTTCAAATGAGGGTAGTTACTAATCTGAATTCAAAAAATGTTTTAAATACAGCCATCCAAAAAGTGAAGATTGTGAAGAAAAATGAAAATTCAGGTATCAGGCAATCAGATGACCATATTTTAAAGAATATAATTAGTGCAGCTTAGTGAATAGGCTCATTTGAAAAGTATTTTTGTCCTGAACAACTTTCATGTTGGTTGTGTATGTGCAACTTGTATACTTTCTGAGAAAGCTACATCTGTGTTGAGTCAGAGAAAAAAAAATGCAGCTGTTTGATAAGAATTGGTTAGGGGATAGGTGACAAGGCTGTTAGTAAATGGAGTTCACGCCAAGAAAGGGAGAGTGATGAAGGGGGTACATCAGGAATTTCAGTGCTGAACCTGGTCCTGTTTAATGTCTTTATAAGTGAAATTGCAAAGCAGCAGGAAGGGAAGGTTTGACTCTGCATACCCAGATCTGCAGCAGGATGGAAAAGTATGAGCAGAGATCTTAGAAAGACTTGAACAGTGGTCAAGGGTATGGCAGCTAGGTTTCAACACAAAATGTAAATGCACGTGGGGCACAGAAATCCAGGGCAGAGTACAAAATGGGTGAAGTGGTATTGACAACATTAAGAAAGCACACATTCTAAAAATTAAATAAAAGCTTTTTCATACAGTTGATTACTGTTTAACAATATTATACGTCTATGGCTGCCACTGTACATCTGATACAAACCCATAATCATGTTCCTCACTTGAAGCGAAAGGGGGAGGCCATAACTGACTCCTTGTTTTTGTGTTAAAGGGGTCAGTTTTTTACAGCAAAAACAAGGAAAGGGATCATTTCTAAAATGTGTAGATGAGTATGGGTACCACTTTTTTTTTCAGAGAGTGCCACCACCACCAGCTACCACTTCAAGACTGCTACTACCCCTGCCTACTGCAATCAGGAGAAAACCAGAAGTAGTCTACCAGCATTGAGATATATATGGTTAAGTCACATTTATCAGAAATTACTGCTTAGAAAAAAATGAGAAAGTGACTGTGATGACAAGCAAGTTGCAGACCAAATCTCTAGTTTAATAGTCTCTTCCTGAGTGTCATTTTTTTACAGCTATGTGAGCCAATCTCCATGGATGTTATACCATCATTAGATTTGTATAAGAGCATTGTGGAAGCACGTGACTGGACCACTGTCTGATGTGCTGCCACAGTGCTCTGGCATAGTTTCCAGTGATTCTGTTTCTGCAGCCCTTCCCTTCCGCGGGCTGCATAAACGCATCCCCTTCCTGGCACACTACTTTTCCTTTCTGCAACTGCGGAAGTGATGGCCACTGTGTGCAACACGGTTCCACTGACTTAAACTGCACATGCATGAGTATCATACATAAGTAGTCATGTCAGCGCTGCCATGTTGCACACGGCTGATTCCTGGGCAAACTGTTCATGCTTGAGTATCACGCATTTGCAGTACTGTAATCACTGCAGTACTAGTTATGGCTGACTCCGGTGTGGCACGAGCACCACATATTCTTTTCAGCACTCTTGCCACTCCTGAAGCTCTCCACAGCCATATCGGCTCTGACTAGATTTTGTTTCTCTTGCTTTGCTATGAAGACTACATGAAGCATAGTGGAAGACATTGCCCATACCTACTAAGAAATACTAACCGTAAATAATTGGCATGAATTTTTCACAGTACGTAGTAAAAAGAGAATAACGGATAGGTGTGTGTCTGTTACCAGGGACTAATACCATCGAGAGGTTCTGGACACATGAACCTCAAGAGCAAAGCTCGAGAGGTTCCAATGTGTCCAGAACCTCGAGATGGTAGGGCTCCCTGCTAATGGACACACACTTATCCATTATTTTTTTTTTATTATATGGATCCGAGTTTCTATTTCTGTAACCAGCGGGTGGTCAGCCAGTTCAGTGATGGACTGACTTGATTCTGACCGATCACCTCACTGTCTCGCTGTGTCTGTCTCGTTGAGCTCTCTCACTCTCGTCTGTGACACTCCCCACCCCCACCCACTTTCCTATACTACAAGGGCCAGTTCTTTGCATTTCCTACCTGTTTTTATCAGGGGACTGCAGGATCAACCAGATAATTCCATTTTCAATGGTAAAATAATAAAAAAAGTAAGGAGAACTGCCGATGACCTAGTCCGATCTCGCTAAATGAGAGACGGCCCGCCATCTTTTTAAAACTGTTCTGCCTACCGACATAGGAAAAGCGGCCAATCGGGAGGCATGCTTTGGCAGACATGGGGGAGACAGACTAGTGCATGTGCTGTTATTCAGTGGTAATACTATCGTTGAGGTCCCGAACGATAGTATTACCACTCCTGAACGATAAAAATAGTATTATCACTCTTGAAGTGTAGTATTATCACTTCAAGAGTGATATTACCGAGAATTTTTTATATGCTTTTGTAGCATATTAAAACCAAAATCCATATATTAAGCACTCTTTATGAGCAGCAATATGTGCAGGACATTTGTAACATTCCTAACACTTTCGTTTACTTGCTGCCAGAATTCTTCCAAGCAGTTCTGCCCAGCTGTTCTTCTGGTTGACATTATCGTACTACTATTGCTTTTCTCACTCATGGGTATTTCATTTATTCACTTCTATTGCCACACAGTTACACAGCTGTGAAGTTGTACCACTTAACCCTGTTGTATGAACCCATGGCTTAGAAGGAGAGAACTGCAGGAGGAAACTTTAAAGCCTTGCTTATACCACTGGCTTTGTAGCACATCAACACATGTGGTCTGGTTGATGCACTGCAAAGTTGGCTTTGTGGACACTCACTGCATTGCCATAAGTGTTACACAGCTCCACTTTTTAATCTGATGAAAATTCAGGGAGGCATACTGGATCGAGAGCATTACCCCACAGTGTGAACAACCGATGAGCTCAATCCACTGCGATCCCCTATGGCCAGACTGAGGATGGTATTTATTGAGAACCCTGCTCACATGTCTAAAGACACTCTTTTCGGCACGATCTGTGGTGAGACAGGCTCGGGAGCATAAATGACAAATTTCAAGAGCAAGTCACAGCACAGTGGGAAGGCAGCGGAGTAAAAATGAAGCGCTGCTGTGTAAACAGGGCTTAACTTTCCTACAGGATCCACTAAGTCACAGCAGATTCTAAGATGAGGATACAGAAATGCAATTTGCTGAAACAAAGTTTTATTTTTTAAAAGCCCTATCTTTTTATCCAACAAGGCTGTAATTCCCTGAAAGTCTGCTTAAGGGTAAGTTCAGGTAGCTTTAGAGAGGATAACTTTGTGTTATGTAAAGCAGTTATGAAAGCATTGTTTAATTATGTTCAACAGGTTGAGTACACACTGCTGAAACAATAGCTGGTATTGTTGGGGCATTTCTGTGGTGAACTTTAAAGTACTGGATAGCCCCCCCCACACACACACACACAAACGCAAAAGTTACCTATGGGTATCACATGGACACCAGATGGATACAAATGAAGAGGGACTCAAGAGAAAAATGAATAGTGGGAAGGTTACTAAGAATGAACAAAAGTAACAAGTGCAGTTCTGATCCCAGAAAGTGGGTCTTACCTCCCTGTTTTTAGGAGCACGGGGAAGAGGATTTCCACCTACCAACATCAGCCTTTTTGTCAGTAGATACACTGGACTTTTGATCTTGTACTGTGATGGACTACAGCGGGGGATCAGGAAGCACAGCAGTGAGCAAATGTCAAGCCAACATCTAGAGAAGAGTGCACAGAGATACTGTCAGGCAATCACCTGATCCCAATGGACAGACAAGGGGCTGGGGAGAGAAAAGGACTGTCTTACAGTTGTTATTGCATGCTCTGTACATACACCCAATGGTTAGGAACCACTGTGAAGTAAAGGTTTTGTGTGGAACTACAGAACTGTTCAGTGGCCATGGAGACTGTGATCTTTGTTTTCATTTGGCAGCTCAGACTTGTGGGAAGAGGTCGGGGATAGTCAGCAAACAGAAGTGCCCCTGAGCCAGTTAGGAGCTGGGGAATGCATGAGCAAGGCATGTGCATGTCCTATATCCTGCATGAGACATTTCTTTGCAAAACTGGATCAATAAGAGTTTTCTCAGTGACAGTTTTTGGCCAATGAGTCTGGGGATTGTGAAAGGGACTGCTGCAGAGTACCCAGCCAGCTCAGCTAGACACATCAGATTTGCCTGATTCCCTGAGAGAGACATTCATGTTATCACACAGCCTTTGGCTTGATAGATTTTATGAGACTGGGGGCTTAAGATACAGATTCAGAGCTTCAAGTCTGAAACACCTGATGGAGACTTCAGTCGCTGGAGCAGGGGTTGTCTTGTATTGCTCTGTGTCTGTGGGAGAAGCTAGATTGCTTTTCCCAGGAAAATTCCTGCTGCAAGGATTCCTCCTCATGGAGAGCCTGGCTGAGGGGAGCCGAAGAAGGGACTCCCATAGAGTAAAGAGGACTGACTGGGAGATTGATAGGATTAATCCAGCTGGAACCTTTTGTGACCATGGAAAGCATTTGGTCGTTTGCACCATTAGACCAAAGAGTTTGCAACATCAGCATGCAGGATGTCCTCCAGCACTTTTCTGTGTAGCTAATGCTTGGTAACGCTTAGCAAAGACAGGGGCATTGCTGAAACTTTGATAGATATGCACAGTAGATAGTTGGGGCCTGGACTGCACAATCTATGGAAGTTACTATAGAAATAGACTGCATCACCTCCCAGAGAAGTTATTTTGCACTTATCTTGCACTAACTCCTTGCCACCTCAAGCTTTGAAAGATGTTTATTTGGGATCATCACTACCTTGTTTTCAACCAACTGGTACTGTACATCTTCGGTTTCTGTTCTACAGCTACTCATCACTCATGTGGACACACTGAGAGTATGGGAGTTCCCAAAGGAACGTTGGGACTGCAGCAGTGAGGAAGTTGTGTCAGACTTGCTAGGATATAATATTGTGTTTTGAGGGTGGATGGTTAGTCTAAACCTGTCTATTTTCATATTTGGTTTACCCTCCTTTTCCTTTCCAGCACCTTGTTCCCAAGCTCTTGTTCGTCCTAATCAAATATGTAGTGTTTTATATTTCATTTACTGCCTCCTTGGTTGTCATTGTGTAGAGTGTTATTATTTATGTGTGTTATTATCGATGGTTATTGAGGGGACTGACATATAAGGCGTACAGTCCCATCACTGTGGGTGGGAATCACTTCCTGTGGGAAGGATTCTCATAGGTAGATGCACCATACCACATTTAATCCCTAATAGGATAAAACTGAACCCAGGCGCCATTCACCCAAGGACCAAAAAACCCAGTCATTCCCGGGTTTTAGTTGGCTGCATCTCGTGTCTTGCAGGTGTGAGTGGTTACAGAAGTACAACACACATTACTCCTGCAGAAGGTCTATGTAATAAAATAAAGCACCCACTAGTTTACATCTGATAATATAATGCTAAAATGGAATACGATGGCACATCATTTGCTTCAGACAAAAGCAAGTCAATGACTATATTCTTCTATTGTGAACTGACCAAACCTTAAGCCAATACAGAGGGTAAACATCTCTCTTATTCTGTCTCCCTTATCTCTATATTCAGGAGTGAAAACCTCTCTTTGTACCTCAGCTCCTTGTTCTCCTCTCCTCTTCACCTCTTATATCTCTTCCATAACTCCAACCCATGCTTCTTCTTGCTTCTGATTGCAAAGCTCTGCTGGTCAGGCTGCCTTCTTGTATAGGTTCCCCATGGTGTTGGTCTATTTATTTAGTATTTGTTTACTGGGAAAATGCACTAAACAAAAACTTTGCCTATTTTTAGGCACGTCTAACCTCCTCCTTCCCATTTACTCCTCCATTTCTTCCTCCACCCTAAAGATCATACTTCATGACATCACCACTCTTCAAGTCCAAGCTCCTGCCTAACTCTGGATGGGGCTTATAGTTATATTACCGCTGACCTTAAGTGCACCTTGTGAATTTTTTATTTACTTTTTTTCTTTGCACAAATTGCAGTGTTCCATATTGAAAGGTGTCTGATTGGAGAGAGAACTCACTCACCCAGTAAGAATGTTTATATTATATTATGTTATTAGGGGCAGGCATACAGTCTCTTCAACAACACTGTCACTGTTTTGTGGCTGCAAGATCCCCATCCTCAGGATGGGTTCGATTTATTAATTACAAAGGGATTCTATAGTATTGACTTAAAGAGGAACTGTCATAAAAAGGATTTCTTAATGTCTGAAAAACCATAAAAAGCTAATTTGATTGAGCTATTGTGTTGATCTGTGACTCTTTGCAGTCCAGAGTTATTCATATGTAAATCACCCTGTAATTAAAGGCTGGTGGCAGCCATATATTTTGGGCTTCTGACAGAAAATGTTGTCACCAAGGGTCTAAGATCTTCTTTGACTGCATTTAATCCAACAGGTTAAATAGGAAATAGACAATTTTATTAAGTGTGTTTTAAGGAGTTATTACAACACTTCCTACATCTATAATAATTGTTTTGTATGTGCATTGAAACCAGTGAGTTATCACCTTTACATGTCAAACTGTTAGTAAAAATACTCCAGTTTAAGAATTGCTTTAATCTCTTGGCTATACTGCCAGTGTCCCCTGATCATCAAAAATGACACATCTCAAGGCTGGTTCTGTGGTGCCAACAGGTATTAGGGCCCCATATCAGGATTTCTTTTTTTTCTGTTTACAGATTTTTGTTTTTCTCTTTTTCTACCCTTCCAAGGGTCATGGCGTACACATGCATATGCCTGCATGGAGGCACGCACACACACCAGGATCCGGTGACCCCTTCCACTCCACCCCAGACTTACATCACCACTCCTGCCACCTGCGCACCTATCAGACTCCCACCCGATGGGTGCAGAACTACAGAGGAATGGGCATCCACCCCTGGAGGGGAAATCCAACACCAGCCCCCCCCAGCTGGCACCCTGGTGACACAAGGTCATTCCCAAACCAGGGTTGCCAGCGTGGTGCGAGGTGTGGTATCCAGCGCCTCAACCCTCAGCGCCACTGGGCCAGCCCCCATATCAGAATTTCTAAACCCTGGCTGTGTTCATGTCCGTACAGGTTTGTAGCTCAGTGCCCTTAACCACTGTGCTATACTGTCTCCTAATAATCCAATAGAATTCTGGCATTGTTATGGTAGAAAATCCCATTCCATCCAAAGTATTTCAGTAAGAAACTGTTATCATTTTAACTTCATCAAAAGAAGAAAAAATACTCTTTAACAGTGTCCGGCCCAGTGGTGCAGAGGGCTGAGGCACTGGTGCCTTATCCCACACTATGCCAGTGATCCAGGTTCAGCAACAACCTCGGTTCCCCAGAAATTCAGCTGGGGGGGTTGGAGTGGGATTGAGCTGTGGCTCTCCCCTTCAGAGGGGTGGATACCCACTCCACCATAGTCCCGCTCCCACTGGGTGGAGGTCTGGTGGGCAGTGCAGGCGGCTGGAGTGGTGATGCAGATCTTGGAGGGGTGGATGGGGCTACTAGATCCTGGTGTGTGCATGTACATCATGACCCCGGGAGGGAAGGGGAGAAAAAAAACAGAAAAATACCATAAATTACAAATGAAAAAAGTACTCTTTAATTAATGGTAATCATTTTTACATACAGATAAAGACACATTTATGTCAAGTTGCAACCTCCCGGTTGATATTTATGGTTACGACCAGGAGGTTGTAATCAACACCTGTCAATCAAGCATCACCACAGAAAGCTAATTGGCATGTAGTTTCACTGTGGGTGGGCTGAACATCTTGCCCAACATGGTGGCTTCATTACTGAGCACCGGTACTGGCACTCAAGTTTTGCCACACAGGGCTGGATTAAGGCATAGGCAACATAGGCAAAGGCCTAGGGTCCCTGCCTGCCAGGGGGCCCCCAGCAATCCCCAACATACATTTACTATGTATCCTTTTCTTTCTGCCTGAGCTGCATGTTTTTTGTAAAGGACTCAGCCACTGAGTAAGGCAGGGGCTGAACTGTGACATGACTCTCACCTCCCTGATTAGGTGTTAAATGCAGCTGACAGCTTCAGGGGCCCCAGCCAGGATGACCTTTAAGGTGTGCACAAGCCCATTTCCTTTGCTTTGTCTCCCACACCCATTTAGAATCCCAGTTTAGAATCTTACTCCTAACTATAGAAGATTAACAGTACAATTCAGTGTGTATGCTTTATGTTTTATCTTAAGTATCTATTTTATTGGCTTAGCAAACCTTGTATCATCCTTGAAATTTGAATGTAAGCAATAGCTTAATTTGCTTGAAACCTTTGTACCATGTTTGACTCTGGGTTGTTTCACCCTCCACATTCGGATGAAATACCTTTCAATGTACTGCTTGTTACCTTTGTACCAAACTTGACTCTGGGTCATTTTACCCTCCGCATTCATTTGTAATACCTTTCACTCAATTGTCCATTTCACTTGTTTTGTACTTCCATGACATGGAGCCTTTGCAAAGGAGTCTCTGACTCAAAGGTTTGTAGTTCTGATATCTCAATAAATAAAAAATAAACATTTAATCTCGCTCCTAAAATGAAGAAATCGACAATAAGTTTCAATGGTACAATTAAAATTCATACTCTTTTTTTTCTTTATTCTCTCTCTCACACTCACGTTCTGACCCTGA
The DNA here is from genome assembly GCA_016271365.2 of Neoceratodus forsteri. Classification (NCBI taxonomy): domain Eukaryota; kingdom Metazoa; phylum Chordata; order Ceratodontiformes; family Ceratodontidae; genus Neoceratodus; species Neoceratodus forsteri. Next base: position 1,093,285,761 of record CM057459.1, read on the forward strand.
TATAGCTCCGTTTTCAGAGTGAACAAATGAATGCATTTCAAGATTCCCATCAATAAATCTTGCCATTCAAGAATCCTGGTTTACTTATCAATAACAGAAATATTTGATCCTAGGAATGATTTCAAATTCTTCCAATAATCACCCACTTTGCAGTATAATCTTTAAAGTTCATAACTCCCCGTAGTAAACCACAAACTTAACTCCTACACCACCCAGGACCTAGCCTCTTTTAGAGATGGGACCCTACCAAACCCAACAAAACTCCCACATACTGTTCATACTACCCGACAGGACAATATGATAACACCCAGACCGTGTGTGCACACACGTGTGTTTGGGGTGGGGGGCTTTGGAGAAGTGCAAAGCATGACATTTCGCATACAAAAAAATTATTTTTTTATCAGGCCTATTATTCTTTTCTCTAAATTATCAAAACTCTGGCTATTGTTATTTTTCCGTACTGATAGTATTACTTTTATTAATTCTGAAGCATTTTATGCCACTTTTTAGGGACAGCAAGAACATTGTTTCCGTGTTTCAGTAACTGATATGCAATAGCCAAGAGGTGCAGTCATGGCGAAGGGGGATTTTATTTATTTATTTATTCATTCATTCTCGGATTAGAAATACCTTTGAGTACAAAGGGGCTCATTTACAAAGGTTCCACGTCATAAAGGGAGAGGGTTGCAAAAACAGATAGGAGGAAGCATATATATTCTAGTGTATAGCAAAAACAAAATCATTAGACATAGCTATTAACATTTCAAAAACAGTAGTGTCAGCAAAAGAGGGAGGTCATACAGGAGATAGAGAGGGGTAGGGGAAATAAGGGGAGGGGATAGGTGGCAGAGCATAGTAGTGGAAAAGGTTGCAGCCATGAGGCATTGTCAGTAAAATTAAGCAAGGTAGGAGGGGAGTATGAGGGTGGCTGGGAGAAAAGAGAGGGGGCGAGGAAGACACCGGGAGGACAAGGGTGTCTAAACAGTATGGTATTAGAGACAGTTGAAGGAGGGTGAGAAAGTAGGCAGCACATGTAGTGGTCAGAGGATAAACCAGGTAGAGTAGGAAGAGGGTGAGAGGCGAGAGGGAAAGGGGTGAGTGGGAGGGACAAAGTGGGGCAACTGGAGGAGGAGGCAGCCAGGACCAGTATCACTGTGGTAGATGTTGGCTGGGTGGTAGCAGATGGCAAGGCGTACAATTAATTGAGGCAATCACAGACAGCTTCATTCATGATGTGCTGGTGAAGGAGTCACTTAAATTGGGCAATATATGGAAGATTGATCAGTTGGAGGCCCAGTCTATTAAACCAGTTAGGGGCTCTGTAGATGAAGGATCACTGGCATTGGGTAGTCTGTACCCTAGGAACAAGAAAAAGTTTGGTGTCAGAGGTCTGTGTGTGATGGGACCTGAGGGAATGAGGCAAAAGACAGGTGACGCCATCTGGCATGACTCCAAGTAGCACTTGTTTGGCAAGTATGCACGACTGGTATTTGATCTGGTTTTGTAGTTTTAGTCAGCCAGTCAGGGTGTAGAGGTCACAAGTGTGTGTGAGTTGATCAGTGCCAGTGATAAGTCGACAGGCTTTATTAAGGGTAGTGCTTAGCCTTTTGAGAGATGTGGCTGGGGCAGAGCCATATATTACCAAGCCATAATCAATAATGGATAGTACTGAGCTGTGAACAGCAAGTTTCAGTGCTTTTTGAGTCAGACTCCTTCTATGTCTGAATGGTTGACCTAGTTTAGCATTCACATTCTTGGCAACGTTTCTGATGTGAGGTGCATAAGTAAGTTGATTGTCCAAAGTAAGGGGTTACAGTGAGGGGGACCCCAGATTTCTCTCGGGCCTAGAGCCCCAGGTTGCCTTAATCTGGCTCTGTTGCCACACACTGTAAAGACAAGTAAAATTTTAAATATGTTTAAATATCTAGCTAGTTGATCCTGCCTTGAGAATGAAAAAAATCAATCTGGTTGATCCTGCCACTCATACCCTTAGAACGCGTCTTACACTATACAGCAATGCTGATGGACCACAACTTTCCAGAATGCCATTACCACTGTAATGTAAAGAAAAAAGAAAAGAAAAAAACAAAGGGAGAGACAGGCTGTGTGTGTGTGTGTGTGTGTGTGTGCGCGCACACGTGCGCGTATCTCTGACAGAAGTGCTGCACTAATTGAACTGTGCTGAAAGGGAAAAAAATATCACCATTAATTAAATAAAATAATGTGTGTGTGTGTAAAAAACATAATTTTACAGTGTGCAATACTTTTATAAACCCCTCAGGGTTTGTGTTGCATTTTTACACCTCAGGTTTGTGTAAAATTCTGGTTACATACACCCACCCATGCATTATTCTATATTTTAATAATGCATTTCAGGTTATGCATGTTTTAATAGTGTTGTCCATCTACTGTATGTGTTTTTTGCCATTAATAAACAAGTAATTGTGTCCTATTTTTTTTCTTTTCAAGTCAGCTCTGGATAGAAATAGTATAATATTTTCAGAGTCTTAACACATGCCCAAAACCCATTCTAATGGATGAATGAAGTTTATTCACAACTATAATGCCAGCTGATAATCAAAAGCTACACATTTTAAGGCTGACCCCATGACGCTAGGCTAGTGGGTATGTAGCCACATTTGCATCTTGTAGACCTGAGTTCACACCTGAAATTGTAAGAGAAAAGGCTGCAAGAGAGGAAATGGAAAAAGACCGAAGTTGGTGCTGTGGCAGTCACAGAAATCTGTACTGACATGAACACAGCCAGGGTTTAGAAATCCTGATATGGGGCCCTAATACCTGTTGGCACCACATAGACAGCCTTGAGATGTGTAGTTTTTGATGATCAGCTGGCACTGGCAGTATAACCAAGAGATTAAAGCAATTCTGAAGATGGATTATTTTTACTAACAGTTTGAAATGTAAATGTGATAACTCACTAGTTTCAATGCACATAGAAATAGATACAGAAAGTGTTGTAATAACACCTTAAACATGCTTAATAAAAGAGTCGATTTCCTATTTAATCTGTTGGATTAAATAAAGTCAAAGGACAACCTAGACCCTTGGTGACATCATTTCCTGTCAGGAGCCCAAAACATATGGTTGCCACCAGCCCTTAATTACAGAGTGATTTACATATGAATAACTCTGGACTGGAAAGATTCACAGGTCAACACAATAGCTCAATCAAATTAGCTTTTCTATAGGCTTTCAGACATTAAGAAATGTTGCTGATGGCAGTTCCCCTTAAGGTTCAAATGTTTTTTTGACTCTAGGCACTCGTTGAGTGTACACTCCACTATTCTGAGTAAATATAATAATATGATATACACATTCTTGCTGGGAAAGTGAGTTCTCTCTCCAGTCAGGCTGCTTTGTTTGACAGGTATTTACTGGAGCAGACTTCTCCAATTTTTCTTATCTATCCAGGATCTTGGACCACACTTGGAACTTTTGCTGTACTGTTCCACTTTGCACATGTTGATTTTTTACTTTCTTTGTATTGCCTTGTACTTGTTTACTTTTGGTACATTTCCCTTGTTTTTGCTGCATTGGTACATTAATGATTGTTCTTCCCCTTTTCCCTTCCTCCAGGATATATCTGGAAATGAGCTGTTCTCAGCTCAATATGCTTTTCCTGATGAAAAAATGTAAATAAATAAAAAAAAAATAACCACACAAAGTTGAGATTACTTTAAAAACAAATGGAGCATTGCTTCTGCTCTTGCTGCCAGACAGCCAAAACTGAGCTGTCCAATGTTCAGTGCTTGCTTCCAGTATGCCAGATAAACCAGCAGGGTGAAGCACGTAGTCATGTTTGTTTTGGACAGGTTATCACTTAACGTTATTGAAAGCTCTCTGTTTATTCACATCTCCTTCATTAAAGCTTCCTGTTACGGTATTGTGCTTTATGCCCTTCTACTTGTTCTTGTCTAGACGGGGTTGTGTACTTTTATGGAAGAGCAGGCAGCCAGATAGGCTGTGTATTACAGCTGGTGCACATACCAGGAAATCAAAAGCAATGGGCGTAGTTCCTTTATCCCTAATTCCAGAGCTAATTAAAGAATGTACTAGCATTTGATGTCAACCTGTTGGCTGTGGGAGCATTTACAATAGGAGTATACAAATTTGCTCTTTAACGTAGGCAGTTAAACCAACCGGTTTAGTGAGATGTAATAAATGTAGATTGATCAGGTGATAGGGTTATAGGAGGCTCCCGCTGTAACAGTTGGCTTGTCATAATTGTTTCTGTTCCTGTTTTGTTGATAAAATTGGTCAACAGCATGATGGTGCAGTTTTGTAGCCAGCCATTAAACTTTCTTTCAAATAGTGCTCATCAGGCACATGAGCACCCCCTGCAGGCCTTTCACAGAATTTTAGGTAGTGTCAGTCATGGCGTACTCCATTATCAGGGAACTGAAGGGAGAATAGAAGTAATAAAAATGGTGCTCCACGTATAGAACTGAGTGGACCTTACCCACATATCCCGAGGCTTCAGTGAGTCACTGCAATAACAGCTGCCATGCTACATAAACCTGTGGTCAAGGCATTGGCAGGTGAAGGAACCCAAAAGTCAGCTGCCCCTGAACATATCTTCAATTATGTAAATGTTACAAGAGAGAAAGTTTATGATAATAACTGGATTGTTTTATTGCAACCAGATTTCAGCAGTGATGGATCACCATGCTACATGGTATATGAAGAGCAGACTCATGTAGTGCATCAGTTGCTTTGACACTTAACTCAGTTTCAAGGGAAACACTAGCTTTGAATCCAGTAAAAAGTTGCATATGTACTGGTTATTTCCCTGCAGTTTAACATAACTCCTTACAGTTACCTATGATTTCCATAAGAACTACATATGTGTGGGGATGCTGGCCTCATAGTGCAACAGCCAGGGAACTGCCATGTCAGTGATCCAGGCTCATGCCCGCACCTCGGTTGTTGCTGTGGGCCTGTATGTGGCTGCGGTTTCACCTGCCTGAACACTCCCAGCCTCTGTGGTAGGGAGGCCAGTTTGCCCAGTCTATATATGTCCCACTGTGTCCTTAAGGAGGTAAACAAGTGTGGCACCATACTGCATGTATGTGGGGCAGCCAACTGGCTCCCCGTCGACTTGCTATTTTTGTGTGTTCATGCTTGGAGACCCACTGTCTTTGTACTCTGGTGGTGGGCAGGAAATAAAAAAAACTGAGAAATGCCCTGACTGTGGGATGGAGTTTCTGGCCCTCTTGGGCCCCACATCACACTGACACCACTGGATCTTGCTCTTGAGAGTGGATGCCCCCTGAAGGCCCTGTCATTGGGGACAAGTCATGGGGATGTGGATGCCAGTTGGCAAGTGGTTGTCAAGGTATAACCCAGAGGTTAGAGGAATGAGGTGTGAATGAGCTTGATACATCCAGCAGACCAGACCTGAGTTTGATTCTCACAACCTCCACTTGCATACTGTGTGACTCTGACCAAGTCACTTAACCACCCAGTGCTCCCAGGTTGCCCCTGAAAACAGCCACTTGTGCCTAGTGGGCCTTACCCGGTTACCAAAGACTAAAACAAAAACAAAACAAAGGTAGGCAATTCACTGTTTATGTCAAGAAGGAAACAGCTGTCGAAGAAAGAAAAAAAAAAAAACTAGTCTGCACTTGGGGCTGATGTGGAGCAGCTGTGTTTGTGTTTCTGATATTTGGAATTTTTATTTATTTGCATGTCTGTGTTTACACAAAATATTTTTTTACATTGTTTATTCCCCTTTCTTCAAGACTACCCCCTTGCCCCATCACCCATCTTCTCCCATCATGCTTCGGTGTGTCCTGGAGGGGAGCAGTTGTACGGGGTGGCTAAACCCAGGCTAGTTCAGCAAACAAAATGGAAGAACACTGCACTCCAAAAGAGAAGTAACAGACAAAAGCCCAATGCCGCTTTACCATTGATTTCAGAGAGGCACAAAATACACATCACTTAGCAGCATGATAAATACGGTGCAGACAGTATTGCCGTTCACCCTAGGGTTGCCATCACTGGATGAGGTGAAAACCGAATGCTACACCATGCCCACAAAGTCCCCCCCAGCCCTACCACTTTTTATGACTGATGAGGACATCACTCGTATGGGTTCTAGACTTTGAGCTGCTTGATTTATTCAGAATGGCTGCTAATATTACATTGTGTATGATTCCTTTACATTACATCATGGTTATATTTTTTGTTTTGTTTGAGAAATATTCAGATATTTTCAGTTTCAGTGTGTGCTAATCTGGATACGGTCAGAGAAGGGGGTTCAGCGAGCTTTGCAACCTATATACCCAGTTTAAGTCGCTCATTGATTGACTACCAGGACACCTCTGGAAACTAGCTATTTTGGGTCAGGTGACCTATTCTGGTAAAACTCTTTCAACAAATAAATACAATAAATAAATAAATGAACACCAACAGCAGTGGTGGATGAGATTTAAATACAAATCCCATCTGCCATTTAAAATGAGCCACTGTCTGTAATCCCTTCCATTACTCCTCCTCTAAGTTATTTGTAATGTCAGAGTTTTGAAAAGCAATAGGAACCATTTTATACTGTTAACTACCCATTTCCACCTCAGTCATGTATAACTGACAACATGATATGCTTTGAGAAATTTAAGTTACCCAAGTCTGTGGTGCCCTCAAATTTAGACTGTGTTCTCTTCACCACATCAGCTACTGTTCTCTCTCTTCCTTTTCTCATTTCTGTGGCTTATCATGACATTAGCAACACCATTCCATGCCACTTCTCTGAAGGGCCTAGCATGATGTTACTGGAATGTCCAGGCAGTATGAGAAATGACTGCAATAGCTACTGAGGAGAGAGGGAATTAATATTATTACAAAGTGAATAAAATACTAGATTATTTATCAATAAAAAGGGTCTACAAATATTAGAATATATTATTTGCAAAAAACTCCATTAGTGCAACATTTAGGGTTCAGGCTAAAGTGGCAAAAGTGGGGAAATGTGGCTTTAGGGTTTCCAACATTAAAACTCCAAAGGCACCCCTAAAATAAATCAGGGCGGAGTCTTCCTAGGGGTTGTCACCCCTAAATCTCACTCCATTAGATGTGTGTGTTCATGGAATGCATACAACATCTGTGACACAGCCCCTTTTAACCATACAAATTTTAGACCACAGTTCCAAACAGTCTGTGCGCTAGCCCAGTTGACATATTAAACACTAAATAAAGAGTCAGGCAGCATGAAAGCAGAGAACAAGATGGTAGCCAAATGAAAAAGGATTTTCCCCTCATGAAAAAGGATGATGTCCATATAAAAAAATAATTCTTTTTTCATTTCATACAGCTAATTTTGGGTGCTTACTGAGCATGCTCAGTAGGAAGTATTCAAACTTTCTAAATAAAATAACTTTGGAATGGATTAATATTTTTTCACCAAACAAGCAAAAGGTACAACTGTGAGCCAGTCCCTTTCTAACCTGAAAATTGCAGGCCAAAATTTCAAACCGTTTGAGCACCAGACAAAGTTGAAAAAATCCCATTCAAACCAATGGGAAAAAAACAGAAAAATACAGTTTTTTTTACTATCTTTCTCTCAGAATCCACACATCCGACAGGCACAAAATTTGGCACGTCAAGTGATCTACCCCAACCCAATGCACATGCAAACATTTATGCAAATCCATAGAATGCTTGCAAAGTTATTAAAGTGCAAATTCTGTGGTTTAACATTGAAGTGCCTGTACAATCCTAAATACAGGTCCGTGACCATGCCCCTTTAATAGGACAGACCCTAAAAGGAAAACACATGAGCATATAAAGGTATAACACTGTTACCTATCACAGCAGTAAAAGACTATACTCACAATGTAGCCTGGAAAGGATTAGGTTAATTTACTGCTAATGTCTTAATAGCCCTACTTCACACCTCCCAGACTGACTAGTTTACAAAGGTCTGCATGACAACAGAACTAGTCTGTAACAATGCCAGCCTGCTGGTGCAGCAGCAGCATCGTGTCCACCTGCGATGTTGACATTCTAGGTTCAGGAACAGACCTGGGAGTCGGAGGGCTGGCCAGGGGGAGGACTGAGTGTTCAAGGGACTGCTCTCCTTCTCCGGGGGGGCGGGGGGCTGTGTACCTAGCACAATATGGACCCCTAGGGGAGGCCAGGGATTTCACTGTGACCAGCACCTGGATTTTCTGGTAGGTGTGCCAGATGCCGATTCTCTGTGCCGATGCATCATTGTACTTCATGCCTCCTTCAGGGGAAATTCTCCAAAAAATAACGTCCGCCTATATGACGCCCGCTCCCTGCCCCCAACCACCTGTCATGGCACTCCCAAGCCAACTAATCCCATCTCCCACTGTTTCTGGCTCAACCTCATGCCCCACCCTGGTGGGAAGCCAGGGAGGCAATGCTGGTAAGTACCCCTGCTGGCAACCTTCTCCCATCACCATGTAGGTTCATGTCGGTGCAGCAGCCCCACCCTGGGGGGTAATTCAAGGGGTATCATCTGAGAGGTAAGTCCAGGGAGGTGATGAGAGGGTCTGGGGAGGTCAGGGGTTAAGCAGTTGGCGGTGCACAAGATAAAGCATACTAAAAAAAAAAGAACTGATTTGTAACTTGAACATGCAGGTGAAACAGTGAATGATTTGATAGAATCTGTTTTACAAGTATGTGAGCATTCAATATGACTAAAAAGTACTTGCTCTGAACAAAACTAGATGACCAGATTAGGTCTCTGAAACCTAGATTATACCTAAATGGGGCAGGTGAAAACCATAAAATATTGTCTGTCTGGATGTCATTGGGTTTTAGAAAAATGAAGGTGTTAATTTACGGATTATAATGTTCCCTTCCCAGCAATAACCACCCTTTTTGCTGGTGTGAAGTTTGAGGTGACAACTGGGCAGACACGGACACATTTGGCTCATTTGAGCACCTTGTACTTGAGGGCACTTCCCGAATAGTCTGTGCTGCAAGCAAGCAGACAGACTGAAATATCATGCACTTGCTTACAATCAGATGAGAGGAAACTGAAACTACAAAGTTAGTGGGGGTCTCACAGATGCTGCTTGACTCACCATAAAAAGCAAATTTGCAGTGGTCAAAACCAGAGGACCAAATCTGGACCTAGAAAACCAAATCATTTGGTCAAAAGCAGAGTAGGTGGTAACCTCTCCCATAGAGGAAAAAGTTACTCCGGCACTTCACCTTAAAAGGCTTTGTTGGGGGCGGAGACTTACAGTGGCGACAGTGCTTTTCAAGTCCTTCTCGTGATGAACATAAAAAACTGCCAGCAGAGAAAGGCCATTTGGTCTACCGAGTCTGCTCAATTTTGAGGCTAGCACCCCTACTCTGCAGCTGCCCCTACCCCCTCATGTGACATCATAAAATAAGTAACCAATCACAATACCTAAAGTGCTTATTTTAAAACAACTGCGCAACATACAGAATTCACATGTGAAAACCACTTATATCAAAACTTCATGTAAAAATGACAATAACAGGCTATCTGATAACAAATTGCATACTGTCGCTTGTTCAGTACATTTATTGGTTTATTCAATCGTAATAAAATTAAGTAGATAGAAACAATACTACAAAAAATGCCTTTTATAAGTCCTGTGATCAACCCATTTACTAGGAAAATTCTCAGAGTTCACTGACCTACAGGAACCATCATTCCAGCTACTGGTGATATCGAGAAACAGGAGAGACAGAGGTCTAGAACTGGATACAACCTGTAAAAAATAAACAGACAAAAATGAAATACAGTGAGAAATTATGAACATATATGTTGTCTAATATACTTAACCAAACTTTTAAATGATTTAGAAAATCCCTTCTGCAAACTCACATTTTTTTTTGGGGGGGGGGCAGGGGGGTCTATTAAAGAGACACTGTCAACTCTTTTTGCATCATACTGTTTCTAGTTGAGAACCCATATTTTATAATTGATCACCTTCTCTAAAATTCAGTGGTGTTGCTGGTTGTTTAATCTGCCTCTTTTCTTAGTAGAACCAAAATGCATGCTAATGGTGTGTTTATAACCAAGCTTGTTTTGCTTCAGACTCTTAATCTACTTTTATTACATACTTAATGAACATCAGGAATATCTCCAAACTGAGCAGACATTAATGATTCAATAGTATGCTCTCCTCCCACTGCACCTGGAGTGACTATACTGTGTTGGGGTGTTCCTAAGTCCAGGAAAGATGCAACGGGGAGCTGATTAAAAAGCTTTGGACACGATCTAGGCAGGCAACTCATACATGTAGTTGCTTGCCCTTGGAGCTTTTTCAGCTATAAATTAATATTTTCTGCCAAGTGTTTTTTAAAATATTTCACCCATAAATCCAGGCTTGTACCTATCTGGTATGAGCTGAGTGGCCACTAAGTACTGCAGCCCCGCCCCTGAAAATAACATAATTAAGATGCGAGGTCAGGAACAGGGCTGCAAGCACTATATGGAGAATGAAATGGAATTGGAGGGGCTGCCTAACTGAACTAAGATTATCATTGCTGTCACGCTTACATGTATGAAGCTAATATATCATTATTGCCTACAGAAATGGGGCAGGTGTGAAAACACAGTTATGGCCATTGCTGGTTGAAACTCAATTGCCCATCAAGATCCTAGTCCTGAGCGGCTGACACCCTCTTGAGGAAAAAAATGCCAAATTCCTTTTTACATCAACTGCTCCACAGTCCTAGATAGTTTAGATGCAAATGTAGTACACATTTTGGAAGAGCTGAGTGACACAGTGCAAAGGGAGTTTACTGTGGGTGTCAGCTGTGTGAGTCAGTCATCGACCGGCTACTCTGCCCAAACAGTGTTTGCCCCCCAGTGTATTCGTGTCATAGCATTTTCTGGGACTTGTGGTTGTAAACCATAGAGACACAGAACACCTGCCATATGATTTGACTTTAAGTGCCTCTCTGCTGATGTTAATTAACACTGCGGGTTGAGTGCTAGGCTATCATAGTTTTCATACCAACAAACTGTATGCCTGCCTGTTTTATACGGTTGTACTACTGTAACTTGTGCCATATCAAATTACTAGCAACAGACTTGGATACATACTATAGTGCTTTAGTACATATTGTTCTTTAATAAAGGTCTGGACCACATAATCTATCCTAAGGGGTACCTCATTTGTCTTGTTACGACATCTGTCTCCAAGTTGGTTTAGCCTGCTGTGTTCGGTCTCTCAATTTTGGTTGCCTGTGATAATGATACCCCAATATTCCCTATTCTGTCTAGATCATGTTTTAATTAGCCTTCTCTGTTTGCTGTTTAATTTCAGTTGTTGGTGTACTGAAACAGTCTTTACTCCCGTTTCTGGGATCCATAGATTTAGTTTGCTGGTTTCTTTATTTTGAATGGCTGAATGCTTAGCGTCTCTCCCAGCTCCCTGACTTCTTCCTGCGCTCACTCCCTACCAAACTGCTGCCCATTGTACAAATAAAACAGTGAACTGGCCTACACTCACCCAGCAGTAGTCCTAGGGCTCACACTCCTCTATGTACTATGGATATGTGACTCTTTCCCATTGTCAGCCCCACTTGGGAGTAAAATGACATGCTGCACTCCTGTAGATTACTCAAGTCCCAGACTCACTAGTAGGGGGTCCAGATTTATTTTAGGTATCACCTAAACATCTCCTGCCATCCTACTGTGCTCCACTGTCTGACCCCTCTGAGTGCCCACACTCAGAAAAGCTAAACATCGCTGTCTAGTGTGCATATACAATCCCCCTTGATGGACTACCTTACCCCCTTACTGACACAAAGGAGATCCTACGGTTTGGTGACCTAAACCTCCACTGGTTGGGTGGCAACACAAAGTCATAGCAACATAGAATTTGACAGCAGATAAGAACTGCTTGGCCCACCCAGTCTGCCCATTTTCCTACCTAATGGATAAGCTGCAGATTCTAGTTAACCAACAGCCTACTTTCTCCTACCCCCAACCCCTAGAATTGCCTTATGTCTGTCCCATGCATTCTTGAATTCACTCACTGTTTTTGACTCCACAACTTCCTCAGGAAGGCCGTTCCATGCACCCACAACCCTCTCTGTGAAAAAATACTTCCTCACATTACCTCTGAGCCATCCAACCTCTATCTTCAAATTGTGCCCCCTTGTTCTTGCACGCCTCTTTTTCTGAAAGATGCTACCCTCTTGGACTTCGTTGATTCCTTTGAGGTACTTGAAAGTTTCTATCATGTCCCCCCTCTCCCTCCTTTCCTTGAGGGTATACATATTAAGCTCCTTAAGTCTCTCTTCATATGTCTGCTGGTGAAGACCCTGCACCATTTTAGTTGCCCTCCTCTGGACTGCCTCCATCCTGTCTGTGTCCTTGCGGAGATTGGGTCTCCATAACTGCATGTAGTACTCCAGATGGAGTCTCAACAGCTGTCTGTACAGAGGGATAGCAACTTGCTGTTTTCTACTGGTGATGCCTCTCCCTATGCATCCCCATATCCCCCCAGCCCTCCTTACTGCCCTCTCACGTTGCTTGTCCACCTTTAGGTCATCTGATACGACTACCCCCAGGTCCCGTTCCATTTTTGTTGTTGTTAGTATCTCATCTCTCATTGTGTACTCTTCCCCTGGGGTTTTGTTTCCCAGGTGCATTACTTTGCACTTCTTAGCATTGAATCTAAGCTGCCATACATTTGACCATTCCTCCAACCTTGCCAAGTCCCTTCTTATCCTTTCCACCCCACCCTGTATAACAACCCTGTTGCAGATCTTTGTGTCATCTGTAAAGAGACATACTTTTCCTTCCAGTTCCTCTGCAATGTCACTTTTAAAGACATTGAAGAGGACCCGTCCTAGTACTGAACCTCATGTATCGCACTAGTAACCCCGCTTTCTTCAGAGTGGACTCCGGTTACTATTACCCTCTATGCCCTCTTCTCCAGCCAATTTTCTACTGAGGCTACCATCTTGGGACCCACTCCAAGGCTGGCTAACTTGTATATTAATCCTTTGTGTGGGACTGTATCAAATGCCTTGCTAAAGTCTAGGTAGGCCATGTCCATAGCCCTTCCCTGATCTACTACTTTGGTCACCCAGTCAAGAAAATCTATTAGATTCGTCTGACATGACCTTCCCACTGTGAATCCATGCTGCATTGGGTCATGTGACCCTCTGGCCTCTAGGTACTCAACAATTCTTTCCTTCAGAAGTGATTCCATAATTTTCCCTACCACTGAGGTCAAACTGAAAGGTCTGTAGTTTCCTGCCTCTGCCCTGCTGCCACTTTTGTGAAGTGGAATCACATTTGCCCTCCTCCAGTCCTCAGGTACCACTTCATCCTCCCATGATTTCTTAAAGAGGGTAGTCAGTGGTGTCACTAGTTGGCAGCATGGGGTAGGGGATCCAAGTGTTCCACCCACTGGTGGGTATCATCTGGGGGAGCAAGCAACAAATACGGCAGGGTCTCTGCTACCATAGCTTGCTCAACTCTGAATGGCATGGAGTACGGGCACACCCCAGACTGTCCATGCATGTAGCTGTGCAGACAGCTGGGGGATCAACTGTGGAAGGGGTATGCATTTCTTGAATTCTGCCAGGGGTTCATGGGACCTCCAGTGCATGGCATTCTAACTAAGGGCTGCCTACAGGCCATGGATCTACATTGCGTAGGCAATCCACACCTTAATGCACAGACCCTATTATGATATTTTTTATTTTCATGTTGTTCAGAAGAGAAGGTCAGTACAGGGTAAAATCAGTACTGTTTTATATTCATATTTTATTCAATTTTTTCCATGAACATGTACACATACAACATGAAGTACTGGAATCATAATGACCAACAAAAACAGAAAATGGGCCCAGTTCATTAGTGCCATTACAGTCAGGAAGAAACAGTTAATTTTCCAGAAATTACAGTACTGGGATAATGCCATTATACAAGTGTGTTCCCTGTCAGTTCAAACTGCATCTTGTGTCTGGTTGTTAGTCATGCTGATTAACCCTTAATAAACAAGGAGAGTGGAAGAGGAAAGGAATGGGGTAATCAAATATTGTTAGCTAGGGTATCAAGGATATCGGTTCCCTCTTTGTTGGCTATGTATTCTATAAATGGGAGCCACTGGCCCAAATGCTTTTTATGGTTATGCCTGAAGAGGGCTGTGGCCCTCTCCATCTCTTGTATACCTTTTCAATTTTGTAGTGAACAATCTGGATCAGGTGGTGTGGCTATTAGTCATTTCTGGGCAACTGACATAGTAGCAGCTGCTGCTAGGACACTATAAATACCGCTTATTTTTACCTTTTATTTCACTTGGGGTAACCCTTAGCACCAACTGTTAATGGTTGTTGTTCTGAAAAATCTTGCTATGGTCTTACACCTATACTGTCACCAGTTTGGGAAAGCCATGGTTTTGTGGGCTTGCTCCCAGTTGGTGCTCCATTCCAGGTCAGTTCTATTATCCCCCAATTTTTACTTGACATATGCCATCTGATCCTCCTCTAGTCCTTTAAGGCTCAGGTAGAGGCTCAAAATGAATTTCCTGGAGCAACTTTGTATTGCTAAGTTATACAGTGATTTTCTGATGGGATTGTTGTATAGGCTCAGTACCAAGGCACATTATTCTGAGGTGCAGTAGTTTCACACTTGCATATACCTAAGCATATCTCATCTTATGAGGCCGAACTCTGTGCACATCTATTGAAATGTCTACACTGAATGCTCCTCAGGGACTTGGCTCAGCATGCACAGCCCTAGTCTTTCCCACCTTTTACACTCTAGGTCTAGGCGAGCTAGTTGAAAGTCGTAGCTGGCTCTAAGTGTGCATAGTAATGAAGAATCCAGTAGGCCGCCCCTGAGTGGAAACAAAAATAAACAGGAGGAGTACATTCTCAACAAGCCATAGAAATCTCATGCCTAGGTTTGGAAAGGAGGAGTCACTTCTCCAAATCACAATATATTTTCTGTGTATTATTTATACCGTATTAGCCAAGTACTTCAAGAGTCTGCTCCTCACTGGACAACATTTTGAGGTTAGGCCTCTTCATCTGTACTTAAGCAGCAGGGGCATGTGCTGAATCTGAATCAATGGCTGAATACGGTGTGTTTTCAGCTGAATTCTGAATACTTGTTGTATTTGGTGTATTCAGTTGACACATTGACACACACTCTAAGGGACCCTTTATTGGGAGTTGTTTTGACCAAACTAATACGGATTGGTTTGTGTGTTATCATGTGATGGTCAAAATCCCAGCATGCTTGAGTGAAACAATACTTGTGGAAGCCGATCATGCACCTTGTTACAGAAACACTGATGCGGCTGTCCAATCAGAGATTGTTTCTCATCAGCTAGACTGAATGCACCAGAAGCAGCTGTAGTTATTCCTGATAACTTCAAAAATTAGTCAGTGTCTCCTGTCAGTGAATGAGGCAGAGAACCAGTTAATTTTATTCACTCCCTTTTCCCACATTATCTGTTTCTTCAAGCCCCCCCCCCCAATTCATAACAATAAACCCATAGCAGGGACACAGTGCGCATGCCTGGTTTCTGACCATCACATGCCAAAGAGAGATCATTTAAAAAATTAGTCAGTGCCTCCTCTCAGTGAGACAGAGAGCCAATTAATTTTATTCACTCCCTTCTCCCTTGTCATGTGTCTTTTCAAGGGAACACCCCTCTCATTCATACCCCACTGTACAGGAGGTAGTCTTCTACACTACCATAGCCAGGGTCAAGGCGGTGTAAAACATGAGGGATTACCGTCAAGTCAGAATTCTTCTTGGGGCACAACAATCAAATTATAAGGTAAGATCTGGCAAAATGAAATACAGTAGGGCTGTCTAAAAAATCCTCAAACTCCTTACTCCTCTCCCTTGGTATAGTGATGGACACAAGCCCCCAAACCTCTACCCTTCTCTCCCCTCCTAGCTCTCACCTTGGTCCGAGACCTTTTCCTAAGGCTGCATACCTGCAACACAGTCTTTAAATGATGGTGGTAGGTTAATTTTAGATTTCTCTTCAAGTTATTTGGCTGGTGTGTGTGTGTGTGTTTTTTTATATTAAACTTTTAAACTGATCTATTATTTGTGATAGTAGTGGGTTTGGGTAGGATAATGAAGCTGAAATTCCTGAATACCTGAATACTGCCAAATACCTGAATTGTTCACTTGGGAACAGTAGCAGGAGGCTTTTCAGGACAGAGGTTTGGTTTTATCTTCTGTTTTAACTGTAATATTTGAAGAGTTTTGTACTTGAAATTAGTTCTGTGTGTTAAAAAATTACTACTTTGAGTTAAGAACTGTTACTTGGGCTGTGATATTGTAACTATTGGGGCTTGGGAACACTTGTTTGGCAGTGATAATTAGAGTGAAATTTAAATGTGATGTTTGCCCGGTTTTTTAAATACTGAAAAGCCACTGGGGGTTGGGATTGAAGGGCTGTGCATTTCTGTTTGTGACTGAAATTTGAAGCAACAGGAACTGGTGGGCCTGTGACATCATACGGTACCTGATGACTGCATACACACACTGTTAGTGGGACTGGACACACACTGGACTATATGTGTTTGTGAGACTTGGGAACTTTATTGGTGGGGTTGAAATTGGGTTTGTAATTAACTGCAGTCAGTATAGAGAGATACTGTATTCCAGGGGGAAGGGACTGAGAAAAGGGGTGTGTGCCATTATAAACAGAGAGGGACAAACAGGGTGGCCATATTCCACCATGGCAGGCATCTTCGGAAGGGTTGTAGGCTGCACAGGCTGTGGGATGGCAATAATTCTCAATTGGGCCTGGAGAGAGAGGGAGGCTGCCCACTCTGTAGACAGCTATCTTATATCAGGAATGAAGTATATTGGTTAAGGAGTAAGCTGGGGGAGTTGGGGGGGGTGTCCAAGGATAAGGTGTGTGGATATGGGCAGCAGAAGGGAGGGGCTGACGGGAGACTAGGGCAACGCTCAGAAATTACAGGATGTTATGTTACAGAAAGCAGGAGGGAGGATATTAGGGATTGAGGACCCTTAGATAGGGATGTTAATGCTAAGGGGAAAGCATACAGGGTAAACATTCCGAATATAAAGAGAGTAGAGGGGGGAGAGTCAGGAGGGGCTGTTGTGGGGAAGCCTAGAAGAGCAGACATTGAGAAGGGAGGGGCTGTTGTGGGGAAGCCTAAAAGAGCAGACTGTGGGAAGGGAGCTCCTAAGGAGAACAGAGCAAGAGGGGAGGAAGAGGAGCAGTCGGGGGAAACTCGGGTTACTTGATGGAGGCTGGCATAATGTGTTACAATAAATTTGAGCTACTAAGCAACCTAGAGGGGGAGGAATGGGTTGGTGGAAATGAGGAAACTGATACAGTGGCCGGGGGGAGGGAGTCGGATACCCATAGGGCATCACAGACCAGCAATGGAAAGGATAGAAATAGTCCCAGAGGGAGAAGGGGAAACATAAATGTTAAGCAGATGGGGGAGATGCAACATATTGCAGACATGAGGGAGGAGAGCACGACTGGAGAGAAACTGGGAGACAAGGAGGCAGGGGAGGGGCCCCGCTTCAGCAGGGGGTCTGTACCAAGGATGGGGCCCTAGGTAAAGGGGACCCACAGAGTGCCTCTGGAGGTAGGGGTACTATTACAAGGGGGGAGGATGGTGGTGTGGGGGAAGGAGAAACCATCAGGGCCAGGATAAATGGTTCAGATACGAGAGGGTTAAAGGGGACATCTATTCAGGGGGGTCTGAGTTAAGTGGGCAAAATAACAAGGCAGGCAGAAAGGGGAGGGTGACAAGGGGGTCTCTAATAAGGCAGGAAGACTCCCATGGAATTGAGATCATGAATAAAAAGGGGGGATGGGGGGTTGAGAGTGCATAGTGGAGGTAACCATAAGGATGATGGCGGTGTTAAGGTTCTATTATTGGGAGACTCGATGATTAGGGGTATCCAGTGGGAGGGACAGGGGGGTGGATGCCACAGCCAGGTGAAGGTAGTGAGTATCTCTGGGATGACAGTGCACAGAGCAAAGTTCATGGTGTACAAACTGGTTAGAGATTGTGGAGGAAAACTGGATTTCCTGGTGTATTTGGGAACTAACAATCTAGAGAGAAATAGCGTTTTGGAAATCCAAGCCAGGTTCCAAGAACTTGCCAGAGTCTGTCGGGATAATGGATGCAACATTTCCTCTTGAGATATTGCCAGTATCAAAGGCCTCAGTGGAGAAAAAATGAAGATCACAGAGGTTAATGACTGGCTCAGGAGTGGGGTGAGAGTGGGTTGGGTGTGTTAGGGAACTGGAAAGGAGTTTGGGAGGATAAGGGACTGTATGCCTAGGACAGGCTTCATCTTGCCCTGTTAGGGAAGGAAGTCCTTAAACAGGGATGGCTGACTACATTCAAGAGGTGGGGTTTAAACTTGTGGGGGGGATAAGGGAGGGGCTGACCAGAAACCATCTCCTCCGGATGAGGGAGTAGCCTTCAAACCCAAGGGGAGGGAAACAGACTAGAGGTGGAAGTTTCAGGAGAGCAGAGGGAGGATGGAAATATAAGGAACCTGGGTGGGGTTCGACAAAGGGATCAGGGATAAGGGTGGGGTGGTGTTAGTAAATGTCAGGAGCTTGGGAAACAAGTTGCCAGAGTTCCAGGCATGCTGTTCCGGAGGGTGGGTGGATGTGGCGGTCACGGAAATGTGGGTCAACAAAAACCATGACTGGGACCTAAACATGCGGGGGTACACTATGCTTAGGAAGGATAGAAAGGAGGGCAGAGGGGGTGGAGTGGCAATGTTCATTAGAGATGACATAGAAATTGCTAGGGTAGAAGAGGCAGAGGGAAACGTGGAGGCCTTATGGGTCACCTTACGATCCCCAGCAGGAGATAAGGTCAAGCTGGGTGTAGTATATAGGCTCCTTGGGATGAGTGATGTTCTGGAGGATGGTTTGCTGGACAATATCATTGCCCAGTGTGCACCAAAAGGGGAAGGAGTGGTGTTGATGGGCGACCTTAATATGCCAGGTACAAACTGGGGAACCATGTCCTCTAAGGTGGTCAAGGAGCAGAGGCTGCTGGACAGCTTCCAGGATGCGTTCTTAACACGGCATGTCTTGGACGTGGTTCTGGCAGATGGGGATCAGGTAAGGGACGTGGTTGTAGAGAATCCCCTGACTGGGAGCGACCACAATACTGTCTGGTTTCAAATAAGCATGGGGGGGGGATCTAGGACACTGGCAGTGGACTTTAAGGGGGCAGACTTTGTGGGCATGGGAAATATTCTCAAGGATCACTTGAAGGGGATTACATCAATGACAAATGTGG
Source organism: Neoceratodus forsteri (assembly GCA_016271365.2). Lineage (NCBI taxonomy): Eukaryota > Metazoa > Chordata > Ceratodontiformes > Ceratodontidae > Neoceratodus > Neoceratodus forsteri. The sequence continues at coordinate 1,093,305,036 of CM057459.1, forward strand.
AAAAGAGATGGGAGCTCATAAAACCGGGACTTCATGAGGCAGTCAGGACCTGCGCTAATGTGAAATGTAAGGGAGCAAGGTCACATAAACCATGCTGGTGGTCTAGTGAGGTTCAGGTAGCGGTCAGAGAAAAGAAGGTGGCCTACAGAAAATATGAAACAACAAGAGGGGATAGGGATAAGGAAATGTACCATCTTGCATCTAGAAAAGTCACCCGGATGTTGAGGCAGGCAAAGTCCAGTAAAGAGCAACGGCTAGCACAGTGGCTACATGGAGGGGAAAAGGGGTTCTTCCAGTACATTGGGGAGCGGAGAAAAACTAAGGGCCATCTCAGCAGATTGAGATCAGAAGGAGGGTGGGTGGAAGAGGCGAGGGACCAGGCAGAGGTATTAAACAAGTACTTCGCCTCTGTGTTCACTAGGGAGGGGGATGGGATATCTACAAAGCAAGGCATGATGGAGATAGAAATGGCAGTGAGTGGGATCAGGGGAGCAACAGAAATGGAGCAAGAGCGAGGGAGAGGTACCCCAGGGGTGTCACATCAGGATAAGGATAAAAAGGCCAGTAAGATGGAGGGGACGGATGATGCTATCTCCACTGAAAGGGTGTGGATAGCCCTCAAGGCCCTAAAGAAAGACAAATCTCCTGGGACAGATAGCATTCATCCGAGAGTACTATGGGAATTGGCGGACATACTGGCTGCACCCCTGGCGGAGCTCTTCAACAGGTCGCTTGAGACAGGGAGGGTACCTAGGGATTGGCGAGAGGCACATGTGGTGCCAATCCATAAAGGGGGGTCGAGGGAAGTACCAGGTAACTATAGACCCATCAGTTTGACCTCGGTGGTGGGAAAATTAATGTAGAGTATACTAAAGGAACGATTGGGGGTGTATTGGGAGGTGGGGGGTCTGGATAGTCGGCAACATGGGTTTGTGCCAGGTAGATCATGTCAAACCAATCTTGAGAAGTTCTATGAATGAGTAACATCAGAACTGGACAGGGGAAAGCCTGTGGATGTATTATTCTTGGACTTCAGCAAGGCGTTTGACTTTGTCCCCCACAATGGTCTGGTGGAGAAACTGATGGGGTTGGTAGTAGGCCCTTTGATGGTCAGATGGATTGAAAACTGGCTAGCTGGATGCACCCAGAGAGTAGTGGTCGGTGGGGAGCTCTCAAACCCTAGAGAGGTTGGTAGTGGGGTACCGCAGGGCTCGGTCCTGGGTCCGATCCTGTTTAATGCATACATATCGGACATCAGGGAGGGTATAGGGTGTGAAATGAGTCTCTTCGCTGATGACTCCAAGATGGGAGCAGTAGTTGAGGGGAAGAGGGGAGGTTGGCCCTGCAAGGGGACCTGGACACCGTGGAAAGCTGGGCTCACACATGGAAATTAAATTTCAATATCACCAAGTGCAAGGTGTTACATCTTGGGGAAACCCTAAACACAGGTACACCCTGGGAGGGGAGGTGCTGGAGGCCTCAATAGGGGAAAAAGACCTAGGGGTCATGGTGGATGCATGTATGAATAATTTGAGCAGTGCAGGAGAGAGGCTAGCAAGGCAAACAGGATGTTGGGCTGCATCGTAAGGGGGATCACCTGTAGGAGCAGGGAAGTGATTCTGCTGCTGCGCAATGGACTGGTTAGACCACACCTTGAGTACTGTGTACAGTACTGGAGACCACACTTGAAGAGGGACATACAGCTGCTGGAGAGGGTACAGAGGAGGGCAACTAAGATGATACGAGGACGAGGGGATTTGATGTATGAGGACAGACTCGAGGAGCTCTGCCTGTTTTCATTGGAGGAGAGGAGAGAGGGGGGGACATGATTGAGGTCTTCAAGTACCTCAAGGAATAAATAGGGTAAACATGGAGGGTCTTTAGACTAAAGCAGAGGTATCACCAGAGGCGTGGTTTGAAGCTGGAAGGTGGAAGGTGAGGGGAAGAGGAGGAGGTTTTCACTGAGAGGATGGTGGACCCTTGGAATGCACTTCCTGGCCGAGCTGGTTCAGAGATCCACAGTGGAGGGCTTCAAAAGAGGGTGGGACAGACACAGAAAGTGGATGTATCAGATGATGGCCTGGCCCAGGGGGGTTGGGATGGATGATAGGGGTTTTTGGAACACAAGGGGGGAAGGCCTCGGTACCCAACTAGGGATCTGAGGTTCGAGCAGACTCAATAGACCATAAGGCCTAATCTGCTGGCAATTAGTATGTTAGTATGTATTCAATGCATATTTGTTAAATACTTCATTGGTGTGTTTGCACACCCCTAATAAGCAGTAGGACTGTAAAAGATATATATTTTGTTGACAGTAATGATTTTAATACAGAATACCTAGCAGTTGAAAGAACATATATGCCATCATTAGTTGCCCTAAATCTATGACCATTGCTAATAGAATAATAATGTTGCTGTCATGGTAACAAGTTTCTTTAGTACTGTAAATCACCAATCAAAACTCTACACACATCAAAGTTAATGTTGTGATTTAAATAATACAGTAAGGCAAGGCATGTTTATTTAAAAGATGCCCAATCCCAGAGCTCTGGGCGCCGTACAAATTTTAAAAACATTTAACAAAATCATTCATAAAAATAAAATAATAAATCACGAACTATAAGATAAATCATACTCTAAACATCAAATGCTTGTGAGAATAGTAATGTCTTCAGGCGAACCTTAAAGACATCTATAGTGGGGGCCTCTCTGACCAAAGCTGGTAATGAGTTCCATAGAACGGGAGCTGCAACGCTAAAAGCTCTATCACCGGCTGATTTAAGCTTCATTCTAGGAACGGTCAGGAGGCTACCAGTGGAGGATCGAAGAGGATGGATAAAGGAAGTAGGTGTCAGGAGGACTAATAGGTAACCAGGGCCCTGTCCGTGTAGGGCCTTAAAGGTGAGAAGACCCACCTTAAAGAGGATTCTCCACCTGACTGGCAGCCAGTGCAATTCGCGCAATACCCATGTAATATGACAAAATTTAGGCTGCCCAGTCAATAACCGGGCAGCTGCATTTTGCACCAGCTGCAGTCTGTGGAGAAGTCCCCCAGTGACCCCGCGATAGAGCACATTACAGTAGTCCAGCCTAGATGTGACTAAGACATGTATCAAGGTAGGGAGGTCCAGAGGTGGAACAAGGGGCTTAATCCTGGCAATGTTTCTGAGATGGAAAAAACAGGTTTGAACCACGGAAGCTATTTGAGCCTCCATGGTCAGATTCCTGTCCAGAATCACTCCAAGATTATGCACCCAAGAGGAGGCCTTCAATGACACAGCTCCAAGAACAAGTCCAGTTGCTGAATCAGAGGCCATCCTATCACGAACTCTGTTCGACTCCACTACCAATACCTCCCTCTTGTTAGGGTTCAGTCGCAACCAGCTGGAAGCCATCCAGTCATTTATCTCGGTCAGACAGAAGTTTAGCACATCCACTGCGTTGGCTGTTCCTGGGGTGAAGGACAAATATAGCTGAGTATCATCGGTATTACAATGAAAACTCAAGCCATACTTCCTAATGATCCCCCCCCAAGGGCAGCACGTACACTGCGAACAACATTGGGGCCAGTACTGAACCCTGAGGGACTCCACAGGGAAGGAGACAGGGTATAGATGAGAAATTACCCATCATAACCTGTTGCCTCCTGTTGGTAAGAAAGGACTCAAACCAGTTGATGACAGTGTCGGTGAGTCCACACAACTCCCTGAGGCAGACAAGCAACACACAATGGTCCACAGTGTCAAATGCTGAAGAGAGGTCAAGGAGAACAAGAATTGTCCTGTCTCCTTGATCTCTAGCCCTGAGGAAATCATTCTGCACCTGAACAAGTGCAGTTTCTGTGCTATGTCTGGCCAGAAAAGCTGACTGGAAGGGATCATACATCTCGTGAGTCATGAGGTGCTCTTCCAATTGAAGCGCTACCACCTTCTCCACCACTTTCCCCAAAAATGGGAGATTGGAGATAGGATGGTAATTTGCCATGATCTCCGGGTCCAAAGAAGGTTTCTTTAAAAGGGGTCTCACCAGAGCCTCCTTCAAGTCATCCAGAAAGACTCCCTCAAGTAAGGAACACCGTACAATCACAGCAAACACCGGGCCAACAGAGTCAACGCATCTCATTAAGAAACGCGTTGGCACTGGGTCCAGTTCACAAAAGGTATGCTTCAAATTGACTGCCACCTTGATAACCTCACTCACTTCCACTGGTCTAAACTCCCCCCAACTTGGCGAAATGCACTCAGAGCACATTTGGCGACCACTGTCAGCTATAATATTGCTAGCTGAGGAAGCCTCCCGCCAGATCAAGGACACCCTGTCCGAGAAAAACCGAGCAAACTCCTCACAATCTTCGTTAGAAAAACCCCTTCCGGGCTGCAAACAGAGTGGATGAAGAAGTCTGTTTACAGTCCGGAGGAGTGAAGCTGGTCGGTTCTTCCCGGCAGCAATCTCCCTGGACAGGAACACTGCCTTCTTATGGTTGATTGCCTCCTGATATGCACAATAGTGCATACGCAGGAGCAGTTTGTCCACCTCTAGGTGGGACCTTCTCCAGCAGCGCTGTAGTCTCCGACCCGTCTTCTTCATCTCCCTGAGGTCCCCATCAAACCATGAAGACCTCAGATATGAAGTTCTGGGTCATACACGGACAGGTGCGAGGGAGTTGATGGTGTCAGAGAGCACCTTATTATAGGTGTTGACCCCTGCACCAACACCTCCGACGTATGCAGCACCCACACTTGATAATTTAACTGCCGCCAGAAAACCCTCAGGGATAAGACCCTGAAAAGGGTGACAGCTAATCATCTCAGCAGGGGAAGGGCTTATGGCAGGAGCCCCAAGCGTGAACTTCACCGTGCAATGATCGGACCAAGAAACCCGATCAATCCCGAGAACAGTGATCTCAAGCCCCAGTGAAAACACCAGGTCCAATATGTGGCCATCCTGATGGGTGGGTGCAGCAACGACCTGAGTCAATCCTAAAGAGGACATAACCTGCAAGAAATCACTGCTGCATCTTTGATCTCTATCATCCACCCAAACATTGAAATCCCCCAGAAAACACATCTGGGGATCCCATGTTCACCGCGATGAACTCGGCAGACTCCTGCAGGAAATTCCCCATCGGGCCAGAAGGACGATAGATGAGGAAAATCCTGCAGCCCGCGCCGAGACCACCGCGGATAGCCACACACTCAAAAGAACCTGGAGTTTCCACTGGGTGCACAGCGAAGGTCAGGCTGGATCTAAAGCAGATGGCTACACTGCCACCCCTGCAATTCACTCTGGGGCAGTGCACCACGGTATACCCGGGAGGGACTGCAGCCTCAAAAATGGGGCCTGCATTGTCACCCAACCAGCTCTCCGTAATGCAAGCCAGATCGACCGATGAAATCAAGGCAGCAATCATTGCCATCTTGTTTCTGATCGATCTGGCATTGCACAGCACTGCTGTCAGAGGATTGGAGGGTGGAGCAGCCCCTCAGGTTACCTGACCACTCGGTCTGTTGGACTCCCTTGGGATGGGCACCAACCACGTCTGGCCTCTCCTAGATGCCCGTCGTAACCAAGGGTGCCTCCTGGGCCTAACAATCTCTATCCTGCCATCACCCATACCCAGATCACCTCACTGCCAATAATCAGCATGACCCCCCACAATCCCTACTTCCTGACAGCGTCTAGCCGTAGTATCAGATACAGGAAGAGTACCTCATAAATGTTATGTCTCTCTTGTAGCATAAAATTCACAGACACATATTTAGCTGTAAACAATACTGTTTTACTTTCAGACTGAAAATGGCATAAATACTTCGAATTCAAGTTTAAGGTGGGAAAAGGATAAGCCAAGAAGGCTTGGTTAGCAAGTTCTTTGTTTATAACATTTTTAACAATATCCCTCAGGCACTGACTGCACTGTAGCAACAAACACTGTGTAGTAAGTTCTGGAATCAGTTTTTATTCATTGGACTTACTCCACTGATGTACTGATAAGGATTGTGTTTCAGTAACCCTACAGTTACTGTTGTGTTTTTTAAAATGGTGGCTATGTGTTAACCAATCCTTGCAAGCAATTTTTTTGGCTGTGTAATGCAATAAAATTAAAAAAAATATATAAATAAATGAAAAAAAACTAAATACTTAAACCAGTCTGAAACATAACAGTAGTAGCTACAACTTGACAGTGAACTTACAATGTTATGTATGCATGTTTATGTTACTGATGAAATAAAATAATATGTGCTAGTCTTTCAGTAAAACAATGCCATCTTGGTTTAAGAGCAGCTAGAAATCAGCTTTACACGGCTGTATATTACGTTCATTCTGTCAGTACTAGTTACCATTATAAATACTATAAAGCTTGTTATAAACCCTGATCTAAACAATCCATTACGGGCCTCCGCACTATGAAAATCAGTCTGAAACCAGATAGCAGAAATGAAGTGTCCTTAAACAGAAACAAACACATTGTTACATAATTTCCAAGCTGATGTTATATATAGAAACCTTATAGAAATGTTACTGTCATTCTTGTCCTCCATGCCCTTTGCTTTATTGAAGAGATAACACACTAAAGACAAGCTACTCCCTCAAAAAATTATTTATAGAGTTACTGCAGCTACTTCGAAAATAAAACTTTCAGGGCCTGATATTCAAGCAGCACTGGTACAAATGTGATTTGCATCAGTGCTCCTAGTGGGTCTGTATTCAGAGGCCCTAGGAATGCCCACAACCTGGCAGCACCAAGGAGCTAAAATACCATTGCACCTATGCAGATGAGGGGGTACCATCATGCATACTGGCGCAGCAGCCTTTAAAAAAGGTTTGTAGCAACGTTAAACAGCCCCCCAGCGGCACTGTTTACCACTACCACCAAAAACTACCTCTTAACTGGGCACTAAGCCCATGCCTACATGCCCCCAGCCCCCTGAAGGGAAGGTGGTTGCAATGCAGCCACCTGCCCCTATGCTGAGCTGCCCTCTCAATCCCAGCACATGACTAATATACATCTCTCTGGTGTCCAGTTGTTCCACCCACCCACCCCAGCTCCCCTAGTACATGTGTAATATATATCTTCCAGGTGTCTAGTAGGTTCCTTCAATCCCCAGTCCCCCAGTACATGTGTAATATACATTTTCCTGGTGCCCAGTGTTCTCTCCCTGATCCCCCAGTACATGTGTACTGTACATGTCCTCATGTCCAGAGGTTCCCCCATCCCCCTATCCCCCAGTATATAGAAACATAGAAACATAGAATCTGTCAGCATATAAGGACCATACAGCCCACCTAATCTGCCCATTTCCCTACTTGGTTTGGCAATCCCTACTCTTATCTGGACTGCCTTTCCTCTGCTCTGCTGTACAGCAGGGTGCCTTTATGCTTAAATGAGCAATGGACATCTCCTGGTGTCCAGTGCTTCCCCCCAACCCCTGATCTCCCAGTACATATGTAATATACATCTCCTGGTGTCCAGTGGTTCCCCAACCCACTTGATCTCCCAGTACATGTGTAATATACATCTCCTGGTGTTCACTGGTTCCCCACACCTCCCAATCTCCCAGTACATGAGTAATATACATCTCCCTCATGTCCAGTGGTGCTCCTACTCAATCCCCCAGTACACGTGTTGCATACATCTCCCTCAAGTCCAGTGGTTCCCCAACCCTCCCCATCCCCCAGTACATATGTACTGTACATCTCCTGGTGTCCAGTCATTCCCCCCACCTCCCAATCTCCCAATACATGAGTAATATACATCTCCCTCATGTCCAGTGGTGCTCCTACTCACCCCCCCAGTACACGTGTCGTATACATCTCCCTCATGTCCAATGCTTCCCCAACCCTCCCCATCCCCCAGTACATATGTACTATACATCTCCTGGTGTCCAGTGGGTATGCTCTCACCCCCTGATCCTCCAGTACATGAATAATATACATCTCCCTGCAGTCCAGTGGGTCCCCCAACCCCTGATCCCCCAGTACATGTGTAATATACATCTACTGGTATCCAGTGAGTTCCCTCATCCCTGCTCCCCCAGTACATGTGTAATATACATCTCCCTGTGTCCAGTGGTCCCACCCCCAATCCCAGTACATGAGTAATATACATCTCTCATATATGGAGTGGTGCCCCTGCCTAATCCCCCAGCACATGTGTAATATACTGTACCTCTCCCTGGTATCCAGTAGGTTCTCCCTACCCCTGATCCTCCAATACATGTGCAATGTACATCTCATGGTGCCCAGTGGGTTCTCTCCACCTCGATCCCTCAGTACATGAGTAATATACATCTTCTTGGAGTTCAGTGGTTCTCCCAACCCCACAATCCCTCAGTACATCTGTACTATACATCTTCCTGGTGTCCAGTCAGTTCCCTCAGCCCCTGATTCCCCAGTACATCTGTACTATACATCTCCTGGTGTCCAGTGGGTTCCCCCAACCCCAATCCCCCAGTACATCTGTAATATACATCTTTCTGGTGTCCAATGGTTCCTCCCACCCCTGGTCTCCCAGAACATGTGTAATATAGATCACCTAGTGTCCAGTGTGTTCCCCTACCCCTTGATACCCGGTAGATGTGTAATATACATCTTGCTGGTGTCCAGTGGGTTCCCCCCACCCTGATCCCTCAGTACTTGTGTAATATACATCTCCTGGTGTCCAGTGGTTCCCCAACCCACTTGATCTCCAAGTACATGTGTAATATACATCTCCTGGTGTCCACTGGTTCCCCACACCTCTCAATCTCCCAGTACATGAGTAATATAGATCTCCCTCATGTCCAGTGGTGCTCCTACTCAATCCCCCAGTACACATGTTGCATACATCTCCCTCAAGTCCAGTGGTTCCCCAACCCTCCCCATCCCCCAGTACAAATGTACTATACATCTCCTGGTGTCCAGTGGTTCCCCCCATCTCCCAATCTCCCAATACATGAGTAATATACATCTCCCTCATGTCCAGTGGTGCTCCTACTCAACCCCCCAGTACACATGTCGTATACATCTCCCTCATGTCCAATGCTTCCCCAACTCTCCCCATCCCCCAGTACATATGTACTATACATCTCCTGGTGTCCAGTGGGTACGCTGTCATCCCCTGATCCTCCAGTACATGAGTAATATACATCTCCCTGCAGTCCAGTGGGTCTCCCACCCCCTTATCCCCCAGTACATGTGTAATATACTGTACATCTACTGGTATCCAGTGAGTTCCCTCATCCCTGCTCCCCCAGTACATGTGTAATATACATCTCCCTGTGTCCAGTGGTCCCACACCCCCAATCCCCCAGTACATGAGTAATATACATCTCCTTCGTATGGAGTGGTGCCCCCGCCTAATCCCCCAGCACATGTGTAATATACTGTACCTCTCCCTGGTATTCAGTGGGTTCTCCCTACCCCTGATCCTCCAATACATGTGCAATGTACATCTCATGGTGCCCAGTGGGTTCTCTCCACCTCGATCCCTCAGTACATGAGTAATATACATCTTCTTGGTGTCCAGTGGTTCTCTCAACCCCCCAATCCCTCAGTACATCTGTAATATACATCTTCCTGGTGTCCAGTCAGTTCCCTCAGCCCCTGATTCCCCAGTACATCTGTACTATACATCTCCTGGTTTCCAGTGGGTTCCCCCACCCCCAATCCCCCAGTACATCTGTAATATACATCTTTCTGGTGTCCAGTGGATCCTCCCACCCCTGATCTCCCAGAACATGTGTAATATACATCACCTAGTGTCCAGTGTGTTCCCCTACCCCTTGATACCTAGTAGATGTGTAATATACATCTTCCTGGTGTCCAGTGGGTTCCCCCCACCCTGATCCCTCAGTACTTGTGTAATATACATCTCCTGGTGTCCAGTGGGTTCCCCCAACCCTTGATTCCCAGTACATGTGTAATATACATCTGGTGTCCAGTGGTTCTCCCCAATCCACCAGTACATGAGTAATATACATCTCCTGGTGTCCACTGGTTTCCCTCACCCCCTGATCCCACAGTATGTGTGTAATATATATCTCCTGGTGTCCAGTGGTTTTCCTCACCCCCTGATCCCACAGTACATGTGTAATATACATCTCCTGGTGTCCAGTGGTTCCCCAACCCACCTGACCGCCCAGTACATGTGTAATATGCATCTTCTACATGTCCAGTGGTTCCTTTTAACCCCCAATCCCCCAGTATACAGTATGTGCAATATACACCTCCTGGTGTCCAGTGCTTCCTCCCCGATTTCCCAGTACATATGTAATGTACATCTTCCTCATGTCCAGAGGTTCCCCCATCCCCCTATCCCCCAGTATATAGAAACATAGAAACATAGAATCTGTCAGCAGATAAGGACTATACAGCCCACCTAATCTGCCCATTTCCCTACTTGGTTTGGCAATCCCTACTCTTACTTGGACTGCCTTTCCTCTGCTCTGCTGTACAGCAGGGTGCCTTTATGTTTAAATGAGCAATAGACATCTCCTGGTGTCCAGTGGTTCCCCCCAACCCCTGATCTCCCAGTACATGTGTAATATACATCTCCTGGTGTCTAGTAGTTCCCCAACCCACTTGATCTCCCAGTACATGTGTAATATACATCTCCTGGTGTCCAGTGGTTCCCCCCACCTCCCAATCTCCCAGTACATGAGTAATATACATCTCCCTCATGTCCAGTGGTGCTCCTACTCAATCCCCCAGTACACGTGTCGCATACATCTCCCTCATGTCCAGTGGTTCCCCAACCCTCCCATCCCCAGTACATATGTACTATACATCTCCTGGTGTTCAGTGGTTCCCCCCACCTCCCGATCTCTCAGTACATGAGTAATATACATCTCCCTCATGTCCAGTGGTGCTCCTACTCAACTCCCCAGTACACGTGTCGTATACATCTCCCTCATGTCCAATGCTTCCCCAACCCTCCCCATCCCCCAGTACATATGTACTATATATCTCCTGGTGCCCAGTGGGTATGCTTTCACCCCCGATCCTCCAGTACATGAGTAATATACATTTCCCTGCAGTCCAGTGGGTCCCCCAACCCCTGATCCCCCAGTACATGTATAATATACATATACTGGTATCCAGTGAGTTCCCTCATCCCTGCTCCCCCAGTACATGTGTAATATACATCTCCCTGTGTCCAGTGGTTCCACCCCCCCAATCCCCCAGCACATGAGTAATATACATCTCCCTGGTATGGAGTGGTGCCCCCGCCTAATCCCCCAGCACATGTGTAATATGCTGTACCTCTCCCTGGTATCCAGTGGGTTCTCCCTACCCCTGATCCTCCAAGACATGTGCAATGTACATCTCATGGTGTCCAGTGGGTTCTCTCCACCTCGATCCCCCAGTACATGAGTAATATACATCTTCTTGGTGTCCAGTGTTTCTCCCAACCCCACAATCCCTCAGTACATCTGTACTATACATCTTCCTGGTGTCCAGTCAGTTCCCTCAACCCCTGATCCCCTAGTACATCTGTAATATGCATCTTCTGGTGTCCAGTGGGTTCCCCCAACCCCGATCCCCCAGTACATCTGTAATATACATCTTCCTGGTGTCCAGTGGATCTGCCCACCCCTGATCTCCCAGAACATGTGTAATATACATCAGCTAGTGTCCAGTGTGTTCCCCTATCACTTGATACCCAGTATGTGTGTAATATACATCTTGCTGGTGTCCAGTGGGTTCCCCCCAACCTGATCCCCCAGTGCTTGTATAATATACATCTCCTGGTGTCCAGTGGGTTCCCCCCAACCCCTGATCCCCCAGTACATGGGTAAAATACATCTTCCTGGTGTCCAGTGGGTTCCTCCACTCCCTGATCCCCCCAGTACATGTGTAATATACATCTTCTGGTGTCCAGTGGGTTCCTCCACCCCCTGATCCCCAGTACATGTGTAATATACATCTCCTGGTGTCTAGTGGGTTTCCCCATCCCCAATAATCCAGAACATGTGTAATATACATCTTCTTCATGTCCGGTGGTTTACCCAACACCCCATGTCCCCAGAACATGTGTAGTATAATCTCTCTGGCATCCAGTGGTTCACCCAGCCCCTAGTTCATGAGTAATATACATTTCTCAAGTGGTCCAGTGGTTCCCCCACCCCCCCAAGATGCACATCCCCCACCCAACCTGCCTGATCACTTCCCTGCAGTACCTCTCATCTCAGTGTCCAGTGCTCACAGCTACATACTGCAACCAGCACAGCCCTCCTATCAACCCCATACCAACTGCCAAATGGGCTGTCAGTAAGCGCCCGTATTGTTTTAACTTGTTCAACAGTATGTACGCTACATATTACATGTGCCTCTATCTGGTCTGGTCTGACATGATGGTCGTACACACTTTGGAAGTACTTTGGTGTGTTAGTGTCCTCCCACTTTTGCAAGATGGTACTGCCCAGGTTGCCATGTCTACATGCACGTTGGTGGGACACGGCAGTCCCACAGTTACTTCAATTATTTTTCTCCTACGGTCCATACTGTGACTACTGGACCAGTGAAAGCTTTTCCATAGTTTTTTTGCATGTGGAATTTGAACTATTTTTCTCTGTGTAGATAACTTTTTGGGAGCTTTTTTTGTTCACTGTGTTTGTATGTGACTAAAGAATCTATGATAGCTGGTCGACACATTCATTGTTGACCAACGTTACAGCAACACCTTTATGTCAACCGCATTTGTAGTCAGCATAAAGCCTGTGATTTCAGACTGTGTTTTCTTCGGGGGGGGGGCTTGGCCCCCCAAATCTCCCATGTGGGAGACTGTGTCCTCCTCGCCTCCTGTAATTAAAGTAATTAACTCCAAGTCAGAGCTGATTCAGGGAGAGGGTGCAAGACCTCCAGAAAGCTGTGCTGGGGTCCTGCGCTGACACTACAGTGACCTGTCGCTGTTGTCATTGTAGTGTCAGTCATGGTAAAGTTGTCGCCATAGTGATGGCATACGATGACCGAATATAGCATTTGTTCATCATTGTTGGTGCAGAAAGAGGCTGTATCATGAGGTCACGCTCACTCATGAATAGTTTGTGTGGTATTTGGGCCTAGTCCACAAAAAAAGTCTCTTCACATCAACATTGGTGGGATTTTTAACCTGAAAAATTTGATAGCAACACATGATCCTGCCAGGTTGCCAATTCCACTATTGCCACCTTGGCAAAACAGGTGGGTTCAACCTCTACAGAGTTAGAGCCCTGTCCTGCAACAGGATCAGATCAGATAAAGGTGCCAAAGCCTCTAACTTGCACTTTCTGAAACCACATTGATGAGCTTTCTTGCTGTCATTGCTGTTCTAGGTGTAGTTTTGGCAAAATGCCCTGATTTGATAAAAAGATTGCTGCTTTCTCTGTGTCAGATTGTTCCTCAGCTGCCACCTCAAGTACTTTTAGACAGGCGTACCGGCCTAATGTTTCGATTTATGATGTAGAGGTTGGTATCTCTGCAGATTCCTGTGTAGATAGACCTCACCTTTCAGAATTTGCTTATTACCCCTGAGAAAATTGGTGGATGGCCCCACAAGGGGCCTATTTCTGATTTTGGACATTGTGGGCCCTCTGGGCCCTGTAACTCGGCCTAGGAATGCCTGATTTAAAATTCCAAGGTATCATTTTCTACATTTATTGCCATGCCAAGCTGGATGGAACAACTTAGAAAATCCAAAATGGCCACCAAAATCCAATATGGCCACCATATCGCTAGTAAATACTTGATTCCCTAATAATTTCCAAATCCCTAGCTTCCAAGATACCGATTATCAATGATTCATGAGCATCTATATATTGAACATTTATTCATGAACATTTATGACATCTATATATTGTTTTGAGGCTCCCTGTTAGATACAAGACCAAATGCATACATTAATACTACATAAAACAATTGAATTCACGAGGCAATTTACTGATCAAATAGTTTGAAGTACGTACAGTAATGCTTAAAATCTAAATGCTGTATGTGCTGATTTGTTGTTTAGAATTAAGTAATTTTATCAACGATTTGACCCAACACTATGAAAATTTTGGGTCAACAGTCCACATTGGTTGTAATGTCCAGTTTTGTAGTCATTATATTGGAGTCCACTCTGGATCTGAACTGTCACATTCACTCCCGAAGTTTGAAGATTTGTCTGCAGAATGTTTGTTCATTGGCTGCCGATGTGTCATTTTCAGTGTCATCATCTCCTGTACAATCAGTCATTGGTGCTGTGGTTGAAGGTTTTTGTTTGGTCTTCTGTGTGTGTCTTTGAGGTGTTGACTCGCCTTTGTCATCTGCCTTATCTCCGTCAGCTGCACATCGTCGGCCAGCTAACCTGCTGCCCTTTCTTCTGCGACATAGGACGTCAGGTAACTGAAACCCAGTGAACCACACAGGTTTCAGCATTTCATCCTCTCATTTCCATCCTGACAAACAAGGGTCAACTTTCAGGGTTTCTGGCTCTGTGCAGTGGTGCCAATAGTAGGCTACAAGATTTGCTCTCTTTATGTGCTGACATAGGCTCGCTGGGTCTGGTGGAATCATTTGCATAGTCTTCACTATCTGGTTATTGTATTGAGTTACTCGTGTGTCTACCAGATCCTCTCCTCCTGTATCATTGTACATGCAGTGTTGAATGAAGTTCTTGACGTTTTGTTCAGTGTCTTGTGAAGCATATGTGCTTCCCCAAGCCCTGAAAGAAGATTTATTCTTTCTTCGACCCTGTGCGAACGTTGAAAGATTAATTTCTTTGATATCTTGTAGAAGTAACTCCCTGCACCACATCCAGAGACAGCGTGGTATGTTGGCAAATTGAGACTTGCAGCATGTCCAATGTGATTGTATATAGATCCTATGTTTACAAATACATCGGGGTTGATTTGGAGCATCCATGGTGAATCTGGAAGGGTCTTTGTGAAAGTGTAACCCATCAGGACAAGGATGTCTGTATCTTTGGCTCAGATGACAACTGAGCCTTTAGCAAGAGCACAATGCAGCACTATCCTTGTATCTGCTTCCTTATGGTTGCAGGAAAACAAGAATTCTTCTGAATCTGGGTATACAGTTACTTACTTCTGCTAGTGTTGATAGTAAGCAGGTATTGTAAGTTTCTTCTGACACCCTGTTGCCTAACATACTCAATAAAGGGCTGTATGAGATCTGTTTTGTTGTCCTTGTTGTGATGGTACTGCTGATACACCTTTCCCTGCAGCATCTCTTGAGAATCTGATCCCATGTGAAGTTGCATTCCTCCTGTACCTACCACTCGCTCAGCTCATTCTTGCTGTTTCACAGAGAACTCCTGATCATCCTTATAATTATCAAAAATGATGATGACTTTCACTGGGTTTGCTGTAGATGGAGGTGTGAATGTGGCAAGAAGTGCTTTCCAAAGGCTGTCCCATGTATGCTATGCAGGAACTGCTCTGACCATTGCCATGGTGTCATATATGTACACTGAGCGTAATGGAGATGGAGAAGAACTTAGAGCTTCTGCTTCATTGATGAAATAATTTCTTAAGACATGTTTGGTATTAGGTTTGTAGAGGTTTCCATCCAGAGTTGCTGTTGCAAGAGGAGATATTGTGAGCGGATGGGAAAACGCATCTTTTTTGTCGGGGCACTTTGCAACAATGATACCGAGAGCATGACGGTCTTCTGTCAAGACTGAGTCCGCTTTGGGTTTCTTTTTCTTCTTGTCCATTCCTGTGGAAATTCCATTGCATTTAATGGACTTGAAGAAACCAACTTCCTTGATAGGAGGCGGTTGTTTATAAATGCACTCAACATAACTTCCCCTGTAGCCCTTGACTGCAAAAGGCCCACTACTATTGCCGGCAGTATTTCAATGCCCATTGCGATGTGTCATGCTACACCCTGACATGGATCTGAATATGCATGAAGTTTCTTCACTAGCTCTTTCCCTTGACCATCATGTTTCTTCATGGCACCATATGTCAACTCGTTGTGTGTGGCCAATGTTTTCAGAAGCATATTCTCCTTCAGCGACAAACAAATTTTAGCTAGCTTGTAGTAATTCAAAACGAAGTCGCTAGCAGCTTCCTCAGATGTACTGTAACCACCTCTCATGGGTCCAACCCTCACCTTAACCTCTCTATTGATTGAGACCTCAGTCACTTGGTTGATAGGTATCGTGGAGAACGCCTCACCGGACAGACTAGCCCCAGTGCCATATTCCTGCTGTTCATTGTATGCATTCTCATTGATAGTTTTCAGATTGATGAGGTCTACATGATGCCACGTCAAATACCGAGAGTAGTTTTGATGGTTGAATGCAAACAGTAAAGGTAGAATATCTTGTTGAGCCTGCAGATGCAAGTTCAGATTCTTGTCTCTGTATGCGGTGACCTGGGTGAGAAGAGAGCTGGTGTCACCAATGTAGCCTGTCACCCACTGTCTCATGGTGCCAGAGGTTTCCAGCATTCGTGACTGCACTTCAGGGAAAGATTCATCCAAGAGGACAAAACTCAGGGATTCTGCCAATACAGATCTTCTCATGTTGATGAGCTTTTCTCGTAGTCCATCGGTTAGTGAGCCATTAATCTTGGATCCCATGAATCATAGGAGAACCTCAAGGGCCTGTTTATGTAACCTCATCGATCTAGAATAGTGGCATCTTTCCAAGGCCTGGTCAACAGATCCATGCACTATTATCCCCACCTGAACTCACCAGTCATGAAGTCCCATAGCACCGTATTGCTTGTAGAGGATCTTCTGCCTCTCCATCAGTTCATGAAATCTTCCCATCAAATTAACCACTTTTGTATATTTTTCTTCTTTCTACATTATTTGTGCAATCTTGTAGAAAACTGCATGATCACTATGACTGAAGATGTGGTCAATTTGTAGGTCATCTGTTAGATCCGTGAGAAAGCCAAGGTAATATTTGCAAACTGCATCATCTGGTTCATGTGGTATAATGGACAGGAAATCAATTTTGTATTTGAAGGTAGTGGTCGATGTTGCTTTTTTATTGAAAGTTGTCCATGAACCTAGGACTGGAAGATATTCATCTTCTCTGGAAGATTCTATGCTTGCTGCCAGATCCCAAATACAATCTGTGCGTAAAATGAAGATCAAGCTCAGTCCTTCTTTTATCCTCATCATAGGATGGGATGATCAGTGGGGGGGGGGGTTTTCTTTCCTATTTTATAATCCCCATAGTCAATAGGTTCTGAGCTCTCAAATGTTTCCTGGACTTCTCTTGTTGAGCTGCTTGGAATATTCTGTTCTTGTGATGGCAAATTGCAGATGACAGCAGGACGTGAAATTTGGGGTACGTAAATCATTGAGTTAGTGCCATGTGTTGTTGAGACTCCTGTAAATGTCTGCTGCTTGCCATCTGAGTTATCAATTGTGACATGAGTTGGCTGTCCAGGCAGAATCGTGTGAGGGGCTTCTCCCCCCCCCAGATTTACTATCATGGGCCAATTTCTTGTTTTGTCTTCTGATGTCTGGTTAAGAAATACCAAACCCCAAATGATGTAGAAGATTGACTGCTTCTTTACTTTCAGTGAGACGATGAATGACCATGGATAGAACTATCGACTTTGGAGGATATTCTCCGGTAATGAGGCATTGCCAGTTACTAGCAGTGGACCATATCTTGGTCAGGGCTAGCCTTAAGGATAGGTGAACTAGGTGGTTGCCTAGGGCGCCATGTAGCAGGGGGCACCAATGACCCTTATGACATGAACAGTTAAATATATATATTTTTGTTTCCCTTTTTTTTTTTCCTGAGCACAGACTACGGCAATTTTTAAAAGCTATCAAATCTGATATGTTCCCGGGGGAACGGGGGCAGCATGTCTGTGTATGTTGTGACTGTCTGTCAGTCCCCTCTCCGCCATGCAACATGACCAAAGCCAAAATCCAGTCAGCATGGCATGAAGCTGAGGACCCAGCCACCCCAGCACAGCAGCCAGTCAATTAAATTCACAGACTGCAGTCAGAGAGGTGGACCGGGTGGGCAGCAGTCACGTCTGTCTATGACTCCGTTGCCATTGCCCCTCCCTACTAGAGTGCACCAGCCACTCATGCCACCAGAAACCCAACCATTGTGCTTGTGTGCACTGATTCCTCCTCAGCACCCTGGCAGGCTGGGATCCTCAATCGATGATGATTGTCGACGTGCCGTGTGGAGTGTCGGTTAAGTTGGACAGTCAGACCCGTGTAATTAAGTCCAGGGCAAGGCCAGGCCAGCAGCCACAACCAGGAAGGCTCATCCAATCCACCACATCATCCATGCCCAGGACTGGAGGAGGAGGAGGAAGAGGAGGAGGAGAGAACTAGTCAATGACTGGAGCTAGTGGTTATGTTTTTTCCTTTTTTTCCCCCCAAGGTGTTTAGCTGTATAGATTGAGTAAGGTGGGGGAGTGTCTGTCATCCTGCAGACAGTGCTTGAGCCTGGCTGTTGGACATGGATGGAGGCAACTTTTAGGAGGATGTGCAGGATAAGGGTGGTGATCACAAGCACCAGCATTTTGGTTCAGTGAGCGCTGCCCAGCTAGGGTGTGGCAGCGAGGCAAGGACTGTGTATCTGGTTGAGGGCCACCCAAATGGGAGAGACTGCAGAGTTAGCCTATACACCTAGTGATAGGACAGGGAGAAGGGGGTTGTACCCAGGTGTAGCAAGTGCCAGAAGGAGGATGAATGCGGGCTTCAACCTGGGGGAAGGGTATTCAACTACAGTCTGATCTGTATGGGCAGAACACTGGACCACCATTGACAGCTTTTATGTGTGTCAATGGGTGATCATGGGAGGCGAGAGAAGCTATTGGACACCAGGGATAAACATGACAGAATGGGTGACCAGGGGTGGGATTGCCATTAGACACAAGGGAAATCATCACATGAAATGGAATGGGTTATCAAGAGTGGGGTGGGTGCGACTATACACTAGGGGTAATTGGGGTGAGATGAAGACTGAAAAAGAAAAATTGGGGTGGGGCACCACTGGCAAGTTCACCTAGGGGAGCCATATACCCTAAGGCTGGCCCTGATCTTGGTAGCTTGAATTTCTTTTGGGATGATGGCATAACCTAGAGCATTAATCTTCTTAGAAGGGCCTATAGAAAGAGCTATCGCATTGAAGATTTCCGGAATGGGTTCATAATTATCAAGCTAAGAAAGCAACTCTTCGTATGCCATAGGAAATTGCGGTGACTCAATTTGTCTACCTTTTCATTTCCAATTGATCATCTTTGTAAATGCCTTGGTGATGTCACTATCTCTGAGCCCAGCTCCTCTCAAGGTTGCCAAAGAATAATCAAGTGGGTTTACTTTTGTTGAGTGAAGAATGAGAGAATTCCTGTGTATCCCCTTCCCCGCAGTAAAACTAATCTCCGAATTCATTGCTAATATGATTCTTCAACTGAAATGTGTGATTTATTCCTGCATCTTGTTTGCATCCATGGAACTCTTAGAGGTTATGAAGACCCTCCAGTAACTCTGGGAGTATATAACAGCATTTCTGCTCAACAACCTTTCTTCTCACGAGTTGAAGAAACTCCGTTTCAGCACTCTTTGTACGAATGCTTTCCAATCCTCCTGGTGTTTGTCTCTCTCATTTACCGACGTAGATGAAAGTGTTGTAACAACTTTGATGGTATTTGACATTCGCAGCAAAGATGTCAACACTGGCAGTAGCGACCTTCAAATGTTTGGCTGCACCAGACAAAAGAGCATCATCTGAATTTTCATTGCGTAATATGCTTTTGTGCAATGTAATCTTTCCATCTTAAAGTTCAACTCTTGGGAGTTTTTCTTCCGTATTTCCTCTCTTTTTCCTTTTCTGATCACAGATGAAGTAGGTCTCATACTTCTTAAATTCCAACAATTTCCTTTTACATCAAGTTACATGGACTGCTTCACTGCTACCGGACGTTGGTGGGTCGGGTATGCCAGAGAATTCAGCTTTAGAAGATTGATCCAAAGAAAGTTGCTTCATTGAGTTGGTGTTTAATTTCCTTTCACTGGTGAAATTTTGGTGACACCTTATATGAACGGGTAGGCCTGTTTCTCCAGGGCTGGGAAGTTGGTCACGGATTTTATTCCATACTGAGTTGACGCTTCTGGCATACTTGGAAGTTGGTTTTGTGACTGACCATTTCTCTGCAAAAGCCTTGATGGTATTCAGCCAATTCTCTCCTAATATTTGTTGCAGTTCCGTATCTCTAATTTGGTTCTCACAAAGAACACAGGTAAGTAAATCTGATGGACTGACCAATCCAACAGGTACAGCTAGAGGGCTATCCATGTTTCTGAAACAGAAACAGAAATTAAAATTAAAAACTAGAAGCTAGAAATACAAACTAAACAGGTGTACAACATACATGAACATGCCATACAACCCTGTGACCAAAGTTGCAAATTCTCACAGAGTGAATGCAATTTTGGGTCAACGGCACAAACAAGCAGATTGATGCATTATGCATCATTTATTTATATTTATATTCTATTATATTAATTTAATACATGCTTGTATTAAATGTAATAATAATAAACTCCCCATTTATGAATCATTGATAATCGGTATCTTGGAAGCTAGGGATTTGGAAATTATTAGCGAATCAAGTATTTACTAGTGATATGGTGGCCATTTGGTGGCCATTTTGGATTTTCTAAGTTGTTCCATCCAACTTGGCATGGCAATGAATGTAGAAAATGACACCTTGGAATGGTAAACTGGGCATTTCTAGGCTGAGCTATGGGGCCTGGAGGGCCCACAACATCCAAAATCAGAAATAGGCCCCCTGAGGGGCCATCCACCAATTTTCTCAGGGGTAACAAGCAAATTCTGAAAGATGAGGTCTGTCTACACGGGAATCTGCAGAGATACCAACCTCTGTATTGTAATCGAAAGATTAGGCTGATACACCTGTCTATATAAGACGGACCTGCTGTCTCTCTCCCCCCCCCAACTTCTAGGGCCAGTGACCCCCTACCCCTTCTCTTAAAGGAGGAGGAAGAGAATAAGTTGTGTAGTCCAACCCTCCTGGAAGAGGAACATAATTTGTTGAGGATGGAGACCTTCTGGGACTGAATTATATGGCTGGCTTCACTGTGTCCTTTGTAGCATAAAGTTGGTCCAGAATTCACTGCGACAGATCCAGGAGATGTCAGTGGTCATTCCTTCCTTTCATGCATACTGTTTGTTAGGATGCAATTCAGACTGCCTGACACAGGCCCAGCACCCTGCCAGTGTTCCCTAGGAAAGCAAACAAACAGTATATGACTCCTAGATACTGAGAACCAAAGCAGCATTTGGAGAGGTATGAGCTGTATTGTCAGCAGCATGCCTGATGACCTGTAAAAACAGAAGCCATGAACCCTACATCTTAGGGCCCTGATGTAGGGAAGCATGTTGAGATCAATGTATAATGGCTCTGAGGCTACAACTGGGGCTGCTGCCACTGAGATTGGTTCAAGGCATCTTTCCTGGCTCTGCAACGTAAGTTTTTCCCAGGAAGTATTGCAGTGGGTTCTGAATGCTGCTATTAAGAGTACCAAACTCTTCAGACCTGATGTTGAAGTTATTCTTATTGATCTGAAGACCTCAAAGAAGTCTTCTACAACTATTTGGTCCCTGATGTCACATGATTTTGAGCATATCTGTGGTAGAGGCTTCTTTCACACGAGACTGTGCATCCACTCTCCCTGTGGTTGGGGATGAGGTTTTGCAGCCCAGCAGCAAATGCAGCAGCAGTTCATAAGGACTCCCTACAAGACCCCCAAGGGACAGGGGAAAGAGGGCAGCCAGTCACCCCTTCACCCTTCTCCCTTCTACTGCCACCAGATCCCAGGGCAGGATCCCGGGTGGGGGGCAGGATTTCTTTGTTACTTGATGCACTAGCAAGTGGAGACTACAGACAGATGGATCCTGTATATCATCCAGAGTGGATATGCCCTGTATTTGGTGTCATAAGCCACAGTGACCCCTTCAAGACCCTGTCATTACTCCCTCAAGCACCTTACCATCCGTGGGGGAGGGGTGCAGTCATTGCCACACAAAAAGGCATTCAGCCAGTCCCCTGAACAGAAATCATCTTGACGGTTCTACTCTGGGTTGTCTCCTGGAGCCCAAGAATCCCAGGGGTTTCTGGAATTTTCTGGATCTCAGCAGGCACAACGAGCATGACATGGATAAAAAGTTCAGCACGCTGTCTTGGGAGTTCCTTTCCTTTCCTTTCTCCTTCCAGAAGCGTACACTCTGGATATGTAGAACACCTGCCTGCACATATAAAGCAGAAGGTGCCAAAGGCAGTTCCTCAGGTTTAGCCACTAGAACAGCATTAGTAATTTTCAAATTGCCCTTTGGGATGTCATTGGTGCCTCATGTCTTTAACTACTACTTTGCTGTGGTGGCCGCAGCACTATGCCAGGTGATGCTGTATGCCATCTCATATCTGGATGACTGGCTCCTGAAAAGAATTTCAGTAGCCTGGTTGGAATACAATTTCCACCATACCAGACAACTGCTAGATAGTCTGGGGGTGCTGGTCAATGTGGCAAAGTCTGTTCTGATTCCTTCTCCAGTACATAGGGGCAGTCCTGGACATGATCCTAGTGCGGGCATTCCTTCCTGGTGAAAAGACCCCAGCCTTGGTGGCACACAGCAATTGTGTTTCAGCCCGTGTTATGCTCTACCTGCTGAGTCTCATGCGGCCTTCATAATAATGGGCCCTCTGGCCCAGCCCACCTGTGTATGAGGGCTTCTCAATGGTTGCTGCAGGCAAAGTGATCTCAGGCGTCTCAGCTTTTAGTCTACTTAATTACTGTTTGAGCCCCTATAGGATGCTCTACTGTGGTATCAGAACAGGGATCACCTGCTTGTGTTTTTTTTCTTTCTGCAATTTGAGCCATAGATGATCCTCACCATGAATGCCTCCAACTAGGGGTGGGGCACCCACTTGGATTCTCCCCAGTCCCAGGGCTCCTGTGCTAGAAATAAGTGTGGTTCTATGTGGACACTAGGCCCTAGCAACCCAGGTTCAGTGGACATCTCTTATGGTTCAGTCAGACAATCAGAGTGTGGTGTATTACATGAACAAACAAGGCAGCAAATGTTCCTTACTTCTGTGCAAGGTGTGTGTGGGACTGGGAAGTGTCCCCACTGGTCAAGCTTCTTACTGTCCATGATGCAGATGCACTAAATGTCCTGGCAGACAACCTCAGTCAGCCAGTCAGTGGTTCTGCCCCATGTGTGGGAGTTCAGTAAGTCCTTAACCAACCAACTGTTTGACATGCGGGAAGGCCCAAGTTGGACCTTTTTACATGTCCACACAATGCAAAACTGCCACTTTTTGCTCCTCCAGTCCCTGCGTCTCCTTGCCTGGCTCCTGGGGATGTAGAGGTCTCCAGGTTAGGGATACAGTCACGGTCTCAGCTATTCTACTTGCTTCTGGAAAAACTTCCACAAGATACACCTACTCCCTGAGATAAAAGTGTTTCACTGTGTGGTGCCAGGCAATGTCCCTGGACCCCTTTACTTGCTCTGTGCAGAGGGTGCTGGACTACCTCCTGACTATCATAGTCTGGATTACAGTATCCCTTAGTGAAGGGTCACTTGTCAACCTTTATGGCTTTCCATACCCATACTCAGTATTGGACTGGCCTAGCTTGGCTGTGTTCTGCAGGTTCCTGAATGGTCTGTTGCTGTAACCCCTCCAGTCTGCAATCTTGCTCCAGTTTAATACCTGAACCTTGTGCTTAAATGCTTAATTAAAATCCCTTTCCTGTATCTTCCTGTGACAAGAAGTATCTGTCCAGGAATGTGTTATTCCTTGTGGCTATTGCCTTGGCCAGGAACTACAGGACCCTGTTTATGACTCCCGGTTTTGCTATTTCACAGGGTAGGGTGGTATCTGATATCGCATTGAATCAGTCCATTGAGTTCCCTATGTTCTTTCCTTCTTCTTAGAACTAGGGTGAAGTGCTGTTGCACTCTCTGAACATCTACATGATACTCTGGTACTATCTGGACCGTACCAAGGACTGTGCCCAGTCCTCACAACTCTTTATTTCCTTTGACCTTGGCAGCAGGTGTAAACTTGTCTCCTCACTGAATCATAGAAATCTGATGATGGAAAAGGACTACACTGGCCCATCTAGTCTGCCCATTCCCCTCCCTAGTCACCTCCTCATTTACAGACCAGCCCCATTTCCCCGGCCTCGCAACCCCATATGTTTGTCCATGCCCTCTTGAATCCCTCCAGCGTGTCGGACCCCACCACCTCTTCTGGTAGTTTATTCCAGGCCTCCACCACCCTCTCCATGAAGAATTGCCCCCTCACATTGCCTCTGTATCTTTCTCCTTCTAATCTAAGGCTATGCCCTCTTGTTTTAGTCCCCACCTTCCTCCTTAACAAGCTCCCCTCCTTTACCTTATTGATCGTCTTCACATGCTTAAAAGTTTCAATCATGCCCCCTCTCTCCCTTCTTGTCTCCAGTGGGTACAGATCCAATTCCCTCTGCCTCTGTTCATACTGTGCACCATCTTGGTTGCTCTTCTCTGAACCCTCTCTATGCCCTCAATGTCCTTATGTAGGTGTGGTCTCCAGAACTGGACCCTGTACTCCAGGTGCGGCCTCACCATAGCCTTGTAAAGCGGTATCAACACCTCCCTCCTCCTGCTAGTTATGCCCCTCTCAATGCATGCCAACATTCCATTTGCCTTCCCCACTGCCTTGCTGCACTAGTTTCCCACCTTAAGGTTGCTTGATATGATAATCCCCAGATCCCTTTCCTGCTCTATTTGTTTTCATTTCCTCCCCTCCCAAGGTGTAAGCTGCTCATGGATTTCTCCACCCCAGGTGAATCACAACACACTTTTTGGCATTGAATTTTAGTTGCCAAGTTTCTGACTACCCCTCCAGAACCTCCAGGTCATGCTTCATGGCCTCAGCCCCCGGGTGTTCACCCTATTACAGATTTTCATATTATCTGTGAACAGGCACACCCTTCCCTCCAGGCCTTCTGCTATATCACTGATGTATATATTAAAAAGAAGGGGTCCCATTACTGACCCCTGGGGCACCCCACTCATTACCCCCTCTCCCTGGAATGCACCTTATTCACCACCACTCTCTGGCCTCTGCCCGCCAGCTAGTTTTCCACTCACCGAGTTATTTTCTGTCCCACCCCTAGACTTTCCACTTTATTTACTAGCCTTCTGTGAGGGACGGTGTTGAAGACCTTACTGAAGTCCAGATAAGTTATGTCCACCACCCCTCCCTGGTCAACTACCTGCGTCACCCAATTGAAGAATTCTATTAGGTTCATCTGGCATGACCTCCCATTTGTAAAGCCTGGCCTAACAATGCTTCTCCAAATCTTTTTGTGCATCTTATTTCTGCTGCAGGTAGGCAGGCAGGGCCAGGCCTTCTAGGTGCCATTATGGGTTACACCACACTGGGCATGGTGGCCTGTTTCAGATGCAGACATTTGCCGAGCTGCTACCTGACACATAATTCATGCTTTTATGAAGCATTGTAGTCTGGATCTGATCTTCTGCAGGTTTTACTAGGTCTTCTCCCTCAAGGGTTTAGTCCACTGTTTTTCCCTAATGTATAATGGCTCTTCATGGAAGATGAGTTCACTTTTTGTCAGTGACAGTAGCTGTTTGAGAGATCTCCACAGAAACATAGCTTTCCCACACATGGTTCCCCTACTACAGTGGACCCCTCCTTTCAGCTTCTTGGCGTGGTACTGCACATTGGTGAGTGCACTATTTTAATAGAGTACTGCAGCTAGCTATGCGATGGGCAATGTTTGCTTTGCTCCCCCGCCTCTCTGTGCACAAATTGTGGGGGCAGCCCCAATCCTGCTGTGTTAGTTGATGTTTTAGAACTCCATACACTAAGGTGCAAAACTGAAGTAGTTCGGGGCTGCCCACGTTACATAAGTGATGATGTGCACCAACAGTGGGCAAGTAGGCACATTGACATAGGTGGCCTGGCCTTGCCCAAGCTTGCCATGGGGTCGTGATGCTGTCAGCTTACAGTACAGTATATTATGGCTCTATGGAGATCCTTTTGAAAATCTAGTGACTGAACATCCAGTCATTTCTAGGGGATTAATGACCTGCTTGGGGGGGGGAAGGTGGCTGAGTAGCAGCAAAGGGCCAGCCACCCCCAGCCGGTCATTAACCCATGGAAAATGACAGGCTGTGAGGCCATTATTGTGACTATAAGTCTAATCACATCAATAAAGTGGGAAAACCTGCTTTTAAAAAAACATTTATTAAACGTGGCTCTGAGCTGTACTGGATATTTTTAAGGGATTAACGCCCAGTATAGTAGCCAATCAAAGCACATGTTTAATTAGACTTATAATGGTAAATAATAAGCCTTCTGACATAGGAACTAACTCATAATAATGCTGTAAAGTTCTTATGCCATTGCTGCCTCAAACATCAAACGTGAAAGTAAAATGCCACAGACTATTGTTAGCAATAGAACCGGTATACGCTGACTAGTAATTGGAAAAAATGATAAATAAAATACACCAAATGTGTCCAAATAACACTTAATGTAATGGCATTTCGGGGTTCTGGTGTCACATACAAAATATAAGTATCCTTAGAACTCCTCGATGCCATGACAGCCTTATTAAATACACTTGGGTGTATGTTGTTCCTTACATTATTTTGTAATGATGGAGAATAGCTCAATAAACTGCTGATACCCCACAGATATCCCACGTAATCCATTCCTATTTTTCTTGATTGCCTCAGTATGGAAGTTTTGTTATTGCTCAGACTTTCAAGTGTACAGCACATTTAGAAGAGCACTGGTCACTGTGCTTTAGGTTTAGCAGTGGTCCTCCGTGACAAAACTGTTTGGAAACGTTCATGCTGAGACATCTAATAGCAGGCCCATTTTGCTAAGATAATGATGTGCCTTTCTCCTTCTAGTATCATAGAAAGGTGTAGCCATCCAAGACTCTTAAAGAAGAACCTTATATTGCTATTTTTATTTATTTCACTCATGAATCCCTGTAAACATCATATTTCTGTAAGAACTAAAGTTTCTGGAATCTAACTACAATAAGTACATTAAGTCTGTCTGGAGAAGTTAAGTTCGGTATTGGTTGTATTGTCCATTCTATGAGCATGCATTAGTTAAGAAGAGATTGTAGGGATTACTCAAGTCAGAAAATGGAACACATTAATCTGGATCTGACCTCTGTCCTGAGTGAAGGGAGCCTCCACTCACCAGTTCCCCTGGTATGGCATTTCCTTCCTTTCAGCTTCTTGACATGACACTGCATAGTGAATTTGCCACTTTTATTGTGTACCACAGCTAGCTTTGAGCTGGACAGTGTTTGCTTTCTTCCCTTCCCTCCCTGTGCATGCTTGGTATATGGGGTCAGACCCAATCCTACTGTTGGTGGATATTTTAGAAATGTTCAATGCCAGTGGGAAATCAAAGTTGCTGGGGGCTGTCCATTTTATGTAGATGACAGTGTGCATATAAGCACAATGATGTGGGTGGCCTTGTCTTGCAAAAGCTTCTTGCGCGGTCCTGACGCTGACAGCTTACAGTAAGTATTATAGCTCTATGGAGATTCTCTTAAAGAGCTACTGTTACTGGTAAGTAATGAACCTTTCTGGTTGTAGGAACTCAATCAATCAAGTCTTTATTTAACCAGGCGGTCATCGTTGAGCGAAAGCTCATTTGCAAGATGGACCTGGGAGGAACATGAGCAATTTTTTATACAGGTCAACACAGGTATTTACAAGGCAATACAGATGATACATTTTACAGAAAAGAAAAAAATAAATTCATATGTACATAGAATTATACAGACATTGTACAGATTTCAGGGTATCTACATACACAGAAATGTCTACAGACAGTTATAAGGCAGGTTATATAAAGTTGTTGGAAAAAAATACAAAAGGTAGAGGCGGAGGTGGAGGGAAGGGAGGGAGGTAGGGGGAGAAAGGCTAGGAGGGCACGGTGCACAGAGTGAAGCTGGGAAAATGGTATATAGAGATGGAGGATGGAGGAAAGGAGTGTGTGGGCCCTGGGATTGTATGATATAAAATATGGGGCATGGAGGTTGTCACAACCCATGGATAATGAGCTCCTATCCGATGTAGGAAAAATTAGGAGAAGGTAGGCCATAGAGTTAATAAGTCAAGGGGATATGGAAGATAGGGCATTTAGGCTTGGGAGGAGTGGGCTGGGGGGTCAGTACTTAAAGTTGGGTCTAGGCAGGGCTGTATACCAGTGCAGGCACCGGTACTGGATCTGAGTGGATGAAGCAGTTACACGCTTCTCTGACTGTATGGAAATATAGTGTCTTGAAGGCATTTAAACAGATTAGAGAGCTTAATTTGAGAGTTTTTTGCAGATCGTTCCATAAGGTAGGCAGCACGAAGCTTATAGCTGCCCTGCTGAATCAGGATTTTGCTTTGGGTACTTTAAGTGTTATAACTGAGTAACTTTTTAGCGCGTATTTCCCGATTACACTCAGGGGAAGAAAGCAGGAGATATAGTAAGGTAGCTTATCAGAGATAGCTCTATAGGTCCAAAGAGTGGCATTTCTGTGGTACCTGAGCTTTAGTGATGTCCACCCCACTGCCGCATATAGGGTACAGTGATGCATGGAGAAGGAAGTCCCGTTATAAACCTCAGTGCTCGATGGCAGAGCGTGTCCAGCTTTGCCATGTAAGAGTTGGGGCATTGGCTGTACAGGAAATCAGTGTAATCAACCAGTGATAGGAAAGTGGATTGGACGAGTTGTTGCTTGGCATCTCTGGTGAGGAATTGGTTGATTCTAAAAAACAGGCCAAGCCTTTGCCGGAGTCGTTTTAGCAAGTCCTCGATATGTTCAAAGAAGGAGAGTCTGTGGTCTATCCAGACTCCCAGATACTTGAATTTTGTAACAAATTCTAGTTTTTCACCTAGAACTGTGGTAATTTGGGGAACTGTCCCACTGGACACAGGGTTAGCTGTATGGATGAATGGAGAGAGGACCATCGCTTTAGTTTTTTTGACATTGAGGAGTAGCTTTTTTTGGAGAAGCTGGCTTTGCAAAAAGTTGAATTCAGACTGTAGATCATTGCAGGCAGCTTCGGGTGTTGGGCGACTCACATAGAAAACTGTATCATCTGCAAACAGATGGATGCTGGCTTCTTTTATACGGTGGTCAATGTTATTAATGTAGATTGCAAATAGTAAGGGCCCTAGTATAGATCCTTGGGGTACTCCTCTTTGAAGAGTTTTTAAGGGAGACAGGCCTCCTTCAGCTTTAACTTGTTGAAGGCACCCTGTAAGATAGTCAGTGAACCAACACAGAGAGGAGGAGGAGTCCACACCTATGGTTTGTAGGGAGGAGAGGAGCAGACTATGGTCAACGGTGTCAAAAGCCTTGCTTAGATCAAGGAAAACAGCACAAATAAAGTTTTTGCTCTCAAGATTACACTGCCAGTCATTGGTTACTTTGGCGAGGGCTGTGATAGTGCTATGTTTACCTCTGAATCCGGACTGCATAGGATTTAGAAGTTCCATAGATTCAAGGTAAGTCCTCAACTGTGCATTTACAATTTTCTCCAGGAGCTTGGACAGGACTGGAAGGAGAGAAAGTGGCCTGTAGTTATTGGGATCACAGGGGTCACCTGATTTGAACAGTGGTGTGACATGCACTGTCTTCCATACAGGTGGCAAGGTGCCCTGGGACAGTGATAAGTTAAAAAAGGGGGTGACGGGCATTGCTAGGACATGGTAGGCAATTTTTAGGAAGTATGGGTCTAGGGTATCGGCCCCAGCACTTCTTCAAATGTCCACCTGTAGCAAGAGGTCCTCTACCTCTTTCAGTGAGGCAGGTTGAAGCATGAAAGGTGAAGAAGTGATTGGTGTTTCAGGAAGGTGGTTGGCAGTCTGGGAGCGAAGTATGTTTGAAGGGGAGTTATCAAATGCCATGCCTGCAGTAGCAAAGTGGTTATTAAATGCGTCAAGTATATCCATCTTTTCGGTGATAGTTGAGTTGCCAGAGGTAATCTTGGTCAGGAGTGAATTTCCTGGGGAGTGGCCTAGCAGATCGTTAATAGTGTTCCAGAGCTTGACTGGGCTCTTTGTGGCAGAGTCAATTCTCTGATTGTTTTAGTGCATAAATTTCGTAGTCTCCTGAACTGATTCCAATCCTTAGCAGTGATCAGTCTGCGCGCTTTTTTCCAGAGCTTATCTCTTTCTAGGAGCAAGGACTTGATTTGAGGGGTGAACCATTTACAGGTTTCCTAGTTCGAACTTTAATCAAGGGAGCATACTTATTAAGGGCCCTCGATAGAATGCCGTGGAAGATATTGTAAGCTGACATAACCGTTTTGGCCAGGTAGAAATCCTGCCCCAGAGGGGAGTACTTAAGCTCATTTAGATAGGCAGGTTCATTGAAGTTGTGCCTGGATCTCTTCATAGAATCACTTATTATAAGGCTGTAAAGTTCTAACACCACTGCTGCTTTGTAAACCAAACGTGAAAGTACAGTGGCACAGACTGTCAGCAGCACTGAAACAGGTATAGCCTGACTAGTAATGAAAAAAATGATAAATAAAATACACCAAATGTGTACCAATAAGACTGTGATGGCATCTTGGGGTTCTGGGGATAAACAATGAGTATAAGTATTTCTAGAATTACTCAATGCTGCAACAGCCTTATTTCATTTCTTTTTTATTTTTTATACTTATAAGCAAGATGAGCAATACTGCCCATTTTCAGAAGCAAAAAGTTTTACAAAAATAACAAACAAACATACAAAAAGATACAATTTATACATGCATCTGGCCAGATATTCAAAACATTGCCCTGGGGCTAAATTAGCCCAGACCCAATAGCTCGCTATATTCAAAAGGGATAGCTCCGGTGCTAAACCTGCTGAATATAGCATGCTAAGGAAGCCGGGCAAACTGGGCTGGGAGTGCAGTGCAAAAATAGCCCGGGAATAATACAGCTCTGAATATAACAACAGGAAGTGCACACCACAACAGCATCCAAGTTTACAGTGATGTGAAGGAAGGTAGAGGTGAACTATGTGGCCAATGTGTATGCTAGCAAAGGCGCGGAGTCAGTAAAGCTGCAAGCAGCAGCACATGTGAAATTACATTGTGCAAAAATGTATAATATTTCTGAAATGTTTGCTTGACACAAACACATTTGCGCAGGTTTAGTGTGGAGCTAAGCAGTTTGCCTGGAGCAATCACGTTTGTCCAGGGCAAAACTTTGATATATTCAAAAGTGACATGCAAATAAGCCTACTTAGGTAGTCTGTGGGCAAACATCCAGATTAGTATCTCATTATGTCCTGATTTGCATGCAGTTTGCCCAGCGTTATTGCAGGGTCCCACAGCTCCACCTGTAGGTCAGTCTGGAAGTGTATGGTGGTAGCTGCAGGCTGCATTTGTACACAGCAGCATAGAATATTGTGCCCCAGGGGACTACACAGCACAGGCACAGGTGGTGGTGCTGCATGCAACTGTCAAACTGTAGTTCATGCTACAGTGCACAGCAGACACTACAGTAGCAAGGGGGCCAGTAGTGTGAGTGACACAGCAATGCCTATGGTGTGTAGGGCAGTGATGACCACTGCACTGTACACAGTGACAGGCCCAACTTGCAGGTGTTTACTGACAGTCACATTACTGTTATGCTGTTGTGCAACCCACAGATGCTGCACCACTGGCATGGGATACTCACAGGGACATATACATGGCTGGCTGTGTGTGTGCTGTGGTGTCTGTACAAATGTGCAGTAGCGGCTGGGGGCACATATGATCAGACAGGCACACTCTTGTTGGGGTATTCCAAGCACTGGCCCATGTGCACTCTTTGGCTTGTCCCAGCTTTGTAGCTGTACCTGATCTGTAGTGCAGCCTGGCCACTTATACACCTTCCCCTCAACACCCTCCATACCCACAGTGCTGGATGTGTGTGCTGGCATCTGTTGGTGGTCTACAGGTGTGTGCTGTATGGCCGCACTGCCATGGTGTCCACTGGGAGCTGGGTCACCACTTACTGCCTGGCATGGTTGGGACTGGGGCAGATGATGGCATCATAGTGATGCCATCAGTGAGCAGCGTGTTCCTCCATGTCTGTCTTATTTCAATGTGTCATACTTATTGGTTAGGGTCACTCAAAGCTGCGCAAAAGTCATGCAAAGCTGTGCAAAGCCACAAAGTTGCACAAAGCTGGTTTGCCCAGAGTTAAGACTACATTTTCCTGGGCGGTAATTTGCACCGTACAAAATGTTGAGCTAAGCCACGCAAAACCACTTTGCGTGGCACTATTCGCTGAACATAGCATTGTGCTGACACGCCCCCTCAGTTTGCCCCTTGCATACATTATCTTTTTGCCCAGCACTAATGCAGTTTGCATGTGCTAATTGACCTTTTGAATATAGTGGACCCATGCTAACCCAGTGCTAAACCTGTGCAAACGGTTTGCGCCCAGCGCAATGTTTTGAATATCTGGCCCATAGTCTAAAAACAAAATAAGAGACCTACATAAGCGTTAATATACGTTCTAAGTTGATTTACAAGTACATTCATTCAGGGTATCAAGTTATGATCTCAATCTTGTTCTAAAAGTTTGGACAGTAGAACATTAAGAAATGTTAGTTGGGAGGGAATTAAAAAAAAGGGGAGCCCTTGTCCAATCACGTTTTCAAAAAGTGGTAATTTAAAAACAAATTTACTTTGTGATCTAGTTCCAAGTAAGTTAATGATTCTTGGGAATAAAGCATGTACTGAGGATGGGAGAAGGTCAATAGTCCCATTGAATAAAAAAGTGCCCATTTTAATTTTAATCCTGTTTTCAAAAGAAGGGTATTCAGACATTTTTAGTAAATCACAGCAGTGTGTTCTAATAGATGAATTGGTCATAAACCTAAGGATGCTGCTATAGATAACCTTTAATCTATCCAAGATTCTCTCACTAGTAGCAGTATAGATAGTAAATCTGTAGTCTAAAACACTCATTAAACAACTGTAAGTATTTTCCTGGACTCAGGAGTCAGGAAGGGCTTTACTCTATAAAGTAATCCTAATTGATGAATGGATTTCTTTATATTATTAATATGTCATTAAAATGTGAGATTAGAATCCAGGGTTATCCCTAGATATCTAAAACTTTCTAATAGTTCAATAATCTCACCATTAAATCAACAATTGGAGAAATAGCCTCTATCTTTTTTCTTGGACCTGTGAAAATCATAACCTGAGGTTTTTGTTTTACATTTAACACCATGCATCTTGCAAGTAACCGATTCTGAAATAGGTGAAAATCATTTTCTACCATATCCATAGCATCCCTAGGTTGAACACCTATGCAATAAATTACTGCATCATCTGCAAAAAGGGTCATAGAGGTTTTACTACAGATGTCAGGAGCAGTGTTCATAAACAGAGAAATAATGAGTGGGCCCAATATCGAGCTTTGGGACACCCCACATTTAATCATCCTTGTATATGATAAATTACCATCAATTCTGGTTCTGTGGGCTCTGTTGTTCAAATAGTCAGCAAGCCATTTGATTATGTCATCAGAAAAATGTGGATCAACTTCTGGATCCACCACAGCTGAAAAAGGAGAGTGAGATTAGAGCTCTGTACCCGTGAGGGAATTAAGCACCTCTTTATCTTACATGCAAGTTCAAAATTACTCCAAAATGTCTGGGAGAGGTCCAAAAGGTGAACAGGGTACCAGATCTGCCAAAAAGACACTACTTAACACAACAGATGGAGCAGGATTAAGTCGGGACCAACAGCATTGGGATAGAAGCCAGTCCCGAGACAGTATTGCAGGCTCGGGCTATGACACAGGCGAGTTTGAAAACCTTTCCTGTAGCCGTTTTGAAACATTAAAAAGAAATCCAGCAATCTTGAACAGAAAATGAGAGAATTTAAGGGCCTATCTACAAAACTTTCTAAACTTGAAAAGAGGATTGAACACACCAAGGAGCGGATCTCCTCTCTAGAAGATGTGGCCTACCAACTTGGCAATGTGATAGAAACACTCCTGCATCAGACTATGGTGCTCTACTCCAAGTGCCTCAACCTTGAAGGTCAATCTCGCAGAGAGAATCTCCACATTTATGGCTTAACTGAAGGACTGGAAACTTAGCCTATGACAGACTTTTTGGAGAATCTGCTCAGAAATGTGCTGGAGCTACCTGCAGACTATCCATTACAAATTGAACGGGTACATCGATTGCTGATACCAAAACTGACTGACACTGATGCAAGTCCATGATCAAGTTTTCTAGCTATAAGATCAAAGAGGACATTGTACAGAGGGACTAGGCTAAAAAGGAGTTTAAATACCTGTCTTCTAGGTTCACCTTTGATCAGGACTATACTCCAGAGATCCAACAGGTGAGGCTCCTCTACGCTCCTCTCCTTCGGAAACTCAGGGAGCAAAACATTAAGTTTCAAACTCCCTTTCCAGCCCAACAGAAAGTTTTCTGGAATGACGGTCCCATAGTCTATCATATAGCTGAAGAAGCCAGAACAGCATTGGAACAGAAAGGAATTCAGATCCCCGAACAATGGATGAAACAAACTTCCAAGAAGTGACTGTTTCAACTGGAATGGCAACTGGCAACAGATAGGAGGAAACCTGGAACCACTCTGCTGACCACCCAGGAAGCTTTCGGACAGGATTACTACTCAAACAAATCAAGTGACCCAATTCCAGTACAGCTTCAGAGACCCACACTTCAGCTGCCTTACAGAGGACAGTCCTTTTCTTTGCTGCCAGACACCTGTGGTTCAGTTTTCTACTAACCCCGCCTTAGATGGAGACTCAACACCCTTCTGCTTTAAATCATTGCTCAGTAAGTTTCTGTACTGCATAGAACTGTGACACAAAATGAATATTATTCCTGAGTTTTTTGCAGCACTTCAACGTTGATACTCCCACTGGCTTTTTTTGTTTGATCTTTGTCTCTGTTAACGTGGATTTCACAACTGAATAGGGGGAAGCAACTTATTCACATGTATTTTGATACCATATGACTTAGATGTCCTAATTCTAACACAAGGAAACTCTTCAGCAAACTGCTATGGGGCAGTTGTTTCTGTTTATCTACATTTCTTTTTATTACAAACTGACTGTAAAAAGAACTCTGCCCCCAGCTTATATTGAATACATAGACTGTTTTGAATTGGGCTTAAGGTTCTTTTTGCAAGGCTTAACTTTGAGAACTTGGGACTTTGGCACTCTGATTTTTGTTATTTTTCCATAACTAATTTTTGCTGTACTTGTAAAGACTGTTGAATGACAAAGGGTCCAACAAATACCTATCATTAATATTAGAAGAAACCTACTTCTTTACCAAGGTGTGGTAATATGCTGAATTCTGTGGCTAAACCTTAATTTTTCAATGTTATTTGATACTCCATAATAGTGTTCATTACTCCTGGAAGTCGGTGCTCTAATGCTCATAACCTATTTTCTCACTATAGCTCTTTCTCTTGGGGGCTGTGATGGCATTATTTGTGAGTCAAGCCTTCTCACTAGAAAGCCATGTGCATTTCCCTACCTATTTTTTTCCTGTCATTAGAGCCAAATCCTCATATTTTTGGCTCCAGAAGAGGGCCTATATTCAGATATGCATATCGTTTCCTCTTCTCACCTCTTCCTGTCCCTTAGGAAGGGGCCCAGAAGCCCGTCATGACGGACTTCCCACCATGGAAGTTACATGGTTTTCGATTCATTTATGCCTAGTTGGCAAGTTAGCTATTTGTTTCAAAAGGTCTCCTAACATCTATGTTTAAAGTCTTCACTGATTTTAGTAGACTCCATGGTCTGACATTGAGGTTAACTGGTATACTTCTCACAAAAACAAGAAGGTTTATTAGTTCTAATGGTTAAACAGGGTTCCATTTTTTTTGTTCATATAATGGGTAAGGGCTCACAAATCCTATAAAATGAAGCAAATTACTTATTTTTTTGAGGCGCTCAGTCTCTGATTTCATTTTAGTCTCTGATTTCATTTTCTTGCAGGAAACCCAGAAATTAGCCAAGTTTGGCTTTGGATCCTCTGCCTTCTCTTCCTATAAAAAGGGTAGAAGGAGAGGAGTGGCCATCCTAGTGACCTTGAGGATGCAGTTTGAACAGCTGGATGTACCTGAACACAAGAATGGGTGCTTTGTACTAATGAAGGTGTGCTTTCATGACACTGTGGTCACCCTTGCATTGGTGTACTTTCTGCCTGGATCCCTCTTTTCTGCCTATAGATCTTTTTTTTTCTTACCTTACAGGACTGGGCTTAGGGTGCACTTACATGTGTGTGTGTGTGTGTGTGTGTGTGTGTGTGTGTGTGTGTGTGTTGGGGGAACCTTACTTTAGTATTTAACTATCAGCTGGATTTGACTTCTAAAATCCCACATCGGGAGAACTGAGTGGCATGGGAGGTTGTCTGGCTGCTGGGTGAAATGAGGTTGTCTGATGTCTGATGCCATCTGAATGGGCAGTGGAGGGATTATTCCTTCTACACTGCTTCCCATCAGATGTATTCCCAAATTGACTATTTCCTGCTTCCCAAAGAGGACCGTAATAAGGTCATAGATAGTTGGATAGGGGACTTTACTATCTCACATCACACCCCATAGTTCTGTGTGATAACGGCGATCGCAGAATAGTGATCACAGTTACGGCGAGTGTACATTGTTGAAAATGAATTTCAGTGATGCACACTCACAGCAAGGAAAGAAATGTGCCCCCGCACCTCCTTACTTTTAGATTCTTGACTCCAGGGGGGTGCATGCTGTGGATGTGTGAAAACTTGTAAAAAACATTAAGCCACTCAGCAGCAAAATAAAATTTGTGCCTGACTGGATCCGAACCCTATACCCTGCAACTTCCAAGTGAGTACCCACCCCACCATGCCAGCTGTCCAGCTCAGTAACTGCCTGCCACACCCCATCCCACATACTGCCCCCCCCTGCATACACATCTTGTCACATACCTCGCCCAACCCAGTATCTACTCACTCCCCTTCCAGGTAGCCATTTACTGAGGTGCCATGATTGAGTTGCCCATTTTTCAATCACTCAATCATGGTTACCCTGTACATGGTATACCATGCTCCATTGCTCTTGAAGGTTGCATTAGGAGATTTTTGTAAATCAACCTTCTGGCATTAAATATCTCTCTCCTGCAGGATCCAGAAGTTAAGGATTTAATACAACTACATATAAACAAGCTGTTGAAGAAAACACCACCCCAGGGATTATAGCCCCCATACTATGGGATACCGCAAAAGCAATCCTCCACAGGAAGTTTATTGAGGAAGTCGTCTGAAAAAAGCGCATGAGGGATGCCAAGAGGGAGAGCCTGCAGGAGCAAATTAAACAACTAGAAACTCAGCAGAAGTTGAAGGTAGACAAACAGTGTGTGAGGGATTTAAAAATTCTTAAAAAAGAACTGGAAAATTTATTAGATTATTATGCTGAACAAAAGCTTTTATTTCTTAACCAGAAATTTTATGAGGGAGGGCCTTGTTTCCTTAAGTTACTAGCAGAACGTTTACACAGACAAAGGACTAATGCTAAGATTGATCTAGTTTGCACCACCTTAGAACCTCACAGACCCTCCTCTCTGTGCCAGACATAGCTGTAGCCTTTTGTTCTTACTGCACAGATCTATATTCTGCTGACCCAGACCCAGACCCAGAGTCACTTCAAAAATTTCTGCAGACACTTACACTTCCACAACTCTCATTGCAGCAAGGTGAGAGAGCCCCCATTATAGCAGCAGAATTAAAGACTGAAGTGAGTCCTCTGAAAACAGGAAAATGTCCTGGCACGGATGGCCTGCCAGCTGAATTTTATAAATGTTTTAGGAAATCTCTAGCCCCCTGTTACTTCAAATATTTAATGAGTCTCTTACAGAAAATGGTTACCACCCCCCCCATCTTGGTCCCAGGCTATAATTTCTGTGATCTCCAAACCTGGAAAGGATCCTTCCCGGTGTTCAATGTACAGACGCAAATCTACACTAAATACTGACTATAAGTTTCTCTCTTCAATTTTTACTCACCATTTGCAACAATTTCTTTCAGATCTTATTCACTATGATCAATCAGGCTTTATTCCAGGTCACCAAGTCCAAGATAATTTAGGATGCACGGTCCATGTTATAGATCATATTAACAGTATAAAAATACCTTTCTTTCTATTGATCCTAGATGCCGAGAAGGCCTTTCACAAGGTCTCTTGGGCCTTTCTCCGCTCGGTCCCTTCCAGGTTTAGGTTCCCCAATCTTTTTTGAACTGTTTATTTAAGCTTTATCATAACCCCATAGGATATGTCCGTGCAAACGGCCACATTTCCAATAAATCTCAGTTGAAACGAAGAACCCGGAAAGGTTGTCCTCTGCCTCCCCTATTGTTCACTCTTTACATAGAACCACTAGCCCAAAGTATCCATCAAAACTCCTTAATCAATGGTGTTCTGCTGGGGGGATAGGTGGCCATAAAATAGCATTATATGCAGATGATATCTTATTATATTTCTCCTCCCCCAAACAATCCTTGCCCGCAGTTTTTGATCACTTAGAAAAACTTTCAGTTCTCTCATGGTATACCTTAAATAAAACTAAAACCGACATTTTAAGTTTTTATTGTACAGCCCCAGCAGGGCTTAGGCAAATTTATCCTATGAATTGGGACTTGCAGTCCATAAAATATTTAGGGATTTGTACTGGGACTTGCACCTCTCAGTTATACCAATTAAATTATACTCCACTGTTAACCTAGTTATGGACAGATTTCAGGCATTGGTCCCTGCTCCCTATTTCTTTATATGCTTGTATCCAAACCCTAAAAACGAACACTTAACCACGCCTCTTATGCCTTTTTCAATGTGTGCAATGTCTGGTTCCTGATACAGAACTAAAGAAATGGCAACAGCAGTTTTTATTCTTTTATACAGGGCAAAAAGAGACCACAAGTAAATAGACACCTTCTGTACTTGCCTTAATTCTCAGGTGGTCTAGCAGTCCCAGACCTTAAGGAGTACTGGGTTGTAGCTCATATGCGAGTTGCCCTTTTATGGAGTAACCACCAATACTCTTCACCTTGGAAACAAATAGATCTAACCATGTATCAAGATCCCCCACTCCAAGCTCAATTATTTCAAATACACATTGCTTTCTGTGTCGCTATTAGTTTTTTAGGCATGAAGGCAGTACTGGAAGGGTGGCATGGGGCACACAGAGGGGACTCACCAAATCCCAGTTTTGGTTATATAGATGGTTTATACATTACCCAAAATTTTATCTGGCCAGGACAGATTCCTGGTTCTTATTAAAGTCCAGAAGGGGAATAACAGCCCCCAATCAATTGCTCCAGGAGGGCTCTGTGATTTCTTTTGAATTGGCCCAACAAAACTTTGGGTGGTCAGATGCAGACAGACTTAGATTTTACCAGCTCTGAGATTATATTAATGCCCACATCAGAACAATGGACCAAGACCTACAGGGGAGCTCTTCTGATACCCCATTTCAGAAATTCTGGGCTTCTCCTCATGCTGATTAAAGCAATTTCTCTTTTATATCAAACTTACTTGAGGGACCAGGCTTATTCCTCTGCCTCCTTAAAAAGCGACAGGGAGAAGGACTTGCAAATTGTTATTAATGAAAAACAATGGGCCAGTGTATGGTAAAGCACATGGAAAACTACTATGTCTCCAACCTGGGGGGAATTTATATGGAAATTGAAGGCCAGGTATTTCTTGGTCCCCGCTCAAGTAATGAACTAGAACACAGCAATATCTCTGAAATGTTTGAGAAATTGCAGAGAGAAGCATGCCACACAGGCTCACATTTTCTGGAAATGTTTGTCCTTGTTTTCATTTTAGGGTGAAATGACAACACATATTTCCTGGATCCCTGACATGTCCCAACCATTAGGCCCCATTCATCTAATACTGGGAGCTTATCCAGAACAACTACAGGGAAGAGAGGGGAAGTATTTATGGTTGGTCCTTCTAGTGGCCGCAACAAAAGCCATCACTAGGAGATGGCTTCAAGGAAAAAAAAAAAACACTCTGTCAGAATAGTCATCCATTGTGTTGCAGAATCAAAGGTTTGAATGATTAACTTTTAATTTACAGTAACAAACACAGATATTTCAAAACAAACAGACTAGATGGGACCTTTACGAAGGTCTATCCATTCCGGATTAGGATTAGTCACCCAGATTTAGTTTTTAAAGACCTCTCGATTAAACCTCATTTGATGTTAACTTATCATACATTCTGAGCCCAAATAAAAGAACAATGACTATAGTATTCAGAGAACATCTTCTTTAGAAATGTGATATTATACCCTGGAGTCAAATCTTTTTACAACAAAGTTTAATGAAGTTTTAGCTTTTCTGTTATTAATTGATCAGGAGACTGTTTTCTTTTTACTGTTTTTGTTTGGTTCATATGTTAGTTATTTACTTGTTTGTATATTAATGTTGTATTATATTGAAATGATCCATACTACTTTCAGTGTATTGACTATCTTTTTGGATTGACTGACTTAATAAATTCAAGTATATAAAAAAAGAAAAATGTAGATCAGAAATGGTATCTTGCAATAGAAGGTGCTCAACGAATCAAAGGCCTTGGTGAGGTATTATGTACAGTTGGGTGCACTTTATTCCTCGTATTATTTTGTGATGGTAATGCATATAGTGGTGGCCATCCTAATCTTCTGCTTTACCACAGAAGTGTTTACCACCTTAAGGTACTACAAAACAACAATTCTCCCTTACTGCAGTATCATTCAAGGTACCACATTAGCTAAAGTGTTACTCTATTGTGCTTTGTAAGCACAATAAGGTAACACTTCAGCCAATGGGATACTTTGAATGATATTGCCATAAGGGAGAGAACTGCTGTATTGCAGTACCTTAATGTGGTAAATGTTCCTGTGATGAAGCAAAACCTTAATGTGGTAAATGTTACTGTGATAAAGCGGAACGTTAATGCTTTCCTGTGGTAAATTGAAACCTTAATGTGATAAATATTACTGAGGTAAAGCGGAACCTTAATGTGGTAAATGTTCCTGTGGTAAAGCGGAACCTCAACGTGGTAAATGTTCCTGTGGTAAACTGGAACCTTAATGTGATAAATGTTCCTGTGGTAAAGCGGAACCTTAATGTGGTAAATGTTCTTGAGGTAAAGTGGAACTTTAATGTGGTAAATGTTCCTGTGGTTAAGTGGAACCTTAATGTGGTAAATGTTTCTGTGATAAAGTGGAATCTTAATGTGGTAAATGTTCCTGAGGTAAAGCGGAACCTTAATGTGGTAAATGTTCTTTTTTTTTTTATATTCAGTTATTTGTGCTCCTGAGCCCTGGCAGGGGCTTTGGCTCTCCGGAGGAGGGACACCGTCTCTGGTCTCTGCCGCACCACACTCGCCAACCACAAGGATTCTCCCATGGCCTGCTTCCCCCATGGTGGGGTCTGGGAGGTGGTTCCCCTCCTCGGAGACCCAATTCAGAAGCTGCGGTCAGCTCTCAGTGTGGCAGATCATCATGGAGCCCTGCCAGGCTCCTTTTTCCTTCCTGTTTCTCCCACCCCCTCTCCCTACCGATGTAACTATGTTGGAGTGCACCTCCTGACCTACATTTCCCTCCAGTCACCACTAGAGGGCAATCAGTGAGTGGGACAATGTGGGACCCTCCCCCTGAGAGATTAGAGTAGTCCTCTAGATGCTCAATCCTCTCTCCCCCCCCACTGGCCCTTGGTGGCCCAGGCTCATTCCTGAACCTGGGTCGCTGGCGTGGCACGAGGTGTGGCATCCAACACCTCAACCCTCAGCACCATGGGGCTGGCATTATGTGTTAAATGTTCCTGTGGTAAAGTGGAACATTAATGTGGTAAATGTTCCTGTGGTAAAGTGGAACCTTAATGTGGTAAATGTTTCTGTGGTAAAGCGGAATCTTAATGTGGTAAATGTTGCTGAGATAAAGCGGAACCTTAATGTGGTAAATGTTCTTTTTTTTTTAATATTCAGTTATTTGTGCTCCTGAGCCCTGGCAGGGGCTATGTCTCTCCGGAGGAGGGACACTGTCTCTGGTCTCTGCCGCACCGCACTCACCAACCACAAGGATTCTCCCATGTCCTGCTTCCCCCATGGCGGGGTCTAGAAGGTGGTGCCCCCCCTCAGAGACCCAATGCAGAAGCTGCGGTCAGCTCTCAGTGTGGCAGATCATCATGGAGCCCTGCCAGGCTCCTTTTTCCTTCCTGTTTCTCCTGCCCCCTCTCCCTACCGATGTAACTATGTTGGAGTGCACCTCCTGACCTGCATTTCCCTCCAGTCACCACTAGAGGGCAATCAGTGAGTGGGACAATGTGGGACCCTCACCCTGAGAGAGTAGAGTAGTCCTCTAGATGCTCAATCCTCTCTCCCCCCACCAACCCTTGGTGGCCCACGCTCATTCCTGAACCTGGGTCGCTGGCGTGGCACAAGGTGTGGCATCCAGCACCTCAACCCTCAGCACCATGGGGCTGGCATTATGTGGTAAATGTTCCTGTGGTAAAGTGGAACCTTAATGTGGTAAATGTTCCTGTGGTAAAGTGGAACCTTAATGTGGTAAATGTTCCTGTGGTAAAGTGGAACCTTAATGTGGTAAATGTTTCTGTGGTAAAGTGGAACCTTAATGTGGTAAATATTTCTGTGGTGAAGTGGAACCTTAATGTGATAAATGTTTCTGTGGTAAAGTGGAAGATTAGGATGACCACTACTGTAGCTCAATAACTTGCTGATACCCCACATATTTTTCACCAAATTCTACTGATCTCGATTGTCTCTGTTTGGAGTACAGTGCATTTAGAATAGCACTGGTTACTGTGCTCTAGGTTTACCAGTGGTCCTCAGTAATGTTGGTTAGAAACTTCTAAGATACACATAGTAGACCCTTTTGCCAATTCAGTGCTAAAAATAATTATGTGCTTTTCTGCTTTTATTACAAAGAGGTGCTGTGGTCCAAGACTTTTAAAGAAAAAAATGTGAACTGCTGTTTTTATTTATTTTATTCATGAATCCCTATGAGTACCATATTCCTGTAAGATCTACAGATTCTGGATTCTACCTACAGTAAGTAAATGTGGTCTGCTGTGGCACAGTAGGTAGGGAATACAGGGAGGACTAGGAAGGCCAAGAGATCCTTATCTGCAGACAACTTCTATGTTTCTGTCGGAGTAGTTAAGTTCAGTATTGGTTGTATCTCCCATTCTGTTAGCCTGCATTAATAAAGAACAGTTTTACATATAAACATATGGATGTGCCAGCAGGTAAAAGCCTTATGGTCTAGCTAGTCTGCTCGAGTGTGCAGTTCCCACTTTTTTCTCCACTTCAGTGCCTGTGAGGATTAAATAGCAGCCAAGTCCTCTAGAAGAGATGCGAAAAATGTAATTCAGCTGATATTTCACAGTAGAAAATGGCCTAAAAAATCCTCGGGCTCTGAGTGTCTGATAGCCCAGGCAAGGTGGGCATCAATCAGGCAACAGAGCCTGAATATTAAAAGTGCTATTCTGAGCTGACCCCATTGCCAATATCAAGGGGCACTGGTTAATTGGAAAATGCAGGCTGCCATTGTTTTCCGTAGTGCTCCCCCCCCCACCTCCTGCGTAAAGTCATCAGCACACAAAAGAAACACAGGTCAAACAAAAAGCCAAACATTTTCTTTTTTTTTCTATTATATGTGTTTTGCTCCCTGGAGCCTGGTAGGTAGCTATGGCCCTCCCTCGGAGGGATTCATCCCCTGGCTTGTGCACCCCTGCTCAGACTGATCCCCGGTAATTCCCCCATGGCTTATCCCCCATGGTGGGGCCAGGGAAGAGAGCACCAGCTTTCTCTCCCTCACCCCAGATCATATCCAGAAGCTGGGGGTGGCCAGGGATGTGACAGGCCATCATGGAGCCTGCCAGCTTCCTTTTCATGATTTCCCCCCCTACCCCCCTCCCACCCATGTGGGAACGCCAGTACATGTCTCCTGACCCATACTGCCCTCCAGCCCCCACCAGAGAGCAGTCAATGAGCAGGACAATAAAACCTCCCTCCACCGTGAGAGGAAAGCAGTCCTCTGGATGCTCAATCCTTTCTCGCCCCTGATGACCCCTGGTGGTCCGGGCTTGTTGCTGAACCTGGGTCACCGGTGTGGCATGTGGTGCAGCAACCAGTGCCTCAATCTCCAGCACCACCGGGTCAGCAGTCAAACATTTTCTCAGGCATAAAAATCTTTCCCAACATAACAGAAGGTCTTGAGTCTCACGCACCTCCCAAAGCCGGCCAATAAAGTAAAAACTCCAAGCCAACAGCATATGCCTGTTTATGGGTTTTGCAAGTCAGGAAAGTGCCATCTCCTTTACTCAGGCCAATTCTCCTGATCCGTAAACTCACAGAATGCTTCCCCTGCTCACTACTGCAGCACCCTCCCCCAAAACATGGAAAAGCAGCACAATATACCCCTTTCTGCAGTCATGTTTATGTTTTGTTTGTTTTTTTTCTGCTGAGTATGTATACTTCCCTCTATGTAAACCTCTGAATGATTCAATTCTTCTGGTCCTATCGCCTTGGCAGCTCCATTGTGTGGTCACCTGATTGGCATCTAGCCTGCTCAAACCAGGAAGTCAATACTTATCTCGATGTAAACCTCTGGACGCTCTGAGTCCATCTCTCCTTGGCAGCTTGTTCACCTGCCTGGCATCTAGCCTGCTCAAACCAGGAAGCCACAGGTTGTTGGAGAAAAAAAAAACATAGCAAGTGCCTGTAGGAATATCCACAACAACAAGCATCATTGAGCCAGTCTGAATTTAAACTGATAGACAGCTGTTTTTTAATGCTGTGACCACACATGAA
Organism: Neoceratodus forsteri; assembly: GCA_016271365.2. Lineage (NCBI taxonomy): Eukaryota > Metazoa > Chordata > Ceratodontiformes > Ceratodontidae > Neoceratodus > Neoceratodus forsteri. The sequence goes on from CM057459.1 coordinate 1,093,349,890, forward strand.
GAATACAACAATAACTGGGGAGGGGGGCCGATTATGTAAACATCAACTTCAGGCTACAGCAGCAGAATATGCTTCACCATGGTTTAAATACATTTTTTGTTTAATTTTTCAGGGACTATTTTTGTCCCCATATTAAATGTTAAATAAAATCATCAATTTGTTTGCAAACTTCAAAATCTCTGTTGTTTTGTTATTTCAAACCTAGTTTCCATTTTCTAAGTGCAATAATATCCTCCAGGGTGGGTGGTATTGGACAGTACCTGACCTTCCAGGGGCTATAAGGCCTCATTACGCCTCTGGGCAGTCTAGTATTGCCCAGTACTGCCCCCCCTGTTGGGTATTATTGTTTGCTTAGCCCAGTACTCCTGCTCCTTATTATTTATTAATTAGGTTATTTGCATGAAAACAGGATACGTGTTCATCTATTCAAAAGTACTTACAGAGAATAAAGATGTCTGTGGAACACACTAATGCTGTCTCCCCAATGTTTCCCTTTGCACTGACTCTTCCACAGGGAGCCCCCTCCCCCACCCCTTGGAAGCTTCAGAGTGATGTGAGATGTCAGGAAGCCAGTCATCCATGTGTCCCACAGGCACCTACATGCTCATACAATCATGCAGATATATGCCTTTACTTTGGGCTTTGTGTGTATTGCTCAGTTTTCTTCCTGGCTCTTGAAGGGTTTGCCTTGTTGGCTGGCAGCCAGAAAGGACTGCTTGAGTGATATTGTGGTTAGGGATTCCCTCTTGGAAGCAGCACATACAGTAGATTGTTTTTGTACATGAGTCACCAGAGAACCAGACAGATAAAAACATTACTTGGTTTTTACTTTCCTGTGATTTATTGCTGGTTTAAAAATACTTTCTGCTCAAGGCTGATGAAATCCACCCTGTGCTGAATGTAAGGTGGATACATACAATATACAATAAGTGTGTGTGTGTGTGTGGGGTGGTGGGGAAGTAGTGATTTTAAAATGCACATCTTATTTAAAACCTTCTTATCTTAAAGGAGACGATTCCTGTACATTTCTGATTTGGATATGTCTGATGTATTTATTACACATTACATCAGTTACTGTACATATGTCAATAAGAGATCAGTCATTTCTTCTGTTGCAACACAAATCTAGAGTCTGAGGCTCTGACACAAGGTAGTAAAATGTCAAGCAAGCCTCCATTTACATGCAAATGAGTCACTTGTAATACAGCCCCTCCAATTCCTTGATGTCACTGCAGCAACAGTGCAGAACAAAACATAAGGATATCAATGCTGTCTAGCTGATTTTAGTTTAAGTTTGCAATGGCTTAAGGCAGTTCTGTCATGCAGCTCACACAAGGAGTGGTACTTGTAGCCTTAATACTGTATGTGTAGAGCACATAATACATCTCATAGTATTTCATTCACAGGAAACAAAATCTGCTTCTGTGTACTGCTCATTTCTCTCTGTGAGACAGTTGTAACATGTTGTGGAAAGCAGTAGACTGAATCAGTTAATCAATCAATCAACCAGCCAATCAATCAATTGAGCAGTCACTGTGTAATGAACCAGGTGAACACACTTGAGAAGATTCATTACAAGGTGAGTCTGGGCAGTTTACCAAAGGATCACACAAGACTGACTTATACACATCCCCTTTCAGCAGCCTGAAAGTGGAGAGCTAGATCATTTATTTTATAAAGTGTATTGTTTTACATTTCAAATGCTCCTTAAATCTGAGTTTCTGACTGGAAATACCAAGACACAGAATGCATATGACATGGGAGAAGTGAGCTAAGCAAATACAGACCACTACAAACACTGAGACTGATTAGTTTCTTTACCTAAATCAGCTGAGGTGTAGCATCTGATTTGTGAGGGGCATCCTACTTCAAATGCTGGCATTACAAAGCAAGGGGGGGCTGCCATAGCTTATCCTTAGTACCTTGAAAGTGAAGTGCTGTAGCTCTTACGTCACTGCTAATGATTTATAATGGGAATTGGGGCACTTTTAAAGTCATGGACCTGAGGGGCCATCACGGTTTCTAAGGATGTTACGGGAACTTCTTAAGGGTTAGAGAGTAAGGGACTCTAGTAGGATTTGAACCATAGTCCCCCGGTGCTTGTGCATGTGCTTTAACCACTAGATTATCCTTCTTCCATATGCTGCAGCTTATGCTTTCCTGGTAACCCATTCTGTGTTATAATTGAAATCTATTGCCTTACAGCAGCCATCCAATCACTGACTGTCTAATGACAAAGGGAAAGGGGCATATTTGCAAGATTGTTTCTCACTGTTGGTGTCAATCAAAACAGAGAATGCTAACACACACACAACATAATACAACAGCTGTATAATACCACTTAAAACTCTTGTTGTACCCATAGTCATTTATTGGGTAAACTGTTTTTGCTAACAGAAACAGTAACACAACGCATACCTTCCTTCCTTATATGAATACTGTATATTCCTCAAATCAGTGCTGCATCACACTCACATGGTCCTAGTTCCTATTAGACCTGCACTTCAGGATGTGCACAACACTTAAAGGGTTGCTCCATTACTCAGGTGGGGAACCAAACATTGTGGGTTTGGTTTACTGTTGGAACTGCATTTAGTGCAGCACCATTATCTGTTGCTCAGATGACATCATCCTCCAACAACATTGATGGTAAAATGGAGGACAAACACATTGATAACTTTTGGAGGCTGTATATTTTTATTTACAATCTAGATCTGGACAGCAATAGGACTGCTGGTAACTGGAGGAGGCACACAACAGTTACACATAAGGAGCTGGGAAAATATTGGTGTGAAACTATGAGAGACATCCCCTTTAAAGGAAATCCACATGTGTGTGTTGGGTTGGGTTAGGTTGGGGGGGGGGTGAATTACCTGAATGGTTCAGTCCTGACTTTAGTCAGCCTACTTTTCTTTTTTGGAAAGCAAATATATGTGGGATTAAGAACTGATACTGGTGTTTTCTTTTGTGCTCGTTTATTTGTATTTGGTCCAGTCACTGACAAGATTTCTGACTGTACCACTAATCTGTATTCTGCTGCATAGCTATTGCTTGTTTACTATTGTTTCGGTGGTAATTATTTTGATATAGTCCTATCTCTCTGATTATCTTGATATATACTTGCTGCTTGTATGTGTCATCTGGATTACCATGTATCATCTGTAACTAGTGTTTGCTTGTTGTAGACATTGATGCTTCTGTGCCCCCTTCTCATTTGTCTCTTGGGCTATATCTGAAAATAGTCCTTTGCTTTGTCTAGTGCACTTACCCGGTAAATAGAAACAAAAAAAAAGAAATAATTTATTGAATTCACTATAGATACAATATGCTAACTGCAGGTGTTTCTCTGATTCAACAGTCACATTTTCTTCAAACTAAATTTTAGGCTTCATCCTAACATATCCCTAATGCTAAATCCCCTGTGTGTGATCCAATTACTCTGAAAGGAAAGGTAACAAATGGGTATCCATCGAATCCAGTCAGTCCCGTAACAACAGGTAGATGGGACCAACAGGATAGACTCACTCACCCCTAGTGTGTTCAAGAAATGTCTGTTTTTTAAATAATTCAGGACCCAAATTAAAAAAATACATAAAATAACCTGTATAACAACCAGTGATTCACAGAACCAGTGTGCTTCTTCAGGATGGACAGCTATATTCTGTCCGAAAATTAATCAAAACAAAAACAAGTATATAACTTCTTACAACATTAAAAAGTAAATTCAATTACTGTATTGGGATGGGTCAAAATACCTGCAACTTTAATTTCTTCCCATCATTAATAAGCATTATTATGTTCATTATGCATGTGGATTAGTTATCTTCCACTGCTCATTTTGTTCCAGTAGAAAAAGGAAAAAGAAAAAAAAATACATTTTTTCTAAAACCAGAAAAGTCTTGTTTTCCATTATGTACATGTCTTACTTTCACTGACAACCCCCTACCAACCTGGTCTTCTCATCCTTGCCACCCATCTTCTCTAGGGCTTACTTTTCCATAAGTGTCCCCAGTGGATTCCCACCTGATAGTTCTTTTGGGGCTGCCCTAACCCTCTCTGGAGCACAATCCTGATACTGGAGGAGGTGCCCATACCTCTCAACCTGCTATGGCCAAAATCAGGGACACTCCCCCCAAAAATCAGGGACAAATTACCAAAATCAAGGACACCATATTTTTCAGTGTGACGCCACACAATCGCATGGAATGTACATCACATGATGTAGTACTGTATATACAGTATGTAAAGTACCTTTAGTTTATGCAATTTAAATATCAAATTCAGTTCAATACTACCAATGGCACAATAAAAAAACAAAGGCAAATGTTTTGCATCTTTCTAATTTAATTTCTCATTTACTTACTTGAAACTAAAGTGGAATATGGGCAGTGCTAGAGAAATAAATGTTTCTAAGGATCCAGTGTTAAGTTAATGTCCAGGCTTTTACTGATCTAGTGTTGTTAATTTCCAGGTTTAAATGAGCAGAAATATACTATATTGGAATGCAGTATGTGTGTGTCTGTTTGTGTGTGTGTGTGTGTGTCTCTTTCTTTCTCTCTCTCTCTCTCTCTCTCTCTCAGTAGTTTCATTAGAGAAACAGATGAGCCTGTGGAATGCTGGGTGAGGGGTGCCTCCTACAAACTGCTTTTGTCTGCTTGGGCCAGTTTAACCCTTGTTGTGATTTTGACTGATATATCAGTCCAGAATTCCTAAACTTTCTAATTCTGTTGGTAGCCTAAGGGTTAAACTGGTCTGCTAGGCTTACACTGACATTCTAAAAATCCAGAAAAGAAGCATACAAGATGGGACTTCAGGACAGGGAGTTTAAATGTGGGAAACCCCAGAGAAAATGGGACAGTTGAGAGGTATGGAGGTGCCTGGTCAGGGTGTGGGACTTGCGGAGGTCCAGTCTTCATTTGGCCAAGGTCAGGAGTTTTCCTCCTAGTGTTTCCCCACAGAGGCATTCACCTCCTCCCTCCCCGCATGGCCCTTTACAACCCGAGCTCCCTTCCAAACTTGGGTCACCAGCTTTGTGAGCAGTAGTGCTACCACTGTGCTGGTAGGCCACAGAAAAGGCTTTTTAAGATGGTAATTTATATTAGAAACAAAGAATAAATATACCATACCTTGCCAGCAGAGAGATGACTTTGTTTTTTGCATAGCTGCTGTTCCACAGTACCAGTGGGTACCTCCAATCTATTTTGTTCCTCTTCACTTGACTACTCTATTAGACTGTATAGTAGGCAGTTAGGCAGTAATTCATTTAAAGCCTACCCTACACAATGCCTTCCCCACACAGTCCTAGATAATTACCCATTTAAATGGAACTGCCCTCACATCATCTATTTAGGCACCTGCCATAACTCAGACCTCTACAATTTATATAAACCTAATTATGATACCTTGTTTGCCAAGGTTCAATGAGATTTAAAACGGTGGATGCATCTTCCTGTCTCTTCATTGAATAGAGTCCACTCCATTCAGATGAATATTCTCCCACGGATTCCATATCTTACGCAGAATATACCCTTTCTGTCCCCCCAGAGGAAGTGAACAAATAGAATAGGGCAATATCTACCTTCTTATGGGAAAGCAGCAGACCACATATGTCTCTGCAGAAATTTCACTTGCCCAAAGAGAGAGATGGCCTGGATTTTATAAATATTCAATAGCCAATATGCTGGTGCACTTACCAGGATGGCTGGCCCCAAGGGATAGAGCTCTGAGCTGGTTACTTATAGAACGGGACTTATCAAACCTCCCCTTAGATTATACTCTGCTATTTCTACCCCAGGAGCTTTCTCATTCAGAGACTCACTCTTCTCTGCAGCTATGCTCCAGAGTTGGACAGGATTTCTCTGACATCCTGGTAATCATTTCGGTGTTAAGTGGATGGGCATCCCCACACGGAAACCAAATTTTCTCCCAGCACTTTTGGACAAAGAATTTGGGGGATGGCACAGATTAGGATTAATTCATATATACCAATTCTATTATAATGGCATTTTTAAAACCTTTGTCCAATTACAGGGAGAGTTTTCCCTGCCACGGGAACATTTCTTCCATTACTTACAAATTTTGTTTAGATATCTCCACCCAAACTCTCCTCCATTCATCCTACTCAATTACAAAGCTACTCTTCCCCACAGCAACTGATATCCAGATTTTACAAGGCTATAATTAATGTCCTACTCAGGAAATGGAAAATACTCTGATAAATTTGAAGGCGGAATTAATGCTAGATCTAATGCCAGAGGATTGGCTACACATATATTGCCGGCACCATAAAACAACAAACTCTTATATCTGGTGAGAGTTTTGGTTGCAATGTGGCAACACATTCCCACATTTCCTGGTTTTGTCCTGTGCGGACTGCATTTTAGGGGCAGGTGGAGAGGACAATGGCAGAACTTTTCCCAGCCTGGGGGGAGGGAGTCTCACACTGGAGATGGCTCTACTGCTATACCTACCTAGGCAGGTTAAGGGAGCCCACCAGCTATACCCCATTTGTATATTAATGAGTAAAGCAAAAAAGACCATTACAAGATTATGGCTACAGCCAATTTCTCCAGAAATATCGAGCTGGGACTCTATTATTTATGAGATATACAAAATGGATAATCTAACAGTAAAATTACAAAACAGTATCCTAACACTGATGAATAGATGGACTCCTTGGTTTCTGCACATGGCTGAACGCCAACCTGATCTAGTGCCCTGACTTGATAATGTACATCCCTGGGGAGAGGCTTGGTTGGGCTCTTCCCCCTTCCCCTTTTTTTTTCTTTCTTTCTTTCTTCTTTGGGCAGGTCAACTCATCACAGTCCATACTTTCCCTAATAAATCATCAGTCACATACAATGTTTGAAAGTTTAGACAGTAGACTGCCTCACAGGTGAGAATGGCCCATCCTGGGAGCCCCTGCCATGAAGGGCAACACTCTGGGGTAAGCTGGACTGGACATGAACCCAGGGGAGGACTGGGGCTAACAGGCCTAACCAGGGCATATATCCATGTGAACAGGGCATATCCCTGATGAACATAGCTGGGGAGAAAAGATTACATAAAATAAAAAAGAAGCAATTAATTTTATAGTGCATCAGTAAAGTTTAAAATGAGTTAGGTAAACCTTAAAATGTGTCAGTGAAGTGTATATTAGATTGCTCCATGGAGGGGGACAATGCTTGATATCATATTGCATTGGACTGCATCAGACTATACTGTTGGTATTCTGTAAAAGGGGACCATATCTTTTTTCTGTTTTTTGTTATAATTTGTACTTCCTTCCCTTGGCACTCTGCTCTCTTCTGTTGGGTTTTCCTAGCAGTCCATGCTTCTGCCCACCAGGCTGACTGCTGGCACTGACTTACCCCACCTAACTCCCAGTTTATGCTCATGGTCTCTGAGTCCTGGTCTATCCTTTCCCTTGGGGAAGCACCTTGAGCCATGAGACCAAGGCTGGGGAGAGTGCATGCCACTGAGCAGGGTCTAGTGGAGTGGGGTCTTGGGCATGTGTGTAATGCCCTCCCATTTGGGGGGGGCTTACCTTAAATATGCCTCTGGGTGTTCTCCCGGTGTCCGCCCCTACTCTGCAACACTTTGCAATTTTCTCCATGTCCCCCAGTGTCCCTCTGTTTAAATGAGACCTGTGGGGTTTGCAAAATCTATTTGTGAGCAGTTGACATGATTCTAAGCCACTGCTCACACATTCAAGAAGGGCACACTGTGCAGCCGATCACCATTGAGGTCAAAAGTAAAAAGATGTGTCTCCAGTGGTTCCCGGTGCCTTGCCTAAGTTAGAATAGGCACCGGGGACACAAACAGCAGCAAACGCAAGGAAAATGTTTTAGTGCTGCCTCCAGGGCACCAGAGACAAAGGTCAGGGGGCAAGTGTCAGGGCTAAAGAAAGCCCTAATGAATATTTATGAGCTACTGCAGTGTTCCTAGGGGCAGTCTGCTATGGAGCAGCCACTCCCTGAGGTGCACTTGATTAAATTAACAGCGGACTTATTTAAGAGAGAACTGTTAAGGCTACAAGCCAGTGGGGAATTTATTAAATAAAAGTAAAACTGCTGGCTGCACCAGAACATTAACCTGGGAGAACCCTGATTTAGACTGTCTAGACTTAAACTGCAGCCACCATTTTTGTGCCTATGCACCAATTGGGAGCCAGGATTTAACAATGGGGCTCTTGGGATAATGCCAGAGACTTGTGGGGGATTAACTGGGACAATTTTTAGGTGCCAAAAAGCAAGCCAATTATCAAAGGGGAACTGTTCAAGACAGCTTTGTCAGCCAACGGGATCTCTGGAACTTAGCTCCATATAAAAGGGGGCAACTGCTCATTTTGTTCAGATTTGGGAGATTTACTCAAATGTTCAGTGTATGTGCTTCTGGGGAGCTTGCCAGCTCTCAGGGGTTAGGCCTGCCAGACCTAGAATTTTTTGGCCGTCAGTCCGTATGTCTAAGTGTCCAGTTGGGCCATGTTGGGGTCACTGCACCAGGGGATTCATGCAGCAATCAAGTTGAAAAGAAGAATCAGCCTGCAAGCTAGCTGGAAGGACATGAGAAGGACAGAGCCTTACATATAAATGTGCTTAGTTTGCTGGAGTATTTGCATGGCCTACCAGTTCATGACGTCTGCCGTGCATGTTTCGGCCAGTGTTTGAATTACTCCTGCATCCCGCAGACCAGCATTTCGACGAGGACCATGAGGGAATTTTCCTCCTGCTTCATCAAGCCATCTGTATCAGGTCTCATTTCATCAGGTCATCTGTCTGGGTAATGTGAGTACAAACAGGGTAGCTCCCTGCAACAAAGCTGCAAATCATTTGTGTGGGCCATCTAATTTGCTTGTCTGGGTTTATTGCAATGAACTGAGTCATCCGGCCCCGGATTACAAATTCTGGGTTGTTGTGTATGCTAATTGTTTTCTTTCCTAAGGGCCCTAATGATCAGCGCAATGCCAGCCTGCCCGGGCAATGATCCAGGCTAGCTTGGTCCTCCCTACTGGGTACCCATGGTTGTGTAACTGTACCAAAGGGCTTCACTGTGCATGCTGTTCAGATCTGTTAATCATCTGCTAAATTCATGGCCCACCCCTGTTCACATCCCCCTGAATAAATCAGATTATTGTGTTTTACATTTAATTCTGGCTAGTGTGTACCGTCTTGGTGGGGATACAGTACTGTTATTCTAATGTTGCATCATTGGTCTTATTTTACAGGGGTTCTCCAGGGCAGTTGCAGAGGATCCAGCCCTGGTGGTAAGTGCAAGGGTTGTGAACAAGTCATTACTGCCATACAGTCCATGTGACTGTTTTGTTGCTATACTGTTTAGGCCACTAGAGGGGTTGGTGGGAGGTTATAGCATCCCGGAGGGCTATACCAACAGCAGTTATGCTACCCCAAGACCAAATCACCAAACTCAGGCTCCTCAACCTGTGCTAGTCACACAGGCAGGGGTAGTAGCCTTTATGATAGCGCCACCTAGGGGTTACATGTGGGAGCTGTCATCTAGTGCAGCTGAGCTAGCCCTTTTCCCTGATTTTATGTGGCCTCAGCCACATCCGAAGGTGCATCCACCATGGTGTCCTGGGTTGGAATGCACTTGGCATGTGGTCACAAGGAGTCAGCTCTTATTTCTATTTTTTTGGAAAGAGATAGGGATGTTATTAGTCTGACTTGAAGAATGCAATCAATGGGAGCATCCAGCCTTTAAAAAATGGTATGCAGAAGACTAGAGAATCTCAAATATATGCTGTAGGTCTGGGCACCATTTCGTCCTCTAGCAGCTGTAGGGGTTTAGATGCATCTGGTGCATTTGGGCAGTCAGATTTGGTATAATTAGAAGATTTAGCATAGCTACTCTGCAACCTCATTTTCACTAAGATGTAACTATCTTTTCTACTCTTTAGTGACTGACAACAGACTGACTTGATTGACTCTTCACTAATGTTTGTATTCTACATTTGTATATACTGAATGCTGTCAGTCACGAATGAGTAGAAGGGAAAGTATATGGAAACTAAGGTAGCAGGGTAGCTGTCTCTTTCTGGGGCTATAGCCCTGGGGAAAGGTGTGGCATGCCTGGACATAGTACCATGGGCGCTGACACATTCCAGGGGATTGCAGAGTGGGCTCATCTGGATGAGTGCCAGCATGGTTAGCCGACCGACTGCAATGGTGGCTCAAGGACAGGAATTTGTTGAAAGGAAAGAATCTCAATCCACCTGATAATTCAAATGAATGCAAGCCTCTCTGGTTGGGGGGGGGGGCATCCATGGGGTTCAAATAGGTACAGGGCTGATGGTCTCTTTTAGAGCACAGAAAGAGTATCAATGTCCTGGAAGCCTGGGGGATCAGAAAGGCTTTGATACAATTCGGACCCATTCTCAAAACAAAACCAGTCCTAGGGTGTCAGCATGGCTTGGTTGGTAGCACATACACCTCTGGGCCAGAAGGTCATGGGTTCTAGTACCACACCGGGACTGGGCTCATACCTTAAATTCTGACACTCGGGTGAAGTGCTATGGGCCACTGTATTGATGGGGTGTGCCATCTATTTGATGAGATGTTAAACTGAGGTCCCTTCTATGCCTCTCTGGTGCTGTCCAGGTGGAAGTAAAAGAACCCAAGGCACGTTTTGCAAGAGTAGGGGATTTTCCCCCTGGTGTCCTGGCCAACATTCTCCTTACCATAAAAAAATGGTTCATGCAGTTGTCCAAGGCTGTGTGTGTGTGTGTGTGTTGATGTGTGAAATGGCTGCTACTACACGTTCAGTCATTTCACTACCAGTCTAGTATTGCCTGTAAAGTACTTTGGGATACAGTGTATATGAAAATCACTATATAAGTGCTGATTCTTCTTCTAATTCAGTCTGACAACAGTATGGAGCATACATAAGACATCAAGGAGGAACCAGAAGCCAGGCTATGGCAAAGGAGATCAGTCCTGGGCAGAGTCCAGTCATTTCTCCCTAGTGGCAACCCATCTCCCAGGGGTGGACAAAGTTTGGGAGAACTGGCTAAGCAGTGAGATGTTTTCTCTACCTGAATGGAAATTACACTCAGAGGTGTTTGCAAGAGTGCAGAATATGGGGTTGTGCTACAAGGACAAATAATTTGTCAAGATCCTTCTGATTCCTCTCCTGATCTACTCTCATCCTTAGGTTAACACCGCACCTTTTCCCAGTCTGGCTAAGAATCTATCAAGCTCTTTTGGATCGGTAACTACATAAATCTGATCACAGGCTTGCACATGTAATTTAGCAGGGCAGACAGAGCTGAAGAAGATATTAAATGCTCTCAGTTTTCTTTTACTTCTCTTGAGGCTGTTTTGGTGTTAACGTGTAATGTAACTCAAATCAGGATAAAACTGCATAGGTACCCTGTCCATGTTTCTTTAATCTTCTGGGCAGCTTTCGGGAGTTTATGTCTCTTTAGTACTGAACCAGCTTTCAGCAGTAACATGAGAGGTGCTGTACTCTATGGCTTTTGTGGGATCACCCTGTAACACTTTGCAGTCGCAACTAGAAAAAGCATAAACTCCAGCCCCATGGCTTCTTCCAACCAGTCATTTATTATCTCTGTTGAAGATTCCCCTGGAACCCCTCAGGCAAGCCATTTATTCTAATATTCTGTTCCCTCAGGAAGTTCTCCATATGCTCCAGTTTTGTCATCAATAGCAGATTGTCTTTAACTAGACCCACTGAAACAGCAAGATCCTTACCTGTGCTATCTGTTGCCTCTGCCCCCTCTAGCCCGTGCATTGCAACTCACTGCTTGATGGCCTGAAGACAGTTGGAGAAATTATCAAACATAGAATTCAGCTTCTCGATGGATTTATGCGGTTATGGCATAGTTTTTTTTTTTTAAAACTCAGCTTTATTCCATAAATTGATACAGCAGATTGTTAAGATCTTAACAGTATAAGGCTCAAACATTTTTCAATATTATACATCTATGACTCTGTTCCAGCATATGCTAGGCCTTAACTATTGTACAAGTAAAATAATACCCCAATATACATCTTCTGGCTGCTGTAAAATCCAAAAAGATTAATGACAGAATACCTCTCTAAGTGCCAGGACTTGGTTTAAAATAAAGGTAAAATAAAATTATTGTTAGTCTAATAAGTTTGAATAAAACTAGGGCCAAACCAACAAGGGCCCCTTGTTGGACCACACATAAATCCCCAATTCCGCCTCTCCTTGCATAGTTTGATAGAGGGAAACAAGTGTTATCTCCAGTTCACTGGCCCCTGCTGCATTGGTTGCTTTGCTGGAGTCTTTACCTGTGGGTTTTGGTTTGAAAAAGTACTTAGGGCCTGAAACAGCATTTCTGAGCTTTCCCATTGTGAAAAAGTTCCAAAACTTCTCTCGCTTACTTGACAGTATCAAAACAGTCAGACTAGTTAGGGAGCAATGTAAAATGATGCTTCCTTCCCTCCCTGCCTCCCTCCCATCCATCCATCCATCCATCTATCCATCCATCCTTCCTTCCTTCCCTCATTTTTTGCTTCTCACTGTCTCTCTTTCATTTTTGTCTTCCTTAACTGCAAAATTAGAAGTAATCTCATTTTTTTTCACATTTGGGAGACAAGAGACAATACCTAATCCCCATTTAGTTTGGAAGCTTTAACTTGTTTTTGGAAATCAAATACCTCCAAACTAGAGTTTATTAAAGACCTCGCCTCCAACTCCTGACATTCAGCAGCATGAGTCAATGCTTCCCGTGGCCTTCCTCTGGCTCAGAAAGGCAACCTGAGCAGCCTTCAGTGAGTGAGCATATCTTAGCTCTTAGTCATTTGATGTCTAGATATTCAGGAGATTTACATGTTCAAGTTGGTTGCTCCAACACATTTTTAAAACATTTTTTGGCAGAAAATGGCAAAACTTCTCAGAGGATCATGAGAACCTGGATGTGCAGACGGTGTTATCAGTCAGCTGGATAATGGGGTTGGAGTGTGGAAAAGGGGATATGGATGTCTGTAAGGTTAAGGTCTGTGCTAACCACAGTGTGTGGAGTGTGCAAGGTGTACCAACAGCAAGGTGTGCAAAAGAGTGGACACCAATGGTCACTCCATTCAGAATATTTATAAATACCCACTATGCAGAGAAATGAAAATTATGTACTTACCATAACTATTGATTTTCTTGAAAATCTGATCCATAGATTATCACTAATGTGTCTGAGCCAGAGGTGATAGGACCCCGTGGGAGCCAGCCTATTTCTGGTGGGAGCTGGTGGTGCGTGTAGGCCCCACACATGTATCACCACATGGGCCCACTGGTATACAGCAGTACCAGCCCCCATCCACCTCTGTTCCATTTTTACCAAGGAGGTGAACAGTATGAACCTAACGAATACCCCATGCACTTAACATAAGGGCATAAGATAGCCCAGGTGGCCTGTGTAAAAAGAGTCACCAAACCAGTAACACAGTGCCTTCACAGCCCCAACCAAGAGAAAATAGGTGAAGACTATAACATAACAATATTGGAGTGAGTCTGGGGGATGGTGGGTGGATGTGGTAATTTATGGAGAAGATATTCAGGAAGATAAACAGTTATGGTAAGTACATAACTTTCACATCTTCCAAGAATCAATCTTCTTTGTAGAGTCCCACTAATGGGCCTGAGTACCAAGCTTAGAGAAAGTCCCCCAGACGAAGGAGGCTGTCTCACTAATGAGTATGAGTACCAAGCTCAGAGGGAGTCACCCAGACTAGGGAGGCTGGAGTTCAGGGCTCAATCAGGATAGTATTCCATTCAGAATTGTCCTGCCAAAGGTAGCCTGCTGCCTGGCATGGACACCCAGGGCATAGTGCTTGGTAAAAGTATGCAGGGTGTTCCAATTTGCAGCCCTGAAAATGTCTGCAATCTACACTGAATGTATTTCTGCCAAGAAAGTGGCCAACACTCTGGTGGCATGGGCATGCCCTTGCCCTCTGTCTTTACCCCTGCCATGGCATAGCAGTGGCAAAGGCAGTTCGCAATCCAGACTGAAATGCACTTGATTGTTATAGGTAGTCCCTTTTGATTTGGGTCAAAAGAGACAAAATGTTGCTTTTCCTGTCTGTGGTCCTTAGTCCTGTCCAGGTAAAAGTTAAGAACCCATTTTACTTCCAGGGAGTGGAGAGTCCTCTCTCCCTCATTCTGGAAGTAGGCAAAGTAGGTAGGTAGGTAGAATCAGTACCTGGTTCAAGAAGAAACTCTGACACCACCTTAGGAAGGATTTGGGGTGCATTCAGAGCACTACCTTGTCTGTATGGAAAACAGCATATGGAGGATATGTGACCAAAGCATGGATTTCAGATACTCTGCTTGTACAGGTGATGACCACCAGAAAGGCTGCTTTCAGAATCACATATCTCATGTCATAAGCCACAATAGGTTAAAAGGGCTTGCGAGTGAGTATATCCAGCCTGAGGTCCCAGGGAGTCACCAGCTTCTTAATGGGGGGCCTTGTGTGCAAGATACCCCTGAAAAACCTTTTGAACAGTGCCAGCTGCACCAGAAAAAGGGTGTCTACAGGTGCGTGGTATGCTGCTATAGCAGACAAATGGACTTGAACTGTGGAATACTGCAGTCCTACATCAGAAAAGTCTTTGGGATTGACTAGCTGGCCCTGCGCTTGGGAGAATAAGCCCATTCAGAGTGGCAGAATCCTCAATTTGCTGACTGACAGTCAGTTCCACAGTGGAAACCATATCTGCAGAGGCTAGCAGAGGCCACTAGAATCATTTTGTCCCCATGCACCTCCAACTTGAATAGTACTCTCTGGAATGAGAGGAACGGGAGGTAATACATAGAGAAACAGATTGTGCCAATGCAGTCTGAAAATGAAACCTGATAGAAAACACCAGGTCTTGGATTTCTGTAGCAGAATCGATGTAGTTTAGTGTTGGGTGGGGGTGCACAAAGGTCTGCATCTGGTGTTCCACACTCGTCAAACAGCAGTCTCACGATGTCTGGAGCTAGTGACCACTCATGAGGATCTGCTGTTGTTCAACTTAGTTCATCTGCCAGAGGGTTCTGGACCCCTGGCTGATAGATGGCCTGAAGCAGGGTCTCCATTCCAAGTTCCAGTCCCACACTCTCATTGTCTCCCTGCACAGAGAGTAAATCCTCTTTGTTTATTGACATAGTACATGACATACTTGTTGTCTATCTGCAGGAGGACTGTCTTTTGCTTGACCAAGTCAACTAGGACTTTCAGACCATAAAAAACTGCATGTATCTCCAGCACATTTATATGAAGATGTGTCTCTGACACATACAGACCCCTTGTGTCTGGAGACCCTGGCAGTGTGCTCCTCCCCTCAACAAGTAGGCATTTGTGGTAAGGGTCACCTCTGGCTTTGGTGGGCAAACTGGGAAGAACTGGAGGAGCTTTTGCTCCTCAGAACACCACAGCAGGGACCTCACTAGGGGGTTGGGTACCTGAATGGGGTAATTCTGAGGGTGTGACGCTTGAGACCAATGGGTACTGAACATCCACTGAGTTGTTTTCGTGTGCAGCTTTGCTAAGGGGACTGTGAACACTGATGAAGCTAAGAGTCCTAGCATGGGTTGCATGGACTGAGCTGGCACAGTTTTGTGCTCCATGATATAGCATGCCATCCCATTCTGCTGTCTGAAAGAAAGGCCTGAGCCCAGGTCATGTCTAGGACAGCTCCTATGGACAGAAGTACTTGGGAGGGCTCCAGCTGAGACTTGGAAGGGTTCAGCAGCACTCCTATTGACATCAGAAATTATGAGGCATCTGCCACTGTCCACTCTATCTCCTGTCTGGATAGGCTTAGATACATAGATACATAGACAGTGTCGGCAGATAAGGGCCTATGGCCCACCCAGTCTGCCCATTTGAGCTTGTAAGTTCAGTTTATGTTTTCCTAGAAGTCTGTTGCCCCTTACCCCTGACCTCCAGAATTCCTTTATGTCTATCCCATGCATTCTTAAATCCCGTGATTGTTTCAGCCCCCACCACTTCCTCTGGCAGGGTGTTCCACTTGTCCACCACCCGTTCTGTGAAGAAATTCTTTCTCAGGTTTCCTCTGAATCATCCTCCCTCCAACTTCATCCCATGCCTTCTAGTCCTGGAACATCTTTTTCGCTTAAAAATTGTGTTTTCCTGCACCCTGTTCCTCCCTGTAAGATACTTGTATGTCTCTATCATATCCCCTCTCTCCCTCCTCTCCTCCAGGGAGTACATGTTCAGTTCCTTCAACCTGTCTTCATAGGACTTGTGATGCAATCCATGCACCATCTTTGTTGCCCTCCTCTGAACCTTCTCTACCCTGTCTATGTCCTTATGTAGGTATGGTCTCCAGAACTGTACACTGTACTCCAGGTGGGGCCTCACTAGTGTCTTGCATAGCGGAATTATGACCTCCCTTTTCCTGCTGGTGATGCCCCTGCCTATACATCCCAGCATCCTATTTGCTTTACCTGCTGCCTTGTCACACTGCACACTGTTTCCCTACCTTGAGGTCATCAGAGATGATAACCCCAAGATCCCTTTCCTGCTTGGTGCATGCTATATCCTCACCCCCCAACTGATATATTGTGCCAGGTTTTTGTGCCCATATGCATTATCTTGCACTTCTTTGCATTGAATTTCAACTGCCACACCCCTGACCATTCTTCAAGTTTCTGCAGGTCCCTTCTCATTCTGTCTACACCTCTGGTGTGTCTACTCTGTTACAGAGCTTTGTGTCATCAGCGAACAGTGAAATTCTGCCTTCTACATCCTCCGCAATGTTACTGATGAAGATGTTGAATGGGACCGGTCCCAGCACTGATCCCTGTGGTATCCCACTGGTCACTCTTCCCTCTGTGGAGTGATAGCCATTTACCACCACCCTCTGTGTCCTGCCACCCAGCCAGTTACCTACCCACCACACTACTGTCCTGCCCACACCCATATTCCCAGTTTGTGTAATAGTCTATGTGGCACAGTGTCAAAGGCCTTGCTGAAGTCCAGATAGGCCATGTCCACTGCCCTCCCCTGATCCACCTCCCTAGTCACCCAGTCAAAAAATTCAATGAGGTTGGTCTGACATGACCTCCCCCTGGTGAAACCATGCTGCCTTGGGTCCTGTAGTCCATTGACAACCAGATGTTCCACCAATCTCTCCTTCAGTAGTGCATCCATGATCTTCCCCACTACTGAGGTGAGGCTGACTGGTCTGTAGTTCCCTGCTTCCTCTTTGTTTCCACTTTTGTATAAGGGGACTACATCTGCTGTCCTCCAGTCTTTGGGTACCTCCCCTGTGTCCAGTGATCAGCTAAACAGGATAGCCAGAGGTTCAGCCACTTAGTTCTTTAAGGACCCTGGGGTGCATCCCATCTGGCCCCATTGCTTTATCAACTCTTATTACTTCCAGTTCCTTCAGGACGCTTTCTCGTGTAAAGGGACTTGTGTCCATTTCTGCACCATTCTCACCCCTTGTACTCCCTTCAGACCCATTACCCTCCTCTTCCTCAGTAAAGACTGAGCAGAAATACCTGTTCAATATGTCAGCTTTACTGTTGTCATCCTCCATGCGGTCCCCATCCTCCCCCTTCAGTCTCACTATCCCTTCCTTTGTCTTTCTTTTTTCACTTTTGTACCTGTAAAAGGTTTTGTCCCCTCTACCCACTGATTTTGCAATGCGTTCTTCTGTCTGAGCTTTGGCTTCCCTTACTGACCTCCCTGCCTCCCTTTGCTTCTCCTGGTACATCTCCCTATCCCCTTCTGCCTGTGTCTTTTTGTATTGCCTGAATGCAGTCTATTTGGCTTTCACTTTCTTTGCTACCTCTTTGGAAAACCATAATGGTCTCCTCTTCCTTTTCCTCTTGCTAACCTGCTTAATGCATAATTCTGTTGTTCTTGTAATCCCCATTTTAAATACTGCCCACTGTTCCTCAACCCCTGATTCCTGTCCCATTCCCCTTAATGCCTCTTTCAAGTATCTCCCCATTTTCCCAAAGTCTGCCCCCCTAAAATCCAGGCTACGTGTTTTTGTGTGGTTTGGTTCTGCTCTTTCTGTGATTTCAAACCACAATGATTGGTGGTCACTGTTTCCCAGGTGCTCCCCTTCTGTTACCCCCATCACACTGTCCCTGTTTGTGAGCACAAGGTCCAGTATTGCCTTCTGCCGAGTTGGTTCCATGACCAGTTGCTTGAGGAAGGCACCCTGAAGGGAGTCCAGGATAAATCTGCTCTTAGTTGATGCTGCTGGGATGCTCCAGTCCACATCTGGAATATTGAAGTCTCCAACCAGTACTACCTCATTCCTTGTCTGCCATCCTTTGGATGGCTAGCATCAGCTCCTATCTGTTTTTTCCTCTTGTGCTGGTGGTCTATAGACCACACCTGTGCAGATGGCTGTCCCCATTTTCCTTTCCAGCTTTAACCCACAGTATCTCTCCCCCCATTTTGTTCCTCCTGGATCTCTGTGGCCCTTATGTCATTTTTCACATACAGTGCCACTCCTCCTCCCTTCCTGCCTGCTCTGTCTCTTCTGAACATGTTGTAGCCAGATATGGCCATCTCCCAGTCGTGGTTATCATTACACCAGGTTTCAGTGATGGCCACAATGTCCAGGTCTGACTGCACCATGACAGCCTGCAGATCTTTCATCTTGTTGCTAAGGCTCCTGGCATTTGCACACATGGCTTTCCATGATTTGACCTCCCTAGACTGTTTCGCTGTTCTACTCTAGCCCCTTCCTTGGTTGTCCTTTATCCCTGGTTCTCCTTGCTGTCTGCCCTTCTGCTGAATTTTGTCCCTTTTCTGCCTATCCACCTCTTGGGCACTAATCTCCATCTTTTGCACACTGCTTTGCAGAGATAGCCACTCCTCCAGTTCACTGGTTCCACTGCTAGCTGTGGGGGGTGAGCAAGTAGGTACCCTCCTTGCTGGCCTGCCACCCCCCTTTGCTAGTTTAAATGCTTGTCAATGTAGCATTTAAACTTATCATTGAGTGCTTGGATTCCCCTTCAGGATGGATGCAGGCCGTCAGGCTTGAACAAACCTCCATCCCTCCAGGTGGGTCCCCAGTCACCAATGAATCCAAACCCTTCCTCACAGCACCAGTTCTTCAACCATGAGTTAAAATTCCTGGTGCATGCACTCCTATGCTCTCCCTTGCCTCTCGCAGGTAGTACTTCTGCGAAAGTGACAGAAGTAGCTACTTGCTTGAGACCCCTCCCCAATTTCCTAAACTCTTCCTGAACTTCCTTTGGCTCCCCATTTGCCAGATCATTAGTACCTAGGTGGATAATGACATCCAGCTCACCCTCCCATCTTGTTAGAAGCTAGTCGTCCAGGTATGGGATGACTTGTAGTCCTAGGTTTCTGAGGTGTGATGAGAGTACTGTGAGTACTGGGAAACACTTTGTAAAGACTCATGGAACTTAGGAAAGCCTAACACTGAACTGGTAATGCTGCCTCTCTGAGTAGAACTTCAGGCACGTGTGGTGGTGTATGTGCTGGTATGCATCCTGAATGTCCAGAGATGCTAACCAATCCTGCTGCTTCAGGTACAGAAGCAAGGATCCCAGAGAAACCATCTTTAATTTTTCTTGATCCATATACATGTTCAGTTTCCTAAGGTCGAGAATGGGGCATGTGCACCCTGATTTCTTGAGTACTAGAATGTAGTGGGAGTAGAACCCGTTGTTTCATTCTGACTCTATTTCAGCTGCCATGTTTCTCAACAGGCCTACAATCTCCTGTGTCAGTAGCTCTGACACGTGAGCTGACAAGGGAACTTGTTTCCTGGACAGATTGTCTGGTGGGTTTCCAACAATTCCAGACAGTACCCTTTTTGGATGATCCATAAAACTCATTAATCCATTTAGATGGAAAGGAGTGGCCCACCTCAGGCAGCTAAAGTGGACCTGGGGCTGGAGCTTCAGATGGTGGCACTGAGCGCTTTTGGCGGCTGTGCCTTCAGGTGTGCTTTCTTTTGAGCTTGAAGTGGCTGGATCTGTTTTAGGAGTCTCCTCTGCCCCTGCCATGAAATGTCTGCTTGTTATGGAAAGTGCTGCATCCTCTACCCCTCTGTGGGTTGTCAGGGGCTGGTCTTAAGAGTCATTCTAGTTTCATTACTCTTTACCAGCTTGTTTCACTTGCTGTCCAGACAGATAGGTGCCATCACAGGGCACATTTCTAGCCTTTTGTTGACATCTGGGGTGAAGCCAGCAGTCCCCAACCAGTAATGCCTTCTGATGCAGATACCTGCAGCTGCAGAGCAGCTGCTGCATCAAAGGAATCCATAGAGGCTCTTAACTGGTGAATATTTAGCTGGTGAGTATTAGATACAATTCACTGTTAAAAGTCAGCAGCATTTCTTGTTTAGCCTCTGTGTCTGGCATGCCAGAGATTTAAACTTGAACCAAAAGGAGTATTCATACTTTGAGAAATGTCCCTAGTAGCTAGCTATGTTCATGCCTAGGGTGCCTGAGTCATAGACCTGCTAGAGATGGGCAAAGTTGGCAAAATTCACTTTGTGAAGTAATTTGCAAAGTTTTTAAATTTCATGAAGTGCAAATTTGTGAAGTTTGCATGTCACAAACTTTAATGCAGTTTGTGGATGAAGTGACCGAAGTTAGCCACTTCTCAGGAACAAATGACCACTTCGCGATGAAACTTCATGAATTTTGTTGAAATTGCTGAGGCCAATAGAAACGTCACAAAGTTTCATGAAGGTGAATTTTAGCCAGGTTGTGGATATTTTTTTTCTGCTATCTGAACCCTTGCTGTCATTTCAGCGTAGTTTGCATCAAAGGTGTCTAGCTGTTAGAAACATAGAAACATAAACTTTGATGGCAGATAAGGACCGCTTGGCCCACCTAGTCTGCCCATTTCCCTACCTACTGGATAAGCTGCAAATCCTAGTTAACCAACAGCATATTTCTTCCTACCCCCACAAGAATTGCCTTATGTCTGTCCCATGCATTTTTGAATTCCCACAGTTTTAGAACCCACAACCTCCTCAGGAAGGCAGTTCCATGCATCCACCACTCTCTCTGTGAAAAAATACTTCCTCACATTGCCCCTGAGCTGTCCCCCCTCTATTTTCAAATTGTGTACCCTTGTTCTTGCACATCTCTTTTTCTGAAAGATGCTACCCTCATGGACTTTGTTGATTCCACTGAGGTACTTAAAACTTTCTATCATGTCCCCCCTCTCCCTCCTTTCCTCAAGGGTATACAAGTTAAGCTCCTTTAGTCTCTCCTCGTATGGCTTCTGTTGCAGACCCTGCACCATTTTAGCTGTCCTCCTCTGGACTGCCTCCATCCTGTCTGTGTCCTTGTGGAGATGGGGTCTCCAGAACTGGATGCAGTACTCCAGATGGGGTCTTACCAACTGTCTGTACAGAGGTATAACAACTTCCTGTTTTCTACTAGTGATGCCTCTCCCTATACATCCCAGTATCCCCACAGCCTTCCCTACTGCTTTCTCACATTGCTTGCTAACCTGAAGGCCATCTGATATGATTACCCCCAGGTCCCTTTCCATTTTGTTGTTGTTACTACCCCCCCCCCCATTGTGTACTCTCCCCTCTGGGTTTTTGTTTCCCAGGTGCATTACTTTGCACGAATCCAAGCTGCCATACTTCTGACCATTCCTCCAACCTTGCCAAGTCTCTTCTTGTCCTTTCTACCCCCCCCTTGTGTATCAACCCTGTTGCAGATCTTTGTGTCATCTACAAAGAGGCATACTTTTCCTTCCAGTCCCTCTGCAATGTCACTTATAAAGATATTAAAAAGGACTGGACCCAGTACTGAATCCTGCAGTACCCCACTAGTAGCCCCCTTTCTTCAGAGTGGACTATGTTTACTATTACCCTCTGCGTCCTGTTGTCCAGCCAATATTTCACCCAGGCTACCACCCTGGGACCCACTCCTAGGCTGGCTCATTTGTTTTTTAATCTTTTGTGCGGGACTGTGTCAAATGCCTTGCTAAAGTCTAGGTAGGCCACATCGACAGCCCCTCCCTGGTCTACTACTTTGGTCACCCAGTCAAAGAAATCAATTAGATTCATCTGACATGACCTTCCCAGTGTAAATTCATGCTGCCTTGGGTCCTGTGCACTACTGGCCTCTAGGTGCTCAACAGTTCTTTCCTTCAGAAGTGATTCCATCATTTTCCCTACCACTGAGGTCAAACTGACAGGTCTGTAGTTTCCTGCCTCTGTCTTGCTCCCACTTTTGTGAAAGGGAATCACATCTGCCCTCCTCCAGTCCTCAGGTACCACACCATTCTCCCATGATTTGTTAAAAAGGATAGTCAGTGGTGTTACTAGTTCTTCCCTTAGTTCTTTTAGAATTCTGGGGTGAATCCCATCAGGTCCCATTGCTTTTTCCACTTTCAGTTTTAGGATTTCTTTCAGAACCCTTTCTTCTATGAAAGGACTGGGATTGACCCTCCTATCCAGAGTGCTTCTAATGTTTGGATTTTGTTTGGATTTTATCATCTTGCCTGTAAGTGCTTTGTGTAATATTGGTATTCCAAACTAAGTGCCGTATCTCCTGCATAGTAAGGGCCATTCTCTCCAGTAAGGAAATTTGCTGTTCTTTGGGGTTCAACGGCTCCCGCTGATTTTTAGTAGTATCCATCTTTGCTGGCAGGGCCTGCAGGGATGGCAATGAGAGAACCTGTGATATGCTCCATTTTGCTGGGGTCGCCGGCAGCTGATTTTCCTTAAATCATCTGTCATACCTCAGAGGAATATTCTGCATCAGGTTAGAAGTACTTCCAAATGAGATTGTTGACAGTTTTTGAGGACAGAAATGGTGGTAGGCAGGAAGAAGCCCAAAGGATAGATGGCCATCTTCTTCAGTTACCCATGTGACCTCTACAACATTTTCTTAATAACATATAGTTACATAAATGCATAAATACATAAGTGGGGTGAATAAGATGCAGGTGGGGAGTATTTTTCAAAAGAAGATGTGCTCAAGAACAAGGGTGCATGGTGTGAAGCTTCATGGGGGGTAAATTCAGAAGGAATATAAGAAAGTACTGCTTCACAGAAAGAGTGGTGGATCACTGGAAAAGGTTGCCAGCTGAGGTAGTTGGGACTAAAACAGTGGGAGGATTAAATAAGTATAGAATAGGCATAAGAAAAATCATAGGGGAAAAGAAACAAGGGGGCGGGTGGAAGAACCAGAGATCATTCAGGGTTGGTGGGTATACTGTAGGCAGGGTTATTTGCAGACAGGGTGGACCAAGCAGTTCATATCTGCTGACAGATTCTATGTGTCTCTATTTCTGTGGTGATGGAGGGCTGGGCAGATGAATTCCAGTGATATCTTTTTGTGATGTGTAGGAGTCAGAAGCAACAACAGGGTGATGCAGGCTTTCTAGTTCCAAAGCATTGCTGCTGTAGTGATGCCAAGAAGTACAAGTATTACTTGTAAATACTGTCGATTTATAATTAAGTTTTGTGAAATCTCATTTTGATCAGCAGCAGGCTTCTGGGAAATGCATTATCTGTATGCAAATGAGAGCTGTGTGGGGAACTGTATTTACTCTCCGTTTCGGTGGATAAAATAGGACCTGTCACATTCATGATTAATAGAATCAACATGTTATGAAATATTACACCTTTAGAATTGCCTTTGCATATTTTATAGTGGATTGAGCTTTCTGTTTTTCCATATAGCTGCCCTACAGTTTCTGCTGGGAATGCCTTGTGAAATGAAAGGTTATGCTGCTGAGAAAGAAACCAGTTTGCCACAAAGCACAGAGGCTGATTGAATTTTTTTCTTCCTACCTGCAAAAAAATTAGTTACACAAGCAGCAACCCATTAATATAGAAATAAAGTAATTTAAGGGAACATCAGGCTTTCTTTACCCTATATTATATAATCGTACATCTAGTTAAATGTGTGTTCTCTTTCATCTCCCTACTGGACTTTTTTTCTTTTGTTCACTTTGAAATTATGTTATTTTCTTTGCCAGGGGTCCCATGTGGATGCTGTTTTTTTTTTCTGCCTGATATTAATTTTCATAATTACTGATCAGTTCCAGCCTCCACTCAATTAATGCCACTGGGCTGATCAAAAATTATTAAAATTAATGTCAGACAAGGAAAATATATCACTGATAAGATACCAGAAGAAAGGAAACCTCATGGTTATTTCAAAGTGAACAAAAAGAAAGAATACAGTAGGGAGACTGTAGAAGGCTACACATGCACCTAAATTTCCAGTTATGTTAAAACAGGTTTTATATTCCAGCAAGGTCTCTACAGCCCATCGTGTCTGTCCCTACTTCATAAGCAGATATGAATAAGAGTGCTGTGCCCACATGTACTAATGTAAAGTGGTTTCCTACCCCACTCTCCTGCCCAGTGTCTTCAATCATTTCCTAGATTGGAAGACATTTGTCCAGGCTTACCTTGTCCTGGTTGCTAGGCTGTTCCATTGGTTCATCTCTCTCTCTGGGAGAATAACTGCTTCCTATCATTAACCCTGAATTTACCACCTCCGAGCCTCCAGTGTGTCCCCATGTTCTGCTGGAGGACACCACTTCAAACATCTTTGTCTGTTCAATCCTAATGATACCCTTGAGTATGCAGAAGCCTGTGATAATGTCCCCTATAAGCATCCTTTTCTCAGACATGAAATTGTTAAGGGCCACCAGCCTCTCCCTCATAACATTTGTCTTACATAGCCCTGATCATTTTGTAAGCCTTGCATTACACCCTCTCGACTGCCTTAATGTCCATCTGGTACAGAGTAGCCAGAACTGCTTGCAGTGCTTCAGGTTGGACTGAACAGGGCCTTCTAAAGAGACAGGATAACAGTCCTTTCCCTGCTGGTTGCCTCCTTTTGGTGCACATAGCATTCTACCTGTCCTCTTGAAGCTGCTGCATTATGCTTGTCATGCTTCATATCTTTGTTGACCCCCAGATTCTTTTCCTCATCTACTGCATTAAAAGGATTCCTCCACAGTGCATAGATCCTGCCTCTGTTTTTCTTTACCAAGTGCAGCACCTTACATGTGGTTACATTGAGTTGGAGGCTCCAGGACTCACCTAGCCTGTCCCAATACTCAAGTGACTCCATTACCCTGGCCAGTTTAGTTTCATTAGAGAACTTATGCAGCCTGCTAGAGACCTCAGCATACACATCATTGGGAAAATGTTGAACAGCAGTGGCACCTGTATCAATCCCTGAGAAATACCATGGAGTACCCAATTCCATTTTGAGTAGTGTCCTCTACCACAGCCCTCTACTTCCTGCCTCCAATCCAGTTAATAATCCACCTGGCATTTACCTCCTGTATACAGCACATACTTTTCCCAAAAGCTTGTCATGTGCCACACTGCTAAAGGACAGATGAAGTCCAAATAGACTATGTCTAGAGCCCTGTCCTTTCACTTTCCTGGTCAGCCACTCAAAGAAGGTGATCGAGTTGGTTTGGTATGATCAGGCATCATAAAACTATGCTAAGAGCGGCAGGAATCTTGACCTCAGCAGAGTGTTCCATTATTATCTTCTGCCTGCAAAAGCAAGGGAGAATTGGTACTACTGGAGGAGAGAGTGAAATGTTACTGACGTGATTTAAGGTATAAGATGAATGTTTATGGGTAGTACATTTACATAGATACCAAATAAGTTATGGGGACTAATATCAACATTCAGAAAATGTGCAACATTTTTTTTATTTTATTTTTTAATACCATCATGAAATTGTCCATGTTGATATTAAAAAAGTATATCAATATATTTTATTGCTATGGAAAAAGTATATTGAATAACATTTATTTTACAAAAAAAAACCAACTTTCTGTTGTGATGTAAATATATGTATATATCATTATAGTCAGAGAAAACTGCCTGTGTCCATATTGATAACAATTACTACTGTCACATAATAATGACAGAATAATGGCTGGACACAAGGCTTTCATTAAAAAAAACAATTAAGTTTCTAGCCCTGGCAGTTCAGGAGTTAGAACTTTCAAATTATATTTTCTTTAAAATGTGATAACTTTGGAACCAATAGGGATAGAGACTTAATAAAAAAAAATGCTTGGAGTCAGTTAAGTCAATATGCCATTAATATTTCAGTACCATGACCATATGTAACTATAAAAAATGTAAGATGTTTCATAATGATAAAAAAAAAAAAAATGGTTCATTGCGTTTTTGAAGTCCAGTCATTTTTAACATATATCGATGTGTGTATGCATGTAGCAACACAGGAGAACTGTATTAACTGTTCAAATGTTGAAATGTTGCAACTTTCTAAGAATAAACAAATTCATTTCTAGTCTGGGTCTTGATGTCTCCCAGGACCTTGTCCAACACTAATACAAGGCTGACTGGCCTGTAGTTACCAGGGTCCAGCTATTCTCCCCTTCTTGGAGATTGTGATCACATTAGCTGACCTTTCAGCCCTCTGGCACTCCACTTATCCATGCAGACTCCTGAAAAATGTATGCATGTGGCCCACCAATTTTGCCATTAGCTCCACTGTGATTCTGGGGTGTATCGCATTTACCCTTTGGGATTTACCTGGATTGATCTTCTCCAGGTAGTTAGCTAACATACTCCCTAATCCCATTACCAGCAGTTGAAAAATGGAAACTTAGGCTGTCTTGCATGGAACAAAAGCACAATATTCCATAATGAAAATGAAA
Organism: Neoceratodus forsteri; assembly: GCA_016271365.2. Lineage (NCBI taxonomy): Eukaryota > Metazoa > Chordata > Ceratodontiformes > Ceratodontidae > Neoceratodus > Neoceratodus forsteri. The sequence goes on from CM057459.1 coordinate 1,093,376,541, forward strand.
ACATTTCCTGAACTGTAAGATTCACAGAGATTAATTAATTTACAGACACGATTTATCCATAATCAGCTTCTAAAGGGCTGAAAAATCAAAAGACCAAATAGAGAATGGGGATGTAATAGAATACCCAGCACCCCTGTGGGTCTGAGTCTGTCCAGCATGCATCCAATAAAACCACAGCAGCTGTTATCTGTACTTTTGTTGACATTGACATTTGTTAGTATTTCTAATTATTTTTCACTCTTCCACCACATGCTAAGAGCATGGTACTCATGCAAATCTGCAGACAGTAAATATTTATTTATTTAGCTATGTATTTGATATCTGGGTAATGAAACCTCCATACAGAAAATGGTAATTAAATAATTGAAACAGCAGTGACCATCTGAGAGACTGTTGTGAGTCAGGGAACATCTGCCTCCACAGGTTCCCCTGCAACCAATATTTAAATAGTGATACTGAAGGGGCATTTCTGTCCTCCCTTGACATATCATTCAGTAAAACAGTAGCCGTTACTGAGAATGCACTGTCTCTCGCTAATTTCAGACTGGAGGTGGGAGGAATCTTGAGCTTGCCCTGGTTGGAAGCGCTGTTCCTCCCAGGGGCACAGGGATGACGAGTTCACAGATGTAAGGAGGTCCCTCCCAGTTCATTCATCACTTTATTGGTAAATGAAAGAACCGTGAAGTCAACTCGCCACTTCATGGGCAGCCAGCCCAGAGGTTGCAGAGAGAGGGTGATACAATCTCACCGCTGGGTGGAGTTCAGAAGTCTAGCTGCAGCATTCTGGGTGAGCTGCAAGTGGTGTAGTTGATTCCTAGGTAAGCTCTTACAGAGCATATTGCAATAATCCAGCCTAGATAAGAGAAAAGTCTGTACAAAGGTTCTCAAACCAGCATGATCAAGTCAAGGGTGTAGGCTAGTAATACAGTATATTAGAGATGGTAAAAGTAGAGCTTGACAGTGTGCCGACATCTGAGACTCAAGTGATATGAAGAGCCACTCCCATACTGCAAACCACCCTAATTTTCTCCAGCATACACCTCCCACCACACACACACTCATACCCTATGAGGGAGGGCAGCAATAGGCTACTCTTCAGAGTTGATATATTTTTCTCTGAGCTGACCAATGGTACAGTACTTGTCTTTCTTGGATTAAGGACCAAACAACTGGATACCATCCAAACTCTGATCTCTTCCAGACACTGGTTTATGCAAAGGAGAGCCTCAGTCAGGGCAAAAGACAGCTACAGCTGGGTAGCATCTGCATAGCAGTGAAATTCCATGCTGTATCATTTATTGATCTTTCCTATCAGAAGTAAGCACACTGCAAACAACATGGGTAGGAGGACAGAACTCTGAGGTACCCCACAGTTCAGGGCAACCTGCCCTGACAGGTGTTGACCAGTTGATACTGACTGTGCCCTTTCCAAGAGAAATGAGCAGGGCCATTGTAAGACAGTTCTAATCACCCACCCACCCATGCACCTTATATGTGTTCAATAATAGCCCATCACTAATGTTAAATGCTGTGGAAAGTTGAGGAGAGTGACAATAGACACATCTCCACCGATCCTTCACCAGGTAGAGATGACTGCACATCTTGACTAGGACTTTCTCCATGCTGTGCCTGTGGTGGCATCCAGATTGGTGTGGCTCAATAATGCTATTGACTTCCAGCTGTTTCATCAGCTGATCTGTAACTACCTAAGAGCACACCTCCAGTACTGTGTCCTGTTCTGGATGCCCCACCTCTGGAAGGACATAGATATGGTGGAGGCAGTACAGAGGCAGGCAACCAAAATGGTGCAGGGACTGCATCAAAAGCCCTATGAGGAGAGACTAAGAGAACTGGATATGTATTTGCTGGAGGAAAAAAGGGAATGAGGGGATATGATAGGAACATTCAAGTGCATAACAGGTGTTAATAAGGTACAGGAAGATAGCATGTTCTACTGAAAGACTCAAGGACAAGGGGTCACACTCTGTAGCTGGGGGGGCTCAGAGGGGATGGGAGGAAATACTTCTTCACAGAGAGGGCGGTGGAAGCCTGGAATGGCCTCCCAGAAGAGGTGGTAGGCACCAAAACAGTCACATGATTCAAGCATGCATGGGACAGATACAATGGGACTTTGGAAGGAACACAAGGGGTGGGGATGACCAGAGATCATGTAGGGTCTGCAGAGGCACAGTAGGCAGGAAAACTGGGTAGACTGGATTGGCCAAAGGGTCTTTATCTGCCAACAACTTCTATGTTTACCATCTCAATAACATTGGCCATAAACAGCAAGTTAGAGACTGGTCTGAAATTTATGAGATTGTCCGGATTGAGTGGAGGCTTCTTGATTAAGGGCTTTACCATTGCCTCTTTAAGAGGAGTCTGGCAGTTAAAGAAGCCTTGACAATTCCTGAGAAAAACTGAGACCCATGCTTCAATCTCAACCTTGAATAAACAAGAGGGTTGTTGGGTTTAACTTTGAGGTTGTGCATCACATACTAGCCATAATCTGGGGCGCAGCCTCCTTATTTGGTAGGTGGAACACAACCCAGGGAATGACTGCTCACTGTGATATCCTGGCTGGACCTCTACTGCTTATGGTAGTTGGGATTGAGGAAACCTGATCATGGATGAGAGCATCTGTGGCTTTGAAGTATACATTAAACCTGTCACAGCACTTAATAGAGCTGATCTCTTTGCTCTGCAGATTATATGGATGCAAAATACTGTCCACGGTGTGGAAATGTATGGATGATCTGTTTCTCTCCAATGTAATGAGTCCAGAGAAGAACTTACTCCTCTCCAAGTGCATGATCTTCTGGTGTCTCAAATAGTGAGTTTCCAGGACAGGTATGTCCACCTGCACCCTAGATTTCCTCCATCTGCTTTCCAGTCTGTGACCTAACACCTTCAGAGGCCAAACTTCTTAGAAAACCAAAAGCTGCTTCTGCTCGAGGTGACTAGAGACAAATGAACTGGCACAAGGGAGTCTACGGCCCATGCCTGCACCTTATTCTAGGCTTCAACAGTAGTCCCACACCACTGTCATTGTCATCCACCAGATCCAAGCTATCCACAAAACCTAGAAGCCAGTTGGAGTCCAGGTCCCCTTTGAAACAATAGTGCATTACCTTTGCAGATGGAAGTGACATTTTTGTCACCCCAGCACTGAACTGGATGGTGCAGTAGTCTAACCAAGTGACAGGATCGACTGAGATATCCTTGATCTCCATAACTATAGAGAACACAAGGTCCAGTGTGTCACCCCTTACATGTGTGACTGAAATAATGACTTGCTTGAATCCTAACCCATATGTGAATTGGAGGAACCTGGATGCAACATAATCTGAAGTGTCATCCTCTCATGTATTGATGCACAATAAGTATTAAGGCTTCCAATGTCAGGGCAGACTGTCTCTCAGCAAAATCATGCAGAAAGGCCACTGTGTTCCATGGAGGATGATAGAAGATTACAGGCCTGCAATTTAAAGCAGCCCAACAGTTATGTGCTATCCACTCAAAACACCGAGTGTTCCCAATAGGAGGCACCATCCAGTTCAGTTCAGATCAAAAAAGGATGGCCATGCTGCTAATGCTGAACTGCAGGCTCAGGTCACGTACCATGTAGAAGCCTGGAAGGACACACTGCGCTAGCACAGGACCAGAAGTGTTATCCAACCAAGTTTTCATGATACACACCAGGTTGACCAGTGAATCAAATAATTATTTGATGATGCTTGTCTTATTAACTATCAAACTGGCATTATAAAGCAATGCCTGGGTGGGAGAAGTCTGGCTGTCTCTAATTCTCAGTTCTCCATGTCCAAGAGACTGCTGGTGTATGGGTATAGTCATGAGAACTCTCTTCCTCTGCCCATCTTTTACAGCCCATGTCTCCTCAATCACTCCACACAGACCACAGGAGATCTCGCCTCTTCATCAGATGCCAACAGCTTTGCATCACCGTGAGTTCAGTGGTTCACCCATGACAACAGATCTTGAAAAGGACATACAGTAGTTGTTAAAGGAATGCAGAAGAATAACAAATGACACCCATCCCAACAACTCCACACAAGAAAGTAACAATTCAGATAGAATCCTCCTCAGGCTTCTATGTGAACTTACACAGAGGGTCTGAGCTCAGGTCAGGTACCACCAATCAAGTTAGTCAGATCCAGGCCAGGCTGACTAGACCTTTGACAACCCTGTGGATCAGTCTGCTGGGGCCCTTACCACCACTGCCTGACTCTTATACTGGTGAGCTCCTTCACCTCAATACAAGGAATCCAGACTCAAAGTGTGACTTCTGAGCTCCAGGTCCACAAAATCTGATAGGCAGCCACTGGCCTATGTCAGGGGTCGGCTGCCCAACCTGCAGGTCCAGAGCCTGGAATACCCCTCTTCTCTTAGGGTCCTCATAAATGAATGGGGAGTCACCATGGCTAAGGAGGTAAATCACAAATGGCAAAAACTCCAGTGGAAATGGCAAGTCCAGGGAGGTTGAATAGCCTCCCCTTCATTTATCTGGCTCCTGAAGGCACCCAGGTGCACCCTCTACAGGGCCAGAAGATGACCTTCTCCATATTTACCTTTACTCTTTTACATTTTGTGAATAAATTAAACATCACATAGGTAACTGTCCAGTAAAGTGTCCCCATACCGGGATTTATTTGTCCAAAATCAAATGTGAAACAAATGAACAGCACAAAAGGTTTCCCAAACTTGATTATTAGCTTCTGGTACTTTTGCCAGCTTCATCTACAAAACATGGAAGAGCATAGGGTTGTTAGAGGGAGAGTGAAATGTTCACAACATGCATTGGGGCAAAAGATAAATGAAAATAGAAACATAAATTGTTGGTAGAAAAGGACCCCTTGGCCCACCTAGTCTGCCTTAGAGTTCCCTAACTATTGTGGTGCCACAGACCCTACTTGATCTACAGCCTTACCCTCCCCATCCCTAATACTAAAGTCCCCTTGTGTTTATCCCATGCTTGTTTCCTACTACTGTTTTGGTACTCACCATCTCTGCTGGGAGTCTGTTCCAGATGTCCACCACTCTTTCTATGAAAAAGTACTTTCTCACATTGCCTGTAAGCCTCCCCCCCCTTTTTGGCTTCATATCATGTCCCTTTGCCCTTGAGCACCTTTTTCTATGCAGAATGCCCCCCTCCTATACCCTTTTAATACCCCTGATGTATTTGAATGTCTCTATCATGTTCATGTCTCTCCATTTCCCTTCTGTCCTCCAGAGAGTACATATTTAATTCCTTGAGTCTTCCTCACAGGGCTTCTGATGCAGGCCATGCAGCATTTTGGTTACCCTCCTCTGTACCGCCTCCACCCATTCTATGTCTTTCCTGAGATGGGGCCTCCAGAACTGGACACAGTACTCCAGGTGGAGCCTCACCATCAATCTGTAAAAGGGTTACACCACCTCCCTCTTCCTGCTGGCAATAACCCTCCCTATGCACGTCAGCATTCTATTAGCCTTTCCCACACCTTATCATACTGCTTTGCTACCTTCAGGTCATCAGATATGATGACTCCCAGGTCCCTTTCCTGTTTAGTTGTTGCCATCCCCCTCCAATTAAGTGGAAATTACACCATTTCTAAATAAGTTATGTGTTGTATTAACAAATCTTAGAAAAAGCAAAACACAATTTAATAATTTTTTTTAAAACATTAAGTAATTTTGTGCATACTACAGCCCCAGTAATGAGCCCTTCCACCCTCCCATCAGCCTAAGGCCTATGCACTCTCTAGCCTGTACTGTCTCCTGGCCGCCATCAGGATGCAGATAATAGCCGAGGGATGCCACCTTCCCTCCCCGGAGAGGAGAGCTGCCTTTCAGCCCCCCGCCAACCTCTGCCCTGTGCTCGTTCCTGACCCCAGGTCGTCGGCATGGCGTGAGGTAAGGTGTCCAGTGCCTTAGCCCTCAGTGCCACCAGGCCGGCTATGTCCTAGCAGATTAGGTTTGCTGGCAAAGGCACCTAGCTTCACCTGATCTCTTTTATTCTAGCTTTGCTTGTAAGGACAGAGCAAGGAACATTATCAGAGCAAGGAAAAAGATTAAGGCTTCTTTTGGCTAGGCAGAATTACCATGTGATATTATTTTCTTTTGTACTCACAGGGTTTGCTACTGCCTTTTGCTAACATTTGACTGTTTTATTGTTCTCTGATTCAAACTGCTGTTGCAGGGTATACTTTCTGCTACATTATTACAGGGTGTGCTTACATGTTTGTTACTGTTTTGTGCTTACAGATTACTGCTGTAATCTTCTCTGATTAAAATTGTTTTTTGCAAGGTATACCTTCTGTTACTGCCTTATTTTTCTCTGTAGCAAAGTGGTTTTTGCAGGGTATATCTTCTGTGAAATTATTACAGGTGGTGCTTTACAGGTTTTACAGTTTTATCTATCATTAGGCTAAGCTTTCAAGGCTACTGCATTTGTTGTTGGTTGATTGTTTCTGCTCTTACCTCCTTGTTTCTTTCGTCCGTGGTTCTTCTTTTTCGGCAGAGGAAGGGCCCAGCCACCCACCCCCATCCCCAACCACCCCACGCTACACTCCTTTTATAGGGTAGCACAGTCATGACATTTCCTGTAGCAAAGCAGGAAGGGGAGGATCAGAGGGGTATCCACACAGTGACCTCATTTACAGGGTCACAAGTAATTTAACTTGATATAACAAGTTATACAAAAACAAACAAACAAAACACAAAATCAAACTTTTGCTTTCATGTTCCTCCTTCTACGTACTCTGACCAGGTTATAAACCCAGCAACTCATCTGGAATGGATATTATTAACTGCAGGTACTGCGGGACACTTTTCAAAAAGGCAGTTATACAGGATTTTGGATGCTGCCCAATGTGCTGGACCATTGGAGATCTAAGGGCTCAGGCAGCATGGGCAAAGATTGCGCACCTCAAATCGCATATTCAGGAGGAAATATAAGAATAGTCTGCCATTTCCCCAACATCCACCTGAAGCACCTCGACTGCAGAGTGTAGTTGGTCCGGGGGTTGGCATGTGGTTAGGAGTGGCAAATCGGGTGCCCCATCACTCAATGTTCTCCACCGTATCACCTCCACAAATCATTTAAAACTACAAACAGGTATCTGCCTCTATCTCCGAAATCAAACAAAGGGGCAGAGGACACATTGCAAAACAGGACACTGCAGCACAGGCGCTAACGCAACAAAACTCACCCAAACCAGGGACCAAAACAAAAAAAGCAAAAAAGAAATCCAAAACACTTCTGATCATAGGAGACTCCATGATTCGGGGAGTTGATAGCTTCCTCCAGTGACGGGTAATGGTCAGATATCTCCCAGGTACATCATTATGGAGAGACACTGACCACATTGCTAAAACTGTGCAGGAAGCAGGAGAAAACATCAATGTCCTGGTACACATAGGGACTAATGATCTCACCAGCCGGTCAGTTGTGGAGACCAAGGAACACCTGACCAACTGGGAGACACACTGTCATCCATTTCATCTGGCATCTCCTTCTCTGAGATCCTGCCAGTCTGGGAGAGGGGGGCAGATGGACGGAAGGTCAGAGAAGGGGAGATAGGGGAGCTAAACATGTGGCTCAAGGGCTGGTGCCAGGAAAAAGGACACAGATTTGTAGGTAACTGGCAACAGTTTTGAGAGCGAAAGTTCTTAAAATTCAATGGACTGCATCTGACTAAGGAGGGAGTCAGTGCAATGGGTTTGAAGTCTTTGCAGAATATTTAAACTAGCAAATGGGGAGAGGGGTGCAGCACCCGCTACATCGAACAGAAAGATCACCCCTCCTCACTCAGCTAGTGATCAAACAAGAGTTCGGCATATTTATAGTTCATTTGCATCACCAGGTAAGGAAAAAGGTCCAGACCCCCATACAATGTGCAGGGGAAATGCCGACCTCCCACCGAAATCTAGCCAATGGAAAATCATGTACACTAATGCCTGCAGCCTGAGAAACAAGATCCCAGACCTGCAGGTAACAATGACAGAAGCTAAACTGGATATAGTAGCCATTAACGAGACATGGTTCACCAGTAACCACACTTGTGAGACTTCAGTACCCGGCTACGTACTGTTCAGAAGAAACCGAGGTGTAAAACGGGTGGGGGGGTAGGGGTCTTTATGTCAAGGAAAATAGCAAAGCTACAGAAATTCAGAATACATAAGGAGCCAGAAGAACTGTGGGTCATCCTGGAAACAGGAAATGGGACAGCCGTACGAACTGGGGTTGTCTACAGGCCTCCAGACCAGGGGGAGGACATAGACACATTACTGTTAGAAGATATACAAAACATGACAGCTAAAGGGAAGGTTCTGATAACAGGAGACTTTAACATGCCAGATACAGATTGGTCAATACCAGCAGGAACATCCTCCAGAACTAGACACATGGTGGATTCCCTGCAGGAGGAGGACCTCAAACAACTTGTACAACAACTGACAAGAGACAGGGCTATTCTAGATCTAGTACTGACTAATGGGGAAAGGATCACAGAGTTCCAGGTAGAAGGTCACCTGGGGGCCAGTGACCATCACATGGTATGGCTCAATTTGGTGACTAGAACTAAATCATCCCATTCCAAGGCAATAATGTTAGACTTCAGAGGAGCTGACTTTGATAAGATGGTCAACAGAGTTAAGCTAGCCCTGGCAAGAAGAAATACAGCTGAGGGGGTACAGGCAAAGTGGGCAATCATTAAGGGTGCAATACTTGAAGCAACATCCCATTGTGTTAGAGGGAAAAGCAAGAGAAAAATAAGGAGGAAACCACTTTTGTTCTCAAAAACAGTAGCAGAAAAGGTCAGCACCAAAAGGTTGACCTTCAGGAAATTTAATGGAATGCAGCGAGATGAAGATAGGGAGGCATACTAAACTTCCGTAAGGGAAGCAGGCAAGGCCCAAACTGAGGAAACACTAGCAAGAACAGTAAAAGAAGGGGACAAAACATTTTATAGATAAATTAGTGAAAGGAGAAAGTCCAGAAGGGGTATTGCTAAGATCAAAGGGGATAAGGGGGGTGTATGGAGGAGGGTCAAGGAAAAGCATCTATCCTAAATAGATACTTCTGCTCAGTATTTACTGAGGAGATGATAGGGCAGGGCCCACAGCTCAGCACCATGGACACAGGGGGAGGGAGGTGTGCACTAGTCCCTTCACAAAAGAAAGGGTCCTACAAGAGCTCGTTAAGCTCAGGGTAGATAAGGCAATAGGACCTGATGGCATACATCCCAGGGTACTAAAGGAGATAAGGGTGGAACTAGCAGAGCCATTAGCAGAACTGTTTAGTGAGTTTGAGCACAGGAGCAGTCCCAGAAGACTGGAGGAGGGCTCATGTGATCTTACTCCACAAGAGTGGTAGCAAGGAGGAGGCAGGGAACTACAGACCAGTCAGTCTTACCTCAGTAGCGGGCAAGATTATGGAGGCACTCCTTCAGGAAAGGATAGTGCAACACCTGGAATCCATAGGAGCACAGGATCCAAGACAGCATGGGTTTAGAACGGAAGGTCCTGTCAAACTAATCTCATAGATTTCTTTGACTGGGTAACCAGAGTGGTGGACCAAGGGGGTGCAGTTGATGTCACCTACCTTGACTTCAGCAAAGCTTTCAATACTGTTCCACATAGAATATTGATTAATAAGCTGGGTAGGCTTGGTGTGGGTCAGAAGCTAGTCAGCTGGGTGGCAAACTGGTTGGCGGAGGAAAAACAGAGAGTTGTGGTAAAATGGTATACAGTCAGAAGAGATGCAAGTCACAAGTGGGGTACCTCAGGGATCAGTCCTGGGGCCAGTCCTCTTCAATATCTTCATCAGTGACATTACAGATGGACTGGAGGGTAAGGTTTGTTTGTTTTCAGATGACACCAAGATCTGCAATAGAGTAAATGATCCAGATGGGGTGGGTAGAATGAGAAGAGAGCTGGATGAACTGGCAAAATGGGCAGAAAAGTGGCAACTGGGGTTTAATGCAAAGAAGTCCAAGGTCGTGCACATAGGGAAGAGAAACCCTGAAGCCACCTACAGATTGGGAGGGGAGTTGCTGGCAGTCACAAGAGAAGAAAGAGACTTGGGCATCATCATCACAGATGACCAGAAATCATCCAAGCAGACCACTAAAGCAGTAGGTAAGGCTAGAGGGATGTTGGGGTGTTTTAGTAGGGGTATCGAAAGTCATAAGAGGGAAGTAAAAATCCCTCTTTACAAGACACTTGTTAGGCCCCATCTGGAGTACTGTGTGCAGTACTGTAAGCTGCACCTGTGCAAGAACATTAACAAAATGGAGGCAATTCAGAGAAGGGCAACCAAAATGGTGCATGGACTGCATCAGAAAACATATGAGGACAGATTAAAGGAGCTCAATATGTATACCCTAGAGCAAAGGGGGGAGAGAGGTGATATGATCAAAACATTTAAACGTCTTAAGGGCATTAACAAGGTAAAAGAGTCTAACATGTTTCAATATAAGAAAAATAGCAGCACAAGAAGATGCAGCATTACATTAGAAGGAGGCCGATTATGGGGTAATGTGAGGAAGTTCTTTTTCACAGAAAGGGTGGTGGATGCATGGAACGGCCTACCTGAGGAAGTCGTGGATATTGATACAGTGCAGGGCTTCAGACAGGCATGGGATAGGCATAAGGGAACAATACAGATGGGTATGAATAGATAGGCCATTGACAGAGTAAAGGCCTGTGGCACATTCATAAGGTAGAAAAAAATGGGCAGACTGGATGGGCCTTGCAGTACTTATCTGCTGTCAATGTCTACGTTTCTATGTTTCTATGGCACTAGGACTGATTCTTAACAGCTTCACACCAGGATTTTATTTAAAAAAAATTAAGTTTCTAGCTCTTACAGTTCCAAACTATATATGATGTTGCTAAATATTCCATATACTGTATCAATCTAAGAAAAACATAGATTGGTTCAAAATAATTTTCATATATTTTTATTTGTAACAACATATCAACATGTATCAGCACTTGAGAACTGTATTGTTCTAATCTAGTCATGTTATTGTACTCCAAGCTTTTATGTTGTTTTTTAATAAGTTTCTAAACATAGCAGTTCAAAAAATACAGCTTTTGAAATATAATTTCAAGCATTACAAAATATGATAAAAATGATTTAGGGTAATGGTTGAAAGATATTAGTGGTTGTCCTATGTAAGACTAACACAGTTGTTTCTAGTTTACAGCCATGTACAGTACCTTATCATTTGAAAAAAAAATCATTTAATTACTCTCCATTCGAGAAGGAATTATTTCCTATTCCAGATACAAAAGGATGGCCAAAAAATGTTACTTTGCGTTGACATACTACTAGGGAAATATTCATATTCTTCCCTATCTTTAAATGCTAGTCAAACATTTAAATCGCAAAAACAAATACTATGGAATATGACATGTTGCAGACATAGTAAATGTAATGCATTTTAACCAGTCTAATGGTAATTGCATTTTTATTACAGAGATCCAAATTTTCTACTGAATAAATGGTAGGTGACGTGTATGTCCATTTGGCTGAGTACTGTACGCTAACCAAGATTCAGCCCACATTCTAATCAGTTGTGATCTTATTATGCTGGTTTATATTACTCTTGGCATGGAAACCTAAACACTGAGGCAAAACACTGCAAAGTTAGATATTCAATCCCATAAAAGGCTGGTTGCTGAGTCTCCTGTGCTCACTAGTCTTTCTCTCCTATGAACATGCAGTGTTTTAATCCCCTTAAAAAGTGGACATGTAATTTTTGTAGGCTGGCATTATAGATCCTTTTATCTGCATTACTGTACTTATTTATTTAGCTGAAAACTGATGACCATGAAAGGTACACTAAGCCGAGGTTTGTTTCCAGGTACAGCCCAGGGGAAGGGGAACTGGGGATAACAGTGATATAGTAGTTGACATGGGAGCAACATGACACTATAGTCAGTCAAAGGTAATAACTGAAGCTTACTACTGATAGTAGTACAGCAACAACCCAAACAGCACAATAAGTTAAAACAAAACCTGACCTGTCAAAAAAAATGGGCAGAAAAGACATCACATAAAATCCAAAACTGATGAGTGCAATAACTATGAAACATGTGAAGTGCACCAAGCTGAAGCAATCTTAGAGAAGCACTGGGTGTGAACTTACAAAGTGCACTAAGCTAAATCATTCTTAGAGAAGCACTGGGGGTGACAAAATCAGACATAATAATATTGAAACATAGAAACATAGAATCTGTCAGCAGAAAGGACCACTTGGCCCACCCAGTCTGCCTATTTGTTCCCTGTCAGTTCTGTCCTGTCAGACCCCAACTGGTCTAGTATGTTATATTAAAATATAATTGTATAAATATTCCATCATTGAAGTCCTCCTTCGCTGTATAGAGGGCACTTACAAAATCTGTAAGAGCTGGAACTTCATTTTATTCAGAGACAGTGAACCTTGTTTTTTGTTTTTTTGAGAGCAACATCTCCAGATAGATTGCCAAATCGTGAAACAGTATTCGTGACATTAGTTACTGCCCTAGTAGAACTCATAGCTGTTAAGAACCCTCAGGCAGATGGAAAAAATACACTACTTCCTACCTCATTGCTTCCAATAATTCAGGTTTCATACAATGACAACCTCCTCCTCACATCCTAATGGAATCTAATAATGAACAGGACTCCAAGCTGCTGCCGTTGCCATGGTTGTTAAGCATGAAACAGCTGAAAACATAATTAAGGAATAAGGTATGACGCGGGGATTATACTATGTTCATGTACTGATGTGTGGGTTGGAGTCCTGAGCCCGAAGGGTGAAGGACTTGTGCCTGCAGCTCAGCACAAGTCAGGTGCGGTTGAAGACAGTGTAATCACTGCCTGAAGGCTTGAGGGGGCCATTCCATTGAAAGCTGGTGACCTTTTGACCCAGACAAGTTATGCTGACAGTTACTTCACCCCTGTGACATTCTCCAGTAGGGGTATATGGTATATTAATGTAGTACTATGTGATGGGATTATGACCAATGGGGAGCCAGAAAGGGTCAGACCCCGTGTTTTAAGGGACATGTAAGAATTTTGTTAATAGGGTGTACTATTGACAAGCTCATTAGATCAGGTATCCCTGCTGCCATTGTGGCCATGTTTAAGAAGTCTGAACAAGTGTATTCCCTTTGGTCCACTGACCTGGAGCTACTCTTAACACCTAAATGTGTCACTAATATGGGTAAACAGGCATTTTCCTACTTTGCTCCTCAATACATGAACACTTTGTCACTTACCATGAGATCTGCACAGTCACATTCAATCTTTAAAGCTAAACTTTGTGAGTACCATATGTCCCTTGACAATTGTTCTTGCTCCAGTTCTTGATACTCTGTGCCTACTGATTTATGTATTATGTTCTACCACATCTGTTTTGTAGGAATGTTGTTGATATCTACTAATTACATCTCTCCCACATGTATAGTTATATATGTTGATGTCTACTCAGTCTTGATCATTCATGTCTTAGTTACTTGATGTTCCGTGCCAGCTTCAGCTGTGATTTCCCCTCTGTGCTTCTTTATTGAATGGTATCTAGTTATTGTTAATTCTGCTCTTAAGCACTGCTGGTTTGTATACTGACTGTCTGCCTAATCTTGTTGTATTATTGTTGCATTCATTGTTTACTGCTGTATAATGTAATTTCTCCCAGGTTGTGCCTGATAGGCATTAATTTGTCTAGTGCACTTATCTGGTTAATGAAAACTAAATAAATAAATAAGAACCCTCTGGTGATTGTATTGTATTTTAAACCACATTTGAAATGACTTTTAGATTTATTGTAGGTATGCATCACTTAATATTTTTAACATACAGGAACTTCAATGCAAAAGGACTGAACCAAAGGCAATGCAAAATGTGCACTATCAATGAAGCAAGGTTTTAAACCAACATAATAAAGCGGTGAAACTGCTTCCACCAATCAGGACTCGGCATCTACTGTACCTCTTATCTAGCATACAATAGGCACCTTGTGCACTGTCGCACAGCTGATTCATTCCGTAGTGATTCTCGTCGAACAGTGAGCTTTTTTTCTGCCAGCTGATGTTAAATTGGCACATATTTCTGAATAAATCTTCCTCTCACAAACAAAAACAAAAGCTCAGTAAAATTAGGCAATAGCAGTAAAATCACACACAGACAATTCTTGTCTATCACACAGACAATTCTTGTCTATGTGTGATTTTACTGCTATTGCCTGCTGTAAAACATATGACGATGCACATCCCCCATGGTACACAGAACATATCAGTCCATACTGAAAAGTCAGGGGAAACACCAGAAACCGGGGGGGAACACCATACTATGAAATGGACATCCATGTAACTAAACATTGTAATGCAGTTCCACTGCTTTATTATATGTTTATAGGGCTAGTGGTGGTTGTTTCTTAGGAGATAAGAATGTTATCTCATACTGGTTTGGGCTGACAGAACCACTCAGCTTCGCTTTGCAGTCCTCTCACCTAAACCAGCATGAGATAACATTCTTATCTTGTAAGAAACAACCACCACTAGCCCTATAAACATATACAACACTGCGCATACAGTGCTACACCTAATGCAAGGCATCATGAATAATATATTGAAAAGCAATTATGGATGGATTCCAATATATGCAAATCACCACGAAGGAATTTGTTGGAGGCAATTAGTATCTGTTACCCATGACGCCAGGCAAAAGAAGGTACATATAATGGGCACTGTGCCAAGAGGTGCCATGGCCATTGCACAATGCGTAACCCAGGTGCACAGGACCATACATGTCTGTCAGAGTGTGGGTGGCCATAGGCCACATGCACAACTGGCATATGCATCATGCACAGGTGCCAGATGCGCAACTTTGTGGTGTCCTGTGGACTGAAGGTAATGAAGATGAATCCGTGTATAGTACCCAGCAGTGCGTATGCACAACAATGTGGACTGCAGTGAACTGTCGTGTACCACAACGCATATCACACCATGCACTATTCACCCTGAAGGCAGCTATAAACACCGTTACGCACCCCCCCCCCGAGAAAAAGATAGGACATGAACCAGGGGCGGACTGGCTGGGTCACAGGCCAGGGTGCTACACAAGGAGGACAGGCCACCTTCACCTGAACTGTCAGACGCCTTCCTACATGAAACATAATTATCAAAACGTAGGATGCAGCCAGACAACACTTTATTTGGGCAGAGCTACACAAAGAGGGAAAGTGACACACATTTTTGATGGCATTTATGACTGGGAGAGGTGGAGAGGTAGCAGAGATAGCATACAAACCAACAAGTTCACTGTAAAATGGATTGCATTTCTTTTCGATCCATTGTGAGGATTGATTCATCTGAGCAGCGGGATTGCATCGCAACATGCAATGCAATGCAGACTATTTAATACACTGCTTCCCTCTATGCCTGTACTGTACAAACCTATCTTGAAGCTGCCCACTGTCTTCAATGAAACATCTTACTTCCAGCAGTGTCACTCCAAGTTACCACCACCCTCTCCTTGAAATTGAAGAAGTGCTTTTACTGGCCTCCTTCTTAAAACCAGCCCTCCACCCCCAACCTGGCGGTGACCCTTCTTGTTATGGTTGCCGCTCAGCTTAAAGAAATCATCCTTATCAGGACTAGAAATTAATTTTAAAATTGGTGTTCGACATGGAATACCATTACCAAACATTAGGTATCTGTCTTGAAAACTGGTATACAAACCCAATTTTTGGTATACCATGCAATCACTGTTGTAAGAAGCATGCAATTTTAAGTCTGTTTGCAGTATTGCTGAATAAAAAAAACTTAAAAAGGATAGGCTTTGAGTGTCTGTCTGGGAAGAGTGGGGGGAAAAAATCACACATGCAATAATCACTACACATAACACTGTTACCTTGCCCCAGCAGTGTTGTGCATGATTGTTAGAGTGGGTGCCAGAACATCGCACATACCTGTATTCCACTCCTCCCAACAACCCCAGTCCCCAAATCAGAAACCCAGACAGGCTTTTCAGCCTCAAAAAATATACATTTTGTTACCAACATTTAATGACATCAACTCCGATGTCTTTGGCTATAAGGTAAAGGAGTCCAGATCAGCGCCGCATCATTTGACCAGCTTGGCGTGGCTCCACACTCTGCAGCATGAAGTTGCACCATGGAGTCACATCATTCAGGTCAAATGATGTGGTGCTGCTCCCGTCTCCTTTACCTTACAGCTGAAGATGTTGGAGTTGCTGTTATTAAATGTTGGCAACAAAATATATAGTTTTTGAGGCTGAAAAGCCTCTTGAAGTCTATACACACCCTCGGGGTTAGATGCTACAAGCATCTAACCCCGAGGGTGTGTGTAAACTTCTTATTACTCACCCCAGGAGTCAAAATTAGCACCAGCCAATGAGCCAAATGCTGGTAGATCCTTTAACTAGCCCTGCAGGCTTGTACTGGACAAGGTTACATTTCAGTAAGGGAAGGGAACATTGTTTAACCAGGAGTAGCACACTAAGCTGAAGCTTGTTCCCAGATGCAACCTGGGAGCACTAGGACGTTAAGTGACTTGCTCAGGATCACACAGTATGCACCTAGGCGGCTGTGGGTTTCAAACCCAGGTCTCAAGATCTGCAGTTCAGAGCCTTAACCCATTGTGCTATGCTGCCCCCAATAAGCACACTAGCTGAGCTGGTGGAAAAGTCTGTGGGGCTAGTGGATTTTCCCAGTCAGTAGCCCTGCTGGCTAGCAGCTGCAAAACTTAATTTTAACCCCTGACACCCCGACCCGTACTTTATTCTATGTATGAACATATCTTTAAGTACATTCTATTCTTACTGATGTAATGTTTTGCATGATTAGTTAAGTACTGCAAGTAAAAGGTTTGACCGTGATGTGGTAAAAAAATTACATCCATGTTAGACATCTCTTCTCATTTTAACCAAAGTTGCAAAATGTAATAAAAACTAACCGGCAACAGGAGAATATAAATGTGTGCATTACGAGCAGGATAACATGCAGAACTCAGAAGACCTGTGATATTATACTGTTACTCCCATTGCTGCAGAGCTTCTTGGACAGTGGGCCTGATAACATAGGATTGCAACTACTGTAAGACAAGCATACATCCTAAAAATGTGATAATTTTGATTCCTGACTGCGTGGGCAGTCAACCCCATTTTTATGTCTGCATATCAAGAGTTATGCTGTTATATTGCTAATGGAGGAGAATGCAGGGAATGGCATGACTGGATGCAGAATGCATTGCATATTTGCTTGAAGCACATAATCAGTATCCATGAATCTGGGCACTTCCTCCCTCTGTCTCTCTTTAGATACATACATCTCCTCCCTGCCACAGACCCACCAGATTCTTCTTTTCAGTACTGTTTTAATAACAACCTCCACATCCTTTTGCCATTTATTTTCTTACCTCTGTACTTCCTGTATCCTTTTGTCTAGCTCCCCCCCAATGATGATCACCAAAAGTGGCCCCTCTCCTCCCATCACTATTTTCTGACCAACATGTCCAGTGATCACCTGCTGGACCCAGCTGCTAAAGGATGTGTGCTGGTGCTCAAAAGAGAAGAGAGGTCAACATAACTGATTTTCTTGACACTGGCTCACACACATATAAAGGTCTTGCTGCCTGACCCAGAAGCCATATGCTCATAATACCCCACCTGAAAATTAGATCCTAATGTAGGAATCAATCAATACTGTGAACCATTGAAGAGGAAAGCCCACTGAGCCGATACTCCTTTACAATGGCGTCGCATTTAAAATGCATACGTAATGAACCCAATTTGCAGTTGACAGTACAATTACATATGTGTTAAAGAAATTGTACACTCATGTGACATCTAAAACAAGCATTTGTCAAAGCCGAATGTTGATTATGTTGGTGTGTTGAGCTCACTCATTGCCCCTCTGTCAATTGCTCAGTCTGTTTCTCCAGGTGCTGCAGGCTGCTCTTTTGTACTGGGCTCCAGCCTGCGTTGGCACCTTGTTCTGTCCACTAAGAAATCCGCAGCTGTCCCGACAGAGCTCCATTGAGGTGGCTCACTCCCCCTCTCTCACTCACTCATTCTGTTTCTCCTGGCGCTGCAGGCTGCCCTTTTGTACTGGGATCATGCCTCTGTTGGTCGCTTTTTCTGCCCGCAAAGAAATCTGCAGCAGTCATGATAGAGCTCCATTGAGCTCGCTCACTCCCCCTCTCTCACTCGCTCATTGTGTTTCTCCTGGCGCTGCAGGCTACCCTTTTGTACTGGGCCCCTGCCTGCATTTGCACCTTTTTCTGCCCACAAAGAAATCCACAGCTGTCCTGACAGAGCTCCGTTGAGTTCGCTCACTCCCCCTGTGTCACTCACTCATTCTGTTTCTCCTGGTGCTGCAGGCTGCCCTTTTGTACTGGGCTCCTGCCTCTGTTGGCACCTTTTTCTGCACACAGAGAAATCTGCAGCAGTCCCGACAAAACTCTGTTGAGCTCGCTCACTCCCCTTTTCTCACTCACTTATTCAGTTTCTGCCAGCGCTTCAGGCTGCCCTTTTCTATTGGGCTCCTGTCTGCAATGCCGCCTTCTTCTGCCCACAAAGAAATTTGCAGCAGTTACAATAGAGCTCCATTGAGCTCGCTCCCTCTCCCTCTCTCACTCGCTCATTCTGGTTTCCCCGTCACTGCAGGCTGCCCTTTTGTACTGGGCCCCTGTATGCATTGCTGCCTTTTTCTGCCCACAAACAAATCTGCAGCAGTCCTAACTAAGTGCTGTTGAGCTCACTCACTCCCCCTCCCTCACTCGCTCGTTCTGTGTCTCCTGCTGCTGCAGGCTGCCCTTTTCTACTGGGCTCCTGCCTGCATTGGTGGCTTATTCTGGCCAGAAAGAAATCTGAAGCAGTCCCAACACAGCTCCATTGAGCTCTCACTCACTTATTCCATTTCGGCCAGCACTGAAAGCTGGCCTTTTGTGCTGGACTTCTGCCTGCGCTGCCGCATTTTCTGCCCACAAAGAAATCCGCAGAAGTCACAATAGAGCTCCGTTGAGCTTGCTCACTACCGCTCTGTGACTCACTCATTCTGTTTCTCTTGGCGCTGCAGGCTGCGCTTGTGTACGGTGCTCCTGGCTGTATTGGCACCTTTGTCTGTCCACAAAGAAATCCACAGCTATCCCGACAGAGCTCCAGTGAGGTCGCTTAGTCTCCCTCTCTCAGTCTCTCATTCTGTTTGTCCTGGCACTGCAAACGACCCATTTGTATGGGGCTCATGTCTGCATTGGCACCTTTTTCTACCCACAAACAAATCAGCAGCAGTCCTGATAGAGCTCCGTTGAGCTCACTCAGTGCCCCAGCTCACTCGCTCGTACTGTTTCTCCCACCGCTGCACGCTGCCTCTTTTATACTGGCCCCTGCATGCTTTGGCCGCTTTTTCTGCCGCAAAATCCAGCAGCAGTCCTGACAGCGCTCCGGTGAGTTCGCTCACTCCCCGCCCCCCCCGTCACTCGCTCTCTCGTTCTGTTTCTCCCAGTGCTGCTGGCTGCCCTTTTGTACTGGGCTCTTGCATTGGGGCCTTTTTCTACCCACAAACAAATACTCAGCAGTCCCGACAGAGCTCAGTCACTCCCCCCTCTCACTCATTCAGTCTTAATCTGTCCCAAACAGTGATTTCCCACAGCGACCATGCTATTCTCTGGCAGGAGTGCAAAAACATATTTTAGCCAGGATGTGAAAAATGGCAGCTGTACTGTTCATGAGGAGGTGTGGAAAAATGCCACTGTTGAAAATGTGGCATGAAAATATTACAAAATTGCAAAGTTACAAGGGTGCATGGAAACAGTTCAACGCATGCTTGTAATGTTATGGAGTTTCGTCATGAAATTTTCAACATAGGCATTTTAGGACCTCTGCTCATGAACAGTGCCACTGTAATTTTCTTAATCTGTCCTGAACAGTGATTTCCCACAGCGACCGCGTTATTCTGCGCTGGATCTGTGAAAACACATTTTGGTCGGGATGTGTAAAATGACAGCTGTACTGCTCATAAGGAGGTGTGAAAAAATGCCACTGTTGAAAATCTGGCATGGCAATATCACAAATTTGCAGAGTTACAAATGGGCTTGGAAAGTGTGCAACGCACACTTGTAACACAGTTATTCGATGGGCCATCATCACCAAATTTTCAATATAGGCATTTTAGGACCTCTGCTCATGAACAGTACCACTATCATTTTCTTAATCTGTCCCGAATACTGATTTCTCACAGTGAACGCGCTATTCTGCGCCGGAAGTGCATAAACACATTTCCGCCAGGATGTGAACAATGACAGCTGTACTGTTCAAAAGGAGGTGTGACAAAATGCTAATGTTGAAAATCTGGCTTGAAAATATTATAAATTCATGAACTTACGAGCGTGCATGCAAACTGCACAACACATGTTCGCAACACAGTCATTTTATGGAGTATCGTCACCAACTTTTCAACATAGGCATTTTAGGACCTCTGCTCATGAACAGTGCCACTGTCAATTTCTTAATCTGTGCGGAACACTGATTTCCCACACCGACCATGGTATTCTGCACCAGAAGTGTGAAAACACATTTCGGTCACAGTGTGAAAAATGACAGCTGTACTGTTCACAAGGAGGTGTGACAAAATGCCAATGTTGAAAATCTGGCATGAAAATATTGCAAATTCACGAAGTTACGAGCATGTGTAGCAACTGTGCAGCACACGCTCGTAAAACAGTCATTTTTTTGGATTTTTTCCACCAAATTTGCAACATAGGCTTTTTGAAAGCTCACCTAATGAACAGTGGCACTGTCATTACATTAATTGGCCCCGGAAGGTGATTCGCAGTGACCGTGAGAAATCACCTTTCAGGGCCGATTCAATGCCATGACAGTTCAAGAATTCATGAGGAGGCGTCCCAAACCCCATGTTGAAAATTTTGTGCCAAAATTCCAAAAAATGACTGAGATATGCATTAAAGTTGGAAAAAAACATATTTATTCCATTATACAGCTTACCGGCATTTCCTCAGTTTGCGGTCGGCTTTGAAGAGTGCAGACACGTTCCCGGTCCACTGAAGATCGTTGCACCAAGCTCCAGAGGTAAGTATGGGGTGAGAGGGGTGGGGAGGCAGGGTGTGCAGAGGGTGGGTGCGGGTTATGGCAGGGGGGCCAGGGAGACCACCGGGGACCTTTCCCTTTTTTCAGGTTAAAAAAAAAAAAAAAAAACACGTTGCGGGACCGTTTTTTCCATTACAGGTCCAGGTGGCATGCTAGAGTGGGCTCCCAGTGTGCCAAAGGACTCTTTCTTTGGGGGAGCAGCAATAGTAGCTGATGGGAGATTGGGCACTCCCATCAGCACACAACAAAAGGGGGGGTTAGATTATGCCCATGGGGATTGGGCACCCCGTTGGCAGACAATGAAGAGGGGTTACAGAATGCCGATATGGGCACGAAGCCAACAGGGATTGGGGCCACCGCCGCACATAAACACGATGGGAAGAGATATTGTTTGTGAACATGGCGGCAAGCCACTGCCATGTTCACAAACAGTATTAGGGTTTGGAAGTTCTGCCCTGCAATGACGGGTCACTCCCTCATTGCAGCGGATGGCTGACACTGCAGTGTTGAGGCAGCCCCTGATTGCAGTGGTGAAATTGTCACAAGTTGGTGGCAAGGTTCCAAACTACTGTCACCAACAGTGAGCAATGGCATTGGGGGAAGCAGGACAAGTCTTTGCAGGCTGTGGGGGCATTGGCCACAACAGTGCCATGCCTCCACAACCTGCTTCTGAGAAAGCTGTCCCAATATGTTTCTTATGAATCAGTGGTTGTTAATATAGATCCTGCTTTGGGGGGGGGGGGGTGCAAGGACTCAGACTGTGGACATTATCTGTAACAAGCTCATTACTCCTACTTCTCAGCTATACTGCTAGCCCTGATTTAATCTACTGCACAGTTGGGTCCCAAGTACAAAACAAGCATTAAAATCATTCAATCAATTAAAATCAATCAGTCAATCAATCAATCAATTCAGTATTTTACCAGGCATAACACTATTGAGGTAAATGAGTTTACCTCAATAGGATTCTGCCTCGTAAAATAAAGAACTGATTGATTGATTGATAGATTTTAATGCTTGTTTTTTCCTTGGGACCCAACTGTGCAGTATACGGTATTAAATCAGGGCTGGCAGTAAAGCTGAGAAGTTGGAGTAATGAGCTATGAGTGAGCTTGAGAAGTACAGAAAACCTGGGTTTTATTCCCACAACCTCCACTTGCATACTGTGTGACTGGCATGTCGACTTGGGCTCCTGTACCAAAACCTCTGTGCTAGTTGATCATCTTTCAGATAATGTCCAAGTCCCTGCACCCCCCCACACCACCAAAGCAGGGTCTCTATTCATGAGCACTGATGCATTTTATTTTGTATTTTAATATAATGTGACCATTTTTTGTTTCTATAAGGCGTGAGTTGGGATGGGGGAAAGCTAAAACAAAACTGCTACATCCTTTAGCAAAAATATAGATTATTTACCTAGGGTAGCCCAGCTGACATGTAACACCTTGATTCCAGACCATTTTTGTAGCTGGGTGGACTGACATGCTGGATTCTGGAAAATTTCAATTACTTGTTGCTCATGCCAGCACACAGAGTATTATTACGTTTAAACCATACGGACTTCTGGTGATGTCATGGAGCAGCTAGGAGCTTGAACCTAGATGCACAGAACCCAACTATTTCTAAAATACTCCAAAAACCTTGATTCAGGCAAAATTCAGGCAAAAATGTCTCTAACCCCTGGAGGAGGACTTACTAACAGGCATAGAGGCAGGATTCAGAATAAAGACAAACCTAATGCCTGGGTTGGCTTTAGATTGACGGAAGATAGCCCCAGCAGGTCGACCTCTCCTACAAGCTCACATGCAGCTGACTATGACACAGAAAGAGAAAATGAGCAGCTGTCGCGCTCCTGATTTAAAAACCTCCTGAAAGAGATAAGAGAATTTCGTAAAGAAAATAAAATGGAATTTCGAGCGGTCCAGAAACAACTTTCTACCATGGAAACAAGAATAGGTCAGATTGAAGGCAGGGTAGTGGAGACGGAAGAAAATGTGGCCCAGCTTTCACAGATAGTACATTCCCTGGTGGTGCAGACAGGAGACCCCCAGGCCAAATGCCTTGACCTTGAGGGACGGTCTCGTAGAGATAACCTGCGTCTCTATGGACTGCCAGAAGGTATGGAAGTGGCACCAATGTCAGCTTTTCTTGAAAATCTACTTAAAGATGTTTTGGAGCTACCGGCCACCTACATCCTCCACATTGAAGGAGCACATCACTCTGTACAAGCCAAACCATCAGACCCCAACACACGTCCATGATCGATCGCCTTCAAAGTTAGTTTCTATAGCACCAAAGAGGACATTTTGTGACGTGCATGGGCTAAAAAAGATGTATCCTACCTTACACATCTGCTCTTTTTTGATCATGGCTTCCCTCAGGAGATTCAGCAGCAATGCTTGAAGTACCTTCCTATTATCAGAGTACTAAAGGAAAAAGCTATTTGATTTCATACCCCCTACCCTGCCAGACTTCGGATCTTCTGGGAGACTGGTCCCAAAGTTTATGCCACCATTGAGGTAGCCACAGCAGCACTTAAAGAGGAACAGATTCAGATCCCTGATACTAGGAACCAAGGTGAGGGGCAACAGGAGCAGCAGTGGCAGTGTACAACAGGGAGGAAATGCCTCATACCAAAATACTGCAACACTCTGAGGCTTTGAACCAGATTCAGGAGCTCATCTCCAAAACATACGCAGTGGAAGACACACCAACCTGAAGGGACTCTGGAGAAACTTTCTGGTACTGAAACCATCTATTTTTGTTCCCCCAGCCCATGCTATTTGAACCTTCTGATAGCAGCTAAGTGAGAGAACTTTTATTGTGGACTTGGAGACCCATTTCCATTTCAGGAGGGGGTCTCGCAGGGGGGAATCTGCAACTCAAATTCAGTCAAGCTGAACATTTCAAATGATGCCACCTGGTATTTGGGGCTTCCATGTGTTCCCCACTGTACTGCTTCAGCATGTATGGACTCACTGACGCAATTATTAAAATACTGGGTTGTTAACTGATTTCCGAACATAGGCTGAATTTTAAACCCTTGGGGAAATGAGGGGGGAATGTCATGATTTCCGGATCCTCCATAAATTAAATTATATTTTCCCCAACTTTAAATTGGGTGACTTGGCTCTTCATTTGCTATCACTGAGGTCATCCTTATCGCCCCTTTTTCTTTTGGGGGGTGTGGGAGATGGCTGAGGGGGCGACGGAGAAGCCTTCCTTTAGGGGATTGTCATTCTTGGCACTGTTGAATTCTGCCTCTATTATTTTAATCAAAATAATTTTAGTTGGGGTGTGAATGAGTGATTGACCTAGTATGCCAGCAGTGACGAACGGTACCTATTGGTACATATTGTATGGAGCATTTCTTCAACTATGCTCTGGAGGAGCTCTTCCAGAAATGGAAGCACAAGCATATCTCCTCAATCTCCTCATATCTGAGAAGATAAAGAGGTTGATTTTTATGTTGATTGTGCACATGTGCAAGAAACATATTGCAGCAGCTTGCTGCAGAAGCAGGTTGTGGAGGCGTGGCACTGTTGTGGCCAATGCCCCCACAGCCTTTGGAGGCTTGGCCAGCTTTTCCCAATGGGGTGGCACACTGCTGCTGACACTAGTTCAGCCAGCATGCCACAACCGTGTAAGGTTTCAGCCGCTGCAATCAGGGGCCACCTTGTCATTGCAGTGTAAGTCATTCTGCTGCTATGAGGGAATGCCCCGTCATTGCTGGGCGGAACTTTGTTACTGTGATATTGTTTGTGAACACGGCAGCTGCTTGCCGCTATGTTCACAAACAATATTAAGCACCCAATCCTCCTCAGCAGCATGTGCCTCCCCCACCATGTTTGTCTGCCGACGGAGGCCCCAATCCCCATTGGCTTCAGTGCCCTGATGTTCATGTTGGCGACGGGGAAACCCACTCCCCATTGTCATTATGTCCCTCCTCCCAATTTTATTTGCCGATGAGGGAGCCCACTCCCCTTTGGCATAATTCCCCCCCAGCATGCAGTGCAGTTGTGCCG
Organism: Neoceratodus forsteri; assembly: GCA_016271365.2. Classification (NCBI taxonomy): domain Eukaryota; kingdom Metazoa; phylum Chordata; order Ceratodontiformes; family Ceratodontidae; genus Neoceratodus; species Neoceratodus forsteri. Next base: position 1,093,401,681 of record CM057459.1, read on the forward strand.
AGGGGGTGCCCAATCCCTCTTGGCTCTTGCACCCCTCCTTTTGTGCAGATAGGGGTGCCCCAATCCCACGTCCAGCTAGAGCTGCCTCCCCAAAAACACTCTGTTGGCACGCTGAGAGCCCACCCAGCTTGCCAAATAGCCCTAAAAAAAAAAAAAAAAGTCCCAAATTTTTTGATCTGTCAAAAAAATGGTCCCTCGCAGTCTCCCTGCCCTCTCCCATAACCTGCACCTGTCCTCTGCACACCCTGCCTTCCCACCCCCCTCACCTCATACTTACCTGCGGTGTCCGGCGTGACAATCTTTGGTGGACCGGGAACATGTCTGCACTCTTCAAAGCCGACCGCGAACTGAAGAAATGCCGGTAAGCTGTACAATGACATAAATAGGGTTTTTTCAACTTTGGTGCATATCTCAGGCATTTTTTTGAATTTTGGCACCAACTATTCAATATGTGATTTTTGGGACTCCTCATGAATTCTGCCACTGTCATGGTGTTATTCGGCCCTGAAAGGTGATTTCGTGGTCACTGTGCAGAATCACCTTTCTGGACCAATTAACAAAATGACAGTGCCAGTGTTCATGAGGTGGGCTCTCAAAAAGCCTATGTTGCACATTTGGTGGAAAAAATCCAAACAATTACTGTTTTACAAGCATGCGTTGAGCAGTTGGTACGCACGCTTGTAACTTTGCGAGTTTGCAACATTTTCATGCCAATTTTCAACACTGACATTTTTTCCCACCTCCTTGTCAAGTGTACAGCTGTCATTTTTCACATCCTGGCCGAAATGTGTTTTCGCACTTCTGGCGCTAAATAGTGTGGTCGCTGTGGGAAATCAGTGTTTGGGACAGATTAAGAAAATGACAGTGACACTGTTCATGAGCAGAGGTCCTAAAATCCCAATGTTGAAAATTTGGTGACACTAGCTCATCAAATGACTGTGTTACATGTGCGTGTTGCGAAGTTTCCACGCACCCTTGTAACTTTGCAAATTTGTAATATTTTCACGCCACATTTTCAACACTGCCATTTTTTCACACCTCCTTCTGAACAGTACAGCTGTCATTTTTCACATCCTGGCCAAAATATGGTTTTGCACTCCTGCCGCAGAATAGCACGGTCGCTGTGGGAAATCAGTGTTTGGGACAGATTAAGATCCAGCGAGTGAGAGGGGGGAGTGACTGAGCTCAACTGAGCTCTGTCGGGACTGCTGCATATTTCTTTGTTGGCAGAAAAAGGCCCCAAAGCAGAAACCCAGTACAAAAGGGCAGCCTGCAGCACTGGGAGAAACAGAACGAGAGAGCGAGTGAGGGAGGGTGATTGAACAAACTCAACGGAGCTCTGTCGGGACTGCTGTGGATTTCTTTGTGGGCATAAAAAGGCCCCATCGCAGGAAACCAGTACAAAAGGGCAGCCTGCAGCCCCAGGAGAAACAGGGTGAACGAGTGAAAGAGGGGGAGTAAGTGACCTCAACGGAGTTCTGTTGGGACAGCTGTGAACTTCTTTGTGGGCAGAAAAAGGTGCCAACACAGGCAGGAGCCCAGTACAAAAGGGCAACCAGTAGTGCGGGGAGACACAGAATGAGCGCGTGAGAGAGGGGGAGTGAGTGAACTCAATGGAGCTGTGTCAGGACTGCTGTGGATTTTTTGGGGGGCAGAAAAAGGTGCCAATGCATGCAGGAGCCCAGTACAAAAGGGTAGCCTGCAGCGTCAGGAGAAAAAGAAAGAGCGAGTGAGAGAGGGGGAGTGGGTAAGCTCAGTGGAGCTGTGCTGGAACTTTAGAGTTGCCCACCATCCCACCCAGGGTCCTCCGTGGTCCTATATTACAGCAGGGTCTCTGGAGTGGAGACAAAGCAATGACTGGATACGCCCACACCTCCTTACGAACAGTACAACTGTCATTTTTCACATTCTGGCCAAAATGTGTTTTCGCACTTCCAGCGCAGAATAGTGCAGTCGCTGTGGGAAGTCAGTGTTCAGGACACATTAAGAAAACCACAGTGACACAGTTCATGACCAGAGGTCCTAAAATCCCTATGTTGAAAATCTGGTGATGAAAGTCCATAAAATGACTGTGTTACAAGCGTGCGTTGAACTGGTTCCATGTGCCCTTGTAACTTCGCAAATTTGTAATATTTTCATGCCACATTTTCAACACTGGCATTTTTTCACACCTCCTTATGAACAGTACAGCTGTCATTTTTCACATCCTGGCCTAAGTATGTTCTTGCACTCCTGCCGCAGAATAGTACAATCGCTGTGGGAAATCAGTGTTTGGGACAGATTAAGATCGAGAGAGTGGGGGGGTGACCGAGCGCAACTGAGCTCTGTCAGGACTGCTGTGGATTTCTTTGTGGGCAGAAACAGGCCCCAATGCAGGAGCCCAGTACAAAAGGGCAGCTTGCAGCGTCGGAAGAAACAGAATGAGCGGGTGAGGGAGGGGGAGTGAGTGAACTCAACGGAGTTCTGTTGGGACTGCTGCGGATTTCTTTGTGGGCAGAAAAAGGCAGCAATGCAGGCCGGGGCCCAGTATAAAAGGGCAGCCTGCAGTGGCGGGAGAAACAGAATGAGTGACTGAGAGAGGGGGAGTGAGCGCTATCATGACTGCTGCGGATTTCTTTGTGGGCAGAAAAAGGCAGCAACTTAGGCAGGAGCCCAGTACAAAAGAGCAGCCTGCAGCACTGGCAGAAACGGAATGAGCGAGTGAGAGAGGGGGAGTGAGCGACCTCAATGGAGCTCTGCGGGACTGCTGCAGATTTCTTTGTGTGCAGAAAAAGGTGCCAACAGAGGCAGGAACCCAGTACAAAAGGGCAGTCTGCAGCACCAGGAGAAACAGAATGAGAACATGAGAGAGGGAGACTGAGCGATCTCAATGGAGCTCTGTCAGGACAGCTGCAGATTTCTTTGTGGGCAGACAAAGGTGCCAATGCAGGCGGGAGCCCAGTATAAAAGCACAGCCTGCAGCGCCAAGAAAAATAGAATGAGCGACAGAGGGGGAGTGAGTGAGCTCAACGGGGCAAAGCAATCAACATTCAGCAATGCTTGTTTATATTAGCCTTCAGTCTTGGAAGATCAATGTTTTTAAAGTTGGTTATTTTGTTCTTATGTATGTTATTGCCCTGTTGGAAAATTGTTTTGTGAAAAGATTTTTTGGGCAAAAACAATCTCATAATGAGGGCAATAAGTCTGACAACCATTTTGGACACTTGGAAAGGGATATATATTTTTGTTACATAATGGGGGAGAGTCACCATAGTGGGAGAATCCTTTAATTAGAAATGAGAACAGAAGCCTACACAATACACACATATCATGTGCATGGTATTTCCAATCCAATAACACGTAGCAAGTTGTTATAATACTTAAAAAGGATGCGGGCAGATATTTTGCTTCTCCAGGAAAGCCATCTTTCCCTATCTGAGCACAAAAAGTTAGAGAAATTTGGATTCTCCACGTGGTGTCCTCCTCCTATAAGGGAGGTCACCATAGGGGTGCGGCAGTATTGATTAGACAAGGAATTCCTTTTGACCTACAGGATCAAGTTGTCGACAAAGAGCAAACTATGTGATGGTCAAGAGTACCCTAGATGGTCAACGGGTTACCCTGGCATCTACCTACTTCCCCCCAGCCACAAATCTTTCCTTCTACAGATCCTTTTTTCATCACTTGGCACAATGGGCAGAGGGAAGGGTGATTTCGGGGGGGGGGGACCTTAACTTGAATATCTCAGTAAGGACAGGAAAGCAGTCTCACAGTGGTAAAGCTACCAAAACTAGTAGGGAGGTGGGTAAACTACTTAATGACCTGGATATGAGGATGCCTGGCAATATCTAAATGGATTCTCACCTAGACATACCTTCTTCTCCCAAGCTCATGGCACATACTCGTGCCTAGGTTTTTTCCTAACATCTCATGAATATCTGGGGATCATACAAAAAATTTGGTCAGGAGACTGTCTTTTCTGACCACTCCCCTGTTTTTATGAAAGTACAAATAGGTCAAATTAAGAAAAATACTTTCTGATGACTAAACCTATCTCTCTTCAGAGATGAGGAAGTTAGGAAGGAGGTAGAAGAAATAACAAAACAAGCCATACAGGACAATGACACAAAAGATACCACACCTGAGATTCTGCGGGATACTATTAAAGCTGTCCTTGGGGAAGGTTAATAGGGATTTCAGCCCATAAGAAAAAACAAAGGGAAGCCGTGAGAACTAACCTAGAATTACAAATTAAAGAACTGGAAAGTTTGCAGTGCCAACGGGTCAGTAGCACCAGGAATAAGCAACTAGCTACACTTAAAAAAGAACTTAACGATATGCTAGACTATTCAATCGAACAGAAACTGGTTTATTTAAGGCATAAATATTATGATGGTGGACCTAGATTTTTAAGGCTACTTGAAGGTAGGCTACGAGCCCACCGAGCTAAAGCGGCAATTCCTAAAATTGGAGATGCCCAATCTAACGAATTGAGAAGCACTTTTTCCACCATATCTCAAGCTTTCTTGTCTTATTATACTCAATTGTACTCCCCAGGCCCCAGAGTATCTGAACAGATGATCACTGGCTTCCTGTCTAAGCTCCATATGCCCACCCTTTCAGAACAACAACAATCTATATTAACTAAACCAGTGATGACCCAGGAGATTACAGCGGCAATTGGAAATCTGAAGACAGGGAAGTGCCCAGTATCTGACGGCCTCCCGGGAGAATTCTACAAAACATTCCCCACTGTCTGAACACCCCTATTGGAAAAGCTATTCTCCTTTATTCCCACCAAGAATGGAAAAATTCCCCCTTCCTGGAATGAGGCTATAATTTCTGTTATACCCAAGGCAGGCAAGGACCACACCCTATGCCCATCATATAGACCCATTTCAGTCCTAAACATGGACTATAAAATATTTGCATCTATTCTAGCAAACCAATTAATACAATTTATTCCTAATATAATACATTTGGACCAATGTGGCTTTATTTCTGGTAGACAAGCCCAGGACAATATTAGATGAACCATCAATCTTATTGAACACATTAAAACCCAGTCCCACCCTACCTTATTGTTAAGTCTAGATGCCGAAAAGGCATTTGATATGGTATCATGAGATTTTCTACATGGGGTCCTTGCCTCCTTTGGCTTCCCGGTACAATTTTCTGAGTTAATTTTTAAATTCTATGAAACACCTAGAGGCTATATCAGGTCTAATGGACACATTTCTGGAAGTTTCCCCTTATTTAGAGGTATGAGACAGGGATGTCCCTTATCCCTTTTACTTTTCACTCTTTACATAGTAACCCAGCACAATATATTAGGAGCTCCTCGGATATTACAGGAGTGAACTTAGCAGGCGAAGAACACAAGCTAGCACTGTTTGCGGATGACACTTTAATACACTTATCTAGCCCAGAAACCTCAATGCCACATTTACTTCAAAAAATTAGAGTTTCGGAGCTATCAGGATATTCCCTAAATGTTAACAAATCAGAAGCTCTGTCCTTTTGTTTCTCACCTTCCCGTGCTCTAAGAAACCAATTTAGGATCAAATGGGACCAACAGAAGCTAAAATATTTGGGGATAGTTATACCAGAAGACCTGACATGCCTCCAATCCTTCAATTACTCTCCATTACTAACAAAATTAAAACAAGACATGAGGAGATGGAACCTCCTTCCTATGTCCTTCTACTCTTGTGTCCTTTCCTTAAAGATGAATGCACTCCCCAGGATGTTATACCTTTTCCAATGTGTCCCTTGTATAATCTCACCTAAAGAATTATTATCATGGCAGATAATTTTCCTCACTTTCCTCTGTAATAATAAGAAACCTGGGATTAAGCAACATAAACTATATCTCCCAAAGGAGATGGGCGGGGTGGGGTTACCCTCACCACCTAACTACTGGATAGCAGCACAAACAAGAATTGCACTGCTATGGGGGAGTGATAATTACAATGCCCACTGGAAAAAAAAATAGACTTGTCAAGATAGTTGCCTTTCCCCCTACAGGCAGCCTTCTTTACCCATTCCTTAATAAAAAAAACAGATAATTGATCCCCAGTGCCACCGCATCTGTAATAGAAGGGTGGCAAAAGAACCTTCACAGTAAAGCAGTCCAGTCCCATCTATGGAAATATCAGTGGTTTCTGTATGCATCGTTGTTATCCTCTGGCCAACATAGGAGCTGGTATGCCAGACAGGCAACCCTGGGTCTGTTTGCCCCATGGCAGCTCCTTGTAAGAAATACAGTCCTAAGTTTCGAGGAAGGACAGAAGAGATATAGTTGGGCTACTGGAGAAAAGCTATATTATTTCCAGATGAGAAGTTATATTCATACACATCTTAAAAACAAGAATCAAACATTCAAATATGGGAGGACCCAACCCCATACATCCAGATATGGAGGTCCCTACAGAGTGAACATGCCATTTCCAAGATATACAGATATTTGACCCAGTTGCTTGGCCGTTACATAGAACTGGTTAAAACATGCTGGGAAAGTGAACTCAATATAGCAGTAAACTTAAAAGACTGGTCTAAGGTTTGGCAGGGGGTATGGTCCACTTCCTCTTCTCCAACTTCGAGAGAATTTCTATGGTGTGTCCGAATTAGGTTCTTCCTGGTTACTGCCATAGTGGTGTGCAGGACCCTGGGAGCCCCTTCAGAATGCTGGAGAGGATGTGGAGAACAGATAGCCACACATAGTCATATCTTTTATCTATGCCCCAAACTCCATAATTTTTGGTCCTCTCTCTTCCACCACATTATCCACCTACCGAACATCCAGAGCCCATTGACAGGGGTAAACTGTCTCTTTAGTATTCCTCCAAGAGGAATGAAGGGGCAGGACACCCTACACCTATGGTCTATCCTCCTATGTTCTGCTTATAAAGTGATCACTAGGAGGTGGCTCCAGCCTGACCCCCCAATGTTAATGGACTGGAAAGCATTACTTTTAAATATTCAACATAGTGAGCAGTTATCCTTTTCACTGCACAGTAGAATGGAAATAAATGTTTCGCAATGGACTAAGTGGGAACTTTACTCAAATCAGATCTAACTCTTAAGACACAAAGCAATTTTTTGGGATATAAGGCTATTAAAGTAATAGTACCATCGCCAGAAGACTAAATTGGTTTTAATACAGGGTAAGGTTTTTGCTACCCCTCTGGTTTGAGAAGGTTCATATAAGTGAAAGTACAGTAAAGTGTTTATCTACCCCTTGATGTCCATGAAATTGACTTATAAAAGTGAGATGCTACGCCCATTTTTTTTTTACTTATAATGAGATATCTTAACATACCAGCCATATGCTTTTCAGAATGTAAATTGCCCAATGTTGATGTTTTTTCCTTTTATCATTTCCTTTATTTCCAATGATCAATTTCAATCACTGCATTGTCTTTTTTATTATTTATATAATCATCCATTTTACTTTACAACATGTGTAAACTGTACCTGACCTACGGATATGTATTATGCTATACAGAGTTTTCATTTCTGAAAATAAAACGGAGTATAAAAAAATAAACCAAGTCCCAACATTGGTGCTGTAACATAAAGCTGCCCATACACACTGCCTTTGCAAAGTCCTCGATCTATTCTCTTGAAACTTGCATAATACACACCCACAGAACAGAATAATTAACAGTAGATTCCACAGGCAGCCTGCAATAAATTGTGATGATCTAGGAAGCAAAATTCAACCAAATATGGTACGCAAATGAAGAGCAAGGCAAAGAAGTTTGAATAATAAACACCAGTGTGTTTTTTTACTTATTGCCACAAAAAAGCAGTTTCCAGGTAATCAGTAACCCTAGCACCTCGACTGCTCTATGAGTCTTTAAACTTATTAGCCTTGCTCTTCATTTGCGCACCATATTTTGCTCAGTTTTGTTACTTATGTGGAGATTAGGCATCTCCTATACTAAGCAGCATCGGCCATGTTTGCAGGTGCGGTAATAGTGTTTGTAGATGATCTAGGAAACCCTGCCTGCCTGGTCCCACAACTCACAGGGCATCCCCTGACTGACTCCCAGGCCCCAGCCACTTCGGCTCTTGAGTCCTGACTCCTGCCTATCAGCAATGATCTTTCCTCCTGCCCCCAGGCCTCAATGCTTAGATTGCTTGTCTCAAAGTTAGACTACTGGACTGATTCCCACCAAGCCACCATCCCCTTCCCGATTGTGGAAGTCAAACACCAAGAGGAAGATACAGTAGAGGGCGAGGTCTGGGGCATTATGAATACTACATTAAAATTAATTTACATCCACTCTCATGGAGTCCAGTAGGACTGGACCACAGCCCACGCTGGAGGCATTTCTTTTTCCACCATTTCATATGATTACCCCCTCCGGGCCGGCCCATTCCATAGCACCCCAGCTAGTACCATTTTGACTCCTGGCCGACCTGTGTGGTCCCATCATATCACCATCTTGACCAGACAATCATCATCAGAACTGGAAAAGCCTTTAAGACAAGGTCATCAGAGGAATAAAATACACATTTCAAAATAAATTAATTTACTTTACCTACATCAGAGCAGGCACGCACAGACTCGACACACTCCAGTCCTCCTCGACAAATGATGGTCTTGTTTTAAGAATGCCAGCAGTTCAGTGTACTGTTGGATGCACTCCCCTAACCCAACCACCAATATACTCGATGACAAATTATTTAATATTTGCCGATGTCGATGGACGATTGACTGGTGCAGCCCACGACCCCGCCAATAATAACTAGCGCTAAGTAACGATCACAGAAGGAAACCGCAGCCAACACACATTCTCTGACTCCAGGTGCAGACTACGGTTTAGTGATAATGATCACAAACACTCGACCCGGACGCCTCTCTCCATCTCCGCTCAAAAAATGGCACTTGGCACCAATTGAAATAACATCTTCTCCTTCTCCTTGCTTCGTAGTCAGAGCAGAGCACATCTGGATCCGGGCATGATGAGACAGTGAACAGCATGTGCAGTTAGCCTCCCCCAGCCCTGCAGCTGATGTTATTGGCTGCATTGTGGCTGGGGCTAGGAATAGAAGTAAGTGAATAGCTAATCGGGTCAGTGCTGCATTGGTGGGCGTGGGGCCTTTGATCTATTTTTGGACTTCTGTTCTGGCCCTGACATCTGTGACAGACTCCCCCCCCCCCCAGAAAAAAAATTAACTTGAGTCTGGCAATCATGGCAATAGCAACTGGTGTTAAGCATAGAGAAAAAAACAGCAAGGCAACACACACAGGCCACATGCTGAAAGGCCAGGATGCAAACAGCATCCCAAGCACCCCTGCCAGTCCACCCCTGACATGAACAGATTTATTCAGAGTCTTATTATGGACATGGGCACAGCAGTATAGGCGGAGAAGGGGAATCAGGAAATTGATAGAAACAAAATTTATTCATTTATTTATTTAGTTTTTGTTTACCGGGTAGATACACTAGACAGCATAGCTGCCTATTTTCAGGTATGACCTGGGAGATTACAACAAAGAGTACATAGACAACAGTAGATACAAGAAAGCATCATGGGACAAGTAGAAGTCAGACAGTACACTTACTACAAAATTTTCAGCAAATTACAGTACACTTGCAGGAATCTATATGTAGTAACAAAACAGAAGTATAAGTGCAAATGACTAACAGTCATAAGTCATACAACTAGTGAGTAAGTGCTAGAAGAGAGGAAATGACAATATTTCCAGGTAGGTTTGAGAGTAGCAGAGGTTGGAGCCAGTAGGCAACTAGGAGGACCAGTACAGGAGTGGGTGGATAGAGGACAGGAGCAGGGTTCAGAGCTTAGAAGAGCCATATGAAGCTCTTGTTTGAAGCTGTGTGGAGAAGGGGAGATTCTTAGACTCAGTGGAAGGGATTTCCATAGTTTAGGGGCCCAGCTAAAGAAAGCATTCTCCCCCATTTTGGTTTTACATCTCGGTTGGACAAGAAGGGATTTGTCAGCTGATCTCAGTGAGTAGGCAGAAGTCACAGGTTTGAGCAGTAGAGCCAGTTTGTCGGGTATCTGGGAGGAGATTATATTCTTTATAAAATGGTGAGAAGTAAACTGTTGGAAGGCTGAGTGGGTAAACCATCCCAGACTGGAGTATAGTGTGCATCGATGAGTAAATTTGGGCAAAGACAAAGCAAAATGGCAAAAGCTGTTGTAGCAGACATCCCACTTTTGGAGGAGCCCTCCAGTAATCGCCGGAAAGGCTATTAACCCATATGCCAATTTGAGTCTCAGGATCCCCTGTGCAATGGCCATCCTCGCCATGGATGTTAGGCTATGTCTCACCTTACATGCCAGTCCAAGTTGAATATTGACAGATTTAATAACTGAGACTAGGTGCAGGTCAAAATCCAAGGCAGGATCAAGGGTTACTCCTAAGTATTTAAAAGAGGTAACTATGTTAAGGGGAGAGCCATCAAGTGCTCCGATACTTAATGGTTGGGTGCAGGACTGAATTTTTGAACCTGAACCGAAGGGCATAGTCACTGTTTTATTTTTATTTAAGACAAGCTTGTTTTGTAACAGCCAGCTCTGAAAGATATTGAAGTTACTATTGAGATTCAGGTTGATCTCCGAAAGATTTGAGGAGGATGAGTAAAGAACAAGATTGTCTGCATACAGCAGACCTGAGCAAGCACCAGTGAGTGGTGGGATGTTGTTTCTGAAGACTGTAAACAGGAGAGGACCAAGAATTGAACCCTGGGGCACTCCAATCCAAGTAGGAGCAAGAGGGGACTTAGCATCTCTGATCTGGACAAATTGTTGCCGCTTTGAAAGATAATTTTGGAACCAGGTGGTGAAAGAGGGTGAGAAGCCTAGGGATGACAACTTTGACAGGAGCAGCGGGTGGCCAACTAAATCAAACACTTTTGTAAGATCAACAAAATTAGCCCCAGTGAGAGAGCCTTTGTCTATAGCGAGTCTGATATCATTTGTAAACTGTATGAGTTTAATAAAACAAATGGCAACCTCCAATAACAGTCCTGGCATCCATGACTCCAAAAAATACCCACACGAGCCACTGAACATCCAGACAATCCATGCCACAAGCATAATGCTCAAATGGATGAGGTAACATCCTGTACATCCAATGCCAAAAAATTATCTGGGAATATTGGCCCAGGAGTCCATGCACACCATGGTGCAGTCCTCCAGTCACTCCTTCATGGTGATCCCTGTCACTACTGCCCCACAGAAGATTGGCAAAGTGACCCTCTCTCTTGCTGTTGGTGGCTTCATGGGTGGTTCAGGGTCAGTGTACACTTTCAGGTCCTCCTGGATGAGGCTCAGGGTGGTGAGTGAGCCAGGCATATCCTGTAGGAGAAGGAATGGCAGTAACGAGTTACATAGGCAGGTACCATGCATGACCTCATGCACCCCTTTAATATCCCATCCACATGCACCTGCATCCCATCCCCATGCACCACCACTCCATCCTCAGTGCACCACCACCACCACATCCCCCATGAGATACCTTCTTATCCCCCATGCAGTGGCCACAGACTTTGAAGTACTCACCATGGAAGCATAGGGGAGCATCTGCCAAGCCCATCTTGCAGCCATCCTGTCCATACACTACACACAGGGATGTGACCTCAGGCAAGGTGTGGTGTGCTTGCACGGGGCATACAACATTGCTCCACACACCTGGTGCTACTTGTAGGATGCTGAAGTGCTTACAGCCATACACACACTGAGGAGGGCAGACTAGTGGTGCACAGGACTGTCTCAGTGCTGGGGGGGGCAGGGAACATTATAAAAAGGGTGACAGTCCAAAGGTCATGAACACCAAGTATATGCCCATCACTGCTCATGCGCACCCTGTTGTGTGGCGTGGATGTTGCCATGGAAGAGAAAGGCCTTGTGGCTCCAAGGCCACACATCTTCAGGATCCATGTGTCACTTGGGGCCATGTATGATGCCCACTGCCTAGAATAGTTCTAGTTTGACCATGGCACCATAGGCAAGCTGTGGGACCTGACTGAGGACAGTATTTGGCCCTCCTCCCGGAGGTCCGGGGCCATGTCCATGGAGACCAAGGTGATGTGTGCCCTTGCCTACTATGCCACAGGCTACTTTCACTGTGTAGCTGTTGACATGACAGGAGTGAGGCAGTCCTCAATATCCTGTGCCCTATGACAGGTGACTGCGGCACTGTGGCACATGTGGGAGAATACATCCAGTTCCCCACTGAATGACTGGGCATATGGGTAGTGCAGGAGGGCCTTTGTGAATGTTATGGTTTTCTTTTTTGGCACCCCATGTTAATCAGGAGGACTACAGGAACAGGACAGAATTCCACAGCATGACCATCCAGGTCGCTGTGGATGCAGATGGCATTGTCCTGAATGCAAGTGCCAAGTACCCTGCCTCCATGCATGATGCCTTCATCTTCCAGCATTTGCAGTTGAGGACAGTACTGGATGCTTGTAAATGTCAAAGTGATTGGTAGTTATGTATTGCACAGGCCATGTGGGGGTGGGGCATGCCATGCTGTTCACCTGTCCGTAGTGACACACTTCTTTCATGTATCTCATAGAGGTGGCAGTGGGTACCCCTGAGGCTTTACCTGATGAGACGTTACTGGCTCCAGCAGGAGAGACAGAACAGAGGTACAGTGATGCCTACTAGGGCTGTGTGGACCATTCCATGGGAGAGCCAGACCCCTGGATCGAACCTGCAATTCATGGATCCAGATAAATACGGACTTTGCCACATAAGTCCAGTTCCGGGTCAGCGAAAATGCCATTTCTGCCATTTTGTTTACTATTGCCATGGGATGCCATCAGCATGCTTGTTCCATGTACAGGTGGCCAGCGGCATCCAATCAGATAATAGATGGCCATGTGATGCACTCACACTATATAAACGTGCTGAGTGTGCAACACGGCCCAGATGAGAGAGGAGGAGGGTCAGAGGAGCAGGAGCACCTCAGCAGAGACACTGCCAGAAAAAGTTGCCAAACAAAACCAAAAAAAACCCACAAAGATAAAAAAAAAATATATATATATATATATATATATATATATATATATATATATATATATAAAGGGAGGAAGAGAAACTAGGGAGAGTCAGAGAAAGGAGACTTACCAGAGGCGAGGGGAGAAACTGATTGTCGGGGAAGGATGATGGCGGGTTGGGAGTTGGGACTTTGCGGGACTGGAGAAAGAAGGAATCTGGAGGGACTGGGGAGATAGTGGTGGCCTGGGTGGGGGATGCAAAAGGTAGGCAGTGTGGCATTGTGACTGTATGTACATGAGCAAAGGCAGACTGGCAAAATCTTTGACTTGTGCCATTGCAGAAGATCCAGAGGAGAGAGGGAGAGACTATAGGAGGCCCAAGAGAAATTTTACAGTTACAGAAAATTCCAAATAAAAGTTTTTTCATTTCTTGGCCTCAGACAGTGTAGCTGTGTACATGAGCAAAAGGCAGGCTGGCAAAATCTTTGACTAGTACCATTCCAGATCCAGAGGAGAGAACATCGGGGGAAAGTAAACAAAAACACTGACTGCTCTACAACTGAGTCGCTTATTTAAGCATTACAGCAAGTACTGTTTTTTTTTAAATAATAAAAAAAACAGTACTTGGTATAATTGCAGTAAGCCACTTGGGGGATCTGGGTTATCGGGGGATTTACCACGGCTGGTGCGGATTTACCCACTCGCGCACCACTCCAGCCATGGTAAATCCCCCGATAACCCACCCCCCCTCGTGGCTTATTGCTTAAATCTTAGCTGCCTGGCAGTGCCTGCAGTGCTAGGTGGTGCTATGATATACGTGTTTGATTCTGTCTGCCTCTGTCTCTCTCTCTCTCTCTCCCTGTCTGTCTCTTCCAGTACACTCATGTCATAGACTGAGCAGGATATGCTACCTCACAATTATAGGCCAGCCATGAAGGGGCTAGTAGTGAGTGACTGCTTTTTTTATTTAGCAGTTTTACATTAATTTGTATACAAATAATCCATTAAATTCTTTCCTTTGGGCCTCTGTGTCAAATGTGACCAACTTTGACCGCTTTTACGCATTTTTTTCAAATATTTGTCAATAAATCAGAATTAATCAGAACTAATCAGAACTTCAGTGTGTTCTGGTTGTTATTTAATAAGGGTCAGAACTTCATCAAGTTCTCCCACCCCTAGTGCCCACAGGGGGCCATGGAATATGGTGGAGTGTAATTCAGGCAGATGAAAATGCCGGGACAAGATGGGTTGCACAGTGCTGCTTGCACTGGGGAGGGTGTGCTGTGTGTCTGTTATGTGCTGCATGCTGCACAATAGTGCCATAAGAAAAACACTGCCATTCCCCAAGGATCTACCTGTAGATAAGGACCCTCAGGACAAGGATGAGGAAAGCCAGGAGCCAGATGTGGGCAAGTGGCCAGGGATGACACTGGGTGGGTGGAAGGCTTGGCATGGGCTGGTGCAGGTCATGTTCCAGATTGTCCTGTGTGTGTGTGTGGGGCGGGGGGACCAGTGTGGTATTGCATGCCCAGGAATCATGGTGCATAGTAATGAGTGGCAGTGCTGAGTGCTGATGTGTGTGGTATACCCATGCGTATGTGTTTGCATAAGATGGGACCCTGATGGGTATAGTGACCCTGTCACTGGGTGAAGGACCATGTGTTGCAGGTCTTAGCTGACACCTTGCCCACCCCTTACCAGAAGGATGTCCGTGCTGTCCTGCCTGTGTTGTCTGGTCCTGATCATCGTGGATGGGGGGTGGAGGCCCTATGATATGGGCACTGTGGGTGGATTGAGAATGTCTTGTGGTGCTTCTGGGGGCTGTTGTGACATGTGTCTGTGACTGGCATAGTGTGAAGGGAGTGAGGAGTCTGTGCAGGGGGTGGACCACCACCTCTATGGCCTGTGTTGTGAGGTGCCCTAGCATACCCTCAACAGGTTGGCAACCTTCCTGAGCTCTGTGCAGAGCCCCTACATCTTCACTGTCAGAGCACAGAGCTGGGCATTGTTTACCCTGCTGGCCTTTAGCCTGTCCTGCTATAGCTGCAACACCTCGGGGGAAGAACCTACTGAGCAGGTGTGTGGAAGTGCTGCCCCTCCCATACAGCCATGTCCCATCCAATGGGCTCTCATCACTGCTGCTGGAGCCAGGGTTGCTGTTTACCTGGTACTGTGCCTGAGTTGCTGGGCACCCCTGCTGTTGGGTTCTGCCCAGGCAAGCAGCACAGCTGAGGGCAGATGTGTGAGTGCACATGGAGGTGTCAGTTTCTGGTGCCCAGGATGGCTGTGGTGCATGCCCATGCCCATCTGCTTCTGTACCCTCCCCCTGGCATGGATGGTGCATGGGGCCCTGGGATCATGGGTCTGGGGAGTGAGGGGTGCTCTGCATGGTGGTCAGTGACTGGGAGCCCTGTGATGCTGTTGTCCTCCACTTCCTCACATTGACCCCCTGCACTGACATTGGTGGCATCTGTGGGGGGGGATAACTTATGGTTAGTGATTGGCCCAGTGAATGTGATGGTTGGTGTGGTGCATCATTGGTTTACTCACCATTACGTGTCGGTAGGGTACTGTCCTAGTTGGTGGTGTCCAATGGGTGGGCTGTGTGGATGTTGGTTGCCAAAGTCATGACACTCTTCTCCAGTGACAATATGGGCAGGTATGCTGCAGGGATAGAGGGGATGCCAGGGTCACTGTCACTGCACACTCTAATGTACACTGTGCCATATGTGTGGGGCTGTGGTTACTCACCTGGCATGATGTCCAGTCCTGCCTCCTTGCCATCCAGTGTCACCTGGCTGATGGTGGCATCTGCCATCATGTCCTCCACTGGTGTGGGCTTGGGTAGGGATGGAGAGCCTCTACTGGTGGTATTCCTAGACCACTGCCCACCTGCCAACATATTCCTGATAGCCATCCTCAGGTCCTGCCACTAGTGTTTGATGGCCTTGATGGGACTCTGCATGGGCCCCACTGCACGGACCATGATTTGGATGACCTTCCATATGTGGGCTTTGATGGCCAGCTGTGCCAGGAATGATGCTCTGCCACATAGGATGGCATAATTGTTATGCATCTCTCAGAAGACCATGCTCACCTGCTCTGCCGTGGAGGTCCCTGCTTGGTAGTGCCTGGCACCACCAATGTGGACACTGTTGTTGGTGCATGGGTGTTGTGGTCCCCTGGGGGGACTTCCTGCAGTGCCTGTTCTGCACTCTCATTGGCCATGGGGCCAAGTTGCCCCTGACTGCTGCTGCACAGTTCAGGAGTGCCGTGTCTGGGTGTCTCTGTTCCCTTCTGCTCCTCTGTTGATCACCTGCACCTGTCCCCAGGACCCTGTGCTCTACCTTGGTATGGGGGGGGATTTTTCTGCCCTAATGTCTGGCAGATGCACATTTCCATAGCCACCTTCATTGGTCCCTGAATTGCTGGTATTTGACATGCTTCAATAGTATGTGTGTGCCCCGTCCATGGATATCCATTTATGATGGGGTCAGTGAGAATTCACAGCCCCCCATCCCTCACTGTGCACTGCAATGTGCACAGTTATGCAAACGATGCATGCCCCAGTGGCCACATCCCACTCCATAGTGCATACCATGGTGGGCAAATGTGTTTCCAACCCATGTTGTTGCAGGCCTGCTTTAGGCAGCCCAGCAGTGTGAATGGACCCATTACTGCATAGGACCAAATAGTTCTCTTGTTTTTGTGCTAAAACATTATTGTAAGTCTTCCAGAAGTCTCCATTTGGACAATAGTGCAGCTGGACAATAGTCCAGGACTATTACCTTCCTTATGGACAATAGTCCAATAGTGCATCATTTGGACAATAGTCCAGGGGTGGGGCAGCTGCAAACTAGGGGTGCTAGCTGCACATTCGAGCAGACTTTGATTGACTGGATGGTCTGTTTCTGGTGGCACATTCATATGTTCATATGTTTGTAATAGTCATGCATCATAGGCTTTTACATCATAGCAGTCATGTGACTAACAAGAGATGCAAGTCATCATTTCAAGGTTGACTGGGTTAGGGGTTAACATCATTATCATCATCTGTAGAAGTTTCAGAACTGGGCTAGCTGATAGCATCGTTGGTGGAGTATGTAGGGACAGGATCAGCCTATCAGAAATGCTAAAAATTTCAGATAATGAAAAGGTGCAGGTAGGGGACAGGTAAACTATTTCTGTATTGTTTGAGAAACAAAGAAATGTTGAGCTTGTACCACAACACAAGCCAGTTGCCATTAGTACATGGCCACAATATGTCAGAGCTTTCCCTGACAATTTTACATTTTAGAGAAATACAAACAGACCACTTGCCAGTGCAGCTAAGCCACTACCAGGTATATTTTAAATCAAGGATGGGAATGAGAAAGAAAAAGTGTGGCCCACTGGGAATTGAACCCAGACCCCTGGTATTACTGTTTCAGTGCTCTAATCATTAAGCTATGGGCTCACATGGTCAGCAGGCCTTAGGCTTTCCTTAAATCCACACAAATTCCTTTCTCAAGTGTTGCGCAATCCTGCAACTTTTAGAGAACTGTTTGAAGAAAAAAAACTGTGTGGTAATTAACAAGAGAATGAATTTTTCTTTAGGAAATTTTAGAGGTTATAGAAAGCTCACTTAAGTTATTAATCTGAATGTTCCCTTCCACTAAACGAGGTTTGCAATTTTGGGAGAGATATTATATCTTGTCCAGCTGCTGGTGCTTTCCTGTTTGCAGGTAAGAAATAGAGTGTCTGTTTGACAAGAGCAGAAACTAGAATTTGTTTTTAAATTCAAAGACACAGACAACTTTCTTTTTCATAATGCAGTAAGCCACTGTGAGGCAATTTTAAATCAAGATAGAAATGTGAAAGGAAAAGTGTGCCTTCCACTGGGACTTGAACACAGAACCTTAGCATCGAATGCTAAGGTTCTGTGTTCAAGTCCCAGTGGAAAGCACACTTTTCTTTTCACATTTCCATCTTTTTAAATTCAAAGCAGAGAGGGACCAAAAATGATTTCACAGGGCTGGGGTTACATCAGCAAATGTCCAAATACCCACAAATTGTAAAGAAAAATAAAGAATATGGAGCAATCCCTGGCCTGTCATCCAACGGTTTTCTCTCCCTGGGAGACAGGGAGTCAAGAGAACATGAGGATATTTATTTAGATTTTATTGTCCAGATAAGCACATTGGAATGCATATGGGGAGCACAGTGCTGTAAAAGATCAGTAAAAGAAATTTGTAGTCGATTCAGTGCTTTACAAGCAGCCAGTGCAGATTGCCCAGTGCTGGTGTAATATAATCTGACCTCCAGGCAAAGGTCAGAAGCCTCACTGCTGTAATTTGCACCAGCTGTAGGCATGGGGGTCTGTCCATCAAGCAGGCCCTGGTAGAATACATTGCAGTAATTGAAGTAGCATTTCATCACAGCACCCCCCTTTTTTCAGATTCAAGATTCTAGCAATGTGTCCAATCTGCCAGTATTTGTAAGATGGTAAAAGCTGCTGACACCCAAGATTCAATTGGCAGAGTCTCGTCAAGAACCACTACCAGACTGTGGGCAAATTTCATGGCCTCAAACAGAACTTGATCAAGGACAGTTAACTTATTTATTTATTTTTATTTGTTTATTTACTTATTTCAAAAGTTGTACCAGGAGAGCCATACTGAGCTGGCAATGGCTCATTTCCAGATGTGTCCTGGGGGAGGGGGGAAGGGAGGACAATGAGGAACACTAAGAACAATAACACAACAATATGTGAATAAACATCATAAGTAACGATTTTGCAAATACAAGGGTTGCAAGAAGTACAATACAAACAGCTCAATAAAGTGCTGGGGGATAACCACTTTTGCAATGAAAATACAATAAAGTGCTGGTGGTTAACAACATTTGCACTGTGCAACGGCTATACTGAGTTTGAAAATAGGAACAAAGGTTGTCGATTGGGGAGGATGGAAGAAGGGACTGCCTTAGTGGAGATGAAGATCAAAATGTAAACAGTGGTTGGAAGGTGGTGGACAGCAGCCCAGGAACCAGTATCAGGGGCAACTGCAGGAGTGAGCAGTAAAGCCGCAGATAAGGGAAGAGATTGAGTGGAGAGATGAGGCAGAGTGGATGGTAAGAGGGACAGAACCCCATAATTTGGGGAATCAGAGGGAGAAGGTAGCTTGACCAGCAGTGGATTTCCTTGAGGGGAGTATCGTAGAGTGATAGCAAGAGTTGACAAAAATGAGAGTGGTAACCAAGCCATGATACTTGTCAGATAGAATGGAGTTAGCTTACTGGTGGAGGGAGGTGGTTGTAGACTGGGACTTCTGGAAGCCAGACTGCAAAGGGGTAAAGAAGGATGATGAATCAAAGAAGAAGGAGAAATGAGATAGCACCAGGTGTTCTAGGATCTTAGTTAGATGGGGAGCAGAGAGATAGGGCAGTAGTTGCCAAGAGAGGTGGTGTTGCCCTCTTTGGGAAGGGGGAGGATAACTGTGGCCTGTTTCCAAATATCAGGAATGGAGGCTAAGTGGAAGAAGAGGTTGAGAAGGGTGGTAATAGGTAGAGCAATGGCATGGGCAGTGAGAAATAGGAGTTATGGGTCAAGACCATGATGGTTTCTACCCTTGTGGTGGTTTATAGCCAAAACAGTCTTAAGGGGAGCAATGGGAGTGGTAGGAGAGAAATAGAAGGGGTGGGATAGAAGGAGGGGGTGGAGGATGCAAGGAGGGGAGGGGAGGAAGAGAGGAGGAAGCAGGCACAGGAGATGAAGAAAGAGTTGAAAGCTGAGGTAACAGAAGAGGGGTCAGAAATAGGAGTGTCACCCACCTTGAGGACAGGGGGAGGAGACTGGGTTGGGAAAGAAGAGAGTGTGGATACCTTTCTAGAACTTAGAGGGGTGATTAAGGTTGTTCTGGAGTGTGGAAGTATTCAGACTTTGCAAGCCTGGTAACTTTGGTGCAGGTATTATGAAGGGTCCAGTACTTGACTAGGTGGGTAGGGAAGCTGGAGGACTTGTTGGCTCACCAGCCAAGGTCACACACATTGATGCAGGCTAGCAACTCAGCTGTTGTCCATGGGAGGTGGGATCCTCAGATCCTGTTTTTAATAGGGGGGCATGGAAATCCCAGGGTGAGATAAATTTGGTGTTAGAATAATTTAGGGCAATGGGCAGTATAGTTAGAGGAACACGCTGTGAATGAGCTTGGTACATCCAGCAACCTGGGTTTGATTCTCATAACTTCCACTTGCATGATGTGTTACTCTGAGCAAGTCACTTATGCTCCCCACTTTTCCTGGGTTGCCCCTGAAAAGAGGCACTTGTGCCTAGTAGGCCATACCTAGTTAGCAAAGAATTAAAAAAAAAAATGATGTTGCTGCTTGTAGAGATGGATGACCAGTCAGTTGCCACTCAGTCAGTATAGAGGGAGAACAGGTCCAGTGACTTGAAGGACCAGATCTGAATGAATTTAGAGGGGTCTTTGGGACAGTAAATCTTGTGCACACAGTAGGCCACTGGTGATAGGTGGTCACTGAGGGCATCGGGGAGAGTACCAGAATGGGGCTGGGAGGCGAGAACTCAGTCCAGAAGGGTGTGATTGAGGGATCTGTGATTGTGCCTGGTTGCGTTAGTGGTCAGGTGGGTAAGTTGATGGGACTTAACGTTTTGTCACAATTTATTTAAAGATGGAGAGAGCCAATTGAAGTTAAAATCACTGAGGATGAGCAGCTCCTCAGAGGAGGCATGGGAGGAAATAACAGTGAAAAACTCGGTGGCTAAAGGTGGGGGAATGCCCGGACAGCAGTAGTCACCAGTCACAAATACAGGGACAGAGAAGGGGAGGGAGAGCATGAGAAGGAGCAACTCATTGGAAGAGGGGGAGGTGGTGGAGAGTACAGGCTTGAACTGTATGTTAGAGGAGAGATAGATTTCGACTCCACCGCCCCTCTTAGCACGATCCTGCTGGATGATTGTGTACCTGGAGATGGCAACTACAGTATCAGGAATCTTGGGAGAGAGCCAAGACTTCGAGATCACCAGCATATGAGGTTTGAGACTGCCCATGTGCAGTTGTTGCAACTGATCATTCTTGGGGAGGAAGCTTTGGATGTTGACATGGATTACTCTTTGTCCTTTGGGGAGATGAGAGGGAGGTGGCAGGGCAGGGGTGGGATTAAACTCAGTATCACTTGCTATTAAAAGCAACAAGGAGACAAGGAACTCAAAGAAGCCTGAGTCATTTATGGGGAAAAGGGGTAAGGGGGAGCATGGGGAAGATGACAGGGTAAGAGGGAAGAAACACCTTAGGGCTTCAGGATTAAGCCAAGGAGAAGGGAGAAGCCTGTACCCAGGATATCAGGGGAATGGGATAGGATGTGGAGGCATGAGGAACGGAGGGTGGGTGAGGGGGAAGGGGGAAGGGAGGGATATACTAAGGTTCATACTAAGGCATAAGGAGCTCAGTAAGGCGGTAAGCCCATATAAGCTCCTGTTTCTAGATGTAATAAAAAATTGAATTTCCATTAAAGATATATTTGTCCAGTTTTTGTTTGAATTCAGCTTTAGTTTTACTGCAAATTATATAATCGGGGAGGCTGTTCCATGGATTAACTACACACTGTGTATAAAAGGATTTTCTTTTTTAGTGTGAAATTTACACAGTTTCAGCTGTAACTTGTGGAGGGTGTGAGGCAAGGATAAGCAGTAGAGGAGAGGGAGGTGAGGGAAAATGGGGGGAAGGAATGATAGGGTTCTAAGTAACAATAATTACTGGATTGTGTTTTTTCCCATTGAAAAAGGCGTGTATTAAATACCATAATACCAGAGTAGGTATCACGGCATTCACGCGGCTCCTTTCAATGGGAAAATGCTTGAGACCTGCTTTAGCTCGAGACTGTCAAAACCACTGTCCCTCATGACTTCTCTCTCACAGAAACACTCATCTCATGAACCGCTCTTAATTAGAAAGGCAGACAGTAATTTCTCGGGAGAAATACCTGAGGTACGCATAACTCAGCCAAATGACTAAATCTCAGCAGCTTATTATAATATTTTGAAATTCTGCTGTATCACTCGCCTAACTATCTACTTTTCATGCGATCCCTTACTAAACGTCCTCTCCGCAGTTCTCGCATCTTCTCTCCTCCCCAGGTCACATGACTCCACTACCAAGCAACATGTAGCAATGTCCGTAGCAACAAAGAAGACTGGACTGCCTACTTTCTTGATTGCACTTCTTCTGCCAAAAAAACACAACCCAGTAATTATATAAAACAAAAAATGGGGTGTAGTAAGTTTAACTCATTTAACACACTCATTGTTGGATGGTTGCCATAACCCTCGGCTCGCCCTTGAGGTTTATGTGTCATCCAACTCAGTGTGCGTTAAATTCTCGTAACACACTGCGCCCCATACTTTATCCTCTATTTATTGGAGGGACAGCAAGCAGTTGTCACCCTGTTTTCAAGGTGATGGTAGAGTAAGCTTCAACCTGGAAGGAAGGAAAATTATTTCATAATTTGGGCGGGGAATGCGGGCTTCACACAAAAGAGCGGAAGCCTAAAATTAAACAATTGGAAGGAAGTAGGATTCATTTAGGGAGGCAACCTGAAATGTAACAATTGGGGAGATGTGGGCTTCACCCAGATAGGGAGGAAGCCTAAAATTATACAAATGAGAGGTGTGGGCTTCACCCAGATAGGGAGGAAGCCTAATCAAACAATTAGGGGGAATGTGGGATGTACTCAGATAAGTAGGTAGGTGGGGAGGGGGGACAGGCAACGCACTATGCAAAAGAGCCCTGTTATTCAGTAAAGAAGTTCAGACAGGAGGTAGATTATCCTGTGGAGATAATCTGTACAATGAACCCACTGTGCAAAACCAGAAATAACAGATAGGTGGAACACAAGTCACACCTGAGAAGATCCCAACTATTTAAGACATTGTAATATGAGCAGTGGCCTTAATACTACACAGCAATACAACACTCAATAAAACCCATCTAAGAAGCTGTTGCCCCAACTATTAAGAAGAACAGGGTGAGCAACTGGCAGCTTACAGTCCAGACAAGCACTTATGGTAGCAGGATGGAAGCTGGGCAGAGTTCCCTGGTATCTCACCTTGAGGACTCCTAATCCTGCAGGTCCACACATATCAGGACTGTTCCCATGGGACTGTGGAAAGACTAGTTGAGGAAATAGACAAGTCCCGCCTTGCTGCAAGCACTAGTCATGCAGAATGAGCAGGGAAGTCCACTGCAGAGTAGCTCTTGCTGCTTTAAAGTGAACAAAAGCCCTGGGGAACCTAAACAACTGCAGCAGGTTCAACCTCTGGGCAGGTAGAAGGATGATGATGGCATTCCTTGTGGCATGGGCTCTTGACATCAGTGCTGGTGATTGGTGACTGCAGGGGGACTAGCAGAATAAATCCCGCTTGCTGCAAGTGCTAGTCACGCTGATTGGAGGAAAAGGGAAGCCTATTTCAGAGCAGCTTCTGCTGCTTTAAAGTGAATGAAAGTCCTGGGGAGCCTAAACAACAGCAGCTGGCTCAACCCCTGGGCAGAAAGGAGATTGATGATGGCACTTCTCATGGCGCATACTTGAGGCTATGCTTTTGCACAGAAACCTGTCAATCTATCTCACAAGTAGCAGTTCTGTTTTTTAGAGATTCTGTGCCAACCAGTTGGATGTTATACAAACCCTGATCTCTGACAATGACTGCTTTAATGGCAGCAGCGAGGAGCACTGGTCTGGTGCAAAGGACACATGTATCTCAGTATTATCTGCATATCAGGTAATACTAATATTGTATCTCCTTATGCTCCAATGGAATCAAATATACAGCAAATGCCAGAGAAAGAGCATACTCTTGGGGTACCCCCATTCTAGGACAACCATCAGCAACTGGAAATTACAGATGCTACCATCTGTTCCCAGTCTATAAGGAATGACTGGAGCTATGCAAAAATGGTCCAAGACACTTCCTTGTACTCCTCTTGCCCTGATCTCTTGCTAGAAGATCTCTGCAAACCTTAACTGGTGCCATCTTGGTATTGTGACATTATCAGAAACTGTATTTTTGCTATTTTCCGGTTCCTTGTCTATCTGCGCTCTGACCACATTCTCAACAAGCTTCACCAGAAATGGCAAGCTGGAGATCCGTCTGAAACCTAACCGGATATTGTGATCTATTGAAGGCCACTTGGGAAGTGATCTCACCACCTTCCTCTTCAGGACAGCAGGGAGAAACACCTCACCTAAGAAAGCATTTACTGAGCCATCTAGTAGTGAAAGCTGTGAACAACAGTCAAAAGCAGTGGTCAATAATTATAACAGCAAAGAGCAACCTACCATTGTGGTCATTGGGAAAGCAACCACAAAAGCCATGAAGTACTCTCACCTCCAAGCTACGGGGACTTTTTCTATATTTAAATGGTTTGAGATACTGCCCTTGACATTCAGGGTTCTAGGACTGATTTCTAGCAAGGGGTGGAGAAGCATCTGGCCAAAAAGAGAGGAGGCAGACATAACTGGCTATACCTCTGACAGTCCTTTCTAGTACCTCACTGGAAAAATGGGTGGTTCCAGGGTATTGGAGGAGGGCAGATGTAGTCCTGATTCACAAAAGCAGTAGCAGGGAGAATGCTAGCAACTACAGGCCAGTCAGCTTAACATCAGTGGTGGGAAAGCTAATGGAGTCACTGCTAAAAGAAAGGATTGTGGAATATCTGTAAGCCAATGGGTTACAAGGATTGATGCAACATGGATTCACAGGCAAGTCATGTCAGACAAATCTGATAGATTTCTTTGACTGGGTGACCAGGGAAATAGATCATGGTAGGGTGATGGACATGGTCTACTAAGATTTCAGTAAGGTTTTTGACCCTGTTCCATACAGGAGGCTCATAAGGAAATTGGACAGCGTAAGGGTGGGTCAAAATGTAGTAAACTGGGTAACAAATTGGTTAAGGGATAGACAACAGAGGGTGGTGATAAATGGAGTTCACAACACAGAAGGGAAGTTGCCCAGTGGGGTGCCACAGGGCTCAGTACTGGGACCAGTCCTCTTTAATGTCTTTATAATTGACATTCCAGATGAGCTGGAAGGGAAGGTCTGCTTCTTTGCGGATGACACCAAAACCTACAACTCCCTTGAGGGTGTAAAGAATGTGCAGAGACCTGACAAAAACTTCTTTTTTACCATAATAATTTTTTATTGAAATTTCAATCATAACAAGAAATATCTGACATTGTTACAAGCATAAAAACAGCTTTAAAAATAAACTATGACATACATAACTTGTTTTAAACTATGTTCTATACTACATTAATCTAAAGATTCAAAGCTGACAAAGTATTTGGCTTGTACTTTCCTAACACAGTGTATTTGGCATGTAAAATTAATTTATCAACACAACTAAAACAGTTATTTATACTTGGAGGTCACACACTCCTTAGGACTAGTGAGGGTTTAGATATGTTCTACAGCACTTCAAGTGCAATAAAGGGTGACCAAATGCTATTATATACATCCAGCTTCTCTTGTAAATGATAATGCAACCTTTTATTACTAGAAGTAAACTCCATCTGATTATACCATTCCTGTATTGAGGGGACCTTAGAGTCTTTCCAGTATCTTAAAATGAGCCTCTTCACACTTAGCGAAGCATGACATAACCATATCCTTTGGAACCCGTCTAGACCAGCACATTCAAAGAAAATCCCTAGAAGAAATACTAACGGTGAGGAAGGAAGATTAGAGCCGATAACTGAGTTACACACTTGAAGCACTGCTGCCCAACAGTCCTTAACATTAGTACAACCCCAAAACATATGTAAGAGGTCAGCTTCTTTACTATTGGATTTCCAACAGTCAGCATTACTGAGTGACCCCATTGCAAAAAGTCTTTTAGGACTCAAGTAAAATATATGTATTATTTTAAACTGAATAAGCCTACCTTGTCACTCTTTAAAGGCCTTGTTAGCCATCCTCCAGGTGGATTCCCATTCGGCCCTAGAGAGTAACAGTGAAAGCTCCTCTTCCCAGGAAAACTTGGCCTTGGTTGTCGGACAAGAAGACCAGACATTATTAGTGAGCATTTTATATGTAATTAGAGATGCAGCGAATTTAAATTACGCCAATGAAGTGAACATGAAGTAGGCACTTTGCGTTGCCACTCTGCTATGCAGAGTGGGCAATGCAAAGTGCTCACTACTGCCTTGTCATTACCACTTCGCTAAGTATAGCAGAAATGGCAATGGAGTAAGGCAACTCATTGTTTTAATGGACTTCACAAGGCCTCATTATGATTCTAAGTGATCCACTTGGTGTTTCAGATTTGGCAGCCCCCCTACATCACATGGCTTACAGTACTGTAAGTCACATACTCTTTAGCTAGGCATGAAGAAAGTGAGTCATACAAGCAGACACTTTTACTTTCTCCTGTGCAGATGGAGAGAGAGTAGTGTGTTTTGTGACTGCTGATACTTTGAAATTAGAGCGAGAAGGAGATTTAAAGTTTGATTTAGACCCAACAGCTTTTTTAAAAGCTACATTTTTTTGTCTTTTCTGTACTCTTTTTTACTTAATTTGTTCTTTCTGTAAATTTTATTTTTCTTACCTTTATAAGTAGTTAGTTGTTTGTGTCTGTGTGACTATGTGTGTGTGTGTTGTGTGACAGTGTGAGTAGTGATTGCTCAGACTGAGGAAGCTCAATAGGAGAAATGAACCAGGGTGAGGGAATGTCTGGGGTGGGGGCAGCTCTGGTAGAGAGAGTTATAGTGGTAAGCGTCATACCGTGTGCATGTGTGGAGGGCATGAGCGCCCATTCCTGTTGGACCGCTCAAAACTTGTGAGTGTCCCCCCCCCCAAAGTAGGACCAGCACCAACTCCTGTCCTGACTCTGAGGCAGTTGAACCACCACCACCAAGTCCAGCTCCAGGTCCTCTGGAGCAGGATGTGCCTGTTCCCCCAGGCCCAGGTGTGGAACCCATCCCTGTTCAGTACCATGACTAGCCAGCTGCCAGTTCATCTGGCCATCCCCTGCCTGTGGCTGGTCCTCCCCGCACCTCCATTGTTTGGCAGTTTTTTGACTGTGTCGGGGGGGACAGCATTGTGGTCAAGTGCCGCCTATGTGAGGTGGAGGTGCATCGTGGCCCCCGGGGAACTCACCTGGGGACTGGGGGCCAGCGCACCCATATGCTCAATCACCAGCAGTTGGAGTGGCAGGCTGCCACAGAACGGACCATGTCTGCACCTGCTGGCCATTCTGTGGCAGAGGCTGCAGCTGTGCATTGTGGCATCCCTAAGAAGAGGAGGACCACAACAGCACCTGCTGTTCCACCAGCACCCCCACCCCCACCCCCCACCACCAGCAGGTCAGCCTGTAGAACATGTGGGCCCTAGAGAACTACATGTAACACAGGCTGACTTGGCAGTTCTCTGGAGTGCTGTCAAGGAGAACAATGAGAAGGTGAGTGCTGAGGAGCAGCGGCTGGATCACAAAGAGGGACATCAGTTGCAAATTATGTCCATGCTGGAACTGCTGCTGGATCACCATGGGATCCCACATTATTTTTTTTTCCTCACACCATGTGCCCCCCCACACCTTCCTTGCTGTGTTATAAAATGTATTTCTCCACCATTCCCGACCCTTGTATGTAAGTATGCCCTTTTTTTGTTGTCTTCCATATGCGTGACACTTTGCATGCTGAGCAGTGCAAGTATACTGTACTAAACTGCATGTGTGCAGTCAGTCTTCTTTCCAGTCTGTGTATGCACTGCAGACACCTGTCCAACTCTCTGACTTAAAAACAAACATTAATGAATACAATGGCGGGGTGGTGAAGCCTGGAGAGATACTACAAAACAGGCTTACAATACATCCAAGTAACTAGAAAAATAATTAATGTTGTGATTCATAACGTGAATGATTGTGAATCGTGATTTGTGACTACATTTGTGACCGTGATGATGAAGAACATGATTTGTATCACTCGTGATGATGGTCCTGACTTAAAATCGTATATTAATGAGTACAATGTTCATGCAGAATTAAGCACCATACCTGTCCAGTACTGTGAAGGGAAGCCAAAGAAACAACTGTGACTTAAGTTATAGATGGAGATTGGGCCCTAAAGAGATGCAAATGCACAGACAGATTAAGATTGCACTGTGCACTAAAGAGATGCAGACATAAAGGCACAACACCTAACCAGTGCTCACCATCAGAAATTAAAATCTGGAAAACAATACCTTTGCCGGTTGGGGTGGGCTGGGGGGGCAGTGTACTGCACTGCTGCACTAGCAGTCACTAGTACTAGTACCAGTAAAGATACCACAAGGAAGTACAAAAATCACACAGCTGCAGTGGATAGCAGCTTCACATTGCTGAAATTATTATGTGGCACAATAAAAGGTGTCTGATTTGATGACATGCATTACACACATACTCATACACACACCAAGTAATGCATAGAAAATTGGAAACTTCAGTAATATAACCACATATTTTAAACAAACTAAAATTATGCACTGTGTCAGTAACAGTCACTAGTACTAGTACCAGTAAAGATACCACAAAGAAGTACAAAAATCACACAGCTGCAGTGGATAGCAGCTTCACATTGCTGAAATTATTATATGGCACAATAAAAGGTGTCTGATTTGATGACACGTGTCACACACATACTCACACACACACTAAGTAATGCATGCAGATTGAAAACTTCAGTAATATAACCACATATTTTAAACAAGCTAAAATTATGCACTGCTGCACCACAACAATCAGCAAAAAAAATGGCAAGAAATATTGAAAATATTACTGCGCGCGCATTATCACAGTCATAGAAGAAAAATATCACCAAAACAGACAGCACTGTCTTTTTCTTCAAGTTAATCTACCTATACCACAGATACGCTCCTCCCCCAAAGCACACTTCCACTGTCTCTCAGTACACAGACTGAATGTTGTACATTAACATTCAAAATCCATACACAAACAATAAACACTCGATGATATGAGCACAGGAGGGTTTCCTATAATCGATGAACTAAAGTTTCAGCAAAAAAAATGACTCAAAAAGGCTTTTTAACAGCTTTTTGAAAGTTTGAATTGCAGAGAACTCTCAGATCAGATTGTCTCCTACAGCTTCATACACACACTACCCCAAACTGAGGCTGTGCAGAACAATCTAGAGCCCATGTGACCTGAAATCCCATGAATCACTGCAAAATTCTCCTTTGGAGCTTAAAAACAAGTCAAAGTGAGGCGAAGTACATTGTTTTCAATGTACTTCGCCTTAAGAATTAGTGGAGTAGTGGTTTGGAAAGGCGGAGTAACGCGAAGTCAGTGTTTTCAATGGACTTCACGTTACCCATTAATAATGTGAAGTACTCCGCTTCACGTTGCGGAGCACTCCACAAATTCGCCTTCACTCTGTGAATCACTCTGTGGAGCGAATTGGGGCACTTCGCCCATCATTATATGTAATGCTAGCAACTTTCCTAAATGACCCTAACTTAAATAGCTGATCCCATTCCTCACTTTGGGTCAGAGAATAATTGTCTGTCAGACAGTTATTTTTTAACAATTCCCTTAGCCCTAGATTGTAATGAAAGTGATATTTTGGAAGGCCAAATCTCTCTCGGAGTTCTTGGAATGATAGGAGGGTTTTGGATTCTTACCCGATTAGATGGCATAGCTTATTAATTCCAGACTTAGACCAATCTGGATTTCACAAACCCTTTTTATCCTTTGTGATCAATGTATTATTCCAGAGAGGCATACCTGGAAGAGCTACTTTTCCCTTGTTAACAACATTATTTACCTTTTTCAGTGTCAGGACAGAACCCTGTATACATGGGTTACCTTTTATCTGTGAAGGTATTGTTACAAACAGGAAGTCTGTGAGACAATGTGGTTTCAATAACTCCTCCATGTCTACCCATAACGGTTTCTTCTGCCCTTCGTTGTGTGTTATGGCTATATGGTTAATCACTTGTTTAAAAATGAATGCCAACTAATACTTCTCCCACTAAGGGAGACCAACCCCCCCTTGATCTTGCAGGTGCCTTAATTTTGCAATCCCAAGCCTCAGTGGACTAGTGCCCCAAATAAATTTTTTAAACATTTTCTCTAGGCATTTGAGGAAATTAGTGGGTAGTGCCATGGGAAGGTTCTGAAATAAATAAAATATTTTTGGGTTGCCACAGTCATTTTAATCACATTTCTCTTACCCCACAGGGATAGGTTGAGCTTCCCCATCTAACTAGATCTAGTTCGATATCAAGCAACACCGGTGCATAATTAAGACTGATGATTTTCCTAACTTTGTTGAGACTTGTAGTCCTAGGTAGGTAATTACTGGTTTAAACCATTCCCACTCCAACTTACTGCTGAGTCCTTCCATTATGGGTTCAGATAAGTTGCCATGTAATATCTGAGTTTTCCCCCAGTTAATTCTTAAACCAGATACTATCTCAAATTCTTTCAGCACTGTCCGGACAGAAGAGTAGGATTGTATAGGCAAACTAAGTGTAAGCAATAAATCGCCCACAAATACAAATGATTTATGTTCCAGTTGACCCAGTTTCACTCCTTTCATATCTAATCTGGGTGACTATCAAGCAATCTAATTAGGGGCTCAAATGTGAGAATGAATAAATAGGGGAATAGTGGACATCCCTGCCTTGTGCCACACGCTAACTTAATTTCAGGCGATAACATACCATTTGTTATAACTTTAGTGGTGGGGTTGTCGTAGAGCATGGCCACCCACAAAATGAAATTATCGCCAAAGTCAAACTCAGAAAGGGTCCTAAACATGAATTGCCAGTTTATCAAATCACATGCCTTGAGTATATCCAAGGATAAAGCCACAAAGGACTCATTGGTTGTATTGCTCCACAATGACAAATTTAACAGCCTGCGTATAGAGTTGACCCCTGATCTGTTCGGTAGAAATCCCTCCGGTTCCAATCCCAAGCCAGGTAATAACCGCTTGCAATCTTGTAGCCAGTACTTTTGTTAGAATTTTATAGTCTGAGTTCATTAAGGATATTGGCCTATAGTGTGGCACAATCCATACTGTTCTTATCCATCTTGGGTATAAGAGTTAGGAAGGCCTGGTTCATAGTAAGGGGTAGTGATTTATCAGTCCATGCTGACAGCAGTGTACTGTGCAGGTGAGGGACTATTGTGCTGGTAAGCTAACTATAAAATTCTTCTGGGAAGCCATCCGGACCTGGTGTTTTCCATACAGGTAGATCCCGGATTGCCTGCTGGACCTCACTGAGTGAAATTTCTTTTTCAATGGCCTCTTTGTTATCTAAAGGTAGTGAGGGGAGTTTGAGCTTCTTAAAAAAGCTGTCTAGTATACTGGTCTCAGTTGTCTCTTTCCCAGCATAGCTATCACTATGACATTTCTGAAACTCACTATTTATATCTTGTTTACTTGTTAGTAACTTCCCTCAAACATCCCTGACACCTGAAAGAAAAAATTACTCACCTTAGTAATTGCTTTTCTTCTCATGGAGTCTTGCTATATTAGGACCTTTGCAGTATGCCCCTGGCTTTTGACTGCCCCAGAGATGAAATAGTTAACTCCAGAGAAATCTGGAGTTCCACAGCATGAGGGCGCTTATTGAAAGCTCTATCTGGGTTGTTTGAACCCAAACTGTCAGGTTCTTTACGAGGCTAAACTAACATAGCAAGTCTGTGTGGAAAAGCCTTACACTAGCCATTGGCTACCTACTAACAGTAGAACCACAAAAACACAACACCAATAAAGAAAAACAGTATCACGTATTATTGTTAGGATAACCCTTGACAATCACTACTAAGGCCCCCTCTGCCCAAAGACTCAAGTCCAGAGAGGGGCCCAGCTACCAATTAACAAAAAACAGAAACTATCTAGTTCCTAACCCAAGAAAGAAAAGAAGGGGGAACTAGAAGCTAAACAGGCATGACACAGTGATTGCACCAATTTGCCAACCCCATACCCAAGTAGGGATTCTGAGAGGGGTAGGAGGGAGGGTTGTCCTAATATAGCAAGACTCCATGAGAAGAAAAGCAATTACTAAGGTGAGTAATTTTTTCTTCAAACACCATGAAGTCTTCCTTATATTAGGACCTTTGCAGAGTACACAGCAGTACCCCCATGGAGGAGGGTCAGAACCTACTTAGGAAATAGGCTCTGTGGGACAGCTGTGCCAAAGCGAGCATCTCTCCTGGACTGGACGTCCAGGGAATAATGCTAGTGAAAGTGTGGACTGTCTTCAGGTAGCAGCTTGACAGATTTCCAAAATGGGAATATCTCTAGCAGCCGCTAGAGATGCAGCTGTACCCTGGTAGAATGAGCCCCTCAGGCCTGAGGGCGGCTCCTTGCCAGTTTTGATAACAGAACTGGTTACAAGAGACAATCCACCAGCAATCGACCTCCTAGTAGCAGGCCTCCCTTACCCACATCTCCATAGGTAAGGAAGAGCTGGAGGATTCGAACCTGTGACCCTTGGTACGATCCAAATAATAGCTAATGGCTCTTTTACGTCCAAACTGTGCAAGCTTCTCTCACCAGAAGAGGAGTGCTCAGTAAAAATACTGGAAGAGAGAAGGATTGGTTAAGATGAAAATCTGAAACCACCTTAGGTAAAAACTTTCTGTTAGTCCTGAGGATCACTTTATCTCTGTGGAAAGAAATGAAATCCTCTTCCACTGACAAGGCTTGCAATTCACTTATACGCCTAGCAGAAGTGATAGCCACTAGAAAAACAGTTTTCCAAGTTAAGAACTTGAGATCTGCCGAATCCAGAGGCTCAAAGGGAGGTTGCATTAGCTGGGCAATGCAAATATTCAAGTCCCATGCAGGGGTTGGTTCCCGAAAGGGAGGATTAGTATGAAGTAACCTTGAAAATTTGGCAAACACAGGGTGAGAAGAAAGAGAAACTGGTTTTTCTGCAGAAATAAAAACTGAAACAGCTGCCAAATGAACCTTTAAGGTAGCTGGTTTGAGGCCTAAGGAATTTAATGGACCAGGTAGTCCAACAAAATAGGCAGGTCAGCTGATTCTGGGGTGATTTGCCTCTCAGAACACCAAAATGAGAATCTCTTCCATTTAGAATTATAAGTGGCTCTAGTGGAAGGCTTTCTGGAGGCCTTCAAAATATCCAAGACACCTTGAGAAAGGTGTAAATGAGCAAACTCTAACTCCTCAAGAACCAAGCCTTGAGGTGGAGGGAGTTGAGATCCGGATACCACACTCTCCCCTGTGCACAGGTCAGCAGGTCGTGAGCCCTGGGCAAGGTCAGGGAGGGTGGAATGAAGGGACAGAAGAAGAGGGTACCAAGGCTGCCTGGCCCAGTCTGGAGCAATCAGAATCACCCTGCAAGGCTGAGTTCTGATTTTTACTAAAACCCTGAAGAGTAGAGGAACGGAGGAAAGCATAGAGGAACTTTCCTCCCAATCCAGCTGAAAGGGCATCCAGGGGACTGACCCCAGAACTGGGGCCTGCAGCAAAACAGGGAAGTTTGTGGTTGTCTGGGGCTGCAAAAGATCTATCTGAGGAGTGCCCCAGCTGGCAAAGATTGACCCCAGCACTTGAGGGTTCAGAGCACATTCGTGATGGCCCTGAGAAATCCTGCTGAGGGCGTCCGCTGGGACATTGTCCTTCCTGGGAGGTGAACCGCTATCAGAGAGGTGTTCAGGAATAGGCCAGAGACCACAACTTCATTGCTTCGGTGCATAGGGCTGAAGAGCTGAGTGCCCCTTGCTTGTTGATGTACCACATTGTTGTGGTATTGTCTGTCCTGACTTGAACAACTTTGTTCTGGACAGTTTCTGAAAAAACCTGGAGAGCTAGGAAGACAGCTCTGAGCTCCAGCAGATTGATGTGAAGCAGAGATTCCTGAGGGACCAAACTCCCTGAGTTGGAAAGGTCGCCCAGGTGAGCCCCAACCCAACAGGGACGATCCGTGGTGAGGATGAGGGAGTGAGGGACAGGAAGGAATGGGACCCCTGAGGACAGGTTGCTCCGATCCAGCCACTACTGGAGAGCTAGGATCAGAGTCTTGGTTACTGGGACCAATTTGGTAAGGGGTCCCTCCTTTGAGACCAATAGGACCTCAAGTGGAACTGAATGTCCTCATCTGAAATCTTGCCCCTGGCACAACAGCTGTAGAGGCAGCCATGTGCCCCAGGAGTTGCAGAAAGTGCCTTGCTGGTCGCGACCTGCATGGAGAAAGAAGATGCCAGGGCAATGAGTTTGTCCACTCTTTCGGAGGGAGGAATGCCCTGGCTAACTTTGTGTTCAGCTCTGCACCTATAAAAGTTAGTACCTGAACTGGTTCGAGAACTGACTTTGGAACATTCAGCAGGAACCCCAGAAAGGTGAGGAGTTCCTGGGTGATTTGCAAGTGGGATTTTACCTGCTCTGATGACTGACCCACAATAAGCAGTCGTCCAAGTAGGGAAACACAGCTATCCCTTGTCTTCTTAAGTGGGCCACTACTACAGCTAGACATTTTGTGAAAACTCTTGGAGCAGAAGTGAGTCTGAAGGGCATTGCCCTGAACTGGTAGTGGCCGAGGCAGTTCGAACCTGAGGTACTTTCAGTGAGAGGCCCGATTAGAATATGGAAGTAGGCGTCCTTGAGGTCCAGGAAGCTAGCCAGTCCCCTGGCCTCAAGGATGGCAAAATCATTCTAAAGTCAGCATTTTGAACTTTGGTTTTACAAGATGCTTGTTCAGAAATCTTAAATCCAAGATGGGCAGCCAGTCTCCTGTCTTTTTGGGGTCAGGAAGTACCTTGTAAAGACCCTTGCTCTGGTGGCAAGGGGGACCTTTCCACTGCTTTGCAGTCCAAAGAGAGAAACCTCCGCTTCTAGATGCGAGGGTTTCTAAAAGACTTGAGGGGAAAGTGCCTGGCTCTCATCTTGGGAAACTGTTTGAAACTGAGAACCAAGCCTTGGCTTACCACCTCAGAACTCATTTGTCCGAGGTTAGGGACAACCAGTTCTGGCAGAAATAAGCCAGTCTGCCCCCCACCGGTACAGGAGAGTCGGCCCCAGACACCCCGTCAGGGTGCCTGCTTGGCAGGAGCAGCTTTAGGTTGGGGAGAGGGCCTGCCTGTGCCCCGTCTGCCTCTGCCTCTGAAAAATCCTCTCTGTGCAAAAGCAGAAGAAGCCTGGAATTGGTAAAAAGGCCTATTGTAAGGCCTGCCCCTACCCCTGGGGGCATGCCTATGTTGAGTGGCATGCCTTTCCTTAGCTTGGGCACTTTTGTAAGTAGTTCTGTATTCATCCATCTTTTTCATGTAATTTTCTGTTTGTTCTCCAAACAGAGAATTTCCTATAACAGGAAAATCTATAGCCTTTGACTGGGTATCTTGGGACAGATTAGTGCATCTGAGCCATGCCAACCTCACGGAGAGCTACAGAGTGGCCATGACCCTAGAGGAAACATCATTAACATCAACAGCAGCATGAAATTGAACTTTAGAGGCTTCAATGCCATCAGCAGCCACCTGTTCCAACTCACTAGCGAAGCTGGCCATGGGCCTGCTTGGCCAACTGCAATATAGTGTCCCATCTAGATTTCTGATATCTAGCCACATAAGCCATATAATTAACCTGTCTGAGTCCCAAAGAAGCTGCCACATACTGTTTTTTCGCCATGGCATCAATCTTCCTGGAATCCTTATCAGGAGGATGTGAAGCCAGGGAATATTAGCTTGTCACAGGCTGCAGCTTGCACCACACCTACATGACTACACTGTTCAGTAAGGAAATCTGTATTAGGCCTGACAATGTATACCTTCTGTCCATTTTTATCTACAGGAGGGACAGAAAAAGGATTTTTAAAATCTTAGTGGTTTGTCTCCTAAATGACTTATGTAAAGGAATAGACAACCTTCTAGCCTCTGGAATATCCATCATTTCCACATAGTCAGGCTCCTCTTGCTCATCCACAGCCTCTTCTAAGGGGAGCTGGAGAGTTTCTGCTACTTTCTTATAAAATCTGAAATGAGATGGGGACTCAGACAATAAAGGGGGAGACTCAAAGGGTCTGTCTGGAGAAATGTTCAGTTTTATTGGCACTTCCAGACCTTCCCAATCACAATTACAATCATCAAAATCTTCCTCCCCCTCCTGTGGTTCATAAAAATCCCCAACATCATAATCCTGAACCACTGGACCTGAACGAGACCCCCTTTTTCCAACCAGAGAGGGTTCAACAAGTCCCTGAGACAAAGACTGGACAATCTGTATGGCTTTAGCTATTTCTACAGCAGAAGGAGAGACAAACTGGACTCCACACTAACTGATTTCTTTGTCCTTTTGCTTTGACTGGTTCCTCAGGACCAGCCTTTCTTTTGCCGAGGAAGTATGGCCCTGGTCAGAGGGCACTCCTCTGGTCCAGCCGTAGCTGGGCTGGCTGGCCATCCGGTCAGCGGACTTTTGGCTCCTCTCTGCTCCCTGAGCCTGCCCAATCTCTTTCCAGGGTGGCTGCAGGGAAATTCTTACATATCTGGCAGTCTGACAGGAGGTGGTCAGCCCCAGACAATAGACACAGTGGTGTGGGTCAGCCTTGGCAAAGGCTTCCCACAGACATCACAGTGTTGAAACCAGTGGGCCCGTTTTTCTTTTGGTTTCTCAGACATAATGCCAGCCTAACCAAACTTGTCCTTTGTTTCAGGCCTTGCCAGGACAAGACACCCTTATCGGGTCCCTAACCGTGTCACGGGTATTTTAAAAAACACTTTTAATTGCAAGTTTTTTAGGACCGATAAGAACCGGTACTCACTCTAAATGCAAAGAAAACAATTTTTAGTAAACTGATCGTTCAGCGAACCGATAATGAGTTTCCACACAGACTAAAATTATTTTACTTACGGTTACCAGATAGAGCTTTAAACGGAAAACCGTGGTAATTTTAAACACTTTCTCGGTTAAATGAACTCGATAAAAATACTTTAAACCGCAAACGAACCGAAATGAAGGAGCTGGTCTCCGGAGCATCTGTTCAGTGAAAGCGAGTAAAGAATCTGACAGCTTGGGTTCAAACAACCCAGATAGAGCTTTCAATAAGCGCCCTCGCGCTGTGGAACTCCAGATTTCTCTGGAGTTAACTATTTCATCTCCGGGGCAGTCAAAAGCCAGGGGCATACTGCAAAGGTCCTAATATAAGCAAGACTTCATGGTGTTTGAATAATATTTTGTTGCTGAATTTTCTTAAGGCTATATGCCAGTAGGTTCCTGGCCTTTTCCCCTGCCTCCCAGTAACTTTGCTGGGTCCTAAAACGTGAATATTCAGCTTTTTGGGAAAGAATACTACTTATTATGCCCCTCAGCACAATGATTATATGCAATAAGCTATGCTGCTGAGTTTTAGAAGTCTTGGAAAGCTTTTCAAGGGAGTTCCACTTTAAGAATCTTTTCCCTTTCTTTTTCCTTTTTGACGAATAGCTGATAATTCTACCCCGATATATGCTTTGCAAGTTCCCCAGAGGGATGTCTGTGAATCCTCCCCATTGTCACTAATTTCAAAGAATTCTTCAAGTGCCTCCCCCACAGTCCGTTGCAACACCCAACAGCATTTCTCCCCTACATGGAGCTTCATCAAAAGCACTACAAGGAGAGACTGAAGGACATCGATATGTACACCTAAAAGAAAGGGAGAGGGAGGAGATGCTAGAGACATAGAAATACCTCATGGGGCTAAACAAGTTACAGGAGGGGAGCATTTTTCAGAAGAAAAGATGCATGAGATCAAGGACCATGCAGTGAAGCTGGAAGGGGGTACATTTAAGAGAGATGTGAGGAAGTGCTTCTTCACTGAAAGAGTGGTAGATGCCTGGAACAGTCTTCCAGAGGAGGTGGTGGGGACAAAAACAGTGATGGTCTTCAAGCATGTGTAACCCCCCTGTTGGAAGCTTACCTGCTTGCTCCTTGGGGCTGCCCCAATCTCCCATGTCCCCTGGTTGTATCCCGGTGCTGGCCTGAGTTCCTGTTGTGTTCCTAAATCTCTGTCCAGCTCCTGTATTGTTTTTTGGCCTGAATGGGGCTGGAGGAGCTGAACCACGGAGCTACCGTTCTGCCTGCTGCTTGAAATGGGCAGCGGTGGCTCACGCATGTGAGGTGGCACATTGTGGTTGTTTGGCCATTCCTGTGGCCAAATGGATGCCTCTCCAGTGGTACCAATTCCCCCTGTTAAGCTAATCGGAGGCTGGATACCTGTAGGAGACCCAGGAGAGGCGGCCAAAGATTTTTGTTAAGGAGCACCTGTGAGCCCTTGAAGTCAGGGGGAAAAATGAATACTATTGAGGTGGGTGGTGTGCATATCAATGAATGAGCCTGCCTGCTTCCTGGGGTCAGTCTGCATTGGCAGCAGCGACAGGCAGGGGGATAGATAAAAATGCTAAACAGTGCCATGTGGAGATAAAGGAAAGTGAGTGCTACAAATCTGTGTGGGAATGAATTAATAAAAATGTGTACTATGGCTGCAGGAGGACTGTAAATGTTGGGACATGTGTGGACTGTAGTAAGACTGTTTCTTCAGCAGCCATGTTTGCTGGCATGTGACTTCTGGATAGCAAACTGGAAGATCAGGATTCTGGAAAAGGATTGTGGTTCTGTAAAATGGACTTATGAGGGGAAAGCTGGGGAATACTTGTGTCCTTTTACTCAGCCAATCAGGGGTCAAGGGATCCTGTTGCATATTAATTTTTGTCAATGACAGTGATTTCAGCCAATGGGGGGCTGCCAGAGAGCTCCCAAAACCCGAAGACTGTTTGGTTCTGGATCAGTTTGGCTGGAGCCCCTCCAGAGGAAGTGGGGCTCCAGGCCCTTATAAGAAATGGGGCTGCAAGACTTGGGAAAGGCCAGCCAGGGGGTTGCCAGTCTCTTGTCCCCCAGGGCTGTGTTATGCTTTTACCCATTCAGGATGAATTTTGGACAATTAATCCAGCTTCCAGTTTCAGCAGTGGGAGTCTCCCTGACATGTGGAGGCTCGCCAGAGTGGCTGAGGTTGGTCTTCAAAGGAGACGTTTTCTGGTTTTGCAGTTGCAGCTGGAGAAGAGCTGCAGGGTCCAATAATGCCAGGTTGAGAAAGAAAGCTGCAGGTTTGAAAGGGTAGCAAGAAATTCTACACCTAAATGGTGACAAACAAGGATAAAGGTTCAGGGAAGGAAAAAGGTTCTGTCTGTACCCAGTTGGACTTAACTACACAGGAAAGGGGAAGGACATTTGGCCAAAGGTATGGAAAGTATTGGTTCTGGTTTTTAGAAAATGGATCTGGTTTACGGAAACTTAGTATGGGAGTCTCGCGGACACACAGAGGCTTGGCCAGTAAAAAAAGGTAGTATGCAAAAGGAAAAGAGAGAGTCTTGTCTGGTTCATGAATACTTGCATGGTGGGGAAAAAGTGAATGTCTGAGTTAAAGGACTGGTCAAGGAAAGAATGTGTTCAGTCAGTGCCAAGTTCAGGGTCCTCGGAGGAGCCCATTTGAGTGTGCCAAAGTCTCACTGAGACTGTGTGCTCAGTGAGAGTCCAGGGACTGTGATTTGATTTGAAAGGGCCACAGCTGCCAGTCTGGCAGTATGGCTGAAGATGTCTTTGATCACCAGATGTGATTAAAAAACCTCAAAAACCAAAATTGACAGCTGATCCAGTGGCATGGAGAGCTGAGGCATCACTGCCTTGCCTCCTGCCACACCGGAGGACGGTACTTGCGGTTGAGTGGGCCGCTGGGGGTTGGCCAGGGAGTGAGAGGCTCGAGCATCTGGAGGACAGCTCTCCTCCCCCAGGGAGCAGTGGGGACAGAGTCTGCTGCTTGCCTGGCCACTAGTGGCAGCTGGGGGCTGGCACAGTGTACCTGCAGACAGAAGGGGTGGTCGTGGAGCATACGCCCGGTGTGCTCTGTGCGGAAACATGTGCAGATCAGCCTTTGGCACCATTGCATGCTCCGCATTGCACTTGAGGGAGGGGGGAGAGAAACCAGGAAAAATTGCAATGACTGGCAGAATGAAACTGGTCCCTCACAGGCACTACACTTGGCCAGCTGGACACCTCAAGAAACAGCAATACAGGTAAGTGCCAGTAGATGTTGGGGTGACGGAGCTGGGGGGGGGGGACCGGTGGAGGAAGGGCCAGCTGTCCTGGAGAGAAACAAATAAAGTAAAAACTAACAACAAAAAAAAAATGTACCACTTTGCTATGCTTTGCTATGAAGCTGAAAGAGACTGAAGAACTGTTCATCTGCAGTCCGGAACCAGGTAAGAAAACAGTCAACCCCTATCGAGTGGGGCCAACTGGGCCACAGGTGCATGTCTGGGTGCTAGGGCGCTCTGAACCCATTGAGGGAGCGGAACCATTGAGTCACTCCTGGCTCTGGGTTCACTAGTGGCCGGGAGAGCCTTGCATTTGCACTCTGCAGCTGACCTGGAAACAGGCTGAAGGGGACAAGCTGCTAGACCTTCAAGCAAGTCAGAAGATCCAAGTTGTAGAGTGTCAGCTTCATGTCTCAAGTTTCCAAATGATCACAAGTTCTGCTGATCCATCTACCTCAGAGCTACAGTCTCAGCGCCAACCGAGACAGTCTGCAAAACTGTGAGTAAAGGTAGAGATTGTCCTGAACCTGGGGGATGTAAATAGTTGTCTCAGGTTTATGCCCATTGGCATAGTAAAAGCATTAAAGAAATCAAAGAGAAAGGTAAAAGCTGATTCATGTTTAAAGTGCACCACCGCCAGCCAATCAGCTGCATCACAAGCCTGCAACGTAGGTAGTACTGGGTACCCAGGGGCAGAATAGCGGGGTTCTGTCTGGAATGGGGATGTGTACTAGTTGGGGCTGTGAAATTATTAAAATCTAAGCAGACAGTTAAATAGAGAGGTGGGTGGATTAAGTGAAAACAAGTTGTGTGAATTGAAAAGAATGCAAATGTGTGTCTCTATGCTGATTTTCTAAAGTAAATCTAAATGTTGCTTAATCTCTACTCCATTTACCCATTCCTGACCCTCCTCATGTATCTAAAATGTGGTTTAGCTGTTTTGGAAAATCTTTGACTCGTGAACATATTTTTAGTGAGCATATTATTAGCTTACATCACAAAACGCAAAGTGTTGAAAATGGGGGTTTTGGTTATGGTAAGTCCATGTGTTGGGGTGACTGTGTGGGGAGGTGGGTTGGTACAGCATTCCAGGGGGTTGTGCTGTTGAAAATCTACCCACTTAAAATGTACTCTGGGTGGAGGCACTGCGCTATGTTGTTTCATCTTAGGAAAGAACCACTGTAACTGCAAAATGGGAACCCAAGCCCCTCAACCTTGGTCAGGTCTGCAAGGCAGGGGTAGTAGTCCTCTTTAGACATGGTGCCAGGGCTACACATGTATGGAACAGACACAAGGAATCTTAGTGCGAAGCAAGGGGGAAAGGAGCGGGGGACCAATTAGTATCTGTGGTGTCAGTATAGACAGGAAAAAATGGGCAGGCTGGGTGGGCCAAGTGGTACTTATCTGCTGTCAGATTTTATGTTTCTATGTTCAGTGTTTTTTTTTTTTTTCAATATGATTGGTAGCATGTTTTTAAGCCTGTTTTCTTTTCTTTTTTCTTGCATCTGGAGACACACTTTCTATTTGCTCATCCAGCACCCAAAGAACTGGCAAATGGGGTCAGAGAGCACACACAGATGCAGCCTCTCTCTGGTGCCACTGAGTGCCACAATCTTTACAGCTGGAGCTACGTGTGCATTCTGTTCCCCCAGCCCCACAAGACTTGACTAAAACCCAGACCAAGGAAAAACACAGCACTTTCCTTCTGGTACCAAGCATGCCACCAACACTGTAACCAGAGAGCTGCTTGGTACTCCCTCCCCCCACCACAGTGACCTTGATCTAATGAGATGGGGGTCCAGAGTAGAAGGTGAGGATGGAGCTGGAAGCTATGACAAATGGAGGAAGCTCTCTTGTTTTTCCTGCAGTGTTTTCTGTGGCATAGGGTTTCAGTGACTGTTTTTTTTTTAAATAATGAATCACTTTATTTCACTGCTTGCTTGTTACAAGCACAGCTACAATTGCTTCTTAATATTCTCTAAATGTTGTTCTCAATGTATAGAAAACGTAAGCAGAAAAAAAACATTAGTTCATTCAGTCTGTCCTGTTTTACCCTATCCTACCCTTGGACCTAATGTCTAGTTGGGGTTATTGCCATCAGCCACCCCCCCATTCCCCCTGCCCTAAAGCTTCCCCTAGTGTAACTATTAAGCCTTTTACTTTGTCCCAGCTGTGTTTGAAACCATTAATGGTTCTTGCCCTCACCACCTCTGCTAGTGGGCTGTTCCACAGCTCAACCCCTCTGTAAATTAAAACTTTCACACATCCCTCCTGAATCTCCCCCTGCCAGTCTCCACTCATACCACTGTGTTATTGTCTACCTTGTTTATTCCTTTGAGGAACCTGCAGGCCTCTATCATATCACCCCTCTCTCCTCTCCCTTATGTTCTCCAGCGAGTACATGATCGGGGCCATTAGCTGATCCTCATAGGATCTGGCCTGCTGGCCCTGAATCATTTTGGTTGTGCTGTGCTGCACCATCTCCAGCCTACCTCTACCTTTCATAAGGTGAGGGCTTCAGAACTGGGTGCAGTATTCCAGATGTGGCCTCATCAGTTATCCACAGAGAGGCAGTATCATCTCCTTCTTCTTGCTGTCAACCCCCCTCCCAATACACTCCAACATCTTGGTTGACTTGCTGTAGGCCTTGTTATAATGGCTAGATTAGTTTAGGAAGTCACTTACTGTATATGACTCCCAGGTCCCTTTACTAAGTGGTAGTGTCCCACATAACCCCTCCCATCCAATATTCCTTCCTGCGGTTCTTGTTCTCTATGTACATCACTTTGCACTTCTTGGCATTGAATGTCAATGGCCAGACTTTCGACCACCTCTCTAATATTTACAGGTCCCTCTGCAGCTCCTTAACCCCTTATGCACTGTCTATCCTGCTACAGAGCTCAGCGTCATCTGCAAAGAGATAAATCCTTCCTTGTATTCCTTCAATTCAGTTCAATTTATTTTTAAAAAGGCGCTATTCCAAAAGATCATAGCGCCTGTACATTAAAGTTCAATAAATAAGTATTCAGTCATAACATCAACAAGCAAAAATGCTGTCAATAGTTACAGTCTGGAAAGGCAAGTCCAAACAAATACTTTTTTAAAGAGGTTATTAAAGCCCTCCACAGTCAGGCATT
Source organism: Neoceratodus forsteri (assembly GCA_016271365.2). Lineage (NCBI taxonomy): Eukaryota > Metazoa > Chordata > Ceratodontiformes > Ceratodontidae > Neoceratodus > Neoceratodus forsteri. The sequence goes on from CM057459.1 coordinate 1,093,444,869, forward strand.
CTTGTATCTGATGAGGTAGAGAGTTGCACAGGGTAGGGGCCACGAACTTGAAAGCACAAGCCCTGGATATCTTCAACCAAACCCTGGGAATCTCTAGCAATTCCTGTCGGTGGAGCGGAGGGGTCGGAGGGGGCAGTAGGGACGAAGCAGCTCTTGCAAGTAGTTCAGATCCTGTCCATGTAGGGCTTTATAGGACCGACCATGAAGGTGATCCACCACTGAACAGGCAACCAGTGCAGTCCACACAGCACAGGTGTAACATGGCTGGATTGAGACAACCCAGTCAGCAAACTGGCTGCAGCGTTTTGCACTAGCTGCAAGTGGTGGATATTAACCCCCAGCAGTCCTAGGTAAAAGGAGTTACAGTAATCAAGGTGGGAGGTCACAAAGGCGTGGACCAGAGTTGGAAAATTATCGGGCGGAACAAGATGCTTAATCGGGGTGATAGTCCTCAGATGGTAAAAAGAGAATTTCATGATGGCTGACACCTGAGAGCGTAGCATCAGCCTATCATCAAAAATAACACCCAGATTTTGCACCTGCCCAGAGGATGACAGCTGTTGACCACTGAGCCAAAGCCTGGTGGCCTGACCAACCACCGACCCCTCTACCCAATGACCAGGGTCCACTACCAACACCTCAGTCTTGTCAGGATTAAACTTCAGCTAGCTGGTAGTCATCCAGTCTTGAATCTTAGCAAAGCAGTTGTTAAACACAGAGACCGCATTATCCTGTTCGGGCAGAAAAGACAAACCGAGCTGGGTATCATCTGCATAGCAATGAAAACCTAGCTCATATCATCTTATAATGTCTCCCAATGACAGCATATACACTGTGAACAACATGGGAACAGCACTGAGCCCTGTGGCACCCCGCATGGCAGAGAGAATGAGTCAGAGGAATACACCCCCGACACAACCCTCTGAGACCTGCCAGTCATAAAAGAATGGAACCATCTGAGGACCATACCAGACAGGCCACAGATGAACCGCAGCATCTCAAGCAGCACCCCATGGTCCACAGTGTCAAATGCTGCAGAGAGATCAAGAAGAACCAAGATGGAATGGCTCTTCTGATCCCTCACTATCAGGAGATCATTGAGCACTCAAACAATGGCAGTCTCCATGCTATGCCTCTTCTGAAATCCCGACTGGAGAGGGTCATAGATATCATGGATGGTTAAATGATTCTCCAGCTGCTGTGTGACCACTTTCTCAATAACCTTCCCCACAAAGGGAAGGTTAGAGACTGGTCTGTAGTTAGCAGGACGGTCCGGGTCGAAAAGCTTATTTAAGGAGGGGTGCAACCACCACCTCCTTCAGGGTGTCTGGAAACTCACCTGAGTTAGTGAGGACTGAGTGGTACGTCGGGCTTATAGAGGGTTTTGTGGGAGCTTAAAGAGAGTCAGGAAGCCTTTTTATGCATACTTTTTTCTGTTTTGTCCAGTACCCAAGATATTGCACTGGATGTTTACAGTAAAACCTGGAGGTCTGTTCAATTTGTCGGCTCCCTTACCTGCCTGGAGTGTTTGTGTATGACTAGAGGAGACTTGAGGAGCAAAGAAGGAGACTCAGAGCAGAGAGTTGATGTCCTGGAGGAAGGAACTACAGCAGCGGGCTCACAGAGAATCGGATTTTGCACAAGCTGTTTGGTGGTCGGACTGAAACAGAGTGGTACCGACCTCTGTTATGGAAGAGCTGTGAGTGGGGAAGTCCCCTAGTTTGGAGAAGTAGATCCTCTGGAATATCTGGGGATTTCACAGAGAGTTGGAGTATCCCTGTGTCTGAATCTGAGCAGGAACAGCATTGTTTTTGTGGAAACTGTGAGTAGCGAGGATTGTGAGCAGGGATTCCCTTGCTCTACCTGGGGAGGTTGGCCTTCGAGTTTCTGCCGAGTCGGGCAGGAAGCTTGGGCTCGTGGTCTACTGGAAGGTGGGCAGAAGCTGATGTGTTTCCTAAGTGGCCCGGGGAGGTCAACTAATTGGCTGGCTTAGCCTGGGGGCTGTAGTCGAGGGCTCGGTGGGTGAGGAGACGGCTACCCCTTGGGTTTGTGCTGGGGGGTCTTTTGCTTAAATCAATCTTATATGGTATTCCGGTCACTGTCTCTGCCTGCCTCAATAGCTGTGGAGGCAGCTGTGGGGGGGGGGTTAGGTACATGTCGGTGTGGTGTGAAATCAGCTTTTAACTGGAAGTTCCTAAAAAGATCTATATACTGGACTTGGATCTATAAAGGATTCTCTGTGGAGTCGTGGACTGATCTGGGTAATCTGAATTTGTTTTGACTTCATGTTATGCATTAAGAGATGGGATTCTTGCTTTAAAAAAGAAAAAAAAAACTGAGAATTGGAACTGACTGTCCTTACAATCTATTGGATATACATTGGCAGTGAGAATGCCCTACAAAAAAAGTTTTTCCTTTCCATTAAGCTCTGGTTGGTTGGTCAGATTAAAGTGAGAGTTGAATCTGGCCATCCTCTCTGGTCATGTCTTAAGAGGTGGGAGCTCTTCAGACCAAAATAACTCAAAAACTGTGAGACCTATTTGACTGTGATTGTTTCCTAACTCGGACTTTAATATTGTGCTGCTAAACTTTTATATAGAGTATTGTATTTGTTTAGTTTTTGTGGACATTTGTTAGAGTATTTGAGTATTGTATGTTTAGATGTGGGTTAAATCTGTATTTTGGGGTTGTTTACTTGCTAGTATTTGCTTAGTGTGGTAAAGATGTCTTGGGAAGGCATAAGGACGGACGGGTATTATTCCCCCTCCAGGCTCAGGGACCTTTGTCCTTTTTTTTGTCCTCCCCTATCGTCAGAGATGTACAGACAGTGTAGGGCTCTGGGGATTGTTAGAAAGAGGAGGAGAACGAGGGTTGGACCTGGAAAGGGAATGGAAAGGAGTGGGCGGATAGGGATAGTGGGGACAAGGAGACACCCTGGGGCAAAATGGGTCCAGGAAAGGGGTCCTCCCTGTCTGGTTCCCATACCCAAGGGTTCTGCTTGCAGTCGGCAGGTAGCATGGTCATCCTCAGATTCTCATCCTACTCGGGTGGTGTTATGCAACTCCAGGTCTATTAAAAACAAAACCGCTATTATAGTGGATTTTGTTGGATCATCTGATCTGGCGTGCATCACCGAAACCTGGCTGGATGAGAATGCTGGCCCAGTTTTTGCATCAGCAAATCCGGACGGGTATTTGGTGATACACCACCCTAGGATGGATCGTAGAGTCGGGGGTGTTGCTATCTGTTTTAGCTCGGAACTAGGCCTAATGGAGGTACCAGTGGGAACTACCAACTCCTTTGAATGTATCATGGGCGAGGGTGTGGGGTGCAGGATACTTCTCGTCTACCATCCACCAGGTGACAGGAATGTTTTCCTGCGGGAAGTTGCAGACTTCATTGTCGACCTGATACTGGGATCCCCCAGATGGTTGGTTCTGGGGGATTTCAGTGCTTGGGTCGATGATGAACTCTCGCAATTTGGTCAGAACTTCTGCCAGTTAATGATATTACTGGGCTTCACACAGGTTATTTCCTCCTCGACCCATATTGGTGGTCACTCATTGGACTTGGTGTTTCTACTGGGGATGGTGATATCAGATTTGGTGGTGAAACCAGTCGGGTGGTCTGACCATCATACCATTGGGTTCAGTTTTGAGGCCACCCCTAATAGGCCAGCCCCTATGGAGATGGTCCGGTACCGCCCTTTGAGGGGTGTTTCCCCAGAGGGCCTGATGGCGGTACTGGACCTATTGGGTTTACCGGGTGATTGCATGGATCCAGGGGACCTGGTACTTGCCTATAATAAGGCAGTAGTATGGACCCTGGATTCCATTGCTCCTGTTTGTGTTCATCCCCTCACTCTTCGCCCCAGGTCTTCCTGGTTTGATGATACTCTGGGGGAGCTGAGGAGAGTTGGATGAAGGTTAGAGAGGTGCTGGCGGAAACCGGGCCTGGATTGTGACAAACCTAGTTTGATAGACCATTATGTGGTCTATCAATCATCATTTTCTCGTAAGAAGGCAGAATTCCTGTCCAGAGAGATTGCTGCTGCACAGAATCGACCAGCTTAGCTTTTCCGGACTGTGGACAGATTGTGCAATCCAATCTGTCTTCAGCCCAGAAGAGCTTTTTCTCAAGAATGGTGTGTGGAGTTTGCTCAATTCTTTTCAGATAAGGTTGCCACAATCAGGTCTGATATCCGCTTGACCCTCCCTAATGGGAGCTGTGATGGTCAGCAGGAGATGTCAGACATCCAGTTTGTGTGGTTTGACTTCAGCCTTCCCACAATCAGTGACATTGTGATGGTCATCCAATCATCGTGCCCGACCAATTGTGGTTTGGACCCAGGCCCCACACATCTCTTAGTGGACTGTGTGGATAAAATCGGTCCAGTCTTGCTGAGATAGTCTGGAGGTCTTTGGAGAGGGGGATTTTTCCAAATCCTCTGAAGGAGGCCGTGGTTCAGCCCCTTCTTAAGAAGTCCTCCTTGGACCCGGATTGTCTAGCTAACTACAGGTCTGTCTCTAACCTGCCCTTCATGGGTAAGGTTATTGAGAAGGTGGTCACATCGCAGCTGGATGATCATTTGACCAGCCACAGTGTCTACGATTCTCTCCAGTCAAGATTTAGGAAGAGACATAGTACAGAGACAGCTCTTGTCTGGGTACTAAATGACCTCCTAATAGCGAGAGATTGAAGGACCCATTCCATCTTGGTCCTTCTTCATCTCTCTGCAGCATTTGACACCGTGGACCATGGTGTGCTATTGGAACGCTTGCGGTTTATCTGTGGGCTGTCTGGTACAGTCCTCAGTTGGTTTTGATCTTTCCTCAAGGGTAGGACTCAGAGGGTGGTGTCTGGGATTTTTCCCTCTGCATCATTCCCCCTATCCTGTGGGGTGCCACAGGGCTCCATGTTGGCACTCATGTTGTTTGTGGTGTACATGCTGCCGTTGGGAGCAATTATTAGGTGATACGGTTTGAGTTTTCACTGCTATGCAGATGATACTCAACTGTACATGTCCTTTGTGCCTGGCCAAGATGCTGCCATTTTGGTCTTTAACAACTGTCTCGCCGGAATCCAGGATTGGATGAATGTGAGTTGGCTGCGGTTGAATCCAGAGAAAACTGAGGTGTTGGTTGTGGACCCAGGTGACCGGGAGGCGGGTTTGTTGGCGGGATCACCTTCGGGTTTATGGCTTGGGGGTGTTCAGCAAACTACATCAGACCGGGTGCGGAACCTGGGCGTTGGGTTTGATGACTGTTTGACACTTAAATCTCAGGTGTCAGCAGTTGTCAAAGCCTCTTTTTACCATCTGAGGAACATCGCCTGGGTGAAGCACCTGGTTCCTCCCGACGATCTTCCTACTTTGGTCCAAGCCTTCGTTACCTCCCACCTTGACTACTGCAACGCCCTTTACCTTGGGCTACCGGGGGTTGATATTCACCACTTGCAGCTAGTACAGAATGTGGCAGCCAGGCTACTGACTGGTTCTTCCAGGGTTAGACATATAATGCCTGTGCTTCGTGGACTGCACTGGCTGCCAATATGCTGGTGAATCACCTTCAAAGTCGGTTTGCTGACCTATAAGGCCCTACACGATCAAGGACCTGGTTACCTGAAAGATCTCATTTGTCCCTACTGTCCCTCCCGCTCTCTCCAATCCACTGATGAGGGATTGCTGGAGATTCCCAGGGTTCATTTAAAGACATCTGGGGCCAGATCTTTTAGTTTTATGGCCCCAACCCTCTGGAATTCTCTACCTCGTCAGGTGCGAGATTGCCTGACCGTCCAAAGCTTTAAGGGAGCATTAAAAACATTTCTTTTTAGCCTTGCATATAATGATTTTTAATGTTGCTGCCTTGGATTAATTTTAATTATTGTTTTAATTATTTATTGATTTTTTATTATGTTATGTACAGGTGCCTTGTTTTCGGAAAGGCGCCTTTTATAAATAAAGTTTGATTTGATTTGATTTGACTGCAGCCAACACCAGACTATCTCTGCTAGGACCTGGCAGATGACATCAAACACCCCACCAGGAGATGAGTTGAACCCGGATCCAAACTACAGCAGGTTGGCCACATATTCTGGACAATCAGCATGACATCCACGATCTCCAGATGATGAAAGTTGCACCAACCAAACTGAGGAGTAGCAACCTCCCACCGACTGCAGCCACCCCCATTAGAGTGAGCTGCACAGATCTCGGATATGATGTCGGCAACCTTATCAGCAAAGAATCGAACAAACTTGTCACACTTTTCCTGTGAAAATGCTCTCCGAACCTGCAGACAGGCTGGATTGCACAGTCTGTCCACAGTTCGAAAGAGCTGAGCTGGTCAATTCTGTGCTGCAGCAATCTTGTTGGACAGGAACTCTGCCTTCTTACACGAGATAGCCAATTGATAAACCCTATAATGGTCCATCAATCTAAAACTGTCAGCCTCAAAGCCCGAGTTCCGCCAGCAGCATTCTATCCTTCAACCTACCCGTCTCAGCTCCCTCAGGGCCCCATCAAACATGGGGCCTGAGAGTGAAGGGTGAAGGGTCAAATGCAGAAAGGAGCAATGGAGTCCACAGCCTCTGTCGCAGCCTTATTATAGGCCTGTATCAGGTACTCCGGACCCACACTTGCACTCGTAAATCCCGATAGGTCAAGCACTGCCATTAGGCCATTTGGGGCCACACCTCTTAAAGGGCGGTACCGAACTATCTCCACAGGGGCAGATCTATAGGGAGGAGCCTGAAAATTGAACCTTATAGTGTGATGGTCAGACCACCCGACTGGTTCCACCACCAAGTCAGATGACTCCATCTCCAGTAGGAAGACCAGGTCCAATGAGTGACCATGATTGTGTGTCACAGAGGTAATCACCTGTGTGAGACCCATTGAGCTCATAAACTGGAGGAAGTCCTGACAAAAAGCAAGAGTTCGTCATTGACCCATGCATTGAAGTCACCTAGAATCATCAGTCTGGGTGACTCCAACACCATATTGACAATGAAGTCCGCAACTTCCTGCAGGAATTGCTTCTCATCCCTGGGTGGACAGTATATGAGAAGAATCCTGCATCCCAAACTTGAGACCACTGTACATTCAAAGGATCTGGTCTCTCCAACTGGTACAGCTACAAGGTCCAATTCCGATCTGAAACAGACTGCTACACCCCCGCTCCTGCGATCCTGCCTCAGGCTGTGAAACACCAAGAACCCAGCTGGAATAGCTGATTACAAAATTAGGTCAGAATTTTCATCCAGCCAGGTCTCGGTGGTGCATGCCAGGTCCACTAACCCAACAAGAATGGCAATAATAGCCATCTTCTTCTTAATGGACTGGCATTACACAGTACTGTCCGAGTGGGATGAGACACTGAGGCCAGCCAAGCCACTGGCCCACTAAATGTGGAGCCCTTGGGTATGGGTACCAGGCATGGGGGACCATGATTAGGGACCCATTTTGCCCCAGGACATCTCCTGGCCCCCACTACCCCAATCCGATCATCCTGCTCCCTCCTCCTCCCAGTCCCGGCCCCCCTCCTTTTGCCTCCTACCCACTATCCCCAGAGCTCTGCAGCATCTACAGACTCCTGCTGGCAATGGAGGACAGTTAAAGGGGTGAAGACCTTGGAGCTCAGAGGAGGAGTAACACCTGACTGGGAGAACCTGCTGCTAACACATTCAGGCAATACCTCAGACACAACTACAAAACTAAACGCGCAATCAAATGAAACCAGTACCAAATTTAAATTAAATAACCCAACTTTAAATCCCCAAAAATCCCAATAAATTACAAATAATCCCAGGTTGAGATGTGAAGGTAGAAACAGTTAAATCAACAGTACAAACAATATGTGCTGGCGCTTAGCCGACACTCTCAGCCCCAACCAAATCAGTTTTTATAGTCCACTAGCTGAACTCTCACTCCAGCAGTTTGGGTTTTTTATAATCCACAGCAGCTGAACTCTCACTCCAGCAATCAACTGCACAGATAGAAAAAAACCTAGGTAGTTTTGGAGGGCCTCTCACCCCCTTCAATCTGGATTAATAGGCAGCAAATTTCCAACACTAAGCCGAACAAGGAGCAGTTCAGCCTTAAAAGTCACCTGGTTTGCAGGTATATCATCCACTCAGTCTTCAGCTCGCACATGGACCCCTCCAGTAACTATCACAGGGAGAAGTGACCCCACGGGATACAAGGCTCAGCAGCAGGGACCCTCCAGCCCCCAACCCAAAAGTCCCAGGGGCAACATGGAGGCCCACTCCCCTCTGGGTGAAGACATCCGGCCCCCCTCCCAGAGGTCACCCAATCCCCACAGCAGCCAACAGATGAGTCCCACGGGCTGCACCACTCAACTGCAACTCACCAGTCCAAAGTGGTGTCCATGATGTCCATGCTTTCTGGGGTAGTCTGCATGGCAAGCGGTACCCCAGTTGCAGGTGGGAGGCAGAAATCAGCCCCAGACAACCAGGGGCTAGCTCTTGACCCCCTACGGCTGTTCTTCAACAGCCCAGTGGCCCAACAACCCCCCAGATGCTGAAGCTGCCTCTCTCCAGTGGGCCACACCACCAACTACTTCCCTCTAGTCCCCCGTGACCAAAAATCAACCCCCCACCTCCGAGAACCCCCAGCAAACAAGTAAGCTGGTAAAGCCCCAATGTCCACAGTTTCCAGATGATTCAAGCTCTTGAAACAGCCACAATGACTCACGGTCCGAAAGTTCTCAGTTGTTCTGGCTCCTTTCAGTATTGATGATACTCCTCCTTACCCAGTGAAACTCGTTTCTTTTGGGTGTTTCAAAGCAAGATCGGGCAAAAAAAAAAACACTCCTTTAGCATTCTTCTTTAAATTTGCTGCCTCAGTGAAAAACACTTTGCTGTAAAAACACTTTTCAAGGAGCACTCTCAGACAGCAGTAATGCTTCCTCAACAAAGCACAGGAAAAAATTGTGTAAGGGAAGCAGGTCATCCTTGTATAGACTCTGCCAAAGATCTCAACAAATAGGTCTCTTTCTCTGGCCCTACCTTGACCATACAGATCAGAGCAAGGCACCAAAACTTAATGCCAGCACACCGGGGTCCAACGATCGCAAAACTTGACCCAAAAAAGTCCAAAAAAAATGCTAATCTACCTCATTTCTTCAATCCTAACTAATTTAAATCAAAACAAATAAAAGCTAATTAACAAAATGAAACTAATAAAACAACTAAAAATATGGGCTAGTGCTCTGGCTGGCTCACAGCTGCCGCCATCTTGGATCCTCACACCACCTCACTTCACCCTGTAGACCACCTACATGAAGACATGTTCAAAGTCCTTCTTCTATGTCAATGATGAACATACTGGAAAGGACTGGCTACAGGACTGAACCCTGTGGCACTCCATTAGTTGACCTTCTTTTCCCCTGACTTGATCCCATTTACCACCACCCTCTGTTCTCTGCTGTCTCCACTCCTCCACCAGCTGTGTAGCACAGAGTCGACCACCATGTTGAAGTCAAAGCAGAGCAAATCCACTGCTTGACACTTATTCACTGCACTAGTTACCTAGCCAAAAAACACTATCATGTTGGTTTGACAACCTTCCTGCCAAGCTCCCATGCCGCTTAATACCATGGAGCTTATTTCTCTCCAGGTGGTCCACTAGGTCCTCTTTGACTAGTGCCTCCAGTAGTTTAGTACATTAAGAACAACTTTCCCTCTTTTTTAAGGGTGTACATGTTCAAGTTCTGCAGACTTTCCTCATACAGTATGTCATCCCTCCTAGTCCTCGTACCATATTGGTTTCCCAACACTGTACTGCTTCCACCTTGTCACAGTCTTTTCTCATGTATGGACTCTAGTGCCTTGCAAAGTATTCCAGATGTGGTCACACCAGTTTAGTATGTCAAGAACAACTTTCAGAAACCACATATCATATATACTGTAGAATTATTCGCACCAAATGCTAATAACAGGCTGGTTGGGACATCAAGAGGCTACTGTGAAATCATGAAACAAAGAGAGTAGGTTGAGTGGTCCCACATTGTCTCAGGAGCTCTGAACTGTAGAAGTCAGCCTGTTCTTAACACTTACATAGATACATACAGCAGAAAAAGGCACATAAGCACATCTAGCCTGCCCACACTAACTACTTTGCACTGTCTCTAGAGGCCATCCCACTTGTGTCTGCCTCTCCTTTTCTAACTAATTCCATTTGCCTGTCCCATCCTGGTTTGAAGCTGCTCATTGAATTGGCCAGTACTGTTTCCTCTGGCAGCTTGTTCCACTTGTCCACCACTCTTTCGGTGAAAAGCGCTCGTGGATGTCCCTTTTGAATCTCCCCCTGCAAGTTTCAGTCAGTTCCTTCGTCTCTGTATTTGAGCTCATGGGGAAAAACACTTTGGAAATCACCCAATGTATCCCATGCAGGTATGTGTATGTTTCAATCATGTCACTCCTTTCCCTCAAGTCCTGCGACCTCTCCTGCTAGTCTGTGGACTGCCTTGATCGCTCTGCACTGTACTGCTTTCACCTTGTCAGTCTTTCCTCAGGTATGGACTCCAGAACCTTGCACAACATTCCAGATGATAGTTACACAAGTGACCTGTACAGTGGGAGGACTACTTCCTGCCTTCTGCAGCTTATCCCCATCTTTATGCATCTCAGCATCCTGTTTGCCTTACCTACAGCTCTATTACAGTGTGTTGTTGTTTTCAGGCTCTCTAATATCATGACCCCTAGTTCCTTTTCTTTCATGGTACTTTTCAGTGCAACAGCCACCACCAATTGTATATTGCACACTTGGGTTCTTTTTCCCAGTGTGCATTACCTTGAATGTTTTAGCATTGAAGCCCAGCTGCCACATCTTTCACCAGCTCTTCAGCCTACATACCACTCTTGAGTTCCCGTACCCCTTCCTCTGTGTCCACCCTTGTGCATATCTTCAGGTTGTCTGCTAAGGTGCAGATCTTGCACTTGATGCCCAAGTATACCTAGTATATAATAATGAAAACCAACAAATGTTAAATAAATAGCACACTATCACAGGTTGCTATGGTTCATCCTTGGATGCCCACTGTAACATGTGTAGGTTATTAAAATGGGATTCTCATGAAATTATGTGGAAAAAAAAAAGACCTGGACGACATTGCTATTTAAAGGGAAATACTGCTTACTTGCCAGCAGCCTCCTGCTACTGCCTATGCCCCAGTTAACGATTCTATATGAAAATATAATTTTTATAACTTAATTTAGTTAGTGATAAGTTTTAAACAGTGCTTGCAAACTTCCATTTTCTATGGCTGCCAGCAGCCATCTCATGGGATCCATTTATTCTCTCATCCGGGATATGCTAATGTGACCCTGCTGACTCAGCACATTGGTCAGTGGGGCACATTAGCATATCCCAAGCAAGGGAACAAGCGACTCCAATGAGATGGCTGCTGGCAGCCTTAAAGAAATGGAAGTTTGTGAGTGCTGTTTAAAACTTACATATCACTACCTAAATTAAGTTATAAAAATATATATTTTTTATATTTAGAACTGCTAATCAGGGGCATGGGTAGAGCCCCGTGAAATTATTTTTATTTTGTATAATTTATTTTTTTATTTTTCTGGAATTCTTATTTCTTTTTATTGATTGAAAATGTTTCATTTCTTGTTATCACATTTACGTTAATAAAATCCCTTAAAATAACCTTATACACACTAGAAATCACATTCCTAGTATACTGCATTGTATTAAGCAGCATTATGCTATGGTCTTGAAAGATTTTCTGAATCAGACAATTCCTCTGCCCGCTTCTTTGTGGACCATCTCTGTGGTAATAACAGAGCCTATAAAACTGCTGCAAGCATTTAGTTTTTGCAAAAAAACAACCACTTTTTAACTTTTTCCATGTGCTTGTTTTCATTTTATTTATTTTTATTCCTTGAATTTCTTACTTCTTATTTAAGAAAAACAGGGGTCTCTAGGCATAGGCACTAGCAGGTGAGTGCCAGCAAGTAGGCAGTGTTTTCAAGTACATTGAATTTGCAAATTGCTCTTAGTGATCAAGTTACCAGTGTGAAGTGTAAACATGCCCTTAGGGACATTGAAATGGGGGCTAACAATTACACTAATAAAGACAAGGCTTGGTGCTATGACATTTGAAGGGAAAAATCCATCTGTAATAAGGCCATGCCTCAGTGTGAGGCATGACCTGATTAGCATTTTCGCAAAGTGTTTACATTTTTTTTTACTTACAGCTTGAGGAGTTAGATTTTTTTCTGGTTGCTCCTGCCATTCCCCTGCTGGTATTTAGGAAAGAAGCATCCCTAATGATGTACCCATGACCTCCTGCAACTGTCCCGAGAATGATGTAAGACTTGGGGTGCAACCATGGAAGTATGCATAGAGGTCCTGTATAGGCAAAACTATTAATAGCTTCAGTCTGCAATTTACATGTCCTGGTGTTATACTGAGACCAGGTATAAACTGGCAGTCAACTGGTATATTTTATTAACCAGATAAAATCTAAGTAACTCATCAGGCTGTAAGTAAAAATTTTTTAGAAACTTTGTGAAAATGCTAACTGGGCTATGCCTCACATTGAGGAACGGCCCAATTATAGGGGGATGTTTCTCTTTAACTATAAAGGAGCACAATCTGGAACAAACTTTTGCCTGTAAACAGAAAAAAGTGTCTGTAACTGAATTTACTACTGTTCTGAGTGATAAATGTGCAACAGTTTGCCAATGTGTTTAACTATGTTTTTGCTTTTAAGTAGTTTTTATTAAAAGGGTATTTTGCAATGCATGGTACAGACATACAGACATTGCAAAGCAGCTGATTTCAAGTACATTTCAAACTATACATTTTATTTATTTATTTATTTGAACTTTGGTAACTGGGAAAGGCACACTGAGCAGGGCTCATTTCCAGGTGCAGCCTGGGGATGTGGGGTTACAATACAAACATAGGGAGAGAACAGACACAGCAATTATAACAAAGTCAAGGGAATACAAACAGGGAGAGAACAATAACTGTAGTTATAACAGAGTCAAGTGCTATGGAGCAAGAATAGGATCAAAATCATACATCCAGTAACTATAGTAAATCATAAATAAAAAGCAGGGTAGGCAGGTCAATAACATAGAAACATAGAAAGTGATGGCAGAAGGGGACCGCAAGGTCCATCTACTCTGCCTAAGAACCTACAGTATCTTATGCATTCCTCCTCACCTCCTTTGCCTTTCCATATGCTACCTTTATGTTTATCATATGTGTTCTTGAACTCACTTACCATTTTGGCCCCCACTTCCTCCTAGGGTAGGCTATTCTATGGGTCCACCACCCTCTCTGTAAAGAAGAAGTACTTCCTTGTATTACTCCTGAACCTCCCTCCCTTCAGCCTCATGTCATGCTCTCTCATTCTCCCACTCTCTTTCAATTGGAAAAGCTCCTGAACATTAACCTTATTTATACCCCTCATATATTTAAATGTCTCAATCACGTTTCCCCTCTCCCTCCTCTGTTCCAGGTAGTACATGTTGCATTCCCTCAGCCTGTCCTGGTATGCCATATGGTGCAGTCCCTGAATCATTTTTGTGGTCCTCCTCTGCACTGGTTCAATTCTGTCTATGTCCTTTTTGAGGTGCAGTCTCCAATACTGTAAGCAATATTCCAAGTGGGGGTGCACTAGTGCCCTGTAGAGTGGTAACACCAGTTCCCTCCTGTGACTTGTGATTCCCCTCGCGATACAGCCCAGCATGCCACTTGCCTTTAGGGCTGCTTTTTCACACTATTTACCCACTTTCAAGTCTTCTGGTATAGTGACCCCTAGGGGTTCTCTCCTGGCTGGTGAAGGCTAACTTCTCTCCTCCCAGGTAGTAATCCTCTTTGGGATTGTTTCTGCTGGTACCCTGTCAAGTGAGCACTACCAGAATAGTGCCACACTATATGGCGCTAGTCTGGTAAGTGCTCACATGAACAGCGAGTAGGGTTTTACAGTGCTAGCTATAAGTGCTCCCCTGGTTGCTGTCCATTATCCTGTACATAGGACAAGGGCTTCAGGGAACAGGAGGCCGGTCAAGCTGCTCCCGTGGTGTGGGAGACTGGGGCATGGAGCAGCTCGGCCAGTGGCAATTGAGACCAGGGTTCTAAGTCTGGTCTCTGACATTTTTTTGCCATATTGGGTCTTCATTTTATTTACATGGGGCCATGGAAACAGTATTCCATGGCCCCATGAATTCTAACTTTCTTTGGGATCTGCTCCACCTTGGAGTGAGAATCTTATAGATGGGGGGTGCAGGGGGCAGAGCTCCCTGTGTCGGGGGATGCATGGGGTGAACCCCCCCCCCAGGAAAAAAAGGTGCTTTTTTTTATAGTGCACACCATGCCGATGCTAGTATTGTCGTCACTTTTTGGGCCCAGTGCTGTTTCTGCCTAAGTGCATGACTGTAACTTTTTGGCATTGAATTTCAGCTGCCATGTTTCTGACCACTCCTCCAGTTTCTTCAAGTCTGAAGTCATACTCCTCACACCCTCAAGGGAGTCCACTCTTTTGCAAATCTTGGTGTCATCAGCAAATAGACGCACTTTATCTTCCAGCCCATTTGCAATGTCTGCTATGAACACACTGAAGAGTTGGGGACCCAGTACCAAACCCTGCGGTACCCCGCTGGTCACCTCACTCCAAGCTGAAAATGCCCCATTTACCTGAATCCTCTATGTTCTTCCTCTCAGCCAGCTCCTCACCCACTCAACCACCTCCTTGCCTACACCCATGTGGTCAAGCTTCCTTACCAGCCTTCTTTGTGGAACAGTTGAAGGCCTTGCTAAAGTCCAGATAAATGACATCTACTGCTGCTCCCTGATCTACTATCCTTGTAACCCACTTGAAGAAATTGACTAGATTAGTTTGGCAAGACCTACTTGCCATGAATCCATGCTGTTTTGGGTCTTGTTGCCCACTGGATTTCAGATATGTTAGGATTCTCTGTTTGAGTAGTGTCTCCATCAACTTCCCTACCACTGACATGAGGCTTACTGGACAGTAATTACCAGGCTTCTCCCTGCTCCTTGCTTTGTGAAGTGGGACCACTGTTGCCCTTTTCCAGTCCTCTGGTATGGTATGATTCTCTGTTTGAGTAGTGTCTTCATCAGCTTCCATACCACTGATGTGAGGCTTACTGGACGGTAATTGCCAGCCTTCTTCCTGCTCCCTGCTTTGAGGAGTGGGACCACAGTTGCCCTTTTCTAGTCCTCTGGTATGGTCCCACTGTCCAGTGACTTGATGAATAGTTCTGCTAGGGGTGCTGTTAGTACACTCCCCAGCTCTCTGAGAACTCTAGGGTGAATCCTGTCTAGTCCCTTGGCCTTTTCCAACTTTAGTTTATTTAAAGCTTCCAAGACTTGAGCTTCTGTGAATGGGCTTGTGTCAATCCCTGGTGTCTGGGTGTGGTTGCTATACAGGCTTGGCTCATCCCCTGCATTCTCTTTGATGAACACAGAACAGAAGTACTGGTTTAAGATTTCTCCTTTCTCGCAATCTTTTTCTACCAGTTTCCCTCCAGTATCTGCTTCTCTAACTATACCCCCTTGGTTTTCCTCTTTTCCCTTACATGCGTAAAGAAAGCTTCATCTCCCTCCTTTACCCCTCCTTTAACCCCTGCACAATCCTCAGTTCAGTCTGGGCTTTAGCCTTCCTTATTGCCTTACCAGCTTCCCTTTGTGCTACCTTCTAGGTTTCCTTATCCTCATCTTTCATTGACACCCTAAACATTGTGTATGCCTTCTTTTCTCCCTTACTATTGCAGCCACCTTTCTAGAGAACCAGAGGGGTTTGTTTTTCTTATTTGCCTTGCTCACCCTTCTGATGCACTGTTTAGTTACCTCTGTGATAGCTCCTTTGAGATACTCCCACATTTTGGCTACTCATTTCTCTTCCCTGTATCTAAGAGTCTCTGCCAGGCTATCTCTCATCTTCTGAAAGTCTGTTTTTCTGAACTCTAAAACCATGATCTTGGAATGACTAATGTCTTCACTAGTGTTAACTTTAAATCCCACCATGCAGTGGTCGCTATTTCCTAAGTGGCACCCCATCTCTACCTCCTTTATCGTGTTGCTGTTAGTTAAAACCAAGTCCAGGACAGCTTCATCTCTGGTAAGAGTTTCCACAAGCTGCCTCAGCCCTGCACCCTGCAGGGCTATTACAAAATCCCTTCCTCTTGATGAAGATGTTGTACAAGATTTCCAGTTTATGTCTGACAAGTTAAAATCTCCTACTGTTATTGTCTCACCATTGTCTGTCATTTTGTGGAATGTCTCCATCATTTCCTTGTCCCCAGTATCCCCTTGTGACGGGGGCCTATAGATGACTCCTATCCCAATGGCTGCCCCATATCCTGTCTTAGCTGTTACCCATAGTGCTTCTGACTCATCAGGGATCCCCCGAATCTCTGTAGCCTTGATTTCCTCCCTGGCATATAGTGCTACACCCACCCCCTTTCCTACCCTTCCTCTCCCTTCTGTACAGGTTGCAGCCCAGGATAGCCATGTCCCAACCATGGTTCTCTGTGAACCAGGTTTCCATCATGGCCACTAAGTTGAGTTCAGTCTTTGCCATGATGGCCATGAGGTCAAGGATTTTGTTCACCAGGCTTCTGGTGTTTATTGTCATCGCCCTCCATGATCTACCCCCACTCTTAGCACAGGTGGGTTCCCTTTTGTTTTGCTATGCCTCTTTAATACCTTTAATGGATCTTCTTTGGTCTGCACTCGTGGTTTCAAATGAAAGATGTATGGGTCTCCTTCAGTTTGCACCTATGGTTTTGGATGAAGTGTTTTGTTAGAAAGGTTTCCACCCCTTGTTTGTATCCCTGCTGGAACTCCTTGGATCTGTACCTGTGGTTCTGGATGAAACATTTTGTTGAGGAGTTTAGCCGTTGGTATTGACAAGAGAGTTTTCCCTAATTTGTATGATGTTATAGTGCTTTGAAGTAGTTACCCTATCATTTGCTGCTGTCAGGGGGTAGTGACCTTCTTACCCTTCACCTTGGTAAGTGCTGTCACCACCTCCCCAGCCTTCAGTTTAAATGGACCACATACCATCAAGTTTTTGACCAAGCACACTCACCCCTTCCTTTGTCCTGTGTAGACCATCGTACTAAAAGAAGACCCTCTCCCAGAAGGACTGTCAGTTGCTGAGGAGACAGTAGCCATTTTTCTGGCACCATTTCCTCAGCCATAAGTTAAACTCCTGTATGTCCTCCTCTCTGTCCCTCTTGGTGCTTCCACTCCACCCCCAGACTGGAAGCACCTCCGAGAATGCCAGTGTGGACAAAAGAGAAGATATTCTGTTAGCAAGTTGTACAATGTGTTCCTTTGTCTCTGAAACTGATTGATTGGACACATCATTTGTCCCTAGGTGAGCAACTACATGTTTTGTTCCATCCTCCCATTGTACAATCTGCTTGATGCGTTTTATGTCCCCTTTTGAAGATGTGCCTGGGAGACACTTGACAATGACCCTGGTACCGCCATTGGAATTTATGTAGGGGTTCCACTCCACGGATCACAGAATCTCCCACTATGATAAGTTTCCTTTTGTATCTGTTGCCATTGTTTTCTTTATCCTTTCCATCATGCTTGGCTCTAGGAGCCATTCCCTAGAAGCACCGCAATGCCCAGTGACTGTTTCCATTACCAGTGGTGCATATATGTTATTTATAAGCACATTGTTTTCAGATGTTTGTGTTTTAGTTCATGCCACACAGCCTCGCCTTCCCCTCCTGACCACCTACCAGCACTCTGATTCTGAATTCTGCCCATGACTGGTGCCGACATTTGTGTGCCGTTGGGTCAGAGGTGGGATGAATGGGTGCCTATAGCTCTGCAATTCAACCTGGAGCTTATGTATTGTGGCCCATGCTTCCCTCAGCTGGGCCCTAAGGTAGGTTGGCTATAGCCCAGCAAGCCTGACAATGACCCAGGCCACGGAAGATTGCCCTGCCGAATAGGGCCCCACATTGTCCACAAGTGACAATCTCCATTGCTACTAGAATATTTTAGGTTTGAGAGGTTGGAGCGGATGCACTTGGGTGACTTCTAGAGAGTAAAAAGACTATTTATCCTCCTGTCATGGTTTTAGAGCAACTGTTTTAAAGAAAATATGGAAGCAAAGGTTAGAACAGGTTGGACAAAACAAAGATTTTTTTTTACCTTAATTATGTGGAGACTCCCAGCTGAGCAATGTGTGGACAAAAGTCGGTGAAGAGAAAAGAAGGTCAACATTTTTTTTTCCTTCTGAGATGTGCAGTAAGTCCTGCCCCTTCCTTACTTCTGCAGGAAGGATATGAGGGGATCAGGGGCTATATTAGAGGATAAGCACAGGGTGGGTGGGTACTTCCCCTGTAGAAAATCAGTAGAGATACCTGTAGAGGAAAACAATCAACTTTTGGCAGTGGCTCCAACAAACACTACTAACCATAGCACCCTTGGACGAACATAAAGGTAACCTGACCTTTTAAATTTTCCTTCTGTTGGAAGGTATTACACCTTTGTCAGCTCCACCCCCCAGTTACACTTCTAATCCCCTGGAAGAGCTGTGTAAGAATAGCAATTAGCTCCTTCAATATGAGAAAAAGACTGCAAAACCTGTAAGCCCAAAAACAAAACCTGTAAGTACAACCTGTAAGCACAAAACAAAATAGTAACAAAACAGTAACTCTGCTTAGCCTAAAGAGAGATCAAACTGTAAAACATGTAAGCATTAAACAGTAACAAAATCAAATCAAATCATCTTTATTTATAAAGTGCCTTTCAGAACTAAGGCGCTATAAAATAAAATCACAGATACGCATAAATTAAAATAATCATAAATTAACAGCCATAGCTAGGATATGCTAAACTGAATAAATATGTCTTTAACTCCTTTTTGAATTTCTCGATGGTTGGACATTCTCTCAACCAATGAAGTAAAGAATTCCACAGGGTTGGTGCTGAAAAAGCAAAGGCACGAGATCCTGATGTTTTTGATCGAACCCTGGGAATCTCCAGCAATCCCTCATTGGTGGAGCAGAGAGGATGGAGGGGGCAATAGGGTACCAAGAGATCTTTCAGGTAGCCGGGTCCCTGATCATGTAGGGCTTTAAAGGTTAGTAAACCAACCTTATAGGTGATCTGCCACCTAACAGGCAGCCAGTGCAGTCCGAGGAGTACAGGTGTAATATGGCTGGATCTAGAGATCCCAGTCAAAAGCCTTGCTGCTGCGTTCTGCACCAGCTGCAGGTGATGGATATCAACCCCAGATAGCCCTAGGTAAAAGGAATTACAGTAATCGAGACGGGAAGTGATAAAGGCATGGACCATCGTTGGCAGATCACCCGGTGGGACCGGGTGTTTCACCCAGGCGATATTCCTCAGATGAAAAAAAGAGGATTTGACTATGGCTGATACCTGAGATTTTAAGGTCAAGCCTTCATCAAAAATAACGCCCAGGGTTCGTACCCGATCAGAGGTAGTGAGTGACATACCTCCAAGCAATAAGCCCGATGATTGGCCAACCCCCAAACCTGCCACTGGATTACCTGGGTCCACTACCAACACCTCGGTCTTATCAGGATTCAGTCTCAGCCAACTAGAACTCATCTATAATCTGATTTCAGCAAGGCAGTTGTCTAGCACGGAGAGAGCACCATCTTGCCCGGGCAGAAAGGACAAATACAGCTGAGTATCATCTGCATAGCAGTGAAAACCCAGACTGTATCACCTAATGATATCTCCTAAAGGCAGCATATACACTGCAAACAACATAGGTGCTAAAATGGCACCCTGCGGTACCCCACAAGGCAGGGAATGAGCACCAGAGGAATAAATTCCAGTGGTAATCCTCTGAAACCTGTCTGTGAGGTAAGACTGAAACCATTTGAGGACTGTTCCAGACAGTCCACAATAAATCCGCAGGCGCTCCAACAGCACACCATGGTCTACAGTGTCAAATGCTGCAGAGAGATCGAGAAGGACCAGAATGGTACATGCCTTTCGATCTCTAGCCATTAGGAGGTCATTCAACACCCGGACAAGGGCAGTCTCCGTGCTATGCTTCTCCCTAAAACCAGATTGGAGAGTATCATAGACATTGTGAGTTGAAAGATGATCATCCAATTGTAACGCAACCGCCTTCTCAATAACCTTAACAACAAAAGGCAGGTTAGAGATAGGCCGGTAGTTAGCTAGACAGTCTGGATCCAAGGAGGATTTTCTTAGGAGTGGTCGAACTACCACCTCCTTAAGGGGATCAGGAAAGACCCCCCTCTCCAAGGATTTCCAGACGATGTCAGCAAGGATCAGGCAGATAACCTCTATACATCCTATTAAAAGGGGTGTAGGACCCGGATCCAGACTACAACTGGTTGGTCGCAATGTTTGGATGATCTTCACAATGTCGATGAACTCCAGCCGGCGAAAATCTGACCAGACATACCGGGTGGATAGCACTTCCTGTCGACAACTGTAATCCCTTAAAGGAGGAGTTGGACCGATGCCAGACCTGATGCTAGCAACCTTATCTGCAAAGAAACGAGCGAACTCCTCACATCTTAGCTGAGAAAAAGCTTCTCTGGGCTGGAGACAGATTGGATTGCACAATCTGTCAACAGTCCGGAAAAGTTGAGCTGGTCGATTCTGTGCAGCAGAAATCTCCCTGGACAGGAACTCTGCCTTATTATGGTTGATTTCTGATTGATAGCCATCATAATGTGCCACCAACCTAAGCCTGTCAGCATCATTACTGGACTTCCGCCAGACTCTCTCCAACCTTCGGCCAACTCTCCTTAACTCCTTCAAGGAGCCAACAAACCAAGGGCTCCTTGAACGGAGGGTGAGAGGCCGAACACGAACAGGAGCAATCTTGTCTAGAGCATCTCCGACAGCCTTATTATAGGCTAATACGAGATCATCTGGACTCATGCATTCACCAGACATGCACGATAGGTCCAGTACCACCATCAGGTCACTGGGACTAATACCCCTTAAAGGGCGGTACTGAACCATCTCCGTAGGGGCAGACCTATTAGGGGGAGCCCTGAAACTGAACCTTATGGTGTGATGGTCAGACCAACTGACTGGTTCCACCCCCAAGTCAGCAATCTCCATATCCAAAAGGAAGATCAGATCCAATGAATGACCTTTTATATGGGTTGAGGAGGTAACAACCTGTGTTAGGCCCAGTGAGGTCATCAACTGGAGGAGATTTTGACCAAAATAAGAGAGTTCATTGTCAACCCAGGCATTGAAGTCCCCCAGAATTAGCAGTCTGGGGAACCGCAATACCAGGTCGATGATGAAGTCTGCTATCTCCTGCAGGAATTCTCCACCATCTCCTGGTGGACGGTAGATGAGGAGAATTCCGCAACCTACACCCTCACTCAAGATATATTCAAAGGATCTGGTACTTCCTAAAGGCACATCCACAAGGCCCAGCTCAGTCTTAAACATAATGGCTACACCCCCGCCCCACGATCCAGCCTTGAACGGTGTATCACCGAGAACCCGGCTGGTGTTGCTGAAGCCAATACAGGGTCTGGATTTTCATCCAGCCAGGTCTCGGTGATGCAAGCCAGATCAGTTGATCCAACAAGATCAGCTATTATAGCTGTCTTGCTTTTAATAGATCTGGCATTGCATAACACCGCCAAGGCTGGATGAGCTGTCTGGGAAGACCTTGGCTCCTGCCTACTAAAATCGGAACCCTTGGGTATGGGAACAAGACAAGAATGACCTCTGTCTTGGCCCCATTTCACCCCAGGGCGTCTCCTGGATCCCACCACCCCAATCCGCCCTTCCCCTCCTGTCCCCCACCAGGCTCCGCTCTCCATCTTCTTTTATGTTTCCTCAAAATGCCCAAAGCATGACACCTAAAATAGGTGTCAGATGGTAATGGTGGACATTCAAAGGGACGCAATTCCCTGAGTCTGGTGGGGGAGTAATGCCCAACCATCGCTAAATCACTCCAACACATTATATAAATAAATACAAAACAATATACAGTAAATGAATCAAATACAAACAAATATAATCAACCACTTATATAAAATAAAATGGGGCATAAATCTCAATTGTCCAGCAATCCCAGATATAGGCAGCTTAAAACTATTACCTTAAAATAATCAATTAAAACAATCCAAAAATAAAACATAACTCAAACAAATTAAAAAAGAAGCCACCCTTAAGAATCCATTTCTAAAGGGAGTTCAAATCCCTTAAAATAAAATGATAAATAAACTTACAAAATAATAATAAATACAACAAATTTTTCAACCCCTGGTACTCTCAGTACCCTGGGGATTAAAAACATATAATAAAATAAAACAATAAAATAATTTTTCCAGGTACTCTCACTACCTGAAAAAATGATAATAGTTTGGGCATTCTCACTGCCCAAAACACCAAACATAAATAACTCAAACAAAAACATAAAAATCAAACAACAGGAAATGTTCTCTCCAAAAATGTCTCAATAGTAGTTCTTGTTTAAATTCAGCAGTCCACAGTCCCAAATCCTATTAGACTTCCAAATCTCAGAATTGAGTCAATAAGTAATCCAATGATTTAATCGACCTTTGAATTCCATTTCCATTTAAAGGGTTACCTGGAAAAAGGCCAAGAATGTGCAAACCTTGTCAAATAATAAAAGGATATCCCAATCCTCCCTCCACATCACCCAAACTACTCAATTCCTACCACCTGTGACCATAGACCACAGATGCCCTAAGGGTAAACAACAAAGTATACCCCAGGGCAACTTAGGAGAGCCCTCAAATCCTCCTCCCGACTCCCCAGAGGTAGGCGAGGAACTCCATTCGGTCAGAGGCAATGGGAAAATAACCTGAGATGTAGGGAGGAAGGGTTCCCATCCAGCACCACTCAATGACCCCAGCACCCTAAACTCCGAAAAACAGCAGCTAAAGTCACTGCAGAGATGTCAGCTCATAAAGTTCAAACTTAAATCGGAGCAGTCATAAACAATTCAGGTTACAAAGATGTGCAAAAAGCGCTCTCACCACACCGCTGCTCACACATAGATACAGTCCTCCTGGACAAAGTCACTCAAACCAATAGTTTGCTTGGAGCAACAACAAATCCGGGCTTTAAAATTCAAGTAGGCAGCAGCTCCCACAACTCCAGAGACTTGGCAGCAGCTCCACAGGATACAAATCTTTAAACAGGATTTGGGCTCAGTTGAAAACAGCCGTAGCATAAATCGACTTCGTAGCATAAGTTAAAATACATGCAGTTGCCGGCTGTGAACACAGCCGTAACTGCAACGGTGGCTAAAGCTCCCGTATAACAGGGAGAGCAGCCAACCTGAACGACAACCTGAGAAACGCTCAAAAGGCTAACTACCTCACTAAAGCAACCCTAACTAACTAAAATTGTGAACTTAAATTGCAAACTTGATGAAAAAGTAAAAAAACGCTCGAATAAAAAATATATAAAAAACAAAAGCACAGCTTCTAAACGCACAGCTTCTAAACGCAAGGCTCAGGCAGCTCACACACTGCCGCCATCTTGCCAACATCACATCGCAACCCCCAAACAAAACCTGTAAGTACAACCTGTAAGCACAAAACAGTACCAAGACAGTAACTCTGCTTAGCCTAAAGAAGCCATAATGTTTCTCCTTGCTCTGTTAATGTTACTCCTTGCTCTGTCCTTTCAAGCAAACCTAGAAGAAAGAAGCTCAGGTAGAGCTAGGTGCTTTTTGTCAGCAAACCTTAGTCTTCCAATCAATAATGTGTCAGAAGGAGGAGACTACGAGGTTGTCTGGGGCAAAGGGGGCTGAGGTTGAGGAACAAGGTTGAGGGATTGGGGAAGAGGCAGAGCAGGAGCAAGGGGGGAAAGGAGTGTGTCAAAGCAGACGCTTTAGGGCTGGAAGCGAGGGTGAATGGCAAGTGGCTGGGGAGAGTTGATTCCAGAAGGAGAGGAGAGGAGTCTGTAGGAGAAAGCTGACAGACCGGACGATGAGCAGAGGTGAGGCAGGGAGTAAGAGTGAGAGTCCATGGAACATAGTGGGTAAGAGGATGGGGTTGCTTGGAAAAGGAGGGAGGAGAGATAACAGGAGAGGATCCCAAACCAGTATTTGGCTATGAAAGCCAAGCTATGGGTCAAGTGACAATGGATAGAGGTGTAGTAGTGAGGGAGGAGCTTAGAGAGCAGTGATATGTGCCAGAAAGGGAGTTGGAAGCGAATCAACAGAAGGAGTTTAGGAAAGTATCAAGCCTGGACAAGGATGTGGCAAAGGCAGTACTGCAGACTATGTAAGCAGGGTTAGTTACTGGGAGAGTCATTTTCTTGACTAGCTTATGATGGATAAGGAGGGGGAGGCTGTCTCTGTTTTGGTATAATATGGTTAATTTAGGTTGGAGTTTAGAGCATATGGCAGCAATGTGGGAGGAAGACTCAAGATTGGTGTCCAGTGGAGAGGAGCGGGACTAATGGGAAGCAGGCAAGTGACGAGGGAGTAGCCTGCATCTCAGCTAGACAAGCACAGGGAGAAGTGTGGGGAGCCACTGCCAGGAGGCTCCGCATTTGACCACTGGGTGAGGCAGAAGATGCTGGGAGGGGTGCTTGGAGCCATTAAGGGAGGACCAGAAAGGGGAAGGTGGTGATAGCGGAAGGCTTGCTCGAATGGAGTGGTGCTGAGAAGGCACACAGAAAGAAACAGGTAGTGTAATACAAGGGGTAATTTGAGAAAGTTTGCCTTATTTTTGAGGGTTGACTGGAGGCTGAACGTCGTCTGTTTTTGTTTCTATTTAAGCAGGGGGTTTAGTAATTTCGATGGTTTCTGATCGAGGGTGGAAGTCATAGGGTAGTTTGGTTGACTGGGGCTGAACACCATCTATTTTTGTTTGTATTTAAGCAGGGACTTCAGTAATTTCACAGGTTTCTGATTGAGGGCGGGATTAATAGGGTAGTTTGGTTGCTTTTATACAGGGGCTATATTTCTTTCCTGACTGAGGGCTGGTGTAGGAGTGTACTTTTGTGCTATTTAAATAGAGGATAAATTTCTTCCACAGGTTTCTGACCAAGGGCAAGAAACTCAGCTATATCACAGGGTTTCTTGCTGTGTTTGTTTATAAACGGGATCTAGTGGGGATTTTGGGCTGTATTTTGTTGCAGGATTTAAACTGGGGACTGTGTCTTGGCTGTAGTTCTCTTTTTGTCTGCAAAGTGCAGGCTTATCTCCTCCTGACATAGTAACAGCATTGTCCAATCAGGGGAGATGGGCTGCTGAAACATCACCACTTTTCAAAGTTTGAACTGGGAGCTTTAAAGATGGTTCATGGAGAACAGCAGAACTAGTGGGTAGTAAGCAGGTGGTGAGGGAGTAGCCTGCATTCCACCTAGACGAGCACAGGGAGAGAAATGAGGAGCCACTGTCTGGGAACTACTTGGCTGATTGTTTTTTGGACACAGCCTGTGGGGTATTTCAACCTGCCCACCCTAAGGCCCAACCTTCATTTGTAGGGCAGGTCCCATAGTGCCTTGCAACATCCTGCATCCGCACAAGAAGTAGCAAGCAAAAAAATAAATAAATAAAAGAATAGGAGATAGCATATAGCAATTAGGAGGCATAAGCAGGCAGTACAGTTCAGAGGGAAACGGTCATGATGGGAGTGGTGCGATGCAGTTGTTGTGGAGCAGCAGTCTTCAGGGAGATGTTTTGGAGGCTGCAGTGCTGCCCTATCTGCAGGAACCTCTCTGGGCTGAGGGAGGAGGTTGCCTGTCTCCTTGCAGAGTTGGCCAGGTTACAGGTGGCATCCACCCCCACCCAGAAACCACCGGGTCCACAACAGGAACCTCAAAGGATGCCCAGGAAGAAGAGTGACTGGACCATGGTGGGCTCAGGGAGGGTGGGGGTCGGAAGCACATCCCCCAACTGGTATAGCTTAATAACTTCTACACTGTTTTGGAGGAACAGGAATGCCCCACACAGGCACCCACACTGGGACCAAGGGAGGATGGATGGATGGGACCACAAAGCTGGAGCCCCAGAGAAGTGGGACAGGGGACCCCAGAGGAGAAGGAGACTTCTCCTACTGGGGGACTCTATTGTCCGGGGTGTGAAGTTAGGGACACCTAGAAGGGGGGAGAGGGAAGTCAAGTGCCTCCAGGGAAGTGCTGCATGGAGGGATGGGGAGCGAATCCAAAGGATCGCTAGGGTGATAGCCAGGAGGAAGCAGCTGGATGTCATTGTCCACCTGGGGACCAATGACCTGGCAGGGAGGAGGGTGGAGTCAGCCAGAGTCCAGGAGAATTTCAAAAAGCTGGGGGGGACCTGAAACAGGTAGCATGTTCCGTTTCATTCTCAGAGATGCTACCTGTCCAAGGCACAGGACAGGCTAGGGCACTCCACATCCAAACTTTCAACTCCTGGTTGAAGGATTGGTGTGAAAGGGAATGATTTGGTTTCATAGGGGACTGGGGCCTGACCTGGCCAGATGCGAGCTTGTATCAGGAGGACAGTCTGCATCTGTTTGGGAAGGGGACCTCAGTCCTTAGTGAGAAATTGGAATGCTTCAGCAGAAAGCATTTAAACTGGCCAATAGGGGAGATCCAGAATGGACAGGTGGCTTAGGAACACTCCCCTGTGGGAACATGCAAAAATACAAGCTGTCAACAGGAACAACAGAAGCGGGCAGTGAGGGGCAGAGGGGGAACAAGAGCACATGAACAAGAAAACTGGGTGGGTGACAGAGGAAATGGAGGGAGGGCAGGGTGTAAAACATGGAATGTCATGTTCACAAATACCCGCAGTCTGGAAAATAAGGTTCCAGACCTAGAAGCCTTGATGATGGATGCAGACCTTGACATAGCAGCAATAACAGAGATGTGGTGCTCTGCTAATTACAGCTGGGATGTCAATGTACCAGGCTATACACTGTTCAGAAGGGACAGGGAAGGTAAAAAGAGAGGGAGGGGTGGCTCAGTACATCAGAGAAGGTATAAAGGCTACAGAAATACAGGGAAAACTGGGGGAGGCTGAGGCAATGTAGGTTACCCTTGAACCAGGTAAGGGCACAGCAATTTGTACAAGAGTGACCTACAGACCTCTGTCACAGAGGGAGGGACAGGGAACTAGTGGAGGAGATTCACAACATGGCAGCTAAAGGTGAACTCCTGCTGATGGGGGATTTCAATGTGCCGGATGTGGATCTGACCACCCAGGCAGCTGCCTCTACCAGAAGCATGGCCATCCTGGAATCCCTGCAGGGGGTTAGACTCAGACAACTGGTGCATGAGCCAACCAGGGGCAAATAGGTTCTGGACCTGGTATGGACCAATGGGAACAGAGTCGAAGGAGTCCAGATGGAAGGGCAGGTGGGATCCAGTGACCACCACATGGTATGGTTTGGCATGGAGATAGGGACTAAATTAAGCCACACAAGGGCAAAAGTACTAGATTTCAGGAGGGTGGATTTCAATGAAATGGATAGATGTTTAAGGGCAGCCCTGGAGAAGGGAGAGATAATGGAGGGGGTGAAGGAACAGTGGGGGAAACTAAAAGGAGCCATAGTGGAGGTAACTAACCAATGTGTTAGGATAGTAGCCAAAGGGAAAAGAAGAAGGAAACCACTATGGTTCTCTAAGAGGTGGCAGACAAAGTATGGGCTAAAAGAGCAAGCTTCAGGAAGTTTAAGGGGACCCAAAGGTAGGAGGGCAGGGCAGTGTACCTTGAATGTCTAAGGGAAGCAGGGAAAGCTGTTAGGAGAGCCAAGGCGCAGACAGAGGAGGGTTTAGCACGAACTATGAAAAAAGGGGACAAAACATTCTATTGGTACATCAGCAATAAAAGAAAAAACAGGGAAGGGATTATGAGGCTTAAAAGGGAGGAAGGAGAGTGTAAGGAGGGGGATCTAGATGAGGCAGAAATACAGAAGAAATACTTCTGTTCAATATTCACTAAGGAGGGAGAGGGTCAAGGACCACAGCTTGGGAGCAGAAGCAATGGGGGGGGGGGTGGAGTGGACACCAGTCCATTCACAGTGGAGATAGCTATGAAGGAACTCACAAAGCTGAAGGTGGATAAAGCCATGGGGTCAGACTGCATACACCTGAGGATATTAAGGGAGCTGTGAAGGGAATTAACAGTGCCTCTGGCCTCCATGTTCACAGAGTCACTCAACACAGGCGTGGTTCAAGAGGACTGGAGGAGGGCACATGTAGTCCCACTGCACAAAAGTGGCAGTAGGAGGGAAATGAGGAACTACAGGCCAGTCTGCCTCTCCACAGTGGTGGGGAAGATCATGGAGACACTGCCGAAAGAAAGGATAGTGGCACAGCTGGAATCCAATGGTGCCCAGTACCTGAGGCAACATGAATTCACAGCAGGAAGGTCTTGTCAAATTAATCTGATAGATTTTTTGATTGGGTGACTAGGGAAGTGAATCAGGGAAGGGCAGTAGATGTTGCCTACCTAGATGTCAGCAAAGCCTTCGATACCATCCCACACAGAAGGCTGGTTAACAAAATGAGTAGTCTGGTCATGGGGCATAAGGTGATACATTGGGTTAGAAACTGGCTGACAGACAGAAGGCAGAGGGTGGTGGTAAATGGGATCCAACCCGGGGAGAGAGGGGTGACCAGCAGAGTACCACAGGGATCAGTCCTGGGACCAGCCCTGTTCAATGTCTTCATTAGTGACATTGCAGAGGGGCTGGAAGGAAATTGTTTGCCAGTTTTCAGATGACACCTAGATCTGCAACAGGATGGATACTCCAGAAGGGGTGCAGAAAATGAAGAGGATCTGGAGAAGCTTGAAAGATGGTTGGAGGTGTGGCAACTAAGGTTCAATGCAAAAAAGGGCAAGATAATGAACCTGGGTAGAGAGAACCCCGGGGAGAACTACAGGATGGGGGAAGGTGCTGACTGTCACCAAAAAGGAAAGCAACCTAGGGGTTGTCATATCTGATGACTTTAAGGTATCAAAGCAGTGCACAGAGGCTGCAGAGAGGACCAGTGGCATGCTGGGGTGCGTAGGGAGAGGTAATACTGGCAGGAGGCGGGAAGTGGCGATGCCATTGTATAAAACACTGGTAAGGTCTCACCTGGAGTACTGCATGCAGTACTGCAGACCACACATGTATAAAGAAATAAACAAGGTGAAGGGTGACAATGATGGTGCATGACTTGCACCACAAAACATATGAGGAGACTAAGAGATCTCAATATGTACTCACTGGAGGAGAGGAGAGAAAGGGGTGACATGATAATTACCTCAAGAGCATAAACAAGGTGCAGGTGGGGGATCTTTTCCAATATAGAAAAGATACCAGAATGAGGAGGCACAATATGAAATTGGAGGGGGGTAGATTAAGAGGTAACATGTGGACATTTTTCTACACAGAGAGAGTGGTGGATGCTTGGAATAGGCTGCCCCAAGAGGTGGTGGGGGCAAGCACAGTGAAGGAGTTTAAACATGCCTGGGACAGGCAAAAGGGAACCATGGGTGGGCTGGGAGTGATGAAAAGCCATTGGTCACTTAGGGTCATTGGATGCATACATGTATAGGGCCTACGGGAAGACTGGATGGGCCTAGCAGTTCTTATCTGCTGACAATTTATATGTTTCTATGTAGCCAGACCCCAAGGTATTTAAATGCAGTGACTACTTTGAGGTTGGAACCGTTAGAGGTGGAGAAAACAGGGAGGATCTGGAGCTTATCCAGCTTTTGCATTATCCGAAATGTCATAGAGATAGTTTTCTTAGTACTGACTTTAAGATGGTTAGTGTGGAACCAGCTGAGAACATTGTTGAAATCCTGCTGAAGGGTGTCCTGGATGTCAACGTCTGTAGGTCCCAAGGAGTACAGGATGGTATCATCTGCATGCACTTGGATGAGGGAGTTAGTGCAGAGTGGAGGTCATTGATGAAGAGGGACAAAAGGATGGGGCCAAGGGCCAAGGATGAACCCTTGGGGGATCCCTGAAAGGATGGGAAGATGGGGTGACAAGACAGAGCTCACCAGGACAGATTGTTGCCTATCAGTGAGATAGGATCTGAATCAGTGGACTGTGGGGATAGCCAGACCAACCGAGAGTAGCTTGCTCAGGAACAGAGAGTGAGAGACCAAATTAAATGCTTTGGCCAGGTCAATAAAGATAGCAGTGGTGCTGTGACCCCAGTCCATTGCTGATTAGACAGCATTTGTGACCCGCAGAAGGGAGGAGATGGCTGAATTGTGTTAGCGGAATCCTGACTGATGATGAGAGAGAAAGTTAGAAGAAGCTAGGAATTCAGTGATTCTGAAAAAGACTAAGGACTGTTGTAGTTTGGTGAGGGAGGGGAGAAGGGATATAGGCTGATAATTGCCAGGGGCTGAGGGGTCACCGCCTTTGTGAAGGGGAAGAACTTTAGCAGCTTTTCAGGCTGACGGGATGGTGCAGCAGGAGAAAGAGAGGTTCAAATCAGTAGGTGAGTGGGGTGGGGGCAGCATTAGCAGAAGCAGAGATGTGAAGCAACCTGGGATGAAGGCCATCCAGACTGGATTTGGCAGGGTCAAGGGAAAGTAGTGTGTGAATTACTTTCTGCAGAGAGATCAGAGGGAAACTGTAGCCACCAGACAGGGGGGTGGGATTGTGGGGACAGGGGAGGTATGATCAGAAAGTGCACAGATAGTAAAAATGTGTTAAAGATAGTGATAATGGAGGAGGTGTCAGAGACTGGGGGAGTTGTTTATGGTGAGGGTTTAGGGGGCCTGACTGGGGGGGGGGGTTGAGAAGGGAGTGGATGATGCGTCAGAATTTTGAGGGTAGTTTAGGTTAGAATAAAGGTGGGATTTAAAGTAAGCAGCCTTTGCAGAGCAGACTGCCATTGTGCAGGCATGCCTCCAAGACCTGTAAATTTGCAGGTCCAAAGGGGAGCAGGAGGTTATAAATTGGACTCAGGCCTGGTCCTGAGCTTTGCACAAGCCTAAGAGATCTGCTGAAATCCAGGGGTGATGTCGACTCTTAACCCTGACTTTTTTGAGGGGAGCATGGTTGTTCCAAGAATTAATAAGGACAAAGGTAAAGAAGCAGAGGGCTGTGTCAACATCTGGGGCTGTGAACACTGGAGACCAGACCACTGAAGCTAGATCTGAGAGAAGGACATCAGTGTCAAGAGCATTGAGAACCTGGGACCACATATATTTGGGGGAGGTGCACCTTCCTGACAATAGTTTAGGTAGTGATCACCCTACCCTAGCATGAGTTTATCAACCATTCATTAACAGTACATTGTTATTGGGATGCATATAGGCTATTGTCACATCCCATCAGACGCAAACAACCCTCTCTAATGACTGAAACATAGACAATGGTGGCAGAAAAAGACCAGTGGTCCATTCAGTCTACCCATACTCAGTTGAGATGTTGATGAACAGCTCATGAACATTTACAAATTTTTCATGAACCCAGTTCCTGAACATCCTGGAAGTTCATCGAAGTGGTTAGTGAACATTCATAAATTGTGTCACTCTTAAGTTCATGAACAGTCATGTCATGGCAGTCATGTTCATGACTGTTCATGTGTGCAAAGATCATGAACATTCATGGACAGCCATGTGCATCTTTGTTCATGTGTGTTTTTGATTGTTCCTGAACATTCAGGAACATTCATAAATGGCTTGTGGGTTTTGTTGACTGGATTATTCATGAAAATTCCCTGAAGTTCACGATTGTTCATCAGTTCATTTAGTTTTATAATTCATAAATAATACATGTACAGCACAAACAATACAAGTCATGGGAATTCATCAGTTTTAGCCAAAGTTCTGAATTACTGATGAACATTCATGAATATTACTCCAAATCTTTGATATATTCCACAAGACGGAGACAGCCGTGGGATATGCATATTTAGGTGAGGGTCTCTGCTCAAGGAGGGGAGCATGTCATGCACCGCTTGGTGGTTAACAATTTATGTGAACAGAAAAGACAAATGTATTCACTTGTGCAAAAATATTTAAAATTTCTTGTAACTTGTAAATTCTTTACACAGGACTGTCTTGTAAACAAGGATTTCCCTAACAACATGCATTTTCCTGTATAAAAATAAAAAATGTATCTATCTAGCTGTCTGTCTATCTACCTATCTATCTATCTATAGCAGAGGCACACTGAATACATTAAAGAGCAGCAGGCATGCTCCACTTTATAAAAAATCCCAAAGTCTCCACATACAGCTTACATCTTTTGGACTTTTTTTTTTTTGTAAATATAATCTTTATTAAACTTTTCAGGTTATATATCACCAATTATCAACTCTGTTTAGAGTTAATACAGTAATCAGAAACGTTGTCTGTTACATATAATACCATTTTCCGTCGCATTGTGAGCCCAGCCACACATCAGAGCTTAACCTTGTTTACCACACTTCCCCCTCAGACACAGTTCAGGTGAGCGAATTTATGCAACTTATCTTACTAAATCTGTATTCTGGCATGCAGTCAGACTACCAGCCTTCCAGAGTTTCCAAGGTATTTTAAATGGGTGAGACTCCCCTCTCCACACCCCCAGTATAATATAGGTTTAGAGTTGAATGAAACTGACTTTGAAAAGATAATAAAAAGCTCTTAAAAAAAGGGCCCACATAACTTTAAAGGAGCATGCACCTGTGCTCGTTTTGCTGAAATGTCAAATCATCTGAGTGTTGTGGCAGCCTGGTACACCAGTAAGGGGAAGGGATTGGACGGCCTGCTCCTCGGAGCAAAATTACAATCTTTTCCCCATCTAAACTGTAAAACAGAAAAATAATTAGGAGGCAGTATAGTACAATGATTTAAGGCTCTGAGCTGCAAACCTGGAGAACTGGGTTTGAATCCCACAGCCCCCACTTGCATACTGCGTGACCCTGAGCAAGTCACTTAACTTCCTTGTGCTCTCAGGTTGCACCTGTAAACAAGCTTTCAGCTTAGTGTGTCTCTCCTGGTAAAACAATGGTAAAAAAAAAATTATAGAAACTGCAGTAATTACCTCCTAAAGAGGTAAGCTTTATGCAGAGTCAAAAAAAGGTGATCTTAAAGTTGAGTATTGGGTACTCTGGTGAAAGATAGTTGCTGCTCACACAGTAGTGACTTTTTACCATGCAAATCATGTGCTGTTTCCATGTAAACGGTATTTACCATAGGTAGTACCTGACACCATTGGCGCTCACTGGATGCCACGTTTGTGGTCATCTTCTGGATGCTTTGGCAGAAAATGCCCTTCAGGTGCCAAAGTTGCAGTGATTCTCAGGCTGCTTTATCATGGAGTGCTCTTTAGGAGACTATTTAGTGGTTGCTTTCAGGATGGGCCCCCCTCCTCCCATTTACCCTAGCCTATTCTGCTGTTTCACCTACAGTACAAACCAATTTACCATGCTGGTTCAAGCTGCACCCTAGTTCACCCTGTAGAGTTTCCCTTTACCCTAGCTCACTGCCCACTTTTGGTGACCTTTTCATCAGTCAGACCTATTGTACCTCCCTTTTGACTGATCCTCTACCCAACTGCAGTGACCTCTAGGAAACTAGAGCAATATTATAGAAAGAAAACAAAGTAAGATTTAATAATTTCCTTTTGGGAATAGAGATGTCTTTCTGTAAAAAAAAAACAACAATGTGACAGAATGTTACCATAATTTCACCTTGTGACTCATTCATAAATGTACACCCTTGGAGTCCTACAGGGGTTTTCACAAGTTCTAATATTTGGTTTGTGAGGGCTCTATTTGGATTGCTCTTCACTAAGAATGTTACTCAATACCTAGTCAGCCTGAACCAAGATCCCAATTAGAGCCACACAGCTGCAGATTAACACTCTCAGCACCCTCCAACTTTCCCTCTGTTCTGGTCCCTGATAACTGGTAGCCTAACCTGCTTGGTTGGTGGCCTGCAGGCTGTTAAATGTACTGGTGACTAGCATGATGGTAAGCATCCTGATGACTGGCATTCACATCTTGTCTGGAAGGCTGGTTAGTAAGTAGACGACTGGCAGACTGGTTAGCTCGCTGATTCTGTTGAAAAGAGGGAACAGTGGTAGGTGCTATAAAACAAACCCATCCACTCAAATTGTCTTTAAGGGCCAAACACAGAAGGAATAATAACTCAGCATTAAGATTGCTCAGATATCTATTTTGCTAAATGAGTATCTCTCATTTCAGCAAACATTTAGGATTCTGAATTGAGGGAACAGTGGTAGGTGCTATAAAACAAACCCATCCACCGAAAGAGTCTTTAACGGGCAAACACAGAAGGAACAATAACTTAGCACTAAGGTTGCTCAGCTTTTCATTTTGCTAAATGGATATCTCTGCTTTCAACAAACATTTAGGATACCTAACTGGATTCGGATATAGAAATTAAATCTCATTTGACATCCATTACGAGGCCCCCTACCCTGCAACTGTAACTCCCCCCACCAAAATCATAAGCCCCAACTTCCCTCCTCCCTTCAGGCCCATGAGATCACATACTATAAGATTACTAAATAACACTGAATTCCTTATTGTATTTTATTATAGCATCCACTCTGTCTGCAGGCAGCTTCTTATAATAAAAACCTGACCACCACCCATGCTAAATGAGAAGCCCTCCCCCCCACTCTGGCACAAGCCACAGCCCCACATCTCCCAGTTCAGTCAAGCACCATCTACCCCACATGCCCATTTGCCCCACGTCCCTCCCTCCCAGTACCCAAGAAAAAATTAACATGTACCATTGGGTGGAGCAGCTTGTGTTTGTCTTTGGTCCAGGTAGGTGACTGAATGGTGATGTCCTCCTTAGTGACACCTGATTGGCCATCAATGGCCAATCAGGTATTACTATAGGAGGACATCATCATTCATTCGCTTATCTGGGCCAAAGATGAGCAATGTTGTTCACCTGTAATGCATTTGACTCAGCTCTTACTCACCTGATGGCACTTATTCATTGTTTCTTTGGTGCTGGGGGGAGGAAAGTGGAGGGGGGGTAATCGATAGTTGGGTGGGGGGTGCTTGACTGAACCTAGGGAATGTAGGACTGTAGCTTGTACCAGGTTGGGAGGGTTCTTAATTGAAATAGGTAGTGTGGGACTATGGCTTGTTCAGGGTGGGGGGAGCTCGAGCTCAGGATTTAACATTGGTGGGGTTGTTTTTTATTATAAGGAGCTGCTATAGGACAGAGTCAACACTATAATAATATAGGATAAGGAATTCTATGTTATATCTTTTTTAACCTTACAGTATGTAATCTCATGTGTTGGAGGCAGTGGCGGGGGTTTACTACAGTTGCAGGGTATCGGGACTGTCACAACAAAACACAGGATTGACATGCATTCAAGCACTGCAGCTGGTGAGACCAGGAAAACGAGACTTAAAACCCACACAGATTGG
The DNA here is from genome assembly GCA_016271365.2 of Neoceratodus forsteri. Classification (NCBI taxonomy): domain Eukaryota; kingdom Metazoa; phylum Chordata; order Ceratodontiformes; family Ceratodontidae; genus Neoceratodus; species Neoceratodus forsteri. Next base: position 1,093,480,228 of record CM057459.1, read on the forward strand.
CTGCACTCAGTCCCAGAAGATGTCAGAACACAGTGGACATGTAAAAACTCACAGTTTATTAGAGTCAGAGAAAACAAAAATGCAGCACCAACTAGCCCTAGTGCATCAGGTCTGAAACATGACCCTTTGTCAGGGGGCATGGTTACGTGATGAGGTGAATTCATTTAAATACAGGTAACATATGAATATGTAATAGATGACATCCCACATTAGAAAATGAGCTTAAACATGTAGGATTCTGATTGGCTGCCAGTCATGCCATGGGGTGCATTAAGTACCAGTTAGAGCCCTGTAAAAAAATTAAAGCAAGTGCCACCTGTGCCAACCCCATCACTGGTATCTGGGTGCCAGTGTAATACAGAAGATGCCATTTCTTTAGCACTTGCCAAGCTGACGACAGAGCGAGTTGCCCTCCCCATGCAAGAGAAGGTCCCCATTATGATTCCCCAACTACGTTCTTAAATCATAAAGTCCCAGTAGTTAACCAAAAACAAAGAATGACTCTTAAAAAAGCATTAGCATTTTGTGGCAATACAGAGCATTGTTAGCTCTGACTGCATCTAAGTCCTGCTTCATCCACTCGGCCATCCGCTAGCTTAAATGCCACAAACTAGCAGTACATCTCCATCAGAGGGAGACAAAGTGAAGAATACACTGCTCCTTGTCATCATGGATCAAGCGGTACAGTGTGATGCTCACTCTTCAGCTGCATCCTTATGGCTGCATGTTCTACACAGACACACATGCACTTACTCAGCGATCTTTGCTGCCAGCTCAATGCACACAATGGAGAAGCTCATGGAGAAAAGCTGGTAACCACTTCTGGCCACATTCATCCTGGTCCATTATAATCAGAGCTTGGGACAAGGGGGTGGGGGAGGGGGGAGAACTTCAGACAAAAAAAAGACACGAGTGGAGAATGGAGCGTCAATCCGGGATTTGGAGATGATCCTAAAGAGTTTACTTCCTGGCTCCCAACAACTAGTAAAACTGTTTTCACCCACCACAGTCCCTCATAAAAAAAAAAGAGAGAGTGAGAGTGAAAATTGAAACCTGAAATGGATCAGTACTACCAAGGGGGCACAAGAAAACGAGCTGTCAAGCACACTTAAAGGCACAGAAAAAAAGTGTACTGAAAACAAAAGTGCACTCTACTGGCAGTGTACCAAGTTGAAGTTTAAGTTTATTGATTGGCAACATTGCCATTACAAATAAATAAGTAAATAAATAAAAGAAAAACAGTTAAATAGTGAAAGTATTCTGCTTACAGGATGGCATAAAAACTTATTACACTTTAAAATGCTATCAGCTTATTTTATAAAAGCATTTATGTTCTTGTAGTAATCTGAGTAATAAAATCATTTAAAAAACTTATAGAATCCACAGTAAAAAGTTTAACCTTTGCAGTAGTGGCCCCAAAGTTGATAGGCGCCTGGTTATTCAGAGGAGATCGTTTATACAAACAGATAATGTTCACTGAATTTCACTGACATTTACTGACATTCATTGATTAACCATGAGTGAACATCTTGCAGTTTTGGTTAGGACTTGTTGAAATTATGTCTATGATTAGTCTCTGCGCTCAGCCCTTTTAATGATCAGTTTAGGTTTATCCAGTCAAATGAAGCCTTCTCTGTTCAATTATTATAAGGAAAGAGACCACGGAGCTCAGAATTACGGGATCTGGGTTTGTAAGTTGGTATGTTAATAATTGCGTTGGCTGGTAGGATTGTGATTTCAGTACATTGCCCAGCCAAATGGACCTGTGTTTCAGAAGAGGGACTACTTTATCAACAAAATAACTTTCTATTCTTTTTAGTAACTTTTTCCTTTATTATTTTATGAATACTGCACAACCAGAACCTGCAGCAAGGCCCAGAGCAAGAAGGCTAGGGCTAAGAAACTGAGCTGGGTGAGCAAGGAGGTCATGGAAAAGGTAAGAAGGAAAAGAGCTGCCTTTAGGAGGTACAAGAAAACAGGGAGGGGGGAGGACAGGGAGGAGTACCTGAAAGAACTGAAGGAGGTGACGAGGGCAGTAAGGAGAGCCAAGGCATGTACAGAGCTCAGGCTGGCACAAGGCATTAGGAAGGGGGATAAGGACTTCTTTAGGCACATCAGGGAGAAATGGAGCTGTAGGGACCACATAGTAAGGATTAGGAAGGAGGGAGGTTGGGTGGAAGCAGGGTGCGATAAGGCAGAAGCACTAAATCATTACTTCTGCTTGGTATTTACCAAGGAGAAGAGGGGGTAATACCCAAGGGGAGAGGACTGGCAGAAACAGGGGGAAGGGGTGACAGATGGGGGAATCATGGAGGGCAGAATTCTGGAGGGTTTGAAGGCACTGAGGGTGGACAAGGTACCAGGCCCAGATGGCATCCACCTCAGGATACTGAAGGAGCTGGCAGAGGTCCTTGTGGGACCTTTGGTAGACCTATTTAATGCCTCACTATACTCAGGGCATGTACCTCAGGATTGGAGGATGGCTCATGTGGTGCTCCTCTACAAGAGTGGCCCCAAGAATGACTCGGGGAACTACAGACTGGTGAGCCTCACATCCATTGTGGGTAAGCTGATTGAAACTATCCTGAAGGAGAGGCTGGTGACCCTCCTCGAGGCCAAAAGACTACAGGACAGCAGACAGCATGGCTTCATACATGGCAGATCCTGCCAAACCAACCTGGTGGAGTTGTTTGACTAGGTAACTAGGCAATTGGACAGGGGCCATGCAGTGGATGTCCTGTATCTGGACTTATGTAACACATTCGACTCGGTGCCACATGGGAGGCTGGGAAGTAACTTAGAAGGCACAGGGGAGGGTGCAAAGCTGGTGAGATGGGAAGAGAACTGGCTTTAGGGAAGGCAACAAAGGGTGGTGGTGGGTGGGGAGCTGTCATCCCCAAGGGTAGTGATGAGTGGCATTCCATAGGACTCGGTGTTGGGACCCGTGTTGTATGGGATTTTCATTGCAAACATATCACTCGACATCAAGAGCAAGATCAGTCTGTTTGCTGATGATACCAAGATAGGAGCAATGGTGGATGACCTAGGGGGGTGGCAGGGTTGCAGGATGATCTGGTAAAGTTGGAGACCTGGTCAGACACCTGACAACCGGGGTTTAATGCCAAAAAGTCCAAGGTGCTGCATTTTGGGGTGAAGAACTCAAAGAGGAGTTACCAGCTGGGGGGAGTGCAGCTAGCCCAGACAGAGGAGAAGAAGGATCTGGGGGATACTCATTATAGGGTCAATGAACAACTCGGCACAATGTAGGAAGGCAGTTGCAAAGGCCAACAAAATACTGAGTTGCATTGCAAGGGGTATATCCTCGAGGCGAGAGGAGGTGATTCTGCTACTGTATAGGTCATTAGTTAGACTGCACCTGGAGTACTGCATGCAGTACTGGTGCCCGAATCTGAAGAGGGACATTAAGTTACTGGAGGGGGTGCAGTGCAGGGTGACAAAGATGATCAATGGGCTGGGGGACTTATCATATGGGAGGAGGCTGAGGGAGTTGAACATGTACTTGCTGGAGGAGAGGAGGGATTGGGGGACATGATTGAAACCTTTAAGTACATGAAAGGAATAAACAAGACAGGTAGAGAGGGTCTGTTCAAAGTAAGGGAGGGAAGGGACACCCAGGGCCATGATATGAGACTGGAAGGAGGAAGGTTCATGAAGGAGATGAGGAGACACTTTTTTACAGAGAAGGTGATAGCTAGGTGGAATGCATTACTGGCAGAAGTGGTATCCAGTAGAACAGTGGACTGCTTCAAAAGGGGCTGAGACAGGGAAAGTTGTAGGGTCAATGGAGGGGAAGGGTGGAAGTGAGGAGCAGCTGCAGAATAAGGGGTGCTAGCTGCACATTAGGCAGGCTTGATAGACCTCTAGGCCTTTATCGGCTGGCAAATTTCATATGTTCATACAAATGCGACATGCAGCCCATTTTCTAAGTGCAGTAATACCCTGGGATGGGCATCCACAGAGGGCTATGCAAGCAATAATACCTACAGGGTGGGCAGTATTGGGTAATACCAGGTCATCTGGGGTGTAATGAGGCCTGACGCTGCAGGCAGAGGGTCTTATAACCCCTGGAAGGTCCAGTATTACCCACATCGCCCACCCTGTCGGGTATCATAATTTTGTGTAGAGTACCTCATAAATTCTGACTGATGTGGCTGGCTCACTGGTGCAGTGGTAGCATTACTGCTTGTGACACTGATGATCTGGGTTCAGAATCAAATCTGGGGTGTCAGAGGGCCAGCCGGGTGGAGGAGAATTGAGCATCCATGGGACTACTCCCCCCTGGTGGGGGAGTGTGGGCAGAGCCTGATGTTAGTCTGGCTCCTGGTGGAAGCAGGGGGAAAGGCAGCCCAGGTCAGGAAGGTTGGGTGGTGTTGCAGGTTGGGTGGTGTTGCAGATGTTGGTGCACATCACACAGGAGCATGTGGTGTGCACCATGACGTCATTGCACGCTGTGCCTCCCTAGAGGGAGGGGACATAAAAAGGAAACATTTTCATCAGCAGGATGAGGGGGGAGCCCCCACAGGCCTTGAACCCCACCAGCTGGGCATGCAAGCCTGAACTGGATTCATTCATTGGCTGGGACTTGGGGAACCCTGCCGACCCCACCTGGGAGCAAGCCCTGGGGGAAGAGAGCAGCAGATAAGTCCTGGCAGATGTCAGGGTGACAGGACTGAGGCACTCCTCTGAAGGAAGCTGACCAGGGAAGGGGTAAAAGAAAAACGCTGACTGATGTGCCTGCATGTGCTGTAAGAGGTAGAGGGATAGTGCAATGAAACTGAAGAATACAAAGTGTCAGAAGTGGGAGGGAGGAAAGTAAACATTGGAGCCAAGAGAGTTAATTAACCATGACCAGTAAGTACTGTATAGGTATTTAGCCCCAAGAGTTGTTGTGGTTCAACTAATAGAAAGGGGGAGGTGACATTGTATGAAAATTATAAGGATGGCTCAACCACAACTGGCAAATGCATAATGTATATAGCCCCCAAAAGAGAAGTGGGTGGTGGTACTACTACTACAGGAGGGTAGAAGGATTATCATAAATACCATGGGTGTCAGCATCAGAATATGCTGGGGGTGAAAGGAGGGGGAAGTGAAAGGGAGAGAACAGAGGCCTCTCTGAAATCATAATCATGCTAGAGCAGGGGCAAGTTGCAAGGGCACCAAGAGATTGGTGACCAAAAATAGAGTAGATGAACTGCAAAAAATATATAAGCCAATTGGTAGTAATAAAACACAAGTTTACACTGCTACCAAAAATTTCTGCATTGGTGCAAAGTGTGAGAGAAGAAAAAGGAAAAAACTGTATTCAGGCAAATAAGCTGCGTGACAAGGGAAAAAGAAGAAACTTGAAAGCAAGCAAAATGGAGCAAGTTATAAAAATTACATAAATAATTTTGCAAGATAGAAAGTGATTGTAAATGACTCCATGTGGTGACAGACATGCTGGAGTGGACCCAAGAAGAAAATATTAATGGTGTTAGCATCTGGTCACTTCACATCTCAAAGACAAAACATTTATGAAGGTTGTGATATATGTAACAGAAAAAAATGTTAATAAATTAAAACAGTTTCAACCTAGTCATAACTGCAAAGAAAACAAACATATTTACAAAAAAAGGTATAATATCAACAATGTCATTTAAATAAAACCATCTTTTTTACACATTTTATTTAAAAAAAAAAACTCCATGTGCTTGAAAAGGAGAGGCTGTTGTTTACATTTATACTGAAACTGCATTTATTAATGCAGGATAAATGCAGTTTCATGGCATCTGAAAATTGTAAACACAGACTCTCCTGATTCAGAAATCCTGCTTTAAGAATCCTAAAATGTCTGCTTTGATGATGTCATTGAAATGAGAGATGCCCAGCTGTGCTGATGTATTCTAACTGTGCTAACTGTATTCAAATGCGAATAACTTTAAAATGAAAAATTATAGCGTGGTACAGTGAACACGAAAGTTGCTCAGCACAAAAATATCTACAAAATGATTGGTGTTTCATTTATAAATACTGTTTAGTTTTTTAAAAATCAGTAAAATAAATCAGCAGAATATTCAATTATTCATTTTTTCAACAAACAAATGCAAATAATATTAAAATAAAAAATGATAGCATGGTACTGTGAGCACAACATTTGTTCAGCACCAAAATATTTTAAAAATGAGTAGTGTTTCATTTATATGTACCTTTTAGTTTTTTTTATAATTATCACAAAAACAGCAGAAATGTCAATTATTTTTCACTCTAAACAAATCGTGATGATTGATCACTGGAGACAGGAAATGGCATCACAATCCGCACAGGGGTTGCATGCAGACTCCCATCTCGGTGGAGGAAATGAGCAAGGAAATGATAGAAGGTATCCTTAGGATGGCAGAGAAAGGGGATATATTGTTGTTATGGGACCAGAATATGTCAGATGTTAACTGGAGCACCTTTGCTGCCAAGAGCAGGGCCATTCTCGATGCCCTACAGGGATAATGATGCAGACAGCTAGTGTTTGAACCCACTCGGGAGGGAACAGTCTTAGACCTGGTAGTCTCATATGGGGATGGAGACTGAATCTCAGATATAGAAGTGGGTAGCCATCTGGGAACAAGTGGCACCAAACAGTGTGGTTCACGATAAACTCAGCTACAGAGTCAAGCCATACAAAAGCGAGGTTACTGGACTTCAGGAGGGCTGACTTCATCAAAATGGGAGAGTGCCTCAGAAAAGCACTAGCAAACAGGCAAGAAGGAGGGGTGGAGCTACAATGGGGAAACATAAAAACTGCCATCACAGAAGCAACCAGCCTTTGTGTGAAGTAAATAAATCAAAACAAAAAGAAAAAAACACTATGGTTCTCAAAAGAGGTGGCAGGGAAAGTTAGGGAGAAAACATAGACTTTGACGGCAGATAAGGACTGCTAGGCCCATCTAGTCTGCCCATTTCCCTACCTACAGGATAGGCCGCAGATCCTATTTAACCAACAGCCTATATCTTCCTGCCCCCCACAAGAATTGCCTTATGTCTGTCCCATGCATTCTTGAATTCTCCCACAGTTTTAGACTCCACAACTTCCTCAGGAAGGCTGTTCCATGCATCCACTACCCTCTGTGAAATAATACTTCCTCACATTGCCCCTGAACCGCCCTCCTTCTATCTTTAAATTGTGTTCCTTGTTCTTGCAAGTCTCTTTTTCTGAAAGATGCTACCTCTTGGACTTTGTTGATTCCCTTGAGGTACTTGAAAGTTTCTATCATGTCCCCCCTCCCTCTTTCCTCAAGGGTATACATATTAAAGCTCCTCTAGTCTCTCCTCATACAGCTTCTCTTGCAGACCCTGCACCATTTTAGTTGCCCTCCTCTGACTGCCTCTATCCTGTCTATGTCCTTATGGAGATGGGGTCTGCAGAACTGGACACAGTATTCCAGATGGGGTCTCACCAACTGTCTGTACAGAGGGATAACAACTTCCTGTTTTCTGCTGCTGATGCCTCTCCCTATACATCCCAGTATACCCCCGACCCTCCCTACTGCCTTCTCACATTGCTTGCTAACCTTAAGGTCATCTGATATGATTACCCCCAGGTCCCTTTCCTGTTTTGTTGTTGTTACTACCTCCCCACCCATTGTGTATTCTTCCCCTGGGTTCTTGTTTCCAGGTGCATTATTTTGCACTTTTTGCATTGAATCCTAGCTGCCATCGTCAGACCATTCCTCCAACCTTGCCAAGTCCTTTTCATCCTTTCCACGCCCTTGTGTATCAACCCTGTTGCAGATCTTTGTGTCATCTACAAAAGGCATACTTTTCCTTCCAGTCCCTCTGCAATGCCACTGATGAAGACATTAAAAGGACTGGACCCAATACTGAACCCTCATGGTACCCCACTAGTAACCGCCTCTTTCTTCAGAGTGGACTCCATTTACAATTACCTTCTGTGTCCTGTTGTCCAGCCAATGTTTTCCAGGGTACCACCCTGGGACCCACTCCTAGGCTGGTTAATTTGACTAATAATCTTTGTGTGGGACTGTGTCAAATGCCTTGCTAAAGTCTAGGTAGGCCATGTCCACAGCCTCTCCCTGGTCTACTACTTTGGTCACCCAGTCAAAGAAATCTATTAGATTCATCTGACATGACCTTCCCGCTGTGAACCCATGCTGCCTTGGATCCTGTGCTCCACTGACCTCTAGGTACTCAACTATTCTTTCCTTCAGAAGTGACTCCATCACTTTCCCTACCACAGAGGTCAGACTGACAGGTCTGTAGTTTCCTGTCTTGGTCCCACTTTTGTGAAGGGGAATCACATCTGCCTTCCTCCAGTCCTCGGGTACCACACCATCCTCCCATGATTTATTAAAAAGAGTAGCCAGTGGTTTCACTAGTTCCTTCCTTAATTCTTTTAGAATTCTGGGGTGAATTCCATCAGGACCCATTGCTTTGTCCACCTTCAGTTTTAGGAGTTCTTGCAGAACCCTTTCTTCTGTGAAAGGACTGGGATCGACCCCCCTATCAAGAGTGCTTCTGTTAATTGGATTAGGCACTTCCCCCTCCTCTTTTGTGAATACTGAGCAGAAATATTCATTCAGTATTCCTGCTTTTTCACTGTCCCCCTCTGCCCACCCACCGTTTATTCTATTCAGCCTCACTATCCCTCCCTTTGTCTTTCTACGCTCGCTGATGTACCTATAAAAGGTTTTATCCCCCTTCTTAACTGAGTTGGCTATCTTTTCCTCAGTTTGGGCCTTTGCTATTCTGACTTCCCTCCTGCTTCTTTCTGCCTTAACTGGTACAGCTCTCTGTCCTGCTCCTTCTGTGTTTCCTATACTTCTGGAATGCTATCTTTTCTTCCTGACTTTCACAGCCACCTCTCTTGAGAACCATAGTGGCTTTTTCTTTCATTTTGATTTGTTTATTTGCTTCACACAAAGGCTTGTTGCCTCTGTGATGGCAGTTTTGATAATTCCCCATTGTTGCTCCACCACCTCCTTCTAGCCTGTTTGCTAGTGCTTTCTGAGGCACTCTCCCATCTTGCCAAAGTCAGCCCTTCTAAAGTCCAGTACCCTCACTTTTGTATGGCTTGACTCTGTAGCTGAGTTTAACGTGAACCACACTGTTTGATGGTCACTTGTCCTCAGATGGCAAACCACTTCTAGATCTGAGATCCTCTCACTGCCCCCATTTGAGAGTACAAGGTCTAAGATTGCTCCCTCATGAGTGGGTTCCGAAACTAGCTGTCTAATGCCTTCCACCTGTAGGGTGTCAAGAATGGCCCTGCTCTTGGATTTCGCTGCAGCAATGTGTCCAGTTAACATCTGGCATATTCAGGTCTCCCATCAACAGTATCTCCCTTTCTGCCATTCTAAGAACGCTTCCATCATATCCTTGTCCATTCCTTCCCCTGACATGGGGTCTGTACACAACCCCTGTGCAGATTGTGGTGCCCTTTCCAGTCTCCAGGTGACCCACAGTGCCTCCTCTCCTCCCTGTTTACTCTTTTGTTCAGTTGCTTTTATCCCTTCCTTTGCATAGAGAGCTACTCCTCCCCCTCTTCTCCCCTGCCTGTCTCTCCTGTAGATTATGTACCCTGGTATGTTAACATCCCAGTCATGGTTCTCTGTGTACCATGTTTCTGTGACTGCTACGATATCCAGGCATCCCTCTTCCATTAAGGCCACCAGCTCAGAGAGCTTGTTGCCCAGACTACGGGCATTGGTACTCATTACCCTCCATTTCCTGATGATAAAAGATAGCATTTAGAAAGTGTAAGGAAACACAGAAGGAGCAGGCTAGAGAACTGCACCAGTTAAAGCACAAGGAAGTGGGGAAGACAGTCAGAATACCAAAGGCCCAAACCAAGGAAAAGATAGCCGACTCAGTTAAGAAGGGGGGTAAAACCTTTTATAGGTACATTAGGGAGTGTAGAAAGACAAAGGGTGGGATAGTGAGGCTGAATAAAGGGGATGGTGGGTGGACAGAGAGGGACAGTGAAAAAGCAAGGATACTGAACAAATACTTCAGCTCAATATTCACAAAAGAAGAGAAGGGGGAGGTACCTAATCCAATCAATAGAAGCACTCTGGATAGGGGATCGATCCCAGTCCTTTCACAGAAGAAAGGGTTCTGAAAGAACTAAAACTGAAGATGGACAAAGCAATGGGGCCTGATGGGATTCACCCCAGATTTCTAAAAGAATTAAGGGGAGAACTAGTGACACCGCTGACTAGCCTTTTTAACAAATCATAGGAGGATGGTGTGGTACCTGAGGACTGGAGAAGGGTGGATGTGATTTCCCTTCACAAAAGTGGGAGAAAGACAGAGGCAGGAAACTACACACCTGTCAGTTTGACCTCAGTGGTAGGAAAAATGATGGAATCACTTCTGAAGAAAGAATTGTTGACTACCTAGAGGCCAGTGGGGTACAGGAGCCAAGGCAGCATGGATTCACAGCGGGAAGGTCATGTCAGACAAATCTAATCAATTTCTTTGACTGGGTGACCATAGTAGTAGACCTGGGAGGGGCTGTAGACATGGCCTACCTAGACTTTAGCGAGGCATTTGACACAGTACCACACAAAATATTACTAAACAAAGTAGCCAGCCTGGGAGTGGGTCCCAGGGTGATAGCCTGGGTAAAATATTGGCTGGACAACAGGACACAGAAAGTAATACTAAATGGAGTCCACTCTGAAGAAAGGGGGGTTACTAGTGGGGTACCACAGGGTTCAGTACTGGGACCAGTCCTTTTTAATGCCTTTATAGGTGACATTGCAGAGGGACTAGAAGGAAAAGTACGTCTCTTTGCAGATGACACAAAGATCTGCAACAGGGTTGATATACAAGGGGTGGAAAGGATGAGAAGGACTTGGCAAGGTTGGAGGAATGGTCAGAAGTATGGCAGCTTGGATTCAATGCAAAGAACTGCAAAGTAAAGTACCTGGGAAACAAAAACCCAGGGGAAGAGTACACAATGGGGGGGGGAGGTAGTAACAACAACAAAAATGGAAAAAGACCTGGGAGTAATCATATCAGATGGACTGAAAGGTTAGCAAGCAATGTGAGAAGGCAGTAGGGATGGCTGGGGGGATACTGGGATGTATAGGGACAGGCATCACCAGTAGAAAACAGGAAGTTGTTATTCCTCTGTACAGACAGTTGGTGAGACCCCATCTGGAGTATTGGGCCCAGTTCTGGAGACCCCATCTCTGCAAGGACATAGATAGGATGATAGTCCAGAGGAGGGCAACTAAAATGGTGCAGGGCCTGCACCAGAAGCCATATGAAGAGAGACTAAAGGAGCTTAATATGTATACCCTTGAGGAAAGGAGGGAGAGGGGGGACATGAAAGAAACTTTTAAGTACCTCAGTGGAATCAACAAAGTCCAAGAGGGTAGCATCTTTCACAAAAAGAGATGTGCAGAAACAAGGGGACACAATTTGAAGATAGAGGGGGGATGGCTCAGGGGTAATGTGAGGAAGTATTTTTTCACAGAGAGGGTGGTGTCCACATGGAACGGCCTTCCTGAGGAGGTTGTGGGGTCAAAAACAGTGGGAGAATTCAAGAATGCATGGGATAGACATAAAGCAATTCTTGTGGGGGGTAGGAAGAAATAGGCTGTTGGTTAACTAGGATCTGCAGCTTATCTAGTAAGTAGGGAAATGGGCAGACTAGGTGGGCCAAGCAATTCTTATCTGCTGTCATAGTCTATGTTTCTATGCTTCTATCACAGGCACCTCTAGACAGACACACACATCTGACTTCAACTCCAGTACTGACTGACTAACCCTCAAGGGTAGACTCTCCTACCACACTGGCTTATTTGCTAAAAAAAAATCAGTATGGGGCTCATGGCACCATCCTGCCAGCCTCTTCCCAACCTGGCCACTAAAACCCATGGTACCAGGAGTGGCACCAGAATCTCCTATCAGACCCTTTTTTCCACACCTCCCAAGCCAAATGACCCTTCAGGTACAGGGCTCCCAGCCTGCTTAATGCCATACCCCACCGACATTCTTGATACCCTTACCCTGGGCACCTTCAAACAGAAGCTCAAGGAACACCTCGTGGTGCTCAGTAGGTGTGACCAAGCCCACCTCTCCATCCTGGATTGCCTGAAAAGTTCTACTTCAATAGAATGTTCTTTATTTGGTTATGCCTCATCTTGCACAATTGTACAGACATAACTGTATTAGCCTCTGTCTAACGTTTCTGACAAGATCAGTTATTCAATTGATGGCTTTCAAATGTTTTTGTCTTATCCTGCACAAATGTAAAATAGTATATACAGTATGTAGTTGCCTGATTGTAATGGCTCTGCCGTAATGTTGATTTCACTAGTTCTATTTTATGTCTGCTACTGGGTTTTCTTCCCAAACTCTGTACTGCTGTGTACTGTCATGTCTTTTGTTTCTTGACATGGAACCTCTGTAAAAGAGTCTCTCAACTCAAAGGTTGTAATCCGAGACAATAAATAAATAATAAAAATTAAAAAAAGCACTTTTTTGCAACAAACAAATGCAAATGGCTTTAAACTGAAAAATGATAGCATGGTACTTTGAGCACAAAAGTTGTTCAGCACAAAAATACCTATCAAATGAATGGTGTTTCATTCATCGATACATTTTAGATTTTTTATAATCCACAAAAAATGGCAGGACATTCAATTTTTTTCACTTTTAATGAAGGTATGGCATAAATGAAATAAACTACTTCCCTACTGGAAATATTGTTAAAATATTTTGTTCTTGTGCCCTCCTCCAATTAACCAAACTGCAATTTGCTTTTTAAATAGCTCCCACTTACTGCCTCCCAAACAGGGGGAGGGGGTGCAAAACTGTTGTGCACTTAATGTTTCCATTTCTATTTTCTCCTCCTCTGTCAGTCTTACTGTGACAGGTTGAGCCACTGAGTCTTATATTCCCATTTTACGTTATCATGCAAAGTAATCTAGGGCACACTGCATTTCTCATGTAGCCACCCATTGACACTTCTTTTTCTTCCTTGCATTTAGTCAGTGCACATGAAAACTGCCTTTGCCATACTACCCAGTGCTACATCTTGCCCTGATGCCATTTCTTATTTTTTGGTATAATTTTGTGTCATTCAGCTGTGTGCCATTTAAGTTTAAATGTTTTCTCTTTTTCCAGTGAAAGATGCCAGGGGTCTGGTTCTCCTCAGACCAGCCACTTGCTTATTCTCCCACATCTTTAGCATGCACTTCAATAGCAGCATAGGTGCCTTTGGCCCCTGAGTGAAGGCATCCACACTTCTCAGGTGGTTACGGCACTCAGCTGTACCTTGTGCCTCAGAACCCACCTCACAACCCACCTGGGGCCTGTGATAATTTAGCATTACCACACACCCTGTTGTGTGTTATTGCTTACTTACAATTTATATTGTGATCCTATGGGAATTTTATATTGTACTTCCCAGATGGTTGAAGACACTCAGCTATGCCTTGTGCCTCACAACCCACCTGGGGCATGCAGCAATATAGGCTTGCTGCACACCCTAATATGCTGTACTGATCTCTTAAAATGTATAATGTAGCCAGCCTGGTGGTGCTGAGAGTTGAGGCACTGGATGCTACACCTCATGCTATGCTGGTGATCTGGGTTTGGGAATGAGCCAGGGTTGGGGGTTAGCTGGGAAGAGGAAGGATAGAAGTTGAACTGAGCAGCCACAAGGCAGCTGTCCTCTCCTGGGGGAGGGGTCTCACTGCTCCTGCCACATGGCTGCCCCCAGGTGGAGGCCCAAGGTTGTGCAGGTCAGAAGTGGCACAAGAATAAGTGGGTGCTGCAGGACTGAAGTGTGTGTGTGTGTGTGTGTGTGTGTGTGTGCCTCCACACGTGTATGTGCAGCCATAGCAAAGGGCAAGGAGAAAAAATGGACCTGGCAGACTCTATGATTATCCCAGGAGAAGGCTTGAACTAGATATGATCCCCCTGAGGAAAGGGGGAAGAGACGCTTGCCAGTTTCTCAGCAAAAATAGGGAAACAATCTAAAATAAAAAAAAAGTAAAATGTATTATTATTTAAATTATATCCTGCACTTCCCAGGTGGTTGAAGGCATCCCGCTGTGCCTCATGCCTTATAACCCACCTGGGGCATGCAGCAATTTATGCTTGCTGCTCACCCCCCATGTGTTATTGCTTACTTACAATTTACAATGTGATCCTACAGGAATCATACATCACACTTCCAAGGAACTTGAAGGCACTCGACTGCACCTCATGCCTCACAACCCACCTAGGCCATACAGCAATTTAGCATTGTCACACACTCTGCTGTGTGTAATTGCTTACTTACAATTTACAATGTGATCTTATGGGAATCATTTACCGTACCTCCCAGGTGGTCAAAGACATTCGGCTGTGCCTCATTCCTCACAACCCACCTTTGTAGTGCAGTAATTTAGCACTGTGGCACACCCTGCCATGTGTTATTACTTACATGCCCTACCTTTAAAAAAGTGAAAAAAAATTTCCAGACATATTTTGCTTTTTATAAAAAATCTAAAAGGTATCTATAAATGAAACACCACTCATTTGGTACATATTTTTGTGCTGAACAACTTTTGTGCTCAAAGTACAATACTATAATTTTTCAGTTTAAAGCTATTTGCATTTGTTTGTTGCAAAAAGTGAAAAATAATTGAACTTTCTGCTGTTTTTTGCTAATTATAAAAAAAACAAAAGGCACATATAAATGAAACACTACTGATTTTGTAGATATTTTTGTGCTGAACGTTTGTGCTCAAAGTACCATGCTGTCATTCTACAGTTTAAAGCTATTTGCATTTGTCTGTTGCAAAACATGAAAAATAATTGAATGTTCTGCTGCTTTTTATTTTACTAATTTTTAAAAAACCTAAATGGTATCTATAAATGAAACACCAATCATTTTGTAGATATTTTTGTGCTGAACAACTTTTTGTTCATAGTTCCATGCTATCATTTTTCATTTTAAAGCTATTTGCATTTGAATACAGTTAGCACAGCTAGAATACATCTGCACAGCTGGGCATCTCTCTCTTCAATGACATCATCAAGACAGCCATTTTAAGATTCTTAGAGCAGGATTTTTGAATCAGGAGAGTCTGTGTTTACAATTTTCAAATGCCATGAAACTGCATTTAACCTGCTTTAATAAATGCAGTTTCAGTATAAATGTAAAAAACAGTCTCTCATTTACAAGTCTATGAAGTCATTTTTTAAAAAACAAAATATGTAAAAAAGATGGTTTCGGTATCCTTCAAGCCAAATGGCTTGGTAGGCTGCAGCATATAGATCCATCTGGCACTTTTTGTAAGAGGACTTTAATCCTATTCTCACCTCTTGGGTTCACAAGGATCTGTTCCAATCCCATTGAAGACAGATGTCTAGGGTCCCTGTTGTACTGCAAAATGCTTGCTTTGGGGTGTTTAGGGGTACCAGCCCAAACATACTGGATATGCTGCTGAAACCTTTTTCCTAAAAGATGTACAGTATGTTCCTATCCATAGAAATCAGTGTGCAGCTGCAGACTGATACATAAGCAATAAAGGAAATATCACAGGTAACAAACTCTGGTCAGAGCCAATACAGTTGCAAAATGATGTTACTGATGGTGTTGAAAGGTGTGTAACAAAGAAATAGTACATGTGAAGGAAGAAAGTGTTTCTAAATGTCATCCTTTACTATACCGAGTGCTGCTAATGAGCTTGAGTACATTTTAAACATTTGTTATTACTAGATGCTCCTATAAAGAGCATGAGTGCATTTGAAACAGCCACTGAAGAGTGCAGTCAGATGGCTGGCTTATATGCCACAATAATTTTATTAGGGGTGCTACATTCATGTCAAAATCTGGTATCAAGACCAGCCCAGTGGCGTTAAAGCAATGGATGCCTTACTTTGCACCATACCGATAACCCGTGTTCAGAAACAAGCATGGGTACCGGAGATCATGGGGGGAAGGGCATGGAGCTGGATGGAGCCACCGAGAGTCAACTCTCCTCTCCAGTGAGGGAAGGTGGTATCCCTTGGCTCTTGACTACCTCGTGGTGGAGGCCTGGGGGCAGCACAGGCCAGAGGGAGTGCCAGGTGCTAGGCTGATGGGTGGGCAGAAGAGGCTGTCACTGGGGCTATAGTACTCATGCGTAACTCCAAGCACATGCATCTCTACTTCTGGGGCCCCAGGGTAATCAGGAGAATATGGAGGAAAAATGGATCCTCCAGACACAGGATGACACCCGACCCTCCACAGGCTCCACTCCTGGGCTGGGCATAGGGTAAGTCCCAATAATTCTGGGATGTCAGGGCTGGGGGGGGCCCAGTCAGGCTGAAGGGGGCAACTGGAAAGAATACAATAAATAGTCTCACCCCCCAAAAAAAAATCTGTTATCAGGGTATCAGAGTTCCTACATAGGTGTCCATGAACAGTGATAGGAAAATGGCACTGTTTTTTTTTTTTTTATAAAAGGGGTCTTATCATTGAGGCTGGGGAAATGGATGTGTAAGAAAACTGCATTGCCCATATTTAGGTGGAACGTTAATTTCAGATAGGAATATGGGGTAAGAGTCTGCTTATGCAGAACTGAGAGAGTAACAAGTGAACCACCACAGTGACAGTATGCAAGGTTCAACACTCAGTGTATCAGATCACCTCACAATTTGCTATTTCATCAATTTATCAATATTACATACGTGTACCACGTAACCTGCAGTTACTCCCGCCCACCTACAGTGTTGGGGACTGTGGCACCTATAAGGCAGGTGCCAAGGCTGTGTCCACATGGGGCAGGGTTACGCTCCATCCCTGTCAACTCTCCTCTACTCACACTGATCAGATCTTTGCAATTGCACATGGCACTCCTGCTGGGTGCCACCTCAGCACCCTGACATTGCCACCATATCCCTGTCACCCTCAGAACACCCCATGCTCCCTCTGCCCCAGGCCCCCTCCTGGCCAGCATATTCACCCCCTTGCCTTCACTGCCCCTCTAGGGTTGCACTGGGTGAGAGGATTGACTGATCCCTCTGTCAAAACCCACAGGTGCTCCAAATGTGTGGCACAACCTTGTGGCTGTGGCAAATCTTGGGTCTTTGGCTCAGGGACCCCCCTGTTTTATAAAATAGGGCACAGGGTCCCTGATACACCAGGAGTTTGCTGCAGCCATAGATTGGTGCAAATTACATCGCTCTAAGGGGCGATTAAAAATTGAGCCCATTGTGTGCTAAGCATATTTTAAAGGGGGAAATTTTGGCCCATAACGGAAAATGCACAGCATTGAGTCTCTGACCTGTAGACATTTGGGGCCAGATATTCAATAGGGTTGTGCCTGCACAAGTCCGAACTTGCTCCATTCTGCGATATTCAGCAGGAGGCAGTTGCACCACAGAAAACATGCGGAGCAACAGCGCAATGCAAATGAATGCATGCTGAACTGGAGGGGGAGGAACCATGCATAAACTGCACAGCCCGATATTCAGCCGGGCTGTGCAGAGTTGTGCAGGCGCAACCCCCAACCTGCGCCTGCGCAACTTTGAAACCAAAAAGGTTCAAGTCGAGGGTACACCCACAGGTGAGCTGCTGCATTGGGGCACAACCCCACAGCAGCTGCCACCCGTCTTTTGGCCCCAACCACTCCTGTGCCCTCCCTGCAGCCCGATTGCGGGCAAAGAGTGTAAATCCCACCACCACCCCACCTGGCCCAATCGCGGCATAGCTATCCCCCACCAGCCCGATCGCGGGCAGCATGTCTCCCCAACACATCCCTGGTGGTCCAGTGGACCAATAATCCTGATCACGGGATGTACACTAAACACCCTCGACTAGGTTCTCAGTGGATCGATATGTCTGATCGCGAATGGAACACAACATTACCGGGAACAGTTCTGCGTGCCCAGGCTTCACCTCACTTGCCCCACGCGAGCCACCACCCCGCCTTGGCAGCCGGTCTGTCTCTCTCGCCGCCTCGCCACCTGCCGACTGATTGCCCAGCAGGGCTGCATGCCGATTGTGCAGAGCAAGAGCCACGGGCATGCAGCCCTACCAGGCAGTCAGTCAGCGGGTGGCGGGCGGCAGACGGTGGATGCTGCCACCCGCCGCCGCCGGAGGGCGGGTGGTGGGGCGTGGGTGGGGTGGTGGGGGACAGGCACCAGGGCTATGTTCTGGGGGTGTGTTTACATTACATCCCGCGATTGGGATTATCGGTCCACTGGACCACCAGGGATGTGTGGGAGAGATACATTGCTGCCCACGATCGGGCTGGTGGGGGATTAAGCTATGCCCACGATCAGGCTGGTGGGGGGTGATGCGTTTGCCCGCGATTGGGCCAGTGGGGGTGGTGGTGGGATTTTACACTCTTCTGCCCGCGATCGGCTGCAGGGGGCATCAGTCCCGATGGCTGTTGCCGGCAGGCGCCATGGGATCGGGCGCACCTGCATAAAAGACGGCATGCAATGGGGCCATAATCAGATGCAAATGGCCCCCGCGCTCAGATGAATTATGGCTCCATTTGCATGTCACCTTTTGAATATCAGGATTTTGCACATGGCGCAATGGTACTTCGCGCACCGCCAGAGTTGAATGCTCCACTCTGTCCACTTGCAGTGGCACAAGTTCCACTCGTCATGCACAGTGGCTGTGGCCGGGGGATGATATTCAAAGGAGTTGCTCAAAGGCGCAACTCCTTTGAATATCGCTCTGGCCACACCCCTGCGCAACTATTTTGTGCAGCGCAAGGGCTTGCTCCACAAAATAGCGCAGTTTGAATATCTGGCCCACGGTATACTGTGGTACCACAGAAAAAGCATATAGTTTCTGAAACTGTACAAAATATTAGTTTTAATCTTGAGTAACATTGCCAGCTACTCAAATATGTGCCACCCATATATCTCTTCTACATTTGGTAGGGCTATGAAAAATAATAAACATTTGCATAATAATATTAATAATAATAGTAATCTTTATTTGTTTCAAGTGCAATTCAAAAAATACCAAAGCACTTTTACAAAACACATAAAACTAAATAATTAAAACCAGTCCACAGATTAATGATTAAATTCTCACATTTTAGTAACCAAATATGTAAAATAGGATGCAAGTACAAGACCACCCCATTTTTGGATTCTAAACACAGAACTGGTTGTAATGGTACCAAAATAATGTTCCTTAAGCACAGATTCTACTAGAAATAAGCCAAAAAAAAAGGTTGTTAAGTGTATTTTAAAGAGACACTGCCAGCTGTACACTAACATTTTTGTCCCATTATGACAAAAGTGCCTACACTCCCTGCAACCTTCTTAACTGCCCTAAAATGTAATACAGTACCCGCTAGGGGTGTTCAAAAATGAAATATTTTGTTTCCTTGTTCATGCAATTTAAAATTATGGCAGACTGCTCTTATCTGTGGACTCCTGATGTTGACGCATGCTTACAGGGACACTGTCAGCTTCAGGGCTGCTAAACTCATGCACGCACAAGCAGTTAATTTAGCTTGCTGTATGAGATTTTTTGTTTTATTTCTATAATGCCTATAGTCCCCTGAACATAGCAAAATATATTACAAATTAACATGAGTGCTCAAACATACAGAAATGCGGGGCTGAAATCTGAAGCCGTGATTCTGGGCATGCACATTATTATCAGTTTGTCCTGACCATGAACCGTAACAGCTACTGTAGATTAATCACGAGTTGTAGTTAGGAGGTAAACATCTATTTTATCTGTGGATTTTACAGCCAGCAGTTTACCACACTAGAGAGCACTGGTCTTTCCAAGATTTTGCTTTCTGGCTGCCAGCTCTTTGGGAAATCCCTGCCTGTTGGACCTGATAGTGCCACAAGCTACTGTATCAAACTGATAACAGGACAGTAAAGTAGATAGGAAATTACTTTTACATCGTTAACTGCCCTTCCATTTTCCTTTCCATGCCAGTTATGTATTCTAATATGCTTTTATGGTTTTTTGATAAATAATATAGCTTTGGGGTGCCCCAGATGTACATTGAGTTCCACTCTCCTCACCAGCTAGTGCTCTTGATTTGCATATTTCTAAGACATTCTATGATATCAGAAACTCCCATTCCATGCTGTTCATCTGAATGGCCTGAAAAGGTTGTTTGTGATGTCATAGAATGTTCAGGCATTATGAAAAGAGGGAGCAGCAACTGCTGATGGGAGAGAGAGATTCAGGGTCCTTAAAAAGGCAACAAAAGTATATTAATTTAACAAAAAGAAAAAATTACTCACCTAGTAATGTTGTTTCTTCTAATGGAGTCTTGCTATATTATGACATATGCAGTATAACCCCAGGTTAGAACTGCTCTGGAGGTGAAAGAGTTAACTTCCATGCAGGGCATGGAATCTTGAGCGCGAGCTCGGTTGAACACTCTGTCTGTTGAAGCTCAAACTTAAACTGTCAGATCTTTACGAGCAAAAAACTCACTAAGGTTCTGTGTGGAAGCCGTAAACCTACACTAGCCACTGGTGACTAAGTACAAAAACACCTTTTTGTTCTTGATCCCAAAACAAAGACTCAAGTCGGGGAATTCAAGAAGGGAAAATTTTAGCATAACACCTAAGCATCCTAGAAGGGTGAATTAAAGTGGGCATCAAAGAAGTGCCAACATTGCACTGCCCGCCCACATCCCAAAAACAGAGGTTCTGAGAGGGGCAGGCTGGAGGGAGGTCATAATATAGCAAGACTCCATTAGAAGAAACAACATTACTAGGTGAGTAATTTTTTCTTCAAACAACATGAAGTCTTGCTATATTATGACATATGCAGACTACACAGCAGTACCTCCATGTAGGAGGGACAGAACCTACTTGGGAAATAGGCTCTGAAGCACAGCTGTGCCAAATCGAGCATCACTCCTAGCTTGGATATCCAAGGAGTAATGCTTAGTAAAAGTGTGAACTGTTTTCCAGGTAGCTGCTTGACATATCTCTAGATAGAATGTCCCTGGCAGCAGCCAGAAACGAGCTGTACCTCTGGTGGAGTGAGCCCTCAGGCCTGAGGGAGGAACCTCACCCAGTTTTTCGTAACAGAATTGGATACAAGAGACAATCCACCTGGCAATGGATCTTTTAGTGGCAGGTTTCTTTACCAACCTCACCATAAGTGAGGAACAATTGAGGGATTCAACCTGTGACCCTTGGTACGCTCTATATAGTAACTAAGGGCTCTTTTGACATCTAAACTGTGCAATCTCCTCTCACCAGAGGAGGAATGGTCAGTGAAGTACACAGGAAGAGACATGGATTGATTAAGGTGAAAGTCTGAAACCACCTTAGGCAAAACTTCCTGTTAGTCCTGAGGACTACCTTATCTCTATGAAAGGAGATAAAATCAGGCTCCACTGACAAAGCTTGTAGCTTACTTATGCACCTGGCAGAGGTGATGGCTACCAGGAAACACAGTTTTCAAGTCAAATACTTCAGCTCTGCTGAAGACAATGGCTCAAAAGGGGTTGTATAAGCTGAGCTGATGCAAATATTAAGATCCCAGGCAGGGGCAGGATCCCTGAATGGGGATTGTGTGAAGCAGCCCTTTAAAAACTTGGAGAACACAGGTGAGCTGAAAAGAAGAGGGTTTACCTGCTGACAAGAAGACAGACACAGCTGCCAAGTGCACTTTAGGTAGCAGGTCTCAGACCCAAGAATTCAAATGCACCAAATAATCCAGGATCGTGGGCACACCAGCAGATTCTGGGGAAATATGTTTACCAGCACACCATATGGAAAATCTTTTCCATTTTGAATTATAGGTAGCCCTGGTGGAAGGCTTTCTAGAGGCCTTCAAGATATCCAATACACCTTGAGAAGGTGTAGGTCAGCAAACTCTAACTCTTCAAGAGCCAAGCCTTGAGATTGAGAGATTTGAGGTTTGGATACCAAACTCTCCCCTGGGCACAGGTTAACAGGTTGTGATTCCTGGGAAGGCATAGGGGAGGGTGGACTGCTAAGGACATGAGGAGTGGGTACCAGGGCTGCCTGGCCCAATCTGGAGCAATCAGGATCATCTTGCAGGATTGAGATCTGATTCTGACTAGCACTTTGAAAAGAAGGGGAAGGGGGAAAAGCATAGAGAAACTTCCTTCCCAACTGAGAAGGAAGGCATCCAGAGGACTAGAGCCCAACACTGAGGGTCTGCAGCAAAAAGGGGAAGTTGGTGATTCTGGGGCTACAAAGAGATCTATTTCGGAGTGCCCCATCTGGCAAATATTACCTCCAATACTGGGGGATCCAGTGCCCATTCGTGATGGCCCTGGGAAATCCTGCTGAGAGCATCCGCTAGGACATGTCCTTGCCTGGGAGGTGAACTGCCGTAAGGGAGACGTTCAGAGAATAAGCCAGAGATCACAACTTCATTGCTTCTGTGCACAAGGCCGTAGACCGAGTGCCCCTTGCTGTTGATGTACCACATTGTAGTGGTATTGTCTGTTCTGACCTGAACCACCTTGTTCTGGACAGATGTGAAAAACCTGGAGTGCTAGAAAAACTGCTCTGAGCTCCAGCAAATTGATGTGGAGCAGAGATTCCTGAGGGGACCACAGACCTTGGGTGGAAAGGTTGCCCATGTGAGCTCCCACCCCAAGAGGGATGCATCTGTAGTAAGGGTCAAGGAATGAGACTGGGGAATGAAGGGAACCCCCTGTCTCAGATTGTTCTGATCCTGCCACCACTGAAGGGCCTGGATCAGGGTTCGAGTCACTGGAATCAATTTGGTTAGGGAATCCGTCTTTTGAGACCAAAAGGCTCTCAAATGGAACTGAATGTCCCTCATCTGAAATCTTGCTCCCTGCACTACTGCTGTAGAAGCAGCCATGTGCCCAGGAGCTGTAGAAAATGCCTTGCTGGTTGAGAGACCTGCAGGGTGAAAGAGGAGGCCAGAGACACCAGGGTCCTTGATCTCTCCAGAGGAAGGAAGGCTCTGGCTTCTTTTCTGTTCAGTTCTGCGCCTATAAAGGTGAGAAGCTGGACAGGCTCCAGAACTGACTTTGGAAGACTGAGAAGGAAACCTAGAGATGTAAGCAGCTGCTGGGTTACTTGTAAATGTAGTTTGACTCTGTTCTGAGACTGGCCTACAATGAGCCAGTCATCCAGATAAGGAAAGATGGCAATCTTTGCCTTCTTAAATGAGCAACTGCTACTGCCAGGCATTTTGTGAACACCCTTGGAGCCGAGAGAGGCCGAAGGGCATTGCTCTGAACTGGTAATGGCCTGAGGGCAGTTCAAATCTGAGGTACTTTTGATGGGAGCTCTGATGAGAACATGGAAGTAGGCATCCTTGAGGTCCAGGGAGGCTAGCCAGTCCCTGGCCTTAGAGAATAAAATAATTCCCAGGGTCACCATTTTGAACTTTGGTTTTAAAAGGTGCTTGTTTAGATACCCGAGATCCAGAATGGGCCGCCATTCTCCTGTCTTTTTTGGGGTAAGGAAGTACCTGGAGTACAACCCTTTGCCCTGGCATATGGGTAGAACCCTTTCCATGGCTCTAAGAGCCAGGAGGGAAGAAACTTCCGCTTCCAGGGCAAGTGCCTCTGATGAGTTTGCAGGTGGAAAAGATCTGGCTCTCATCTTCGGAAATTTTTTGAAGCTGAGAACCAGTCCCTGGCTTACTACTTCCAGGACCCACTTGTCTGATGTTAAAGACTTCCAGTCCTGGACAAAGTAAGCCAGCCTGCCCCCTACTGGTAGTGGAGAATCGGCCCTGGCTACCCCATCAGGGAGCCTGTTTTGCAGGGGTTTTGGGTTGAGGGGTAGAAGCAGGCTTACTAGAGCCCCTTCTGCCCCTTCCTCTAAAGAACCCCATCTGGGCATAAGCAGAAGAGGAGGCCTGGGCTTGGTAAAACGGCCTATGAAAAGGCCTGCCCCTGTCCCTGACATGCTGCCTCTGAGGAGTGACTTGCCTTTCTTTGGCCTGTGCACTCCTATAGGTGGTCCTATACTCATCCATTTTCTTCATATAATTCTCTGTCTGCTCCCCAAACAGAGAATTTCCCACAACAGGAAAATCCATAGCCTTAGACTGGGTATCCTGTGACAGGGCAGTACATCTGAGCCAGGCCATTCTGCGAAAGAGACACAGATGTAGCCATAACTCTAGATGAAACATCATTAGAGTCTACAGCAGCATGAAGTTGCACCTTGGATGCCTCAATACCATCCGCAGCCACCTGCTCCAGCTCCCTGGCAAGCTGTTCAGGGCCTGTTTTGCTAGGACAAGACAGTATCCCACCTGGATTTCTGGTACCTAGCTACGTAAGCCATATAATTTGCCTGTCTGAGTCCCAAAGATGCTGCCATGTACTGCTTTTTGCCATGGCATCCATCCTCCTGGAATCCCTTTTCAGGAGGGTGAGAAACTAGAGGAATATTAGCCTTGTCACAGGCTCCAGCCTGCACTACCCCACATGGCTGCACTGCTGGATAGCAACTCCATATCAGAGCCTGATAAAGCATACCTCTTGTCCATCCTTTTATCCACAGGGAGGATAGAATGAGGAGTTTTCAGAATTTTACTGTCTGTTTCCTAAAAGATTTATGCAAGGAATAGACAGTCTCCTAGACTCTGGAATATTCATCATTTCCACAAAATCAGGCTCTTCTTGATCATCAACAGCTTCCTCCACAGGGAGTTGCAAAGTGTCAGCAACTTTCTTGTAAAACAAAAAATGAGAAGGTGGACTCAGATAGCCTGGGAGGGGATTCTCCTGAGGGTCTGTCTGGAGAGATGTCCGGTTCAATGGGCACATCCAGACTGTCAAAATCACACTCACTCTCCTCTTAACCCTCCTCCCCTTCCCCTGGTTCAAAAAAATCTTCAAAATCATAATCTTGAACCGAGGGAACCGACCAAACTGGGCGCTTGCCCAATGGTGCCGGTTCAGACGGAACTGGGGAAAGAGACTGGACAATTTGAATAGTTTTGGCTATTTCCTCAGCGGTTGGAGAAAGAACTTTTGGCCCCAAACTAGCTGACCTTCTAGCCCTTTTAGTTGGAACCGGCTCCTCAGAGCTGGCTCTTCGTTTGCCCGAGGAAGCATAGCCCTGGTCAGAGGGCACTCCCTCAGGTTCGGTTGGAACCGAACCGGGCTGGCCATCCGGGTCAGCTGACTTTTTGGCCTCCCTTTCCCTGAGCCTACCAACTCTTTTTTCCACGGTGGCAGCAGAAAAATTGCTACAAATCTGGCAGTCTGCATTGAGGTGGTCAAACCCCAGACAATATACACATATGGTGTGTGGGTCAGCCTTGGCAAAGGCTTCCCCACAGAGGCCACAGTGCTGAAACCCAGTGGGTCTGGTTTTTCTTTTGGGTTTCTCAGACATAGTGCCAGCCTAACCAAAACTTGCCCGTTAACGGCAATCCACCAAGCAAGACTCTCTTATCGGTTCCCAACCGTGTCACGGGTCGTGGAAAAAAACGTAATAAAATCCGTTTTTTTTAGAACCGATAAGAACCGGGAACCGCACTCTAAAGGGCTAGAAAGTAATTTTAAAGCCCCTCTGATCGGTTCAAACCGAACCGAAAAAGATGTTTATAAGTTCCACACAGAAGAAATAATAAATAAGCCTATCTATTACTTACAATACCACAGACAGAGCTTGAACCGACGATTGCGGTAAAATTTCGGTAAAATAAACCGAGAATTACACTTTAAAACCGACAAACAAACCGAGCAGCAGGAGGAATCTCCGGAGCGACTGTTCAGTGAGGCGGAGTAAAGAATCTGACAGTTTAAGTTTGAGCTTCAACAGACAGAGTGTTCAACCGAGCTCGCGCTCAAGATTCCATGCCCTGCATGGAAGTTAACTCTTTCACCTCCGGAGCAGTTCTAACCTGGGGTTATACTGCATATGTCATAATATAGCAAGACTTCATGTTGTTTGAAAGGTATAAAGCCTATCAGAATACTGAGTAGCCAATAAAAGAACAACTAGAGGGCTTTTAGAAGTGTAAAAATGGTTTCCTATCACATTTAAAGAGAGGAATTCCAGTGCAGACTTTATCTAGGTAGAGGTTGCAGACAGAGCTCAGCAAGGTAAGAATTAGGTTCCACACAATTTTCTCATTTGTGTTCAGATATGGGATGGGGCAGCCTGGAACATACGAACATATGAAAATGTGAGCAGAAACAGGCCATTTTGGTCTATCTTATCTGCTCGCGTGTGCAGCTCTCAGATGAATTTACTGGAGCTGCCCCCCTCTCCCTTTTCCACATGGAGACTTCCTCCCTCCCCCTCTCACCCCTGTTATTACTCTCCCTTTTACTCTTTCCCAGCCCCTTTTAAAGATGTCCACTGTTTTTGATGATACCAACTCCTCCAGCAGTTCATTCTACTTTGACACCACTCTTTATGTTAAAAAGGGCCTTCTATTTTCCTTTTTTAATCCTCCCCCCACTAATTTTAGACTGTGCCTCCTACTGGACCCATTCCCCTGAGATTGAAAATACCATCCGTTCTAAGCTTGTTCATACCTTTAAGGTACCTGAAGGTTTCGATCATGTCCCCCATCTCTCTTTTCTGTCCTCCAGGGAATACATATTGAGCTCTTGCAGCCTCTCCTCACAGGGTTTGTCCCACAGGCCTTGGATCATCTTAGTTGCTCTACGCTGCACCCCCTTCAGTAATTTGATGTCCTTTTTAAAATATGGGCACCAGAACTGTACACAGTACTCCAAGTGCAGTCTCACCAAGGACCTGTACAACTGCAGAATGA
Organism: Neoceratodus forsteri; assembly: GCA_016271365.2. NCBI lineage: Eukaryota > Metazoa > Chordata > Ceratodontiformes > Ceratodontidae > Neoceratodus > Neoceratodus forsteri. The sequence goes on from CM057459.1 coordinate 1,093,506,947, forward strand.
CTTCCTCTTTTCTGGAAGTGATTCCTCTGGCGATGCACCCCAGCATCCTGGTGGCTTTGGCTGCTGCTTTATGGCAATGAAGTGAGTACCTCAGGTCCCTTGCAATGATTACCCCTAGGTCCTTTTCCTCCTCAGAATTGGACCCCTGTACCCTTCCCAATCAGCAACTGGACCCTGGGTTCTTAGCACCCAGGTACATGACCTTGCACTTCTTGGTATTGAACCCCAGCTGCCAGGTACCTGACCACTTTTCAAGCCTTGTCGGGTCCTCCTTGAGCTCCTGTCTCCCCTCCTCTGTGTTCACTCTCCCACAGAGCTTAGTGTCATCTGTGAATAGGCAGATTTTACCTTTGATCCCATCCATTATGTTGCCAATAAAGATATTAAACAACACTGGTCCAAGCACTGAGCCCTGTAAGACCCCACTGGTTACAGGCCTAGGCTTCAAGAGTTCCACCTCTATTAACACCCTCTGGTTTCTGCCTTGTGGCCAGCTCTTGATTCACCTACCAGCTTCTCCCCAACTCCCAGGTCCTGCAGGTTACTGAGAAGTCTCCTATGTGGCATAGAGTCGAAGGCCATGCTGTACAGGACATCAACCACCTGTCTCCTGTCCACAGACCCTGTGACCCAATCAAAAAAGTCTATCAGATTGATCTGGCAAGATCTCCCAAAGACAAACCCATGTTGCCTTTCATCCTGGAGACCATTACTTACTTACTTAATTACTTACTATTTGCAAGCAGAAACAGGCCACATGGTCTATCAAGTCTGCTCAAGTGTGCAGCTAGCACCCCACTTGCAGCTGCCCCTCCCCCCTTGACCCCCCTACACAGATGAGTGCCAACTGACCTTGAACCAGATTAAGTTGTTGGTGGTATTTCCAGTGAATGGGGGAAATATGGCCAGGACACCGTGGAAATCCCCCTACTCTCCTGCAGGAGGAACCTCTGGTCAGTTCCCAAGATGGCTGCTGCCTTGGAGGAGAGGATAGACACATTGGGAGCAGGGGAGCTAGCCTCCTCTCCTGCTCTAGTTATTGCTGAGGCTATGGAGAATGCTATAGCTGTTGCGGACTTTCAAGAAGATGTTAATACTTTGACAAAAAAGAAAATGACTGACATTGCTTTAATGGAAAATGAGAGCACAGAAATTGTGGAGACTGACTCAGTTTGTGTATCTGACATAACCGAAGACCATATTTTTGAGCAGATACAGGCATTGGAGATTTGCTATATGCAGAGAAGGAAGGATCTACAGTAGCAACTGAATGCTATTTCATCAGAGTGCCCGAGGTCTGGTTTACCTAGTGCTGCAATTTCTTCACGGTCCCTAGCTACTGAAGTGCTGACAAACAGCAGGGAAAATACCCAGCTGCCACGGGCTATCTTGAACGCCTGTCAAACAGACTTGCAACATGTAGTGGGACAGTGCAGTGAAAACTCCTCAGATTAGTGGCAAAAATGCACAGTGGTGAATTTTCTGCCTCTGGGTTTTTAGCGGGAGACACTCGGAATGGCAATTCAGGCTGAAAGTGGCTTGGTCTAAAGCGTCCCTCGCTTACAAGCGCGAATGTTTCTATGGCCCAAGTAGTGAATGGCAATGAACTACCTGACTGTTCTGGCGGTGTCAGTGTTAATAAAGACATTATAGAAGGACAGCTTACAGTTAATATTGCTCGCATTAATGACCAGGCTGCATCTGTCATTTTGTACCAAGGCATTGATGTAGGGGGAAGTAACTGGTTCTCAGAACATGATCTTGAAGGGGCTGGATGGGTACAAGGCCCAGATGGAACTTGGGTCCCCAATTTAACTGACCTCATAGTGAAACAATATCAAAAAGACACACAGAATGGGGATGGGATGCAAACAAGCACTCAGTCTGAAATGACCAATAGAAAAGATGTTTTAGTTGATACTGAACACATAGACACTAGAAATATGCCATCTGGTTTGGACATTGAACAGCACACTTTGACAGTGCCACAGGGGGAAGGCCCTTTTGTTAGACCTTCTACCTCAGCAACGTCCCCGCAACAGATGGGCCCATCTCCTGATATTTTAAGAGACCCGAACAAAAGAGCTTGGCTTGAACCTATGTTTCATCTGTCAGATTTATTTCAAAATAAAGGGGAACCTGCACCCAGATGAAATGCTGTGTGTCTGATATACAAAGGAGATCTCGAAGACCCACTGGATAAACTATTTATAACTAGGACTTTGCTTAAGAATTCAATGACATTTATTTCCACAGAGATTTTTACTCTTATACATGTTAGAAACTCTAATTTTGACATTAGTTTTAAAACTGTTTCTGGGCTGGATCGGTTTTGGTCCCAATATCAGAATCTTAAAAATTCTCCTTTATGGGTTCCATTTTTTGCAGTACCATTAACAAAGCCTTTAGTTAAAACCATTACAATTTTAATTCGTAATAAAGGGGTTAATGTTGAAGACATTCTCTTTTGGCTTCGGCAGAGATGTGAGATACTAGATAGACCCATCCCTATTCTTTTTTTTTTTTTAAACTTTGTTTTATTAAAATTTTCAGTCTTCATACATGAAAATACAGAGACATTCTTTTCGTACAGAATGATCCAGGATACGTGTTTCCGGATAGCTGAGAATTCAGTATAGGTACAGCTCACAAATAGAGAGACACTCTCACTTAGATATATCCAGATCTGAAAAAAGAATGAGGTAAGTTACACCATCCTTGCAGAAGCTGGAGAAACGGTTGGGGAAATCCCCCAAAACAATATATGTTCACTGATGTAATTAGTTCTGGCATTGCATTCACAATCTAAAATAGATCCACCCCAAGTACCCCATATACCATGTCCGGAGGGGTAGACTTGTTGAAAGAACAACTTATAAAACACTCTGTGTGACCACAGCATATGCAATAGTACACTTGTTATCAAACACAATGAATATTTAATATTAGCCAGAAATGTAAGAGTCTTACAGCAAAGGAAAGCAGGTCAATTTAAGTATGAGGAGTTTGAGACCTGCTCACAGGATATACTGAAAAAAGATTATGCTCTCCTCCTACTGCAAAACATGAATAATTTCACTAGCCAGCAGAACAGACATTTAAGATTCATATTGTCATCATATGAAATGTCTGTAAGCTCTGGATATCTTCAAGTTCTTAAACTAACAGTACTTCAACATAGGCCTTGAAAGTTAAACAGGTACATCCAGACACTTCGTCATCTGAGGCCTGTACCTCCCTGGGAGATAAAATCTCTAAGAAATGGGAAACTGCTTCAGCTTCTGTGAAAGCATAGGGTTTACCTTTATAGGAGAAACGGAGGCTTGCAGGGAAAAACAGATTAGCTGAAATTCCATGTTCACCCAGCTGTTATTTCAGCTGGAGGAGAGCTTTTCTTCTGCTTTGGGTGCACGATGCCACATCCGGAAAAATTGAGATTTTCTGTCCCCCGAACTGCAGCTCTCTCATGTCCCTGGCAGCTGCCAACACTGTTAGGCATTTTTCTAGGGAATCCAGTGTTACGAGCACAGTAGATGACTGCGCCACCCCATCTACAGATCTCTGACGTAGTGGGAGTCAAAAAAATTAATTTAATATGCATTGACTCTCCGGACAGGCCCAATACAGTAGTGAGTATTGATTCCATAGCTGATTTTAAGTCTCTAGGAGTTACCAAGGAGGGAAACCCCACCATTCGTATATTAGCCGCCCTGAGCTGATTTTCAAGGGTTTCCACTTTATTCACAAGGAATTTGGAGTCATTGGCCTGGGCTGCATCGTAGTGCTCCTGACGGCTGTTAAGATCTGCTGTAGCCTTGGAATTCTCCTCTAGTCCTGCCTCAAGCTTCAAAACCTGTTGATCCATAGCGGACAGGGAGTCATTTGTTTGATTAACTTTCTCCTCAGTTTTTTTGTAGAATAGAAAAAATCTTGTCTGTGTTTGGGTCCTTTGGCATTGGAGTAAATGCGACCGCCTGAGGGCCTGATTTCAGGAGCATATATTCATCCACAGATTTAGAGTGGGAAGCTGCGTACTTGTTGGCTTTTTTTGGTCCCATTATATACTGATCTGCTACCTGGTCACAAAAGAAGATGATTATACCATAGGATGATCTAATATTAGTGGTTTTTAGATGAAATAACCCGTGCTTCATGAGAGCTGATCTGAGGCACATCCATTCAGCTTGCTGGCTAGCTCCCCACACTGATCCCTATTCTTAATAGTGAGCAGATTTGGAACAGGAGGTGAAGGGTTAAAGTAAAACTGTATAACACCAATAATGGACCTGTTCACTTACCAAACAGTTTTTTTCATGGCAAGGATAGGGGCACATTGTTTTATGCAGGACAGCCTAAAGCTTGTTTCAAATGTGGAGCCCGCACTCATCTCAGTACTGCATGTGACACTCTGAAGTGTAATCATTGCTTTGAATATGGACATGTGCCAGCAAATTGTCTTAATCTATTTAAGTGTAACTTGTGTGAGAAAACAGGCCAGCATATGGGAAGTGTCCTTGGGCTTCCCATAATCATGAGGACTGTCCCTCTCATATAGGTCTCATAGATAAGGCACAGGCACAGCAGGCTAGAAAGATTGTGGAATAGATAGAACAACATCCTACTAGGGGAAGCATGGACACTGTGGTACACACATCTGCTCCTGGACATACCCCTTCAGTAACAGTATCATTGGACACCCCAGCAATAAACAGGGCTACTGAAGAACATATTGTAGACATGGAGAATAGCTCTGAAAGTCAGGACATTGTGCTTTAAGTTCATAGTACTTGCATGGATGGATCTGACGTTATGACCCCCCTCCCCCTAAGGCTGCTTCTCCCTTCACTATTGTCAGTTCCAGGAAGAGAACTAGACAGAATAAATTGCCTTCTATAACTTCTAGATTAGGAAATAAAGGGTCAGATGAAGAGAAAAGAAAAAGAAAGAAGGAGCTGAGGTATTGTGGAAAACAGGAAATACATTTGCTGGCCTTCCCCAGGATGAACAGTGGGGGGACACAGATGAGGATGATTCAGGTTGTTCATCCATTGCATCTTCCACTTCAGATATCACGTCTGACCCGGGGGGGGGGGGGGTCTGATTCAATAGCTAAATAGACTAGGTGCAGAAGACTATCCCAAACCTCTTGAGTTAGGTGTTTTTGGCTGCTCCTTTTTTTTCTCCTTGCTTAAATGTCCTCCTTATCAATTTTTTCTTTAAATGTTGATAGTATTAAGACTCAGTGGAAGAAGCTGGTAGTTATGCAGTCTTTAGAGAGGGTTAGAGGGGATATATTTTGTTTGTAGGATACTCACCTAAAATCTAATTTTTGAATTAAAACAGACTGCCTTTCTTTGGAACAGGGGGCCTCTTTTTTGGTCTGTTGGACTAGATCCTTGTGATGGGTGGAGCTGCGATTTTATTTACTAACCCACAGCTCAAACTATCTAGATTAGTGGATGTTTTTCCTGGGAGGGCTTTAATGCTTGATATTAATTTTTTTCAAGAGCACATCTGTTTAATTACAATATATGCACCTCAGTCGAAGGCTCAGAGGGTTTCTCTTTTTATGGAACTATAGCCATATCTGCATACTTATCAGATAGTAATATGGGCTGGGGACTTTAACTGTGGGTTACATCATTCAGACAGTGGGTTACAGACTAAAAAAATGTTTTGTGATTCCACTACCCTAAAAAACATAGACACAGTGGGTCTTAATGATTCCTATACAGCACTTCACCCTGCAGGAGAGAACACATATTTTCGGAGAAGTCTCTCAACTAGATTAGTTTTCTCTTTCTGACATGTAGTATGCATATTTTAGATGACAAAGTGGAAGCTTGGGAGGTCATGGATTACCAATCCCTTACAACCACTATCTCATGGGAGCAGGTACCCAGAAGTAAGAAGAGTGTGTGGAGATTGAATGCATCAGTGCTATCTCAGGAAGCAGTTCTAAGGATTGGAGACAAAATTGGCAAGTGAGGTTATCTGTAGTGGGATTTTATGAAGATTTGGCTACTTAGTGGGATGATTCTAAGCAATCCTGGAAATGACTGTTCCAGAATATTGCTTATGAATCTTCTAATTCTGACTGTTTAAAGATCAACTGCAGCTATATTAAAATCATATTACAAATGTTACTCCTTTTCCCTAACACATTAGTTCTCACACTTTGTGATAGTGAGCCTCCCCCAAGCCATAAAAAAGATTTCGAGCCTCCCTCAAATTTGGAAAAAAATCTTGGGCCTCCCCACAGGAAAAAAAAATCTACTTTGCACAGTACACCAGGAATAAAGTGAAACTAATAAAGTTGACTGAGTATATTCTCTTTTTATTCAACTTATTGCTCTCCACCCCTAACCCAGCACCCCAGGTTATACTTGTCACTCCTGTTTTCTGACTCTTGGGTCCTTGTTACTCTGTCTGGAACAACCAACCTAGCCAATTCATCTCTCCCTCTCTTACCCTGTTGTTAAGCAACTTCCTGTACCCTTACCTCAGGTCACACCTGAAAACATGAATCGGATCTCTGTGCCTTTCCCAGTCACTAATTTACATATGAATACCTACTATAGAAATAAGCCTTGACTCAGTGTGCCTTTACAAGTCACTAATTTGCATATACATACCTATTGTAGAAACAAGCCTTGACTCAGCATCCCTTCCCCAGGCAATAATTTACATATAAATACACACCTATAAACAAGCTTTGGCTCAATGGGGACTTTCTGGTCAAATATTTGTGCATAAGTAAAGAAATTCACCTGCAATTATCCAGATTTAATTGGTTTTATCCTTTTGCACAAAACAGCCAAAACTTAATATTTAAATACTGTACATTCTCATACTTGACTGGGCCTCCCCTGGAACAATTTGGGGCCTCCCTTGGGAGGCTGGCCTCACCATTTGAGAACCACTGCCCTAACATAAGGACAACCAGACCTTATTTATTACATGTGAAATGAAGAAATTGCCATTTGTCATGCTCAGATACTATTTTAATGCTCTTCTATTTGATGGTTTCACAGAAAATCTTCAGACATTTTTTGACCAGCTAGCGGAACTTTAAGTGAGTGCTGATTCCAGTCAAGCATGAATGATGTCATTTTCCTTCAGTTCCTTGCAGCTCAGTACCTGGAACTTGAGGAAAATTACATCATTCTTGCTTGATTGGAATCAGCACTCACCCAAGGTTCCGCTAGTTGGTCAAAAAATGTCTGAGAGATTTTCTGTGAAACCATCAAATAGGAGAGCATTAAAATAGTATCTGAGCATGACAAATGGCAATTTCTTCATTTCACATGTAATAAATAAGGTCTGGTTGTCCTTATGTTAGGGAAAAGGAGTAAAGTTTGTAATATGTTTATAATATAGCTGCAGTTGATTTTTAAAGTATTTAAACTTAAGAATACAATTACAGAAACTCATTTCACAAACTGAAGTTATCAGACAGGATTATGGGGCCCACATTAGTTTGATTAAAAAACAGACGGCAGATCTGCAGTATAACCAGGCAAAATCATTGGAGCAGGAGTGCAGGCACAGGGTACAGGCCACAAAAAGGTCAGTAGACCCTTTTAAACATTGTAAACAGTGAATAGCCCGTATAATCATTACATAAATATTAAATAGGGAAAACCAGTTAGTAACTTCTCCACAAGACATGTTACAGGCAGTAGAGGCTCATATTAAAGATATGTTTGGGGGTAGCTCCAGATGTTTCCTAGCATGAGGGGTTCTTGGAATCACTTGATTTACCTCAGATAGATCCAAGAGAGGCAAAGGATATGGTTGCATGCATCATGAAGGAAGAAATCCTTCAAGCTATAAGTTTCCTTAAACAATGACACAACCCCAGGCAATGATGGACTCGGGGCCGAATTCTATAAAACTTTTTGGGATGAATTGGCACCAGTCTTAGAGATCTCATATAATTATATGTTACAGAAAGGAAGATTGTCAGACACCATGTACCAGGCCTTGCTAATTCTAATATTTAACAAGGGTATAAGAGCTGACCTAGCAAACTGGAGGCCTTTGTCCTTACTAAATATAGATTTTAAAATACTCAGTAAAATACTTCTAAGAAGACTTTCATCAGCAGTAGACCATTTAATCAGTACACAGCAAATGTGTGCTGTTCCTGGAAGATATCAACAAGATAATTTAATATTATTAAGGGAGATGTTTCAGAGAGGTATTGAGGGTAAGGCTCAGGGTTGGGTTATTAGTTTGGATCAAGGAAAGCATTCGACAGGCTGGCACATAACTTTTTATTTCAAGTTCTGCAGGCTTACTGCATCCCACCTTTATTTATTTTTTAGTTGAAAAGTCTGTATAATCAGGCAGTTCTGATTCTGAATGTGAATGGATGGATGGGGAAACAGGTAGCGGTTGGGGGGGGTGAGACAAGGGTGTTCACTAAGCTCTTTGTTATATGTCTTTTGTATAGATAATTTAATAAGAATTATCTCAGGGAATACCAAGATTAATGGGATTTTTCCAGCAGAATGACAGGGGGCACTCACTATAATGGCTTATGCAGATGATGTCACACTAACTTTAGCTCCATCTATTTGTGAAAGGGAGGTAAAAGATTGTTTTGAACTTTATTCCAGTTTATCTGGGTCCAGCACAAATTATAACAAGAGCAAGGGAGTTTCACTGGGTCTTACTTCTTTGCCAGAGTAACAGCAATTTGGAGGTGTTCAGATGGAGACAGGTGGTATTTAAATTGTTTGGAATAGAATTTGGAGTAGAGGAAGCTGATAGGTCTAATTGGGAGAAATCTCTGCAGAAGGTAAATAGATTAGTTAATTCCTGAAAGGGACAGCAGATTGCAAAGAGAAAGAAAGTATTTTTAATCAAAACTTTGCTCATACATGTTTTTCTTTATGTAAGCCATGTTCCCCCACCTCCACGAGTTTTAGTAACATCTTTATATAGTATTTTCTTTCAGGCATTCTGGGAGAATAGATTGAACCCTGTAAAAAGAAACATTACATACCACAGTATTGTAAAAGGTGGGGTGGCGATGATAGATCCGGTAGCCTTTTTTTGCAGTATTTTTCTTAGTTATAGTCTGCTTTGAAACCAGGTCATAAAAGTTGGAAACCTTTTGTATTAGACTGGTTAAACCCCTGTCTAAAATTTTGGAGAGAAAATAGGCCAAGGGTGTTGTCTGCTGCTACTAGGACTCCGGGCTATGGGATGGTAAGCTTAAAGAAAATGATGTAGGGGAATGTTACGATTACATTCAAAAATTCAAACCATGGATAGAAAGGCATTATATAATACCCTTATAGGTAAAGCCGCACAAGAAGAATTGACATTCCCGATGTGTCCCTCTAATCAGCAAGATTGGTTGTTATAACAGCTAACAAATCCCAGACTTCCATCGTTTGCCTGGGATTTGGTATGGTTAGGCAATTATGGTAGATTAGGGGTAAAGGGGAATAGTAAACATAAGCAACTGTCAGAGAGAAACTGTCCAAGAGAGCGACATGTGTATATGTATAGTAGAAACTCAACAACATTTATTCCTTGAATGCGCCTATGTTGAAAGTTTTTGGAGATTTTTAGCACAACATTGGCAAGAACCTTTATTTAGTACTCTTACATATGAAACTCTGTTCTATGGAATTGTAGGTAGGGGTGGGGTTAATATAATAGAGAGACAATTTATGTAATATTAGCAGTTATAAGATATTATATTTGGCAATCTCGATGCTGTTTGATCACACAACAGAGGTTAATCTCCTATGATGAAATGTGCAAAAATATTGATATGTCTATACAAATAATGGCTGGTAAAGATAGGACTCAATATGATATTGCAAAGTATAACACTCTGTGGGTACATGGTAAAACATGGTTACAGTTGTGATTGGGGGTTATATGATGTTTTATTTTCATCTTTTGGTGCTTTATGTTCTCAAATTGTCTGTATTATATGGCTTGTAAATAGTTTTGCCTGATTTTTGATGTTTATGTATTTATATGTACTGATGTGGTCTTTTTTGATTCTGTAATGTAGTCCTTTCTTTCCAATAAAATTCCCCTACTCTTGGTAGGGTGCGCTGCTGGCTCCTGATCCAAGATGGCTGACTTTGTAACTGAGGAGGAGGAGGAGGAGATGGAGGAGACTTTCCAACTACTGTAGCTACAGAAAATCCAATGGAAATCGAAACAAAGGAGGTTTCAGTAACATACCCAGAAGCAAGGAAAGCTAATGCAAGTTTGATCATTCCAGATGTGAGGCAAGAGAGTGCTCAAGCACAAGCAGAATCATACAGTGAATATTTCCAGCAGGCTTCTGAGGGAAACTCCTCAACTCGAAGAATGGCAGTGGATGCTGCACCTGGAGAAGGGCTCCAGGATGGCAAGGAGTGAGAGAAATCACCACGACTGCATGCTTTGGCGGTGAGTCAGCAGAAGACTAACACTGTCAATGGAGCTAGGGAGAGGCAAGGGTGGGGTCTTCCCATAGCAAGTGTGACAGTGTCTGGTGTGGCCGCAGATGTTTCACACATTGACAGGATAGTCCTATTGACTTTCAAAACTGGTCACCCAAACGAGCATTATAGAACACGGGATGGAAGCAGATGAAGACGGGGAGGTGGTTACCAGATTCCCAGTTGATGGACATTTTAGGAGATTAGTCAATGGCTGAGGTGGAGGGCAGTGCAAGTAAATCAAGCAGCAGTGCACAATCACAGACACAGCCAATTACAAGACAGCCTGAATCGTAAGGTAGGAGTTTACCTTCTGATAAGTTTTCTGCGTCAGGTACAGGGCTTGAACAGAGTGACAATGCTCACGGAAGCACTGCTACTACATTAACTGATGGGAGCAATTCAAACAATAATACTGAAACAATGACTGGGGTAGATAATGGGGCAGGATGTATACCTCCCTTGATAGCAGATGAAATTCTTTCCGCATACTGAAATTCAGGGTCGGCACCAATGCTACAGGTGGACACAGATGAGGGAGTCCCCCCCCCCCCAAAGATCATCCTAGAGCCTCTGCTAGGTTGGGACCAACCTTTTCAGAGCTATTCCACAATAAACTAAAACAGGCTCCTAGGAAAAAGGCTGTTCATCTCAGGTACAGAGGGGGCTTACCTGAACGCCCAGACAGAGTATTTATAGCAAGAAAATTGATGAAAGATTCTATGTTGTTCCATCCTTCAGCAATATATGCACTTATCCACGTGTCAGGGGGGAGGATACATACAATATCAGTTTTCATGCTCATTCTGACCTGGACAGATTTTGGACTAAATTTAACATGCTCCATTCTTCACCACTCTGGACAAATTTTATGGCAATCCCACTTACAAAACCACTCCTGAAAACTGTAACTGTAATGTTCCAAAATGAAGGAGTGAATGTGAATGACATTTTATTTTGGTTATAAAAGCATTGCACTGGAGCAACTTGATCTTATTATAGATTCTGAAGGAATATGGATGGGAGGGTGGTGGTTCCAAGTGAAATTGTTTCAAACTAATTTTGAAATTCATCTTATCCCCAACAGTTTTTTTCTTGATCATGACGGGGGTGTTTGTTTCTATGCAGGCCAACCCAAGGTCTGCTATAAATGTGGAGCATGCACCCATCTAAGCAATTCTTGTGATAGGATGAGGTGTGCCTTATGTGGGGATTTTGGGCATGTCAGTGTAGTTTGCAGAAATGTTTACAAATGCAATTTGTGCGAAGAAATGGGGCACACTTATCATCAGTGTCCTTGGGCAGGGCAGAACAGTGTAGATGGTCTGAATCAAGAAAACTTAGGCAATACAGCCCAGGGACAACCTAGGCCCCAGCAACCATCTGAACCAGAACAACAGTAACAGGATATGCCCCCCCCTCTACAGAACAGTCTGATAAGCCTACACTGAAGAACCAGGGAGACCAGAAAGATGGACAGCAGGTAGTGAACACACAGGATTGTTCCCAGATGGAGGTGGGGAGAAGAGAAAATACAGCCTGAGGTGGGCCCTAAATCAGAAACTCCACAGCCGGACCCTTCATTGGACATGCTTCCCCCCTTCCCCAGATTTTCAACTCCCCAAACCTAGGCATTTTACAAGATCATCAGTTAAAGACCCATTATAGACACATCCTGTGTCCCTGCATAATCCCTATCAGGTCTTGTGGGGGAACAAGGAGGGTGATTCTGATCTTGAGTCAGACGTTTCCTCTCATTCGGGACAGGTCTCCGACATGGAAAAGGAACACCAGCCAGCCCCTTTGGAAACTAAAAAGAAAAAAGGAAAGAAGAGGAAACATTTAGGGAAGGATGGGAGACCTGGCTGAATATAATCTGTTGGTTTTGCATTTTCATTATGGTCATAAAACCTATTAAATGGCAAACTTACATATAGCATCCCTCAATGTGTTTAGCATGAAGAATTATAGGAAAAGAATCACAGCTTTATCCTTTTTTCAGCACACTATCCATGATATAATAATACTGCAAGAAACCAGGCTTTTTTTTTTTTACACAGAGCAAGCTAAAAGGGGATGGATATGAGGACCATCATTTTGAACATTTGGAACTGATACAGTGGATGGTTTGGGCATCCTGTTTAGAGGACCCAACTTTACCTTACACAGATTAGTAGACATCTTGCTGGGAGAGCACTGTTCCTAGATTGTGCGTTTCAACACTACTCGTTATGCATAATTAACACATATGCACCACAGACGAAATCAGCATGAATTGAACTAGTTGAAAGCATTAGACCATATATTTACACTGCAAGACATGTCATTTGGGGAGGTGAACTAAACTGTGGGTTAGATATTAAACATAAAGACAATATGCAAAGAAAAGTTTACTGTGACTCTCATGTGCTACAAAACATTATTAAGACAGCTAATCTTACAGATGTTTTTCACACATTATACAGTGATTCAGGCTATACATATTATAGACAAAGATATGTCTATATTATAGACAGGGATCCAGCGTGCCTTGACCAGGCCACAGACCCCTCAATTTCTGGAATCTAAACAGTTTTTCAGAAATCCTCTGTACTGCAAGGGATCCAGCGTGCCTTGACCAGGCCACGGACCCCTCAATTTCTGGAACCTAAACAGTTTTTCAGAAATCCTCTGTACTGCAATGTACTAGCCCTGACTTTTGGATTTGGTACCAGTGGAAGCTGATTTCCAAGTGGCCCCACTATCTCCTGCTGAACACACCTCTAACTACTGTATCTCCCTCTGTGTCTCTAGTTGAATTTATGTGCTAGGGTTTAATAATTTGTTTAATCCTTACAGTCATTTTAAGTTCTGAGTTGATATTAGAAGTGAATTTAGAGCTTTTTTTTTTTTTTAACTGTTGACTTTTCCATTAGCACATTATATCCTCTCACCACTAGAGGGCTATATCTCTATCTCTTTATCTAGTACGTAAGCCTTGTGCTAGGGTTTAATAATTTAATCCTTACAGTCATTTTAAGTTCTGAGTTGATATTAGAAATGAATTTAGAGCTTTTTTTTTTTTTTTTTTAACTGTTGACTTTTCCATTAGCACATTATATCCTCTCACCACTAGAGGGCTATATCTCTATCTCTTTATCTAGTACGTAAGCCATGTGGGCTCTCTCTGCCTTTCTCTCACCTGTCCTCCTCCTCCTTGCCCTGGCCCCCCTCTTCTCTCTCCCTGGTCCTAGCCACCCCCACCCCACCCCACCCCCGCCACCCTCTACTCTGGTTTCCACTGCTACTCCAAGGGAACTCTCCACTTCCACTCGAGTCTTGTGCTTGGCACACCGATTGGATATTCCTGGTTACTTAACCCGACCACTACTCTCAATAAGTGTGGCCACCTCTCTACACTGTACCACCTTGCAGTCCATATGGGACACCTCCTGGAACCTTGCAACTTCTACTCCAGGAAACAACAATCAAAACTATCTCTCAAAGAGCTGTGACTCTGTTCCTTAAAACTCCTACTCCTCCTCCTTCTCACCTTATGCAGCGTCCATCCCAATCCTGGCCCTAGAAGCTCAGGCCACACACAAACTCCAGGTGCCCTTATCCTTGCAACTATTAATATCTGCAGCCTACTACCAAAGCTGGATGCACTCTAAGCCTTCATATGCCAACACAACCCTGACATCCTTGCAGTGGTGGAAACTTGGCTGACACCTAAAGTTCCTGACTCAGCAGTAACAATACAGGGCTACAATGTCCACAGGCTGGACTGGATATCCAAAAAAGGCGGTGGTTGCGCAATCTATATCAAAGACTCCCTGTCTTGGCACCCTGTAGCAACCCCATCACTTTCTGCCTCAGCCCAGATTCTGCCAATAAAAATCATCCTAGGTCCCAACAATAAAGCCCTGACTATTGTCTCCGTACACATCCCTTGGGGACCCTAAACTTGGATTCAATGGCGTCTCTAAACTTAATCAACTCTATCCTTCTGAAGCTGAACTTATTCTACTAGGGGATTTCAACATAAACTGGTTAGCATCGAGTGCCAGTGCCTATCAAGACTCCATCTCAGCTGCTAACCTCACGCAAATGGTAAACTCCCCTACTGGGATTAACAAGACTGGCACCAGTACCCTCTTGGATTGGGTCCTCACCACTCACCCCACAAGGATTTCTCGTACGACCATTCTCCCAGACTCACTCAGTGACCACTCCCCAGTCATGTGTGCATGGTCTAACAAATTCCTTAAGCCCCTCCCAAAATTATCGCTTTGCAGAGTCCTTCCTCGTGGAAAACTTCCACATCTCAAACAACACCTGCTTCTACAAGACTGGCTACCCATCTATGAAACAACAGATGTTAACTTGGCTCTTGATCACTTCATCTCAATTTTCAACAAAGCCTGTGACCTCTTTGCCCCTGCTAAAAGGCGCAAAACAAAATCTCTCTCTAACCCATGGGTCACCACGGCTCTTCTCTCACAGCTGAAACTAAGTGATCACCTCTGGGCAGTTGCCAGAGCCACTGGCAAACAACTGGAAATCCAAAATTACAAACAAGCATGAAATGCCTGCACAAAAGCCATATGGCTAATGAAATCCACCTATTACAAAGATGCTCTCACCAATACATGGGGAAATGGTCGTGCTTTCTGGGACAATATCAAGGATGTCACATGGAAGCAGCCAATAATCTCTCCGACCATGTTAATGGTTGATGGATCCTCAACCCTTGACCCCAAGGTGATGCAAACATCTTTAACACGGCTTTTCAGACCTTAGTGCTGTTCTACCCATGACTTTTTTCAACACAGGGACCTACTCCCAAATACCTCAGCCCCTCAGTCTAACCATCCCCCTTCTACTTCAGGAAGGTAAGGCTGAATGAAGTCTCACCGCTATATTACTGCAGCTATCTCTAAATCTAGATCTAGTAGCGACACCCTGGACCTTAAGCTTCTGTTGCTCACCCTCGATGAGGTAATTCATCCATTAACAAAAATCCTAAACCTCTCTCTCAGCTGTGAAAAATTCCTGGACCTATGTAAAACAGCCACCGTGACACCCATCCATAAAAGTGGGGACAAGACGATTTACTCAAATTATTGCCCTATCTCCGTACTGCCCCCACTCTCTAAGGCACTTGAGCGCATCGTGACTGATCAACTTACCGACCACTTGGATAAATACAATATTCCTTGTCCACAACAACACAGCTTCCGGAAAGGTCACAGCACCACCACAGCCATTCTTGAGTTCACTGGAGCTTTGCACAAATCCCTTGACAACGGCCTTCTCACAGGGGCCGTTTTCGTTGACCTCTCCAAGGCCTTCGATACAGTACACCATGGACTACTAATACACCAACTACTGAATGCCGGGCTATCACCTGACTCTTCTCTCTGGTTTAAAAGCTACTTAGAAAACCGGTCACAGAGAGTAAAAATTGCTGACGCTCTTTCTAACACCCTGCCTGTTCACTCGGGTGTCCCACAGGGATCCATACTGGGACCCCTCCTTTTTAGCCTTTTTTAAACTCCCTCCCTTACCACTGCTCTGAGCAGATCATACCATATGCCGATGATGTCGTTGAATTCTCCACTCACAAAGATCCTGCAACTCTTCAACACAACCTTCAACTTGGTTTCAGTTCAGTAGAGACATGGTTTCTTAATCATAAACTGGTCCTCAATGACAAGAAAACCAACTCTATGCTCTTCTGCAGCTCTCATAACCCACACAAGCTACACCACTTGGCTATCTCCACCACCCAGGGCAACACTCTAGATCAGGTGGTGTCCTTCAAATACTTAGGGATTCGGCTTGACCCTAATCTCTCCTATGGACTTCATGTAGATAATGTAGCTAGAGCTGCTAATACACGGCTTCGTCTCCTCTACAAACACAGACCACATCTCACGCCAGAAGCTTTGAAGGTTGCAGTCCTGAGCTCTGTGATCTCTGTAATAGACTATGGTCTCATCATTTATGGCTCGGCCACAACCACAACCCTTAGACACCTCTCAATTGCCTTAAATAAAGCATGTCGGCTCATCACTGGTGCTCACCATCTCACCCACACATGTGACCTGTACACTCAGACCGGCTGGCTCCAACTATCAAACCGCATAAAGTTTCTCACCTGCTTCATGGTCAAGAAAATCTACCTTGGCCTTGCACCTTCTGGGGTCTCAACTCTGTTACAACACCGAATTAACAAATGGTGCTTTAGGAGATCCACGCTACAGCTACTGAAAGTCCCCCACTGTCACACTTCACAGGGACAATGCTCTTTTGCTTATCGAGCACCACTCTGGTTCAATGGCCTCAGCCCAACCATCTCCTCTGCCCCAACTATTGGTATGTTTAAAACTAGGCTCGGGACTGTCTCTCATCACCAACAGCTCCTGTGACTGCCAACTAACCTTGTTTCTCCACTTCCATTTCTGCTCTAGTTGTCCCCCCACTCTCCTCACTGGATTCTACCCTCACATCTTGGTATACCCAATGCTGCACTTTTCACCCTCTTGCCACCCTTCCTACATTCCTTCTCCCCCACCCTCTTCCCTCTCCCTATGACTCTGGCACTTCTTATCTGTTGTCTATTTTCTCTGACAAATGCTGCTGGCTGCCTTGTTACAATGCTACCCTTGAACTGTATTAATATGTACTCTGTTTGCAATGTCCACATTGTTGTAATGCCTGTCTTGATGTTCCCCATAATTTGTATTTCTCTGACGTGGAACCTTTGTAAAAGAGCCATGGCTCAAAGGTATTTGTAATCCTAGACCTGATAAATAAAATAAATATGCAACTAGAATAGACTTTTTGTTTTGCTCTAGGCTACTCAAACCATATCAGTTTAAATTCACATGTGAATTTTCTGATCATGTTTTGTTGGACTATATTTTCTTTGAGGAATATCCCACCATGTTTATTTTCAGCCCCCAAACGATGGAGGATGAACACCTCTTGTTTAGAACAGGAGCAAGTATATTTTGAAATTGCCCAATTACTGAAAACTAGAGATTCAGTTCGATGTCTCTATGGCAGCCATTGGAAGTGGTAGTATGACACCAAGCTGGACATAAAAAAAATGGTAGTAAATTTAGGCCATATTAAATCTAATACTTATTACATAACTTATCTGGAGAACAGAAATAAATTATATAAGTATATGTCATTATCTCATGATAACAGACAGCTATTTTTACTACAGATTACAGAATTAAAACAGAAAATGTTTAGTTTTCAGTATGACAGGGCTGCCACTTTGGAAGCAGAATCATGGTATGGAACAGAAACACAGCCAATCTCAGATCCATTTTCGGCCTGCAAACAGAGGATGGATGCCACTATCATGCATGAAATCCAGGATATGGATGGTACAGTTAAGACACTAGACATGAATATTTTGTCAGTAATAAGCAAACATTTAGCTTCCTCATTTGGAAACAAACATGAGACTCGTGCTTCCATACAGGAGGTTATGCTATACAACCCACCTCAGCTAACACCCCTGCGGGTAGAAGAATTAAATGCTCCAGTTAATATATCTGAAATAGAAAGGGCAATAGATTTTTTGAAGGGAGGCTCTTCTCCAGGCCCAGATGGGCTACCAAATGCTTTTTATAAAACATTTTCCACAGAGCTGGCTTTTCACTGCAACTAGTGTAAAACGACTTATTGTTAGACACAACTAAAGCAGATTTTTTGGGTGAAGCAATAATTATATTTCTTTTTAAGAAAGGACAGAGGCAACTTTTGGGGAATTGGAGACCTATTAGTCTCCTAAACTCAGATTATAAAATACCGTCTAAAATTTGATGTATTAGACTTCAGAAAATAAGTAGTATTTTTTTTTTTGCATTATGTGTTTATGCCCTCCTCCCGTGCTTCACTGCCCCCCACTCCTTTGGGCTCCACAAGTTCCCTTCATCCCCACTGACCTTAGCCAGCCCTCCTCAGGTCCTCAGATCGCAGCTGACCCCCGGGATATCCCGGTGTATCCCTATCACTGGGCTAGTCCCCCTCCTCCGAGGGGGAAGGGCACCGGGGAGAGGGGGGAAAACCCCAACACACACCTCCTTAGGGTCCAGGGATGCTGCTGAGGAACAGGAGGCCCTGGCCAGGTACTGGGGGTGCTCCAGGAATGGAGAGTCATCATCTTGGTGGGCAGTGATCAGTTTTTCCTGTTTTTCTGTGGGCAGCAGTGTGGTGATGTCAAGGCTAACACCGATGTCCGCTCCTCCCCTAACCCACATTGGGCCGTGCATCCTGCATTACTCCCAGCCTCCACTAGGAGCCAGCAGGCGCTGGACTCATCCCTACCCTCCCCCTGGAAGGACAGCTGTCATAGGATGCTCAATCCTTCTCTCGGCGGCCCTCCAGTGATCCGGGCCGTTCCTCAACCCGAACGCTGGCGCTGCAAGCCGAGTCTAACCGCCAAAATCATCGGGAACAAGTAGAAAAATATGCAGTAGTATTTTAATTCATTCAGCACAAACATGTACCATCACAAATAGGAATATTTCATCCAACCTTTTAGTTTTAAGGGAGCTCTTTGAATACAGTAGACAAAACAAAATCACAGGGTTACTTATTATCAATCGATCAGGCAAAATCCTTTGATAAGGTCTCACACTCATATCTATTTCAAGTGTTGTAGCAGTATGGCATCACAGGAAACATGTAGACATGGGTGAAATCATTATATAAAGGAGCCAGAATAAGGCCATACATAAATCAGCTAATAGGAGATTCAATTACAATGCATGTAGGAGTTAGACAGGGTTGCCCAGTTTGTCCTCTGCTATACACATTTGCACTGGACCCTTTAATTAGAAATGTTATAGCCGACCCTAATATTGAGGGATTATCCCCAGGGTCTGGGTTAGATGCTATAACAATTGCTGCATATGCAGATGACTTATTTTTTTTTTTTTATTAAACATAAGGAGGCGGGGTAGCCTTACAAACATCCCTAGCACAATATTCTCAAATTTCAGGGTCACACATTAATATGGACTGTATTACATATAGGAGAGCCCTTATGCTCAGACACAGCAACATAATTTTTGGGCATACCTATTGTCACACCATACCCATATTAGACATACATTTTGGAAAAGGAAATTTACAGGTCATTAATTGGGAGAATAAGATACAAACATGTGAAGCAAAGGCGCAAATCTGGAAAAATTGGACGTTTTCTAAAAAGAAAAGAGTACTAACCATAAAAAAGTTTCTTCTTCCAATATTTACATATTTGAGTTGTATTTATCCCCCACCAGTCTGCTTTGAGATAAGATTGTTTAGCTGTTTCTTTCAGATGCTCTGGGGTAGCAGGCTCAACCCAGTTAAAAGAGAGTACACATATGTTCATTCAAAGTGTGGAGGATTAAGTATGATCAACTCACTGTTTTTTTCCACTGTTTCTTTTGCCTCTCAACAATAACGGTTGGAGGGATAACATAACGACATGGCAGAGCTGGACTAAATCTCTTTTTTTAGGTGTTTTTAGATAAGTGGGATGAATGCCCACCTAAACTTGCACATATATATATAACATACCTGTATATGCAGAATCTACCCTTAGAAAACTCAGACAGTGGAAAATCTGTAAAAGTTCCTTTCTTTTTCCAGGAAACAGTTATATGGACATATAATGTCAATGTAGTTCATGGGACAAGTTAAGTTCCCCATATGTTTTCCCACTAAACACTCGATTACAACAAAATTATTAAATGACAAATATATTCCAGCCAAAACTTGGGCTGTCCTATGGCTTAGCTGTTATGAGAGGTTGGGGGTGAGGGGCAATTTAAAACATAAAGCCATTAATGAGAAATTTTGCCCCAGGGCAGAATGTCAGCAGATTGAGGAATCATGGACACATTTTTTATAGAGTGCCCCACCACACAATCTTTATTAGCTAGTCTGGCCATGAGATGGTGGTGGCCATATCTAAAGAACCTAACATATGAAGCATTAATTTTAAGAGATTATTCTGGGTATCTCAAATGTTACCACCCTAACACACTTAATGTGATTTTTATAAAGTTTTATCTCTGGCAAGCCAAATGTCAATTTCTTACTCAACAAATGAACATTTTTACTTTGACATTTGCTATAATGATCGAGAACTAGGTTAAAACAGATAAAACAGCAAGAATATAAAAAAATGACCTGCAGGTAGGGCAGATGTTCTTTGGAAGAGAATTGCTTGGTTAGATTAAATGCTGTATTTTATGTTGATAGAATTTGTATATATGTAAATATTAGATTATACGGTGATTATGCTTCTACTTCCTTGTCTGGTTTAATTTATGTCTTAAAGGGGGAATTAGGCTGACTTTCATAATAGTATAATTATGAGGTATTTACTGTGATTTAACTGTTTTATTTTTATGTTCAATCCTCCAATTTTATTGTATTCTAAATATTGTTTATGAAATTTTCTTTTCCTTTGCATGTATTGCTGGATCTAATTTTGTATTTGTTATGTTTATGTACCTAATAAAATTCTCCTACTCTTTTCGATAAGTGCCATGGGATCTTTAACTTCCACCTGAACTACCACCAGAACAGGCAGATGGGACCTCGGTTTAAAGTCTCATCCGAAAGACGGCGCCTCAGAAGTGCAGCACCCCCTCATGCTGCACTACAGTGTCAGTATTGGGATAGTAACCCAAGTGCCAGATGTAACCTCCATAAAGTCCGCTAGTCTGTCCTTTAGTATGGTCTCCATTAATTTGCCTACAATGGAGGTAAGGCTGACTGGTCTGTATTTACCTGGTTCATCCATGAGTCCATTCTTGTAGAGAGGTACCACGTGCGCCATTCTCCAGTCCTTAGGCTCATACCCTGTTTCTAAAGAAGTGTTAAACAGGTCTGCTAGGGGGCTAGCCAGGATTCTGTCAATTCCCTTAAAATTCTCCGGTGCACGCCATCCAGTCCAGGAGCATTGCCCACCCTAAGGGCCCTAAGGCCCTTTAAAAGCTTGTCCTCCTGAACTGCTCCATTTGTTTCACCCACTCCCTTTCCAAAACCCTAGTTTTCCCTGTGGCAGAGGTCTATCCTTCTCCCTAGTGAAAGTCAAGTTGAAGTACTCATTCAGTGCCTCTGCCCATTCCTCACTACTTTCCAGCCATCCCCCTCCCTCTTTAATCTAACAATCCCATCCTTGCTACTCCTTTTCTCCCTTATGTACCTAAAAATGTCCTTTTCCCTTACCCTTATCCCATGCACCAGCTTTAGTTCCCTCATGGCCTTTGCTGCACTGACCAGCCTGCTTGCCTCTCTTGACTTCACTGCATAATCCTCCTGTCTGCATCTCTCAGAGTATGTCTCTATTTGTGAAAGGCTGCTCTCTTTTCCCTCACTTTTGCTGCCTCTTCTTTGCCAGGCCAGCTTGTTTTGTTTTTTTATCCTGGCTCCTTGCTCTGGGCCTTTGTACCTTTATTAGTGGCCTCAATCAGACCCATCTTTATAATGGACCATTTCTGCTCCACTTCCATCTTCAGACTAATTTTGGCAAGATGCTCCTCTAGGATTTCACCCATCTTTCCAAAGTCTGCCTTCCTAAAGTCCACTGCCCATGTCTTAGTCCTGGCTATTTCCTTGCCCATATTTAGGTAGAACCACACCATGTGGTGGTCATTGCCTGCAAGGGGGTTTTCCACTTCTATTTCCTGGACATGCTCACCGTTGGACAGTTCTAGTTCCAGTATGGCTCCATCCCTTGTAGGCTCTGCGACTATCCTGGAAAGCCTTCAGGAGGACCTGTTCCATAAAGAAGGAGGTAGTAGGGGTCCTCCAGTCAACTTCAGATAGGCTGAAATCACCTGTTATGACTGTTTTCTATTACATAGCATTCTAATCTGCTCCCCTGCACTCTGTCCAACTCCTCATCCTGTGAAAGTTGTCTGTAAATCACCCCCATTTTAACCTTTCTTCCCTTGATGGTCCAAAGCTATACCCACAAGACTTCAGTCTTACTCTCATTCTTCTCCTCCCTGGTGCATGTGATCCCTCCCCTCATGATTAAAGCTACTCCTCCCCTCTCCCCATTTCTCTCTCCTTCTGGTAATTTCTATACCCAGGTTATCATGAGGTCCCAGTCATGGTATTGGGTGGCCCATGTCTCTGTGATGGCTGCTCTGTCCACCTCTCCCTGAGCCATCAGTGCCTAAAGATACACCACCTTGTTTGCCAGATTTCTTGCATTTAGCGACACCACCTTCCATCGAGACCCCTGTACACCATTACTGTATCACGGGAACACAACAATTTGCTCCTGTTAATTCGCTCCCATACATTTTGCTCCGGACAGTTCACACCCCCGTCAACTTGCTCCTCCTCAAATCTGCTCCCATCAATTCACTCCTGTCCCAGTGAGCTCCTGTTAATTCACCCCCATTCCAGTGAGCTCCTCTAACATTACTGTATGTCTGTTCCATCCTCCCTTTTCACATCAATGAAAGTAAATTATACTTTACACTCGAATGAATTTCCAAAACGAAAATGAAACAGGTGCTGCTGTAAGGTTTTCTTGCTGCCTGCCAATGAGCTGCCGAAATCCCTGTTCAGATCGCCGCCTGACAATGAAGTATTTTTTTTTTAATTTACTAATAAGATTGATGGATTTTAAACACAATGGAGTACAGTGGATCACAACAGAACCAAGGCTTTGTTCTGCAAAGATAGAATAGCGCATTTGTCTGGTAATAATGTCCGAAAGACACACCAAGAAAAATAAATACATTACATAGAAACATAGAATTTGATGGCAGATAATAAGGACCGCTTGGCCCACCCAGTCTGCCCATTTCCCTACCTAATGGATAAGTTGCAGATCCCAGTTAACAAACAACCTACTTCTTCCTACCCCACCCTCTAGAATTGCTTTATGACTGTCCCATGCATTCTTGAATTCCAGCACTGTTTTTGACTCCACAACCTCCTCTGGAAGGCCATTCCATACATCCACAACCCTCTCTGTAAAAAAATACTTCCTTACATTACCTCTGAGCCACCCCCCCATCTTCAAATTGTGCCCCTTTGTTCTTGCACAGCTCTTTTTCTGAAAGATGCTACCCTCTTGGACTTTGTTGATTCCCTTGAGGTACTTGAAAGTTTCTACTATGTCCCCCCTCTCCCTTCTTTCCTTGAGGCTATACATATTAAGCTCCTTAAGTCTCTCTTCATATGTCTTTCAGTGCAGACCCTGCACCATTTTAGTTGCCCTCCTCTGGACTGCCTCCATCCTGTTTATGTCTTTGCGGAGATGGGGTCTCCAGAACTGTACGCAGTACTCCAGATGGGGTCTCACCAGCTACCTGTACAGAGGGATAACAACTTCCTGTTTTCTACTGGAGATGCCTCTCCCTATGCCTCCCAGTATCCCCCAGCCCTCCTTACTGCCCTCTCACATTGCTTGCCCACCTTTAGGTCATCTGATATGACTATCCCCAGGTCCCTTTCCATTTTTGTTGTTGTTAGTATCTCACCCCCCATTGTGCACTCTTCCCCTGGGTTTTTGTTTCCCAGGTGCATTACCTTGCACTTCTTAGCATTGAATCTAAGCTGCCATACATTTGACCATTCCTCCTACCTTGCCAAGTCCCTTCTCATCCTTTCCACTCCACCTTGTGTATTAACTCTGTTGCAGATCTTTGTGTCGTCTGCAAAGAGACATACTTTTCCTTCCAGTCCCTCTGCAATGTCGCTTATAAAGACATTGAAGAGGACCGGTCCTAGTACTGAACCCTGCGGTACCCCACTAGTAACCCCTCTTTCTTCAGAATTGACTCCTTTTACTATTACCCTCTGTGTCCTCTTCTCCAGCCAATTCTTTACCCAGGCTACCATCTTGGGACCCACTGTCAGACTGGCTAACTTGTATATTAATCTTTTGTGTGGGACTGTGTCAAATGCCTTGCTAAAGTCTAGGTAGGCCATGTCCACAGCCCCTCCCTGATCTACTACTTTGGTCACCCAGTCAAAGAAATCTATTAGATTTGTCTGACATGACTTTCCTGCTATGAATACATGCTGCCTTGGGTCCTGTGCCCCTCTGGCCTCTAGGTATTTGACAATTCTTTCCTTCAGAAGCGATTCCATCATTTTCCCTATCACTGAGGTTAAACTAACAGGTCTGTAGTTTCCTGCTTCTGCCCTGCTCCCACTTTTGTGAAGTGGAATCACATCTGCCCTCCTCCAGTCCTCAGGTACCTCCCCATCCTCCCATGATTTGTTAAAGAGGGTAGTCAGTGGTGTCACTAGTTCTACCCTTAGTTATTTTGACTAAAGACTTACCTTGTTAGGCTAAAGACATGAGACTAGATGTGCTTAGCCTAAATGAAAAGTGATCAAGAACACTTATTCTATCCTGTCTATTTCCAGGGCATAGCATACAGTTAAGGGTCTTGCCATCTGTTGTTAGTCAAGCCACTGGTTTCTCACTCACCTCTCCCAAGTGAGTGCAGCTCCTGACAGTGCAGCAACTCCAAGAAAATACCAGATTTACAGTTGTTTTCAAACAATGTAATTTCCACCCATCAGATGCAATCACCAATCGCAATCAGAGAAACCAGAAGTCATCCAAAGCTGCTGAAAATAGCAAATGAATAATAAATATTTTTTACACCGGGAACCGCGATCAGGGATTGCTGCTGCAATTGTGGTTCACTGACCTATGCAGCCAGTATAGTGTTATGCTTGTGGAACTGTGTTAGTTTTAGTTGTGGCCATTCGCACTCTCTGTTCCAGAGGAATAACCACCCTGTAGGGGTATGAAAGCAAGGAACTCTTGGAGAGGGTTCCACCCCAGAGGTGCCATGGGACGGTTCCCGTGGCTAAAGGTACCTTAAGAATCCCCCTAAGGAGAGAGCACTGCTGCTGGAGGAGGAGGGGAGGATGGTGGGGCAAAGAAAAAATGCTTCACAGTGAGGCTGAGAGGAACTGCTTATATAGCTCAGGAAGTGGGAGTGGCTGGCTGCTTGGCCACCGAACTGCAGGCAAAGCCTTTCAATTCACTGACCTATGCAGCCAGTATAGTGTTATGCTTGTGTAACAGTGTTAGTTTTGGTTGTGGCCATTTGCACTCTCTATTCCAGAAGAATAACCACCCTGTAGGGGTACGAAAGTAAGGAACTCTCAGAGAGGGTTCAACCCCTAGAGGTGCCACGGGACGGTTCCCATGGCTAAAAGTACCTTAGGAATCCCCAAAAGAAATGTAGTATCATCCCCAAAAAGGAGGCAACATGAAGCATAAGAGCAAGCAGTAACTGTGACATAGGAGGAGTAACCGTAACATACTACTAGAGAAGCATAGGTAGTTCGATAATGCAATGAGATGCTCAGTTGGATAGCATAATGACTGCCCAGGTTTGCGTAGCATGAAACTGATGGTGTGCTTGAGATTAGGGGATCCCCTAAGGAGAGAGGGAATGGCAGGAAATCCTCCACCTCCATCCAACAATGGAACCTACCTAATAAACTAGGGGAAACAACTAAGCTAACTAAGTGTTATGACCTGAGGCAACGGAGGAGAGAAAAAAAACCTATGAGGAGGAAATCTCTGGGGATCCAAGGCCTAGGTCACATTCCCTTCAGGCTTGGGATAGTTTATTTAGCGTCGGCTTTGCAGCTGCAATTTGGAAAACCCAATTAAAGGGAGGTGGAAAATATTCCAATTTGGAGGAAGGATCTCATTCAAACCCTCTAGCGGGAATGCCATGGAAGATTGTGAGAAAACTCTGCAACAACGTCCATCCAAGGCACAAGAGGAAAGCAACAACTGCTGAGGCACTCACCCGGCCTACCCACCCTAAATCAAACCAGGTGAAACAGAGGCAGTCGTAGGGAGAATGCAGTGAAGGTGTCTTACTAGGGAAACCACTAAAGTCAATGGCAATCGGTATAGTGGAACACTAGAGCCAAAGGAGATTGTCGTAACCACCCTTCACAGCTAGTCTTAAATTCTACATCAGGAGCTGCTGTCACATAGCAGGCAGCTAAAGCCAGACCCGGGGTGAGGACATTCCCAGCTATGGGCCAGGTGAGAAGGATCCCACCCCAAGTTGGACACGCTCGAGATGCGGACTACATGCAGAATGAGACCATCAGCTGCAGGAACCCTGTGCCAGAATAGAATGGCTGGCATGCCCCAGAATTGATTGAGAAAAGCTGGTGAGCTGAATGAGCACAGCATGCTGAGATTGTAATGAGCATTGAGTGCTGAGACCTTGCAAGGTTAAAAGCAGATTGAGTGTAGCAGAATCCCCGGTTGAAGCTGAGGGGACAGCAGTAGGCATGAAGCAATGGTTTGCGTAAGCAAGGAGCAACGGTTGTGTAAGCAAGTGTAGACCTGCATGTAGGTCAGTAAACAGAGCAGTAATAATTGGGCCTTTACTCAGGTCTGCATAACATAGGAAAACAGCACTGAATAGTGGGGCAAGCCAGCCAGGCAGTTAAAAGCCAAATCAAGGTGACAAACTCTGAGGATTTTCAGTGGTGAAGACAGGATTTAGAATAGAATTAATTAGCCACATAAGCCAAGAACCCCCCAAACACCACCCAGTCCCCGCTGTAGGACAAACAAGGAAGTGATGGAAGGGCCGAGAATCACATGGAGATATAAAAGCTAATTTAATAGCCTCAGCAGGAGCTTTAGCCAACCTCAGAGTAAAACAATGTATAATAACAATGGGAGTAAACAAAGCAGTAACAGAAAGCATTTAGGCCTGTGCAGCAGTAGTAAAAACAAATGAGTACACTGAGTTGTAACTGCTGTAATGAAGTAATTAGAACAGGCATGAGTGAGCTGTATAGCTAGGTTCGAGTAAATCTGAGTCAGGTGAAAGTAATAAGAGTATGCCATATGAAACAGCTATAGTTGAGCTGAAACACACAAATCAGGTTTATAGTTGCAGTGCAATTAATTGAGAGTTGTCAGTAACTGAAAGCAAGCAGTATGAGCTCTGAAGTAGCAGTATGCTTAGGAGCTCAGAAAAGCCCCCCCCCCAAAAAAGGAAGGAAGCACACACAGCCAAAGGCAAAATACAAACCAGAAGCAGGAAGATAAACACAGAAGCCCAGCAGAGACAGGCAGGAGCAGCGGGGGGCAGGCTCCAGCCAGCCAGGGAGACCCAACCAGCTCAGAGAACAAACCAACAGAGCCTTTGGCTGCAAAGAAAAAAATGCTTCACAGTGAGGCTGAGAGGAACTGCTTATATAGCTCAGGAAGTGGGAGTGGCTGGCTGCTTGGCCACCGAACTAATGGCAAAGCCTTTCAATTAGTGTCAGCATAATAAAGTTTGCTAAATATTTACTAGTGAGATAACCAGTGGGGTAACTCCTGATTGAATCCCAAATAGGCTAAAAGCTTAAAGCTTTGACCTCCTTTATAGGAGGTCAAAACATGTGCAAAAGGTCAATTTTCATTTTTAAAAATTTTTTTAAATTTTTTTGTGGAACTGAATAAAGCTGTATGAAGTTGTCCCCAGCTGGAGCCCTTTGTGGATCCCAATGATCATTGGCAGGCAACGATCTCAAAAGGGATTTCGGGTGCTCATTGGCAGGTGGCAAGAAAACCTTACCCAGCAGCACTTGTTTCCATTTCAGTTTGGAAATTCATTCAAGTGTAAAGTATAATTTACTATCATTGATGTGATAAGGGAGGATGGAACATACATGCAATAATGAACCATGTTTAATGGAAATAATGCTCTGGAGCTGTCGGAGGAGCTTACCAGGATGGGAGTGAATTGACAGGAATGGATTTGAGGAGGAGAGAGTTGACGTGGGAGTGAGTTGTCATGAACAAAATGTGTGGGAGCAAAATGATGGGAGTGAATAGTCTTGTACCCCTGTATCGCTGATCAGGCCTTTTCATCTTTCCCCATCCCCTCTCCCCCCCCCCACACTTCACTCTTACTTCCATCTGATGACTTAATGGGGGGGGGGGGCGGCAGCTCATCAGTCTCCAGCACCTGGTGACTATGGTTGCAGCAAACCCTAGTGATGCCCCACCCTTCAGTTTAAATTAAGGTTTGTTGACCAGTAATCAATGATGAAAGTGAGCAGGAATGCAGAGGAACTCAGTTCCTGTACTTTTTTTGCAGCAGGAACTGAGTTCCTGTACTTCCTGTACTTCTTCCCACTGTCACTAAAACTGAAATTCTTAAAAAAGCAACATAGTGACAGTTTTTGGATCTGTGATCTGCTATCAGGGTTTCCATAACACCATTTGACCTGTGCAACAATGCTATTTTCCTAGAAATATTAATATCTCTAACTGAATCTACTAGCGTCAAATTAGATAGGTGTGCCTTGACCCCGCTATCCTTTAGATTGAAGATCTTCATTCTGTATTTCATAATTGCCATTGCCTGAGTTCCTGTACTTCTTGTCTACTACTTGCACCACTGCCAGTAATCCTCCAGTTTATTCTTTAAGACCCTGGTACCCTCTCTACTTAAATGCAGTCTAGCCGGTGCATATAGGTCCTTGTTATCCCAAGTCCTAAGCCACCCCTCACCACCCCAAACCCATTTGACTTGCACCACCCCCTTAACAACCATTAAATTCCTCAATTCTGTTTCCTTACAGTACTAGCCCTAGGGAAGGGAAGTACTTCAGAGAAAGCTACTGACCTTCCTGCCTTGCTGAAGATTTTCCCTACCTCCCTAAACCTCTCCTGCACCACCTCCACCCCACACCCTGCAAGGTCATTTGTACCCAGGTGTGTTTTAACAGTACATCCTGTGCAGCATCCTTTCCAGTGTAGATTCTGAAATGGAATGTGCACCCGGGGAATGTTCACAAAGTCTGCACAATTTAATTCCATATTGGGCACATTTCAGAGGAAGATATTGTTTAAATATTATTCTCCCCTTGAACAGCAGAAGGAATTCATCCACCAAAATGTTTTGGGATAGGGTATACATCTCAGAAAACATTTTAAAGGGAAACACTAGAAAAGGCACAGCTTTCCCCAGTCACTACAAAAATGCCTGATTAGTTGTTTCAGATAGTAATTTTTTTTTAATTACTTCTAAATGCTTTTCTAGTGATTTAAAAAGTGACCCTCAACTTTCACTTTCTATTGCTGGCAGCCACCATCTCTTGAGCAGCAGAGAGCTTTCTGAGCTCACTTTATGCTAATATTTGAGCTGTCAATGACAGTAAAGGGCTGAAAATAGCTCATTTCAATATTCGTAGCCTCCTGCCCAATTTGGCAGAACTTCTTGCTTGGGTCACCTACCACAGCCTAGGCATAACAGAAACTTGGCTTAAACTTTCTAATCCAAACTCTGTGTGTGCCCTTCCTGGCTATGACCTTGTCAGGCTTGGTCGCCCAGGAAAAAAGAGGGGGGTGGCATCTTGGTCTATTACAAGTGCCACCTCAACCTGTCGGTTTTACCCTGTCGACAGCCACTGCAGTCCCCCCTTTGAGTTACTGCACACGGTGCTGTTGCTTGGGATGACCAAAAAGATACATATTATATTTACCTACAATCCTCCCAACGGGGGCCTAGAGGGGTTGTCCGTCCTCTTCGACTCAGTTGGTGCTGTGATCTGGTACAACAAGCTAGTTATTCTAGGTGATCTCAACCTTAACTGGCTTGGTAGTAACATCAAAGCATTTGAGACATTGCTTGCTGGTCTGTCCTTGTCGCAGCTCACCAAGGATCCTAACAGGTGCTCACCCAATGGTGGAGTGAGCTCTCTTCTGGATTGGGTCCTGACAAACAGACCGGAGAGGATCAGCTCATCAGGCATCCTTCCTGACTCCATCTCTGACCACTCCCCCATGTACTGTGTGTGGAAGATCCCCTCCCTGAAAATTCCGCATAAGATCATTCAGGTCAGAGACTACTCCGGGTTTGATCTTGGCTCCTTCCATGATGATCTCCAGCACACTGATTGGTCTGCAGTATGGAATGCCCAGGACTCCCCATCTGCTGTCAGTCACTTCCTCATCACTTTTAGGGCTCTGCAGGATAAGCACGCCCCCCCTCATCAGACAGAGGGTCAGGGGGTCGGCTACAAAGTGGTTACATGATAGCCTTCTAGCCCTTATGAAGTATAGAGATAAGTGCTGGGCAAAATTCAAGGCCACGGCGGATCTGGCTGTATTTCAGCAGTATAGGAATCTCAGAAATGAGTGTAAGAAGGCTATAAGGACTGCTAAAAGTGAGTTCTGCAAAACTGTACTGATGAACTCAGCCAGGGACCCCAGGAGGTTCTGGAAGAACATTAAAAACATACTCAGTGGTTCCCAGAGTGGTGAGACCTCTGATATGATTATTGATGGTGCTAGCTGCAACAACTCTCTAACCATCGCAAATGCATTTAACCTGTATTTCTCTGACCTGTCTGCTTTCACCTCATCATTCCCCTCTGGTGGAGGCGATAACGGTGAACAGGTCCCAGCCCCTCCATCACCCTACCTGCCCTTTCATTTTAAGGCTGTAAGGGTGCAAGAGGTGCAGAGATTGCTCTTGGGCCTCTCCCCCTACTCGAGTGCTGGCCATGATAGGTTGGAACTGAAGCTCCTCAGTCTTGGTGCTAGTAATATTGCCCCCCTGGTGGCCCATATTTTCAACTTGTCCCTATCATCTGGTGTTGTTCCGGAAATATGGAAGGTCACCAGGGTGGCCCCTATCCTTAAACAGGGGAACCCCAAACTAATTGAAAACTACCGACCGATATCCATTTTGTCTGCCGTCAGCAAACTTCTTGAGAAAGTTGTGGCAGGGCAACTCTCAGAGTACTTAGGGTCACATGACTTATTGGCACCTGTGCAGCATGGCTTTAGGAAGGGGTACAGCACATCCTCTGCCCTTGTCACTGTCTCATCCTGGATCAGGGTGGCTATGGACCAGGGCAAACTCGCTGAGGCTATCTTTATAGATCTCTCCAAGGCCTTTGACCTTGTTGACCATGCCATGCTCTCTGCCCAGCTTAGATCCTATGGTCTTTCACCTGGTTTGCATAGTTGGTTCTCCATCTATCTACACGGCAGAAAGCAGCTTGCTAAATATGGCAAGGAGCTCTCGGGCTCTATTCTTGTAACCATGGGTGTCCCCCAAGGCTCTGTCCAGGGGCCTCTGCTCTTCTCCATTTTTGTAAATAATCTCCCTGTTGCCTCTGTCCACTGTAAGCCAATCCTCTATACAGTTGACTTGGTCATTCTAACTCACTCCCCGGACATAGGGGCCATTAATCGCCACCTGAGTGAGGATTTGGGGAACATCCAGTCCTGGATCTCTTCCCACAAGTCGGTTCTTAATCTTAAGAAAACCCAGGCCATGCTCTTTGGGTCCCAGGCCAAGATTAAGGCCTCTCCTGCCCCGTTATGCATTGCTGGTACCGACAGTGTTCCGATTCCTGTTACTGACAACTTTAAATACCTTGGGGGTAATGCTGGACCTGCAGCTTGACCTGGGTCGCCACATCCAGAATATATGCAAGACTGTCAACTGCAAACTGGGTATGGCCTACAGAGCAAAATTTAACCTTACTCCTGTGGCCCGTATTGCTTTTGCCAGAAGTGTGCTCTTCCCTTTGCTCTGCTATGGGCTCCTTTTGTTTGCCCGCTCCTCCAGTGCTCACCTCACTAGGTGGTCTACTGCCTACAACAGTGTCTGCCACTTCGCTCTAGCTGCCCCTCATCTCACCCACCATTGTGACCTCTACAGCAAGCTTAACTGGCTCTCCCCCTCAAATCACATAGATTTTGTCCTAGGGTGCTTCACGGGAAAGGTCTTTGGCACTGGCTCCCATCTGGGGCACCAACAAAATTCCTTGTCCCGGCTGCCTCCTCATCCTATTCCCTCAGGTCTCAGGGGCCTGCTATCCTTAAGATACCTGCTACCCGGACTCAAATGGGGGGGTAGAGATTTTGCTGAGTGTGCTCCTAGACTGTGGAATGCATTCCCTGCCCAGGTCTGCTTCTCCCACTCACAGGTGTGCCTTCATTCCTCCCTATGGAACCACCTCAAACTCTCTTCAGTCTGTGGTTGTCCCAAACCCCCGTGATCTATCCTGACCCTTCACAGCACTCCTCTCCCCTGCACAAAGTCTCGACTTCCTGGGGCCATTAAGTTGTAAATAGTGTTGCTGCATCTCAGCTTGTACCTTTTGTACTGCTCTTAGTTGCTACTTGTGATATTCTGTTGTGTACAAAGTTATTCTGTTGTGTACAAACTGTACAAAACTATGCCTTACATGACTTGTAAGCTGTGTCAATCTATATCATGTTGTCTGCACATGGCTTGTAAGCTGTTCATATTTGTATCAAGTTGTCCTATGTATTTAAATCTGTAATTACTGTACTCTCCTGGGTTGTACCTGAAAATAGGCAATTGTCTTGTCTAGTGTACTTACCTGGTCAACAAAAGCTAAATAAATAAAATAAATAAATTTCCTGCCAATCAATAGCAGAGGTCAGACAGACATATTAGCATACAGTGAGCTCAGAAATCTCATTGCTGCTCGTGAGATGGTGGCTGCCAGCCACAGAAAGTAGAAGTTGTGGGTAGCTGTTTTAAATCATTAAAAAAAAGTTGTTACTGTCTGAAAGCATTAATCAAGAGTTTCTGTAGTGTCTGGGGAAAGCTGTGTCTTTTCCAGTGTTTTCCTTTAAGAGATGATTGATAGCAGGCCTTAACTTAAAAAGTCTGTCATTCTCTGGATGGACCCTTGGTAACGCCTGAGTGTTGTCACTGTAGTGCACACACCTCAGTGGAAGCTGAAACCAGTTCCTGTGCATTATAACTGGAAACAGGGGGTGTAGAATGAGCAGGTTGGGTGGACCAATACATGCTGATGGTGGCTTTTTTCACTATCCCCATTTCCAGTGTCAAACCCCAGAACCTTTTAATTTCCTCTAAGTTTGTAGGATTCCGCTGATGAGCCATTGTGTGTGGTTTTAGCTTGTCCCTATACTGAGTCAAAAACTGATCTGCATATAAATGTGTTTGCACCATTATACGAAACACTATTTCATTGTTCAAAAATAACTGGAAATTTTGTATGGGGATCAACTCCTTTGTAACGGCATGGATACTTGCATTAACAGTAAGTGGGGGAACACATGGTCTTTCCATAGTTGGGAAATTGCATTGGTAAACAGGAGTATAACCACAGTGGTACCCTGCTGCAGCCTGCAGCTAGCACTGGGACAGTCATATCAGAGTCAAGCATTGCCAAGGGATCAGATTCATTTGAGAAAGTGGCACTACAGATGAGTATGGACTCATTCTCTACCAAGGTGTCATGTTCAGACAGTGCATTGTGCACAAGGTGAGTGTCTGTCTCAGGTAGGATGACAGACTCGGGCAGAGTGTCAGGCTCAGGCAGGGCATCAGGCTCAGGTAGGAGATAAGGCTCAGGCAGGGCATCAGGCAGGAGATCAGGCTCAGGCAGGGCATCAGGCTCAGGCAGGAGATCAGGCTCAGGCAAGAGATCAGGCTCAGGCAGGGCATTGAACTTAGGCAGGGCACCAGACTCAGGCAGAAGATCAGGCTCAGGTAGGGAGTAATACCCAGGCAGAGAATCAGGCTCAGCCAGGGAGTCATACTCAAGCAGGGTATCTTGTTTGGGCAGAATTTCAGGTTTGGGTAGTATGTCAGGCTCAGACAACTGCTTGTGCTTTAGTTTGTGCATTTTTGGCTGACACTGTTGCATAGGCTGGGGCTCTTATTTGGGCTCAAGCAGATGCATGCACTTTGTTTGTGCTTTCTGCACCTACCCTCATCCTGTATTGCAGGCAGCATATTATAAAGTGCAGCATCCCAGGGGCCTATTGATTGGGCAGCATTTGAGGCTCCAGCAATATCTCAGGCTGGAGCAGATGCCTGTGTTATTGTTTTTTTGTGAGTGCCCTGAGTTGAAGGCACAGAATAAGCCTCTTGTTCAGGCAGACTCTTAGGTTCTGGCAGTTCCTTGGATCTGCTTTTTATTGTTTCTTAAGTTCCCTGTACCCTTATTTGTTCTGTCAGAGGTACACCGTAGACAGCTAGTGCTTAGGCATATGTTATACTAACATATAGGGCTAAGGGCATCTACAGTACAAGAGTAGATGTCAGGATATGTACGCATATTGTTGTAATACACTTTGCTTGCTAATACACATATATTCTTCTATGTATTTTTTGTGTATTTCTTACTTATAAGATGTTAGGACACCGGTCCTTGGAATAATTATGATATATAAGTCGGCATTGCCACCTTTTGGTGATTTGTACTACTACACTGAGTTATGTAAGACTCTGTATAAGAACTCTTTTTGTTTCTCAAACTGATGACTACTACAAAATTGCATAATATTATCTTGGACTGTGGAGCCTCTTCTAATTTAGCCAATAGGGCTCATCTCTGTAACTAGAAATGTTTCTATCTTTCGGTAACCATAGTAATTATCATAGGTATATAATGTGATGCACTAGTCTTGTACCTCGGAGATCCCAAGAGACACAAAGAAACCTCGAGGTATAGGGAACGCTTAGCACTGGCTCCCGGTTCGTATTGGTAAGAACTGCTTAGGGCAACTGATTTTATCCTTTTTGGTAGTAATAAACAAGTTTATTACTCTTATGTAATATGTATGTGATTACTTGCATTCCCAATATTGCCAAGAACCTGAAAGTGAGGTTTAGACCTCCTGACATTGTGTTTAATCAGACTTGCAGATGCGGATTTAGAAAGTAATTCTTTTTTAGGCTCAGACAATGTCTTTGCCTGGGACAGTTGCTTATACTTGCATTTCTTGCAGCTTCCCTCAGCCTGCATTACTGCCTCCATCTCAAATGCAGGGTCTTCTTGCACTGGTAGGACCACAAAATCACGCAGGTGCTTTTGCTTATGCTTTGTGTGACACCCCATCAGCCTGTACTGTAACCTCCAGCTCTGTCAAAGGCTCACATTGGGCCTCTTTCTGGGGCAATATCTCAGGATCTGTTTTCTGCAAAAGCTTAGGCAGATCTCTGCACTCCTACTTTTTCTGTTTGGAAGCTTGCTTGGACTGTGAATCATGCAGATATCTGTGTTTCTGCTTTTTCTCTTTAGGCTTGGGCTAGTGGTTGCTGCTGGGCACATGTGTGCACTTATGTCCATGTGGGGATTTAGACTTGACCTTAAGGCTGTACCATACTGGACCAGCCTCATCAGCGTCACTTGATATTGTATCATCAGAGGGGGTACTGCTTGGGCAGTAGTCAATCCCAGACTCTGAATCAATAAAATCATCCAACTCTGAATCAGAGCTGATTATGTCTTTCAAGATCTCCTCTGCTATGTATTTCCATGACATGATTCGCAAGTAGTATACTTCAGTGGCAGAGATATTCTTTTGCCCTTCCCTGTCCTAGATTGTATTGTGCTTTGGAATAATGCAATTAAAGGGCACTAAGTTGCCTAGTGCTTGGAGCACATAGGTGAGAACCTAGAGACTTAGGTTTGAATCCCACTACAGACACTTGCAGTGCAGCTAGGTGTAACCACTGTATACTAGCTGACACATTTCTTTCTGCTTTTTTTTGTTTCACTCATTTATTCTTTGGCAACCAGATACGAATGTAGAACCCTAGCTTTGTATCCCAATATGGACACTTACAGTGTCGCTGTATACTAACTGCCAAATTCTTTTATGCTATTTTTTATGTTATAATTTTATTTTTATTATTATTCTTTGGTAATCAGGTAAGGCCCACTGGCCACAAATCCAGATTACAGGGGTGACTTGGGAGCACTGGGAAGGCGTATACAAATAAGAGTAAAATACAGCAAATGAAAGATATGCCTTATTGGCAGAGATATTTTCTCCCTTCTTATCCTGGATTGTAAAGCGCTTTTGGGATAGTGCAATTAAAAGGCACTAAATATTTTGTTTAGCACTTGGTGCACACAGGTGAAAACCTAGATGCCTAGGTTTTAATCCCACTATGGACACTTATAACGTGGCTGGCTGTACTGTCTGACACATTTTATTTTGCTTTTTTAATTTTATTTACTCTTCACTACCACGTGAAAACCTAAAGCCCTAGGTTTGTATCCCACTACAGACACTTACAGGTTCGCTGTATACTAGCAAACAAATTCTTCTATGCTATTTTTTTTTTGTAATTATTATTCTTTGGTAACTAGATAAGGTTCACTGGGCACTAAGCTGGTTTACAGGGGTGACCCAGGAGCACTGAGAAGGAGTATGCAAACAAAGATCAAAGTATAGCAAATGAGTGGCTGATATATTCTATCCCCTCCCTCTCCTGAATTGTAAAGCACTTTGAGATAGTGCAATTAAAAGGCACTAAATGTTTTGCCCAGCACTTGGTGCACACAGGTGAGAACCTAGCTGCCTTGCTTCCCACTTTGGTAGCCAGGCAAGGCAGACTAGACACAAGGCCTGTTTACAGAGGTGACTTGGGAGCACTGGGAAGGGGAATAAACAAGAGTAAATTGGAGACAATAAAAGGCACTACATAAAACAAAAATTCCTTTAACACACCTTAAAACAACAATCAGAAAAATGAGTCCTAAAACAACAGCATTCTGAAAAAAAATTTAAACGGCCAAATACAAGGCACAAGATGTTAAAAAAGTAACTTTAAAAAACGAAATAACCCTGCCTAAAACACCCAAACAGCTCATATAGAATAATGCATGGGGTTGTGTGTTTAATGAGTTTTTACACACACCCCGAAGTATTGGATGCTACATAAACCCCGAGAGCAAAGCTCGAGGGGTTTATTTAGGCATCCAACACTGAGGGGTGTGTGTAAAAACTCAATTTAAACACACAACCCCATGTTTTATTTTATATAATTGCTGGGGAGCATTTTCTCACCACAGCAATTATATAAAATAAAACTGTGGTAGTTGGTGTGGAGGAAGCAAGTCCAGAGTGGAGGAAGTGCGGTCAGCGCTCTACTGGAGCAGGTCCTGAAACCTTTTTTAAAAAAAAAAAAGTTTAGCACAGGAGGCAAGTAGGCAAGTTTCTTTTTTAAAAAAAGTTACTTACTGCCGACTCATGATGATGTAGAGTCCATGGCTCTGTGTAGTGATGAAGTCACAGCAACTGTCCGGCACCATGGTTAGCAGAGTGTGTGGAGGCAGGTGCATGTGTGGAGCATTGGAAACCCAGCGTGTGTTCGCCGTTATAACCCGGGTGTTATAATGACAAATTATAACCTGGGTCTCCAATGGGAGGAAATGCTCCTCAGTTATTATAAATCCATAATAAATCTGTAGCAGAACATTACAGGTCCATAATTTGATATATTTTATCATTTTCTAACCTCCAAATAGCTAAAGGAGCTCTGCAGTCTCCGTCTGTCCTGCTACAGTCTCCTCCTGTCAATTTTTGATTTTCTAGAGCAAGAGAAAGTAAAAGCAGACACACCAAACACTTGGATTGCTTTTTACAAATGTGTGATGTCTGCTACATTCCAGACCCATGGGATCATGAGACTAAGGGATCCTCTCAATATCCTGCAGGTCAGACCTGGAAAGAACATTGAGGATCTAAAACCTCAGAGTCCTTTCCATTAAGATATACGAAGTGTGTCTTCATAGCCATATGCTTTAGTTTCCTGTGCTGTATGCTGTATGGCACAAGGCACTAAAGGGGTTAAATATTTAAGCTCTGAATATATCTGTAAATTTTGTGAATCCCAGCTAATCCATTCCAAAACTATCCTAGCCTTGATTCCTTAACAGCTGTGTGTAGTGGTCAAAATTTTGACCTGTACTTTTTTATGTTGTCTTGCTTATGTGCAAGCAACATCTTGTGGAAGTAGAACATTCAGAGGTGTGTCAGTGTTGGCAAATGCAGGGAATGCTTTAGTTAGTGCGTCCGTCAGCCACCAATTAGTGAGCATGCTAGCAATGATGCAAAACTTTAAAGAGCTTTGAAAGAAATCTGCCGCTCCAATGAGGTGCAGTTTCCTCATTGGAGCATCAGATGACAAGGCTCTGTTACACGCCTTTCCTGGTGAAACTTTCCGATAAATATGGTGGGTCCTGCCGCCCGCGCCACACAATCCCCACAAAGCCAACATGAGGAATGCCCAATCCCTGTGTTGGCATGCCCCCCAAGTTCAATTTGTTTATTGATGGGGGGGTGCCCAATCCCTGTCAGCATCATGTTCCCCCCTACACACTTTCTTTGCCAACGGGGGTGAACAATCCCTGTTGGCATCATGTCCCCCCTCAAACTCGTGGCACACTGAGAGCCCACCACAGTGTGCCCCAAATCATTTTTGTTACCTGTAAATAAAGAAAACCATTCCACAAAGTCCAGTTTCTTTCTTTTTACCTGTAAAAAGGAAAAAAGGTCCCTTGTCATCCTGCTATGCCCCTTCCCCATCCTGCATCCCCCTGTACCCATACTTACCTCTGAAGGGCCTGCACTGTGATCTTCTGTGAAGTGGGAACACGTTTTAACCCTTCAAAAGCTGACCAGAAACTGAACAAAATGTGGTAAGCTTTATAATGGCAGGCAATGGGGTCAACTTAGGTGGATTTCTCAGCCATTTTCAGGAATTTTGATACCAGATTTTCAACATGGGGTTCTTGGGACGGGGGGCTCACAAACACATGTACTGTCATCTCACTACTCATTCCCAAAAGGTGATTTTTGCGGTCACTGTGTGGAATCACCTTTTGGGACTGATTAATGAAATGACAGTGCCACTGTTCAGAAGGTGGGGTTCCAAAAAGCCCATGTTACAAATTTGGTGAAAAAATTCCCAAAAATGACTGTGTTATGAGCGTGCATTGCGCATTTTCCACATACACTCGTAACTTCGACAATTTTTAATATTGTCACTCCATATTTTCAACATTACCATTTTTTCACACCTCCTTAAAAAATAAATTAGTCAGATCATATAATCATATAATCGATAAACAGCTGTCATTTTTCACATCCTGCCCAAAATGTGTTGTCACACCTGTGGTGCCCAATGGCACGGTCGCTGTGAGAAATCAACTTTCAGGACAGATTAACAAAATCACAGTGCCACTGTTCATGAGGGGAGGTCCCAAAATACCTATGTTGAAAATGTTAAAAAAATCCCAAAAATATTTGTGTTATAGGCTTGCATTGCACAGTTCTTGCATACATCTGTGGAAGTCTCCTGGACTAAATTTCTGCAAAACATCATCACGAGGTATCAGCTTTTTAATTTTAAATCAACTTTCTTGAAGCCTTCCCAAGGAAGTATGTGTCTTGCAACTAGTCTGACAAACATGGTGATGCTGGGTCCTGCAACTGAATCAACATTTTCGTCTGATCACTCCTAAAGCAGCTGTACTTGTGGACTTTAAACAACAAAGGAAACATACAGATAAAAGGAGTTCACATCTTTGCATGAATTTCAAATATGGACTAAAAGTTATGAACCAGACGTGATAGGATTAACTGAAACATGGTTATCTCAAAACATACAGGATAAGGAAATATTAATGGATGGCTATAATCTTTTTAGATTAGATAGGGGAAAGAGGGGTGGTGGGGTTCTTTTATATATCACAGAGAAACTGGGTTTGGGAGAAGTTGTTTTTCAGGGTAATTTAGAGGGAACTGAATGTCTTTGTGTTAAATTTGAAAGATTGCAGCTCTTAATTAGCATAGTATATTCCCTGACAAAAGTAAATACTACCAAGTTTGAATTATTGGCATCTAAATTAGTATTAGTGTCAGATGGTAAAGATTTAATACTAATTGTTGATTTAATGCTGCTTGTCAAGGGGATTAAAATTGGAACAAAGTTTTGAGATACTAAATGTCAATCAAATAATAAATCAAAGTACTAGGAAAAGTGGGGTTAAAAGTCAGGGGAGTATTTTGGACTTGTTTTTTCTCTCTAGGAGCTTTCATGTCAAAAAATGTTTGATTTTACCTCCAAATCTGGGGGATCATAATCCAGTATATTGTGTTGTAAAATATTTAAATCAAATAATTGAGGAAGAAAAGATTAACCTAAAAAAAAATTTTAAGAACTATCATACAAATAATTTTGTTTATGATTTAAATTGTATAGAGTGGGGAAGATTAAATTTAATTCCAGATGTAAATTTGGCGGTTGAAGAATTTTCAAAAATTTATTTAGAGGCCTGTAATAGGCATGCACCATTTTAAAAAACTAAAACACAGAAAAAGCATATTCCATGGATAAATGAATATTTGAAAAAGAAAATTCATATCAGAGATAGAATCTGGAAAACAGCAAATAAAACAAAAAGGGAGGAAGACTGGGTTAATTTCAAAATTAAGTGAATGAGTGCAAAAGGTTAATTAGATCTGCAAGAAAAAAATGTTACAACATTAAAATTGAGAACTTATGATCCTAAACAATACTGGAATATGATAAAAGAATTGGAAAACCATTTGAGAGCTAAATCTTGTATAAAAATGTCTAATAATTAGGGTGAGCTCCTTGACTCAAAGAAAACAGCCCAGTTGTTGAATAAATATTTCTTAACATTGCCTGATATTACCATGCCAGCTGGTTCACAAGTACAAACAGATTTAGTAAAGACACTAATAATAAAAATTGTCCTCTTTTTTATTTAAAAAAACAAAAATCTCAGAAGTTAGGCAGGAGATCTTAAAATTAAATAAAAATAAATCTTATGGTATGGACAATATTGAAGGGAATTTATTAAAGATGCAGTTGAAGTCTTATCACTAATACTGACTGATTTATTTAATCAAAGTTTGATGGAAAATGTTTTTCCCTCTATCTAGAAAATAGCCAAAATAGTACCTATATTTAAGGGGGGGGGCATTCAAATGACCCCTCAAACTATAGGCCAATAGCAATCCTGTCCATCTTCTCTAAGTTAATGGAACAAATGGTGTTTGGCCAGTTGTATAGTTACTTAGAAAAATATTCAAAATTGACTAAATACCAACATGGCTTTAGGGCAGGTTATTCAACTTGCACTGCACTCGTGGACTTTGTTGATAAAGTGGAAGTGGCCTTGGATAAGGGAAAGTCCATGGGTGCAGTGTTTGTAGACCTGTCCAAAGCCTTTGATTTGGTCAACCACCATTTATTGTATGAGAGGATATAGAGGATTGGTATAGCCCCTATGTCATTATTATGGTTTAAATCATATTTGAGTCAAAGAAAACAGCAAGTAGTAATAAATGGTCAATTTTCTGAAGTAGGTAGTATACTAAGAGGTGTCCCTTAAGGTTCAATTTTGGGGTCATTATTGTTTTTGTTATATATTAATTAATTACCTACCAAAATAAATAATACACAAATCAGGTTGTATGCAGATGATACAGTACTTTTAGCATCAGCCAAATCTCAAAATGAAATGATGGTTAAATTAAAGATGGATTTTGATGTTCTACAGGATTGGTTTTCCAGCTCTAAATTAGTGATAAGTGATAAAAAAAAAAAAAACTCAGGTTATGTTTTTCAATAAAAAAACAAAGGTTAATAAAAAACAGATCAGAGATGGGGAAATACTAATGAGGAATGGGAAAAAAATTGATAATCACAGATCAATATAAATATTTAGGTGTAGAGATTGATTATACTTTATCTTTCTCAGCTCATATTAATAATACAATGAAGAAAATGAATAATAAGATGGGGCACTACGTAGGTCTTCAAGGATATTAAATCTACAAACCCGGAGGTTAATTGCAAATCAATTAATAATGCCTGTATTAGAATATGGAAATATAGTGTATAATTTTGCGGGTCAAACACATTTAAATAAATTAGTCATACCATATAATCAATTGGAAAGATTTGTCCTGAACTGTAGCTATAATACTCATCATTGCATCTTGTATAAAGACCTAAACTGGGACAGTTTATCAGTACAATTTAAAAAACAATATTCAGTATTTATCTATAAAATAATAAATGGGATGATTGATGGAAACATGGAATTGCCTTCTGTTAGTAAATATTATCCATATCTTTTAAGGGATGTAAAGTACAGAGGTTACACTTTTCCAAAAACTAATACAAGATAAGGTACTATGACACTTGAGGCTCAGACTGCAAATATTTGTAATAATATTCCCCCTGAATTAAGGAAAGCAACTAAACTATCCCAGTTTAAATTAGGATTGAGCACTGTATTTTATGATGAATGTACTTGTTTTTAAAATGTGGATAAAATGTGTTAGTTGTTGGTCTGATTGAGATTTTTGTCTTGTATAATGTCAAAAATTATTTATTAGTTGTTTTATGTAGTCTGAATTTTTGTATGCTATATTGAATGTAATTTGTTCTTGACACAGGACAACTTTGAAAATAGTTCTATGACCTAAAGTTTGCTATCCTGTATAAAAATAAACATTTTAACTACTACTACTACTTGCATATGCCCAGGCCACAGTTTATCACCTTTTTTAGAAATTTTAACACATTCTGTGGCT
Source organism: Neoceratodus forsteri (assembly GCA_016271365.2). Taxonomy (NCBI): domain Eukaryota; kingdom Metazoa; phylum Chordata; order Ceratodontiformes; family Ceratodontidae; genus Neoceratodus; species Neoceratodus forsteri. The sequence continues at coordinate 1,093,549,832 of CM057459.1, forward strand.
GAATCAACATTTTGTCTGACCTGCTCCTAAACGAACTGTACTTGTCTCTGAGGACTTTGAAGATCAAAGGAAACATATAGACAAAAGGATTTCACACCTTACACGTGCCCAGGCCACAGTTTATCACCTTTCAGGAATTTTAACATATTATGTGACCCTGGATCACAACAGTTCATCATTTCCTCTGGATGTAATTAACCATCGGCATTTTCATTTTAAATCAACTTTACATGTACTTTGTCATTTTCTCTGCTCTCTAATCCTGCTGCTTCTGATACTATCAGGGAATATTCACCCAAACCCTGGATCCCCTCACTCTAAAATGACCAAGCTTAAAGGTCAGCTTACTATAGTATCATTAAATATTAACAGTCCTCTCACCAAGTTTGCCCAATTTCAGTCATGGGTGCAGGTGATCAACCCAGACATTATAGCACTCACTGAAACCTGGCTTTCTCCCAAGACACTAGATGCATCTATCTCCCTTGATGGCTACAACTCATTCCAACAAGATAGGATTTCTACAAACAGGGGTGGGTGCCTAGTATATGTCAGGTCTGGAATAAACGTGCAGGCCTTTGATTCTTAATACAAAAGAGGCCCAAATTCTGAACTCAATCAAACATAGGGACACAGAATAAAGTCCTGCTGGTCTCTACAGTATACATACCTCTAGAGCACCAACCTGCTGGGTTAAACCATGTCATAGTGAGCCAAAAGCAACTAGGCAACCACTGGGAGAAGATCATTGTAGGTGACTTCAACATAAATTGGCACTCACAGAAAGAAATAAAAGCCAGGGATCTAATTACTAGCCTTTTCCTAAAACAGATGGTCACTGCTGACACCCGGCTTAACTACAAAACAGGGAGCAGCTCTCTCATAGAGTGGCTCCTGACCACATACCCTGAGCATATATCTGATGTCACTGTCCTGCTTGACAGCCTCAGTGACCACTCCCCTGTGAAGTGTACCTGGTCTAACAATTTCCCCAAGAGTTCACCCAAGGTGTGCAAAAATCACTGCCTGAGGCCTGGACTACTTGAACATTTCAAGCTGTATGTGATGCAACTGGATTGGTCCCCACTGGCTGGGGATATAGATGGTAATGAGGCACTTAACTACTTCATAATGGTTTTCAACCGTGCTTGTGATATTTTTGCGCCATACAAAATTAAAACAATTAAGGGAACCTCGAATCCCTGGCTCTCCAACTCCCTTATTGGACTTATGAAGAACAGAGACAATCTTTGGCATATTAGCAAAAGCAGTTGGTACACCTGCTGCATTTAATACCTACAAGGCAGCTAGAAATGCCTGCATCAGACTCATCCAACAGGCTAAAATCTCCTACTATAAAGATCTACTAACCAAAACCTGGGGTTCTAGAAGAGATTTTTGGTGCTCTCTTAAATCCTTAATGGGCAAAGCCCCCAAGACCCCCCCCCAGATCTACTATTGACTGTGAAGGGGCCCCTGCTGGAAATTGCCAATGAGCTCAACAACACATTCACTGACTTTTCAAGTGTACTCCCTGGTAACTACTTCAAAGATAAGCATGTTCAGCAACACCCAACTGCCCCTCAAGATCCTCCAAGGAACGATGTACCACCCTTTTACTTTAGACGTGTCACCAAAGCTGAAACCATCAAGCATATTAAAAGGGCGCTTGGCAAGACCAGGATGGGGGCAGATCTGCTTGACATGAAGCTGGTTGGTCTACTCCTTCATGAACTTGCTGGTCCTCTTACCTACCATGGTGTTTAATGCCTCTCTAAAATCAGGAGTATTTCCAAATGCATGGAAGTCAGCTAATGTAACATCTGTCTTTAAAGCTGGGGATAAAACCCAAATATCCAACTACAGACCTATATCCATCCTTCCTCCCTTTCAAAAGTACTCGAAAGAATGGTCCCGGAGCAGCTTACTGAATACTTTGATAATCATAACCTACTCTGTCCGCAACAGCATGGCTTCCATAAAAAGCACTCCACACTCTAGTTGATTATTCATCCCAACTATATAATGCCTTGGATAGTGGTCAGGCAGTTGGATCAGTCTTCATGAACCTTATGAAGACTTTTGACTCTGTTAATCACAACCTCCTCCTAAGTTGCCTTCTGTCTAAAGGTCTATCCCCAGATACAGTACTATGGTTTGGCAGCTACCTCTCTAACAGATCATGAGTCAAAATTGGTGATACCCTATCTGCAGCTAAGGAGGTGCACCTTGGGGTTCCACAGGGGTCAAGCCTCAGTCCTCTACTGTTTAGTCTTTTCATCAATTCTGCCCCAAAGGCTTGCCCAGCAAGCACAGTTCTCAGTGTTGATGATGCAGTGATCTCAGTCACCGGCAAACACCAACAATCCGTCACAACTGAACTCCAAAGCAGCTTCCATAACCTTAAATCTTGGTTTATGGAAAACAACCTGTTATTAAATGTCAAAAAAACAAAGAGTATGTTCTTCACCACCTCCCAAAGCAAAAAGAAATACCTGCCCCTGAGTATTCATAACCAAAAGGGTGAGATCCTAGACCAAGTATCTAACTTCAAATATCTCAGCATTACCTTTGATGACATGCTCACCTTCTCAAACCACATTGACTCTGTTATCAAGACTGAAAATATAAAACTTGATGTACATTATCGTCACAGACATTCAATGACACTGGATGCACTCAGACTAGCCACCAGTAGCTCAGTACTGTCCACCATTGACTATGGGTTGCCTGTATATGGGACGGGCAAAAAAACTGCTCTTAACAGGATCAACACACTCCTAAATAAGGCCTGTCATCTACTCTTGACACCCACACCTGCTCACTGTACACTGAAACTGGTTGGCTCCTACTCCATCTTAGAGCACAATATCAAACCTGCCTACTTCTAAAAAAAGTACTACTTGGACTGACATCCCCCACATTGGGCGGACACTTTAAGCTGTTCCTCCCAATAAAATCTACCCATAGTGTGGTCACTGACAAGATGGTGATTCCCTTCAAAAGGATGAAACTTACCCAGAACTCCATCCTGTATCAAGGACCAAAATGGTACAATGAACTACCTGCTGACCTCACTGACAATACCAAGATTTGTACCTTCAAAGCTGGGCTCAAATCTCTCCTTGGCTTTAAAATAAATTATACCTGCCTGCGCTAATGTGATAGTACCTTGCCCCCAGTTTTCCATTTACCTACCCCCTCTACATCTTTCTGCTATATACCACTTTTTTTTTAACCTGCTCCCCTACCCAAGGCAGTACGGTCTGAGTTTTCACTGCCATGCAGATGATACTCAGCTGTACATGTCCTTTGTGCCCGGCCAAGATGCTGCCTTTTCGGTCTTTAACAACTGTCTGGCTGAAATCCAGGACTGGATGAATGTGAGTTGGCTGCGTTTGAACCCAGAGAAAACTGAGGTGCTGGTTGTGGACCTGGGTCACCGGGAGGCGGGTTTGTTGGTGGGATCACCTTCGGGTTTATGGCTTGGGGGTGTCCAGCTAACTACCTCAGACTGGGTTCAGAACCTGGGTGTTGTGTTTGATGACTGTTTGACACTTAAATCTCAAGTGTTGGCAGTTGTCAAAACCTCTTTTTACCATCTGAGGAACATCGCCTGGGTGAAGCACCTGGTTCCTCCTGACGATCTTCCTACTTTGGTCCACGCTTTCATTACCTCCCACCTTGATTACTGCAATGCCCTTTATCTTGGGCTACCGGGGTTTGAGATCCACCACTTGCAGCTAGTGCAGAATGCGGCAATCAGGCTACTGACTGGTTCTTCTAGGTCCAGTCATATAACGCCTGTACTCCGTGGACTGCACTGGCTGCCAATATGCTGGTGAATCATCTTCAAGGTCAGTTTGCTGATCTATAAGGCCCTACACGATCAGGGACCTGGCTACCTGAAAGATCTCCTTTGTCCCTACTGTCCCTCTCGCTCTCTCCGATTCACTGATGAGGGATTGCTAGAGATTCCCAGGGTTCACTTAAAAACTTCAGGGGCCAGATCTGTTAGTTTTATGGATCCAACCCTGTGGAATTCTCTACCTAATCAGGTGCGAGATTGCCCGACTGTCCAAAGCTTTAAGGAGGCTTTAAAAACAAATCTTTTTAGCCTAGCGTATAACGAGTTTTGAACGCTGTTGCTTAGATTAATTCAAATATTGTTTTAATTATTTATTGATTTTATCATGTTATGCACAGGCGCCTTGGTTTGGCAAAGGAGCCTTTTATAAATAAAGATTGATTTGATTTGATTTGATTTGATTTACCCCTAATTACCTGATGATTGCCTCACTTGGTTGAAGGCTCCACCTCTCTCCCACTTCAGACTATGCCACCTCCGGCTGACCTCCCCAACCCCCTCTTATTGAATCACTCTATCTGTTAATATGTACTAATTTGATGTGTATAAGTTCAGATTGTACTATTACTGCCTGTGTATATGCTTCAATGTTTTTCTTTTTTTTTCTCTGTAAACCTTGTATTTTTGTAATGTTTGTTCAACACTGACATGGAACCTTTGAAAATGAATCGTTGACTCAAAGGTATTAATCCCAAACTGAAATAAATAAATAAATAAATAAAATTTCTACACAAGCTTTGACTTTACCAATTTTTCATATTTTCACTCTAGATTTTCATCATTGCCATTTTTTCACACCTCCTCAAGAACAGTATAGCTGTCATATTTTTCACATCCTGCCCTAAATATGTTTTCGCACCTGTGGCTCCAAATGGCACAGTCGCTGTGCAAAATCACCTTTCAGCTAATAAACTGATAGTGCCACTGTTCAGGAGGTTGGGGTCACAAAAAGCCCATGTTGAAAATTTGGAGTGAAAATACCAGCAAACACCCGGGACATTAGGGTTTCCAACCATAATGCCCCACCTTGTAGAGACGGACAGGTGTCAGGGGTGTGACTTGGGATAATCGGCTGTAATGCTTACACCATTCCACCCTGCCCCCACCCCACCCCCACCCTGCAGCCAGTGACAGGCATTGAGGTGTGCCTTGGAGTCTTCGGACCCAAAGTTCACCCCATTCTCCTATACTGCACCCATCTCAGTGTATTTCCTTATGGAGTGGGGTGAGCATAAGGGCCGAAGACCCCAAGGCATACCACTACACTTGTCAGTGTCTGCAGGGTAGGGTGAGGTGAAATGGCATGAGTGTTATGGCCAGCAACCCAAAGGCACACCCCAATGCCTGTCAGTCTCTGCAGGGTGGGGGTAGGGTTGGCATCAATTCAATACTTCACTGCCATTCATGTTATGCAACTAACTCCTGTACTACCAATGCCAATGCCAGCAAGACAACATTTGGCATTGACAAATGCTTGTTTATTCTATTTTAGATTGGCCCTTATCTCCTGACTTGCATAATAATTATTTTTTCCCCATTTTGGGTCTGCGTTAGTACTTTTTTCACATTTGAAATAATAAATGGAGAGCTCCTTTTAATAATATGGCTCAGGCCTTGTTTTTTTCACAGTTCTCTGTTTTTGAACACCCATTGTTTAAGAACACTTTTTTTGTGACTGTAATGAACTAGCATACAGCAGATACTGCTCCCTGACCTCATGGGACAACAAGTGTATAAAAACAACTGAGAATACTGATGAGAGCTTGGTCTGAGCCATATTAAAAGGAGCACTCCTTTTATTATTTCAGATGTGAAAAAAGTGCAAATGCAAACTCCAAACGGGGAAAAAAGGGTATCATACAAGTCAGGAGATAAGGGTCAGTCAAAAATAACATAAAAAGTATAGATCACAATGTTCACCACTATCTTGCGCTGCTACTCTAAGTAAGTGCTCTGAAAAATTTAAAGTGCTTAGGTGGCACACTGGATGTGTCTTTGCTTTACAAGCAAAGGGTCAGAGGTTTAATTCTAGGTGAGGGAACATATTTGCTATCACTTGGGCAGACTAGGTGGACCTTGCAGTCCCCTTCTGCTAGCATCTTCTGTGTTTCTATGAAATGGAGGTCACCACAGGCATCTTTTGAAAAATGGCCACAAAGATTTGGGGAGTTGTAACTGTTCTTGTGAGGAGATATTTAAAATGACAGAAACATATTATTAGGTCAGTTTATAAGGTGCTCTAAACATTACTGAAAATTAAATGGGGTGGGGGAAATGATCGATATAGAAGATCCGTCTCAAGGAACCCATGTGTTTAACCATTTATTTATATAGGATAGTTAAACTGAGGCAGCTCATTGTCATTAAATTCTTACAGGAACAGCGTGGGTATCAAGCATTTTTTCAGTTCCCCTCCCTATTTATTACAGAATGAGTAGGGAAAATTCATACTCCTGATTGACTGAGACATGCTTGCATGGCAGCGATGCACTTGTCTCAGCAGAATGCCCATTGAAGAAAAAGCACCAGTGCCTGTCTGTCACATAAAATAAAAATATCACTGTGCCAGTTTAGAACACTGAGTTTTAAAAGCAAGCTATTTTTTTGAAATAAACCTACCCCCCTTCCCAATCTTCATGGCTCATCCTGAGATCTGCTTTCTCATTCTTTACACTACTAGTGTAAGTTTGGCATTTTTTAGTTTTTACATCTGACATTTTTATCATTTGTTTTATTGCACTCTCTCTCTCTCCCCTTCACCAGTCAAATGCAACAGTGCAACCTCAAATTCAACAAAAATGCATGTAGTGACACTCTGCTGATAATATGCTCATGAGTCAAAATTGAAATAAATCACAAAATGTTTCTTGGGAGATAATCACAAGGGGATAAGGGATGCAAATTAAAACTGTTTTAACAGGTAACCCATGAATTGCTGAAATCAGAAATTAGTTGCCCAACAAGGCTCAGCCTGTAAAATGCACTTTCAGTAGTGTCCACCCCATCACACAGCACAAGTACAGACACTGTAAACCTTTTTTTACTCTTGACCACCTATACTGGGGTCACCATCCTCTCCTCAGTGGTATAAGTAGCTCCTGGTGCTTCAATGGATATCCAGCCATGGAAACAATGCAGATCAATTGGTGTTGCAGCTTGCTGGACAGCAGTCATGCTTTGTAAACAAATAAAATTCTTTTAAACCCAAAGGCCATGCAGTGAGCTACATGGCACCCTCAACGTAAGTTACTTGTAAATCCTGGCTTGATGACCAGATCTGAAGATTTGGTGGCAACCTATGTATAATCCCAAATTGCATGACAAGCCTTGAGAGTACTCATGGTTCTGGTGTTAACAGTTTACCTCACTACCTGGGCTTCTCTACCTCTGCCTCTGTATATGCAGTTCTCTCACAGGAAGTGATCAGAGGGTCTGTTGCTCTAGATAATCAGATCATTTGCACAGGTCTTAGGTGCCTCTATGTGTGAATCAGACTTTCTACTTCAGCAGTCACCTGGACTTCTCTGGCTCTATGTTTCTTCTTGTCCACTAGTCAGACCAGTCTCAGAAACATGAACCACATGCCACACACATCTAATCTCCAGACCCTAATGTGAGATGCTAGTCAAAGCCTAGACATGCCTGTAGCACTGACTGGCCAGTTCCCCTAGACTGTCTGTGGGCCTGATTCAGGCTCTTTCAAACAGCAGTACAGATAGTTTCTACCACACTGCAGGCTGGCAGATGTAGCACTAGTGCTGGATTAGCACATATTTATCTCCTTTTCTCTGAAGGCAGGAATACATACCTCTGTCCTCTCTCTGTCTCTCTCTGCAGTTGTCATTTCTGACACTGGCAGCATACACACTTTTCTCAGTCTGTCCTTTTTAAGGTTTTAGAAAACTTTTGGTTCCCTTCTGTGATGTAGCTGTAGAAGCCCCAGGCAGCTAGACTTTCTCAGATGGCTTTGCCCAAGAGCTACTGTACTAGCCTTCCTCACTCTGTCTGAACTAACTACCAACTGCCCAGTTCTGGAACTGTTCTCAGAACTTCGCTGGGTCAAGGCAACCTCTGATTGTTCCATGGGGCTGTGTGTCAGGAATGCAGTCAGTTGGCAGCCAGCCATGCCATTCTTCCTGAATTCACCACAGCCAAATATCAATATCCCTGCACTCTGATTGGTTGCTGGTTAGTTCAGTGTTCACAAAGATGACAGCCTCCATATCTAATAGGAGAACTAGTTCCAAATGGATTTCTTTATTTAGGGTTCCTGCCCTCAAAACATGTATGTTTGTTAAAACCATTGTGCTTTATTATGCAGTTCAGTGCTGGCATGAGACAGGGGAAACCCCCACTAATTGCAAGCACAGATGTGCTTTCTCTCCTGAAAGGTAGGGTAGCACCTTTGATGTGTGGCAAAGAGCCACAATGATCAATGGTACACTCAGCCCTAGCAAACAGTTTGCTAATTTCTCTCCCCTTTCTAGCATGTCCTCAGACCCCCTGAAGGTTTACTGGAGTCCCTGAGGCCAGAGCATGCTGGGGAAAAGTCTGTGGCATCTACAGTTGTGGCAGAAAGTTGGCGGCCATGCAGAGCACTAGAAGGAAAACAGCCTCCAGGCTGCGGTATGCTGTTCCAGTTCCCTCCAGCCTGTAGTCCTTTTGGCCACAGCCAGCAACAAAAAGGTGGTAGCAGTAGAGGTGGGCCCCAGAGAGTCAGTAAAGAACTACCATTTGGAAGGGTTTATAGTTTTCTTAAACAAAACTACCTATTATCCCTTTTACATAGGGAATAATGCTTAGGCATCTGTGCATTATGAGTTTTTTTTACACATCTGAGGTTTGTGATAATGCATAAACCTCAAGAACAAAACTTAAGAAGTTTATGAGGTCATTGCACAATGAGGATGTATAAAAAAAAAAACCTCATACACAGATTTCCTTTGTGTTGTTTTTTATAACTGGTGCAAGAAATATAAAATAAACCAGCGCAGAAAAGGGATCCATATATTTGAGGTTTATTAAATAAATAAATAGAAACAGATCTAGAAACTCAAAAAGATTCATTCAAGGGGCTAACATTTGTGTGCATTGAACAATTGCAAGGTGTGATAACCAACAATTGATATCAAATAACAGTCTTTAAAAATAAATTTTCTCTGTTACTTTTTTGTTGTTACTGGATCACAGTTTAACCATGCAATCACGCTGTGCAGGAGTGCTGAGAACTCGAGAGCTCAGACAAGTAAGATGAGATTAGTAAAAAACAAGCATTTGTCAATGCCGAATGTTGCTTGCTTGTATGTGCTGTTTAGGTATTTGGAAGTGACAGTTTCATGCCTTCCTCCCAAGACATCCACTGTGTCTTTCCGTTCAGTATTCACAGAAGAGTGGGAAGGGCAAGGGCCACAGCGGTACAGCAGTTGCCAAGGGGTGAAGAGGTGGACAAAAGAGTCTCTGCAGGAGCTCACTAAATTGAAGGTAGACAAAGCGATGGAACCAGATGGCATACGCCAAGGATATTAAACAGAACTGCGAAGGAGATAGCAGTACTCTGGCAGCCATGTTCACTTAGTCATTCAACATGAGTGAATCGGAGGAGGGCACATGTGGCCCTCTACACAAGTCCGCAGCAGGAGGAGGCAGGAACAATAGGCCATTCAGCCTCACCTCAGTAGTGGGGAAGATCATGGAGACATTGCTTAAAGAAAGGATAGTGGGGCATCTAGATGCCATCGAACCCAGGACCATAGACAAGATGGATTCACAGTGGAGACATTATGTCAGATAAATCTGGTTGATTTATTTGACTGGGTGACAAAGGAAGTGAATCAGGTGGGGCAGCTGACAACGCTCACCTTGATTTCAGCAAAGCCTTTGACACCATCCCATATAGGAGCTGATAAACTAGCTGGGTAGACTGGACATGGGGAAAGGGTGGTAAACTGGGTTAGAAACTGGCTAACAGACAGGAGGCAGAGAGTGGTGGTAAATGGTATGCAGTCTAGGGAGAGGGGCACCAGTGGGTGCTGCAGGATCGGTCCTGGGGCCAGTTCTGTTCAATGTCTTCATTAGTAATATTGCAGAACATCTGAAGGGAATTTTTCACCAAATTTTCAACATAGTCATTTTAAGACCTTTGCTCATGAACACTGTCACTGTGATTTTCTTAATTTATCCTGTACATTGATTTCACACTATCCATCGCTTCATTGTGCGCCATATGGGTGGAAACACGCTGGTATGAGTTGTGAAAAATGACAGCTGTACTAGATATAAGAAGGTGTGGCAAAATAGCAATTTGGAAATCGGAGGAAAATATTGAAAATTCTCGGAACTTACGAAAGGTATAGGAACTGTACAACGACGCTTCTGAAACAGTCATTTTTGGAATTTTTTCACCAAATTTTCAACATAGCCATTTTAACACCTGAGCTCATGAACAATGTCACTGTGATTTTCTTAATTTGTCCCGCATACATTGATCTCAAGACAATCGACCGCGCCATTGTGTGCTCATATGGCAGAAACATGTTTTGGGTGAGATGAGAAAATGGCAGCTGTACTACTCATAAGAAGGTGTGATGAAATGGCAATGTTGGAAATCTGGAGTGAAAATATTGAAAATTCGCCGACTTTACGAGCGCGCATGAGAACCGCATAACGCACGCCTGTAAAACAGTCATTTTTAGGAATTTTTCACCAAATTTTCAACATAGCCATTTTAAGACCTCTGCTCATGAACAGTGTCACTGTGATTTTCTTAATTTGTCCCGACATTGATTTCAAGACAATCGAATGCGCCATCTGCGTCTACATGGGCGGAAACACATTTTGGGTGAGATTTGAAAAATGACAGCTGTACTACTCATAAGAAGGTGTGGTAAAACAGCAATGTTGAAAATCTGGAGTGAAAATATTGAAATTTCGCAAACTTACGAGCCCGAGGGAACTGTGCAACGACGCCAGAAATAAGTCATTTTTGATTTTACATCACCAACATGGGTTTTGGGATCCTCTCGCGAATGATGTCACCGTCATGGCGGTATTCCCGCTACAAAGGGTGATTTCGGCAGTCACTGCACAGTCACTGTGCGAAATCACCCTTTGGGCCCAAATAACGCCATGACAGTGACATCATTCATGCGAAGGGGTCCTAAAACCCCATGTTGAAAATTTGTGCAAAATTCCCAAAATGCCTAAGATATACAACAAAGTTGAAACCTCATCTAGCCCATTATACAGCTTACCGGCATTTCTCAGTTTGCGGTCGGCTTTGAAGAGTGCAGACGCGGTTACCGGGTCCACCAAGATCGTCATACCGGAGTCCGGAGGCAAGTATGGGCTGAGGGGGTGTGGGTAGGCTGGGTGCGCAGGGTGGGTGCGGGTTGTGGGAGGGGTTGGGAGACGTGCTGCGGGACCATTTTGTTTTACAGGTTTAAAAAAAAAAGGCGTCGTGGGACATTTGCCACGCTGGGTGGGCTTCAGTGTGGCACAAGGATGGGGGCGTTTCAGCCGATGGGGGATTGGTCATCCCCATTGGCCTGAGGGACTGCTTGCCACGCAGGGGTGGGCTCCCGCGTGGCACCTACTACTCGGGGAACACAGCTCAGCTGACGGGATTGGACACCCTGTCGGTTATACAGTGCGTGGCGGGGTGCGACGCCTGTGTGTGTCTGGGGGAGCGCGCATGAGCAGCCGATATCTTATTGGTGCTCACTGCGTAGCTCCCCTTTCAACTGAGTGTTACTGCATTTTGGAGCGTGTCATAGACAGCTCCAAAATGCATTGGCTTACAGGGGCCGCGCCTGCCAGCAACCTGACTGAATTGGAGGAGGAGGTGACACACCTCCGAAATCTCTGATGATGGCACTATGTTTCTTGCACATGCGTGCAAGCAACATAATAACAGTAATAAAGTCTGATTTAAAATTTTCCATTTTCCTTTGTTTGGCAGCAGCTTGACTCGTGATCTAGTCATGCAGTTTCTATGGAAACAATCAGAAGCCTGTTGAAAAATTTAGATTCTGCTAGAGAGCAGGTTTGACAGGTCTGGAACCAGCTGGGACCAGCTTGTGATTTCACTTTCAGCTAGCAGAGAGCAACTTTTAGAACACATCTACAGAAATGCTGTAATAACTGGGTGTGATGTCACACCCAGTTATTACGGTGTTTGATAGCAACCAAAAAGCAGTTGAGAAAGGGTATAATTGCAATAAAACACTCTCAGACAGGCATTATACTAAGATAACCATCCTTTCGAAGAGTGTGCCATTTTTAAACCTAAGCAGTGTGTGGATCACTCTGCAGGCTCTTTGCTTTAAAACTACAAGCTAGTTTAAAAATACTGTGATTCTGTTCTGTGTTTGTGTTTGTGCATACTACGAGTGTGTGACTGAGCCCTGCTGATGTTTTGTCAGGAAGCAGGAAGAGGGACTGTAGTTCTTTTGACCAGACTCGAGAACTACAGTTCAAAAAGGAACTTTTTATTTTTAATTTGGGAACTAGCATACACTTATACTCCACCAGCTCCATGTATGAGTGGTTTTCATGAAGTTTTAAAAGGGCATTAAAAACATTAAATCTCGAGGAGCTCCATGACCTTGTTTGAGTACTTCCAGGTCACGACATCCTATTTAAATCTCCTGGTTTGTTTGTTCTGTTCTGCCATTTTTAAACCTAAGCAGTGTGTGGATCTCTCTGCAGGCTCTTTGCTTTAAAACTACAAGCCATTTTAAAAATACTGTGATTCTGTTCTGTGTTTGTGTTTGTGCATACTATGAGTGTGTGACTGAGCCCTGCTGACGTTTTGTCAGGAAGCAGGAAGAGGGACTGTAGTTCTTTTGACCAGACTCGAGAACTACAGTTCAAAAAGGAACTTTTTATTTTTAATTTGGGGACTAGCATACACTTATACTCCACCAGCTCCACACATGAGTGGTTTTCGTGGAGTTTTAAAAGGGCATTAAAAACATTAAATCTCGAGGGGCTCTGTGACCTTGTTTGAGTACTTCCAGGTCACTCCTCTCCATTTATTGCACTTCTCATGTGAGCAGGGTGAGCAAGGGAGCAGGGCGTGCGCGACTCCATGCATGAAGACGTGCACTAAAACACGCACGTTCAGTGCGTGTTAAGTGTGTTAGGTGGTGTTAGGGGGAATAATTACGGCCGTGTTGTCACCTTCACTTATACTTGTGAGTACTATTACATTACATGGTTCTGTTGTTTCACCTCTAACATGTGGTAATGGCATCCTCCTTAAATCTACCAAGCAATATTAATGTGTTTGTAACCACTACTAAACAGGAAACAGGTATACAATGCACATCTTGCTATATGTTTAGCCTATTAGCTGACATTGCTGAAAATCTCCCCTTTCAATGTGCAAAATGTACTGACAACATTGTATTACAATGTGAGACTAGCTTATACTATAAATGGATATTGTCATTCGAATCAAGAAATGTTTCCGAACCTATAACAGTTCAAGATGCTTTACGTGTAACAAATATCCCTTTAAATGAGACTTCCTCTACCTCTACCTACAGCATCCCTTCTGACAAAATAATATCTAGTGAGAATAATCACGCTACTATGAGTAGTTCAGTGATTTATCCATCTGATGTCTCTAAAAAGAGCTAGAGAAGATGAGCACAGTTTGGTAAACAGCATAGAAGATACAACTTGGTATAATGTGCAAGGGTCTAAAGCTACTAAAAAAAGAAGGAGAAAGGCTGAGTATTTTAACATTCCACTACATAATAGCTTTGACCCATTGTCCACTGCCCCTGTCGATTCTAATTGTATTCCTATTGAGTCCCCTAATGAAGGATTCAATTCTAAAAACACTTCCCAAGTCATGATTGATATGCCAAATTTTTCAACTCCACCACCTAATTCCACGACTGATATTCCTTTGATTGATTTTGCTACTATTCAAACTGGTGAAGAGGCACCCTCTATGTGTGTTCCTAATACTGATGATTCACATACCAGACAAATATTTGTTCTGGGTGATTCCTTAGTTAAACATCTGGATAGGGTTTTATGCGAGCCTGACAAACATAATAGAACTTGTTCTAGTTTCAATGGTGCTAAGATCTCAGATCTAACATATATGGTCGATAATATTATTAGCTCTCAAGACATAAATCCACTGTGTATTATCCATGTTGGAGCCAACAACATCTACAGGGACTCTGTTCAGAATATCAAATTAGCCTGTGTTTCTATAACTAATAAAATGATTGATCTCGGGTGTGATATTATTTTTTCAGAGATTCTACCCATACCACGGTACTCCCAGTTTCTTAGTCATAAAATTAAAATTATTAACAACTGGCTTAGACAATGGTGTTTACGACAGAATATTCAGTGCATGACCCATTGGGAAGAGTTCTCTGATAGATCTGAGCTTTACTGTCCTGACGGCTTGCATCTTAACAAACTAGGGAATGCATTGCTGAGTCAACAATTCCTATCTACAATTAACATAAATTTAAACTAAAAATGGGGGAGAAGGGAATGCAAATGTACACACCTCTTCATCTCACTCTTATAAAGTCTCCAGTAAACAATTACAGTTTCTTAGTTTTAATGCGAGAAGTTTGACACATAAATTCGATGAGTTACAAACTGTGATTTTGAATAAGGATTTTGATTTTATTATGGTTTGTGAAACATGGGGTGATTATAACTCCCACTGGATCAAGCAACTCCCTGGATCTTTTTATCTAAATCAAAGTGAAAGAAAGGGTGGAGGTGTTGCCTCATTTATTAACAATAAAATCAACCCAGTCAATATTTCTAGTTCTATAAAAATTCATAATCTCCCGACTGAGAGTCTTTGGCTTAAAATGTTCCTATCCAAACAGGATTTTATTATCCTTGGGACATATTATGTTCCCCCAAATTCAGTTAATCTAGTTTAATTATGGATGCCATTCTTTCCGAATTTGAAATAGCTACTCAAATGGGTTATGTTATTATTACAGGGGATTTCAATCTCCCAGACATAAATTGGTAGTCATTCACAACATCTAGCAGTATTAGTAATAAATTTTTGTCCACTTGTTCGGAATTGGACTTACAGCAATGGATAACTTCTGCAACCAGAGGTAATAATATATTAGATCTTGTTCTGAGTAGTACCGCCTTAGATATTAGGGATGTGCATATTTCATCACCAATTGGCAGCAATGATCATAATTCTATTTTATTTAACTTGCATTGACATATTGTCTTTAATACTAATTCTTCGATTATATACCTGTATGAAAAAGCTGATCTTCACAGTATCAATCTATACCTTGAAAAAATAAACTGGTTATCTTTTTTTGATAACCAGTCCTTATATCAAAGTTGGGTGCTTTTCAAATCACTTATTTCGACTCTTCGTGATACTTATATTCCATCAAAAAATAAGAATTCTATTGGGAAACAGACTCCTAGATGGATGAATAAAAACATAAAATGTTTAATAAATATAAAAAATTAAAAACATCGTAACTACCTAAAGAATAGGACAACTTCTAATTGGGAATCCTATTTAAAATCAAGTAGGAAGTGTAAATTAGTCATCCATAGGGCCAAATCTAGATGGGAAATGAAATTGGCAACAACAGCTAGTAAGTCTAATTCCAAACAATTTTACTCTTATATAAACTCCCTCAGGAAAAGTCCAAGTGTAGTGGGGCCTCTTACAACAGAAAACATACTTATCCATGAGCCGAAAGCCATGGCTGATGTATTTAATAATGAATTTTGTAAAGTTTTCTCTGCATTAGAAGTTCAATCACCTGTACCTATGATTTCACCATCAGATACTTTTATCACATTCTCCGTTGAGTCTATTCTTAAAAAACTACACTTACTAAAAGGTAAATTTTGTTCAGGCCCAGACAATATAGCAGGGCATTTACTTTACCTGTTATCTAAACATATTGCCTTTCCACTCAAATTTTTATTCAACCTTTTTTTACAATATAATTTTATCCCTTGTGAATGGAAAGAGGCATTTGTGGTACCAATACATAAGAAGGGATCAAAACATCTATGGGAAAATTATCGGCCGATTAGTTTGACTTCATCCATATGTAAGGTGTTAGAAAGTCTACTAAAGGATATTATTGGCCCTATTATTGATGCATCTGATTTGGAACAACATGGCTTTAAGAAGGGTAGAAGCTGTCTGACAAATTTGCTCTGCTTTTATGAACATTTTAGTTCTTGTTTGGATAACCGGTTAGCCTGTGACATTGTCTTTATTGATTTCAGTAAAGCTTTTGACACCATGCCACACTGGGCTGTAATTCAAAAACTCACAGGTCTTGGTATTAATAGCCATATAATTACATGGATTCATAACTGGCTTTCAAACAGAACTCAAAAGGTGATGATTAATGGGGCATTTTCTAACTCTGGTAAAGTTTTAAGTGGTGTTCCACAAGGCTCGGTTCTCGGCCCCTGTCTTTTTCAGGCTTTTATATCTGATTTAACTAATTCCTGCCTTTCATTTACAATTAAATATGCAGATGATGTGAAGATCGGAGGACCATGTTCTAATTTAGACCAAATATCTTGTATTCAGCATGATCTTGATATTATTAATACCTGGGTTAATAAATGGGGCATGAAGTTAAACTCCACAAAATGCAAAGTAATGCATTTGGGTTCTAATAATTTAAATTTCCAGTATATTCTGGATGATTTACCATTGTGTGCCACTAATGATGAGAAGGATTTGGGTATAAACATTTCAGATGACTTAACATATTCCAAGCATATGAATTCGGTTATTAGTACATCTAATAAAATTATTTGGTCTATTTTGCGTAATATTAGATCTCAAGATCAGGAGGTGTTGTTACCCCCTATTCAGGTCCTAGGTCCGTCCCCATCTCGAATATGCTTCACAGTTGTGGTGTCCTTTTAAAAAATCAGATGGTCACTCTCTTGAAAGGGTTCAGTGAAAATACACTAAAAAAAATATCTGGTCTCGAATCCTCATCTTATGAGTTTAGGTTGGATACATTGAAACTAATGCCTCTTACTATCAGACACATTAGAGGTGACCTTCTCCTCCTATATGACATTATTCATGACCCCTATATCATGACTGAGTTAGGATTTTCTTTTAAGTCATCAATACATAATACTAGAGGTCATGTCCTCCAGTTAACTGGTAAATCTTTTAAACACAATAATCGTAAGTTTTTCTTTTCTGTAAGAACTATTGGGCCTTGGAATAGACTTCCATTTGATGTAGTAACAAGTAATACTAAAGAGATTTTTAAACATCATCTCAACACGCTAATTATGTCTGGGTATGACTTAACATTCTACTCTATGGCCTAGCATAGGAGCATTATGGGCTTTGGCCGACTAGCTCTTTCTTCTAACCTTAGTATGAACTTTAGTATGAGTGGTAAGGCCCGACATCTGTGGTGTCAGGCCTCACTACGTCCTGGGCAGGTGGTGATCTCACCATGTCGTCAACCCTGTCATATCTTATTGCTTGCTATTGTTTCTTTGCGTCCTAATATCCTCAAGACTTACCCCTTTTGGTGGCATTACATTTGGGGTTCAACTCCCTTTGGACAATTCCTTGGCACAAACAATTGTGGACAGTAATATGGCACCTGAGAATGTCAAGGGCTTCATCCTGCTCAGTAGCATGTCTTTTTCCATCCCTCATGGTATTATATTTCCCCCTCCTCCCTCTTACCTTGCAATCAAAATGACAAGAACCCACTCCCCAATTACAGCTGCCCATCAGCTCCACACAATAATTAAAATAAATAATAATTCCCTTCACCCCATGTAGACAATTGATTACAGGGTAGACTAGGGTAAAACTAGGCAGACTGGAGGGACCAATGGTCTTTTTCTACTAACATTATCTATGTTTCATCGAAGCCCATTCCACCCTCCTTCTAGATGAATAAGCTACACACTACTCATTTATGTAATGGTGCCTCATAGATAGAGCAGCTAATAGGGTAGGGATTACAGAGGATGGAGAGCACACTTAGCTATGTTCCCTTAGACTCAACCACTGTTTTTTGTTTCAATACAATGGCTATCACTGTGGAAGAATAGGAGAGTGTTTTGCAAAAATGAGATTGCACCAGCTGGAACATGCAGGGTGAACTGGGGATTTAACTAATATGATGGGAGGATGAAGAACTGGGAATGCTATAACTAGGGGTGTTCAAGTTCCTTTTTCACATTTTTATTTCTTTTTTTTCCCTGAAGGCAGACTAAACAGTAGCAGTTTGTTTTCAGGTGTGCCTCTGCAGTGGTTACATGAATTAGTTTTATGGATGGGGAATGTTGGCCAGGTCATCAGGGACATTCCCCTATTACCATAAGTACAGTAGGATTTCTAACTTTAATCTGGATGGTAGTAGTAGTAAATGTTATTCAGCAACATGAATGAGGCAATTCCCATTCAGCTACTGCTCATTTACAATATATATCCTCGTTACAGAGGAAAAACAATACTTGATATTTACTTATTAATCTAATAAAACACAATATAAAATCAAAAAGCAATTAGATACTACACTATGCAATGTAAAATATGAACAATCATAGGATTTTTATCACTGTCTTAGGACAGTGATCAAAGATGGGCAGAAGAGACCTTAGTTTAACATCTTATCCAAAGGATGGTGCCTCAGCAGTATAGCACCTGCCTTTATGTTGCACCGTGAAGTATCAGTATTGGATTTACTCCTCATTCCTATAAAGTAACACTGCAGGTATCCGGTATTCATTGACATACAATATTTAAAAAAAATTAACATTCCCCAGGCAGTTAGAGCTAGTCACTAGGCCACCCCCCCACCTCCATCAGTTTCTGTCCCCCAACCCTTCCTGTTTTTTTTCCAAACACATTCAATTAAAGAAAAACAGATCTTGGTGCAGTTTCAGGGATCAACCTTATGTTATTAATAATGTCCTGTCTACCAAATATAGTTTGGGTCCCCTCCCTCACCTATGATGCTAAAGGGCCAAAACAGCAATAATGCAGTGCTCAGACAGTGCTGCAGGGTTCTCATTTGTATACACTTGAAATGATGTTCTCCATTTTTCAAATCACATTGTCATCTACATTGTTTTAGGTTTAGTATAATAAAAGTGCTATTCATATTTTTATTTGTAATTAAAACATAAAAATACAGTATTTCAATGCAATAACAATACTCAGATACATGAATAACCATACAGAGGTGTCATGAACACCAGCAGATTGCAAACTGATTAAAATCCTTACAATTGACTTAGCTCAAACTGAATCATTTAAACGGTTTATTAATGTTCATAAATATTCAGCTGGTTAGTTAATGACGGTTCATGAAAGTCCATCACGACCTGATGGTTCATTAAAGTTCACAAAATGTTCATTAGCTTCACAGACACAGTGTTAATGAACAGTTCATGAATTAGGTACAGTAGTAGGCCGGGAGCTTCCCAGCTTGCCTCCTCCCCATCTCAAAGTATCTCTGTCTAGTGTGTTGGAGCACAAAATCATCCATTGTGCTATACAGTGTATTCAGCACATATCTGTTCGCCAATGGTTTGTCTAACCCTTCCCTTTCATACCTCAGTGCATGCAGTTTTTCAAGACCAGCCGCTGCCACCTCCAATTCTTTCTTTTCCTCCTTACAGAGAAGTTTTGTGCGGCCACATATCCTGTAAGCTTTCTGAAAAAAAATGATTTCAGTGTCTCAGAGGAGGGATCTACTAGTGTCTGGTTTGTCAATGTGTTCTGAAAAATACCTGTATTTCCATATTGATAAATTGTAAATTGTACAGTACTGGCCTTATTCTATTGATTCTTGATGATGGTGATGAACAAGAAAAATAAATTAGAGAATTGATTTTAGCAAAGGAGCAACAAGCACGGCTGTTCCAACATGATACTGAATATGCTGAATACAGGGAACAATTGGTTTCCATTATACACAGACATGATGCTAGAATTAGAAAAATCAAAGAGACCAAGTTTGAAAGAGATAAGCGAGATTATGCTGAGGGCTGTATTTTTGAATGAAGCAAGAAAACTACTGGTCATATTAAATCTATTCTCAAAAAAACGTAACTCTGATGTTTATACCAGTGGCTCAGATTCGGATTCAGATGGAAATGCTGCTTTATGTAGTGATACTCGGACATTACAAGCTGTTCCAGAGTATAATAATTTGAGAAAAAATGCTGTGATTTTAACTTCTTCCCCCCCAAAACTCACAGGATCCATCGAGTCTGACACAGGTACCAGTGGAAAGACCTTTACAACAGCTGATATTGGAACAAGAGTTATCAGAAAAAACAAAAGGACAATCGGACATCTTGAATTTTCCACAACAGAAACAGAGCATGTTGAATTTGGGGGATGAGGAGGTGTGGGAGAAAATGTACCCGAATTTACCAGAGTTACCAGCAGCTCCCAAGAATTTGAGAAGGAGCCCACGATTTATACAGTTTTGAGTAGAAGGACCAGAAGAGGCACACGGGGGCAAGAATCAAAGGTATTGGACACAGGGGCAATTGGAATCGAGGAAAGAGTTGGAGTCGACGGAACAGAAGGAGAACACAGTGGAATTAAATGTTCCACAGGACATCTTGGCAATGAATATATCATCCTATATACTTACGGATTCTGAGACTGCTATCCTTCAGAAAGGACTTAATTTTGTACCAACTACACAATTTAGTGAATTTCAGACTATGTTGGATTTGCATAAGTTTGTCAGGAAGTTGGATTTAAAGGCTTTGTTTTCTCCAGAGGTACAGGATGAATTAACTGCTGAAGTCATGGCCTATGAACAATCCTCTAGTGTGGAGTCATTAAAGAAACCATCTGTTTACATCCCCCCAAAAAATCCAATAGTGGATGTGTTTTTCAAAGCTTGTGAAAAGGACATATTGGAATTTACGTCAAAAGGTTTTTCATCAGGTTATAATAACTGTACTAATGATGAAAGAGCAGCAATAAAATCTTTACGTGACAACACATCTATTGAGATTAAAAGTGCGGACAAGGGGGGTGCGATTGTTGTACTTGATAAAGTTAAGTATCAATCAGAAATGTTAAGTCAGTTAAACAATCCTATATATTATAAAAGGTTGCCAGCAGACCCTACTTTGGAGTGTAAAAAACAGATTGATTTGATTCTCTATGACATGTTTATGAATGGTTTATTTTCAAAACAGATTTATGATTATCTTACTGTCCAATTCCCAGTACGTCCCACCTTATATGGCCTGCCTAAGATCCATAAGGATCCTGTAAATCCACCGGCCAGACCAATAGTTGCATCGATAGGTTCTGTCACTGAACCTCTTTCAAAATTTGTGGACCAACATATTAAATAAATTATTCCCTTGTGGCCTTTACATGTACAAGATACCACAGATGTGATCTTGTGTCTTAAAGATGTGGTTTTACACAAAGGAGACCTTTTGGTCACCTTAGATGTGGCTGCACTGTATACTAATATCCCCCATGAGGGGGGGCTTGAAGCTATGCGCATATCTCTTTGTGAATTTACCAATTTTACTAGTCCATTTGTGGAGTGTTTAATTACTCTAACTGAATTGGTTTTGACTAATAATGTTTTTATGTTTGATAATTCTTTTTTTCTGCAACTTAAGGGCACTGCCATGGGGGCGTCCTTCGCCCCCAATTATGGTAATATTTATTTGATGCAGTGGGAAAAACATTATGTTGTTTCTGAACTTTTGAATCCCTTTTTTCGTGATCTAGTGTTCTATGTGCGTTTTATTGATGACATATTGCTCATCTGGAGAGGCAGTACCCGTACACTGGATAAATTCATTCTTTATTTAGAATCAACAAATCAAAATCTAACTTTCACTAAGAGGGTGGAAGTTTCTGAGATTCAATTTTTAGATCTTAGTATTAGTAAGAATGAACAAAACAGGTTAGAGACTAGATTATTTACTAAAGAAACAGCCAAGAATTCACTACTGTTATATAGCAGTTGTCATCCTAGCCATATTTCTGATAATATTCCTAAAGGACAAATGATGCGGTTGAAAAGAAATACCTCTTCACATGAGCAATATGCTTCGGATGTTAAATTACTTATGGACAAATTTGAACGAACGGGCTATAATAAAACATTACTTGAATAGTCTCAGAATCTTGTTAGTCATATGGAGAGGGATACCTTACTTCATAAGAAAAGTCATAACGTTCAGCAGTGTCAACGTGATCATAAAGATTTTACGAGAGTTAATATCGTTTCAGATTACACACCACAAAGTCCAGGTATTTCGGATATTCTTTTGAAGCATTGGAATATTTTAACATTGGAACCTAGACTGGCTAAACATGTGGGAGTTCCTTCCAGGATGACCTACAGAAGAGGCAAGAACATTGCTGACATGGTTACCAGCAGTCACTTTGAATTATCTAAGAATCAGAAGCAGGCAACATTACCGAATGGGACTTTCCGTTGTGGTAACTGTATTTTTTTGTCAGTATTTGAATACAGGCTCGATGTTCCAACACCCTGTTACAAATAAAGAATATTTTAATCGTGACTTTATAAGTTGTTCCACTGCAAATGTGATATATCTGGCGCAATGTTCTTGTAGAGACTTCTGTGTTGGGAAAACTCAAAGGGTTTTTTAAAAACAGAATAGCTGAACATATACGTAGTATTGCTAATAAGGACATTACTAATGCGTTAGCTTTACATGTAGTACATAAAGGAAATGGACATTCATTTAAATTTCAAGGTCTCGAAAAGGTTTCATTAGGAAGTCGGGGGGGGGGGGGGGGGGATTTGAACAATAAGATCCTACGTGCTGAAAGTAAATGGCAGTGCCTGTTAGGAGCACATAGGGAGAAAGGCTTAAATGCGATGTTTAGCATTATTCCCTGCCTTAAGTAAATTATTATTGGATTATTGTTATATTATATTTTGTCTTATAATGGTTCTATTTATGCATTTAGTACTGTGGTTTGTATTTTCTATGCATTTCATTATTTGGTGTGGATTAACTAGTATGTGTTTGTGTAATGTGAAGCACTTAGTGATTTAGATAGCCTGTGCCTTGTATTGATTGCTCTGATTGATTTTTAGTGTGCTTTATTTATTTTAATTATTTCAATGATTGTAGTGCTAATTGAATCATGGACTATATAATGTGTGTTTTTGTATGAGCTAACATCACATTGAAAAAGCGTCTTTGTGATGTGAAACGTGCATCTGTGGCTTTTTAACTTCTGCTTGCTTCAGCTATCTTATTAAAGCTGTTTTAAATATATTCCAAGCATTGGATGTGAATTTATATTGATCACTGGGTAGCCGTTCTGAGTGCTTCTTTTGTAAATTGTAGGTAATAGTTTCCGGCAGTTTCCAAATATCCCCCAAACTATGTTTTACTGTGAATGGTAGAGAGTTCTATGTTTTGGGGTAGACTTATTACTCACCATGTAAGAGCATTTAGATTTATCTAGAAAAACAACTTGTACCATGTTGAGTTCTTCAGCCACCAAAATCGAGAGGGGGGTCCAGATCCTGTAGTTTCAGCACCAGCTTGCAGAAGAAAGTGGGTATACAGTAGGGGCATAGGCATTTATAAAATATATAGCTCTGTGCCCTGCAACTTTCTATGGATCAGTGCCCGCTCTCCTTCACCATCTGTTTCCTGGGCCAGCATCAGGTAGTCCAGATTCCTGTGCAAAAGAATGGCCACCCCCAATCCTTTCAAGTATAACAACTGCCAATTACCTCCCCACTCTCTCTCTCTCTTCAGTTTCATGGTTTCTGCAAGAGTAAGATGCATCTCCTGAATAAGGGTGACCCCTGTATGCTCAGATTTTAAATTTTGCAGTACAGTAACTTTTTCCTTTTAACTGGATTCTGGACCTCCTATATGTTCCACATCGCAATTTTACATAAAAGTTATGGTACTAGATTAACCATATGTCTTATATGACTATATTATGAGTCTTTGATGCTGTTTTATAGCGGTAGACATGTTTATCAGAATTTTGCATTGCTGCTATTTACTTTATTCCTCATCCTGTATACTTGTCATCACTGAGTTTCTGTACTGTACTGTGCTGTGCTGTACTGTACTGTACTGTACTGCACTGTCCTAACCAGGACCTCCTTGCAAATGAACTGTAAGTAGTGTGCTTTGTGGGGGAACTCTTATTGTACTGTACTGTACTGTTCTGACCAGGACCTTCTTGCAAATGAACTATAAGTAGTGTGATTTGTGGGGGAATTCTTATTGTACTGTACTGTACTGTACTGTAATGTACTGTACTGTACTGTCCTGACCAGGACCTCCTTACAAATGAACTATAAGTAGTGTGCTTTGTGGGGGAACTCTTACTGTACTGTACTGTCCAAACCAGGACTTCCTTTCAAATGAACTGTAAGCAGTGTGCTTTGTGGGGAACTCTTATTGTACTGTACTGTTCCGTACTGTCCTTACTAGGACCTCCTTGCAAATGAACTTCAAGTAGTGTGCTTTGTGGGGGAACTCTTACTGTAGTGTACTGTACTGTTCTGTACTGTCCTAACCAGGACCTGCTTGCAAATGAACAACAAGTAGTGTGCTTTATGGGGGAACTCTTGATGTGCTGTTTTGGATCACAGGTGGGCTGATCCTGAGGGGAAGTGGTAGGTACTATCCTGGGCAGGTTCCACCATATCTATAGCAGGCCAGCATAAATCTTTCTCTGGTAGCAGGCACTGCACAGTTTATTTAAACCATGGGTAGTGACCCCCAGTCAGGAGTTTAATGATTCAAGCCCTCAACTTTGTATGAGACAACAAGATATCAGTGATCACAACATCCATGGTGACCTAGTTACATACATTTATGAAACCATGTGAGGTCTAAAGAAACAAATGGCTCTGTGCTCAAATACTGTATGTCCATGAAGGTTTGGCATTGCTACTGCATTTCTTCCAATGAGGCTGGGAACAAGGCAGAACTGAACTAAATCCTTTCAGTGTATCTTCTTTGTTTGGTTGCAAAAGTCATGACTTAAAGGGTAAATGCTTTCATTGTGTTTATTCTGCACTAAGTAGTTCATCCTGTGCTGTAACTGCTATTGCAGAAACGTTCAGTAAGGCCTGCTTTCTATCAAAATGTTTTTACATTAGTTCACGTTCTAATGACAAATCAACCAACACAAGCCTTTTGCATGATCAGATTGTGGCTTTGCTTGGTATATAGACATTTACAGAGGAAATAACTATTAGGTAAACAATGAGAATGTTTAGAGAGTGCCTTGTTAACCAACAAAAATGCAGACCTATGAAAGTTTGTTAGGTGGAGATTATACCTTTATTGAACTAACCAATTATTTATTGTACACGGCCATTGTAGCCTTCTCAAGTCTCTTCATCAGTTTTACCTTTATTAAACTAATGAATGGCCTAGATAGAATATATAAACACTGAAACACGGTAAAGCTTCTTAATTAGGTGTACAAGAAAACAAGACCTTAGAGAATGTGAAAGCTTGGTATTTAGCTTATCCAATATCCATTCATCTAATATTAGTACTCCATCTCTCTGCACCGCTAGAGCTGCACCTCTAACCATTAAGAAAGCAAAGTTCCAAAGGATCTCCAGCCACACAATTAGAGTTTTTCAAAATGACTGTTGATAGTTTATTTTATATTCAGTATGTCCCATACTTCTGTTCCGACATTTCACCATGCTGCCTTCATCAGAAAGAAAATTGGGGCATGTCCAGAATTAATATGTATTTACTAATGCTGAATACATATGGTATTTAAACACATTTATGCTATTTCAAAACAATTTGTATAAAATAACACATATACCGTCCACCACTATGTCAGTGGAGTACAAACATTCAGGTGATCACTGAAGGAATAATGCCTGACAGGGTGGGTGTTATGCTGGGATAACATCCCACCTCGGGTGGGTGGGCCCGAGGCCACCGGCCAAGGGTGTCCAACACCCGAGAAGGGATGTTATCCCAGCATAACACCCACCCTGGAGGGCATTATTCCTATTATACAATGGGTCATTGTTTTAGACAGAAAAAAAAATAATTTTAAAGAATTTTTTTTAGTGTTTAAAAATATTTTTTTAAGAAAAGATGCAAACCATCATCAAGCGTGTCAAGCCTATGGATGCCATCATCATCTAGTTGATCAGCAGGGATGTTATGCCAGGATAACATCCCTGCTGTGATGGCCAACTGACCAATCAGGAGCCAGGATTCTTTCTTGCCATTGTATAATACCTCTTACAAAATGGGTAAACTAAAACTCGTATCCTGATTGGCTAAAATACCCTGGCACCTGGGCTGTTATTTCTCAACAATGCCCGCAAAATAACGAGTGCCACTTTCTAGTGCCCCATTACTTACATGATCCTTGGGCCACCCTGAATTTCAACACACACATACCACCATTTTCCCTGTCCTCGCTTACTAAACACGCACTTCTGTATACCGCGTCGTACAACAAAACATCAACAGTAACCTCCGGATCTTTTCTTTATGAAATCCCACCCAAAATCCTGTCTGGTATCTTTTTTTCACAAATGTGAAGATGCTACTGGCAGTTTCTCACAGTTGTATGCTCCAGAGGCTTGCGGTCCTCCCCATCCGTAAACACTGTCTCCTCGCAATAAAAAAACCTTAAAAATGATAAACTTTTTTTTCCTTTCATGTAACATAATCGCACTCTCTGAGGTCAGCACTCACTTTTACAATTAACTTCACACTTGTGCCACAGTTCTAACTCCATCTGAAATAAAACAAAAGTATCTCATTCTCACAGGCTACATTCTGCAATTTTCATAGCGTATTCATTAATGGCTTTGTATGTATGCGATGAAGCAGGAGCACAACCTAATCAGAAGTCCACTGTAAGTAAAAAAAAAAAAAAAACACAGCAACATCGTGTGTATGTGTGTAACCAAGCAGGAGGACAATCTAATGGGAAATAAAATAAATACCTAAAACACAGCAGCGCCCTTCAATGGTAATTGTAGCACTTCTCATTACAGGGACTATTTTCATACAAATATTATTTTTGTCTATTTTTTTTTATATATACACATTTTAGTTCCCATATATGTTTTTCAAAATATGGCACAAATAGTCCATTTTCTAAGTGTAATAATACCCTCCAGGGTGGGCGTTATGGGATATAACGGACCTTCCAGGTGCTATGAGGCCCTTCGCCTGTGGTGTCAGGCCTCATTACGCCCCTGGGCAGTCCGTTATATCCCATTAGAAAATGGTCAGCAAAAAACTCAGAAGCTGATTGGCTAATCCCCCCTGCCAGCCGTGTTGTTATTTTTTAACAACGCCCGGCAAATAACAAGTCCCTTCTGGCAGCACCCATCACTACCTGGTATCCCTGTACCCACGCTCCAATAAACGCTATTTTTTTTTTACTGCACGCTTAGTGAGAGCGAGCTATAGGCCCCCACACAGACAATCCTCAAACCAGTCCATAGTAACAGAATACGGAGAATATGTAAAAGTAAAAATCTTGTTTTTTTTCGCGCCCACCACTCCTAACTACGTATCTGCAGGTCCATAACCTGGGATCCTCTGGCCACTTTCGCGAACTGCCGCTACCCGCACCGTGACGCCATCTCTGCTAACGATTCACATGAAAGTCCCGCTCCTCCATTCACAACCTTCATGTTTGAAATGACTCACAGGAAATTCCCACTCCTCTCCATTCACAACCGTCATGTCTTTAAGCAGAAGTAAGTACCTCCTTTTTTTTCTCTCCAGAGGTCATCGGCCAACTTCCGTGCTCCACATAGCGTGCCACAGCACACCATGCCATTTCCTCCACAGCTAAGCCTCTCTCTCTCTCCGGCTCCCAGACTAGCAGCAAAACAATTTGTATCCACGTAGCTTAACAGATAGGGGGACAAAAAATTTAAAAGTTACAATTCCGGATAGTACTCATAAAACGTAACACTCCCAGGTAGTACCAAAAAAAAAAAGGATATCACAAACAGCAGCACCCTCTAGTGGCACTAAAGGGACTATTTTACAGAACCTGACAGTACATTTTTAATAACTTTTTACCCTTTTTAATGAAATTATTATTTGAATAAAAATAATGTAAGCCCATTTTCTAAGTGTAATAATACCCTCCAGGGTGGGCATTATGGGATATAACGGACCTTCCAGGGGCTATAAGGCCCTCCGCCTGCAGCGTCGGGCCTCATTACGCCCCTGGGCGGTCCGTTATATCCCAATAATGCCCACCCTGTTGGGTATTATTCCTTACATAACGTCCACCCTGTCGGGTATTATTGCTTACTTAATCAATTGTCCTGCTGTTTAAACCACAAGGTGTAACTCTCTTGATCAAATGGTTAATTTTAGCTCAAATAGTTAAAGTGCATTGCAACTTCCTAATCCTTTTTAAATACTGTCATTTATCTATAAATCATTTATTTCATAAAAAAATAATAATAAAGCATCACCAAATTAGGGTTATCTATTCACCCAAGTGAGTTCATTAAGTATGTTTGCACCAAATACCAATTGCATAATTATCTTTTATGTTTTTTGATGTATCAGTCCTGAAAACAAACCATTTAGTTACAAGATCAGTTCAGCTATTTCCTGTCATGCAAAGGATTAGCATTATGGTTTCAGTTCGTTAAAAAAATATATATTCTTTGTAGCCATGGCCCATTATCCTGAGGGCTTTAAAGGCCTGAGTTATCTTTAAATTTTACCTTTTTTATTTTGTGGCATGGAAAACAAGGAAGCCTAACAGGGTCAGCACAGGATTTATAATCCTTTAAATGAATGTATACTTTACATAAATTCTAAGGTGAATGCCATCATTTCTGTTGTAGTACCACAGGTTTAAAGAATACCCACTGCAATACAGATTACCATCAATTTTAAACCATGGTTGTTTAATGAGCTCCTGACACCATTGGGATTACTTTCCAAAAATGAAATGTTTAGACACAATTCAGTTTATATTTCATATTGTTTTCTGTAATTCTAACCCTTGTTTCTTTATTACTAAGAACATTAGCACAAGAAAAGTATTTCTTCACTATCTGGCATGGCTGCATGTCTACACCTGATATCACAGTGCTATTTATGACATCACAGTCTGTTGTTATGGTGAAAATGATAATGTCATAAAGAGAGGATTATGATGTCAAGTGTAGGCAAGCAGCCAGTGCAGGTGAAATCTAAGGAACAGTGATCTAGTTTTCATGCAACTGTCCTCAGTAATCAATAAAAAGGGAACAAATTACAGAAAATAGATGAACTATAAATCAAAATTGTATCTAAATCTTAAATTTTTAAAAGTTTTCTGAATGTGTCGGGGGTTCTTTAAAGACCATTGCTTAAAATCAGATTAGCACAGAAGTTTTTTTTTAATTTATAAATATTTGTGTAAGTATAATGCTAAAAATGTATGATTTTGTTGAACAATATAGAAATTAAGCTAATCAGATGTTAGTACTGATGGTAATTCAACATTTTGAACATTATTTGAGCATTTCAACATTATACTTAGACAGATGTTAGGCTTTCTTGTTTTCCACTCCACAACTGCATATATTACACTTTGGGTGTCCAAGGTGAGTATCTTGCTATCTGCAAACAGGCTGTTACCTCACCCATACTGCAGTCTGCCTAAGATGGTAACACATTGCTGTTGCTTAGCAACAAGTGGTATGGAAGGTGTGCATGCAAGGAGGGCCCAGGTTGTGCCATGGCACATGACGTCATCTTTAAAGACATCATCATGTGGTGTGTCAATGCAGACCAACTGCTGATTGGTCCACACTATCCCAAGTCCTACCTCTCTTACTACATAAGAGATTATGCACCAATTGAGCCTGTGTGACCACCAAAAGTGGTGGGACAGGGGGCTGGTGCTGGTGTGAATTGCTGTTTCTCAGTTATTTGTGTTTACATTGCTCATGGGGTTATTTCTGCCTGCTTTCATCAGGGAGCAGAGCTCAGGGAAGTGACACGATCTCTCTGTGTTCTCTGTAGTTTCAGGGGTGTAAGGAGAACTACAGACTTGCCTTCAGCCAGTGTTTTTTTAGCACCGATGAAAAGGGTGCACTAATTTTACTTCATAGGACAGTGTTTGCTGTCCAAATTTAGTTTTATTGGGCTAAAGGATGTGGTTGGTGATACCGCAACCCCCCGAGGTACTTCCGGTCATGGTATACCATTTAATCAGCAAGCTCAGTGAGTGGCTTTCAGATCGTGCACCAACTGAGCCTGTGTGACCACCAAAAGTGGTGGGACGGTGGGCTGGTGCTGGTGTGAATTGCTGTTTGCTCAGTTCTTTATGTTTTCATTGCTCCTGGAGTTATTTTTGCCTGATTACATTGGGGGACAGAGCTCCAGGAAGTGACACAAGCTCTGTGCTATCTGTAGTTTCAGGGGTGTAAGGAGAACTGCAGACTTGCTTTCAGACAGTGTTTTTCAGCACCAATGAAAAGGGTGCACTAATTTTACTTCATAGGGCAGTGTTTGCTGTCCAAATTTAGTTTTGTTGGGCTAAAGGATGTGGGTGGTGATACTGCGACTCCGAGGTAGTTCTGGGTTGTGGTACACCATTTAATCAGCAAGCTCAGTGAGCAGCGTGAGCTCAAGGTGGGAGTGAGCCACAGCACTCTATGTAAGTGAAAACATTTAATTTCAGTATCACAGTAAGAGCTGGATTAGTTTGTACTACTGGGTGCGTCCCCCTCTTGTATTTATATGCAAATATAATGGAAAGGTTTATTACGACTTTAAGAACTGGGGAATTGGGTATTAAGTGTAGGGACTGTGGAAATGTTACCCTAGAAAACTGCTCAGGGATAGCAGAATATATTTGAAAAGTAGCACACATAGTATCCTTCTCAGAGGTGCTGTCTGTCAATGGCGTGGGTGAGGCGAGGGTACTTTGCACCATGCAGTTTAATGAATGGTTGAAAAAATGGTGTGGAGCACAGGGGTTTGGCTTCATTGGTGACTGGGGTTCCACCTGGAGGGACATCAACCTATACTAGCAGGATGGTCTGCATCTGTCCAGGAAGGGAACACGTCTTTTGAGCAATCGGTTTAAATTCTTCATTGGCAAGCTTTTAAACTAGTCAAAGGATGAGGCACTGATAAGCAGCACAAAAATCCCATCCTCTCCCTACAAAACAGGGTACTAAATAAGAAAAAGATCGAGATAGAAAGGTCAGTGGGGGATGCTGCAACAGAAGGTAAAGCCATCAAAAAATGGAGAGCAATGAGTACCAATGCCCGTAGTCCAGGTAACAAGCTTCCTGAATTAGTGACCTTGATGGAGGAGGAACATCTGGATAGCATGGCAGTCACAGAAACATGGTACACACAAAACCATGACTGGGACATAAACATACCAGGATACACTATCTACAGGAGGGACAGGGAGGGTAAAAGAGGAGGAGGAGTAGCTCTTTACATAAGGGAAGGAATCAAAGCAACAGAACAAAAGGGTAAACAGGGAGGAGAGTTTAGTCAGTTTAGAGAGAGGCAATGGCACCACAATCCGCACAGGAGTTGTATACAGACCCCCCTCTCAGGGGGAGGAAATGGACAAGGAAATGATAGAAAGTATACTTAGAATGGCAGAAAAAGGGGAGATATTTTATTTATTTATTCATTTAGACAGCAGTTTGGAAAACCTTTGAGCCATAGGCTCATTTACAAAGGTACCTTGTCACAGTAAGACAAATGAAAATACACAGTATAACAGTATAACACAGTATAGCAGTAACTTAAGACATAGATACAAACAAGCTGGTACAGGTAGGATTGATGCAAACAATACCAGAGTTATGTTGTCCTTAGCAACTTAATAGTAAGCTTTATTGTAAGTATTGAGTAATGGCTTTGACTAGTGGCACTATAGCTTTGGGTGTTAACAAGGTGGTTCCAGAAGGACGTTGAAGCATGATATAGTTGGAGCTCGGAGATGGAGGGGTCAGTGTGTTGAACCAGGAAGGGGCCCTAAAGCTGAAGGCTCTTTGGCTGTGAGAGGTCCTAGCTCTAGGGATAACAAGAGAGGTTTTCCCAGAGGTCCGAGTATGAACTAGTGGGACAGAGCAGTGGATGGTGGTGGTCAATCCTGGCAGGGATAGCCCAAGGAGGGTCTTTTGTAAGGGTACAGGTCAGATATTTGAGGCGCCATCAAGATCAAGTACCAGCACTTTAGCGTACAGTAGACAGGTGTGTGTTAGCCTAGGTGCCCCAGTAATTAACCTGCAGGTCTTATTCAGAGTAGTGCAAATTTTATGGAGTGCGGTTTGATCAGCAGCACCATACACCGGCAGTCCATAGTCCACTAGGGACAGGATAGAGGAGGTGACTGTGAGTCGAAGAGCCTCCGGGAGGAGGCAGTGTTTATACCGATGTAAGATGCCCAATCGGATATTAGTGGCAGTGGCTAGGGCAGTGATGTGTCCATGGAAGGAGAGGGAGGGTCAAAATGGATCCCTAGGTATTTATAGGAGCAAACTTGTTCAAGTGGGAAAGAGGACCCAGAGTGAATGAGGAGTTTGAAGTTGCAGGACTTGTTTTGAGGATGAGTGAAGAACATGGTTTTTGTTTTTTTAAGATTTATCACCAATCTATGTTCCTTGAACCAGCCCTCGGCTTCAGTGAAGGACTTC
This sequence comes from Neoceratodus forsteri, assembly GCA_016271365.2. Classification (NCBI taxonomy): domain Eukaryota; kingdom Metazoa; phylum Chordata; order Ceratodontiformes; family Ceratodontidae; genus Neoceratodus; species Neoceratodus forsteri. Next base: position 1,093,582,394 of record CM057459.1, read on the forward strand.
TGCAGCGAGTCCTGGAGGGCAATAGGGTTACGACTTGAGGCAAAGATGACTGCATCATCAGCGAACAGAATGTTCCCCGAGCAAGAGCATGGAAGGGGTTAAGGAAGGAGAATAGTAAGGGCCCAGAATGGAGCCCTGGGGAACCCCAGAAAAGATGGGACAGATGTCTGAGTAGGTCCCATTAATTTTTACATGCTGTGAGTGGTCAGACAGATAACTGGTGCACCAGGAGATAGGCCTAGCAGCAAAACCAGAGAGACTAAGGGCATCAAGAAGGAGGGGGTGGGAGACAGTGTTGAAAGCTTTAGAGAGGTCAATGAAGACCACACCAGCCAGAGAACCAGTGTCTAAGGAGGAGGAGAAAGTTGGAGAACTCTAGGAGGGCTGTGTTGGTACTGTGGCCCGCCTAAGCCATGCTGCTCAGGACAAAGGACATTGTAGGTGGAGAGGTAGTCAGAGATTTGAGAGGCCACCACTTTTTCCAAGGCCTTGGAGAAAGGAGAGAGAATGGAGATTGGCCGATAGTTTCCAACCACAGTCCTATCACCACCTTTAAAGATAAGGGTGACAGTGGCGACTTTCCAGGAAGTTGGAACCTTCACCAGACAAAGAGAGTGGTTGATGAGGCACGTGATCGGGGTAAGGACTGTGTCTAAGACCAGCCGTAGGATACACGGATCCAGGGTGTCACTGCCCGTACTATTACTCTTGAGGGCAGTGACAAGGTGCGGCCTAAGTTCTTGGGCAGAAACATGGTGGTGGAGAAAATAATGGTGAGAAAGATTTACGGCAGGCGCTGGGGGAGGAGGGTGCAAAAAATTTGTAGGGAGGATAGGGCTAAGGTCAGTGAATGAGGTGTTGAGGTGGTTGGCTATGAGGGCTGGGTCTGAGGAGATCACACCATTAATGTTGATCTGGGAGGGTGGGGGAGTGCACTCCCATTTAACTGTTTAATGTTATCCCAGAAGGTTCTGGGTTCCCCATGAGGCAGTGAGTGAGGACCGATAGTGCTCAGACTTGGCTTTCTGATGGCCCGAGTGCACTTGTTTCGGCAGCAGCATATAACTGCCTGTCACTGGGCCCGCCAGTCTCAATGGTATGGTGCCATAGGTTGTCCCTATGTTTGAGCTGGTGGATCAAAGCTGGGGTAACCAGGGGCATTCTGCTTTTAGAACGGCGGGTCAACATTGGGGCAAAGATATATTAAAAGTTTGGGTAAAGAAGAAGAGAGCTGTGTCGATGTCAGGAGTTGCCTGTATAGGAGACCAGTCAATTTGGGACAGAAGTTCCTTAAGTTTTATCAGTCCACCAGGTATTAGACGCCACCGGCATGTGGACTGTGCTATGGGTTTGGGGACTGAGGATGACCAGTGGAATAGAATGGGGGAGTGATCGCTGAGAGAGTCTGGGAGGACTTGTACATTGGGGATCCGATTAGGGCGGTTGGTGAGTACCACATCAAGCAGGGTACTGGAGCCTCTTGGGGTTGGTCCTGGTAGGGTGGGTAACTAGTTGCGTTAGGTCTATTGCAGAAAAGAGTCATGGGTAGAGGAGGAGGAGGGGCTGAGCCAGTTGACATTTAAGTCACCCACCAGAATTTGATCAGCAGAAGGAGGTAGTGAGGAAAGGTATTCTGTAAGAGAGGCAATGGCCTGTGTTTGGTCCCTGGGGGGCATGTATGCAGTAGTCAGATAAAGGGGTCCTTTTAAAGGGTCAGGGGTTAGTTTCAGCATAAGTGCCTGGGCCCTGGAGTCAAGGATGGGAGCAGGCAGGGCTAGTACGGGGAGAGATTCCTTGACATAAATAGTGCAGCCACTGCCCTGTCTCCCAACACGGTCGGACCGGAAGAGGGTGAAACCAGGAAGGGAGACTAGGGAGTCAGGGGAGGATTTTGACAGCCAAGTCTCAACCAGAGCGATGACATCAGGGTTAATTGATGTGACCAGGCATTGTAGTGAGTCAAACTTTTTTAGGAGGCTACAGATATTCATGGAGACCATGCATAGGCCTGTGGTGCTAGTTGGGGAGCTCCTGGGAACCGGGCCAGGGTTTGGATGAATGTTCCCTGACAGGAGTAGTAGCATGACTAACACCCTGGCTGGGAGATGGTGAAAGGTTTTCCTACGATTGACATGAGAGGGGGGAGGGGAGGGAGGTTAAGGGAGCAGGGGGTGGGCATGGAGGTACAGGAAGGGAAGGCAAGAATAAGAAGACACCCAGATGTGTATGTGGTGAGGTGGAAGCTAGGGGGAGGGCAGGGAGGACCGAGACACACAGAGGGCTCAAGGGGCAAGAGAGCAGGTTCAGGAGCAAGGGGAGGGAGGGGTGTCAGGGCACAGTGCGGAGTAGCAGATGGGTAAGTGGGCAAGTGCACTGCTAGTGGGGATAGGCACAGGCAGAGCATGAGGTAGGGCCAATACATTGTGGTGAGCAAGATCCAAGGGAAGTAGTACTGTACAGGTAGGAGTAGGAAGTAGTGAGGGACATAGGTCCTCTAGTGGCCAGCAGGTATAACCTGCAAATGGGAAAGTGGGAGATAGGTTCTGGGCAACAGGACGTGATGTCACCGGATGTGATGTCATGGGGTGGATCCTTAAATTGACAGCCACCCCTGGGTGGAGTGGTGATTGGGGGCGGGGCAGGGCGGAAGGCGGCGCCGTCGTCGACTGCCTGCAGGCGTCAGAGCGAAGAAGAGGCTCTCTTTACCTCGAAAGTAATAAGGCTGGAAATTCAGCTTCCTCAGCTCCTCAGGTCAGCTGCTTGTGTTGCTTGTGTTGCTTGTTTGTCCCGAGTGCCTGCCGCGGTCAGCAGTGAGCTTGGTGGGGGGGGGCTGCCTATGTAGTGGAGAAAACAAAGCCTCTCATTACTATGCAGCAGGAGAAAATGTTGTGACTTACACAAAGGGGCTCCACTCTAAGCAAACAGGGCTATTCCAAAATGAGGTCACACTAGGACCCAGCTATCCTAATACCTTCAGTTACAAGCACAATTAGATCCAATACCACAATATTAAACAAGTCTGCTCTATATTAGCTGCTTAGTATATCTGGCTTTAAGGTATAATCATCAAGGCAACTCTAGGGCACCCAGTGAATCCCTAGCTTTACACTTCAGCATTAGTAGCACAAAGAAATGCAAATAACAAGCCCACCCAGCGGTGAACAGGGAACAAAGTTCATAAAATATAAGTGTTCATCAGGTAGCACCCCACTGCAGCTGTCCAGGCGAAGAGAAGAGGCTCTCTTTACCTCGAAAGTAATCAGGCTGGAAATTCAGCTTACTCAGCTCCTCAGGTGAGCTGCTTGTGTTGCGTGTATTGCTTGTTTGTCCCAAGTGCCTGCCGCGGTTCGCAGTGAGCTTGGGGGGGGGGCTGCCTCGAAAGTAATCAGGCTGGAAATTCGGCTTCCTCAGCTCCTCAGGTGAGCTGCTTGTGTTGCTTGTTTGTCACAAGTGCCTGCCGTGGTCGGCAGTGAGCTTGAGGGGGGGCTGCCTCGAAAGTAATCAGGCTGGAAATTCGGCTTCCTCAGCTCCTCAGGTGAGCTGCTTGTGTTGCTTGTTTGTCCCGAGTGCCTGCCGTGGTCGGCAGTGAGCTTGGGGGGTGATATTGCTGATGGGTGATCTGAATTTGCCAGATGTTAACTGGAATGCAGTTGCAGCAGCCACTTCAAAGAATGGGGTTATTCTAGATGCCCTACAGAGGGCATGCCTAAGACAACTAGTATTGGAACCCACTTGAGAGGGAGCAATCTTAGACCTGGTTCTCTCAAATGGAGATGGAGAGAGGATCACAGATGTAGAAGTGGGTAGCCATCTAGGAACTAGCGACCATCGAACAGTATGGTTCACAATAAACACAGCAATAGAGTCAAGCCATACAAAGGCAAAAGTACTGGACTTTAGGAGGGCTGACTTTGCCAAAATGGGTGAGTGCCTAAGGAATGCACTAGCAAATGGGCAGGAAGGAGAGGTGGAAGAACAATGGGGAATAATAAAAACTGCCATCACAGAGGTAACAAGCCTTTGTGCGAAGCAAATAAACAAAACAAAACGATGTAAGAAACCACTATGGTTCTCAAAGGAAGTGGCAGTGAAGGTTCAAGAGAAAAAGAAAGCATTCAGGAAGCACAAGGAATCACAGAAGGAGCAGTACAGAGAACTGTATCAGTTAAAGCAAAAGGAAGCTGGGAAGGCAGCCAGAACAGCAAAGGCCCAAACCGAGGAAAAGATAGCCAACTCAGTTAAGAAGGAGGATAAAACCTTTTATAGGTACATCAGGGAGTGAAGGAAGACCAAGGGAGGGATAGTGAGGCTTAATAAAGGGGGGGGTGGGCAGAGGGTGACTGTGAAAGGCAGAGATACTAAATAAATATTTTTGCTCAGTATTTACAAATGAAGAGGGAGAGGTACCTAAAACAAACAATAGAAACACTCTGGATACAGAAGTTGATACCAGCCCATTTACAGAAGAAAGGGTTCTGAAAGAACTCTTAAAACTGAAGGTGGACAAAGCAATGGGGCCTGATGGGATTCATCCCAGAATTCTAAAAGAACTAAGGGTAGAACTAGCGACACCACTGACTACCCTCTTTAACAAATCATGGGATGATGGGGTGGTACCCGAGGACTGAAGGAGGGCAGATGTGATTCCCCTTCACAAAAGTGGGAACAAGGAAGAAGCAGGAAACTATAGACCTGTTAGTTTAACCTCAGTGATAGGAAAAATGATGGAATCACTTCTGAAGGAAATAATTGTTGAGTATCTAGAGGCCAGAGGAGCACAGGACCCAAGGCAGCATGGATTCACAGCGGGAAGGTCATGCCAGATGAATCTGATAGATTTCTTTGACTGGGTGACCAAAGTAGTAGATCAGGGAGGGGCTGTGGACATTGCCTACCTAGACTTTAGCAAGGCATTTGACGCAGTCCCACACAAAAGATTAATATACAAGTTAGCCAGCCTGGGAGTGGGTCCCAAGATGACAGCCTGGGTAAAGAATTGGCTGGAGAATAGGACACAGAGAGTAATAGTAAATGGAGTCCACTCTGAAGAAAGGGGGGTTACTAGTGGGGTACTGCAGGGTTCGGTATTAGGACCGGTCCGCTTCAATGTCTTTATGAGCAACATTGCAGAGGGACTGGAAGGAAAAGTATGTCTCTTTGCAGATGACACAAAGATCTGCAACAGAGTTGATGCACAAGGTGAGGTGGAAAGGATGAGAAGGGACTTGGCAAGGTTAGAGGAATGGTCAAATGTATGGCAGCTTAGATTCAATGCTAAGAAGTGACAAGGCAATGCATCTTGGAAACAAAAACCCAGGGGAAGAGTACACAATGGGGGGTGAGATGCTAACAACAAAAAAAATGGAAAGGGACCTGGGGGTAGTCATATCAGATGACCTAAAGGTGGGCAAGCAATGTGAGAGAGCAGCAAGGAGGGCTAGGGGGATACTGGGATGCATAAGGAGAGGCATCACCAGTAGAAAACAGGAAGTTATTATCCCTCTGTACAGACAACTGGTGAGACCTCATCTGGAGTACTGCATGCAGTTCTGGAGACCCAATCTCCGCAAAGACATAGACAGGATGGAAGCTGTCCAGAGGAGGGCAACTAAAATGGTGCAGGGTCTGCACCAGAAGACATATGAAGAGAGACTTAAGGAGCTTAATATGTATAGCCTCGAGGAAAGGAGGGAGAGGGGGGACATGATGGAAACTTTCAAGTACCTCAAGGGAATCAACAAAGTCCAAGAAGGTAGCATCTTTCAAAAAAGGAGGTGTGCAAGAACAAGGGGACACAATTTGAAGGATCTGCAGCTTATACATTAGGTAGGGAAATGGGCAGACTGGGTGGGCCAAGCGGTTCTTATCTGCCATCAAATTCTATGTTTCTATGTTTCTGTATAAGTAGTGTGTGTGGCAGTTAAAGAACTGAAAACTAAAATACTTGACCTGGAATTTGAATTGAAATGCTAGAAACAACTTATAGATACTGAACGGGGTGATGAGGAATATCAGTAAATCAGAAGGACTCAAGGTATAAGAGAGATAGAGGGGGGACTGAAAACTATGATGACTGGCAGGTTGTTGGAAACAGTAACCAAAGTGAAAAAGGAAGAAGAGCAATGAATTTTAATCTGCCATTGGGAAACAAATACTCACCCTTAATAAGCCTAATAGAAGCAGTTGAGACTGAAACTCAGGAAACATTAGGGGTGCTACAAATAAATGTAGATGTGGCTAGATCATTAGGGGAAATGCATAATATGGTTGAAGTTCATGTTGTGGGGGGGTGGTGGAGAGGCACAACCACAAATGCCTGATAAGAGACTTGCAGAAATACAGAATAACAATGTGGGTGGAACAACACCAGGAAGTAATATCGACCAGTTAACTGCACCTGACAGATTGGGGATATAATAGAACAAATGGAGATAACCCTTGAAGCTGATAATCATGCAGAACACAGAAAGGTGTACATAATAGGAGACTCCATGGTAAAGTACACCAATGCTTATACCACAAAGGATAATAAAGAAATTATAACAAGTTCTGATCTGTCAGGGGCTAAATTGGGGGATGTATTTACATTACTACCAAAAATAGTGTCTTCCAAACATCAGAAACCTTTTATCATACATGCTGGTACTAACAACTTAAAACATACCAGCAACAATTTAATTTACTTGGAGGTTACAAAAACGGCAAAATTTATTCAGGACATTGGTGGTACGGCTATATTTTTAGAAAATATTGCCAGTACCAAAAGTTAACGGTAGATTGAATCAGGAGAATCTTACAAGTTAATAATTGGCTTAGGAGGTGGAGTCTCATACATTGTTTGGAATGTGTTAGGGCTTGGGAAATATTTAGGGATGATTGGTCACAGTATAGTAAAGATGGGCTTCATCTTAACAGAAAAGGAAGCAGTACATTGTGTAAGATTTTAAGGAAGCCATTGACAAGCATTTAAATGGATGAGTTGGAGGAGACGGGCCATAGACTCATAAAAGTATGTAAAATTTATCCCCAAATAATACCTTGAAAGACTGTTGATATGGAAAAACACACAGAACACATTGATACAATGGGAACAGTGCAAACAAAGCAGTTAGGAGCACAGGCATAAAACTGTATTGCTTAATGCCAGAAGTATAAAGAATAAAATTAATGAATTAAGGTATTTAGGGCCAGATATTCAAAAAATTACCCAGTGGCCAAGGTAACATTGCCCGGCGTGCTGACACAGCCTGGAGCAAAATGCCAGCCATATTCAAAAGGTAAAGCGCAGTGCAAAACCAGGTGAATATAGAAAGCAAAGGAAGCTGGGCAAACAGGACCAGGAGTGCAGGGCAAAAACAGCCCGTGAATAAGACAGCACTGAATATAGCACACAAGACAGCACTAAATATAGCACCAGGCAGGCAGTGCAAACACACAATGGAACACAGTGCAGAGGTGAGACAGCCTGACCCTGGGACACATGCAACGAAACACAGGCTGGAATGAGGTATCAGGAGCACACCACAGTGCACATCCTGGAGGATGCAACACATGCATGGGAATGTCAAGCAACAACCCAGACCCATGTGGAGAACACAAGTAACAGTACAAACCATGTGTAACCCCAGCACCCAAGAATGACACAGGACACAGTAAAATGTAATAAATGTACTGTAATGACGAAAGCAAAAGGAAAGGTAACGGGAACATAACAGTGATTCAAACCCATACAAAACTAAAGAACAAACCAAACAGAATTACCAATGCCCCAACCACCACTGGACGACCCACCCCATAACAAAGAAAGACAACAGGACCAATCCCTCCAAGCCACATGCCAAGCCCTCCCCCAACACACAATCCATGCAACAAAAAGCTCACTATGGGAACAACAAAAGGAGCACACTATAGGCAAAGCAAGGATTCAAAAAGAAAACATATGTGAAAATAATAACAGGATGTACAAGAAGGCACAGGACAAGGGTTCAAAGTGGAAGAGTATGCACACAGGGACACAAGAATACAGTCCAGGAAAGGGTGACATGTCCAGTAAGGGTGTGTGTGAAGGCAACACAATATGGGATGTAGGGCATGTCTAGCTGCCTGCTGGATCCGGGACCCGAGCCTCTAACACAGCTGCCACTCTCCTCGTCTCTGTTATCAGTATGGCCTGCTGTTCAGAGTCCTTTGTTGTCAGACAATGTGGCGCAGCAGGTCCTCCATCCCCTCAGACTCCTCTGGCCTGGTCACCCACAGTGATGCCCGGAGTGGACCTACAAGAGGAAAGGTGAGACCATGAGGATGGTACACCAGACAGGAGGAAGAAGCAGCCAAAGGTGGCCATACAGGGATGGACAGCATGTCCCCAATGGGCCATCCTGGGTGGAAGTGCATGCCGCACCAGTAGGCCAACATGGAAGGTGCCCACAAAGCAGCACAGGACAACACAGGCACCAACACAAAACCCAACACACATGATGACAGTGATCCCGACAGCACCAGGGTACATGTGACACCACCCACTCTGACACAGCACACAGCGAGACACGGCAGACACACAGCCAGACCCCCAGAGAATTGAGTGCAAGGGCCACACCACAACATGCACAAGGGCACCCACACATTGGAACATGCTGCCCACCGACAGATGGAAATGTACCGTAATGCAAAGCGCAGCAACAACAACAACTAAGGGCATGCAGGAGCAGCAATGAAGCATGACAGTGGCCTGCCAATGACCGACCCAAGCCAGGGGATAACAGTCAGCCAGGGCACAGATGCTGTCAGTGAGGGGCTGACACATGCCACCAGGCAAGGCCACTGAAAGCATACCACCCAACTGTGACATGGTACAAGGAAGGGTCCCCAACTCACGAGTCAAAAGCCCCCTGTCCCACCCTGTGAGGACAAGTTCCACAGCCAAGGTCAACAGTGTCAGGCAACACTCCGCAGGAAACGATGCACATAATGAAATAGCATAGTGATAACAGATCCTCATAACAAAACTGCAACACAGTAACAGCGCCATGAGATACCCAGGTAAGGACTCTGTAATGCATATGACAAATTGCCAGAATGTAACACAGTTTGACAAGCAATGTTCCACAGCTGGTGGACAGAAGGATGAGAGGTATGCCTGGAAGGCATGGTGCATGGTGTCCCGCATCCACAAGCCCACAGGTTACACCATGCAGGCCCGTCCAGTGAATGCACAGGACAGCAAGACACCGCCATCAGGGCCAATGCCGACACCCTGTGGGGGGTATGGAGGGACCCCAGAGGTGGGCATGGTAGCCAACAGCATGTGGTCCCCACCGAACACTCGCCACCAGAGCACCCACCACTAGCAGGCATCCGCACAGCAATGCAAGCCGACAGTGCCCCCCCCGGGCCAGACTGTCAGCACCCAACTGTGGTGTGCAACACAGGTGTGCTGCTCAGCACAGTGCCACACCGCCATTAGCCCACTGCCCATCGCAGGCATGCCACCAGACCAGTCAGTGTTAGGACACCCAAATGTGACACACAGCCTTGTGAAAGGGCACAGATCACAGAGCAATGAGACAGGTACTCATGCAATACACCACCGCTCTCAGGGCTGCTCTCCTGCACCCGCTGTGGCATGGATGGCACCCTCGGGCTGCCTCTCCTCTGCTCCTGGGTCATGTTCTGGCCCCCTGTTCTAGCCATGGGCTGCTCGATTCGCTCTACAGAGGACAGGTGAAAAATTGGTGTTAGAGCATGACACAGCATACACCACGTGCAGCACAGCAAGATGCACATGCAACCCTAGCAACACTGTGCACACAGGGAGTGAACATGGAGGACACCCACACAGAGGGTGACAGGGCCCATGGAGCATTCGCCAGGCACACATGGCAGGAATTCGCGGTGCTGCAGTTGTGCGACAGTGCCTGTTGCAGCTGTCCTGTGAACATCCGCATACCTGTGTGTGTATGTCGACAGTCCCCCAGGAGCAGGATCCCTGCACCATGGTGTTCCGAACACAGGCTGGTGCTGCACCAGGACACGCCAAATAGCATGACCCAACCCGCCTTCCACACTGATGGCCACAGCAGGTACCGGGCCCCTAGGGGGCTAAACTGTGGCTCCCCACTGTACCACATGCGCCCCAGCACCATGCAGTGTGGCACACACATGCGCACACACAGACACATGTACGCGCACACACACACACACACACACTTGCAGCCCGACATGATGGTGCTATCAACATGCAACACCACTTACCTGGCACAAGCATAGTGCCCTCATGCACCATGCACTTGTAGCACTCCAGCTGCTGACGCCATCACAGATCTGTATACCTGTTCCTACACTTCTCTGCATTACGGGAGATACCAGTGTAGGCACTGAGCTTGCGTGCGACCGTGGACCACACCTGCATATGTGGTAGGTCCCCCTCCCTGACCTCCCCAAAGAGCCTCCAGTGCCTCTTCTGTACCAGCTCCACCAGATTTGCTGTCTCAACCTCCCTCCAGCATCTGTCCCTGTGCACCACAGCACGCTGTCTTCCATGTCCTGGCATTGCCCACACAGCACGTATTCCACTACACCTCTCAAGATATCCAGCGGTTGGCACACCAAGGACCCTCCTGCAACAACCACTGTAGCGCTGCGCTATCACATGACATAGCACAGCGCTGCCTGGAAGTGTTTGCACTGCGCATGCATGACCCCTGGCATGACCCTGAAGTGGAATACCATGCATGCGCATAGCGCCGCACTGTGTTGGCTAGAGCGGTGCTACAATGCGCAATGCCATGATGATAGCTCAGACATGGGGGCCTCACGAGCATGCATGGTGGTCACGCTATAGCACAGAGTGTCGCGCTAATGGGATAGCATGGCGCTGGCCCCCCAATAGCCCTGTGCTGATGTTTGAATAGCACTAAGGTGTTAGCCCGGCGCTAATCAAGGCCATATTCAACTGGAATATGCAAATGGGGGTACTTGTGTATACATGGTGCAAACTGTGTGATTAGCATATCATTATGCGCTGCTTTGCATGCATAACAGGCCTGATTGCCTGGCTGGGCTATAAAAGGGCAAGCAGTGCACCACCAGTGTTGTGTTGTGGGAATGCAGCATACTACGGATACTGCAGAACTACAAGGGACAGATGGAGAGATGCAACAGAGGGATGAGCAGCGAGAGACAGGTATGTACAACTGCCGTGGGACTCTCAGAATGGCAATAGCTCAGAACAGAGTTAGCCCAGACTGCAGCCCACAGATGTACCTGCTGGTGAATGGTCAGCCACACATTGGACCACAGGCAAGCACTGTGCTGTGTGCTGGTGCGCCTACCTCCGCCTGTGCAGCATACCATCCAGTGCACTGTGCACATGCCCCTGCATTGCACTGTGCCATGTGGCACTGCCTGCACACTGTGGGCACCAGGCAGGGGCCATGGTGCACTACCGAGGTGTGTCCTGCAACACTGGCTCACTGACATGACTCCCTGGATGTGGGTCATGGTAGGCTGTGACCGCTCTGCTGGGAGAACACAGAGTCCTGGCGCTGTGCCATCCCATGCACTGTATGACCTGTGCCTGGTGTCCTGCCATTGTCTACGTGCCAGTGCACATGTCCATGTGCTCAGTGTAGTGATCATGCAGGGCACAGTACAGTCCCATGTGGTGGACATGGGGTGGCCCCATTCATGGGTGCACATGCCATCCATGGGTGACAGCAGTGCACATGTGGGTACAGGGCTTGCTGTCCAGACACAGGGCGGCCAGTGACTATGTGGCCGTGTGCACCGTACATGCACTTGATGCACAGTGACATGTCCATGTGGCCTGCGGCATTCTAAGGGGTGGCATGGTGATGTCTGTGCATAATGCAATGCAGTCGTGCCACGGCTGCTGACACATGTCCCTTTTCGACTGTCCCATAGGTAGTGCAGCATGACAAGAGCACATATGCACACATAAGTTCTTACAGGATGAGCTGACAACACTGGTGCATGCTGTGAAGGAGAGGGAGCAGGTGCTCCACACGTACAGGGCCACAGATGCAGTGGTGCACCAAGCCTGGGAGGAGGTGACAGCTGCGGTCAATGCTGTTGGCAAATGTGGCAGGATGACCGAGGCAGTGCGAGAGCACTGGAATGACCTTCTGCACCATGCCAAGGAAGAGGAGGCACAGCGGCTGTGGGAACGGATGCAGACTGGTGGAGGACCACAAGACCAACAGCAGTGAGTGGAGGAGTCACTCATGGCTATGATGGCATCCACAGTGTGGATGGTGGCAGTCGCAGGTGTGCTGGGTGGTGGATGTGAGACGCCTCTCACACTGCCCAGGACAGGTCTGTATTCACATGTGTATACCCTGCATGGTGTGATGGCATAGGTGCAGAGTCCTGCTGTCGGTGCCCTGCACGGGGTGCACCGTGGGCTGCCAAACATCTGCATGACAATGGCATGTGCACTGTGTGTTGGGTGGGTGCATGTGGTCATGGACTGGAGTGTGGGGTGTGCATGGCCATGGCAGGAGGTATGTGTCCTGGGGTCTGCATGGTGTAGTGGTGGTGGTGTTAGGGTACAGTGTCTGTGTACAGGTGACTGACCCTGTCCCGTTTTTCTCCACAGCCATGTCTGCAAGGCCTGTGGAACCACAGGAGCAGCAGAGGATGTATGACCATGGTCCTGAGGTTGTGGAGGATGATGGTGAATGACCATCCACATCCGGCCTGGGTGCCAATCGTGGATGCACAGAAACACTGCATGTGTGGCATTCCAATGGACAGGGGCTGCATCTGCCTGGGAAGAGGGGACACACTTCAGCCAGGGAGGTTGCATCCACTGAGTACCTGGAGGATGCACGAATGGAGGAAATGGGTGTAGGGCAGGTACTCCTAGTGAGTGTGACCAGTGGCGATGACACTGATGTGTCAGGGGGTCCTCACCACCTGGATGTGCCTGTGGAGGGGGATGCAGGGGTGGGGCTGGTAGAAGGCCATGGAACAGGTGCCAGTGGTGTATTTGGCATTGCTGGTGTGGCCATCCCTGCGCATCCGGTGGTGGGCAGCGTGGGGAACATTTCTGCACCACTGAACATGCGGTGTCCCACACATATTGTGGTCCCGGGCCATCCAGTGCAACAGCACATCACCAGCGGTCGGCAGCAGCAGGCCATGCCAGATGTGCAACAGCGTCCCGTACCTCCTGTGCAGCAGGCACCTGTGCCAGCTGCAAATGAGGGGGCAGCGCCCCTGGAGCAGGATGCCCATGGTGCCCGCCCACTCCTGAAGGCTTCTGTCATGTCCCAGCAGGAGGCTCGTATGAACCTGCATGGCCTACGGAGGGAGCTGAGGCATGAGCTGGCACTGATGAGGGAGTCCATATCAGTGGGCTTTGCCCATGCCAAACAGCAGGCAGAGGACAGGTTGGGCCACATGGTGGTTGCAATCGACCGTGGCTTTGCTGGTCTGATGGCTGCAGTGGTCAACATCGCAAATGTACTTCGTGGGGTGCATTGGGGTCGCCAGCATGAGCTGGTTGGTCAGGGTGCAGAATGCACAGGGGCACACAGGCAGGCAACCTGTGGCCGCAGGGCTGGCACTGGGTCCAGCTCCACTGCGTCACACACCATGTCAGGCACACAGCACCACCATGGCCGTCAACCCACCCTGTCAGGCTCCGCCATTCAACAGGGGCACAGAAAGGCTGCCCTGCCTGCCTTACCATATTCCTCTGCCTTGTCCTCGACCCAGAGCACCCTGGGGTCTGTGACCCACAGTAGTGGTGCACGTCATGTGCATGGTGGTAGTCGGTGGTGATGGTCACAGTCGTACTGCATAACTGCACAGTCATCACCCCCTGTGTCAACATTGGCACACCCACATGCGCGTGCACTCATGCACACACACCCACTAGCGAACAGCCTCGCACTCCATCCCATGCACACTCACACTTCCACTGCCATGGTTCCCCTCCTTACACTCACACCACACATCATGCTTCCCCAGTGGCAGTACACCGTGGCTGTGTGTCCACCCTCCTGTGTGTCCTGCACACCCCTAACATCACACCACACACACACGCGTTTTCTGTTCCACTCTGTTGTGTTCTTATTGTGATTGTTGGTGTCACTGTTCTGGTTCTTGGTGCACATTAAATAGATTCAGCATTGTACTGTTTCATGTTGTTGTGCAGTCTGTACTTACCCTCTCGTCTGTGACAGTGTCCTGATGATGTTGTCCCTGTGCTCTATGGCCCTGTGGGCCATGCAAGGGTCCCTCCTCTCAAGTTGCTCCACTATCTCCCTGACTGCTGGCTCTGGCTCACTGTTGGACTGTCCCTCAGGTTCAGGTGTCTGTATCCCATGGTTCATTGTCATGTTGTGCAGGATACAACAGGCTAGAAATATACGGCATACCTTCTGAGGTGTATACTGTAGGGCACCGCCTGATGTGTCTAAGCTTCTAAATTGCATCTTCAGGATGCCAAACACCCTCTCTATGATGTTCCTTGTGCTGGCATGTGCCTTGTTGTACATTTCCTCATCCACTGGGATGGTCAAAGTACTGGTGTCAGCAGCCAGGGTCGTAGGGGATAGATGCTGTCCCCTGTCAAGAGATGTGTTCCTGTTAGTGCCATACTTCAGTCTGTCCATTGCTGTCCTGCACCTCTGTGTAGCCCTCCCACACCCCTTCCCTGGCCTCCACTGCCTGCCCTGTCCATGCTGTCATGTGTATGCCTTGTATGCTGCTACTCACTGACTAGTTGCCCACTGGGTATCCTGCCCTCTTCAAATGCCTGGCACAACTGGGACTGGTGCCTGATAAAGGCATCATGGGCACTGCCGGTGTACTGGGCATAGACATTGCTGATGTGTCCAGTCACATCGCACACCACCTGGCAGTTGATGGAGTAGTACCCCTTCCTGTTTATGTACACATCACTGCCATCACAAGGTGGTGCACAGATGGGGACATGGGTGCAGTCAATGGCACCCAGTACAGATGGTAGGTGCACAACTTGATGGAACTGCTGCATTGTTACTCTGTGCTCTTCTGCCATGCTGGGGAATACTATGAACTCCCCAGCATGTGGCAGGAAAGCCTCTGGGAACTGGGTCAGGAGGCATGAGGTGGCAGACTGTGATACCCCGATGGTGTCCAACATTGGTCATTGGAATGTCCCTGTGGCAAGGAAGCACATCGCTGCTGTCACCTTCTCCTCCACTGTCATGGCATGGCTGCATCTGCTGTTTGGGTGCAGCTGCTCATGCAGGAGTTCACATAGCTGCCTCAACATTCTCCTGTTCATCCTGTACTGGCCAGTGATGTGGTCATCAGGCAGGGTCTCGAAGGAGACCCTGGGCCGGTACCACCTGTTAGTAGCATACTGTCTCCTTGTCCTGCGTTGTTGTCCATATTGTGCCTGCTCCCTCTCTTCCTCCTCCACTACAGCTGCCATCAATGGCAGCATCACTGCTACTGGCACTGCACACATTCCCACTTCCTGTTGTGGTCCCTCCTCCTAGGTGTTTTACCCTGGGTTAAGACCAGCCTTTTATAGGTGGTAACTAGCACCGCGCTAGGTGTCACGCTATGTGTCCTAGCGCAGTGCTGGGGCTTTGAATATCCCTTTGCGCATGTCTGCTGGCCACCCCCACCTGAATTTGCCTCTTGCATACATTATTGGTTTGCCCCGCGCTACTGCTGTCAGCGCGTGCTAACTGGTCCTTTGAATATGGCTGCTCCGCGCTATTCCCACGCTACTGGTTTGCACGCTGCGCTATGCTTTGAATATCTGGCTCTTAATGTGCACAGAAAATATAGACATCTGTGCAATTACAGAGATGTGCCTACGACCAGGGGACTGGATAGATCCAACTGTGGGATTTGATTTCTTCCATATGGCTAGGAGTGATAAGAAAGGAGGAGGTGTGGGAATTTACATTACATCCCCCTTCAGGGCACAAGAAGTCACCATTAAGGAAGGAGAAAATTGTAATGTTGAACAAATATGACTGAAATTTAAAACAAATAATAGAATGATAACGCTAGGCCTATGCTACTATTCACCTAGCCTAAATGATGAGGAGAATAACAAATTCATGGGCACGTTGGATAGAAATATTACTAGTGACAATTGTATCCTGATGGGAGACTTCAATTTCCCCAATATTGACTGGGACCTTTTACAAGGTAAAAGCCATACAGAGAATACATTCATTGAAATCTGCTTAAGCAATAATATGGAACCGCATGTGAAAAGTGGCACTAGGGAAAATGATATTCTAGCTTTGGTATTGTCTAATATCGAGGATGGAATTAGAAATATTACTATCTTGTCACTTCTGTGCTCCAGTGACCACAATGTTGTCAAGTGCTCACTATTAGTTGAAGGCCATAAAAAAATAAATGGGATTATGTCAGTAAGAAATTATAATAAAGCTGATATTGAAAGAATTAAACAAGTTCTAAGTAGTTGGGATTGGAGAAAGGATTTACACAATACTACTTTGGAGATGACTTGGGGAAAAAATTAAAAATAAAATTGAGTCATGGGTGGACAGGTTTGTATCACTAGTACAGAAATACAATAAATGTGGTTGAATTCCTAAATGGTTTTCAAAAAAGTACAAAAAATGACTAGGGTAAAGGATATGGTTTATAAAAAATACTAAGCCAATCCCACTCAAGATAGAGAGGTGAAATACAGAAGCTATGTAAAAAATGCAAAAGAGCGATAAAGAAGGCTAAAGCAGAAGCTGAATTAAATTTAGCAAGAAACAAAACAGATAATAATAAACAATTCTACAATTATGTAGGCAGCTTGCGGTATGGGCATAGACAAATATCCAACCTTAAAGAAGGAGATAGAATTATCTCAAATGAGACTGATATGGCTACTAGGCTTAATATATTCTTCTTTAGTATGTACCAAGATCAGGAAGTATTAGAAAATAGTAAAATGAAAAATATTACATATACTCCCAAGCAAGAGCCCTTTATTACAGAGAAACAGGTATATGATAATTAAAAAAAAAACTAGATAAACACAAATCCAGTGGTCCAGATGGGTTTCACCCAAATATCCTTAATAGAGCAGCAGAAGAGTTGGTTGAACCTCTGGCCTTATTGTTTAATGGATCCCTTGAACAGGGTTCTGTATTACAGGACTGGAGAGTTGCTCATATAATGCACATTTTTAAAAAGGGAGATAAGGCTATGGTTGAAAACTATTGACCAATTAGCATCACCTCAATTTTGGGAAAATTAATGGAGGGGTTCATCAAAACGTTTTTAGAGGAGAACCTTAAATAAAAAGGGCTGGTAGACATTACTCAGCATGGATGGGCATTCTCCAGCCCCCAGACTACAGGCCGTAGAAAAATGGTGGGAAGAGTCCAGAGGCGGATGACAAAAATAAATTAGAACTGTAAAAAATAAAAGCTACCAGGAAAGATTACCCCCTTTCTTCTGAGTGGACTCTGTTTACTATTACCCTTTGTGTCCTGTTGTCCAGCCAATTAGTTACCCAGGCTACCACTCTGGGACTGACTCCCAGGCTGGCTAATTTGTTTATTAATCTTTTGTGTGGAACTGTGTCAAATGCCTTGCTAAAGTCTAGGTAGGCCATGTCCATAGTCCCTCCCTGGTCTACTACTTTGGTCACTCTGTCAAAGAAATCTATTAGATACATCTGACATGACGTTCCTGCTTTGAATCCATGCTGCCTAGGGTCCTGTGCCCTGCCGGCTTCTAGGTAGTCAACAATTCTTTCTTTCAGAAGTGATTCCATCATTTTCCCTACCACTGAGGTCAAACTAACAGGTCTGTAGTTTCCTGCCTCTGCTTTGCTCCCACTTTTATGAAGGGGAATCACATCCACCCTCCTCCAGTCCTCAGGTACCACACCATCCTCCCATGATTTGTTAGAAAGGGTAATCAGTGGTGTCAGTAGTACTACCCTTTGTTCTTTTAGAATTCTGGGGTGAATCCCATCAGGCACCATTGCTTTGTCCACCTTCAGTTTTAGGAGTTCTTTCAGAACCCTTTCTTCTGTGAAAGGACTAGTATCTACCCCTATCTAGAGTGCATCTATTGATTGCATTAGGTACCTCCCCCTCCTCTTTTGTGAATACGGAATAGAAGTATGCGTTCAGAATTCCTGCTTTTTCACTGTCCCTCTCTGCCCACCCTCCTCCTCACCTTTATTAAGCCTCACTATTCCTCCCTTGGTCTTTCTTTGCTCCCTAATGTAACATAGAAACATAGAAACATAGAAGTTGACGGCAGATAAGGACCGCAAGGCCCATCCAGTCTGCCCATTTCTTTTTCTACTTTATAAATGTGCCATCGGCCTTTGCTCTGTCAGTGGCCTATCTATTCATAGTCATTTGTATTGCTCCCTTATGCCTATCCCATGCCTGTTTGAAGCCCTGCACTGTATTCATAGCCACCACTTCTTGTGGTAAGCCATTACATGCATCCACCACCCTTTCTGTGAAAAATAATTTCCTCACATTCTCCCTTAATTGGCCCCCCTCTAATCTCATGCTGTGTCCTCTTGTCCTGCTATTTTTCTTATATTTAAACATGTTAGACTCTTTCACCTTGTTAATGCCCTTAAGGTGTTTCAATGCCTCGATCATATCACCTCTCTCCTCCTTTGCTCAAGGGTATACATATGAGCTCTGTTAATCTGTCCTCATATGTCTTCTGATGCAATCCCTGCACCATTTGGTTGCCTTCTCTGGACTGCCTCAATTTGGTTAATGTCCTTGTGAAGGTGTGGCCTCAATACTGCAAGCACTCCAGAAGGGGCTAACCAGTGTCTTGTAAAGAGGATTATTACCTCCCTCTTACGACTTTGTGTTACCCCTACTAATACACCCTAACACCCCCCCCAGCCTTACCTACTGCTTTAGAGGTCTGCT
Source organism: Neoceratodus forsteri (assembly GCA_016271365.2). Lineage (NCBI taxonomy): Eukaryota > Metazoa > Chordata > Ceratodontiformes > Ceratodontidae > Neoceratodus > Neoceratodus forsteri. Next base: position 1,093,601,314 of record CM057459.1, read on the forward strand.
TGGATGATTTCAGGTCATCAGTGATGATGATGCCCAAGTCTCTTTCTTCCTTTGTGACTGCTAGCAACTCCCCTCCCAGCCTATAGGTGGCTTCAGGGTTTCTCTTCCCTATGTGCATGATTTTGTACTTCTTTGCCTTAAATCCTAGTTGCCACTCTTCTGACCATTTTACTATTTTATCCAGATCTCTTCTCATTCTGCCCACCACATCTGGATCATCTACTCTGTTGCAGATCTTGGTGTCATCTGCAAACAGACAAGCCTTACCCTCTAGTCCATCTGCAAGGTCACTAATGAAGATGTTGAAGAGGACTGGCCCCAGGACTGATCCCTGAGGTACCCCACTTGTGACTTGTATCTCTTCTGACTGTATACCATTTACCACCACTCTCTGTTTTCTGCCCGTCAACCAGTTTGCCACCCAGTTGACCAACTTCTGACCCACCCAGAGCCTAGCCACCTTATTTATCAATCTTCTATGTGGAACAGTGTCAAAAGCTTTGCTGAAGTCAAGGTAGGCGACATCAACTGCTCCCCCTTGGTCCACCACTCTGGTTACCCAGTCAAAGAAATCTATGAGATTAGTTTGACAGGACCTTCCTTTTGTAAACCCATGCTGTCTTGGATCCTGTGCCTATGGATTCCAGGTGTTGCACTATCCTTTCCTTAAGGAGTGCCTCCATAATCTTGCCCACTACTGAGGTAAGACTGACTGGTCTGTAGTTCCCCGCCTCCTCCCTGCTACCACTCTTGTGGAGTGGGATCACATGAGCCCTTCTCCAGTCTTCTGTAACCTCTCCTGGGCTCAGAGACTCACTAAACAGTTCTGCTAATGGCTCTGCTAGTTCCACCTTTAGCTCCTTAAGTACCCTGGGATGTATGCCATCAGGTCCCATTGTCTTATCCACCCTGAGCTTAGCAAGCTCTTGTAGGACCCTTTCTTTTGTGAAGGGAGTAGTGCTCACCTCCCTCCCCCCCCCGTGTCCATGATGCTGAGCTGTGGGCCCTGCCTACCCTCTCTTCAGTAAATACTGAGCAAAAGTATCTATTTAGGATAGATGCCTTTACAGGGTCCTCCTCCTCACATGCTCCCTTTTCTCCATTAAGCTAGCAATACCCTCTGGACTTTCTCCTTTCACTAACGTATCTATAGAAAGTCTTGTCACCTTCTTTTACTGTTTGTGCTAGTGTTTCTCAGTTTGGGACTTTGCCTGCCTTACTGCCTTCCCTGCTTCCCTTAGGGCAGTTTGGTATGCCTCCCTATCTTCATCCCGTTGTGTTCCCTTATATTTCCTGAAGGCCAGCCTTTTGGCTCTGACCTTTCCTCTACTGTATTTGAGAACCAAAGTGGTTTCCTTCTTCTTTGCACTTCCTTTTCTGTCTAACACAATGGGATGTTGCTTCAAGTATTGCATCCTTAATGCTTGCCCACCTTGCCTGTACCCCTCACCTGTGTTTCTTTTTGCCAGGGCTAGCTTAACCCTGTTGGCCATCTTATCAAAGTCAGCCCTCTGAAGTCCCATATTTTGCCTTGGAATGGGATGATTTAGATGTAGTAGCCAAATTGAACCATACCATGTGATGGTCACTGGCCCCAGGTGACCTTCTACCTGGAGATCTGTGATCCCTTCCTGTTAGTCAGTACTAGATCTAGGATAGCCCTGTCTCTTGTGGGTTGCTGTACCAGTTGTTTGAGGCCCTCCCTGCAGGGAATCCACTATGTGTCTAGTTCTGGCAGATGTTCCTGCTGGTGTTGACCAATCTGTATCTGGCATGTTGAAGTCTCCATTATCAGAACCTCCCTTTAGCTGTCATGTTTTGTATATCTTCTAACAGTAATGTGTCTATGTCCTCCCCCTGGTCTGGGGGCCTGTAGACAACCCCAGTTCTTATGGCTGTCCCATTTCCTGTTTCCAGGGTGACCCACAGTTCTTCTGGCTCCTTATGTGTATTCTGAATTTCTGTAGCTTTTATAATTTCATTGACATACAGGGCCACTCCTCCCCCCCTTTTTGCACCTCGGTCTCTTCTGAACAATACATAGTCGGGTACTGAAGTCTCCCAAGTGTGGTTACTGGTAAACCACGTCTCACTAATTGCTACTATGTCCAGTTTAGCCTCTGACATTATTGCCTGCAGGTCTGGGATCTTATTTCCCAGGCTGTGAGCATTGTTACATGATTTTCATTGGCCAGATTTTGGTGTGTTAGTTGTTGGGTGAGGTTTGGCATTACCCTGTCGTGCATGGGGAGACAAACCTTTTTCTTACCTGGTGATGCAAATGAACTGCAAACATGCTGAATCCCTTGTTTGACCACTAGCTGAGGGGGAGGTGTTCTTCCCATTCGACTGTATGGGGTGCTGCACCCTCTCCCATTTGCTAGTTTAAATATTCTGCAAGACGTCAAACTTCTGCCCTAATGCACTGACTCCTCTTTAGTCAGATGCAGTCCATCAAATTAAAGAACTTTCGCCCCAGTACTGTTGCCAGTTCCTACAAATCTGTGTCCTTTTTCCTGGCACCAGCCTTTGAGCCACGTGGTTTAGCTCCCCTATCTCCCCTTCACTGACCTTCCGTCCATCTGCTCCCTCCCAGACTGGCAGGATCTCAGAAAGGAGATGCCGATGAAATAGATGATAGTTTGTCACCCAGCCTGGTCAGGTGTTCCTTGGTCTCCACAACTGACTGGCTGGCGAGATCGTAGTCCCTATGTACTAGGACATCAGTTTTCTCCTGCTTTGTGAACAATTTAGTAATGCGGTCAGTGTCTCTCCATGCTGATGTACCTGGAGACATCTGACCATTACCCTGGCTGGAGATGGGTATCAACTTCCCGAATCATGGAGTCTTCTATGATCAGAAGTTCTTTGGATTTCCTTTTTGCTTTTTTTGTTTTGGTTCCTGATTTGGGTGAGTTTTGTTGTGCTAGCTCCTGTGCTGCAGTGTCCTGCTCTGCAGTGTCTTCTGCCTCTTTGTTTGATTTCAGAGATAGAGGCAGATACCTGTTTGTAGTGTTTATATGGTTTTTGGAAGTAACATGTTGGAGAACAGACAGTGATGGGGCACCGATTTGCCCTCTAACCACCTGTCAACCTCCTGGACCAACTACCTCTTGATCCGGGGTTTTCTGTTGGATGCTGGGAAATGTAGAGTGGTTCTTATAATGTATTTCCTCTTGAATATGAAATTTGAGGTGTGCAATCTCTGCCCATGCTGCCGGAGCTGAGCCCTAAGATCTCAAAGGCCCAGCATGTAGGGCAGTGTCCTAAATCCTGTAAGACTGTCCTTCTGAAAATTGTTCCACAGTACCTGCAGTTAATGATATCCATTCCAGATAAGTTGCTGGGTTTATAACCTAGTCAGAGTAATTAGAAGGAAAAAAGGAAAAAATGCAAGCAATGGTTTGATTGTGTTTTGTTTAACTTTTATAACAAGTTAAATTACTAGTGCCCTGTCAAATGAGCTCACCTTGTGAGGCCCCACTGATCCACCCCTTCCTGCTCTGCCACAGAAATGTCACAACTGTGGTACCCTATAAAAGGAGTGTAGTATGGGGTGGTTGGGGATGGGAGTGGGTGGCTGGGACCTTCCCCTGCCGAAAAAGAAGAACCACGGACGAAAGAACAAGGAGGTAAGAGCACAAAAAATCAGTCAACAACAAATGCAGTAACGCTGAAAGCTTATCCTAATGTTAGATACAACTGTAAAACCTGTAAAGCACCACCTGTAATAATTTCAGAGAAGATATATCCTGTAAGAAACACTTTGCTACAGAGAAAAATAAAGCATTAACAGAAGATATACCTTGCAAAAGACAATTTGAATCAGAAGATTACAGCAGTAATCTGTTATCACACACCTGTAGCCACACCTTGTAATAATGCAGAAGAAGGTATACCAGCAACAACAATTTGAATCAGAGAAAAATAAAGCAATGAAATGTTAGCAACAAACAGTTGCAATCCTGTGAGTAAAAAAAAAAAACAACACACAGTAAATCTGCTTAGCCAAAATAAGTCTTAATCCTTTTCCCTTGCTCTGGTAAGTTTCTACTCTGCCTTTCACGCAGTCTTAGAAGGAAAGAGCTCAGGTGAAGCTAGGTGCCTTGGCCAGCAAACCAAGTCTTCTACCTCCAAGATATCAACTAACCTGACTTTTTAACCCTTCTTTCTGTTGGAAATTACTGACAGTTTGCCAGCTCCACCCCCCACATACACACCTAATCCTTTGGAAGAGCTGTGGGAGGAAAGCAATTAGCTCCTTCAATGTGAGAAGGAGACTGAAACACCTCTGAGACAACAAACCTTTTTAACAACAAGAAAAAAAAGAATAAAATAAAACACAGTGTCAAACAGTTATTTTGCTTAGCCCAATGATAACAAAGTCACAAACATGTAAGCTCCACCTGTAATAATTTCAGAGAAGATATATATACCCTGTAAGAAACACTTTGCTACAGAGAAAAATAAAGCAGTAACAGAAGATATACCTTGCAAAAGACAATTTGAATCAGAAGATTACAGCAGTAATCTGTTAGCACACACCTGTAGGCACACCTTGTAATAATGCAGAAGAAGGTATACCAGCAACAACAATTTGAATCAGAGAAAATAAAGCAATGAAATGTTAACAACAAACAGTAGCAATCCTGTGAGTAAAAAATAAAAACACCACCACACAGTAAATCTGCTTAGCCAAAATAAGTCTTAATCCTTTTCCTTGCTCTGGTAAGTTTCTCTACTCTGCCTTTCAAGCAGTCTTAGAAGGAAAGAGCTCAGGTGAAGCTAGGTGCCTTGGCCAGCAAACCAAGTCTTCTCAATGCCCTACAGGGGCATGTACCTATAAAAGGTTTTATCCCCTTCTTAACTGAGTTGGCTATCATTTCCTCAGTTTGGATCTTTGCTATTCTGACTGCCTTCCCCGCTTCTTTCTGCTTTAACTGGTACAGTTCTCTGTCCTGCTCCTTCTGTGTTTCCTTATATTTCCTGAATGCTATCTTTTTCTCCCTAACCTACCCCACCACCTCTTTTGAGAATCATAGTGTTTTTTTTCCTATATTTTGATTTCTTTATTTGCTTCACACAAAGGCTTGTTGCCTCTATGATGGCAGTTTTGATGTTTCTCATTGTACCTCCACCCCTCCTTCTTGCCTGTTTACCAATGCTTTTCTTAGGCACTCTCCCATTTTGTCAATGTCAGCTCTCTTAAAGTCCAGTACCCTCACTTTTGTATGGCTTGACTCTACGGCTGTGTTTATCGTGAACCACACTATTTGGTTGTCACTTGTTCCCAGATGGCTTCCCACTTCCAAATCTGAGATCCTCTCTCCATCCCCATTTGAGAGTACCAAGTCTAAGACTGCTCTCTTCTGACTGGATTCCAGTACTAGCTGTCTGAGGCATGCCCCTGTAGGGCATCGAGAATGACACTGCACTTGGATGTGGCTGCAACAAAGGTGCTCCAGTTAACATCTGGCATATTCAGGTCCCCCAACAGCAATATCTCCCCTTTTTCTGCCATCCAAGGGATGCCTTTTATCATTTCCTTGTCCATTTCCTCCCCGAGATGGGGGTCTGTATACAACCTCCGTGCTGATTGTGGTGCCATTTCCTGCCCCCAGGGTGATCCACAATGCCTCCTGTCCTCCCTGTTTACCCTTAAGTTCCATTGCTTTGATCCCTTCTCTTACATACTGTAGACAGCTACTCCTCCTCCTCCTCTTCTACCCTCCCTGTCTCTCCTGTGTACCCTGGTATGTTGTCATCCCACTCATGATTCTCTGTGTACCATTGTTCTGTGACTGCCCCAATATCCAGGCATCCCTCTGCCATCAAGGCCACTAGTTCAGGGAGAGTGTTACCCAAACTACAAGTGTTGGTACTCATTGCCATCCACTTTTTGATGGCCTTACCCCTTTTAGCCCCATCCTTGTCCTTACTGCCTTTTTCTCTATTTACCCCTGCCCTTTTCCCTATCAACTTCTCTATCTTGGTGTTTACCTCACTAACTACCCTGTTTTTTTGTGGGGGCTAGGATTTCCCTGTTCCTTTTCAGTACCTCCCCCCTTGGCTAGTTTAAATGCTTGCCAATGAAGCATTTAAACCTATCATCTAGGATCCTGGTTCCCCTCTTGGAGAAGATGCAGACCATCATGCCAGTATAGACCCCCAGTCCCCAGTGAAGCCAAAACCCTGAGCTCTGCACCAGTTTATCAACCATTAATTGAATCCCATAGTGTGGAGCAACCTAGCCTGACCCATGCCATAGACAGGCAGCACCTCCGAGAAGGTTACCATGCCTGCTACTTGTCTAAGGCCCCTCCCCAACTCCACAAATGCCTCCTGCACTGCTCTGATCCCATTACCAGCCAGGTTATTTGTCCCTAGGTGGACAATGATGTCCAGCTCCCTCCCCTGTGCAGCTGCTCATGCAATCCTGAGGATTCGCTCCCTGTCCCTTCAAGCCATGGTGCTAAGCAGGCATCTTACCTCCCTCCCTCCCTCTCTCCTCCCTTCCCCATTCTAGCCCCCCTAACAACTGAGTTCCCATCAGGAGTTGTTTCCTTCCCATGTGGGGTCTCATGCCTCTCTCCTGTGGGTCTTCTTTGTGGAGGCTCCCAGCATCCTCCTTGGTCTCCACTGCAGATGCCTCCATAGAGAAACCACACTCTGCCAGAACAGCGTATGAATTGTGGAGAGGTACAACTAGAGGGATGTGCCTCTGTTCCACCACCCTTACCCTTCCTGAGCCCACCATGGTCCAACCGTCCCTCTTTCTTGGCAACCTTTAAGGCAGCGGCAGTGGCCCTGGTGGTCCCTGGGTGGGAGGAGAGGTCTCCTGAATCCTGGCCAACTCAGACTAGAGATAAGCAACTAAGTGGGGAGAACTAGAGACACCACTGACTACCCTTTTTATCAAATCAAGGGCTGATGGTGTGATACCTGAGGACTGGAGGAGGGAAGATGTGATTCCTCTTCACAAAAGTGGGAGCAAGGCAAAGGCAGGAAACTACAGACCTGTTAGTTTGACCTCAGTGATAGGGAGGATGATGGAATCACTTCTGAAAGAAAGAACTGTTGAGCACCTAGAGGCCAGCAGGAAATAGGAACCAAGGCAACATGGATTCACAGAGGAAAGGTCATGTCAGATGAATCAAATGGATTTATTTGACTGGGTGACCAAAGTAGTAGACTAGGGAGGGGCTGTGGATGTGGCTTACCTAGACTTTAGCAAGGCATTTGACACAGTCCCACACAAAAGATTAATAAACAAGTGGGTCCCAGGGTGGTAACCCAGGTAAAAAATTGGCTGGACAACAGGACACAGAGGATAATAGTAAATGGAGTCCACTCTGAAGAAAAGGGGATTACTAGCGGGGTACTACAGGGTTCAGTACTGGGATCGGTCCTCTTTAATGTCTTTATAGGTGACATTGTGGAGGGACTGGAAGAAAAAGTATGCCTCTTTGCAGAAGACACAAAGATCTGCAACAGGGTTGATACACAAAGAGGGTTGGAAAGGAGAGAAAGGACTTGGCAAGTTTGGAGGAATGGTCAAGAGTATGGCAGCTTAGATTCAATGCAAAGAAATGCAAAGTATTGCACCTGGGAAACAAAACCCCAGGGGCAGAGCACACAATGGCAGGGGGACAGGATACTAACAACAGAAATAGAATGGGACCTGGGGGTAGTCATATCAGATGACTTAAAAGTAGGTAAGCCATATGAGAAGGCAATAAGGAGGACTCGGGGGATACTGGAATGCATAGGGAGAGGCATCACCAGTAGAAAACAGGAAGTTGTTATCCCTCTGTACAGACAGTTGGTGAGACCCCATCTGGAGTATTGCATGTAGTTCTCGAGACCCCATCTATGCAAGAACATAAACAAGATGGAGGCAGTACAGAGGAGGGCAACTAACGTGGTACAGGGTTCGCACCAGATGCCATATAAAGAGAAACTGAAGGAGCTTAATATGTATACCCTCGAGGAAAGGAGGGAGAGGGTAACATGATAGAAACTTTCAAGCAACTCAAAGGAATCAACAAAGTCCAGAAAAAGAGATGTGCAAAAACGAGGGGGCACAGTTAGAAGATAGAGAGGGGACGGCTCAAGGGCAACTTGAGGAAGTACTTTTTCACTGACTAGGTGGTGGACGCATGGAATAGCCTTCCAGAAGGGATCATGGGGTCAAAAACAGTGTGGGAATTCATGAATGCATTGAACAGACATAAGGCAGTTTTAGAGGGGGATAGGAAGAAGTAGGCTGTTGGTTAGCTAGGATCTGCAGCTTATCCAATAGGCAGGGAAATGGGCAGACTAGGTGGGTCATGTGGTCCTTATCTGCCATCAAAGTCTATGTTTCTATGTTTCTCTCTCAGCCCACAGAGGTGCCTGCAGATGAGACAACACTGAGTCCTCCAGGGACCCTGAAGACTGCTGCACCACAGCCATTGCACTGCCCCTCTCCCATCATGTCTTATTTCTGGCCCCTCAACTGTTGTTTTGTCTGCTTACTGTTTCTTCTGTTTACTTTTTTTTGTTTTGTTTTTTTTTCTCCCTACTTTCCTACTGCCTCCGTTGTCTTACAGCTCCTGCCTTTCCTGTTCTGGGCCATGAAGTTCCTGTATTTCCCAGTAGTCTCCTTCTTACTTGCTTAGAGACAGACCTCCAGCAGCTGGTGGGTGAGGGAGAGCTATTATTTTCCTTCTAGGATGGTGAGTCTTTTGTGCCTCTGTTATCACTCCCTTCCTGCTCCCAAATTGGAAGTTTCTATTGTCAGTCAAATCCAGTCTCTTTAAGAGTGGAACTGGCTAAGGCTGAGGGTGTAGGGGAGGGAGGGAAGGCTATATAGTCCCAGTAGTAGAGTTCTAGCAGCTGCCTCCTTCCTCTTGCTGCTCTCTGCCAAACGCTAACTAGGGAAGTTTTAAATGTAGCCACCTGGCTTTCTGCTGCCTAAGCCTCACACCCTAATTTACAACTTTTCTCTTCACTAAGCTAACAGCACAGATAACAGTTCCCTTCCCCCAACTCAGGCAAGCCACTAACTCTTGTTTTTTTTGTTTTGTTTTTGGCTTTTTTGTTTGTTTTTTACCCTAATTGAAGATTTTAGTAGTAGAGTTCTAGTTCTTTAGTCCCAGTAGTAGAGTTCTAGCAGCTGCCGCCTTCCTCTTGCTGAACACTTCACCATCTTTCTTAAAGTCCTCCCCTCAGTCTGTATCTCCTTGCACATTCACATGTACAGTACACAGATAATACTGTAATCAGTGCTTCTGGTGCCTCAGTCCCTGAGCTGGAATTGTCACCGCAGCAGGGCTTTGACAATGTCCACTGTTGGTTCAATTCTAACCAATTCTTGGTTGATGATAAAGGTTACCTCCATGACTTTTGGCACAAAGTAAATGCTAGTGAGGCTCCAAGTCAACCCAGACTTCAGGACTCTTAATGGCTCCCCCATAAAGTTGTTTCTCACTTCAAGTATCTCAATGTGTGGCTAGATCAGATCATCTGCTTTTCCTCTCACATAGACAAAATATACAAAAACCTCCACCCTAAGCTTGGCACACTTTACTGTAAAAAGTCCTGCCACACACTCCCTGTCGACTGTGAGCTCATCCTCAAAATGATTTTACAATACCAGTGTTTGACTATGAATATGTGTTATAAAGTACTGCCTCCTGATCCACCCTGCCAAAACTGGACCACCTTTTCCACTCCTGCTTCTCATTCCTAAGTTCTTGCCTCCTTCCCGCCATATACTGTATTTCCTCCCTCCTTCCTCCTTCGACCCCTTCATCCTTTTCACTTCTTTCCTCTGATACTCACCCTTTTCACATCCCTAACTAAAAACATTTACTGGCTAGTTTACCTCTTCTGTCCACCTGTCAACACTCTGGAATAACCTCCTGCCCCCCACTCAACTTGCCCCCACTCTCCACTCTATCAAAATGCTCCTAGTGCCTCACTTCTCTTTAACCCTGCTCTTGCAACTAGCCACCATCCTCTGATTCCTTCCCCTGAATGGCTTCTTGTTTACAGTATTACGTTTTCCTCTGGATCATACTTTGTTTTTCACTTTGTATTTTTAGAATCGTGTTATTATGGTGCACTGGTATAGTGCCCTTGTCCCTTTTATGTACATATGCTTCTGTTCTGTATTCAGGATTCATGTATGTGGTTAGAACGTTTGGTACAGTTTTTTGTTTTGTTCTCAGCTATGCCACTTACCCTTTGTAACTCCCTTCCCCTGAGTTGCACCTAGAAACAAGTTCCTTCTCAGTGTGTCTTTCCCAGTCAAAACATTTAAATAAGTAAATTAATTAACAGTATGTTTTAAATTTTTAATTTATAAGTTTATACACTTAATCTTTGACATAGCAACATACATCATGTTGACAATACAGTATATGCTTACAATAGGAGAGTTAGTTACTTAAAACTGTTTTTGTATCTCACTGGAGGGTTCTAGCAACATCTGATTGTTAGAGTTATCCCAAACAGCCCGGGTTTAACTCCCGGCTAAGGCCCTTATTTTATTCTCTCTCCTGTTTGTTTGGGTTCCATATATGTGAACACTGCATCTTTGTATGTGAAATTGCTACAATTAGCCTATACAGGTAATGCATATACCAGTATTGCCATCACTGTGAATAACCTTTTGCAATAATGAATAATTCTCAGAGAGTAACCCAGGCTTTAAACTGCCTGAATGGTCAGATATAGTACATAGAGTTATAATGCACATTGTATATTGGTGTCTAAATCTGTAGCCCCAAACACAGAACTATTGGTTTAAAACCTGTAACACATAACTGGGGAGGGTATCTAATGAATGAAATAAAATACATCTGCATTACACCATTTGAGCTGCTTCCAAAGGTGTTAAGTATGTGCTCTGCAGCTATGTCTTGAATACCATCATTGTCAGTTTTATGATTAACATATTTATCTTGTAAGTAACTCTAAAATAACCCAGTGTTGTAAACCTGTCTGCACTGCTATCATATGTGTTAACGTGCTCTTACTTATTTATTTATGTATGTATTTATGGAATTTTGGTAACTGGGTAGGCCAACCGAGGCCATGGGTCCCTTTTTCAGGGATGACCCAGAATTAGTTATAGTCTACTAGGCAAGGTCAAAACAGTACAAAAATCTTTCACAATTTGAACAAAAAACATGGAAACTGGCAAATAGGTAGATTTTTGTATGCTCTTTCATATAAGAGCAGGACACAAGTAATCCAACAATATTTAGGAGTTGCAAATGGAGTTTTTATTTAAGCATACCCCAGCTACAGCCGTTGGTGCCAAAGGTGTGTTTGACCAGCAGATAGATTTATATTATCATATAATCTTCATGTCAGAGATTTGATATCAGTGGTATCAATGATTGGAATGCCCGAATTTCCTTGTAATTACTTATCTTGTCTAGTAATGTTCTTGTATTTATTTTGTTTAGTAATCTTCTTGTATTTACTTGCAGGTAAACTATGGAAGGTAGAAGAAAACTCATTTGAAGAAACGCTGTGGGGTAGTGACTTCAGTGACACAGTGCTAGAGCTGTAGTCTACTAATAAGGCTGTGTCAAGGTCTAAGAAATGTGAATTTGTAAATCCTGGGGAGGGAACTTCGAAAATGCAGCATGAGTCCACAAAGCCTGTAACAGATTGTCACCTTTGTGCTTTATGTCAGATAGATAGCGGTGAAAAACTTGTAAACTCAGGAGAAGCAAAATTCAGGAGCAGTGGAAAAGAATCTGGTTATAGAGTTATTGCAGAAAACAGCCTTCAGTTTGAAAAGTTAGGCTGTGTACCACTGGATATTGACACAAGAAAAATGATGGCAACAGTATAGAAATGACATTCCAAGTAAATGAGGCAGTGTGGCATAAAAGTTGCAGAAATACAGTAGGTTAGACAGATGAAAGCTCCAACATGCTCAGAAAAGAAAAGCAAATACTTATAAACAACCTGAACATAGTCCAGTCAAAACAAATGAGTGTAGGTTGGGAGTCTTTGTCAAGAACAAAGAAGTGTTTTCTCTGTGGTATTATGAAAGTAGTGAACGCCTACACAGTGCCTGCACAATAGCAATAGATTCATTGAGTTTGTGAATATACACACATTTTGCAAGGCAGGAAGTTATTAGGAAAGTTGTCTGAAGGACATATGCATGCTTTGGATGCCAGATATCACCTCACTTGTTTGACTGCTTTGCATTATCATGTTAGACAACACAAGGCTGGAGGAATGCGGCAAGGAACATGAAAGACGTTAGAGGGAATTGTTTTAGGTGAGTGGGGATCATACTTAGAAGAGCACAGAGATAATAAGATACTTCCTGTGTTTATCCTGTCAGATTCAGTAAAGTTGTATCAGTGCAGACTGCAGGAGTTGAAGCCAAGTTTCTCTGAAAAAAGTCAATACAACAAGACTGAAGGAGAGATTGCTGGGGATGATTCCAGATTTAAGAACTCAAACTCAAAGAAGAGATGTAGTTTAAATGTTTAATGCAGACATTGATGAGATTACTAAGGCTGCGTATTCTCATGATTCTGATGACAATACAGTTCACTTGGCCCATGCTGCACAAGTTGTTAGAAAAGAAATTCTTTCAAAAGATTACACATTTGATGGGTCTTTTCTACCTAGGTGTGACCAAGATGTAGTTCCACAAAGTCTTCTTGCCCTGGTGAGAATGGTATTACATGGCCCCAGTATTATAGATCAAAAAGAAACAAAATATGCTGCAATGAAAATAGCCTTATTAATGTCAGAGTTACTAATGTTTAACACAAAGAAGACATCATATCAAAGAGGTCATTGCTGGAGGAAAACACTAGTGAAACAACAAGAACTGACAAGCTCAGCTAGCTGGGGTTGGAAACTATAGAGTGAGAAAGACTTGATCCCCATTTGGATGGTCCTCCTGAAGGCAGCTAAATCATGCAAAGAGTTGACCAAATGTGATTGCAAAAAGGCTTGCAGATCACCATGACATGGAGCAAGCAGTGTTCCTGGCTGCAACAACTCACGAACAGCCTCCACCAGAGTTCATACAGCCAAAGCTGGTGCACATTACCTATACAGCACCTCCAGCAGCTTCTCCTCAATATCGACCCCCAGGTCAATAATTGAGGTCAAGGTGCTCTTTGAGCTCTTGATCCCACTTTGCCAGGAGACATCACCATCAACACTTCTCATCTTCCTCATCCTCGGATAATGAGAATCTCTGCTGGTGTATGCTGCGGCACTATGAGGAGCTCCTCGGACAACAATAGGCTTTGTCAGGCCAGGTAGGGCTCTACTTCTGACCCCTGTAGTTGACTCAGCAGTGCCAGATGAACCCATGCTGGTCCTTCAGAGACAACTGTCACCAACACCTGTCTGTCTACCCTGTGGGTGGAATCGCCCCAACTGCAGCCTTTGTAGGGAGTCCAAAGACTTCTGTGCTGCAGCCAGCTTGCTAGGCTGACTATTGGTGGAGATCACCCAGTTAGATGACTCTAGGGTGGTCCACAGCAGTAAATGGCCAAGGGCCATCTTTGACAGATTTTTAGATAACGATGATGGGTCTTCCTTGCAATTTCGAGGATGCATACTGTTGCCTGAGAATCTGTCAATGAACTGACCACCATCAATGGGCCAGTGTCATTTGGAGCTCTCTGCAAACTTATATCTGAATCCATGAACGTCCCTCTGAAGCCTGATCAAAAAGAGCTAAATATCACATTACTGACATCCTGGATAGGGACGAATCCTCTGGGGTACCTTTCTCATGGCTGATACCAGTTTTGGACCAGCCCTGGAGCTTTGGTGGCATCCAGCATCCTGCCTAGTGCATTTCAGCCCATATTGTCTGCAAATATGTGCTCTGTACCAGCTCTCTGTCCAGGTTCTCAGACCACCCTACAGTCTAGGGTCTGGTTTCAGACTCAGTCTTGCAACAATCTGAAAACACTGGGAACATGGACAAGCCCCTCAGCAAGGAGTCAAGAAAGCTTGACCACGTGGCCAAGAAGGTCTATGCCACTTCCTCACTTGGTCTCCATCAGGTGAGCTTCACCTTGATGATAGCTCTCTTTAGTCACTCTCTACTGGGAGTGCTAGATGATGTCCTCCCTTACCTTGCTGCTGACAAGCAGTTGCCAATAGAACTGATCAGAGACCAGGGTCAAGGGCTGGAAAAACACTGCCTCCTGATGGCCTTGGACATAGGCAACTCCTGTGCCCATGCCATGGCAGCAGCTATCACAATGCATCTCAGAGCCTGCCTCTGGCTCTCCACCTTTATAATGGACACTCAACATAAATTGGCCAGTGTCCCTGTCTTGGGCACTGACTTCTCTGGCCCAGAGGTGGATGTTCATCTCACTTGGATTGAGAAGTCCAGTGCCACCTTGGACTCAGTGACTTCATCCTAGAAGGACCTAAAGGCCCAGCAACCAAAAAGAAAGGCCTTCCAGCTTCAGTCCTTTCAGCCAGAGCAGCGTCAGCAGCAGCAACCCCAGCAGGAACAATTCCAAGCCTGGTGCCCCAAGGCCAAGTACTTTGAGCAGGGGCCAAAAAGAGGTGGGGGTAGGGGAAGTGTTGCCCCTCCAATCACAGCAGCTGGTGCCCCCCACCAAAGCTGCCATGTGATGGGCCAGGTGGGTGTCTATGTCCCGCCTGTCTAGTCCCTCACCTAGCTCTCCATAAAGGGTCAACTTTGCCACTTCTGGCCTACTGGTCTGTCATCACTATGGACAGCTGGATTCTTGAGGTGGCAGGCAGAGGGTTGCCTATCAACTTTGAGGCTCTCCTGGTTTACCTATCCCATGCTCTGAGGGAGCCCTCTGTATTGCAAGACATGTCGTCCATCCTCAGGGAGGATGTTGCTCACTTCCTTGCAAAAGGAACAATAGCCCATGACACAGATGTCTTGGCAAGTCAGGGGTAGGTATCCAGGTACTTCCTGGTTCCAAAACAGATGGGGGAAGGGCTGGTGCCCCATACTCGATTTGCATGACCAATACCCATTCACATGGAAGCACAAGTTCCGGATGGCCACTCTGAACCAGATCATACCATCCCTGGAGCAAGGCATGTGATTCTGCTACCTGGACCTCTAGGATGCATTCTTCCCCATCCCAGTCCATTGATCCATCCCACTGGTAGTACCTCCAGTTCTGAACAGATAGGGCTTTATCACTTCCAGGTCATTCCCTTAAGCCTCTTGTTTGCACCGAGGGTCTTCACCAAGTGAATGGCAGTAGTGACAGCTGTCTTGTGGCACAAGGGTATCAGAGCTCTTGATAAAGCTCCTGTGAAAGGAGTGAAATGCTATCAGGCTATTTTTCAGGGGTGGCTCTATAATTGTTTAGATCCATTGTTATGAAGTGTGTGGAATAGCATGGCAAAATAAAAAATTGCAAAGTACACTTTATTTTTTCCTCCTTATTTGCTACTCTGTGGGAGGGCTGCGAGGTTCTTTTTGATGTATCAGGGTTTATCCTTACCTGGACAACTGACTGATAGCCAGGCTGCCCAATGAGGCTGTGGAGCAGTCCAGGGATCTTGCCCTTCAGACCTGCATAGACTTGGGCCAAGTGGTCAGCCAGGCCAAGATTGAAATGATCCCCTTGGAGGTGATTTACTTTATCAGGACAAAGCTGGACCCCCTACAGGCCAAGGCCTGCCTCCCTGCAGACCAGGCATTCAACCTTACCTCCTTTGCCTGATCATTTCAGGTTGGGCCATCACACCCTTCCCCAGACTTCCTGCAGCTGTTGGGGTAAATGGAATCCTACACCAGAGTGGTCCAGTAGGCCTGCTTGCAGATGCAGCAGCTGAAGTGGGAGTTCAGCCATCAGTGTTCTCAGCACCTAGGATGCTTGGACCAGCTGGTCACAGTGGCCCAGCCAATGTGGGATGCCAGCCACTGGTGGCTGATCCCAGAACATCTGGAGGAAGGACTCCCATTTGTCTGCCCAGAACCAACTGTCTTTCTCATGACGGATGTGTCTTTGGTGGGGTGGAGAGTGCACTCGGGGGACTACAAGGCCCAGAAGTTCTGGTCACCTATGGAGTCCTGTCACCACATTAACCTGCTGGACCTCTGAGCAGTGTGGCTAGCTCTGATGGAATTCACTCCTCTCACCAGGGATCAAGTTGTACAAGTCCAGACAGACAAAACCACAACCACGTTCTACATGAACAGGCAGGGCAGAATGCACTGCCCTCTTATTTGTCAGAAGGCCTTCCACATCTGGACCCTCATTCGTAACCTGGGTGCAGGTCTCCTGGTGATCCATATTGCTGGAGCAGATCAGCTGGTAGATGCTCTCAACTGAGTGGGTGAGATGTTGCATGAGTGGTCTCTTAATCAGGAGATGGTGTGCCAGCTGCTCTCCCTGTGGGGCACACTGGTGGATCTGTTTGCCTCCTAGGAATACATAAAACTAAGCCTATTCTGTGCACACTTCCTACAGTCTGGGACAATGGTGTGATATGTCTTTGTGAGGCCCTGGACTCCAGGCCTCCTGTATGCCTTCCCTTCCTTTACCATGACCCACAAGGCAATGGTGAAGGCTTGGAAGGACAAGGAATGGATTATCCTGATAGCGCCGGACTGGCCATGCCAGTTCTGGCACCTGAATCTCCTCAGCCTCAGCAGAAGACCTCTGAGGCAGCTGCCTCTTCACCCAGCTCTGCTAACCAGACAACAGGGGAAGGCCCTGCACCTGGAACTTCAGTCCCTGCACCTCACAGCCTGGTTTCTGAGTGACTAAAGTTCCAGGGTTTGGGTCTTTTGAAGAATGCACTCCACATTGTGGAGGCCTCCCTGAAAATGTTGACTCGCAGTTGCAAGACATTTAAATGGACTAAATTTTCCATTTGATGTCGGGACAAGGAGCTTGGTCTTCTAGGCTGCCTGTGGTTAATATCCTTGAATTCATCTGGTCCCTATCCCAGCTGGGGCTGCAATTAATGACCCTGAAGGTGCACCTGGCAGCCACCTCTACATACTGGGTATGGGCTGGTATGCTGGCAGTGGCACAGGAGAAGGTAATTGGGTACTTCTTTAAAGGTGTGGACCATTTGTCCCTGCCAGTGCATGACCCAACACTACCTTGGGACTTACTGATGGTACTGGCAGTGTCATGGAAGATGGACTTCTTGGTGACTATCACATCTGCCAGAAGAATTAGTGAGCTCTAGGTGCTCTCATTGGAGTCTCCACATCTGATCTTCCACAAGGACAAGGATGTACTTTGCCTCCACCCAGAGTTCCTCCCGAAGGTTGTAACCCATCTTTGGGGGCCTATTGCAGGCTCCATACTTTGGACCTGTGCCAGTGCTCCCCTATTATGTGGAGCATATGACTGGAGCTTTGGGTGAGGCTTGCCAGCTCTTTGTTACATACACTGAAGCTGCGCCTGGCAGCTAAGCAGATGATTGGCAGCTAGATTACATTCTGCATCAACCTCTGGTATAGATTGGCTGGTAGGGATCTGCCTGTAGGGTCAGGGCTCATTCCACCATACATACTGCTGCCTCAGTGGCTGCTTCCAGGGATATTCCTATCCAGGAGATCTGCAGGGCTGCTAACTAGAAGTCAGCACACATCATCATCTATCATTACAGCATTGACCTGGAGTCTTGTTGAGATGCTGCATTTGGTACTTTGGTTCTCCAATCCCTGTTTGCCAAGTAGAGATGCACACCTTGCCTCCTCCTCCTCCTCCTCCCAGAGAACTGCTGGAAGTCTGCCATTGTGTGGATAAGTTAACCATATCCAACCCCCTAGAAAAATAGGTTACTCACCTGTAACAATTGTTCTAGGAGTGGTATATGGTTCACATCCACACAACCCACCTGACCTCTACTGGCAAAGTGGCACACGGATCCCTGCTTCCAATGTATAAGATCTGACATTACAGGGCAGAGCTGTGGGATATACCACCCGGGTGGTGAGAAAAGCTTAGCTTTGTAATGCCCCAAAGTTGGGGCACCACAATAAAAAAAATAATAGAAATAAAGCTTAGTGGTTTACAGGTGCCCAGGGTGCCTGTTGTAGGTGTGGCTGCAAGGTACAGTCCAAAGGGGCCTCTGTGAGTAAAGTTTCCCCCCTCCTGGTAAGGGAAAAATGCTGTAAATAACATAGAAAAGTGCCCTGTGCACTTAAAACATGTCAAAAAGCAGAGTGTTGTATGTAGCTGTAGTAACATGGCTTGGATGGAATGCTGTGCTGAGCTGCTTATACACAGCATTCCACCCCAACCATTCCAGAACCAGAAGTTTGGTTTTAAAAAAAGTTTAACTGCTTTTTCAGGGAGTTTCTGCTAGCTGTGGAGAGGAAAGGACACAGAAAGTTAAGGGGAACCAGGGAGGCTTACCTAGAGGGTTGTTGAAGTCGATCCCCGAGGGCTGTTCTGTGTGCCTGCTCTGGCTCTAGCTAGTGAAGCCATCTAGAAGCTGCTGTTTTGCCACAAAGTTGTGTGGCAAGGTCGGTGGTGCCATCGGGGCACCACAAAGAAAAGAGAAGCCATCTGGCTCAGCTGTTTGGGATTGTGAGCCCCATCCAGTTATTTATTTTGCCCCATATTTTATTTAAAAATATTTCCTGGTCCCCCATTGGCGACTTGCAAGTGCTGCATTGCCGGTCATCCTGTTGGCCATCCGAGGCCCCTTGTTGTCCACCATCATTTCACTCCCTTCCACTGCCTGCATGCGTACTTCCCGCCTCCTGATCTGCCTCAGAAGTTCATAGGCGTGATGAGTCAACGGCAGCACTCACTTTGTGCTGACCGCCCAACAGATGAACAAGGACTGTGTTATTTTTAAAATTAAATTGTTTGCGCTAGGTGCAATAGGAGCAGCTGAGTACCATGGGAGAGTCGGGAAGCAAGGAACCCTATTTAATAATTAAAGAGAAGGCAGGCTAGCGATGTCCATGGGGAGGAGCAAGCAGGAAGGCTCCCCAGGAAAGTTTATAAATGTACATGAGGGGCAGGACCAGGGGAGTCGACATGGGCCAGGAGTGACAGGAGACTCAGAGAGCCTTAGAAATTTAAAGGAGCCCTGCCACAGCAATGAAAGGGCAGCCAGGCCCAGGTTTAAAGGGGCACCAAGCCCATTTCAGAAAGGGCATCAGGCCCAGTTTAAAGAGGACATCCAGGCCCACGGTGATAAGGGTACCAGGCCCAGGGTAAAAAAGAGGGTGCCAGGCCCAGTTTAAGGAGGGTGCCAGGCCCATGGTAATAAAGGGCAGCTAGGCCCAGGTTTAAGAAGGGCAGACCAGGCCCATGGTAGTAAAGGGCAGCCAGGCCCAGTAAAGTAAAGGGCGCCAGGCCAAGTCAAGTAAAGGGCATCAGGCCCGTGCTAGTAAAGGGCGCCAGTCCCAGTCAAGTAAAGGGTGCCAGGCCCATGGTAGTAAAGGGGAACCAGGCCTAGTACAGTAGAAGGCAGCCAGGCCCATAGTAGTAAAGGGGTACCAGGCCCATTAAAGGTAGGGCATCCCAGCCCATAGGGGAGAGGGCAGCAGGCATATGGGCAGTTAGAGTAACCAGGCTAAATAGCTGGGGTAATTATATTAGAGTGCTCAGGGGTAGCCAGATCCTAATGAGGACAGACCCCAAGAGGAAAAGGGTCTGACTAAGGAGTGCTTAAGCACACAACCTGTTACTAAGTGATCATCAGCTGTTGTATTGTGTTTACGAAGCGTTTATCCTTCCAGTATCTCAAGAGTTGTGTTATTGCATGAAGCATCAAGACTGTATGGTATAATATTAGGATTGTGGTCATTTGCCCCTGACAGGGAACAATTGCCCTGGATTGTTGCAATTTGCACCTGCTCCAGGCAGATTGCCCGAAAGTGAACAATTGCCCTAGATTGTTGCAGTTTTCCCCTGCTCCAGGCAAATTGTCCATGACAGTGAACAATTTCCCTGGATTGTTGCAATTTGCGCCTGCTCCAGGCAAATTGTCCCACACGAAAGTGAACATTCCAGTGTATTGTGCTAAATGAAATACCATTGTGCAGCATCAGGTCTGTGATTCAATTTTCAGCCTTCAATTCTTCACCATAGCAATCTTCAGCCTCCATCAACTCTTCACCATAGCCTTCTTCAGCCAGCAGAAGACTTCAACATCTTCTGGCCCTTTCGTCCGCCATTGTCAAAATTGATGTCTTTTGGAGAGTTGTAGCCACTGGTTCCTGAGCATCTTGGAAGAAAGACGACTGGAAAGTGCCTTGTCTGTCCCTCCCAGATGCTCGCTGGTAGATGAGTCCATCGTAGGCAAGTGTGGTCATAGCCACCATTTCTTATTTTGTTCTTCATCTTTGTGGAATCCTGATCTTCACCTCCTACTCCTTCTTGCTTGTTTCATCCTGCATCACCAGTGCAATCCTCAGGGTAGTAGCTCAAGTTTGGTGGTCCTCCAAGCGGATCTGTCACCAAAAGCAGCTCAGTAGTGTCTTCTTCATCATTGGTAGTCCTCCTAGTGGATTCTTCACCAAGTCCAGTGTTTGTTTGGCAGCCCTAGTTGAGGGTAGGTGCCAGGAAAACCTGCAGCAGTTCTTCTTCATCCTTGGAATTCCTCCCAGTGGATTCTTCACCAAATCCAGTGTTCATTTGGTAGCCTAATCAAGGGTAGGGGCAGGAAAACCCGCAGCAGTTCTTCTTCATCCTTGGCAACCCTGGTTGAGGGTTGGTGCTGAGGAGAAAGCAGCAGATTCCTTCTCTTGTGGCAATCCTACAGGTGGATTCCTTGCCACATTTTGGTTCTTCACCCTTGGCAGCCCAGTTCAAGGGTTTTGTGCCAAGAAACAGCATTATCCCAAATCAGGCAGCTCATGCTCTTGTATTCCTGCAACCCTGGAGAGTGGGCTGGCCGATGCCTATGGTCTGTTTACCAATATCCCTATCCCTTGTTGCAACTTCTCAAAGGTATTCTGGTGAGCTTGGCACCAAGCAGGAGTCCCCTTTTCTTTTGACCCCTACTCTTCAATTGTACATGAAGACACCGGACATCTGCACCTAATAGACTTTGAGAGCATGAGACTGTTTGCTGGTTGCATACTGAATGCGTGTTCAAGTTCAAGTTCAAGTTTATTTCAGGAAAACTCCATTGAGCAAGCTCATTCACAAGGAGGTCCTGTGACATGTAGACTTACACAACATACATACATAAATAGTTAATAGACAATATATACATAAATACAAGCTCACATAATTCAGACATGATATACATACATGGTCGCCACATAGGATGACCGCAGGTGGTAATCAGCTAATATAACACAGTGAAGCAACTTGTACATAGCATATTGATAATTGAAACATGGAATTGGTATTTGCAATATATACACTTTGGAAGATAGGACAGACAGTTGAAAAGACAGATAAAGAAGGTAGGAATGGTTTGATAGTGTGATCAGTGAGGTGTATACATAGATAAGGCAAGGAGTAGGAGGGAAAGGGATAGCAGTAATTAGGTTGCTACAGCAAGGTAGCTTGTCACATGGTATGATAAAGTAATAAGTTATACTCTTGATGCATAGACCTCTGGGTAGGGTATTGTAAGAGGTATGAGAATATTATAGAGTGGCCTTAAGCCGAGGTGAATACTGTAGAGTGGCCTTAGGACAAAGTACCTATAGAAGAGAATAACATAGAGTTTAGATATAGTTGTACATTAGTTGTTATCCACAATGCTGTCCATAATCCCTGTTGTGTTTGCTGTTGGTATTTTCTTGTATGACCATGTCCTCCTTCCCCACCTGTCTAATAAATGTCTTTGCTTCATCTGACCTCTGTGTACGACTCCTGCCTCTCCTTGTCGGGTGATTCCATCAACCCAGCTCAATTCGAACCTTAAGTGGCCTCTCGCCATTCCACCTACTGAGGGTGTCGCTGGCACTACTGGTAGTGAGACAGTTTCCTTCACCATGCAGATTGAAGAAACCCCAGGTCCATCAGTAGAGTGCAGGCTACCAGTTCAGCAACCATCACAAAAAACTTGGCGTAGTCGGCAGGATATAGAAAATGTTCAGAGGAGTCCAAAGTAGGAGAAGACACAGAGCAAGATGTCGCTGGGAATGGAAGGCAGTAATAAACTGTGTGGAGGAGTTGGAAAAGTCCAAGTCAGGTGCACTGGTCACCTTTATCCATGCCGTATCACTTAGGAGGACCCTGGCTTCCGCTGTATACTGGGGAGCAGGATAGTGAAGACTCCAGTAGGTTGGAAGAGTTTTGCTCCAGGATGCAGTCCATCCATGTTCTGGCTGTATCAGGTTCTGGAAGACCAAAAGATAGAGATACTGATTGGGTAGATGAGGAGAGTTGCACATCGTGAGGTCCAGTCCTGGCCAGAAAGGGAGAGAGCCACTGCTGACCAGATCTTTCGTCACTTTGAATACACATTTGATATGCGAACTATCTCCAACCTGAAGTTGCAGTTCTTGTCACGCACTCAATGGCCCCAAGAAACAGTATAGAAGTATGCCTTAAGTCTGCAGGAGGCACTGAGAGCCATTGAGAAGATCGACCGAAGAGAGACATGGTACCCTGATCGAGCCTTGATGGAGAAGTTCACAGAGGAAGTGAATAACAAATCCCTAAAAAGAGAGCTCTGTTTGCTACATTGGCAAGATCCCAATGCTTGATTCTGGGATTTTAAAGAAAAGGCCATAAGGATGTGGGGATCCAAAAGGATGGGAAAGGAAGTAGCAGCCCGCCAACAGGTCCATTCCGTTCGTTCCATAAATTTAATGCAGCAAAAATTTTAACCAAACTAGGTAAGCTCAAATGGCAAGATCTTTATCTTGCCAAAACTAATGATGAAGCCGTCTCTGTCCTTAATGACAACCTCACCATCCTGACAAGCAAGCATGCCCCTCTTATTAAAGTGAGGGTATGGAAAATCTCACATCTGTGGTTCACCCAAGAGCTCAAAGCAGCACTTACCAATAGAGACATGCTATGGGCTAGGGTCAAGCGTACAAAGAACTCGGCAGAGTGGCAGGCGTTTAGAACTGCCAGAAATGCCTGTGTTAAAAATGTACATGCTACTAAAGCAAACTACTACATCTACACCTTGAAGCAGGCCAAAGGAGACTCCCAAAAAATCTGGAGGACACTGAGATCCATTGAAGGCCATCCGGCAGCTCCCTCCTTACCCATCAAGATTCTGGCCAAGGACGGAGAGGTGGAAAACAAACTGCAAATCCTCAAAGAACTTAACCTACATTTTGCCACAGTTGGGTTGGCATTCGACTCCTCCCTGTATGCTAGCTGCGTGAATAGCAACACTAGCCCAGACTCTGCATATACTACCCCACCTCATCCCTTTCAGCTGTGCCTGTTTAGCTATAAAGAAGTCAAAGTCTTAATTCTTTGCCTTGATGCCAGGAAAAGTGCAGGGGATGATGGCCTTGAATCACTTTTTTTTGCGATTAGGCTTTTCCCAGCTCACAGCTCCCATTCTTCACATTTTCAACCTCTCCATTACCTCAACCACTGTTCCATCCTGCTGGAAATCTGCCCATATTCTTCCTCTCTTCAAATTGGGAGACCCTTGTGACTTAAACAACTACAGACCTATTTCCATCTTGCCTGTTCTTTAAAAAGCATTGGAAAAACTGATCTACAACCAACTAAAAAATCACCTTGAAGCGCACTCACTCTTAAACCCGGCCCAATCTGCCTTCAGGTCTAAACACTGTACTATCTCAGCTTTGGCTAAAGTCTCTAATGACTGGATCCTTGCTATGGACACTAAGAATTTTACTGGTGCAGTCTTTCTAGACCTCAGTAAGGCCTTTGACACTGTTGGCCATCACCTCCTAATCACCTGCCTTGCCAACCTAGGTGCCACTCCACTTATTTCACAGTGGTTTAGCAGTTACCTCTCTGGAAGGATACAAAAAGTCAAAGCTGATGGCCTACTATCTGTCCCCCTTCCAATTGCCAGAGGAGTCCCCCAAGGCTCCATCCTAGGACCAATCTTTTTTTTGCCTGTATATTAACAACCTTAATTCCCACATAAAGAACTCCAGCATACATTTCTTTGCGGATGATACAGTTTTGTACACCTCAGGCTCAACCTTATCTGAAGTCAGGAAAGTGCTGCAAGCTGACTTTATCCAGTTAGAAAGCAACCTTATCAATGCCAAGCTTCTCTTAAATGCCAAAAAGCCAAGGTAATGATTTTTTCACAGCTCACCTCGCCTGGTGCCCTACCTGCCCCACCAAAGGACTTCATAGTTACCTCCCTAGGCGAAACCTTGAAAGTTGTGCCTAAATTTAAATATTTAGGCATGTGTATAGACAACAAGTTTTCTTTCAACGACCATGTTGAGGATCTATCTAAGAGGCTTAAAGCACATTTGGGTTTCTTTTTAAGAAATAGGACCCTCTTTTCTCTCGTGACCCATAAAACGACTTGTCCAAGCAACATTCCTTCCCCAACTTGACTACGGAGACTTTATTTTTATCTCCTTCCCAACCTCGAGCCTATCTAAACTGGATGTACTCTACCACTGTGCTCTTCTTTTTATTACTAGCTCTACGTACAGGACCCACCACTGTGATCTATATGCAGCGGTTGGGTGGATCTCACTCACCACCAGACGCCTTCTTCATGCTGGTATTTGCACCCTTAAGTTACTTCTTCTTAAACTGCCGGACTACTTAACGTCTTTCATACGCATCTCACATAGTGCTTACTCCCTAAGGAAATCTGACTATATCCTACTAGATGTTCCCAGGACTTGTACTACAATTGGCCAAAGAGCTGTTTCATACGCCATCCCCAACATTTGGAACCAACTACAAGCCATGCTGAAGCTAGCCAGCATCGTGTCAATTAACTCCTATAAAACACTAGCTGTCTCTAAAATAAAAGACATATGCAGTTGCTACTAGGACCCCCTAACTCTAAGCCAACTACCTATGTACCAACTGTCGCTCTACTAATTAAGCTGGAATGTAATTGCATAATTGGCACAAGGATTTCTATTTTGTATATCTCTTATATTATATGTATATTCTTTGCTTGTTCTACATTCAATTGTCCTGTCAATGTAATAGCGAATTGTATGTGTATATGTCTCAGGACCTCCTTGTGAATGAGCTTGCTCAACAGAGTTTTTCCTGCAATAAACTTGAACTTGAATTTGAACTTAAGAAATGTTATATAATAACTGGTGACCCCCGTTATCAACCTGTTTTTGAGTACTGTGAAACGTATCAACCCGCAGGATGATACGAAAAAACTCATGTAAACCCGCGGGTTCATATGTCTTTTACAGTCTCACACCGTGTTGTCTCCAGCAGGCCAGAACAATTAAACAATCTGAGGCAGCACGAGACAGTTCTCCAACCATTGTGAGCGATCTCGATATTAAAAGTTACCTTGCTCACACATAAGACAGCCGAGATGTCCACGGCAAGTCGTCCTTTAGTAAGAAAGGCACTATTCACCAACTAAAAATCTCCCCAGCAAAAAACATACTTTTCCTCATTACCTCTTACTGTTTCCACTGGCTGCCTGAACTTTCACCTCAGTGTCACAGTCACTGAAATGACCCTGACCCATCAAGATGATGAATCAATAGACACTGCAGCCGAAGCACTGTAGCAAACGTGTTTATTTAACACACAAAATAAAAATGTTCTAATTTTTTTTTTAATTCATTGCCGCAATCAATATTTATTTACCTGACTCGAACCCATGACCATGAGGTACCAGTTATTATAAAAAATAAAATATATGTGAGGAGGATGATCTGCTGTTCTTTTTTTTTTCACACACCCTCAGTGTGTGATAATTGAAAACTTCTCAAGCTTGACTCTGGTGAACTCCTCTATTATGCCTTGGGTGTGTAAAAACTGCATATCATCCCCTACATATGAATTATTCTATACATAAAATGTTTAAAGGGGAGTACATGGAGACATGTATTGTTAGGTGGGCCTGAATCTGCAATGCCCCAGAGTTGGGGCACCACAGTAAAAAAATAATAGAAATAAAGCATAGGGGTTTACAGGTGCCCAGGGTGCTGCTGTAGGTGTGGGCTGCAGGATACAGTCCAAAGGGGCCCCTGCGAGTAAAGTTCCTCTCCTGGTAAGGGAAAAATGCTGTAAATAACATAGAAAAGTGCCCTGTGCACTTAAAACATGTCAAAAAGCAGAGTTTTGTATGTAGCTGTAGTAACAATGGCTTGGATGGAATGCTGTGCTGAGCTGCTCATGCACAGCATTCCACCCCACCCATTCCAGAACCAGAAGTTTAGTTTTAAAAAAAGTTTAACTGCTTTTTTGGGGACTTCTTGCTAGCTGCGGAGAGGAAAGAACACACAACGTTAAGGGGAACCAGGAAGGCTTACCTGGAGGTTTGAAGCCATTCCCCAAGGGCTGTTCTGTGTGCCTGCTCTGGCTCCAGCTAGTGAAGCCATCTAGAAGCTGTTGTTTTGCCCCAAAGTTGTGTGGCAAGGTCGGTGGTGTCATCGGGACACCACAAAGAAAGAGAAGCCATCTGGTTCAGTCGTTTGGGCTTGTGAGCTCTGGCCGGTTATTTATTTTTTGCCCCATATTTTTGCCAAAAGTATTCCCGGTCCCCCATTGGCGGCTTACAAGTGCCGCATTACTAGTGTCGTGTGAAGTCGATCGAGGCCCTTGGTTGTCCCTTGTATTGCCCGCTGCTCATTTCACTCCCTCCCACTGCCTGCGTACCTCCCGCCTCCGCCTCAGAAGTTCAGAATAGTGGTGAGTCGGCGGCAGTACTCGATTTGTGCTGACTGCCCAACAGAGGAACAAGGACTATATTGTTCTTAAAAATAAACTGTTTGCGCTAGGCGCAATAGGAGCAGCTGAGCACCACTGGATGGTCGGGAAGCAAGGACCCCTGTTTAATAATTAAAGAGAGGGCAGGCTAGCGACGCCCATGGGGAGGAGCCAGTAGGAAGGCTCCCCAGGGAAGCTTATAAATATACATGAGGGCCGGGACCAGGGGAGTCGACATGGGCCAGGAGTGACAGCAGGCTCAGAGAGCCTTAGAAATTTAAAGGGGCCCTGCCACAGCAATGAAAGGGCAGCCAGGCCCAGGTTTAAAGTGGCACCAGGCCCATTTCAGAAAGGGCATCAGGCCCAGTTTAAAGAGGGCATCTAGGCTCACTGTGATAAGGGCACCAGGCCCCGAGTAATAAAGAGAGCACCTAGCCAAGTTTAAAGAGGGCACCAGGCCCGTGGTAATAAAGGGAAGCTAGGCCCAGGTTTAAGAAGGGCAGACCAGGCCCATGGTAGTAAAGGGCAGCCAGGTCCAGTAAAGTAAAGGGCGCTAGGCCCAGTCAAGTAAAGGGCATCAGGCCTGTGGTAGTAAAGGGCACCAGTCCCATGGTAGTAAAGAGGTACCAGGCTTAGTACAGTAAAGGGCAGCCAGGCCCATAGTAATAAAGGGGCACCAGGCCCAGTAAGGATAGGGCATCCCAGCTGATAGGGGAGAGGGCAGCAGGCATATGGGCAGTTAGTGTAACCAGGCTAAATAGCTGGGGTAATTATATTAGAGCGCTCAGGGGTAGCCAGATCCTAATGAGGATAGACCCCAAGAGGAAAAGGGTCTAACTAAGGGGTGCTTAAGCACACAACCTGTTACTAAATGATCATCAGCTGTTGTATTGTGTTTACAAACTATTTATCCTTCCAGTATCTCAAGAGTTGTGTTATTGCATGAAGCACCAAGACTGTATGGTATAATATTAGGATTGTGGTCATTTGCCCCTGACAGGGAACAATTGCCTCAGATTGTTGCAATTTGCCCCTGCTCCAGGCAGATTGCCCCAAAAGTGAACACTTGACCCGGATTGTTGCAATTTACCCCTGCTCCAGGCAAATTGCCCCTGACAGTTAACAATTTCCCCGGATTGTTGCAATTTGCTCCTGCTCCAGGCAAATTGCCCCAGAAAGTGAACATTCCAGTGTATTGTGCTAAAAGAAGTACCATTGTGCAGCATCAGGTCTGTGATTCAGTCTTCATCCTACATCAATTTTTCACCATAGCAATCTACAGCCAGCAGAAGACTTCAACATCTTCTGGCCCTTTCATCCGCCGTAGTTGAAATCGACGTCCTTTGGAGAGTTGCGGCTGCCCATTCCTGAGCATCTTGGAAGAAAGACGACTGGAAAGTGCCTCATCCGTCCCTCCCAGACGCCCGCCGGTAGACGAGTCTGTCATAGCCAAGTATGGTCATGGCTGCCGTTTCTTATTTTATTCTTCAACTTTGTGGAATCCTGATCTTTATCTCCTACTCCTTCTTGCTTGTTTCATCCTGCATCAATAGTGCAATCCTCAGGGTAGTAGCTCAAGTTTAGTGGTCCTCCAAGCAGATATGTCACCAAAAGCAGCTCAGTAGTGTCTTCTTCATCCATGATAGTCCTCCTAGTGGATTCTTCACCAAGTCCGGTGTTTCTTTGGCAGCTCTAGTCGAGGGTAGGTGCTAGGAAAACCTGCAGCAGTTCTTCTTTGTCCTTGGTAGTACTCCTAGTGGATTCTTCACCAAATCCAGTGTTCATTTGGCAGCCCTAATCGAGGGTAGGGGCCAGGAAAACCTGCAGCAGTTCTTCTTCATCCTTGGCAACCCTGGTAGAGGGTTGGTGCTGAGAAGAAAACAGCAGATTCTTTCTCTTGAGGCAATCCTGCAGATGGATTTCTTGCCACATTTTGGTTCTTCACCCTTGGCAGCCCAGTTCAAGGGTTTTGTGCCAAGAAATAGTATTACCCCAAATCAGTCAGTTCATGCTCTTGTATTCCGGCAACCCTGGAAAGTGGGCTGGCTGATGCCTATGGTCTGTTTACCAATATCTCCATTCCCTTGTTGCAACCTCTCATAGGTTTTCTGGTGAACTTGGTGCCAAGCAGGAGTCCTCCTTTCTTTTGACCCCTACTCTTCAATTGTGTACGAAGACAATGGACATCTGCACCTAACAGACTTTGAGAGTGTGAGACTGTTTGCTGGTTGTATATTGAATGCTAGTCACATGGTATGATAAAGTAATAAGTTATACTCTTGATGCATAGACCTCTGGGTAGGGTATTGTAAGAGGGATAAGAATATTATAGAGTGGCCTTAAGCCGAGGTGAATACTATAGAGTGGCCTTAGGCCGAAGTACCTATAGAAGAGAATAACATAGAGTTTAGATATAGTTGTATGTTAGTTGTTATCCACAATGCTATCCATGATCCCTGTTTGTGTTTGCTGTTGGCATTTTCTTGTATGACCATGTCCTCCTTCTCCTCCTGTCTAATAACATCTTTGCTTCATCTGACCTCTGTGTATGACTCCTGCCTCTCCTTGTTGTGTGATTCCATCAACCCAACTCAATTCGATCCTTAAGTGGCCCCTCACCATCCCACCTGCTGAGGTATCGCTGGCACTGCTGGTACTGAGACAGTTTCCTTCACCACGCAGAACGAAGAAACCCCAGGTGCATCAGTAGTGCACAAACTACCAGTTCAGTAACCATCACAGCTTAAAGACTTTCTGGTGACTCAGATCTTCTGGAAGATCTGCCATTATATGGATGTGAACCACAGAACACTCCTAGCAATATGGTTACAGGTGAGTAACCTATTTATATTGATGTCATATTTATAATATGGACAGCAGGAGAAGAAAACTTAAAATAATTTTCTAACAACTTAAATTAATTTTATCTTTAAATAAAATTCAAAATGAATTATTCAAAGTGTGTGAACTTCCTGGATACCTTGGTCACACAAAAAAATGGAACACTGCAAACCCCTTCGTACAAGAAACCTACAGACAGATGCAGTTACGTTCATAGCTTGAGCTTCCATATTTCACACACCAAAGCATCCATAATACACAGTCAGACCATCTGAACTGCCACATTTGTTCAGACCAGGAAGACAGGGCTTGACATCCTTGTGCAGTAAAAGAATCCTTCAGTTGGAAGGGATATAAATCCAACACCATTGACAGGAATATCCAGTCAACACTCCACATGCCCAGAGAAGAACTACTAAAGAACAAGCCAAAGACAGCATCTAAATGTACAGCTCTGGTAGTAATATACAATCCAGAAATTAAAAAAAAAAACTATGGAAAATAATGAAAGATTTACAGCTGTTATTACTTGACTCTAAAAAATATATTTCACCACACCACCAGTATCTGCCTTCTGCCAACCACCAAACCTGGAGCAAAAACGAGTGCAAAACAAGCTTCCTAAAGAGCACCAGCTAGGGGAGAAAGGTATAAAACCATGCCAAACACCTTGCTGCAATCTACAGCAGTGACAGCCACAATGCAAAGCAGTAACTTGCAATAAGTGACATGTCACAAGATACTGCAGTAAAAAATGAGCTTAATTGCCTTTGAAATACATTGTTCCCTGTAGTATACTGCAGCACTTTCTGCAGCTTTACTGCATAGCATCCAGGCTGGCGCCACTTTATGTGTACACATCTGTAGGGGGGAACAACTGTCTGTCACAATTTGAAATCCAAAACTCATACTTCTGTCCTTACAGCAATGTAGTAGATATGATACAGTGCACAAAATGTGACGATGGCTGCTACATTGGTGAAAGTGGGCAAATGTTCAAACCAAGAATGAACCACCACTGATTCCCCATCATCCACAAAGATGAGCATACACTGACAGGAGAACATTACTGCAGACCAGGCCACTCCACCAGTAAACTAACTGCCGAGAATATAACAATGTAGTGTCAAGAGTATTCATGAATGACGAACATATAAACAGAAAATGATCAAATGTTTCAACACTACAGGAAAATGACTAAATAAAGATCAGAGATAAATTCATATCCAACACCCAAAGGAAATAAATTGCTTCAATAGTCCCTCTTATTTCTTTTCATCCTCAAAATACCAAATTAGCACCCTACCCCTTCTGACCAAGAAGAAACAATCACTTAGATCTTGAAGCTGTCTCTGCAACATGTATTCTTTTTTTTCCCCTTCACGTATGGTACATTTTCTCCCCTCTGGGTGACCACAGGCAGGTACTTCCACCCCATTATACTGCTTATGTCCATCCACCGCTCCCCACCAGTACCACCAAGCCCCATGTCCCCCACGGATTTCCCCCCATGGTGGGGCTGGGAAGGGGAGAGCTGTTCTCCCCTCACCCAGGACTCATTATCCAGCTTGGGGTCACTGGCGATTCAGGAGCAGAGTGGGATGCTGGTCAGCAGGCAGGGCTTCACATAGTCTGTGGTCGCCTCTCATTTCTGTCTCTCACCCTTCATGGCCATAAATGTGCACATGTGGAGGTGCACACAGGCCACATAGCCATGCTCTTTGCCTTCCTAACTCCAATGCTGCCCCCCAGCCTCTACCAGGAGGCAGCCAAGGAGTGGGATGACCTTATCTCTCTCCCTGGGAGAGGAGAGCAGTCTATCATATGCTGAATCCTCTCCCTTCCCTATCGACCCCCAGCAACCTGAGCTTCCTCCTGAACCCAGGTTGTCAGCATGGCATGAGGTGTGGTGTCCAGTGCCTCAGTCCTCAATGCCATGGACTTTGTTGGGCTTTGATGTTTGCACCAACTACACCATGTCTCATTTGAATCCACATCCATCTTGTACACCTGGCAAGCAATCTTGCTCTGCTTCCATCGATCTGATGAAGAAAGTATAACTCTGGAAAGCTGGTCTCAATAACAATGTCCTTAGTCCCATAAAAGGTATCACCTGTAAGGTTTACCTATGCTGACTTGACAACAGTGTTGTCGAGGTTCAGCATAGCATGATCCCCGATGTCGACAAGCAAAATTTTGCTTGTCAGACATTGGGTGTGTTTCTATCGGGAGGTTACATCCCCCGAACCCCCATGCAACTGGAGGAGTGCGGCAAGGAACATGAAAGACATTACAGGGAATTGTTTTAGGTGAGCGGGTGTCATACTTAGAAGATCACAGAGATAATAAGATACTTCGTGTGTTTAACCTGTCAAATTCAGGGAAGTTGTATCAGTGCAGACTGCAGAAGCTGGAGCCAACTTTCTCTGGAAAAGTCAATACAACAAGACTGAAGGAGAGATTACTGGAGATGATTCCAGATTTAAGAGCACAAACTCAAAGAAGAGATGCAGTACTGGCGTTTAATGCAGACATTGATGAGATTGCTAAGACTGCATGTTCTTGTGATTCTGATGTCAATGCAGTTCACTTGGTCCATGCTGCTCAAATTGTTAGAAAATAAATTCTTTCCAAAGATTACTCATTTGATAGGTCTTGTCGAAATTGTAGCTGTGGGGAATTTTGCAGTCTGGGTTTTGCTCTCCGGTCGGCATTCCCACCAGTAACATATTTGTTTTTTTTTCCTGCATCATCAGCTGTACTAGCATGGCAACCAGATTTCTTCAGAGTTAGGTAAATGTGAAAATGCCTAACTAGTGCTGTGGTTCAGTGCATCCAGGCTTGAATCATGCATATATCTGGCCAGACTCCCCGATGGGCACTCTGCACTTTTGATGTACAAATGTGTATACAGGTCACTGTCACAGTTTGCGTACTGTACACTGTTGATATGCATACAGCTTTTACATGTAAGTGATTATGTACCTTCACAATGTGGCCACATAAGCAGGGCCCCTGGTGTTCTGCGGCAGAATTTTCTGATTTTTGCGGCAGGGCTCCTTGGCTTCTGCGGCAGCATTTTCTGATTTCTGCGGCATGATTTATTCACTTCTCTGGCAGAATGCAGTCCTGTCATTGGCTAAATATGATGTGATGTCATCGATGACATCATATGCTGAGCATAGAAGAGGAGCTTCAGGATAAACGAGATGGGAAAGAAAGCCTGACACTATGGAAAAACAGTATATTTATATGAAAATTCACCGAAAATGGTGAATTCTGCAGCACTATATATATTCTGTGGCATGATGCAAATTCTGCGGCAAATTCCACAACAGCAGAACTGCAGAATTCCAGGGGCCTTGCACATAAGACACGCAGACCCTTTGTGTATCAGACCCTTGCCTATTTATCAGCTTAGTGGCCCTATGCTGACCCCCTCTGATCTTGTTAATGTTCTTTCTTCTTTTAAACTGAGTTTATTTTATAGCTTACAAAACACATATAAGAACAAATAAGAACCAACAGACAACCCCAACTATGTACACGGAATGAGTACAAATAATACATTGGTACATTACTGTGTACACTAACATAATAGACAACAGTGGGAAGATATCCATACTGAAAAAGAAAGAGATTTAAAGATGTGAACATTAAAAGTTACAATGAAATGTATCAAGATATAGAATGGTGGGGGTTAGATATTGAGTACTATCTATTACCCGCGAGAGTATGTGGAGCTTGTTCCATCAATTATAGAGAAATGGTTTATTATGGCTACTTGCAATCGTTTTTTTCTAATTGAAGATTGAACAGGAGCTCATTTAATCATTCATTAAAAGAAAGGACATCTTGATCTATCCAATGTTGTAGGACCAGTCGTTTAACAGTCATGGATATCATAGCAGTATTGTATTTCCTTTCCAACACTGGGATGTCTGAAAATTGCCAGTTAAACACATTTCTGGTGTAAACAAATCTTCAGGTCCTAAAAGAGGTTCCACCCTGTTCTTTATCATTTGTCATAAACCTTGAACTTCACTACAATGGCAGAATATATGTAACAAATTACCATTGGATGAGCCACAGCAGGTAAATTTACTGGATTGCAATTTACCAATTTTAGCTAACTTATAAGGAGTATAATAAAGATTGCGAAGAATAAGAAACTATGTAAGATAAAGTTTATCGTGAGTAATACATTTATGGAGATCTGATCAGATTTTGGACCAGTTAAAGTGGTGATCCACAAAGGCCTCCTTCTGACAGGTGCAAGTACCATCCAGAGTTGGGTAAAGCTTAGCAAAAAGGGCCTGATAAAGTTGGGAGGTGGCATAGGGTTAGGAGGTCATGTCTGCTAGAGGGAAGAAGAAGAATGTCTCAGTCTCTAATGATGATGCAGGGCCCAAATGGCAGGCTATGGCATAAGTGAGTTGCAAGTACTGTATCTGAAAGCATGCTTATTGTTAAAATGATACTGCATTTTAATAGAATTAAAGGGGAGAAAGTGACTGTTAAGGAGTGACATGATAGTGTCTAGGTTCAGCAGTCAGTCCTTAGGAATCATTTTACTGTCTATTTTGAAATATACGAAAAACATATGAACATACGAATGTGCCAGCAGAAACAGACCACCCGGTCTATCTAAGTCTGCTCGAGCGTGTAGCTAACACTCCTAGTTTGCAGTTGCCACACCCCCCTACCCTTTGTCATCCCACTGCCGCCCCCACCTCCCACCCTCACTCTCCCCTGTTCCCTGTCCCATGCCATTTTAAAGCTGTTCACAGATTTACATACCACCACCCATTCTGGTAGTGTATTCCATTTTGCTACCACCCTCTCCGTGAAATAGTGTCTCCTCATTTCCTTCCTAAATCTTCCCCCCTCTATCCGTAGCCAGTGCCACCAGTGTCCTTTCTCCTCCTTAGCTTAAAGACCCCATCTGCCCCATCTTTATTGATTCCAATCAGATACTTGACTGTATCTATCATGTGCCCCCCGTCCCTTCTATCCTTCAAGGTGTACATATTCAGGTCTCCTAGCCTGCTCTCATAGTCTCTCCCCTCCATTCCACATATCATCTTCATTGCCCTCCTCTGCATCCCCTCCAGTAGCCTGATCTCATGCTTCAGGTATGGCATCCAAAACTGCACAAAATACTCCCAAGTGCGGCCTTACCAGTGATCTGTAGAGGGGCAAGATCACCTCTCTTCGCCTGGATGAAAACTCCCTCACTATGCACCCCATCATTTTGTTCACTTTTGCAGCCACTCTCCTGCACTGGGCAGTGTTGTTCATGGTCCTTGTTACCATTACCTCTAGGACCTTCTCCCCCTCAGTGATCCCCAGCTTAACCCCCCCCAGCCAATATTCTTTCCTTGGGTTCTTCACCCTGAAGTGCATAACATTACACTTCTTTGCATTGAATCCCAACTACCACCTCTCAGACTACTCCTCTAGCTTGCATAGGTCGCCCTGCAGCTGCTTCCATCCCTTCCCTCCATCCACCACTGCTCCCATTTTGGTGTCATCTGTGAACAGACTTACATTGCTCACCACCCTGTGTGCAATGTCTGATATGAAGAGCCCAAATAATACTGGTTCCAGCACAGAGCCCTGTGGCACCCAGCTCATCACCGGCCTTGGAGTTAAACGCTCCCCTCCCACCACCACCCGTTGCTGCCTCCCTCTCAGTCAGGTTATAATCCAGTTTGTCATTTTTGCCCCTACCCCTACACATGATAGCTTCCCCCGAAGCCACCCATGAGGCATCGAATCAAAGGCCTTGCTGAAGTCCAAGTAAAAAACATCCACCGCGTGACCTTTATCCAGCTCACCTGTTACCCAGTCATAATATTGTATCAGATTAGTTTGACAAGATTTCCCCGAAATGAACACATGCTGCCTCACATCCTGGAGGCCGTTGTTCTCCGGGTATGACACCAGTCTTTCCTTTAGTATAATTTTCATGAGTTTGCACTCTATGGAGGCGAGACTTATGGGACGATAATTACCTGTTTCATCCCTTGGTTCACTGTTGTGTAATGGCACTACACGTGCCATCCTTCAGTCCAGTGGTACACATCCCGACTCCAGTAAGGTGCTGTACAGATCTACCAGCGGCTCCGCCAATACCTCCACCATCTCCCTCAGCAGCCTGGGGTGGATACCAGTTGGCCCTGGTGCCTTGTCTACCCTCAGTGTCCTCAGTTCCTCTAGGACTCTACCTCCCTCTACCATCTGTTGCCTCCTCTCCCCTCGTCCTCACCCTTCCAGCCCATGGTGGTAGCAGTCCCCCCTTTTCTTCCGTGAACACTGAGCAAAAGTATTTATTCAGTGCTTCCATCTGTTCCAAAAGTATTCCTTCAGTGCTTCCGCCTGTTCATTCTGTGCTTCTGCTTGTTTCTCCCCCTTTTCCATCCACTCCCCACCCTTTTTTATCTTCATTATTGTCTCCTTGTACTTTCTTTTCTCCCTGATGTATCTGAAAAAGTCCCCCCGTTAATTCCCTGTGCTAATCTCAGCTCCCTCTGGGCCTTCTCTCACAAATGTGGATTCCCATAAATTGGTTGGTTGATATATTTTACTAGGTTAATACAGAGTGCTATACTGAGTTGTATATGCACTTTGAGGGACGTACCAATGACAGGAGACTTGAGAATATGTTGGAGTA
This sequence comes from Neoceratodus forsteri, assembly GCA_016271365.2. Taxonomy (NCBI): domain Eukaryota; kingdom Metazoa; phylum Chordata; order Ceratodontiformes; family Ceratodontidae; genus Neoceratodus; species Neoceratodus forsteri. Next base: position 1,093,637,599 of record CM057459.1, read on the forward strand.
AAATGTTTCTTATCAATAAAAGAAAGTGGAGAGAAAGGCCCTGGATGTTGAGTTGTGCTTGTTCGATGAGCAACCATAGGGGTGTATAGGTTCTATGTGATAATGGTGACTGCCAAAGGGCGATCACTGCTATGGCGAAGTCAGAGCTCCGAAAATCAATTTCAGTGCTCTGACTCCCTGATGCACAACAAAACAGCACTGGGGACTTGTATTTTTTTATGTTTATGTGGGAGGCTTTGTCCCCCCCCCACACCACCTTCCTTCTTAAGGATTCTCAACTCCAGGGGGTGCATGTCGGGGGGAGGGGGGGCAAAATGTAAAAAAATTTAATTCAGGCCGGGTGCAACAAAAACAAACCTGCACCCAGACCCGAACCCAGCACCCTACACAGCAAAGCCATGAGTTGGCCTGCTACACCATAGGGCCAGCTCAGCAGCCTACTACTGCGCCACCCCTCAATCCCCTCCCACCTCTCGCCAACCATGCTCGCTCCCACCCCCTGTGCACGTACCTGTAGCAGCATGCTCACTCCCACCCCCCTGCGCACATACCTGTAGTGGCTTCCTGTTGCTCAGGTCTCCAACCCACCCCATCTGGTCAATGTAGCTCCCCGGTTGCACTCTGACATTCGCTGCAATTGAGTCGCCCTTTCTCGGGTCGCTCAATTGCAGTTGCCAGTGTCATGGTATACGGGGTGTATATGTGAAGGGGGAATCTGGATGATCTGGAGTAAACCACCGCAATTGTTTACTGCAGGAGCTTGCCCAATAATATACACAAATGTCCGGGAGTCAAAAGCCACCTAATAATTTAAGGGCTGCTAATTTGACGTATGTTCTTCCTGGTGCTTTTGCCAGCCCAAATGAATGTAGATTGCATAGCATATAAATTAAGAAACCATGAGGGGGGAAGATAAATATTAGGCATGTAAAATTCTGGGTGGGACATTCATCTTTATAATGTTAATCTTACTTCAGATGGTGAGGGGGGGAGAACGTGCAATCTATCCAGATTGAGTTTAATAGTGTGTATAACGTAATCGAGATTACGTTTTTTAAGTAAGTGGGGTTCTTTCATAATTTCAATGCCAAGGAATCAGAGTTTAGTAGGGGCCCAAACAAGCCCTATCGCAGGGATGTCTTCCTTATGGACCCCGCCATTGAGGGGCATAACTACAGTTTTGTTGATGTTTAACTTTTAATTAGAAAGTGCACCATACTATTGTATGGTATTCAGAGCAGCCAGAAATGAAATTGTGGGCTGGATCACATGCAAAAGAATGCCACCAGCATTCACTGATAATGGGAGATGGGAATTCCCTATAGGGATGTTGGTAATAAGGGGGTTAGGTTTCAATTTATTTGAGAAACAGGGATTCTAAGTAAAGATTAAATAATAACAGGGATAGGGGACATCCTTGTCTTGTACCACCATATAACAAAAAGCTGGTGGGGGGGGGGAACACGGTTACAATAGATCTTGGCCACTGGTCAGGAGTAGATAGTCTGAACACATGAGATGACTTGAGTGGGGAAGCCAAACCTGTCCAGCACAGCACAGAGGAAAGGCCAAGAGACTCTGTCAAAGGCTTTCTCTGCATCTAGAGACACCAGAGCTGCAGGGCAGCCTGCCTCTTCAGATGCCGAGAAAATATGGGCTAATTTCTGAAGGTGATTGACTGGTGATCTCGTAGGCATGAATTCAACTTGCTCGGGGCCTATCAAACTACTTCAAACTTTATTTACCGTGGTGGCCAATATTTTGGACAGAATTTTCAAATCCTGCTTCATGAGAGAAATAGGGAAATAACTCATGACTTTTTCTGGAGTTTCGCTAGGTTTAGATAATAATATGATCATGGCTTCAACTAAGGTGGGATTTGAGACACCGTGTTGAAAGATACCCATGAAAACTTGAGCCAAAATGGGGACAAGTTAAGCTGCATACAGCTTATAAAAATTAGTGGTGAAACCATCAGGGCCCAGTGTTTTATTTAAAGTTAGATAATTGATAGCTTCCCTCACTTCTAGCACTATAATCGGCTTGGCTAACTCCACACATTGAAGCTCTGTAAGGGTGGGTAAGACAGCTGTGTCTATAAAGGTGGAGACCAATTGGGTTGATAGGATATTGGTCAAGGGGCCATACAGAGATTTATAGTAAACCTAGAATTCATTAACAGTATCCTTTGGGGCTGTTTCGAATGACTGATCTATATCAGATCTGATGAGGCGGAATGAATCTAAAGGCCTCTTGTTTATGTAGGTAAAGGGTCACTAACTTTCCCACCTTCTCCCCTTGATCTATATATGTAGAGAGAGATTTAAATATAGCATATTTTGCTTTCTCTCTCATAAACTCTGCGTATTTAATACGCAACAATTCAGAGATGACCTGAGGGATTCTGGTGAGGAGGGGTTAAGGCTACTTTCTAGGGCCCGGGTATCTTGGAGGAGGGTAATTGCTTGTGCCTGCCTTTCTTTCATTTAGATATCATGCTAATAAATTCCCCCATAGGGTATATTTACAGGCAGCCCATTCCATATCCCGCCATGCCGTGGAACCCTAGTTCAGTTTCAAAAGGATATAAGTAACTCTCGGATATGATCTACTATATATTTTTCTTCAAGTAATTGGATATTAAGTTTTCACACTGTGTCTTTATCACCTGTATTCAAAAGGGAATGGTGAATCCAGACCAAAGAGTGGGTGGACAAAATGCTAGGGGCTATGTCACTGAACTATAGCCCTTTAAATGTCAATTGACTGAATAAAATGAAGTCAATCCTAGAATAGGATTTATGGACCAGTAAGTAGAAGGCATAGCTTTGCAGAGGGAGAGTTAACAGTCTCCAGGGATCACATAGCCCTAAGGAATGAATCCAAAGATCACTGGGCTGGTGACAGGCCTGTTTGTGGTTTACTGGATTGATCTAAATCACAAGTAAGAGTTATATTCCAATCCCCACTTATGATAATTGGAAGGTGTGAGAACGGGGTTAAAGTCTTTGACAGTTTCATAAAGAAGTTGGGAGAGTCAGTATTGGGTCCATAAATGCTGCTCAGCAACACTTTGACATTGTCCAGCATCCCTCTAATGAAGATATACCTGCCCCCAGGATCCTCTATATTCTGGGAAGGGGTAGATTTTGTAGCTCAGGTAATCAGAATAGCTGCTACTTTCTGGTGGGTACCATCCCCTGTACCAAACACTTGGTGTATAGAGCTCCATCAGAAAAGGATACATTCAGATGGTAATAGGTGTGTTTCTTGTGGCAAAGAAATACAGGTACTCATTTGAGATAGGTGTTTAAGGAGTTGATGTCTCTTAATTTTAAAACATACCCCATTAACATTCCAGGAAGCATATTTAATGGAATTTCTTATTGCCACCATGTGAAGTGTATCCAAAATGCTTTCTAGTAACAGAAGAATATATTATATGTGTCCATGGAATGCTGAAACTCACCACATCCTCTGTACCCCCTAGAAACCCCATAACCATATGTAGTGTCAACAAAGAACACATAAAATGAACAAACAAGAAACATAAATCTTACCCCATGAGGTAAGACCATCTCCGGTCCTGAGACCACACTCCTGCAGACAGGTGTGCTCTGGATCCATCAGAGGGGCTCTCCATGGGTCCCTGGACATATAACATGAGCTGTCCAAACTTGGCCGTGTAACACCACTAGTAATAGTATGCTATAGCAGCAGGGGGAGATGAGGTAAGTAGTACCCCACATCCCTGCTGAGAGTAAAATGGCATCAAAAGGAAAAGCAAAAATAATATGTTATAGTGTCACAAACTATAAACATTAAAATAACAATCAGAATCAGTGCAAAGAACAAGATAAACATCTGATCCAGTGGCCAGGACCAGGTGTGGTTCAAAAGGGTAGTCTGTTATTGTGGTGCTTATGACTCAGGTCTATTAAGCACATAGAATGCTGCAGCAAACAGAGACAGCAGAGGTGGTGCCGGGTCCTATTTTTAGTCTGGTAGAAATTTGCTTCTCACCTTACAGCTTGTTCACAGTTACAATTCTCAGCCAAACAAAAAGAAACTTACACCAACCTCAACCTCAGTTCCATTCTTCCTCCTGACTTTTTTGCAGTAAACAACTCTCCCTCAATCATAAACCCCACCACCCCATCTAAACACCCTCCTTTCTACTTCAAAGAGGTCAAATTGAATGAAGCCTGCAATTACATTACCAAAGCAATCTCCAAGTCCAGAACTAGTGGTGACTCCTTGGACCTTAAGCTGCTATCTTTCACCCTTGAAGAGGTACTATGTCTGTTAACCAGAATTCTTAAACTCTCCCTTAGCCGCAGTCAGTTTCATGACAAATGGAAATCTGCCACTGTTACCTCAGTCCATAAAAGTGGTGACAAGACCAATCATACGAACTATCAGCCGATCTCCATATCGCCCCCACTCTCTAAGGCCCTCGAGTGTATAGTTGCGGACCAGCTCACTGACTACCTGGACAAATATAATATTCTGTGCACACAGCAACACGGTTTCAGAAAAGGTCACAGCACCCCCTCTGCCCTCCTGGAGTTCACTGGAGCACTGCACAGCACTCTGACCAGTGGCCACCTAACTGGGGCAGTCTTTATCAACTTGACCAAGGCATTTGATACTGTCCACCATCAGCTGCTAATAGACCAGCTACTGAATGCTGGGCTGTCTCATGTCTCTACAGTGTGGTTTAAAAGCTACCTTGAAAATCGTTCACAAAGAGTAAAAATTGCAGACGTACTCTCTGATACTCGACCAGTTCGCTCTGGTGTCCCCCAGGGATCCATACTGGGTCCACTTCTTTTTAGCCTTTTTCTAAATTCCCTTCCACAGTCTTGCTTAGAACAAATCATCCTGTGTGCTGATGATGCAGTTGATCTCTCTTCACACAAAGACCCTACACCACTACAACTCAATCTACAACATGGTTTTACCTCTGTTGAGAATTGGTTTACTAATCATAAACTTGTCCTTAATCACAAAAGAACAAAGTCTATGCTTTTTAGCAGCTCTCACAACCAGCACAGGCTGCACCCCCTGACTATCTCCACCAGCCAGGGGAATACTCTTGAACAGGTCCATTCTTTCAAATACCTAGGGATCCTGCTTGACTTCAACCTATCCTATGGGGCCCACATTGACAGCATAGCAAAAGCTACTAATATGCGACTAGGTTTATTGTTCAAGAACAGGCAACATCTCACCCCAGAAGCCTTGAAGATCACTGTCCAGAGTTTTGTGATCTCCATCATTGATTACGGCCTAATCATTTATGGCTCAGCCACAGCAACTACCCTCAGAAGCATATCAACATCCTCAACAAGGCCTGTCGGCTTATCACTGGAGCCCACCATCTCACTCATACCTGTGATCTTTATGCTCAGTCTGGATGGCTCCAACTCTCCAACCGTATTAAGTATCTGACCTGCACCATGGCGAAAGAAATTATCCTGGGCCTCACCCCTCCTGGTGTCCAAGCTCTACTGCACCCTAGCACTAATCTGCAAAGCTCCAGGAGATCAGAATCACAGCTCTTGCAAGTTCCCTGCTGTCGCACTACCCAGGGTCAACGATCTTTCACCCATAGGGCTCTCTTGTGGCTGAATGGACTCAGCACCACCATCTCCACTGCTCCCAAACTTGGCATGTTTAAAACCAGGCTCCGACTCCATCTTATTGCCTCCAGCTCCTGTGAGTGCCTCACCTAATCAGAAATACTTGCCACCACCAACAGCCTTGCTACCCCCCTCATAGCACTTATCTCCTATTTTACCTCTGCTTCCATGACCCCTCCCCCTTTCCACCTCCCCCCTTCCCTACTCACCCCCCTCTCTCCAGCACTTCTCCCGGTGATGTCTGACAATGCCTCCGGCTGCTACTACTCCCATCTTGCCATCCCGTTCCTCCTCCATTGTTCTTTGCCCCTCTCCTAGTTGATGCTGCTCCAGGCCATTCTATGTACTGAGCTCTCTAATGTGTTGCCTCCTCCCTTAATTATTAACTGTATAATGTACTGTTTACCTTCAATGTTGTTATTTCTGTTGTATCCCCTGTATTGTACTTTAACTGATGAGGAACCTTTGTAAAAGAGACTTGGCTCAAAGGTATTTGTAATCCTAGAATCAAATAAATAAAATAAAAATAAACCTGGGATGTGCCACTAGTAAAGATTAGAATATTGGGCCACAAAATGGAACTGGTCCAAATTCTAAAAGCCGCAGCCTAGGGAAAATGAGTCATAAACAAAAACAGTAGCCAGGTCTATAACCTCACTGTCATGCAGCCAAGTACAAGACAGTCCCCCCCCTCCAAACTGTTCTGGATAAACGAAACGGATTAAAAAGTCAGTGCAGAGAGAGTGTGGCCTGCCTCTTACCAGAGAGCACTTCTGTGGTCCCCTTTCAGTCTCAGACAGCCGTATCAGAAGAGTGGTTACAGAATAGTGATTAGGAGCAGTGTCAGCAGAGGGCACCACAGGCCAAAATGAGGTGCAGCTGTTGAACTCCATATGCCAATGGAAGAAAAACTGCCGACCTAAGCTAAGTGTGGGTATGTCGAAGTGCTATAACACCGCACCAATAGATAGTAATAAGATAGCACCAAGAGATGTTAATAATGAGGCATAACTCCAGGTAAGTAAAAGGTAAGCACAGGCATAATAAGATAAAAAGGAAGAATGCAGCAGAGATTTTATATTCACTGAGGCTGCTTAGTGCCTGTCCTGGTAAAAAACTAAAATAGTGAAATCAGCGTGCTGGGGTGTGAGGAGCTGGGAAAAGGTTGGGGAAATATGTCAGCAACATTTATTTTAGCTTCTGAGGCTGCGTTTAAAGCTTATTCCTTGCCTTTAGTAGTTACTTGAAGATGAGCAGGATATTTCATGCAGAATTTAATGCTGGCCGCAAATAGCTTGTACTTGATGTCGGGGTATTCCTGCCATTTAGCTCACACACTTACACAGAAATCATTGAAAATGAAAATATGATTTCCTTCCTACAAGATTTCATTTAAGGCTTACAATTTCACTTGAATAAGAGTCTTATCAAGGAAATGTAATAGTCTGAAAATAATAGGCCTTGGTTTGTCCCCAGGATTAGGTATAGGCCTAAGAGATGTGTGCCCCCACTCAATTGTGTATTGGGTGCCATGTGGTGACGGGCTGGTGAATTTTTCTAATGACTTCGGCACAAACATAATAGTATTTGGTCCCTCTCCATGTTCCAGGAGGACGACAATAATTAAATTATTATGTGTACTGTGGCCTTCCTGGTCTTTGAGGCATTCTTCTAGGGTATGAACCTTGCATTGAAAAGTCGCCAATTCTGGTTCCACCAAGGCTGTTTTGGTTTCCAAAGATGAAATGTGGACTTCCAAATTGAAGACTCTTTGTGTAAGAGTTTCTAGGGTGTCTTTTATTGACTTAAAATCTGCTACTTCATTAAAAAAGGCTTCTTTGATGGTACTGAGTTCCTGGAAGAAACACTCTGATGTGGTGAGTTCGGCCTCTGGGTCTGGGTCGGGGGAGGAGATTGGTGAGACATCTTCTTTAGGTCAGTTAGGCTGGTGGGGACAAGCTGGCAGAGGTGGCAGGGTGGGAGCGATGTCCATGTTCTGACAGTCTGAAGCCGTATCTGCACAAAATAAACATCAGATAATAGCTGGTGCAGAGCAGGACAAAGTGCTGAAGAAAGAAAGGATGCACTAGTTAGATACATGGTGAATTAACTTAAGAAACTAGCTATGCCATGAGGAGCTAACACGGGAGTGACTGCTCTTCAGCTTACTATTACTTGACACTCTTCCGTTAATATCCTTTCTGTGCTTTAGTAGCTAGAAGGAATGCTATACTGCACATGTGGTCTAACTAAGACCATTTACTGTAAATGTGGAGGATCCACACCCATGACCAGCTCTTTACCCCCTTTCTAATGCATCCCAACATTGCATTTGCTCGTGTTATCTCCAGGTGTGGTTAATTGGAATTCCTTGCTGCACATGTGCTCTAAAGGGGGCTCTGTGTGGGAAGTGGCAGACCCAGATGACCAGCTGCCTCTGTGTCACTGATGATTGAAAACCAGAAGACGCAACAGAAGGGAGTGGAGGGGGTTGGCTCCATGGCTTGAGGAAGGAAGACACTATAAAATCCAGTTATTGTCTCACCCATTATCCCTTGGATTAGAATCAGCCCAACCAAATAGACAAGTGGCAAATGCCATTCATTAAAGTTGCTCCGTGGGAGGGTTAACTGGAAGACTTTACTCAGAACTGCAGACCACCTGTGTGATCACATTTGTGAATAATGCTTCAAGAGACAGAGAGGAGGCACTCTGGTGCCTGAAATGTGAAGTGCAATCAATCCCAGTGGGCTCCTCACCTCGTGGTGGCTGATGAGGATGAGATTAGTGGGTTAAGGCCTAAGCATACTTGTAGGCCCCTGGGAGACTCCTGATCTCAAGTGCCCAAGTGGTGGTACCTACTACTCCTTAGTTCTCCTATAGGAGGCAGGGGAAGTCCTGGACTGACCAATGGAAATACCCATGCCTGCCAGGTACATTACTATGCTGTTTAAAGTGAAAATGTACCTACCAGTATTCATGATTATCCCAGGATTAATGGGTATCTTTCCCTGTCATGGGGCCTTCTCCTTGTAGGGGGCTGATGAGGTGAGAGGTGGTGGTTGAGGGTCTGGTGTAGCCCCAGTTACCCCAGTGGGTCCCTTGACACAAGTTAAGCTGTAGCTCATAGCTCTTCCAACTATTCCCCAGGAGGTTCGGGTGACTAACTGCAATGGGTAACTGAATGAAGATGATTTAGACTGCTGATATTATGAAGGACCTGCATGAGTTAGAAGAAATGATTACCCGGTGAGATTGAATAACTGATGGCTAGAATATATTTTTGGTCTAGACAATATGTTACTGTGTGCTGTTGCCTGTAATGCCACACTCAATGTCCCTTAAACTGTAGTTTCCTTGAGGAACCCTGGCCAGCCCCTTGCATTTTATGGGACGCCCCCCAAGCAAATAGCAGACATCCACCACTCGGCCCCTATCCACTTCCCCAGTTACCTCTTCAAAGAAGACAGTGAAATTGGTTTGGTGGGATCTACCATTTGTGAAACCCTATTATATGCTACAGGGCTGTCCAGTCTCTTTCATGTGCTGAACACGTGGCATGGATTAAATCCTGGTTGGATGACAGAACACAACAGGTGACAATTTGTGGTGTTAACTCTGATTGGGCAGCGGTGACGAGTGGGGTCCTGTAGAGCTCAGTCCTGGGTCCCACACTCTTTAATTTCTTTGTTGCTTGGATGAACTGTGGGGAAGACAATTGTATCTCCAAATTTGTGGGTGATACAAAGCTAGGCAGGTTGGTAAATACTCCAGAAGACATTGAAAAGCTACAGGCTGTACACCTTAGGCTTGAATGTTGGGCAAGGTAGCATAAACTACAGTTCAGCCTGGATAAATGTGCAGTTATGTACTTTGGCAGAGCTAACCTCAAAGCACAGTACCGTGTAAATGAAGAAATGATGAGGTAAGTAATGGAGGAGAAAGACCTAAGTGTAACAATTGCTAACAATCTTAAATTTAAAAAACAGTGCAGTCCAAGTGCCAAAACTGCAACTGAAATATTACACTGCATTAGAAGCCGCAATAGAAGGGTTGTGATGCCCCTTTACACATCCCTTGTGAGGCCCCCATCTGGAGTATTGTGCCCAGTTGTGGGCACTGAATACCATAACTGAAATCACAATGCTCAAGAAAGTTCAGTATATTGCAACTAGAATGATATCTGGACTTGGGGACTTGGTTTATGAAGATATATTAAAGTCTTTGGGATTGTATTCCTTAAAATATAAGAGATTTAGGGGAGACCTTTGTCTGCTTTTCTCTGCATTTACAAATAATGACCTGTGGGATTGTTTTGGCCTAGAGCTTAAAGACCAAAACTACAACACTAGGGCCCACATCTTGCAACTAAAAGGGGAATATGCAGTACCACATGCAGGGCACATCGGTTCAATCAAAGGTTAGTCAATACCTGGAATGATCTTCCACTCGAAGCAGTAGGCAGCAAGCATATGTCCGACTTTAAGGTCAGACTGGACAACTATTTTGCAAGCTACACATCGAGTCTTTCTCCTTGATGAAAGGGGCAAGCATTATATAGGTCTTTGGCATTCTTTGCTCGTAGTAGTCTATGAGATCTATGAACTATCTTGTCTTTTATATCTGACTTTGCCAAGCATTGAGTTAAGGCTAACAAGTCTGTAGTAACATGGGTCTTATCTATCCCCTTCAAAAATAGGGGGAGACAATGACTGTTTTCTAGTCCTTTGGCACTGCCCCGATCTGTAAGATGGTCCTAAAAGATATCAGCAGGGAGACAAGCCAGAATCCCTTTTAACTCCATCCAGATCCTGGGAGTTTCCTGGATTCACATCCAAATGGTATCTACCTACTAATTCTGGTTTGATCAGCTTTGCCTACTGTTTGGCCTACATCTGTTTTATAATTTCAGTCCCCCCGCTGGCCCACCTGATTTCCTAGCTGAATACTGCCACAGACAAATAATTCAGTGATTCTGCTCCTTCCCCCTACCTCACTCAGTGCCCCCAACAATGATCAGGAGCCCCACCTTATTTTAAACTCTACTTTTGTACTCTACAGAGAATGTGTTTATTTTCCCTTTGATTTATGTGTAATTCTGTCTTCCTGATCAACTGTGGACTTTGCAGTGCCCTGCATTCTTCTTGAATACCCTATACTCTGCTTCCCTCATTCTGTCCCCAGATGATTTCCACTTACCTGTCAACGGAGCGTGCTTCTGCCTTAAGGGAGCAATGTTTTGACAGGCTGTATTGACACACATTTTACTGTACTGGCAAACTGGATGTTTAGAAAGTATCAGTGCATTGTTGTGTATTGATGTAATACTTAAGGGTTTCACGGTCTCCAAATTTTGCAACTTGTTAATGCATTTGCAGCATATACTCTGAGTATGTTATGTATGTACATATAAATAAAAACTGAATATGTGTCAACACAAATGGAGTATAGACAGTATATCACAAACTGAATTTGTGTCAGTACAAATGGAGCATATATGGTATATCACTAGAAACATAGAAACATAGAAGTTGACGGCAGATAAGGACCGCAAGGCCTATCCAGTCTGCCCATTTCTTTTTCTACCTTATAAATGTGCCATCGGCCTTTGCTCTGTCAGTGACCTATCTATTCATAGTCATTTGTATTGCTCCCTTATGCCTATCCCATGCCTGTTTGAAGCCCTGCACTGTATTCATAGCCACCACTTCTTGTGGTAAGCCATTCATGCATCTACCACCCTTTCTGTGAAAAAATTTCCTCACATTCCCCTTAATCGGCCTCCTCTAATCTCATGCTGTGTCCTCTTGTCCTGCTATTTTTCTTATATTTAAACATGTTAGACTCTTTCACCTTGTTTATGCCCTTAAGGTGTTTAAATGTCTCGATCATATCACCTCTCTCCCTCCTTTGCTCAAGGGTATACATATTGAGCTCCGTTAATCTGTCCTCATATGTCTTCTGATGCAGTCCCTGCACCATTTTGGTTGCCCTTCTCTGGACTGCCTCAATTTGGTTAATGTCCTTGTGAAGGTGTGGCCTCCAATACTGCACGCAGTACTCCAGATGGGGCCTAACCAATGTCTTGTACAGAGGGATTATTACCTCCTCTTACGACTTGTGATACCCCTACTAATACACCCTAACACCCCCTAGCCTTACCTACTGCTTTAGAGGTCTGCTTGGATGATTTTAGGTCATCAGTGATGATGATGCCCAAGTCTCTTTCTTCCTTTGTGACTGCTAGCAACTCCTCCCAGCCTATAAGTGGCTTCAGGGTTTCTCTTCCCTATGTGCATGATTTTGCACTTCTTTGCATTAAATCCCAGTTGCCACTCTTCTGACCATTCTGCTAGTTTATCCAGATCTCTTCTCATTCTGCCCACCCCATCTGGATCATCTACTCTGTTGCAGATCTTGGTGTCATCTGCAAACAGACAAGCCTTACCCTCTAGTCCATCTGCGAGGTCACTAATGAAGATGTTGAATAGGACTGGCCCAGGACTGATCCCTGAGGTACCCCACTTGTGACTTGCATCTCTTCTGACTGTATACCATTTACCACCACTTCTGTTTTCTGCCAGTCAACCAGTTTGCCACCCAGTTGACCAACTTCTGACCACCCGAGCCTACCTAGCTTATTTATCAATCTTCTATGTGGAACAGTGTCAAAAGCTTTGCTGAAGTCAAGGTGGCGACATCAACTGCTCCCCTTGGTCCACCACTCTGGTTACCCAGTCAAAGAAATCTATGAGATTAGTTTGACAGGACCTTCCTTTGTAAACCCATGCTGTCTTGGATCCTGTGCCCCTATGGATTCCAGGTGTTGCACTATCCTTTCCTTAAGGAGTGCCTCCATAATCTTGCCCACTACTGAGGTAAGACTGACCGGTCTGTAGTTCCCCGCCTCCTCCCTGCTACCACTCTTGTGGAGTGGGATCACATGAGCCCTTCTCCAGTCTTCTGGGACCTCTCCTGTGCTCAGACTACTACACTACAAACTGAATTTGTGTCAGTACAAATGGACTTCGTAATACAATTAGACAAATTAAGTATTCATTTACCTACTTTGTATCAGAAAAATGTTGAAACAGGATTGTTTTTTAAATGGTTTTATGTTTTGATTTTTGGTTCCAAATAGCTTACATAACCATATATTATAATTCACAATGATGACACCTTATAAAGTTAATCATATCACACAATTCCGTCTCTACTCTTATAATCCTTAATGTTTCTGCCACAGTGTGGGAACATAAACTAAGGACAAAACTGGTTGTTATCTAATGAGATCATTCTCTTACTACTATGCTGTCTTTCCATCCATCCAAAAATTATAGCAATCAACAAAGAGCTATGCTACATGATAAAACCAGAGCAAGCAAGATTCATTCTTTCTTTCTCTCTCTCTCTGAAAAGTAATTTTGCCTGGCTTAAGTCCAATAATGTCATTCCAGATTTATAGCTATGAAGGGCTCATCAGTCAATCTTGCTGACTATCACAGCCACCCACAAGCTTACACTGGCAGGTCTCTGGAGTAAAGCAGTTCACTCTGGTTTCCTAGCCTCAGTTCCAAGAGCAGGTACCACTATGATGCTATGTAACCATGCCTTAAGAAGAAGACTAAAGATACTCCCTGGGAGTGATAGACATTTAGGTACACAAGGACAGTAAAGTACCCAACAGGAACATGGAGAAGGGAAGTAGGACCTCGTCAATACCCTACACTTTAAAATAACTAAAGATATTTGATACAGCTGTCACAACATCTTCAGTTGCACTAGCTGTAATGCTTGGAGTTCCTGTTTTAAAATGTTGAAAATATAAATTATTATATGCAGGGTTGTAAAGGAGTCAAGGAGCAGCATCATACAGAAACAGTGCTACTCATGTGTGTGCCTCCACCAGCCGTTTATCTTACAGGCACTAGCAGTCATCTGGTAAACTGCAATTAGACAGGGAAATACAAAGAGATGGCCTTGCCATTTTCAGTTGTTCTTCACTCAAGACACTGACTGATACATTGGAACCTGACACCAAACACCACTGTAAGTAACTGTGCTGGTCTGCCCCCCCATATGTACACTATGGGAAAAAGTGAGAAACAAAAGATTATTTATTTTTAAGAGTTTTACCAGAAAAGGACCTAAGGAGCCATAACAGTGCATTTCCATAGAAGCACGGGGGAAAGGTACACAGGGAAACTCAAGGATACAGAGGGAACTGATCAGCAAAGCAAAAAAAATATCAAAATGCAGTTAGCAGCTGAAGAGTATGCTATAGTACCATGGGAACAGTGCAAACAATGCAATCAATATGTTTAGTAAAAATGAGCAAAAATGAAAACAGAGCACGATGAAGGGGGGCAAGACGAGAGTCTGGGTGCAGACATAGACATGGCCGGTGATGCATGAGGAGAAGGCAAATGAGATAGGGGGAGAGAGGTTGTAACAAATTAGGGAAGACTATGAGAAAATGCAGACTGACCAGTATATCAGTTTTGGGCACCAGGGGGCAGGGGAGATATAAGATCTTTGGAGAGGGTACAAAGGAGAGCCACAAAGAGGATAGCTGGGGTCCAGGGGCAGGAGTATGAACAGAGACTGACAGCTTTGAGCCTGTGTACCTTGGAATATCGAAGAATGCGTGGTGATCTATGTTTAATATATAGGGCACTAAATGACCCCACACTTTGGGAACAGCTAAATTTGGTATTAAGCGATCAGCCCTATGGCACTAGAGCTCATCCATTGAAGATTAAATTAGATAGGTTTAAAACCCTCAGAAGAAAGTACTGGTTAACGGTGAGAGTGGTTAAGATCTGGAATAGGCTTCCAATTGAAATAATAGCAGAACAATGGAATCCTTTAAGAAGCTAATTGATCAATATATGATCAAAAATAATATTCTGGGATATACATAATCAATAGCAAGTATATGGACTATAGTCTTTATAAACTCTGAAAACGTATGAAACCTATAAAATATCTTTCCCTCTCATGGGGCCTTCTCTTCATTAGGGCTGACGATGTGAGAGGTGGCGTTTGAGAGTCTGGTGGAGCCCCAGTTACCCTGGTGGGTCCCTTGACACAAGTTAAGCCATATCCCATAGTTTCTTCGACTATCCTCTAGGAGGTTTGGGTGACTAAATGGAATGATTATCTGAACAAAGATGATTTAGACTGTTGATATGACATGGAACCGTCATAAGCTAAACATGGTTACCATGTGAGATTGAATAAAGCCTTACATAGTTGAGGGCCTGACTATCTACAAGACCTCCTGGTTCTGCACTGCCCAGCTTGTCCTCTTTGTTCCTTCAAGGGTGGCCTCTTGGTGGTTCCCAGGGCAAGGTTGTGGCTTTTTGGAGATCATGCATTTTCCATGGCTGTGCCTGCTCTGTGGAACTCTCTTCTAGGGTATCTTAGAGAGGATCCCTTGGTGGAAGTCTTTAAGAGAGGGCTCAAAACATTTCTTTTTGAGGAAGCATTTAACATGTTATAACATGAAATTTTCCTGACTTTCATTCATTCATTTATTTATGAGTACTGCAACTAGAACCTGATTTATTTAAGTTCTATAATGTGGCTTTTATATATGTTAAGAGGTATGTTTTTATCTGTTTTAGATTTTATGTATTGTACAGCACTCCGAGTCCCCATGTAGGGGTGCTTTATAAATAAAGCTTAACTAACTAACTAGCTAACTAACTAAATAACTAACTAAGTAACTAACTAACTAACTAACTAACTAACTAACTAACTAACTAACTAACGTAACTGATGACTGGAATATATTTTTGGTCTAGACAATACATTACTATGTGCTGTGTGAGCTGTTGCCTGGAATGCACACTCACTGTTCCTCGAACTGTAGTCTCCTGTGAGGAACCCTGGCCAGCCTCTTCCATTTTGTGGGAAGCTCCCCATCCAAATAGGTCACATCCACTACTTGGCCTCTATCCACTTCCCCAGTTACCTCTTCAAAGAAGGCAATGAAGCTGGCTTAGTGGGATATGCCATTTATGAAACCCTATTGTATCCTACAGAACTGTCTAGTCTCTTTCATCTGCTGAACCACCTCCTCTTTTGTGACTGACTTTGCCAAGATCTGAGGTAAGGCTAACAGGTCTATAGTAACTTAGGTCTTATCTAGCCCCCTTCAAAAATTGGGGGAGACATTGGCTATTTTCCTGTCCTCTGGCACTGTCCCTATCTGTAAGAGGTTCTAAAAGATATCAGCAGGGGGACAAGCCAGAATCTGTTTTAACTCCATCCAGACCCTTGGAGTTTCCTGGATTCAATCCAAATGATATCTACCTACTAATTCTGGTTTGATCAGCTTTGCCTCTTGTTTGGCCTACATCTGTTTCATAATTTCTGTCCCCAGCTATCCAGATTGATTTCCTAACTGAATGTTGGCACAAAGAAGTTAGTTAGTGTATCTGCTACTTCCCCCCTACCTCCCTCAGTGCCCCCCCCCCCAATTATCAGGAGCTCCATCTTATTCCAGACTCTCCTTCTGTATTCTACATAGAATAAATGTTTATTATTCCCCTTGATTCCTGTGTAATTCTGTCTTGCTGATCAGCCATGGACTTTGCAATGCCCTGCATTTCTTCTGTAATGCCCTATACTCTGCCACCCTTACTCTGTCTCCAGATGATTCCACTTATGTGCCAGTGGAAGTGTGCTTCTGCCATAAGGGTGCAATGTTTTGACAGGCTGTATTGACACACATTTTATTGTATTGCCAAACTGGACGTTTAAACATATCAGTCCATTGTTGAATGTAGTGATTTCATGCTTAAATGTTTCAAGGTCTCCAAATTTTGCAACTTGTTAATGCATTTGTAGAATGCACCCTGTGTGTGTTATGTACAGTATATACATATCAACATAATCTAAATATGTGTTAATAGAGTATATATCACTACAAACTGAATTTGTATCAGTACACATGGACTACACAATACAATTAAATAAATTAAGTATTCTTTTACCTACTTTTTCTCAGTAAAAGTTTGAAACAGGATTTTTTAAAATGGTTTCAGTTTTTATTTTTGGTTTCAAATAGCCTATATAACCATGTTCTATAATTAACTATGATAACATACTAACGTACTAAAATGCCAGCAGAATAGGCCTAACGGTCTTTCTAGTCTGCTCGATTGGTCAGCCCCCACCCTGGGTGCTGACCTTGCTGCCACCCTCGCCTTCTCTGGCTTCTCCCTTCCCAGTTCCGAATATTCTTGCTGCATTGGATTTTGCTTCCAGAACCCTTCCCCTGTACCTGTCCCATTCCCTCTTGAACCCCTCCACCATCTCTGCCTCCACCAGCCCCCTAGGCAGTGCATTCCATGGCTCCACCACCCTCTCAGTGAAGTAGCACCTCCTCCTTTCTCCCCTGAATCTTCCCCCCTCTAGCTTCCACCCATGCCCTCTAGTGGCCCCCTCCTCCTTCCTTCGAAGCATCCTGACTGTTCCTCCCCTATTTACCCTCTTCATGTACTTGAAGACACCTTACATAGTTCATCATGTCACACAATTTTGTCTCCATTCTTATAATCCTTAATGTTTCTGCCCCAGTGTGGGAACACAAACAAAGGACCAAATGGATTGCTATCTAATAAAATCATACTCTTATTACTACTATACCGGCTATCTTTCCATCTATCCAGAAATTGTGGCAATCAACAAACAGCTATTCTACATGATAAAACCAGAGCAAGCAAAACTTATTCTCAGTCTTTATTTCTCTCTCTCTCTCTCTCTGAAAAGGTATTTTGTCTGGCTAAAGTCCAATAATGTCATTCCAGATTTAGAGATATGCAAGGCTCACCAGTCAACCTTGCTGATTGTCACAGCTGCCTAAGTTGGGGCCTTTTAAACTACAGTCACCTACTAGCTTTGACTGGCAGGACTGTGGAACAGAGCAGCTCACTCTGGTTTCTCAGCCTTAGTGCCAAAGGCAGGTGTCACTATGATGCTGTGCAACCATGCCTTAAGAAGAGGACTAAAGATACTCTCTGGGAGTGATAGACAGTTAGGTACATGTGAGGTTGGTGGGACTAGATGAACACTCGGAAGTCAGATTTGGCAAATCAAAATAAAGATTTGTGTACAGCAAAATAAGCGGACTGGATACAAAAAAATAAAGGAAAACAAAAATAACAAAGCAAAATTACAGTTAACTTTACTGTTTGCTAATCAATACAGCTCTAGTTAATGACTAGAGTCACTCAGGCTGGGTAAAAATCCCACCTGTACTATAAGGACTGAAGGTAGTTGCAAATCTTATTACTTGGGTCAGCACAGTACTGATCCCAGTATGAATCTGATGTGTGCACTAGGTTGGACTCCTTTTATACCCAGAGTCAACCATGTGACCATATCAGGCTCCACCCACTTACAGAAATACAGTTTATTTCTTTTAAACAACTTTATTATTTATAACCAAACACTATAAATAAAAGAAAACTCAGATACGTTTTGATTGGGTGGTAGTGTTCATAATACAACTTTCTCCAAACAAAATAGGTTGTAAGTTTCAGGTGCAGGCTCCTCCCAAAGAGCTATCCCATGTATAAAAAGTGAGAAAGAGAGGGCTGGCTGGTGCTTAGTAGGACACTGGAAGACTCTTGGGCAGGATCCTACAACCAGAGAAACCTCACGGTAGGCCGCATATGCCTCTATACAATTACATATCACATATGTAGTTTGTGTACAGGATTTCTACTGTTTCCTTTAATGCAGTGCAGCCTATCCAGGCACAAACATCTTGTGCTTTCTCTGACAATGTATTTATTTTCCCTTTTTCATTCAAGTATAATAAAATACATAAGTAAACACAAAGGGGACAGTTTTGTCTCTGTTTAAAACTGGAAAACTAATGGAAGTAATTGCACAAGGGAAGCTGCAGGGCACAATGAAAGAGGTACAGCAGTGGCCACCTTTTGGTATTTCTCAGTATTTGGCTGAAATGTGAGTCCATGGTTAAATTGTCCTCTCGGTTGTTTTTTTACCTTGGCTCAAATACAGAGTGAGAGAGAAACCAACAAACTGTAGTGTAGTCTTTACTAAAGGAGAAACAGGACATACATCTTTATTTCAGGGTTCCTGTCTCCTTTTCCTTACCTGAAAGCTGGGTTGCTATGGCAATCAGCATACACACACAGGAAAAAGTAGATAAACATGTGGAGAGTAGTACAATGTAATGGCTGTGGGGCAGCAGTCTTCCGGGAGTCTTTCTGGAGGCTGAGATGCTGCCCTAGTTGCAGACAACTCTCTGCCCTGAGGGAGGAAGTTGCCCATCTTCAGGCCATGCTGGACAGTAGTAAGGAAACCTTCCCCAAGGCCACACTGGATGGTAGGAAGGGAACCTCTCCCATCCAGGGAGCACCAGAGCCACCACCACTACCTCAGAGGTTGCGAAGAAAACACAGCAGTTGGACCACAGTGGGCTCAGGAAGGGTGAGGATGGTGGAACAGAGGCATACCCAGTCAGTTGTTCCACTCCACAATCCATACACCATTCTGGGGGAGCATAGCTCCCCTATGGATGCACCCACAGAGGAGACTAAGGAGGCTGAGGACAGCTGTCACAAGGGAGGCCCACAGGAAGGAGACAGAGGACACCACAAGGAAAGGAAGCAGCTCCTGGTGGGGGACTCAATTATTAGGGGGATAGAACTGGGGGGAGCAGGAAAAACTGAAGTAAGGTGCCTGCCTGGTGCCATGGCTTGGAGGGACAGGAAGCGCATCCTCAGGATCACGGGAACAGCTGCACGGGAGTCTGAGTTAGACGTCATTGTCCACCTAGGGACAAATGACTTGGCTCATCATGAGATTAGAGCAGTGCAGAAGGACTTTGTAGAATTGGGGAGGGGCCCAAGACAAGTAGCACACACAGTATCCTTCTCAGAGGTGCTGCCTGTCAATGGCATGAGTGAGGCGAGGGTACTTTGCACCATGCAGTTTAATGAATGGTTGAAAAAATGGTGTGGAGCACAGGGGTTTGGCTTCATTGGGGACTGGGGTTCCACCTGGAGGGACACCAGCCTATACTGGCAGGATGGTCTGCATCTGTCCAGGAATGGAACAAGTCTTTTGAGCAATCGGTTTAAATGCTTCATTGGCAAGCTTTTAAACTAGTCAAGGGGGGAGGCACTGATAAGCAGCAGGAAAATCCCAGCCTCCCTACAAAACAGGGTACTAAATGAGAAAAAGACCAAGGTAGAAAGGTCAGTGGGGGATGCTGCAACAGAAGGTAAAGCCATCAAAAAATGGAGAGCAATGAGTACCAATGCCCGTAGTCTGAGCAACAAGCTTTCTGAATTAGTGGCCTTGATGGAGGAGGAACATCTGGATATCGTGGCAGTCACAGAAACATGGTACACACAAAACCATGACTGGGATGTAAACATACCAGGATACACTATCTACAAGAGGGACAGGGAGGGTAAAAGAGGAGGAGGAGTAGCTCTTTACATAAGGGAAGGAATCAAAGCAACAGAACAAAAGGGTAAGCAGGGAGGAGAAGAAGCACTGTGGTAAATTTGGAGACCGACAATGGCACCATAACACGCATAGGGGTTGTATACAGCTCTTCTCAGGGGAGGAAATGGACAAGGAAATGATAGAAAGTATACTTAGAATGGCAGAAAAAGGGGAGATATTGCTGATGGGTGATCTGAATATGCCAGATGTTAACTGGAGTGCAGTTGCAGCAGCCACTTCTAAGAGTGAGGCTATTCTAGATGCCCTACAGGGGGCATGCCTTAGACAACTAGTATTGGAGCCCACGAGAGGGAGCAATCTTAGACCTGGTTCTCTCAAATGGAGATGAAGAGAGGATCACAGATGTAGAAGTGGGTAGCCATCTGGGAACTAGCGACCATCGAACAGTATGGTTCACAATAAACACAGCAATAGAGTCAAGCCATACAAAGACAAAGGTACTGGATTTTAGGAGGGCTGACTTTGTCAAAATGGGTGAGTGCCTAAGGAATGCACTAGCAAATGGGCAGGAAGGAGGGGTGGAAGAACAATGGGGAATAATAAAAACTGCCATCACAGAGGTATCAAGCCTTTGTGTAAAGCAAATAAACAAAACGAAACGAGGTAAGAAACCACTTGGTTCTCAAAGGAAGTGGCAGTGAAGGTTCAAGAGAAAAAGAAAGCATTCAGGAAGTACAAGGAATCACAGAAGGAACAGGACAGAGAACTATATCAGTTAAAGCAAAAGGAAGCTGGGAAGGCAGTCAGATCAGCAAAGGCCCAAACTGAGGAAAAGATAGCCAACTCAGTTAAGAAGGGGGATAAAACCTTTTATAGGTACATCAGGGAGCGAAGGAAGACCAAGGGAGGGATAGTGAGGCTTAATAAAGGGGAGGAAGGGTGGGCAGAGGGTGACTGTGAAAAGGCAGAGATACTAAACAAATATTTTTGCTCAGTATTTACAAAGGAAGAGGGGAGGTACCTAAAACAAACAGTAGAAACACTCTGGATACAGAAGTTGATACCAGCCCATTTACAGAAGAAAGGGTTCTGAAAGAACTCTTAAAACTGAAGGTGGACAAAGCAATGGGGCCTGATGGATTCATCCCAGAATTCTAAAAAGAACTAAGGGTAGAACTAGTGACACCACTGACTACCCTCTTTAACAAATCATGGGAGGATGGGGTGGTACCAGAGGGACTGGAGGAGGGCAGATGTGATTCCCTTCACAAAAGTGGGAGCAAGGCAGAAGCAGGAAACTACAGACCTGTTAGTTTAACCTCAGTGGTAGGAAAATGATGGAATCACTTCTGAAGGAAAGAATTGTTAAATATCTAGAGGCCAGAGGGCACAGGACCCAAGGCAGCATGGATTCACAGCGGGAAGGTCATGCCAGACAAATCTAATAGATTTCTTTGACTGGTGACCAAAGTAGTTGATCAGGGAGGGGCTGTGGACATGGCCTACCTAGACGTTAACAAAGCATTTGACACAGTCCCACAAAAGATTAATATACAAGTTAGCCAGCCTGGGAGTGGGTCCCAAGATGACAGCCTGGGTAAAGAATTGGCTGGAGAATAGGGACGAGAGAGTAATAGTAAATGAGTCCACTCTGAAAAAAGGGGGGTTAGTAGTGGGGTACTGCAGGGCTCAGTATTAGGACCAGTCCTCTTCAATGTCTTTATAAGTGACATTGCAGAGGACTGGAAGGAAAAGTATGTCTCTTTGCAGATGACACAAAGATCTGCAACAGAGTTGATGCACAGGGTGGGGTGGAAAGGATGAGAAGGGACTTGGCAAGGTTAGAGGAATGGTCAAATGTATGGCAGCTTAGATTTAATGCTAAGAAGTGCAAGGTAATGCACCTGGGAAACAAAAACCCAGGGGAAGAGTACACAATGGGGGTGAGATACTAACAACAACAAAAATGGAAAGGGACCTGGGGTAGTCATATCAGATGACCTAAAGGTGGGCAAGCAATGTGAGAGGGCAGCAAGGAGGGCTGGGGGGATACTGGGATGCATAGGGAGAGGCATAACCTGTAGAAAACAGGAAGTTATCATCCCTCTGTACAGACAGCTAGTGAGACCCCATCTGGAGTACTGCGTGCAGTTCTGGAGACCCATTCTCTGCAAAGACATAGACAGGATGGAAGCTGTCCAGACGAGGGCAACTAAAATGGTGCAGGGTCTGCACCAGAAGACATATGAAGAGAGACTTAAGGAGCTTAATATGTATAGCCTCGAGGAAAGGAGGGAGAGGGGGGACATGATGGAAACTTTCAAGTACCTCAAGGGAATCAACAAAGTCCAAGAGGGTAGCATCTTTCAAAAAAAGAGGTGTGCAAGAACAAGGGGGCACAATTTGAAGATAGAAGGGGGGCAGCTCAGAGGTAATTTAAGGAAGAATTTTTTCACAGAGAGGGTGGTGGATGTTTGGAACGGCCTTCCAGAGGAGGTTGTGGAGTCACAAACAGTGGTGGAATTCAAACATGCATGGGACAGTCATAAGGCAATTCTAGGGGGTGGGAGTAGGAAGAAGTATGCTGCTGGTTAACTAGGATCTGCAGCTTATCCATCAGGTAGGGAAACGGGCAGACTGGGTGGGCCAAGCGGTCCTTATCTGCCGTCAAATTCTATGTTTCTATGTTTCTATATAGCAGGCGAGGTATGGATCGGCAGTGGGGGACCTTCTAAAATGAACAAAACTGTCTCCGTTATCTCACACCTGATGTTATTACCATTTATTTTCATTTCTATATACTCTTCTCCCCTCGTCTGGATAATTTAACACCAGAGAAGGGTTTGGTTTAAGCAAAACGGCAGAGCGCAAAACGAGGCGTGGACAGCAGAACGCACTACCAAAGCACTTTTTCTGCCAGTGCTGTCTGCCCTATTCAGCTCTGGGTCACTGTTCTTCCCTGCTGGATGAGAGAGAGAAATGGGAGACCAAGGTACTGCATTGTATTTCCATTTCTTACTTAATATTACCGTGTTCCTGTTCTCTCCTGTCTGCTAGACTACAAACGGGAAAACAAACATGGCAAAAATAAATGTACCACTGAGGTGGACAAAATAACCCTAGAGCAGTCCTGCAAGATGCAGGCAGGAACCGCCACTCAGATCTCAACTCACCAAGAAGGGGAAAATACTATAATTATGCATTTCTCTTCTTATACCTTATAGGGAGCATATCTTAACTGAAGGCATGTCTTTTCAAAGTGTAAATATAACAAAACAGTGCTTTCAGATAAAAACAAAACAAGGTGCTCCCTTTTTCATAATGTTTTCCTAGGTGAGGAGGGGGCAATCCTGAAGAGACCTGAAACAAAGGGATAGTAAAGTAAGTATATTTGCAGGTGATATGCCTGCAAATGGTGAAATATAGTGGTTAGAAAAAGGGTTTATGAAGGAGAGGAGAAGAGAAGAGAAGAGAAGAGACGCTGTTGCGGCAGACTTTAGGGAACAAAAAAGGTCTCTCAGGATGCAAGACACACTGTGACAGTACACAAGGGCAGTAAAGTACCCAACAGGAATGTGAAGAAGGGAAGTAGGACCTCAGTGAATATCCTACACTTTAAAGAATGAGGATACAGTGGTACCAACCATCAGGTTCCATCATAACTAAAGATATTTGGATACTGCTGTCACAACATTCTCAGTTGCAACTACTGCAGTTATAATGCTTGGAGTCCCTGTTTTAAAATGCTAAAACTATGCAATTATTGTATGCAGGGTTGTAAAGGTGTTGACGGGTGGCATTGTACAGATATAGTGTTACTCGGGTGTGTGTGTGTGTGCTTCCACCAGCTATTTAGCTGTCGGGCACTAGAAGTTAGTTGGTAGATTGCAATTAGACAGGCAACTGCAAAGAGATGGCCTTGCCTATTCTCAACTGTTCTTTACTCAAGACACTGACAGATAAATGGGAACCTGACACTGAACACCTCTGTAAATAACTGTGCCAGTGTGCTCCCCATCTCTGTATCTATACTATAGGACAAAAAGTGGTGAGAAAAAGATTATTTATTGTTTTAAGAGTTTTGCCAGGAAATGACCTACAGAGCATTAACAGCTCATTTGTAGAGGCACCCTGGGGAAGGGTACACAGATAATCCTAAAGATACAGAGGGAATTTAGCAGCAAAGCAAAAACAAAAAAACAAAACAAAAAAAACAAAATCATGAGAAGCTGGAAATGATAATACAGTGCCTCAGGAGCAGTGCGAATGTTGCAATAAATATGTTTAGTAAAAATGAGCAAAAATGAATAAAGAGCATGATGAAGGGGAGCAGGGGAGCAAGATCAGAGACTGGGTGCAGACATGAACATGGGTAGTGCAGGCCTGGAGTAGTGCCTTTCAGAAATATGGGGAGAAGCAAGATCAGAGAGGGGGAAGGAGGTTGTAATAAAGAAGGGGAAGTCTATAAGAATGCAGACTGACCAGCTCAGGTTTTGGCCTGTGGAATGGAAAAAGAGTGAGGGTCAGCACAGCGGAAGTAGTAAGAGGAGGGTGGGGGTAAGAACAGGAGGGAGGTGAGTTTGCAGGGTTGAGTTCCAAACCAAAATGAGATACGAGGTAGGGGCAGTAGGAGAAGCACTAGACTTCAAGGGAAGAGAGAGGGTAGAATACAGGGAACAGTGATGGTGCACTAAGGGCTGTCCAAGGCAAAACAGCAGAAACAATGGAAAAGGGGGTCAAGCCTGGCTAGTGTGGATTCAGGGGTGACTCTGTAGGGTCTAGATCAGGGAGCGGGTATTACTTTTAATTTCTTATTGTATCAGTGGAGGTTTTAAAGTTCAAAAATATAATTATTGCTAGTTTGGGTCTAAAAGTATATTTTAGAATATCTTTAAACATTAACACCTCCCCCACCAATTCTATATGAAACAAAAAAGTAGTACCTGCTTCCTGCTGTCTTCATCACAGCTATAGCAGGATCTACATAACTAAAACTGTAAGTTTTCCCAGAATCAAGCATGTGAAGAATGTGTCAGGCAAGTAAGCAAGAGCAGAAGGAATAGGAAGCCGATCTGGTTTACTAGGGAGGTAGTGAAAGAGGTAAGAACAAAAACACTAGTTTTTCATAAAATAGAAAAGAACTCCAATGGAAGAGGATAGGTAAGCAATAATACCCAACAGGGTGGGCGGTATTGTGCTATACCCGGACCGTAGAGAGCATAATGAAGCCCAGGCCACAGGGAGGGCCTGCCCTGGAAGGTCGGAATTGCCCATACCACCCACCCTGGAGGGCATTATTGCTATAGAAAATGGGTACTGTAAAAAAAATTTGTTAAAAATGTTAATGAAAATAAGTTTAAAGTAAGTTTTGAAATAAAATAGTTCCTCCGCCTGGAGAGTATTATTCTGTTGCAGACACACACACACACCTTCCAGATAAAACTGCATCTGGACATACCCCCATATCTGTGGAAACTACAGTAGTAGGCACATTTAAAAAAATAAAATGACAAAAAAATAAGACTTTGTGTCGTCTTCTCTCCTGACCTGCAAGTGTCCATACTTGACTGTTGCAGATTGGACTGCGCACTCGCCCTCCCTCCTTCAGCTGTTTAGATTTAAAAATAAAAAAAAGAAATACTGCAGCATTTACTTTTGCAGTCCTGGAGAGACAGAATTCATCCTTTATCCCAGCCGTAATCATATCCTACGGCAGCAATCTCCCGGTCGCATTCTCACACTGTGTGACAGCTGCTGCACTTCTTTATTTTTTTTTTTCAGTCGCCGTTGGAGGATGAGTGTCTAGTGCACGAGGACTGACGGCTTCGTTTTCATTCAGCGCGGTACTGAAACAGCGCGGTCGGGAGAGTGGTGCCATTGTATAAGAACACGGCTGTTAGAAATTGCTGTTTTACCACTCTTCCTGACCGCAATGTATTTGGAGTGTGGGTTTTGTTTACTTTCTTGCACTGAAGCCTGGAGACTGTGTGTGTGTGTGTGTGTGTGGGGGTTAGCTCTCGCTAAGCGAAAGAAAAAGATGGCGGGGATTCAAAATTTTGCCGGGTGCTTTCAGCCAATGAGAAAGCAGGCTGGGCACCAGTACACAAGGATACCTGGTGAAGTGGCACTTGGACAGGCTCTTATTTTTAGCTGGGCATCTATTGAAAAATAAATGCCCAGCTTGGAGCCAGTGTCAGCCAATCAGGTATCAGAAAATTTTCTAAGGAATGTTACTTGGAGAGGAAATGAGGCGGGGGGGCAGATAGGAGGCAAATGCATTAACAGAAGAGACTATAGCCAAGACAATCAAGAAAAGGCACAAACCATTCTATAAGTACATTAGTGAATGAAGGAAAACAAAGGGAGGGATAATTAGGCTGAAAGGGGAAGGGGAGGGTTCACATAGAGGGGGACAGTCAAAATGCGGGCATACTAAACAGGTACTTCTGCTCAGTAATTTTACAACTTGTAAATGCATTTGTAGCAAACACCCTGAGTGTGTCATGTATGTACATATCAATACAACCTGAATGTGTGTCAATACAAATGGAATCTACATCACTACAAATGAAATTTGTATCATTACAAATACACTACACAGTACAATAAGTATTCTATAGTCAGTATTCAAAATTAAGTATTCAAAATACACTTAAGTGTGGGAACATAAACAAAGGACTAAACTGATTGCTATTTAATGAAATCAAACTCTTAATACTATACTGTTTGTCTTTCCATCAGTCCAGAAATTGTGGCAATCAACACACAGCTATGCCACATAATGAAACCCAAGCAAGCAAAACTCATTCTCATTCTTTCTTTCGCTCTCTCTCTCTCTCAAAAGGTATTTTGCCTGTCTTAAGTCCAACAATGTCATTCCAGATTTAGAGATATGCAGGGCTCTCCAGTCAACCTTAATGGCTGTCACAACTGCCTAGTCTGTTTTTTTTTAAAGTACAGTCACCTACTAGCTTTGACTGGCAGGACTGTGGAACAGAGCAGCTCACTCTGGTTTCTCAGCCTTAGTGCCAAAGTGATAGGCATTTAGGTACACAAGGGCAGTAAAGTAACCAACAGGAACTTGGAAAAGGGAAGCAGGACCTCAGTCAATATCCTAAACTATAAAGAATGAGGATACAGTGGTACCAACCATCAGGTTCCATCATAACTAAATATATTTGAATACTGCTGTCACAACATTCTCAATTGCAATTACTGTAGTTATAATGCTTGGAGTCCATGTTTTAAAATGTTAAAAATATACAATATTTATTTGCAGGGTTGTAAAGGTGTCGACAGGTGGCATTGTACAGAAATAGTGCTAATCATGTGTGTGCCACCACCAGCCATTTAGCTTACAGGCACTAGCAGTTAGACAGGCAACTGCAAAGAGATGGCCTTGCCTATTCTTGACAGTCCTTCACTCAGAATACTAACAGATAAATGGGAATCTGGCACTGAATACCCCTTTTAGTAACTGTGCCAGTGTGCCCCCATCTCTGCATCTACACTATAAGATAAAATGTGAGGGAGAAAAAGTTGATTTATTTTTTTAAGAGTTTTACCAGAAAAGGACCTATGGTGCTTTAACAGCTCATTTGCAGAGGCATCCTGGGGAAGGGTACACAGAGAATGTCAAAGATACAGAGGGAATTTAGCAGCAAAACAAAAATAAACAAAAAAGCAATGAGCAGCTGGATATTATAATACAGTGCCTCAGGAGCAGTGCGAATGATGCAATAAATATGTTTGGTAAAAATGAGCAAAAATGAAGAAAGAGTTTGATGAAGGGGAGCAGGGGAGCAAGATCAGAGATTGGGTACAAGCATGGACATGGGTAGTGCAGGCCTGGAGTAGTGCCTTTAAGAAATATTGGGGGAAGCAAGAACAGAGAGGGGGAAGGCGGTTGTAACAAAGTAGGGGAAGTCTATGAGAGAATGCAGACTGACCAGCTCAGGTTTTGGCCTGTGGAATGGAAAAAGACTGAGGGTCAGCACAGTGGAAGTAGTAAGAAGAGGGTGGGGTGGGTGGGAGGAAGGGAGGTGAGTTTGCATGGTAGAGTTCCAAACCAAAATGAGATATGAAGTAGGCACAATAGCAGGAGCATTAGACTTCAAGGGAGGGAAGAGAGATTGT
Source organism: Neoceratodus forsteri (assembly GCA_016271365.2). NCBI lineage: Eukaryota > Metazoa > Chordata > Ceratodontiformes > Ceratodontidae > Neoceratodus > Neoceratodus forsteri. Next base: position 1,093,665,840 of record CM057459.1, read on the forward strand.
AGAATACAGGAAACAGTGATGGTGCAGTAAGTGCTGTCCAAGGCAAAATAACAGAAACAATGGATCGGGGCTTCAGCCTGGCTAGGGTGCATTCAGGGGTGACTGTATAGGGTCTAGAGCAGGGTGCGGGTATTACTTTTAAGTTATTTATTGTATCAGTGGGGGGTTTAATGGTTAAAAGTATACTTATTGCTAGTTTGGGTCTAAAAATAGCTTGTAGCATATCTTTAAACATTAACACCTACCCCGTCAGTTTCTTAAAAGACAAAAAAAGTTATACTTGCTTCTTGCTGTCTTCATCACAGCTATAGTAGGACCTGCATCACTAAAACTGGAAGCTTTCCCAGAATCATCTGGTGCCACTCAATCAGACTTCTCATGGAGCTGCCTCCCCTTCTGCATTTGCTGAAACTCTGCAAAATAAAAACACAAACTAAGGATAATACAGAAACTTATGAAAAAAAGGCTTTATAGAGACCTCCGCTGGTTGGGTAAGTTATATTACAGGGGACAGCCCTCTCCAACTGACCCTTGCCAGTCACTTTTAATTTTTGTTCTCTTTATCTGTCTTCTGGCTTTAGGGTGTAGATTGAAATTAACTATTTAAAACAGGCCTCCTATTTGAACTAAACCAGTTTGCCTTCTTTTTCTAGCTTTTGTTAAATCTACAGTGCCGTGCATAAGGATTGGGCACACTGTGTGAAGCTTTACAGTTTACTGCTTGACACATTGAAATAATCGCCATTGGATAATATGGAGTTGTTGCAGTATCCTACAAGATATCACAGCAAAAACTGTGATGGGAGTTCTTGATCCTGGGGGAGGGCAAAAGTATCTAACAGGTGCTGCCCTTGCCCTTATTTCCTGGCTTTGCTAATGTTGAATTATTGCTTTTAGAAAAGGTACTTAAAGAGCCACTACACTCAAACTGGATGGCCATACGGTCTATAGAATACAAGTATAGTCTTGTCAACAAAATGCAGTCATTCTTTTTAATTACTGTTTTTTTTCTGGACAAAATGCATGTAAGAAAGCAGTTTAAGATTGCATTATTCACTGTATGCTTATCAAGTTTGACTTGGGCAAATAAAAATATGCTTTAATGCTTTAATACTGGAGAAGCTAAATATGCTAGTGGAAAATCTTTTGAAAATGTCTAAAGTCTCTTGAGCTGCTAAACTGCACTTCTGCCCTATTTTTCAAAAGGTGATTGGCCCACTGTAGATGTGGGATGAATTTCATCACAAATTGGTCCAAAACAAATAAATCTTCTTTTCCATTTCAGCTGAGCTGACAGAATGGGGAAATAAACCGTGTTTTTACTGGCATGGTGCTTTTCACAACACAGTGTATTTTCAGAAGGACTTGAGGGAAAAAGAAACATTTTATTAAGCAACTTAGTACACCTAAGGCCACATGATATATGAAAAGAAGCTGAAAGCTGTGCTACACAAAACATCGAATCTGACAGCACAAGGAGGTTCAAGATCCATCAAGTCTGCCTTTATAATGTTACCTAATCTCACAGACCTATAGTACTGTACTGGTGGGTTGTCTTCCCCCTTCCCCTTGTCCTGCTCCTGTACCCCTCAATCCCCTGTTGTTCCCACTAGGGACTATGAGTCCCCTTGCCCTGTCCCAGCCACGTTTAAACCTGTTAAAGCAGTAGTCCACTCAGAATTGGCAAAAACATATGTTATGCAGAGTGTTTTGATTTGTATGTAAAGTCCTAGTGTGTCTTCCTTCTGTCTGCTATTAGACATTTTTCCTAAATTAGCCTGCTAGCTTTATGGTATTTTTATGACCCCTGGGGATCTCCATCTCAAACAGGTTTATTGCCTTTCTTGCTCCTACAATGCATCCTGTCTCATGTAACAGTGATGTAGACGGGCCCATAGATTTAGCATATGCAGTGCTTTAAAATTAGTTCACAACAGCAGAGCTGTGTAACTGTTCTTATCCAGTGAGCACAAATGGCTACTGATACAGTTTAGCAGATATCTGAGAGCTAGCTGAGTGTGGTTTCTGTAAGAAAACAGCTACTGAATAGCTTTAATTCACTATTTTTGTTTTCTATGTGTGAGGTCTAGCTAGCAGGAGTGTTTTAATTTTTAAACTTTTAATTTCATCAAACTATACACACCCATAAAAGCACAGAAATAGCCCAGATCATCAATGCTATAATTAGTAAAGACTCTAGTCGTTTTCTTATAGAAAACTCACTAAGTTAGATCCCAAGTATTTTCTAAACTGTAAATGTAGGTACCAGCATTCTATAAGGTAGAACTGGCAATTAGTGCTGATTTTGCTCTGTGACATGATATTCATTTCTTTTTTTTACAAATGTGAAGTATTGTTCTAATAAAGTATTAAAGTATGTATGTGTGAGTTATTTTATTAGATTGGTGAATAAAATACAAAAGTGTTGTTTTATCATTTGAAAAAAGTACAATACACTAAGTTTGTAGTGAAGTGAACTATCGTGAAATGGAATCAAGTGTGTGGCAGAAATAGTCACTGTCAAGTTGGCATTCTGTTGCTTTCGTGCCATAGCACACACAGGAGAGAAATTGACTTCAAAGTATTTTGCAGTTCCTGGGCTGCAGACTCATATAATACACTTCATATATTTGTTCAGTAAAAATGTATGAAATAGGCTGGCCCAGTGATGCTGAGGCTTGAGGTGCTGGATGCCAGACCTCGCGCTGTGCCACAACCCAGATTTGGGAATGAGCCTAGAATGTTGGGGGTTAGCAAGGGGGTGAGGGAGGAGCTGGATTGAACTGTCATCTGACAGTGCTCCTCTCCATAGAAGGGCTTGGCACTGCACTGGATAGTGGACAGTGGTGGTAGGATGAAGGTATTGTTGGGTGCTTGGCAGCTGCTGTGTCTCCGCATGGCTTCTCACCTGGACCTTGGTACTTTGGGCTGGTACCCTCTGGGGCACTTAGACACCATAACATAGCTTACACACATGGAAGAAAGAAATGAGAAAAGACACAAACTCCCTGGCGTTGCGCTCTATGATGCCGGGATCATGGTCCGCTAGGACCCAAATGAGTACTGGGGAAGATGTAGGTACCCCTGGCACTAGTGACAGGGAAAGGGCCAAATTAAAATTTTAAACCCTGCTAATGTTTAAAGAGCTGCTGACACCTCAAAGAAAACTTTGAAAAACATAATATTTAGGTACAATTCAGCTTGCATTCCATATATATTCTGTCGATTTCTCTTCAATATTATTTCTTACTGAGGAAATTTGCATGAATACATGACCCTTGTACCTCAGAGTTCATCTGTCTCTATAGGTTACTCTCCACTTTAAGTCATACTCCTCTGTTGTGACATCACAATCTGTTGCCATGGGAGTTAACTGTGATGTCACAAGCAGTGCATTATGACTAGAAGTAGGGAGAAAGCAATAAGAATAGATAAACTTTTCAGGAGCAAGCATCCTGTTTTCATGCAGATCACATCAGTAATACATAATGGGGAGGAGGAATACAGAGCTAATGTGGAATACAAGCCAAACTATGTCTAAATATTATGTTTTGTTAAAGTTCTCCTGAAGGTATCAGCTGCTCTTTAATAGGGCACTAAAGCAGCTATATGACTGAGGGGCAATAAAGGAATAAAAAGGTTTATATTGGCTGCAGCAGGACATGGAATGGGGACAGTGTATTAACTGCAGTGGTATTATGTATGTGCTGCTTATCGACAGGCTAAAATGGCAGCAGCAACAGGAAGATGACTGGATAAAAATGTTCAATTGTGCAGTTGCTTTGAAGAGCACAGGGACTACTAACAGACTTTGGGGGCAAATGAAAACAAAAGTGTTTCTGGTGGCTGCACCAGGGCATGAAAGTGGGGGCATTGGCAGACTGAGATGGAAATTGTTATTCAGCAGCCATATTTGCAGGTTTTGTCCCCTGTTTCAGCCAATCAGAGGGTTAGGATTGCTGCCAAGGACTATGGGACCTTTCAGAGGACTTATGGGGGAAAAAGATGGGGAAATACTTGACGATCTTTCACACAACCAATCAGGCATCAAAGAAGATTCATACATATTCATTTTTGAATGGGACAGTGATTTCAGCAAATGGGGAGCTGCCAGAGAGCTCCCAAAAGCCCAAGGACTGTGAGTTCTAGTTTCAGGTCAGTGAGAGCCCCTCCAGAGTTAGTGGGGTCTCCAGCTGCAATGCAGAAAATGGGGCTACAAGGCTGGGGAAAAGGCTTGCCTCTGGGTTGCCATCTGCCTGTCCCCCAGGGCCTGTTTTTGCCTTCCCCCATTTGTGGAGGAATTTGGATTAAGGAATCCAGTTTTGCAGTTTTAGCTGGAAGAGAGCTGCAAATATTTGAAGGGGCAGTGAGAGTCTACACTTTATTGGTGGGAAGTTGTGCTCAAAGGTTCCAGGAGGCTGGTGTCACAGTTCCACTGAAAGAAAGAGAAAGCTGCAGCTTGAAAGGGCAGTGAGAAGCTCTATACCTGAATGGTGAGAAGAGAGCTGTTGGATGACCGCTCAATCCAGCCCCCCCAACCCCTGACATCCCGGGTTCGTTCCTGAATCTGGGTCACCTGTGCAGCGCAAGGTGTGGCGTCCAATGCCTCAACCCTCAGTGCTACAGGGCCGACCTATTTCATAAATCTTTAATGAACAAATATATGAAGTTTATGGCATGAATCTGCAGTCTAGAAACTGCAAAATACTTTGAAGTCAGTTTCACTCCTGTGTGCAGTATGGCATGAAAGCAATAGGATGACAATGACTATTAGAAGATGGTTCAAGATGGCGGCCACACTGGGCATGCCGTCATGCTGGTCTTAATGTAGCTGCATTGTGAAGTAGCTTAGCTGAGTTTTAATTGTTTTATAAGTTTTGTTTATTTTATTTTGATTTCATTTTATTTTATTTTGTTTTAATCGTGATGAGCTGCAGTTTGTTGCACTTTGTCTGTGACAGTTGCCTGTTACTCGATTGCCGTGTTCGGGTGCTGTGTTTGGTCGTCAATATTATCAAAGTGAATCTCCATGTCGGGTGTATACAGGACTGTAGGATTTACTGTTATTTTTTATCTATGAACTGTTCTTGCTCTGGACTGATCGTGGATTACCTTCTGGGAGTGCCGATCACTGGTGTCTGGGGTGCTTTTAACTGTGACTTGGCTGACCTTCAGTTGCTGTCGGGATCTGAATCTCAGGCAGGTTTGGGATTATTGTTGGAGTTTGGAAGTGTTCAGTGGTTCCCCCTAAACATTGTAGCAGTGCTTTGAACCTTTGGAACGGAGTGCATCTGGACTCTTGGGACAGTTGGTAACATTTTCTTTCTGCTGCTGTTGTTTCCATATTGGGAGTACTGCAGCAGTGTTTTGACGTTGTTTGGCTGGCTGCCATTTGGACTGCCATTTGGGGTCTGGTTTGGGTGAGAATCCATTGGAACTTCTGAAGTTGTGTGAACTGTTGTGGAATTTGCCATTTAATTTTAACTACTAGATGACAGCGTCAGACTATAGACTGATCTAGCTGGCTACAGTGGTGGGTGCCTGGTTTGTTGGACTCCCCGTGGGGATAGAGAACACTAGTTGGAGGGCTGGTGTATAATTCTTTCTCTCTCTCTCTCTCTCTCTCCTGTGCCACATTGCAGCCTCCTTGTTTTTACTGGGTGGCACTGGAGGGCTAAGTGGGGTGTCTCTTCTTGCTCAGAATTATTTATGCATTGCTAGGATTGGCAAATTTGGCAACTGACCCATCTGGAAAGATCCCTTGCTTTGTCGGAATGTTATATTCATTTGCTCCAGCTCAGTCCATTATTAGGTACTGAAAAATTTATTGTACGTTTGGATGTACTTGATTTCATTAGCTGAACTTATCCCAGATTGGATTTACCTGTTGGATTAATATACACCTTTGAATGATTTCTCTCCAGGATTACTTCTTTTTGTGATTTACATTTTCATTGTGTTGTGGTCTCCCTGGTGGTAAGAGGACGTCCACATTTTATTTGTTTTATTTATTTCATCGAATGTTATGGTTATGTTTATTTTTATTTTATTTTATTGGATTTGTTTTTATTCTGGGCAGTGAGAGTGCCTGGAACTCCTCTATTCCTTGGCTGTGAGAGGGCTTGAGGGAGTGAATTTATATTTGTGTTTTGCATCCTGTGAGAAGGGATTGTAGTAGTTTTTGGGTTTGAAATCATCCAAATAGTGGGGAACAGGGTGGTATTTTATGTATATTTTTAGTTGGCTGGGTATTGTTGCTTAATTTTATTGCTGTTTTGGGGGTCTTTTAGGCTGGGTGCCTGAATGCTGTGTATTGGTATTAATTCTTACTGTGAAATGTATAGTCCCGGTAAATGCTTCTTCATCCTCCCTCTCTGCACCATCCGCCCTTTCCCCCCCTTGTTGTTGTCAACCTATCAGTGCTGTCATGCGCTGGGTATTGTTCGTAAGAGGGGGGTGGGGTGGAGGATGGACATTGGAAGACGAATGAATGCACCTCTCACATCGGTCTGGTTAGGCTTAGAAGACGAGCTGGGGCAAAATGGAGTCTGGAGCGGGGTGTCCCTTATCTAGTCCCCATACCCAAGGGCACTGCCTCTTGTGGCAGGCAAGCAGCCAGGCCAGCCCTTGAAGCTCATCCAACTTGAGCGGTGCTATGCAATGCCAGATCTCTTAAAAATAAGACGGCAATTATTACAGATCTTATTGAAACAACTGATCTGGCTTGCATCACCGAGACCTGGTTGGATGAAAATGCTGGCCCCATATTGGATGCTGCAATTCCAACTGGGTATTCAGTGATATACTGCTTGAGATTGGTTTGTGAGGGGGAGGGTGGCGGTCTGTTTTAAGACCGAGTTGGGCCTCGCAAATGTACCAGCTGAGGAAGCTGAATCATTTGAGTGTACCATGGTGGCTGGTATAAGTTGCAGGTTAGCTCTCATCGAACGTCCACCCAGGGACGAGACGCGATTCCTGCAGGAAGTAGTGGACTTCATCGCCGACATGGCTTTGGAGTCTTCCAGGTTGATGGTACTCGAAGACTTCAATGCCTGGGTTGAAGACAACTTCTCGCAGTTTGGACAACACTTCCTCCAGTTTATGACATCTCTGGGCCTTACACAGGTTGTTACCTCTGCCACCCATAAACACGGTCACTCTCTTGATCTGATTTTCCTCCTGGGGATCGAGGCCTCTGACTTGGAGGTGGAATCAGTGGGTTGGTCTGATCACTATGCTGTGAGGTTCAACTTTTGCGTCACCCCTTCAGAGGCCTGCCTCTGTGGAGATGGTCAGGTACCGCCCTTTACAGGAAGTGAGTCCTGAAGGCCTAGCAGCAGTGATTGACCTCTCAGAGTTTCCTGTGACCAGCTCGAGTCCAGAGACTTTAGTGGTGGCCTATAATAAGGCCATCTCGGTAGCTCTGGACTTGATTTCTCCCATCCGTGTTTGTCCTCTCTCCCTTCGCCCTCGGGCCCCTTGGTTTGATGGGCCTTTGAGGGAGCTGCGGCGAGTAGGACGTAGGTTAGAACAGCGTTGGCAGAAATCCGCCCTGGTTGCCGACCACCTTAGATTGGTTGAACATTATAAGATTTACCAATCAATGATCTCCCTTAAGAAGGCAGAATTCCTGTCCAGGGAGATTGCTGCCACTCAGAATCGACCAGCCCAGCTCTTCCGAACTGTTGACAGGTTGTGCAACCCAGCCTATCTGCAGCTCTGAAGACCTTTTTCGCAAGTAGAGTGCGATGAGCTTGCTCGGTTCTTTGTGGATAAGGTGGCCAACATCAGGTCGGAAGTTCGTTTAACTCGCTCTATGGTGGTTGCAGATGATCGGCGCTTGGTCACCTCACTTTGGGCTTTCTGGAGTACCTTTGCCTTGCCCGAGCTCACGGATGTCATGCGGATTGTCCAGGGTATGCGTCCTACATGCTGTAGTTTGGATCTGGGCCCAACTTCCTTGATTATGGTTTGTTGGGATATGATCGGCCCGGTCCTTGCTCAGATAGTCCGGTGCTCCTTGGAATCTGGTAAGTGTCAAAGCTCCCTGAAGGAGGCAGTAGTAATTCCCCTTCTAAAGAAAGCCTCTTTGGACCTGGACTCTCTGGCCAACTACAGACCAATCTCAAACCTTCCCTTTATAGGTGATTGAGAAAGTAGTAGCGGTATAGCTGGATGACCACTTGACCATCCATAACATCTACGAACCTCTCCAGTCCAGTTTTTGAAAGAGGCACAGTACTGAGACGGTGCTGGTTCTGGTGCTTAATGATCTCCTGATGGCGAGAGATCGGAGAAACAGTTCTATCTTGGTGCTCCTTGATCTATCCTCAGCCTTTGACACTGTAGACCATGGGGTGCTGCTTGGATGTCTGAGGTCCATCTGTGGACTGTTAGGTATGGTCCTTAGGTGGTTTAGATCTTTTCTCACTTGCAGGAGTCAGGGAGTGGTGTCTGGGATTTTTTCCTCGGATCCTTTATCCCTGCCATGTGGGGTCCCTCAGGGTTCAGTGCTGTCCCCCATGTTGTTTGCAGTGTATATGCTGCCCCTCAGAGACATTGTAAGACAGCATGGGCTGAGGTTTCACTGCTTTGCTGATGATACCCAGCTCTACCTGTCTTTCACCACCAGTCAGGATAGAGCTGTCTTGGTACTTAATACCTGCCTCACCAAAATCCAGGACTGGATGAACTCGAGCTGGTTAAAGTTGAACGTCGGAAAAACAGAGGTGATGGTAGTAGACCCGGGTCACCAGATAGAGGGGTTTAGGGCTGATCAGCCCTCTGAAATTTTTCTTGGGGGCTGTCAGATCCTATCCTCTGAATGGGTGCGAAACCTGGGGGTAGTGCTTGATGACGGGCTGTCTTTATGATCTCAGGTGTTGGCCATCATAAAGTCTTCCTTTTATCATCTTAGGAACATCTCCAGGATTAAGCACCTGGTTCTGTCGGGGGACTTGCCTACATTGGTCCATGCTTTTGTGACTTCACACTTTAATTATTGTAACTCCCTGTACTTAGTGCTTTCTGGGATTGAAATCCGCTGCCTGCAGCTCATGCAGAACACAGCAGCATGATTGTTAACTGGGGCATCTCGAGTATCCCATATTACTCCTGTGCTGTGCGATCTGCACTGGCTGCTGATTAGGTGGCGGATCACCTTTAAAGTTGGTTTACTGACTTACAAAGCCCTACACAGACTGGACCCCGACTACTTGAAAGAGCTTCTGGTACCTTACCATCCGGTAACAGTTGCGACAGTTGCGTTTGGCTGATGAGGGGTTGCTAGAGATTCCGAGGGTGTCTCTGAAATCTTCTGTGGCCCGTGCATTTATGCACATGGCCCCAACCCTTTGGAATTCTCTACCCCATCAGCTTCAGGAGTGCACGACTGTGGAGGGGTTTAAACAGGCATTGAAAACCTTCTTATGGAGTCACGCTTAAGAAGGCACCATATAACTCTGATCCCTTGTTACTTATTTTATTAATATGTTATTTATTCTATCTTTATGCTTACTGTTTTAATATGATTGTTTTTATCTTTTTGTAAAGCACCTTGATGGTCCGAAAGGTGCTAATGTGAAATAAAATGTATTATTATTATTATATTATTTCAGCTACACATTTGATTCCATTTTACGATGGTTCACTGCACTACACATTTAGTGTATCACACTTTTTCAAATAATAAAACAATATTCGCCAACATAATTAAATAACTCACACATACATATTTTTATACTTTATTAAAAAGATATTTCAAATTTGTAACAAAAAAACAATTGAAAATCATGTCACAAAGCAAAATTAGCACTAACTGCCAGTTCTACCTAATAGAATGCTGGTACCTACATTTACAGTTGAGCAAATACTTGAGAGCTAACAGAGTGGGTTTTCTGTAAGAAAACAACTATAGTCTTTACTAATTATAGCACTAATGATCTGGGGCAATTTCTGTGCTTTTTATTGTTGTGTGTAGTTTGATGAAATTAAATTTTAAAATGAAAACACTTACTACTGCTAGCTAGACCTGACACAGATAGAAAACATAAACAGTGAATTAGAGCTATTTAGTAGCTGTTTTCTTACAGAAACCCCACTCAGCTAGCTCTCAGCTATCTGCTAAACTGTAACTTTTGCCATTTGTGCTCACTGGATAAGAACAGTTACACAGATCTGCTGTTGTGAACTGATTTTAAAGCAGTGCATATGCTAAATCTATGGGCTTGGCTACATCACTGTCACATGAGACAGGGTACATTGTAATAGCAAGAAAGGCAATAAACCTAATTGTGATGGAGATCCCCAGGGGTCATTAAAAGTACCATAACGCTAGCAGGCTAATTTAGGGAAAACTCCTAATAGCAGGCAGAAGGAAGGACACACTAAGACTTTACATACAAATCAAAACACTGCACAACATGTGTTTTTGCAAATTCTGGGTTGACTACTCCTTTAAGGGTAGCTGCCCCCACCACTTCTATCAGCAGTCTGTTCCATAGAATGAGCACCCTTTCCAGAAGTGGGAAATCTTTTGAAAATGTCTAAAGTCTCTTGAGCTGCTAAGCTGCCCATCTGCCCCATTTTTCAAAAGGTGAGTGGGCCACTGTAGACGTGGGGTGAATTTCATCACAAATTGGTCCAAAACAAATAAAACTTCTATTCCATTTCATCTGAATTGACAGAATGGAAAAATAAACTGTGTTTTTACTGGAATGGTGCATTTCACAACACAGTGTATTTTCAGAAGGGTTTGAGGGAAAAATAAATGTTTTATTAACCAACTCAGTACCCCTAAGGCTACGTGATATATGAAAAGAAGTTGAAAGCTGTGCTACACAAAACATAGACTCTGGCAGCACAAAGAGATGCAAGGTCCATCAAGTCTGCCTTTAGAATTTTACCTAATCTCACAGACCTATAGTTCTGTACTGGTGGGTTGTCTCCCCCCCTTGTTCTGCTCCTGCACCTCTCGATCCCCTGTTGTTCCCACTAGGGACTATGAGTCCCCTCGCCCTGTCCCAGCCATGTTTAAACCTGTTAAAGGAAACTGCCCCCACCACTTCTATCAGCAGTCTGTTCCACAGATTGACCTCCCTTTCCGGAAGTAAAAGTTCCTAATGTTCCTTTTGAACTTGCCCACCACCAACCTCTAGTTATGCCCCCTAGTGACTGCATCCTTATTTATTTGCAAACAGATCCTCACTATTCACCCTGATTATATCCTTCAGAAAGGTATATGTTTCTATTATTCTCTCTCTCTCTCTCTCATTCCCTCTCGCTCTCTCTCTCTCTCTCTCTCTCAGTCGGCCTCCAGTAGGTACATAAGTAGGGCCACCAGCCATTCCTCATAGGATCTGCCTTGCCTTGCTGGCCTTGGATCTTCCTTTTTATTTTATTTTAAAATGCATTAACCGGGTAGAAAAAACACTGGGCCACATAGCCCTTTTACAGGTTTGACCTGAATAGACGTTTCATAAGACAAACATGTATACACAAAAATAATAATAGTAATAATTCTTTATTTATATGGTGCCTTTCAGCAAACCAAGGCACCTAATAACAATTAAATAAACAAATCAGCCATAAGTACACACAATATAGATACCATAAAATGCAGATAGTACAGATAAAACAGAGTTTAAATCATTCACCGTATGCTTGGTTCCATAAATAAGTTCTGACAGCCTGTTTAAATCCCTCCAGGGTCGCGTACTCCTATAACTGACAGGGTAGAGAACTCCAAAGAGTAGGGAGCACATGCATAAATGCCCAGGCCCCAGAAAATTTTAAATGAACCCTTGAAATCTCTAGCAACCCCTTGTCAGCCAAGCAGCGCGATTGCCCCGGGCAGTAAGGGACCCGGGCCCTGTCTGTGTAGGACTTTATAAGCCAGAAGTCTGACTTTAAAGGAGATCCACCACTGTACCAGCAGCCAGTGCAGTTCGCGCAGCACCAGGGAAATATGACAGGACCGAGGGGCTCCCATCAATAACTGGGCCGCTGCATTCTGCACCAGCTGCAGGGGGTGGATATCCACCCCAGGTAGCTCTAGGTAGAGGGAATTGCAATAATCCAGGTGTGAGGACACAAAGACGTAGACCAACGTGGGGAGATCGCCAGACGGAACAAGATGCTTGACCCTGGAGATATTCCTCAGATGATAAAAAGAGGATTTGATGACCGCCGACACCTGCAAATGCAGTGTCAGGCCTTCATCAAAAACTACCCCCAGGTTTCAAACCTGTTCAGAGGTCGGGAGTGATAGGTCCCCAAGGAAAAGTCCTGAAAGCGAACCTACCCCCGGCCCCCCTATCCGGTGCCCCGGGTCTACAACCAGCACCTCAGTCTTTTCTGAGTTCAACCTCAACCAGCTCGAATTCATCCAATCCTGAATTTCAGCAAGGCAGTTGTTAAATACCATGAGAGCTCTATTCTGGTTAGGTGCGAAAGGAAGGTAGAGCTGGGTATCATCAACATAGCAGTGAAACCTCGGTCTATGCCTTCTTACAATGTCTCCGAGGGGTAGCATGTACACTGCGAACAACATGGGGGACAACACCGATCCCTGAGGGACCCCACATGACAGAGGAACTGGGTAAGAGGAATGAATCCTTGATACCACCCTCTGAGTTATTCCAGTGAGGAAAGATGCAAACCACCTGAGGACTGTACCTGACAGGTCACAGATGAACCTCAGGTGACTGAGTAGAACCCCATAGTCCACAGTGTCAAATGCTGATGAGAGATCTAGAAGAACCAAGATACTAACATGCTAATTACCAGCAGGTCTTACGATCTATCGAGTCTGCTTGAACCTCAGATCCCTATTTGGGTGCCGAGCCCCCCCCTTGTGTTCCAGAAACCCATATTATTCATCACCACCCCCCAGGCCAGGCCATCATCTAATACATCCGCTTTCTGTGTCTGTCCCACCCTCTCTTGAAGCCCTCCACTGTGGATCTCTGAACCAGCACAACAGGCAGCGCATTCCAAGGGTCCACCACCTTCTCAGTAAAAAACCTCCTCCTCTTTTCCCCCCCTCACCCTTCCACCTTCCAACTTCAAACCATGCCCTCTGGTGATACCTCCCTGCTTTAATCTAAAGATCCCCTCCATGTTTACCCTATTTATTCCCTTGAGGTACCTGAAGACCTCAATCATGTCCCCCCGTCTCTCCTCTCCTCCAATGAAAACAAGCAGAGCTCCTCAAGTTTGTGCTCATACGTCAAATCCCCTAGTCCTCGTATCATCTTAGTTGCCCTCCTCTGTACCCTCTCCAGGAGCTGTATGTCCCTCTTTAAGTGTGGTCTCCAGTACTGTACACAGTACTCAAGGTGTGGTCTAACCAGTCTATTGTAAAGCGGCAGAATCACTTCCCTGCTCCTAGAGGTGATCCTCCTTACGATGCATCCCAACATCCTGTTTGCCTTGCTAGCTGCTCTTCTGCATTGCTCAGAGTTATTCATACATGCATCCACCATGACCCCTAGGTCTTTTTCCTCTGTTGAGGCCTCCAGCACCTCCCCTCCCAGGGTGTACCTGTGTTTAGGGTTTCCCCGCCCAAGATGTAACACCTTGCACTTGGTGATATTGAAATTTAATTTCCATGTGTGAGCTCAGCTTTCCATGGTGTCCAGGTCCCCTTGAAGTGCCAACCTCCCCTCTTCCCCCTCAACTACTGCTCCCATCTTGGAGTCATCAGCAAAGAGACTCATTTCACACCCTATACCCTCCATGATGTCCGATATGTATGCATTAAACAGGATCGGACTCAGGCCCGAGCCCTGCGGTACCCCACTACCGACCTCTCTAGGGTTCGAGAGCTCCCCACCGACCACTAATCTCTGGGTGCATCCAGTTAGCCAATTTTCAATCCATCTGATCATCAAAGGGCCTACTCCCAACCCCATAAGTTTCTCCACCAGACCATTGTGGGGGACAGAGTCAAACGCCTTGCTGAAGTCCAAGAATAATACATCTACAGGCTTTCCCCTGTCCAGTTCTGATGTTACCCATTCTTAGAACTCCACAAGATTGGTTTGACATGATCTACCTGGCACAAACCCATGTTGCTGACTATCCAGACCTCCCATCTCCTCCAAGTACACCCCCAATCATTCCTTTAGTGTGCTCTCCATTAATTTTCCCACCACCGAGGTCAAACTGATGGGTCTATAGTTATCTGGTACTTCCCTTGAACCCCCCCTTTATGGATTGGCAACACATGTGACTCTCGCCATTCCCTAGGTACCTTCCTTGTCTCAAGCGATCTGTTGAAGAGCTCCACCAGAGGTGCAGCCAGTATGTCCACCAATTTCCAAAGTACTCTCGGATGAATGCCATCTGGCCCAGGGGATTTATCTTTCTTTAGGGCATTGAGGGCTAACCACACCCTTTCGGTGAGATAGCATCATCCTTCCCCTCCACCTTACTGGCCTTTTTATCCTTATCCTGATGTGACACCCCTGGAGTACCTCTCCCTCCCTCTTGCTCCATTTCTGTTGCTTCCCTGATCCCAATCACTACCACTTCTATCTATACCCATTGTGTCTTGCTTTGTAGATATCCCATCTCCCTTCCTAGTGAACACAGAGGCGAAGTACTCATTTAATACCTCTGCCTGGTCCCTCGCCTCTTCCACCCATCCTCCTTCTGATCTCAATCTGCCGAGATGGCCCTTAGTTTTTCTCCGCTCCCCAATGTACCAGAAGAACCCCTTCTCCCCTCTATGATGGAACAGTTTTTCCAATCTCTTGCCATCAGGAGATCACTGAGCACCTGAACCAGTGCCATCTCAGTACTGTGCCTCTTTTGAAAACTGGACTGGAGAGGTTCATAGATGTCATGGATGGTCAAATGGTTCTTCAGTTGTAGGGTCACTACTTTCTCAATCACCTTCTCTGTAAAGGGAAGGTTTGAGACTGATCTGTAGTTTGCATGGCAATCTGGGTCCAAAGAAGCTTTCTTCAGGAGGGGTGTCATCACCACCTACTTCAGGGAGCTAGGAAACTCACCTGTTTCCAAGAAGCACCAGACTATCCATGCTAGAGCTGGACCAATGATGTCACTACAACCCATAATCAGGATAGTCGGTCCTGGGTCCAAACTGCAGCACGTAGGGTGCATACCCTGGACAATCAGCATGACATCCATGAACTCTGGCCAGTTGAAGGTACTCCAGGAAAGCTGAAGGGCAGTGACCCAGCACCAGTCCAAGGCAATGCCTATAGAGTGTGCTGGTTGGAGCTCTGCCCTGATGCCAGCCACCTTAGTCGCAAAGAATCGAGTAAGTCCATTGCACTCTGCTTGTGAAAAAGCTTTTCAAACCTGCAGACAGGCTGGGCTGCACAGTCTGTCTACAGTTTGAAAGAGCTGAGCTGGTCGATTCTGAGCAGCCGCAATCTCGCCAGACGGGAACTACACCTTCTTATGGGTGATTGTGGATTGATAGCTTGATAATGGTCCATCAGTCTAAGGTGGTCAGCATCCAGGGTGGATTTCTGCCAGCAACGCTCTAACCTTTGTCCTAATCGCCGCATCTCCCTCAAAGTCCCATTAAACAGGGGGACTGAGGGTGAAGGGAGAGAGGATGAACTCGGACAGGAGCAATGACATCCAGGGCCGCAGAAATGGCCTTATTATAGGCCATCACTAGGGCCTCTGGGTCATTGTTTGCCGATGGAAGGACCAATAGGTCAAGCACCACCGCCAGGCCTTCAGAGCTTACTTCTCATAAAGGTCAGTACCTGACCATCTCCACAGGAGTGGGCTTACGAAGGGGGGCATGGAAACTGTACTCAACGGTGTAGTGATTGGACCATCTGACAGGTTCCACCCCCAAATCCGAAGCTTCGATCCCCAGGAGGAAGACTAAGTCAAGACAGTGACCATGTTTGTGAGTAGCAGTAGGTGGTGGAAGTGGCGGACTCTCATCCCACATATCACTCATACCTGGTCTACCTATCATACCTGGTCCTGATGGCATTCACCCCAGGATGTTGAGAGAGATAGCGGAGGTGCTGGCAGGGTCGCTTGAGGACCTGTTCAGTATCCCCCTGGACACAGGATGCATACCACAGGATTGGAGGGTAGTCCATGTAGAGCCTATCCACAAGAGTGGCCCAAAGGATGAATCAGGCAATTATAGACCTGTAAGCCTCACTTCCATCATTGACAAACTTATGGAAGCAATCCTGAAGGAGAGACTGGTGACCTTTCAGGAAGATAGTAGACTCCAGGATGGGCAACAGCATGGGTTCATCTCGAGAAGATCCTGTCAGACCAACCTAATAGAGTACTATGACTGGGTAACAAGGGAGCTGGATATGGGCCATGCAGTGGATATCCTATATTTGGACTTCAGCAAGGCCTTTGATTCAGTGTCTCATGAGTGGCTGGGGGGTAAGTTGGATTATGTGGGGGTAGTGGCAAAGATGGTAAACTGGATCATGAACTGGCTGAAGGGGAGGCAGCAAAGGAGGGTGGTGGTGGTGGTGGGGGACTCATGTCCCTAGGGCAGTGACAAGTGGAGTTCCACAAGACTGTGCTGCATCCGGTGTTGTTTGGGCTGTTCGCATCGGATATCTCACATGGAGTTATGGTCAGGATCAGTTTGTTCGTGGATGATACGAAGATAGGGGTGGTGGTGGATGATATAGACAGGTGATAGTAGCTACAGGATGACCTGACCAAACTGAAGGAGTTGTCGGTGAAGTGGCAACTGGGCTTCACTGTGAAGAAGTGCAAGGTTATGCACTTCGAAGTAAAGAACCCTATTATGGAATATTGGTTGGGAGGGGTTTGGCTAGGTGTCACCAAGAAGAAAAGGACCTAGGGGTGTTAGTAATGGGAAGCATGAACAATTATGCTCAGTGCAGGAAAGCAGCGGTTAAGGCTAACATTATGTTGGGGTTAACATGGAAACATAGAACTTAACGGCAAATAAGGACTGCAAGGACCATCCAGTCTACCCATTTTTTCTACCTTATGAATGTGCCATAGGCCTTTACTCTGTCAATGGCCTATTTAGTCATACTCATCTGTATTTCTCCTTTATGCCTATCCCAAGCCTGTTTGAAGCCCTGCACTGTATTCATATCCACCACTTCCTGAGGTAGGCTGTTCCATGCATCCACCACCATTTCTGTGAAAAAGAACTTCCTCACATTATCCCTTAATCAGCTTCCCTCTAATATCATGCTGTGTCCTCTTGTCCTGCTATTTTTCTTATATTAAAACATGTTAGACTCTTTCACCTTGTTAATGCCCTTAAGATATGCGAATGCTTTGATCAAATCACCTCTCTCCCTCCTTTGCTCTAGGATATACGTATTGAGCTCCGTTAATCTGTCCTCTTATGTTTTCTGATGCAGACCCTGCACCATTCTGGTTGCCCTTCTCTGGACTGCCTCCATTTTGTTAATATCCTTGTGCAGGTGATACCTCCAGTACTGCAAGCTGTACTCAAGATGGAGCCTAACCAGAGTCTTGTAAAGAAGGATTATTACCTCCCTTTTTATGACTTGTGATACCCCTACTAATATACCCCAACATCCCTCTAGCCTTACCTACTGTCTTAGTGGTCTGCTTGGATGATTTCAGGTCATCTGTGATGGTGATACCCAAGTCTCTTTTTTCCCTTGTGATTGCCAGCAACTCCCCTCCCAACCTATAGGTAGCTTCAGGGTTTCTCTTCCCTATATGCACAGTCTTGCACTTCTTTGTGTTAAACCCCAGTTGCCACTCTTCAGACCATTTTGCCAGTTTTTCCTATTCTGCCCACCCCATCTGGATCATCTACTCTGTTGCAGATCTTGGTGTCGTCTGCAAACAGACAAACCTTACATTCCAGTCCATCTGCAATGTCACTGATGAAGATATTGAAGAGAACTGGCATTAGGACTGATCCCTGAGGTACTCCACTTGTGACTTGCATCTCTTCTGATTGTATACAAGTTTACCATCACTCTCTGGTTTCTGCCCACCAACCAGTTTGCCACCCAATTGACCAATCTCTGACCCACCCCGAGTCTACCCAGCTTATTAATCAATCTTTTATGTGGAACAGTATCGAAAGCTTTGCTGAAGTCAAGGTAGGTGACATCAACTGCTCCCCCCCTAGGTCCACCACTCTGGTTACCCAGTCAAAGAAATCTATGAGATTAGTTTGACAGGACCTTCCTGTTGTAAACCCATGCTGTCTTGGATCCTGTGCTCCTATGGATTCCAGGTGTTGCACTATTCTTTCCTTAAGTAGTGCCTCCATAATCTTTCCCACTACTGAGATAAGAATGACTGGTCTATAGTTCCCTGCCTCCATCCTGTTGCCACTCTTGTGGAGTGGGATCACATGAGCCCTTCTCCAGTCTTCTGGGACCTCTCCTGTGCTCAGAAACTCACTTAAAGTTCTGCTAGTGGTTCTGATAGTTCCAACCTTAGCTCCTTTAGTATCCTGGGATGTGTATTGCAAGAGGTTTCTTGTCCAGACACAAGGATGTGACCATGCCCCTGTACAGGTCATTGGTCAGGCCGCACTTAGAGTACTGCATACAGTACTGGTGTCCATATCTGAAGAGGGATATCAGGCTGCTAGAGGGAGTGCAGTGTAGTGTGACAAAAATGATCCAGATGATGGAGGACAAAACCTACGAGGACAAACTGAGGGATTTGAGTTTGTACACCCTGGAGGAGAGGAGGGATCGGGGGGGATATGATTGAGGCCTTCAGATACCTGAAGGGGATCAACAAATCTGGCACAGATGGGTAACTTAGGCTGAGGAAGGGAAGGGACACAAGAGGGCATGGGCTAAGGTTGGAGGGGGTAGATTTAGGAAAGAGATGAGGAGACATTATTTCACAGAGAGCGTGGTACCGAAATGAAACACACTGCCAGAGCAGGTGGTATCCTGCAGGATGGTGGGCAACTTTAAAAGGGCACGGGACAGGGTGCATGGGAGGGGATCAAGGGGAGGGGGAAGGTGGGTGGGGTAGCTGCAGTTTAAGGGTGCTAGCTGAAAACTCGAGCAGGCAATATAGACCACAAGGCATGCTTCTGCCGGCAGGCTCATATGATTGTATGCTCGTATGTTCATCAAAACCAACTTACAGTGCTAAATGAATTCACTAATATATACAAACAGTTTCATTAACATATCTTATGGACACAATTAAAAGAAATAAAAGTTTGTGCAGATTAACATACGTAGACAAACATCGACAGCCAGAAGTGGTGATCTTTCTCAGCACTGACTGTAGTCTATGTCCTTCATCTGATGAGGACTCCAGAAATGAGCACAGTGCTCCAGATGAAGCCTCACCAGGGATCTGAAATTAAATTAATCCCATTTAAGGGCACATTCTGTAGTGACTCCATATTGGCCATAGCAGGAACCGAATATGTTTTAGCACAATTTGTCATAGTCAAGAAAAATCCTATTTCCATCTGCTGCACTCTTTGAATCATAGGGCCCAGGGCTGTTTGTGCAAAAGAAAATTATACACTAGGCATCTGTACAAAATGAAGCAATCCCTGGAGTGAAAAGATATAACGCATGAATAGCAATCAAGTGAATAAGGTTTCCCTCATAAGGCTAGTAGTTTCACTTGTACTGCAAAAATCATTTAGCTATACCTCACAAAGCATGAAATATTTTAATGACATCCTTTGAAAAAAGGGCTATAGGGGTGATTAATTGCCCAGCTGCAGCACAGAGCATGTTGGCCACCCTGATACTGGAGCAGCTTTGGGGGCTGGTATCATGTAATGGGGGTTTTGCAGCCCTACTGGCACAACCATACTGGAGGGTTGTGGTGAGTTTCTCCACTGAAACATCCCCAACTGGAGGACCAGAGAGTTTGTCCCACAGTGGAGGCCTGCTACATGCATACCTAGCTGACCACCGGAATTGAATGCCACATGGGAGGAGGAAGGTTACACATACAGGGGGCATAAACACCCAGCCCTCTGAATTGTGGATACCCTCATACCTGAGCCCCTCTCCATGCAATAGCCATGTGTTATCAGTGGCGGCCAATTGTACCTTGAGGAGCAGGGGGATGACCCTGCTCCAGAGCCCCTGCCATGGTGGGAGAATTGTGGGGGTGCTCAGCAGCTGCAGCATGGTGGCAGATGGGACTGGGTAGTTGCCAGCCAGGACCTGAGAACAGTGACATGAGGTTGGCTTAGGAGGAAACCTATATGGAAGAAAAAAGGGCTAAAATACGGAGTATTGTATGTTATAATGCTGATAGAAATATTTAGCAAAATTGCAAAATCTGAACAGTCTAGTAGGGCACTAGTTCACTAATTCCTTGCAGGACAGACGATTTGGGTAGAGGAACAATCTCTGGCCCCGAAATGTGTGCCTGCAGAGGTCGTAGTATAGTATATAACAAAGGTGATGTGCTTAGCTTCCCAGAAACAGACTTCGCCAGATGCACTATGGTGCCCCTTACTGGACAGGATGAAATCAGAATTAGTGCCTTTAGCAAAGATGTTGGGATACTCTGTCAACACTTTCAGATACCCCAGATTTCATGATTTAGGGTCAGAACAGGTAATATAGATAAACAGACAGATTGATACTTTATTTATATAGCACTCCTTCCCAGAGGCTTGAAGCCCTTAACAAAATCATAAAACAATACATAGACAGCATCAGGCAACAAGCCTAATGACAAACAACAAAGCATGCTATCGTACAATAAAAATTCTGTCATTCATATACAAAAACGTCAATAAAATCCCACACTAAAATAACAGTCAGTCAGTTCTGCTCTTAAATATCAAAAGCCTGGTGAAATAAGAATGTTTTTAATCCCTTTTTGAAGGTTACCACTGAGGGGGCCTCCCTTAGATGTCTAGGTAGTGAGTTCCACAGGGTTGGTGCAGCAACTGCAAATGCTAGATCACCAGAATGTCTCAGCTTAACCCTGGGAACCACAAGGAGGCAGCCTTCGGAAGAATGGAGAGCCTGAGATGGGCGGTGGGGAACAAGAAGGTCTTACAGGTAGGCTGGTCCCCCTTCATGAAGGGCTTTATAGGTCAGTAGCTTGACCTTGAAGGCAATCCTCCACTTAACTGGCAGCCAGAGCAGTCCATGGAGGACAGGTGTAATGTGTTTTGATCTTGCTACACCCATCAGCAATCTAGCTGACAAGTTAGAGATGTCAATAGGAAGAAGGGCAGGGGTAAATGGAGAAAGTCACAAAGGCAATAAGAACATGGATGGGGCAAAAAGGGGTAAGGCCATCAGGAAATGGAGGGTAATGAGTACCAATGCCCGTAGACTCCCTGAAATGGTGGCCTTGATGGAAGAGGGATGCCTGGATATCATAGCAGTCACAGAAACATGGTACACAGAGAACCATGACTGGGATGTTAACATACCAGGGTACACAACCTACAGGAGAGACAGGGAGAGGAGAAGAGGGTGAGGAGTAGCTCTCTATGTAAGGGAAGGGATAAAAGCAACTGAACAAAAGAGTAAACAGGGAGGAGAGGAGACACTGTGCGTCACCTTAGAGACTGGAAATGGCACCACGATCTGTATAGGAGTTGTATACAGACCCCCATGTCAGGGGGAAGGAATGGACAAGGATATGATAGAAGGCATTCTTAGGATGGCAGAGAAAGGGGAGATACTGTTGATAGGAGACCTAAATATGCCAGATGTTAACTGGAGCACATTTGCTGCAGCCACATCCAAGAGCAGGGCCATTCTCGATGCCCTACAGGTGGCATGCCTCAGACAGCTAGTTTTGGAACCCACTCATGAGGGAGCAATCTTTGACCTAATACTCTCAAATGTGGACAGTGAGCGGATCTCAGATCTAGAAGTGGGTAGCCATCTGGGAACAAGTGACCACCAAACAGTGTGGTTTATGATAAACTCAGCTACAGAGTCAAGCCATACAAAAGTGAGGGTACTGGACTTCAAAAAGGGGGGATGACTTTGGCAAGATGGGAGAGTGCCTTAGAAAAGTACTAGCAAATAGGCTAGAAGGAGGGGTGGAGCAACAATGGGAAAAGATCAAAACTGCCATCACAGAGGCAACAAGCCTTTGTGTGAAGCAAATAAATAAAAAAAAAAGAAAAAGCCACTATAGTTCTCAAAAGAGTTGGTGGGGAAGGTCAGGGAGAAAAAGATAGCATTCAGGAAGTATAAGGAAACGCAGAAGGAGCAGGACAGAGAGCTGTACCAGTTAAGGCAGAAGGAAGCAGGGAGGGAAGTCAGAATAGCAAAGGTCCAAACTGAGGAAAAGATAGCCAACTCGGTTAAGAATGGGGATAAAGCCTTTTATAGGTACATCAGGGAGTGTAGAAAGACAAAGGAAGGGATAGTGAGGCTGAATAGAATGGATGGTGGGTGGGCAGAGAGGGACATTGAAAAAGCAGGGATACTGAACAAATATTTCTGCTCAGCATTCACAAAAGAAGAGGAGGGGGAGGTGCCTAATCAATTAACAGAAGCACTCTGGATGGGGGTCGATCCTAGTCCTTTCAGAGAAGAAGGGTTCTGAAAGAACTCCTAAAACTGAAGATGGACAAAGCAATGGAGCCTGATGGAATTTACCACAGAATTCTAAAAGAATTAAGGGGAGAACTAGTGAAACCACTGACTACCCTTTTTAACAAATCATGGGAGGATGGTGTGGTACCTGAGGACTGGAGGAAGGTGGATGTGATCCCCCTTCACAAAAGTGGGACCAGGACAGAGGCAGAAAACTATAGACCTGTCAGTTTGACCTCTGTGGTAGGGAAATGATGGAATCACTTCTGAAGGAAAGAACTGTTGAGTACCTAGAGGCCAGTGGGGCACAGGACCCAAAGCAGCATGGATTCAAAGCGGGAAGGTCATGTCAGACGAATCTAATTGATTTCTTTGACTGGGTGACTAAAGTAGTAGACCAGGGATGGGCTGTGGATATGGCCTACCTAGACTTTAGCAAGGCATTTGATACAGTTCCACACAAAAGATTAATAGTCAAATTAACCAGCCTGGGAGTGGGTCTCAGGGTGGTAGCCTGGGTAAACATTGGCTGGACAACAGCATACAGAAGGTAATTGTAAATGGAGTCCACTCTGAAGAAAGAGGGGTTACTAGTGGGGTACCGCAGGGTTCAGTACTAGGGTCCAGTTCTTTTTAATGTCTTTATAAGTGACACTGCAGAGGGACTGGAAGGAAAAGTATGCCTTTTTGCAGATGACACAAAGATCTGCAACTGGGTTGATACACAAGAAGGTGTGGAAAGGATGAGAAGGGACTTGGCAAGGTTGGAGAAATGGTCAGAAGTAACAAAAACCCAGGGAAAGATTACACAATGGGGGGGAGGTAGTAACAACAACAAAAAGGGAAAGGGACCTGGGGGTAATCATATCGGATGACCTTAAGGTTAGCAAACAATGTGAGAAGGCAGTAGGGAGGGCTGGGGGGATACTGGGATGTATAGGGAGAGGCATCACCAGCAGAAAACAGGAAGTTGTTATCCCTCTGTACAGACAGTTGGTGAGACCCCATCTGGAGTACTGCATCCAGTTCTGGAGACCCTATCTCTGCAAGGGCACAGACAGGATAGAGGCAGTCCAGAGGAGGGCAACTAAAATGGTGCAGGGTCTGCAAAAGAAACCATATGAGGAGAGACTAAAGGAGCTTAATATGTATACCCTTGAGGAAAGGAGGGAGGGAGGGGACATGATAGAAACTTTTAAGTACCTCAGTGAAATCAACAAAGTCCAAGAGGGTAGCATCTTTCAGAAAAAGAGATGTGCAAGAACAAGGGGACACAATTAGAAGATAGAGGTGGGGGTGGTGCAGGGGCAATGTGAGGAAGTATTTTTTTACAGAGAGGGTGGTGGATGCATGGAATGGCCTTCCTGAGGAGGCTGTGGGGTCTAAAACTGTGGGAGAATTCAAGAATGCATGAGACAGACATAAGGCAATTTTTGTGGGGGGTAGGAAGAAATAGGCTGTTGGTTAACTAGGATCTGCAGCTTATCCTGTAAGTAGGGAAATGGGCAGACTAGATGGGCCAAGCAGTCCTTATCTGCTGTCAAAGTCTATGTTTCTATGTTTCTGCACCAGCTGCAGTTGGCGGAGATTGCCTCCAGATAACCCTAGGTATAGGGTATTGCAGTAATCCAGTCTGGATGTGACAAAGGCTTGTACAAGGGTGGTCAGGTCCTCAACTGGAACAAGGGCCCGGATCCATGCAATGTTCTTCAAATAGTAAAACACTGTTTTGATGACAGCTGACACCTGAGCATCAAGTGTCAGACTGTCATCGAGGATCACACCCAGATCCTTAACCCACACAGAGGGGGGTCAAGGAAGCACCCCCACAAGATTAAAGCAGGGGGATCTCCAACTCCTCCCTCATTCCTTCGATGAGCTGGATCCACCACCAGTACCTCCATCTTGTCTGGGTCGAGTCACAACCAACTGTGAGTCATCCAATTCTGGATCGCCTCCAGGCAGGTGTTAAACACAGAAGCTACCATCTGGTTTCCAGGTGCACAGGACAGGTATAGATGAGTAGCATAGCAATGAAAACCCAGCCCATACCACCTGATAATTTCTCCCAATGGCAGCATGTACACCGTGAACAAGGGTGACAGGACTAATCCCTGCTGAACTCCACAGCACAGAGGCATTGGGTGAGATAAGGCTAACCCCATCGTTAGCCATTGCACCCATGAGGTAGGACCTAAACCAGTTGATGACATTACTGGTTAGTCAACACCAGTACTGCAGGTGGTCCAGCAGCACCTCGTGGTCCACAGTGTCAAATGCCACCAAGAGATCAAGGAGAACCAAGATGGTACATTTTCTCCTGTCTCTCACCATCAGGAGATCATTTAGCACCTTCACCAGGACGGTCCTGTGCTATGCCCGGCCCTGAATCCAGATTTGTAACACTCATAAGTGGTGGAGGAGGCAAGACACATCTTGAGCTAGATGGCCACCACTTTCTCTAAACCCTTCCCTAGAAATTGGAGGTTTGAGACTGGTCTGTAGTTGCTGAGACACTCCGGGTCCTTTGAGGGATTCTTCAACAGGGGTCTAACCAAGGCCTCCTTCAGTGTCATTGGAAAGACCCCACTCCTGAAGGAGCTCCAGACAATCTCAGACCCCACAGATCCTATCAGATCCACACATCCAACCAAAAGTTGGGTTGGACCTGGGTCGAGATCACAGTGTGTTGGCTGCAGCCTCAAGAGTATCTCAGCCACGTCCTCTACTCCAACTGGATTGAACTCATCCCATACAATAGGGGTGCACTGACACATCTCAGGCTGAACCCCACAAGTCCTTTGAATGACACTGGAAGAGATCTCCGCACTGATAGAGGACACTTTGTCTGCAAAGAACAGAACAAACACCTCGCACCTCGTGCTTCAACCTGCTCCCCCTGTTCAAAGACAGGCTCGATGTAATAGCCCGGCTACTGTATGGAACAGCTGAGCTGGTCAGTTCCTTGTTGCAGCAATCTCCCTTGACAAAAAATCTGCCTGCTTTCGGGTCATTTCCCTTGATAGTTGCCATAACGTGACTTCAGGGCCAATTTGTCCTCCATCAGTCCAGTTCTTCTCCAATGCCACTCCGACCTCTGACCCTTTACCTTTAACTCTCTGAGCTCCCCATCAAACCAAGGCGGGCCTCTGGTGAGTAGATAATGGTTGGATACCAATAGGTGTGATCGGGTCGAAGGTGCACCGCCAGCCCTATTAACGGCCGTCACTGCCTCCTCTGGCCCGATCGCACATGCGGCCCCAACACTTGATAGGTCCAGCACTGCTAGTAGTCCTTCTGGGGACAATCCCTGTAAAGGACAGTAAAAGACCATCTCCACAGAGGAAGGACCATCGGGGGGGGTCCCAAACATGAACCTCAGGGTGCTATGATCTGACCACATAACCGGACCAATTCTGAGGTCATTGACACCAAGACCCGGTGTGAAGACCAGGTTCAGTGTGTGGCTGTGCAAGTGGGTCGTTGAGGTAATGACCTGCAACAGGCCCAGATCTTCCATACTCTGCAAGAGGTCATGTCCAAACAATGAGAGTCCATCATTGACCAGGGTGTTGAAGTCCCATATAAATAACCATCTGGAGGACTCTAACACCAGGCCGGCGATGAAGTCTCCGACCTCCCGCAGGAAATCTCTCTCACCACCTAGAGGGTGTTAAAGAAGAAGAATCCTGCAGCCTGTGCCAGCCCCCCCTTCCCACAGGGCAACATCCTCAAAGGACCTGGTAGGACCCACTGGTATCACAGTGAGGCCCAGGCAGGCTTTAAAACAAATGGCCACTCCCCTGCCTCTGCAGTCCTTCCTCGGGGTATGTATCATGGAGTACCTGGCTGGCACAGCTGCCTCAAGAATGGGGACAGCGTTCTTGTCCAGTCAGATCTCCATGATGCAAGTCAGGTCTACTGAGGACACCAAGTCTGCTATTACAGCAGTCTTGTTCCTTATTGACCTGGCATTGCATGACACAGCCCGAGTAGGATGAGATGAGACTGCTGGATCAGCCACCTGTTCATTTCCTGTAGTGGAGCCCTTGGGTATGGGGATCACACAGAGTGGACCCCTATCCAAGTCCCATTTCTTCCTAGGGTGCCTCCCTGTCCCCACCACCCAAATCCATGACTTCCCAACAGCCACTCTAGCAGCCCGCCAATGTGCTCCCCCCTCCCTGCTCATGATCCCCAGCACCCTGCATCTTCTATAGTTTTCTGCAGGGAGCGAGGGAAACTCAAAGGCATGAAGGTCAGAGAGGTAGGCCGCCGAGTAGCTGCAACTTCCAGGCTTACATCCCAGGCACATCTTGACTATGTTAAACTCACTATTCTATATCACCTTATTTCAAACCCCCAAAAAACAATTTTAAATAAAAAGCGTAACAAATTACCATACACAACCTCACACATTCACCCAACCAGTCACACTAATAACAATCTCCCAAACCTCAACCCTCCCAATTTAAAACAGGCAGTCCTTAAATATATGTACTGTAGGCAGTCCTTAAGTAAAGTTCTTAAATAGGCAGTGCTAAAGTCCTAATAATTGTTGTGTTCTTTACTAGGGTGCAATGGGACTCACTTCCCACAGCACAATAAATTCAAATGAGCTCCAGGGGGTCTTACTTCTCAACTGCCAAAAATGATCACAAACAGTTTGTCCTTTAATGCTTTGGCTCTCTCATTGCTATTCAGTAAATAAAACAGTGTATGTTATAGCCCTATGACTGTCCTTGTGTCAAGGGCTTTTTACCAAAAATATATTGTAGCTTTGGTGGAATACTATTGTGTGTACTCGCAATTACCCGGTTTCCAAGTCAGTTCTCAAACTTTTAGATGTATCCTCCTGGGGTGGGATATTCAAAAGGGTTGCACCATGCGCAATAGGGTTGCGCCTGCGCAAGTCCGAAATTGCGCCATTCTGCGATGTTCAGCAGGAGGCAGTTCGCCCCAAGGCAAGCTGAGCAACAGGCGCAATGCAAATGAATGCATGCTGAACTGGGCGGGAGGAACCATGCATAAACTGCACAGCCCGATATTCAGCAGGCTGTGCAGAGTTGTCTGAGTACAACCCCAATAAGCCTGCACAACTTGAGCCAAAAAAAAAGGAGTAAGTCGAGGCCACCCACAGGTGAGCTGCCGCATTGCAGAGGCGCAACACAGCAGCTGCCACCTGTGGCTGGCCCTCAACCTACTCCTGTCCCCCTGCAGCCCGATCGCAAGGCAAAAGTGTAAAAAAACCCCCACCCCCGACTGGCCCGATCGTGGGCAAAAGCTTAAATAAGCCCACCACCACCAGCCCGATCGCGGGCAGCAAAGTGTCCCCAGAACATATCCCTGGTGGTCCAGTGGACCGCTAAACCTGATCGCGGGCTGCAAAGTTTAAACCCCACCCCAAAAAACATATCCCTGATGGTCAGTGGACCTCTAAGCCTGATTGCGGGCTGCAAAGTTTAAACCCCACCCCAAAAACATATCCCTGGTGGTCCAGTGGACTGCTAAGCCCGATCGCGGGCTGCATAATGTGCGACACCCCAAGATCATATCCCTGGTGATCTAGTGTCCTCCACCCACCCACCCACGAAGCCCCACCACGCTCTCCCCGGCGGCAGGCGGCATCCACCCGCCTGCTGCCCGCCCCCACCAACTGACTGCCCGGTAGGGATCTGCGCCCTTTGGTGCAGAGCAAGCCAATGGGCGTGCAGCCATCTGATAAAGGCAGTCCATTCACAATCTGGACTGCCTTATCGGTGCTGGGCTGCGCCCGGTGGCTCTTGCTCTGCAGCTAAAAGCGTGCCCTGAACCGGTAGTCAGTGGCGAGCGGCGAACAGCTGGCGGGTGCTGCCCCGCCCGCAGCCGAAGGCGGGTGGTGGCTTCATGAAGGTGAGTGAGGGTGGCTGCAATCACCGAGAGATGGCTCGGGCTGTCAACCCGCGATAAGCCGCCACTGGACCACCGGGATATGTTCTGGGGGACGCTGCCAGCGATCAGGCTGGTGGGGGGTTTATTTAAGCTTTGGCCCGCGATTGGGCCAGTCGGGGAGGGGGATTTATGCTTTTGCCCATGATCGGGCCAGTCAGGGGTGGGGGATTTTTATACTTTTGCCCACGTTATAGGGCTGCAGGGGTATCGGGCCTCGACGGCGCTGCTGCCTGGCAGGGCGCCAGGCGCAAGTCCTCGGGATAGACGACTCTGCATGCTAATGGCATGCAAATGGGATAAATAGATGCAAATGGCCCCCGTGCCTTGGTATGAATTATGGCCCCATTTGCATGTCACCTTTTGAATATCGGAATTTGCACATGGCGCAATGGTACTTGCGCCACCACAACTGAATGCTCCTCTGACCACTGCAGTAGGCGCAGTTCCACTGCACCATGCACAGTGGCTGTGGCGGGGGGTGATATTCCAAGGGTTGCTCAATAGCTCCTTCTCTGAATGCTCTCGCAAACCACACCCTGTGCAACTATTTTGTGTCAGCGCAAGGGCTTGCCACAAAATAGCGCAGTTTGAATATCCAGCCCCCGGTGTTGAATTTTGCGCCGCAGGTCCAGTCCTGATACCCTCTAATTCCTGGAATGATCTAAAGCCAATGGGAATGACTGGTCTTAAAAATGGCCTGTTGCAAGCAAAAACAAATTGTGGCGTCCATCTACTATTCCCAAGTCCAGTCAGCTTCTTCCTCCAGCTGTGGCAATAATTGCACAGCCGTCTAACAGAAATCTGCCGACGCCAAAACAGCTGACTCGGAACAGGAGGAGCATCCAACTGACCCTCCACGGAACACAAGAGACCTCTGTTCAAATTCCAGTCACAAGTTCTGTCTCTCAATATCGTCGCCCAGGAGAGCAGAAACAGGGTCGCACAGCAGCACCAAACACAACAGAATTGGTCGCAAACTCAGCCACACTCTGTCCCTGCCTGGCATTAGCTTTAGCATTGCCACAATCACCCTATGAGGTGAAAACTCCCCTGTCAGCAGCAGCTGCTCTAAAACTGAGCAACAGTTCATCTGCTTCACCTCTGTGGTCCACTGTTTCCTTTCACTCTCCACTCCAAATCTTCAGTCAACACCAGTGCTAACACCAGGGTAAGTTCCTTCCACCACTGCTACAAACTACACATGAGTCAGTATATATGCACTGTGTTACTTCCCTTACTGAAAATAATAAATCTACCTCCTATTCTATGCTTATGTCCCACTAAACTATTCTATAATCCCTAAACCTGCACTCAACTAATTATCTGAGGACTGCCGACAACAATAATAAAAGTCTTGAAATTAAATAAAAATCTCTAGTTGTGTGCAGAGCTCACAGATATTGTGGTCTCTGCACTGGTGCAGTCCAGAGGCTTACTTTTTGTAGTGGGATGGCTGGATTAAATTCTGTGTTAAAAATTTTTTACAGCTCTGGATGCAGGCTTCCTTCTGTGTCATTGACACTCAAGACCAATTGCATACCTTAAGCACCCTTATTGTGGATGTCTGCCTTGTTGCAAATCACGCCAACAACATACATGTAAGCTGATATCTGGGGGAATAAAACACCCTGTTGGGGCTCTTAGCTCAGTAATGGAGGAGAATAAAAGCTATACATAATGTCCCCACTCCTTCCAGAAACAACACAAAACAAAAAAAAAACAGGCAGAAGTGTAAAGTCCGGGGGGAATTTTCCCTCTTGCTGTCCTAGTTTACATTAACCACCATGATCAGACTGTTCTCCCACAAATCTTTCCCAACCATGTAGAACATTCCTGTTATCATGAGATGGGATCCCACCAGGGTCACAAAGAAAGGGCCACTAATGTCCATTATATTTAGTCCCCAGTCATCCCTGAAATGATATTGCTGTAGCATGCCCAAACTATCATCATGTCCCATCAAAAAAATATAACACTCATGTTTTACAGTCATTAACCAGCTTAACATGTCAGACTAAAAATTACAGTATCTGTCTGAGCAGAATGCATTTCAAAATATGGACACCCAAACCAGTTCTTCATTAAAGGAAAACTACACCCAAAACTTTAAAAAATATATGCTGTGCAGAGTGTTTTAATTTGTATGTGAAGTTCTAGTGTTTCCTTCCCCTCTGACTGGTATTAGGAGTTTTTCTAAATTAGCCTGCTAGCTTTAGGGTAGTTTTATGACCTCTGGAGATCTCCATATCAAATAGCTTTATTGCATTTCTTTGTCCTACAATGCACCTTGTTTCATGTGATGGTGATGTAGCAGAGCCCATAAATCCAGCAGAAAGCATTGCATTACAATCAGTTCACAACAATAGAGATGGCTATATTTTAAAATCTGTAGAATTCAGCTTGGTGACCACCCTCATCCTAAAGGTTTTACTGTCCTGGAAAACTTTGCTGCTGGTAATTTTTGTGCAGCTTGTAAAGCTTCCAAGATATTTAGTTTGTTTGGCATGTGTGTGCTGAATGTTGGGGTCTCTCTTACATCACAGTCACGTGAGACAAGATGCAGTGTGGGAACAAGAAATACAATTACACTATCAGGTATGAAGATCCCCAGGGGTCGTAAAACTAGCATAAAGCTAGCAGGCTAATTTGGGAAAAACTCCTAATACCAGTCAGAGAGAAGGAAACACTAGAACTTCACATACAAATTAAAACACTCTGCACAGCATATATTTTTTTCAAGTTTTGGGTATAGTTTTCCTTTAATATCATACTGTTCTCCAATGCATGAAATCTAGCAATATAATATGCTTATTGTAGAAAAAGCATTTTGCCTTTGTGATCTGCTCCCACGGTCCCCCATGACATGCTTAAACCTTTTCTAACCCGAAAAATTTTAGCATTGGGATAGTATGGCTCGTTGCCTTTAAATGTTTTGCTACTGCTGAGGTTTTGTCACCCCTTATGATGGCAGTCTCTTTATAATTCGTATTCTCAGCTGCTTTGTAGTCTTTCCCACGTAAACTAGGTCACATGGGCACTTGATCAAATAGATAAAGTGATCACTCCTGAATGTGATATAATCTTTTCTTAGTGTTTCCTCATCCTTTTCTGGATTTCCTTTTAGCCTTTATTATCATCATTATAGTTAATGGGTTTAATTTTTTTTCCCTTAGGAAATCCATAGCATAATTTGCCGTAATGGAGGAGTGTTTTTTACGGCAAACACATGCCGGGTTTCCCTTCAGCTGCACATGCCCCAGCACCAGCCACCGCTCTTCCGAGTCACTGCAACAGACCTTAATGGCCACAGACTAGACCACCACTCTGACTCGGTGGTACATAAAACCTAAAAAAAAAAAAAAAAAAAAATGGCTGCACTAAACACTGCTTCATAACTGAAAAAGAAACAAAAAGAAAAAAGCCTTCCATCTAGCAGCCGCATCTGACCACTGACCATACTGAAACCTGTTGGACCGCGGCTGCAGGGAGGCATCTTCATTTTATTTTATATAACTGCTGTGGCGAAAAAATGAAACCCAGCAATTATATAAAATAAAATATGGGGTGATGTGTAAACTCAAATTTTACACACACCCTTGGTGTTGGATGCCAAGATCAACCCCTCGAGTTTCGCTCTTGGGGTTTACATGGCATCCAACATCTCGGGAGTGTGTAAAATTCTGGTTACACACATACCACCCCATACTTTTTTCTATTTGTTACCATTGCCATATGTACCTACTATGTTGCACTTATTTATTACATTTTCAGCACTTTGTTACAGCACATTTTTTTGTAGTAAAAAGTTATTTTATATAAAAAGAAGGATAACAATAAAATAGAATTGTGGTAGCCAGCATCATGGCCACATGGGCACTCCACCAGAAGCTTGGGCAGACGTCCCAGCAGTGACTTTGGTGCTGGCCACCAAGGTTTATTTTTTTAAGCAAATGTGTGTGTATTGGGGGAGTTTGGGGAGGCCAGGAAAGTCTACCCGTGACTTCCCTGACCCTTGATTAAAAGTGAAGGTGCTGGCTGTGGGAGACCTGATCTAGTGGCTCTCATGGCAGCACATCAGAGGTGCCTGATGCCAGAATAACTGCCGTTAGTGTGTTCATGCTGGGGAGAAGGCACGAGGGCTGAGTAGCAGCTCTCGATGCTGATTGGTTATGCGGTCAAATGCTTGATTTGCATAACCAATCAACGTCACCCTCTTCCCCATTAACCAATCAAGGTTGCCCCTTCCCTTCCCAATAAGGGAGCCCCCATAGGTGGCCACTTCCCCTGCAGCATAAAAGCAGGCTATCAGGATTGCTCAAGGTCAGTTTTTAGGAGGGTCAGAAGAACTCCAGAAGAGAAACATCTGGGACAGAAACCCCAGGGAGAACCTTTGAAGGACCTGCAGTAGCAGCGGGGAGACCACTGCTACTGGAGAGCCCTGTCTGCCTGCAGCCCTTTTAGTTGCTCAAGAGCTGTATAGGCAGGCAAGGCAGCTGACTCAGGCATCAAGCAGAGGAGGCTGGTGATGTCAGGCAGCCTTTTACAGAGCCTTACAGGTGTCCCTGGGAGTGACTAACAAGTCAGCTAGGAGCAGAAGGGGTACAGCCTGTCATAAGGGGCCCTGCAGTGAACTCAGCTAGCAGGTCAGCTAGCAGTGGAAGGGGCTGTGGCCTTCCACCTGGCACTCTCCTCAAATTAAGCCAAACAGACTTGGCTGATAGGTTGGTTAGCAGTGCAGGTACTAGAGTAGAAGATGTGGGCCCCGGACAGTATTGGCCGGTGGATGAACCCGCAGAGAAAGGGTGACCTGCTTTCAGCCACCCTTGGAGAAAGGAGACTCGACTAGCAGGCTGGCTAGTGGTGAAGAGTTAAGGAGACTCGACTAGCAGGTTAGCCAGCAATGTACCACATCTACAGATGCTTATATCCTTTTACAAAAGTAGCAGCAGTCCGTCCTTGGTGGGGGAGGTGTGGCACCTGGGGAGGGAGCCCTGGGGAGGTGGTGTGGTGTGGTGTAGTGGGTACTATTACTTAAAGTGCCCTTATTCTAGTGCTGTGGTGGGCTAGCAAAGGTACCCCATGCCTAGCCGGTTGGCTGTTGGGGCCAGAGTCCCACGGTAGGTCTGATTCCTCAAAAAATCCCTTTCCTGGGGCTGGTAATTGCCCATAGCCTCTAGAGGTAGCTTTCTGTTTACCAGGCTGGTAGAAGAAAGACCTAGCACATTTTCTGTTTTCCTGTGGGATTCAGTGTAGCCCTAAATGTTAAAGTGATAAGCCTTTATTGTAAATGTTAGACTGGTAGGCATTTACCGTTAATATGAGAGTGATAGACATTTATTGTTAATATTAGAGTGATAATCTTTATTTTAAGAATTTGCGTTGCCTACTTTTGATTGTCAAATGCACTGCAAGTTTTAACTGCCACTGTCACAGAATTTTTACTGTTTTATTGCATTGCTGTTTATAAGGTTAAGTAAAGTTTATTTATTCTATCTGTCGGTGGTTATTTTTAGTAGATCTTGGTGCCCTTTTTTAGTCTGTTCCTCTCAGTGGTGGCAGTAGTATAATTTGTGGAGAACAGTACCTCTCCTTATTAAGGCATTTTATCACTTCTGCCAGTGGCTGGCTCCATACCATGTCTGGGTTCCAGTTGTCAAGCAGAACAACCTAATATTGTAATCTCAGCCAGTTTATTTATTTATTTATTTTTGACTGGGAAGGAGGACTAGACAACTTTTTGCCTATTTTCAGCCTCGTCCTGGGGCGAGATGGACACAGATGGATGCCAACTGAAACTGAACCAGATTTCAAGCTGTTGGTGGTATTTTTAGTGAATAAGCCCACTACCTCTGACTGACAGTGGTACCACCAAAAATATCATCTTGGTGACACCACTGATGCACAGAGTTCTCACCACACTTATGACAGAAGTGGGATTTTCAAGCCCACATGAGGGATTTTCTGCCCAGAGGGTTTTTGCCTTTTGATGTTTTTTTCCAAGAGAACAGGCTAACCAAGACTATAAAAGTAACCTTCTTTCCAGTTGGTTGGTATGGATGACCCAGAACTGGGACCCCCCCCAGGGTTGAGTGGCTCCAGTGAGGTGCATTGTTTCCAACAAGATGGGGAGAGGATGCTCCAACCTATCTACATGCCTAAGGCATTCAGACGAGGAAGTGAACATGAATGGTTGGATTGGGCAGACCAGTTTGAGTTGGCAACTGAAGTGATCAGCTGGGGCAAAGATAACTGGATCTGTTTCTCGACAATGCAGTTCAAGGGACAGGCTTATGGGGTATACTGGGCCTTGCGCCCAAAGATCACACCACTTACCAAAGATTGAAGCAAGTGGTGAAGCAATATTTGCAACCACCCATGCTGGAAGACTGGTGTCAGGTCACATACTGGACTGTAAGAGACAGGAGAACGATACTCTCCATGAATTTGGAAATGTCATCCATTGACTAGTCGCTAAGATATATCCTACAGCAGTTCTGGCAACCCAGGACATGTTGGCATGAAATCACTTTGTAAGCAATGTGGGAAACTCAGAGAGCTGAGTTCAGCTCTGAAGTGCAAAGACAAGGACATTGGAGGAAGTGTTATACCTTGTGAGTGAGTTTGAGGCAATCCACGAACTCGAGAAGCCATGATGTGCAACGCCCTAGATCCGAGCACATGGTGTACCAGCCAAGAAAGCCAAACTGGTTGATGCTCTGCAGAAAATAGCAGGAGCTGTGGACTGCATGACAAAGGAGATGCAAACCCTGAAAACCAGGACTGACACCTCATCCTTCCAAAATTGCTAAGGGGCTCACCAAGCTTGAGGCTGAGAAGGAAGACATCCAGGCCATAAACAAGCAGGAGCTCAAGTGGAAGACAGAGCAGACAAGATGCCAAAGGAATGTTGGAGGTGCAGAAGTCCAGACCATATCCTTCAGGAAAATCCACAGTGCCTGTTAAACTGAAATTAGCAGGGGTAGATGGCCCAGCACCTTCTGGAAAGATGGAGGCACACACTAATCCATGACTGACATCCAGTGATGTTGGAAAAGGTGTATATCTTGCAGGAAGAATCAGGGGGATTTCTTGTGAAGTATTAGTCAACTCAGGAACACAGATCCCATTGGTCCATCGAGACATGCATGCTAGCGCTATCCACAGTCCTAACCCAGAGCTTCAGCCTTACTCTGACACCATGAGTGTAGCCAGCAGACAGGCTCTGAGGGCATCTGGGATGCTGTCTTTGAGACTGGAGAGTTCCAAGTACAATGGGAGGTACTCATCAGTGGAGAGGCTACTGCCTAGGCTCTGGTTACATAGAAACATAGACACTGTTGGCAGAAAAAGACCAGTGGTCCACCCAGTCTGCCTGTGGTTCCCTATCTGTCCTTGGGACCTAATTGTCATCCAGAGCACTAGACCTCGCCATCCTCACTCCATTCTGTTCACTGCTATTATTGTCATGAGTAGCCATGATAGCCTTCACTCCCTCCTAGCCATGCTTGAAACCATTACCACCTTGGCTGGCTGACTGTTCCAAGGTTTCACCGCCCTTTCAGTAAAGTAATACTTCCTCATATCCCTCTTAAACCTACCTCCTTTCAGTTTCCAGTCATAACTTCATGACCTCGAATTTGTGCTGATTCTAAATAACTAATTGCAATTCACCTTACTGATTCCTTTCAGGAATTTGAAGGTCTTTATCATGTCACCCCTCTCCAATCTGGTCTCAAGTGAGTACATGTTTAGTTCCTTAAGATGCTCCTTGTTAGATCTGATCTGCTGGCCATTTATCATTCTGGTCACTCTCTGTAGCACTTCCTGTAGCCTGTCCTTGGGTAGGGAAGGGGGTCTGCTAGACCACCAGGGAAGGATGTACATTTTATTATATGGGCAGGTTAGGGATGGGGAGGGGGTCCACTAGACCACCAGGGAGGTGTACATGTCGAACTATGGGAGGATTGGGGTTGGGGGGCACTGGACACCAGAAAATTGTATAAATCAAACAATGAGGGTATCGGGGATAGGGAAGGGGACCACTAGACACCTGGGAATGGTGCTGTCCCTTGGTGCATATGCAAACCCCCCCCTACAAATGGGGGTTCCCAAAAAGTCTTTATTGAGCTTGCCTACATGCTCACTGCCAGGCTGGTATCCTGTGTTTTAGCAGTTTAAAAGTATTGCCAGAGAGTGACTGTATAGCCTCTGTGTACTGTCTCTTTAAGAGCTGCCTGGATTGCAATCATAAGTAATCTGAGAGGGAACTCTGTTGAAAGATGTAACTATTTGCTGAAAATCATTTAGAATGATAATGATAACGTAGCTTGTCTAACCTGCCTTCTTTGCAGCAAGGACTGTTTTGTTTATCTCTACTATCTTGATCCTGGACTGCGAATTGGACCAATCAGTACTGGTGGGACCTAAAATGGAGCCAGACTACAGGAGCTGTCTCAAGTCAAAATCTGTAGGAACTGTAGTTTTGGTCTTTTTGCGCCTTTTTGCACCTGAAGGGGGAGCCTTTGTTGTGACTGACAGGAGGATCAGCCAACCAAACCTTTTGGATCTAGGGGAATTTCCCAGGCTGCTGCGGCTAGTTTCAGTTTTGAGCTGTGAAGTGAACAGGTAACAGCTCAAGTGATTTTGAGCAGCAGTTCTGTGTAGTTTTGCATGGGAGAACTGTGAAAGGGCTGAGTTTTTGGCCTACCTGTCTGCCTGCTGTCCCTGAGAGGGAAAATAGAGTTTATTCGGACTGAATCCGAGTTGTGAGGACTATTTAAGCCACTGGACTATGACCAGACTTTAACCTGAAGAAGACCGAAGATTTGCTGAATGCAATCAGCCTGTCAGGATTTCCAGCTGCTTTTGAATCCCCGGTTTGTGCAGAGACTTTGCGATCGTGACCAGAGAGCGGTTTGCCTGGTACAGTAGAATTTCCTTGCATATAAATGTGCTGTGTATTGAAAGTGGGTCGTGATTTGGTTCCCCACTGTGTGAACTGTGTTCTGCTTGCTGGAAGCTTTATCTAGCCTAATTGGACTGAATCCGCATTCATCTCCGTTCGGCCTGGGCCATGCCACGCTGGCCCTGCCAGACTACCCCACTGCACAGAGAAAGCCACTTACAAGAGACCTGCCTGAGGATCAGCCCCCTGCTACATGCTTGAACAGGAACGACGCCTCGGTGAATCGTGTGGGCCCTGCTTCTCCTGGCACTCCAGATTAACCACCTGCTGTCTCAATTTTCATCCAGCCTGTGTCCAGTCTTGGATATTGTGAGTAATCATCAGGGTAGCTCCCTGCAACAACAGCTACTACCCCTGCCCTTGGGATAGCGCTACCTAGGGGTTACACATATATATGGGGTGAATGGCACCCACCCCATCTGTGCACCATTAAGGGCTGGGTTTCAGAAACGTTGAACTGCATTGCACAAGCAGATGTTTAGCACCTCTGAAATTTGATCTGTGCCAGATATGCTTGAGGGATCCCTCATTTGCATGGGCACAGTGCACAGTTCTGTGCACCAGCACCGTCAGGGTTTTGCCATGCAAAGGTGCCCTTTGAATATCATAGCACTGTCTTGGCATTAGTCAAGGTATCTAATGATTGGCAACAAGAGCTGGAGCTCAAAAAGTTTGTCTGTGCTGTGTTTCTTGACCTAAGTAAAGCATTTGGCACAGCTGACCACAGTCTGCTCCTCGCCTCTCTGAAATCGATAGGGTTGGACTCTCCCTTCCTAAACTGGTTCCGGGACTACATGTCCGACAGATACCAGCAGATTAAGGCTGATGGTGAACTTTCTGCCCCCAAACTGCTACAAAGAGGTGTCCCCCAGGGATCTATTTTGGGACCTCTCCTCTTCGCCATATACATCAACAATATAGATGTGGGTATCAAGGAGGCAAGTATTCATCTGTTCGTGGATGATACAGTGTTTTACCTGAGTCACCCAACATCTGAAGCAGCATGCGCTGATCTACAAAAAGACTTTAACCTCCTGCAACTTCAACTAATCAACAAAAAATTGTTATTAAATGCTAAGAAAACAAAGACCTGTTATTCTCCCCGTTATCCATCTGGCCCACCCAACTACGATCGGCTCCCCCCCCCCCATCTCCACGATCCTGGGAGAGAACCTAGAGTATGTTACGAAATTCAAATACCTGGGGGTTTGGATAGATTACAAACTTTCCTTCGCTGACCACCTGGACGACCTGTTGAAAAAACTAAGGCAGAGACTTGGCCTTTTTTATAGGATAAGATGGCTCCTAACTGCAGACGTGAAGAAGCAGCTAATCCAATCTATGTTTCTGTCATTAATTGACTATGCAGACTTCATATATAGTAGCTGCGCTGCTTCATACCTGGGGAAACTGGATACGCTTCATCACTGACCTCCCCCTCTCTACCCATCATTGCTCACTATATGCCGCTATGGGCTGGACCTTTCTTCAATACAGGCGCAACATGAATGCGACACTCTGGACACTCAGAGCCATTAGTGGCAAACTCCCCCAATACATTGCTGAATGTCTGACCCCGATTGAGGCCAGAAGCTATGCTCTCAGAAGCTGCTCCCTGATCTCGCTGTACATACCCAGGGATCACAGACACGCTGGGAGATCCGTTATAGGCTTCTCACTCCCCTCACTCTGGAATAGACTCCAGAAATCCCTAAAGCTGAGGTCTCCAGTTGGTATTCGATTGTTCAAAACCCTTTATTGTAATGGCATAACGGAAACCTGCAACTGCTTTGCTCGATGCTAACTAGCTTTCTTCCCCCTACATCATAGCACTTTCACTATACATTTACTCTCTCTTGTGCATCTGCCCCAAGTTACTTGAATGTTCACCAATCCTCCTACAGTTCTCACCACCAGCCTGTGCTACCACCCCAACCGGTTGCCTACGGCACACAAGACCCTGCAGCTCGTAGCTTCACACCTGGTGCCGCAACGGCCATCAGCCAGCTGGCATTCTCTCCCCCCTGAAAGTTCTCTGCTTGCCTCCTCTTCCTTTCTATCCCAACCCTCAGTCTGTCACACTTAATTCACCTCGACTACCTGCCCTTCCGGTATTATACAGTACTTGTCTCTTTAATCCCATGTGTCTGCCACTATTCCTCAGCAAATACTCCCAAAATTGTACAGTTTCAGGCACAGATCCAGCACAAGCACTATACTTTTGTCTGTTTGCTGACTACTACCTGTATATACGTATTATTAATGTAGATGTTAGCGACTCTACTGCTCCATATCTTGTTCA
The DNA here is from genome assembly GCA_016271365.2 of Neoceratodus forsteri. NCBI lineage: Eukaryota > Metazoa > Chordata > Ceratodontiformes > Ceratodontidae > Neoceratodus > Neoceratodus forsteri. The sequence goes on from CM057459.1 coordinate 1,093,705,552, forward strand.
ACTGTATTATTGTTTGCACGCCGCAGGTCTACCTTGTAAATGAGCTTGCTCAATGGTGTCTGCCTGGATAAATAAAGATATTGATTGATTGATTGATTGATTGATTGAATATGTGCAATGCCCCAACAGCCAGCGCTATTCATGGTTCATGTGGCGTAAACCTGAAAATGTAGCCATTAGTCCCTTAGGGTAGCATTGTTTTAGAACCCAAGTTTTGTCCCAGTAAACTGATAATCCTGAAAGACTCCCAAATTTGCATTAACAGTTGCTTAAGGTGAGATAGAGAATCAAGGGGTCGACTTAGGGTAAGTAATAAATTGCCTGCAAAAGCGTCTTTTATTAAATACTCTCCAGAGGATCACTGGTGACCTATTAATGGCCCATAAAAGAGGTTCAGCTGATAATATGAAGAAGTATGGGGAGAGGGGACAATTGGGCCTAGTTCCCTGTTGTAAGTTAACAGGTGTAGAAATCATTCCATTATTATAATCTCTACAGTGGACTTTTTGTATAGAATTTCTATCCAATGGATGACTTATTTATCAAAGTCAAACTGTTCTAATGTTCAAAATAAGGATGAACACTCTAGGAAATCAAATGCTTTTAACATATCCAGGGAGATGGAGGCAGTCCGGAGGAGGGCAACTAAAATGGTGCAGGATCTTCACCAGAAGGCATATGAAGAGAGACCAAAGGAACTTAATACTGTATGCATACCCTCGAGTAAAGGAGGGAGAGGAGGGACATGATAGAAACTTTCAAGTACCTCAAGAGAATCAACAAAGTCCAAGTGGGTAGCATCTTTCAGAAAAAGAAATGTGCAAGAACAAGGGGGCACAATTTGAAGATACAGGGGGATGGCTCAGGGGCAACGTGAGGAAGTATTTTTTCATGAGAGGTTGGTGGATGCATGGAATGGCCTTCCAGAGGAAGTTGTGGGGTCAAAAACAGTGGAGGAATTCAAGAATGCTTGGGGCAGACATAAGGCAATTCTAGTGGGAGGTAGGAGGAAGTAGGCTGTTGGTTAACTAAGATCTGCAGCTTACACAGTAGGTAGGGAAATGAGCAGACTGGGTGGGCCAAGTGGTCCTTATCTGCCACCAAAGTCTATATTTCAGATGACAATGGCCATAATTTATTTTGATTTGTTGCCCAAATTGTGTTTACTATTCTTCCTATGCTATCTGCACCGGCTCTGCTTTTAACAAGTCATATTTGCTCTGGACCTATAACACTGGTAAAAACATCAGTATTCTTTTAGCCAAAATTTTTGTCAAGATTTTACAATCATTATTTAGCAAGGAGATGGGGCTGTAGTTAACTACAGCTAAGTGTGAGTGTGTGGGGGGGAGGTAGGAAAACAAGGGCAGACTTGATGGATTATAAGGTTCCCATCTACCGACAACTTCTATGTTTCTATTAACAGAATCAAGTGGATCTTTCCCTTTTTGTAACCAATGTGATGTAAGCTAAATACATAGTGGGTGACAATTGTGTAGAGCTGTTTGAGTCCAAAAGGGCCTTGTGCAAGTAAACAACTATTTTTGAACCAAGGTGCTTATTCAGTTTCCATGAGATACCATCCAGACCTGGGGTTTTACTGTTTGGTAGACATGCAATGGCTTCAGTCACTTTAGCTAAAGATATTGGTTCCTGAATTCTTGCTTTCTTCTGTTCTGATACCTGAGGAAGGACCACAGAGAATGGGATTTCAGTAGTTTGCTCATCTGTGATATTAGTTACATTTACTCAGATAAATAGTCTTAAAAAAAAATAACTGACATTTTATAATTATTAATTGCATTATTGGTTAATTGTACCACTTCTTTATAGTTTCTTACTCCAGAAATCAAATTCTTGTTTACTTTTTAGTCTGTATGCTGGCAATTTCCCCGCCATTCTCCCGATTTCCAGCAGGATTAGTGAGTCCTGAACAACACATATTCAGCCTTTGAAGAACATTGTTTATTGATTTCATATTCAAGTACTGTAATTTCATGTAATAGGATTTTTTTAAGCGGCTGGATTCATTTGTATTGCCCTTCCAGTGTTTCAGTTTATTCTCCATATCAACCAATGCTCTCTGGGATTGATTTTTCTTCTTTGATGAAAAACTATTGATCCTTCCCCTAAGATAAGCTTTAAATGCATCCCATAAGCAGAAGGGTGAGACTTCTCCCTTATCATTTAAAACAAAAAAGTCTGTCACCTCTTTTTGGATCCAGATCAAAAACTGTTTATTGTTTCATAAGGAAGTGTTGAATCTCCATCTAAAGGGTTTTGGATTATCAAGTTTCAGAGATAACTACATGCTAATTAAACTGTGGTCCGAGATAATGTTATCAGTCTCATCCCCCAACATATTAGACTGCAATTTTTATGATATTAGCAGATAATCAATCATGCTATATGATTGGTGCTGATTAAAAAGAAGGTGTAGTCACATCCTTGCAGGTGTGTCAACCTCCAGGAAACTGATAATCCGAAGTCTGCCATAAATCTGTCATATGTGATCAGGTCTTGAAAGCCATTATTAAGGACAGCATAATGGACTACTTGGTTGATGCCAAGTTTCTTGCCCCCATTCATCATGACATTATAATGGGCCTTGCTTGCCAAACCAACCTGATCACTGTTTGAGAGAGTGGCCAGGGAGGTGGATGGGGGCCAGTCCATAAACATAATCTAGCTGGATTTCAGCAATGTTTTCAACACTATGGTGCATGACAAGCATTTGAATAAAGTGCACCAGTGTAGTATGCATTATAAACAATGTAGATTGCAAACCTACTTGGGAGAAGGCAGCAGAGCGTCATGGTGGATGGGGACTCAAGGTTTTTAGCAGTGTCCTCAGGGACTAGTGATGGGGTGACAGCTGTTCAACATTATCATTGATGATGTTTAAGCTGGGGTCAAGTTTAAGTTTATTATGCTTCTGCACATATATAAAACAATTACAAAACATAATCATTACATATTAATTAAAAAATCTAGTAAATACAGATACTCATTATATAAATGGACATAATCGATTAACACCAACACAGGATGATATTAAGGGTGACTAGAGAGAAATATGTCTGGATACTAAATATCTAAGGACCGGACACCCCCTAGGGGTATATGGTGGCATCTCTCGTCCAGAGGATCCACAACCTTACACCATGAAACACCAGCACCTCTCTGCTTTACCAAGCCCACCATAGGTCATGGCAGAAGGGGACCAGGGCAACCAAAACACATATGCAGGGGTACCGCAAACATGACACCATACACAAAGATAACTGTCCACACTGGGGGCTGGGATCAAGCAGGATACATTTTTTATTGCTTCAGTGTTGGTGCACATCATATAAGGGCACTACCCTCACCAGTAGTCATAATCTTCACTTCATTTATTCAGACATGTGCAATACCATTGCTCACAGCTTCTGTATTCGCTGTAGTACACTGTACATTAGTGTCCTTCACTACCATGGACTTCACTGCTGCTTATCAGTACCCTGTCTCCCTTTTGGGGTCCCTGGAGCATAGGTGATCCCAAGACCATGTGCGCTATTACAGTCTCCAGTCAGGGATAGCACTACCCTGGGAACATCTGTGCTTATGCGTGGGTACTGTGCCAGCAACTAGCATCATGCAAACTAGTAAATCAGCATCATGATCTACTCGGTCTTAATTTGTAATAATTGACCTGGCCATGTGTGTGTCTCCTTCTGGCACCACACTATCTAATGTAATGTAAAATGTATTTATATAAGGCACCCTTCCTGAGCTCAGGGCACCCTTACAATAACTATCACAATAATTTAAAATCTGCAACCATTATAAAAACATACATAAACATATATCAAGTGATAACCCTAGTGGCCCAAACAGTGCAGGCTCACTATGCCTGACCTATCCCAGGTACAGGGGCGCCGACAGTGCAGGTGCTCAGGTGCTTGAGCACCCACAAAGTTAAAATGGGCACCCTCAATTTTCAGCCCACCTCTGGTCACCCCAACCAGCCCAGTCCAGAGCCACAATATCCACTCATTCATGATTATTTTTTCCATTGGGATGAGTGACAGTGCTGGCCAAACTCCAATCTCCTCCTCCTCCTCCTCCTCTGTTCCATTGTTGGCATTAGCACCGGCTCCGGTACCTCTGAATCCCACTCTTGACAGGCCCCCTATCTCATTGGCCATTATCATTTACCAAGTTCACATTTCCTGGAGGTTACTATTCTCATTTAAGTACATTTCCTGTTCTCCTACAGAGCATATTAATGAAAGTTTGCTTACATATTTGCTGTCTCCCTTGCATATCATGAATGGGAGTGGATCTGCAAGGATCCTGGAGACCTTTCAGAAAGGGTGGCCCGCCACTACTGCCTGGTGCCATTGAGGTCTTCTGCTGGTAATCTTTCCATTGGGCAGGACTTCTTACTAATTCCCCTTGTCAAGCTGATGGAGGTACCCTTCCACACTCTCAGATGTGCAGGGAGAGATAGGGTCCTCTTTTGGGCTCCTCTCAACTGCTGTTTTTCTTTGGATCTGGGGTCTTGGTGAATCTTGGAACCTCAGGGGATCTGAGCTCTCAGCCAGCTTTCCCCTCTCATAATGTAATGGGGGAGGGGCAGGGTCATGAATATTCATGTCCGAGTTTCACACTTCTAGCTGAGTCAGGAAACTCAGAGCTCAAACTCCAGACACCCTGGCTCCTGAGAACCACTAGAGAACATCTCTCTGGGTTAGGCTAACCCATCAAATGTTCTCTAGTAACCTGTCCATTAGTTTTCACAATCTGTGAGAGCAGTAAACCAAGCTTTCTTTGGGCATTCTCTGGGAGGAGATCCTAAGTACAAATTTGGAGGTCATTCAAAGGTGCCCTCTGCTGCATTTTCTGTGCACCAAGTAAGCTGCAGGTTCCGGGAAGTGAGGTTACAAGCTACTTCCTTGGCGGAGAAGTAAAGCCATTTTCTCCCTCTTTTGGAAAGGAGAAGCAAGGTTCCCTGAAAACTGTTGCAATTAACTGTGGTGCTCCTTGTTGAAGAGACTGGGATCCCTCCAACCTTGGTTAGCTGTTCAACAAAAAAGTCCAGAGGCTTGCCTCATGCATACTTCTGAGTTGAGGCTTCTTCACTCACTGCCCATCTGGTCTGATTATCCATACAAAATAACCACTCTGTATACAATCCATGTCTATGTAGAGGACTTTGAGCATCCAGATGCTTCTGCCTGTATTTCAGGTGGAAGCTTTAGAAATAGCAATGCGGTCTATTTGTTCTTTATTTTGCAGTTAGTATGCATGGTCCCCCTTCACAGTGGCAGCATGTGCGTGTGCTAAGCCTCAACAGTTTCCCAGAGCCATTTGGGCATGTATGGGCAGGAGTACCAATAGCGGGTTTCAACACATTTTTTAATTAGTCAGTCTCCCTAACTTATTTTTCTGATGTAAGGAATTGTTTGTTGCCATACTGGTCCTTGTACAAAACGATGAACAAAGTGGGTGATCTGATACATTTTATTGGCCCAACAAGAGCTCTGTGTAGTTCTATAAGCAACATATAACATTGCTGAAAATGATACAAAACTGCTCAGTTTACTATAATGTGCTGAGCTGTCTGGCTGTCTCTTCTGAATGACACCTTTCATCCTTTCATCGTCATTCAAATAAGGGACCCCTGAAAATATTGAAGGGAGGTGACAAGGGTGGCCCAACTCATCAAGTCTTCGCACTTGAAGCTGAGAACACTATGGGCATGTGTGCATTCATGTTCACAAAGTCTGCTTTAATTTGAGCAACACAGATTATGATGATTTTTTTTTGTTTTGTTTTTAAATCAAACTAAAAATGCAGGACAGAACTTTGTCCCTGTGGGACTGAGGTCATCAGAGGGTTAAAATGTGCGACTGTCCCTCCTAATGTGGGACTGTTGAGAGTAATGTTCTGAAATATATATATATATATTCAGAAAAGAGAGAGAGAACCCTGCAATGGTCAAACTATAATTTCACCTTTTAGAAGCCGACGCAGCTCAGTGTGCCTTTCCTGGTCAAAAATGACACAGGAACAATTAATAAATAAAGCAGTATTGGATAATGCTAATCCAATGGGATCATTAAACAAGCAGGTTACTTGTGTTTGGGAAATTTTTTGTATGGTACTGCTATCCATGAAGATGGAACTGGACCATGCGGTATGATCTTGCTCAGTTTGAAACTGTTGCATAGGCGATTGCCATCATTTGAATGTCGAAGGAGTTTGCGGTGTGCAAAGGAGGAGTTTCAGTTGCCACAGTAATGTGCTAATGCAGCTGCACAAAGCATGCCTGTAATTGTATCATTAAGCTAGTGGTAGTGACTTTTAAGTGGCACAGTGATAGCCTAGCCAGGGCTGTTGGATCTTGCTAGGTGCTGTTGTTGGTTGCCCCCACAAAGGAACCTAGCCTCTTGATATTTCTTTTTTTTTTTAACCTATTGTTTTTCCTCTTGAGTCTTCCTCTGCAGTGTTGGTCCAGACCCCACTGCAACTCACATCATATCATCTCAGCTCTGATCTGGTAAAGTACATCGTGGCTTATCCCACACCTCTACTGCCACCCTCACCCATAGCAGGGCCCTTATACAAGATACAGCATGAAGAGGAAATGAAAGTTGCCATATGTCCTGGGGCTTGGTGGTGGTGGTAGCAGGTGGGGGTGGTGTGGGGTGGGGGTAATAAGGATGGAGCCACTCCTTTTGAGATCTTAATAATGCTGGTCACTAAAATATTGATTTGGCTACCAGATTTTGAAAGCTGGTTGCCAAACCCACTACCAGCTCACAAATTATACGAACATATGAACATACAAATCTGCCAGCAGAAACAGACAACCCGATCTATCAGTGTCTGCCCAAGTGTTCAGCTAGCCCCCTAAATTGCAGTTGCCCCAACCCCCTCCCCATCTGTCATTCCCATGATGGCCTCAGCCCCCTCCACCCAGACCCTCCCTTGTTATCTGTCCCACGCCCTCTTAATACTTCCTGTCTTACATGCTACCACCCCCCTCTGGTAGAGCGTTTCATGTAGACACCACTTTCTCCATGAAGTACTGCTTCCTCATCACCCTCCTAAATCTTCCGCCCTCCAGTATTAGTCCATGTCCCCTTGTGTCCTACCTTCCTCCATTTAAACACCTCTTCAGTGCTAGCTTTGTTTATCCCCCTCAAATACTTGAACATTTCGATCACATCCCCATCCCTCCTCTCCTCCAGCATGTACATATCCAGCTCATTCAGCCTGTCCTCATAGGCCTTGCCCTCTATCCCCTGTAACATTTTTGTTGCCCTCCATTACACACCTTCCAGTAAATTAATATCCCTCTTCAGATACAGCCACCAGTACTGCACACAGTGCAGTCTAACCAAGGATCTGTAGAGGGGCAGGATCACCTCCATATGCCTGGATAAGAAACCCCTTGTGATACAGCCCAGCATCCTGTTCACCTTAGCTGCTACTTTCCTGCATTGGGAAGAGTTGTTCATGCTCCTGTTACCAACACCCCTCGCTCCTTCTCTTCCTCTGTGATCCCCAGCCTCACCCCTCCCAACCAATAGTCCCTCCTTGGGTTCTTTGCCCCAAAGTGCATAACCTTGCACTTTTTTGCATTGAACCCCAGCTGCCACTTCTCTGACCATACCTCCAGTTTGTTTAGGTCCTCTTGTAGTTGCCTCCATCCATCCTCTTCATTCACCACTGCCCCCATTTTGGTATCATCTGCGAACAGACTAACCCTGCTCCCAACTCCATGTGCAATATCTGAGATAAAGAGCCCAAATAGCACTGAGCTCAGCACTGAGCCCTGTGGCACACCACTCATCACTGATCTAAGTGTCGAGAGCTCTCCACCACTACCACTCGTTGCAGTCTCCCATGCAGCCAGTTCCTTACCCAGTTTGTCAGCTTCATCCCCCCCCCCACAGCATTCAGTTTCCCCCAGTCTCCCATGAGGCACTGAATCAAAGATCTTGCTGAAGTCCAAGTACAGGATATCTACAGCATGACCCATATCCAGCTGTCTTGTTACCCAGTCATAATATTCTATTAGATTGGTCTGACAAGACCTCCCTGAGATGAACCAATGCTGTTGCCCATCCTGAAGGTCATTACCCTTGAGGAACTATACCAGCCTCTCCTTCAGTATCATTTCTATAAGTTTACCCACTATGGAAGTGAGACTGATAGGTCGATAATTTCCTGGCTCATCCTAGAACCACTGTTGTGTATGGGCACAACATGGGGAACCCTTCAGTCCTGAGGCATCCATCCCGTGTCCAGGGAGGTGCTGAACAGGTCTGCCAGCGGCTTAGCCAACACCTGCTCCATCTCCCTCAGCACCCTGGGGTGGATGCCATGAGGACCTGATGCTTTGTCCACCCTTAATACCCTCATACCCTCTAGTACTCTACTCCCCTCGATCATTCCATCCATCATCTCCTCCCCTCCCACCTCCACCCTCCCAGTCCATGGTGGTACTGGACCATCCTTCTCCTTTGTGAAAAGTGACTGAAAATATTTATTTAGTACTTCTGCTTGTTCCTCTCCCTTTTCCACCCACTCCCCTCCCCACTTTATTGTCACTATATGGTCTCTGCACTTCCTCTTGTCCCTGACGTATCTTAAAAAGTCCTTCTCCCCTCCCTGTATGCCCTGCGCTAACCTTAGCTCCCTGGAGGCCTTGGCTACTCGTACTCACTTGGTCACCTCCTTGGACCAACTCACATAAGCCTCCCTGTCCTCTTCCTTCCTTGTTCTCCTGATCTTCTGATATGCAGCTCTCTTTGCCCTCATCCCCTTCAACACTTCCTTGTTTAGCCAGCATGGTTTCCTGGTTCTTCACTTCTTGCTATTAGTCCTGGTGCAAGTTTCTGTAGCCTCTATTAGCCCAGTTTTAATAATTTCCCACTTCTGCTGTGCATCCATCTCTGGCCTAATACCCTGAAGTCTCCCTTGCAGTATTTCTCTCATCCTCCCAAAGTCTACCCTCCTAAAATCCAATACCTTTGTTACTGTGCCTCCAGACTCCCTGCCCAACTTGGGAGTGAACCACACTGTTTTGTGATCACTACCAGCTAGTGGGACTTCCACCCTTATTTCCCTCACTGTCTCCCCTTTTGACAGCACCAAGTCCAGCGTCTCACCTAGCCATGTTGGCCCACTGACCAGCTGTGTCAGGAGACCATCCTAGATTGCATTCAGGAGCACCTGCTCCCTGGAACTAGAGGTGGCAGGGATGCTCCACTCTATCCCCAGCAGCTTGAAATCCCCCACAATCACCACACTCCCCTTTCTACACACCCTCCTTACTTGCTCCACTAACTCCCTGTCCAGTTCCACTGGATTTGTCCCACCATGTGAACAACTCCTGGCCCAGCAGCTGGGGCCACTGCAAGCACAGGATGATGTGCTGCCTTTCCCCACAGATGGAGGGACTGGATCATGCAGCATTTCCAGTACTCAACATGTATTCCCTGGAGGATAGAAGGGGGGGAGAGGATATGACTGAGACCTACAAATACTTAAAGGTCATGAACAGAGTTAATACTGAGGGTATGTTTAGATTAAAAGAGGGGAGGCACACCATGGGACACAGTCCGAAACTGGAGGGAGGAAGATTCAGGAGGGAAATAAGGAGGCATTATTTCATGGAAAGGGTGGTGGCAAGGTGGAATGCACTGCCAGAGGAGGTGGTATCAGTGAAATCGGTGGGCAGCTTTAAGAGGGGGTGGGACAGGGTCAAAGGGAAGGTCAGAACTGAGGGGAAGATGGGGATGGGTGATGGTGGAATTGGGCAATAAATTGGAAGGACAGGCAAGGGGTGGGTGGGCAGCTGCAATTTAATAGACTGAGCGCTGCACACTTGAGCAGACTCTATAGACCCTATTGCCTGTATCTGCTGGCATTTTCGACTGTTCGTATGAAAGCTTAAAATTCTGTAAATCTCTTTTTGGTTCAATAAAAGGTATCAAATCACCCACTTTGTCCATTTTTATTTTTCCAAGATGCTTTACATCTTTTCACGGGGGGTAGCCATGGTCCATATAACCATCTTTTCATGGCCTCACTGATTTCCTGCTGCCTGCTTGCTCTGGTTTCTGGCACCTGAGCCTCCATAGCTGGATGCTGCACTGCCCCTGGTGCAGTGGTATCTGATGAGGGAGAGGACCTGTAGACTTCCGTAGAAAACTCTTTTGGGGCTGGTTCTGTGGCCTCCTTGTCCAACCTCCTCCACCATCACATTCCTGGATTCTTGCTGTTCTCCAGCCACTGGAGTCACAGTTTGGCTACTGTCATTCTTCTTCATGGGGTCAGGTAGGGCTAACTGAGTGCTGGCCTCTGAGCAAGCAACAGAATCAGTGGTCATGTCAGGAATTAAAGTCATGTAATTGGCAAGGGTCTTCTGGCCCAGTGGCTGACCAAGCTACTCCAGTCCAGACTACCAGTCAGACTCACTTCCGATCATGGCTCATTCTCACTGGCAGGCATATCAACCCCACACTCATGCAGAGTTGCCAGGGAGGATGCATGAGACTACCCTCAGAATCTCATCAGCTGTCCAGGTGAATAGTGAAGCTTAACCCCCCTACATCCCAACAGTTATCTCCTGGGCTTGGGGTGTTCCAGCGAGATGGACAACTCTTCCGCAGTGCCAGCCTTTGGCAAAGACCTCCTCCACATGCTGCAGGTTGGTGGTGGTGACAGGGGCAGGCACAGCAGACTGTTGCTTCTCACCTTCTTCGATGGGTCATGACCCAGAGGATCATCAGTGGGAGTCTGAAACTGTTATTATTCTAGAACCCAGAATGGCATGGTCATAGCATGGCTCACACAGTTTTACAGTCAGGACATTGCCAGCATGATTAAAACAGCAGTCACAGTACCGGGTGGAGGTGTAGTAGGTAGCGACCCCACAAGGCTTGTGCTTGGGCATCCAAAAGCTTTTCTAAGACCTGGTTCTCACTTTTGAATCTTAGTGCTCACATTTTCTGATGTTGCAACCATTCTTCAAGTGTCAGACCAAGCCTGACTGCCTAATGTACTGGTGGTCCTCGCTCCCTGACATTCTTGATCTGACTTTCAGTTGCAAAGTTCAGAAGTATAGCAGTTTATATTATAACATACATAGAAACATATAATCTTTCATCAGATAAGGATTATATGGCCCACCTAGTCTGCCGATTTCCCTACTCACTGCTGCAGCCCCAGATCCTATTTGATCTGTGGCTCTCCTGCTCTGCACATCTCCAGGGTACCCTTATGTCTATCCCATGCACTCTTAAACCCCTGTATTATTTTCACACCCACCACTTCTGCTGGAAGGCTGTTCCACTGCTCCACCACCCTTTCAGTGAACAGTGCTTCCTAACATTACCCCTGAACCTTTCACCCTTCAGCCTCATATCATGCCCCCTTGTTCTTGTGCAGAGTTTTCTCTGAAATATGCTTTCCACCTGTACCCTGTTTATTCCCCTAAGGTACTTGAAAGTCTATATCATATCTCCCCTCTCCCTTCTTTCCTCCAGTGAATAGATATTAAGGTCCTTAAGTCTTTCCTTACAGGGCTTCTGGTGCAGTCCATGTACCATCTTCGTTGCCCTTCTTTGGACTGCCTCTATTTTGTCAACATCCTTCTGTAGATGTGGTTTCTAAGAACTGGACACAGTACTCCAGCTAAGGCCTCACCAGTGATCTGTACAGTGGCATCACCACCTCTTTCCTCCTGCTTGTTATGCCACCCCCTATGCACCCCAACATTCTGTTTGCTCTCCCCACTGCCATTTCACACTGTTTGGTCACCTTCAGGTCATCAGATATGATAACCCCCAGGTCTCTGTCTTGACTTGTGGTGACTAGAATTTCTTCACCCATCCTGTACTCCTCCCTTGGATTCCTGCGACCCAGGTGCATGATCTTGCACTTTTTAGCATTGAAACTCAACTGCCAGACTCCTGACCAGTCCTCTAACAGGCTTAGGTCCTTTCTCCTTTTTTCCACACCCTCTGGTATGTCCACTGTGTTGCAGATCTTAGTGTCATCTGCAAAGAGGCACGCCTTTCCTCCAGATGCCCTGTAATGTCGCTAATGAAGACATTGAATAGGACTGGCCCCAGCACTGACCCCTGTGGCACCCTGCTGGTCACCTCCCTCTCCTCAGATTTAATGCCATTTATCACCACCCTCTGATTCCTTTCCAGTAGCCAGTTCCAAACCCACTTTACCACCATAGGACCCACTCCCAGGCTCCCCAATTTATTTTGCAATCTCCTGTGCAGGACGGTGTCGAAGACCTTGCTGAAATCCAGGTAGGCTACATCCACTGCCCCTCCATGATCTACCACCCTGGTTACCCAGTCAAAGAAATCTATAAGATTCATCTGACAGGAGCTTCCCACTCAGAATCCATGCTGCCTTGATTCCTGTGCCCTGCTATCCTCCAGAAACGTCATAATCCTCTCCTTAAGTAAGGACTCCATTAGTTTCCCCACTTCTGAGGTTAGGCTTACAGGCCTATAATTGCCTGCCCCCTCTCTGCTTCCATTCTTGTGGAGAGGGATCACATCTGCCTTCCTCCAGTCCTCAGGTACCTCCTACCTCCCCCGTCTCTAGTGATGCACTGAAAAGGGCAGTCAGTGGTTCTGCCAGCACTTCCCTGAGTTCCTTTAGTACTCTGGGGTGGATCCCATCTGGCCTCACTGCCTTATTTACTTTTATTTTTCTGAGTTTTTCTAGAACATTTCCACCATGAATGGGCTAGTGTCCACCTCCCTTCCCTGTATACCTGCCTTACTGAGTCTCGGTCCCACACACACCCCCCCCCTTCCCTGGTGAATACTGAGCCAAAGTACTTGGTCAGTATCTTAACCTTTTCCAGGTCATTCTCCACCCTTTCTTCTCCTTCCTTCTTCAGCCTAATGGTCCAATTTCTGGTCTTTTTCCTCTCACTAATGTATTCAAAGAAGGTCTTGTCACCTTTCTTAATAGCCTGGACTATACCTTCCTCTGTCACACCCAATGATCGAAGCAGTTATTTGAAAATTTAACTTTTACATTCGAAGTCCTGAGACTCTGAGCTTGCTCCCTTTGTGACTATTACAGAGTATATTTCACAAATCCTCTGAGGGGGATTTGTTAGTGGAGTCCTTAAGCATGGTATGACTATGAGAGTTGGCAGAGCTCCATGGGCATGCCTCCCTTTTATGGGCAAGCAGGGTAGGGGGTGATCTGGGCAGCTGCTGACTCCTCGGGTTCAGATGCTGGTGTTGCAGTGGCAGCCGATGTTGATTCTTCGGGGTCCTTGGGGGTTAGACAAAAAGGTCAGAGATTGATCCATAGGTCCCCTACACTGGTGGTCTGTCTGGTCTCTGTGCTGGTTCCACGGGGGCCTTTACTTGCAGGTTCTGTCACTGCTTCTCAATTGTTATCTTCTCATGCTTTGATGTAAGACATCTCTCATTTGTATGACCAGGGAGCAGGCCTCTTTCAACCCTCTGCTCATTTGTATAGCTGGACAGACCTTCAGGACTCGAGCTCCAATCACTTGACACCATACAGATTCATTGCAGGAGTCAGTTGCTCCTTATCTAGATGACTCATGTGCAGTTTGATCAGCTATGAAATAAACTACAAGAGGTGTCACTTTTTTTTCTAAGTGTACAAAACTTTCGGGGCCCATAACGCAGTGGTTTGTGAACCGATCGCCACCAAATAAACTTTAATACATGCGTGAGGTCTTCAGGTGTCTAGTGCATGATACGCCAAGTATCTCTACCCCCCCCACCAAATCCTGGAGGATGAGCCAACAAGTGTGAGGACTGGGCACCCCCTGTGTCAAGGGGTATATGACAGTATCTCTCATCCAAAGGAACACCCGTCTTATGCCATGAAGCACCAATACCTTTCTCCTCTACCAAGCCATCATGGGTTGGGGCAGAAGGGGACCAAGGCAACCAGAACACATTTGCAGGGGTGCCGCAAATATGAGACCACACAAAGATAACGATCCATGTTTGGAGTTGGGATTAAGCAGCATACATTTTTATTGCTTCACTGTTGGTGCACAGCATATGAGGTCATTACCCTTACCAGTGATCATGATCTTCACTTCATTTATTCAGGCATGTGCAATACCATTACTTACAGCTTCTGTACTCACTGTACTATACTGTACATTACTGTCCTCTACCAGCACGGGCTCCACTGCTGCTTCTTTTATCAATACTCCATATCCCTTTTTGGGGTCCCATCAGCACTGGCACTCCCAAGAACGTGTGTGCCATGTCACTCTCCCAGGAAGGGGGAGCACTATCCTGGGGATATCTGTGTCTGAGTGTAGCTGCTTTGCCAACAATTGGCATCAAGCCAACTAGTACATCAGCTTTACGAGCTACTTCTATATATAATAGTTGGTCCTAGCTGTGTTGAGAATGCTGTGGAGGAGCTCCTCTGCATAAACGTTTAGGCTTGACTGTACTCTTTTGTTTGGTATGGCTCCTCGCTTATTGACTTTTAAATACTCTGTATTTTAAAAATTGTGGAAAACATATGAACTTGAGTTGTCTACTTTTGTTTATTTTAGGTATATCCTGTTCTGGGAATCAAACTGGAGAACAAGCTGGAGCTGGAGACCGGAGACTGAGTCGAGTTGGCAGGGGTCTGACCGGAAGAGTTATCAGCAGACAGAGGACAAGAGTACTCTATTAATGGAACAGATTTTAAAGCTGACATCTATCTGTTAACAGAAACTGATCAGATCTTCTGACAAAAAATATAAAAGTCAGACAAAGAGGCACTCCAAATGAACTGATTAAGCTGTCTAGTTTTTATGTGGAAATTAAACTTGACAGAAAGAACTCGGAATGTCAGTGAGTCCATATGACAGCATTAATTTCCATTTTCTTTCATCTGCTTTATACTTGTTCACTTTTTGTGTGTTTTACCTGCTTTTTATACTAAAACTTAACTTCATGACTATCAATACAAAGGGACAGCCTCAGGTGAGATTAGATTCAGTTACTTGTTAGTTGTTGCTACTGTTCTGCTTTTTTATTGTTATCTTAAGTTTTCCCTTTCCCATTGTTCATAAGTTTAAAAATTGTAATAAACATTTGAGATATTTGATAGGATATGATAATTTATTTTATTTTATTTTTGCACCAAATACTGATCACCTGATTAGTTACCACATGACAAAAAGCCTGCTCCTTGTAGTTTTAGTAATATGCTGACAGAGATAGGAGCATGAGCTGTAATGGCAGCAAGATCAGAACAATAACCAACAAAGACATTTTTGAAATCCATGCTAATTTAAACTGCAAAATGTTAAGCATTCATAGCGTACTGCTACAGAATACCAGGCGCTTCAATACCTCAGTGCATCATTCAGTGAGTAGCTCATTAACAGAGGGGCTAATGCAAATAAGATTAGACATATATCCATGGTCCAGTGGTGTGGATGGCTGAGACACTGCAAAGCATCTTACCTCCTGCCATGCCGGTGACCTGGGTTCGGGAATGGACTTGGGACATCAGGGGTTACCTGGCAGGGAGAGGATTGAGCATCCGAGGGACTGCTCTCCTCTCCCAGGGAGGAGAGGCTTGTAGTCCTGGCCTCAGCTGCCCTCAGGTGGAGTCCTGCATGTATAGCAGGTCAGGGAGGCAAAGTATGAGAGGGAACTGCAGGAAACGTATGATGGACATGCCTCTACGCACAAGTTCAACACTCCACAGGATGGGTGGGACAAGAAAAAAGCAGAATATGTATGTCAGAAGGCTTCATGAAGCCTATCTCAACCATCTCCATGCACGTGCCACAGTTTGGTGAGTGACCTGGTCCACCTCAGACTTGCTGTATGGGGGGGAAGGGGCAGCCATCCTTCCTTGGCCCTGCCACGAGAAGTGAACTTGTGGGGAGACTTCTGACCAGGTGCTTACTGGAAGAGATGGAGAGCCAGCCTGGGGATGTTGGGGATCGGGTTGATGCAGCCACCCCTCGGACATAGGAGGATAAAAACCTATATGGAAAAAAAAATAAAAGACTGAGACGTATTGCATTTTGCTTGGCTTTTTCCCACTGGATTTCTAATGCTACATAAACTTAAAGTGGATTATTGATAGTGGATTCGCTTACTTTTTATGTAACCAGAAAGCTGTTATAAACATCTGTTTTATCAAAAGAATATTCTAAATGTTGATGCTTGAGACACTTAAATTTGAATTCCCCCTGTGTGTTATTTTACTTGTGTTGCTTTAACATTGAGTAAGTGAACTGTCATTTCTTGTCCAGCATTTGGTAACCACATTTTCAGTTCACTGTCTCTGCATTTTATCCAAGGGCTACCAACAGTGTATCCAGTGTATCCTGCAGTCTACTTCCTCAGAGACTTTTATAGCACCAACCATACTTTTCTACACTTTTCAAAGCATTAACAAGACTCAATTAACCCATAAAGAGGCTGGATTACAATCATTTAGAACAGCCGTGATACCAAGAATTGAACCTATTGAAGCCGTTTCCACCTCCTGTTAATACTTCAACAGTTTCCAAATACAGTCCAAGAACTGCTTGGGTTCTCTTAGTTTTATTTACCCTGGTTTACAGCCACATCAAAATCACTGGACTTTTTATGCACAATTTTAAAGAAAAATAAAGACTCACTAGCACTAAACCGGTGGGAAAACATATTAATGAATTTAGTGAAAGCATTTTGACTTTCTTTTTTGCTCAAGTATATATTATATTACTTTATTATTTTTACTTATAATCTATTGCATCCATTATACTGCTTATTTACAATTACTGCTGCACTTCTAATCACTTTTTCAAAATGAATACCGAAACCAGGAATGCTAAAAAGCAAAAAGGGGAAGATGGCAAAATTTTGACCACTACGTATAACACAGGGGCCAATTGTTCCTCAGCTTTTAAAAACAAGCATTTGTCAGTGCCGAATGTTGCTTGCTTGTATGTGTTGTGTAGGTATCTGGAAGTCAGTGGAGTGCAAATATTGAAAATTTGCAAACTTACGAGCGTGCGTAGGAACCGCGCAACGCACGCTCCTGAAACAGTCATTTTTAGGAAGTTTGTGACCAAATTTTCAACATAGCCATTTTAAGACCTCTGCTCATGAACAGTGTCACTGTGATTTTCTTAATGTGTCCCATACATTGATTTCACACACCGACTGCGTCATTGTGCGCTAGATGGGCAGAAACACGTTGAGGGCGAGATGTGAAAAATGACAGCTGTACTGCTCATAAAGAGGTGTGGTAAAATGACAATGTTGAAAATCTGGAGTGAAAATATAGAAAATTCGCAAACTTACGAGAGCGTGTAGGAACTGCGCAACGCAGGCTTGTAAAACAGTCATTTTTTGGAATTTTTTTCACCAAATTTGCAACATAGCCATTTTAATACCTCTGCTCATGAACAGTGTCACTGTGATTTTCTTAATGTGTCCCATACAGTGATTCACACACCGACTGCGCCATTGTGCGCTACATGGGCGGAAACACGTTTTGGGCAAGATGTGAAAAATGACAGCTGTACTGCTCATAAGGAGGTGTGGTAAAATGACAATGTTGAAAATCTGGAGTGAAAATATTGAAAATTCTGCGAACTTACGAGCGTGCATAGGAATTGTGCAACGCACGCTCGAAAAACAGTTATTTTTAGGAATTTTTCCACCAAATTTTCAACATAGACTTTTTGAGAGCCCACATTATGAACACTGGCAGTGTTGTTTTGTTAATCCGCGCCAAAAGGTGATTTCGTGCAGTGATCATGAAATCACCTTCGGGCCTGATTAACCATGACAGTGAGAGCATTCATGAGAAGGGTCCCAAAACCCAAGCATTGAAAATTTGGTACAAAAATTCAAAAATGCCTGAGATATGCAGCAAAGTTTAAAAACCCTATTTATTACATTACACAGCTTACCAGCATTTCCTCAGTTCGCAGTCAGCTTTGAAGAGTGCAGGCGTGTTCCCGTCCACTGAAGATCGTGCACCGGAGTCGGAGGGTAGGGGGTGGGGTGTGTGGAGGCAGGGTGCACAGTGGGTGGGTGCGGGTGGGGGCAGAGACAGTGGGACCATTTTGTATTTCAGGTTTTTTTTTAAAAGGAGGGCCGCCTCGGGAAGCGTGGGGTGGGCTCCCAGTGTGGCTGGGCGGCTGTTTGGGGGGCCTGGAGCTGACGGGGATTGGGCACCCCATCGGTGATAGCATCTGTTGCCCACGCTGGGGTGGGCTCCCAGCGTGGCACCTGCTCTCTGGGGTGGGGAACAGTGGAGCCGATGGGATTGGGCACCCCGTCGTCTATGTGTGTACGCTGGGGTGAGCACCCAGCATGGCACAGTGTGTGCGTGGGGGGGGTGAGCATGCAGTATGGTGCATGTGTGTGTGTGTGTGTGTGTGTGTGTAGTGGGAGCGCGCATGAGCAGGCGATATCTTATCGCTGCTCACTGAAGCGTAGCTCCCCCTTTCAACTGTAAGCCACTGCATTTTTGGACTGCTGTCATAGACAGCTCCAGCAGGCACTGGAGAACTGCAGCCGCACCTGCAAACACACTGACTGAATTGGAAGAGGGCTGCCACACCTCCGAAAACTCAGATGATGGCACTATGTTTCTTGCACATGTGTGCAAGCAACATAATAAAGGGTTATCATTGCTGATGTTTTAAGAGAAAAACACCCTTGAAAACCTCAACTCCAGTTAGTAATAAGAAAGTTAGTAACACCATGAAATTTATTTATTTATTTATTGAATTGTTTCACCAGGAAAGATACACTGAGCAACTTAATGCTCGTCTCACAGTACGTCCTGGGTGAATGGGGAGAGAGATGAACAGAGAGTACTTAGATACATACATAAAAGACAAATTCAAAACAGGTTCATGGGAATTATGTACATAATAGGCTGATACAACAGTTACTGTACTGGCAGATTCATAGGAGCAGCACACCTAAAGAATCAGTACAGTGACAAAAGCATAGGACAATGCATACATTACAGGCAGTTCGCTAGTGATGTAGATGCAGTAAGGGTCAACACGTAGGATCCAGTCACCTTTTTAATAGCTAGTCTACAGGGGTAACATAAGTGCAGGAGGGGTAGGGGGGGATGAGTATGAGGAGAGCAAGAAGGAGAGAAAAAGTGAGAGGGAGACAGAGAGATAGGTATGTAAGGAGGGGGCAGGAGCAAGTGCAGGTAGGTGTAAGGTAATTGTGCAGAGCAGAGGTAAGGGAATATAGGGAGGAGGAGTGGCGGATTTGTGGAGGGGAGTGCATTCCACATTTTGGGCAAGTGGTAAGAGAAGGCTTTTTGGCCAGAGGAGGTAGATCGGCAGGGGACTGAGAGGGTACGAGTGTCAGCCTGGTATCTCAGGGAATAGAGGGAGTGAGTAGGGTGCCAATAGAGGAGGAGATATATGAGGGGAGAGATCCAAGCCAGAATTTAGAGATGAACTTGACATCATGAAGCACACGCCGGGAGTGTAGGGGAAGGAGGTTGAGAGAGCGGTAGAGGTCACAATGATGGGTGCGGGGAGTGGTATCAAAAGCAAAGTGACAGAAGGAATTGAAGAGAGAGTCCAGTCTGGATAGGTGGGACTGTGGGGCAGCATCGTAGGCTATGTCACAGTAGTCAAAAATGGGCATGATCATCTTCTGTACCAGCTCATGCCTGGTGGCGAGCAGGATGCAGCTGCAGTTTCTGTAAATGGCCCCAAGCTTAGGCCTTAGTTTTTTTCAGAATGGCATCAATGTGTACAGAGAAGTCAAGGTGTCTGTCCAGCCAGATGCCGAGATACCTGAAAGAGGAGGAGTCCTCAAGAGCAGTCCCATCAAGGGTGTGAAAGGTGGGGAGGTGGCTTAGCCTAGCGAGTCTCTGCCTTGTGCCAGAGTACATGGAGACTGTCTTCTTGGCATTTAGAAACAGTTGATGAGAACTAAACCAGAGTTGGACTTTAGTGAAGTTGGACTGCAACCTGGTAGTGACATCAGCGACAGTATTGCCAGAGGTAAACAATACCGTATCATCAGCATACATGTGGATGCTGGATGCAGTGCAAACCAGGGGGAGGTCATTCAAAAAGATGGACAACAGAATGGGGCCTAGCACTGAGCCTTGGGGGACTCCAGTGGCTATAGGCAGGAGGGTAGAGATAGCATCAGCTATTCTTACTGATTGTGACCTGCCGGACAGGTAGGCACTGAACCATCCTGCAGCAGAAGGGGATAGTCCAGCAGCTGAAAGGCTGTGAAGGAGGAGGGGGTGGAGACAGTGTCAAAAGCTTTGGCCAGGTCTACAAAGATAGCTGAGGTAATATGCCCTTTGTCAAAGCCTGAGAAGATGGTCTCAGTTAACCTTAGCAGAGAGGTAGTGGTAGAGTGGGATTTCCTAAAGCCAGATTGGAAGGGGGTGAAAAAAGCTGAGTTAGAGAGAAACAAGGAGAGTTGGTTGAGGGCCATGTGTTCTTGTAATTTAGCTAGGGTTGGCAGTAGAGAGATAGGACGATAGTTCCCAGGAGAGGAGGAGTCACCCCCCCACTTCGGGAGGGGGAGGACAACAGCATGTTTCTAGACAGAGGAAAACATAGAAACATAGACTTTGATGGCAGATAAGGACCACTTGGCCCACCTAGTCTACTCATTTTCCTACCTAGAGGATAAGCTGCAGATCCTATTTAACCAACAGCCTATTTCTTCCCACCTTCCACAAAAATTGCCTTATGTCTGTCCCATGCATTCTTGAATTCTCCCACAGTTTTAGATCCCACAACCTCCTCAGGAAGGCTGTTCCATGTGTCCACCACCCTCTCTGTGAAAAAATACTTCCTCACATTTCCCCTGAGCCATCCCCTCTCTATCTTCAAATGGTGTCCCTTTGTTCTTGCACATCGCTTTTTCTGAAAGATGCTACCCTCTTGGACTTTGTTGATTCCACTGAGGTACTTAAACGTTTCTATCATGTCCCCCCATCCCTCCTTTCCTCAAGGGTATACATATTGAGCTCCTTTAGTCTCTCCTCGTATGGCTTCTCTTGCAGACCCTGCACCATTTTAGTTGCCCTCCTCTGAACTGCCTCTATCCTGTCTATGTCCTTGCGGAGATGGGGTCTCCAGAACTGGACACAGTACTCCAGATGGGGTCTCACCAACTGTCTGTACAGGGGGATAACAACTTCCTGATTTCTGCTGGTGATGCCTCTCCCTATACATCCCAGTATCCCCCCAGCCCTCCCTACCTCCTTCTCACATTGCTTGCCAACCTTAAGGTCATCTAATATGAGTACCCGCATGTCCCTTTCCATTTATGTTGTTGTTACTACCTCCCACCCCATTGTGTAATCTTCCCCTGGGTTTTTGTTTCCCAGGTGCATTATTTTGTACTTCTTTGCATTAAATCCAAGCTGCCATACTTCCGACCATTCCTCCAACCTTGCCAAGTCCCTTCTCATCCTTTCCATGCCTCCTTGTGTATCAACCCTGTTGCAGATCTTTGTGTCATCTGCAAAGAGGCATACTTTTCCTTCCAGTCCCTCTGCAATGTCACTTACATAGACATTAAAAAGGACTGAACCCAGTACTGAACCCTGCGGTACCCCACTAGTAATCCCTCTTTCTTCAGAGTGGACTCCATTTACAAATACCTTCTGTGTCCTGTTGTCCTGCCAATGTTTTACACAGGCTACCACCCTGGGACCCACTCACAGGCTGGTTAATTTCACTATTAATCTTTTGTGTGGGACTGTGTCAAATGCCTTGCTAAAGTCTAGGTAGGCCATGTCCACAGCCCCTCCCTGGTCTACTACTTTGGTCACCCAGTCAAAGAAATCAATTAGATTCATCTGACATGACCTTCCTGCTGTGAACCCATGCTGCCTTGGGTCCTCTGCCCCACTGGCCTCTAGGCACTCAACAGTTCTTTCCTTCAGAAGTGATTCCATCACTTTCCCTACCACAGAGGTAAAACTGACAGGTCTGTAGTTTCCTGCCTCTGTCTTGGTCCCACTTTTGTGAAGGGGAATTGCAACAGCCTTCTTCCAGTCCTCAGGTACCACACCATCCTCCCATGATTTGTTAAAAAGGGTAGTCATAGGTTTCTCTAGTTCTCCCCTTAATTCTTTTAGAATTCTGGGGTGAATTCCATCTGGCCCCATTGCTTTGTCCACCTTCAGTTTTAGTAGTTCTTTCAGAACCCTTTCTTCTGTGAAAGGACTGGAATCAACCCCCCTCTCCAGAGTGCTTCTGTTAATTGGACTAGGCACCTCCCCCACTTCCTCTTTTGTGAATACTGAACAGAAGTATTCATTCAGTATCCCTGCTTTTTCACTGTCACTCTCTGCCCACCCACCATCCAGTCTATTCAGCCTCACTTTCCCTCCCTTTGTCTTTCTATGCTCCCTGATATACCTATAAAAGGTTTTATCTCCATTCTTAACTGAGTTGGCTATCTTTCCTCAGTTTGGGCCTTTGCTATTCTGACTACCCTCCCTGCTCCCTTCTGCCTTAACTGGTACAGTTCTCTGTCCTGCCCCTTCTGTGTTTCCTTATACTTCCTAAATGCTAACCTTTTCTCCCTAACCTTCACCTTCTTTTGAGAACCACAGTGGCTTTTTCTTTCATTTTGATTTGTTTATTTGCTTCACACAGGCTTGTTGCCTCTGTGATGGCAGTTTTGATACTTCCCCATTGTTGCTCCACCCCTCCTTCAAGCCTGCTTGCTAGTGTTTTTCTAAGGCACTCTCCCATCTTGCCAAAGTCAGACCTCCTGAAGTCCAGAACCTTCACTTTTGTATGGCTTGATTCTGTAGCTGAGTTTATCATAAACCACACTGTTTGGTGGTCACTTGTTCCCAAATGGCTACCCACTTCTAGATCTGAGATCCTCTCACTGTCTCCATTTGAGAGTATGAGGTATAAGATTGCTCCCTCATGAGTAGGTTCCAAAACTAGCTGTCTGAGGCATGCCACCTGAAGGGCATCAAGAATGGCCCTGCTTTTGGATATGGCTGCAGCAAAAGTGCTGCAGTTAACATCTGGCATATTAAGGTCCCCCTTCAACAGTATCTCCCCTTTCTCTGCCATCCTAAGTATGCCTTCTATCATATCCTAGTCCATTCCCTCCCCCTGACATGGGGGTCTGTATACAACCCCTGTGCAGATTGTGGTGCCATTAGCAGTCTCTAAGGTGACCCACAGTGCCACCTCTCCTCCCTGTTTACTCTTTTGTTCAGTTGCTTTTATCCCTTCCCTTCCCTTACATAGAGAGCTACTCCCCCCTCTTCTGCCCTCCCTGTCTCTCTTGTAGGTTGTGTACCCTGGTATGTTAACATCCTAGTCATGGTTCTCTGTGTACCATGTTTCTGTGACTGCTATGAAATCCAGGCATCCCTCTTCCATCAAGGCCACCAGTTCAGGGAGCTTGTTGCCCAGACTACGGGTACTGGTACTCATTACCCTCCATTTCTTGATGGCCTTACCCCTTTTTGCCCCATCCCTGTCCTTATTGCATTTGTCACTTTCTCCATTTACCCCTGTGCTTCTCCCTATCGACATCTCTATGTTGGTGTCTAACTCACTTAGTACCCTGATTTTTGGGGGTGCTAGGACTTCCCTCCTCCTTTCCAGTGCCTCCCCCCTTGGCTAGTTTAAATGCTTGCCAATGAAGTATTTAAACCTATCACCTAGGATCCTGGTACCCGTCCTGGACAGATGCAGAACATCACGCCAGTATAGGCCTGCATCCCTCCAGGTGGACCCTCAGTCCCCAATGAAGCCAAATCTCTGAGCTCTGCACCAGTTTTTCAACCACTGATTGAATCCCATGATGTGGAGCACCCTAGCCTCACCCATGCCTTAGACAGGCAGCACCTCTGAGAAGGTTACCGTGTGTGCTATTTGTCTAAGGCCCCTCCCCATCTCTACAAATGCTTCTTGCACTGCTCTGATCCCTTTCTTAGCCAGGTAATTTGTCCCTAGGTGGAAAATGACATCCAGTTCCCTCCCCTGTGCAGCTGCTCCTGTGATCCTCAGGATTCGCTCCCTGTCCCTCCAAGCCATGGTGCCAGGCAGGCACCTTATCTCCCTCTCCCCTTCCTCCCCCAGTTCTACCTTCCTAACAATGGAGTCCTCCACCAGGAGTTGTTTTCTTCCACTGTGGGGTCCCATGCCACCCTTCTGTGGGTCTCCTTTGTGGAGGTTCCAAGCATCCTCCTTGGTCTCCACTGTGGGTGCCTCCATAGAGGAACCACATTTTTCCAGAATGGCATAGAAATTGTGGAGAGGTACAACTGGAGGGATGTGCCTCTGTTCCACCACCCTCACCCTCCCTGAGCCCACTGTGGTCCAACCGCTCCTCTTTCTTGGCAACCTCTGAGGCAACGGCAGTGACCCTGGTGGTCCCTGGGTGGGGAGAGGAGGTCCCACAAATCCTGGCCAACTCAGCCTGGAGATGAGCAACCTCCTCCCTCAGCCCAGCCTCAAAGGAGAGGTTTAGTAACAGGGAGAGTGGAAAGGCTATGGCAAGAGCAGAGAGGTGGAGGAGCCTAGGATCAAGACCATCAGGTGAGGAGCCTTTAGTAGGGTTTAGTGACAGGACAGCTTGAAGGGTAGTGTCAGGAGAGACAGAAGAGAAGGAGAACAGGGAGGGGGGTGTGAGAGATTCAGAGGAGGGGGACGGGGTAGAGGGTGAGGGGACAGGATGTAGGGGTGACCTGGGGCAGTAGGAAGAGCAGTGGAGGGTGAGTCAGTGTGTGGGGCATATGTGGGGGCCATCAGGGCAGGGGGATGGACTTGGGAGGGTGCTTAGCAGAGAAGAGGCACAGGTGGTGAAATGGGAGTTGAAGCATTCGTCAATGGTGATAGGTTCAGAGAGTACAGAGTGACTGTGCCTAAGGATGGGTGGCAGAGGAGTAGAGGATGGTGAGAAGAGGGAGTGAACGACCTTCCAGAATTTAGAAGGGTTGTTTGCATTAGTTTAGAAATTTGACTTGAAATGCTCGGCTTTGGCAAGGAGGATTGCTTTGGTGCAGCCTTTCCGAAGTTCACGGTAATGTTGGTGATCACCAGGGCAGTTGGAGACTTTGGCTTTGCACCACGAAAGCTCATGAGCATGTTGGTAGACCAGGAGCTCAGAACTGACCCAGAGGAGGTGCCCGCCGCAGACCCTGGTTTTACGGGGTGGGGCTCAGGAGTTCCAAGCCTGCAGAAACTTAGAGGTGAAGTAGGCAAGGGTCTTGTCAGCTGATGCTGCTGTGATGAGGGGGTACCAGTCAGCTTGTGCAAGGTCATGGAGCAATGATTGCAGGTCAAGTGATGCGAAAGGTCTAGTGAATATAATTTTAGGTGGGAGCTTAGGGCTATGTATTTTCTGCACTACAAAGGTCATGTGGTGGTCACTGATAGAGTCTGGTAGTAGCCCTGAGGCCACTACTCTATGGGGATGGGAGGTGAGGACGAGGTCCAGCAGAGAGTGGTTTAGTGTTTTTAAGTTTAGATGAGTGAGCTCCAGAATCAGCTGATCGAGGTTTAAGGCTTTGAAAGTGGAGCAGATATTAGCTAGTGATGGGGCCATCCAGTTTAGATTTAGGTCACCCAGGATGAATAGTTCACCATCGCTGGCAAATGTGGAGAGCTTTGAGACCAAGTCAGTAATGTTGGAATGTGGCTGTCCCGGGTGACAGTAAACTCCAGTGATGAAGATGGGGACAGTGTGAAGATAGGAGATTTTTAAAAGGAGAGCCTCATGGGATGACTGAACAGAAGTTGTGAAGGAGGGAGTGATCTGGAGGATAGAGGAGGTATAGATAGCCACACCGCCACCACGCCCAGTCCTGTCCTGTCTAGATATTGTAAAGCCAGGGATAGTGATAGCATGGTTTGGAATGGTTTTGAACAGCCAAGTTTCAGTGTTCACAATGATGTCAGAGGCATAGGCATGTACCATGGGTTACAATATGGAGATTTTGGGAAAATGACTTCTTTTGTTTAGGTGGATGATTTTAAGACCATTTGGTAGTGAAAGTGGATCTGTGGCTGGGTGGGCACCGGCTGGTGGATGGGTAAGTACATGGCCAGGGTTTGGGTGGATATCACCAGATGCTAGAAGGAGCAGGAGAATAAGGAGCTGGGGTAGCTTGCATCCCTTGGGTGAGCGATAGAGTAATCATTTACTAGTTTTAGAGGGGAGAGACAGCCTGACAGGATACTATCTTAAGGAGGGTAATAAGCTGAGTGGGTGCCGAGGTGATTGTGGCATGGGGAGTGTAGGGCAGCGGGGGAGTAAAGTAGCAACTGGGTGGTGCATTGTTCCAGTGGGGTACACCGAGCTGTTAACCACGATCGGTGGTGCTAGCAGACTAGGTTGGTCTTCCAGCAGCTCGGTACGGATTGAAAAAAGTATGAACGGTATGAACCAAATTTTTGGAGTCAGCCAGGACTCCATAGTACAAGCAGTGAGGGTGAGAGAGAGCACTGGAGGGGGAAGTAAAGGGTTAGCGAGCTGCAGCTTTTGTAGTGAGAACCACAACTAGAAGCCTCTAGTGGTAGAGAAATATAAGGAGCCAATGGGGAATTGGGTAGACAGAAAAAAAGCCAAACAGGTGATCTGTGTTGATTATAAATATAAGTGTCACCATTGGTGGGTGAGTGGGGGAGGGTGGGGAGCCAGTGCGTAGCGCCGGCAGGGCAGAAATGCTGGTGCCGTACCTGGAAGGCTGAGGATCCGGGCAGGAGGACTCGGGTGGGGGCTTGAGGAGCGCCGTCAGTCCGGGGGCCGAGCGGGTCAGCTGTTGGAGCCTGTGGTCCCTACAAGGGGGGCGGCTCAGCTGGAGATAGAAGAGAGGGAGAGAGATTAAGTATGCTGACTGATGTAAAAGGTGCAGTCAGCTCAGCAGGGAGCCCAATTTACTCAAAAATGGAACCAGTAGTTTGAGTGCTAAAAAGTCTGGGCCTGAGTGCAGCAGCACCAAATTCACTGAGAGAACTGTAATCACAGCCCTTTTTTGAACACTTAACAATTTAAAACTCAAAACAAGCTGTAGCATGGTATACAAATCAGCAGAAAATAACATGAGTCTCTAAAAATGCCGGTTTTTGAAGGAGCAGAGTCAAGGAGAGCTTTGGACCAATCGGAGCGGGACCTGGAAAGGCGCTCACGTTCCAATTGGCTGGCGACGAGTGCTGTACCTGGAAGGCTGAGGATCCGGTAGGAGGACTCGGGTGGCGGCTTGAGGAGCGCCGTCAGTCCGGGGGCCGAGCGGGTCGGCTGTTGGAGCCTGCGGTCCCTACAAGGGGGGGGCCCAGCTGGAGAGAGAGAAGAGAGGGGGGAGATATTAAGTATACTGGCCCGATGCAAGAGGTGCAGTCAGCTCAGCAGAGAGCCCAATTTACTCAAAAATGGAATCAGTAGTTTGGGCGCTAAAAAGTCTGGGCCTGAGTGCAGCAGCACCAAATTCACTGACAGAACTGTAATCACAGCCCTTTTTTGAACACTTAACAATTTAAAACTCTAAACAAGCTGTAGCATGGTATACAAATCAGCAGAAAATAACATGAGTCTCAAAAAATGCTGCTTTTTGAAGAAGCAGAGTCAAGGAGAGCTTTGGACCAATCGGAGCTGCTAGGGAATCAAATACCTAATAGCGAAGGTAATAACTCTGCTAGAAACCATTAAGAATTTAGAGAAACCTAATAATGCAGGGAAATACAATGATACAGAGCTGAAGGACCTCGTAGAGGAACAAGCTGCTTATAGCGTATTTGTTTCGGAACATCCATCTAGAGCTGAAACAATCCATATTAAATTACCCAAAGAGAAAACAAGGGAAGAAAAAAAGTAAGCCAAGGCAAACCAATAAACTAGGTAGTAAGGAATGGGCAACAAAAAAAACGAAGTCCCGAATGTAATAAATTAAAGACATCAGAAGGCCAACAAGAAATTGTTAAATATTTAGGAAAAAAAGAGAAAAATGTAGACGTTGTATGTTCTCTGTTATTACAATTAAGCACCTATTTTTTTTTTTGTAACGTCTATGTTGGTCCAATAAAAGATAACAAATCATCTCTTTTTTTTCTGGATCTTTTGTCACAAGGACCAATATGGCAACATAACTAATTTTCTGTTATTACAGATTCGAAAGTGATCTCAGAACCTGCCATGAGAAAATGGACCCTCAGATTGATACCCCATCATGTGAGTGGAACAGCACAGGAGTGGAACAAGAGTAAGACTGGTGTCTTAAGCATTGGTAGGGAATGGGATCAGTGGAAGGAAGCCAGAAGGAAGGGACTCTACCGCTATGCTAAGTAAGCAATAATGCCCTACAGGTTGGGCGGTATTGCTCATACTGCCCACCCTGGAGGGCATTATTGCGCTTAGAAAATGGGCATCTGTGTCAAGTTTAATTAAAAAGTAAAATAACGGAGGAAAGTAGTTTAAAATTAATAGAAAAACTACAAGAAAAAGTGTTGTTGGTAAAGTAGTCCCTCTGATTAGTTATGCTGTTCATTCATGTGTTGCTCCCCCCTCCATGAGAGCCATTCTCTTGAAGTGACCCCCCCCCACCAGGAGTCATTGCAGAGGAACAGATGAACTCACTATGGCATCGTTTTTTGTTAATTTTTAATAGTTATGGAGAGAGCCATTCTCTTGCAGTGATCTCCCTGCATGCTGTGACTTTCAGGACTCAGTTATTTATGTTTTTTATTTTTGTTTTATGAGTTCCCGATCCTCGCTGCCTTCCATGAGGACCGGGAGTGTGACGAGGAGCGTCCGGTTTATCCAGTGAGAGCGAGTGAGCCTGCCTGCCGAACCACAGGAAATGAGCTACGTGTGACACTGGAGGAGTAGGGAACATCAGAAGCAAGGTGCAACTTGTCTTTATTTTTTGTAACATGTCAGGCTTGTCAGGAGGGAAAACTGGTTGCTGGAGATCGGGGCATGGTCTCTCTGGCAGATGGAGACGTGCTGACAGAGCGGGCGGCCAGAGAAGTGAGCAGGATTTGTTTTAATTTGTGACTGTGGCAAGCGTACGTCTAACAGTTGTTTTTGTTATGTTAACGGTCGCAAACGACATTGCAAAAATGGGGCTGTGGGGGTTAGTAGCCTTGTCTGTTGATCCGCTAACGTGGTTGTCTCGTGAGTCGGGTGGGGGAGACTGCTGCTCGGCTCTCTCGCTAAGCGAGGGAAGAAAATGGCTGCATTTTTAAATTTTTAATGAGGTGTTGTAGCCAATTAGGAAGCAGGGTGAGCACCAGGAGACATTGTGGGTGAAGGGGCATTGTAGACTGGTACTTTTTGTTTCCTGGGCATCTATTGAAAGTTAATGTACCCCTCTGGCAAGGGTACTAGCCAATCAGATGCCAGGAAATAAAAAGCCCATTTTCTAAGGTATGATACCCATTTGCTCCTGTTGTTGCATTCACTACCAGGATGGGTGAAAGGTAAAGGGAAGGCCAAAACCAGGAATAGGAGTAACACCCTATCTAGGGTAGGTGTACATGGGGCATAACAAGCAACAAAAGGGGAAAAACTAGAAACACCCTATCAGGGGTAAGGGTACATAAAGGTCTGGATGGGTGGAAGCAAAGCAAACAACAAAAAGGGAAAAACTAGAAACATGCTTTCAGGGGTAAGAGTAAATAAGTATTTCCAAGTAACACAGGGAACATAGGAATTGGGAATGCTGGGACTAGTGCAGTGGCTGTGGGTTGGCAGTTTTCAGAGAGACCTTCTGGAGACTGCAGTGCTGCCCCATCTGCATGCACCTCTCTGGGTTGAGGAAGGAGGTTACTAGACTCCAAGCAGAGTTGGCTAGGATTCAGGGGACATCCTTTACCACCAAAGTGCCACCAAGTCTGCCATCATTATCTTAGAGGATGCCAAGGTGGAGGAACAGCTAGACTGTAGTGAACTCTAGAAGGGTGGGGGTGGTGGGTCAGAGGCACATTTTTCAACCAGTACCGTACCACTACAAAATTCCTACACTGCTCTGGTAGGGTGGAACTGCTGGGAGGAGACACCCATGATAGTAGCCAGGGAGGATGTGGGGGTTCTCCATGGTGGAGACCCCAAGGAGGGTGGCAGAGGATCCCAGAGGTGAAGGAAGCAACTTTTGGTGGGGGACTTAATTGTGAGGGCAATAGGTCTGGGAATAAGAAAGGGAGGAGAAGTAGGTCAGGTGTCTATGCTGCGCCATGACCTGGAGGGATGGAAAGTGGATCCTGGAGACTGCTAGGGCAGCAGACAGAAGAGGGAGCTGGATGCCATTGTCAACAATGAGACCAATGACCTGGCTAGGGATGGGGTTTGTAGAGTGCAGGTGGAATTTAGGGAGCTGGGGAGAGGTTTCAGAGAAGTAGCACTCCCAGTGGCTTTTGCTGAGGTGCTGCCTGTCTACAATGGGGAGGGGGGGAAAAGAGGGATCTCCGCACCATTAGCTTCAACTCATGGCTGAAGGAATGGTGCAGAGAGGAGGAGTTTGGCTACAACGGGGACTGGAATCATCTAGAGGGATAAGGGCCTATATAGAGGTGATGGCCTGCATCCATCTGTGAGGGGAACTGCAGTGCTCAGTGGATGGATTAAATGTTACTTTGATGAACATTTAAACTAGCCGAAGAGGGTGGTGGAAAGAATCAGGAAGCAGAAACTGCACTCCCAGGTTGAAGAAGAGAGTAGGGAGAACCCAAGGGGAAAGGAACTTCCCTGGGTGCAAATGAATAAAGAAAACAGGGTGATAGAAATGAAGGGGGCTAGGAACAGGAGAATAAAAAAGGAAGGGGGGAGGAGGGAGGGCATACAGGAAAAAGTGGGGGTAACAAACAGAGCTAACAAAATCTGGAAGGTCACTGTATGTGAATGCTAGAAGTCCAGGAAATAAGATTCCAGACCTGGAGACCATCATGGCAGAGGCTGACCTGCACTTTGTGGCCATAACCACGTCATAGTGCACTGAAAACTGTAACCGGAACATGGGCGTGGCCATACCAGGCTGTACTCTGTTCAAGAAGGACAGGGTGGGAAGGAAAGGAGAGGGTGTGGTGCTTTATGTGAGGGAAAGCATAAAAGTGAAGGAGATACAGGGAATATGGGGGGGTGCAGAAGTACTATGGATCACCCTAGAGAGGGGGGGAACAGAGCTACTATTTACAGAGGCATGATCTACAGACTCCCTGCACAGAGGGAGGAGTTAGATTAGATACTGATGAAAGCTATTGTCAAAACAGCAGAAAAGGGAGAGGTGCTGCTGGTGTGGGACTTCACTTTAATCTGCTAGTTGTAGAGTGCAGCATCCCAGCTGCAACTTCAGCTAGAAGCAGGGACAGAGTAAAACCAAAAAGCAGCACCAGGAAATGCGTGCTCACAGTTAGACTGAAAGTTCTGTAGTAAAAAACAAACAAAAAATGTAGCACCCACCTCCTAAATTTAAGTCACAAGACACAGTATAGTAATGTAAAAACTGCATCTTTATTAAGTGCCAGACTGTGCAAACAAAAAAACTGTCAGACAGACAAAATGTAACCCTAAAAATATTTAATAGAACAATAAGTACACCTTAAAAACAGTATCAGTGTATAAAGAGGGAAATGGAGTGGGTTACTCCCCTCCCCCTTTTTCTCTCTTTATACGTTGATGCTGCTTTTAAGGTGTATTTATTGTTCTTGGAAGTATTTTAGGGTCACATTTTAGCAATTTGCATTTATATTTTCATTACTTTGCACAACGTATATGCACTTTAAAGATGTAGTTCGTGCATTTTGAAAATTAGCTACTGTCACTTTAAATGTATAGTATTAGAGAAGGGGCAATGATGATGTGTGACCTTGCCTTGAAAAAGTACTATTGGGTACAAAAACATTCGGCAGGTGAGGCGGTGGTGAGTGCTGCTCTTACGTTTCAATAAAATGTGTCTGTTAATTTTAACCTGCAACCAAGTCCTTATCTTTGAACAACAGTTCCAGTGGTTGTGAGCCAACGTCTAGCCATTTTCTGTACAGCAGTGAAACTTCAAAGGCACTCTTCTTATGTAATTTAGAAGAAATGTTATATGAAGTTTGGGCAAATCAAAACAAACCTAGGAAACTTGGACTTTGGACAGATATTCCAAGATCATTTGTTCATTTGCCCCGGCAAATTTGGGTTACATTACCAATACACTTCCCATATAATTAAGCAAGCAGGTATGACCAGGGGGTTATGCTAACATTGTAGTTATTCACCCCCTGGGGGTGTGATGTGGCATGAGGTGCCACAAGTGTGAGGGATGTTGTTGATTAACTAGAACAGTAGCACAAGTCCCTGGGGGTATCTTACTGCTATTATAAAAATGATGTTAAAAAGTGCATCTTTTTGGATTAACTAACATTGTGTAGAGATTTTAAATTAAGTAGTCCATCCACCATCTTTCCAGGACTTCTCTGAGTGCTGAGCTCAATGTTCCAGTTTCCATTCCGTGTCTGCCAGCTTGTTTAAGAGATTACAAACGGCACGTTCATGTCTGCATGGCAACTGGCCAAGAAAAACAGTCTGGGAGCCTCAACAAAGCCAGAGAGGAGCAGTACATTCTTATTCAAGATAACCAAAACCTTTTTCTGACTCATAAGCCTTAATGCTACTGATCCATGTGGAAGCCATACCCCCGATGTGAAAGAGGCCATCCCTGTCTCCTGCAATGCATCATGGTGCTTGCTTCTAGTGAAGTCATGAAGGCAGATGTTCTTTTTTTTCCATTATTCAGGAAGTGCTGCCAGTGCCTGTAACAAAATTGCCAGAGACAGAGAAAGAATGATAGAGGGGAAAGAGAAACACACATTTTAACAACTGCAGCACAGTTCAGCAGAAATGGGGTACTCATAAACAGTGCCCAAGAATGTGCTTTTGCTTTGCTAGTACCGTCGTCATAGCAATGGGTTCATAAGACAAACTGCAGTCAGCAACATTTATGGAATATGTGGTCAGTTTAATAAAACATATTAGGTGGTGCAATGTCATTCTGTCAATAACCAATTCACGTTTCAAGGTAAGCGGATTCAACAATGTCCCTCTGTGGCGCAAACACAGCTACCATCCCAAACTCCCTGGTGAGCACTACAACAGACTGAGCTGTTACAACACTAAGTTGGTTTGTGAATGGAAGGGAGAGCCTGAAGGGAGGGGGAAGGGTGTGCATTAAAAAGAGGATGTTTCTGTATAGTTAACATTTGTGACCTGCCATGTAAAGTCCATATGTGGGTTGATTTTACTAGTGATGGTTATGGTGGACCAAACTTCTAACCTGAGAATTGTAGCAAGCTAGGCACTTATTTTAAAAAGAAATCAGTACTCATGTGAGTTGGCTGTATTAGTGTACTGATTAAAGATTAGCATAGGGCTGCTGGAATGCCTAGGGCAATCAAAAAACTCAATTTCACATAGCCTTTTTTTACCCTTTTTATAATGTTGAAAAACATTTTCCTTAAATACTGTAACTCGGGATTGTGCCATCCCAAGTCTGTTTGGATTACATGAACAAGAGAATAAATCCAGGATAGCTCTATGGTAAAATCTTGTTACTCTGCCAGATGTACTAAAATTAAACTGCTCTGAATCAGACTTTTGTAATATCAGAAGAACCAAGGGTGGTTTGGATATGTCCAAGTAGGTTTAATTCTTTCAAACAAAGCACTAGCTAAGCACATCCTGACAAAGGTTAAACTTTTACACTCCATGGGGTTAAATTTTGTTAAACGTATAAAAGGGTGCCCAAAGATGTCAAAAGAAAAGAGAAGATGGTATTACGGTAGAAAGAAATTAAACTAATGGATCTGACCCCCGGATATCCCTGAGTAACAGATATGCTCCCTTGTAAAACATGGAGAGGGGACTGACTGACTCTGATAGATAGTAAGACAGCAACTATAGGGGAGAAGGGTGTAAAGCACTACAAATTACTGTAGAACTATAAAGTTTCGCTGAGAAAATAATTTCACTATATTCGCTGGACAGAGTTGTTTGGTGAAATTATTTTTACAGTGAAGTTTACTTGATGAAAGCCTCATAAGCAATGTTTCTGGCTCAACGTGGCATGCCTGAACCAGGCCTCCCTCCATTCTTGGTGGTATGAAGTAATGACGATTAACTGTGTATTCATATTTTAAAAAACAGCTAAGGCTTACTTAAACATTTGGTTGATGTTTGTTGATTCACAAGGAATGCCACATCTACGCCACCACGCCAACACCATGCCAGCCCCCATAACAAGATCTATGACTCCCTCAAACCTCCTCATACAGTTTGTTACAAAAGAATCTAAACTGTCCCTCCAATCCCTTTACTAAAATTTATCATTTACTGATCGCTCCTCCAATGAAGGGTACTGTGGGGGTTCTGACTAAACCAATTGACTTTATTCGTCAATAGGAACCACGTGATTGGTCAGTTTCACTTCCTGGATACTGGTGAAAAACTAAACGGTGTTTGAATGGGAAATATACTCCATCGGACTTCAGGCGGGTAAACAGTATAGTGGAACCTATTTTTTTGTCAGGAAGAGAAGCAACTGCTATCTCTTTGGTAGGAAGAAACTGAGGAATACAATTACAGTAACTACAGTGCAACAGCAATCGGGAGGAAAGGTAGCACCATGCGATATTTTATAGGCACGATCAGGAGACTGTCCTGCGAAGTGCAATATAAACTTTATGCGCTTATTTCTAGTTCTACAGTATATCCTGGAACATACCGTAGCAGGAATCTGTAATAAAATTATGAAAAGAGAATACGAGGAATTTCTGTAAAAAGTGGATATATTTTGTCTACAAGAGTTGGTTGTTAAAAGATAATGGTCCAGATTAACAAAACTTTGCCAGGGCACAAACCCAGTTTGCCCAGGGCAACTGGATTTTGCCTGGAGTTGGTATTCAGAAAGCCTAGTTTGCCTCTGCAAATCAGGTTTGCACCTGGACAAAGCAGTGAGGTGGACAGCAATGCAAATGAGGGGGAGGGGATCTGCATATCCCTACAATCCCATTCATTAAGGTTTCGCTCCATGCAAGGGCCTTTGCAAAGACACTTGCATAGAGCAAATTACCGCCAACAAACACCTAGCGGTAATCTGTGCAACCCTAGTGGTTGGTGGAGGTACTGTGGCCCCCCACCCCCTCCCCAGTCCCCGATTGCCCACCTGATATAGTAAAATACATTTCCATAGTACAGTGGTCCCTCTCCCCCGACTGCTTGCCCAATATGTGGAAATACTGTTTCCATAGTGTAGCGGTCCCTCCCCCCTCACCGGTGCCTGATCTCCCACCTGATATGTGTAATTTTCCGTAATGTAGTATCCCTCCCCGGTGCCCAATCTCCCACCCAATATGTTGAAAGAAATTTTCCGTAATGTAGTGTCCCTCCCAGGTCCCCGATCTCCCACCTGATATGTTGAAAGTAATTTTCTGTAATGTAGTGTCCCTCCCCAGTGCCCGATTTCCCACCTGATATGTTGAAAGTAATTTTCCGTAATGTAACGCCCCTCCCTGGTACCCAGTCTCCCACCTGGCAATGATAAATCCTTTTTCCATAGTGTGGTGGTCCCCTTCCCCATCACCGATCACCATCCCCAAATAGACAAAAACCCAGTCCCTAATAGTTTAGTGGTCCCATCAACCCCCCACCCTCTCAGGTAATCATCTACCACCTCGCTCCCCCCTCCCAGCATGACTGCTGGTCAGCGAGCAGCACATTCCTCCTGTCACCTACACAGCTGCCTGCCGACTGAGCTATGTATGAGCTGTGAATATTCTAACTGTGAATAGCAGGATTGCCCACCAGTGCAACCGCAAAGTGCAGCGCAAACCTTTGAGCAGCACTTTGTGTTTCTTAGTGATTCCTGGCCCATGACTTTAAGTTAGATGGATTTCAGTTACTGTATAACATGTACCAGTCATCAAAGAGAAAAAAGGAGACAGGCCCATGAGATGGTTGATGTTAGGAATTAGAATTCACCCTGTGTTCAGCACATTCAGAATAGTCTTACAGGGCATAGACACTTTTATAATTGCCTTAAAAATTAAGGAAGCAGATTATCTGTAGGCTAATATATTCAATTCATCTATTGACTCTAAAAATTATAACCCTGGGGCCCAATTCTCAAAACTTTACACAGGTGCAAACCCTGGTTTGTGTGAGCAAACTGTGTTTTGCATAGAGCTGCTATTCACAGAAGTCCAGTTTGCACACTCAAGATGGGGGGACCCGAATATTGGCACAGTCTGATACTCAGAGCATTTGCACCAGACAGGTGTGTTTTGGATGGTCCCCTTGTGAAGCACAAATACTGCTGACCGAGACCTTGCCTTAATCTGCACAACCCTAATGGTTGGCAGAGGTACTGCAACGGCACCCCCTGCCTGACCCTCAGCACAATAGTCCCTGGTGTCCAGTGGTCCCTCCCCCACCTGACGCCATGCCTGATGATCAGATAATGTTTTCTTGGTGTTCAGTGGTCCCTCCCGCCACCTGATCATATGCCCAATAGTATATTAATATTTCCCTGGTGTCCTGTGGTCCCTCTCCCCCCACACTATCCCATGCCCAATATTACATTAACATTTCCCTGCTGTCCAGTGGTCCCCCCCTACCCGATGCCAACCTGATGTACAAGAGATCTTTTCCCTGGTGTTCAGTGGTCCCTCCCCCC
Source organism: Neoceratodus forsteri (assembly GCA_016271365.2). NCBI lineage: Eukaryota > Metazoa > Chordata > Ceratodontiformes > Ceratodontidae > Neoceratodus > Neoceratodus forsteri. The sequence continues at coordinate 1,093,742,248 of CM057459.1, forward strand.
ACCTGATCATATGCCCAATACTATATTAACATTTCCCTGGTGTCCTGTGGTCCCTCTCCCCCCGCACTATCCCATGCCTGATATTACATTAACATTTCCCTGCTGTCCAGTGGTCCCCCCGAACCCGATGCCAACCTGATGTACAAGAGATCTTTTCCCTGGTGTATAGTGGTCCCTCCCCAGCTCCCATGCCCGAGTAAGACAATAAGATTCTCCCTGGAGTCCAAGGGTCCCCTCCATCTGACCCCCATCCCTGTAATGTTGCAAGCCCTTTCTGGGTTAACAATCTCCCCTCAGCAATCACCGTCCCACCACTGATGTGCGTATCACTCAGGCAAAGTATCACCCCCTCAAAAATACAGCCCCAGCCCCATTTCTGATTACTGATTCACCACCCCAATCCATCCCTTGTTTGGTGTCTAGTGGCCCACCTCCACCCCCAGCACCAACAGCCCCACCTATAGTCTCCCTCAGTCTCCCTTACCTGCCATTCGTTGCCTTGGAGAATCGACAGCGAGTGACATAGCCCTCTACACACCACCTTGGCCACCATCTGACTGAAGCTGGGAGCATTCTGCTTATTTATAGTTTATAGAGTAAGGTGCCCTATTAATAAGCAGTGCACTCCCAGTTTCTGTCAGATGGCAGGCAGCCAAGGTGGTGTGTGGAGGGCTGTGTCACTCGCTGTCCATTCACCACAGCACTGATAGGCATCTAAGGGAAACTGGGGGGCTGGGTTGTTGGGGCTGCTGGTGGGAAGGGGCCACTAGACACCAACGAGAGACAGCCTGAGGGGGCTGGGGATCAGTATTGGGAATGGGGCCAGGGCTGTGTTTTTGGGGGGTGATTCTTGCATCAGGTGATCCTGCATGTCAGTGGTGGGATGCGATTGCTGGGGGTGGGAGTTGTGTACCTGGGAAGTGCTTGCAACATTATGGGGATGTGGATCGGATGGGGGGTGGGACCACTGGACACCAGGGGGAAGATCTCTTGTACATTGGGTGGGCATCAGGTGGGGGACCACTGAACACCAGAAAACTGTTCATTTTATAGTGGGCATGGGAGCAGGTGGGGGGAGGGACCACTAGACACCAGGGAAAAGATTTCTTGTAAATCGGTGAGCATTGGGTAGGGGTGAACCACTGGACATCATGGAAAAGATCTCTTGTAAACTGGGTGGGTGTTGGGTGGGGGACCACTGGACACCAGGGAAACATTTACTTAGTAGCAGGCATGTGATCAGGTGGGGGGAGGGACCACTGGATACCAGGGACTGGGACTGCATATCAGGCGGGGTGTGGGGGGGCACTAAGCTCCATGCAGCCTATGCAAATGGGCCCATAATGGACATGCAAATGGTCACATAGCACCCTTCATGCCCAATGGGGTCATTTACATGGCTGCATTTGTGCATAGTAAACAGTGCAGCAGCACTATTCATTGCAGAGCTGCGCTCCTGGCTCCATGTTGGGGCAGTGTTAATGAGGTTAATGCTAGTGCTAATGGGGTTAGTGCTGACTCGATGCACAAGAAAGAGATGCACTCCAGTTGAATGAAACGGCAGAAATGAATTGCTGCATAATAAGTACATTTATTCAAATGAGAAATCAAATTGTTTGGGTCAACACTCCAAACCAGAAGAGGTACTGGTTTGAAGTGTTCACACGAACTTGTGTTTGATTTTTCATTTAAATAAATGTACTTATTTTGCAGCAATTTGTTTCTGCTGTTTAATTCAACTGAAGTGCATCTCTCTCTCTCTCTTGTACACGGACATTCGCTGGCTGGCCACCCGAGAATGCACCCCTCCTGGCTCTGGCAGAAGCACAAGTACTTGCTTGTTTTCCATAGTGCTGACTCAGCCTGGCCCTATGTTCAGTCAGATAGCACACGTGTGCTATCTGACTGAACATAGCAACCACAGACACCTGGGCAAGTGCAAAGTGCAGCACTAAATTTTACACTGTGCTTTGCATCTTTTTGAGATTTGGGACATTGATGTCTTTTCAAATTTGAAAGAAAAATGTCATCTTATAACAGAAGGTTCACCTGAAATGATACTGACTGGAAACATGAATGCCAGAACTGGTTATTGAATGGTTATGAAGAAGATATAGGCTCATTAAATGTTGACTACTTGAACGTAAGAAACTCACATGACAAAGTAGTCAGTCAGGCAGGGAACAATCTTGCTAGATTATGCACTGATCTAAATCTATGCATATTAAATGGCAGACTAGCAGTTGACTGAGGGAGTCTATACACATTTAGCAGGTGGTTATACCTCAACCATTGATTACGTGATTATCTCAATGTTAGATGTACATAAATACCTTAATTGCATATTTTACCTAGGTCTGAAAGTGATCATTTACTTGAATGTCAAAAGCAACAGTGGATATTATTAATCAAAGCAATTGTTGTAATAAAATCTCCTTTACCGCACTCCACGACCGCCGCCTGTCCCACTGCACCAAACTCACCGCCAAATACTGGTCCCTGTCCTTGCCAACCTACTGTATCTCTCAGATGTGTTGGTTATTCCTACCCCTCCTGTCCACCCCTTAGGAACTATGGCACAGGCACCTTGGTAGTCCCATGGGTGACCACCTCTAGCGGCCAAGCATCTTTCAGATACCAGATGCCCAAACTGTGGAACTCCCTCCCGTCTGACATCAGACATATACCCCAGAATAAGCACTTCATCTCTCTCGACAATTCCAATTTCACGTTATCTTGTGCCTGCAGGTAATATGCTGTCTATGTTTTGCAACAGACAATTCAGTTTTGGGCTTCCTGTCTCCTATGGGCACATTGCCTGCTGTTTTCAGTTTTATTCTGTATTATTTCTGTATCATTTGTATTATTTTTTCCTTGACTTACTTTTACCACTGCTCCTGTATTTGCTCAAAATTTGTGTAAAACTGCTCCGCTTATATGCTGTCTGTATACTAGCTTCCTGTTAAGTATGTACTTTAATACCCTTGTTTATTGCAAACTATTGGTTGTTCACTGTCTTATGTATGTACCGTTTCCCTCTGCTCCCTTCCCCAGGACTCACCTGGAATCGAGCACTATTGCTCAGTGTGCCTTCCTGGTAAAACTTTTAAATAAATAACACACAATTAATTGTGAAACAAATGCATGCCTTTGTGTTATAAAATGTTAAATCAAACACCTGTTCTGGATAGTTTGATGGTGAATGTAGCCAGGCAAAAAACTGTTAAACCATAAAATACTGTAGGTCTGTCAGAAAAACAAAACCTTTTTTAGAAACATCAAGGTACTGAATAAGGCACAGAGAGAGTTCAAAAATGTTCTGGTATACAAGAAAAGGTCCCACCAAAGCATTTTGTGTAACAAGATGTTGGAGGCTGTAAATAAAAAAATGGCAAAATGTTTTGGAAAATGGTAACTCATGGCACAGGCAATTGGCAAAATAGCACCAATGCTCATGTCCACCTGGAGGTTTAGGAAGCTTACTTTGAGTTCCTTTTTACGTTCGCTTGTGCGCATGCACAAGGAACGTTTTGGGAGAGTAGCACACTTTGGAGGTGTGCCTCTTTTCAATCCAGTGCTCTGTTGAGCAGGCGTGGCGGTCCTGCACCAATGGGTGCAGGAGCTCTGTGTGACAGCAGTGGTCTTCTGCTTCAAAGAAACCACCACTGCCATACTGAGCACCCGCATCATGCTGCCCCCGTCATCGCTCCCAGCGGCGTCCGCTGCCCCCAAAGCTTTGGTGCCACGCTGGGATTCCACCCAGAGTGGCAAGCGTTGTTTGCTGGCGGGGGTGCCCATCCCTGTAAAGCTCCACGGCCCCAAGCCATCCTGCTGCCACGCTGGGAGTCCACCCCAGCGGGCAAACTGTCACTTTGTTTGCCGACAAGTGCCCAATCCCGTTGGCTCCTCAGCCCCCAGCGTAGTTGCCGACAGGTTGCCCAATCCCTAGTCGGCTCCTTAACCCCAGCCATCTTCTGCCATGCTGGGAGCCCACCCCAGCATGGCAAATGTACCACGCCATCGCTTTTTTTAAAACCTGTAAAATAAAACGGTCCCACGCGCTGCCTCCCAGCCCCCACAACCCGCACTCACCCACTGCGCACCCAGCCTCCCCACACCCCCCTCACCCCATACTTACCTCCAGACTCTGGCACAATGATCTTCGGTGGACCGGGAACACGTCTGCACTCTTCAAAGGCGACCGCGAACTGAGGAAATGCCGGTAAGCTGTATAATGGGCTAGATAGGGGGGGTTTCAACTTTATTGCATATCTCAGGCATTTTTTGGAATTTTTGCACCAAATTTTCAACATGGGGTTTTTGGGACCCCTTCTCATGAATGATGTCACTGTCATGGCGTTATTCAGGCAAGGGCGATTTTGCAGTCACTGCACAGTCACTGCGCGAAATCACCCTTTGGGCCTGAATAGCACCATGACAGTGACATCATTCATGAGAAGGGGTCCCAAAAACCCCATGTTGAAAATTTGGTGCAAAAATTCCAAAAAATGACTGTTTTACGAGCGTGCTGTGTTGCGCAGTTCCTACGCACGCTTGTAGGTTTGCGAATTTTCAATATTTCTACTCCAGATTTTCAACATTGCCATTTTATCACACCTTCTTATGAGCTGTACAGCTGTCATTTTTCACATCCTGCCCAAAATGTGTTTCTGCCCATGTAGCGCACAATGGCACAGTCGGTGTGCGAACTCAATGTATGGGACACATTAAGAAAATCACAGTGACACTGATCATGAGCAGAGGTCTTAAAATGGCTATGTTGAAAATTTGGTGAAAAAATGACTGTTTTACGAGCGTGCATTGCGCAGTTCCTACGCACGCTCGTACGTTTGCGAATTTTCAATATTTTCACTCCAGATTTTCAACATTGCCATTTTACCACACCTCCTTATGAGCAGTGCAGCTGTCATTTTTCACATCTTGCCCAAAACGTGTTTCCGCCCATGTAGCGCACAATGGCGTAGTCGGTGTGCGAACTCAGTGCATGGGACACATTAAGAAAATCACAGTGTCACTGTTCATGAGCAGAGATCTTAAAATGGCTATGTTGAAAATTTGGTGAAAAATTCCTACAAATAACTGTTTTATGAGCGTGCATTGTGCAGTTCTCCATGCGCTCGTAAGTTTGCAAATTTCAATATTTTCACTCCAGATTTTCAACATTGCCATTTTACCACACCTCTTTATGAGCAGTAAAGCTGTCATTTTTCACATCCTGCCCAAAACGTGTTTCCGCCCATGTAGTGCACAATGGCGCAGTCGGCATGCGAAATCAATGTATGGGACACATTAAGAAAATCACAGTGACACTGATCATGAGCAGAGGTCTTAAAATGGCTGTGTTGAAAACTTGGTGAAAAAATTCCTAAAAATGACTGTTTTACGAGTGTGCATTGCGCAGTTCCTACGCACGTTCGTAAGTTTGCGAATTTTCAATATTTTCACTCCAGATTTTCAACATTGCAATTTTACCACACCTCCTCATGAGCAGTACAGCTGTCATTTTCACATCCTACCTAAAACGCGAGCTTCCACGTAATGAGACAATGGCGCAGTCACTGTGCGAACTCAATGTATGGGACACATTAAGAAAATCACAGTGACACTGTTCATGAGCAGAGGTCTTAAAATGGCTGTGTTGAAAATTTGGTGTCAAAATTCCTAGAAATGACTGTTTTACGAGTGTTCATTGCGCAGTTCCTATGCACGCTCGTAAGTCTGCGAATTTTCAATATTTTCACTCCACATTTTCAACATTGCCATTTTACCACACCTCCTTATGAGCACTGCAGCTATTTTTCACATCTTGCCCAAAACGTGTTTCCGCCCATGTAGCGCACAATGGCACAGTCGCTGTGTGAACTCAGTGTATGGGATACATTAAGAAAATCACAGTGTCACCGTTCATGAGCAGAGATCTTAAAATGGCTATGTTGAAAATTTGGTGAAAAAATTCCTAAAAATAACTGTTTTACGAGCGTGTGTTGTGCAGTTCCTACGCACGCTCTTAAGTTTGCGAATTTTCAATATTTTCACTCCAGATTTTCAACATTGCCATTTTACCACACCTCCTTATGAGCAGTACAGCTGTCATTTTTCACATCCTGCCCAAAACGTGTTTCCGCCCATGTAGTGCACAATGGCACAGTCGGTGTGCAAAATCAATGTATGGCACACAGTAAGACAATCACAGTGACACTGTTCATTAGCAGAGGTTTTAAAATGCCAATGTTGACAATTTGGTGAAAAATTTCTAACAATGACTGTTTCTGAGTGCATTGCACAGTTCCATACGCTCCTAGGTTTGCAATTTTCAATATTTCCACTCCAGATTTTCAACATTGACATTTTACCACACTTCCTCATGAGCAGTACAGCTGTCATTTTTCACATCCTGCCCAAAACGTGTTTCCGCATATGTAGCGCACAATGGGGGTAACAAAAAGATCATGCTGACAATTTATTGTGCAAATATCAGCAATCGCACAGGGAATTAGGGTAAAGCACCATACATGCCAAACACCACTGCAAATATCTGCAAGCAAACGTTCGGCATTGACAAATGCTTGTTTAAATAAAAGTGCTACAGCTGAAAGATGGGCTCCACAAACAGCTAGGGGTAGTTTTTTTTTTGCTTCAAAAAATGATGTTGAAACAGCTTTTGAAATGTTTGATAACAATAAAGTCCCTGGTCCAGATGCCCCCAATACCTTTTTAAAGCGGACCCTTTATTTTGGATCCCCTATTTTGTGCTTGCTTTTTAATAGCTTTTTACTAAACAATAATATGCCAGTATCATGGAAAGGAGCACTGATCTTTCCTATTTTCAAGCTGGGTCAGTCAAGTAACCCTTCTACATACAAGTCAATTAGCCTATTAGATACATCTCCAAAATCTTTGCCAGAATCATGTATGCAAAGGTACAGTTCCACCTAGATCACTTCAATTTAATTTCTAACTTACAAGCTGGGTTTCGAAGGTTGGGGGGGGGGCTCTACCTTAAATCAATGTTTTATTTTCTATCATTTGTTTTGAAAGATACACTTTGGTGGCAACTCAGTCTGTATATGTTGCCCTTATAGATCTAGTAAAGGCATTCCATTCCCTGACTAGATCTATGTTTGGTAAGAAATTGCTGGACATAGGTCTTGATTATGTTTTGTTGATCAATATTATTAATGATCTTTATCTTGATAATTGGTGTCAAGTTCAATATGATAACTAAGGCAATTTAACTAGGAAAAGAAAAATAAATACAGCACTGAAGCAGGGCAGCATTCTTGCTCCCTTGTTGTTTAACATTTATATTAATGACTTAATGCGAGCAATGATTATTCATCATTTCTATCAGAACAAAGCTCAATGGGGCGCTCAGGGAAGCTGTGCTGGTGCCCATGGTACCATGTCATAAGAGCGAATTTAGCATGCTGAACGCCCTTATGGCAACCCCACATCACCAAAATTCAATTTTGATGATGTGGGATCCTGGCTAAACCAAACCCAGTGCACAAAACTTTTATTTATTTATTTATTCAATCTAGGATTACAAGTACCTTTGAGTGCCAAGCAGCTCATTTACAAAGGTTCCATGTCAATGGTGGGGGATGATCCATAATGGAAAACAGACTGGTTTCACAAACAATTAAGCAATTTGTATTACAAAATACAAAATAAGAGAACAACAAACAAATACACATTAGTTTAGCGCGTGATTCAAGGCAGGGAGTGAGACGAGGAGGGAATTAGGAAGGGAGCCAGATCAAGGAAGGGGAGAGCAACCAGGCGGCATTGTCAAGTAGCAGCTAGGATAGTAAGGGACGAAAAGCAAGGAAGACAGTGGCGGGGGGAAGAGGGGCAGATGGGAGGGCAGGAAGGGAAAGGAGAGTGAGAGGGCAAGACAAGTAGAGAGAACAGTGGAAGAACGGTGGGGGGTGGTGAGGTCCCGGGAAGAAGGACAAGGATGTTAAGTGGTGCAATCACAGGAGTTTCAGTTAGGATGTGCTGATGAAGTTTGTGTTTGAATTCACCAAGACTAGTAAGGTAAGCCAAACCATTGTGGAGGCCATTTAACCAGTATGGCACTTTGTTCGAGTTTTAGAGAGGGGTGGGAGGATTGATATAGGCCTATAGTTGCTGTGTAGTGTATGGCCTCCAGATTTGTGAACTGGGGTAACAATGGCTGTTTTCCATACCTGTGGGAATCATGAGAGGGTTAGAGAGAGGTTAAGTAATTTAGTAATAGGTGGAAGTACTTTCTCCGTGGTGAGTGCTATTAGCTTGCGGTCTAAAGAGTCACCACTGTGCCTGGACTTGCCCAGCACATTGTTTAGTAGTTTCCTGACCTGGGCCACTGAGACACATTTAAAGTAGAAGAGGGGGTGATGATTTGTCTTGGTCTCAGGATGATGTGCTGCCATTAAGGTGGTATCGTCAAAGAAGTCTTGTGGTAGCACACTACTTAGGTCAGTGAAGGCATCATTAAAGGTATTCGCTATTGTGAGTGGGTCACGTATGGGGGTACCATCAAGCTTTAACATCACAGGAGCCTTTTTTGGGTCTTTCCCCATCATTGATATTTGCCCAGAATTTCCTGCTCTCACCCCAGATATTGGTAAGTTGCTGCTTGTGGTGATTGCTTCTTGCTTTACGGATTTCCCGAGTGCAGGAGTTTCTTGCAGCTTTATAGGCTTGCCAGTCCTGTAACTTGCCAGAAGATTTAGCATAGTACCAGAGGTGGTCCTTCCATTTCATGCTGTCTATCAGCCCAGAAATAATTCAGGGATGAACAGTGCCGCGCACCTTCATTTTCTTGAGGGGTGCGTGAACATCACATGCAGCATTGAACATAGTGATAAAATGTTGGCGTGATACATTAATGTCTGTAGAGGAGTCAAGTAGCGACCAGTCCTGACAGCGCAAATGTTGTTTTAGGAGTTCCAGGTGGCCATGTCTTAGCACTCTGTTGTAAATAGTTAGAGGTGGTGGGGCATGGAATTTGTTGGTCCAATTGCAAGTAACAGGGGCGTGGTCACTGAGTGAGTCAGGGTGCACACTTACGTTGGTGACACGGTCAGGGCAATTAGAGACTATCCAGTCAAGAAGGGTGCTTGTCCCAGTCTTATAGTTAATCCTAGTGAGAGAGCTGACCAGCTGAGTAAGGTGCAGAGCTGCCAGTGCATCCTTTATGGGGCCACTGGAGGCAGACAACCAGTTTATGTTGAAGTCACCAAGTAATATTGTCTCAGTGATGTGATTTCGGCTTTCAGGTAGTCCAGGACTTTATGAAGACCAGTGGTAGGGTCGGTGGGACGTATGCAAACTGATAGGGTTGTGAGAGTCTTGTGGTGGGCCCCCAGTAGCACTTTAATTGCTAGTACCTGGGTGGGGCACCCAAGGTCAGCAACAGGCAAGACCAGTCCTTTTAGAGTGTCTTTTAGATAGATAGCACAACCACCACCATGCTTAGTCGATCTGTCCAATCTGAAGGTAGTGTAGCCAGGTATGGCAACTGCTGCATATGGTATTTTGGGAGATAGCCAAGTTTCAACGACAGAGATCATGTCGGGGTTGTTTAGCAAGACCCAGGCTTTAAGGAGGTCAATTTTGCACAGTAGGCTGCAAATGTTAATAAAGGCCAGGTAAAGAGTTTCCTGTTTCCAGTGATTATCCTTTGAAATAAGGTGTGCTGGTCCAGGGTTGGGGTGGATGTTACCTGATACCAGAGGTAGAAGGAGGACGAGCCTCAGGAGGTACTCTCTAATCAGTTTGGATGCTTGTTTAGTAGCCATTCTGGAGCTATGCAATGATTTAGCATTTACTTTCATGCCCAGGAACTAGAAGATAATAGGTCCTGAGGTGGTTAGGATGCAGGTAGGTGGGTAAGTAGAAACCAAACAATCACCTAGAGGACGGAAAAATAGGGGAGACCAGGGCCCATTTGAGATGGAAAAATAATCCCCAGAAGTCCAGCCTATAGTGTAGTGGAGGCTAATTCCAGCCACAAGGATCCGGGGTTGAGTCCAGTTAGGTATAGTGTTTTCAGAGTGACTGATCAAGAAGAAGAAGAAGATAAGAATGTGGTGCAGGGCAGCAATGTTAGGCATGAACATAGTGTCAAGTAAGATTTAATTAAGGGACAGGATAGAACAGCAAACACAGAAATGTACAGTCCAATTTCTTTCTGTGCCATCTGGGCTATTAGTACAACTTATGACAGAGGTCACCCAGGGCTACAGCTAGGCAGGGATTTGACAAGAGGCTTTGACTATGCAAGACCTTGCAGGCATACAGTCTCCAGCCCTATTACATTGATAGCCTGGGGCACACTTACTCAAGTACAAGTGCAGGATGTGAAATTCTTTTGTCCTTATGCTTCCTTTGTTATTTAAAGATGTTGTTTAAAAGCCCACAAATAGATCCCTTAGGAGCAAGCCAGACTGAAATGTGGTTTCGAGCTGTACTCAGAGTCACTGAGTTTGTCAGACTTTGTTGCTTGACTTCTATTTTGCTTGGGATAGCCATACCTCTCAACCTGGCAGGACCAAAATCAGGGACACCCACCTAGAAAATCAGGGACAGAAGACCAAAATCAGGGACACCATTTTTTGGACAGCGTGGCGGCGGGCACTGGTCTCGAGCCCACACGTGTGAACTGCATATTAGTCAAAATACTGAAGAATATCTCTTAACGCATATGCAAGCATGTATATTAACTTTATTGAACAGTAAAGCCATCTTTACAGATTCAAAATATAATTTCTTAGAACTGTAATCTAACACACATCTGTATGTATTGCATTTTTGCTAGCAGTACCAAAAAAAGACTACTTTCCATACCTTTAAACACCTACACCTATCCTTGACCTCACCCTTAAATATAAAAAAAGCACAAGTGACCAAATTCTATAGCTTCGATCAATTGATCAGTCTATAATGTATACACATAGTCATGCACAGACACACATATATTATTTACATTATTGCACAAACTGTGGAAAAAAAAAAACTCTTATTCCCTTCACAGTCCCATCCAGCCCACATAACCATTTCAGCCGAGGTTCACATTGCAATTAATGTCACATCAAAGTCCCAGACTTGTTGTTGCACTCCATACACACATCCCTAATGGGTAAACTTTAGTGTCATTTTGAGGTGCCATGTTCTCAGTTATAGAAGTGTGTTGCCTTCTTAGCTGCTTCAAGGACATCCTTGGAGTGCTGTACATCAAAATATTCTCTGTCTTCATTAAACTTTATGGCAAGTAAGGAATTTAGAGTTTTTGTATTTAAAGAATGTCTGAGTTCTGTTTTCACCTTCCTTACCATACTGAAAGCACGCTCTGGTTCTGCATTTGAGTGTGGTAAGCACAGCACTGTCTGCATTAACCGTCTGAACATTGGTATGTTTTGTTCAGACATTCCAGTGAGTTGGCAAAGAACCTTCCCCCAGTATTTTAGAGCAGAGGCGTTTGTGGCAAATGTTGGCTGTCCTCCCTGAAATGTTTCAGCAAACTGATATATGCCAAACTCATCTAGCAGCTGGTCACATTCAGTTGATGTAGTGCAAATGCCCAGCTGCCTTCCCAAGTCCACAACAACCATCCCTGACATCTTCAGCTTTAAAGCTGGATTGAGTAGAGTGGACACACTTTTCAAGAGCTTGCTGTTCAATGGAAATTTGGTCAGCATTTTTCTCAGAACTGCTGTGTAGAAAGCTCTTGCCTTCCTGTATATGTTGGTTTCAGCTGCTGTTCCAGCAATAGCATCCTCATTTTCTTTGATGAAATCTTCCACTTCTGGTCCAACCCGAGTTTCCTGAAGGGGGAGGAAATTCTCTGCCTTATCGAGAAATGTAGTTTTGCATTCATTAAATAAACTGACTGCTGCTTCGGGAAGAAGAAGTCTGCTAGAATACAACTGAACCATTTTGCTAATTTCCCCATGAAGAGTCATTAGCTGACTCTCCCTGCTCTGTAGCTTTTTGTTAAATTGGCATAGGGGCACCATTGCATATTTTAAGAAAAGAAAAGTCATCCTCATTTCCTGACTGCTTAACCGCTCTGCTATGAGTTGGACTTTTGCACCTCGGGGCTCACATGACATAAAGTAGGACAGCAGAGCTGGCCACATGTCCACCATTCGCTGCACAACTTGTTAAGCTGAGCCATCTCAGAGGCACATGTTTGATAATTTTCAAGGGCTCAATGTCCACAAACAAACTGAACTCCTTTAACTGCTGTTGCCTCTGAGAACTTGAAGAAAGATGGCAGTAAATGTCTGAAATTAACTCTTCAACTGGTGATGAAATTGCTTTAACGGTGGATTTGGTGCAAAGGTCTGCCAGATGGCAAAGACATCCCATGTTTATGATATTTGGGCAGACCTGCTTCAGCCTAGAAAGCAGAGAATTGTTTTTCCCGATCATAGCAGAAGCATTATCGGATGAGAATGCAGTCAGATTGGTCAGTGGGATATGGAAGTGCTCTAAGGTTTTCATCACAATGTCAAACATTGCCTGCCCAGTTCCAGATACACAAGAAGGCATGTCCAGGAAGCGAATGACATTTGTTTCCAACTTCATGTCATAAAAGCCCACCAGAATAACCAATAACTTTTCATCCCCGATGTCTGTGCTTTGGTCGACATACAAGCAGAATGGAAGCTGGCGACACTGGGCAGCTGCATCCTCCTGATACTTTGGCCCAAGGACTTCCCGTGCAATGCATGCAGATTTGGTTGATCCACAGGTTATTTTTTTAACCACCTCTTGGTCTGTGCAGTGCTTCCTCATAAATTTCAAGATGTGGTCAGCACAGGAAAAGGAGAGATTGTGTTCTGCTAAAGGTTGACAAAGGCCACCTCAGCCTCCACAACCTTTGTGGAACTTTGAGCTTGAAAAAAGTGGCTCAGCTTCTTCCCAGAAGCATGTTTCACATTCTGCTGGTGCTTGTGTGATGATTCATGGCGCTGTATATCGTTCCTTCCTCCATGGCTCACGCCGATGTCAGATGCACACACTTTGCAGAATGCATACAGGGGCCCTTTTCTGCTGGCTGCTACCCATTCAAATGTAGTCTTCCATGCAGTCTGGAACACAGCATTTCTCTTCGACTTCTTGGTTGGGGTCATGTACCTTCACTGCAGATGTCATCCTCGGAGAAAGTGTTGTCATCATGGTCCATTTTCTAATAAAATTGCAACAAAGACAAAATGCAGAACAAGTTAACCTCAGGTGCAGGACCTCTTTAAATGAGAGAATCTCCTGCTGGCAACTGCAGGCTGAATCAGCTCTCAGAGTCCACCTTTATGTTTTCCAGCTCTAATACATTATCCAGGCTGATTCTTAAACTGTTGTGCTGTCCCATAGCTTCTTCCATTATGTGCACATAAAGACTTGCTAATGTATCAGGTGTGGTCTGAGCCTTTCTCCAGCCGTACAACTGTACCAGAAGCATACAAACAATGAGCTGCTAACAAGTCTGGAGTTCTCTTTATCTGTCCAACAGCTTATGCTAAGTAAATTAAGAAGCTGTTAATGTTGCCTAAATGACACATTCACAGTACTTACAAACTCTCCCCATTCTTGCTGACTAAGGCTTATGCAGCACAATGGTTTATCTAGCTTACATTTTATATTAAGCTGTGTGGCGTGCCATGCCATGGCAGTACCAAGTAGACTAACCCCCCCCCACACACAGTACACACACACTAAAAGATAATGCGGTTCCAGGGAGAGAGCAAAACAGTCAGATTCATGTCTGCAGCAATCCTTTCCCCCAAGCACAAATTATATGACAATATCTTTTGTCTTTTAAACAGTGCCCACAGGGGAGGGCTTTGACGCAGCGGCACTGCTTCTTACCAACGCTCCCCTAAAACCACTGGGCTCAGTCAGCTCAGACTAGGCAGCAATCCTTTCACCCAAGCATACACATAATACCTTTCAAGTGTCCTGGATTGTCCATGAAGTCCCAGTCAGACTCCAGCTCTACAATTATCTGCCAGACTCTACAGATCTACAATTATTAAGTAGCAAAGGGGGAAAAAAGGGGGCTTTGTGATTGTCTGCCTGAAGAATGAGGGAGGTTGTTTACTGCTGGTCAGACAAAATGACAAGACAGACAAGTGCTGCTCAAGTGCTCAGTCAGTGCTTGTGGCTGCCCAGTCTCAACACTCCACTGCGCTGTTGCTGCTCCGTCCTCGGTCCAGTCTTCTACACTTCCTCCGCAGTCATTTCAAGCCAGGAGGAGCCATGTGGTGGTGAATAGATGCTGGATTTGTTGGCTGCTGCTCTTTTACAGTTTACTTTTCACTGATACATCAGTGATACAGCTCTTTTTGGGGTGATTTGTTGCAGCAGCAGTCCAGCAGCCAGCCTGGCTCCCTCTGAGTGACTGCAGCCCACACCATCAGCTCAGGCCAGGCTCCACTTGACAGACATGCGATGGGCACCTTGAGTGGTGTACCGGCTAGCATCTCTCTCTGCCTCATCTCAATTTTCTCTTCCATGCTCTGGAACTCTGGAGGGCTTCTTTGACAGTTTGATTCTCCAGCCTCAGACCCAAGGAAAGACACAACACTTGAGATCCGTGGGTGCCTTCATTTTGACTGAGTTGCACTGACTGACACAAAGAGCAGTACTGTCTACATAATCTTTAAAATACAATAAAGAGTCCTTGGCAGACAACTAGGAGTATTCTTTGATAGCTGCACAAGAGAGCATGTACTGACTGAGTACTAGTGTTTGTACTGCAAAAGAAAATAAAAGTCCCAATAACATCTACAGAAATTCCTTCAATAATTGTGCAAGCCAGTCACATCACCCAACACTATCGCTATCTTTGATAAACATCTTGGGAACCTACTTAACACCAAAAGACTGCAATGCATGCATGCAATATAAAAAAATATAACCAGCAACGTACGTAGACTGAGGAGGGTGGACTGACTGACTGATATACAAGAGACACTGAGGACCAGAACTCCACTGGCACTGACCTAATAAATGAACTAGAACTGGCATGAAAGAGATAAAATGCAGCTTGTATTTAAAATACAGTGACACTAGTGTCCCCACATTCATTTGGCAGATTACCTGCAACTCCACAGCAATTTTTCTGTCACTAAGCATGCCACTGACTTAAGTGAACTGTTGACTGCAGTATCGAACTCCGTAAAATATTAGTATTTAGAATACCACCACAAAGCACAAGTTAAAACTGGGAGTAGACACAGACAGTACACCCAAAAATCAGGTTAAGCTCCCCTCTAATGTGCTCCAATTTAAAAAGAAAAAAAATCCACCAACCTGATAGATGATAATTAAGGGTCAAATGAGCTCAGATCTGGCTGGCAGCTGCTATTTGCTTATGTTTTATTAGATTTTGTATCAAACAGCACAATTCATGCCTTCCGGATAATGTTTATAATACATTTTCGGGTACATCATTTTTTTAAAAGGATACAGTAAGTTCCTGCAGTCAGTACTTCATGGGGGGGGGGGTGACTAAAATATTATCCTTTTCATTTTACTTATACCAAACAGCTAAATGCCGTGACCCCTAAAACCTGCATACTGCATAGTACTCCCTTAATATAGGGATAATGCTCCCAAATCTTTAAAATAAGATGGTATCTGTGAAACATTTCAAGTAGATAGCAGAGCTCTTAAACCAAAATACTATTTGTTTTCTTCTTAATAACAATGTATTTTACCAGGGGGCGCAGGCACTGAGTGGCTGTGTAATTTTATGTCTTTATTCTAACTGCTATATCCCAGGGATTGCTATTCAATCAATGCAATGACTAGACAATGAAACATGCATTATTTAAAAATCAGCTTTGTTTCTCAATTCCAGCAGATTACTTCTTTGGGTAGCTCTGGGCAGGGGACCCAAAAAATATGCACCCGGGAAAGCTACCAGTTTATCTTTTAGTGATAAAATGCAGTTTATTTTAACTAGGAAAAACAGTTATACAAAGTAAAGACATGAGGGTTATAACATTAGACCTAACATTTTAGATCTGTCTTGCTAGAGATTACACTTAATAAAATATTAATATTAGTCTTTCAAGGGTTCCCACTGCCACTGGTAGAAACCTGATATATATACACAAAGAAAGCTGTTCTAAACGGCAACTAACACAGACGACTGATGCTGAAAATCAACTGCTGTTTGCTAAAATTGCTAGGGAATGTATGCATAGCCTTTATAATAATACAGGAATCTGTTTACCTCAAAAGGTCCCCTTCGGTTCATTAGATGGACTGTCTGGACTCTGGACTGGAGTGGCACTACTGGAGGAGTCGGGAAGTCAAGTTTGAGCCTCGGTCTCTCTGTCTCGGTCTGGGTAGGCGGCTGCCGGTAGCAGGGTCCTCAGGGATGGATGCAGGAGCCGGAGGAATAAAGCAGATGGCAGGCAGTGCGGCACAAGTTCTTGCTTGCTGGAGGAGCTGCTGCTAATTTCTCACGCTGGAGACCTGGAGTCTGGACTTCGGCAATCGGCAGGTTCTTTCTTCTCTTCTCTTAAGTTCTGCTTCAGAGTCCCAGCTGAGTGTGCCAAGTACTGCCGGAGAGCTGCTTTTAAGCAGCACTTGCGGACCTGAGTGGGGAGGGGACGCGAGAATCGGGGGCTGGGGGGGCTAAAAAATCATGTCTCAGTTGGGCAGGGGTGCCAAAACAGCAAAGGACGCTGAATACAGCCCATGATTGGTGGAGTGGTCACCTACGTAACCACGTGTGACGTATACAGGCCCCGGTGGTGCAGCACTAAAATGTAGACTGAGGGAAATGGTCGGACATTCGGTTTGGAGACCGCGTGGCTGAGAGGAGTTGGCGTTCTCGGGACAATGGCACGGGGATGTGGGACGGCGGAATGGTCACCTCGAAACCGGGACTTCACAGACAATCCGGGACACTTGAGAGGTATGGGGATAGCTTCCAAAAAGTTGATTTTAAACTGAAAATGCAAATACCTGATGGTGACGTTTTGCAGAAATCCAGTCCAGGAGACCTTCACAGATGTAGTGTGGTGTAGTTACTCCAAGCAGAAAATCTTGTAAATCCCCAAAAACTAAGCTACAGACAAACACAAACAGCCACCCACACAGACCCAGGAGGTGGGGCCTGTTGACTGTTGCATGCAGGGAGGCTGAGCCCCCCCCCACAGCCTCACATGCAGGGGCTTCGGCATCTGCACCACCTGCTTTTGGATTCTCAACTCTGGGGGGGGTGCATGTTGAGGGGGGGCACAAGTCAAAAAAAATAAAAAAATCACTGTCTCAGGCTGGGTGAAACAAAAACCACCGGCGCCCCATCCCGAACCCTGTATCCCCACCACCCCAAGATGGCATCTATCCCACCACACCATAATGCCAGTTCACTGTAACCCCGCAGCACCACCCTCTCACATACCATCCCACCCCATGTCTGTTGGGCTCACTCCCACCCCCACGAGCATTTACCCGTGCGATATTCTGTTGCCTTTTCGTGACAACCCCCATCCAGTTGCCTACTCCACACCCATGCCGTCGGGGCACTAGCCAAAAGTGGGTCATCATTTGGGCAGGCACCCACTAGCTAGTGCCCCATTTCTCAGGATACCAGTGGGCACCATGAATCCACTGATCCAAATCTTCACAGGTAAAGGCAAATAGGTGGCACTCTGAATGAAAAGTATTGATACTCCTAATTCAGCAAGGTGAATTTATTCAGGACTCAAAGAAGGTGCTGCTCCCAGATTACAGTGCTTCAACCACATGGGTCTTCCTCAGGGGGCATGTAAATACAGAAGGATAGACAGGATATACTAATAAAGCCCCAATTTAAAGACACAGGCATTAAATACAAACTCCTTAATAAATACCATAGTGAATAAATAAATATGTGTACATCACTTAGACATACCCCACACCACATTTATTACTGTATCTATCTATCTATATATACTTATCAACATACAGCATTGATTTGTATAAAAATCTTTTCCAACTATGTATAAAAATACTAGACATATCAGATTTCCTCAAATGTAACAGGAGCAGGAACAGCATAACAAGCACTAACATTGCAGTAAATACAGAGCTGTGTATTCACAAAATGTGATGTAAAACAGCAGAGTCAAGAAACTGTTAATCCATAAATACTGCTCCACTGAATTGTTCCACACCCAGTGAAATACAAAAAGCTCCGTCTTTTAAACATTAAAAAATCACGTGGGAAAATGCAGTCAGCCAGCATTACCATTAACAAATAGGGTCTGTAGTCTACGTCTTCATTTAAACCCCTGGATAGTTCTGTATTTAAAGTGACAATCCATTTAGATTCCCTTTTCAAAAGTAATTCTTTAAGATTGCCACCCCGTTTAGGAGGGGGTACATGTTCGATCCCCATGAAACGTAATTCTGCCAATGTTTAAAATTAAACCCCAGAGCATTTCTGTCATCATGATTCAAAATTGCCCTTGCATGCTCCTGCATTCTTTCTTCAATGGTCTCACTGTTTTCCCATGTAGTATTTGTTGCACGGGAACCAAGCCACATAAGCAACAAATTGTGTGGTACAAGTGATTAGTTCTCTAATTTCTACCTGCTGGACCCTCTTCATAAAATGTTCTCCTTCTTGTGCATGTCTACAAATACTGCAGTTCTTACAGGCAAAGAAACATATGGTGGGGGGTGTAACCAGTTCCTGGAGACTGTTGGAACTAATGGTTTCTTCCTTGCTACAATGACTTGATGTTAACATATCCCCTAAGCTTTTCCCATTCCAAAATGTTACTCGTGGGCTATTTTGGATGTTTGATTTCAATGTTTTGTCTGCTTTTAAAATTGACTATTATTTGTGGACTAATCCACTCACTTCACCAGTAAGTGGGTTAAACGCAATTGAAAAAGTAATGAGTCTCCTCAGATCTTGAATGTCTCCATTTTGTTTACTTTTTGTCACCAACCTCTTAAAAGGCATGCAATCGTAAAGGATTACTTTTGAAAATGGAAACTTTGCCAGCCCAGTGGTGCAGAAGGCTGAGGTGCTGGATGCCTTACCTCTCATCATTCTGGTGACCTGGGTTCGGATACAGAACTTGGATTATTGGGTAGCTGACACGGGGGGGGGGGTTAAAGCAGGACTGAGCAACCATGGGGCAGCTCTCCTCTCTCGGGGTGGTCATCACTCCCCCAAAGTTCTGCTGCCACTGGGTGGTGGTCCAGTTCTAGCATAGGCAGGAGGGAGCGGCAAGTCATGGGAGGGTGTCTTGAGCCGTGGCATGCACATGCCTCCACATGCACACGTGTGGCTGAGAACGGGGATGTGCGAAAAATGGCGAAAAAATAAGGGACATAAAATATATATGGAAAAGGGGAAACTAAATGGATTGTCACTTTAAATACAAAGGTACAAAGGGGTTTAAAAGAAGAAGAAGTAGACTATAGACCCTATTTGTAAATGGTAATGCTGGCTCACTACATTTTCCCACATTGTTTTAAAATGTTTAAAAGATTGAGCATTTTGTATTTCACTGGATGTGGAACAATTCAGTGGAGCAGTATTTATGGTTTAGCAGGTTCTTGAATCCATTGTTTTACACCACATTTTGTGAATACATGATTCTGCATTTACTGCAATGTTAACTCTTGTTATGCAGTTCCTGCTCCTGTTACATTTGAGGAAATCTGATAGGTCTAGTATTTTTATACATATTTGACACAGATTTTTTTATACAAATCGATGTTGTATGTTGATAAGTATATATAGATACATTAATAAGTGTGGTGTGGGGTATGTCTAAGTGATGTACACATATATATTTATTTATTCACTATGGTATTTATTAAGGAGTTTGTAATTAATGCCTGTGTCTTTAAATTGGGCTTTATAAGTGTAGTCTGTCTGTTCTTCCGTATTGATATGCTTCCTGAGGAAGACCCACATGGTTGAAGCACTGGGATCTGGGAGCAGCGTCTTCTTTGTGTCCTGAATAAACTTACCTTTCTGAATTTGGAGCATCAATACCTTTCATTCAGAGTGCCACCTTTTTGCTTTTACTAGCCATCATTTCTACCATCTCCAAAAAATTGAGAGCGACAAAAATGGTAAAAGGGTTAAGCCACCAATCCTATGAAGACAGGTTGAGAGATTTGAACATGTACTCTCTAGAGCAGAGGAGGGAGAGGGGGGACATGATCGAGACGTTCAAATACCTCAAGGGTATAAACAGGGTGCCGGGGGGAGCATCTTCAAGAAGAAAGGAAGTCAGAGGACGAGGGGGCATGGTCTGCAGGTGGAGGGAGGACAGTTCAGGGGTAACATTAGAAAATACTATTACTCAGAGATAGTCGTAGAAAAGTGGAACAGACTCCCAGAAGCAGTCGTTGGAGTGGAAACAGTGGAGGGATTCAAAAGGGCATGGGACAACCACATGGGATTGTTAAAGGGGGGAGGCACAGGTCCAAGCAGATAGCTGGGCAAATGGGCAGACTTGGTGGGCCTAGTTCTGTCCTTTTCTGCCGTCACACTTCTATGAATCTATGAATCTATGAAATGGGTTAGCAGTATTGTCCCATACTAGCGTATGCAAATGACTTAGTCCTAATTACCCTCACCCAGAAAGGGCTACAGGACCAAACTGACAAGCTTACAAAAATGTGTAAAGAAATATACCTGGAAATTAACTTGGACAAAAGTAATATCATGATAATTGATAAAACAAAGACCACATTTTGGAAAAGTATTAATACTCAACCAAAAATTGTTAAAACAATTGACATATCTCAACATTACTTTAATAATAATCAGTCTTGGAAGCATCACATTTTAAATATACAGAAGAAAGTAACACAAACCAAAGGAGCAATGTTACAATTTTAATCTAGTTATAGAGGCAATACGATCAAGGTGGCACTTAAAGTCTTTAATGCCAAAGCTATGGCACAATGTTTATTTGGAACTGAAATCTGTGATTATGGAATCCAAAATAAGCTAGAGAAAATATCTGAAAACTTTGATAAAATGACTTCTTGAGCTTCCGGTAACCATTCCTGAGTATGTACTGTAGCTTGTCTGGAACCTCTGAAACAATGGCAAAATGGAGATTAGTAAACTTCATGATACAGATTCAAACTTCCTTGGGGCTGATGTGCTCATGCTTGGATGAAAAAGTCATTTTATCAGAAAAAGGGAACTGTAAGACTCTGTGGATATATTTTGTTAAAGAATCAGTAAATAAAATGGGAAAGGGGGTTTATGTACTACACAGCTCAAGATACTACTGTATTATCTCCAATGCTTACAGTCCTGTACTTAAGCACTTATCAATATTGAAAATTAAAAAAATCAATTGGAGAAATTAACCAGAAATACATTTCATCACCAATTAGCTACTCTGAGTAAAGAATCTTTTATTGAAGTGCATCTTATTACTATTAAGGATCTTGACTGAGGAAAAAAAATTCCTAACTAAACACAACTTTGGTGTCTTCCCAAAAAAAACTTCTAGAAAGGAGATAAAATAAGACCCCAAGGCCTGGATATTCAGACTGCGCCAGGTAGTGGCACAAGCCTGGGTGCAGCGCAACTGTGATGCACTGGGGCCAGGTCCAGGTGATATTCAATGGGGATGCACCATGGCACAGCACCATTGAATATGGCAGGGTCAGTGCACATACTGCACATGGCACAGTGGCACTGCACCGGGGCAAGCCACAGATAGGGAGCATGGGGATGCGCCAGTGCAAGTGCAGTTGCCCTAGGTACATCACCCGCGATATTCAGCAGGAGGTATGCCAATACTGCCATAATATATGCAAGGTGCAAATGGGGCCATTTGCATGTCATTATGGCCCCTTTTTCATGCCTTGCACAGGGCAGCCCGGCAACTTGCACCTGGCACCCGGCACAGCATGACGTGTGCTGTGGGGATCCCAGGCATCCCCCACCATGTAGCCATGATCGCATGGCATATGTGTAAAAATAAATCCCTTGTAGTCTAGTGGCCCCCCCAGTCCCTGATTCCCTGATAAATATAATACATGACCATCCCTGAGGGTCTAGTGGTCCTCCCTACCAGCACAGTCCCTGATGCCATGATATATATATAAAATGACCATTCCTGGTGGTCTAGTCGAACCCCCCCTACCTGTTGCCGTGATCATGGTAAATGTAAACTAACACATTCCCTGGTAGTTTAGTGGACCCCTCTCCCTCCCGAGTCCCCGATCATGGTGGAAGTATTAGAGACCATTCCCTAGTAGTCCAGTGGTATTCCCCTCCCTCCCGATGCCCCAATGGATGTATAAAAATACAGTCCCTGGTGGGTCTAGTGGACCCCCCCTCCCTCCCGGGTCCCTGATCATGGTAAATTGCCCACACATAATTCCCTGGTGATCCAGTGGCACCCCCATCCCTCCCATCCACACAGGACTTCTCGCCCACCCCACTCCCCCACTGTCATCAGTGGACAGCTGCATACCACCCAGCTGCCCACCAAATAACAGGTGCAGTATGGGCTGTAAGCCCATTGGTCCCCTTTGTGGACCAATGGGCTTGCAGGGCATACTGTACTAGACAGTCCCAAATATGTGAATGAATCATTCACATATTTGGGACTGTCTAGTAAAGTGTGCCTTGCAAGACCATTGGTCTACACAGGGGACCAATGGACATACAGTCCATACTGTACATGTCATTCGGCAGGCTGCTGGGTGGTATGCAGGCAGGAAGCAGGCCGCCCGCCAATGACGAGGGGAGTAGGGTGGGCGAGGGGTCCCGTGGGTGGAGGTGGGTGCCACTGGATCACCAGGGAAGCAAATGTGGGTGATTTACCGTGATCGGGGACCTGGAAGGGAGGGGTCCACAAGCCCATCAGGGACTGTATTGTCATACATCCATCGGGCACTGGGAGGGAGGGGTACCACTGGAGTACCAGGAAATGGTCTCTAACACTTCCACCACGATCAGGGACTCGGGAGGGAGGGGTCCACTAGACTACCAGGGATTGTTTTAATTTACATTTACCATGATTGTGGCAACATGGGGGTTCCACTAGACCACTCAGAGACAGTATATTTACATATGTCAGGGACTCGGGACTTGGCTGGGAGGGAGGACCACTAGACCACCAGGGATGGTCATGTATTATAGTTATCAGGGAATCGGGGACTGGAGGCACTAGACTACCAGAGTTTCCTTTTAAACATTGCTAATGCGTCGCGGCTTTGGGTGGGGGTGTTCCGGTTCAATGCATGCTTGTGGACGGTGTTCTGAGTGGGCTGGTGGCCACCCATGGCTGGGCTGCTGTGTTGCACCCTGCAATACTGCAGCCCACCTTTGAGTGGCCGGAAGTTGTTCCTACTCTGAAAGGGCTCAACTTTGAGCCCCCACGGGTGCAATGCAGGGTTGCACCAGCATATGTGCCGCACATCCCAGGCTGAATATCGGGATGTGCCGCATATGCATGGGCATGCCCCCTGCATCTGCACTGCATACCATTATGTTGCGCCCCAGCACAGAGGGAGTTGCACTGAGCCAGGCAGCCTTTTCAATATCCCGCCAGGGCGCAATGCAGGGTTGCACTGGTGCAACTCGGTTGTGCCAGGCGCAACCCCTTTGAATACCCGGGCCTAAGCCTATATCAGGTTTTTGCACATGTGGTTTTAATCAAATGGAAGATTTATTTCCTGTAGTGTTAACATGTCCATTTTTTAATTAGAACAAAATAGCAAGGTTCCATTTTGGGGAAAAGTTTTTTAGACAAAACCACTCCCCCTCCGCCATTTATTCAGTTCCCTGAGGGTTGATATACTTATTTTGTTGCTTTCTAAAAGTGGTTTTAAAGTTAAAGAGCAGATTTTTAGCTTCTTCTTAATTTATTTAGATTGAAAATTGTAATACAATGTTGTTGAATTTTATTAATCATGTTCTTGATTTGTCATATCTTGTACAATGTGTTTTGTAAAATGATACTGTCAAGTCATTTATGATGATTAGTAAAACCTATCTGATCTGATCGTTGGTCCAGCTATGTGTGCCTCCTTCTGGCACCACACTAATAAGTTGCCCAAACAATGCAGGCTCCTTTTGACAGGTATCCTGGGGGCTTACTAATCCCATCTCTTGCCAGACCCCCATTTTGATGACCATTATCATTCAACAAGCTCACATTTTCCTGGGAGTTACTATTCTCATTTAGATACCACCTATCCAGTCCTCCTACAGAGCATCTCAATCAAGGTTCACTTACATGTCTGCTGTCTCCTTTGTGTACTTGAATGGGAGTGGATCCACAAGGATCACAGTAACCTTCTTTGAGGGGTGGCCCATCACTAGTCCTTGGTGCCATTCAGGTATTCTGTTGATAATCTTTCCCTCAGGTCGGACTTCCTACTAGTACCTCAGGGTCCTCTCATGGGCCCTCTCATCTGCTTGTTCTCTTTGGATCTGGGGTCTTGCTGAATCCTGTAACCTCTGGGAATCTGAGCTCACAACTAGCTATTCCCTCTTACAGTGTAAAGAGGGGAAGGCAGGGTCATGAGATTGTTTCTGAAGGAAAGAATAGTTGAATACCTAGAGGCCAGTGGAGCACAGGACCCAAGGCAGCATGGGTTCACAGCAGGAAGGTCATGTCAGACGAATCTAATAGATTTCTTTGACTGGGTGACCAAAGTAGTAGACCAGGGAGGGGCTGTGGACATGGCCTACCTAGACTTTAGCAAGGCATTTGACACAGTCCCACACAGAAGATTAATAGTCAAATTAACCAGCCTGGGAGTGGGTCCCAGGGTGGTAGCCTGGGTAAAACATTGGCTGCACAACAGGACACAGAAGGTAATTGTAAATGGAGTCCACTCTGAAGAAAGAGGGGTTACTAGTGGGGTACCGCAGGGTTCAGTATTGGGTCCAGTCCTTTTTAATGTCTTCATCAGTGACATTGCAGAGGGACTGGAAGGAAAAGTATGCCTTTTTGCAGATGACACAAAGATCTGCAACAGGGTTGATACACAAGGAAGTGTGGAAAGGATGAAAAGGGACTTGTCAAGGTTGGAGGAATGGTCAGAAGTATGGCAGCTAGGATTCAATGCAAAGAAGTGCAAAATAATGCACCTGGGAAACAAGAACCCAGGGGAAGAATACACAATGGGTGGGGAGGTAGTAACAACAACAAAAAAGGAAAGGGACCTGGGGGTAATCATATCAGATGACCTTAAGGTTAGCAATCAATGTGAAAAGGCAGTAGGGAGGGCTGGGGGTATACTGGGATGTATAGGGAGAGGCATCAGTAGCAGGAAACAGGAAGTTGTTATCCCTCTGTACAGACAGTTGGTGAGACCCCATCTGGAGTACTGCATCCAGTTCTGGAGACCTCATCTCCGCAAGGACATAGACAGGCTAGAGGTAGTCCAGAGGAGGGCAACTAAAATGGTGCAGGGTCTGCAAGAGAAGCCGTATGAGGAGAGAGACTAAAGGAGCTTAATATGTATACCCTTGAGGAAAGAAGGGAGAGGGTGGACATGATAGAAACTTTTAAGTACCTCAGTGGAATCAACAAAGTCCAAGAGGGTAGCATCTTTCAGAAAAAGAGACTTACAAGAACAAGGGACACAATTTAAAGATAGAAGGAGGCGGTTCAGGGGCAATGTGAGGAAGTATTATTTCACAGAGAGGTAGTGGATGCATGGGACAGCCTTCCTGAGGAGGTTGTGGGGTCTAAAACTGTGGGAGATTTCAAGAAGGCATGGGACAGACATAAGGCAATTCTTGTGGGGGGTAGGAAGAAATAGGCTGTTGGTTAACTAGGATCTGTGGCCTATCCTGTAGGTAGGGAAATGGGCAGACTAGATGGGCCTAGTGGTCCTTATCTGCCGTCAAAGTCTATGTTTCTATGTTTCTATATTCATTTCAGTTTCCTTTTTCTAGCTGAGTCAGCAAACTCAGAGCATGGACACCCTGGCTCCTAAGTGAGGCTCACTAGGGAACATCTGTCTGGGTCAAGCTTTACCCGAGTGCTCTCTGGTAACCTGTCTCAAGCTTGGAAGAACAGAGGCTGGTTAATGATAAATAAGTGGTGCATAGTGCAGGGTACAAAAAGCTGGGGTGTCTAGCAGGCTGCCTAAGCTAGAAGATGACACTAAACTGGTCTGGGATGTGGACTTTCTTAAGGATGGGGACAAACTTCAGGAGGACTCAAACAAACTGAGGAAATTGTTGTACTCCTGGATTTTCAGATTTAATAAAAACATGGAAATTGATGGAAGAATCGGGCTCACTGACCAATCTGGTCTGCCTGGCCCTACCTATAGCATGATGTGAATGCTCTAGTGGTCACTTACTCCCCTTCCCCCCATAGAATCCTCCCCTGCTACCCTAACCAGCTCATATATCATCCCATCTTTGTTTGAATCCCTCCTCTGATCTGGTGCAGACCACCCCCTTCAGCAGTCTGTTCCAGTTATCCACCACCCTCCTTGTAAAGAAATAATTCCTGATGCCCTTCCTTAATCTTCCTCCCTGCCACCAGCTTCTCTAATTTCCACTTGTGCCCCTGTTTCTGCTCTGCTGTGAATAGTTCCCTGGTGTCTATCTTGTTTATATCATTTAAAAACATGAACATTTCAATCATGTAACCCCTCTCCCTCCAGGTCTCCAGTGTACACATGTTTATGTCCTCGAGCCTCTCCATGTAGGACTTATCTTGCCATTCACAAAGTTGTGAATGAAAGCGTACAGTACACACTGCAAGCCCATTGGTTGACAATGTTATCCACTGGGCTTACAGGAGTACAGTACACTGTCATTCACTGACAGCTCAGTCGGCAGGCAGCTGTGGCAATGTGTGGATGGGTTGTGCTGCCCGCCGGCTACTTGGCCATGCAGGGGTAGTAGGGTGGGGTGGGGTGCCTCAGTGGGTGGGGGGGTCCACTGGACTACCAGGAATATGGTAGCATTTCCTTTGGTGTTATGGTGGGGTGGGGTGGGGGCCGCTAGACTACCAGGGTATACAAAGGGATTTTTATTTGGATGGGGTTCAGGGATGGGAGGGGGGTTCCACTGGACTACCAGGGAATTGCAAAAGGGGATTTTCATTTGGATGGGGTTTGGGGATGGGGGAGCACTAGACTACCAGGGACTATGATAGTGATATTTCATCATGATCGGGGTACAGGGCAGGGATGGGGGCCACTAGACTGCCAGGAAAACTCACTACATCTATGTTTTCATGATCGGGTCCCACCTACAGGGTGCCTGGTGCATCCTGCCGGGTGCATCCCTGTCCTGGACGTGCAAATGGAGCCATAATGACATGCAAATGGCCCCTTTTGAGCCTTACATGGCCAATGGCCCCATTTGCATGTTTCAGTCTGAATATCTGGAATTTGCACTCGGCACATCCCCATTCTAGGTATTCAGACTGGCAGGGGATGCACTGGAGTATCGTTGTCAGCCCCCATTTGTGTCACGGGCATTTTGTACCATACTTATTTGAACATAGCACATTTGCTCTCCGGCACAACTCAGTTGCACGGAGCAACCACTTGCGCCCTTTCTAGGCACAGTCTGAATATCTGGCCCATAATGTACATATACATAGTCTTTGCAATAAATTACATTTACTATGGTACATATACTGTACTGATGCATAGTCTTTGCAATAAATGACATTTACTGTGTTACATATACTGTACCTATGCATAGTCTTTGCAATAAATTACTTTTACTGGGTTACATATACTGTACCTATGCATAGCCTTTGCAATAAATTAAATTTCCTGTGTTACATATATAGTACTGTACCTATACATAGTCTTTACAGTAAATTACATTTACTGATACATATACTGTGCCTATAAATAGTCTTTTCAACAAGTTATGTTTACTATATTACATATACTGTACATGTGCATAGACTGGCACCAAATTACATTTACTGTGTTACATATACTGTACATAGTCTTTTTTCCTTTGGGTTTAGAATGAAAGTAAGGTTTTTTTCAGTTACTGAGTACACTGATTCAGTTTTGTATGCCATTTTCATCATCATAACCCACCTACCTACCTAAGGGTCCAAGTGACTAACTACTCTATACCCCTCTTCTAATATATAATCACCATTTTGGCCCAAACGTTAATTTCCTTACTTAGAAACATAGAAACATAGAAGTTGACGGCAGATAAGGACCGCAAGGCCCATCCAGTCTGCCCATTTCTTTTTCTACCTTATAAATGTGCCTTCGGCCTTTGCTCTGTCAGTGACCTATCTATTCATAGTCATTTGTATTGCTCCCTTATGCCTATCCCATGCCTGTTTGAAGCCCTGCACTATATTCATAGCCACCACTTCTTGTGGTAAGCCATTCCATGCATCCACCACCCTTTCTGTGAAAAGAATTTCCTCACATTCCCCTTAATCGGCCTCCCTCTAATCTCATGCTGTGTCCTCTTGTCCTGCTACTTTTCTTATATTTAAACATGTTAGACTCTTTCACCTTGTTTATGCCCTTAAGGTGTTTGAGTGCCTCAATCATATCTACCTCTCCCTCCTTTGCTCAAGGGTATACATATTGAGCTCCGTTAATCTGTCCTCATATGTCTTCTGATGCAGTCCCTGCACCATTTTGGTTGCCCTTCTCTGGACTGCCTCAATTTGGTTAATGTCCTTGTGAAGGTGTGGCCTCCAATACTGCACGCAGTACTCCAGATGGGGCCTAACCAGTGTCTTGTAAAGAGGGATTATTACCTCCCTCTTACGACTTGTGATACCCCTACTAATACACCCTAACACCCCCCTAGCCTTACCTACTGCTTTTGAGGTCTGCTTGGATGATTTTAGGTCATCAGTGATGATGATGCCCAAGTCTCTTTCTTCCTTTGTGACTGCTAGCAACTCCCCTCCCAGCCTATAGGTGGCTTCAGGGTTTCTCTTCCCTATGTGCATGATTTTGCACTTCTTTGCATTAAATCCCAGTTGCCACTCTTCTGACCATTCTGCTAGTTTATCCAGATCTCTTCTACTTTTATCAGAATATCTCTTGTTGAATTGACTCATGAAATGGGGTCCATATCCTTTCAAAAGTCTTCATCCTTTAAATTACAGATTCTCTCTAATTTCATAACATCCATTAGAAAGTTTATCCATGTCTCATAAACGAGGGGTGCCGGGTCCTTTCACTTTAATAGGATGCACTTTTTTGACAAAATCATAGCATAGCTATTGTTAGATTTTTGGGGTATGTATCCAATTGTTGGTTTGATTCTACTATAGCAAATAATGTTAATAATGGAGAGAACTGTAATTGTACAGTTGTTATTTTTTTCTAATGTATTAATTATTTTATGCCAGAAGTTTGTAAGATATGGACAATCATGAATTAGATGAATTAGTGATCCTGTCATATGTGCACAGCATGGGCATCCTGCTGTTTATAGATTTATTTATTTTATGTAATTTTGAAGGAGTGAGATATGTTCTGTGCATAACATTAAATTAAATTTGCTGTAACTTGCAAGTTTTTACTTTATCTACGGGTGTGGCTAACATTTCTGCCCATAAGTCTTCCATGATTTCTGTTCCTAAATCTTTTGCCCATTTTGATTTAAATTTTGCTAGATCTTTTGATGTTTGATTATTACTGCATCCATATATTACGAACATATGAAAACGCCAGCAGAAGCAGGCCTTACGGTCTATCGAGTATGCTAGACTGTGCAGCTAGCCCCTCATCTTGCAGCTGCCCCACCCTCCCCACCCTCTTCATCTCAACCTCCCCAACCCTGTCCCAACCCTTTTAAAGCTGCCCATCGTTCAACAGGATACCACCTCCTCGGGCAGAGAATTCCTCCTGTCCACCACCTGTTCAGTGAAAAAATGTCTCCTGATTTCCCCTTGAATCTCCCCCCCCTCCAATCCTTAGCTGGTGCCCTCTCGTATCCCTCCCTTTTCTAAGCTAGAAAATCCCTTCTGTATTAACCTTATTTATCCCCTTAGGGTATTTAAAGGTTTCAATCATATCCCCCCTATCTTTCCTTTCCTCCAGGGAGTACATGTTCAGCTCACCCAATCCATCCCTGTAGGACTTTCCCTCCAATCCCTGGATCATCTTGGTCACCCTACATTGCACCCCTTCCAACAATTTGATGTCCTTCTTCAGGAATGGGTGCCAGTACTACATGCAGTACTCCAAGTGCAGCCTGATCAGAGATCTGTACAAGGGAAGGATCACCTCTCTATTTCTGAAGGAGATTCCCCTCGCTATACACCCCAGCATCCTGTTGACTTTTGCTCCCGCCTTCCTGCACTGAGCTGAATTGTTCATACTGCCCATTATAAGCACCCTCAGATCCTTTTCCTCCTCAGTGCTTTCCAGCTGCACCCCTCCCAGCTGATAGCTCCCCCGGTTCCTAGCTCCAAATGCAGTACCTTGCACTTTGGCATTGCAATCATTTTTCTTTTTTTTTTTTGTATTAGAGCCTCAAGAATGGGTGTGTTTTTTAATGTTAAGGCACCATTGATCGGTATTATATAATTTTATATTTGTAGGTATCGAAATAAATCATTTTGTGGAATATTATATTGATTTTATAGCTGATTGAAAGTCTTAAACTGATTGTCTTCAAATAATTGGCCGAATTCATATAATCCCAATCCTTGACAAGTTTTAAATGCAAGTTCATTTACTGAAGGTAGAAACCCATAATTATTATATAGTGGCGTATAAGAAGTAATTTCAGTTTTGAATTTCATACTTTTGTATATCTCCTGTCAGCATTGTAATGCAGCTTGTGTTGCTACGTTTCCTTTCTTTTTATTTTCTTTGTTTTGATAAAAAACTGAAAATAATAAATTTCTTAAAGAAGGATAAGCATACATGTCTGTTTCTGTTTCTGTTGCTACTAAAGGTTGACTTTCTTTCTTTATCCATTGCCAAATTACACTCATCAGTGTTGTTAAACAGTACTTATAAAAATCTGGACGTGAAAGCCCTCCTTGTTCCTTTTGCATTATTAATTTTTCATATGCCACTCATGGTTTCTTATTTTTCCAAATTAAATTTACTACCACTTTTGTTGTTGAAATAAGGTTATGGTATTAATATGGGTAATGCTTAAAATAAATATAATATTTTAGGCAGTATTTCATTTTTATTACATTTGTTCTGCCTATCAGTGTCAACAGTAATTGTTGCCGACTGCATTAATATTTTCCAGCATTGTGCCAAAATTAATTTGAAGTAGATCTTCCAACTTGTTAGTTAAATTTACTCCTAAGTAATGCATTTTTCTACATGTTGGCACTGACAGTTATCAGGAAGTTGTAATGGATAGTCTGAATTTAATATAAGAATTGCTGTTTTCTCCCAATTAATTTTATTTCCAGATGCTTTGCCTTAATTTTCTGTCTTAATAAACTCTTTTAAAGAGTTCAAAGGATCTGTTATATATAATAATGCATCATCTGCATATAAATGTATTTTATGTATTCTGTTATTTATAGTGATCCCTTTTATGCTGTGATTATCTCTTATGGCTGTTGCTAAAGGTTCTATAACCAGGGCAAAGATCAGTGGTGACAAGGGACATCCCCACCTTGTTCCCCTAAACAATTCAAAAGGGTTAGATAATTATTATTAGTTTTGAATTTAGCTTTAGATTTAGTGGCCCAGATATTCAAACTGTGCCAGGCTGTGGCACAAGCTTGGGCGCATCTCAACATGGCTGCACAGGGGCGTGGACTAAGCGATATTCAAAGGAGCTGCACCATGGCTCAGCAGCTTTGAATATTGCACCCTGGCCACCCCCACTGTGTGTGGCACAGTGGCACTGCACTAGCGCAAGTGGCCAGAGTGGAGCATGGAGATGCACTAGCGCAAGTTCCATTGCGCCATGCACAGCACCCACGATATTCAAAAGTTGACATGCAAATGGAGCCATAATTTATGCAAGGTGCACATGGGGCCATTTGCATGTCATTATGGCCCTATTTTCATGCAGGTGCACTGATCCCCAATGATTTGCACCTGGTGCCCTGCCAGGCAGCAGCTGTTGAGGATCGACACCCCCTGCAGCCCAATCGTGGGCATCTGTGTAAAAATAGAAAACCGTCCTATATCCCTGGTGGTCCAGTGGACTGCTATATGCCCAATCGCGGGCATCTGTAGTATTAAAAATAGTCCAATATCCCTGGTGGTCCAGTGGACCACTATGTGCCCGATCGCGGGCATCTGTGTAAAGATACAAAAACCTGTCCAATATCCCTGGTGGTCCAGTGGACCGCTTTCTGCCTGATCGCGGGTATCTGTACACAGAGAAAGGACCAATATCCCTGGTGGTCTAGTGGTACCCCCCTTCCCCGCCCACTGAGCCCCACCACCCCGCTCCCCCGGTCAGCCGGCAGGCGGCAGCACCCCAACCACCTGCCGCCCCACTGCCCGCTGCCTGACAGCTTGGTAGGGCTGCATGCCCATTGGTTCGGCAGCATGAGCCAATGGGCATGCAGCATACTATACTACACATTACAGATATGTGATTCATTCCATATCTGGGAATGTGTAATGGAAACTATGGGCTGCATGCCCGTTGGCTCATGCTGTGAACCGGTCAGGTGTGCAGCTGCCACCAGCTGTCGGTCGATGAAGCGGCGGGCAACGGGCGGGTGAAAGTGCTGCCGCCACTGGCTGACCGAGGAGCGGATGGGCGACTTTCAATGAGCGAGAGGGTACCGCCAGACTTTCGCTGCCGCAGATGCCCGGCGATCGAGCAGCGATCCTGGACCCTGAAGATGGATGGAGACTGTGTCTTCCACAGAATACCCTGTCGAGCGAAGCGATCCACTGGACCACTGGGGATATTGGTGGGGTTTTATATCTTTACACAGATGCCCGTGATCGAGCAGCGATCACTGGACCACCAGGGATATTAGACGGGTTTTTTTAAATGCCCATGATTGGGCATGGGGCGCTGCCAGGTGCAGCGGGAACTCCGTGGCCACCCACAGGTGGCAGCTGCCGTGTTGCACCCTGCAATGCGGCAGCTCACCTGTGGGTGGCCATCAGTGTTCCTTTTTTTTTTTTGGCTTAACTTGGTGCTGGGCGCAGGTAGAGGTTGCGCATGCATAGCTCTGCACATCCAGGTTGAATATCGGGCTGTGCAGGTTGTCCTGGCCGCCCCCTCTACCTGTGCCTGCATACATTACTGATGCGCTCGTGCATCGGATTTGTGCCACGCGACGCTCGCTTTAATATCGCGCTGCGGCACATCAGTGGGTTGCACATGGCTCAACACTGTTGCGCCATGTGCAACCCTTTTGAATATCTGGGCCATTACATATAATTTTGATCCAATTAATAAACTAATTACTAAGGTTCATTTTTTTAAAGGTTTGCACTATGAAATTCCACTCAGTCCAGCTAGATGCTTTTTTTGTATCTGTTGTTAATAATATTGCATGTGGTGTGTTATAATTTGAAATTATATTTATAGTACATGTAATGTTTTTGTTAATCCTTCTACCATTGACAAAAGCATTCTGATCTTGTCCTACTAAGGCAGGGAGTACACCTTCCAATCTCACTGCCAGTATTTTCACAAAGATTTTATAGTCTATCTTTGGCAGAGAGATTGGTCTATATGATGAACACATATTTTTATCCTTGCCCTGCTTATGGAATGAATGGATATTGGCTTCACTGAATGTCTGAGGCATATCATTTAATATATTAATATTATTATATAATGTGGTTAAGACTGGGACCAATGTATCTTTAAATTTTTTTTATAAAATTCTGTTAATATCCCATCCGGTCCTGGTACTTTCCTTACTGAAAGTTTATCTACTGCTGTTTCTATTTCTATTTGTGTTATCAGGTTATCTAATCTAATGCTAACATTACTAACATCACTAAAGCACCAAAACCTGGACTGTTTAAGAAAAAAATGTCTCCTTCACTTCACCTCACTAAGTAACTGTGACTGCCAACCCTAGTTACACCACCCTCCCAGCCTCGGTCCCCCCACCTTTCCCTTTCCCTTGCCCCTCTGCACTAGCACCCAGTACCCTTCCCCTGCCTTAGCTACCTCACCCCTTCTTCACTCTCTTAATCTTGCCTCCTGACAAAGTCAACACTGGCTGCGCTTTTGTATATAGTGGTACTGATTAATGTATTGTATCTTCTGTTTTTAGCCAGTGATTGTAATATGACCTTTGACTGTATTTGTTATGATGTAGAACCCTTGTAAACAAGCTTCTAGCTCAGGTTGTCCAACCGTTTTGGGGTCGTGAGCCACATTTAAATTTCTGAGTAAGACAAGAGCCACAACAACATGCCGCCCATACCATACCCAATGTGCAGTCCTTACCATACCCATATTTAGCCATATTTAGGACTTAAATATAATAACATAGTCATAGTCAATAGTCAATAATCATATTTTATTAAGTTTTATTAAGTTACAGTATTTTTAAAAAAATAGTTGTAATTTTAAAATAATTATTCATAGCAGCTCTGGAGCTTTAGATTTGATCACAGGCTTAGTAAAAGTAGCCTGTTGAGCACCTAGGGCATTTTCAGCTCCTGTACTTTGATTTTTTTAAATTTAAAAGACTGTGACATGTACTTGGCATGTAATTGACAAACCCCACGAGAGCCACAGCAAACTGCTTCAAGAGCAACAGGTTTGCTTCCCCCATTCTAGCACAATGGTGTTACTTCAAGATGTTAAACAAATAAATAAATAAATAAATACATTTCCAGTTCTTCATCAGTGTTTTGTATTTACTGTATTCAGAAAATGTTTTGCCCAATCTATATATTTAGCTACATGTGATGTATATAAGTCTTTATAATAGTTTACAAAAGTTCTATTAATTTCTGTAGGTTGTTTAAAAACATTTCCTGAATTATCTTTAATAGTTAATATATTGTTTTGTTCCTCTTTCTTCTTAAGTTGCCAGGCCATCAACTTAAGATGTTTATCTGATGTTATATAATCATTCACCCTAGTTAGAATAATTTTCTTTTCCGCTCTGTCAGTAAACATAGAAAGATAAAAATTGTTGGCAGATAAGGACCGCTAGGCATATCCAGTCTGCCCTTAAGATCTGTACTTGATGACAGCTTTTGACCCTCCAACGTTTAACTTTATGGTTCCCCTATGCCTGTCCCATGCATATTTAAATCCAACCACAGTGCTCACTCCCACCACCTCCTGTGGCAGATCATTTCATGCATCCACCACCCTCTCCATGAAGAAAAACTTCCTCACATTCCCCCTTAACTTGCCACCTTCCAATTTCATGTCATGCCCCTAGTCCTTGTACTCCTCCTCCTGTATTGGAAGATTCCCCCTCCCCCCCACAAACCCTGTTTATGCCTCTGAGCTACTTGAATGTTTCTATCATGTCCCCTCTCTCCCTCCTCTCCTCCAGCGAGTACATATTGAGGTCCCTTAATCTCTCCTTGTAGGTGTTGTGGTGCAAGCCCTGCACCGTCTTAGTCACCCTTTTCTGGACTGCCTCCAGCCTGTTAATGTCCTTTCAAAGGTACAGCCTCCAGAACTGTACACAGTACTCCATGTGAGGTCTGACCAGGGTTTTGTATAATGGCATCACTACCTCATGCCTTCTGCTGGTGATACCCCTTGCTATGCACCCCGGCATGTCACTGGCCCTCCCTGCTGCCTTTGTGCTTTGCTTTGACATTTTCAGGTCATCTGAAATAGTAACCCTCAGGTCTCTTTCCTCTTTGGTGGCTGCCAGCAGCTCCCTCTCCACCCCAAATCATGTAGCTCTCCTCAGGGTTACTGTGTCCCAGGTGCATAATTTTGCACTTTTTTGAATTAAACCAAAGTTGCCACTCCGAAGACCATTTCTCAAGCTTCCCCAGGTTCCTCCTTATTTTCTCCACCCCTTCAGGAGTATCCACCCTGTTACAGATCTTTGTGACATCCACAAACAAGCAGACCTTTCCTTCCAGCCCTTCTGCAATGTCACTGATGAAGACATTGAACAGAACTGGTCCAAGGACTGATCCCTGGGGTACTCCACTTGTCACCCTCCTCTCCCCAGATTATACTCCATTTACCACCACCCTCTGTCTCCTGTCCATTAGCTAGTTCCTAACCCAGTTTACCACCTTGTCTCCCATGCCTAGACTAACCATCTTGTTAACCAGCCTTCTGTGTGGGACGGTGTTGAAGGCTTTGCTGAAATTGAGGTAGGCTATGTCCATTGCACTCCCCGATTTACTTCCTTTGTCACCCAGTCAAAGAAGTCTATGAGATTTGTCTGATACGACCTACCCACTGTGAACCCATGTTGCCTAGGGTCCTGGGCACTGATGGCTTCTAGATGTCCCACTATCCTTTCCTTAAGTAGTGCCTCCATGAACTTCCCCACTACCGAGGTGAGACTGACTGGCCTATAGTTGCTCACCTCCTCCCTACTGCCTGATTTGTGTAGAGGGATGACATGTGCCCTCCTACAATCCTCTGGCACCACTTCTGTGTTGAGTGACTCAGTGAACAATGCTGCCAGAGGATCTGTTAGCTCTCTTTGCAGTTCCTGTAGTATCCTTGGGTGTATACCTTCTGGTCCCATTGCTTTGTCCACATTCAATTTAGTGAGTTCCTGCAGGACTATCTCTCCCCCATGAATGGACTGTTGTCCATCTCTTCCCCCTTTGGCATTTGATGCTCAGCTGTAGTCCCTGTCCTTCGCCCTCTTATGTGAATACTGAACTGAAGTATTTATTTGGTATTTCTGCCTTATCCATGTCACCTTCATTACACTCCCCTTCCTCCCCTTTAAGTCTTACAATTCCCCCCCTGGTTTTCCTCCTTTCGCTGATGTACCTGTAGAATGTCTTATCCCCCTTCTTTACTGTCTGCGCTAAACTTTTTTCAGTCTGTGACTTTGTTTTCCTTACCACCCTCGCTACTTCCTTTAGGCACTCCCAGTATACCTCTCTGTCCTCCTCCCGTTGGGTCTCCTTATATTTCTGGAACCCTGCCCTTTTAGCCCTTACCTTTTCTGCTACCTCTTTTGAGAACCATAGAGGCCTTTTCCTTCTCTTGCCTTTTGATACCAATCTGATGCATTTGTTTGTTACTTCCACTATGGCTCCTTTTAGGTTCTCCCACTGCTCTTCCAACCCCCTCCTGTCCCCCTACTCTCCAGGGCACTTTTGATAACTCTCCCCAATTCAGCGAAGTCTGCCTTCTTGAAATCGAAAACCTTCACCCTAGTGTGACATGACTGAATCCCTGGCTGTATGCTGAACCACACTATGTGGTGATCACTGGATCCTAGTTGCCCCTCCACCCAGACATCCATGATTCTTTCCCTGTTGGTCATTACTAGATCAAGAATCGCCCTGTCTCTGGTGGGATCAAGTGCCAGCTGCCTGAATCCTGCCCTTGTAGGGAATCCAGGATGCCTCTGCTTCTGGCTGAAGCAGCTGCCTGAGAGGTCCAATTCACATCTGGCATATCGAAATCCCCATCAGCAGAATCTCACCTTTCATTGCCATTTCGTGTATTTCATCCTCAAGGTCCCTGTCCACTTCTTTCCCCTGACCTGGAGGCCTGTATATCACCCTGTGTGTATTGCTGTGCCATTTCCTGGTTCAAGGGTAACCCACAGTGCCTTGGCCTCCCCCTGCCTACCCTGTATCTGTGTTGCCTTTATACCCTCCTTGACGTACAGGGCAAATCCTCCCCCTTTTTTGCCTGTCCTATCCTGCCTAAACAGAGCATAACGTGGTATATTTAATTTCCACCCATGATTGGCAGTGTACCAGGTTTCAATTATTGTTACCGTGTCCAGGGCTGCCTCAACTATCATAGCCTCCATGTTTGGGATTTTACAGAATTTATTATATGCTTCCCTTTTTTGTAACAATTCATTATACTGTATATTTTTTTATCAAATGTAGTATTATGTATTTCTTCTAAAAGTTGAATATCTTTTTCCAGTTGGACTTATCATTTTATCTATTGTTTTTTTATGGATAGTGATCATTTGCAATTTTCCTCGTAGCCATGCCTTAATGAGTCCCATATTATTAATATCGCTGTATCTTTCTCTGTATTCAATTTGAAAAACAAATTTCCATTTCCTGTAATAATGACTGGCTAATACTCTGATCTTTTAATACAGTGCAGTCCATTTTCCATACAGCATTTTTTCCTTCATTTTTTGAAGTTTCCAATTTGATTATACAGGGAGAATGATCAGAGATCACTATACCTAGATAATCTATCTTTTGTATTTGATATTGTAAAGTTTCTGAAAGTGAAAGAAAATGTATACACGATTATGACTTGTGGACTGGTGAGAAGTATGAATATTTTTTAATTTGAAAATTATATGTTATCCATGGATCATTAAGTTTTAAATCATATTTGAAGTTAACAACTTTAGTGGATGCCTTATTTTGCCTTTCAACATTTGAAGACTTGTCTTTTTTATTTTGAATAAGGTTAAAATCTCCCCGATTATATATGGTGCTTTGCTTATTGTCAATTGAAGGAAAACTACTGTGAAAAAACTTGGGTTGTTATGATTTGGGTCATAAATTGTAGCTAATGAGAAATTATTATTATCTATACTAACTTCTGTAATTATACGTTTGCCAAAAGCATCTGCTCTGACATTTGTAAATGCTGGCTTTAATTTATGTTTATGTTAAAATATTGCCACACCCCTTGATGTCTGATTATAATAGGAATATATCCCTGGTCCCCATCGTTTCTGAAACCAGTGGAAATCTTTTGCTGTAAAGTGTGTCTCCTGTAACATCATATAACTGATTTGTTTCTTATCCAGGTAGTTTATTACTTTATTTATGTTAGTCCTACTCCTAATACCCTTTACATTCCATGTGGCTATCCTGATCTTATTTTCCATTCCTGTGAGAGGGTATATCATAATAACTTATTGTTTTACTTATATCTGACGCCTTTATGTCTTTAGTTCCTGGACCCTTTCCCTTTTTCTCCTCTCAGTAACTTTTTACCAACCATAAAATCCAGACACCAGCCCCTCTTTTTTGCCCTTAATGGAGAAATAATATTTCTCCTGTCCCTCCCCACACAGTAACTGAGATGTCTGCATTTGTCATCTCATATGCCAAGTCTTGCAGCCTGGCTTCATTACATCATCTTCTGAGCTGGGCATTCATTGCTGTTTTAAATACCCTTTTAAGGACTCTAATCTTTGTTTATAAGTTCCCCATGTTGGTGTTCTTCCCATTGTTTCCCAAACCCTCCTATCTTTCAATATATCATCATGGATTGTGCTCATCAATGTATACTAGATACTAAGAAATATTACATGATAAAAAATAAAATAAAAACCTCTAGGGTGTTCTAAGGGTGTTCCCCCCCAACTTCTTTTTTTTTTTGCACTCCCCCTTTAAGTTTAATTTTCTTGAATTTTTGTTACTGCTGTATTCATGTGTCTTTTGTTGATAAGGTTGTACCCTTGATTGCTTATGAGCCATTGACGAATTATTGCCTTGATTCTTGTATGCCAGATCAAAGGCCTATTGTCCTTCTTCTGCATCATCAAAAGTAATTAGTTTCCCCCTTTACCACAAACTTTAGTTTTGCAGGGTACATCGTTGTAAATCTTATTCCGTGTTCATATAGCTTTTTTGTTAACTGGATTAATAAGTTTCCTTTTGTTGACTGTCTCTGGGGATAAGTCTGGGTAAACTATGAACTGCACATTTTCATATTTCAGCCCCTAGTTCATCCTTGCCTTCTGGAGTATTGCCTCCTTCTCCTGGTAGTTATGTGGATTGATATATATTGTACAAAGGTATTCTGGATTATTGTTAGCAAATCTTGCTCCCCCTCCTGTGGGCTATATCCAACACAATTTTTTGCTCTGGATATTTTTTTCCCCATCGCTGTGGCAATAAGTTTTTCCAAAAACTGTACAGGGTTTCCTGTTCCCTCCAAACTCTCCTGAACATTACAAATTGTTAAGTTCCCCCTGCAAGAACGATCCTCCATTTCAGCTACTTTCTGCATTAATGCTTGTAGTTGCATATCATGCTGAGTTTGTGTTTTTAATGGGGAGCATTAGTGTCTTCTATTTTAGACACTGTCCTCTAATGCTTGGGTTTTTAATGATACGCCTTCAAGCTTACCACTCAGTTCTTTTATTGAGTCAGAAACACCTTTTATGGAGTGATCAGTTTCATCTAGTGCCTCAAGCATTTCTGCATGGAACAAGTTCACAGCTTTCATAATGTCAGCATTAGTCGTTTGCAGCTCTGATTGTTTAAGCTGTGAGCCTACATCCACTATCTGCAATTCTGGGGCCATTTCATTTTCTGCTTCTGGCTCCCTGTGTAGTTCAGACACTACATTATTCTCACTCACTTCTCCCAGTTACTGGGTCATTCCGTTCCACAGTGGAGGGAAGGATTTATCTGGTTGCTTTGGAATTTATGTTTTTTAATCACCCCCATTTTATTTTCATTACCCTCTATTAGTGTTTGCAAAGCTTTTTAGGTAGCATTTCAAATGTTTGTGGAGATAATATTTCTACCTTGCGACTGCCCAAGCCTTTAATATTCCCCACACAATGGAAAAGTATATTATCCAGTGAAATAGTTGTTTTACTTACCGGGGAGTCCAGATGGGGGGAGAGAGGGGTTCGGGTTCACCATCCTGATAGCTTCTATTTTGGGAGAGGGAATTTTGTGAGCCATTGATATGGTCAGGCATTCTTTATCCTGCCTTTTATCTTGTGAGCATTATTAGATCTCCTTGACATGGCATACCATTTTTGACATTCCCAGGATTTTCTTCTCAATCCATCAACAGCATTCTGCTTTTGTTTTCTTCTTTTTTCTTTCCTCCATACATATTGTTGCTCAGTAGCTGTATAGCTATATTAAAACAGCCCAGTTACATTTCAGACTTGCTGCCATCAGTTGCCAGAGATGTGAGTCAGTATCCTGCTCAGCCCCACTTCCAAGTCAGAACTGACATCATCCTCCTACTCCCTGTACATAGTCTTTGCAATAAATTACATTAGGTGCAGGTTATGGTTTAAACAGAAAGACTCAAAAATAGGGAATTGTGATGTTAAAGTGAAAAAGTCCCCTGACACATGATGAACATGCGGTGTGGTATCCTTGGGCTTTGAATGGTTGCTCGAAACAGCACTGGTATCACGCTAACTTTGGCACAGTCTTTCATGGTTTAGACATCACTCACACTCCAGGTCTTTGAGAGAGGGCACTGAAGCAAGGGTAATGTCATCGCTACTCTGAGCAATCATTCAAAACTCATGGAGCACCACACCACACATACAGCAGGGATCAAGTGACTTTTTCACCCTAACTTTTCATATCTCCACTTCTGAGACTTTATGTTTCAACCCTAACTAATGCCTAAACATATTTTCTTGTGATGACTTCCCATCCTTTTTAAAAGGATATTAAATGACAGATGCTCACAAATTTGTATTTCAATGCTTTTAGTGCCAAGCAGTCTCTGGCATCCTGTGATACTACTCTTCCTGAGGAAATCCTATGCTAAGTAGTGTCCGGCTTATAATGTCACCCATTCCTCTACCCAGTCCCCATGCAAAGCAGCCCCTGAAGTCCAATGGACCACCTCCCTCATCAAGTCCCTTGCTGAGCAGTCCTTCATATCTAGTGGAAACCCCCTCCCTTGCCCTGTCGCAAGTCAAGCAATCCCTAATATCCAGTGGCATCCCACTTCCTAAACCAGCCCCAAGCCAAGTTATTGGCATCCAGTGGTGCCCACTCTCTTACCCTGCTTCAGGTCACTTGATCTTTGGTCTCCTCCTCCTCCCCCCTTTCCAGTATCAAGCATTTCCTAGTTTCCAGTGGCACTGCCTTTCTCACCCAGGCCCATCAAGTAGTCCTGGTGTCAAGTAGCATCCCTATTCCTAATTCTGCCATGCCCATGACCCCCAAATGGTGACTGGCATCAGCCCTCCACTTCCATCCTTGTCTGACTGCCATCTGGGATAGAAACTGCAACTTTGATTGATAAAATACATGTAGTCTGTAATTAGTCTTCCAGATGGTGGCCAGCTAAGGAGGTGAGTGGAAGGTTTTTGCCAGCAGCCACCTGGAGGTAGGGCCAGGGCAGAAGTGCACCACTAGGAAGGGTTTGATGTGCTTGCACTTAACTTCGAGGAGACAAGGGCAGCAAAATGCCCCTCCAGGAATGGGCTACTAGTGGCTGTAGTGAAATATGTTGGGGGTGTGACACTAAGGATGGGTTCCTAATGGTTGCACTTTAACTTGAGAGGAGTAAGAGATCAGAAAGGTACTCTTGAAATAGGCTCCCAGTGACCATAGCACACTGTGGTGGAGTAACAGAAAGTGCCACCATAGATGTGGTTTGCATCTTGTCCTCTTATTGGACTTTTTCTGCTACAGACATAAGTAATTTTATAGCTTTAAGCAACTACCAAATAGTCCAGTAAATATTATTTTCATATTTTCAGTGTCAGGGCACTATTACAAACATAAGCCATTTAAACAAAGGAAGTTCCTGTCAAGTAACTACATGACTTAGAGTGGCATCATCTACAGTACAGTATTCTGTAAACAACTTGGGTAGTTGCACTTACAGGTGAAGCAATAACACCATGTATTGTAGACAGGAGTGGAAATCCCAGAAAAAAGATATCAGATCAAGTTACAAAATGTTATACCCATGTGTGATTAAGAATTAAAAATACTTGGTAACCTATCCAGAAAGTATTTTAAACACATATGACTGTTCCCAACTGGCATCATAGTGCATTTGTTTATGACAGTATTATAACAGGGCTCTGTTTTGTTCTCTCAAGCCAGGTTTCTCTAAGAGCCCACATGCACACTCAAGCTGCAATGTGCATGGCTGGAAAATGCCAACTGGCACTTTGAACTCCCAGTCCATACAGAGCTCAGGCTGTGGCCTGCTCTGTGAGGGTGGGAGAGAAGGTTTGCATTGAGAAACAGAACCTAGCAATTATATAAAACAAAGCCCGGGGGACAGTCTAAAACTCGAATTTTATACACACCCTTGGTGTGAGATGCTATTATTCTATTCTTATCATTAGCGGTTACTCCAGTTAATACATGCCTTTTACACACTTTCAAACTCTGTAATGAGTGATAATATAAGTCTGTCTGTCTGTCTTTCTGTCTGTCTGTCTGTCTGTCTGTCTATCTATCTATCTATCTGTCTATCTATCTATCTAACTATCTATCCATCTAAAATATGCAATGAGCTGGCCCAACATATGCAACTTATCTTCAAGTGTGAGGGAGCAGGTACACTCGGGAGTGGCAGAGCATTGAGTGAGTTATGAAAGTCCTGCCCACTCACAAGTGATGATAAATAGCCCATTTTGAGTCAGGCCAGTGTATATTTGATATATATAACAGTAGTTTACAAATTCCAGCTTCTAAATCTGCAGTTTTCTTGAAGATTTTGCTGTTTTTCTCTGATTTTAACAGCTGGCTTCAGTGCTGCACTAGGCATTGTGATGTTATCAGTATTGTGGAAGCTACTCTCTGATTGGTTCAGTATTCCACAGTGAATGACAGTAACTTAAAGAATATCCATTGTGAGAACAGTAACAACAACATACTTTTGATATGTTGCTGTTACTGATGTCACTAAGACATCTTTTATCTTTTTATTTTTACCCTATTCCTGGTGTGTGTGTGTGTGTGTGTGTGTGTGTGTTGTATTCATTCACTGCCTCCTGCTATTCCTTTTGCCTTCTCCCTCTAGTCTGTCAAAACCCTACTTCCGGTCTTCTCTACTTACACCTGCAAATGCCCCAACCTCTCCGCCAACCCACCTTATGCACTAAATAAAGCTTTATGGTTCGGCCCCTGTGATTGCCCCCTTGACTGCAACTTAGCTGTTACATATTATTGTGTACTAGTGCTGCTTCCGTTGAACTGTTCTTGTTTATTTGTAATTGTACTTTTAGTTATATTTACTGTTCTATGCTTTATTTGTTTAAATGCACCTTACTGTTTACTGTTTTGAATGATACTGCCCCTCCCCCAGCATGCATCTGGAAACTAACTGATAATAGCTCAGTATGTTTTTGCTGGTAAACATTTTTAAATAAATATATTAGCACCTGTGCATGCATTTGCTTTGCGCTGCTTAAAGAACTAGAATCAGAATTTATGGGGGAAAAAAAG
Organism: Neoceratodus forsteri; assembly: GCA_016271365.2. Taxonomy (NCBI): domain Eukaryota; kingdom Metazoa; phylum Chordata; order Ceratodontiformes; family Ceratodontidae; genus Neoceratodus; species Neoceratodus forsteri. Next base: position 1,093,786,459 of record CM057459.1, read on the forward strand.
TATGTTCTGCAGTGCTTTTATTTGAGGACCTGCTGGCTAAATCTGAGCATACATCTTGAAAACAAAAAGTCTATTGATTCAGTGAGTGAGTGCTTGCTTATTGCTGTTGACTCTGCAGCAGCACTGTGCTATTAGGAGCTTGTTATTCTGACCTCAGATAAATAACTCTCTCTGATCCAATCTTTTTGTTTTCAATGTGTATGTTCTGGTCTAGCCAGCAGGAGTGAACATTTGGGGCTTGATTTTAATCCCCCATGAATGCCGCGAGCCCTTGGTGCACCGATCATTTGGCATGCAATGAGCTTGCGGCATTCTCACGGCTGGCGATCAGGAGTTTCAATCTCGAGTGCCAAATGCTGCACATTAGTCCTGGTCTAACTTGTGCCATTTGGGGAACCTTATATACGGGGCTTGTGTCAAATCTTTGGTGCAAGCTGCCATAAATTCAGGAAGATGTCACAGCTGCACCCGATGTACTAAAATCAGGTGCAGTTGCGTCAAAGGAGTTTGGCACAGCTGCACCAAAAAATGGGTTTGGCGCATGGCCATTTGTTTTAAAAGCTTTTCTTTTCATCAGACCACAGACAGCCAAAAAGCACATTAATCCCCTCAGGTCATCAATGCTGTTAGTGAAGAGTCTTACCTTTTTCCTTAAATAATAGTCCACTCAGTTATGCCATAGGTGCTTGCTAAACTATGAATGCAGCCTTTTTTAGCTCTCACTGGATAAGGAGAGGCACTTGATTTAAAAGAATAAACCAGCTCTTATGAATTAATGGTCTTGGATGCACATGGGACAGGAGGCATTGGAGAGAAATAATAACAGGCACTAAAACATACATACCAGGAGTTATCAAAGTTAGAAAAAACTCCAAACAACTAAAGACCACACTAGGACCACACACATACAAACATCAAAACTCTCCATGTGATATGTATTTACTTTTTTTTTATTTTAGCTATACTGCAGTTATCCTTTAACAGCAGCTGGTCCTGCCTCTGAAATTCTACTGGAAAACTCAGACTGGAGGAACACACACTACAACCCCCAAAGGTGCTGCTTGCCAGAACATCAGTTGAGAGCAAAATGAAAAAAGCAGTGCACACACCAAGCTCATCTAAATGTGATTATTTTATTTTCTTTGCTGAATGCTGAGCTAGCAACCCCTACATCGGAGTCCCATGATGAAGCTTCCTGAGATGCGATACTTTGAAATTCTGCCACATATACTTACATTTATGATTTTCCAGTATGCAGTGCTCAATTCACAAAACAGTGAATGTTCCATATACAACCCCCCATGAATTTCACACGAAGCGCTGAAAATTCACGTTTCGCAGAATTCGTGGAGTTCTGGTCGACCCATGGAAATTTGCCACGTGTGAATTGTGTGAATTTTGCTGTGAAATTTGCACGTTTTTTACCACAAAGTGTGAAATTCATGGGCAAAGTGTGAAATTTGCTGGTGAAAATTCATGCTTTGTGATGAAATTCGTGCAATTCATGGGCCACGGATTGCATAGATTTCGGAAAATGCGCTCTGCAAATTTTGCGAAATCTGCAAATTCATTAGTGGAGCAAATTTTGTGGAATTCGCACATCTCTACCAACCACTTGATCAGAGAATTGCCTGCTAGCACATTTGGTGGCAACAGAAAGTTCAACAGCTGGTTTTAAAAAAAAAAGTTATGGCTGCTTACCTGTGTGTATTCTAGGTGACTCTCACTAAGCTTACTCTTTGTTCTGCCATTGTTCCAGCTTGTGATATAAAACTCATGCAGGGCTCACAAATATCTCTGGCCCAGACAAGTCACCAGTTATGAGGCAAAACAACTGGTCAGTGACCACAAACCCACCATGCTAGAAGCAGCAACATGGCAGTACTAGGACCTTAAGTTCTAAGATTCATGGATATCACACACCAAGGGTGTGTAAAGAAAACTAATAAAATGCCATTTGACATCCATTATTCTCTATAACATGGCTTGAGTAAAGGGGAAAAGGTAATTCGCTGAACATCATCACCTGACCATGGATTAAGTTCACTATTTAATCCACAGTTGGGGTGAGGTGGCCACCAAGCAATATCCCTGGGCTGAGCAGAACTTGTTATGTGGGGAACAATGCAGGAGTGAAAGGCAGCCTTTTAAAAGGTAGCAAAGTGAGAGAATTAGCAGCAGTGAACCAGCAGTGCAAAGCATCAGACTCATAAGACTGCAAAGCAATGTAAATACAGTCCTTCACAGTGTGTGTGTGTGTGTGTTCCTGTTTCTGTGTGTCAGCTAGAAAATCACACTAATGGTGTGATGGGGCTCCCCCGCCCCACCCTTGAGCAGCGCACAGAGACAGTGACAGTTCCCCGTGTTTGTGCTCCTTCACCCATGCCGTGGCAGTTTGCTCATCCACACTGAGTTCTGCACCCTCTGAGAACACGCGTGCAAGAGAGAAGTGACACGGGGACATGTAGTGCACAGATCCTGCATTGTCCTCCATGTCTGTCTCTCTCTCTCTCTCTCTCAGTGTTCATGTTAACCCATAGAGTGGTGTTTCTTACTGCGGCAATGGTATTTTGGTGCACCTCATAAGAGAGACCATATCAGGAGCTCTCTGTCAGGTGAGTGAGAGAGTGTGTGACCGGGCAGCATCCGTGCTGAGAGAGAGAGTGCACCTCACCACGGTTGTGCCATCTGCTCCCAAAGCACTTGTGCCCCACACTGTAAGTGCCACAGTGATGGAGCGTGAGAAAGACACAGCACATTTGTTGACCTAAAGCAGCTCTCTCTGTCATTCTCTCACATATCTCCTCTGCATTCTGCCAAAAGAGAGAGGGTCGCTCCCTGCAGTAGTTCTGTCTCTGTGTGTGAACGGCTGTCACATATCTGCCCTACATTCAGCCAGATACTCATTCTCTGCAGTAGTTCTGTCTCTCTCTCTGTCTGTGATCGGCTGAAGCAAAAAGAGCAAGAACTAGCTGACTGAGGGAGAAGGCCAAAGAGACACAAACGCTGCCACCACCCCACTTCAGTATTGACTTTAACAGCTCAGCGATATATGTGTGTGTGTGTGTGTAGAAATATTCTGACAGCTGTCTCTGAGCTCCCCAATTGCATGTGTGTCTGTCGTTGGGGGGGCAGGAAACTAAACCTCGTAGAACCTCTAGGAAACAATATAATTCGCATCAAATGTCAGAAATCATGTGAGTACATATTTCTGACATTTGTATGTGCATAAAAGCATTCACATCTAGATTATTTGTTGGGTACTATTTGCCCCGGTGGCAGGATTCAGTCACTTTTTTAGCATGAAAACAGGGAGGAAACCAATTTATTTTGTTTTCTCCTTGTTTTCAACATAACCCATGTTATAAGAGCAATAACCCACTCCAGGGTATGGGGTCATAGGCATTTAATCCAACCTGGGGCACTGTGAGTACACTCGGCCTGTGACCTTGTGCCTCACAATGCACCCCAGGTGTGGGATAAATGCCTATAATCCCACACCATGTCGTGGGTTATTGCTGATATATTGTTTTCCATGACAACAGACTGTGAGGTGAGTTAGACTTAGTCAAATGATTTTAGAAATAAATTTAAAAAAAAAGTACTACATTGGCAGAAATATTTTGTAGACAATGACAGGAGAAAATAACAAAAAAAAAAAAAAAAAACCAACCCTGAAAACCTGAAACTTAAACATAATTGTGATAAATGTAACATTTATAGTCTTTTTATTTTTGGGGAGACTTGCTCTTTAATTGTTGGAATATTGGCACATGACAAAATATGGTGCCAGGTTTTCTCCTTCCAAGGTACTGCTATGTCAAGATGATTATGGAAACCAGATGATAAAAGATTGATGGACTGTTTTTCATGAATAGGCATTGCAATAGTAATGGAGAAGCTGGGCATGCACAGCTGAGTGGAAAGATTACGCACAGCAGAAAAGAATATAATTTTGTTTATAGTATATGGTCAGGGTTGTTGTATACGGAAATCCTTATACTTAGAAAACCCGCTGAATGCTAGTAGTGATGCAGCTACTGTACAGTGGTCCAGCTTCTCATTGTACCACAATATCTACAGTATGTCACAGAGCTATGCATGAGTGGTACAGCAAACACTGTCATCCAAAACTGAAATTATATCAGAGCTAGTGAGAGTTCTTGCAGCAAGTTTACTCATCATGCAGCAGAGTAAGTAAATACCTAAGGACAGTGTATGAATGGCCATATACAGTATAACATTTTTTTTAAACGGTCAACCATATCAGCATGGTCATGTTTCTATCTCATGAACTGGGATGACATTAAGGTCCTTTCAAGTTTTGTTCCTGAGGTCTCTATGATGTCATCACAACCCCACAATGGAAACTGAACCTTACTGTGTAAGGTTTCCATGCAGGATTCAACTCCCTGTCCTTCAAATGCAGTCTCCATAATTGCTCACAATATTCCAGGTGAGGATGGACCTGTGACCTATACTGTGATAGAAGCACCTCTCTTCTATGGCTGCTGATCCCCCCCCCCCCCCCCCTTTCTAGGCACCTCAACATCCTCTTTTTTTCCCTCCCACTACACTATTACATTGCACTGTTCTCTTTAATCAAATTGACTACCCCAAACTCCCTCTCTTCTGTTGTGCTTTCCATTACTACCTCCCTCTTTTCTGCATTCAGTTTTCAGATTTGTTTACCCCATGTGCATCTTCTTGCACTTCTTGCCAAACTTTGACCACTTCTCTAATCTACCCAGTCCTCTTGCATAACTCTGATTCCATCCTCACTATCCATCCAGCCACAGATCTTACTATCATCTGCAACGAGGCATATCTTTCCCTGTATCCATGTGCCAGTGCTACAGATAGTGTGAAGAGGACTGGTCCTAAGATTGATCCCTGTGGCACACTACTAGTAACCCTGTGACCCCTGAGAATTCTCCATTAATTACCACCCTCTAGCTTCTGCCATACAACCAGTTTCCTACCCATCTTGTGACTGCCACACACACACTTAACACACTCCTGTGAAACCTGGGTAATGTGACAAAGGTGGTCTGGTTCACTTACTTTATTACACTGCCACTAACCAGGTTACAGCTCTCTTGGGGCTGTTTCTTTCAAGTCCACCACAGGCCCCTTTTCACACAGCACATGGCCAGGCATTCTGACACACAGTATAAGACCTCCTAGACATTGGAACCCCCTTAGTCACTTCAGGTAAATTCTCCCATACTTCGTATCAGAATCAGGCTTACTTTTTATGTTTGATATCTCCCCAGAAGTGGATCATTGACTTGCCCCATAAAAATAGATTATTAAAATACAGCAGTCACAGATTCTTATTAAATATAAAATACTTAATATTTACACTACAATTAAATGATATACAGCAAATTAGAGGAAATGCAAGCACTAGAAAATTTAACAAATAAACAATTTTAATCAGGAAGAATTACAAATAGAAAAATCTCACCAGCACCCACATAAATCTTACTTTTTACCCCCAGAAGCCTTCTCATGAACAAATACACAGGTATGATATTTAAGAGACCAGCACTTCCTTTTTAGATGGTGGGCCTCTGGTATTGTGTCTGGCTCCCAAAATCTGTTTACTTCAGTGATGACTCCTGTGGATATACCTTTCAGGGTTGGCCAACCTCACCACATCACTTAGATGGTTTAGGTCACTTCTTTCTAGGTCCTTACACAACTTGTGATATTTTATGTACAAGTCTCCTAACTGGTTTGGACCAGTCTGACTCCTGAAGCTGGTCATGTTAATTAGGAGCCTTTCTCTTCAAGGAGATAGGAAATTATTTTATATAGTTAACTGCCCTTCCATCTTCCTTTCCATTCCAGTTACACATTCTGATATGCGTTGATCAAGGCAGATGAATAACATGGAATGGTGTTACTGATGTCATAGAATGCTTTAGAAATATGAATAAATGAGCACTAGCTGGTGAGGAGAGTAGACCTCTATGTAGATCTTAAGGCACACCAAAGTTCAATTATTTATCAAAAATTGGTCAAAGCATATCAGAATACATAACTGGCATGGAAAGGAAGATGGAAGGACATTGAACTATGTTGTCAGCATTACTGACATTAAATACTGATCAGAGATGGCAGTTAAACATGAGGTGCAGTGGAAGGGTGAAGAAGAAGAAAGGCAACCCACAGCTTACCACAGATCATTTTTGGATCTTGGAAACCAGCAGCTCTTTGCCGAGGCCAAGTCAGGCCTCCTTCACACAGGCCCCCTCCACACACTTTAGACCATGCCATCATGAACAAGCACATTGAGGCTAAACTAAAAGGATCCCATGCTGAGGTGACCTCCTCCATTCAAACAGTGAAGTCAGATGTGGTGACTCTGCATGCAGGCAGAGTAGGCAGACATGAAGGGGACTCTCACTGAGGTTTCAGAAAGGACTGCTACCATTAGTGACCTTATTCTGAGAATGCACCATAGGCAGGTGCAACTAGAGAACAAGTGCACTGATCTTGAGGGGAGAATTAGAAGAAAAACATCTGAAACTGTTTGGCCTACCAGAGGGGGCAGAGGGCACTTAACTTTTAGACTTTGTGAAAAAACTCATTGGTGACCAATTGGATTTCACAGAGGGTGTACCCCCTTCACATAGACTGGATCCTTTTGGCATTAAGGAGTAAGCCTGCCCCCGATGCTCAGCCAACACGCCATCATAATGCATTTCCTTAGTTATCAGATGAAGGGACAGGTGTTGTCAGCAACCTGGAAAAGAGTGGTGCAATGGGGAGAACATAGACCATACTTTGACCAGGACTATGCCTCTGCTATTCAAACTATGAGAATGTCTTAGTCCCCATGATTCTTGCTGGACAGGACCAGCAGCATTGAGTACCAAGCTTGTCTGGTCCAGTCTAGAGCTATCAGGATCATTGTTGCAGGTCCCTTACTGAGTTTCAGGAGTACTTTCTGAATGGGTGGGAATAGTGGGAAGGTATACAGAAAGTTCCTTTTGCAATCCAGTACCAGGGCATCTTCTGGGACTGTTCCTTTTGCTGGTGATCTGCAAGAAAAAAACTGAAGGAGCTAATAGTTCTCCCAAGGTGCAAACATGTCTTTATTGGGAGTGCACTGCCTTCTGGGCATTGTGGCCAGATCCCCCTGGTTTAAGGTGCAATCATTATTTCCCTGACTGATTATGCTTAGGGAATCTGCCAGAACATTGTCTTTGCCTGGCAGATGCACTCTAAATATATTTGCTTCTAAGGAATATGCCAGGTCCCAGATCCTCATTGCCTCTGTGCACAGTTTTGAGGTCCCTGTTTGTTTATGTAGTACATTGCTGTGGTGTTGTCTGTCCTTTTTTTTTTTTTTGAAACTCACTTTTATTCCATTTTAAAGTTGTTACTTACACAAGATCGTCTTCATTCCCTCCACCTCCCAAATAGGAGGTAGTTACAGACTATGTATATCATGCCAGCATTTAGAGTAACACTATTTACAACATACATCAGCATGGTGCCTACAACTCTAATATAATAATAATAATAATTTTATTTATATAGCGCCTTTTGAAATATCAAAGCGCTGAACAGATTAATAACATAAATTCAAATATCCATGCAAACATAAAAACATATAAAGACAGGTCATAAAATACATCATAAAAACATAATAAATTACAGTAAAATCCAGTCAAATTCCAACTAACTTAATTCTCCAAAAAGGCCATTTTCCATAAAAAAAGTTTTTTAATTCTTTCTTAAATATCTCCACGGAGGTGCACTCCCATAACTGGCCTGGTAGAGAGTTCCAAAGAGTGGGAGCAGCATGAGAAAATGCTCTGCTGCCTGAAGATTTTAAACTCACTCTTGGAATCTCCAGCAACCCCATGTCGGCCGAGCGGAGCGATTGGCCAGGGCAATAAGGAACCAGGAGGTCTTTCAGATAGGATGGACCCTGATCGCGAAGGGCCTTGAAAGTCAATAAAATGACTTTAAAGGTGATCCGCCACCATATAGGAAGCCAGTGCAGTTTGCGCAGCACCGGAGTAATATGACAGGACCTACTTGTCCCAGTCAAAACCCGGGCTGCAGCATTCTGCACCAGTTGTAGGCGGCGGATTTCAACCCCAGAAAGCCCAAAGTAAAGGGCATTGCAGTAGTCTAGGTGCGAGGACACAAAGGCGTGGACCAACGTTGGCAATGAGTCAGATGGAACAAGGTGCCTAACCCTGGCAATATTCCTAAGATGGTAAAAGGAAGTGCTGATGACGGCTGACACCTGAGATTATAGAGTCAGCTTATCGTCAAAAATCACCCCAAGGTTACGCACCCATTCAGAGGTCGGTAATGACACACCGACGAGAAAAATTCCAGAAAGCACGCCAGTACACGACCTCTCAATCTGACCACCCGGGTCCACCGCCAAAACCTCAGTCTTCTCCGAGTTCAACTTTAACCAACTAGAATCCATCCAGTCTTGGATTTCCCCCAGACAGTTGTTAAACACCGAGAGAGCTCCATCCTGGTCGGGTGCAAAAGACAGGTATAGCTGGGTGTCATCTGCATAGCAGTGAAACCTCAGCCCATACCATCTTATGATATTTCTGAGGGGCAGCATATACACTGCAAATAACATGGGTGACAGCACAGAACCCTGAGGCACTCCACACAACAAAGAGACTGGGCCGGAGGAAAAAATCCCCAACACAACTCTTTGTGATCTCCCAGTAAGGAATAAAGTGAACCATTGCAAAACGGTTCCCGACATTCCACAGATTTGCCTCAGGCGTGCTAACAACACCACGTGATCCACAGCGTCGAAAGCTGAGGAGAGATCAAGGAGAACCAAGATAGAACATCTCTTTTGATCCCTCACCCTCAGAAGATCATTAAGCACCTGAACCAGCGCAGTCTCGGTGCTATGTCTTTTACGGAAACCAGATATACCTAGTTACACTACCACTATCAGAGCATCTAGGAACCAAAAAAAAAGTAAAATCTTTCCAGGTGCCCTTATTCTTCTGTGTCTACTCCTTACAAACAGACAAAGTATAATTTTTGTTAGGGGACTGGACCCCAAAATACATGGTGAGTCTTAGTAGCCATAATGGGATATTGAAGCCAAGCATTTCATTTCTAGTCTCGAAGTATCAGTACCTCTCGACTGTAGATCATGACAAACATGTAGTGAATAAGAAGAACTATGTATATACAATTAACTAGAAACAAGAAATAAAAGTTACAAAACTGAGCAATCAACAAAAAACAAGTGTGGGTATGTGTGTCTGTATGCCCGCCCAAGCCCCCAGAGGTTCAATTGTATATTCTTGTTGGGTTTGTCCTTCCTCCACCTGAGAGGGTGTCAGAGGGTTGGACATCCTAATGGACTACAGCAACGCCTGTATATACCATCCAAACTCTCCAGGCCTCATTAAAAATGTATCTTCCATTAGATGGAGTCTAGCTGTTAGTTTTTCCTTAGGAAAAATCTGGGACACCCTACCCCGCCATTCAGCCACCCCTGGAGCCTCCATATCCAGCCAATGGGACATCAAGGTCTTAAGGACTGCCATAATCATGCATTGGAAAACTTCTACCCCTTTCCATGTTGGAATCCCCGGAACCTAAATTCCCAGTAAATAGTGGTAAAATGCCTCTGGCATCGCCACCTCCCAGACCCTGAAAGCTCTTGCTTGATTTGCATCCAGAAGTTCTCTAATTTGGGACAGGACCACAGCATGTGAAAATGTGAACCCTTATTCCCACAATTTTGCCAGCATTTATCAGTGGTTGTGGACCTAAAAAGCCTGATTACAGTCGGGACATAAAAAAAAATAAAAAATGGTGATAATCTTTCAGCGAAATTCCCTCCAATTCTGTGAAGCTGATACCTTCCATCCTCTCAGACACTCCCCCATTGCCCACCAGAAATAGGGACTCAGCCTCCTCCTGCCACCTATCCCTGAGGCCAAGGATGTTAACTTCTCTTGCCCTCAAAAGTAGATTATACATCATAGTAATATATCTGGATCTGTCCTTGAGAACAGTAGATCAATATAAAAATTCTTCCCAGGAAGTTTTGGCACATTTGATGTGTTGAAGCCTGCCAGCGTCGAATAAGTAACTTTGTACTTGCAGAAACTGGTAAACCCTAGTCACACAGTACTTCATTTGAAGATATTGGAACGAGACACAGTGGTCTCCTTAAAGGAGTTGCGCATGCCTGGTTAGTGTGTGTGCATTCCACCTTTTAAATCCCTTTTCTGTGAGTCACGGCTGGAAATCAAAATCCCCTGTAGTTAAGGTAAGGGGCCTATTTCATTCAGTATGTGCGAATAAAATCTAACTTGTTGCAAGACAGTAAGGGAATATAACACCCATCGATTAGAGATCTGCCTTTTCAGCACAGTGGTGATTTTTGAAGTAAGGAGTGCATATAAGAGTTAGGGACAGGAGCATGCACTCTCCATAGGATACCATATGAACTCTACCCTATGCTTAGCCTAGATTTTCAGATGAGTGGTTTGGGCTGCTATATAATAGAGCTGAAAACCTGGGAGGCCTAGGCTTCCCTCCCCCTCGGAAAGGCCCAGTTTCCTACGCTCCACCCTAGGTTTCCTGCCTGCCCAAATAAAGGTCTTGACTTGGTTATCAAGCTGTTTCAGAAGTGGTGTAGGATCCCAAGGGGTAATGTCTGAAAGACAAATAAGCAGCTTGGTAGGACATTCATTTTAATTATCCCTACCCTAACCTACCCATGAGGGAGAAGGGAAGCAGTGTCACACGTTTCAGATCTGATGTAATTTCTGTCAGTAGTTTCTAATAGTTTAGTTTTACAAATTCACTTAAATTAGGGGTTATATGGACACCCAAGTACTGGATAGTATTATTTGTAGCCCAAGCAAAGAGAACCCCAGCTCTCTCTGCCTGCGGAACTCTGCCACTAATGTGGACAGTTTCGGATTTAGCGTAATTTATCTTGTAGTCTGAGATGATGCCATATCCCTGTAGGACTGCTAGCAGTTCTGGAATCGACATTGCAGGTTCTGTTATGAATAGGAGGATGTTGTCTGCATAGAGCGAGATTTTTCATTCCACGAGCCAGCGGGAACCTTTTTGAGTTGGCTGCATTCACTGCTTCTGGTTTCCTCTATAGAGCATCAGTGCAGGCCTGGAAGCCTGGTTCAACATTCATTGCTTTGAGAACCCCTTTAAGGTATTCCCACCTCACCCTATCAAACTCCTTTTCAGCATCCAAGGAAAGGGCTATTTGCAGGTGTTTGAAATTCCTTTGAGGTGAAAATATATTAAGGACCCTGCGAATCTTACCTTGCAATACTCTTTCTTTTATGAATCCAGTTTGGTCCAGGCCCACCAGACCCTGCACGCATCCCTGCAACCTGCCTGCCAGGATGGATGTGAATATTTTCATATCTACAGGGAGGAGGGATATAGGCTGGTATGAACTGCAGAGCTGAGGGTCTTTCCCCGGCATAGGCAGAACCATAATTTGCGCCTGCCTCCAGGAGTCTGGGGCCTGCTCTCCCTCCAATATTTTGTTAAAGGCTGCCTGAAGTAATTGTGCCAGCAACTCTGCAAATTCTTTGTAAAATTTGGCCGGGAGGCTGTCTACTCCCAGAGCCTTACTACTTTTTAAGTTTTTTATAGTAAACAGAATCTCTGATTGAGAGACTTCCAGCCCATCTCTATCCTCCTCAGAAAATTGGTGTAAGGTGATGGAAGACAAGAATTCCTGCAGGGCTTTGTCATCCTCCTCCCCTCTGGAAGCAGTATAGCGTAGTGGTTTAAGGCTCTGAGCTGCAAACCCGGAGACCTGGGTTTGAATCCCACAGCCCCACTTGCATACTGTGTGACCCTGAGCAAGTCACTTAACTTCCTTGTGCTCCCAGGTCGCACCTGGAAACAAGCTTCTGCTTAGTGTGCCTTTCCTGGTTAAACAATTCCCCTTCCCTTCCCTTCCCTCCATGAGTCTGAATATAATTGTGTGTAGCAGAACTGTGACAGGGTTGAATAAAGCCCTGTCCCATTTGTTATGTATAAATAGTTAAATGCAAGGATCTAGTCTGTCCTCTCCTTTTCTGTCTCTTGTCTGTCTGGTTGCGTAACTAAATATTCTCAGGAGGACCTAGGAACTGATCACTCTGATGGTCTTGCGATTCTTCACCTCTCACTAGTGCTCTGCCTTTACTTGCTGTTTCTAACTTTTCTTCCCCTTTGCACATCTGCGCTTATAAAAATATATGTGAATCTTTATGTGAAACCGGGATTCCTTGGTTTGAAAATGTAAATAGTTATACTGTTGAAATGATTGCAAAATCTATTTGGAATTTAGGGGTTTACCTGAGATGCAGTTTGAGCTCCTTTCAGGCTTGTTTGCAAACTTTTGCAGAGCTGTCAACAAGAGGTCAGTTCTGGGTCACCACATTCTATTTGTTGCACCTGCAAAGAAACTGACAAGAACATTTTTATGAAAAACAGGATGCCTCCTTAACGAGATCAGAATGAAGAAGTTAATTACCAGGTGAAGACTTATAAAAAGAGCAATAATCTTTTGTTAGAGAGACTGAAACTTGAAATTGGAGATACCCTCAGAAAAAGGACATTGTTTTCTCTGTTTGTAGTGGCTTTGTAAATAGTTATACTGAACAATTTCTATTTTGTAAGTTACTGTTATTGATAATAACAAAATGCTACTTGCGAATTTTATAACTGCTCCTGGTTTTCCAATGTTTCCTGATCCATGCCTCAACAACAAGGATGCGAATATGTGGGAGATAGCAGCAGGGTTAGCGTAAGTTATGCCTGTATGTTCCCCTCCTTTGATTTTTAGCATTGCCCTACTGATGGCTTGCTGCATAAGCTGCCACATGAGCAGCTGTCCAACCCTATTGCCTGCTTCATAATATCATTGCTGAGTATGCTGCAGTCCCCCCCTCTATTTTTTGCTCAATCAACCTAGTGAGTTTGTCATGGTACTCTTTAAGTCTGTCTCTGACCTGTGGGTCCAAGGAGCTTTTGTGTTCTGCCTCGGCATCAAATATCTTAGTTTCTAGCTCTATTCTCTGATGTTCCTGCTCCTTCTTTTTATGGGATGCAAATTTAATTAAGAGGCACTTTAATGTCACCTTCAGCCAATCCCAAGAGTAGCCTCGGATGTGTCCCAAATGTCACCTTCTGCCAAGCCCAATGAGTAGCCTTGCATGTGTCGCATTCCCTATTTGTTCTTAAGTATTCCTGTATTGCCAAAGTTTAAGTCTGACATAGGTCTGTGTCATTTAGATGGGACATGTTACGTCTCCAAAAAGGTTTTTTTATAAGTAGTTTCCACCACCTGGTCCAGAGCCACCAGGCCGTGGTCCAAGGCTGTGATCTGATTGATTTGGCTACATTGAACCAAATGGAGCCACTTAGTGGGCATCAGGAATAAATCTATACAGTAATACTGTGAGTGTGGATTTGCAAACAAATGCATACAGTAGTTATGCTTCTTCCTGTATAAGTACCACCAAACATCCATGAGACCTGATTTTAACAACAATCTCTTAAACTTCTTATCTTCCCCCTGGGGGTTCCCATGTTTTGAGTCACTCCTTTCCAACTTGGGTTGAAGGACACAATTAAAATTGTCACCTACTATAAACAGGGGTCCCTGATCTGCAGATGTATGAAGCAAATGCTGTTAGAAAATGGTGGCTCAGCATATATGTTAAGCAGTGAGCATGGTGTTCCCCAATAGGATCTTTTGATCCTTACACATCTGCCCTCCTCATCCTCCGTCACCTGTTCTACCTCCAGTGGGTTATCTTTCCTTACTATTATGGTAACTCCTCTCCCATGTGGGTGAGCCACATATACTGAGGAGTAGACTGAGCCCACCCAGCTTCTCCTGAGTTTGCAATGTTCCTGCTGGGAGAGATGGGTCTCCTGTAAAAAGACAACTGTAGCTTTAAGTCTACCTAACTCTTGCAAAATTCATGCTCTTTTAATTGGGTGAGTGGAGTCCCTTGACATTATATGTTACTAGCCTTAAGTCAGCCATAACTGCTGCTGGAGTTTTCTCTTGGGATCTCTGGCCAAGGCACACACCAATCCAGAATAACACACACAATGAGAAACAATGTTCAAACAAGAAACAGTTTTAGTCCAAGAACAGTAGCTTGAACCATGGTATTTATTTTGCCCAGAGCCATCCTCATGCAAACCCCACCCCCTTGCCTCAGGGGAGTCCATCTGAGTTGGCCTGACTTCAAGGTGCTACATATCTGTCTCATCAAAGGTACCTGATGATGTGCAACCCTGGGATTTCTGGGACAAGTTAATGGCCTCACTTTTGTGTATGTTACTGTGAAGGCAGTGTGCCATCCTTATAACTGTAGGTGGCCACCCCATACACATTGGACACGGTCATTGTTGAACGATCAGCCCTCTCATGCTGCCCCCCAGTTATGTTGAAACTATTGCAAGTTATCTTCTGGACTCCCCAAAGGAGGTGATCCTCTCCTGGCCCACTTCCGTTTTCTGTAATTTGTAAGTCAAAAAATACTAAACCACTTCTGATTTAAATCAATTGTTGTTTGGTAGCCAAAAATAGACAACAAGTAAACTGGTAGCTAGCTAGGATATTCTGTGGTTCCTGTGAAGCAGTCGGGAACTGGAGAAACCGTAAATTATTGAGAAAGAACCCTAGCTAATGCAGAGTAATCAAAAAACCTAAGATAAGACATTGAAATAAAGTACAAAATATATAGCCCAACTGGAGAACCAGCCATTACCAGAGTTCATTAAGAAGTGACTGCTTTCTTCAAGCAGAGCAACAGGTCTGAGCAAATGGCCAGATGGAGCAAGGATGTAGAATTTGAACCTACAATCCCAGTTCTGATAATCTGCATGGGTTCTATCTCCAGGGTGTCACTCTCAGCTGAGGTGACTGCATAAACTGTGAACATTAGGTGAGTGATTCCTGGAATTAGAATGGATTATTGAGCTTATAAAATGTGAAAAATGTAATATTATAAATAAATGATACAAAATGGTAAAAAAAACAAGGCTGGTAGGAGATACGTGAGTTTAGTAATGAACCATGAATTTAGTAGCAATAACTGAATGATCAGGTGATGTGTTTAGACCAATTCATTTTCTTGAATAGCTATATTTGTTAAATCCCATTTTATAAATTGTAGTTATTATCACACTCTACTACACCATGCTACACTACAAAGTTCACATGCAGTCAATCTGCATCCCAAAAGTGCTACCTGACAGTATAAAAAAGCATTAAAAAGTGACTTTGTTTCTCACTTGAGTTTGTTCATATTGATACAAGGTCACAAGCACAATAGAATTTAATGTTTTTTTTAAAGTGTACTTTATTGTTCTTTAAAAAAGTAGTGATGCAAGTTACTAATGAATGTCAATAACATGTAAACCACTGACAAAAATCTTTTTAAATGTTGCAGATATTCACTGACAACTGCAATTAGTGTTTTATTCTAAAATGGCAACGAGAATATATAAAGAAATGAAACATGATTCCACTGGAAAATTGATATCAATATGAATGAAGATGTAAAACTAGCTTTTTGTAGCTACTATCAGCTACATGTAAACCCTCATGTGCAGTATGGTGTAACCTACTTTTGTTTTTATTCTTTTGGCAACTGGGTAAGGCCTACTAGGCACAAATACCTGTTTTCAGGGGTGACCCAGGAGCACTGGGGTGGTTAAGTGACTTGTTCAGAGTCACACAATATGCAAGTGGAGGTTGTGGGAATCAGACCCAGGTCTGCTGCATGTAACAAGCTCATTCACAGCTCATTACTCTAATCTCTAGGCTATACTACCAGCCACTTTATAAGTAATTACCCACAGTGATAGCACACAGACCCATTAGTGCACATATTACACTTATTAAACATTGTACTATTAGTCACTGTGAAAATTTTAATCAGTTTGTGTGCTGCAGTTGTAAATTATTTTCCTCACTGGAGTACCATGGTAGTGAGTCAGTGACCACACCAGTGATTAGTTTGTTTTCTACCAATTAGGTTCCCTTATAACCTTTCCATTAAAGCATATTTTCAGTGCATGCAGTTACTTTGCTTTTTTAAACAAAGTGTATCTTTCTTGGATGGAAAATTACAGAAGCTCTTATGCAAGTTGGACAGGCATTGTGTCATGGGATATTTCATTAATACAGTAGTACTATAGTAGGCAGTCATTGTGGAAAAATTGTGTTATTCAAAGAATGTTGTTCATAAGTGCAAGGTGTGGAGGAATCTGCTTTTTGTAATCAGAATTACTCCACTTCAAATTTCACTTCCTGCTTTTGCTAAGTATTTGTTTAATTGTGTTTTATTGCAATTTATGTAAAGCAGTACATAAAAATTTCACTTGCAGGCAATTAGAAAGTACATAGCTTATCTAGCTATAGACATCATTCTTACAAAAAAGGATCCATTATTATGTCCCTGAACCTTGTTACAACACGTGGGTGAAACAACACAATTCCTGTAATAATACTTAATATTATAATAATTAACTCAATGTATTTCACATTTTAACAAAAGGAATAGGTGACCATTGCAGCCATGAGCAGGGATGTTACCAAGTCACTCTGAGATCGTTCTCTCAATATTAAGGGTTAATCATCCTCCCTTACTATAACATAGACACTGCAAACAGTAATTATTGTCACTTAATTGTCAGAGTTCACAATGGCTGCCCAGGCTTTTCTAAACTGATCAGCGATGAACCACTTTAAACAACTTGTGTATGTAATACTTCTAAAGGAGATGCAAAGGCATTTCATTACTATGCTTACTAACAAAGAGTCTCACTGATAAATCTGATATAAACATTTTAACGATTTAAACTAATAATGAATACTTTGGATACTATGAATTTCAAACCCTCAAGTTGGCCAAATGAAAATTAGTTATAAACATTTAAGTAGAAAAAAACAAGATCAGCCCTGTTACAGCAGTTCAGAAGTATTAGTCAAAAGTAATTTGAAAAAAAGAAAGTTCCACTTGCTAGCTGGTAGTGTCCCCAGACTTTCAATACTAAAGGCACAAAAATATCACTCAGGATGGAGAAGAATTGGGAGGTGCTGTTTCATCCAATACAAAGTGCCAGGATGGAGAAGAAGAAGGAGGTGCTCTTTCATTCAGTACAAAGTGCGCCAAAGACACCATCTTTACTATAGGACAGGATCTGCTGATTTGTGGTTTAATTCTAACATTAAAACCTTAAATAAAGTTTACAAAAACAAAAAAACAACTGTTTTAACCCAAACGTATATAACACCTTAGCCAGAGCCTAATAATTTAATTTGAAACTTCTATGTGAATGCAACATCTGTCCCTCCCTAAGCTCCCCTCATCTCAGTGCATTACAATACCTTGGTTTAGACATCTACCACTGGCACGGATGTCAACTCCTCCTTTTGCACTGAGAATTGCCTTTGATTTTTCTAACAGTTTAGAGGCTTCTGAGGGATCTGACAATTGAAATGTTTTGCCACCATATATGATTTTTAGGCATGCAGGCATCAACAAAACATGATGCACTCCCAAGGACTGAAGATGTGCTCGAGTTGTGGTGAAGCTTTGCACCTCATACAGGTAGCATAACTCAAGTCTGTAAATAGATGTATGTGGTAGTCATCTCACTGTGGGCTCAAGGTTTTAGCTACTGACAAAATAGTGCCCTGCTCCAGAGATGTTCTCAATTCAATGAGGAGGGTCCGGATATAAGGTTCTCCCAAGTTCATTCTCATTCACCCATCATGCGGTATGGTACTGTATGCTTTCAAAGCCTCAAAATCCTCCACCAAATTTAGTACAGTCTCTCCTTTGGACCCCTTGGGCAGACCCAGAATTTATACATGAGTGACACAGGCTACATTTTCCAAGTTTTCCAGCCATTTCCAAAGCTCATTGTTCTCTTTAGTTAGACCAGTCAAAACCATCAAAGCTTTATCGGTGGCTTTTGTGGCACTTTGGTCTCCTCTGCCAGCACTCCTACCCTGGTGTCCATTTGGTTAAATTGTGAGGAAAAGTCTTCCATCTTCCTATCAAGACCCTGAATTGCCTTGAAGAGTGCTGCATTAGAAGCTTGTATGGTACAGTATCTCCATCCTCTGTGTTGGCTGGTAGTTCCTTGCTACTGGCCTGTTCCTGCTCTTTGGGTTGGGTGTCTTCTGGGTTCCCTGCTGCCTTGTTACTTCATCCTATAATTCAGTGAGTCCTTTCTCAATCAGCTCAAAAGTGGTATTGTCTTGTAGCTTACACCTAAGTTTGTCAAATGAAAGTATTTAAGCTGATGGTTTCAACATTTAAAATGTGATTTTTATCTAAGTTCCACTGCAATCTGCAGAGCTCTACAATAAAGCTTTTCAATGCTTGGTTGCTGACCATGACCCCCAACTTCCCTAAGTATTTTTGATCAAATTGCATTAAATTATTTTTGCTCAGTTTACACCCTTTTCCATGATGCAACATCATGATGGTACACAATGAGAATATCAAAAAATCCATTTTGGTTTTGATTAATTTGGCCTTACTCCTTGTCTTGTCTTTTCCTTTTCCCTCATCCCTCTCTCTCTCTTTCTCTCCTTCTCTCTCTCTCTCTCTCTCTCTCCCTCCCTCCTTTTCTTTCTTACTTCACAGCTGTGATACTGACAACACCATCTTTCTGGAGCACTGCTAGTCCTAGCTATGAATCCAGTAGGATATACACCTTACTCTGGCAGATCAGCCCCTCCTCAATCCTACCTGCACTTCTAAACCAGCCCAAGGCAACAGTTTCAGAATTTTAGCCCCACCTCGGAACCAACAAATTAATATTGAGGTAAATGACTTTGCTTGAAAAAGAGAATAAAAGACATCTATCATTGCAAACAGAGGGTTGAGAGTATGCTTGAAGTAATGTATCTGATTTAGTCCATTTCTAGATGCTTAATCCAGTTGAAGTGTGGGCCGCACAACCTGTACTTCAACTACAGGTCACACAATGGGAGGGCTTGAAGCCTGAGGTTCAATGGGTGGACCTACTATATCGCTCCCCCATCAGGCTCATAAGGTCACTCATCCTGGACCTCTCCAGGATTTGTTTCTCATTACAGCCAGAAGCCACATTGGATGTTCGGTCAGCTGCACCTTCCCCTGCTCTGTTCTCCACTTGTTTGGCCTCCAGCTGCTCTTGCTTGCCTCCATGGCTCGTTAATCTCCCCCTTTCTCTTCTGGGACCCATCCCATGTTTTTTCATCAAGCGATCTGCCTACTACTCACTTCACCTCCTCATCTCTTCATTTCCCCCCTTCCCAGTACCTCGCTCGCTTCCTTTGGTGGGCCTCTTGGCCCAGAATGACACTCCTTTCTGGCATCCCCTGCAAACGGCACCGAAACAACACCCTACCATGTTCTGGTGCTCTGTCGCTCTGGCTTCCACTGCTGGTGCTTGCAGGGACTCCTTCAGCAGCTCCCTGCATGGCTTCCTGTTGATGCCCTGCAGCCTTATCTCCCTGGGCATTTGTGCCCGTGTAGTCCCATTTCCCAGTTCTTGCTTTCTCCCCCCTTCCTATTCTCTGTTGCAGTGAACTGGGAGCTATTTTGGGACCATTACCATCTTCTTCTCATGCACTTTCCTGGTCATGTACTTTCCTGGTCCAGTCACAATTGAACTGTTATTCTGCTGCACCGCAACAAATAGAATATAATCACATTGCCATGATCTTCACTTCACAAGATAAAAGTACATTTAACAGTGTCAAAGGTGCAATTTCATTTTTCTTTAAAAGCCACGTATAATGCTGCCCTCCCTTAAGTGCCTCATTTATGAAGTCAGTTAGGAATAGCCAGATGGTTTTAAAGCAGGCATTGTTAGAATAAACATTTGTTAATGAGAAATATTTGAAGACCGATAATGGAAAAAGTCCAACTGTCTAAAAAGCATTTAAGTTCAAAGTTGTTGCTATAATCACAATGAGCAGGAATGTCAAACTTTTGACCCAGAGCCATTCCCAGTTTTGGACAGCACGCCTGCACCTGTATAAACAAAAACAAACAAACAGAAACACAATATCTGCCATGAAGGCAAAACCACGCCGTTCCCAGCATTTTCAACAACAACGTGAAGATTGAGAGGTGTTTTATTTGATTCTCAGGCTTTAGGCACCAATTTGATGTGCTTAGGACTTTATTTGCTTATCTGTATTTACCAGTAACCAGTGATGAGCCTTACCATCATCCAGCTTTTAGCCTACAAGCAGCACAACCACCAATATTTTCTAGGGCTGTTTCTGGGCTTGTTCTGTACATGGGGTCTGGTATTCATTTTATTTCATTCTTCAGTTCCGGGTTCCTCACAGGTATTAAGAATCCATTTGTTTTCTTGACCGTGTATCCCCGCATGCTAGATCATTCACACCGTTCATCTTTGGTAGCACTGCAATCCAGTTTTTCAACACTGAATCAATCAAAAAAAAAATGTCTTGCCCATGTCTCCCTCTATACTAGATCATTTACACTGTTCATCTTTGGCTGCACTCGACTTCAGTTTTTCAAAAAAAAACACAATCTGCCGCCTCCGGGGCCTTGCTTCACTCTTCTTGGTCTGCATTCCCGGGTCGTTGGGGCACTCACCTTCCCTCTTTGCCCTGCTACAACTGGCCTTACTTCATTCATTGTCCTACCTCTGATATGGCCTCCTGCAGTCATTCTCGCCATCAATCTTCTCGTGCCCTTGACCTCTTCTCCTCTCTCAGTTCTGCTTTCCAGCTCATTTGGCCGCACTCAGCATCACTCAATGACATAAACCTGCTTATAGGACTCATTGCATTCAAACTGGGCCCTCATTTTCCTGGGCTCAGCCTGCCTTTGGCAGCATTCGCCCGGCATTTCTACCTTGGTGCTTTGTCTCCTTTCAGAATACACATTTCGACATGCTTCGGGGTGCACTCATTCTGCTCCCTCTCCTCTGCTGCCTTGCCTTACCAATTCCAACCTTCATGGCTTCTCTCTATCATTGTCCATCATTTACTTCACTCCCATTGCTTGCTTGAGCCTTTGCTTCAATCCTGCCTACTTGTCGTTAGGTTCTATTGTTGCCGGCTTGCTCTGCCATCCACATAATTTGGCTGTCTCTGGCTGACTCTGTCTGGCCTTCAATCAAGTCTAGCCTGTTGATCAATATTTCTTTTGGGAATACCTATCATGAATCATATGCCACCTCATCAACCTCCGGTCCTCAAGCTGCATGTATCAGGTTCATGACTCCGGTCATTGTTCCCTCATCCTTACCTCGTGGTTAATCTATTTCCGTCACTTACTCGAGCACTGTCTCAAGCTGTCATCGTCTGGCATGCAATTGAGAATTCTTTTGACATACCTATCATAGCCCTCTCAGGTCCATGATACCTCATCTTGACCAGCTCATCTATTTCAGTCACTCAATCAGTATGCCTCTGCTGACTCATATGCCTTGGTTGCCTCCATCTGGCCTGCAATTGATATTTCTTTTGGGCATACCTATCATTAATCATATACCACCTCATTGATCTGCGGCCCTCCTGCCACCTGTATTAGGTTCAAGACTCTGGTCATCATTCACCACTTATTATCTCATACCAGCCATGAAGGATTCACTCCAATCATGGCTTTGCTCCATCATCATCCATTGTCCATTTTGCTCTCATTGACCGCTCGATCCAAGCATACCCTCTGGTTCCAGGCATACCTTCTTGGTCTCAGAGTATATTTCATCACATTGCTCAATCAAGGCACTAATCATCATCTTCAGTCTTCCTCATCCTCAGTCTTCTCATGAGGGCATCTGGATATCCCTTGCTCATCTGACCTATGAATGGATCTACTCCTTCCCATCAACTACTCGAGCATACCCCATCTTGGGTCCCTGCTGCCTCACATTCCTCCTTTGATCTGTGCTTTCTTTTGTTTGCTTTTTTCCCTATCCCATCATCTTCCCACTCATATCCTTCTCTTTAATGAATCCTTCTCTTTAACAACATTCATCCTCAAATCAACTGTCATCAGCCTGGAGGGAAGATGACCTAGGCCTTGGATTCCTAGAGGTTTCCTCCTCAAAGGGGGGTTTTTCTCTCCTCTGTGCCATGGTCATAATATTAGTTAGAGTTAGTGCTTTTCTTAGGTTAATTAGTTAGGTTACCCTGTTGGATGGAGGCAGATGGTGGCCCTGGCTTTCTCCTCTCTCCTTATTTAAAACAAGGATGGAAATGGGAAAGGAAAATGTGGGTGCATCGGGATTTGAACCACGGACTTCTGGTATGCCGTTCCAGCGCTCTAACCATTAAGCTACAGGCCCACTGGTTAGAGTGTCTGAAGAACTTCCTATTTCACAGTACCACATTCCTTTCTCTAGTGTTGCTCAATTCTGCAACCAGAAACCAATTTAGAAATACCACTTCTCTCTCAGTGCAGTTTAACCCCTGCAAGGTATATAGTATTTTAAATCAAGGATGGAAATGAGAAAGGAAAATGTGGGTGCACCGGGATTTGAACCATGGACCTCTGGTATGCCGTTCACCGCTCTAACCATTAAGCTACAGGCCCACTGGTTAGAGTGTCCAAAGAACTTCCTATTTTACAGTAATACATTCCTCTCTCCTTAGAAAGTCCGCTCTTATCATCTTCTCAGAATTCATTCATTCATCATCCTCACCTCTTCAATGCTCGACACCAGATTGGGTATTCTTTTTGGGCTTCTTCCTAACCTACCTTTAGCCAATGCAATCATTCCCATGACACCTGTAGGGGGGAACCCTCCTCTAGGGTTCCTTGTGTCGTACCCCTACAGGGTGGTATATCCCATGGATAGAGAGGTGGAAAGCCACAAAGTAAATCAAGTCACACAAGCATCATCTCATCTGTTTGCATAAGCACAATTGAATGGGAGGGCTTTAAGCCCATGGTTCAATGGGCAGAGCAACTACATCACTCCTCCATCAGGCTCATAAGGTCACTCATCCTGGACCTCTCCAGGATTCATTTCTCATTGCCCACCATCCACCCCTCCTCCTCCAGTGGCTTGTCTCTCTTACTCGTGGGCTTCTTCCTAACCTACCATTAACTGACACAATCATTCCCATGGCATCTGTAAGGAGGGAACCCTCCTCTAGGGTTCCTTGCATTGTACTCTTACAGGGTGGTGTATCCCATGGACAGAGAGGTGGAAAGCCACAAAGTAAATCAAGTCACACAAGCTTCATCTTATCTAATTGCGTAAGCACAATTGAACCTGTAGTTAGACAATGGAGGACAGTGGCTCTGGCAAACAGACAATTTAAGGTCTTAAAAGCCTATGGGACTATAATGATAACTGAATCTCTCTTGGCTGCAGCTAAGCTCCGATGGTAGCCACATGAGATTCTGGGGCAGCTGTAGCAGTGAAAATGTCAATGTGAGAGATGACAAGATCAACCAGATACAACTGGATTTACAATCATAAACAGAGCTAAAAAATGTTTTGTTTTGCAGATGGTGCGGATTTGGACTACACTAAGGCATGGGACTTTTCAGCATGACTGTTCCCCTTTTTTGAGTAATTTATTTTAAAACTCAAGATTAAATGATTCATAATATATTTTGCATCCTTTGGGTGTTACAGCTTCTCATTCTCTGTTTGTGATTGTCTTACCTGGCAATCATGTGAGGCAAAACTCTTATAGTGGCAAGAATTGCCACCACATTCATACAGATATACGTATTCAGTTTAGTCATTGTGAACCTCCTCTAAGTTATTCGTAGACTCTCATAAAAATGGCATGCAATATTCCAAGAGTTGTCTTACCAGAAATAGCTGGTGTAAAACATACCAAAGTTACTAGAGGTATTCAAGAAGAACCACAATCTTTTTCTGATTTTTTTTTTAAATTAGATTAATGCTATTGGCACCGACTGGCACTCATGTTGGCAGTCTAGCATGAGATGTCAAGGACTGAATGGGCCTGGAGTCTGAACTACCCTCTTGCCTACATGGTGGTCCCTTCATTACAGGGCTGAGGCACATTGGAGGGGCAATATGGGGAAGCGTGCATTGTAATTGTATTGCTCAGAAGCTGATTCATGGAATCGGATACTTTGGATTCCAAGTTTCTTTTTTCAGAATTAGGACTTTAGGACATTTTGTATTGAAGGCAAAAATCATAATTCTGAAAACTGCTTAGTTTCAGAATCCATTTCCAATTTGGTATCCAACTATCTATTGCAAATCACCCCACCCAGCAAGCACTACATTTAGCTCCTGGCTGGCCTTGAAAAAAGAACCCTCCACTCCCACCTCAAACACCCATTTGCCATCTACATAACTGACTGTATCTCCCTCCTGGTGACTGGTGGTCATCGAATTCTGGTCTGATGAGGTCAGGTTAGGTAAGTGGGTGGGTGAGTACTCTGCACTCACCATTGGGATTTATCTCCTTCTCTCCAACTGAAGACGATCTACCCTCCAGTCCAACTATTGTAGCAGGACAGCAGTCTGTCATGCTCCTAACTAATTCCTAACTAACTGCCACTACAAACCCAGACCACCAGTCTGGCCAGATGTTGTAAGTAAGTGTTTCCTGAGGTGGTAATCCAGGGTTTGTGATGCTTGCCCCCCCACCTCCCTCAAGAATGCATCATGGCACTCCTGTCTCCTACTTCAGACTTAGAATTCTTCTGATTAAGTCAGCTGGATTGGTGTCAGTGTGGTAGTGGGCAATGGACATGGTCTATGGCACCTGGGATAGCAATCATTTTGGGCAGGGTTGGGAACACTAGAATTGCTGGTGCTTGGATGGTGGTTGGCAGTCAGTGGTGTGAAAGGCTTCTATCCTGCTATGATAGTTGGACTTGAGGGGACATCTTTTTCAGGAGAAAGCAGATCCCAGCATGCCACCCACCTACCTGACCCAATCTCATCAGACCAGAATTCAATGACCACCAGCCACCAGGAGGTAGACACAGTAAGTTAGGAAAGAGGGAAATGGGTATTCGAAGTGGGGGTCTTTTTTCAAGGTCAGCCTAGGGTTTAAAGTGTACTTGCCTGCTTGGAAGGGATGTGTACCCAGTTTTCATTGTCAGATGCAAAATCAGAAATTCTGATTCTGAGTCCAGTACCAAATCCAATTACCTTAACTGGCATCAGAACAGTATCAGACTCAGAATCAGATCTTCTGATAGTCATAGGAATAAACAGTGGGCTGAATTCTGTTTCCAGAGCTGTCAAGCTGGCACCTTTCACAAGCAGTAAAATGTGCACACACTCTCTCTCTCTCTCTCTCTCTCTCAAACAAATAAAATACAGTAAATTTAAAGCATACAAATTTATAAACCCTGATCTCCAAAAGTTTACAGTAATTGTACTTTCTTATCATTTAAAGACAAAGTGTGGGACTGTGGGACCTCAGATGTTGCAGGTCATTTTCCGTTCAGAAGAACCAGTTTTTTTTTTGTTTTTTTTTTAGATTTTTGTGGAAATGGTCAATAATTCTGTACCTTATGATTGTTTCAAACATCTTACATGGTATTGAGATTAAGCTGAGTGGTCTATAATTCCCAGGCTCAGCCCTGGAATCATTCTGAATATTGGTAACACATTTACCACTTTTCAGTCATCAGGTACATAAGAGGCAAAGTTATGGAAAATTACTAGTGGGAAAGATAATTCATTTCATAATACTTCATTTCATAGTTCACTCAGAATTTCTGGATATATTCCATTAGGACTTAATTGCCTTTTTTATGTTTACAATCTTCAGCATTCTTTCAACCTTGGCAGGTGTCACATGACTCACAGATGTCCTGTAGTGTGTCTGGCTTCACCCCTGTGAGCAACCTTTTGATATTTGCTATTATTCCATCTTTTTCTTCTCATGCAAAATATTCATTTAAGCATTTGGCAATCTGTAAATTCTGATCAGTGTAAATCTCAGTTATCTCCCTAAAAATTCTAGTCAGGCATTTTAGTGTTACTATATTGTATATTAATACATCCTTGGAGCCACTTGTTGTGGAATAAGAGTGGCTTCACGCATGTTCTGCTCGAGAGAGACAGTGAAGTGAAGCTGAACTGTTCTGGCTTGAGCAGAATGCAAGTGAAATCACTCTTACCCGCAAAGAGTGGTGATGGGGGATGTATTAATATATCATAGATCGAGGGAGCATATGTTATTAAAAAAAAAAAAACTTCCTAGAATATGTCCATTTCCAGGGCATCTGCACGTGAGATGCTCTTTACAGAGTAAGAGTGTCTCAAACACAGGGGAAAGGAGCATTCTGACTGGTCAGGAGCACTCCCTTGATCTATAATAAAGTTTTAAAAATTTATGGCAGCAACCCAGTTGCACATGTAAAAACACTATCTCTAAAAGTGGCAGGTTGTTGCTAGTCTGTCCATTAAAGCACTGGGTGCCAGTGCACCAATAACTTTGCCCTTCAGAATGAGGAATCAAAGTTTAGTGACAGAGTATGAGAAAGAGGCTTTAGTGGGAAGCAAGCAGCTCTTCAGGGTCCTAGTTCAGGTCCTAGTTGCAGGAGGAAGGCCCTGAACAGCTCAGGGATGCTGAAAGCAAATGTACCAGTCCCTGAATGCACAGTCAGGCTCTGAGGACCCTACCAGGCCCCAGGGTACTGGTATGGATCAGAGATCGCCATCCTTGGCTTGGTGGTAGTCCACCATGGTCACATCAGCATGGAACCCTGGCATGGACTCCTCCTGTCTAATCTATCTAGGGACAGTGGAGTCTCTGGGCAGCTGCTATGACAGAGCAGGGAGTTGGAGGAGGGTGCAGACAACTAGATAAGGCTCATGATGGCAAAAGTGGGTTCCCGAGGGGGCATCTCCTCAAGGGGTGTGCATAAAATGCTCTTGGTCCTGGAGGGTTCCCTGAAGAAGCCATATCTGGGACATAACAAAAGAACCACAGCAGTGACAAAGAAAAGGCTGAAATTCAAACCCAAGAGGGGGCTGCAAACAAGGGAACTGGTGGATGCAGTCATTAGTGTATTCCTGCTCATAGAAACTACCAGAACCAGGTAAAGACAATGTATCCTGTATTACTCCTGAAAGAGTCAAGGCTTGTTAAGCTGGAGAGTAAGCTATGCCTACTAAGGAGTAGTATAGCCAGGGCTAGGTTTGGTATCTGATGTGATTATTTGTAAGGGGTAACAGTAGTTCCCATGGTGGCAAAAATGGTGCACTGGGGCACCAGTGATGTTTTAAGGGATGGGACAGTCTCATGTAAAACAATAAAAGTACTTACCTAATTCAGGGTACTCACAGAAGTTGAGACAAAATCTGGCCAGAGCTGATAGGGCTGCAGCTGTGGAATTTGGGGTAAAAATATTGAAAATTAGTATTTTAATATTTTTGCACCAATTTTTGAATATAGCCTTGTTATGACCCTGCCTCATGAAGAAGGGCAGAGAAAATGTTCAACTCCTGGCTTAAAGGTGATTTTGTGCAGGGATTATAAAATCAACTTTCAGGATGCAGAAACACATTTTGGGCAGGAGCTAAAAAATGACAGCTGTCACATTCATAAGGTGCTGTAAAGAAATGACTATGTTGTAAATTTGTGTTCAAAATATTGAAAATTACCAAAGTTATGAGCCTGCATTTGCAAAATTCAATGTAGGCTCATAACTTTATTGTTTTCTTAATATTTTGAGATCAAATTTTCAACATAGCCTTCTTATGATCCCACCTCATGAACAAGGGTAGAGAACATTTTCAACTCTTGCCTGACAAGTGATTTTGTGCAGGGACCACAAAATCACCTTTGGGATGTCAAAAAAAATATTTTGTCCAGGATTTGAAAAACGACAGTTGTCACATTCATGGGGTGCTGTAAATATATGGCTATGTTGTAAATTTGGGGTACAAATATTGAAAGTTACCAAAGTTATGAGCCTGCATTTGCAAAATTCAATGCAGGCTCATAACTTTGTGGTTTTTTAATATTTTTAAACCAAATTTAGAACATAGCCTTCTTATGACCCCACCTAATGAGCGATGGCAGACACAATTTTCAACTCCTTCCTGAAAGGTGATTTTGCACAGGGACTGCAAAATCACCTTTTGGGATGTAAAAAAACTTTTAGGCCAGGATCTGAAAAATGACAGCTGTCGCATTCATGGGGTAATATAAAGATGAGGCTATATTGCAAATTTGGGGTAAAAATACTGAAAATTACCAAAGTTATAAGTCTGCATTTCCAAAATTCAATGTAAGCTCATAACTTTGTTGTTTTTTAATACTGTTACACCAAATTTTCAACATAGCCTTCTTATGACCCTGCCTCAATGGTGGAGATATTTTTCAACTCCTGCCCAAAAGGTAAATTTGTTCCAAAAGGTGATTTTGCACAGTGACCACAAAATCACCTTTTGGAACAAATTTACCTAAAGTCACTTGCATTGTTCATAAGGTGGTATCCCAAAAAAGGTATGTTGAAAATGTGGGGCAAAAATATTGAAAAATGGCCAAATTATGCTACTAAGTTCACAACCCCATTGAAAAAATTGAACTGCATACCTGATTTCCTCAGTTCGTGGTCTCTCGTTGAAGAGTGAAGACATGTCTGTGGTCCCAAGAGGATTACAGCATTGGACCCCCAATTGGTAAGTAAGTGCTAAGGTGTGGGATGGTGAGTGCTGAGTGCGAGAGTTGGGTGGGGGGACAAAATTGGCTGCAAAAGACATTGATGGATGGTTTTCTTTCTCCAGGATTTAAAAAACAAACAAACAAAATAAAAACAGAGGCTCCGGATCATGACACTGGGGGACTGAGCACCCCCCCCAGTGTCACTCTTATGTTTCTGTGTGTGTGTGTGTGTGTGTGGTGGTAGGCACTAAGAGCGAGGGTCAGGTGGGGGAATAGTAAAAAAAATACAGAGGAATACTGATGGCAACACTGGGGGATTGGGCATCATCAGTGTCACTCAAATGTTTTGGGAGGTATGAAAAAAAGGGGGGCACGGAAGATGATTACAACACTAGGGGATTGGGCACACCCAGTGTCAAGGTTATGTTTCTTGGGGGGGTGCTGAGAGGGAAGGTCAGGTGGGGGAATATCTTTAATTAAAAGACAAAAAAGGTTGGTGGTCATGGCACACTGCGCCATGACCAAGATGGCCACCACAGTCCAATGTGCATACGCTAGTGGTTCCGCATGTGCATTAGACTGCAATGGCCATTTTGGAGATGGCGGAGTGTGCCATGACTGCTGATATTTTTTTGTCTTTTAAATTATAGATGTCTTCCCCACCTTACCCTCCTTCTCAGCACCCACAACCTCGCACACTCCCACAAACAGAAGAGTCACACTGGGGGTGCCCAATACCACAATGTCACAATCAGGACTCAGCATAACAGTGAAAACTCAACCCATGCTGCCTAATAATGTCTCCTAATGGTAGCATATACACTGCAAACAACATGGGGGAAAGCACAGATCCCTGTGGCACCCCACATGGCTGGGGGGTAGGAGCCATGGAAAACACCCCGGACTCCACTCTTTGTGTTCTGCCAGTCCACTCCTTGTGTTCTGCTAGTGAGGAATGAATGAAACCATCTGAGAACTGTACCATTCAGTCCACAGAAAAGCCACAGGTGCTCCAGCGACACCCCATAATCCATGGTATCAAATGCTGCAGGGAGATCAAGAAGGACCAAGATGGAATGGCTCCTCCAATCCCTCTCTATCAGGAGATCATTAAGTACCCATACCAATGCCATTGCAGTACTATGTCTCTTCTTGAAACCAGGCTGGAGAGGATCGTAGATATCGTAGGTGGTCAGATGATCCTTGAGCTGCAACACAACTGCCTTCTCAATAATCTTAACTACAAAAGGCAGGTTAAAGACTGGCCTGTAGTTTGTGAGACAGTCAGGGTCCAGAGAAGTCTTTTTCAGGAGGAGGTGAACCACCACCTCCTTCAGGGTGTCCAGAAACACCACGGTCTCTAATGAACACCTAACTGTCTAGCGAGGACCGGTTATCTTGCCTCCACGCACCCCACAAGGAGGTGTGTCGGACCTGGATCCAAACTACAGTAAGTCGGTCACAAAGCCTGGACCAACTTCACAACATCATCGATCACAAGCCGAGCAAAGTCTGACAAGACAGATCAGGTGCTAGTGCTCCCACACCGATCACCGCTTCTGCCCATTTGAGTGAGCTACACAGATCTCCAACCTGCTGGTCACAAGCTTATCTGCAACAAATAGAGTGAACTCCTCATGCTTCTGTTGTGATAAGGCTCTCCAATTCTGGAGACAGTCTGGATTGCACAGCCTGTGCACAGTATGGAAGAGCTGGGCCAGTCAATTTTGTGCAGCTGCAATCTCCTCGGACAGGAACCCTGCCTTTTTACAGTAGACCGTAGATTGATATGCCTTATAATGGGATATCAATCTAAGTTTGTTATCATTCAGGCTGGATTTCCACCAGCAGTGCTCCAACCTTCTTCCCACTCTCCTCAGCTCCCTCAAGGTCCCATCAGACCATGGGAACTAAGGGCAAAGGATGAGAGGGTGAACATGGACTGGAGCAAAAACATCCAGGACCTCTCCCACTGCCTTATTATAGGCTCATAGTAGACTCTCTGGATCCCTGCTAACACTCGCACTGTCCGATAGGTCCAGAACTGCCATCAGACCAGCTGGAGTTACTCCTCGTAATGGGCGGTACCAGATCATCTCTGTAGGGACAGGTCTATTGGGGGGGGCCACGCAGCTAAACCCGATATTGTAGTGATCAGACCATCCGACGGGTTCCACCACCACATCCAAGATCTCCATCCCCAGCAGGAACACCAGATCCAGTGAATGGCCCTGTATATAGTTCACAAGGTAATTACCTGTGTGAGACCAAATGACATCATCCATAAGGGAAGGAATAATATGCACTAGGGAAGAGCAGGAAGACAGAATAGTAGCCTTATGGATAACACTCCGGAACAATAAAGGGAGAAGGCTTCAATTGGGAGTGGTGGACAGACCACCCTCTTAGGAAGTGGAGATGGACAGGGAGATGGGGAATCAGATCAAGAAAATGGGAGGCAGAGGAAAACCTTGTCATAACAGGTGATTTCAACCTGCTTGGTATTGACAGGAGTACCCTGGCTACCTCCTCTGTCAGGGCAAATGTACTCCTGGAAGCTTTCCAGGACTGTTTCCTGGTACAGGGGGTCTCACACATCTGACCAGGGATGGTGCCATATTTGACCTGGTGCTTTCAGACAGAGCGCATAACCATGAGATAGCCATGGAGGAACCCCTTGCGGATAATGACACTATACAGTGTGGTTTTACCTCAATATGGGTAAAGATCATCTAAGACCAAGACGAGGGTGGTAGACTTCAAGAGAACAGATTTTAGAGGAATGGAGGATATACTTGTAGGGCATTTTGCAGAAATCAGACTGGGGATGGATGCAGAGCAGAAATGGTCCATCATTAAGTTGGGTCTGAATGAGGCCACAAAAGGCTGCACAGACACCCAGAGTAAGAAGTCCAGGACCAAGAAACCAAGCTGGTTCAACAAAGAAGTGACAGTGAAGGTAAAGGAGAAGAGGGCAGCCTTTCAGAAGTACAGGTGTACTATGAGTGAGTAGGACATAGAGATTTTTTTCAGGGAAATCTCGTGATGCAAGGAGACTGGTCCAGGCGGCTAAAGCTGCAAAGGAACTAAGGCTAGCACAGGGGATCAGGGAGGGGGGAAAAGACTTCTTCAGATATATAAGATAGAGAAGAAGCAGTGAGGAAGTGATTGTTAGGATCAAGAAGAAGGGGGAAGGATGGAAAACAGTGAAAAACAGGCTGAGGCACAGAATGAGGACTTCAGCTCTGTATTCACTAAGGAAAAAAGGGGGTTATGGGTTAGGAATGGGGGGGAGTGGATGAAACAGAATGGGACATCAAGATAAATAGGGTTTTGGAGGGTCTCAGGTACCTTCAGGTGGACAAGGTACCTGGCCTGGATGGCATACACCAGAGGTGTATGTGCCTCAGGACTGGAGAATGGCTCATGTGGTGCCACTCCACAAGAGTGGTCCCAGAGATGAGCCTGGCAACTACAGACCAGTCAGTCTAAGATCCATCATTGGTAAATTAATGGAGACCTTTCTAAAAGAAAGGTTGGTAAACTTTATGGAGGTTAACTGTCTCCAGGACAATAGGCAGCATGGGTTTGTCATGAGGATATCCTGCCAAACAAACATGATAGCATTTTTTGACTAGGTCACAAGGTCATTAGACAAAAGCCAGGCAGTGGATGTACTATACCTGGACTTCAGTAGGGCTTTCGACTCTGTGCTGCATGGTAGGTTGCTTAGCAAGCTAAGTAGCCTGGGAGTCAGGGTTAAGCTGCTGGGGAGGATCAGGAGCTGGCTGCAGGAAAGGAAACAGAGAGTGATGGTAGGGGGTGAACTATCCAAGCCTAGACCTGTAAACAGCAGGGATCAGGGCTTGGTCCAGTATAATTCAACATCTTTATTGGCGACATAGAAGAAGGGGTCAAAAGTAAGGTCTGTCTTTTCGTAGGTGATACTAAAATCTCTGGGAGGGTGGACATATAGGAGGGGAGAAAGGAACTCGGAGAGGATCTGGCCAGAATTGAGAAATGGTATGGAATCTGGTAGTTGGGGTTTAACTTCAAGAAGTGCAAGGTCATGCACATGGGAGCTAGGAACCCAGGGGCCAGCTACTGACTTGGGGGGGGGGGAGTACAGGTGTCCAGCTCAAAGGAGAAAAAAAGATCTAGGAGTGATAGTCAGGGGTGACATGAAACTCTCTGCGCAGTGTTGTAAAGTGGCAGCCAAAGCAAATAAAATGCTGGGATGCATCTCCAGGGGGAATCACCTCCAGGAGAGAGAAAGTCATTCTGCCCTTGTACAGGTCATTGGTGAGACCACACTTTGAATACTGTGTGCCATTCTGGTGCCCTTTTTAGAAGAAGGACATATAACTGCTTGAGGGGGTCCAGTGTAGGGCAACTAAGATGGTTCTGGGCATGGGAGACAAACCATATGATGAGAGGTTAAGGGAATTTAATATGTATTCCTTGGAAGACAGCAGGGAAAGAGGGGATAAAGGGTATAAACAGGGTTGCAGTGGAAGGCATTTTCAATTTAAAAAGGAAGGGGACCACTAGAGGCCACAATCTGAAACTTGTGTGGGGGGGGTAGATTTAAAAAAGAAATGAGGAGGCACTTTTTCATGGAAAGGGTGGTGTCAAAGTGGAATGAACTGCCTGAGGAGGTGGTATCTTTGGAAACAGTGGGAAATTTTAAGGGGGTGTGAGACAGGGCAAAAATAAGAGTGGCAATGGAAGAGAGGAGGGGGTGGGTGAAGGGGGAAGGATCGCTCTTGGAGGCAAGAGGAGGGTGGGGCAGTTCCAGTAAAATAGGCTGAGCTGCACAATCAAGCAGACTTGATAGACCACTAAGGCCTTTTTCTGCAGGCAATTTTCATATGTCCATATGTTGCCAAGCAGCAGAGCTCTTTGACCCAGAAGCTCTAGGTTCAGATTCCTGCCAGAGAACCTATCACTCACTGTGCGAGCTTCAGCAAGTCTCTGAGTCTCTCTGTGAGTTAGTCCCTCCTTGATGGAACATTGCTCAAAGCAGGACAGACTGAAAGTGAGATGTTAAATCTCAGCGGGGTTAACCTGGTTACATTCATTGTTAAAAACCCTTATGTTCTGTTTTATAATTCTAATCAAGTCTCTAGAGTGTGTACAATATTGGTATACCAGCACATCTTGAGTGACTGAAGAGATTTGAATGTCCACACCCATTACAGCATACCTGAGGCATAATGTTTTTCCATACGGTGCATGCCCTTTCGTGCCTTATTGCTTAAATTTAAGCAATTTGTTACCTGGTTTTCGTCATACAGGGTGGTGCTTCAAACCAGAAACTTCTATCCAGAGATGACGAAAAACTGCCTATTACCAGCATATCTCTTGCATGAGGAATGTGAGTCCTATTTTTAGCTACTGCTTTAAACAAACTGCTCTATTAATTATTCTTGTAGGAAACTCCAGGGAGGTGCTACTCTCTGTTGGAAGAGGGGTGGTGGCAATAGGTACAAAGGCAGGCATTATAACAACTAATTCCACTTTCAAGAACAAACTAACAGTAAATAGATTTTATTTATTGAAAACTTTGGAGAATACCTTTGAGCATAGGTATTCATTTACAAAGGTTCCACTTCAAACACCTAGTCACAAAAAAACATTACAAGTACAATAAGCAGTTCCAGAGAAAAAATAGTCGAGTCAGGCTCAAAGCACTTAAGACAGATCAACTGCATACTGTTTTGAAAAAAATCATACAGATCATTGTATAAAAAGTCACAGGATAGGTACGACAAGAAACCGAATAAAACAGTTTAACAGTTACAGTTTCAAAGGACTGCAAGGGCAGACTGCAAAGATCTCTTGAACTTATTAATCTTGGAAAGATTTAGCAGAGTATCAGGCAGTTTGTTTAACAAGTTAGCGGTCCTGACAGAAAATGACCACTTGCCCAGCTGAGTATGCCAGAAAGGAGGCTTAAAGGCATTCATGGCAGTATTCCTGGTGTTGTATTGATTGGAGACAATATGGAAACATTTTGTTAAAGTGGGGGGTGTTAGGCCCAGGAATGCCTTTTTGGCTAGCAAACTGGTCTGGAGCTTTATTCTCTATGGTAAAAGTAGCCAGTTAGTGAGTGCGTAATGGGTACAACTACAAGTGCAGTTACCTGTACAAGGTACAAAACAGCATGCCTTATTACAGATCACCTTTTGATCTCATTTTAGTGTGTACACCTTACGGCACTTAGTGACAGCTCAGTCGGTGGCCGGCCGCACAGGTAAGAGGAGGGCTGTGCCAGTAACCCGCTCTGTTTCAGGTTGGGGAGCAGGGTGGCGGGTACTACCTGCTGGTATGGGGACCACTCAATAACCAGGGAAGGGGGCACTATTATTTCATATCATAAGATGTCACATTGGTGATTGGAAAAGGGGGCAGCTAGACCGTCATGGAGGGGAGTACTATTACTTTATATCATAATGGGTCTCATTGGGGATCGGGAAGGGGAATAACTAAACTGCCAAGGAAGGAGACACTATTATTTCATATCATAACAGGTCACATTGGGGATAGGGGAGGGGGGACAGCTAGACTGCCAGGGAAGGGGGCGCTATTATTTTATATCATAACAGGTCACATTGGGGATCAGGGAGGGGAGCCACTAGTCCACCAAGAAAAGGAGATATTATGCTGTATTTTTACAACCAGTGACATTGGGGCTTGGAAGGGAGGACTCTGGCACACTGCCGCAAGGAGCAATACTCTCCTAGAGAGAGACGTGTCTAAGGATATTTAGAAATTCTCCTTCTGGGAAAGTTTTGTGACACTGCTGTTCGGGGATGTAGCAGCTTGTGTCTGCCTTACACCCTCTTGCACCTTGCCACAGCCCATTTTGTGGTGCATGGGCAGCGCAAGCCTGATTTGGGGCAGACAGCCTGCGGTTGAGGCAGGCTGCCTTTCTGAATCACTCCCAGTGCATTTTTTGGTGCAAGAGGCACTTTGCACCATTCTTTGTGGCATATGCCCCTTGCACCCTGTCAGGAGCTTTGAGAATCAGGCCCAAGGTGTCATCCAGAGTTACTCCAAGGTATCTGAACATCTCAACGTGTTCAAGATTTTGTCCCTGGTCATTTCCAATGACAAAGGGTGGAACTTTCCTCTTCTGTGGGAGACTAGAGAAGCAGGGCTGGCATTAGGTTTTCATGGGCCTTGGGCAATGGACCTCTAGTGGGTCCCCCTCAGACCCATCTGTCCATGTAAAAAAAATTACAATCAAACCAGTTGACTTGGCAGAGACTAGAGATGCAGGCAGCCCCCCCAAGAGAGGTCTGGATGACATTTTTCACACACAGCCATGGCTTGTTGGCAGACAGTGATGCAGCAGCCCACCAGTCCAGATATTGACACCCCCAAGCACCATTGCACCCACTGCTTGGCTTCTCCTCTTCTCACTGCTGTTATAATTTCCACACCAACCCCAAGCCTCTCAACTCTCAGACTGTGACCACAAAACAAAATAATCTTTTATTTTTTAAGACTTTTCTATTTATAACTTTAGTGATGATTAATTAGTGGAACTGCACACAGTGTTGACAATGATAGAGATGCAGTCTGAGGCTGGCAATTTCACACCCATAAATTCCACTTTGCCAGTACCAAACGTGAAACACTCTTCCCCCTAATACTACTAGGACTCAGTGCCAACACCTACCCTCCACACAGCAGCTTAGCTATCAGACAAATGCCCACACCAACCCTGAGCCATGACCACCGAAACTTTCAACGTAGGGTTTGCCTCTCAGCCTCCCCTCTTGGGGCTCTACCTACCTGGTGTGGTGCAGGTCACACGAGGAGCTTCATCCACCATTGCTGTCATTGGTGCTGTTTCAGAGCCCAGGCCATTCGCCACACTCTCCAGCCATTGGCCTGCACATCCACACCCCGCTCCACTGAATGCTCCTCAGTGTTCCACAAATGGATTGGGGTCCTGTCGGTCAAGCAGGGTTCGCAGCACAACCTTTGTTTTTCTTTTTGAGGGGGGGGGTCTGGGTTCTGTAGTTTTCCAGTTGGCTAGGTACTGTTAAATTGTGTTGTCACATCTTCACTAGAGGTTGGAGTGGTCAAGCGGAGCCCGAGCAAACAGCGTAGCAGCTGTAAATCCAGGAAGCATGTGCCAGTGCTGGGCTACAGCAAGGTTGAAATTTTTTTTTCTGAGCCCCTGGTGAGCCCCCCTCTGTGTCAGGGCCCCGGGCAGCTGCCTGGGTTGCCAGGGTGCTGACGCAATCCCAGTAGAGAATAGCAGGGTCTTTGTTTTTTTGTAATTGAGGATCAGTTTGTTACTGGAGATGTATGTCATGAATCCTTGTATATGCCATTTATGTGCCTGTTACCTCATAGAAAATAATAAAGTAATTTGCATCTAAGACCTAAACCACTTTAACTCTTCTCCGGACATGGGTCCAAATGTTATGTAATGCTCCTCCTGCTCCTCCTTATTGTACTAGCCTTCCCTACTGCCAGTATCCTAAAGTCCCCACCAGGTGGCACCATAGATCACATTGATGTACACCCCCACTACACAATATGGGGATGGCTACCTGTAGTAAATGCATAAATTGCACCTATCTATTTTCCCAAATTCTACAACATGTGAACCAGATTCTTCACCCAAGGATGATCCTACCTACCAACTACTGCTCCCTTTTACTACTATTGGGGTTCCAAACTCCACAGCCAATACCAATGAAAGCATCTAAGGAAAAAAGAGTATGGCCATCATACTGCAGATACCTAAAGAAACTCCTGAAAGGTCTAATTATATTACTCCTGATCATGTCAGGCAACATACACCCAAACCCTGTCCCCCCCAACAAACCATATTGGCACTAACAGATCATGGTCCCTCTTACTTGCCAGCATCAACATCGCAGCCTGTGCAAAAAAACTTGATATCCTATCTGCCTGGATCTCCCAACACAACCCTGATGCCCTATCAGTGATTGAGACATGGTTGTCGCCAAAAATCCCTGATGCTGCAGTGACCATTCCCAGTTACACTCTCTTAAGGCTGGATAGACTTTCTAAAAAAGGGGGTGGCTTTGCACTATACCTGAAAGAATCTCTACTGGGGCACACTTTGTCCTTACCCGTCACAGGAGACGAATTCCAGGTTCTTGCCATAAAGGTCCTTCTTGGGGCACACCACAAAGCTCTGACTATAGCATCAGTCTGCATCCCACCCAGACAAACGAACGCAAGCCTCAATCCACTCCTCACCTGCTTAAAAAGCCTTAAGCGCAGCTCAGAAGTAATAGTGCTTGGGGAACTTCATTGTAAACTGGCTTGCTCCCAGCGCAAGCAATTACAAGGATGTCCTATCTGCAGCAAATTTCACCCAACTCATTACCTCACCAACAAGGGTCAACTATAGCTCAGGGACTTATACCATACTGGACTGGATTCTCACAAACTGTCCGGAACACATCACCAACACCTCAGTCCTTCCTGACTCTATAAGTGACCACTCTCCAATCTAGTGCCTATGGACTAATAAATTCACCAAACCACCAGCTAAAACTGTCAACAGTAGGGTATTACTCAGGGGACACCTTGATGCGCTAAGGTCACACCTACAGCAACAAGACTGGTCTCCACTAGATACTGCCCCAGATGTAGATACTGTACTACAATTCTTTATCACCAATTCAATGCAGCATGTGACACCCATGCCCCATACAAGAAATACAAAGTTAAGGGCCTTGATGATCCATGGATTACATACAATCTCCTTCAACAAATGAAAGCACAGGACAACCTCTGGGCACGGGCAAGAAATTCGGGCATGCAAGCAAATATACACGCATATAGGGCCACCAGGAATGCCTGTACCAAAGCCATTCACCAGGAAAAAGCCAACTACCACAGGAGCGCTTTGCTAACTCTTGGTCGGATGGCAAGAAATTCTGGAACAAGCTATCACAGGTCCTGGGGAAAGAGTTCAAAGTAACACCGAACATGCTAAACCTAAATGGCACCATCACTCTGGACCCTGCCATGATAGCTAACACCTTCAATCGTGCATTCATGGACCTTAGCAACATACTCCCTGCTAACCTTTTCGACCCCTCATGCACCACAGCCCAGGTTCAACCAGAAACTGAACTAAGTCACCCACTTTTTTACTTCAAGACAGTCACCGAAAGAGAAGCCAAGAATTATATTCTCAAGGTACTAGGAAAGACCAGAATAAGTGCGGACACTCTGGACATGAAACTTATTGCCCTCACCCTTGATGCCGTCCTCCCCCCCCCCCTTACCAAAATAATCAACCTATCCCTCAAGCTCTCCCAGTTCCCACTCAAATGGAAGTCTATTCTAGTGACCCCAATACACAAGTCTGGGGACAGGGCATTACATGGAAATTACAGGCCTATCTCTATCCTTTCTCCACTATCCAAAGTACTTGAAAAAATCATTGCGGACCAATTAGTAGAGTGCATGTACAGTAGAAGTATAATCTGCAATGTCCGCAGCAACACAGTTTCCTAAAAGGCCACAGCACCATCACTGCCCTCCTTTAATTCACTGGTCACATCGACCAGGCACTTGACCAAGGAGAAGCTTGCTGGTGCCACCTTTATCGACCTTTCAAAGGCCTTCGATACAGTTAATCATCCTTTACTACTAGAACACCTGGCAAATATAGAGCTATCACATGACACCCTTAAATGGCTTCAAAGTTATCTCTCTGACTGGTTACAACAAGTCAGAATCGGTGAGACACTCTCTTCCAAACAACCTGTCCAGTCTGGTGTGCCCCAAGGGTCAATTCTGGGACTCCTATGCTTCAGTATATTTCCGAATAACCTCCCTGCTGCCTGCAAAGAATGCATCATCCCTATATGTGGATGATGCAGTGATTCTTGCACTCAACCCTGACCCCACTCACTTGGAACACCAACTCCAGGCAAGTTTCACAGAAGTTGCGGCCTGGTTTGCAGCACAGAAACTTGTACTAAACTACAAAAAAACTAAGATTATGCTATTCCATGGCACACATAACAAATATAAAAACAAACAGCTAACTATCAAAAACTACTCTGGTGTCTATCTGGAACAGATACAAACTTTCCAGTACCTCGGTGTGACTATGGACAGTACCCTGTCTTTCTCCAGTCATATCGACACGGTTGCTAATTCAGTGAATATCCGCATCGGCCTTCTCTACAAACATAAGCACAGCTTGACTCCTGAAGCCCTTAATCTAGCAATTCAAAGCTCCATTATCTCCATCAGAGACTATGGGCTTATCATCTATGGAACGGCCACTGCTACAGCACTACGACAAATCTCATTAGCACTGAATAAGGCCTGCCGATTGATAACTGGAATGACCCACCGCATGCACACATGTGATCTTTATCAACAGGCAAACTGGTTACAACTACAGGGAAGAATCACGTACCAAACTTGCCTCATAGTTAAAAAGGCATCCATTGGTCTCATGCCCCCTGTGGTCCAGAATCTCCTCAGCAAGCCATCAGCATTCGCAACACCAGAAGCTCAGAAAATTGCACACTACTGGTTCCCCGCTGTCGCACCTCCCAAGGCCAGAGTTCCTTTGCCAGAAGAGCCCCTAAGATGTATAACTCCCTGAGCGGTGATACCACCAATTCATGTACCCTTGGCCTCTTTAAACACAAGCTATGGCAGACACTTATAGCCAGAATTGCGTGCGACTGTTTCACTCAGTCTACCACTTTCCTCTACAT
The DNA here is from genome assembly GCA_016271365.2 of Neoceratodus forsteri. Classification (NCBI taxonomy): domain Eukaryota; kingdom Metazoa; phylum Chordata; order Ceratodontiformes; family Ceratodontidae; genus Neoceratodus; species Neoceratodus forsteri. The sequence continues at coordinate 1,093,826,845 of CM057459.1, forward strand.
TCCACCACCCTATTTCTCCCCCTCCTCACCGTCCTCCTACACCTGCTTCCTCACACACATCCTGTTCTCTATCTCTCCCCATCACACAGGCTACCCCCCCCCCACCAACCTGTTCGTTCTGACTTTTCACATACTCCCTCTGGACAGTCTCCCCTATTCCTCCCTCCCTCCTCTACTGTCCTCTCCAACCTCTCTATAATCTCTCCAATAGACCTTGTCTGCTCTGTTCTACCTAAAGTTAATGCCTAGATAATACTGCGTTAGTTTCTACCGGACAATGCTGTATTGGCTGCATTAAACTGTTTCACACTGTTTTACTCACTTTCATTGGGTTTTAACCCAGAATATGTATACTGTGTCCTTGATCTCTGCTATCACCTCATTGTACTATTACCTGTATTTTCTCATTTACTACATTGTAGTCAAGCTTTCAATGCTATCTATGTACTCTGACATGGAACCTTTGTAAAAGAGCATTTGGCTCAAAGGTGTTGAATCCGAAATTTATTTAATTAAAAAAAAAAAAAGAAAAAGAAAAAGGGATGTGTAAAAAGAATCAGCATTGCTAGATCTAGGCCTCTGTAGCTTGAGCCATGGGTGCATTAATAAGGGACCCCAAACCTTTGCTGAAAGCCACGTTGGAAATTAGTCTTTTAAAAATTATCTACAGCTGCCCCTCATATTTGAGGTCTTTGGCCCAGTCTCTTTTGTCACCATAACACTGGTAAAAAAGTGCTTATATAAAGGGCTAAATGTAGACTTGATTTTTAGATATTTATTTTCATCTTTGAAAACATTTTTTGTAGTAAGCATTACAGTAGTGTTTGAGAAGGGCATCATATTAACAGCAGTAGAAATGCTTACCTCTCAATTCCCTGCATCATAAATCAAGGAGCAGGTTTTAAAAATCAGGGGCATAGGACCAAAATCAGGGACACATCTTAAAATCTGCGATATCCACTCTGGAACCTGGTAGAATAAGGGGAATGGTGTAAAATGCATTTTCTGAGTGACAAGCCTGTAACTTTAGTTTTTGACATTATTTTATGCTTAAAATACACTTTGTTCATTCACCGAAGCACAAAATTCAAAAAGACAGAGGAACATTTTGAGACAAAATCAGAGATGTCCCTTAAAATCAGGGACAGATGAGGGGCATATGAAGATGGGAGTCTGCTGTTCATCCACATGACAGGTATAGCATAAATTCGGCAGTTGCACTATAAGTTTCTCCACACCACTCTGCCTCTGATAGCTCTGATAGATGCAAGACCAGGCTGCTCCACAGTAACATGCCACATTGGTGAGATAAGTGGTGAGGATATGGGGCAAGAAAATAAGGGGCTGACGTGGGACAGGTGATGTTCCCCCTTCCCACCATGCTCACCTGGGCTGTCCGTTCCCCCTCCTCCTTCTCCCCACCTGATTCTCCCTCTGTTCTCCTGGATATATAAAGTGTAGTATTCTTCTGAGAGGTCTGGTCCCCCTTTTGAAGTCCTTCCAGCACAGGACAAGCTGCAGGTTGCCTGTCAGGGAGTACAGATTTAGGAGTGAGCAAAGGCAGGATTGGTGTGTCAGTCCCCTGGAGTTCTGTGGCAAGAAAGGGGCACTGGGGAGATGGAGGGGGTTCTCAGTCAGGCCCAGAGTGCTAGAAGAAGAAGAACATAATAAAAGGAACATCTAATCTCGGCAGAAACATTTGCTTCCTTAACCAACCGGGTGTCAGGTTGATTGAGCGCCAAATATTCAGTGTTCGTCAATTCGGCACCGTTAAATCAGCGGGGTGCAACTGAGTGTCTTGTACCTTTACTGCATGCATCAATTCAGTGTGTGCTGTACTCTGGTACTATGTCAGTAAATTTCATGTAACAATAGGAATACAGTAAATTTTGGTGACCATTAAATAAATTTAAAAAAAAGTCTGCAGCATATGCATGGTTCCCGATCTCCAGGTCTCACGGTGAAGTGGCATTTCAGTTAATTTTTCTTTTTATCATAATTACTGGTGACCTCCTTTATCAACCAGATTATGAGTGCTGTCAAATGCCTTAATAACCCGAAATTGGGTTATTAAGGCATTCTGATCATTTAATACCCTCCTCTTCGCACTCTACACATCACCCTACCCCTTCCCGTAATCCTGACTTTCACCCTTGTATTCCCTTCCCTACCTGCCTCCACCCCCCATCATGCATACCCAATGATTTTTCCCCATGACCTCTTGACCTACTACTGTCCTTTTGTGCCTCATCCCTCCCTACTCCCCCCACTTTGTCCCCCCTGCCTGTCCACCTTCTATCTTCCTCCTATACCCTGCTGTCTCCTGCCTCCTATACCCTCCTCCTACTGTTGGCACTTTGTTCTTGGCTTCTTTTTGCTACCCCTGTCCTCAGAGCTGTTTTCAGTTAACAAATCTGACTGCCTATCACCTGCTACTTTTGCACTCTATGTTATTGCTGGGAGTTGACCATTCATGGTCACATACCTACCCTCTGCTGTACTCCCTCACGTTACGGTATTTACCATCCACTGCGTTTTCTTGGTAACTGTCATGCTAGCTGTCGTATACCACATTTTAATATATGGATCTTCAATTTAATAGGTCTGTAAAGCATCCAAAAAAATTCTGGTAATAGCCCGAAAGGTTCAGTGATAATAGTATTGTCAATCAATGGTAATAGTATTGTCAATCACTGGTAATACTACACTTTTGTGCTGACAGTAGTATCATCCCAAGCTTCCGGAAAGAAACCTCCCACCCCCACGTCTTAAGCGTGCCTCCTCATTGGCTGGTTTTCCTGTGTGGGCGGGCAGAACAGTTCAAAAACATGGCGGCGGTTCTCTCGCTTACCGAGAGCGAACTCAGTCGTCGTGCTTCTCATTTTTATTTGTTTTCCCTCAGGAAATAGAAATATCTGGTTGATCCTGCTGTCGCGCTCCTGAAGAGCAGGTAGGATCTCAAACATTTAAAAAAATGGACTGGGGTGGGAACTGTCACCAGCAAGCACACAGCTGAATCCGTAGCATAAGACACTGCGGCGGTCGACCAGCAGAAAGTCAGTTCACTGAAATAGTCGACCGCCCATTCGAAATAAACGTCGCATCCATATATTAAAAAAAATAACCGATAGGTTTGTTTCTCCATTACCAGGGAGTACTAGCATCTCGAGGTTCTGGACACATTGGAACCTCTCGAGCTTCGCTCTCGAGGTTCATGTGTCCAGAACCTCTCGATGCTATTACTCCCTGGTAATAGACACAAACCTATCGGTTATTCTATTTGTATTACCTTGCACAGTCCCACTCATCCAATGTTCCATGCTGTTAGAGCTGTTGTAAATATTCTCGGATGATTATATGTTTTATATGTATTATGGCTCCAATGTATTACACCCTCAGATTTGTTGTACTTTTCCACTGTTTACTTATGTTCTTTGTGTAGAAAGTTTCTGTATACTGTCTATTTGAAGTGGAACCTTTGTAAATGATTCACTGACTCAAAGATACTTTCCGAAATTGAAATAAATAAACAAATAATAATTTTGAAAAAAGCCACGCAAAGCTGCACAAACCTGCTCAAAGCTGCGCAAGCCATGCAAAAAAAACAGCAATTATAAAAAATAAAAGATAGGCAAGTGTGTTTTTATGCATTTTTTAACACATCCTCAGTGTGTGATGACTGTATAAACCTCTCGAGCTTTGCTCTCGAGGTTTATGGGTCATCACACACCTCAGGGGTGTAAAAAAATCCATAACACACACGTGCCTATCCATTATTCTCTGTTTTATTGTAGGAGTGTTGTTTCTAAGACCTGGCTAATTTCTGGTTGTCTCTTCCTCCCCCCTTCCCTGGGCGCATCGTCATCACCCCTCCTCCAACTCACTTTACATTCGTAAGGACAGCCCACTAAGTCCTGCTTATTTTTCTCTCTTCCTGCCGCCTTCCCATACTCACTCTCCCTCCGGGACACTTCGGGTCATGAGATTACCTGTTTTTAGCTTTTAAACTCTTTATGAAGAAGCAGTCTTTACTCCTCCTCATGTGCTCTCGCTGGCCGCTGACTACACTCACTCCCTCCCAGCTTGCCTCACTCCACTTTGCTCTGTCCCCAGCACCAGTAGACCACAAAACTATCTTGGAGTTTGAGCAATTAAAACAAACAAACAAATAAAGATTCTCAAACTACAGCTCACCGATGCCTGTTCCGTGCATGAAAGGAGCTGAATTGACATACTGTATGTGCTGAAATAAAGCAGCCGAATTAATGCAGCACTGAAATGACCAAGCTGAATTGACATGCACTGAATATTCTGCACTCAATTGACACGGATTCAACAAATTGTTGCTCTTCTCTTAAGTTTATTTTCAGTGTAATTTTCAGTTGCATTACCACTCCACCATGGAGTATCATTCTAGTGATTTATAAAAATCTATGTCGCTGTTAGGATTTGAATCACTGACTTGCTGAAAATACAAAATTGTTATGTTTTTACCTGGATTTGAACCCCAGATCCATTGGTTCTTAATGGAAAACATTAGTGTACAACCGAGCCTCACTGCAGCAAATCCTAGCTTATGGGATGTAAAGATTATATCACGAAGCAGGCGACCGAGGTTACACTCCTTATTTACAAAAGTGTCCCCATAGAGCCCCCCCCCCATTCCTGGTAGTCCTCTGAAGGAAACACAGGAAAATAAAGAAATTGCACCATCTGGAAATGTTCCCTGACAAGTCCCCCTGGTGGACCTCTGAAGGCATCACAGGAAAATAAATACATTTTGCTGTTGACTCCCTTTTGTGTATATTTACTATTTTATTGCCACACCTCCATAGCTCACCATTCTGATGAAAATTAACTTTAAAAAATAATCATTCATCAAGTACTCAGTCCCTCTCATGGTCTCTGTCTGAAACAAAGAAACATAGAATTTGATGACGGAAGGAGACTGATGGTCCCTTGAGTCTGTCCTTACTTATATTACCTAACCCCACTGACCAACTGCTGTGCTGGGCTATACCCCCACCCCCTCACCACCACCACTACCCCATCCCTCAACCCTTGCTGCTCCCATTTGGAGGACTAGGAGTACCCTTGCCCAGTCCCAACCAAGTTTAAACCCTTTAATGGTACTGCTGCCATCATTATCCATCAGCAGTCTGTTCCATGGTTCCAGGACCCTCTCAGTGAAGCAGAACTTTATCAGGTTTCTCCTGAATTTGCCCCCACAACCTCCAGTTATGCCCCCTGGTGACTGTATTCATATTGCTTACAAAAAGGTCCTCACTGTTACCTTGTTTATACACCTAAGAAACTTACATGTTTCAATCATGTCCTCCAGCTACCACCTGGCCTCCAGTCAGTGTAAGGCCTCCAGCATTCCTCATAGGATCTGCCCTGTTGGCCCTGGATCAGTTTGGTGATGCTTTACTGTACCAGCCTTAGCCTCTTAATGTCCTTCCTCAAGTGAGGGCACCCGAACTGGGCACAGTACTTCAGATGAGGCCTCACCAAAGATCTGTACAGTGACAAGAGTCACCTCACTTCTCTTACTGTCAATGGCTTGCTGTATGCATTGTTGCTTTGACCTGTTTGCTAGAGGAAGTCAATAATTCTGACCCCAGATTTCTCTCTCCTCTTTTGAGGTGGCCAGTCTAACTCCTCCTTTCCTGTATTCTGTGCATGGATTCCATCTATCTAAGTTTATTACCTTGCACGTTTTGGTATTGAACCTCAACTAACAGGCCTTAGACCATTTCTCTAAATTTCCTAGGTCCTTCTGGAGCCCCTGCACCCCTTCCTCATGATTCACCCTGCTGCATGGCATTGTGTCATTAGCAAAAAGATGCAACTTTCCCTGGATACCCTCCCTAATATCACTTATGAACATATTAAATAGGACAGGTCCTAAGACTGATCCCTGCAGCACTCTGCTCATGAAATCTCTGCCTTCTGCTTTAGCCTCATTAACCACTACCCTATGTTGCCTCCTCCTTAGCCAATTTCCTACCCACCTAACTAAACTTGGCTCCACTCCCAAGTCTTCTCTTCTCCAACTGCTTCATCAACCTTCTGTGTGCTACTGAATTGAAGGCCTTAAGCCAAAGTACTGTACAGAAGATTTACCACCTGTCTCCTGTCTAGTGCCTCAGTGTCCCAATCAAAAAACTGTATCAGGTTGGTCTAGCAAGACCTTCCTGTCACAAACCCATGCTGATTTTCATCCTGTAGTCTGTTGTCCTATCTTAGTTGAAAGTACAAAAATGTTAGGTTCTAGCGGAAATCAAATCAATGGTCCCTAGCACTTATAGCCATTTTCATATCCACTGCACCTCAAAACTGCACTAAAGTGCATGACAGCCCCTACTGTGTAGAGATTATGTAACAAGATAGGAACAAGCATACCCATCCCCCACAGGTGCACATCCAAGTAGTTTCTTTAAGTAAAACAAGCAACAGTTCCCTGGATAACTTGTGAACACATTTTTGTAAAGTGCAAATGTTCCCTGAAAAGTCCCATGGGGGAACCTTGGATAATTTTACTTAAAGAAACTGACTGGACATGAACCCAGGGTGCCTGGTGTGATAGGGTTGAATAAGACTCTGTCCCATTTGTTATGCAGAAAAATTTAAAAGCAAGAATTGGTTTTATCCTCTATTTTTCTGTCTCTTGTCTGTCTGATTATGCAATCAAATTTTCTTGTAAGACCTAGGAACTGATCACTCTGACAGTCTGACAATTCTCCCCCCACCTCGCTGTCTCCCTGCCTTCACTTGCTGTTTCTGTCTCCCCCCCCCCCACTAATCTGTGGTTATAAAAAAATATATGTGGATCTGTATGTGAAACTGGGTTCTCTGGTTTGAAAACGTATATAGTTATATTGTTGAAATGATTGCAGAAAGCTATTTGGAACTCGGGGAGTTAACCGGAGATGCAGTTTGACCTCCACAAGCTCATTTGCAGAACTGTCAACAGGAGATCAGTTCCGGGACACCATGTTCTATTTTATTGTACCTGCAAGGGAAGAAACTGGCAAAGTTTTGGGACATTGTGTGAAAATAGGACATGTATCTTAATGAGCTCAGTATGCAGAAGTTAATTGCTAGGAAAAGACATTATATATAAAGAGAGCAAACTTTTAGGGAGAGAGAGAGAGAGAGAGAGAGAGAGACTGAAATTTAGAATTAGATACCCTCAGATGAAGGACTTTGTTTAAACTTTCTGCATAAGAGCTATCCTGCACAATTTTTTTTATTGTTATTGATGATAATAAAATACTACTTGTGAATTTTATAACTGCTTCTGTTTTTTCTATGCTTCCTGACCTGTGCCTCAATAACACATGGTATGTCTGGTTTCTAGCTTGTTGCTTACACTCTACCTCATAAAAGCCTTCAGTTCTTTCAGTGCTGCTCAGTGGTGCATTGTATATGAAACTAGTTACTATAAAAGTGAAAGAGACCGGGGGTTGATTCCTGTCACGAATCTTCCCTTTTTGTGTTCCTTTTGTTTTTTTCAAGAAAAGACCAGGGTCCAAATACTGACAAGAGCGTAATACTTTGTGAAGAGCATTGTTGTGAAGTTAATTTTCATCACAATGGAAATCCATTATGCTGTGGTGGTAGAATAGAAAATATGCATGAAAGGGTGCCAAGTGCAACATATTTATTGTATTCATTTATTTTCTTGTTTTTCTTCAAAGGTACCTCTGGCGGACTTCTCAGGGAACATTTCCACATCGTGCAAAACATTTCTACATGGTGCAGACAAACCAAAGTCCCCTTCTTTATAGGCTGGCCAATAACCTTTACTCCACACCACCTTCCATTATCTCAAATACAGGTCTGTGGCACAGCAGATCTATAAGTTGCCAATAAATCTAAAAAGCAGGGTTTGAATCTTATCATCATCATCATCAGCTTTATTTTCACACACTGTTCCAAAAGGTCACAGCGCTGTGCAGTAAAAACAGTAAAATCCAAAGTGCAATATATAGAATAAAAATCAAGCAATAAAAATAGTTGGAGTAAATAATAAAAGTAATAAAACTAGCTGTCACACAGTTAAAATAATCAAATTCAGATTCCCAGATGCTAACTGTCACTAAGGTCAGAAAAGGCTAACTGAAATAGATAAGTTTTCGGGGCAGTTTTGAAGCACTCGGTATCAGACTCCAACTGATTTTGTAAGGTTTTCTGAAAAGAAGTAATTTCTGATCAAAAACATAAAATGTGCAAAAGCAGTGAAGTTAGAAAAAAAGTCAGCTATACAAAGATGTGCTATCTAAGAGGCAAAAAAAAACAAGTTAGATGACTGGACAGGCTTCTAAATGTGTGATATTATGTCTTAAGAGGAACATAGAAAGCATTTGTAGTGGGAGAAGATTATTGGCACATCAAGGCCTGCCTCTTTTGCAAATACAAAGCCAGTGTCCCTTTTTACAGCTGCATAGCAAGAGCTGTGCTGATGTAGTGCAATTGCATTGAAAAGGGGTTTCTGGAAGCACATGACTGTGAACCATTGACAAGGGGCTATGGAAACACGTGACTGTGAATGCACCACAGCTTGTGTCCTTCCATGGAGTGGACTTGAAGCACATTTCTCTGTGTCTGCTCCATTCGGTACAATGTAGCTGGTTCCTCCCCTACCCCACCACACAATTTTCTTGCTCCCTTCCCTGCTCAGCACCCGCTGCAGTAAGTTGCACAAACAGTGCCAGCCAGTTCTACCACGGCCTTAGTTACTCAAGAGCTGGGGAGCAAAGAGCACATAAAATATTAGAAGGCAAGGCATGGCAGTCATGAGTGCTGGTAAGTGCACTGCAAAAGAACAGTAAGGCCCTGTCCACACTACAAAGTTGTCTGTGGTAACGTTTTTAAAAACGTTACTGCCTTTACCATTTTGGAGTGTCTGCATTCTGGTAGTAATGTTTTTAAAAACATTACAGACCATCTACAATACCCCTCATTTCTCCCAGTCTTAATCTGTTTGGAAGACCCTGTCAATGGAGGGCCCAAACGGTCACCCAGTCACATCTATAACTATAACTATAACATTACAGGCTCCAGAATGTTACCCATTCCGATTTAAAGATCACATCCTTACAGGTCTTGAGATTGGTTTTAAAAACGCCTGGTAAACCGTTATCAGTGCGGACGCGAACCATTTTTGGAGGTAGCGGTAACGGTTTACCAGACTGGTAACGGTTTACAGAGTTCAGTGTGGACAGGACCTAAAAGTTTTGGAGCAGTCAAAACATTACCACTGCTGGAGTCAAGATTACACAACAGTAGTGATGCTGTTTAGGTTCTCACTGGTTTGGTTAGATTCTCTAGCTCAAAATTGGATAACCTGCAAAAGCTGCCAGGGTGATGTTATTTTGTATATAATATTTTTTAAAGGATTACTTTTATTGGCAACTTCTTTATTTCTTGGTCAGCACTTCTCAAAGCAAGCAGTCACCATACAAGCATCAGATGGGGAGGGTGGACTAAACTAAACCACTTTGCGGCTCAAAGAAAACTACAGTATTAGGCGGTTCCACAGCATGTAACTCTAGCTGTTTAAGTGTGGTATTTTAGCAACATCATGCAAGACACAAAAAAAAAGAGTACCCACAGCACATTGCATCTGACCTTCACATTTATAAGCAGTGGGGCTGGATGCAAGGTGCAGGGGGCACTTGTGTGTGTTTTTTTTTTTGCAGCTTGCATGATGTTAAAATACCAGCATTTAAATAGTTAGAGTTGATTTTGACCTTTAAAACTACAATATGATGTTAATGAGAAGCTGTATGCTGTGACACATTTTAATAATTTTCTTTCAGCTGCAAAGTGAGTTTGCTTAGCCGCCCTTAAGAAGTGCTGACCAATTAAGTAGAAAGCTACCAATATAAGTACACATTTCTGCTGACTGGTAAGAGAGATGGCTTCTTTATTTATTTAAAATTTGGTAACTGGGAAAGGTGCACTGAGCTGAGGCTTGTTTTATGTCAGCTGTGCTGACCTGCAGTCTGATGCCGTGCAGATTTTATGTTTTCTGACATTTGGGTTTACTCTATTGTTTTGTGTACATTGCCAGTTGAGCAGCTGGTTGACTAACATTTACCCTTTTTTGTTTAGGGTCTGGGCTTTTTGCACAGTGTCAGAGGAATCCAGGCATTTGCACACACTTTGTTGGTTAAGCAGTCCCATGATATGGGATGGATGGTCTCAGGATCATGACATGAGCGTGGACGACAAGCCCATGGCCAGAAAAACCAAGTGGCACACACTTTGTTTTTATTTTTATTTTCTTTTTAGGTCAACAAAAAGTCTCTTAATAAGGTTACCTTTTTGCTTTTTGCAGACGAGTGAACCAGGAGGTAACAGGTTTGAGTCCCACCACTATTGTTTCACTGTGAGACCTTGAGCAAATCACTTGACCTGGCCCTATGCTTCAGCCCACCTGCTGTAAAATAGGGCTGCCAGGGCAGATTGTGATTGTGGCTCAGTGGAAGGATCCTCTGCTGGAGCTAGGGCATTGAGGTTTAGTTCTGGTATTGTTTTTGTCTTTCTCAATCTAATGTCATGCAATCAGTGGAGTGACGATAGTCTGGTGCCTCTGCAGCCTCAGTAGCTGAATGTTGTTCACTGAACAGACCTTTTAGCCCTGCTGTAGCTGTTTCCCCCACTCACCTGGAAATTATCTGCTACCTAATAAATTACTGAAGCCCCTCAGCGTATCTTGTTCACTAGTGTAGTCACATGAGCTGTGGTTTATATGGGGTCCCTGGTTTTAAAAAGTGCACCTTCTTCCCATTATATGTCAATGGCAGCAAGGTGTAAGGAGAAGCAGGGTCTCACTTCACTATGGGGGCCTAGCCCTAATGACCACCCTTATGTAATTCCAAAACAAACCCCGCAAATGTGCTGAGATCCAAGACATGATATCGAATGAAGAGTGTGTTAATGTAGGGTGTTCCCATCTCTCATGTCTGTGGCTTGGCTCATACTAACCCTGCACCCTTTCTTAGTGCTGCCGAATCATGTCAGGTGATCCATTTTCCAGCTGCTTGCTTCCTTCAGTGCTGCACAAAGGGTCAGAATCATGGGACATGAATAGTGGCTCTAGCTGCAATGACATTATAGGAAGCCAAGCTCAACTGCTGTCAGAACTTCTTATCACTGCTGTGCCCACCTCATCCTACTATTGTGTCCACCAGTCCCACCTAGCTGTGGCACGTAGTGAACAAACTCTGGTCATATCCAATACAGCTGCAAAATGATGTGATTCAAGGTGGTTGTATCCTAGCTGTTACATCCTTTGCAAATATTCACCTGTCTGTCCCTGAAGGTTCCATGGAACGAATCTTCTGGTGACACTCACTTTAAGATGGGCTGCTGTCTGCTCTTTCAAATAAATCAGTTGGTATCGGTAGCATGTACATGATTTTTCCCCCATATCTATTTATAAAGGATATAATGGCTAGGATGGAACCACAATCAATAACATCATTTTACAGCTGTACTGGCTTTGACCAGTGTTTGTTCTATATGAGAGAGAGGAAAAATGGATAATGATAGTTCCCAGGCTCAATAGAAACATGACCCACTAACTGGTTTGTTCATTAAGAATGCATTCCAAATAACTTAATTCACTGTCAAAGGTCAACATTTTGTGGTGTATGATCCCACCACTTTATCAGGACCTGGGTTTATCTGTATATACTGTACATACATCAGTTAGAATCATCTATATTTATACAGATCCAGAATCAAATGGTTTGAAACCTTTTATTGGACCAACATAGATGTTACAACAAAAGAACAAAGTGAACAGTTGCAATAAAAGAACAAAGTGCTCTAGCTTTTGGACCAACCAAGTCCTTCTTCAGAAGTTTCTGAAGAAGGACTTAGTTAGTTCAAAAGCAAACACTATTCTTCAGTGCTATAACATCTATGTTGGTCCAATAAAAGGTATCAAACCATTTGCTTCTGAATCTGTTCTTACTAGGACCAATACGGCAATCACACTATTTGTCTATAGTTATACAAAACTTGTCACAGAACATAATAGCCACATTTCACTATTCAATATATTTGACCACTGCTAAACTATTATATCACGGGTACATACTATTACTATTTACACCACACATAAACTGGTGAAACCCCCAAAATATTAGTTTATACCAACCTAAATGTGCCATTCAGTTCTTGAATCTTTGGTTTTCATTATTCTGTTGCTCCTTATTTAGAGGAGAGTAACATTAGAGCTCCTGTGCGTTAACATACTGTATGTTAACATTTTAAATTCAAGCAAAGCAGATTAGTATGACATACTTATATTATAAGAGAATGCTAACCTGTTTTCCTTTATGCTACAATCGATTCATGTAAGCAAAAATAACTTTCATTTGCTTTATTAAAAAATAAAAAAAAAAAAAAATTGTATATTAAAAGACAATGGAGTTCATGTATGCTCTTATGGAGAGTATTTATTTTGTAAATTTTAACTTAATCTCCTAGACTTTTTTTGTAAAAAGGTGCTACTGTTAGGGTATTATATGTTGCGAGTTTGCTATCCTCCATGGAGGAGTAAGCAAATGAGTAGCACTCTTGTTGCAAAGGTAAGGCAGGCCATATAAAATCAGTATTCCAAACCTTCTTTTACTTTGTTGCAAAAAGCAGTGACACAATACAGTGATGCAGTGAATTAAAACACACTGTTAGGGTAATTTCTTACTGCCAGCAGTCCATGTTTGGTTTTTAGTTTTGTTAGTACACATACTGCACACTATTAAAAAATTAAAAAGGGGTTGCTTTATTAGTAAATACATTTGTCATCTCAAGAAGTGCCTCCTATAGTCAAGTGTTTCCTACACTGTATTATGATTTAAATGTAAAGGCACTTACTTGGTGAAGTACTCCCTCTCGATGAAACAGATGCTGTACTAGAGGTTTTTTGACAAATGAATATGGTAACCAAGCTGAATTTCTAATGCCAAAACTAATATGTCTTGTCTTTATGACTTATTTCTCGATGCTCCTTATGAATGTGGCCTCTTTTGGCATTAAATAAAACATTGCATTCAAGGTTAGTTCTGGCAATCAAATAGTCTTCAGACTTCTGAAGTGGACTCTAACATATTAATCTTAGGCTGTTTCAATTATTCCTCTGTGTTTCATTTGTAAGTCATTCGTTTTTAGCTAAAACAAGAGTTTAAAGTCTAATTACCTGCCTTCTGGCATTTTTGGTTTTGGAGATGCTGGCTGCTTGGAAAGCATCCCATAAACAGTAATGTAGTTTCCATGGCAATACTAGAAGCATGCCAAGGCGCTGTGCATGCACTCTGAATTAAAGTTCACTCTTGTAGAAATTTCAGACCTTCAGAGATGCAGTTTCCTCACAGCACTGAGTGGGAATTCCCTCTCTCAGTCTTACTGGTACTTCAGACTCTCAGAAGCACAGTTTGCTCTAAGCTCTGGGCTACTCTTCAAAGTGCTGTGAAATATGCATTTACAGAGCACTCATTTTTATGACACTCAGACAGAAACCTGAGTAGAGACAGCACGCACCCCCAATCTCAACCCAAAACATAGAGACATAGAAACATAAACAATGGTGGCAGAAAAAACACTAAAGGCCCATCCAGTCTGTCAGAGTTCCTTATTTAGCTCTGGGTCCTGCTGTTCCTCCAGGGTCCTAACCCCCTCCACCTCCCCTTTTGCTTCCCAGTTCTAATGCCCCAAGCTGCCACTATTCCCTTCTTTCTATCCTGGTTAAGCTTAAAACCACTAACAGTTTTTGCACCCACCACCTCAACTGGCAGCCTAGTTTTGACTCCACCATCCTTTATGTAAAATAGTATTTCCTCACATCTCTCCTGAACCTCCCTCCTGTTAGCTTCCACTCCTGATCACATGACTACGGCTTGTAGTACATCATCCTGTTATCTTTTGTTATTGCCATATGTCAGGACTACAACAATTACAACAATTATATGCCCACTTGATAGTCATGCATACAACAATGATGGCTTGCAGCTGAAAGGTGAAAGTGCTGATCAGAACATGCTAATCAGAACCATGGGGCACCTAGCACTCCGACAACCACACAGCTCTGATACCTCCACTTAAACTCCTAGACTTTCACTTTCTCCACTGTTTGCAGCCCTTTCATTCTTTTTGTAAACTGCATACTTTTTTTGCCTCGTACATTGCACACTCTCCTGCCCACAAATCACCTCCCCTCCATCAAACTTATAGCTTGGCACTTAAACATTTCTAACACTCACAACCTTTAAACCTACAGCAGAGACACAAGCTCTGCCTCTTGTTGTCGAACCAAAGTAAAAAAAAAACAAAAAATACTTTTCACTTGCTGAGCAGCCCTGATTCAGCAGGTAACTGTGAAATAGACTTAACCACAAACTCAGGAGCGGAGACACAGTTTGGACCATTCTGTATTTCAAGAATTTGCACTTTTCTCCTGATGCAACATGTCTGCAAAATACTTCAGGATCATTGTGCTGCATGAGACAGTTACCAGGCTGGCAGATGAACCAACTGCACTTTCTTTACTTGATACTAGTCCATGTTGTTGCAGGTGACTCAGAAGTGATTTGCCGTTCTGACCCTGAACATAGACTGCCCGAGAAGCAGCTGTAGATGTCCTTTCCCTCACTGATGACACTGAAGATTGTGAAGAAATTATAGATGTGTTAATGTCTGCACCAGGGGCACCTCTAATGGTTTGGCAAGGTTTGACTGCTGTACATCAGTTGGTGGGGCAATGTCAAATTTGGTTAGCAGAAGATCTCTCCAGTACTTAACGTCTTCCCCTGCAGGAAGGATGGCTTCAATGTGCCACTAACAGCGGGGATCTAGCAACATAGCCAACACATAGGTGTCATTCTTAAACATGGTTATTTAATCTCTGAACAGTCAACAGTATGAGACTCAAGTCATCTGCCAGCATAATAGCAGTGGTGTCTTCTTTTTACTGAAAGTTTTTTTTCATGTCATCAAGGAAAATGTAAAGAAATATGATTGAGGAAGAATTTGACTCAGAGTTGCACTGTCTACATTGACATCATGTATGGCAGCCTCAAATGACTCCAATACGGTGACCAAAGATTCAAGTAGAGTCCAGCTGCTGGAACTGAGCATGATGCCTACTTCACCTATTTGATTCTGCATGGTGTAGTTTCTGTTCAACAAGCCTTTCCAACATGTAAAATGTTGAATTCCAGTGGACTGGAACGTCCTGTTTTATTTTCCATAGAGCTGTTTATGGCTCCCCGAGCTTGGCAGGTGGCTCCAGTCCCTCCCTCGGAGGGACTCAGTCTCCGGCTACACCATTGCCCCAACCCAACATCCCTCTAAATCCCCTATGGGTTCCCCCCATGGCAGGGACAGGGTGAAGGGGTGCCAACTTTATTCCCACCTCCGGAGTGAAATCCAGATGTCAGGGGAGGGGTTGGAGTGCCGGTGTGGTCATCATGGAGCTTGCCAGCTCCGATTTTCCTTTTTCTCCTGTCCTCCCTCCCAACCAACATGATGACATCGGTGCGTGTCTTCTCAGCTTGTACTGCCTCAGCGAGCGGGACAGCCAACCTCCCTCCCCCAAGAGAGGAGAGCAGTCCTCCAGATGCTCAATCCTCCCTCACCCATGCCAACCCCTGGTGGCCTGGGCTTATTCCCGAACTCAGGTCTTCAGCATGGCATGAGGTTTAGCTACCAGCGCCTCAACTTCCAGCACCACTGGGCCGGCTGGAACTTCCTGTTTTAATCAGTTCAGTGGTAAGTTGTTTGACCTCAGCAGCACCTTTAGATTTTTTGTGCTTTCACAGAGTGGCTGAAATGCGCAAATATTTTCCTAGCAAGACCTAACAGGTGTTTAACAGTTCTGCTTCCATTTAAAAAACTATGGATGAGAAGATTTAAACAATGTGCAAAACAAGGTATGTGTTGGTAGTTGCCATCTCTAATAACCTTGGCTAGGGAAGTATAGTGCAGTGGTTTGAGGCTCTGAGTTGCAAATCTGGAGACCTGGGTTTGAATCCCACAGCCCCCACTTGCATACTGTGTGACCCTGAGCAAGTCACTTAACTTCCCTGTGCTCCCAGGTTGCACCTGTAAACAGCTTTAAGCTTAGTGTGCCACTCCTGGTTAAACAACTGAGGGGAAAAAAAGTTGGCACCATTATCTGACACTATGAACCCTAGAGATAAGGAATGCGGAGTAAGTCATTTCTGAAATTGATTCTACAGCTCCTGCAAAATATTCACAGCAGTGTGATTTTCTCAAAAGTGGTGACACATAATACAGCCTGCTTTCTGCTACTTATGGTAGGTACAGTGGGGATTATTACTTTCTGGCTGAAAACTTGCCTAATGAGCTGTAACAGTCAATGTAGTCAATTGTTTGGTTGCTGGTCCATATATCTGTGGTTATGTGAACCTACTTCACCTCAGAGAGTTTCAGCTGCTTAGTGACTGCACTACACACCAAGTCATGCAACTGTGGAACAGGCTTTTTTGAGAAATATGTTTGACAGGGAGCGGTGTACTATGGTTCAATCCGGTTCATAAAGCTGAGGAAACCTTTTTGGGCAACAAAAGCAAAAAGGAGGTGACAATCGGCCAGCAGCTCTACAATGGCTTTATTTAACAGCTGGCCTGTTGGATGCTTGCAGGTAAATTTTGATGTCTTCACAACACTGTCTTTTAATGTTAGTTGATGAGAAAGACAAGATATTTGTAATTTTTTGAGGACTGTATTTCTTACTCCTTTTTCACGTGGAGTACTGCCAGAAGAAAACAATCTGTTTGTCTGGAAAGACTGCAAGGACACATCAAGTGATTCAATGTCAGTTCCTGCTTCCACTTCATTGTCACTATGGTCACCGCCACCACTGCCTCCACTACTGCCCATATCAACAACATTGCCCCTTGCCCTGTCTCACTCAATTGGGTGTTTTGCCTTTGCATGTTGTATCATTACTGATGTTCCAAAATGTCCCACTTTGCCACCATGACCGATGCTCTGTTTGCATGGACTGCATACAGCTCAAGAGTTATCTGCAGGGTCAATATAAAATATATTCCACACTAAAGATTTACCTTTCGTGCTTTGTACTATGGTGTCTGACACTATTTCTTGTACAGTCAGTGGACCTGGAGGAAACCATACACTGCCATTTTCGTGTTGACATGAACTGTTCTCATTCATGCTCATCTTTTCATTCTTATGTTTAGCATATGATTTTTTTTCTGCACTTGCCTCTCATGCCTTACAGTGGCATCCTCTTCTTCCCCCTCAGTGAAACTGCAGACCTCATTGCCACAAGATCCAGAAGAACTGGAAGTGCCGTCATCAACAGGTGGGACATAGTCTCAGCTATGCCATTCCTAGTCCCCACTATCACCATCATCTTTATCAGCATTCACTGTCTCAGCAATGAGCTTATATTTCAGAAGGATGCCTCCTTATCCTTGCATGCTGCTTCAGCAGCTGGAAGTATCCTGGCACATGTGGCTAAATGTTCAGTACCTCTTCGAGTAACTCCTATCCATTCTTTCAAAAACTCTACTATCATTTAATTGCTAACATGCTTTTTTAGTTCATGAGAACATTTAGTGCCAGTCCTGGTGATGCTATTATTATTGTCGCCATGTTCTTCATTAGTGATAGGATTCAGAATGTCCACATCATTTTCAGTCGCACGTGCAGCAGCACTGTGCTTATTTTTAGACTTGGACTGGGAAATATGAGACATAGTAGACACAGCCATGACTTTTGCTATGCTGCAGAGAGATCACACATAGTATAGCTTTGACAGGGCTCAGGGCACCTAACAGGCTAACAGACAACAGACAGTATAATACAGCCTAAATGGCTTTTTGCTATACTACAGAGAGACACAGAGCAGCTATGTCACAGACAGGGTTCAGGGCACCTTACAGACACTGGGTAATACAGGCTAAATGGCTTCCGCTATGCAGCAGAGAGACACACACACACACACACACACAAAATGTAGTTAATGTGACACAGACAGGGCTTGGGGCACTTAACAGACAGTGTAATACAGCCTAAATGACTTTTGCTATGCTGCAGAGAGACATCACACAATGTAGCTATGACAGGGCTCAGGGCACCTAACAGGCTAACAGAGAGTGTAATACAGCCTAAATAGCTTTCACTATACTGTAGAAAGACACAGAGTAGCTATGTCACAGACAGGACTCAGAGCACCTAACAGACACTGTGTAATACAATCTAAATGGCTTTCACTGTGCTGCACAGAGACACAAAGAATCTGTGTCACAGACAAGGCTCAGGGCACCTAACAACAGAAAGTGTGTACCAGCCTAAATGGGTTTCACTATAAAGCAGAGACACACAGAGTAGCTATGTCACAGACAGGGCTCGGAGCTCTTAACAGACAGTGTGTAATACAACCTAAACGGCTTTCACTATGCTACACAGAGACGCAGAGTAGCTATGTCACAGACAGGGCTCGGGGCACCTAACAACAGTGTGTAGTTGTGATACAGCCTAAATGACTTTCGCTATACTGCAGAAACACACAGAATAGCAATGTTACAGACAGGGCTCGGGGCACCTAACAGACAGTGTGTAATACAGCCTAAATGGCTTTCACTATGAGAAAACAGCTGCTGACAATGACGAGTATCCCCCTCTTTTCCTTCTTTCCCAAGCACTGCACTGGATGATCCCCAGATTCCCCCTTCAGTCCCCAACCCCTTGCTCCTTCATGGATTTAACTTTTTTTTTCCTTTTTGTATGTTACATTTTTTTTCATTTCTTTCACCACAAATGCAGAGTGAGCACCTATTCCTACCTCTTCCTCCACACTCCACTGCTATTTGCACTCTCACAGCAGACACAGAGCACAGAAACCAGCACCGACCAATCAAATTGTCAGCCTGGTGTCATGTGCTCCTTTCTGCTGTGAGGACCCCACAGGCTTTCCTTTCATGCCTGTTTACAACATCAGAAGAGTCCCAGGACCCCAGAAGCTGCTTGTAATGCCAGTTTTAAAAAAATACCCATTACCCGACCCGTTACCCATGTCAAAAGTACCTGACCTGCAAAGTACACTGTTATGTTGGATGGGGTAGTAAATTACCTGAACTACTGCACACGGGAAAAAGTCACCGATACCCGACCTACCCGATCCTGTTACCCGACGGGTAGCCCATCCCTATTGCATACATTTTCTTAAAAGGTGGGGGGGAGTCTTTCGCCAAGTCAGTACTGGCTAAAAACCATCTAACCTGCAGGCAGTTCAGTGGCCTACATGCAATGAGTTGTGGTGGTCTCAGTCCAGTTCCCAGTAGGCAGATGTACAAAACCAAAAGTAAACAGAGAGGAACTGCACCAAAATAGACTGCTAAAAAAATGAAATACATACAGTTTGTAGAAGAGATGTTTTCACTAGTCCTTGCTTCAGTTTTATACCTGATCACAGACAGGTACTCACAGAGATGATGGACACAGAGGGCTCCACTCGGTTTCATTTCCAGATACAGAATTACTTTTTATTTCTGTACAATAGCAACCTTTTGTGCAATCCAGCAATAAGTACAGATATGATGCCCCCAAAAATGTCTTGATGCATGTTGTGTACTGACCTACATTTCCTTTGAGAAAGATTGTGTTTTGTGCAGAAATAAAGTAATTCTGCATCTGGAAAAATAAACTAAGTGGGGCCCTGTACTGTATGTGTACTATCTAGGTGTACAAAACCACCTACACAATTGGCACTAACTGTCACCTTGCTGACAACTCAGATGAACATGAAAGGCCAAGGACTGAATTGGCATGGAGTTTAAACTACCCTCTCACCTATGTGGTGATTCTTCCAGGATAGAGTTGAGGCGCATTGGTAGGGCAGTGTGGGAAAGGTTGCACTGTGATTGCCCATGCAGTGCCTGCCATGTGGATCAACAGAAGGCTTCAGCCTCCAGGGTTGTTACTCCAGTACCTTTTACGAGCAAAAAATTCACACTAAAAAAGGAGTAGCAAGAATAAGCAAGGTATTTTCTCCTGTATCATATTGGCAGAGGTCTCAGTCAAAAACAGCATCTATTAAAAGACATGCCTGTAGCTAATAATAAGTGTGAAAGCACAGTTGCGATATCTTTAGGAACACTCAAGCCATAATAACATAGTGCCATTGTTGATTAGAACATCTATTTTAAGGCTGCTTTGTCTGTCGACAGGCAGGAAAGCATTCCATATCCCTTTTGTGTGTGCATAAATAATGGGATCTTGCCAAATGCTTGCTGAATAAGCAGCTGAAATGCTGACAGTGTGCCTCACAACAGTACTACATTTGTACTCTAAACAGCTTTTTTAGTTCAGAAGTGTGACTATAATTAGGTAAACTATGCAGGCACCAAGGGCCTGGGAGGAAACGAGGGCCCCCACTTGGGCTTTGAGCATTAATTAACAAGTACCATTGCTGGAACACATTAAGAAAGATCCAGTCACGTTTATTTACCTTGTACCCCTCAAGCTCTAGTTACACACAGTTTTATGGAAGAAAGGAGACTGACTATTGGTATGGGCAAAAATGACAGAAAAACAAAGGGATGTATGAAGTCTTGTTCTTATTCCTTATCTGCACTGTCAATAAATGGTTCTGATCAATGGAGTCCAAGTGTGTTTTACATAGCTACAGAAAGAGAGGAATGAGATGAAGACAACATAGTAACATATGTTTCAAAATAATTTAAGGTCAGACAGGGTCTAGGACCATCATGCCACCCTCTTGTTTTAGAAGTAGGGATATAATAAGTATTATATGCAAATAAACCAATTTGTTGGGATTACCCACCCAATAACAACCTCTCTGGAATGTTCTTGCTAGGGAAGACTTACCAATACACACATTAGTGCTCCTGCCACTCCTACTGTGCCTCTATTCATGATTTTCCTTTATCTTGACTGATCTAGAACCTTTTCTGGCTCCACTAACCTGCCGCTATGATCCCTCCCTCTCCGAATCATGGTTGGTCTAGAGCCTATCCTGAACCCACTAATCTGCAGACATGATCCCCCTTTTTAAAATATGTGACCCCTGCATCCTTTTCATTACTGTACACAACACCAAACCCAGATCCCAATTTGTCATATAAAAATGGCAGTCCCTCTCGCTTATCCCTCCTATATCCACATTCATGGAAACAAAGACAATGAGGGCAGAAAATGACCATTGGTCCATCCAGTTCACCTATAAAACCCTACCAAATCTAGGACCTCTTGTCAATAAGGAGATCTAACCCACACTATCCACTTCCATGCTCTCCACCCTACTGCTACCACCCTGAGCAACCACGAAGCCCTTCACATTGTCCCATTCATGTCTGAAACGATTGATATTTTTGGTGCCCACCACATCAGCTGGCAGATTGTTCCTTGGCCACCCCACCCTTTCTGTAAAATAAATCTTTCTCACTTCCCTCTTGAACCACCCCCTTCAGTTTCCACTCATGCACCTGTATTCTTGATTCACTACTTGTACTCATTCTACTTAATCAGCTACCTGATCTCAATCTTCTGTATTGAAACTAGGACTCCCCCTTTGTCCCTCCAGCTTTCATTCCCATCACCAACCCCCAGTCCTAATCTCCTAATGTCAAATCCCCCTCCCACAACCTACCCACTGCCATATCTCACCCCATCCCCTGATTGACATCTCTTTATACCAAGGCCACCTCCCGCATCCCTCCTGCTATCACATCATACAACCAGCCCCTGATCTCAGTCCTCCTGACTGCGAGTGAGGGTCCCAGCTGAAGCTACCACTGAAGTACTAAGATAAGAAAAAAATGGATATATGTGGCAGGGCTGGCCATCCTGCCTTGGAATTAGAAGGATTCTATTCTAATTTCTTTTTCTAAAGCCTGTTGCAACAGCATTCTAACTATTCTATACTGTACTATCGCCACCTACAGAACCCTCCCCCTTTTTCTCTTCATTACTCTATGTTTCCTTTTCAAGTTCCTCTAAAATGCATCCTGAATGGCTCAAAGTGACCAAACAATGTAATCGCTAGCTAGCAGAGTTTCATTTTTCAATATAAAAACAGAGATCCATTGTTAAATATTTGCACATTTAAAATATAAGCCATTTTTTGCTGTACTGTTGTTATGCAGCACATATAGTATTAAATAAGTTTGATTGCTTAATTACACTGAAAATGTTATATATTACATCGTGGTTTGGTGTCTGAGAAAGCCGGATTTTGTATAACTGAAAAGTTTCCCTCAATAGGGAAAAAGCTGCAGGATGATATAAAAAGCTGCTTTTTCAGGCTGCTGAATAAGAAAATGGATGTTTTTCCTGCTCCTTTTATGGAGAAGGTATTTGTTTTATTTTAAATTCTTAATGGTATCTGATATAAACATGGTTTTCAGTCTGCCCTAAGCCAGTTGCAAACAGTCTTGTTTTTTCAGTCTGCCCAGAGCCTTGAAAAGAGTTGCAAACAGCCTTGGTTTTTCAAGTCTGCCTTGGAGAAGGAAGGATATGCAGTCTTCATGTCCTCAAAGCAATCTGAAGCACAGATGAGAAAATAATTCCAGTGATGTTATGTGATCCTGACTGTAGCATCCTGACAAATGCTATGTAATGATTTATTTTCTTTTATTTATTTTTATTTCCTTGTGTTTTTTCATTTTTGGAACCTTGTTGAAATAAAATCATGCAGCAATCGTGTTGCACCTTATACTAACTTAATCAGTGTCTATCTTTTACACCCACACCCTGGGGCACATGAGATACTGATTGATCTTCAGGTGGTCAGAGGAATGTCAATCTGCAGATACCAACCTTGGTATCACAATAGACCTAAGGTACATGTCTCAAGACCAGGAAGACAGCCTAAAAGGAGCATGAAGTACCCAAGGGGTATTAACAAGGGCCATGGCTAAAGAAATTGGGGAAAATCCACTGCCTTGTCTGAATCTTGGAGCCTGAAGGAAGACAAAGTCTGATGCCCTTACCTTTTGTGGCTATGCCCTTTGAAAGAATAGCTATGGACATAGTAGGCCCATTAGAGAAGAGCTCTGGAGGGAACCACTTCATACTGGTTGTGTGTGATTATGCCACCAAGTACCCAGTAATCATATCCTTATGTACAATCACAACCCCCAAAATTACCAAGGAATTGGTAAAACTATTCAGCAGACTTGGCAATCCAAAAGTGATCCTGTCTGATCAGGGAAGCAATTTTAATGCTACATTGTTTAAAGACTTGTACCACCTATTGGATGTAATAGCAATCCAGACATCTCCCTACCATCCCCAGACAGATGGGCTGGTGGAAAGGTTTAACCAAACCCTGAAATGAATGCTGTGAAGGTTTGTCCATGATGAATGAGAGGACTGGGATAGGTATCTGCCTTTTCTGCTGTTTGCATGCCATGAGGTGCCCTAAGCTTCCACTTACTCCCCTTTTTCACTGTTATTTGGAACAAAACCCTCGGGGCCCATTAGATGTTGTCAAAGAATATTGGGAGGAGGGAAAAGTAATCAGACAGACAGGTGCAGTGGAGTATATGACACAGCTTCGTAAGCGACTAGTTAAATATACTGAAACAGCACATGATAACAATGAACAGACCCAGAGAAAGCAAAAGTGTCTTTACAATCAGAGAGTGCTACATAAAGAATTTAAAGAAAGAGAAAAAGTCATGTTACTTCTGCCCTCCTCTCTGAAAATAAGTTATTTATGAAACGGCAGGGGCCTTACCAGGTCCTTAAACAGACAGAACCAGTGGCATACGAGATAGAGACCCCAGAGAGATGTCAGAGTAAAAAGATATTTATATTTTTTTTTATTTAAAAATTTTGTTGACCGGGTAAAAAGCGCTTGGCCACATGGCCCTTTTACAGGCTTTACCTAGTTGTGCAACAGGACATGCATTACATGTACATACATACATATATACATTGCTTAACAGTAAAAACAATAAACAAATAATTATAACGATACAGTCACACAACTCATGCATAATATCAACTAACTTAAAAATTAAAATGTGTTACTTCACTCTAAAAAGAAATACATAATCCTAATTACAAATATGTTATCTATAATTACACTGTGTCTCATTTCTTAGTATACCCTTTAGTGAAGTTTTAAAAGTGTGACCATTCTGTATATTTCATAACTGGTCCGGCAAACTGTTCCATATTTTAACAGCAACCTGCTTAAATGCTCTTTACTTTTTAGAAGTTCTACTGATCAGTGTTATTAAGGTTCCTGTATCATCTGATCTCAATACTCTTGAACTCCATTTTTGTGCAAACAAGGATGATATTGGGCTATTAGGTAAACAGTGTAGTAAGTTATAAACAAAGCTGGACATACGCAATCTATCTTTTTGTTCCAGTGACAGCCAGTTATAGCTATAGTATGGTAAGCAATGATGTTTTTTAGATTTGGCTCTTAAAACAAATCTACAGATAGTACTGTATAGATATGTTTGTTGTTTTATTTTTTTTTTGGTAGCGCCCCCTGTATTTTAAACTGCCATACTCCACTGTGGTGAGTGGACAACTCCGTGCTATCAACTTCCTTGTATCGTTTGTGAGATAATCACTGACTGCATACAGTGCCCCAATCTTCCTGTGTAGCTGTTTGACTGTGTCTTCTGCGTGAATATTAAAACCTAACTGACAATCCAAAGTGACACGCAAATATTTAAATTCAGACACTGTTTCAAGGTTATCTTCCCCTCCTGTCGAGACCACAGACAATTCTGTCATGGTTCTTTGTTTGTGGTTTGTAAAAAACAACATTGCTTTTGTTTTCTTTTTGTTCATTACGAGTCTATTTTCTAAAAGCCAATTTGCCATTCTCCCATATTCATGTTTGAGAGCAGAAGTTAATGTCTCAGTGTCCTGTTTTGGCCACATATAACATGGCATCATTGGCGTAAAGTACCATTTTAGATTCTTCACATATTGCTGGTAACTCATTTATGAACAAAGAGAACAACATGGGCCCCAGTATGGAGCCCTCAGGGGCTCCATATTGAACATCCCTTCTGTCGGATGTTACTCCATTTACCCAGGCCTATTGTTTTTTGTTTGTCAAATAACTATGAATTCAGTTTATTACCAGGTCCCCAAAACCAATGTTGCATAGCTTAGCTTTCAGGAGGGAATGATTCGTAGGTCAAATGCCTTGGTCAGGTCCACGAACACCGCCCTTGTACACAGACCGGCATCCGTATTTTCCTGCAGGCCATTCGTGAACCTGACCAAGGCAGTCACCATGCTGCACCCCCTCCTGAAATAATGTTGGGCCAATGTTAGTTTATTATATTTCTCCAGGTATTCCTGGATCTGGGAGTACAGCAATCTTTCCTGGACCTTGCCAACCAATGGCAAAAGCAATATAGGTCTATAGTTGGTTGGGTTACTGGTTGTCCCCCTTTAAATATAGGAATTACATATGCTTTTTTCACATATCTGGACAGTTTGCTTAATTAAAGACTAATTAAAATGTTTTTGTAAAAAGTATGCTAATTCATCTGCAGCCTGATTCAGAATTTTTGCTCCTTCCAAGTCTGGACCTGAACCTTTAGATTCAACAATACCTTTTAAGGGCTTACACACTTCTTGCTTTGTAATTCATTTAAAATAAAACCTTGGACATGATGTATCTTCTTGCTCCTCGATTTCTTTAGTTGAGTCCTTGAGGTCACACACATATTTTGACAAATCAGTAAAGGTTTCATTTAAATAATTAACTATTTCAACATTCGCATACATCTCTGAGTCCCCTTTAATGAGGCTAGTTATATTTTCTTTCTTTTTTGACACTGTTGCATTATTTAGTCCTTCCCAGAGCTTCTTCTTTTCTTTGAAAGTTCAACATTTGTTTGTTTTTGTATTATTCCACCTTTGCCTTTAATTTCTCTTTTACACTTATTCTGCAATTCTTAAAACGGGTTCCAGTCTCTTTCTTGATTTGTATTCTTATAGTGTGCACAGGCATTGTCTCTTTCCCCTTAAAGTTTAATTACTTTGCTCTTTATCCACTTGTTGCATATGCCTTTTATTCTTTTCTTTTTTAAGGGAGCCCTAATATTTATTACACCATTTAGTTTCTTTAAAAACAAATCTACTGCCACATTTATATCTTCTATTTTTTCTAGTTCCTTCCAATCAACACTGTTTAAATCGGTTTTTATGTTGGCTCGTGCATGCACAGCCAGCATATTGCGGTAGTAGCAGATTTGTAGGCGCGGTCACTGTTGGGCGAATGCAGGGCACGCATCGGTAGGTGCATCCCTCATTCCCCAATCAGCCAGCAACAGGGGCCGACACCCTACATATCTAATGTGGCCACAACATCTAAGAAAAGGTCCGCTGCAACGACAGCGAAGCTCTCATGCAGCGTGACTACATCATGACTTCCGACGTGCAGGCAACATGGCAGCAGTGACTGCCGCTGCCTGTCACAATGCTGACGGCAGAGCCCACTCCCATCGCGCAATTCCCCTCCCCATTTCTGCTATGTGCTGAGGGGTGCCAATCCCCTCGGCATCATAAGCCTGCCAAAAAATGCTTTTCTTTGCCAGCGGGGGCCCCAATTCCCATCGGCTTCAGTTCCTCCCTTTCCCAGTTAGATCTGCCAATGGGGGAGCCCACTCCCTGTTGGCATGATGTCCCCCCTTTCTTCTGTGCAAAGTGGGGTGCCCAATCACCCTCAGCTCGTGTCCCCCACTCCCCTTCCGTATGTGCTGACGGGGGTGCCCAAGCCCCCAGTTGGCTACTGCATCCCCCCCCAAAAAAAAACACTAGGGTGGCATGCTGGGAGCCCACCCCAGTGTGCCAAATACCCTGTAACAAAAAACTGTCCCGCTATTTTTTTTTTTTACCCTGTGGAAAAAAATGGTCCCTCGCCGTCTCCCTGCCCCCTCCCACAACCTGTGCCCACCCTCTGCACACCCTGCCTCCCCATACCCCCCTCACCCCATACTTACCTCCGAAGTCTGGTGCGATGATCTTTGGTGGACTGGGAACACGTCTGCACTCTTCAAAGCCGACCGCGAACTGAGGAAATGCCGGTAAGCTGTATAATGGAATGAATAGAGTTTTTTCAACTTTGATGCATATCTCAGCCATTTTTTAGAATTTTGGCACCACATTTTCAACATGGGGTTTTTGGGACCCCTCCTCATGAATTCTGTCACTGTCATGGCATTATTCGGTCCCAAAAGGTGATTTCGTGGTCACTGCGCGGAATCACCTTTTGGGACTGATTAAAGAAATACAGTGCCAGTGTTCATGAGGTGAGCTCTCAAAAAGCCAATGTTGCAAATTTGGTGGAAAAAATAAAATAAATGACTGTTTTATGAGTGTGCTTTGCACAGTTGCTATGCATCCTCGTAACTTCGCGAATGTGCAATATTTTCATGCCAGATTTTTAACATTGGCATTTTTACACACCTCCTTGTGAACAGTACTGCTGTCATTTTTCACATCCTGGCTGAAATGTGTTTTCGCACTTCCAGCACAGAATAGTGCGGTCGCTGTGGGAAGTCAGTGTTTGGGACAGATTACAAAAATGACAGTGACACTGTTCATGAGCAGAGATCCTAAAATGCCTGTGTTGAGAAAATTTGGTGACGAAGTCCATAAAATGAGGTATTTTTACGAGCATGTGTGCATGATTTCCACCGCATGCTCGTAACCGTGAATTTGTAATATTTTCACTCCAGATTTTCAAAATTGGCATTTTCCACACCTCCTTATGTACAGTATAGCTGTCATTTTACATATCCTGGCTGAAATGTGTTTTCACATGTCTGGCGCAGAATTACTGATAAGCTGTGCGACATCAGTTTTTGGGGCAGTTTGAGGAAATGACAGTGACACTGTTCATGAGCAGAGGTCTTAAAATGTCTATGTTGAAAATTTGGTGGCGAAAGTCCATTAAATGACTGTGTTGCAAGCATGCATTGCGCAGTTTCCATGCACCCTTGTAACTTCACAAATTTGCAATATTTTCATGCCTGATTTTCAACGCTGCCAATTTTTCACACCTCCTTATCAACAGTACAGCTGTCATTTTTCACAGCCTGCCCAAAATGCATTTCCACAGCTGTGGCGCAGGATGGCATGGTCGCTGTGAGAAATCACCTTTTAGGACACATTAACAAAATCACAGCGCCACTGTTCATGAGGGGAGGTCCGAAAATACCTATGTTGAAAATGTGGCTAAAAAACTCCCACAAATAATTGGGTTACGGACGTGTGTTGCGCAGTTTCTATGCATGCTAATGATTCCACCAATTTTTCATTTTTTTCACTCCAGATTTTCAACATTGCCATTTTTGTACGCCTCCTCATGAACAATACAGTTGTCATGTTCCACATTCCTGCCCAAAATGTGTTTTCATCCATGTGTCGCCAAATGGCATAGCCGCTGTGCAAAACCACCTTTCAGCTTGCAAACTGATTGTGCCGCTCTTCATGAGGTGGGGTCACAAAAATCCCATGTTGAAAACTTGGAGTAAAAATACCAACACATGACTACGGTGTTAGGGTTACCAACTGTAACACCCCCCCCCCAGAGACTGACAGTCATCAGGGGTGTGACTTGGAATCATCGGCTGTAATGCTCATGCCATTTCACCCCCACCCTGCAGCCAGTGTCAGGCATCGTGGTATGCCTTGCAGTGTTTGGCCACAAAGTTCACCCCATTCTCCTATACTGCACCCACCTCTGTGTATTTCCTTATGTAATGGGGTAAGTATAATGCCCAAAGACCCCAAAGCACACCACAACACTTATCAGTGTCTACAGGAGTGGTGAGGTACAATGGCATGGCGTTATATTTCTAAAAAACAAGGCACACCCAATGCCTGTCAGTCTCTAGAGGGTGGTGGTGGGGTTGGAGTCACTTCAATACTTCACTGCCATTCCTATTATGCATCTCTAACTCCGGCACTACCAATGCCATTGCCAGCGAGACAACATTCGGCATTGACAAATGCTTATTATATTTGATATGTTTGTCTTGTTTAGAACCCTGTTTTCAACAATTCTTCATTTCCCTTTTAATCTTTTATTGCTACATATGCAATAAGTGGGCAAATGGTCACTAATTGTGTCTGTAAGTGTCCCAACTGCTTTACTATTCCTTAAGTTGTTTACTAGAATCCAGTCAATCAATGTTGTCTCCCCAGTTCCATTATTTCTTCTAATTTTTTCCTTCTTTTCCCACCTGATTTAGGTTAACTTTCTGTGGCAATTTCTTTTATTTGTTAAAGGGGCACTGTCAGTTTTTCCCCTTCATTTTTTGGTAAAAGTGAGCAGTGTGCCTCTTGGCCACACACCACTCAGGGAGATGCTCAAAACGCCCCTATGGATATAAAATGTGAGGCTTTTTACCTGTTTTCTCAATTTTTGCCTTAAAAGGTTTTTGCTCAGCCTGCCAATAATCCCTCACATACAGGAAGCACATCTAGGTCAGGACCGCGCGTCTACCACGAGCATGGACCCGAAGTACAATTTGTTTCATATGCACCCAGTACTGTCATGTTGTGCCTGTTCCTTGCATAATTCTAAAATATTCCATCCATGGTAGTAAAACAATAAGAAGTTAGTGTCCATTCCTTGCCGTAACACACTTATTAACATTTCCACACATCATAATAGAGATATAGAAACACAGACAATGATGGCAGAAAAAGACCAGTGGTCCATTCAGTTTGCCCAAGTTCCCTATAAGCCCTGGGACCTACTGTACCTTCACAGTCCTAGCCCTCCCCCTCTCACTCATTCTCCTTCTTGATTCTGTTGTCCTGAACAACTTCTCTACCCTTCTTTCTGTCCCAGCCATGAGTGAAATCCCAACCATGATTGAAATCCCAACCATGCTTGAAACCCTTAACTGTCTTCGCACCCACCACCACAGTTGGCAGACTGTTTCATGGCTCCACCACCCTTTCTGTAAAATAATACTTTCTCACATCCCTCCTGAACTTCCCCCCTGTTAGTTTCCACTCATGTCCACATGATCATAAGTTAGTATTCAAGCTAAATAGTTCCCTGCAGTTCACTTTTTTAATTTCTTTGAGGAATGTGAAGGTCTCTGGCATATCTCCCCTCACCCTTCTGATCTCCACTGAGTACATGTTCAGTGCATTGAGGCGCTCCTCAGAGGACCTGACCCACTGGATCGGAATCATTTTTGTTGCTTTACACTGCACCGTCTCCAGCCTGTCCCTCTCTTTCCCAAGGTGGGGACTCCAGAACTGGGCACAGTACTCCAGGTGTGGCCACACCAGGGGACTATATAAGGGAAGTGTTACCTCTTTCCTTCTGCTATCAGTACCCATTCCAATACATCCCAGCATCCTGCTAGCCCTGCTATAAGCCTCCTTGCACTGACTGAAGTGCTCTGGGGAGTTGTTGATGATAACTCCAATAAATACCCATTCCCACATCAAAATTAAAAAACACATGACACATAAAAAAATATACAATAATTATATATTGTAAATAACTAACCTGTTGTAACATTTTTATCCCATTTTGTTTTTGCAGGCCTCTAATCCATGGCCCTAAGTAGCTGCACTCTGACAACCTTTCAGTATGGACCATGTATTTCCTGACCCCATGTTCCTATCTCCACCTTTTCCCCCTGAAAGTCCAGGCACTTGGCAGTAATCCGTTTTAGGAGTCAAGTCTTTTTTGCTTACTGTACTTGTGCCTTGTCAGACTCAAGTGCCCCAATCTATGCAAATACTACGATAAGTGAAATTTGAAGTTGTTCCCCTTCAAGCCTCCAAAAGCTCCTAGTTCATGGTGCTCATTACTGATTTCTTTTTTATTCTGCAATGAAGCATACAGCAGGATACGGTGGTGTTGGGAGGCGGAGACTAAGAGAATCTTAAAATATATTTTATTTTAAAATATAAACTTGTTACACCCATTTTAAAAGAGCAATAGAACACTCTGGAATGAGTATTGCTGTATGATAAGATCATTTTCCAGGCACTGAAGACACTCAGAGCAAGTGCCCCATGCCTTACTGTGCAGCTGGAGTGTGCTCATGTACTATAGGTTCATCTTAAGGTTGTTAGAGCGGAAGAAGCACTAAGTGCTCATAGAGTCCTCTCCCCACTTCTCAGTGGTTGTAAAAGGCAATATATGTTTCCAGAGGAAATTTATTTAGGTTCTGTTTGAAGCTTTTTTTTGGTTTTTGTACTTCTGGTGACATCACAGATGTAATGGCTGCTTGACTCAACTGCTCCCATTCCTCTTGTGAACAATCCATGTAAAAACCTAACTGTTTTCTGCAAATACTTCATTAAAATCACTGAGGAATGGATTTCAGAGCATGGTGAGGTCCCATAAGTCAAAATCTGCGATGGCATTGGCAGATGGTGATGGATCCCCTACAGAGATATCAGACTCAGCGCTTTCTCAGGCATCAGCGCTAGCTCAGGCTACAAAGCAGAAAATAAAATAAAGCAAAGCACATGCCAAAGAACAAGAAAATATGACTAGAGACCATCTGCCAATAGCTGGTGGCATTTTGGGCTGAAGTGAAGGAGGCTGTGAGGAAAATCCGCCAGAGTGTAGCCTTGCTGAAACAATGCACAGATAACCTAGAATGGCAGGCCACAACTACTGGAAACAGAGTCGACAATGTGGAAACAGTTCTGAAAGAAATATAGGCGATGCCGGCCCTCATTATAGCCTGCAAAGAGGATGCTGAAAACAAGGCTGAGTATAAGAATATACATTTTTACGGACTACTGAAAACTCTGATGGCCCTGATCTAGTAGACTTTTTAAATTAATTTCTCTATACAGCTCTGGAACTTGATCCCAGCTTCTCCTTAGAGACTGAAAGAATGCATGGAGCCCTTGGCTTGAAACTGGCCTCTCCTGAAGCCCCCCGCCCCCGGTTAATAATTGTCTGTTTCCTCAATTACTCTGTAAAAGAAAAAAATCTGCAGGCTGCATGGAAAAAGAAATCTGTGTTCTATTGGCAATCATTCATGTTTTTTTGATAATGACTATGCTCCTTTTACAGTGTGTCATTGAAGGGAATACTTACCACTCCTACAGGCCCTCTGGCAAAAGCAACTGTTTCCATACTCCCTATCCAGCCCACCCTATTGTACAGTATCCAGAAGGACTGAAGTAATACATCTCGGTTGCTGAAGCTCACACTTATCTGCAAGCCAGTGGCACTGAAATCCCAGATCAAGGCTTTAAGTGTATGCCACCTTATTCACAACCTCCCCACTGGCAAACCACTTCCTCCACAGCTCAGCAATGCCACCAGATGGAGAACACTAAGGCAGATATTCTTGAACACTTCACTGCCTTCCAATGTGGTGCAGCCATGACCTGAGGGAGCTATCTCTGGAGAATGCTGGCTTTCCTTCTGTAATTGCAGGTAACCGGGGGGAGGGAGTGGATCAGGATCCTGGCAGTGAGACTGACATGGTGGCAGGACTTACATGCCCTTTTCTTTAAGGGTTCCTACCCTGGCTGTGAACTTCCCTGCCACAGTTTACCTTACGGCCCCAACACAGCATCCTCGCTTATGAGCTCTCATTGGGTTTTGAAGTCGAGGAGGGGACGTCTTGTTCAGATAGGCCTCTATCTCTGCTCTTCTCTATGCCTCTTGACTGGAACTATGTTTGACCCTGGATGTCATAAAGGCAAAGCTCCTTAAGCCACCCATGAGCTGCTTCACTCCTTGCCTGCTGATCAGGTCTGTCCTCACCTCAGCTTTTCTGCATAGTTTGCTAGATTTGCCATAGCCACTGGGTTCTATGTCACCCACCTGCTAGCTCTCTCTCCTTCATTTCCCCAGATTCCTCATCCTGCTTAACCTCATGCCTCTCGCTCAATCAGCCCATCACATTCTGCCATAGTACTGATAAACTGAACATGGCTTCCTGCAGAAGGGAAATGAGGGCGCACACACAGTTATCCAGCTCTCTCACATTTTGTTGGAATTTGGGCTTTGCTATGGTGGCTGGGTCAAATTGTGGTCTGGCTGACTGTTGTAGTAACTGCTAGCAGGGGGATGCCTGTATTGTCTGCCCTGTGCTCTCCTCTGTTCCATCTGGTGACTTTAATATATGTTTCTGTGCCTAGAGAGCCACACCTACCTGATCTGTTCTTGCAATGAGTGCACTCGCAGGACACTTGATTACCTTGACTTTGTTTTCTTTCTTTCTTTCCCAGCTTTCACAATGCAGAGAGCCCTTATTGACTGTACCAATGCATGTCACTTAGGTTTGGTTGGATCCAGTTGTGACTGCGTATGCAGTGACAGTCCCCAGCTATAAGGACATGCTGATTTGGATGCACCACAACACTGTCAACTTCCCTCTGGTTCTTTTCCTTTGTTGTTTAAGTAACATGCTGAATTTTCACTAGGTGTAGTCCCTGTTGTTATCTCCCTTCATCATTCTCTCTAGCAGCATGTCAGTCACAGACATCAGCCTATTATAGCCGTTCACCATATGGCTCACTGTATCAATTTGTATACTGGTTGATAAGAGGGAATGCAGGAAAAATGCAGATAGATTACTCCATAATGATTTGTTCCCTTCCTGTATTTGTCCCTCTCACATCTGACCTTATTCTGTGTTAGGGGTGCTTATGCCCCGACAGAGGTCTGGGTGGCTTGCTGCCCTGGTACAATCTCCAGCTTAAGAGACACAGTATCACTATCTCCCTTGAGCTTACAGGGAGCAGTTTACCTCACATCCCTCCCTTGGAAGTCCATCCCTTTATGGCAGCTGGGAACCAATACGTTCTTGGTCCCCCTCTAGCTTCCTCCAGTCACAGGGCATTCTCCCCTAGCTTTGAGGTCAAGTTAATACACTGTCTAGTCTTTTTCATTTTCTATGGTAACAGCTTTTGTACTACAGAGTTTACACAGCTCTATATAAACTTAGTTGAAGCTCATAGTTTTTTTTGGTTCCTTTACATTGCTGCCTTCAGTTAGGTATGCAGGATGTACACCTTTTGTGGGTTATCAAGTTGATCTCCAATTCCCCCCCTCCCATATACACTGAAAAACTGGAGTCAGATAAGAGTCATTTAGTTGTATTTATTCTTTATTTTACAGCAGGTTGGTAGCAAGGCTTCCCAGCGAGTCTGGGACTCCCTGTGCTGCGGCTCCACCTTCTCAGATACCCTTCTGCCACTGTTCCTACAGGACAGATGTCTGGGTCGACAGTCCCCCTCATGGGGCTTCCAGGTCCAGATGGGGTAATGGAGGAATGGGTGACATGGAACAGATGTACACTTTCCTATTCCCCAATATGTGGTCCTGATAGTAGTTTCCCCAGTAGTAATTTCTTATTCAGAATATAAATGGCATGAATAATATAATGAAGCATACTAAACTTTCCAGTACATACGTAGCCAAGCAGCTGATGTTGTCTACCTACAGAAATGCATTTAACTCCCGCTGAGTACTTTAAACTTTATCTGGGTGGCTGGCACCAGATACACACCTCCTCATATCCCCAGAGGAAGAGGTGTGGTGTGGCTATCCTATTCCACTTCACGACCCCTTTCTCCTTATCACAGGGGTCTGTTGATCCCTCAGGTTGCTATGTTCTCTTGACAGGCCACCTTTGTGACACCACAGTGACCTTAGCTAACATTTACTCCCCCTCCAATCTGATACCCTGGTGTTCAATGCTTCCTAGGTAAACTGTCAGACCAGCTTCAGGGCTGACTCTTTTTAGGTGGAAGCTTTAGTATTACTATATCCCCAGACCTTAACACCTTACACCTAACATGGCATTGAGTTTCCCCTGGCCAAAAGTATCTCTGTATCCAACTTAACCAGTTGGAGTTTGTAGATATCTGGTGACAGTTCTTTCCCACTACCTGATATACATTTCTCCCTCCTGTTATGACAACTATTCACACCCAGACTACTTTTACACAACGTGAATATTTTGACACTATTCATGACCTCACACATGATCTGATAATCTTTTCAGACCATGCTCGACTCAGATTGAAGGCTAATTTAGGGAAACTACACAGATCCACATTTTGGAGGTTTAACACCTCCCTTCTTATAGATGAAATCTTTCAAACCAGAACTGGGGACTGTATTAAGCAAATCTTAGAGGACAACTCCTCTGGAGAGATTCCTTAACCCATATCATGGGATACCTTGAAAACCATACTCAGAGGCAATATTATCACCTTTGCTTCTCATAACAAGCATCTCTATAATCAAAAATATGAACAGCTGTCTGAGGAATTGTTGGTCTTACAATAGTTATGCATTCCGGAGGATGCAGGTGTAACCCCTTGTTATCCGGGGTTACTAGAATCCCAGTAAGACCTAGTGGTAGGCAGGGAAGGCAGCTTGTGAAACTCCAGTTAAATGGATTTCACACTGTCTCACTCTGTTCTCAGTCTCAGCTGAGGCTGAGGGATGACATCACCATAGAACTGTCGCAGCTGCATGAGCCACAATGGAATCTGCAGCAGGGAGTTGGAATAGAATGTTGGGAGGTTTGAACAGCAGTCTGTAGGTCAGTTGGAGTTTGGAGCTTGCTGAGAGAGCAGCACAGCAGCTCTGTGTAGGCTTGTGGAGCCTCAGCCCTGACATAGGGCTACCATTCAGAAAAAAGGTGTGTGTTTCCACCAAAACAGAGACACAGAAGATAGTTTTTAAAGTGGTGGAGACCACTGATTCGGGTCTCAGTGCCCCCTCCCTCAGGGGATGGGGGCAAGGAAGGGTTTCCTGCATATTCCAAGGGCAACCCCCTGGTTCTTCTGCTAGTGGAGAAGCTGCCTATTTGTTCAAGAGTTGTTGGGAAACAAGAAGATTTGTGAATCGCCTGTGGGGCACCTGCAATCGGAGGGTGAGTTTCTGCTCTTTCTAAAGGGACCATGTTTTCACCCTGAGACTTGTGTGATAGTGGGGATTGGACTACTGAAGTAGTGGGAGGCCTAGAGTAATAGAAACAGCAAAAGTAAAAGTATGTTCAAGTCCAGCACATAGTGGAAGTCAAGACATGTGAGGAGATGTGACATCACGTCTGCAGTAATCTACATTGCCAAGCTTTCAGAAAATAGTTGTTTAGTTTCCAGAGAAATGGCGGGTATGGATTGTGGGAGCTGGAGGTGGAGACCCCCATCTTTAGTGACCAGGTCCACCTCTGGATTTGCTCTGTGGTTATTTGCCTCATGCACTTGGCCAGTGATGAGGAGTACCCAGAGATGGGATTGGAAGGAAAATTCCTCTAAGTCGAAGGCTCTAAGGTGGTTTGAGAACCACAACAGGAAAATTGGTTCATTTCCCAAAATGGACCATGGATCAAGTGGCTGGTGGGGAGCCGGGCCAGTGGGGAAAACCAAGTAGTGTACAAGTCGGGCTGTGTACCCAAAGTTGCGTGCAAGTCCGGCTGTGTGCCTGGTGGTTCAGAGCCTGAGGCTGGAAATAGTGAAGAGTGTTCTGTTGTCTCTAATCTGCATTACCAGGGAATGTAGCCCTGTGGGGGTCTGTCTATAGAAACATAGACTTTGACAGCAGATAAGGACCACTTGGCCCACCCAGTCTGCCCATTTCTCTACCTACTGGATAAGCTGCAGATTCTAGTTAACCAACAGCCTACTTCCTACCAGCCCCCACTACAATTGCCTTGTGTCTGTCCCATGCATGTTTGAATTCCCCCACTGTTTTAGCCCCAACAACCTCCCCAGGAAGGCAGTTCCATGCATCCACCACTCTCTCCGTGAAAAAAGATTTCCTCACATTACCCCTGAGCCGTCCCCCCTCTATCTTTAAATTGTCTCCCCTTGTTCTTACACATCTCTTTTTCTGAAAGATAGAAACATAGAACATAGAAACATAGAAACATAGAATTTGACAGCAGATAAGGACCGCTTGGCCCACCCAGTCTGCCCATTTCCCTGCCTACTGGATAAGCTGCAGACCCTAGTTAACCAGCAGCCTACTTCTTTCTACCCCCACCCCTAAATTGCCTTATGACTGTCCCATGCATGTGAGATTCCACCACTGTTTTTGACTCACGACCTCCTCAGAGCCGTTCCATGCATCCACAACCCTCCTGTGAAAAAATACTTCCTTAAATTACCTCTGAACTGCCCCCCATCTTCAAATTGTGCCCCTTGTTCTTGCACACCTCTTTTCTTGAAAGATGTTACCCTCTTGGACTTTGTTGATTCCCTTGAGGTACTTGAAAGTTTCTATTATGTCCCCCCTCTCCCTCCTTTCCTCAAGGCTATACATATTAAGCTCCTTAAGTCTCTCTTCATATGTCTTCTGGTGCAGACCCTGCACCATTTTAGTTGCCCTCCTCCTGGACTTTGTTGATTCCCTTGAGGTACTTGAACATTTCTATCATGTTCCCCCGTCCCTCCTTTCATCAAGGGTATACATATTAAGCTCTCTCAGTCTCTTCATATGATTTCTGATGCAGACCCTGCACCATTTTAGTTGCCCTCCTCTGGACTGCTTCCATCCTGTCTATGTCCTTGCATAGATGAGGTCTCCAAACTGCACACAGTACTCAGATGGGGTCTCACCAACTGTCTGTACAGAGGGATAACCACTTCCCTTTTTCTACTTGTGATGCCTTCCTATGCATCCCAGTATCCCCTAGCTCTCCTCACTGACTTCTCACATTGCTTACCCACCTTTGGATCATCCGATATGACTACCCCCAAGTCCCATTCCATTTTTGTTGTTGTTAGTACCTCCCCTGCTATTGTGTACTCTTTTCCTGGGTTTTTGTTTCCCAGGTGCATTACTTTGCACTTCTTTGCATTGAATCTAAGTTGCCATATGTCTGACCATTCCTCCAACCTTGCCAAGTCCCTTCTCATCCTTTCTACCCCCCCGTGTATCAACTCTGTTACAAATCTTTGTATCATCTGCAAAGACATACCTTTCCTCAGACCCTCTGCAATGTCATCTATAAAGATGTTAAGGGACTGGACCCAGTACTAAGCCTGAGGTACTCCACTGTGACCCCCCTTCTTCAGAATGTGTGCGCTCACTATTACCTTCTATGTCCTGTTGTGCAGCCAGTTTGCACCCAGGCTACCAACCTGGGACCCACTCCCAAGCTGGCTAACTTGATTATTAATCTTTTTGTAGGGACTGTGTCAAATGCCTTGCTGAAGTCTAGGTGAGCCATATCACAGCCCCTCCCTGGTCTATTACTTTTGGTCACCCAGTCAAAGAAATCTTAGATTCATCTGACATGACCTTCCTTGTAAATCCTTGCTGCTTTGGGTCCTGTGCCCGCTGGCCTCTAGGTACTCAACAATTCTTTCTTTCAGAAGTGATTCCATCATTTTCCCTAACACTGAGGTCAAACTTACAGGTCTGTAGTTGCCTGCTTCTGCCTTGCTCCCACTTTTGTGAAGGGGAATCACATCTGCCCTCCTCCAGTCCTCAGATACCACCCCATCCTCCCATGATTTGTTAAAAAGTGTGGTCAGTGGTGTCACTAGGTCCTCCCTTAGTTCTTTTAGGATTCTGGGGTGAATCCCATCAGACCCCATTGCTTTTTCCACCATGAGTTTTAGGAGTTCTTTCAGGACTCTTTCTTCTGTAAATGGACTGGTGTCAACCCCCCTACCCAGAGTGCTTCTATTGTCTGGTTTAGGTAACTCCTCCTCATCTTCTTTTGTGAATACTGAGCAAAAGTATTCATTCAGTATCTCTGCCTTTTCACTGTCTCCCTCTGCCCACCTCCCCTCTCCCTTCTTAATCTTCACTATTCCTCCCTTAACCTTTCTATGCTCCATAATGTACCTATAAAAGGTTTTATCCCCCTTCTTAACTGACTTGGTTATTTTTTCCTCAGTTTGGGCTTTTGCTATTCTGACTGCCTTCCCCACTTCTTTCTGCTTTAATTGATACAGTTTCCTGTCGTGCTC
This sequence comes from Neoceratodus forsteri, assembly GCA_016271365.2. NCBI lineage: Eukaryota > Metazoa > Chordata > Ceratodontiformes > Ceratodontidae > Neoceratodus > Neoceratodus forsteri. The sequence goes on from CM057459.1 coordinate 1,093,865,809, forward strand.
CTTCTGTGATGCCTTATACTTTTGAATGCAGCCTTTTTCTCCTTAACCTTCCCTGCCACCTCTTTTGAGAACCATAGTGGTTTTTTACTCCGCTTTGTTTTCTTTATCTGTTTCACACAAAGGCTTGTTGCCTCTATGATGGCAGTTTTGATTTTTCTCCATTGTTCTTCCACCCTCCTTTTTGCCCATTTGCCAGTGTATTCCTCAGGTATTCACCCATTTTGCCAAAGTCAGCCCTTCTAAAGTCCAGTATGCTTGTTTTTGTATGGCTTGTCTCCATGGTTGTGCTTATTGTGAAGCACACTGTGCAATGGTCGCTTGTTCCCAGATGTCTACCGACTTCTAAATTTGTGATCCTCTCTCCATTTAAGAGTACCAGGTCTAGTACTACTTCCTCCTGAGTGGGTTCCAACAGTAGCTGTCTAAGGCCTGCCCCCTGCAGGGCATCAAGAATGACCCTGCTCTTGGATGTGGCTGCAGTACATGTCATCCAGTTAACATCTGGCATATTCAGGTCCCCCACTAACAGTATCTCCCCTTTTTCAGTCATTTTGAGAATGTCCTCTATCATTTTCTTGTCCATTTCCTCCCCTTGAGATGGGGGTCTGTATACAACCCCTGTGCGGATTGTGATGCCATTCCCTGTCTCCAAGGTGATCCAGAGTGCCTCTTGTCCTCCCCTTTGCTTTGTTTGTCAGCTTGGATGTGAATAAAAGCTACACTGTAGAATCCCATTCCTGGTTCTGGACATTACAGTTATCACTTCCTGTGTTTGGATTTACTTGGGTGCCCTTGTGCAGAGTAGCCAAACCTAGGCCCCCTGTGCCGAGTAACCTCATCCTCCCTGAACCCAGTCCCCAACAGGTACTGCTGTCAGCTTCAACAGCATGCCACCTGTCATTTTGCAAAAAGGCAGGGGTGAGGGGTTACACAGGGATGATGGCAAGTATAAACACCTTGAAGGCAGAACTCCAAGTTTAATGCACACTAATGTCCAGCAAGCCTTGTCTTATCTTAGACAAATGTATGATGAATGAGCTGCCAGAAGCAAGAGAATCTTGATCCGTACACTTCAAGTACACAAAATGGCTGCCTGTATGACTTACCTTTGGGATTACAATCTGGGCATCTTTATTTTTTTCATTTATCTAAACATTTGGCAACCGGGAAAGGCACACTGAGCCAAGGCTCATTTCCAGGTGTGACCTGGGACCGGGGAAGGGCATATATAGCAGAAATACATAATAGATACATCAGATAAATATACAGTTACATAAGTTATACAGAGTAGCATTGTGCATTCACATGAACTATATAGACATATCATACAAGTCTGAGGATTAGATTGCAATCAACAATTAGTTTGGCAAATGGAGCAGGTGCAGGTGGGGAGTGGAAGTTGATGAATTTGGTATTTGAAGCAGTTGTGAGAGGGTGACTTTCTTAGGAGAGGTGGAAGTTGGTTCCATAGAGGGTGGAATTTGTAAGTGAGGGCAGATTTGCCAGTGGACAAGGAGGGTTTGGGGAGGGAGAAATAACAGGAGTCTCTTGAGCACAGTGAGTATGGAGAAATAGCAGCTGGTGTTAGCCTCTCTGCCGGGGGGTGGTGGGGTGCAGGCAGGTAAAACCAAAATTTGGATATGAAGGAGCAGGAGTAGCTGAAATGATGATGGGATGGGGATGGTATCCTGAGGGAAGAAAGAAGAGTGCAATGGTGGGTTCTGAGAGGGGGAGTTTGTGACAAAGTGGCAGAAAGCATTAAGGAGAGAGTCAAGCCTAGATGACGAGGTGGAGGGGACAGTGCTATACACTATGTCAGTGCAGTCGAAGATGGGGGTGATCATTTTTATTAAAAATGTGTGTCTAACAGGTAATGGGAGGGCATCACGATTTCTGTATAGTAGGCCTCACTTATGACGAAGCTTCGATGTGATGGCATCAATATGAATTCAGAAGTTTAACTGGGGGTCGAGTCACACTCCTAGATATTTGTACGAAGAGACAGCATTTAGTGGGGTACCATCTAGGGAGGAGATGGCAAGAGGACAGGCTATTCTTGCAAGTTTTTTGAGCAGACCCGAATGTCATGGAAACAGTTTTGGATGAGTTTATTTTGAGATGGCTTGCATGAAACCACGATTGCATGTTGTAGTAATCATGTTGTAGTCATGACTGAATGTCACTTAGAACTGGACCAGATATGAAAAGGATGTGTCTTCCACATACATGTGAATGAGGATTCTTGTGCAGACAGATGGGAGATCATTAATAAACAGGGGAAAACAGAACGGGGCCTAGAATCGATCCCTGGGGGACACCAGCTAGAATGGGGGGGGTGGAATCAGCAATCCTGACTGACCAGAGCCTATTTTCAAGGTACGATCTGAACCACTGAATTGCTGGTGGGGTAAGTCCAGCTGCCTTGAGTTGGCCAAGGAGCAGGGGGTGGGAAACAGAATTGAAGGTGTTTGCCAGATCAACAAAAATTGCAGCAGTTAGTTGGCCTTGGTCAGCGGTGGACTAGATGTGGCTGGTGATGTGGCAGAGGTAAAATATGGTGGAGTGGTGTTTTCTGGACCCAGATTGATATGGGGAGAGGAAATGTGTGGATGTGAGAAAGTTAGTCATTCTGGTCTTGCAGTTTGGCAAGAGCAGGGAGGAGGGAGATTGGTCAGTAGTTTCCAGGTACTGAGGGGTCACCACCCTTGTGGAGAGGGATGACATAAGCTAGTTCCCAAGCTTGGGGGACATTGCCAGAGGAGAAGGACAGGTTTAGTAGGTAAGTGAGGGGAATAGCAATTATAGGTACAGATATAGTATATGCAGATGTTTGAGGTGGATACCATCAGTGCTGGGTTTTGAGATATTCAAGGAGCAAAGGGCATTAAGGACTTCTTCTGGTGAGGTGGGAGTGAGGAGGAAAGTGTTTTGGGTATGGTTTAGGGGCCAGCATTGGGGCTGGAGGGGAAGGTTTGGTCAGGAAGGGCACAGGTGGTGAACAAGTTGTTTACGGTTTCTGCGACTTTGACAGGGTCAGAAATTGTTTGGACGTTTTGCTTGAGAATAGGAGTGGTAGTCTGAGAGGGGGTGTTGATAAAGGAGTGGACCACCTTCCAGAAGGAGGAAGGATGGGCGGAGTTTAAACGGGACCTAAAGTATTCACTTTTTCTCGTCTTATAGCCTTGGTGCAGGTATTTCTTGCAAATTAGTAGACCTGTCTAGATTGGGTGGTTTGTGTGATTTAAATAAGGACCATCTGAAACATGACTGTCAGAGAATTCTTAATATGTAGAAATTGCTGTTAGACCCTGTATATGGAGATATCCACCCCGCTCCCCTCTGCAATTCAGCATTTCTTCATCGGTCTTTCCTTTCCCTGTCTTACTGAGGCCTAGCAGGCATCCTTACTCACACCTGTTGTGCTAGAGGACCTCCAGTTTGCTTTACAGGAGCTGAAAACTCTTAAATGTCCTGGATGGATACCAGGTCTAATAGTACAAGTCCTTCTCAGTCCTATTGCTTCCTTATACTCTTACCACATTTCATGAAGTCTAGAAGGGCAAATCTCCCCACCGTCCTGGTCATATGCTACCCTTTCAACCATCTTGAAACCAGGAGATGGCTTGTCCCGGCCCACTTCATACAGATGCAGACCCATCTCAGTTTTATTTATTTAGAGTTGTGTTAACCAGGTAAGCACACTAGACAGTTGGATGCCTACTTTCAGGTTTGACCCAGGAGATTGCAACCAACTATACGTACAGCACAGATACACTATGTTACAAAATTACAGTTTAGAGAAACAATATCTTTAGAAGGAAACATATATAGCAGGCATTACATTCTGGCTGACACACAGAAGTTCATGAAAAAACTCATCATAGATAGGGAAAACATTTGGGAAAATCAGTAGTTTGTCAACTAGGCATTACATCAATGGGGCATACTAGGACACAGAAAACATCACCAACATTGATCAAAGTGAAATGGGTGCCAACTAATGAAATTATTTAGATACCATTACAGGAGCAGCGGGCCAGGCCAATGAGATATTTGCAGAACCTGTAATGGAAAGAATGCACTGATGGGTAATGCCGAATGTCTGAGATGGAGTTCCAAAGTTCTGCTGCTGTATGAGCAAAGACGCTTCACCAGCCTGCATTCTAACCTTGGGAATGGCCAGCAGGGCACTTTAACTAGCCTCAATGGCTAGCTATTTTTCACTGGTTGTAGAGATGAAGCAATGGGTAGAGGCTGATCATTTCACATTACGCTACAGAGTACACCTCCAAAACTATGATCACATAGGAAGGATGGGGGAAGCCAACCCGGCTTATCATAAAGGGAGCAGTGGTGAGTGAGCTGGGGAGATGCTGATGTAAAACAGCAAATGCTATTACAGGTGACATCCTACTTAAGAAGAGTAGCTTTAGAGACTGCTAGGTACAAGGGGGCACCATAGAGAATCTTAGGGAAGAGCATCCCCTGGGTGAAGGCAAAGCGTGCCTGTGGTGATAGGTCCCGTGCCACTTTATGTGCTGCACCTAGCATGGAGTTCACAGACTTGCATGCACTCATTATATGGGGTGAGTGAATGAGCGTTGGGTCCAGTGTGACTCTGAGGTATTTGAAGGAGGAGGTAGTGGGGACTAAGGTGCCATCTTGATATGCCACAAATGGGGGGACAGGCATGATCTAAGTTTGGAGGACATGCCAAATAACATGGATTGCATTTTAGTCATATTAAGGATTAGTTTATTATCTGATAACTAGGTGTAAACTGACCATAGGTCAGCTGTCAGGTACTTTTTGATTTGGTCAAGATTTCTAGAGCTGGTATATAAAACAAAATCATTAGCATATATGATGACAGAGCAGTGTGTCAGGCTTTGAGATAAGGAATTGATGTGTAGGGCGAACAGCAGTGGGCCTAATATGGAGCCTTGGGGAACACCTACCAGAGTAGGGGCAGGGTCTGAGAGGGAGGACTCATACAGATTCTGTTTGGCTAGTAATTACAAAACCAGGGGAGAGCTGTTTTAGAGATACCCAGATTGGCAAACTTTTTTGTAAGCAAGGAGCTATCAACCACATTGAATCCTTTTGCTAGATCAATAAAGACAGTGCCTGAGAGGCATCCAGTATCCATTGCTAAGGAGACAGAGTTGGTGAGGGTGAAGAGGGCTATGATGATGCCATGCCCTCTAGGGAAACCATGCTGTGTGTGGGATAGTACGTTGTGGGCTGAGAGGTAGTTAAAGGGACACTATCAACCTGTCTTTCATCATATTATTTCTAGTTGAAAACCTACATTTTAAGATTGCTTACCTTCTCTAACATTCATAGGTTTCATAGGTATTTACAGAGCTCTGTTAGACCGAGATCCTTTTGGTTCGCCAAATCAAAAGTATCCCAATAAGTTATTTTTGATTAGGTGCACATCCAGTTTGGATTTGAAGCTATTCATACTATCACTAGCCACTACCTCTGATGGGAGTTCATTCCAGATTTTCATTATTCTAACAAACAGTCAATGTTTCCTTTTGGTGGATCTAAAACTTTCAACTTCAAGTTGCAGGAGGTGGGCTCTAGTAATGTAATGGAGATGTCTTTAATTTAACCCCCGGAGTTACCACAGTTGTGCATCTGTAAGGGCTCTAAAAATCAGACACATGTCCCCCCTCAGCTGTCTGTATTCCAAAGAGTAAAGTCCTAGGATATTAAGTCTAGTCTGGTAATCTTGCCCCTTTACCTCTATAATATTACAAGTTGCCCTTCTCTGTGCTCTCTCCAATGCATTTATTTCTGTTCTGCCACCTGGTGACCAGAATTGAACACAGTAATCAAGATGTGGTCTCACCAAGGATGTATACAAAGGCAACATAACTTCCTTGTTTTTACATTTGATGTGCTTATTTATACAATGTAAAATGCTACTGGATTTTTTGATGACTTGGTTACAGTGTAACTTAAAGCTTAGGTCATTTGTTATCCTAATGCCCAGGTCTCTCTCATCCTCCACCTTATTCAGTATCCGACCACCAAGTGAATGAATCTTCTGACCATTTAGTTTTCCAAAATGCATTACACTGCATTTATCAGTGTTGAAGGTCAATTGTTTGTCAAGTGCCCACTTTTCCAGGTCTCTTAATGCTGCTTGAAGGTTAGCTGCATCCTCTTGACTGTCCACAATATTACCTAGTCTGGTATCGTCATCAAATTTAGATACCCATACCCCTGTGGCAGTATTCATTGTGGCAATATATATATTAAATAGACAGGGCCCCAAGACGGAACCCTGTGGCACCCCACTAGTCAACATCACATTCATTGATGTTGCTGTTTGTTTTGTCTGTCTCCTTGCTTAGTAGAACTGAAATGCATGCTAATGTATATTTATAAACAACCTTGTTTTGTTTACAATCCTGGATCTGTTCTTATTGCATACTTCCTGAGCATTACAAACACACCCAAATAGTGCAGTCACTCATGAGGCAGTAGCCTCCTAAACTCCCACTGCATCATGAGGGGCTAGACTGTGTTGTGGGTGTTCCCAAGTCCAGGAAAGATGAAGTTGGAGTTGATAAAGGAATGTAAACAAACCTGTGTTTGTTTGGTAACACCAGTATGGTGGGAAGTCTGCTTTTTCACTTTTTTAAAGAAAAAGAGTCAGAATCAAAGTACCAGATTCATCAGCAATCTTTACAGAATGTTAGCAATCATAAAATGTGTTTTTTTAAACTAGGGACACTTTGAGAGCTAAGGGGGTTGACAGTATCCCTTTAATGATTTGCAAGGCCACTACTTTTTCCAGTATTTTGTTTAAAGCAGGGAGGATAGCAATAAGTCTATTGTTATTTAAGTTTTTTTGATCCGCCTTCTTAAACACCAGAACCACACGTGAGGTCTTCCTAATGTCAGGCACCATACTAGTAGTAAGGGAGAGATTTATTTTTTAGCAACTGGGGAAGCTAACTTTATGACAGCAATTTTCAGAAATTTGGGTTCAATTTTAAATACTGATTATGAATTATTTATGTATATCTGGGGCAGGAGATTTGACCAGCTTCTCCCTTCCCTTATTCATCCATACCAATCTGGATTGTTCTAGTGTAGACAGACTATGGATAATATCTGCCGTACCCTTCTACTCTGCACTTTACAGTGTCGGTGGCTCAGTAGGTAGCACACTTGCCTCTGAGGCTGGGAGATCAGAAGGCTGTGGGTTCAGTTCCCACATCTGGCACTTGGGTTAATATCCCAATACTGACACTGTAGTGCAGCATGAGAGGGGTGCTGGTCTTGTGAGGTGACATCTTTTGGATGAGATGTTAAACCGAGGTCCCATTTGCCTGGATTGATGGTAGTTCAGGTGGATGTTAAAGATCCCATGGCACTTATTGAGAAGAGTAGGGGAATTTCCCCAGTGTCCTGGCCAAATTTCCATCATTCACTAAAAATACCACAACAGCTTAATCTGGTTCAAGGTCAGTTGGCATTCATCTGTATCCCCCTTCCCCGGGTCATGCCTGAAAATAGGCAGGATTTGTCTAGTGCACTTACCCGGTCAACAAAAAATAAATTACAAAAATAAACTCATGGAACATGTCATGCAACATTCCATCCCAGATGCTTTCATTAGTTTGGATGCCAAAAAGGCATTTGACAGGGGGTCCTGGAGCTTCCTGTGAAATGTCCTGTCAGTCTTTGGATTTCCTCCTCCTTTCCTGGAATCTCTCCAAAATTTCCATTGCACTCCCAAGGCTTATGTCAGGGTCAATGGTGTTCTGACATATACTATTCATATTCAGCAGGGTATCTGGCAAAGATGCCCTTTCTCCCCTTTACTGTTCACCTTATATGTTGAACCCCTGGCTACAGAATTTCTATCATGCCATGGAGGTAGAGGGTATCCCCCTTGGGGGAACCTGATGCACAATATCCCTGTATGCAGATTATATCCTCTGCACTCTTCTTGATTCTGAGACCACTATTCCAGCAGTCTTGTCTGCACTTCACACATGTAGCACCCTGCCCATTTTATCTCTTAATTTCCATCAAATGGATGTCCTGCTGCTTCATTACTGTCCCTCAGAGTCCCTTCATCTGGAACTTACCCTGAGATGGAGGAGGATTAGACTAAAATATGTAAGGGTTCAGATTCCCATGTATCTCACTAATTAAGAACTTTTAAAGTATGAGCCCCTCACAGTAACTTTAACTCAAGACATTTCCTGGTGGAGCCAGTTGCTTCTTCCATTTTTTTCAAGCTAGAGACTGTGAGAATGAATATAGTGCCCTGTAGTTTATACTTCTTACAAACTTTACCAATAATTCCAGCATCATGTTACTTCGCCTCCTGGAATAAACTGATGTCTCAATTTATTTGGGGGGGGGGGGCAGCGCCCAGGAATAAGATTCTTCCACTTGCACTTTCCCATGATCTCTGGTGGGTTAATCTCCCCAGTTTGTTACATTACACCAGGTTGACTCATCTTAGAACAGTTATATTTGGCTAAATCCACAGCTAGACACACCCTGGAAAAAACAGAGTTTGTATTAAATGACTTATATGATATTAGAAAACTGCTGTTCTCTGGTTAATCTGGTACCCCCTGCCTGGCAGATTTCACAGCCTTCACTGCTCACACACCACATGCCTGGTTCCAACAGCAACATCTTCTTTCATTATCCACAATATTTTATTATTGTATAGTCCTAGCTGCAGATTCCAATTTACTTCCCACACAAACTGACCATACTTTCCAGTGCTGATGAAGTCTCATCCTTCCTATTATTTTTTAATTTAGCATTATAGCCTAGAGGTTAGAGTAACAAGCTGTGAATGAGCTTAGTATATCCAGCAGACATGGATTTGATTCCCACAACCTCCACTTACATACTGTGTGACTCTAAACAAGTCACTTAACCTCCCCAGTGTTCCCAGGTCACCCCTGAAAACAGGCACTTTTGCCTAGGTGGACATTACCCAGTTACCAAAGAATAAAACACATTTTTCTTGATATACAGGTTGTTCTGTTTGAGCTGCTAAAGTCACTGCATGGTCTGGCAGACAGGGAGCACTTCAAAGTTTTACAGTCAAGACTTGCCTCCTGCATAAATAGGCTTAGAGAATTCATCTCCCTGATACACCAGTTTTGCTCCTTTTTCTCTTAATGAGAGCCCTATGGGGGAACCTGGCAACACCTGATTGACAATATGTATAGAAGGCTTCATGACCTCTTGGGAGACTCCTCCCCATCTGTATTAGATGCCTAGAACTGAGAGCTAAATTCCTTTGCATCCTACTCTATGTGGCTCAAAAACACCCTTCCCACCATTAAAGTCACCTCTTTCCTGATTTTTTTTCCCATTTCATTTAATTTATTATATAAGAGCCTGTGGACAAAATTGACTGTTTTTATAGGCAACCGTGGTCAGGTTGTACAAACAAGTTTATGTTTGAGAGAAAAACAATAATTTATTTTTACCTTTGTTTTACTAGAAGAGACACACTAAGCTAATAGCTTGTTTACAGGTGCAACCTGGGAGCACAAGGAAGTTAAGTGACTTACTCAAGGTCACGCAGTATGCAAGTGGGGGTTGTGGGATTCAAACCCCAGTCTCCAGGTTTGCAGCTCAGAGCCTTAAACCACTGTGCTATACTGCCTCCCTAATACATATAAGCAATAAATAAATTATTGATCATAACGTTTTCAAATAATTAATGGCACTAATATGATTTCTTATACTAGTTACAAAATGTTTGTATTTCATCTGAGTCCTGACATTTTGTGGTACCAAATTCCAAAAACTATAAACTCGATAATAGAAAGATGCTTGCCTGATATAACACCTTATTAATTTAAAATATAAGTCAGCCATAGACCTAGTTTTTATACTTAACAAAGATGGTTTTGTCACCACAAGTTTTAGATTAGTTGGTACTTGCCCATTAGCCATCTTCCACAACCAACAACTCAACTGTTGACTAATTATTTGTTGTAATGATGGCCAATTCGAAACACTATATAGTAAGCAAGTATGGTACTCCAAGGGAAGATCAAATCCAAACCTGCATGCTTTATTCACCTGAAGTTCAATTCTGTGCATGAATGTTTCACATGCAGGTGAATAAATAGCAGGACCATAATCCAACAGTGATAACATATGCAACTCTTTAAACTTCATCAGTTCAAGACAGCACTAATAAATGTCCTCACACTGAGATCCAGGTGTGACTGCTACCTCTGACAAAACTACTTGGTTCTTCTCACTTCACTAGTTCTTTCTTGGTTTTCTCTATCCAACTAGTACAGTATTTATAAGTAATATTTTCTGTCTACCCTAGAATAGCTACTGCATAGAATGTGTTCTAACTTTTATATTGTTTCTAAAGTAATACCTCTGTAACTAGCATTGACAATGGCTCAATTGAGTCACCTATTGTACACTGTCCACTAATATAACTTGTAAACATTAGTCAAGATGAGGAACCTTTATAAATGAGCTACCAAACTCAAAGGTGTTTTCCGATGGCACAAATAAATAAAAATAAAATAAATTTAACAAATAAAACTTGCTTGGAGCACTGCAGCAGACCATGCGGTTTCAGGACAGCCAGACTCAGGCAAGCAGCTAGCTAAAGTGTGGCACTGCACATCATTTGTCACCCACCCTCCCCACCACCCTCCCACCCTAAGATAGGCTGATTTTTATTTATGCGTGATCCAATCAGATCACTTCTGCATCCCTTCAAAAGTGGTTTGTCCCAGCCAGGTTTTTCCCCCTCAGCCTGCTCCTTCTTTAGTCTCACCCAAAATCGGTCTGTCCCACTCTGGGTTTCACCTCAGTCAGCTCCCTTGTTGGTGTTCCCCAGCACACGCCTCTCACTAAAACCACTGAGAAGACTCCAGGCTAAACAGAGTTTCAGGGTTCCTCAACTTAGTTCAGCTCAATTCTTTTCATCCCCAAAGTACTTCCACATTAACAACTCTACCCTATACAGACACAGATCACCAGTCCTCCCCACATCCCCAATTTTCATTGTTTTTTAGCACCTCCCCACTAAAGTTAAGTTAGCTTCCCCACCACACCATTCCCTTTTATCCCACACAGTAACCCAGTTTGCATTGCTCACCCATCCTCTAGGGTAACCCCCAAAAATAACTCCCCCTTGCGCATTCCCCCCTTCCCGTTTTCCCTCCACCCTCAGGCTCTCATCGTGCCATGACCTTGTTGAAACTACTCATTGTGCCCATCCCTTTAAGGGTTACTGAGAGAGCCCCAATCTGCATGCCACTAACCTCTCCAGCCAGAGACAGCCTCTCCTCTACTTATACTGTCATCAATGAGTAGAAACTGTCACTTCTTGGCACACTCAGCACCCCTCGGACTACCCCCTTTCCCCCAGCAGGTTTCTTAATCTCTGCAAGTTTGACAGAGGCCCCAATGCCCCCCCTCTTGCATAACTTCACCAACTATCTCTGCTTCCTACATGGCTGCTACTCCTTCATAGGCAGTCCAAGGAGGTACATTGTCTCCAGCACTCACCCCCTTAACACTAAAAAAATTTACCACATCAGAAGGAGACACTAGCAATTTCTCCTGCTTCTCCTACTCCTCTCCAGTTCTGTCCATCTCAACCCTGGTCCCCCTCCCATAAATTCCTCTTCCTCTACTCATCCCTTAAAGGACAACCACACCATCAAAATCACCCATCTGAACATCCAGAGCTTACCAGCCCAAAAATCCAGCTTTGAATCCTGGGTTACTGATAACAAATTTGATGTTATAGCCCTCACTGAAACCTGGCTTACTGACACAATTCCCCAAAGTGAAATTTGCATTGAAGGCTTTTCTGTAATTGGAAGTGACAGAACTGGCAAATGAAGGGGGGGGGGTGCTGCCCATTCTAAATTTCATAACACCTCACATTCTCAGAACCCGACTCCCAACTTGACATTCCTACCCTTGTGTCACTCTCTATTAATCTCATCCTAGGGTGTTCTAAAACTATCACTCTAAGTGTGGCATACCTACCCACAACCATTCCAAGAAAAGAACTGAAAAAAAACACTCCTTGACCTTAAATACACCCTCCCCAGCTGTTGTGAGTGGATCCTACTTGGAGATTTCAACATGAAGTGGCAACCTAGTCAAGCCGAAGATGCTAGAGAAGCTCTGTCTAGACTTGGAATGCATCAGATCATCAGGGATACCACCTGAACAAACTACAAAATAGGCTATGAATCCATTCTGGACTGGATCATAGTCACAAACCCCACATGAGTGGTTCATGCCAGAGTTCTGTCTGACTTCCTCAGTGACCACTGTGCCATTTGCTGTAACTGGTCAGCTAAAGGCCTTAAGAGGGTGTCTAAGTATATCCATTGCAGACGACTTAAAAAACTTAACATCGATGACTTCTCAAAAGCCATTCTGGCGGCAGATTGATCCTTTACCAACCACATTGTAGACATCGACATTGCACCAGAAACCTTTAGCAGGACCTTCCTATCCATCTGTGACTCCTTATTCCTACTTAGAAAACTTAGGATGAAAGGCCACACTAACGAATGGGTCATATCTGACCTACTAAAGCTAATGTGGAATAAAGACAAAACCTGGACCAAATATAGGAAGTTTAAACTACCCAACCTCTTACAGGATTATAGAGCCCTGCACAATAAGTGCAAATCTGTGGTCAGCACTGCCAAAACAAATTTCCTCAGGCACAAACAATTTGGTGCTAGGGGCAACTCAAAAGTTACTTAGAAAACACCCAATAACCTGCTTAGCAGAGGCCACATAAAATATCAAATTTCCCCCAATAATGGAGGAAGCCTCATAAATGAGCCAAGTGAGATTGTGAATGTCTTCAACTCCTATTTCAGTGATCTTGACATTTACAAACCCAATAACATGCAGCTTAATGACACTAGCGTGCCCACATCCCCTGAACCCCCTCTTCGCCCTAAGAACCCTTCCCCTTTCCTCTCCAAATTCTACTTCAAATATCTCTCACCAGCTATCACCTATCACCTATCTAAAAAAGAATAACTCTATACCCTGTCTGGGCCTTGATGGCACTGACTACCTTATCCTTAAGCTTATCTGGGTACCCATCACCTTCCCCTTAACGAACATCTTCAACCACTCACTCTGCACTGAGGTATTCCCCAGCAAATGGAAAAATGCTACCATAAAGCCACTCAATAAATCTGGTCCCAAAAATGACATATGCAACTTTTGACCCATCTCCCTCCTCACGCCCCTATCAAAAATTATTGAAAAAATCATCCTTGATCAGACCATGAATTTTCTAGAAGCACACAGTCTTCTCACAGACTCACAGCATGGGTTTAGAGATAGTCACAATACTGAGACTGCCCTTGTGAGGCTTATTAACTTAATCAAAAAGGCCAGTGACAAAGGATTCTACACCATTTCAGTGTTCGCAGACCTAACAAAGACCTTCAATCTCGTTGACCATAAAGTTCTCCTCCACACCCTATCCAGCCTAAACTTCTCTGCTGAAGTTATAAAGTGGTTTGAAAATTACCTTAGCAATCAGATGCACAGAACTGCAGTAAGTGGCCATTGCTCTGAAGTTAAGCTAATCAGATATGGAGTTCCCCAGGGTTACATCCTCTGACCTCTATTGTTCCCTTTTGTAGCCAACCCCCTCCCCAAGATTTGTACATCCACTAAGCTTATCCTATATATAGATGATGCAGACCTTTTTTGAAAAGATAAGAATCCCTCCACCCTTCAGATCCAATTACAACATGATTTCGGCAAACTACACTCCTGGTACTCCTGGGGTTTGGTTCTCAAGTCCAAGAAAACTAATATCATGGTTTTCTCTGGTTCCAGGAAGGCCCTCAATTTCAACCTTACTCTCAAAGATAATGACGGCAACCCAATCAAGAGAGTCACCACCTTCAAATACCAGGGGATCCACCTAGACTGTCACTTAAACTTCGAACTACATACTTGCCAACTAATTAAAAAAATCCACCAAAGACTTGGCATCCTACAGCAGCTAAAGCACTTCCTTATACCAGAAATTAGGGCCCTTCTTGCCAACAGCTTCTTGCTCCCATTAATGGACTATGGCTCCCTCATATACTCAACCTCCATTTCCCAGAAAAACTTTGGTAGATTAAAGACCACTTATCACAGCATCCTCCAATTCATCACAGACTTTCCCCTCAGGACTCACCACTGCAGTCTTTACAAGGCCAAAAAATTGGCTCACTTTTGAGGATAGATTTGTCAGTGAAATACTCACTTTCTTCCTTAAAATCCAACAAGGGTCTATGCCTAACAGCATTTCCTCCATCTTCCATAAGTCGATACCCACCTGGACCACCAGGATCTCATATACCAATGACTTCATGATTCCTCACTGTCACACCACCCAGGGGCAACACTCCATCTCCTACAAAGGTGCCAAACTATTCAACAACCTACCCCCTCCCTTGATCCAATTCCATACACTGACGTGATTTAAAAATGACGTACAATCCTACCTCCTGGACAAACTCCAGTGCAGATGCCCCAACCCACATTCTCAGCCACTGACCTATGTGATCCATTTTCCTCTTCAAACACCTAGTGGTCTGCACCATAAGAGGGTCTACATGTTAATATCAGTTATATGGATCCACACTGTACCCGTTATTCAAGTAAGCTATGTTCTTCTATTTATAACTGTCACTTGTCTCATTACCTTTCTGTACTATACTGTGATGCCAGTCATTATGCCTGTACTTCCTACAAGGTATATTTTATATTCCAAAATGTTTTGTCCCCACTGTATGCACTTTATTCCTGACTATGTATTGTTAGTATATTGTTTATTGTTGGTACATTTTTTTTACTTCAAAATGTTTGGTTCACCCCGTATGCACTTGTATTCTTTATTATGTATTGTTTTACCATTCTGTGTCACTGGGTGCTTGTGAAAATGGGCAATTTTGTTCACATGCCTTTCCAGTATAAACAATAAAGAGAAAGAAAGAAAGAAAGAAAGAAAGAAAGAAAGAAAGAGAGAAAACATATAGTATGTGTTAAAACAATCAGTTTTTTTGGCATCAGAAGTAAAGTTGGATCTGTTTCTGTACAACATGTTGAATCTTTGATTAACACTTTTTACAGGACTTTTAATATGTTGGTGGTAGCTGAGGCAGCTGTCCAGGACCAAGCCGGGGTATGTATATGCATTGATTTGTTCCAAGGCAGTTCCATCTATAGTTTTTATAGGAAGAAATTTTGGATCTGGGTGTTTCCTAGAGTGAAAAAACATAACTTTTGTCTTTTTCAATTTTAAACATAACTTACTGTCAATAAACCAATTATGAACTGCAAAAAAATCAGTCTGCAAAATATTTACTAGAGTATTCAAATCTTTGTTTTGAAAAAAGGTTACTATATCATCCATGCACAGTAGGGTTCTCGAGGACTGAACAACACTAGGTAAGTTGTTAAAAAAAAAGAAGAAGAAAAAGGAAAGGGCCAAGAACTGAACCTTGAGGAACACTTAAGGTTATGGGTAGAACTGTGGAAAATGTATTATGTATTTTGAGTTGCTGTAGGCGGTTGGAAATATAGTCTTTAAACCATGATCCAATTGACATAGAGAAACCAAGCTGACCTAGATTCTCAATCAAGTTGGAATGCTGAACCAAATCAAATGGTTTGAATAAATTAACATAAATTGAACCAACTAGGACACTGCTGTCCAAGGCATCATGTATGTAGTTTGTAAATTCTGTCAAAGCTGTGATAATACTATAACCCTTTCTAAAACCATATTGTTCAGATGATTGCATATGATAGTTTTGGAAATAGTCCATAATCTGATCATATAGTTTCCTTTCTAAGGCCCTGGACAGAGGTAAAAGAACAGAAATTGGTCTGTAGTTTGAAATTTCTTGTCTATCTCCATTTTTCAATATCGGGGTGACAAAGGCATGTTTCCAAAGTGAGGAAACTCCACCATAAATGAGACAGAAGTTAAATAATTTTGCCACAGGGAAATCTACATCTGATCTGGAGGGAATTTGCCTGGAAATACAGTAACAGAGTTTTCATACCTAGCCAATTTGGTTAAATTTATCCTTTCAGAATATAGTCATTGCTGGATGAAGTGTGGTCATTATGATGCCAATCACTTACTTGTTTTCTGGCCTTTGCCCACCCTTACTCCATTCTGGGATGCTATATCATACCAACTTCTAAGCTTGTCCATCCCCGCAGGTCTTGTCTCTTCCTCTTTGGTTCTCCTATCCATTCCTACCCCTAGTTACCAGGTATCTCCCTGCACTATGGTATTTTTGCATATTTTGAAGGCCAAGAAGGCCATCATGAGGTTATGGATGCAACAGCACCCACCCTCAGTGGACATTTGGAAACATCCTAAAATATATACTGTGTATACTATGGAATGAATTACATCCTCCTTATGAGGCAGACTACCTCAATTTCAGGTGAAATGGCAAAGTTGGGTCATGTATGCAATGTCTTGAGATAACTCTTTTGTTCCATATTTAAGACCTAAGATTATTTTTGAGTTTCACTGCTTTCCATGTCTCCTTCCTGTGGGTTTTGAGTCCTTGCCTGAAGTGTCAGAAGGCTGAATTAACTAACACTATACACTCTCACTGATAGTAATACACAGCTGTATTAATCTTATTGGTTATGTAGCCACTATGTATATTTTGGTGTATCACTGCTTCAGAGATGTACCATTTTGTCCTATATCTTGTATTTTTTGTGCACCTGCTGATGTGTTACAGTCTGAATCAATAAACATGTATTTAAAATAAGAAACTTTTTGTTTTGTAAGACACATAGAAACATAGAATTTGACCGCAGATAAGGACCGCTTGGCCCACCTAGTCTGCCCATTTTCTTACCTAACAGATAAGCTGCAGATCCTAGTTAACCAACAGCTTACTT
The DNA here is from genome assembly GCA_016271365.2 of Neoceratodus forsteri. Classification (NCBI taxonomy): domain Eukaryota; kingdom Metazoa; phylum Chordata; order Ceratodontiformes; family Ceratodontidae; genus Neoceratodus; species Neoceratodus forsteri. The sequence goes on from CM057459.1 coordinate 1,093,882,777, forward strand.
CCTCCTACCCCCCACTAGGACTGTCTTATGTCTGTCCCATGCATTCTTGAATTCTCCCACTGTTCTTGACTCCACAACCTCCACAGGGAGGCTGTTCCATGCATCCACAACACTTTCTGTGAAAAAATATTTCCTCACATTACCTCTGAGCTGTCCCCCCTCTATCTTCAAATTGTGCCCCTTTGTTCTTGCACATCTCTTTTTCTGAAAGATGCCACCCTCTTGGACTTTGTTGATTCCCTTGAGGTACTTAAAAGTTTCTAGCATGTCCCCTCTCTCCCTCCTTTCCTCAAGGGTATACATATTAAGCTCCTTTAGTCTTTCTTCGTATGTCATCTGGTGCAGACCCTGCACCATTTTGGTTGCCCTCCTCTGGACAGCCTCCACTATGTCTATGTCTTTGCGGAGATGGGGTCTCCAGAACTGCAAACAGTACTCCAGAATGGGTCTCACCAACTGTCTGTACAGAGGGATAACAACTTCCTGTTTTCTACTATTGATGCCTCTCCGTATTCATCCCAATATCCCCCCAGCTTTCCTTACTGCCTTCTCACATTGCGTGCCCACCTGAAGGTCATCTGATATAATTACCCCCAGACCCCTTTCCATTTTTACTGTTGTCAGTATTTAACCCCCCATTGTGTACTCTTCTCCTGGGTTTTTGTTTCCCAGGTGCATTACCTTGCACTTCTTTGCATTGACTCTGAGCTGCCATACATTTGACCATTCCTCCAGCCTTGCCATGTCATAGAAACATAGAATTTGATGGCAGATAAGGACCGCTTGACCCACCCAGTCTGCCCATTTCCCTACCTAATGGATAAGCTGCAGATCCTAGTTAACCAGCAGCCTACTTCTTTCTACCCCCAACCCCTAGAATTGCCTTATGGCTGTCCCATGCATGCTTGAATTCAACCACTGTTTTTGACTCCACAACCTCCTCCGGAAGGCCGTTCCATGCACCCACAGCCCTCTCTGTGAAAAAATACTTCCTTACATTACCTCTGAGCCGCCTCCCTCTATCTTCAAATTGTGCCCCCTTGTTCTTGCACACCTCTTTTTTTGAAAGATGCTACCCTCTTGGACTTTGTTGATTCCCTTGAGGTACTTGAACGTTTCTATCATGTCCCCCCTCTCCCTCCTTTCCTCGAGGCTATACATATTAAGCTCCTTTAGTCTCTCTTCATATGTCTTCCAGTGCAGACCCTGCACCATTTTAGTTGCCCTCCTCTGGACAGCTTCCATCTTGTCTGTGTCCTTGCAGAGACTGGGTCTCCAGAACTGCACACAGTACTCCAGATGGGGTCTCACCAGCTGTCTGTACAGAGGGATAACAACTTCCTGTTTTCTACTAGTGATGCCTCTCCCTATGCATCCCAGTATCCCCCCAGCCCTCCTTACTGCCCTCTCACATTGCTTGCCCACCTTTAAGTCATCTGATATGACTACCCCCAGGTCCCTTTCCATTTTTGTTGTTAGTATCTCACCTCCCATTGTGTACTCTTCCCCTGGGTTTTTGTTTCCCAGGTGCATTACCTTGCACTTCTTAGCATTAAATCTAAGCTGCTATACATTTGACCATTCCTCTAACCTTGCCAAGTCCCTCCTCATCCTTTCCACCCCACCTTGTGCATCAACTCTGCAATGTCGCATACAAAAACATTGGAGAGGACCGGTCCTAATACTGAACCCTGCGGCACCCCACTAGTAACCCCCCTTTCTTCAGAGTGGACTCCATTTACTATTACCCTCTGTGTCCTATTCTCCAGCCAATTCTTTACCCAGGCTATCATCTTGGGACCCACTCCCAGGCTGGCTAAGTATATTAATCTTTGTGTGGGACTGAGTCAAATGGCTTGCTAAAGTCTAGGTAGGCCATGTCCACAGCCCCTCCCTGATCTACTACTTTGGTCACCCAGTCAAAGAAATCTATTAGATTCATCTGGCATGACCTTCCTGCTGTGAATCCATGCTGCCTTGGGTCTTGTGCCCCTCTGGCCTCTAGGTACTCTACAATTCTTTCCTTCAGAAGTGATTCCATCATTTTCCCTATCACTGAGGTTAAACTAACTGGTCTGTAGTTTCCGCTTCTGCCCTGCTCCCACTTTTGTGAAGGGGAATCACATCTGCCCTCCTCCAGTCCTCAGGTACCACCCCATCCTCCCATGATTTGTTGAAGAGGGTAGTCAGTGGTGTCACTAGTTCTACCCTTAGTTCTTTTAGAATTCTGGGATGAATCCCATCAGGCCCCATTGCTTTGTCCACCTTCAGTTTTAAGAGTTCTTTCAGAACCCTTTCTTCTGTAAATGGGCTGGTATCAACTGCTGCATCCAGAATGTTTCTATTGTTTGTTTTAGGTACCTCCCCCTCATCATTTGTAAATACTGAGCAAAAACATTTGTTTAGTATCTCTGCCTTTTCACAGTCACCCTCTGCCCACCCTCCCTCCCTTCATTAAGCCTCACTATCCCTCCCTTAGTCTTCCTTCACTCTCTGATGTACCTAAAAAAGGTTTTATCCCCCTTCTTAACTGAGTTGGCTATCTTTTCCTCAGTTCGGGCCTTTGCTGTTCTGACTGTCTTCACAACTTCCTTTTGCTTTAACTGATACATTTCTCTGTTCTGCTTCTTCTGTGATTCCTTGTACTTTCTGAAAGCTTTCTTTTTCTCTTGAACCTTCACTGCCACCTCCTTTGAGAACCATAGTGGTTTCTTACATCGTTTTGTTTTGTTTATTTGCTTCACACAAAGGCTTGTTACCTCTGTGATGGCAGTTTTTATTATTTCCCATTGTTCTTCCACCCTCCTTCCTGCCCATTTGCTAGTGCATTCCTTAGGCACTCACCCATTTTGGCAAAGTCAGCCCTCCTGAAGTCCAGTACTTTTGCCTTTGTATGACGACTCTATTGCTGTGTTTATTGTGAACCATGCTGTTGATGGTCGCTAGTTCCCAGATGGCTCCTTCTACATCTGTGATCCTCTCTCCATCTCCATTTGAGAGGACCAGGTCTAAGATTGCTCCCTCTGAGTGGGTTCCAATACTAGTTGTCTAAGGCAAGCCCCCTGTCGGGCATCTAGAATAACCCCACTCTTAGAAGTGGCTGCTGCAACTGCACTCCAGTTAACATCTGTCATATTCAGATCACCCATCAGCAATATCTCCCTTTTATCTGCCATTGTAAGTATACTTTCTATCATTTCCTTGTCCATTTCCTCCCCCGGGGGGGGGGGTCTGTATACAACCCATGTGTGGATTGTGGTGCCATTGCCTGCCTCCAAATTGACCCACAGTGCTTCTTCTCCTCCTCCCTGTTTACCCTTTTGTTCTGTTGCTTTGATTCCTTCTCTTATGTAGAGAGCTACTCCTCCTCCTCTTTTCCTCTCCCTGTCCCTCCTGTAGATAGTGTATCCTGGTATGTTTACGTCCCAGTCATGGTTCTGTGTGTACCATGTTTCTGTGACTGCCACGATATCCAGATGTTCCTCCTCCATCAAGGCCACTAATTCAGGAAGCTTGTTACTGAGACTACGGGCATTGGTACTCATTGTTCTCCATTTTTTTGATGGCTTTACCTTCTGTAGCAGCATCCCCCACTGACCTTTCTACCTTGGTCTTTTTCTCATTTAGTACCCTGTTTTGTAGGGGGAGGCTGGGATTTTCCTGCTGCTTATCACAATATTATATGAGTTGTTTCCATATCCCCACAACACTTAGGGAATAAAAGTATGTCTGTCCCAATGTATAGTTTATGGTTTATTTACAGTTATGAATGAAAGATGTCAAAAATATTATTTTGTGTTGCAATGTACCTTGTCTGCATGAAGATTAATAAAAAAAAAATAATAATAAAAGTGTCTGTTTTCCTGTCCAGAATACCTTTCTTTTTAATTGTAATCCATGTACCCTTGTTTTATAATTTTAGCTTTTTAGTTCGAGATCGATTTCCTTTAACAAAACCTTATCTTTCATAGAGTTTTTTTCCAGTCTTATTAATGTAAGTCTAGTAATTCTCTCAGCATATGGTGTATTATACATACTAAATATTATTTTAGTTGCTCTTTGTTGGATATGCTCTAATTTATCTACATCTTTCTTTAGGTACTGGAACCATAGCTATGATCCACAATCCAGGCTAGGTCTGAGATACCCATAATACAATGGCAATATAATCTTATCACTTCTACTATGTATTCCATGCCTAATGATTCCAAGAACCCTATCTGCTCTGTTACACATTGTTTGGCATTGCTTACTATATTTGAAGTTGGGTGTAATGATTATTCCAAGATCCTTTTCCATTGTTTCCCTAACTTTCTCTCCCTCTATGTAACATAGATGGATTTCCCTCTACACATCTCAAACCTATGCAAATCCATTAATTCCTGAGTCAGTGTGGCCTATCATCTCTGCCACATCCTTACTCCGAAAGTGCACTTAGCTATCTTACTAATGCTCCTATTTCTTCTATACATAAATGGGATGTCACCTACAAAAACATATGCTGTTTTACCCTTTCCTCTTCCTGCCGCATACATCACTGTTCCCTGTACTCTTCCTTAGGGTGGCTATCCCCCTCTGCCTCCTGATCTTATGCACTAGGTTGTTTCATTTACAAACTACTCCAGTCTAACACCCCAATCACCCCAGTTTCCCTACTTCATGGTGCTCACCCCACATACACTCTCAGATCCTCGGACACTACCTCACTTGTCACTCCTAAATGCTCAATCAAGATGGCCAACCAGGCTTTTTTCTTGTTTTTACCCAGGCTTTGGAACTTCCTCCCCTCCAGTGTCTTCAGTTATCCCACCCTCTCATCCTTCAAAACTGCCTTTAAGTCTCATCTAATTTTATTCATGACCTGTAATTGCTTCTTGCCCCATTATCTGTACATTTCCTTGCTTCTCATTCCACCTTTCCAATGTCCTCCTCAGATTGTTTGTCCCTTACTTCCCTACTTTTATTTATTTATTTATTTATTTATTAAATTCTCGGATTACAAATACCTTTGTGCAGATCCCTTGCTTGTACCTTGCATAATTTATTACTAACATACTAATTGCCAGCAGATTGTGCCTTACGGTCTATCGAGTCTGCTCGAACCTCAGATCCCTAGTTGGATGCCGAGGCCCTCCCCCCTTGTGTTCCAGAAACCCCTATCATCCATCCCCACCCCCTGGGCCAGGCCATCATCTGATACATTCACTTTCTGTGTCTGTCCCACCCTCTCTTGAAACCCTCCACTGTGGATCTCTGAACCAGCTTGCCAGGCAGTGCATTCCAAGGGTCCACCACCCTCTCAGTGAAAAACCTCCTCCTCTTTTCCCCCCTCACCCTTCCACCTTCCAACTTCAAACCATGCCCTCTGGTGATACCTCCCTGCTTTACTCTAAAGATCCCCTCCATGCTTACCCTATTTATTCCCTTGAGGTACTTGAAGACCTCAATCATGTCCCCCCTGTCTCTCCTCTCCTTCAATGAAAATAGGCAGAGCTCCTCAAGTCTGTCCCCATACGTCAAATCTCCTAGTCCTTGTATCATCTTAGTTGCCCTCCTCTGTACCCTCTACAGGAGCTGTATGTCCCTCTTCAAGTGTGGTCTCCAGTACTGTACACAGTACTCAAGGTGTGGTCTAACCAGTCCATTGTACAGCAGCAGAATCACTTCCCAGCTCCTAGAGGCGATCCCCCTTACAATGCATCCCAATATCCTGTTTGTCTTGCTAGCCGCTCTCCTGCACTGCTCAGAGTTATTCATACATGCATCCTCCATGACCCCTAGGTCTTTTTCCCCTGTTGAGGCCTCCAGCACCTCCCCTCCCCTCCCAGGGTGCACCTGTGTTTAGGGTTTCCCCACCCAGGATGTAACACCTTGCACTTGGTGATATTGAAATTTAATTTCCATATGTGAGCCCAGCTTTCCAGGGTGTCCAGGTCCCTTGCAGGACCAACCTCCCTCTTCCCCTCAACTACTGCTCCCATCTTGGAGTCATCAGTGAAGAGACTCATTTCACACCCTATACCCTCCCTGATGTCCAATGTATGTGTAGTAAACAGGATCAGACCCACGACCGAGGCTCTGTGGTACCCCACTACTGGCCTCTCTAGGGTTGCAGAGGCTCCCACCGACCACTACTCTCTGGGTGCATCCAGCCAGCCAGTTTTCAATCCATATGACCATCAAAGGGCCTACTCCCAACCCTGTCAGTTTCTCCACCAGATCATTGTGGGGGACAGAGTCAAACGCCTTGCTGAAGTCCAAGAATAATACATCCACAGGCTTTCCCCTGTCCGGTTCTGATGTTACCCATTTGTAGAACTCCACAAGATTGGTTTGACATGATCTACCCGGCACAAACCTATGTTGCCAACTATCCAGACCTCCCACCTCCTCCAAGTGCACCCCCAATCGTTCCTTTAGTATACTCTCCATTAATTTTCCCACCACCGAGGTCAAACTGATGGGTCTATAGTTACCTGGCACTTCTCTTGACCCCCCCCTTTATGGATTGGCACCACATGTGCCTCTCACCAATCCCTAAGTACCCTCCCTGTCTCAAGCAACCTGTTGAAGAGCTCCGCCAGGGGTGCAGCCAGTATGTCCGTCAATTCCCATTGTACTCTTGGATGAAAGCCATCCAGCCCAGGAGATTTATCTTTCTTTAGGGCCTTGAGGGCTAACCACACCCTTTCGGTGGAGCTAGAATCATCCGACCCCTTCACCTTACTGGCCTTTTTATCCTTATCCTGATGTGACACCCCTGGGGTACCTCTCCCTCCCTCTTGCTCCATTTCTGTTGCTCCCCTGATCCCACTCACTACCGCTTCTTTCCCTATCATGTCTTACTTTGTAGATGTCCCATCCCCCTCCCTAGTGAACACAGAGGCGAAGTACTCATTTAATACCTCTGCCTGGTCCCTCGTCTCTTCCACCCACCCTCCTTCTGATCTCAATCTGCCGAGATGGCCCTTAGTTTTTCTCTGCTCCCCAATGTACCAGAAGAACCCCTTTTCCCCTCCATGTATCTCCTGTGCCAGCCACTGCTTTTTACTGGACTTTGCCCCCCTCACCATCCGGGTGACTTTTCTAGATGCAAGATGGTACATTTCCTTTTCCCTATCTCCTCTTGTTGTTTTATATTTTTTGTAGGCTGCCTTCTTTTCTCTGACTGCTACCTGAACCTCACTGGACCACCAGCATGGTTTATGTGACCATGTTCCCTTACGTTTCACCTTAGCGCAGGTCCTGACTGCCTCATGAAGTCCCCGTTTTATGACCTCCCATCTCTTTTCCACATTTGTCATTGATGTAATCCCCTTCAAGTGATCCTTGAGAATATTTCCCATGCCCACAAAGTCTTCCCCCCTGAAGTCCACTGCCAGTGTCCTAGATCTCTCCCCCCTCCTCCCATGCTTATTTGAAACCAGACAGTATTGTGGTCACTCCCAGTCAGGGGATCCTCTACAACCAGGTCCCTTACCAGATCCCCATCTGCCAGAACCACGTCCAGGACATGCCCCTCCCTTGTGGGCTCCATCACATGCTGTGTTAAGAACACATCCTGGAAGCCGTCCAACAGCCTCTGTTCCTTGGCCACCTTAGAGGACATGGTTCCCCAGTTTGTACCTGGCATATTAAGGTCCCCCATCAACACCACTCCTTCCCCTTTTGGTCCACACTGGACAATGATGTTGTCCAGCAAACCATCCTCCAGAACATCACCCATCCAGGAGGGCCTATACACTACACCTAGCTTGACGTGATCTCCTGCTGGAGTTCGTAAGGTGACCTATAAGGCCTCCATGTTTCCCTCTGCCTCTTCTACCCTAGCAATTTCTATGTCATCTCTAATGAACATAGCCACTCCACCCCCTCTGCCCTCCTTTCTATCCTTCCTAAGCATAGTGTACCCCCGCATGTTTAGGTCCCAGTCATGGTTTTTGTTGGCCCACATTTCCGTGACCACCGCCACCTCCACCCCCCCTTGAACAGCATGGCCTGGAACTCTGGAAACTTGTTTACAAAGCTCCTGGTGTTTACTAACACCACCCCCCAACCCTAATCCCTGATCCCCTTTGTTGAACCCCACCCAGGTTCCTTATATTTCAATTTTCCCTCTGCTCCTCCTGAAACCTCCTCCCCCAGTCTGTTTCCCCCTCCCCCCCTTGGGTTTGATGGCTACCCCTCATCTGGAGGAGGGCTTCTGGTCAGCCCTCCTTTATCCCTCCCCCCTCACAAGTTTAAACCCCACCTTTCTTGAATGTAGTCAGCCACCCCCTGTTTAAGGACTTCTCCCTAACAGGGCAAGATGAAGCCTGTCTTTGGCATACAGTCCCTTATCCTCCCAAACTCCTTTCCAGTTCCCTAACATCCCCAACCCACTCTCTTCACCCCACTTCCTGAGCCAGTCATTAACCTCTGTGATCTTCATTTTTTTCTCCACCAAGGCCTTTGGTACTGGCAATATCTCCGAAAAGGAAATGTTGCATCCATTATCCCGACAGACTCTGGCAAGTTCTTGGAACCTTGCTTGGATTTCCAAAACGCTATTTCCCTCTAGATCGTTAGTTCCCAAATGCACCAGGAAATCCAGTTTCCCTCCACAATCCCTAACCAGTTCATACACCATGAACTTTGCTATGTACACTGTCAGCCCAGAGATACTCAGTACCTTCACCTGGCTATGGCATCCCCCCCGTCCTTCCCACTGTATACCCCTAATCATCGAGTCTCCCAATAACAGAACCTTAACACCGCCATCATCCTTATGGTTACCTCCACTATGCACTCTCAACACCATCCCCCCCCTTTATTCGTGATCTCAATTCCATGGGAGTCTTCCTGCCTTATTAGAGACCCCCTTGTCACCCTCCCTTTTCTGCCTCCCTTGTTATTTTGCCCACTTAACTCAGAACCCCCTGAATAGGTGTACCCTTTAATCCTCTCTTATCCAAACCATTCATCCTGGTCCTGATGGTTTCCCCTTCCCACACACCACCATTCCCCCCTTGTAATAGTACCCCTACCTCCAGAGGCCCTCTGTGGGTCCCCTTTACCTAGGGCCCCATCCATGGTACAGACGCCCCTGCTGAAGGGAGGCCTCTCCCCCGCCTCCTTGTCTCCCAGTTTCTCTCCAGTCATGCTCTCCTCCATCATGTCTGCAATATGTTGCATCTCCCCCATCTGCTTAACATTTATGTTTCCTCTTCTCCCTCTGGGACTATTTCTATCCTTTTCATTGCCAGTCTGTGATGCCCTATGGGTGTCCGACTCCCTTCCCCTGGCCTCTGTATCAGTTTCCTCATTTCCACCAACCCATTCCTCCCCCTCTAGGTTGCTAAGTAGCTCAAATTTATTGTAACACTCTATGCCAGCCTCCATCAAGTAACCTGAGTTTCCCCCAACTGCCCCTCTAAACTACCCCTCTTCCTCCCTTCTTGCCCTGTTCTCCTTAGGAGCTCCCTTCCCACAGTCTGCTCTTTTAGGCTTCCACACAACAGTCTCTCCCTTCTCACTGTCTGCTCTTCTAGGCTTCCCCACAACAGCCCTTCCTGACTCTTCACCCTCCACTCTCTTTATATTCGAAATGTTTACCCTGTACATTTTCCCCTTAGTGTCAACATCCCTATCTAAGGGTCCTCTAACCCTAATATTCCCCCTCCTGCTTGCTGTAACATAATGGCCTGTAATTTCTGAGTGTTGCCCCAGCCTCCCCTCAGCCCCACCCTTCTGCCGCCCATATCCACATCCCTTATCCTTGGACACCCCCCCAACTCCCCCAGCTTACACCTTAACCTATGTACTTCACTCCTGATACAACATAGCTGTCTACAGAGTGGGAAGCCTCCCTCTCTCCAGGCCCAATTGAGAATTATTGCCATCCCACAGCCTGTGCAGCCTACAACCCTTCCAAAGTTGCCTGCCATGGTGGAATGTGGCCACCCTGTTTGTTCCTCTCTGTTCGTAATGGCACACACCCCTTTTCTCTGTCCCTTACCCTTGGAATACAGTCTCTCTCTATACTGACTGCAGTTATTTATGAACCCAATTTCAACCCCACCAATAAAGTTCCCAAGTCTCACAAACACCATACAGTCCAGTGTGTGTCCAGTCCCACTAACAGTGTGTGTATGTAGACATCAGGTACCGTATGATGTAATAGGCCCACCAGTTCCTGTTGCTTCAAATTTCAGTCACAAACAGAAATGCACAGCCCTTCAATCCCAACCCCCAGTGGCTTTTCAGTATTTAAGAAAGCCTATAAACAGGGTGGGTGGGAGGCTCTACCTCCATCAGGCAAACATCACATTTAAATTTCACTCTAATTATCACTGCCAAACAAGAGTTCCCACACCCAGCACACAAGCCCCAGTAGTTACAATATCACAGCCCAAGTAACAGTTCTAACTCAAAGTAGTAATTTTTAACACACAGAACTAATTTGAAGTACAAAACTATTCAAATATTTCAGTTAAAACAGAAGATAAAACCAAACCTCTTTCCTGAACAACATCCTACTTCTGTTCCCGGGTGCACCTCAAATTTGCCTGCAATATGTACCTGATCAACAACTTTGTATTCTGTTCACTAATGTAATTTGTAATTGTTTCATGATGTACCTTTCCCAGCCTTGGAACTGTGAACTTTCAAAATTTGTCTCTGTATTTGTTTAAAGAATTTTGTTCTGTACCCTCCTGGGTTGTACCTGCCAATAGGCGTTCAATTGTTTAGTGTACCTACCCAGTTACTAAAAAACAGGTAAATAAAATAAATAAGCAATGTCTTGTTTTTTTTTTTCCTGCCATTATGCATAACAGAACTCTTGCTTATATTTAGTCTCATTTCCCACTGTTTGACTCATTTAACAATCGTCTCCAGGTCTGCCTGCAATTGTTCTCGATCTTGTTTTGTGAATTATTCTGCCCAATTTGATATCATCTGAATATCTGAACAACCAACTATCTATTTCTGTATGTTGGTCCATGATATAGATCTGAAACAAGATGGGGCCAAGGATCAAGCCTTGTGGTACACCACATTGAATGGACCCTGCTTTTGAATTATACCCATTAAGACATACTTGCCATGATCAATTTTTTTTAGCCACTTGCGAATCCAGTCTATAAGGTCTTCTTTAAACTGACCTTTATATATAAAGTCAGTATATTTATAATACAAAATCTCACCTTTCTAAGCCCATGTTGGTAATCATCTGTTAAGTCATTTTTTCTAGTTTCATTTAAGATGTATGTTTTACTAGACCTTCTAGTACTTTACAGACCACTGACATTTTAGTGAAATGGGGCAAATGTTTTCCACATGATGTTTTTTTCCCTTTTTATGGATTTTGGTCATATTTGCACATTTCCAGTCATTAGGAACATACCCTTCATGTAAGTGTGAGTTAAAAAGAACAATAAGTGGCCCACTACTTCATTTCTTAGATTTCTAGTATGTTTGGCAAGAGGTTCTCTGGCCTCATGGATTTTTTTCAGTCTGATTACTGAGAATCCAATCAGTTACAAGACCAGAGGCAGCATGGATTCATGGTGGGGGGGGGTCATGTCAAATGAATCTGATAGATTTCTTTGTCTGGGTGACCAAGGAATTAGATCAGGGTGGAGCAGTGGACATGGCCTACCCAGATTTCAGTAAGGCTTTCAACTGCATTCCACATAGGAGGCTGATAAGCAAGCTGGGTAGCTTAGGAGTGGGTCCAAAGGTGGTAAACTCAACAAGAAACTGATTAGGGGATAGACAGCAGAAGGTGGTGGTAAATGGAGTTCATGCCAAGGAAGGGAGGGTACCTCAGGGATCAGTGCTGGGACTGGTCCTCTTTAATGACTTTATGAGTGACATTGCAGAGAAGCTGGAAAGGAAGGTCTGCCTCTTTGTGGAGACACCAAAATCTGCAATACGGTGGACACTCTGGGGGTGGTGGTGGTAGGAAAGATGAGAGGAGACATAAGAAAACTCGTGAAGGGGTCAAGGATATGGCAACTAGGTTTCAACATGAAAAAGTGCAAAGTAATGCAACTGAAGCACAGAAATCCAGGTGCAGAGTACGAAATGGGAGGAATGGTACTGACTACCGCCAAGCAGGAAACAGACCTGGGGATATTAATACTGGATGACCAAACGGTGGCCAGGAAGTGCAACAAGGCAGTTGGGAGGGGTAGTGGGATGCTGGGGTGCACAGGGAGGGGTATCACCAGCAGAAAGAGGGAGATGGTATTGCCTTTGTACAGATCACTAGTAAGAGCCCCCCCTAGAATACTGTGTCCAGTTCTGAAGAACATATCTCTGGAAGGACATACTGTAGACAGAGTGGAGGTGACCAGAGGAGGCAACTAAAATGGTGCAGGGTCTGCATCAGAAGCCCTACAGGGAAAGACTTAAGGACCCAAATATGTACACCCCAGAAGAAAAGAGTGAGAGTGTGATATGATAGAGACATTTTAATACCTCAAGGGGGTAAATAAGGTACAGGATGGAAGTATTTTTCATAAAAAACAGTGCCCAAGGACAAGGAGACATGATAAGAAGCTGGAAGGGGATAGATTCTGGAAAGATGTGAGGGAGTACATCTTCACAGAAAGAGTGGTGGGTTCCTGGAACAGTCTTCCATCAGAGGTGGTGGGGGCAAAAACAGTGATGGTGTTCAAGAATGCATGGGATAGGCCTAAAGGAATCTTAGGGAAAGGGAAGGGAGGGTGAATGAATGGGCCGGAGATCAAGTAGGATCTGCAGTGATACCATAGGCAGGGAAAAATGGGCAGACTAGATGGGGCAAGGGGTCCTTATCTGCTGGCAAATTCTGTGTTTCCATTTTTCTATGAGGGCATCCACAACCATTTATCTCATGACTATGGCTGAGGTTTCATTTCCCTGCACACTACTGTTCTGGTGTGTAGTTTTTATGGGACTACTAGTGTCTAAAAAGATGGAGCAATAAATTCTTGTGCCATGAGAAGTTCACTGTCTAATATTTAATTTCCAAGTTTTAAGGGGGGCCCACTGATTTTGTTTGGTTCTTTAATGGAACTTACGTAATTATAAAATTCCTTCACATTTCCTTTTTGTACCTTTTGTGTCAAGTTGAACTCAAATTTACTTTTTTCCGCTATATATGGTCTTTTTGCATTTTTTAAAGCTTCTCTATGCTTGAGTGATACATCTTCAGTTTGATTGCCTCTACAAATATTGTATAGTCTTGTTTTTTTGTGAATTAGTTGTCTTATTTTTACCAGTCTGCTTTTTTCCTCTCACATTATAGTTCCTTTTGCTTGGAACACATTACGTATAATACAACAACCCATACCCCTTTGTGTGTTATTGCTTACACAATAGCTGATTTGAGATGCACTATCTCGTTCTACGTGGAGTTGTACTGTATATCCAGCAGTTTTAATTTAAGGGAGAAGACTGAAGCACAACTAAGTCAAATGACTTCTTGCTTAAGGTCGCACAGTGAGAGAGAGAGAGAGAGAGCTATGGTGGGATTTGAACCTGGGATCTTCTGGTTTGCATTCTGTGCTCCAACTACTAATTCACAAAGTTAAGTTTTACACACCTTTTCAGATCAGAGATATCTATCATTCTCAAGTTATAGATTTATGTAGGAAAGCTTTCCTGATATGAGACAAGCATCTTTAGATGTCAATGCTTTTATAAAGGATCTATCTGATAATGGCGATCACAGAATAGCGATCACCGTTAGGGAAAATGGATATTGGTGAAAAAATATTTTGCCGATGCAGTCCCCAGTGCACAACAAAAGGGTGCCAGGGACTTAGATTTTCATAAATGTAAATGTAGGGGCCTACCTTTTGCACCTCCTACTTAAGTTCTCAACTCAGGGGTGCATGTCAGAGTGCAAACCCTCCCCAAAATATTTTCGGTCCGGGCACAACAAAAGGCACCCATGCCTGGACCCAAACCCAGCACCATTCACATCCAAAGCCCTGAACCCACCCATCACACCATGGTAACAGCTTGACAGCTCACCATGGTGCCACCCCTCACAATCCTTCCCTCCCGTCCCACCCCATGCTCAGCGTGCTCGCTCCCCCTTCCATGCGCATATACATGTAGTGACAGGATGTCACTATATTCATGCACCCCCCCATCTTGTCATCCTCCCTCGTTGCTGTGGTGTAAGGTACCACGACTGAGTTGCCATTCCGGTAGGCACCCAATCATGGTAACCGAACTCACAGGATACCTTTCATAAAGATGCTGTTCTCTTCATTTTTGTCAAAATATTTCCACTACTTCCATCAAGTGCAACTTGTAAAATTGTCACCATCACCTTTCCTCAGACAATCTTTCTAGAACTATCAGAAACTGGATCCCTGTATCCTCCCATTGGCTATATCTGCCCAGTCCACACTACACTGGGATTTTCACAGTCATGTGGGCTGTCTTTGACAGTTGTTTGATTACATGTTTTTATATCAGCTTCATCATCATAGAAGCATATTGTTAGACCATTAAGTTGCAAAAAAGGCCATTGAACATGTGCTCAATTACAATGGTGTCCTGAGACTCAAATGTAGACATAAAAAGTTACAAGAAGCACAAACATAAAAGGACGTATGTATTAAGACATCAACAAAAATAAAAATAAATTAAAAGGGATTACAGTACAGACAAGTTTTTTCAAATATATTTTATTGCGCTTCTGTGCAAAGAAACAAAACCAGTGAATCCACATATTTGTTAACAACTGACATGCTTATTAGTATTTGTTAAAAAGCAGTAATTAAAATACAAAATATGTTAACTATAACACATAAATTATAACATATAATTTACAGACTTGATTAGTTCAGATCCTTTAAGATAATAGAGTTTATAATCTTTATGCATTCTCATTGTATGTAGTCTAATCTTTGTTTACCTTTCTGTAGGTTCATTACTACAAATTTGAGCTTACACTGAAGTCATCTGGTTGTGGTTTGTAACTTATATATTCTTCAAAGACAGACCACACTCTGCCAAATGGCCTGCCCTCTGAGGTTTCTTCTGTAAATAAATTAGGCCCTTTCAAACATAGACTCCAACATCTCCTTGCTTCAAGCTGCTGTGACTGTTACTAGCCTTTCCGTTTATTCTCCTTCCTCTAAATTGCCCCTCTACCCCAATCCTCATTTTCATTATGACAATGTCACTTCTGACAGCACCAAGTACTATCCCCCCATCATTCCCTATTATTTGTTCCACTCTTTGTCTACCTATCCTTTCTCCCCTTGTTTTCTGTCCCCTATCTCTCCTGTCTCCCCCCCTCCCACCAGCTCATTGCTGTCTGGCACTTAAGCCTGCCATGTATTTATACTGCTGATTGTAACCTGCATTGTATGACATGTCAACACTTTCTGTCTTTGTATATTGTATGTAATCTGTTCTTGCGCTTTGTATTCTGTTATTGCACCATTGTATTGTTCTGCATTATTTGATGTGGAGCCTTTGTTAAGGAGTCTCTGACTCAAAGGGTTGTAATTCTGAGAATTCAATAAATAAATACATGTATCTGCCCCCTTCTTTTGTAAATAATTTTCTCCATTGACATACATTCTGTCAAGGCCTTGAGCTAGATTGCCTCTGATGGTGAGTCAACACTCTTTTAAGTTTGTGAGGGATTCCCAATTTGGCAAGTAGAATGGCTAAATGTACAAATTTACGATAATTTGCTGTATCAGTTCCTCCACCTCACACCATTCCCACAGCATTATTACCATGGGGGTGATGCATACCCACACTGCTAAGATCCCCAGCAGGGTTTTCCTATGCTTGAGCAAAACAGCTGGAGTCGGAGGCATGTAAACATTATATGCAACAGGTGGGCATTATCCAGAGACATGGTATCAATAACATAACAAACTCATTTTTGAAATCAAAGACAGAGTTCATTTAAAAAACCATGGCTTTAGAGCTGTGCTAGATAAAATTAGCAAAATCCATTTGATGCACGTTTTACAAAATTGTGACAACTTCATTTAATTTTGCACAATTTCTTGAACTAAAACAGTATGTTTAAAATGGTCAATTTTTTGGTAGAAATGAGCATTTAAAAATAACATTTTTAAACATGTGCAGTTTGGAAAATATAGCACTATTTGCTGAAGTTGTATGTTTTCAAGAACTTATATTTTCTAAAATGTACATTTTGGGAAAAATTGTGCATTGGTCAAATTATGCCAGATTTTTGCACAATTTTGCAAAAAAAATGTACAAATGCAAATTCAGCAGTTTCTCCCAATTTTGCAAGTAAAATACTAACTTTACCCTGCACTACTTTGGAGTATTAGCAGCTGCAAACAAACATAGACCCAGTAAAGGCAGAGAGTGCAATGTTCTGGTGCTATGTCTTTAATGAACAGGAATTTCAGCTTGATCAGGCTACAAAGGGTCACTCTCTTGGGGAATCTAATCCATATTTAGCAAGTGACCTGTTCTGCAAGTAGCAGCTATCATGCATGGCCTACCTCATTTAACCATTTTGTTTGTGTAATTCAATTGCACTATTGGTCACCTTAGCAATATTTAACATCTGTCAAAGGAAATAATGGGTTCCTCATACCCATACACAAGCAGGCATATCAGCCCATTTAAAGGGGAACAGTCCACAAAAAGGGTTTACCACACACAAGTGTAGAGTTGACCCAATGTGCACTTTGTGTGCAAAAATGTTTTATTTTTCTTACTGTTTACTGTATCATAATAGACTATGTCAAGCCATATTGACATTCTAGGGATTTAGTTTAGACCTCATTGGTGTTAACACAAGTCCACTAGCACTGAATACACTCTCTGATGGTACACTGGGTGCTGGAATGCAAAGAGTCTTGAGATATATTTGATAGCAATGGCAATTCTGTTTCATGACTTCTCCACCACATAAGAGGATCAAGATCTGTAACCTGATATGGCATGGGCGTGTAATGTGTTATCTCATTTTTTGACTTTAGTGTCTAAAAGTGCATCATCTTCCAGATGTCCTTCTACTTGGATTAATCTTATTCCAGTGATGCATTTCAACAATCCTGAAATGTCAGGGCAAGAAGAAATTTTATGGACTCCCATTTGTGATGATAAGGAATGAACAGAGCAATTGGTATCACCAGGGAAGGGGGAGTAAGAGTCTTTGCTGACACCATCATTGCCATTTTCCACTTCATCTTCTGTCAACTGAGAAGGCTGAAGTTGTTGGTGGTGGAGTAGCAGCAGCTACAGAGGCACTTTGTCTACCTTGGTGTGATAAACATTCAGGCAGCAGCAGCAGAATGTGTGTGGAGGTTTGTTCTTCTGCAAAACCAAGGCTGACTGCTTCTTGTTCTACCATGGATAGAATGGAACTGGCATCCTCTGCTAAACTGGTTTTAAATCTTGGGTCAAGGAAACATGCAATTTAAAGGGTACATTGACTCTGCACCAAGTTTTCTTGCCTGGGGAATCAGAAATTGCTTGTTTCATTTGCTTTTTGTCTGAGCACCTCAGTTTTCAGATAATGCAGAAATGGTTTTATTGTTTTGCTGCTAAAGAGTCAGTGAATGTACTCAGAGGACTCAAGATTTGGTTCCCTTTTGCAAGCACACATACAACTGTGTTCCTTGGCATTAAATGCCACGTATTTTGGTCAGAAACCAACACCATGCATTAAGCCTGCTGATGCTTAATGAACTGGACACCATAGCATATGTCGAACTCCATCATGTTATTACATTGTGGACCAGGGAATGTTGCTGGACATTCAGTTCAGCTTGTTTTTTCTTCATCCTCCTTTTTTCTTCCAGCTGCAACTGAATCCTTGGAGCAGAAGCAAATATGCTGTAAGAGGACTTTCAACTCTATTGATCTTCCCTGCTTTTTCAATAGCAAGATTCAGATTGTGTCCAGAACAGTACAACCAGTTTACCATCATAACATCTCTGAATGCCTTTTTAACATTCCAGACATGTTTTCTGTCTTTAGGCGCCATTCATCAAGAAGATCTTCAAAGGATTCAGATACTGTAGGTCCTCTATTGTATGGTCCCTGTAGGAAATGATATCTCTAGACAGTTTGTCTTAAGCTCCCATTCATTTGTCACATAATGTACTGTTAGACTCATGTAAGGTTCACCACTTCCTCTACTCTTCATCCATAGGTCTGTGGTAACAGCAAACCACCATGTCCCTGACAATGATGACTCTACCTGTTTTCTCACCAGACTGTACATTTGTGGTATTTCTTTAGTTGAAAAATAAGACCTACCAGGCATGGAGTATGTTGGGTTTAGATTCTCTACTAGGTTACAGAAACCTACTATTTGAAATGGTTGCATATCTTTTGCAATAAAATATTCTATTGCTGAATTTAACTCTTGTGCTTATTTTGAGGATGGTTCAAAAATGTTCCCATTTTTTAGCGTCACCAAAATTAATGGTTGAATGCCACACTGTTTTCTTTATTGACCTGTTGTGCTCCTTGCAGTAAATGATGTCCTGCCTTTGTTGCCTTTAGTGCCTTTCTGAGACTAATTCTGAACATGAAGTAATTAAAAATGTATTCTAAATATATATTTTAATTTAACTAGAAAATGCAACAAAAACTGAAACTACCCTCTGCAAAATCATTCAGAGCACACCATGGCCACACCTTTTATTGTATTGCCGATCTATCATTAACTTTAGTTCTTTAGTTTGAGTTATGATTAGTTGTTTTTACACTTGCAATTAACCCCCCCACTTTTTAATACAACTATAAGAGCTTACCATCACTATTTTTTTTTTTTTTTGTATTTTTAGTTTGACTTCAGCTCATGTAGCACATGTTAGTTCATGGTCATTCACAGGGCCTGACTAGGATGTGCCATCTGTGCAGTGACAGAACTACAGTTTGACCATGATGCTACCACTAGCAACACAAGTTTGGGAACAAGTCAGTATTGTAGTAGACTGTGTGAGATGACTCTCAGCCTGAATAATGTTGATAACTTCAGTTTTATTTTCTTCTTCTTGTGTAGTACAGCAAATTTGCTAGTGAAGTGGAACATGTAAATAACAAACTTTTGTTTTAAATACTACAATACCCAGTAAGATGGGCACACATTGTCAAATAGATAGCAACTTTTCAGTTCAGAAACATGTAGGGTTGAGGTCCCAGTTGGCAGTGGGTGCCACACCTGCTTCCATACCAGTGACCCAAGATCATAAGTGGACCAGGGTTGTTGTAGATTGGCCAAGAAGGGAGAGAACTGAGCACCTACAGACATCTAGGGATAGCTCTTTTCTCCTGGGGAAGGGGGCAGACATGGTGCCTGTTGCAAGGTAAGCATGGTTCCTATTGATGGTTGGGGCAATGCAGCCAGAAGCCATCATTACACAAGAGACAAAGCAGGGATTTGCAGCCACTGAAGCCACATGAATGGGAGTGTGATCACTGCCATCTTACGTGGCACTGCATGCCTACTCCCCTAGGGAACAAAATCAGGAGGAGAACAGCAGTTCCTAGTCCAGCTGACCATTTCAGGCCATTCACCCTGAACCTGGTGAGAAATCTGGCCAAGCAGCATGGAAATGCAGCCATAAATCCAGAGTGAAATGGGCTAGGGTGGATAGGGTGATCCACTGACCTGGCGTGGGGACTCCAGGCTTGTGAGAGGGAATAAATTAACAGCAAACAGCTACTATCTAGCAACATGTTATCATGAACACAGCTTAAGTTAAACCAGACTGTACTGAGCTGATTAAAAATTTTTGATCATGCCATTGTTTAGTATGACAGATATCAGTCAAGGAAGGTATAAACTTAAAAATGATTAGTAGTAATAAAAAAACTACATTTTATTTACAGACAGCTCGCAATAATACATATTGCAGGTAGTTTATTGTTGAACAGTAACATCTGTAGAGATTGTGCTTTGCCTCAAAATACAGACAGTTTCTCTTAGAGTGGGCATCTCATTCACATCTGACATCAATAAAGACTTGCTTTTTTGAGGCAAACAATGGTAGCTCAGGCAGTTAAAACAATCTGCTGCTATTCTCTTTCATCTTCCCATTTGGCAAATAAATTACAGTGCTCCCTTGCTTTAACTAACCTTGTTATCGTGAACAGTCAGCTATTACAAATGCCAACTATGGCTCCCGTTGATTTGACATTCACTGATCAGCTGTTACCTCTGATGGGTTAAAACCCACACCTCACCGAAACTCAAGCTGTCATCTGCAAACATGAAGTGGTCCTGTTATACTGTGGACACTAAGCTGGCTGTGCTTGAGAGGCTGAAAAACAGTGATAGCTTAGTTAAAATCAGACAGGAAACCGGATTCTCAAAATGGACCATCTGCACATGGAAGAAGCAGGAGGAGTCTCTAAGTTAGTTTGTCTCTGAGGAGAATGCTCTGAAGTGAAAAAACTCCACTGTGCTGATGAGAAAGAAGCCGACAAGGCTACACAGAACTGGTTTGAGAAGCAGTGCTCCTTCAGAGTCTGTATATTGAGTCCCCATTGTCCCCATTGTCAGAGAAAAAGTTAAACAATTTGCCAAAGAGATCCACTGTGACCAGTGCAAATTTAAATTCTATACTAGCTGGTTGTAATGCTTACAAAGGCACCATGGCACATGGAGGGTATGTGTCACTGGTGAGCAGCGCTCGTGTGATGATGCTGCTGTCATGGAGTTCTTGCCCAAGTTCTGACAGATCTTACATGATGGGGGGTACCTGCCAGAGCAGATCTACAACACTGATGAAACGGGTCTGTTCTGGCAGTGCCTCCCTGATGTTTCTTTTGCAAGTCAGTCAGAGACAAATGCCAGCAAGGGATTTAAAATCAGTAAAGACCTGGTAACCCTGATGCTGGGCTGCAATGCTAGTGGCACTCACAAGTTAAAGCCAATGTTTATTGGGAAATACAAAAACCCTTGATGCTTCCACCACTCTGAGAAAGAGAGAGAGAGAGAGAGAGAGAGAGAGAGAGAGAGAGAGAAAGAAGCCAAAGCTTCCTTAAATCAAGGAAGTTATTTTCTAGACTACACTGAATTTAATTATTACTTTTTGGACCTGTGTAAGTAACTAGTATTGATTCTGTTTTTGGGTTGTCTTTTCTTAGTTTAACTTTAATTTGCCAGGGAGAAACTGTAGCTGGGAGATATTTGCAGTAATTTGTGACTAGACCCATTACATAACCTCTGTGAAACAGGTGTCTGTTAAGGGGGGAGCTGAAAGGGGCCTAGTTGAACTGTGGATTTAAAACAGGAGTTGTTTGTGGTCTCTGTCTGCTGAAACAGAGAGAGAGAGAGAGAGAGAGAAAGCAGCCAAAGCTTCCTTAAATCAAGGAGGTTATTTTCTAGACTACACTGAATTGAATTATTACTTTTTGGACCTGTGTAAGTAACTAGTATTGATTCTGTTTTTGGGTTGACTTTTCTTAGTTTAACTTTAATTTGCCAGGGAAAAACTGTAGCTGGGAGATATTTGCAGTCATCTGTGACTAGACCTGTTACTTAACCTCTGTGAAATAGGTGTCTGAAAGGAATGAAGGCACTCTCGGGGTGAAGGGTCAGAGTTGTAGTTGATTGTTTCTGGAGGGCATAGGTTTATTTCCACTCACCCTGCCCCTCACCCCACCCTCCACAAGTGCATAACTTCCTTTATAGCAGGGGTTCTGACATCATTTCCCTAAAGCTGTTAACAACTTACACCTGTTCATATCCTTAAAGACACAGCACACTGAATAGGGGGGTAGAGACACTCACAAGCTTGCACACACTAAAACAAGAACAAAAAAAAAAGAAAAGCATCTGTAACAGGAAGGGACACAGACATGTGGGGAGTGGTGCAATGCACTAGCTGTGGAGCAGCAGTCTTCTGGGAGACATTATGGAGACTGCACTGCTGCCCTATTTGCAGGCACCTCTCTAGTCTGAGAGAGGAGGTTGTTTGTCTCCATTCTGACTTGGCAAGGATTCAGAAAACCTGCTCCACCACCCAAGAACCACCCAAGCCACTGCCACTACCTCAGAGGTTGCCAAGAAAGAGGAGTGGTTGGACCACGGTGGGCTCAGGGAGGGTGAGGGTGATGGAACAGAGGTGCAACCCTCCAGTTGTGCCTCTCCACAATTCATTTGCCACTCTGGCAACTCATGGTTCTTCTATGGAGGCACCCATGGGGAGACCAAGGAGGGTGCTGGGAATCTCCACAATGGAGACCCACAGGAGGGTGGTACAAGACCCCATAGGGGAAGGAAACAGCTCCTGGTGGGGAACTCAATTGTTAAGGGGTAGAACTGGGGGAGGGAAGGGTAAGGGAGGTAATGTGCCTGCCCAGTGCCATGGCTTGGAGGGACGGGAAATGAATCCTCAGGATCGTGGTAGCAGCTCCAAGGAGAGTGAGCTGGATGTCATTATCCACCTAGGTACAAATGACCTGGCTGAGAATGGGATCACAGCAGTGCAACAGGAGTTTGTGGAGTTGGGGAGGGGTCCTTAGACAAGTGGCACACATGGTAACTTTCTCAGAAGTGCTACCTGTCTATGGCATGGATGAAGCTAGGGTACTCCACACCATGGGATTCAATGACTGGTTGAAAAACTGGTGCAGAGCTCAGGGATTTGGCTTCACTGGGGACTGGGGCTCCACCTGGAGGGATGCAGGCCTATGCAGGTGTGACAGTCTGCATCTATCCAGGAGGGGAACCAGAATCCTAGATGATAGGTTTAAATGCTTCATTGGCAAGCATTTAAACTAGCCAAGGGGGAGGCACTGAAAAGGAGAAGGGAAATCCTAGCCCCCCCCAAAATCAGGGTACTTAGTGAGGTAAACACCAATATAGAGCAGTTGATAGGGAGAAGGGTAGGTGTAAATGGAGAAAAAGACAAAGACAGTAAGGACAGGGATGGGGCAAAAAGAAATAAAACCATAAAAAAATAGAGGGTAATGAGTACCAAAGCCCATAGTCTAGGTAAAAAGCTCCCCAAAATGGTGGCTTTGATGGAAGAGGAGTGCCTGTATATTGTGGCAGTCACAGAAACATTGTACACAGAGAACCATGACTGTGATGTCAACATACCAGGGTACACAATCTACAGGAGGGACAGGGAGGGAAGAAGAAGAGGAGGATTAGCTCTCTATGTCAGGGAAGGGATCAAAGCAACAGAACTAAAGGGTAAACAGGGAGGAGAGGAGGCACTGAGAGTCACCCTGGAGACTGGAAATGGCACCATAATCCACACAGGGGTTGTATACAGACCCCCATCTCAGGGGGAAGAAATGGACAAGGAAATGACAGAAGTCATCCTTAGGATGGCAGAGAAAGGGGAGATATTGCTGATGGGGGACCTGAATATGCCAGGTGTTAACTGGAGCACCTTTGCTGCAGCCACATCCAAGAGCAGGGCCATTCTCGATGCCCTACAGGGGGCATGCCTCAAACAGCTAGTTTTGGAACCCACTGGGGAGGGAGCAATCTTACACCTGGTACTCTCAAATGGGGATGGAGACAGGATCTCTGAGCTTGAAGTGGGTAGCCATCTGGGAACAAGCGACCACCAAACAGTGTGGCTCACGATAAACTTAGCTGTAGAGTCAAGCCATACAAAAGTGAAGGTACTGGACTTCAGGAGGACTGATTTTGTCAAAATTGGAGAGTGCTTCAGAAAAGCACTAGCAAACAGGCCAGAAAGTGGGGTGAAACTGCCATCACAGAGGCAGCATGCTTTTGTGTGAAGCAAATAAACAAATCAAAATGAAAGAAACAACCACTATGGTTCTCAAAAGAAGTGGTGGGGAAGGTTAGGGAGAAAAAGATAGCATTCAGGAAGTATAAAGAAACACAGAAGGAGCAGGACAGAGAATGGTACCAGTTAAAGCAGAAGGAAGTGGAGAAGGCAGTCAGAATAGCAAAGGGCTAAACCAACAAAAAGGTAGCCAACTCAGTTAAGAAGGGGGATGAAACCATTTATAGGTACATTAGAGAGCAAAGAAAGACTAAGGCAGGGATACTGAGGCTGAATAAAGAGGAAGGTGGCTGGGCAGAGAGCAACAGTGAAAAAGCAGGGATACTGAACGAATACTTCTGCTCAGTATTCACAATGGAAAAGCAAGGGAGATGCCTAATCCAGTCAATAGAAACACTCTGGATAGGGTGGGTTGATATTAGTTCTTTCACAGAAGACAGGGTTCTGAAATATCTCTTAAAACTGAAAGTGGATAAAGCAATGGGGCCTGATAGGATTCACCACAGAATTCTAAAAGAACTAAGGGAAGAACTAGTAACACCACTGACTACCTATTTTAATAAATCATGGGAGGATGGGGTGGTACCTGAGGACTGGAGGAGGGTGGATATGATTCCCTTTCACAAAAGTGGGAGGAAGACAGAGGCAGAAAACTACAGACCTGTCAGTTTGACCTCAGTGGTAGGGAAAATGATGGAATCACTTCTGAAGGAAAGAATTGTTGAGTACCTAGAGGCCAGTGGAGCACAGGATCCAAGGCAGCATGGATTCACAGCAGGGAGGTCATGTCAGACAAATCTAATTGATTTCTTTGGCTGGGTGACCAAAGTAGTAGACCAGGGAGGGGCTGTGGACATGGCCTACCTAAACTTTATCAAGGCATTTGACACAGTTCTGCACAAAAGATTAATAAACAAATTAGCCAGCCTGGGAGTGGGTTCCAGGGTGGTAGCCTGGGTAAAACACTGTCTGGACAACAGGACACAGCACGTAATAGTAAATGGAGTCCACAGTGAAGAAAGGGGGGTTACTAGTGGAGTACTGCAGGGTTCAGTACTGGGGCCGGTCCTTTTTAATGTCTTTATAAGTGACATTGCAGAGGGACTGGAAGAGAAAGTATGTCTCTTTGCAGATGTCACAAAGATCTGCAACAGGGTTGATATGCAAGGTGGGGTGGAAAGGATGAAAAGGGACTTGGCAAGGTTGGAGGAATGGTCAAATGTATGGCAGCTTAGATTCAATGCAAAGAAGTGTAAAGTAATGCACCTGGGAAACAAAAACCCAGGGGAAGAGTACACAATGGGGGGTAAGATACTGACAACAACAATATTGGAAAGGGACCTGCGGGTAGGCATATCAGACAAACTAAAGGTGGGCCAGCAATGTGAGAAGGCAGTAAGGAGGGCTGGGGGGATACTGGGATGCATAGGGAGAGGCATCACCAGTAGAAAACAGGAAGTTGTTGGCCCTCTGTCCAGACAGTTGGTAAGACCACATCTGGAGTGCTGTGTACAGTTCTGGAGACCCCATCTCTGCAAAGACATAGACAGGGTGGAGGCTGTCGAGAGGAGGGCAACCAAGATGGTGCAGGGACTGCACCAGAAGACATATGAAAAAAGACTAAAGGAGCTTAAGATGTATAGCCTCGAGGAAAGAAGGGAGAGGGGACATGATAGAAACTTTGAAATACCTCAAGGGAATCAACAAAGTCCAAGAGGGTAGCATCTTTCAGAAAAAGAGATGTGCAAGAACAAGAGGCACAATTTGAAGATAGAGGGGGGACGGCTCAGAGGTAATGTGAGGAAGTATTTCTTCACAGAGAGGGTTGTAGATGCATGGAATTGCCTTCCTGAGGAGGTCATAGAGTCAAAAATAGTGGGGGAATTCAAGAATGCGTGGGACAGACATAAGGCAATTCTAGTGGGGGGGTAGGAGGAAGTAGGCTGTTGATTAAGTAGGATGTGCAGCTTATCCATTAGGTAGGGAAATGGGAAGACTAGGTGGGCCAAGCAGTCCTTATCTTTTTTTTTTATCTTTATCTGCCATCAAATTCTATGTAACATGCAGGCATTACCAGCAAGCAGCCATAATGCCTGGATGACTTCCAATATTTTCAGAGCTTGGTTTTGTCAAACACTTGTTCCCTCTGCGCGAGCACATCTTAGGTGTCAAAAGTTACCCCGAAAAGCTTTGCAATTAATGGACCAGTGCCCAGCTCACCCACCAGAAGCAGAGCTGAGATCCCGTGATGGTAAGATCTGCACACTTCTCTTGCCCAAAAATACCACCTCACAGATTCAGCCATTAGATGGCAGTATTATAGCAACTTTCAAAAAGTTGTACTGCGAAAGACTGTTGGGGGACCTAGTAGCTGCAGAGTGAGCAACCTCTGTTACTGATTTGTTAAAGAACGTCAAACTCCTGGAAGTTGCACAGTTAACTGGAGAGACATGGGCTAATGTTGCACAGTGCACCATTGTGCACTGCTGGATAGCCACACTTGGTCCCACTTTAGAGACCCTACCAGATATTGAGGAAGATGATCCTGACACTGATGACACTGCTGAAAATGTTGCAATGGCAACTACCCTCAATCTTTTACCTGGCCAGTCCCATGCCAAAACCATCATTGACCAGTGACTGACACAGGATGACAACATTCAGACACACAGTCAGCTGTCTGATGCTAAAATTATTGATGCCATCCTTGCAACAAATAACTCTTGCAGCAACAAGGAATCAGAAGAATCAGACAGAGATGCGGATGAGGAAGACAAGCTCATGCTGAGCACAACAGAGTCCATAAGGGGTCTTGAGCTTGGACTGACCTGGCTACAGTGCCAGGATATTGATCCACTGCAGGTAATTCAACTACTCCAGCCTATTTCATTTGCCAAGGATTTGTCCAATTCTAAAGCCCAAAAGCAAACCAAGGTGACAGATTTCTTTGGATCCACTACCAGAGGCTCTCAGTGAAAAGAAAACATAAAACTGACAAAATGTGACATGAACAAAGCAGACAAAAGCATGCACATGCAACACAGAATATGAAATTATTAAAGTTTTTTTTTAACAGTGCACGAACACAAAGATACAAAGTGAAAAATACTGTCACAAAATAAAAAAATAAACACTTATAGCCCTCATAGCACGTATAAACATGCTACCGGCTATGCTCGCAATGTCCACCTATGCAAATTATAGCGTCCCTCACTATAATGAACAAGTTACTGTAATGAATGCATGTCATGGCTCCCAACACATTCAATGTAGTGAGGGAGCACTGTATTCCTAAAAACGGCTCAGTCCAGAAGTGAAATATTTGCCTTTCTTGAACAGAACTCTGGGTTTGTTAACTGGGATGCTCACACAAATATCAAGAACAAATTATCAGACCTTGCTCTGTCTCTTTACTAGTTTACTTACTCAGAAATTCCAAATAGCCTGGCAAGCCACCATAAAAACTTTTGTATTTAGCCTGGAAAACTGATGTGCAACTGATAAACAGGCTAGAATGCCATTAATCTTCTAAATATGGCTCTAAAATAGTATGAGGAATCCAGTTTCATAAGGATATACAGTAGCAAGCATGACACACTTAAAAGGATACCATAATCTTTCTGGAACATTTTTCTCTCTGTCATCTCTGACCTGTTAAAGAAAAAAATAAATAAATAAAGTGTGTGCAATGATAAATAATCAGGACTCAGGATGTAACTTGGAAGCCAGCAATCAGGCAACCAAGATGGGAATGGGATGTGGGGCTGCTGTTACTATTAACATGAATACAAGTTGCAACAGCTACAGAGAATGAGGTGGTGGTTTGCTCTGCTGGTGCAGCACATCTTGCTGTCAGGCCAGGGAGTTTGTTCTTCTTGCAGGAGAATGCTGATACACACTAGACTGAGACAGGAAGTACACCTTCCTCCACAACATCCCACCCAGATAAAATCTCATGCCACCTAGATGAGGGGTAGAAGAAAAAAATACCACTGGTTATTATACAGTAGCTACTGATACACTGACATATATACAGTATATATATATATATATATATATATATATACACACAATGGGGGTGAGACATATTCCAATGAGATAAAACAAGTTATTTTCACTGCAGTGAAATAAATCCTGATGACATCAGCAGAATTAAAATAAATGCTGTTTATTACACCCCCGAAACCCACGCTAAACCAGCGCAAAGCTGCGTAATCATGCAAAGCCATGCAAATAGTACATTTTGCAACAATGGGGCCCCCATTGTATAAATAGGATACATGATGTGCACTCGTGTGATATGGGAAATATGTTCAGTCCTGTACAGTGACCTCTGAAACTTCACTTGTGGCTTCGCCACTTGTGAGTATTCAGAGGTCACTCTAGAGGAGTGGAAATATTTTCCATATCACACTCGTGCCCATCATGTATCATATATATATATATATATATATATATATATATATATATATTCATGGCAAAAAACTGCATTTAAATGCATCGGTTAGGGTTAAAGTGACAAAAGTGAGGTAATGAAACATTAGGGTTGAGCACCTAACCCCCCAACAACCCACACACGCATTCTCCACAGACTGGCAGATGTCAAGGTGTGCCATGGGGTCATCAGGCCCAAATCTCACCCCATTCCATGTGTAAGCAGGTTTACATGCTACATTAAAGGAGAATGGGGCGATAGTTAGGCCTCATGACCCCATGGCACACCCTGGCATCTGTCAGTCTGTGGAGGATGGGTGTGTGGGTTGTGGGTGGGGGGGGTTAGGTGCTCAACCATAATGTTTCATTTCCTAACTTTTGTCGATTTAACCCTAACTGATGCATTAAACACATTTTTTGCCATGAATTTCCTTACTTTTTGAAAAAGTGTAATATAACTAGTAAAAAACATGTATTAGTGGGAGCGTGAGGCCCACCAAGTTGCCCATTACTGCATAACAATATGCATCTGTGGGAGCACGGGTCTCACTTATGCATAGCTATACAACAGCTCTATATGGCAAGGAACCCTTGTAACACAAATTTGACAATATTTCATTAACCGTGCAATCTACTAAAAAAATTCCACTGCAGGCTTACTCTATGGTTTAAAATCTTGTTCCAGTGGCACAGATCACCTGATAGAAACATAGAATTTGACAGCAGACAAGGACTGCCTGGCCCACCCAGTCTTCCCACTTCCCTACCTAACGGATAAGCTGCAGATCCTAGTTAACCAACAGCCTACTTCCTCCTACCCCCCACTAAAATTGCCTTATGCCTGTCCCATGCATTCTTGAATGACCCCACTGTTTTTAACTCTATGACCTCCTCAGAAAGGCTGTTCCATGCATCTACAATCCTCTCTGTGAAGAAATACTTCCTCACATTACCTCTGAACCATCCCCCCTCTATCTTCAAATTGTGCCCCCATGTTCTGCACATCTCTTTTTCTGAAAGATGCTACCCTCTTGACTTTGTTGATTCCTTTGAGGTATTTGAAAGTTTCTATCATGTTCTCCCTCTCCCTCCTTTCCTCAAGGCTATACATCTTAAACTCCTTTAGTCTTTCTTCATATGTCTTCTGGTGCAGACCCTGTGCCATTTTGGTTTCCCTCCTCTCGACAGCCTCCACCCTGTCTATGTCTTTGCGGAGATGGGGTCTCCAGAACTGTACACAGTACTCCAGATGTGGTCTTACCAACTGTCTGTACAGAGGGCCAACAACTTCTTGTTTTCCACTGGTGATGTCTCTCCCTATGCATCCCAGTATCCCCCCAGCCCTCCTTACTGCCTTCTCACATTGCTGGCCCACCTTTAGGTCATCTGATATGACTACCCCCAGGTCCCTTTCCATTTTGTTGTTGTCAGTATCTCACCCCCCATTGTGTACTCTTGCCCTGGGTTTTTGTTTCTCATGGTGATCTGTGCCGCTAGCACGAAAGCTCTGTATCTCGCTTCGCTTTCGAGATAACAGCGCGAAGGTGAAAGACACCTCAATGTAATCCTATAGGGGAAAATGTCAATTTTTTCATGCCATATCTATGCAACCACTTAATTCCCCAACACCTAAACAGCATAACTCACACCTGTAGGGCATCCCCTCAACACTCTGTAAATTTCAAGTAAAAAGACCAAACCGTTAATGAGCTATGCAATTCTAAAGTTTTTACACCTTTAAAAATGTTTCAGTCATGAGACAGCAAAATCCTTGGCCATGAGATAAATCCTAGTCTGCGACCTAAGAAAATTCTAGTCCATGAGCGGACATCTGGTCACGCCAGTCTGGGCCATCTGATCATCCCCAGGGCCATCTGGTCATCCCCAGGACATCTGGTTGTGAAATTCTGGCTTTCTGGTTTTCCCCTCATGAATAAAGCTCGCAGACTAGAATCGTCTCACGGACCAGGATTTTGCAGGCTCATGAAAGAAGATCATTAGCGAGTTGCAAAAGAGGAATTTTTAATTTTTGGAAACCTATTTTTTGACAGAAATGAAGCAAACCAAAGACATGGCTTTGTAGAGGAGGTCACGCTGAACAAAACCCATTACTCCTTTGGTCCAAAAGTCACCCATGGAGAAAGCTACGACATTTTGTTTGACTGGAAAACTAAAAACAAGATGGCTGCTCACGAACAAATAATTTTTCTGATGGACTAGGATTTTTCTTTCATGAGCTGACAAAATCACTGACCATGAAATCATTTATCTTTCACAAAATATGCATATAAATTTTTGAGTGAACTGAGCATGCTCAGAACTCAAAAATTAAAAATTTAATAACTTTGGAATGGATTAATAATTTTTTACTAAACCAATGCTGAATTGTCTCTTGACCCAACCTCTTTCCACATTCCAAGTTGCAGCACAAAAGACCACGTGTTGTGGTTGTAGCACCACGGGCAAAACATGTGTCAAAACTGACGAAAAGTACATTTTTTGGCATGTCACTGTGCAAAATTTGTATGTCTGACCAAAACATAACTTGGTACATCAAGAGGTCTACCATACTAAACTGGACGCTCCAAATTTTGTGCAAATCTGTTGAATGGTTGCAAAGTTATTAATACGCAAATTTGAGGTTTAACATTAAAGTGCCTACTCAACCCTAACTATAGGGGCATGACCGCACCACTATCATATGTGTATATGTATATGTATATATATATCTGTAGTAAGTCAGACTCAGAGTCATCAATGAAAACAAATCAATCAATAATACTGTAACAGCATCACATACAAACATACAAATGAAGGATAACACAGCACAATAGGAGCACTTCAGTTTGCAAAACTGTAGTTTAATAAATGTGGCAGTGCCACAACTAAACTACCCAGGCAAAACATAACCCAGTGGGTCAGACAGGCATATCGGCACAACAGTAGTAATACTGATGACAGCTCTGCATGGGGAGGAGGACTAAGTGTCCTTCCATTGGACAGTCAGTCCTTCTTGGAGTGTTCTCAGCTGACACTTGGGTGTGCTGGGAGTTGGACAGGGGAGTTTGGCCTTTCCCTGCCTTATCACGGTGAGGGCATACTTCAGCAAGTGATTCACATGGGAGGTGGGACTCCAGTTGCAGCAGCAAACAGAAGCTGAGAGCCAAACATGCACCTTCAGTGGATAAACACTTTTATCGTGAAAAGAAAAAAAGAAACAAAGTATTGGGATATCTTCTTCAGGGGGATAGAAAAACAAACATAAAGGGTTGGTGGGACATTCCTTTGGGATGTTAGTAGCCACTGGTCATTACCATTGTCACAGTGGTGGCATGCAGTGGTTTCTTCTCTGAGCCCAGCTTTTCATTTCAGCTAGTCCCTCCACATACAGAGATCTATCCCTGATGATGACTTTTAACATGAGAAGAGATGGTGGCCAGTGGACTGTGGTGGAGGGCCCAGGGAAAGGATGCAGTCACAGAGTGCAATTTACATACATGATCACAGCCCATGACTGTCAGACAGCAGTCAGTGGAGGAGGTGAGAGAAAGTCTGTGCCCAGCCATCACTCTGCACTGGTACAATGGCGAGGGGGGATCAGGGTAAGGGTGGGTGCAGGGTGAATGACCTCAGTGGGTGGGTGGATGGAGTTTGCCAGTTGGTTGGGGACCACTAGGCTACCAGGGTTATAAATGAAACAGACTGGATGGGTGATCAGAGGTGGAGAATCACTACACCACCAGGGTTCTGAAAAAAGACTAGACAGGTGATGGGGTGGTGGGAGCAGCTTGGCACAGAAGTGGAGGGCTGTAGTACAGTTGCCCTGCATTCAGGGATGGGAATGTGGGCTCAGCACCCAGATAAGATATGGTTTCTGGCAACAGTAAACAGCACTACTCTGAGGGCTGTTTACTGATGCCACAAATCTTTGAATATACCACTGTGCCGATATGCATGAAGGACCTCCTCATTTGCATAGGCACAGTGTATAGGTAGTGACTTGGTGTAGCCTGGTTTAGGCAGCATTCTGGGATCTTCTAAATGTGGCCCTGCAAGGAGCACCAATGCAAACCCAGGCTAGCACTGGCACTAACCATGTTCGCACCAGTGCTAACGTTTGAATATTTGGGCCAATGCCTTTTGCATCTGACATGTAAGGACTCCAGGATGACAAGCATGGAGTAACTGAACTTAGGAACATTGGAGTGATAACTGTAGCCACATGATTTATTTTCGTTTTACTACATTATTTGTTACTGAGAGTTTTATATTTCTCATTTCAAAATATTAGAATGAAAATGAACGTTGTTCAGTGCACCTGAAACTAGACACACTGGAGATGGAAGAGGATCTTTGAAGTGACTGTAACTAGACACCCTGGAGTTACTGAATCTATTGTATAATTTTTTTTTATTATGCATTATTTTATTTATTCCTGAGAAATTTATTATTATTCGATATTAAAGTAAAGTAAACTTTTATTTACCCAGTTCCCAATCCTGGGGGCTCTGGGCACTTTACATAAAAAAAATAGACAATGCAACATTTCTATAAACACAATTAAAGCAGAGCCAGCTATGCTAGGGCATAATAAATGAAAAACTATAAAAACCCTACTGGAGATTTAATATAAAATAACTTGAACCTTAAATGTGTGTTTAAGAAGAGGAAGGATGAGGTTCAGAGTATCTGAAGTAGGCCCCTGAAAAGGAGGAATACGTTTCTTGTGACTGAAGCTAGGCACACCAGAGTAGAGCCTTTAGGAGGAGGAGTATGAAGTTCAGAGTGAGTGAGTGAAGTGCCCAGAGATAGTACACGTTGTTACAACTGCTGAGTATGAATGCGCGTGAAAGGGAAGGAGTGCAGAACAGTATCCCAAACCTCAGAAACAGACCATGTCAAGCATTGTGAAGGGAAAACTGTATGCCATGAAAGTATGTAGAAAAAATTGTATTCCATGAAACCATGATGAAAAAAGTGGATCTCTTTGTGATATTTTTATAATGTAAATTAATACTATTATTTATCTTATTTTATTTTTCATTATTGCTGTTTTACCTAATATGTTTTGTTTATTCTGGATAAAATTGATGTCATTTCTTGTATTTTAGGACTCCAGTTCTATGTTTTTTGTTTTTCAGAACTGGGGCAATGAACTTAATAGGGACAGTCAGGCCCATTCGTATTGTGCTGCAAGAAATTTAATTCTTGGACAGGCACAAGAAAAACAAAAGTGAAAGCATGCCTACCTTCTCCTATTCTATTATTAAATATTTAGTATTAATTATTATTTTATTTTTTATTAGATTGATTTGTTGTATTGATTGTGAATATGGCATGAGTGATAGTGTGAATGCATGAAGGACAGGGACAGTAACAAACATGTGACTTGAGTTTGTATACTTCCACTAGGAATAATGGACTAAATTAGGACTCTGGTTTTAGTTTACTGGTTTTCTGAAATGAGACAATTAATAGTGGTGGCCAGGCACATTCATACTGTGCTGCTAGAAGTAAGAATTTTGGGCCATCTCAAGACTTCCAAGACCCTCTGACCTCCTAGCTGCACAACAGGACTATTTCTTCATAGCCCCCACACAAATCTATAGAACACACTGGTTAACCTGACTAAGGGCATTGGAGTGCTGTTCCCCTGCCTAAAACCTTGCTGGAGCATAGATAAGATATTGTATTTAATGTAACATATTACCTGATTAAAATCAATCTGTTCCAATAATTTTGGAAAGGCAGAAGGGCGTAGATTTGCCTGTAATTTGATAGATTTGTTTTCTCACTCAATTTATAAACCAGGGTAATAACAGCATTCTTTCAGACCAAAGGGATGGAAATTGTCATACAAGAAAGAGTATATAAACCAGTTATTGGTTTTGTACTTTGTCTAGCAGCAATTTGTAACAGCTTGGGATATAGACCATTAGGCCCCTGACCTTTATTATTGACTACATGGAGAGAAGTTTGTAAATGTTATGTTCTGAGACAAGAAGTTAAAATAACCAGTGAGCTGAATTCAAAGCTGACATCCTTTGATTTATTGTTCTGGATTTAATTGCTTACAGATGGTTTCAAATAATAAGCTAGTTTATAACAGGTAGTGTCAGTAAATAATGTACTTAGTGACTAAATGTAGGGAGTTTTACATAATCAATGTAAAGTAAAAGTTATAAAGGCTAAGTCTGAGTTTATTAAATGGAGGCAAATGGATTATATCTTTGATCCCCACAGGTTTCAGCAGAATATGAATGAGTTGCTTAAGAGATCAGCTAAAACAACACCAATTTGTCCTGAGTCACCTGATGAAACTATAACTGATTCAACAATGATGGCTGAATATTTTAATACGTTTTTTGGTGGCTCTGAGGCAACATGCCAAGCATGGAGTAGATGAGGCTGGGGCATGACTTGCTTCTCAGTGTCTCCTCTGTACAATGTGAAAGTGTCTTATTGTTTTTATTTCAGTTTGAGCAAGACTCATTTAAGGATTGTGCTGCTGTATTCCCAGTCATATTCATGCTGCTTAGTATTAGTGTGGTGGTGTGTGTCCTGCAGGCTTCCAGAGTGTACCAGCCAGGTGTTAATGCTCCTAATCCCCCTTCCCTAAATCCTTTTTTAGACTTCACTAGCTTCTTAGGCACAACCTCTCCCTACACTTAGGCTGTTACCTTGAAATAAATCATTGTTACCTGCCCTAGACAGTATTTCATTATTTCCTATTCCTTGTGGGTCATGTGTCTGTCTTTCCATGAGAGGGGATGTTGAACTCATTACAAGACCTGCATCAATGTTCTTTTCTACCCATTCTGCTTGGATAAATTGTAAAGGTCTTAAAATTAGAAACACAGATGATGACAGCAGAAAAAGGCAGATGGTCCATCCAGTCTGTCCATATTACTCTATCATAACCCAGGATCTATTGTCTTTGTGAGGTCTTTGCTTACACTGTTTCCATATTTTGTTTCTGTGTTTCCACCACTAACTTCCCACTGAGTAGGTAATATCCCCTTGACTCTAACCCAACCATGTTTGAAGCCATTTATGGTTTTGGCACCTACCGCTTCTGCTGGCAGACCATTCCATGACTCAACCACTCATCTGTAAAATTATACTTCCTGACATCCTTTATAACCCCTTCCCCCATTAACCTCCACTTGTGGCACTTTGTCCTATCTTCTGTGTTCCAGGTAAATAGCTCCTCACAGTCCACCTTGTTAATGCCTTTCAGTAACTTGACAGTCTTTATCATAACCCCCCTTTCTCTTCTTGTTTTGAGAGAATACATGTTCAGTGCCTTTAGTTGATCCTCAAAGTATCTGCCCTCCTGGTCCTGAATCATCTTTGTCATCCTTCATTGTACTTTCTCTAGCCTGTCTCTGTCATTTTTTAGGTGAAGACTCTAGAACTGAGCACATTACTCCAGGGGTGGCATTACCAATGACCTTTAGAGTAGTAACATTACCTCCTGCCTTCCACAGTTGAACCCTTTCCTGATGCAACCCAGCATCCGGTTAGCCTTGATGAAGGCCTTGTTACATTGGCTGGTTTGTTTAAGGGTATACCACCAGTGCTGTGACTGAAATGTAGCATCACAATTAGGGTGCTGCAATAAGCGCAACAGTGACAGAGGCAATCTTGATTTTAAATCGCCCCTCACTGATGCCATCCTTTGCACCCACACAATTTCTGCAGCCTCCAGGGCATGCCAGCCCCGGAGGACGTTATATTTAGTTTTGGGGGGTGTGGGGCGCGGGAAGCAAAGCCCCTGCAAAAGCTAACTGTTTTCTGAGAGGGTGCTTGGTCTGTAACTCCCAGAAGATATAATGCCTGGTGCTGTAATCCAGGGCGGCATGTT
The DNA here is from genome assembly GCA_016271365.2 of Neoceratodus forsteri. Lineage (NCBI taxonomy): Eukaryota > Metazoa > Chordata > Ceratodontiformes > Ceratodontidae > Neoceratodus > Neoceratodus forsteri. The sequence continues at coordinate 1,093,918,801 of CM057459.1, forward strand.
GCTTGCACCATAATTGGCGTCGGCAAGATGATTTTTGCACCGGCATGGGTGAACATTGTTTAAGGGAGTCACTAATGATGACTGCTAGGTTCCTTTCCTATGATTTTTTTGTCAAGCTTACCCCCACACCCAATACTCTGTTCTGCATTTTTGTTCCTTAAGTGCATAACTTCACATTTTTTGGCATTGAAATTCAACTCACAAGCCAAATGAGGTGCTTAATAAACCAGTAAACCAAAACCAAAACAGTCCAGTTCTTCCAATAGTTTTCCATTTGTTTCTTGCTTGGCCTCCAGTTGTGTTGCCCCCAATGTTTTGCTCCCCACACGTGCCAGCTTTTCCAAGGGGAGTGATCCTATGAATTCAAAGAGAAATGTACACAGATGCATTAATTCCATGCAGTAGCAGAAGGCACGGAAGTGAAACATTTAGTTTTACTTTTACAGCTCATAAGCAAATGTCTGTCATTACAATTTCATGATGTGTTTTAGAAATACATTTGCCATGTTTCCAAATTGTAAACAGATCTACTGCAAACATTATCAGCCTCATAGCTCACAGAGCCAGTGTGCTGCTTAATCTAAGAGAAAGCCGACAGTCTCTTAAGCTACAGAGTGGCTGTATGCAGCATGGAAGTAGAGAAATCTATGTATATGTCTCTTTGAATTCATAATACCATTCCTTGAAAAAGCAACCTGGTGTGACAGCAAACGTTAAGAGGGGGACTAAAATTAATAGCAAAGCATGAAATAAATGGAAAACTTACAGGAAGGACTGAATTAAGACTTTTTTTTTGTTTACTGGTTGAGTGAGTGCCTCATTCGGTTTTTGAGTTGCATTGTCCCTTTAGACATAATCTCAGTAGACCTTTTTGAGCTTTGTTACCTGGGTGTGACCACCAGAAGGACCCCCCCAATTTTGCAACTGAAATTCAGCTGCCTGACTTTGCACCAATTTTTCAGCCTTTACTGGTCTCTCTGCAACTCCCTTATTCCCTCCATGTTGTCAACCCTAACATAGAGTTTAGTGTCATCTGCGAATAGACACAACCTGCCCTGGATTCCCTTTCCCATGTCACTGATGAACATATTGAAGGTGACTGGTCCCAGAACTGATCCTTATGGTACTCCACTAGTAACTGCTCTTTCCTCTGATCTAACTCCATTCACAACTCTCTGCTGCTTCCCCTCCAACCACTTTCCTACCCACCTTGCTATTTCCTTAGCTGTTCCCAGATCCCCCATCTTTGGTGTGGCACTGACTCAAATGCCTTGATGAAGTCAAAGTAGAGTACATCTACAGCAGGACCCTTATTAAATACATTGGTAACCCAGTCAAAAATACCATTAAGTTGGTTTGATAAGACCTCCCTATCATGAATCTGTGCTGCGTACTAACTTGAAATTCATTTTTCTCCAGGTATTCCACTAGATTTTCTTTGACTAGTGTCTTCATTAGTTTCTTTATCACAAAGGTAAGACAGATGGGTCTATTGTTTCCAAGCTTCTCCTTGTCCACTCCCTTGTGCAGTGGATCCACATCCACCATCCTCTAGTCCCTGGAAACTACCCTTGCTGCATAGAGCTATTGAAAAACCCCATCAGAGGCTCAGCTAACACTGATATCAGTTCTCTTAGCACCCTTGAATTCATTCCATTTGGCCCCTCAGCCGTGTTTACCTTCATGGCTGCTAGCCCTTTTTTGACTCTTTTGACATAACATTTCTGCTGTTTCATTTTTGGGACCTCTCTATTAGCTGCCTTTATGCTGCCCTCTGGCAAGGGCCCACTATTCCCCCTAGTGAATACTGAGTAGAACTAGTCATTTAGCACAGCTGCTTTCTGCCCATCCTCCTCTGTTACCCTGCTCCACTCCATTAGTCTCACAATCCACCCTCCCATCTTTCCCTTTTCTCCTATGTATCTAAAGAACTGTTTTCCCTCTCCATTGCCCCCCTCTGCAATATGTAGCTCAGAGTCTGCCTTTCCAACCCTGACTGCCCTCTTGGCCTCTCTAGCTTTCTTCTGGTACTTATTCCATTGTTCATCCCCCTACTTTTCACTGTACCCTATAAAAGCCCTCTTTTTAGCCCTCACTGCCTCTGTGATCCTTTTAGAGAACCAAATTGGTCTCTTATACTTGTTCCTCTCTGTAACTGTTTTTGTGCATTTTATGTTGCCTCAAGAATGGTCCCTTTTATAACCCCCTCATCTTTCTTCCACTCTCCTGATGCTGTCTACCCCATCTAACCTGTTCAGCACAATTGGCATCATATGGTTGAAATCTGCCTCCTGATTTCTAGCATGTCAGCCTTAGACAAGGACTTACAGGTCCCCAGGGCCACCTCTAACCATATAGTATTGTGGTCACTTGACCACAGTGGCTCCCCAACATGTACTTCACCTGCTGTTTCCGAGTTGGTGAGTACCACATCTAGAATGGCCAACTGCCTAATGGGATCCCTGACCTGTTGTAACTTGTACGCTTAGACATCTGTAGCCTCCTAACTGAAATGACTAAGCTCACTGCTTGAGTGAGTCATTCTCTGATGTCCAAATGTGTATCTATTGTTAAGCACTAGCTACCCCTGTCATGTAACCTGTAACTAATGTCATAACAGCTCAGTAACTGTGATCCTGCTGTTCAATATTTGTAATTAATTCCAGGTTGCCCCTTAAAAAGGGATTCTCTGAGGCCCAGTGGGTTTACCCAGTCAACAAAATTCAATAAATAAATTATCTGGATATTCTTAGCTCATCTGAGGCCTGTCTGAAACCTTCATTCACTGATGCAGTTCTTGTCCCATCTGAGACCTGGCTTAAACCTTCAGTCATTAATACAGGCTGCTCCCTTTCTAATTACAATTTCCTCAGTCTTGAACATTTTAGCTCAAAGCATGAGGGTGGCCTCTTTTTTTATAGAAATCACCCAAATATATCCTTGTTGCAGTATGATATCCTTTCCCCACTGGCCTGTGAGTTCCCGCACTCTGTAATCCTATTGAGAAATGCAAAAAAAAATCCTCTTGGTTTGCATCTGTAATCCACTTATCTGCGGCCTCAATGGACTCTGCCATCTCATAGGGTGCACTGGCAACAAGGCTGTATCTAGTGAACTCTTAATCATTGGTGAATGCACCCTAAACTGGTTAGAAAGTAAAGTTAGGCAATTTGAATCCCTGCTCTTTGGGCTCAGTTTTACACAACTTATATCTGCCTCACCAGGATCTCCCTTAGAGATTGTTCACAAATCCTAATTGACTACCTGCTGTCAAATGGAGCTGACAGGATCATCCAGTCTAGGACCAATTCTGATGCCATCACTGACCATACACCCCATCTGCTGTGTATGGAAAATCAAGCTGCCAAAGTCCCACCTAAGAGTATCCTCCTGATGGACTTTTCTAATCTTGATGTTGGTTCCTTTCTTGCCAACCTAGCCTGGGCTTTCTGAAAAGATGGTGACTATGCTGAGTGGTCCGTCGAGCCAGCTGTGAATGAGCTGACATTAGAACTCATTTTACAGTGCTGACAGCACCTCTTTCTCAGTGCTATTTTATTTTGTTAGGAAAGGGTTAGTATTAGGATCCTTTGAGTTTAGTTAGTAAGAAAAAAATTTTGCTGTATTGGTCCCTGGAAAACAGGAGTCACCTGTGAGACGCCAAAAGCTTGTGTACTGCATCATCTTTTTACAAGACATATGTTGGTCCAATAAAAAGTATCAAGATTTTTAGTAAGGTAGAGCTTGTCTGAGGTCTTAATTTTGAGCATAGGATGCCAGCATAGGTGTTATATTTGGTCGGTGTCATAACTCTTTATTGGGTCAGCTGACTTGTCACTATTTGAAGCTTTACATTCTGCTATTTGACAAACCACTCCTGCAGATTCAATGTGCTTGGGCCACATTTTCCCAGGCCATTAGGGGCATTATCAGGGACATCATTTTCAATCCCTTACCCCTCACTGCCCCTTCCTATTCAAGCAGCAAGTGTTTCAGTCTTGGCTTCTAACTCCAGGGTTTAAAGAAGAGTCAGAGTTTAGCCAAGATTGTATTGCAGTGTGAAGTTCTGGCACTGACAGATTAAGCGAGTTCCGATCTACTAAGGGACTACAAGCACTGAAGGAGTGAATCGATGGAGCTGGAAATAGTTCTGCCAAATATTCCTCTCCCTGAATCCCCCTTTTAAAGGCAGTGGTTAGTGAGCAAGCTGGGGGTGGGAGCTGTAGTGAGGAACTTTACTGTGCAGCCTTGTACTGTGAGAGGTAGCTGCATATTGGAGGCTCTTTTGGATGTTTGACTGTTCCCTTTAGAATGTGGCTGCTTACTGTAACATAGAAACATAGAATCTGACAGCAGATAAGGACCGCTTGGCCCACCCAGTCTGCCCATTTCCCTACCTAATGGATAAGCTGCAGATCCTAGTTAACCAGCAGCCTACTTCTTCCTACCCCCACCCCCTAGAATTGCCTTATGACTGTCCCATGCATGCTCGAATTCCACCACTGGTTTTGACTCCACAACCTCCTCCGGAAGGCCGTTCCATGCATCCACAACCCTCTCTGTGAAAAAATACTTCCTTAAATTACCTCTGAGCCGCCTACCCTCTATCTTCAAATTGTGCCCCCTTGTTCTTGCGCACCTCTTTTTTTGAAAGATGCTACCCTCTTGGACTTTGTTGATTCCCTTGAGGTACTTGAAAGTTTCTATCATGTCCCCCATCTCCCTCCTTTCTTCAAGGCTATACATATTAAGCTCCTTAAGTCTCTCTTCATATGTCTTCCGGTGCAGACCCTGCACCATTTTAGTTGCCCTCCTCTGGACAGCTTCCATCCTGTCTATGTCTTTGCAGAGATTGGGTCTCCAGAACTGCATGCAGTACTCCAGATGGGGTCTCACCAGCTGTCTGTACAGAGGGATAATAACTTCCTGTTTTCTACTGGTGATGCCTCTCCCTATGCATACCAGTATCCCCCCAGCCCTCCTTGCTGCTCTCTCACATTGCTTGCCCACCTTTAGGTCATCTGATATGACTACCCCCAGGTCCCTTTCCATTTTTGTTGTTGTTAGTATCTCACCCCCCATTGTGTACTCTTCCCCTTGGTTTTTGTTTCCCAGGTGCATTACCTTGCACTTCTTAGCATTGAATCTAAGCTGCCATACATTTGACCATTCCTCTAACCTTGCCAAGTCCCTTCTCATCCTTTCCACCCCACCTTGTGCATCAACTCTGTTGCAGATCTTTGTGTCATCTGCAAAGAGACATATTTTTCTTCCAGTCCCTCTGCAATGTCACTTATAAAGACATTGAAGAGGACTGTCCCCACACTGAACCCTCATGTACCTGCCTGCAACCCCCTTTCTTCAGAGGGACCCATTTACTATTACTCTCTGTGTCCTATTCTCTAGCCAATTCTTTACCCAGGCTGTCATCTTGGGACCCACTCCCAGGCTGGCTTACTTGTATATTAATCTTTTGTGTGGGACTGTGTCAAATGCCTTGGTCTAGGTAGGCCATGTCCACAGCCCCTCCCTGATCTACTACTTTGGTCACTCAGTCAAAGAAATCTATCAGATTTGTCTGGCATGACCTTCCCACTGTGAATCCATGCTGCCTTGGGTCCTGTGCCCCTCTGGCCTCTAGATACTCGACAATTCTTTCCTTCTGGGGAGCATAGCTCCCCTATGGATGCACCTGCAGAGGAGATTAAGGAGGATGAGGACAACTGTCACAAGGGAGGCCCACAGGAAGGAGGCAGAGGATACCACAAGGAAAGGAAGCAGCTCCTGGTGGGGGACTCAATTATTAGGGGGATAGAACTGGGGGGGAGCAGGGAAAACTGAAGTAAGGTGCCTGCCTGGTGCCATGGCTTGGAGGGACAGGAAGCGCATCCTCAGGATCATGAGAACAGCTGCACGGGAGTCTGAGCTGGATGTCATTGTCCACCTAGTGACAAATGACTTGGCTCATCATGAGATTAGAGCAGAGCAGAAGGACTTTGTAGAATTGGGGAAGGGCCTAAGACAAGTAGAACACACAGTATCCTTCTATGAGGTGCTGCCAGTCAATGGCATGAATGAGGTGAGGGTACTTTGCACCATGCAGTTTAATGAATGGTTGAAAAAATGGCATAGAGCACAGGTTTTTGGCTTCATTGGGGACTGGGGTTCCACCTGGAGGGACACCAGCCTATAATGGCAGGATGGTTTGCATCTGTCCAGGAAAGGAACAAGTCTTTTGAGCAATCTGTTTAAATGCTTCATTGGCAAGCTTTTAAACTAGCCAAGGGGGGGGAAGGCACTGATAAGCTGCAGGAAAATCCCAGCCTCTCCCTACAAAACAGGGTACTAAATGAGAAAAAGACCGAGGTAGAAAGGTCAGTGGGGGATGCTGCAAAAGAAGGTAAAGCCATCAAAAAATGGAGAGCAATGAGTACCAATGCCCGTAGTCTGAGTAACAAGCTTCCTGAATTAGTGGCCTTGAAGGAGGAGGAACATCTGGATATCATGGCAGTCACAGAAACATGGTACACACAAAACCATGACTGGGACGAAACATACCAGGATACACTATCTACAGGAGGGACAGGGAGGGTAAAGAGGAGGAGAAGTAGCTCTTTACATAAGGGAAGGAATCAAAGCAACAGAACAAAAGGGAAAACAGGGAGGAGAAGAAGCACTGTGGGTAAATTTGGAGACCGCAATGGCACCACAATCCGCACAGGGTTAGATACAGACCTCTTCTCAGGGGAGGAAAGAAACAAGAAAATGATAGAAAGTATACTTAGAATGGCAGAAAAAGGGGAGGTATTGCTGATGGGTGATCTGAATATGCCAGATGTTAACTGGAGTGCAGTTGCAGCAGCCACTTCGAAGGGTGGGGTTATTCTAGATGCCCTACAGGGGGCATGCCTTAGACAACTAGTATTAGAGCCCAATTGAGAGGGAGCAATCTTAGACCTGGTTCTCTCAAATGAAGATGAAGAGAGGATCACAGATGTAGAAGTGGGTAGCCATCTGGGAACTAGCGACCATCGAACAGTATGGTTCACAATAAACACAGCAATAGAGTCAAGCCATACAAAGGCAAAAGTACTGGACTTTAGGAGGGCTGACTTTGCCAAAATGGGTGAGTGCCTAAGGAATGCACTAGCAAATGGGCAGGAAGGAGGGGTGGAAGAACAATGGGGAATAATAAAAACTGCCATCACAGAGGTAACAAGCCTTTGTGTGATGTAAATAAACAAAATGAAAAGATGTAAGAAACCATTATGGTTCTCAAAGGAAGTGGCAGTGAAGGTTCAAGAGAAAAAGAAAGCATTCAGGAAGTACAAGGAATCACAGAAGGAGCAGGACAGAGAACTGTATCAGTTAAAGCAAAAGGAAGCTGGGAAGGCAGTCAGAACAGCAAAGGCCCAAACTGAGGAAAAGATAGCCAACTCAGTTAAGAAAGGGGATAAAACCTTTTATAGGTACATCAGGGAGTAAAGGAAGACCAAGGGAGGGATAGTGAGGCTTAATAAAGGGGAGAGAGGGTGCGCAGAGGGTGACTATGAAAAGGCAGAGATACTAAACAAATATTTTTGCTCAGTATTTACAAAGGAAGAGGGAGCGGTACCTAAAACAAACAGTAGAAACACTCTGGATACAGAAGTTGATACCAGCCCATTTACAGAAGAAAGGGTTCTGAAAGAACTCTTAAAACTGAAGGTGGACAAAGCAATGGGGCCTGATGGGATTCATCCCAGAAGTCTAAAAGAACTAAGGGTAGAACTAGTGACACCACTGACTACTCTATTTAACAAATCATGGGAGGATGGGGTGGTACCCAAGGACTGGAGGATGGCAGATGTGTTTCCCCTTCACAAAAGTGGGAGCAAGGCAGAAGCAGGAAACTACAGACCTGTTAGTTTAACCTCAGTGGTAGGGAAAATGATGGAATCACTTTTGAAGGAAAGAATTGTTGAGTATCTAGAGGCCAGAGGGACACAGGACCCAAGGCAGCATGGATTCACAGTGGGAAGGTCATGCCAGACAAATCTGATAGAGTTCTTTGACTGAGTGACCAAAGTAGTAGATCAGGGAGGGCCTGTGGACATGGCCTACCTAGACTTTAGCAAGGCATTTGACACAGTCCCACACAAAAGATTAATATACAAGTTAGCCAGCCTGGGAGTGGGTCCCAAGATGACAGCCTGGGTAAAAAATTGGCTGGAGAATAGGACACAGAGAGTAATAGTAAATGGAGTCCACTCTGAAGAAAGGGGGTTACTAGTGGGTACCACAGGGTTCAGTGTTAGGGCTGTCCTCTTCAATGTCTTTATAAGTGACATTGCTGAGGGACTGGAAGAAAACTATGTCTCTTTGCAGATGACACAAAGATCTGCAACAGAGTTGATGCCACGGTGGGTGGAAAGGATGAGAAGGGACTTGGCAAGGTTAGAGGAATGGTCAAATGTATGGCAGCTTAGATTCAATGCTAAGAAGTGCAGGTAATGCACCTGGGAAACAAAACCCAGGGGAAGAGTACACAGTGGGGGTGAGATACTAACAACAACAAATGGAAAGGGACTTGGGGGTAATCATATCAGATGACCTAAAGGTGGGCAAGCAATGTGAGAGGGCAGCAAGGAGGGCTGGGGGGATACTGGGATGCATAGGGAGAGGCATCACTAGTAGAAAACAGGAAGTTATTATCTCTCTGTACAGACAGCTGGTGAATCCCCATCTGGAGTACTGCGTGCAGTTCTGGAGACCCAATCTCTGCAAAGACATAGACAGGATGGAAGCTGTCCAGAGGAGGGAACTAAAATGGTGCAGGGTCTGCACCAGAAGACATATGAAGAGAGACTTAAGGAGCTTAATATGTATAGCCTCGAGGAAAGGAGGGAGAGGGGGGACATGATAGAAACTTTCAAGTACCTCAAGGGAATCAACAAAGTCCAAGAGGGTAGCATCTATAAAAAAAAGAGGTGTGCAAGAACAAGGGGGCACAATTTGAAGATAGAGGGGAGACGGCTCAGAGGTAATTTAAAGAAGTATTTTTTCACAGAGAGGGTTGTGGATGCATGGAACGGCCTTATGGAGGAGGCTGTGGAGTCAAAAACAGTGGTGGAATTCAAGCATGTATAGGACAGTCATAATGCAATTCTAGGGGGTGGGGGTAGGAAGAAGTAGGCTGCTGGTTGACTAGGATGTGCAGCTTATCCACTAGGTAAAGAAATGGGCAGACTGGGTGGGCCATGCGGTCCTTATCTGCCGTCAAATTCTATGTTTCTATGTTTCAGAAATGATTCCATCATTTTCCCTACCACTGAGGTTAAGCTAACAGGTCTGTAGTTTCCTGCTTCTGCCTTGCTCCCACTTTTGTGAAGGGGAAACACATCTGCCATCCTCCAGTCCTCGGGTACCACCCCATCCTCCCATGATTTGTTAAAGAGGGTAGTCAGTGGTGTCACTAGTTCTACCCTTAGTTCTTTTAGAATTCTGGGATGAATCCCATCAGGCCCCATTGCTTTGTCCACCTTCAGTTTTAAAAGTTCTTTCAGAACCCTTTCTTCTGTAAATGGGCTGGTATCAACTTCTGCAGCCAGAGTGTTTCTACTGTTTGTTTTAGGTACCGCTCCCTCTTCCTTTGTAAATACTGAGCAAAAATATTTGTTTAGTATCTCTGCCTTTTCACAGTCACCTCTGCCCACCCTCCCTCCCTTTATTAAGCCTCACTATCCCTCCCTTGGTCTTCCTTTGCTCCCTGATGTACCTATAAAAGGTTTTATCCCCTTTCTTAACTGAGTTGGCTATCTTTTCCTCAGTTTGGGCCTTTGCTGTTCTGACTGCCTTCCCAGCTTCCTTTTGATTTAACTGATACAGTTCTCTGTCCTGCTCCTTCTGTGATTCCTTGTACTTCCTGAATGCTTTCTTTTTCTCTTGAACCTTCACTGCCACTTCCTTTGAGAACCATAATGGTTTCTTACATCTTTTCGTTTTGTTTATTTGCATCACACAAAGGCTTGTTACCTCTGTGATGGCAGTTTTTATTATTCCCCATTGTTCTTCCACCCCTCCTTCCTGCCCATTTGCTAGTGCATTCCTTAGGCACTCACCCATTTTGACAAAGTCCGCCCTCCTAAAGTCCAATACTTTTGCCTTTGTATGGCTTGACTCTATTGCTGTGTTTATTGTGAACCATACTGTTCGATGGTTGCTAGTTCCCAGATGGCTACCCACTTCTACATCTGTGATCCTCTCATCATCTCCATTTGAGAGAACCAGGTCTAAGATTGCTCCCTCTCGAGTGGGCTCCAATGCTAGTTGTCTAAGGCATGCCCCCTGTAGGGCATCTAGAATAACCCCACTCTTCGAAGTGGCTGCTGCAATTGCAATCCAGTTAACATCTGGCATATTCAGATCACCCATCAGCAATATCTCCCCTTTTTCTGCCATTCTAAGTATACTTTCTATCATTTCCTTGTCCATTTCCTCTCCCTGAGAAGGGTGTCTGTATACAACCCCTGTGCAGATTGTGGTGCCATTGCCGGTCTCCAAATTTACCCACAGTGCTTCTTCTCCTCCCTGTTTTCCCTTTTGTTCTGTTGCTTTGATTCCTTCCCTAATGTAAAGAGCTACTCCTCCTCCTCTTTTACCCTCCCTGTCACTCCTGTAGATAGTGTATCCTGGTATGTTTACGTCCCAGTCTTGGTTTTGTGTGTACCATATTTCTGTGACTGCCACAATATCCAGATGTTCCTCCTCCTTCAAGGCCACTAATTCAGGAAGCTTGTTACTCAGACTACGGGCATTGGTACTCATTGCTCTCCATTTTTTGATGGCTTTACCTTCTGTTGCAGCATCCCCCACTGACCTTTCTACCTCAGTCTTTTTCTCATTTAGTACCCTGTTTTGTAGGGAGAGGCTGGGATTTTCCTGCTGCTTATCAGTGCCTCCCTTGGCTAGTTTAAAAGCTTGCCAATGAAGCATTTAAACCGATTGCTCAAAAGACTTGTTCCCTTCCTGGACAGATGCAGACCATCCTGCCAGTATAGGCTGGTGTCCCTCCAGGTGGAACCCTAGTCCCCAGTGAAGCCAAACCCCTGTGCTGCACACCATTTTTTCAACCATTCATTAAACTGCATGGTGCAAAGTACCCTCGCCTCACTCATGCCATTGACAGGCAGCACCACTGAGAAGGATACTGTGTGTGCTACTTGTCTTAGGCCCCTCCCCAATTCTAAAAAGTCCTTCTGTAGCATTGGGGAGGGGCCTCAGTGTACACTGAGAAATATAGAAACATTGAAGTTGTTGGTAGATAAAGACCTCTTGGCACACCTAGTCTGCCCTATATTGCCTACCTACTGTGCCACCACAGGCCCTACTTGATCTCTCATCTTCTCCCTCCCCCTTACCTTACTTCAAGGTCCCCTTGTGTCTATCCCATGCATGGTTGCATCCTGTGACCATTTGAGCACCCGCCACCTCTGCTGGGAGTGTTCCAGGCATCCACCACCCTCTCCATGAAGAAATATTTCCTCACATCTCCTCTGAGCCTCCCTCTCTCCAGCTTCATAGTGTGACCCCTTGTCCTGGAGCATCTTCTTCTAGAAAAAATGCTGCCGTCCTGCACCTTTTTAATACCTGTGAGGCATCTGAACATTTCTATCATATCACCCCTTTCCCTCCTTTCCACTAGAGAGTACATATTTAATTCCTTGAGTCTTTCCTCATAGGGCATTTAATGCAGGCCCTGCACCATTTTGGTAGCCCTCATTTGTACCACCTTCACCTTATCTGTGTCCTTCCAGACGTGGGGCCTCCAGAACTGGACACAGTACTCAAAGTGGGGTCCTGCCATTGATTTATACAGGGGTAATACTACCTCCCTGTTTCTGTTAGTGATGCCCCTCCCTATGCACCCAAGCATCCTGCTTGCCTTCTCCCACTGCCTTATCATGCTGCTTGGCTACCTTCAGGTCATCAGTAATGCTTACCCCTTGGTCCCTTTCCTGCTTTGTGCTTGCTAATATATCCCTGCTCAATTGGTGTCTTGCCCCAGGGTTTCTGTGCCCCAAGTGCATGATTTTGCACTTTTATTTTTAAAATTAAATCCAGCTACCTTTCCCTGGACCATTTTTCCAGCTTTTTCAGATTGTCCCTCATTCTTTCCATCCCCCACTGCCCCCCGGTTTGTCCATTTAGTTGCAGATTTTTGTGTCATCTGTGAACAGGCATACTTTCCCTTCCAGCCCTTCTACAATATCACTAATAAAGACATGGAAGAGGACTGAGCCTAGTACTGACCCCTGTGGCACCCCACTGGTCACCTTACCTTCTCCAGAGTGGACCCCATTTACTACCACCCTCAGACTCCTATTACTTAGTCAACTTCTAACCTATTTTACTACTTTTGGACCCAGTCTTAGGTTGCCCAGCTTGCCCACCAGTCTTCTATGAAGAATGTTGTCAAAGGCCTTAGTGAAATTCAGGTAGGCCACATCTACCGTTCCTCACAAATCTACTTCCCTGGTCACCTAGTCAAAAAAACTTGATTAGGTTTGTCTGGCAAGATCTCCCCCCTGTGAAACCATGTTGCTTTGGATCCTGTAATCCACTGGTTTCAAGGAATCCCACAATCCTTTCCTTCAGTAGTGATTCCATTACTTCACTCACTACCAAAATCAGGCTGACAGGTCTGTAATTTCTTGCGTCTTCCCTTTTCCCACTCTTGTGAAGTGTGACCACACTCACCCTCCTCCAGTCCCCTGTAACCTCCCCTGTAGCTAGTGATAGGTTTAACAGGGCTGTCAGAGGTGCAGTCAGCTTCTCCTTAAGTTCCCTCAGTATCCTATGGTGAACCTCCGTCTGGCCCCATTGCCATGTCCACTTTTAATTGTGCTAGTTCCTCGAGGACTCTCTCTTCTGAGGGAGAGTATCCCACCAAGGCAGAGTGATTTGTCTCTGAAGTTCATCATTTGGTCAAGTGGGAGTGGGCATTTAGGGATTTTGCATGAGTACTGACTTTCCCTGTTGCTCTGGTATATCTTATGTGGGCTCTTTACAGTTTGTTCTCTGTGCTTTTACCCTTTCAGTGGCAGTGAATGGGGTTGTAACCTTTGGACAATATTGCAACCTTACGACTGTTTATTCATTTTACTCAGTTTAGTATTTTTTAGCTCCTTTTGCTGGTTGTTTGTTTGTATATGTTTTGGCATATATAGGGATACTTGAATGTTTATTATTGAATGTGTTACAGGCTGAATGTGTAGTTTATGATTGTGGGTTAGTGTGGATTTTTAGGTGGTGGGGTGGTCTCACATATCTAAATTGGGATAGAATTTCTTATAAGGGTTAGCAAGAAATAATTTTATAAGTTAGGAATTTCTGAAGACAGAATGTGCTAGGTTCACATAAATGAAAGGCGAATTTACTTCCTGGACAGATTGCAGCAACTCCTCCCATTTGGAGATCCTCATCAGCCTTATTGCCATTAGTTATTAACCCCTGTACAGGGCTGAGGATTCTCTGGGGATGGAGCAGTGTTTGTAGGTGTGGTCCCAGAATGGAGGATGGAGGGGTAGAATTTGGATGATGAGGACACAGAGATACCCTGGGAGAATTTGGAACCAGAATAGGGGTCCTTTCTGCTTTGTTTCCATCCCTAGGGCTCTGCCAAATATTAGCAGAAAGCTGGTAATCTGGAAAGCTGACTCAGCTTGTCTCCTTTCAGCCATTCTTTATAATGCAAGCTAATTTAGGAATAAAACTGCAGTGATGGATGGGTTCATCACCAGTTCTTCAGCTGATTTTGTTTGCATCATGGAGACCTGGATGGATGATGATGCTGACCCTGTGCTGGAGGCATCTATACCAGCTGGATTCTCAGCAGTACATTGCCCAAAGTGGGATCACGGGGGTGGGGGGGGATATCTAGCTTAGATCCACTCTGGAATTTACAACATACTTCATGGGAACTTCCTGGTCCTTTGAGTATTGGTGGTTGGGAGGGATCAGGTGTAGGCTACATGATCATTCTCATTTACTGACTTCCAGGTTATAGAGGGACTTCTTGCAGGAGCTGGCAGATTTCATGGTTGACCAGGTGCTGGATGCCCTCAAACTGTTGGTGCTGAGGGATTTCAATGCCTGGATTGAAGATTTGTATTTGTACTTTATGTTTATTGTATATGCAAATGAACACATACCATATGCACATCTTAGGTTCTAAGGCAGAGAAATTGTAAACAAAGAGGCTATACATAGGATCAAAATGTTTCTCTCCATTTGTTACTTCTTAGGGGAGTATCACTATAATATAAAATTCAAAGTCCAAAAAATGTTCAAAGAATTCCATCTGCACCATGATCATGGACGAAATGCCAAAAAAGAATATATGCAGTTGGTCCCTGGGCCAAATTTTCAAAGGCCAGAGAATGATGCAGGGTGCTTGCATCAAAAACAACTAATGCAAGGAGCAGGATGCATCAAACCTTGCACCAATTCTGATTTTCAAATGGTGCGTGCATCAAGAACAGGTCTGCATGCACCAGAGTGGCTTGCACCAAAAAAATGCCTGTGCCATGTCAGAAGGGATGCCTGCATCACTGAAATGATGCACCATCCCCTTATCTAGGATTTTCAAGGAATGCAAGTTCTGTCCTTGTACCAAAGATGCATGTTGCTGTTAGACTAGCCAGATCTGGTCCAAGGTACACTCGAGTATATAAAGAGGCCCACAACAGGTGGTCAGATATGACTATACTACTTTTAAGGGCCAATATTCTCCTGCATTACTAATTTAGAACATTTTAGGGGCTTAGTCTTGACCATTTCATCTGCTGTATTTTTTGACTTAGCTTGCGTCATTCTCATCCATTGCATCATTTTTTACTCAACTTGCACTATTTATTTGGACTCAGCTTGCACCATATTTTATTTTCACAGCTTACACATTTTATTTACTCAGCTTGTGTCATTTACATTCCTCGAGTCATATTTTTGACTCAGTTTGCACAATTTTTGACTCAACTTGAACCATTTATTTTGGTGCAGCTTGCATCATTCTTATCCCTTATGCCAGTTTGTGGACCTCTTGCATCAGTTTGGGGGACTTAGTCACACAGAATGCTTTTTCTGCAAAATAAGTTGCACAGTATTTGGTGCACCTAGATCTGACACAAGCTGGTTGTTTGACGCAGCTTGTGTGGATCTATGGGCCCTTTGAAAATCCAGCCCCCTGAGTGTCACCTGTACTATTCATAAGTCCATGTAGCAGTAATAGATCCCAATAAGTAAATTCAATGGCTTCCCATTAAATCTACCCACAACAGCACAAATATAAATACCCAAAAAGAGGGATAAAATCATATGTCCAGAATAAGAACCTGCCCCTCTATATTAATTAAACAAATATGCATGTATATCTCTACATTATCACAATAAAATACAGAATACAGGCAATAGAAAACTTTCAATCATTCTTGTAACAACTGCTAAACAAAAGCTCAACATGAACAGCATTTATTACTGCTTAACAACAGAGAACTGTTCTGAAGTAAACAGCTTAAACTATAAGAGGTACTGTAGAAATGGCAGGCAAGGTCATGTGATGCAGCAGACCAAGTAAGACATGCTCCAAGAGTGCTCCATCCACCCTGCTCGTTTCTACACTAAAATACTGACCCTACAGCAAGATTTGCTCCAAATTTCGTAGCGATCGGTTAGACAAGGTAGCTGTAAAGCCGAGCATCGACCCTAGTTGTTCAAATGGAAGTAGAAATGCAACAGGTGGCGCCTCAGCATACACCGCCTGTCACCCCAGAGAAAGTACCAAAAGAGCCCAGGGCACAGCAATCCATGGCAGGCCACTCGCTAACATCGTCGACTGCCACACAGCCGGCCTCGGAATCATCTCCTCTAACCTTGGAGTGATTTTTATCAAAATTTCATCCGTTCAAAGACGAGGTTAGATCTCTGGTATCAGAGGTGAAATCTATTTTGGAGGCTCTAGACAAGATCACCAGATGTACATCAGATAATGAAGCTCGGATTGTCTCCATAGAAAAGAAAGTGGAGAAAACGGATTCTGCTATAACATCAAACTGCCAACAACTTAAGAAATTAGAATCCAAAATAGAGGTTTTGGAAAGGAGAAGTAGGTGGAACAATGTTGTAATCATTGAAATTCCAGAAAAAGAAGAGGGAACTGACACAATTTTAGTTTTACAAAAGCTACTGGTCAAACTGGCAGGGCCATCTCCTTTTGGCACAACATACATTCTTGAGAGTGCTCATAGGTCTCTACGCCCCATGCCATTGCCTTCTGTACCTCCTAGACCCCTCATCTGTCGATTCTTAAACTTCCAAGAGAAAAAGTACCTTCTACTGAAATTAAAAGAAATACAAGATGTACTATGGGAGGGGAAGAAAATATGACTCACACAGGATTTGTCTGCTACCATACGCCACTGCAGAGCTCTGTTCCATCCAATTGTATCCAAATGTATTGCCTCAAGTATAAAATTCAAGATGTCCTATCTGGCTTGATTTCAAGTGCTACTCAATGGAGCTTGGTCAGCATTTGAAGAAATATAGCCCGCCATGGAGTTTCTCAAGAAATCGAGACCGGCGCTGTTCACGAACTGCTGAGGAAGCTTGGACGACTGCAAGCGTTTTTTTCTTCACTGCTAAAAGCAAGAAATGCTGTTAACCTGTGTGTATGTTTTTGAATACTTTATCTCCCTCTCTCTCCACCAGTCTTAACCAAAAGATATAACTACTGTTTGAATACGAGTAATACCAGTGTGTTGGTGCTTATCTGTGGGCTGCAAGCTCTCCGGCTAGTCCTATATAGGTCTGAGCCACTTTTGTATGGTTACACAAAAGCAGTCATTTAATAGGCCTCAGATGCACTAACAGGCCCCAGTTCCTCCGACTGAGACTGTATCTGAATCTCAGGGCCTCACTACCTGGCGCACTGACTATGCACTTAACGGATCGAGTAATGCAGATGTTGGTCTGAATCTTATTTACCTAAGTCATTTTACTTGGAATCCCCTTTGGTTAACCCGAGTCTAGGGAATTTGAACTTTATTTATTGTTTACAAGATGTGAACCTGAGCTACTTTTAAGGGTTCTGAACACTGTACTATATACTGATCAGTTTACATTCCAGTATAAGGAATATTTCCCACTAGTTTATATGTTACCAATGTTACTACTACCTTTTGTTTCAAGTTGCAATTTGGTGTGTTATCCCAACACCCTAGTTACAACTGTTATTAGTGTTATTATGGTGTGATGTTCCTGGCTATGAACTGATCTTATATTCTCAGCATATCATACATCAAGTTTTAAACTGTAATGTTCAAAGTAGGAAACATAGGTGTTAAAGTTCTGATATGGTTACTGGGGGGGTTAACTCTATTTTCTAATAAAGGAACTGAGCTGAGTGGGTGGAGGGAAGGTGAGACTTGAGAAGCTGATTGCCACGGCCTGAAAAATGGGGGGATAGTTTGTACATGTTGCAGATAATAACAACTTTCAGCTATCTGGACTTATCAGACTATTTTTTACAATCCAATACTGCAGCTAGGGTTTACTTTCAATAGTGAGTGGGTGGTCAAGCCTCAGGGAGGAAGTTGGGGTAGAGGGGAGGAGGATTCTTACTTATAAGGGTTGTGGGGGGGGGGGTCTGTATGGCACCAGACATTACAAATTGGTTGGAACAGGGATTACTGGTTAACACATGACCAGAAGGTGACTGGGTAATTATAGCTTGAGGTATGTGATGGCGGCACAACTTAAGTTTTGCACTTGGAATGTTAAAGGGGCCAGACACCACTTAAGTGCATGAAACTACTCAAACATCTAGGGGTGCTTCATAGTGATGTGATAATGATGCAAGAAACTCATTTATTAGAGTTAGAAGCTACTCGCTGGTGTGGGACAGGTATTTGCAGCTGGGGATAGCCGGAACATTAAAGGTGCAGCAATCTTGCTGAATCACTCCCTTCTCTTTACATGTGAGAAAAATATAACAGACAAAAATGGCAGATATGTGTTGCTCAAGAGTAAACTTCACTCCCTAGACATTCTCCTGGGTAGTGTATACGGCCCTAACTCTGACTCTTCCTCATTCTTCATGGAGTTACTGTCTGTACTAACACCATTTTGGGCCCTACCAATTATTTTGAGAGGTGACTGAAACCTCCATTTTGATCCCTACTTTGACAAATCCACAGGGGTAAAGGGCAGGGGACTCTCCCCTGAACAACATGCTATCCAAGACTTAATAGATCACCTGGGTCTCTGCGACCCATGGAGGATTCTACATCTCTCAGATAGAGAATACTCATTTCACTCAATAGTCCACGGGTCGGCGTCTAGAATAGATTTTCTTCTGATCAGTAAATCACTCATGGGAGGCATAATAAACAGCTGTTTAGAACCAGGGGTGGGCTCTGACCACTCGGAGACTACTTGCCTCCTCTCTCTGTCTCTTAATAGAGGATCCAATAAACTATGGAGACTGAACAATCAACTCTTAAAAGATATTAAGATCACGGACAGTATTGCAGTTTCAATAGATCATTTCAAAATGGAAAATTGGGGTATGACACAATCTCCCTCTTTAGAATGGGGAGCTCTCAGGTGTTTTTTATGTGAATTTATTAAATTCTCTGTGATCAAAAAGAGAAGAGAAGAGAAGGGAAGAGAAGAGAAGAGAAGAGAAGGACATAGAGTCACTGTTAGCAGAAATTAGGGAGAGGGAGAAATTTCTGTCACCTAAACTACTGACTCAGAAAGAGAGGCACTTATCA
Organism: Neoceratodus forsteri; assembly: GCA_016271365.2. Lineage (NCBI taxonomy): Eukaryota > Metazoa > Chordata > Ceratodontiformes > Ceratodontidae > Neoceratodus > Neoceratodus forsteri. The sequence continues at coordinate 1,093,937,610 of CM057459.1, forward strand.
AATTACAGGATAAATATTCTACATTGTTAAGGGAAAAAGCAGAATGGGTGATCCTAAAAACCAAAGCTAAATACATGGAACAGGGAGAGAGGGCAGGTCGCCTTCTAGCTCTAAGGCTTCAAAAGCAGGAAGCCTTGAGAACTATCACAGCAATACATAAGGAACCACAGGGCCCCCTAGTAACTCAAGCCAAAGATATCTCTAACAAATTTGAATCTTACTATAGGACTTTATATACTTAGATGTCCGATCACCCCCCTCAAGATATAATGGACCAATATCTGGAAAATCTGCCATTATGCAAACTTAATATGACACAGGCAGAAGGATTGCTTTTACCGTTAAGAAGAGGATATTATCAGAGTCATTCAGAACCTCCAATTGGATAAAGCCCCTGGTCCCGATGGATACTCACCTAATTTTTATAAATAATTTGCAAAACAACTAGCTTCCTGGCTCTTGGTAGTTTTTCATAGCATGCTCAAGGACGAGAGCTTCGACCCCAATCTATTGGAAGCAAGGATAATTGTTTAACCCAAAGAGCCTCGAACTACTGACCTCTATCCCTACTAAATTATGATATCAAAATACTGGCTAAGCTATTAGCAGAGTGTATTGATCAGGTCCCCTCCTTCTCTAATTGGTCCTGATCAGGTTGGCTTTATGAGAAGTAGGTCCTTGGTAGATCACTTATGCTGCCTGTCACATATCATCTCTGCATCCAGGGATTCCCCGGAGGCAATGGCTTTGGTTTCCCTGGACGTGGAGAAAGCTTTTGACAGAGTGGACTGGCAGTTCCTTTTTAGGGCCTTACACAGACATGGATTCTCCTCCAGGTTTATTGCTTGGCTTAAGGTACTATATACCAACCCCACCGCACGTATATATTGTAATGGGGTGCTGTCCCCAAGTTTCCCCCTTAAGGCTGGGACCCGCCAGGGTTGCCCTCTCTCCCCATTGTTGTTTAATCTATATCTTAAGCCCCTTGTAGTCTCTATTCAAAATTCCCCACAAATATCAGGTGTTCAGTTTGGCCCCATAGAGGTTTAAATTACAGCATATGCAGATGACATACTCTTACATATTACATGACTTAAATCCTCCATATGTGGCCAGTTTTATATAATTGGAGAATATGCAGCCCTCTCTAACTACAAGCTTAATACGGATAAATCTTCAGTCTTCCATCTTAATGCCAGAGCTCTTAAACACGAGGTAAATGGACTGGGACTCGCATGGACACCTAAAACCCTTAAATACCTGGGATTGCAGCTCTGCAGGAGTGAAGTCTAAATGAGGAAGTTAAATCTGGACCTTTTGTTTAAGGAGATTCCGCAGGATCTAAAATGATGGCAGGAGCTACCTCTAACCTTGCTGGGGGTGTATAAACATAATTAAAATGAATATTCTTCCCTGGCTTTTTTACACCCTCAACTTACTGAACTACTGGCTTCCTAAAGCATAGTTTAAATCTGTTCACTCCTGCTTTACCAAATTCTTGTGGAAAGGGAAACCTCCCAGAAGAGCCTTCCATAAGCTAGCAGCTCCAAATATCTTGGGGGGCTTAAAACTACCACTCTTCAATATCTATCATTGGGCTAGCCAACTAAGCAAATACCTTAAATGGTCCAGTCCCACCTTATCACTGATGACATACACTCTGACCTGGCTCAGGATTGAAAAAATCATGATCACAGCCGCATTTGGCCATACTGTCCCACGGCATGGCTTGGATAACTGGATTAACATCTGTATAGATCTCGCTTCTGCCCCACATGCTGTCTCCTCCTTATATGCAGCCTTATACCCCATGTTATTTCCAAAAGTGGATGGAATGCCTAGGTATTAGGCTAACATATATCCAGAGTCTGCTTCTCGATGGCCTACTTTATGTGGAAATCATCACAAATATATCACTGAAGATAGACTTCAATTGACACAAAGGCAAATACTAAATGACATGTACCTAACCCCATATAAATTATACAAAATGGGTAAGCTAGAATCCCCAACATGTAACAGATGCAATGAAGAGACTGGTACTCTATTTCATATTTTCTGGGAGTGCTGTAAAGTTTCCTCTCGTGGGACCTCATTAAAACCAAAAGTGACCCCCTATTGGGCCTAAAGGACTACTTCACTCCAGAAGTATGTCTACTAGGGGATTTTACTGGTTTCCCACTGATGAATAGAAACTTTCACATGGTTTTAATAGCCTTCTTGGTTAAAAAATGAGTTTTAAAGCATTGGAGGGATTCCATACAGATCTCATATGTGGAATGGGTTCAAGAACTTTTACACAATCTTCATATTGAGAAAATGATGTCTAGTCTTTCAAACCACATGAAGTCCTACAGAAAGAGATGGAAAATGTTTCATACTCTACACGCCTTGCCATAACTAAAATAATGATTTTTTGGGATGCATTTTGATTACTCAACCTATAAGAATTTGATTGTACTGGGCGGGGTAGTGGTCCTTGATTGTAGGATAAATACTTTGTATGGGAATGGGGATGGGTTGGGGAGGGGTGAATTGGGATTGGGGGGATTTTATTTCTGTATTTTACTTCTACAGGTTCAAGTCAAATTGTGTGTAATTGTAATTGTTTTTGGAAAATTAATAAACTTTAAATTAAAAAAAAGAAATGGCAGGCAAAACAATGGAAAATCAGTCTCCTTCACCTACAATGTCTTCCTCAGCTCCTCTGCTGGTAAAATCAGCCTTTACCTTTAAGAGGCACTTCCCGACCTCAGCAGGATCATTAAACAGGAATGTCTTACCCACAGAGTCAATTCAGAGTTTAGCAGGATATAAGAGGGCATAAGAGATGCCCAGCTGTTTCAAGTTGGCTCTTACAGTGTCAGAAGATTTCCTCCTCTGCCTGGTTGCAAAAGAAAGATCAGGGAAATAAAAGATTCTGGTACCATCAATAAGATGTGATTGTCCCTTTTCCTTTGCTGCCTACAGAATGAGCTCCTTCACTGCAGATCCACTTTTCACTATAAGAATAGCCCAGGGCATCCCCTGCTGTGCAGGTTGCTGACATACTATAGGTTAATCCGGTATGCTCTGGTGCTAGCACCCTCCTGTTGAAAACCAATCATGGCAGCCAGAGTGTTAATTATAAAGGCCAAAAAAATCTGATCCTTCTGCCTCCTCTGGTACTCTTAAAAGATGAACGTTGCCCAAACGGGCCACATTTTCAAGGTGCTCAGGATGAAGGCGCAGAAGTTTGTTTTCTTGAACTAGGCCCGCCTTAGTAGTCACTGCCTTCACTGTCAGAGACTTAGCTTGCATAGAATCTGTGATTTTCAAATCCAACTTCTTTTCCAAGGTAGTAACCCACATAGCAAAACCATCGACTTTCTTATCAAGCTATTTAATAAAAGCTTCAAGTTCTTTCACTGCCTTTAATACCACTCCGGTCGATGGCTCTCCATCTGCGCCATGCTGCTGCCCATGTTGCTGCATAGTCTGGGTTTCCCCATTGCTTTAGAACAAATTCCACAAAACTCAGGTAACTACATAGTAATCTGGGGTAAAAGTGAGTGTAACTGATGTTTTTCACCAAAATATTGACTTTCTGTCAGGCTAAATTTGCAAAAATAGCTGTTAAGGAGCTCAATAGAAAGGTGTCCAATATGATCGGCTGCTAGCCATGCTTCCTAATGACTGGATTGATGATGAAACCTTTCCTTGTGCTCAACAGCTTCTCCAGTTGATGTCATTGTTGGGCCTTATACAGGCAGTTGCCTCTGTTATCCACCTACATGGCCACACACTGGACATTGGGTCTTGAAATTAGTGTGGTCAGGGTTGATCTAGTTGTTTAGTCAGATCATCACATTGTTTTGTTCCTCTGTGGGTCCCACTGTCTAAATAACCACCCTTCTGAAGATGGTCCACTACAGACTGAAATATAATTTGGAGCCCTGTAAACTCCAGGCAGTATTGGACCTCCTCAGTATGGTGATGGCTTGTGCTTATGGGACCAAGTGGCTTGGGAGTGCTATGATTGGCTCTTGTGTCTGCCCTCAATTTTCTAGCACCCTACTGTGTCCTTCCCTTGATATCTTGCCACAGCTCACCATATTACTGTGATGAGCTAAGGAGGTTGAAGACTAAAGGATGGAATTTGGAGAATTCTTAGTAAAGATCCTACTCCATGTAGGATAAATTGGCACTGAGGGCTCACTATGGTGAGTATCAGTGGCCAATCTGCTTGAAAAAGACTGAATTTCTGTGAAGGACAATTGCTGTGAGTATTAATCATCTGGCTCAACTCTTTTACACTATGAACAGGTTAATGGGTCCTCCTTGTGTATGATCCGATCAAGCCTTTTCTCCTAAAAAATGTGAAGCGTTCAACCATTTCTTCCTTGACAAAATATCCTCTATTCAGATTTGCTGGCTAGCAGTACCCAGTCTAGGAGAGGCATTGATCTGCTAACCTGGACAGAGTTTCACACAGTTGTGGGTTGTGGAAGAGGAGGTTCTCCAGGTGATTTTCGGTTTATATCCTACCTGCTGCATATTGGACCCTGGGCTGCCTAGCTGCTCAATGGCTGCCTGCAGTCCCTGGGGCCAATATATACTGGGATTTTCAGGTGTTTCCTGATGGAGGGTGCTTTTCCTGCAGCTTTTAAAAGGCTGTGGTTAACCCCTCCTGAAGAAACCATCTTTGGACCTTGACAACCTTGGGAATTACAGGTCTGTTTCAAACCTGCTCATATACAAAAAAAATGCACCAGTCACTAGTACAGTTGCCATACAATTTAATATGTATAAAATTAAATGCAACTTACAGAGTATGCTGTGCAAAGATGTGGATATGCTGGGGTGCTCAGTGGGTGCCCCAATTGGTTTTGTGCATGAGCACTTCCTCAGGGAGGCTGAGTGTGTGTCTAGCCTGTGCTTAAATAGTGAAAAGTGCCTTTAAGTGACAGTGTATAATAAACATGAAAATTACACAGACACAATTTGTTTACTAAATCAGCTGCAGTTCCTTTTAAAATTACTCACAGGCTTGCTAATAATCTTACATAATATAATTTTTGAGATTCCAAATAGACATTTAGCAGTAATTATTAATATTATAACTAAGCTGGTGTAGGGGTGAAAAATCATACAACAGAGTTCTTTTGAATTCTTTATGGTCCAGCATCTGGTCAGGTCCCCATATATGTACTGCCCAAGGTACGCAAGAGGCTGGACAGTCTCCCAGGATGCCCTATCGTGGCAGGTATAGGGCCTTTAACTGAGCCCGTCTCGTAATATGTAGATGCATACATATGTGATATTGTTAAAATACTGCAATTGTGTATTATAGATACTACTGATATACTTTGTGTCCTGGGGGAGATCCAGCTTCAGCCAGATTGGCTACTTGTGCCTATGGACATTGAATCCCTGTATGCAAACATACCCCATGAAAGGGGCCTTGAGGTATTATGCACACAGTTGGACATAAGTACTACTTTGGGAGGGGACAAGAAGGAATTTCTGGTGACCCTTTTGGAATGTGTGCATAAATGCAAGTCATTCATTTTCCAGGGCCAACATTATCACCAGAAAAGGGGTACTGCAATGGGGGTCGCCTTTGCCCCTAATTATGCCAACCTTAATCTGGGGCACTAGGAAAGCAAATTTATACTCAGGACAAGAATCCATTTTATGAGAAAATGGACTCATGAAGGTGCTTTACTGATGATGTTCTGATGGTGTGTGTGTGTGGTGGGGGGAACAGGGAGAAGTTAAATCAGTTTAAGGATTATCTGCATTCAACCAGTTCCAATTTGTGATTTACAGTAAATGCTGATCCAAACCAGATTAATTTCTTGGATATCCAATAGATATGGATTTATTCTGTAAACCTACTGATCAGAATACTGTACTGCATTCCTCTTCCTGTCTTCCTCGCCACACCATCAGAAACATCCTAAAGTCACAGTTCCACAGGCTGTGCAGGAACTGCAGTGAGGGCAGTGATTTTGAAAGACGCTCCAATGAAATGCATGCTTGATTCATAGAAAGGGGCTACAATGAACAAGCGATAAGTGAAGCAAGGGATGCAGCTAGGTCTAAGTCCAGAGAAGAGTTACTAACTTATAAACATCATTCAGTTAGTACTGAAGACCAGTTGAACTTCATTACTTACTACAGTGTACAATCTGGTAAAGTCAGAGAAATCATAAGCAGGAGTTGGCATTTATGGTGCATAAACATGGCCCAAATTTGTTGGACAAGTTAGTCCACAGTATGCAACCCATGCAGACTAACCCATCATGGCTCCCTTCACAACTGAAGTGCTGTTTCCAGTGTGGCCGTTGCAAATACTGTGTCCATGTAGAAAAGGCTCTCAGTTTTACTGGAAAAACAATATGACATTAGTCAGTTCATTAACTGCTCAACTGTGAATGTCTTATATATGACTAAGTGCCACTGTAGTATGTTTTACATAGATAAGATGAATCATGCCATGAAGGTTAGAACAGGGGAAAAGCCTGATCGCAGTATGTACAAGGGATAGAAACAGTGCCCTGGCAAAGCACATTATGGATTGTGGGGAAGGTCAGAGACATGCTGTTAAATTATGTGGGCTGGAAAGACTACCTGGGGCCAAAGGGGCAGAGATCATACTGGATTTTTCAATTGGGAGCCCTGAGAAACCATTTTCAAAATGACCGCTTTGATATTATGCCCTTTCTTAAGTAGTCCCTTTTTCTGAAATAGTTCTCATTTTGTTTGATCATTATTTTGTGTCTCTCTGCCTCTCTCTAGAGCAATTGACTGGCTGTTTTGATGCATGAAAGAGAGATGCTTCCACGATGCAGTGAAGTGCAACTGAAATTTTGCTCTGCCTGTGTAATTCAAGTAGAAGCACATATTATCTACAGTTTCCTCTCCCCCCACCAACAGGCTTAGTTACAATATTATTAATTATAGCTAACTGTATATTTGGAATCACAAATATTATATAAGATTATTATCAATCCCAGAGTAATTTTAAAAGGGACTGCAGCTGATTTAGTACAAATAAAATCATTTGTCTGTAATTGTCATGTTCTATACCAGGTTCTATACTGGGTTTGTAGGACAGGAGACGACGTTAGCCCATCAAGCCGGTCTCCTGCCTAGGCAGGGCCTTACTTATCTTTGATTCATGAGGTGAATATCTAGTCTTTTATTTGAAAACCTCAAATGAATCTGCCGAGATCACCTCTCTAGGGAGGGAAATCCAACACTGTACTGCTCTGTATGTGAAAATCCTCTCCTGTCATTTTTTGTACAGTAATGTGTAAGAATTTGCTGTGTATGGCTGCATAAGTTGTTTTTGTTGTGATGTATAATCATTCCCATGCTATCCAACAGTTCCTGGTCTCTAATGATCTTATAGATTTGTAGCATGTCTCCCCTCTTACATCTCATCTCGAGCATATAGAGACCAAGGTCCTCCACTCTACATTTGTAAGGCTTATCCCTCATCCCTGACAACATTTTAGTGATCCTATGCTGTACCCTCTCAATATTATGAATATATTTTTTTCAGGTGGGGGCTCCAGACTGTAGTACAGTAATCCAGATGGGGGGGCTTATGTATGTTGTATATAGTATTCATATGCAGTTCTTATCCCTTGATACAAATGCATTCTTTATACATTGCAGTATTGAATTTTATTTCTTAGCCACTTTGTTGCAGTGGTCACCAAAATTCAAGTATTTGTTTATCAAGACCCCAAGGTTGTTTTTAGTTTCTGCCTTGTGCAGCAATTTACCCATTAGGCTATAGCATTCATTGGTGTTGTTTTTCCCCATATCTAGTATAACACACTTGTCAGGATTGAAACTCATGAAGTTGACTTGTGCCCAATTCTCTACAGTCCTTAGATCCTGTTTAAAGCTATCCACTTGCTCGAGGCTTTGTACAACTGCTCCCTGTTTTGAATCATTGGCAAAATTGGCTGACCAGTTGATTAACCCTTTATCTTGGTCTAAAATAAATAGACTAAACAGAACGGGGCCCAGCACTGATCCCTGTGGTATCCCACTTGTCATTTCTCTTGTCTCAGACAGACTGAATCTGATTGCCTGTGTTCTGTTGTCTAGCCAATTGAAGATCCAATGTACTATGGTACAGTTTATGTTTAATGCATATCATTTTTGAATTAGTATAGTGTGTGGCATTTTGTCAAATACCTTCTGGAAATCTAAATATATGACATCCACTGGTTGATTTTTGGATGGCCTGACACACTTTTTCATTGAACAAATAAGCAGGTTGCTGGTACACAATCTGTTCTTTTTAAAGCCATGTTGATTGGTGTCTATAATATTTTTATTCTTTAGATCTAGTTCCAATCTATTTTTTATTATTGTTTCCATAATTTTACATACTAGATATGTAAGGCTTATTGGTTTGTAATATGATGGGTTTGATCCATTCCCTTTTTTATGTACTGTAATAGCACTATTATTGTCTACTTCGAATCATCCAGCATGATGCCAGTCTGTATCGACTTATTAAACAAGGCAGCTAATGGTGCAGCTATCTATTCCTGTGTTTCCTTTATTAACCTAGACAGGAGCTCTTCGGCTCCTGCTGGTTTATTTATGTTGATCTTACCTAGTTGTTGTTTAACATCCTCCATTGAAATCTTAATGTTGCTTTTATTGTTTTCATTCTGATTACTAATGTTAGTGGATATTCTGTTCATGTTCAGTCTATCATTATTATTGTATACTGTCACAAAGTATTCATTAAAGACATTTGCTATAAGCTTTGGTTCTGTTACTTCCCTGCCATCTTTCTTTAGTGGTCCTATGGCTCTAGCTATGTTTTTATTGATAATGTAGGCATAGAACACCTTCCCATTATCCTTTGTATGGGCTATTTTAAACTAGATTTTTTCTTTTCTTTTTTGATCAATCTTTTGCTGCTAAGTAGTGCAGTTTTATACTGAGCTTTATTATAATATTGTCCCTTTTCATGGCTTTATAAGCTGATTTTTTTTCTTTTTTAGTTACCGTCTTATTTCACCTGAGAATCACTGAGGAATTTTGCCCTTTTCGTTATAGATTTTTTTTTATTAGGGATGTAACGATGTTCTAGATTAAGTAATGAGTTTTTGATTTTGGTCCAAAATAAGTTTACATTTTTCCTATTAGGTGATTTCTCCCAGTCCCATTCAATCAGGCATCCTATGATAGAATTGAAATCTGCATTTGCACAGTGCTTAACAACAGTACTTCCTTTAATCATATTCATTTGTGTATTTGTGTTTAGGGTAATTACCTTGTGGTCACTGTTATATAGTGGTCCCTCAGTTTTGATATTCCTTATATGATCTTCCATATCAATTATGATTATGTCCAGTATATTTTTTACTCGGGCCAGTTCCCTTACTATCTGCATCAAGCCATTTGCAGTTAGTGTGTTGATAAACACTTGTTCCATCTGGTCTGACGCTATTAATATAGCCCAGCTGATGTCTGGTAGATTGAGGTCACCCATCAAGATGACATCATTTCTGTGGGCCATGGATGAGATATTATCTAACAGTGTTTGTTGCTCATTACCTCTTGTATCTGGAGGTCTATAGCAGATTCCCATAGTAATTGTTTACCTTCCATTCTTATTGTCTCTATCCATATAGTTTCTAGTGAATTTTCAAATTGATAACTAGTTATTGTCTCATTAAATAGAATAATGTCCTTGATGTATAATGCCACACCACCTCCCCTTCTATTTGTTCTGTCCTTGTGGAATAGTTTATATCCTTTCATATTTCTATTCAACAGATTATTATTACTCCAACAGGTCTCTGTGACTGCTGCAAGATCAATTTTTTTCTTTCAAAAGGATTTCTAATTCTTTTTTTAATTATATTTAGACTCCTTGCATTTGTTAATAATATATTCAGACCACAGTTCTTAGTTTTGTCACTGTTTATATTTCTATTCTTAAGCCTTCCCTGATGTTGACCAATGCCTTTTTCTCCCTGTATGTCAGTTTAAATTCTTGTTTATGAATTCAGCAATTGATTTTCCCAGTAATGCACTTGTTCTTGTTCTTTGTGTTTTAGCTTGTTTTTTTTTGGGGGGGGGGAGGAGCACCATGATCCAAACCTGTAAGACCAACTTAGGGTTGGTTCATTTCCCCTGGGGTGTCAGACAGATGAGGCACACTGGTGAGTCCTGGGTATGATGAAACATATATCTGTGTCTTCTGTTTGCACCCTTTGCAGATTGTGTGAGAGGCCCTCTGGCATCATGCATTCCTGCTTAAAGCTGAACCAGCCTAAAGTTTCATGGTGATTTTCATATACATCCCATGATGCTTTGCATGATTTTATACTCGTCAGTGTCAGTGGTTCAGTAGGTAGCACACTCGCCTCTGAGGCTGGGAGATCACAGGGCTGTGGGTTCAGTTCCCACATCTGGCACTTGGGTTAATATCCCAGTACTGACACTGTAGTGCAGCATGAGAGGGGGTGCTGCACTTCTGAGGTACCGTCTTTCAGATGAGATGTTAAACTGAGGTCCCATCTGCCTGGATTGGTGGTAGTTCAGGTGGATGTTAAAGATCCCATGACACTTATCGAAAAGAGTAGGGGAATTTCCCTGGTGTCCTTGCCAAATTTCCCTCATTCACTGAAAATACCACCAACAGCTTAATCTGGTTTAAGGTCAGTTAGCATTCATCTGTATCCCCCTCCCCCGGGTTGTGCCTGAAAATAGGCAGGATTTGTCTAGTGCACTTACCCAGTCAACAAAAATGAAATAAATAATGTGGTTGTTATAGAAAAGTTTAATGTTACCTCGGTATGCCAATCAGCATTTCTGTGATACCTTGGTATGACGCTCAGTAAAGAGCTGACAGAGTGGTAAGGCAGCAGTAAAGGCAGTGTTAAATGTGGCAGCAATGAAGGTGTTTAATGTATTTCCTCACTTAGTCAGAAGATGGCAAGAATGAGTCATTCCAGGGTGATTGCTGTCGTGGTTTGACTTATCAGTGTTGTAGAGGGGTGAAGTGCATGCTCACCAGTATATATATATATATGTATTTTAATCCTTCAATGTGTGCAGTCTTTCAGTACATTGTGAAAATCTTTCACATTCGGTATTTATTTTAAAACTGTGACAATTACTTTGAATTACTAATATCTGGGATGTAAAATCTACGTCAGAGCCTAATGCTTACATAAATTTAGTGCATTTTTCTTTACTTAGGTAAAAATAAAGAACATAATGTACAGTTTGATGGTGGTCTCTTCTAAAGCAGCTACAAATCAACCTGGCACAGGAGGAATCTGTTTGTTTGTTTATAAATACATACTTTAATTGTACATTTGCCCTTTCTAAGTGAAAACAGAAGAAAAAATTAAAACAACCCAAACAAAAAAAAAATAGAAAATGGCAGTCATCATCTTTTTTTTAGCATGACAACTAAACCACTCGTGTTCGGTAAGCTGGTATAGCTGAGCTACAGTGTATATAAATACTGGTATGCCTATACCTGTAATGTGGCTATAGTGTGCTGTTAAATGGACAGGTATCCAAAGAATGTAGTCCTGGTTTACAGGGAGCAATGAGATCACTCCCCCCAGCACCCCAAAAAAGATAACTGTGAGAGTAGATGTAGTAGATGTAGATGTAGTCAGGGGAAGGAGCTGGGTTTCCACTAGACCACAGAGTAAATAATACTATTTCATGGCCAGAAAAGATTTCAGAGTGAATGATCAACTGCTTTGCCACATCATGGCAGAGAAATAGATTAGGAAAAGGATAACTGTTTTCATGGGTTGAGTCATGCAGTTGTGAGTGGGTAGTAGATGAAGTAGATATAGGGACAGTTTGTGGACATTGACACAATCAAATAATGTAATACTGATTACTGGTAACTTGACGTGCACCCTGTGTGACCCTGTGCAACTGAGTTGACCTCCAGTGTGTTGCACAACAAATAGGTGATCAAGATCGTTGTTTTTTTTTAATGTTGGATGGAAATTCCATATACTATAGGTATACATTCCTTTTTACTGTATTCTATCCAGGGTTGACTTATGCTTGGGTTTTCCATCTTTCCAACATTAGAGAACAAAAAAAAAATACTGCCAATCATCAAACTTAGTAAGAAAAAAATGGAGAAAAAGTTTAGAAAGTACTGATGGCTGGTGTCTTTTCTTCTGCAGTATACCCTGCTCATACTCTCACACTGACTCACCTGTCAGTAGACATTTCCATTGAACTGTCAGTTTTTATTTGTCTGCCCCCCCATGCTGAACCACCACAGCTGGCATGCCAAAAGGCAGCTAATGTTTACTGTAGTTAACTAAAATACTGTTATGCAGAGTGGTACAGACTTTAGAGATCTTAAAACAAATATGATGTTCTCACCTGTTGTGCATAAATCTGGATTAGTGAAGCTTTGCTTTCAGAAACACAGTGATTTTACACTGACTGGTTTTGTCATCATTGTTCTGCAATTACACTTGCCGGTAACAGATCTCAGGCATGCACTCAAGTCAAAGTTGCTAACATTTACCAGTAACTTGTTTAGGATTGAAATAAGCACAGCTGTCCCAGGCATGCTCCCATGACAAAGCTACAAATGTTTACCAGTCACCTGTTTAGAATGCAAATAAGCAGAGTGGTCCCACTATAGGAAAACTAAAATAAAAGGCAATGCATTATACCATAATTCATTTGGGTCTTTTCTATACTGATGCTGTCTCAGTTTAGAAAATCCCCAAATGAATTAAGGTTTAAAGAACAGCCTTTTATTTTAATCTTCCTACAGTGGGTCCAGTATGATTATTTCCATCTGAAATGAGCTACAGGTAAACATTGTGAGCAGCTTTGAAGTGGGTGCATGCCTGAGGTTTATTACCAGTAAGTGTAGTCAGGGAATAAAGACAAGACCAGTCAGTGTAGAATATTGTCTGAAAGCAAAGCCTCACATACTGTCCCAGTATTTATCCTCATTTGTACAGCTTACACCACCATATTTTTAAAAATATTTCTACTATCCAGACCACTTTGCTTACCAGAAGTTTGCCAAACAAGCTATGGTAAGCATTAGCTGTATTTCTTCCCCCGATTCCACAAATCCAAATGTTGTAAACTCAGCAAAGATGCAGTGCAGTATTTCATATCACATAGGGTGGTGACCCAAGTTTTTTCCATTCCTAAATTGGAGAACTGGTGTTGAATATGGACATAGTACACCTTGTGAAGGGCTATCATTATATAGCTGGACCAGGAGGCAATAGTGGCTTGAGCAGTAAAAGAAATGTGTATTCTTTTCAGCAGAATAAAATCAAAAGCGGATTTATTTTTGGCAAAACAAAGAGAAGAAAAACAAAAGATGGCTTTACTTCAGCAAAAACAATAGACACACAGCTAGAAATAGTTAGCTGGTATAATGTGTTTCCCCTTCAACATCTTCCTATGAACTAAACTCTAAGACGTCGCTTCAGAATATATACAGATCTAGCCCAATGTGAAGGGTTAGAGCAACCCATCACTAACACCATTTCCAAATTAACTCTGTTTCTTCACACATATTCTTTAGTTTCAGAGCACTATAAAAATGTATTTAATATTAGGATGATGTGCACATCATTGTATGACAATAATTATACCCGGATCCAAGATTTACCTTAATCAGGTTCTCAGAAGCACCACCCCCAGCTGTTACATGAATAAATATGGGAAGAAATCAGTCAGCTCTATAGCTGCAAACTGCTGAGGAGGTGTAGTTAGAGCCTGCCATCTGATTGCAGACTTTGAGATTCATATGCAGAGAATGTGAGCTTATCAATTTGGTAAGCATTGTCTTATTCGTCTGGCGAAATCAAACCAAATGTTGCAACCGAAATTGCGAGTGCAAAGGAAGAATGTTTGCTTCTTTGCTGAACAGAACCACTAGAGTTTTCTCTTGCAGTGCAGAGCCAGAACCTCTGTGCGATAGTGCGCACAGCCAAGCAGGAGACTGGGAGAATGTTAGCTTGAGAAGCCACACCGCAGAGGAGAAAGCAATAAAACAAGTGCTTTCTCTGGGCGGTGGCTCCTTGCTAAATTAATATACTTTTGTGCTGCTCGGCTCATCTTACTGTAGAACAAAACAGAAGCCTTTGCAACTTGTGCTACAGTAGTACTCTAGCTACCTAGGCTGCTTACAAGGAACTTCTTAGTGGCTTTCTGTACGGGTAGTCTCCCTAATTATTAGCGCCTGTAATTCAGTGTAGCAATGATTGAAAGTAGCCAATTGTCCTGTACAGGGTGCCCAGATTACTCTTATGGTACCTGCAGGAATATCTGAAAAAATGTTAGAGCAGGTAGCAACACATATAAAAATGGAAAAAAATAATTCTTTCTAGACAGCAAAATCTGACAGTACTTTTAATCATATCTCTGTGTGCTCTAATAAGAGTCCAGTGAGTCATGTGTAACTGGAACCATCATAGGACTAAACAACAAAATAGATTGTATATATACATATGAACAAAGTGGGTGGCCAGCCCAACAAACATAGACAAAGATACTACAAATACAGAAGAGCTAGAAAGTCCAAGATGGTATCCAGAAATGCTGACCCACTGACAAGACAGAAAAAGGGGGCGCACCCTTTCACATACTCCTCCCCACCTAAAACAAAACCAGCAGGGCTTTTGTTAACTATCCTGAATACTCATACCTGTCATCAGATCCCTCGCAAAGAGAGATGGAGCCATAATTAGCCTACCCTCTCCTAAGGCTCCACCCTACTTACATGAGTTACCAATTTGTGAAAGAGAAAGCTCTTCTACACTCAGTTTTTTGACATAGACAGGATAGAGGCAGTCCAGAGGAGGGCAACTAAAATAGTGCAGGGTCTGTAAGAGAAGACATATGAGGAGAGACTAAAGGAGCTTAATATGTACACCCTTGAGGAAAGGAGGGAGAGGGGAGACATGATAGAAACTTTTAAGTATCTCAGTGGAATCAACAAAGTCCAAGAGGGTAGCATCTTTCAGAAAAAGATGTGCAAGAACAAGGGGACACAATTTGAAGATAGAGGTGGGACAGCTCAAGGGCAATGTGAGGAAGTATTTTTTCACACAGAGGGTGGTAGACACATGAAACAGCCTTCCTGAGGAGGTTGTGGGTTCTAAAACTGTGGGAAAATTCAAGGATGCATGGGACAGGCATAAGGCAATTCTTGTGGTGGGTAGGAAGAAATAGGCTGTTGGTTAACTAGGATCTGCAGCTTATCCTGTAGGTAGGGAAATGGGCAGACTAGGTGGGTCAAGCGATCCTTATCTGCCTTCAAAGTCTATGTTTCTATGTTTTCTTTACCCTGAAGTCTGATGACAGGTATTTCTCTTTACCTGTCCCATATCTGGACATGAAGTCTGCATTGCAATGTGAAGTTCCTTTACGATGTTTAATCGTAAAGTGATACGGTTGTAATGAAAGATACCACTGCATGATTCATGGATTCTTGTCTTTCATGACATGTAGCCAGCACAAAGAGTTGTGGTCCATCCATAATTCAAATTCCACCTCCCAAAGATAAAAACGTAGTGCTTCAATGGCCCACCTAACGGCCAAGCATTCCTTTTCTATGGTGGAGTAATGGGTTTCTCGCTTGTGAAGCATCCTAACTACTAAATAATGGGATGTGTCTCCCACTCCACTATTTGAGTTAGCACAGCCCTTATACCATAGTTAGATGCATCAGTCTGAACAATAAAGGGATGTGTGAAATCTGGTGTTCATAGAATGGGTGAGGTACATAACTTAGCCTTTATGGAACAAAATGCATCTTCACATTTTGATGTCCAGAGCACCTTATCTGGTTTATTCTTCTTAATCAGGTCAGTAAGGGGGCCGGCTAGTGTAGAAACATTAGGTATGAAACACCAGAAATAGCTGGCTAGACCTAATAATGACCTCAAATCCCTTTTTGTGATAGGTCTAGGGCTCTTAGCCAAGGTATTCACCTTACTTATCTCTGGTTTTAGTAAGCCCTTTCCAATCTGAAACCTGAGATATTTAGTTTCTTGCATAGCTAGACAGTATTTTGATGGGTTGATGGTTAATCCTGCCTCAGTGATGGAAGTTAATACCAAAGCTAGATGATGTTTATGGTTTTCCCAGGAGGGAATGAATATTATCACATCATCTAGGTACACCGCGCTGTAAGCGACATGTGGAGTCAGGATTTTGTCCATCACTTTCTGGAAGGTGGCAGGGGCACCGTGTAAACCAAAGGGCAAAACAGTAAAATGGAAATGACCTTAGGGGTACTGAATGCTGTTTTTTCCCTGGCTTCTGGATCTAAAGGAATTTGCCAGTACCCTTTTGTTAAATCTAAGGTACTGATGTAACTGGCATTCCCTAAATGATCCAGGATGACATAAATACATGGCATGGGGTAATTATTGAATTTTGAGACAGCATTCAGGCATCTAAAATCAAGACAGATACGTATACCCCCCTTTCTTCCATACAATAAACATAGGGAAGCTCCATTCACTATAGGATGATTCTATTAGATCCAACCCTTGCATCTTTTTTATTTCTTGTACTACATCCTTCCTGACTCTCTCAGGAAGTCTGTAGGCCTTCTGCCTAATGGGTATCTCTTGGGACACAGAAATGTGATGTGCTACATCCTTTGCCCTCCCAGGGGTCCCTGTAAATGTTTTCTGGTAGGTCTGTAACAGTGTGTTCAGTTCAGCTGCCTGCTGTGGTGTTAAATCAGGGTTTACTCTTATATCTGCTATTTCCCCTGAACCCTTCAAACATTGATATGCTATACTCAGCTCACTCTCAGAAGGCTCAGGATGAACATAGCCACACAATTGGGGAGGTCTTTCTAACCAAGATTTTAACAGGTTAGCATGGTAAATATGCTTACTGTGTCTCTTATCTGGGAGTTCTACCTCATAAGTCACAGGGCCAGTTCATTTCATTATTACATTGGGGCCCTGCCACTTCATAAATAACTTGTTATCGGAAGATGGTAATAGGAGAAACACTTTATCTCCCTCTGAAAACTCTTTATGCCCTGTCCCCTTATCATAGTACATTTTTTGTTTCATTTGATGGTCTATATTGGTTTGATGTGCTTTCTGTATGTACTTCACCAGGTGTTGGTGTAGCTGTTGCCAATATTGTAAAGGGAGCATACCTTTTTCTGTTTTCCTTTCCTCCCACTCCTCTTCAATGATGTCCAGTGGGCCTCTAGGATTATGTCCGTAGAGTAATTCAAAGGGAAGAGGCCTATAGAGGTCTGGGGTACTTCCCCATAGGCAAACATCAAATATGGCAGATATATATCCCACTTAGTTCCCTCTTCCTGGACGAATTTCTGTAAAAAAATGTTCAACATTTTGTTGAAGCACTCAACCAGTCCTCAAGTCTGTGGATTATATGGCATAGTGTATATGGTCGCAATGTCTAGGCTCTGGTATAAGTGTTTCAAAACAATTGAGCAGAAATTACTACCCCTGTCTGTTAGTATTTATCTAGGGATTCCCATCTGACTAAAGATCTTACCTAACTCTTCTGCAATCTTAGGGGCAATGATACTATGAAGAGGAACAGCCTCTGGATATTTTGTTGCATAATCACAGACCACCAAAATAAAGCAATTTTCCTTCGAGTGCTTAGGCAGGGGACCAACAATATCCATGGCTAGCCGTTCAAATGGATTAGTGAACAGGGGCATTGGAAGCAGGGGCATCTTGTCCTTACATCCAAGTTTGTCAACCTTCTGGCATTCACTACAGATTTTACAATATTCCATAACCTGCTCATGAATACCAGGCCCACAAAATCTATGGAGTAAGTGGAAAAGTGTGTGGTCCCTTCCCAAGTGTCCAGCCAGGGGTATGTCATGTGCTATTTCCAGTAACCTCATCCTGTAGGGTTGGGGCACCATTAGTTGTTCTACTGTTTCCCCAGTCCAGGGGTTGGTACACATCCTATATAGTAATTCACTCTCAACCCTATATATGCCCTGTTGTGACCATTGGTCACTCCCACCTGTGAAAAAAAGGTTTAAAGCTTAGATCTTCCTTTTGTGCTTCTTTAAAATTCACAAACTCAAACCCCTGAACACATTTCAAATCAACAGATGTCAAAACAGCAGGTTTTACAACATCTTTCTTATTACTATGTGTCCATAGTTTTTTTTCCTTCCCTTTTTGTCTTCTGGGTTTTCTATCCTTCCCGGTAGGTCCATAAATGTCTGTGTCAAAATGGAAACAATTGTCCCAAGGGAACATCTCTTTTGGCTTGCGCGCTTGTGGTGACAGCACAGATGTTCATGGTTAGTAATGATTCAAAGTGGGCGTGATCATGGCCAATTAAAACTGGTACAGGTAAATGGGGTACCACTCCAACCTTCATTTTCTGAGGGTACCCAAGGGCATGAAGTACAGTTTCCTGTAATGGATGATGATGCATGTCACCATGAATATCTGTTACCCCAGTGGTTGGTCCTCCTGACTCTGGTCTAGTATCTAACATAATGGCATGAATTAGAGTCTATCTGCTTCCAGAGTCTGATAACCCTGATACCACTTTCTTTCTAGTCTATACTGGTACCATATGGTGTGCCCAATTAGCAAGAGCCAAATGTGTAGGCTCTGATTTTTTCTTCAGGCAAAACCATGCTATGTGCCCTTTACCATTGTACTCTCAACATATTATTTTGGGGTTATACCCTTTTCCATTCTTATTAGTATATCTAGTCCCAGGATTTCTATTACCTTGTGAAGTACTAGCTGTAGAGGGTCTTACCATGGGTTGATGTGTTAATGGGCTCACTGCACCTTTATGTCTATGAGGTCTAGTGGTTAGGTAGTCCTCTGATAGTCATATGGACACTTCAGATGTCTCTGGGTGGTGCTCCTTCACCCAGAGCTGTACATCCTGTGGTAACATTCTTATGAATTGTTCCAGAATGATCGCTTCCAGAATTTGATCTGATGTTATGGCTGTGGGTTGCAACCACTTGAAACACAAATCCTTCAGCTGAGTATAGGCATCATGGGGAGTATCTGTAGACTGGAATTTATAAGACCTAAACCTCTGTCTGTAGATTTTGGTACTTATGTCATACCGTTTGAGGATGGCCTGTTTCACTCGATCATAGTTATTAGAATGTACAATGTCCACATGGCTGTAAGCCAACTGGGCTTTTCTGGTCAGATAGGAAGTCAACCAGATGAACCACTGGTCCCTCAGCCATGCACAGGCTGTGGCCACCCTTTCAAATGTCATTATGTAAGCTTCAGTGTCATAAGAATCTGACAATTTTACCAGCTTAATGTCTTTCTGTCCTCTCCTGGTGAGAGAGGGGTTATAGCAGTACCCAATGCCTGAATGGCACACAGGGTATCTGTCCAACAGGCCTCACTCTCCTTCTGGTCCCTTTCTCACTGTCTTTCCATTTTCATCTGCTGAATACATAGCCATCGAAGGAGCTTGTGGGGTTCGCCTAGTGCATTCTCCTTTTCTGGTCCTCCTCCAATGGCTTGGGCAACCTCTTCTGGCTTCTTATCCTCCACATGTAATTTGTCAGCTTCTCTTTTTGCCACCTTTCTTTGGATGTCTGGAGCCAAACCAGGTGCCAAAGGAATCTGGTACTTCTTTGTCACAGACCTTGTAGCTACACCAGGCACTCGGGTAGCATCTGCCTTGTCCTGCTGCATAAATAGTCCACCTGGGTCTTAGTGCAGTCCTTCCAGCTGGTCACCAACACCCACCTATCCCACCATTGCCACCAAGTGTGAAGGGCTGTGGCTATATAGATGGACCAGGAGGCAATAATGGCTTGAGCAGTAAAACAAATATTTATTTTTTTCAGCAGAACAAAATCAAAAGTGGACTTATTTTCAGCAAAACAAAGAGAAAAAAAACAAATGATAACTTGACTTCAGCAAAAACAATAGAGACACAGATAGAAATAGTTAGCTGGTATAAGGTATTTCCCCTTCAACACCTTCCTATGAACTAAACTCTAAGACATCTCTTCAGAATATATACAGATCTAGCCCCATGTGATGGGTTAGCTCCACCCATCACTAACACCATTTCCAAATTAACTTTGTTTCTTCACACACCTTCTTTAGTTTCAGAGCACTATAAAAATGTATTTAATATTAGGATGATGTGCACATCATTGTATGACAATAATTATATCTGGATCCAGGATTTGCCATAATCAGGTTCTCAGAAGCACTGCCCCCAGCAGTTACATCAATAAATATAAAAAGAAATTGGCCGGCTGGCTCTATAGCTGTAAACTGCTGAGGAGGTGTAGTGAGATCCTGCCATCTGATTGCAGACTTCGAGAGTCATATGCAAGAAAATTTGAGCATACTAATTTGATAAGCATTGTCTTATTCATCTGGTGAAATCAAACCAAATGTTGCACCCGAAATTGCAAGTGCAAAGGAAGAATGTTTGCTTCTTTGCTGAACTGAACCACAAGAGTTTTCTCTTGCAGTGCAGAGCCAGAACCTCTGTGCGATAGTGCGCACAGCTGAGCAGGAGACTGGGACAATGTTAACTTGAGAAGTCACACTGCCGAGGAGAAAGCAATAAAACAAGCACTTTCTCTGGGGCAGCAGCTCCCTGCTAAATTAATATACTTTTATGCTGCTTGGCTCATCTTACTGTAGAACAAAACAGAAGCCTGTTGCAACTTGCGCTACAGTAGCATTCTAGCTACCTAGGCTGCTTAAAAGGAACTTCATAGTGGCTTTCCATATGGGAAGTCACCCTAAGTATTGCCACTGTAATTCACTATAACAATGGCTGAAACTAGCCCATTGTCCTGTACGGGGTGCCCAGATTAATCTTATGCTACCTGTGGGAATATCTGAAAAAATGTTAGAGTAGGTAGCAACACATATAAAAATGGAAAAAATGCTTTTTTCTAGACAGCAAAATCTGAGAGTACTTTAAATCATATCTCTGTGTGCTCTAATAAGAGTCCAGTGAGTCATGTGTAACTGGGACCATCATAGGACTAAACAACAAAATCGATAATATATATACATACGAACAAAGTGGGTAGCCAGCCCAATGAACATAGATAAACAAACATACTACAAATACAGAAGAGATAGAAAGTCCAAGATGGTACCCAGAAACAATGACCCACTGACTAGACAGAAAAAGAGGTGGCTTCCTTTCACACACCTCCACGCATTTTGCATTGGCATCAAGGGAAGAGGACTCATGCTACTGGAAATGTAAAAGTGAATGCACTCGAGTACTTGTCCCATGGAATGTCACAGAATGAACAGATGAGGGTCAGAGCACCACGCTCTATATGTCTGGCTACTCTAGTAAAGAAAGATATTTACAAAGCCACAATTAATTCTGTAGTTGTCTGGCACACAGCCCTGTCTCATGCAGTGATGCAAATAACAACATCCAAACATCTCCCTCTCTCCATCCTTCTCTCTTTCTCCGATTCCATGCATTCTGGTCTCTCACAGAAATGGGTTGTACAGCCTCCAAGAGAATAATAAAGGTAAAAAGCAAGTCCCCTTCCTACAAAATCTATACGAATGTTTGTAAATTGTTTGACTGCCTAAAATGTCTGTAACCTCCCGGGCTGTGTCTGAAAATAGTCATAATTATGGCTATGATACCTTACCTGGTTAACCAAAACTAAATAAATAAATAAATTGACCAGCAGTTAACTTTATGAATTTCTTTAGAATTGAATTCTCCCTGTTATTCTACATAAGACAGAAAAAAATATATTTGTTTACACACTAAAGACAATCTTCTCCAAAATAACAGATTGGCATTTGTGGTTAAAATGTATCCCATGCATTTTTTTATTAAAAAAAAACACTATATATTGACAGTCACATAGACAGCCTTGTGATTGATTTATATCAGAATGGTGCCACACACAGAGGCATTTCGCTGGAACGTAACGTCAACAACATTAAATGTGCATTAAGTTTTTTTTTCTCTCCTCTACCTCTTCTGCACTGCTAGCATTCCACTTGCATTTGTTGTAGTGTTGCAGAGGATTTTTTTTTTTAATAAAACCCCAATGCCTCAATATCTTCTTTGCTATTGTACATGTAAAACAAGGGCTGCAGAAATGTTTCTTTGATGTGCAGCCATTCATTTAAGCATGCACAATGAATGTTAAGATTCACAGGAGTATCACTTTTGTACAACATTAGAAAAAATACACAAAACAAAATGAGTATGCATACTTATGTAATTCCCACCTGGAGCAAACCAATAGACAAAGCCCACATGAAAAATAAAACTGAGTTATGGTAGGCTAAATCAACTGATATTGCACAACTTGGAAACATGTGCCCGATTCCAGAAGGTGGATACAGGGCTTGCGCCATGCCCTGTGTCCATTGCAAAGTTTTCCACAGCTGCGGCAAAGCCCTTGGATGCAACTCTACACTATTCAAGAAGGGCTGGTGCAATTGCGACAGTTTTCACAATTTACGGCAACTTGTGCTAGAGGTTTGGCTCAAGCCACATAGTAAGGATACCTCACAGACACAATGTTAGATCATTGGGGAGATGGTCTAACCTTGTGGGATTGGGGATCTAAGACGGCTTCCGAATCCTGAGTTTAACATAAGCCAGCACTTGCGTCAAACAGCCTGCCACAAGTCCCCTGCGGCGATCGCAGCCTCTCATGGAATCGGGCCCATAGACTAATAAGGAACATAAAAAATGTGCCTGTCTTTAGTAAAATGGGATGGAAGATCAGCAGAAAAGCCAGTGCCCCTTTAAACATGTTCTAAACAATAATGAGTAGCCTGTGTCTAACATAAAGAAAATGTTTGGGAGCTGAAACATTGAATACAGACACAATGGTGAAGTTAGTGATACAGTTCCTTTCTTTTAAAGTGTCAGTATTTGTTGGAAGCACCCCCATCCAGTATTCCCAGTGTAAGCCAGTTCCTGAAACCTTTTTCTGTTTAATATACAGTATCATCCTGCCACCCTCTGCAAGCAAAAAAAAATAAAAACTCCCAGCAAAGTTAGCCACATCCGATATTGTAGCTTCATCTGTTCTAATAATAATCCTACCCCTACCACCATGTCACAACCCAACTCCAATGCTCTTTCCACAACCCTTGTTATTCATTCAATTCCCTCTTTCCAACCCCTTTCTGTTCTCACTTTCCTGTTTCCCACTGAACCACCAAAATGTTT
The DNA here is from genome assembly GCA_016271365.2 of Neoceratodus forsteri. Lineage (NCBI taxonomy): Eukaryota > Metazoa > Chordata > Ceratodontiformes > Ceratodontidae > Neoceratodus > Neoceratodus forsteri. Next base: position 1,093,960,830 of record CM057459.1, read on the forward strand.
TCTTTACACCAGTAAAAATGAATCTATGAACATTGGACTGTCCTCTAACTGGTCAGTTAGGCATGTTATAGGACTCCCATGATTGCTATGTTTGCTGTATACAGTACATACCCCTGGCACAACCTCACATTCTCTTTTGTTTTGCCTTTGCACTGTCTGTTTAAGTTCATTCATTTGATTAAAACTAAAATCAATACTCTGTCTGTTTGCTGCCTCCACCCCGACCCGGGAATAGAAATAAATGAACATTTTTATTTACATATATACAGACATAATATAACACATTTCCTTAGCTTTCGTTGCAAGCAAACAAAAGTCACTGATTCCATAAAACTTGTTACAGCGACAAACACCAGGCTGAAGCCTAACATTTCTTGCCTTGCCTTTCCCATTGCTTTTTCAACCGGAATAGCAGCAGGTGTTAATGACTTGCCTGTTGTCATGGTGACTGATCGCTTTCTAACTGCTCTTCCGAATAGTTGGAGTTAAGGGATTAGTCCACCCCTTCCCCACTGACTTGGATTCTTAGATCAGTGATTTTGAAAGAACTACAGTAGTTCTTCTACATTGTGCTTCTAAATATCATTACATGATTTACTAAGCAGAATTTTTTTCCAAAACAGGATGATTGTGTTTCAACTATCAAAGAGAACATCTTAGTTATATAATGTACTACAGTACATAGGATGTGCAAACTTCTTTGCAAGCTTCAAACAAACTGTATATTTTATATTGATTGCAACTTTTTGAGACACTTTTGAACTTCATTTCAAAGACATACAGACTTCTTGGTCTAAAGATCAACTGCTAATTTTTGTACGTTTCTTGCCTGTCAATCAATCAATCAAATCTATATTTATCCAGGTGAACATTGTTGAGCAAGCTCATTTACAAGATGGACCTGGTTACGACCAAGGTTATAGTACAAACAGGTACATTACAATGTGAATAAAACATAATAGGAAATGTAAGTCGATACACAAGTCACATACAGTACATAGCGGCCAATTAGGGCCGAAAACACAAACCTAACAGTCAGACATAATAAGCAATAACAGCTTTTTTTGTCACCTTTCACAAAAAGGAATAAAAACATGTGTGGTTAAGGCTGAAGGGAATAATAAAGCAAGCTACAGGCCATATCAAGGGCCAGCCCTAGGGAACACTCACATTCAGAGTGGTAGGCGGCTATGCCTTAACTGACTTAGTGGAAGGTCTGGGCTAGGTGCTGAGGTACAAGCTGGGATAGCACCTGACTTGCCTACATTAGAGGAGAGGTGGTCTATGTCCAGAGGACCATCCAAGGGACCGAAGGACCGCTGGGAAGGTCGCAAGGCAGACTATGTGATTGATGAATAATGGCGCCTGCAGCCAACCTGGGGAAGACAACTTCAGAAGAGAACATAGTTACTCAGACTCCCAATAATTGTGTTCTGGGCAGTACAGATAAGGATATCATCAGTCAGGTGCAGAAGTGATTACATCTTTTCTGACAAAGTCCAGCAGTATCATCGGATTTTGCAAGAGTTTGGAAGGAATGCAGGAATGGACTGTGGGAGCTAATCTGGAGTAAGGGCCAAGGAGCGTTCGCAATCCAATTGGTTATTGGCTTTAGCGGTGCTTTGCTAAAGAAGAATCCGGCCAGGTAGTTTCAGGTGGTGGCTTGTGTGGCTGCCGTCCACCCAGGTGCTAGAAATTCTATGCCTAAGTGCAGTTAGCCCCCATATGACTTGCCTACATATGGGAAGAGATGGACCATGTCCAGAGGACTGTCCAAGGGGCCTTAGGCCCATGGGGGAGGTTGCAAGTCTGAATATGTGATTGATGGATATTGGCACCTGCGGCCAACCTCAGATAGATGACTACAGAAGAGAGCATAATCACTTAGACTCCCAATAGATGTGTTCTGGGCAGTGCAGTATAGGTAAGGATATCGTCGGACAGGTACAGAAGTGATTACATCTTTTCTGGCAAGTTCAGCAATACCATCGGATTTTGCAGGAATTTGGAAGGAAAGTAGGAGTAGACTGAAGGAGCCAATTGGGAGCAAGAGCCAAAGAGTGCTCGTGATCCGATTGGTTAACGGCTTTAGCGATGCTTTGCTAAGGAAGAATCCATCCAAGTGATTTTAGAGGGTGGCTTGAGTGGGTGTTGACCACCCGTTGTTAGGAATTCTGTGCCTAAGGTGCAATTGCCCCCTGTAGGACCTGCTTACATCTGAGAAGCGGGTACAGAAGCTGGGGGGGTAATAAATACATTAGGATCAATAAAAACATACAAGGATTATCATTGGGTATGATCATCTGAGGCTAAGGCTATACTCAAGGGAGTAAGCTAACAGTGGTTAGTGGTTAGGAGCCAGTGAAACAGTTGCATGGCTCACACACACATCGAGCATATAAGAACTTGAAAGCATTAATGCTTCAGAGGTAGCTTACTTTCAATAGTTTTTGCATTTTGTTCCACAAGGATGGCAACATGAAACTGATGGCCATTCTGTCATAGTGGGTGAAAGCCTTGTGGATGCATAGAGAGATATAGGAAGTGCTTCTTAGGCCTTATGGATCCAGCCCGCTCAGTGGGAGACATTCTGTTATATAAGATGGCAACCTTTTCATGATGGCTCTGTAAGTCCAGAGGACTGCATTTCTATCATGTCTGGACATTATCGAGGACCATTCTACAGCTTCATACAATAAGCAGTGATGGGTGGAGATGGGAAGACCAGTGATAAACCTGATAGCCTTATGATAAAGCGTATCCAACTTAAGAAGTGAAGCTTTTGGATAATGACTGTATAAGAAGTCTGCATAGTCAATTAGAGAAAGAAAGGTAGTTTGGACAAGTCGCAGCTTGACGTCATGAGTGAGGAACTGGCTGATTCTATAGAATAGTCCTAGCCTCTGTCTAAGCTTTTTAGCCAGGTCTTTAACATGCTCAGAAAATGAAAGGTTCTGGTCTAGCCACACCCCTAAGTATTTAAACTTTGGAATAAATTCCAATTTCTCTCGAAAAATTGTGGTAATCTGTGGTAGTATTCCAGAGCTGACTGGGTTTATCATGCGGCTATAGGGTGAGAACAGCATTGCCTTTGACTGTTTTGCATTTAATAGTAGTTTTTTGTGGAGGAGCTGGGTCTGGAGCAGGTCAAATTCTACCTGTAGGTCTGCACTGGCAGCTTCAGCGGTCAGTCAACTTGTGTAAACCACTGTGTCATCAGCAAGCAGGTGTATTTTCACCTTGTTGATGCCCACATCAATATTGTTGACATAGATAGTGAAGAGTAGTGGACCAAGAATGTATCCTTGAGGCACTCCCCTCAAAAGAGGTTTAAGTGGGAATAACTCCCCCTCAGCTTGGACTTGTTGCTAACGTCCAGCCAGGTACTCCGTAAACCAGAGCAAGGATGCTGAATCAATACCTATACTCTTCAGGGTGGAGATTAGCAGGCTGTGATCTATGGTGTAGAAGGCCTTACTGAGATCTAGAAATACAGCACAGACAAAGTTTCTGCTGTCTAATTCATTGTACCAGTCATTTGTTACTTTGGCAAGTGCCAAAATAGTGCTGTGGTTGGTCCTAAAGCCCGATTGCATAGGGTTTAGTAAGTTATTGGCTTCAAGATATGCCCTAAGTTGGTTGCTGACAACCTTCTCCAGGAGCTTCGACAAGGTAGGCAGTAAGGAGATCAGTCTGTAATTGTTGGGGTCACAGGTATCCCCTGATTTAAACAACAGGATGACATGGGCAGTTTTATATATTGTAGGAAGGGCCCCTTGAGACAATAATAGGTTAAATAAATGAGTGATAGGGACAGCAAGAACATGATAAGCAATTTTGATAAAGTAAGGATCCAGTGAATCAGCACCAGCACTCTTCCTAACATCTAACTGAAGTATAAGATCTTCAACCTCCTTTAGTAAAACAGGTTGGAATGAGAAGCCGGGTACCAGGGCAATGGAGTCTACACAGGGGACACTTAGTTGGGAGTGAGCCAGTGCTGCAGGGGAATTGTCAAAGACTAGGCCTGCTGTGACAAAATGGTTATTGAATGCATCTAAGATACCCTATTTATCACATATGGTTTTTCCCTCAGATGTGATTTTTGGTGACAAGGAGTTACCTGGGGTGTGACTGGACATATCGTTGATTGTCCTCCAGAATTTAGAAGAGACGTTTGCTGCAGAGTTGAGCTCACTAAGATAGAATGCTGCCTTTGCATCTCTGACCATTTTTGTACATGCATTACATGCCTTTCTAAACTGGCACCAGTCTGAGTCCAGCTTTGTCTGTCGTGCCTTTTTCCAGAGCTTGTCCCTACCTAGAAAGGTGGCTTTCAGCTCAGCAGTGAACCAGTGACAAGCTCTGTTCTTTACATGGGTTTTTATCATTGGAACATGTAGGTCAAGGGCCCCTACCAGTATTTTATGAAAGCTATTATACACCGTGCTGACCGTGGTGGCTAGGTAGAAGTCTTGCCAGAGTGGTGAGTGTTGCAGTTCATGTGTAAAGGCAGCTTCATCGAAGTTGCAATGTATCCTTTTTGTGATGAATTTAGCTGTGGGTCCTGTATGATGTAACGTCCTGACTGCAGCAATAAAACAATGGTCACTAACATCAGCAAAGAAAGTGTCAGCATGTGAAAAGAGATGTGTCTTGTCAACTAATATGACATCAGATAAAGCACTGTTGCACAGGTTCTTTTTATTAGGACGTGTAGGTTCTTGAATTAGTTGCACTAGCCCATGAGCATCACAGAAGGTGTTTAGGGGAATAGCAGTCTTGGAGAGCCAGTCAAAGTTAAGGTCCCCAAGAGTAATTGTTTCAAGGTTCTCTTTCTCAATGACAGAACCAAGATGAGATTGGAGTAGTGTTCCATCAGATGGTGGTCTATAGCAACCAATCACCCTGATGGCCAGAGAGGTAGATAGTTCAATCTTAGGTGTCAGACATTTGATCTAATTTTTAACAGAGGTTGAATCCATACATGGCGTTGTAAACCTTTCCTTGACATATATTGCCACTTCACCTCCCCTTGTATGTCTATCTGTTCTGAATAACCGGTAGGATGGAATGCTAATCTCTCTATCCTGGATGGATGTCTTAACCCAAGATTCAGATATTACCAGGGCATCTGGTTGAGTGTGGCTGATCCACACCTGTATCATAGTAAACTTTTTTAGGAGGTTACTAACATTGACATGTCAGAAGCTCATACCTTTGAGGGAGGCAGTATCCGAGGGAGAAGAGAGAGGAGAGGAGAGATAGGACCAGGGTTTAATTCAATGTTGCCTGAGAATATCAGTAACAGAAGCAGCAGCTTTGTTAGGGCATCAATAGTGAGTTTGAGAATCCTGGCCCTATGGCTCTTGACAGGTTGGGTATGCCAAACACCACCCCTAAGGGTGCACCTCCCTAATGCTAGGTGAACCAGTTCCCTGACAGAGATGTGCAGGGGGTGACTATCACAGTAAGGAACAGTAGTAATAATTTGAGAAGGAAGCTCAGTATGGGTGCCATCACAATGTGTACCCTGAATAGAATCAGACAGCAGTACTGCCTGCAGGGCACATAAATGACTGGAGATCAAGTCTATGTGCAGAGCGCAGAACATTAAGAGGTCAAGTTCTGCTTGTGCAGGCTTTTGAGGGTAGGATGTCTACTGTGCACAGCAAAGGATGATCAGTAAAGATAGAGGCAAGAAGCAACTCATGGAGGTACTACCCTGGTCCCCCCATACTCAAGATATAGTGGGAGATAGTGTTGAATACAGTTTATGGACAGAAAATGCAGTTATAACAAGGGCCCCCCTAGGAGGTTGAGGTCCAGGAACAGAGCTGAACTAGCATTCTCCACTGCAATGCACAGAATGTAAAGGAAGCATATGTGGTCGCCGCAAGTGAAGTGACGATGAGGCACCAATGTTAGTGGCAGGCTGCCTTGGGGCGTTCCTATCGTACCAAATGGAGAATTGATGGGTTGACTAATGCCTTCATGGGTGTGCTTTTGAAAGGGGCGGATCATGGTGTATTTAATAAATGGAGAGGTGGGGGATCGGTGGGTGGGTGGGTGCGAAATTAGTGGCTTTGCTGTACCTTGCCTGCATGAGAGTCGGGTGTGGTGTATTTAATAAATGGAGGGGCAGGGATGGGTGCAAAATGAGCGGCTTTTGATGTACTTTGCTTGAGGAGAGTCTGGGCTTGGGGTCTCAGGCAGCGGCTGTGGAAGCGCTGACCGCCCGATGTCCTGGGATCCCACGCTTATGGGGCAGGGAGCCCCTGGAGAACTTTTCCTCAGCTGGGGAAAGAAAGAAAGAGGTCTGTTTTAAATGCTGGCTGTAGACAATGGACTGTCTGCACCAGCAGGACAGCTAATTTGCAGGACAAAGGAAAAGTCTGGTGCCAGCACAAAACTTCAGAAAAGAGTGTAATCACATATTTCCCCTTCACTTAATATTCGGGTGTTACTGCCTTGGTGCTGCCTGTGTGCTGGTGGATCATAAAAAAAAAGATCAGTGATACCCAAAAAATATATTTCATGTTTTATTACAATCCTGCAGTCATCTATGACAAAAATTTTATTTTAACTTAATTTATGAACATCATCTGCTCCCTTATCTAAGCTGTTGAAAGTAATATGTTTGGATGGGTTGCTGTAGTTCACCTCAATATTCAAAAATGTTAAGAGAGAAAGTCTGTTTCCTCCCAAAACTGACTTCACATTTCGTACTCAGAAGCACAGTCTTCCTAACTCTCAAGACCATGATTTTCTAACCCTCTACCCCATTATTTTTATATACATTTTTGGTATTGGTTCAGTTTTGTGAGACGGGGTTTGGAAATCAACCCCCCACTCCCAGGTCAATTATTAAATCCAGTGTTGCAAATAAAAAAAATAATTACAGACTCTGCAAATCCACCCTTCTACCAACACATCTCACCCCTTTTATCGAGTGTTATTAGGTTAACAAGATAATTAACACTGTTTTTTAGTGTGACCCATATTCAGTGCATTATCTGAAAGAACCCTGCACAGTTTTAAATCCCTTAAATTCCTTCTTGGGCAATCAAAAGCAGCAATGTATTACCTTTGCAACATCCTTACCTTTGAAAGACATACATGAATAACTTTGAACACTTTAAATACATTGTGCTTTTGATTACCCAAGCAGGGATTTGTAAATGTGCAGGTTTCTTTCAGATAATGCACTGAATAAGGGTCAACATAAAACTTAAATTAATTATCTTATTAACCTAATTTATAATTGTAATGTTTAACACTGGATAAAAATGATATGTTCTCCATGTAGGATCAGTAACTAAACATCTAGTAATGTGTCTGATATGTACTGACAGAGGACACTGGGAGCTGATTGCTCCTGATTTACAAGATCCCTGTTCCGTCACTGTTGTAAGGAAACCATTATATCAGTTCGGGTAGGGGTGAGAGTAAATGGGGGAGAAGTGGATTTACAGAGTCTGTGACCTCTTCAGAGTCACTGAAATGTACACTCCTCAGTACCTACTTAAAATGCAGCAATCATGTGAGGGTGTTTGTGGGGGAGGGGAAGCTGGCTGACTGGCATTCAGTGCAACCCCCCTACACACACACCTACACCTGTAACAAGACCAGAAACCTTTACTGAATCAGTAGTTGCTCCCTCACATATCCAGTAAGTGCAAAAGTTCACCTCTGGCTTTCATAGGACAGCTCAAAAGTAACAGGGAATTAATAAGGTACGCTGCTTCTGGCAGAATTGCACAGACTTTCACAAAAGTCTGTGGATTTCTGCTAAATTCTACCTGTGGTAGAATTAGTATTTTCTACCATGAAAAAATTATGGGAAGAGCAGAATTTTGCTGATTGTTATAAAATTCCATGAAAAAAAGGGACACTGCCACATTTCCACATTTTTCTGCAGGACCTGCTTCCACAATTTAAAACTCAAAAAATGAAGGTCCATTTAAAACCAGCAGTTTATCATGAAAATCACGTTCAATCGACAGAATTCTGAGGAATGCATTATGAAGTTCTGCTAAGCTTAGGGGAAGCAGAATTGCTATTCTACTAGAACCTGACTGCAAGATTTTGAATTCTGCACAAGACTACCCAAAACCACACTGAAATCTTGGGGGCCGATTCTAGGATGGCGTACGCCGGTGCAAGCCGAGTTACACCAAACCCCATGGCATAACTTGCAACTTGCACCATGCAATATGCCATGTGCAATTCCCAAAGGCAACCTGCGCCATGCCATGCGCGGGTTGTGCCAACTGTGGGTTACACCACCCACTATACTGCAACTCCCAGTGCCATGGCACAAGGGTGGGTTATGGCAGTAACTATGTCCTATTCCACAAGGGCAGCTGCTATAACCCACCTACGCGATTACAGGAGCCGCATTGCCACAGTGGAGTTAGGACATATCGGAGATGCTCTAAGGGGGCATCCATCAGTGTTATCCGATGGATGTCCACTCTGCAGCACCACAGCAAAGACCCTGCTGTGCTCCCCTTGCCCCCACAAACACATCCATGCCCCCCATCCCCCAACTGTTGGGGACCCCCGGGGGTCTGTTGTGTAATTTGCCCCTGGACTCCTGTGCCCCCTGTCCAGCACCCACCATGCCCCCTGGTGACTGCTGTGGTGTTCCATGGTGGGGGGCTCTGGGGGGCAGTGTGTAGGGGCCATGACATGTGGCATGCAGGGCTATTATGCTATGCTCATGACGGTAGCCGATGAGTGCCGCAAGTCGCAGGTCGTAAGTGCCGGGACCCTGCCACTCTTAGAATACAGCACAGGGTCCCCGGCATAGCAGCGACTGTCACAACTTGCATACACCTGTGAGTTGCAACAGTCATCCTGGAATCATTATCAGCCCCCCGGTTATACTTTAACCTTCCTCAAATAAAAGTAGCCATGTTCACCAAATCAGCTGCATCAGAGGAAAACCAATCAATATTTCTATGATATCATTTAAAACAATGAACTCAAAAATAATCTTTTTTTTAAATAAAGACAAGTTGCAAATGGTTGCAGACAGCATCACATATTGGTACAATCATGAAAAAAACTATTTACTGTCAGCAGAAAAAACGTTCATGGTAGTTCTCTTTGTTTTTAAAATATTAACAGGTTTTCTAATTCTTTTTGTCGAGTACCCATTTTACAAGTGCAATCAGGCTTTCCAAAGGTGTGGTTGTCCTGGGTAAACCATACTTCCAGCAGTTTGATGGCACTCTGCATAAGTGCATGTGACTCAAAATGCCCCAGGTCATGCTGTTTATTAATGAAAGTCAGCACAATGCCATGTCTTATTATTTATATTACATAGAGGTGGAATACACTGTAGTGCAGGATGATTAGTTATGCCAGCTAGTGCATGCATTTTCTTATAACATTATGCATTCATTCTTTGTGGCTCAAAGGAGAGTGCTGCACTATCAACTGTGTGGCATATTTCATTACTTATTTTGTTGCTTTTTTACTTTTTTTTCTTATTGGAAGCCCCAATCCATGACAGACATGTACAGTAACTAGGGCTTTTGAATGCTGCTACATCTCTCATTCATTTATTCAGCATCCATTCACATGGAAATGCAGGAATGATAGGAGACACAACGATAGAGTAAAGAATCCAAAAGTAATGTTGCTCTTTACAATAGCAGACAGAGACAAATGTAAAGTGATGGGAAAAAAATATTTTTCTCTGTGTAGCTCTGAGCTTCTTCCTGAATACAGTTCAAAACAAGACACTTCCAAATAAATGCCAAACACAGACACGCACACTAAAATGGGCAAAGTTACATAGAGAAATATTTTTTTTTACATCACTTTACTAATTATTTACTTTTTTCTTATTGGAAGCCCCAATTTCATGATGGGCACATACTGCAAATGCCACTTTTGAATGCTGCTACTATCTCTCATTTATTCAGCATCCGATAGTGTAGTGAATTCAAAAGTAATGGGTTTGCTCCTTACAATAATAGACAGATACAAATGTAAAGTGAAAAAAAAACTACTTCTCTATGTAACTTTTCACATTTTAGTTATCTATCTATTTAGAACTGCTTAGAAACACCATTATAAAATGACATACAGTAGCACTGACTTTCTGCATTGGTCTCCCACTTACTTAATTCCTAGTTTATTCCATTCATCTAATGTTTTACTGTCAATCAGTTTTTACTATTGCTTTATTATTTTGTAGTTGGGTAAATAAATTATTTGTTCTACTTTAACCTGCTGTATTCAACACAAGTTTTAACAGCTGTTTCAGTAAACCTGGAGAGATGTTCCCTTTTAATTTTCAAGGCTACAGTAAATATTATGGGCAGAGAGCTTTATGTCTTCTGCAGTTCAATGTAAAAAGGTGTGGCAAATTTTAGTTAGCAGTCAATAGTATAAAAAAGACAACAACAGCAGGGTGCTAGGGAGTTAGAGGGGGCACCCCACGTTCAAGCAGCAAGGTGAAAGAGGAACATGGGTCTGGTGAGTGCGAGTGCTGGAAAGTCTGAAGCAGCATGAGCTTTGTGGTTGGCAGTGCAAAGTGTAGGCAGAAGAATTGTGGCACATACAGTAGCTGCTTACAATGGTGCTTATTAAATTCATGCTGGTGTAAGGGAATAGGATAAGAAAAAAGAGATGGCACAGGGGAGTTAGAAGGATCACCTTGAGTCAATGCAAAGTGGGAAACAAGAGCAGAATTTCAGCAAGTGCTGGGGAGGCTGGACAGCATGAACGTCAATGTTGCAGCACTTGGTTTAGGCTGGAGAACCATGGCAGGTGTGCCTTTAATGGTAACCATTAATCTAATGTTTCAGGAGATATTATACAGCAGTTATACATGATGGGCTGTGGTTTCAGAATAAAAGCCTACACATTAATATTTAAAAATAGGGAAAAAAATATGACTGCTACTGAGAACCATAAGTGTACAGTAAGTAACCATGTGAAGCTCTGTTGAACTGCTGTATAGGAGTATCTGCTGTATGATTTTGAGCTGGTAAGTGTGGCTCCTGAGGCTTGTCAGAAGAGGTGCCAGATTCAGGTCCCTTAGGAGAGAGGGATCACAATGAGATATGGGGGGGGCAGGGGAGAGAGTTTGTGTTTATCTGTGTGGCCACCAGGATCCAAGATTTTGTCAAGAAGATGAGTAGCAGGCAGGAATGGTTCCAACGGCATGTAAGAGAGGCTTAAGAGATATGGTCCTCTGCATAAGTGCCTGCTATCAGACTGACAAGGGTTGAGTGGGGATCGGTGCCAGATGGATTGGCTCCTGCACTTATGTTCTGACACAGAGTAAGGGTGGATTAAGGAGCCCATTAGTTAATTAATGATAAATAAGAATAGAATGGGAAGTTTGGGAATTAAAAGTGGCGCACAGAGTCTCTTTTTTGCAATACATTGGATGGATGACTTAGGGGGTCCCACTAGACAGTGGTGGTGAGATGCCATTTCATCATATTTGGGGGTCAGATTCAACAGCAGAAGAAACAGGCACTGGAGACTGGCAGGAATAGTGCATGCAGAGAACAAGCGGGCATGCACAGAATAGTTTTTTTTTTAATTTCCAAAACCCACATACTGTAAATAACATAGTACAGAGAGACCAATAAATGTATCATTCTCTTCTGGACCCCGTTATGTGTATTCTGCACTTGTCAGCTGGAAAAAAATAACAGTACTAAATTATAGTATTCAGCCTCTGATGTGTTCTTCAGTTTAAGAGGTAGTTTAAAAGTTATGGTGGTGCTTGTAGTAAACGACAGACAAGGTTGTCAACACAATGATTTTAGCAGCTATTTTAATCTAAATTTTAATGACAGGACAAACTTTTTTTAATGCAAAGTGATGAACTTCCCATTCTTGGCAGTGACTGTGGGGACAACTCAGAAGGTAAATTTAACTGCAAAAACAGTGCTACCTGGTGCTTTTAAGGTGCCGATGATGGGAATTCACTTGGCAACATACCTTACTGCATTACCACATTAACCAGTAAACGAGGTATTTCTCGGTAAGTGGTATACCACTCAGTATACTGCTCGGTATACCGCTCTATGTAGTGCTCTGTGTATCATAGAAACATAGACTTTGATGGCAGATAAGGACCGCTTGGCCCATCTAGTCTGCCCATTTACCTACCTACAGGATAGGCCACAGATCCTAGTTAACCACCAGCCTATTTCTTCCTATCCCCCACAAGAATTGCCTTATGTCTGTCCCATGTATTCTTGAAGTCTCCCACAGTTTTAGACCCCACAACCTCCTCAGGAAGGCTGTTCCATGCATGCACTACCCTCTCTGTGAAATAATACTTCCTCACATTGCCCTTGAACCGCCCCCCCCATCTTTAAATTGTGTCCCCTTGTTCTTGCACGTCTCTTTTTCTGAAAGATGCTACCCTCTTGGACTTTGTTGATTCCACTGAGGTACTTAAAAGTTTCTATCATGTCCCCTCTCCCTTCTTTCCTCAAGGGTATACATATTAAGTTCCTTTAGTCTCTCCTCATACAGCTTCTCTTGCAGACCCTGCACCATTTTAGTTGCCCTCCTCTGGACTGCCTCTATCCTGTCTATGTCCTTGCAGAGATGGGGTCTCCAGAACTGGACACAGTACTCCAGATGGGGTCTCACCAACTGTCTGTACACAGGGATAACAATTTCCTGATTTCTGCTGCTGATGCCTCTCTCCCTATGCATCCCAGTATACCCCCAGCCCTCCCAACTGCCTTCTCACATTGCTTGCTAACCTTAAGGTCATCTGATATGATTGCCCCCAGGTCCCTTTCCTTTTTTGTTGTTGTTACTACCTCTCCCCCATTGTGTATTCTTCCCCCTGGGTTCTTGTTTCCCAGGTGCATTATTTTGCACTTCTTTGCATTGAATCCTAGCTGCCATACTTCTGACCATTCCTCCAACCTTGCCAAGTCCCTTCTCATCCTTTCCACGCCTCCTTGTGTATCAACCCTGTTGCAGATCTTTGTGTCATCTGCAAAGAGGCATGCTTTTCCTTCCAGTCCCTCTGCAATGTCACTGATGAAGACATTAAAAAGGACTGGACCCAATACTGAACCCTGCGGTAGCCCACTAGTAACCCCTCTTTCTTCAGAGTGGACTCCATTTACAATTACCTTCTATGTCCTGTTGTCCAACCAATGTTTTACCCATACTAAACACCCTGGGACCCACTCCCAGGCTGGTTAATTTGACTATTAATCTTTTGTGTGGGACTGTGTCAAATGCCTTGCTAAAGTCTAGGTAGGCCATGTCCACAGCCCCTCCCTGGTCTACTACTTTGGTCACCCAGTCAAAGAAATCTATTAGACTCATTTGACATGACCTTCCCACTGTGAACCCATGCTGCCTTGGGTCCTGTGCCCCACTGGCCTCTAGGTACTCAACTATTCTTTCCTTCAGAAGTGACTCCATCACTTTCCGTACCACGGAGGTCAAACTGACAGGTCTGTAGTTTCCTGTCTCTGTCTTGGTCCCACTTTTGTGAGGGAATCACATCCGCCTTCCTCCAGTCCTCGGGTACCACACCATCCTCCCATGATTTATTAAAAGAGTTGCCAGTGGTTTCACTAGTTCTCCCTTAATTCTTTTAGAATTCTGGGGTGAATTCCATCAGGGCCCCATTGCTTTGTCCACCTTCAGTTTTACGAGTTCTTGCAGAACCCTTTCTTCTGTGAAAGGACTGGGATCGACCCCCCTATCAAGAGTGCTTCTGTTAATTGGATTAGGCACTTCTCCCTCCTCTTTTGTGAATACTGAGCAGAAATATTCATTCAGTATCCCTGCTTTTTCACTGTTCCCCTCTGCCCACCCACCGTTCATTCTATTCAGCCTCACTATCCCTCCCTTTGTCTTTCTACACTCGCTGATGTACCTATAAAAGGTTTTATCCCCTTCTTAACCGAGTTGGCTATCTTTTCCTCAGTTTGGGCCTTTGCTATTCTGACTTCCCTCACTGCTTCCTTCTGCCTTAACTGGTACAGTTCTCTGTCCTGCTCCTTCTGTGTTTCCTTATACTTCGAGATGCTATCTTTTTCTTCCTGACTTTCACAGCCACCTCTTTTGAGAATCATAGTGGCTTTTTCTTTCATTTTGATTTGTTTATTTGCTTCACACAAAGACTTGTTGCCTCTGTGATGGCAGTTCTGATGATTCCCCATTGTTGCTCCACACCTCCTTCTAGCCTGTTTGCTAGTGCTTTTCTGAGGCACTCTCCCATCTTGCCAAAGTCAGCCCTCCTGACATCCAGTACCCTCACTTTTGTATGGGTTGACTCTGTAGCTGAGTTTAATGTGAACCACACTGTTTGATGGTCACTTGTTCCCAGATGGCAACCCACTTCTAGATCTGAGATCCTCTCACTGCCCCCGTTTGAGAGTATGAAGTCTAAGATTGCTCCCTCATGAGTGGGTTCTGAAACTAGCTGTCTGAGGCCTGCCACCTGTAGGGCATGAAGAATGGCCCTGCTCTTGGATGTGGCTGCAGCAAATGTGCTCCAGTTAACATCTGGCATATTCAGGTCTCCCATCAACAGTATCTCCCCTTTCTCTGCCATTCTAAGAATGCCTTCTATCATATCCTTGTCCATTCCCTCCCCCTGACATGGGGGTCTGTACACAACCCCTGTGTGGATTGTGGTGCCCTTTCCAGTCTCCAAGGTGACCCACAGTGCCTCCTCTCCTCCCTGTTTACTCTTTTGTTCAGTTGCTTTTATCCCTTCCTTTACATAGAGAGCTACTCCTCCCCCTCTTCTCCCCTGCCTGTCTCTCCTGTAGGTTATGTACCCTGGTATGTTAACATCCCAGTGATGGTTCTCTGTGTACCATGCTTCTGTGACTGCCACGATATCCAGGCATCCTCTTCCATCAAGGCCACCAGCTCAGGGAGCTTGTTGCCCAGACTACAGGCATTGGTACTCACTACCCTCCATTTCCTGATGGCCTTACTCCTTTTGCCCCATCCCTGTCCTTCTTGCCTTTGTCACTTTCTCCATTTACCCTGCCCTTCTCCCTATCGACACCTCTATGTTGGTGTTTACGCACTTACTACCATGATTTTTGGGGGCTAGGATCTCCCTGCTCCTTTCCAGTGCTTCCCCCCTTGGCTAGTTTAAATGCTTGCCAATGAAGGATTTAAACCTATCACCTAGGGTCCTGGTTCCCCTCCTGGAAAGATGCAACCCATCATGCCAGTATAGGCTTGCATCACTCCAGGTGGACCCCCAGTCCCCAATGAAGCCAAATCCCTGAGCTCCACACCAGTTTTTCAACCACTGATTGAATCCCAGGTCGTGGAACACCCTATCCTCCCCTACACCATAGATGGGCAGCACCTCCGAGAAGGTTACCATGTGTGCTACTTGTCTAAGACCCCTTCCCAGTATCACTCAGTATACCTCCCCCACCAAGGTATGCCTTAACATAGAAACATAGACTTTGATGGCAGATAAAGACCACTTGGCCCACCCAGTCTGCCCATTTCCCTACCTACTGGATAAGCTGCAGAGTCTAGTTAACCAACAGCCTACTTTCTGCAACCCCCCACTATAATTGCCTTGTGTCTGTCCCATGCATGTTTGAATTCCCCCACTGTTTTAGACCCAACGACCTCCTCAGAAAGACTGTTCCATGTATCCACCACTCTCTCTGTGAAAAGAAAATTCCTCACATTACCCCTGAGTGTCCCTCCTCTATCTTTAAATTGTGCCACCTTGTTCTTACACATCTCTTTTTCTGAAAGATGCTACCCTCCTGGACTTTGTTGATTCCCTTGAGGTACGTGAACATTTCTATCATGTCCCCCTGTCCCTGCTTTCATCAAGAGTATACATATTAAGCTCTCTCAGTCTCTCTTCATATGGTTTCTGCTCCAGACCCTGCACCATTTTAGTTGCTTCCTCTGGACTGCTTCCATCCTGTCTATGTCCTTGCGTAGATGAGGTTTCAAAACTGCACACAGTACTCCAGATGGGGTCTCACCAACTGTCTGTATAGAGGACCACTCCCTTTTCTACTTGTGATGCCCTTCCTATGCATCCCAGTATCCTCTGGCTCTCCTTACCGACTTTTCACATTGCTTACCCACCTTAGTAATTTGATATGACTACCCCAGGTCCCTTTCCATTTTAGTTATTATTAGTGCCTCCCTGCTATTGTGTACTCTTCTCTGGTTTTGTTTCCCAGGTGCATTACTTCACTTCTTTGCATTGAATCGAAGTTGCCATATGTCTGACTATTTCCTCCAACCTTGCCAAGTCCTTTCTCATCTTTTCTACCCTCTTGTGTATCAACTCTGTTACAGATCTTTGTGTCATCTGCAAAGAGACATACATTTCCTCCAGACCCTCTGCAATGTCACCTATAAAGATGTTAAAGAGGACTGGACCCAGTACTGAGCCCTGAGGTACTCCACTAGTAACCCCCCTTTCTTCGGAATGTGTTCCATTCACTATTACCTTCTGTGTCCTGTTGTGCAGCCAGTTTGCTACCCAGGCTACCACCCTGGGACCCACTCCCAAACTGGCTAACTTGATTATTAATCTTTTTTGTGGGACTGTGTCAAATGCCTTGGCAAGGTCTAGGTAGGCCATATCCACAGCCCCTCCCTGGTCTATTACTTTGGTCACCCAGTCAAAGAAATCTATTAGATTCATCTGACATGACCTTCCTGCTGTAAATCCATGCTGCTTTGGGTCCTGTGCCCCTCTGGCCTCTAGGTACTCAACAATTCTTTCTTTCAGAAGTGATTCCATCATTTTCCCTATGACTGAGGTCAAATTTACAGGTCTGTAGTTTCCTGCTTCTGCCTTGCTCCCACTTTTGTGAAGGGGAATCACATCTGCCCTCCTCCAGTCCTCAGGTACCACCCCATGCTGCCATGATTTGTTAAAAAGTGTGGTCAGTGGTGTCACTAGTTCCTCCCTTAGTTCTTTTAGGATTCTGGGGTGAATCCCGTCAGGCCCCATTGCTTTGTCCACCTTGAGTTTTAGGAGTTCTTTCAGGACTCTTTCTTCTGTGAATGGACTGGTGTCAACCCCCCTATCCAGAGTGCTTCTATTGTCTGGTTTAGGTAACTCATCCTCATCTTCTTTTGTGAATACTGAGCAAATCTATTCATTCAGTATCTCTGCCTTTTCACTGTCTCCCTCTGCCCACCTTCCCTCTCCTTTATTAATCTTCACTATCCCTCCCTTAACCTTTCTATGCTCCCTAATGTACCTATAAAGGGTTTTACCCCCCTTCTTAACTGAGTTGGCTATTTTTCCCCGGTCTGGGCCTTTGCTAGTCTGACTGCCTTCCCCACTTCTTTCTGCTTTAATTGATACAGTTCCCTGTCGTGCTCCTTCTGTGATTCCTTATACATTTTGAATGCAGCCTTTTTCTCCTTAACCTTCCTTGCCACCTCTTTTCAGAACCATAGTGGTTTTTTTCTCTTCTTTGTTTTCTGTATTTGTTTCACACAAAGGCTTGTTGTCTCTATGATGGCAGTTTTGATTTTTCTCCATTGTTCTTCCACCCCTCCATTTTGGTCATTTGCTAGTGCATTTTTCAGGTATTCACCCATTTTGCCAAAGTCAGCCCTTCTAAAGTCCAGTATCCTTGTTTTTGTATGGCTTATCTCCATGGTTGTGCTCATTGTGAAGCACACTGTGCAGTGGTTGCTTGTTCCCAGATGTCTACTGACTTCTAAATTTGTGATCCTCTCTCCATTTGAGAGTACCAGGTCAAGTATTGCTCCCTCCCGAGTGGGTTCCAACACTAACTGTCTAAGGCCTGCCCCCTGCAGGGTATCGAGAATGACCCTGCTCTTGGATGTGGCTGCAGTACATGTTATCCAGTTAACATCTGGCATATTCAGGTCTCCCATCAACAGTATCTCCCCTTTTTCAGCCATTTTGAGAATGTCCTCTATCATTTTGTTGTCCATTTCCTCCCCTTGAGATGGGGTCTGTATATAACCCCTGTGCAGATTGTGATGCCATTCTCTGTCTCCAAGGTGACCCAGAATGCCTCTTGTCCTCCCCCCTTACTTTTTAGTTCTGTAGCTTTGATCCCTTCCCTTATGTATAGAGCTACTCCACCTCCTCTTTTACCTTCCCTGTCCCTTCTGTACAGTGTGTACCCTGGCATGTTGACATCCCAGTCATGGTTCTCAGTGTACCATGTTTCTGTGACTGCCACAATATCCAATTGTTCATCTTCCATCAGGGCTACTAGCTCAGGAAGCTTGTTTCCCAGACTACAGGCATTGGTACTCATTGCCCTCCATTTAATGTTGGCTTTTTCCTTTTCCCCCATCCCTGCTCTCATTGTCCTTGTCTATTTTTCCATTTACCCCTGTCCTGCCCTGTGTTGATCTCTGTACCTCAGTGTTTACCTTACTACCTGCCAAGTTTTGTCGGTGGAGGCTTGAAATTTCCTGCCTTTTATCAGCACCTCCCCCCTTGGCTAGTTTAAAAGCTTGCCAATGAAGCATTTAAACCTATCACCTAGGAGCTTGGTTCCCTTCGTGGACAGATGCAGACCATCATGCCAGTATAGACCTTTATCTCGCCAGGTGGCCCCCCAGTCCCCAATGAAGCCAAAGCCCTGTGCTCTGCACCAGTTTGCAACCATTCATTAAACTGCATGGTGTGCAGTACCCTAGCCTCACTCCTTTCATGGACTGGTAGCACCTCTGAGAAGGTTACCATGCTTGCTACCCATCTGAGGCCCCTCCCCAACTCCACAAATTCATTCTACTGCACTGATCCCATGCCTAGCTAGGTCATTTGTCCCAAGATGGACTATGATATCTAGTTCCCTCTCCTGTGATGCTGCTTCTGCAATCCTGAGGATTCGCTTCCTGTCCCTCCAAGCCATGGCACCAGGCAGGCACCTTACTTCCTTCTCCTCTCCCTTTTCCAGTTTTACCCCCTTAACAATTGAGTCCCCTATCAGAATCTGTTTCCTTCCCCTGTGGTGTCCCTTGCCACCCTTTTGTGGGTCTCCCTTGTGGATGTCCTCAGCATTCTTCTGGGTCTCCACTGAGGGTGCCATCATAGAGGAACCTTGCTCTGCCAGAATGGCATATGATTTGTATAGAGGTACAGCTAGGGAGCTTCACCTCTGGTCCACCACCCGCACCCTCCCAGAACCCACTGTGGTCCAACTGCTCTTCATATTTGGCAACCTCTGAGGCAGTGGTTGTGGCAGTGGTGCTCTTTGGAAGGGGAAGGTCTCCTTAGTCTTTGCTAGTTCAGCCTGGAAGTGGGCAACCTCCTCCATCAGAGTTGACAGTTGCCTGCAAATAGGACAGCAACGCAGTTTCCAGAATGTCTCCAGGAAAACTGCTGCCCCACAGCCAGTGCATTGCACCACTCCCCACATGTCCCTCTCCCTTATAATATACAATATGTATATATATATATATATATATATATATATATATATATATATATATATATATATATGTATTTACATACAGTATATATTTATTATTATTTGTGGTGTGTACCTACCCTTTTTGCACTGTGCTGGGTTATTAAGGATATGACAGTTCTACCCCAAGACCTGTTGAGGAAGTGATGTCAGAACTGTGGCTATAAAGGAAATGCCACACCTGAGGGGGTTGGGGGTACGTAGTCCACAGCCACTGGTGACTGTTAGAAACAATCAAATACACAACTGCTCCACCACCCTGGTGAGTATTGCCCTTTATAGTAATTCATCTAACACCACAATTTACTAGACCACGGCTCCTGCACAAACTACTCTACTGAGTCCAGGAATAAAAATGAACTCACTCCTCAGCCAGCAGGACACTTTTAAAATGTTGCAAAAATATCCTTCCAAATCCTAGGTCTCAACCCCAACAATCAAGCAAATTCAGTTGTATCTCACTCCCTCTGGTTATAAAATTACTACACTTTTAATGGAATCCTGCAATTCTCTGCTTAATGCCAATAAGGAAAAAAAAATGAAACTTTTTGTAGAAAGCGTAGCTCCCCTTCTTAACAAGTCCCACCAGTATTATGCCTTACCAGGTTTCCAGGTCCTAAATGGAGTTATAGTTTGTTCTTTGCAGTGTAGCAAGGTTCTCAGTTTCCAACAGACAAATCAAAGTCAGTCTGACTCTTTACACTGTCACTGTTAAACTTTTCTTTAACAACCACTGTATTTCTTTTTATGCCCAATGCCCTTGGGGTAACCCTTGCTTCAGTGCTTTACCACTGAGGTTATTGTTTTTTCAGCCTGTTTTTTTTTTGGGTGGGGGCTCACCATGATCCAAACCCATAAGACCAACTCAGGGCTGGTTCATTTCCACTGGGGCTTCATACAGATGGAGCACACACTGAGGAGTCCTGAGTAGGATGAAACACATGTCCATGTCTTCTGTTTGCACCCTTAGCAGATTGTGTGAGAGGCCCTTTGGCACCATGCATTCCTGCTTAAAACTAAACCAGCCTAAAATGTTATGGTGATTTGCATATATATCCAATGATGCTTTGCATTATGGGGTATGTGTGAGTTTGTATTTCTTAGAAACTTGGCTTTATGGCCAATGCCCTTTGCGGTAACCCTTGTTTCAGTGCTTTTGCACTGGGTTCTTTCTCTTTTAGCTTGTTTTTTGATTTTTGGGGCTCACCATGACCCAAACCCATAAGACCAACTTAGGGCTGGTTCATTTCCCCTGGGGTGTCATACAGATGAGGCATACTGATGAGTCCTGGGTAGGACAAAACATGTGTCTATGTCTTCTGTTTGCACCCTTTGCAGACTGTATGAGAGGCCCTTTGACACCATGCATTCCTGCTTAAAGCTGACTCAACCTAAAATATCATGGTGATTTACATACACATCCCATGATGCTTTGCATTATAGGGGTATGTGTGATTTTGTATTTCATGTTTTAGATGCACTGTCACTTTAGGGCACTTTTCACTATATAAGCACAGGCTTCACACACACTCGGTCTCCCTGAGGAAGTATGCATGTGCAAAATTGGTTGAGGCACCCACTAAGCACCCCCATCATATCCACTACTTTGCATAGCATATTCTGTAAGTTGCCTTCAGTTTTATGCATATTAAACTGTTTGGCAACCATACTAGTGGCTGGTCCCATTTCATTATGTTGTTATGTAGTATTGTTGGCGAGACAGGTACACCAACAGCAGGGCAACTATTCTGTTTTCAGATTCTGTTTCAAACCTCTTTCAAGGGAAGGGGATAGAGAAGGTGGTTGCATGTAGGTTGAAGTTCATCTGGAACATTTTAGAATCTGCAAGCCTCTCTAATCAAGATTGTCACTGCACTGAAAGTGCTCTTGTCAGCATGTTCCATAATCTCCTCCCTGCTAGAGATCAAGAACTCTGCTCCATCTTGGCCCTCTTGTGTCTCTCCTTGACATTTGACATGGTGGACCCAGAGTGATGTTGGATCATCTGAGGAACTATATGGAACTCATTGGTACTCTTCTGAGCTGGTTTAAATCCTACATTACTGGGAGAACACAGCAGGTAGCTCTAAGTTATTATGTTTCTGGAGTGGATGTGCTCTCCTGTGAAGCTCCTCAGAGTTTGATCCTTGTGCTTGTGTTGTTTGCTGTGTACATGTTGCCACTGGGTGAGGTCTTTAGGTGGTCTGGGGTTGCTATTCAGATGATACCTAGTTTTATCTGTATTGTGCCTCTGATATTTTAATTGTCTTGTGTCCCTGATGGAAAGAGTGCAGCACTGGTGTTGGGGAAGTTCCTTCAGGAAATCAACAGTTGGATGTCTTCCATCTGGCTTTGTCTCAATCCAGTTAATACTGAGAGTTTGAGTGTCAAACCATGTAGGTATGGGTCAGCTATGATGAGTGCTGATGTCTTGTTACCATCTTTAAATATCCTAACACTCCTTCAGATTTGTGGATGTGGTAAAGGATTTGGGAATCATTGTGGACTGCAAGTTGACACTAGAAAAACAGGTGTCAATGGTAGTGCACAGTGGCTTTTATCATCTCTGTAACATCCACTGGTTCAAGCTGCATCTGGTGCCATCTGACCTGGCAATGATAGTCCACACCTTTGTCACCTCCAGACTAGATTACTGTAACACTAATTACTTCTGGTTATCTGGATGTTTGATGTGCCACCTGCAGCAAGTTGGTGGTGCAAGCTCTCTGGGAAACCATATCACACTGGTCTTATGCAGTCTGCACTGGCTGCCTATTCAGTGGTGCATTACCTTCAAGACTGGTTTAACATTCAAGGCCCTACATGGTTTGGCTCTGACTACCTTAAAGGTCTCCTCTCATCCTACACCCCTACCTGTCCTCTCCCCTCCATATATGCTGATCTACTGAAGGAAAGAATAGTTGAGTACCTAGAGACCAGTGGGGCACAGGACCCAGGACCCAAGGCAGCATGGGTTCACAGTGGGAAGATCATGTCAGATGAATCTAATAGATTTTTTTGACTGGGTGACCAAAGTAGTAGGTCAGGGAGGGACTGTGGACATGGCCTACCTAGACTTTAGCAAGGCATTTGACACAGTCCCACACAAAATATTAATAGTCAAATTAACCAGCCTGGGAGTGGGTCCCAGGGTGGTAGCCTGGGTAAAACATTGGCTGCACAACAGGACACAGAAGGTGATTGTAAATGGAGTCCACTCTGAAGAAAGAGGGGTTACTAGTGGGGCACCGCGGGGTTCAGTATTGGGACCAGTCCTTTTAATGTCTTCATCAGTGACATTGCAGAGGGACTGGAAAGAAAAGTATGCCTCTTTGCAGATGACACAAAGATCTGCAACAGGGTTGATACACAAGGAGGCATGGAAAGGATGAAAAGGGACTTGGCAAGGTTGGAGGAATGGTCAGAAGTATGGCAGCTAGGATTCAATGCAAATAATTGCAAAATAATGCACCTGGCAAACAAGAACCCAGGGGAAGAATACACAATAGGTGGGGAGGTAGCAACAACAACAAAAAAGGAAAGGGACCTGGGGGTAATCATATCAGATGACCTTAAGGTTAGCAAGCAATGTGAGAAGGCAGTAGGGAGGGCTGGGGGTATACTGGGATCTATAGGGAGAGGCATCAGCAGCAGAAAACAGGAAGTTGTTATCCCTCTGTACAGACAGTTGGTGAGACCCCTATCTGGAGTACTGCATCCAGTTCTGGAGACTCCATCTCTGCAAGGAGATAGACAGGATAGAGGCAGTCCAGAGGAGGGCAACTAAAATGGTGCAGGGTCTGCAAGAGAAGCCATATGAGGAGAGACTAAAGGAGCTTAATATGTATACCCTTGAGGAAAGAAGGGAGAGGGGGGACATGATAGAAACTTTTAAGTACCTCAGTGGAATCAACAAAGTCCAAGAGGGTAGCATCTTTCAGAAAAAGAGACGTGCAAGAACAAGGGGACACAATTTAAAGATGGGGGGGTGGTTCAAGGACAATGTGAGGAAGTATTATTTCACAGAGAGAGTAGTGGATGCATGGAACAGCCTTCCTGAGGAGGCTGTGGGGTCTAAAACTGTGGGAGAATTCAAGAATGCATGGGACAGACATAAGGCAATTCTTGTGGGGGGTAGGAAGAAATAGGCTGTTGGTTAACTAGGATCTGTGGCCTATCCTGTAGGTAGGGAAATGGGCATACTAGATGGGCCAAGCGGTCCTTATCTGCCATCAAAGTCTATGTTTCTATGTTTCTACTTCTTGTCCCTTGCTCCCATGTTAAGCAGTTGGGGGACAGGTCCTTTGGGGTGGTTACTCACTTGCTTTGGATTGTCTCCCTCCAAGCATTCATTCTGCCAGCACCTTTTACCCAGGCCTTTCCAGACTAGTGGAAAATTTTAGTAATCATGTATTTTATTATATATTTTAGACCTATTTAGATTATTTAAAGTGTTGCTTTATGTGTTTCATCTCTGTTGGGCACCAAACAAAAAGACTGGTCCCTCTTACTTACCTCCCCTTTTGTCCCTGATGCCCTCTCAAATTTCCTTCTGATATTCTCGTCCCCACTGGAGGCCCATACTTCTTTTATTAAGTGTAGAATTAGTGGCACTGCCACTATATGGTGCCACAGTGACCTCATATATTTTATGAATGCTAGCGACAAATGCCAGATCACCTTTAAATCCGCTCATGCTGTGGCCAACCTCCTTGAAAACAGATAGCATAGGAACACTTGTAAGAAATCCATCCACTCTTCTAAGAGTGAGCTCTGTGGAAACACATTACTGGTCTTTGCCAAGACCCACAACATTTCCAGAAGAATCAACTAAGCAACATACTAATGACCTCTTCTTGGATGGTGTTTACTGCAACAACCCTCAAACTATTGCATGCATTTAACATGCACTTCTCTAACCACCAACACCTCCTTGTTCCCATAACCATCTGAGCAAAATTTCCCTGAACTCTCATCCCCTTTGCTCCCCTATCCTCCCTTTTATCTTAAAACAGTGACCCTGAAGAAAATAAGAAGGCTTCTAAGCAATCTGTTCCCCTATATCAGTACTGGACACAAGATAAGGACATGCTCACAGCAAACTGCTTGAGACAGTTTTGGCAACCCAGCTAACTGAATATCTTTATACCTATAATCTATTTGTGCAAGAACAAAATTATTGCTGCAAAAGCTAAAGCACAGCCATTGCCCTTACCAAATTAATTTCTGAAATCAAACTTGCAATGGATCAAGGTACAGTATGTTGACAGGTGGAGACTTTGTGGATATATCCAAAATCTTTGAACTGATTGACCACAAACTGCTCTACTCCTGGCTCTGATCTGTCATCACATCTGGTGGCTTGAATTGCCAATTATCTTAATAATAGACAGAAACAGTCAAATTCAATAGGACCCTGTCTGGCATGGCTCCTATAAGAGTGCCATCAAGGATCCATCCTTGACGCCATCCTCTTCTCCTTCTTTGTTAATAATCTCCTGTAGGTGTCCACCTACTATGGCATTATATTGAATACTGATGACTTAGTAATCCTCAACAACTCCAAAATTACCAGTCTCTTCAACTCTCATATAAATGCTCACTACCAGAGTATTCAGACATGACTTAGAAGTAATAGATATGTCCGTAACACAAAGAAGACCCAGTCCATGCTATCTGTATCCCCAGCTAAACTCATATCCTGCACTGAACCTCTAACTGTACCTTGCTCTAATGATTACCCACCCACTGTTGTCCTGTCCTTCAAATAGTTTGGAGTCACTTTGTAAGTAACAAAGTAAGTAAAACTTTATTTCTGAAGTGCCCATTCCTGGAGGGTGTAGGTTCTGAACAATAAAAAACACAATATAAAATTACAACTGGAATAAAATATAACAAACAGGTAATAAAATATGACAAAGTTAAATTAGATAAGACTAAATTTAAATGATATAAATGAAACATTGTCCAAAAATGAATGTAAGGAAAAAACCTCCTTAAATAGGTGGGACTTTAAACCCCTCTTAAAGGCTTCCAGTAAGGAGGCCTTTCTCATGGACCTTGGGAGTGAATTCCACAGAGTCAAGCCAGCTACAGAGAAGGCATGCTCACCAGACGATTTCAACCAGATTCTGGGAATTACTAGGAGGCCCTCCCTCAGAGGAACAGAGAAGACAGGAGGGTTGGTAAGGAGATAGTAGGCCACACAGGTAGCTAGGCTCCAGGCTGTGTAGGGCTTTGTAGGTCAGCAATCTGACCTTGAAGGCAATCTGCCACCTCTGTGGCAGCCAGTGAAGATTGTGTAGGACCAGAATTATATGGCAGGACCTAGGAAGGTCCTTATCTGGAATTTTCTATACACATTCTTTATGCATGAAAGGTTGTGAATTACAAACTTGGCATGGCATGCAGAGCCAAACACATTCTTACCCCAACCAATCATCTTACCCTAGCTAGAGGTGTACTCTACCCAAGTCAAAATTATGGCCTTCATAAACTCAAAATGGTATATAACTTACAACAGCATCTATAGATTTGCCCTATCCATGGCCCACCTCACCCATCTGTGTGAGGTTTACAGTAAATTAATTTGTCTGACCCCAGCAAATATTTGTCTGCCTGCCCAGGGCTGCTCCATAGATCAGATTATTAAAACTGCCACCCCTACCCCTCTTGCTGATCTACTTAAGTTCTCAAGTCAAGCTTACCCCCTTAGATCAAATGATAAATCTCTGCTCATTGTTCCTAAAGTTAGCACCAGTATGGGGATCAGGCATTCTCTGTCTGTGCACACAGACTCTGAAATTTTCATCCAATGCTGGTTCACAGCTCTTCCTCCAACTATCAATTCAGAAGGTCTCTCTGGGACTACCTGAAGGCAAACTCTGCCTGTAGTTGCACTTGACCTATTTGTTGAGTATTCTTATTTCTGGCATTTTTCTTATTTTTTATTATCCCATTGATATCACTATGTTCATTAACACAGTGCACTCTCTAATACTTAGAGGTATCTTTAACTCGGACTACCTGTGCATGTGTACTCTGTGTTTGATTTGAACTCCTGCTGCTTATTGTCCTATGTTTGTTTGATGTCCATCTAATTTCTAGTTTCACTGTTTTTTTGATTTGTTAGTGTATTGTAGGCTAGTACTGTTTGCTATACTCCTCCTCACTTAGTTCATTTTATATTCTCCTAGGTTGTGCTTTGAAATAGGAATGCACTTGTCTAGTCTGTTTATCTGGTTAAGAAAACTTAAATAAATACATTGTATCTCAAAGTGTGCATTGCACTAATGATAACTTAATAGATAAGACAGATGTAATCTTGGAATTTAATAAACCTATATTTCATTTTAAAGATATTTTGGTGTGGTTAATGAGACACTGCCAACCCTTTTGCATCATATTATTTCTAGCTGAAAACCCACATTTTATGATTGCTTGCCTTCTCTTAAATTCATTGATGTTGCTAGTTGCTTTATCAGCTTCTGTTCTTAGCAGAAGTGAAATGCATGCTAATGGTGTAATTAAACCCATCCTTGTTTTGTTTCAGATCCTTTATCTACTCTTATTGCATACTTCCTGAACATTAGGAATACCCCCCCAAAGTGCAGACACTCATGATGCAATAGTCTGCTCTCCTCTCACTGCATCTTGAGTGTCTAGATTCTGTTGTGGGTTTGCCCAAGTCCAGGAAAGATGCAGTGGGGAGTCAATCAAGGACTGTAAACAGTCATGTTTGTTTGGCAACATCATTATGGGGGGTCAGTCTGTATTTTTTACATTAAAAAAATGGAATAAGAATTAAACTAACAGCTTCAACAGCAAATTTAACAGAGTGTGAGCATTTATGTGTTTTCTTTAAACTACAGACACCTTGAGGCCTAAGGGGGTTGACAGTGTGCCTTTACAGTAAATACATAAAACAAATTTATTTTAAAACTAAAGATAAATGTGATGGAGTTTACATATGCATAGAAAAACTGTAGCTAAAGAATTGTTGTAGCTAATACATATCTAAACACTTCATTATGTAAAGTATCAATTCCTATAGTTTGGCAACAGGCAATAATTACCATACTCATATATACAAGACTGGAAATGTTTCTGTTGTTGCCAGCTATAGGCCAGTATCTATTCTGTCACTGTTTTCTAAACTACTTGAATGAATGGTTTACAATCAATTGTTTTTTTTTACTTGTATGATTTGCTGACTAAGCTCAGCATGATTCTGCATGCTAAACGTAGTGTCACATTTTCTTTACTGGATGTTGCGTATTATCTTCAGAATCATTTACCAAAGGAGGATATGCTGGGGCCTTGTTTATGGACCTTACAAAGGACTTTGATCTTGTCAGTCATGGACTTTTTGTTGGGTAAATTGCAAGGCCTTTAGCATATAAGGTGATGTCTTACATT
Source organism: Neoceratodus forsteri (assembly GCA_016271365.2). Classification (NCBI taxonomy): domain Eukaryota; kingdom Metazoa; phylum Chordata; order Ceratodontiformes; family Ceratodontidae; genus Neoceratodus; species Neoceratodus forsteri. The sequence goes on from CM057459.1 coordinate 1,093,988,687, forward strand.
GGTTCTCTGTCTGTTTAAGTGGTAGAGAACAGAAAGTTAGATTGTGTCCAGTGTTTTCATCTAATGCATATGTACATATGGGAGTACCACAAGGATCAATTTTGAGGCCTTTACTGCTCAGTCTTTTAATTAATGACTTACCTAAAGTATGTGGGGAGTCAAACATACTCTTGTATGAAGGTAACACATATTGTTTTCAACTAAGTGGGCAATTTCTAATTTGACTAGTGTATTACAGCAGGACTTTGACTGTCTGCAACTACAGTGGAGCCCAAAAGAATGAAATGCAAATCTACAGAATTCTGCAGCAGAGTTACTGGTGGAAACCAGGCAATTTCAATGGCAGTTAATTCCTTTTGTCATGCTGCAACCTGAGACATTGCATTGCATCCTGGTGGGGTCAGCTGTTTGGTCAATTAACAAAATTGTCTTTCAATGTAAACAAGGTCAATCTATGATTTTAAATAGCAGGAAGAAGCTGAACAGTGTGGGCCTCTTACTTGATCTAGTATCTACAGATAATGCCCCAGCTGAGACAGTATCTTAGAACTATGCCTGGATAGGACATTGTGGACTCTCTAATTCAGTCAGCCAATTTCTGCTTTTGTGTGATATATTGTACTACACTAAGTCTTAATAGGGGTCTAGGAAACTGGCTGTAAAAAATGTAATGCTACCTTTGGCTGACTACGGTTTGGTGGTCTACACATCAGCAAATGACAATGTCCTATGGAGGGCTGATGTTCTGTTTCATGGAGCTTACTGTCTTGCACTTGGGGCTCAGCTAGAGTCCATCATTCTAATCTTTTTGAAATTATGCCCCCCATTCTCCACCATTCTTCTTTGGCCCCCCCGGCTTGCCCAGTCTCATCATGCACCATCCCTAGGTCTTACATGGTTCCAGAGATTCCCTGCGGACTCTCGCCCCTCGTGGTGGGGCCAGGGGAGGGAAGGTCATCCTCCCCAACCCCAGTGACACAATCCAAACTTGGAGCCAGGGCCCAGTCAGTGGTGCAGGGCCTGTGATGGACCAATTGGCATCATCCTGCCAGCAGGATTTTTCCATTTTTCTCCTTTGCCCTGCTCACCTCCCTGATGGCTAGCCATGCCTGATATGGCCTAAACATGCTGTTAGTGTGCCCCTGTGGGACAGGTAAGCTCTTTGGCCCACTGCATGGGTTGCTTGAGTGGCAGAACCAAATGCCCTTCCTCCCCAGCAGAGTGTGTTGCCACGCAACAGCACCTCCCCAGCTCTTGGCATCACCTGACCAGCTTCCTGAGCTCACTTGCAAATGTGGTTTGCCATCAAGGGAGTTTGCTGCACTACCCATTGGGCTATATAAGTGTCTCTTATCACTGCCATCTTTACAAAGAACAGGGACGTGTTTCCTCTGGAACTGAGAAGTCTGTATTATGAGGGCATTATTTCAAGAAAGATTATTAATGGTGACTTGCCTCAGGCTGTAATTTCAATGTTTCAGTTGTCTGACTGTGAATTCAATCTCCAAACTAATGCTAAAACTAAATTTTTGTACTCATTTAGAAAGACAGTGAAGGGGCAACATACTTTTTCATATTATTGTGTTAAAGCAGCAGTACTACAGAATCAGGAAGTGATCTATCAAATTTCTGCTTTTTGGCTGTAAGCATGCGGCCAAAGTTCCAGTTTCCATACCTGTAAAAGTTTTTTTCCAGTCATCTTTAGTTTTTTAGATATTTGCAATTTATTTGAATTGTTGTAGTGCTACAACAAATATGGCGGCTGACTAATTTTCAGCTGCGCTTTTCCTACCGGTCACATCAGGTCTTTTGACAATAGTAGAGGGACCCTCTGCTGACCATTCCAGATGTCCCTGCAAGTCATTCACATGTGCAGTTGGCAGCATAAGGGGTTCCAGTGCAACATGCTTAGTGGCAGAAATGTAAACAAAACTGGGAATAACTGAACAAATTATTCGGTGATAGTACAATGTCGGCAAGAAAGAGTACCAGGTATATCATTAGCAAGGCACAGGGAATAAACTGTCAAAAAAGCACAATTTTTTTTGTAGTACTGCTGCTTTAAATCTTGGAATTCATTCCCAGTATCATTTCACAGTTGCACTGCAATTACATATTTTAATTTTCAAAATATTGTGAAGCACAGATTAAGCATGGGGCTTAATGTTTAGCTGCTGCCCCTTTAAGATCACTTCGAACCTGGTTGTATCTAATTGTTGCACTGCCTGGCAGTGCCATGTTGATCTGTCAGTAAGAAATTGTCAGTCTGGGGCTAGACCTAATGAAGAGAACATCTGCAGTACAGCAAATAAACCCACCTTATTCTTTATTTTATGCATCTGACTAGTTATTCGCACGGTCCAGATGGGGTCCTCACCAGCAGCACCTGCAGCAGCCGAAGGGTCTGGCAGATGACAGAGAAGGTAAGGGGTCTTTTAGTGGTGGACCATACAAAAAAATGCCACAATATGTTTGAAACTGTGTTTAGAATTGTATTTAAATAATTTGAATGGTTGTCAATGCAACTCTTAATTTTCATATTTATTTGTATCCTGTTTTGGTTTTATGTGTTATCGTGTCAATGTTTTGCTCTGGGTTGCTCTTAGAAATGGACATTTCTTTGCCTGATGGACCCATCTGATTATCAACAATGAATGCATTAATTAATCAGTCAATCAATGAATACATAAACTCTGCTCTCTTTAGGTGCCACTGGCTTCTATCCAATGATATCAAGGTGATATAAAAGAGAGTGGTCAGCAGGCTTGTATAGATCCTTGAATGAATTCCAAAAAAATGGGTAGGGCATATTTAAACTTACTATCTGATTCTGCTTATGATACAGTAATTTGCTTGGACTGATTTCAGTTCCTATTCACAAAACTGCCTTTGTTGCCAACATTTGTTAAATCTTAGGAACTTCAACTTTTATGAACATATTTCATTGCTCAACTCTGATTTGTATCTTTCTGGAAAAGTCACTCTGGGGTGAGCCAGAGAGCAGTATTACTTCTCTGCATTCTCTGAACAATGGGAACATGCCTAGCACATACATAGCAATAATTAAAAGTTGACAATTTTTCTGCTATGTGATTTTATCAAAGAGAGAACTGTCTATTAATTCAAAATAAAAAAAATTACCCAGTATTAACTTTACATAAACTGCAGTATTTGTTTTACTAAGGTAGTGTTTCTGGACATCACATTCAGTATTTCCTTTTTGAAGTACACAGTGCAGTGGTGTAAAAGGCGAAGTGCCTGAGGTCACCATAAGCTACAGATGATTGGCAAGAGTCCAGTCAATAGTGAAGTCCTCATCATGCCTGCGATCCAATCTTGTAGATTGTTATTAACTGGATCATATTATGATAACGTTGCTTTGATCTTGTTTTGGAAGTTTTAATTATTCCAGTTTAAACTAGGTCACCTAATATAATTTGCCCTTACTGTTTGTGTCACATTTATTTGACTGACCCAAGATATCTACTGCAGATCTATTGAGGCTTGTTTTGTGGTACTGTATGTATATTGTTAGAATATTAATTTGCTTTGCAGCTTGCCCTCTCAAGGTTAAAGTAACGACATCAATGTGTAAATAATGTTGGCCCCTTCAATTCATTGAGGGACCAACATATGTAAATTATGTTGCCCCCCCCAATCAATTGAAGGGCTAGGCAATTCTTTTTCTAAAATGTTCTTCTGATTGCATTGTACGACATATTACAATCAGATGCAATGTGAGACCCACTTGTTCCCACACATACCTTCTTACCATGGTAATGCTCTCCTGGTCACAGTTCTATTACCCCAGGTGGCTCCCCCCACCAGCAGGGCCCTGAAATTTGACATGTGCACTGCCAAGCACCAAGAAGCAGCCAAGATCTCCATGCAAGGTGGCCTCTAGGGTGTTCCATGGCATCTGGGTGGAAAGGCCCTTTCTGCATCTTCATTTGAATGGCCAATGGTTTTCTTCCTAGTTTGTGACCTGCCTTCCACCCTTGGCCTCAGTCAACTGTGCGCTGCAGTACTATCCATCTGAATGGTACTGACTGTTGCAGCATGGCCACTGACTGCATCAATGTCAGCACCACTTCCCACCAGAGAAGGTGCTGAGAGAACAGGCACTCACCACTGCCTCTGGGGTCAGAAAATGGTGTGTACACATCATATCCTAGACCCCACTGGCAGGGGAGTTGGGCTCAGGTGATAAACTCAGGTCTCCAACATGGTAATGTAGCACTAGCTGGCCCCACTGGGCCAGGTGAGCTAGGCATTTCTTATCGTAAACAACCACCCCCACACACACCACCACCACCACCACATCTTTTGGAAGATAGCCTCTGAGAGCTGAGTAGCCCTCCAATGCAATTTGTTGGTCAGATATACTGGGTTTTAGCCAAGACTTTTTTAGTGATAAAATATCAGTATTTTCTACAGATACCATGCTTTCTATCTGGTACATTTTGCCATCAGTGTCTGTTTATGAATTATGTTCGGCCCACTTGAGATGCTATGATTGCAACTGCTAACATTTTTGTTAGTGTCTAGTGGTGGTCCAAGGTTTCTCTCTATATCACAAGTCAATAGTAAGAGATGAGTAATAAACGACACCTAATTAAAAAACAAATTAATAGATAATTTATACATAATGCTTTAAAACTAGGAACTAAGTGAGTTCTTAACAAAAACTGGTATGTACTGCAGTATTTTAAGTAAATCATTTGAACTACATAAGAATACATATGGCTTTGTGATTTTGCAATACTGTTTCTATGGATGGTTGACATCATATGTTTGTTGTGTAGGCCATTAGTACCAACCAGTAACAGCAGGGAGAACAAAGTACATGCAACTGCTACCAACAGGGTGCAACAACCCATATTGATAAATTCCAGCAAAAACAAATTTGTAAGGAGTGATTAAAGAGGGAGTATGGACAAAACTTTTAGTGTTAATAAATTCAGAATTTGGAACAGCATTTCCCCAGTCATTCTTGTTCCAAAAATAAGATCTCTAAGTCATTTTATTTAAAAGTTACAATCCATTTTGTAACCCTAATTTCACTGCCTGTTCAAAACAGATGGTTTCATTGAAGACCTGGTGGTGATGTTTTAACCAGATCTCACAGGCTAGCAACCTTATTGGACTTATTGCCCCCTATATTACATAAAACTGCAGTTGTAGAAAACATTTGAAAAAGGAAAGCTGATGTTGGGTGGGTACAGGGCAGGCATTTCCAGAATGTACACATGGAAGGTACTTAAGAATGCAATGGTGGGGGTGGGGTTGGAATGCAGCGACAAACTTGGTTTTAGAATGCCAAGGTTGTGTGCAATTTTTATAATATTGCAGGGATGAGATTTCAGAATGCCACCAAGTTTATAAAGATTTAGGAGAATCCATGCTATTTTGCTGCTCTGCCAATATTAGCTAACCAGAGTATAGCGTTTAGTTAACTGTTTTCAGTAGTAAACGTAGGGTGTAAAACACCATTATTAGAGTGCAGACTTAGGGCAAAAGTGTAGAGAGGATGAGAAAGTGATTTATGTTAGGAGTTAGCTTTTTTGGTTTTAGTGAGGTTTTCTTTTGGAATTGCTGCTGAGGAACGTTTCCTCTTTACCTGACCCCGTCTGTCTGTGGCAGTGTGTATAGTAGAGAGACGCAGCTGAAGGAACAGTAGAGTGGTGGAGTTTTGCTGAGACCACTGTGCCTGAGCTGGAGTGAATTGTGTGCTGCTGAAGGGGATTCTGTGCTACTGAGGCTACTGAAGTACAGTTGGTGGAGCGGCTGAGCCTGCCATCCTGGGACAGTGAGTGGAGTCAGTGGAGTGGCTGAGCCTGCAATTTGAAGCTTCAGAGTTTGAGGGTTGTAATCTGTGGTTGAGTGGGAGTGAGCAGGGGTGTTTGACAGCCTGAGACCCTGTTAGTGGACTGAGGAATTTGTGAACTGTGCCCAGTTTACGCTAACAGCAGCAGTATTCCAATTGGTCAGTGCGGGTTTCCCCAGTCGGCCAGTAATGAACCAACACTCATAAGATCTACGGCTCAAGAAACTGGTGGTGAGAGCACCATTGTTTCTGCTTCACTCCTTTATGAACTGTTTCTTTAGGTTTTTAACCTAGCTCTGGTGAGAGCATGGCTAGTCAGCATCTCTCAAAAACTTGGGATTGTGCTCTGTTTGCCAAGTTTAAATTTCACAGTATACTGTGGACTATTTGCTTAGACATTTTCCCTTACAGCATTCCCTCTTGGATTCTCTTGTTTTCTTAAACGTATCAGTTTATTTGTTTTATAATTAGATAGACTGAATTGTTGCAACAATTCAGGCTAAGATGGCTGCCGGGCTGGGCGTGCTGTAAGCTGCAAGCTGCAAGTTGTATTTTGTAACAGAGTTTTATTTGCCTTTACTCATTTACTCGCTGTTTTCCTGTTTTGCCGTTTTTACTCATTTACTCGCTGTTTTCCCATTTTATTTGTTTACTCGAGCCCAAACTTATTAGCTAGTTAGGGCTTTGCAGTGAGGAAGTTAGCCTCCGTGTGTAGTTCAGGAATTCTAGACCTGCCTGCAGCGCATTACGGACACTTGAACAGTCCTGTCCACCTAAGAAAGGGGCTTGTGTTGTTTAGAACTCCCCCGCTAAAACCTGTTGTTTAGAGCTCCCCTGCTAAAACCTGTGTGAAGAAACGGATATACCATTTCTTCTGCCTGCTCCGTTAGGAAACTTTGAGCCGAGGAGAAGGAGTGAGAGTGAGAAGGAATGAGTGAGACTTGTTGAGGAACTGGTATTTCACCACTGAAGCAGAGTCCATGGAAGGATTCCCCCGGTTTGGGCTGCTTGAGTTTCTGTTTCTGGATTGCTTGTGTGGCATAACCTTGCATTGGAGCGGTATCTGAATGGTGGGCTTTGAACTGGATTTTGGTGGAGGCTGATGGTCTGCGTTACGAGCGGGGCTGTCAACATTTGGCAAACTGTGGCTGGGTTTTGCTGCCACATGGGGGACCGAGCTTTGGGTCAGCTGGGGAGATGGCTGATGAGCTTGTAGTATTCTCAGGTTCCTTGGAGGGTTGGCTGCTGGGTGGCCACTGCCCGGGAATCAAAGTTGTGGCAGTGAATACTTTTGGCTGCAGTTTTTGCGGTTGGAGCGTTATGAGTCCTGCTTGCTTCTACTGTCGACTTAGAACACCTTTACTGGAATAATTACTATCTCCACACAGCGTTCCTCCCGCCTGCCTTAGCCGTGTTGGATTTTTTCGTTTGGACTGACAGAATTTTATGGATTGTTTTCACCACCAAACTCCGTACTTTGCTCCAGAACTGTGTCCAGATCTGGTTTTCTATCTTGGACAGTGAGAGTGCCCTTACTCTGGTATCCCAGGTGGTGAGAGGACCTGGGTGTCCAAACTTCATTTTTATTTATTTACTGGATGACAGTTCTTGGATTTCCAAACTGTTTCTGATTTAATTTGAGTAGATTATCTCCCAGGTTGTGAGAGGGCCTAGGGAGACTTCAAAACATTACGTCCTGCATACTCAGTGAGGGGGGGGGGATTGCAGGAGTTTGTTTATTTCTGTTATTTATTTATTTTTTTCTGATTTAATCCGAGTAGATTATCTCCCAGGCTGTGAAAGGGCCTAGGGGGACTTCAAAACACTACGTCCTTGCATTCTCAGTGAGAGGGGGTAGCAGGAGACCTTTTATTTCTGTTATTATTTTTTTTTCTGGTGTTTTTCTGAGAGTCAAGTATTGGATTGTACCATCTATGTAGTGTTAAGCAGGGTTTATTTTTAATTGTATTTTATTATTTATTTTGGGTGGGTATATAGTGGTTAATGAATTTTAGCGGACCATATCAAATGATCTAACTTGGTATTGCAGTTATTAAATTGTTTTATAATGTTTCTGGGGGTTATTATTGGATTGGGATTTTTAGAAATAATGTTTTTAGATTGTTTAGTTTTGAGTGTTGGGCTAGGCTGTGGACTTATGAGATGTGTCTGCCTGTTACCCCCTGGTCGTGCGCTACTCAGCCTCTGCTCTTCGCTCCCTCCACCCTTTTCATACCCCTCCTTTGTTTTTTTTCTATCTATCAACAGTGTCGGGCTTTGGGTATTGCCCATAGGAGAGGGGGAAGTGGTGGGAGGGTGAACAGTGGAGGCTGGAGGAGTGGGTCACTCTCATTAGGGTGGTTAAGCCCAGGAGATGCCCTGGGGCAAAGTGGAGCCTGGAGCGTGGACCATCTTGTTTGGTTCCCATACCCAAGGGCACCATCGTTGGTGATGGGCAGGTAGCCAGGGCAGCCCAGGAGTTTTGTCCAATCCAGGCACTGTTGTGCAATACCAGATCTGTCCAGAACAAGACTGCTGTGATTTCAGATCTTGTTTGTTCGACAGATCTGGCTTGCATCACTGAGACCTGGCTGGATGATAATGCAGGACCAATACTTGGGGCCACAATTCCAGCTGGGTATACGGTGATACATCGCTCGAGGTTGGACCACGGGGGGGTTGTGGTCTGTTTTAAGACCAAATTGGCACTCACTAGTTTTCCAGTTGAGGAGACCATCTTTTTTGAATGTGCTGTTGTGGCAGGTGTAGGCTATCAAATTGCTCTCATATACTGTCCACCTGGAGATGGGAAGCAATTCCTTAAGGAAGTAGAGGATTTCATTGTTGACATGGCTTTTGAGTCTCCCAGGCTGATGGTCCTGGGTGATTTTAATGCCTGGATTGACGATGAACTCTCGCAATTTGGACAACACTTCCTCCAGTTAATGGATTCACTGGGCGTAACACAGGTGGTTACCACTGCCACACATACAGGTGGCCACTCTCTTGATTTGGTCTTCCTCCTGGGGATCTAGGCTTCTGATGTGGGGTAGAACCAGTCGGCTGGTCAGATCACTACAATGTGAGATTCAGTTTAGGCACCCCACCTTGTAGGCCGACCCCTGTGGAAATGGTCAGGTACCGCCCATTGCGGAATATTTCTTCCAATGGCCTTGCTGCGGTCCTTGATCTATCAAAATTCCCTGTGCATTGCAGTGATCCAGAGGCATTGGTTGTGGCCTATAACAATGCCATCACCTCTGCCCTGGATTCTATTGCTCCAGTTCATGTGCGTCCTCTCTCCCTTCAACCTAGGGTTCCATGGTTTGATGGGGCCTTGAGGGAGTTGCTGCGACTTGGACGCAGGTTAGAACATTGTTGGCAGAAATCTGGCCTGGATGCCGACCATCTTAGACTGTTAGAACATTATCGATTCTATCAGTCAGAAATTTCTCATAAGAAGGCAGAGTTCCTGTCCAAGGAAATTTCTGCCGCTCAAAACTGACCAGCTCAGCTGTTCAGAGCTGTGGACAAATTGTGCAACCCAACCTGCCTACAGCTCCGTAGAGCATTTTCACAATTACAGTGTGATGAGCTTGCTCGGTTCTTTGCTGATAAGGTGGCTGACATTAGGTCAGAGATCCACTCGACACATTCTATGCGGGTTGCTATTGGTCAGGAGTCGGTCACAACCCTTTCATTTTTCTGGAGTACCTTCAACTTCAACTGCCCGGAAATCATGGATGTTATGCAGATTGTCCAAAGGTTGCACCCTACCAGCTGTAGTTTAGATTCAGGTCCTACCTCCCTAATTTTGGGGTGTGGGGAGTCTATTCTCCTGGTTCTAGCACAGATAGTCTGGCGCTCCCTTGATGCGGGTGAATATCCCTGCTCCTTGAAAGAGGCAGTGGTGACACCCTTGTTGAAGAAAGCTTCTTTGGACCCAGACTGTCTTGCCAACTACAGGCCTATCTCGAACCTCCCCTTTGTGGGGAAGGTGATCGAGAAAGTATTGGTGGCCCAGTTGGAGAACCACTTGACCATCCATAGCATCTACGAACATCTCCCATCAGGTTTTCAAAAGAAGCATAGTAGTGAGACCACTCTGGTTTGGGTGCTCAACGATCTCCGGATGGCGAGATACCAGAGAAAACGGTCCATTTTGGTACTATTAGATCTGTCATCAGCGTTTGACACCGTTGACCATGGAGTTCTATTGGAGTGCATGAGATGTATTTATGGGCTTTCTGGGTCTGTTCTTAGATGGTTCACTTCATATCTCACTGGAAGAACTCAGAGGGTGGTTTCAGGGTTTTTTTCCTCTGATCCCATCTCTCTGTTTTGTGGGGTTCCTCAGGGCTCTATACTGTCCCCCATGTTGTTTGCGGTGTACATGCTTCCCCTTGGAGACATTGTGAGATGGTATGGGCTGAGGATTCATTGTTATGCCGATGATACCCAGCTATACCTGTCCTTTGCACCCAACCAGGAAGGAGCTATCTCGGTATTTAACAGCTGCCTCAATGAAATCCAGGATTGGATGAGGTCCAGTTGGCTGAAGTTGAACTCTGGGAAGACGGAGGTGTTGGTTTTGGATTCGGATCGCCGGATAGGGGGACCTGAGGCCAGCTCCCCATCTGGATTGTTTTTTGGGGATGTCGAGCTACAGGTCTCTGAACGGGTGTGAGACCTGGGGGTGATATTAGATGCAGGGCTGACTTTTTGTTCCCAGGTGTCAGCGGTGGTTAAGTCATCTTTCTACCATCTAAGAAACATCGCCAGGATCAAGCACCTTGTTCCATCTGGTGATCTGCCAACTTTAATCCATGCCTTTGTGACCTCGTGCCTAGACTAGTGCAACTCGCTTTACTTTGGGCTTCCAAGGGTTGATATCCACCACTTGCAGCTGGGGCAGAATTCCACAGCACGGTTGTTGGTGGGTACTCCTAGATCTTCTCACATTACACCAGTGCTGCGGTATCTGCACTGGCTCCCAGTTCAGTGGCGGATCACCTTCAAAGTTGGATTACTGACTTTTAAAGCCCTGCATGATCTGGGCCCTGATACTTGAAAGAACTCTTGATTCCTTACCACCCTGTGAGATCACTCCACTCAGCCGACGAGGGGTTGCAAGAGATTCCAAGGGTGATGTTAAAATCTGCTGGGCCCGTGCTTTTATGTTTGCAGCCCCTTCCCTTTGGAACTCTCTAACCCATCGGATTAAGGAGTGCATGACTGTGGGGAGTTTTAAACAGGCTTTGAAATCTTTCCTCTGGGGAAAAAGCCTATGGTTGTATTGTTTCCTGATTTGATTTTGTTTGGTTTTACGATGCTGATTTTTGTATTTATATCTTATTGTACTGCGCCTTGAAATTTGAAAGGTGCACAATAAATAAAGTATATTATTATTATTATTATTATTATTATTAATTGTAGTATTGGGGGTGGGGGTGGGACTGGTTGGGTGATTGTGATTAGTTAGATGGGATGAGTGTTGTTGACTGAGTTAGGAAATTTTATGTGTGCCAGTATTGGATGTTTAGTGAGAGTCTGGTTAGGTTTAAAGTGTGAGTGAGGGAATTTTATTTAACTGTTGCTTTGGTTATTGTTATTTTATTGTCTGAGGGTTGGTAATTTAAGAAGGGTTAATTTTATATTGTGGATTAGCAGTCATTCTCATGTTGTTGGTTTGGGATGGGAGGGATTAGTTATTGTTTTGTCTGATTTAGCTTGGGGAGCTGGGTTCTGTTTTGGATCTTTTACTTGGAGTGGTTTTAACATGTGCAAGCAGTAGTTTGAGATGTGCCTTAACTCTAGAACCCTGCAGATTACTTATCCGGTCTCCCTGTTGCTTGACCTCTGCCCTTTCATCGACCTCCCTTTGTCAACTACAGTACTGAGATGCTGTAAGGAGGTCGGGATTGGGAAAAGGCGTGATGGTAGGCTGGAGGCATAGCAGGAAATAGTTGCACTATGGTAGTCAAGACCAGGAGGCAATCTAGGATAAAGCAGGGCCTGGAGAGAGGCCAGATGTGTTTGGTCCCCATACCCAGGCTTCCCACTAGATCGAGTGAGCAGGTAGCTGCTGGGTCAGCAACCTCCATGAGTCCCCTTTGGGTGGTTCTATGCAATGTCAGATCAGTTAGGAACAAGACCACAATTATTGTGGACTTGATTTCCTCAGTTGATCTGGCTTGCATTATGGAGAGCTGGCTGGGTGATGACACAGGCCCAGTATTGGAGGCAGGGGCCCAGTACTGAAGGCATCTGTCCCAGCCAAGTTTTCCATAATGTACTGCCCTAGGAGGGAATGCAGGGGTGGGGGAGTGGACATTTGTTTTAGATCCAACCTAAACTTCTCCACCATGCGCTGGGGTCCAGGTGCAGGTTACAGACTTATCTTCATATACCGGCCTCCAGGGCATGAGGGGGAATTCCTGCAGGAAGTCACAGACTATGTCACTGAGAAGGTATTGGAGTCACCCAGATGGTTGGTTCTGTATGACTTCAATGCCTGGACTGACAATGAACACTTGCAGTTTGATTATGACTTCCTCCAGTTGATGTCCTCACTGGGATTCTCATAAGTTGTTGCTTCTGCAATCCACAGCCATGGTCATGCCTTGGACTTAGTGTTCTCACTGTGGCTTGGGGTCTCTGACCTCAGAATTGATCTGGTCATCTGGTCAGATCATTGCATGGTGAGGTTTTTTGTTTGGGGCCCTCCCGTTAGTCCTTCCCCTGTGGAGATGATCTGCTACTGCTCTTTGAAGGGGTTATCCCCCAGAGGGACTGATGGCAGCAATGGATCTATCTGGTCTGAGTACTGCATGTGCAGCAGATATGGGTGAGGTGGCTGTAGCCTTTAATGAGGCTGTTTCCAAGGTGCTCATCTCTGTTGCACCCATCCATGTATGACCCAGGTCTTCTCGCTTGAGGCCCATGTGATCTGATGGGGCTTTGAAAGAGATGAAGATCAGGGTTCGGAGGTTGGAGCATTGTTGGCATAGGACCTGGTCTGAGGGGGACAAACTGGCTTTGAAAGTTCACTGTGGTGAATGTCAAAGGGCAATCAGCCATAAGAAAGCAGTGTTCCTCTCCAGGGAAATTGCTGCAGGGAGGAACAGACCAACTCTGCTTTTTTCATGTAACCCCTAGGTGGCACTATCCCTTGGGCTACTACCCCTGCCTGCTTGGCTACTAACAGGTTAAGGGGCTTAAGCTCAGTGATGGGTACCTCCATCCAAAGGTCTGGGTTGGTATTAGTCTGAATAACCAGGTCACAGCCCTCTGAGACACTGTGACCCCCCCTTGTCTCCTACTAGTGGCCCACACAATACACAATAGTGACTTTCCCAATACCCCAGATATGCAAACCACATACACTTGTACTTGGCACTTACCCCCAGGACTGGTTCCTTCAGCTTGACTCTGGGGACCCCCTGTAAAATAAGGTGATGCAGTACAACAGCAACAATGCAGTACCTTCAACATAAATCAACACCAGTCAGTGTAAATTGCAGAAACAAATAAATCTTATTTATTCAGGGGTCTGTAACAAGGAGGGGGAATAATCAGGTTAATTAGCTTGAACACATTAATAATCACACTGCTATGCATGTGTAACCCCTAGATGACGCTATCCCAGGGGCTACTACCCCTGCCTGATTTGCCACTAACAGGTTGAGGGGCCTGGATCCAATGGCGGGTGCCTCCACCCAGAGGTCAGGGTTTGCAATAGTTAAACTTACTTGGTCACAGCCCTCTGGGACACTGCAACCCCTTTCTTCCCACTAGTGGCCACACAATATAGCAGAATTACCTTCACAGTATACACTTACCCCCAAGGCTGGTTCAGGCACGGGACATCCTGTAAAATAAGATACAGTGCAACAATCACAGTACAGTACTTTAACATAGACAAATACCTCAGGCAGTATAACTTTGTTGAAACAAACAGCTCTGATTTATTTAGGGGGATATAACAAGGACAGGGGGAAATCAGGTTAATTAGCTTATCACTTTACTATCTACCTATGGCTCTGTGCACAGGCCTATCCCTACCAGTTACTGTCCCTGGGTACCCAGGCCCTAGTGGCTAGTCCAAACCGTGGCAGCTGGTAGGGCCCTTTCACACAGAGAAAAGGAAAATTAAACAGTCAGCAGTACAGTAATTCCATTTGGATTTAATGTGGCAATTCAACAGGGAGCGACCCGAATTAGTACTCCACGACCTCCAAAGAAGATATGGTCCTTCAATGTCAGCAGGGCTACTTTTGATCTCCAAGAGACTCCTCACACATTTATATGGTAAAAAAAAAAGCACTATACCAGGCAGGCTGCATCTGTATCCCAATCGCAATTACTGCACAATAACCAGGAGAACACACAGCAGATTCAGTTCCTGACAGACCGAGTGTAATTCAACAATTTCTTCAGTCTTCTACAGGGTGAGCCTGGTTTCTACTCTTCAGAGATCCTTTGATTCTTTTCACAGGACAGATTCAGTCCTAACAAGCAGTTACACAAGTTAGACGGAACTCTGGGCCTTGCACACGTTTTTTGACTGAAACTGTGCACTGAAGGAGCACAGGTTTCTTTCCCTTCACTTTCAGATCTCAAACTGAAACTCCCAACAGACAAAAACGGGCACTTCCTTTGAGTTCCTCCCAGTTCTTGACTGGATTGGCTGTCACTCACATAGACTGCTGCTGTTGGTCCAAAAGGCACCAAGTCTAAACTACATCTCCAGAGTCACTGCCCATACAATCCTCTTGTGGCTGGCTCAGATTATGAGTCCCAAGTTCTGATTCGTCCAAGGCATCATTTTAGAGCTAGTTTACCCCACTGATTGGTCCAGTTCAGCAGTTCAAAACCAGAATGGGAACTAGGCAGACAGTTCTGACTGCAAAGAAAGCAGGTTAGACAAACTGTAATTTTATTATTACTGTAAATGATTTCTGGCAATCAGTTACATCTTTCAGACAGGTTCCTTTGCACTCCTAGTGACTGCAAAATGGGGTGAATTGGCAGCAGCTTGAGTGGTACTCAATCAAAGAAACACACAGTCCCCATACAAACTAATTATGTCTGCAAGCAGACAGCTCTTAAAGAGACAGTACCAGAGGTTCTAAAACACTCACTGATAAATGGCTAAACGCAAACACCATTCAGGCTTGGAGCATTCAAGCAAGCTCCTGAAGTCTTTTGGGAACCCCCATTTGCAGGGGTTACACCCTTCCTGCCTGGGAAAAGCTTGACGTCCGCGTCAAGCAAGTACCCATAAGTTTCAACTGCAACCATATACATTTGCATTAGGCTCACACATGTAATCATCAGTCAATACATCATTTTACCAAGAACCATTTCTGAAACATTGCAGTACGTCACTCTTTACACAGTATAACACACATTGTACCATAACTCAAGTTATTACCTCTTGTACATGAAACCTGAAGAGGGGACCCTTCCTATCAGTTACCTTGGGGCTGGACGGGCAAGGGCACCATACTAGAGGGCAACACAAGTAACTTGGAGTTAGCACTAACGCTCAGTTTGGGCAATGAGCTCGAGACACATACACTCCTTTATGGACAACATTGAGAGGCAGGTCCACTGGCCGCCCAGGGAATCATAACTGAGGTGCACCACAGGCTTTACAGCTCGACCAGTCTTTCTAGGGGGAGCTGTTACAGTCTCTGCACTCTGAGCCTCATTTTCAGCATTGTTCTCACTTGTCAGGGGAGTCTCCATGGGGGTAGAGAGGCTAGAACTTGGGGCACTTTCAGCTCCAGGAGTTACAGTTTCTGAGTCCACAACATTTGGCTCGCATGGAGAGCTTTCGGACACTGGCAGTGGACTGTCAGGGCACTCAAAATACTCTTCTTGTTCGGGTGTATCACCAGTCTGCCCCAATCTATCATTTTCCTCCCCTGAAAGCTCAAACAGTTCAACCATGCACAATGATTCCATTTCATCTGATCTGATGCTTTGCACTTCACTTTCTGGGAGCATTGGCTCCAGGGATGAAGCTGGGGCATAGACAGTCCAGAAGGCCCAGCTTTGTCTCCAGTATTGACTAGGGATTGCCCGGAACAATTGACTCAGTTAGTAAGAAGGATAGTATTCAAAGTCACTCTCACTTTCTTCTGATATGGACTGACAGTCATGCTCAACTGGGACTTGTGCAGGGGAACACTTTAACTCTGCTTCTGTAGGTGCAGACTTCCTTGATCTTTTCTTAGCAGCAGCTCTAGTCACTGGTCCAGAGGGGCATCTTCTGGGGCTCAGACTCAATCAGGATTTGTCCAATGGGTAGTAAATGATTTCTATGCATTGTTTTACATCTTTTGAATTGTTCTCAGGCCTTACTTTGTACACTGGCAGATCATCTAGTTTGCCACTACAATGTGAGGAGATGGTGCCATCTGTCAGCAATCTTGTGTTTGCCATGCAGTCCCAGATTTCTTAGCAATACCCGATCTCCCTCCTGGGTTCCTGTGCTTTCACCTTTTATCATACCTTTCTTTGTTGGCCAGATTTCTTTTGGCAGCCATGGTTTGAGCCAGTTGGTACGCATGAGTTAGCTGGGCCTTTAACTTTTGCACATACTGTAAATAGTTGTCAGCTTGAACCCCATCAGGAGAGACCCCAAACACACATCTACCGGTAGTCGAGCTTCTCTTCCAAACATCAGGCGGTGAGGGAGAACCCAGTGGCATCACTTTGGTGCAGTTATAAGCATGTACCAGGGTGCTAATTTGTTGGCTCCATCTAGGCTTGTCCTTTGGGTGCAGGTGCCTAGCATATCTAGCAAAGTGCGGTTGAAACGTTCAGGCTGTGGGTCCCCTGGGGTGGTAAGGAGTGGTTCTGGACTTTCTCACTCCCCACAGAGAAAGCATCTCTTTGATCAGACGACTCTCAAAGTCCTCCTTGATCAGAATGGATTCTTTGTGGAGCCCCATAGTGAACAAAAAGTTTTCTACAGTACTTTGGCTACAGTGGATGCTTTCTGGTCTTTGGTGGGGAAAGCTTGGGCATATCTCGTGAAATGGTCAGTGACCACCAGCACATTACTGATATTTCTTTGATCTGACTCCAAACTCAGAAAAATCAATACAGACCAGCTCCATGGGTGCACTGGTGGTTATGTTAACAAGGGGCAGCCCTCTGGGGCAAAGCTTTCCTCTGTAAGTGACGACAAGATTCGTATGTGTTGCTCCACATCAGCCCCCATCTTAGGCCAATAGAATCTGGATCTCACCAAGTCAAGTGTTCTGTCTATACCAAGGTGCCCCATGTGGTTGTGCAAGGACCTCAATACTGAGTCTCGAAAGGCAGTGGGCAGCACCAGTTGTTGTTTGTCTACTTGTCCCCTCTGTCTACTGTTTCTCTATATAACAGTTTATTGATCAGTTTCAACTTAGGACCTTCTTTGTATAACAGTGCAGTTCTCAAATCAGTGGAGCGTAATTTGGACACATCTTTTCCTGCATAGAGGGCTTCTAAAGCTGATTTGATCATAGGATTGAGGATTGAGCCGCCGAATACTGTCATTGTCCAGCTGAGGCAGTGCACCAATGTCTATTGCAGAAAAGTGGCAATAAGCAGCAGGTATGCAATTCTCAGAGGTCCCAAGCAATCCACCATGCAGTCCACTGCGTCCGTGGACATTTGTTCCTCCCTGTCAAACTTCCGGCAGAGTGCCCGAATGTCAGGTTCTGCAATCGGACCCAATCATTCTGGGAACAGGCCTCCGGAGAGAGCATCAGCATCTATGTGGTTCAGACCTGCTTGGTATTCGAGAGCATAGTCATGTAGATAATGCAGAAAGCCACCTGTGGCCAGTGGCATCCAACTTAGCTGAGGTCTGCACATAGGTCAAAGGATTATTGTCAGTTTTTACTAGTATTTTAGCCCCATACAAGTACTCATGGAATTGGTCAACAATAGCCCACTTCAAAGCTAGAACTCTAACTTATGTACAGGATAGTTCTTTTCGGATGGGGTCAGGCTTCTACTGGCAAAGGCCACTGGTCTCAGGCCATTCTCGTGCTCTTGGTACAACACAGCCCCAACCCTTGCAAGCTAGCATCAGTGTGCAGGACGTAAGGTTTTCTTGGATCGGCATAGGCCAGCACTGGAGCATGGGTAAGTTGATATATGATCTCATGAAAAGCAGTCTCAAATCAGGAGTCCAGCGGGCCCAAATACTCACCTGGATGAAAATACACTCTTTCAGTCTTGAGGACGCTGACTTTGGTATTTTTTGGGTTGGGAGATACCCTGAGTAAGGTTAAGTAAAGGCGGATCACTCTTGAATAGTCCTTGATGAAACGCCATAATAACCACAGAATCCCAGGAATCTTTGCAGTTCTTTTAGATTTTTGGGCTGTGGCCAGGTGGTCAAGGCCTCAACTTTACTTGGGTCGGTCTCTATTCCTCGGTGGATACTATGTGTCCACATACTTTACTGATGTTTGAAAGAATTGACACTTATCAATGGACAGTTTAAGGCCAAAGTCCTCCAGTCGATCCAATACCTAAATAATCTGCTCTCATGTTCCTCCAGTGAGCTGCCAAACACAATAACATCATCTAGGTATACCAGGCACTCTAGTAAGTTCATGTCCCCACTGCACGCTCCATCAATCGTTGAAAAGTGGCTGGGGCACCTGAAATCCCTTGAGGCATCCTCACTGAATTCATAAAGCCAAGCGGACAGATAAAGGCTGTCTTCTCACGGTCCTCTGGGGCCATGGGATCTGGTAGTACCCACTCGGAGATCCAGCACAGAGAACCACTTGTCCCGCTTAGGCAGTCCAAAGCATCCTGAATGCGGGCATTGTGTACTGATCAGGATAGTCCGCCGGTTTAAGGTGCGATAATCCACGCAATCCTTACTGTCCCATTCTTTTTCCTCACTACCACAATGGGGAAGCATAAGGGCTTCTGGATTCTTGTATTACACCAGCCGCTAACATCTCTTGCAGATGCCGTCTCACATCATCTATATCAGCAGGTGCCAGGCGTCGAGACCTCTCACGAAATGGTCTTTCGTCATGCAGCCGGATATTGTGCTCAGCTCCTACACGCATCCCACGTCCCATTCCTTTAAAGAAAACACCTGGTCTCTCTGGGCAAGCTTCTCACTGATCCTCACTTTCCATTCAGCTGGCAGCGGGAGTTGCGAAATCAAACAAGTCAGGCGTTACTCTGTCATTCTTCCTTGAACTCTTGCTGCTGGGTAGCACTGCAGTGTCTGCACAATGCACATTAGCCAGGATGCAACCTCTATTTACTCGAATGTCTCTTTCAGACACATTATGAACTTGGACCATTACCTTCTGGCATAAGCATGGGCTCTAGCGGCAAAATACTAGGCTTGACCAGCAGTCCTCTGGCAATTTTCCATCGCCTGGTGCATCCAACATTAATATTTTATTCTTAACATCCTTTCTGATACGGACCTCTCCTGTAAGGTACACTGGGCATTTGGTGCCAGGATCAGAGACTCAGGATCCTTCTTCCATACAATTCCAACGGTTCCTCTGGTTCTATATTTTCAGCATCTCTCTGTGCCTCATAGGCCTTCTTAATTAAAGCCGGAACTCTTAAAGCTCTACTAGTCTTTGACCCCTGTTTTTCATAACACAAATGTGCCAGCCTTCTGAACATATGAGCATTTGTTCCAATCAACAAAGGGACACCATCATACAGTCCAGTGGGGGACACACTAAGGCTAGGGTCTCTACTTGTTCGCCACTCCAGCCACGGAGGTGGGGAAAGACAGCCAAATTCGGATATACCAGAATAGGGTAGGCCTTCTCACTTAACCCCATACATGCAGTCCTTCTAATGGTTGTAAGGGTACGCCTGACAAATGCTTCTGATACCAATCTTGAAACATAATTGTCACTTGGGAGCCACTGTCTAATACAGCTCTTGTAGACACTCCATTTACCTTTACAGTGGTCTCCATGGAGGGACCCACTATTCTGGACCAGTCTGAGAGGCGTGAGTGGGGGCCTGGGCAACTGACCTTGCCACAAAGGACGTGAATTAGCATTTTGGTGCCCTCACTGGGATCATTTCTGCACCTCTTAACCACTGATTTGTTCTCGAAGCTCTCCTTGTAGCCTATATGCAACTTTGTCAGTGTCTTTTGGGGATTGGCATTCCCTTTTCATGTGCCCATCCTTCCCACAATTATAGCAAAACATACTTTTGGAGTTTGAGCTGGCCGAGGTGCCACACTGGGAGCCAGGCGGGTATTACTAACTGGAAACCTTGGTGCCATCTCTGTCTCTGGCGTGATAAGCATTTGGAGACATCTCGTCAGTTTCTCCACTTCCATGGTCAAGAATCGAGTTCGAGCTGTTATCAGCAGGAGATACATGGGTGGGTATCCCCACCCCATAGCAGATGCAATGGATATAGGTCAGCCCGCACTTGCAGGCGTGGCCTTCATAAAAGGGACTGTTTTGAATTCCGGATCTCTCTCAACAGTTCGCCCATTGTGACATATCTTTTTCCTTATCAGAGCACTCATTGACTGCCAACCTCTGCCCTGAACTTCACTTGATGGGCCACCCTCAGTCACTCGGGCATAGCCACAGCTATTGGTGCAGATCCTCGAGGTCGCCTTTTCTCAACTCCTCGAATTTCTCTCATTAACTCATCATAGGAGGGTGGGGATTCCAGTCGATTTGCCAGGCTTAACTGAAGCAACAGCAGTTCTGAGAAGGGGGCAGACTTAAGGATTCTGTCCAGTCTGGTTCGGTCCAGTTCAATCGCTGGCAAACTACCCTTTCTGAGGCATTCTTGCAACAATTTTTCCAGCCGAGAGACATACACAGACAACGACTCCCCTTGGTACTGTTGTGCATTTCTTACTCTCCACCATAGGTCCTCATCAGAATCTGGGCTCCCATACACATTCTCCAAGGCCTCAAGATAGGCTTGTGCAGTCGCTTCAGGGTTACTGGCCGTTTGCTACGGATGGTAGCCAGGGCAGGACCTGGAGGCTCTCACTAACCCTCTTTCGCTCGGCTTCCGAGACATTGCCATTCTAGCACTTGGGGCAACATAGTCTATCCAGGTCTCCCAGTCATCCTCCCTTGGGGGTGGGAGGGTGCCAGAGAAGATCCTCAACCTTCGGTAAGAGTCGTGACTAATGGCAGGTGCAGAAATAGGAGTCTGCATTGGTTCAGCCACCATTACGGGTACTGGAGCAGGAGAGGGTGTTGGGGGAGGAACACCCCCAGGTGGCAAGAATAGTTTCTTCAAGTCCTCCACAGTTTCCTTCTCCCAGCAACCATTTAGCAAATTTCTCCTCAAAAGTTTCAGATAGTGGTGGGGCTCATTCCCCCGGTCTTTACTGTCCTTAGTTATCACTCTCCAAGCAGTGAGGGCTCCCTCTGGGGTAATGGTCTGTGGTACTTGGAGCTATCTATGGGATCCTTAAACTCTACTAGGGCCAGGAAAGTGTGGGTGAGCAGATTAGCGTGCCGACCCACCACCACAGGATTTTGTAAACCTTCCACCTTGGAAAGTACTCCTGCACAGTGTCCTGTATTGATACCCAGGGGATGTCCAGGATAAGCATAGCATTTTGGGGTCGATCTCTCCCCAGTACACCACTCCACCAGCCGGTGCACAGCCACTTCTGTCGGGGTACCCATTTATTTATTTATTTATTTATTTTTCCTTAACAGTGGTTTGTAAATATGGCCACTAGAGGACACACAATCCCAGCGGTGAGCCTCCAAGATGTAACCCCTAGATGGCGCTATCCCAGGGGCTACTACCCCTGCCTGATTTGCCACTAACAGGTTGAGGGGCCTGGATCCAATGGCGGTGCCTCCACCCAGAGGTCAGGGTTTGCAATAGTTAAACTAACTTGGTCACAGCCTCTGGGACACTGCAACCCCTTTCTTCCCACTAGTGGCCCACACAATATAGCAGAATTACCTTTCACAGTATACACTTACCCCCAAGGCTGGTTCAGGCACGGGACATCCTGTAAAATAAGATACAGTGCAACAATCACAGTACAGTACTTTAACATAGACAAATACCTCAGGCAGTATAACTTTGTTGAAACAAACAGCTCTGATTTATTTAGGGGGATATAACAAGGACAGGGGGAAATCAGGTTAATTAGCTTATCACTTTACTATCTACCTATGGCTCTGTGCACAGGCCTATCCCTACCAGTTACTGTCCCTGGGTACCCAGGCCCTAGTGGCTAGTCCAAACCGTGGCAGCTGGTAGGGCCCTTTCACACAGAGAAAAGGAAAATTAAACAGTCAGCAGTACAGTAATTCCATTTGGATTTAATGTGGCAATTCAACAGGAGGCGATTGAATTAGTACTCACGACCTCCAAAGAAGATATGGTCCTTCAATGTCAGCAGGGCTACTTTTGATCTCAAGAGACTCCTCACACATTTATATGGTAAAAAAGAAAGCACTATACCAGGCAGGCTGCATCTGTATCCCAATCGCAATTACTGCACAATAACCAGGAGAACACAGCAGATTCAGTTCCTGACAGACCGAGTGTAATTCAACAATTTCTTCAGTCTTCTACAGGGTGAGCCTGGTTTCTACTCTTCAGAGATCCTTTGATTCTTTTCACAGGCATGTTCAGTCCTAACAAGCAGTTACACAAGTTGTAGACCGGAACTCTGGGCCTTGCACGTTTTTGACTGAAACTGTGCACTGAAGGAGCACAGGGGTTTCTTTCCCTTCACTTTCAGATCTCAAACTGAAACTCCCAACAGACAAAAACTGGCACTTCCTTTGAGTTCCTCCCAGTTCTTGACTGGATTGGCTGTCACTCACAATAGACTGCTGCTGTTGGTCCAAAAGGCACCAAGTCTAAACTACATCTCCCAGAGTCACTGCCCATACAATCCTCTTGTGGCTGGCTCAGATTATGAGTCCCAAGTTCTGATTCGTCCAAGGCATCATTTTAGAGCTAGTTTACCCCACACTGATTGGTCCAGTTCAGCAGTTCAAAACCAGAATGGGAACTAGGCAGACAGTTCTGACTGCAAAGAAAGCAGGTTAGACAAACTGTAATTTTATTATTACTGTAAATGATTTCTGGCAATCAGTTACATCTTTCAGACAGGTTCCCTTGCACTCCTAGTGACTGCAAAATGGGGTGAATTGGCAGCAGCTTGAGTGGTACTCAATCAAAGAAACACACAGTCCCCATACAAACTAATTATGTCTGCAAGCAGACAGCTCTTAAAGAGACAGTACCAGAGGTTCTAAAAACACTCACTGATAAATGGCTTAAACGCCAAACACCATTCAGGCTTGGAGCATTCAAGCAAGCTCCTGGAAGTCTTTTGGGAACCCCCATTTGCAGGGGGGTTACACATGCACTTAGAATCCAACTCAGTCACACTCTCTGGGTACCCAGGATGGGGAAAGGGCTAGCCAGGTCCATTGCCCGGGGTAGGCTGGTGTGGCAGCTGGTTGGGGCCCTGTGATGGAAAAAGAACGTGCACACATAACTTGTAATCCGGAGCCAGAGGGCTCAGTTCGTGGAAAGAAAAGCACAAATCAATCAGATGACACACTTTGATTAAGCAAAAGTTGCAGGGAGTTACTCTGATAATTACTCACGATACCCAGGCTAAACACAGGAGGGCTGATGGCTGACTGGTTGGTTTGCCAGAGGAAGCTGGGCCCCTCGATGATGGATCTTTCTGTGCAGCAGGGTACTGGGACTAGACCCGCGTGGCAGGGCCTATCTGTGTCAGGCAGCACGGATTCAGTCCAGTTCTGACTGGGAAAACAACTTCCAGTACTAGCACACAGTTTACAGCAAATGGGAAAATCAGATTGCGATCCCCTTCAAGCACATAGCACATTCATACGTAAAGACAGTTTACTGTACCAGGCAAACGACTCCTCGGTCCCGATCGCAAAATCACTGCTAAATCTGGGAGCACTACAGTAGCTGAAGTTTCTGACAGGCCGATCGCGTTCAGCAAAATCTTCGGTCTTCTACAGGGTAAGCCTGGTCCCACAGCAGCAGCTTGCTTTGTTCTCACAAATTTGCAATTTAGTCTGATCACAAGTCCTCGTCTGCCTCTCAGGGCAGAAAGCAGACTAACAGGCCAGAAATCAGGCCTTCCACGGTTCTCCCGCGCGAACTACTGCGCCACACGACTGCTGGAACTCTCAAAGCTCCTTCTCTCCCAGCTTCCACCTCAAATCTGCTTTCGGTCCTTCTCTGCTCATCGTGCCCATAACTCGGGGCACAACGGAATGTTCAGAGACATGGTCTGAAATAATACTCTCCGTTTCTCTCCCTTTCTCTCCATGCAGGAGAGCTGAATGCAGGAAGGCCAAACTCAGCCTTCCCACCCAGTCCCCATGCTTCTCTGTGGGGCAGCAGCTCCACAAGCTGCTCGCTCTCAGTTCTGACCCCCAGAGCAGGCAGTTGGGGAATTTCTCTTACATCCAAACAGTTCAGTTGGTCAGTTTTGCTGTCAGTCACTGCAGGGCTCCCTCTATAGGCCCAAAAAGGTGCCAACAGTCTAAAACTACAATTCCCAGAGTCTGGCACCATTAGCCCCATTCTGATAGGCTCCATTTTAGAGTCCTCACAACCTCATTGGTCCAATTCAGCAATTCGGGACCAAAATAGTGGAGCACAACAGAAACAGGCCATGCTACAAGGCAAGCAGGTTAGGCAAACTACATTTTCATTACTGCCCTAAATAGTTCCCAGCAACTAGTTACATCTTCCAACAGTGCTCACTCTGCCCAAGTAGCGATGGCAGAAACAGAGCAATTAGTCAGCAGCTCGAGCGGGACTCGAGCAAGGAAACACACAGACCCCCCCCCCATCTAGATTAATTATGACTGCAAGCAGGCAGCCCTTAAAGAGACAGTACTTGGAGACTTCAAAAGTGCTCACTGGGAATCACATTTAAACAGCTTAGGCGCCAAACACCAACCAGGCTGTGAGCAATTAGGCTCACCCAAGGAAGGCTTTTTGGTGACCCCCGTTTGTACGGGGGTTACATTTATGCTGTAGACAGGCTTCTCCATCCTGCCTGTCTGTAGCTGATGAAAGCATCTTCAGTCACTCAGTGCAAAATGTTTGCTCTGTTCTCCTCTGACAGGGTGTCCTCCATCAGGGCTGGAATCTCCCTAATGGGGTAACTGCAGCCCCATGGTGGCAAGCAGTGTGTGTTCAGAGACACTTCTATTATCTGGCGTGAGTTTAGGCTGTGTGAGGCGACTGAGGTTTGCAAGGTGATTTCGAAGCTGCAGCTCAAACACTGTGAGCTGTAAGCGGGCCCAACTCGTCTCTTAATGGGATGTTGAGTCTGTCGGTCCAGTGTTCATCAAGATTGCCAGGTGTTCACACATCAGCATGGATTTCAGTCAATGTCTCTTTGGCTTGTCAGAGGGATACATCCTGGAAGCTCAACACTCAGCTCCTTAAGGTTGACTTTGTTGTAGCTAAAATTAGATCTCTCATTCAATCCTATGCAGAGACCAATCTGGGCTCTGTTCCCAGGGGAGATCATGAGTTGTGTGCCCTTAAATGTTTGCTGAGAGGGGAATTTATTCGTCTAGCCTCTAAAAAAAATGGCTCTGGGAGCAAGAGTCCACTAACCTCCTGGCTCACATTCAGGTTTTAGAGCATTCTAGCCATCCATCCTCTCCTCCAGATGTGTATAACTCACTTCTCTCTCTTAGACACAAATACGCTGAACTCCTTAGAGAAAAGGTGGAACATGCTATTTTAAAAACCCGTTCCACATATGTAGGCTAAGGAGAAAAAGTGGGTTGTTTGTTAGCCCTCTGTTTGAAATGCTGTGAGGCCTCCCAGCTGATTACTGCTATCTCTGCCTGGGATGGAACCCTTAAGTCATCTCCCCGTGATATTGCTTCTGAATTTGAAACATATTATTCTGAACTTTATTGACCACGATCTCCACCTTTAGTAGCTCAAGATCTTGATGCTTATTTGGATTCAATTCCACTGTCACGGCTACCTATGGAGTAGTGTATCCTTCTCTCTTCCCCCATTTCTATCTCCGAGATCTCCGATGCCATAAATCGCATGGCACTTGACAAAGCTCTGGGACCAGATGGTTTTCCATCTAATTTCTATAAGATTTTTTCTAAAGAACTGGCCCCTCTTCTTCTCCATTTGTTTCAGTACATGTTCACATCTGAAATCCATCACTGTTGGAAGCTGTCATAGTTCTTCTTTTGAAATCAGGCAAATCCCTGACTCAGGTTTCGAGTTACCATCTTATTTCACTTTTAAACTGTGATCTTAAAATTTTAACCAAAATTCTGGCTTTGAGGGTTGGTAGGGTCTGGTCTGTACTCCTTAGTCCGGATCAGGTTGGTTTTGTCCCTGGTCGTACCTCCGACGACCATCTCCATAAGCTTGATCAAATTTTCTCTGCTGCCAAGGACACAGTTTCTCCCATGGCTTTGATCTCTCTCGATGCTGAGAAGGCACTCGACAGGGTGGATTGGGTGTTTCTTTTAGCTACTCTGCAAAAATGTGGTTTTCCTCCGGTTTTTCTACACTGGCTCCGTACTATTCATTCTTCCCCCTCTGCAAACATTTACTGTAATGAGGTGTTCTCTTCTAGATTTGCCCTGCACACTGGGACTAGACAGGGTTGCCCCATATCTCCCTTCCTTTTTAATCTCAATTTAGAACCCCTAATCAGGCTAGCAGTATAGCCTAGAGGTTAGAGGACCGAGGTGTGAACGAGCTTGGTACATCCAGTAGACCAGACCTGAGTTTGATTCTCACAACCTCCACTTGCATACTGTGTGACTCTGAGCAAGTCACTTAACCACCCAGTGCTCCCAGTCACCCCTGAAAACAGGCACTTGTGCCTAGTGGGCCTTACCCAGTTACCAAAAGACTAAAAAAAAATAATTAAAAAAAAAAATTAAAACTTCTCCAGACGTATCCGGCATCCCCCTAGGTAACAGTGTTCACAAGCTCTCCGTTCATGCGGATGATATCCTACTACACCTTTCTCAACCCATGAAGTCACTAACCGCAGTGCTACAGGTCATCGGTAAATTTGGTTCTTCTAATTACAAACTTGACTTTGATAAAAATGGAAATCTTTCTTTTTAGTCATTTTACCAACAGATCTGACTTCCTTCATTTTAGTATGAAATGGTCTCCACGTCAAATTAAATATCTTGGCATCTTCTTGACTCAGGATCAAGCCCTATTAAGGAAACTCAGCTTTGATGATCTGGTCTGCGCTCCCCAGCAGGATCTCACTAGATGGCAGGCCCTTCCTTTGTCTCTTTGGGGCAGGATTAACATAGTCAAGATGAATGTATTACCTCAGCTTTTCTATCCTTTAAATATGCTGAACATATGGTTACCCCTCTCCTTCTTCAAGCGGATCCATTCTTTGGTCACCAAGTTCATTTGGTTAGACAAGACGCCCAGGAGGGCTTACTCTAAGTTGGCTTTGCCCAAGTAACTTGGTGGCCTTAGACTTTCTAGTTTCCTATTCTATTATTGGGTGAGTCACCTCTGCAAGTGTTTTCAATGGACCAGTTCACAGCATACCCTATTGGACCCCAGCTACATTCCGATTTGCCATCAATTGGAAACTACCCTAATCCATGAATCTAGTTTGTCCGGCTTATCTCCCCTTTTCTCTACCTGGAAATCCCTCCCAAAAGCTCTTCAGAATTCCACAATAGGAGTCTCTCTCATGATTTTCTACCAGTTCTGTGCTTACTTTAAATTCCAGCTTCAAAGTGATGTTTCCCAACCTCTTTTTTTTAATAATACTATTAAAATAGGGGTACACATTCTTAATCCAGCTTGGCTACCACAGTTGGCAGGAACCAGGGTGATGGACATTTTTGCTCAAGGTTCTCTGCTTCCCTCTTCTGATATTCCGAAGAAATTCCACTTACTGTAAGCTCTACACTTATCTTTAACATTTTCCAACTGGCACACCTTCTTCTTCAATCCTTTGGATCTTCCTGTACCACTGCTAGCCAAGCAACCCTTTTAGATTCATTGCAAGAACTTGCTGTGAAACCCCAGGGAATTTCTAGAATCTACTTTTTTATTCTTGACAAAATGGCCTGACCTTACCAGGATGTCCCAAAGCCTGGGAAGAGCTCCTGTCAGGTGCTACTCCCCACTGGGGTCATATCTGGAAAGTTCTTCATAGGTATGTCTCCCAGGATAGACTTTGTCTCACCCAATTCCATATTCTTCATAATCTATACTATACTCCTATTAAACTCGCCTGGATGGGGCATCGCTCGTCAGCTAACTGCTTTAGATGTGGCCTCAAGGAAGGCACTCTTTTGTACCTCTTTTGGTCATGTGACAGGGTAGCCCCTCTCTGGAGGGCTATAGAAGATAAGGCCGACCCATTATTAGACTTATTGGGAGTTTTTACCCCAGAGGGTTGCATACTTGGGGACTGTAGCTCCATCTCGGTTAAGGTACAGAGATATCATATTGCCATAATCTCTTTGGCCATCAAGAAACTGGTCCTTCGGCACTGGCTAGATCAGGTTTTCCTTTCTTATCAGAAATGGTTACAGGGACTTTCCTTCTCCCTATGGGCTGAACGGATGATTGCCAGTCTCAGACATAAAACATCCCTTTTTGGCAAAAAATGGAGTAAACTTAGTACTCTTTACTTAGATTGCTAATCAGTGGATCCCTCCCCTCTTACCTAGATCTCTAATCAGATCTTGTATCCTTATTTACTTTTCTTTTTGTTACTAAGCATACTCCATCGGGGTGGGGGGAGGGAGGGGGGAGGTGGGCTTTTGGGGGTTTGGGGAGGGGGGAGCCTTCCTTGTTGTTCTGACATGTATTTGCACTGGTACATTGACCTGATGGTGTTTTGTATGTTGTTTCATTTTTTTTTGTTTGTTTGTTTTTTATATAGACAATAAGGTAAATTGAATTTGAAAAAAAGATTGCCCGATGTTCGCTTTCAGAGAGATGCTGTCCTGGTGCCCTGAAAGAGGTGCTGGTGAGACCCCTCCTTAAGAAATCATCTCTTGAACCTGACATCTTGGTGAATTATAGATCTATCTCTAACCTCCCATTCTTGGGTAAGGTTATTGAGAAATTGGTAGCCCTGCAGCTTGAGGCACACCTCACGGCCTATGACATCTATGAGCCCTTGCAGTCAGGGTTTAGGTCAAGACATCGCACCAAAACAGCA
Source organism: Neoceratodus forsteri (assembly GCA_016271365.2). Lineage (NCBI taxonomy): Eukaryota > Metazoa > Chordata > Ceratodontiformes > Ceratodontidae > Neoceratodus > Neoceratodus forsteri. The sequence continues at coordinate 1,094,017,753 of CM057459.1, forward strand.
CTAGTCAGAGTGCAGAATGACCTCCTCAGGGTGAGAGATAGAGGGGAGCAGTCAATACTCATTCTCCTCAATCTTTCCTCAGCATTTGACACTGTGAACAATGCAGTGCTGTTGGATCACCTAAGGGAGCTCTGTGGACTCACCAATGCCATCATCAACTGGTTTGAGTCCTTTCTCACAGGCAATAAGCAGAAGGTGGTGAGGGGGAATTTCTAATCTTGTCTGAAGCTACTGCCATGTGGAGTTCTCCAGGGTTAAGTCCTGTCACCTGCATTGTTTGCAGTGTACATGCTTCCCCTGAGTGAGATCATTAGACAGTAAAGCTTGGATTTCCACTGTTATGCAGATGACACTCGGCTGTACATGTCATTTGCACCCGAGACAGGTGATTGTGGAGGTGCTGAATAAAGGTCTGGCTGAGATCCAGGACTGGATGTCTTCTAGCTGGTTAAGACTCAGTCCTGACATGACAGAGGTGCTAATGATTGAACCTGGTCATCAGTGGAATGTGGGTGCTGCTGGGATGGGAACAGGGTTATTTCTTGGTCCCACTCTCCTGGTGGCATCTACCAAGGTGAAAAATCTGGCTGCCATCCTAGATGATGGACTGATACTTGAGACTCAGGTGTCCTCCATCATCAAAAGGGGTTTCTACCACTTGAGGAATGCTGCCCGGATTAAAGCCTTGATTTCACCTGATGACCTGCCCTCACTGGTACATGCATTTGTGATGTCACAGCTCGACTACTGCAATTCTCTGAACCTCAGAGTCAATGGAGGGGTTCTTCTGTGCCTGCAGCTGGTGCAGAATGCAGTGGCAAGGTTGCTGATGGGCCTTCTGGGGTCCTGTCATGTGACCCCAGTTCTGCATGAGCTGCTCTGACTGCCGGTTAGGTGGAGAATCATCTTCAAGGTGGACTTGCTCACCTGCAAGGCCTTATATGGATCAGGTCCTGGCTACCTGAATGCCCTCCCAATTCCTGCCCATCCTGTGCTCTCACTTTGCTCCTCCACTGAGGGCCTCCTAGTGGTTCCCAGGGCCTGCCTGAAGTCCTCTGGCAATTGTTCATTTAAGGTGGTGTGCTCGTTGTTGTTGAACTCCTTACCTAAATTCCTGAAGGAGGCCCCATCTGTGGATGTTTTTAAGCTGGGTCTGAAGGACCATCTTTTTAAAAAAGCATTCAAAAACTGTTTATAGATTAGAACTAGTTAACTGCTGCATTATTTTTTCTTAATTTTAAATTATTTGTTATATTGTTTTTACTATTGTTATTTTTCTATGCTTATGTACTGATGTTTATTGTTTTTCCTACCTACCTGTACAGCACCCAGATCCTCTGGGATGGGGTGCTCAACAAATAAATTTTACTTACTTTTACTGACTTACTTTCAATTTTGGAATGCAGAAATTACACAATCTCAGAAAGTAGCTGGGCACACAGTTTTGGAGAGTGGGAGGGATGCTGAAATTTGGAATGTGGAGGTGTCACAAATTTTTAAAGTGGCAGAGATCTGCAATTTTGAAATGCTGGAGACACGTAGTTGCAGAATGTTTTGGCATGTGGTAGTGATGCACAATTTCATAGTGCGGTGGTGATGATGCTTGATTTCAGATGGTGGTGGCAACAAGCAATTTCACAATGTGGTGTGGATACAGAATCTCAGAATGTAGCAGAGACCCACAGTTTCAGAATGTGATGGTCACATGCAATTTCAGGATGTGGCAGTGATGCATTTTTTTTAAATGTGGTGGAATGCATAATTATTGAGTATAGTAGGGAAAGCATTTTTGGAATGTGAAGGGGATGCACAATTTTGGAATGTGAAGGGGACGCACAATTTCAGAATGTGACAGGGACATTTATTTTAAGAATCTGGTGGGGATGCACAATTGTGGAACATAGTGGGGGTGCCCATTTTCAGAATGTGAAGAGGATGGGCAATTTTGGAATGTGGCACTGACACTTAAGTTCAGAATGTGGTGAGAAAGTACAGTTACAAAATGTGACTGGGACACACAATTTTAGAATGTGATTGGGAAGCCCAGGTTTGGACTACATCTGGGAAAGGCAATTTCAGAATGTGATGAGGATGCATAATTTCAGAACATGGCGAGGATGTGAGTTTTCAGAATGGAATTCACAATTTTAGAATGTAATGGTGACACAATTTCAGAATGTGGCAGGGATCTGCAATTTTCTGCATATGGCCAGGATGAATAATTTCAGGATGTGGCAGAAACATGCAATTTTGGAATGTGGCTGGGAAATGTAATTTCAGAATGTGGTGGGGAAGCATAAGTTTGGACTATGGTGAGGATGAGTATTTTCAGAATGTACCAGGGATGCACAATTTTGGAATGTAATGGATTCACAGAATATCAGAATATGGCAGGGATGCACAATTTCAGAATGTGGCCAGGATGCAGTTTCAGAATGTGGCAGGGATGTACAATGTCAGAATGTGGATGGGATACACATCTTTAGAATATGGTGGTATGCACAATGTTAAAATATGGTAAGATTACAAAATGTGGTGGAGACATGCAATGATGGAATTTGGTGGGGACATGAAATCTCAGACTGTGGCAAGAATGTACAGTTTTGGAATGTAATGGTGACACATGGTAACACACATTTGGAATGTGGCGATGGCACAGTTTCAGAATGTAGCATTGATGCCAAAATTTGGAATGCAGGAGGGTCATGCAGTTTTGGAATGTGGTGGGGATGTGCACTTTTGGATTATGGCAGGAGCATAATATTGGAATGTGGCAGGGATACACAATGTTGGAATGTTGTGGGGATGGTCAATTTTGAAATGTGGTAGGTGTATACATTTTGCAGTGTGGCAGGGATAAGCAATTGCAGAATAAAATAGTGTGTCCTGTCACATTCCGACAGTGTGCATCCCCACTATGTTCCAAAATTGTCAGGTCCCACCAAATTCCTAACTGTCTGTCCCTGTCACATTCTGAGACAGCATGTCTACACCAGATTTTAAGATTGTGCATCCCTGCCACATTCCAAGATTTCATGTCCCTGCAGCATTCTGAACGTGTGCACAACCTTGATATTCCATTGCTACGATCAGAACTGCATTCCAAAATCATCTCCCTACTACATTCTAAACTACAGTATCATGTACCCATTTCAAAATATTTTTGGAAACTCTTTGTCAGTTTTTTTAAATGATTACTACAATGACATTTTCTAAAATTTTGGAAAAATAAGTCCCGTAAGGTTGTTGATACAGAAGACTAGATTTTGAGTTCTGGTTATGACATCATCAGTAGCTATTCACTGAAACTGACTTTTTTTGAACAGGGAGTGAAGCCAGGGTTACAAAATGGCTTGCAATTTTTAAACAAAGTAACTTAGTGATACCATTTTTGTAATTAGGCTTATTAGGGATTTGCTGATTCTAATTCTGTAGCATTGCACTTTTGTCCTGACTCCCTCTTTAATATTGTGGAGAGATTTACTATTAATACAGGTAAGATTTTAAAAATAGCAATGACTATAATTTTGACCATGTGGAAAACCATGAGCACAGAGTAAAAAACACACAATAAAATAGGGCCATACACATCTCAGGTCATAAGATGGATGTGAAGATTTAAAGCAAGCAGGGACCCTGCACATCATGGGTCATAAGGTGGGAATAATGAAATATACTTTCTCTGAATGTGCGACTTGTGCCTACTTTTTTTAAATGTTGGAAAACCTGGGTTTGCCAGCCATACTGGTGTCAATGATTCACAGCTCTACAAAAATAACTGACTGTTGTCTGGCACAGACAAAAAATATTTTTATATAACATTTCTTACTTTAAAGTAAAAAAAAAAAATCCTACCTGTTCCTGTTCCTGTTACCATTCTTTGTGACATAACCATAGCCGAGCCAGAGTAAGCAGCCATCTGGATCACTGCTCCTGCCTTGATTAAACTTTAAAGCTACTACAGTTCCCTTTCTACATTATTGAGCAAGGGCAATTATTTCACCCCTCAGGTCAACCAATGGTTGTCTATATTGATCGCTCACCAAGTATTGTTGCCACTTAAGAATATACTCTTGCTAGTTGTTTCTTACCATGCCACACTACACTTAATTTTTTGCACATACAACTGTTTTAATATTTATTCCAGTCTGTACAGATTTTGTAGCGTGTTGATCAAAAGTTTTGCTTGTATGTATTGTGCTGCATATGTTTCCCTACCCTGGGTTACACCTGGAAATGAGCCTCAGCTCAGTGTGCCTCTTCTGGTTTCCAATTTTAAAATGAATAAATAAATAATAAAAAAACAAAACAAATGTGTGCTGCCTAAGCACTGATGTGCACAACATGACTGTGGTTTCACAGTCCTGCACAAATAACTGACTGTTGTCTGGCATAACCCCAAATAAGTATTAATATAGTATAAATATTTTTTTCATTGAAAAATTAAAAAAAGTACTGCTTAAGCACTGAGGTGCACAACAGAGCTATGGTTCCACTGCTGACACAAAAAACTAAAGGCTTCCTGGCACAGTCAAAAAAATTTGCTCATGCAACTACACAACTATTGTGAACGGGAGCTAAGCCTTGCAGTACGATTTATTATTGGGAGAACTTTTCTCCTATTTGAAATACAATTTTGAATTCCTGGGCCACATTAACTTGGGGTTTCTGTCACCACAAGACCTCACGCATGAGTGGGGCTTGTGTGTGTATTTAAACTTTTAAACTTATTTGTAGCAAGTGACTGATTCGAGGGGGCACGTCATCACTTCCGGGGACTCCACATTCAAAAAGCCCGCTGTAGCGAGCGAGGCAAGAGAACTACACAACTATTGTGAAAGGGAGCTAAGCCTTGCAGCACGATTTATTATTGGGGGAACTTTTCTCCTATTTGAAATACAATTTTGAATTCCTGGGCCACATTAACTTGGGGTTTTTGTCACCACAAGACCTCACGCATGAGTGGGGCTTGTGTATGTATTTGAACTTTTTAAAACTTGTTTGTAGTGAGTGACTGATTTGAAGGAGGCACATCATCACTTCGAGGACTCCACATTCAAAAAGCCCGCTGTGGCAGTCGGTGACTTGTCTGAAGAGCGATGCAGAGACATGAAAGCCTCGCTGCGTGTCTGCTGTATCCGCTGTGGAGGCTGGGAGCTGGGTCACATACATAGTTCGTAAGTAGTACAAAACTTACAAACCAATAATAATTTTAAATGGAAGGCCCTTTTAAAACATGCACTGAGTGTCAAATGTTTATGAAAGGATTACAAGCCGATTTATTTATTTGTGATAAATGTAAACTGGTAGAGATGTTGAAAGAAGAAATTACACGATTGTTAGAAATGAAATCAGAGAATGAAGAGATTGTTAGTTTGGAGAAATTTATTAACTCTATGGTTTCCAAAATAGGAAGCAAGGAACATGAAAATATTTGTTGTAAGGATGTGGGGAAACAAAATATAAACCCAAGTTTAGAACAGGAAACAGAAGAATGGGCAAAGTTAACTAAAGTCAAAGTTAGAAAAAGGGGAGGTCAAATTTATAATAGTGCACCCATAACATTACAAAATTGATTCACAGCACTACAATCTGAAGATCTTGGAGAAACAAAAACCGAGATTACCCATGAAAAAAGTCCACAGTTACAAATTCATGAAAATAGTGAAACCAAGCATTTAAATAGGGACTTACTAGTAATAGGAGATTCCTTGATTAGAGGTATGGACACTATGTTATGTACAGGAAGAAATGAATCTGCCACAGTAAGCATGTTACCAGGAGTGAAGATACAAGATATATATTCACTCCTGGATGGATTTCTGGAAAATACTACAAATCCATTGGTCTTGTTGCATGTAGGGATAAATGATATTCAAAATAGAAACTTACAAGATATTTTCTCAGACTTCCAGAACACTTTAGTAAAAATAAAACAAAAAGGGGGAACTACAATAATTTCAAACATACTACCAGTTTTTGGTTATCATTTAGCTAAAACTTCTAAAATTAATGCATTAAATAGATGGCTAAGAGATTTGTGTAGAAAAGAAGGAGCAGAATTCTTGGATAACTCGGCAGCATTTAATAATCCAAACTTGTTCAAGTACGATGGACTCCATCTTGAGAGAGTAGGGAGCAGATATCTAGCGAAGAGATTTAAAGAAGTCACAAGGACTGATTTAAACTAAATGAAAAGGGGCAAGGGGGACAAGATAGAGAAATCACAAACAAAGGAAAAAATGTCGATAAATCAGATAAACCTGATTCTTGGAACTGCATGCTAGTAAATGCTAGAAGTTTGAAAAATAAAACGGGGGAATTTAGAAATATACTGATCACAAGCAATATACATATAGCAGCTGTGACAGAAACATGGTGGGATGTAAATGATGACTGGGGTCAGGCCATAGCTGGGTATACCTTATATAAAAAGTCTAGAATATATAGAAAGGGGGCAGGGGTGGCCCTATATATAATAAATAGTATTAAATCAGAAGAAATAACAAAATCTATTGACATGATGGACCAACTATGGGTTAAATTATTACCGACATATACCACCAAAATAGTATTGGGACTTATCTATAGAGCTCCTTCATCAACCTTACAATATAATAAAAGTTTGATTGAAAACATGTTGTCTTTAAATCCAACAGATAGATTACTAATTCTAGGGGATTTAAATTTACCTGGAATAAATTGGGGAACATCATCTGCAGAAACACCCTTTGAGAGAGAGTTCCAAATTGTATGCGATCAAATTGGTCTAGTACAGTGTGTTGAAGATCAGACAAGGGGAAAAAATATATTGGACTTAGTTCTAACAAACATGGGAGACACATTAAGTGAGTGTAAGACAACTGCACCCTTAGGCACAAGTGATCATTCCAAAGTAGAATTTAAAATAGCTGAATTATTAACTAAACAAAGGGTAACACTGTTACCTTGATTTTACAAAGCAAACTTTGCCAAGATGACAACAAACCTTTCAAAATGGCAGTAGAAGAAGATTTTGACAATAGACCATTAAAAGATGTATGGGAAATCTTTTCTTCCAAAATAAAGCAGCAAGAAATGGTTAACATTCCTGTTAAACAAAAGTATACTATGAGAAACAAAAAAATACAGTGGTGGACACCCACAATTAAAAAATTAATAAACAGGAAACATAGGCTTTATAAAAAGTGGAAAACAAATAGATCAAACAAAATTAGAAATTAGTATACACAAATAAACCATATAAAAAAACAAATTAAGAAGGCCAAAATAAACTATGAATTACATTTAGTAAATAGGGTGGAAGGAAATCATAAGGCCTTCTATGCTTATATAAATAAAATCAAAGGGAATTCAAATACTATAGGACCATTAAGAAAAACAAATGGGGACAGTACATTGGATAATAAAGAAATGGCTGATATTGTAAATGAATATTTTTTGACAGTCTTTATTAAAAAAAAGGGTTTACATCCTATTATAAGATCTAATCCAAATCCAAAAGATAGAATAATATTAACCCAAATTGAAGTCAAAGAAAGATTGGCCAAATTGGATCCAACTAAATCCCCTGGTCCTGATGGTTTTCACCCAAGAGTACTTAAAGAGCTGGCAGAGATAATAGCCCCCCCCATTAACATACATATTTCAAAGGTCATTGGATATTGGCGAAATGATTGATTGCTGGAAATCGGCGGTTGTTGTCCCAATCTATAAAAGGGTAATAAAATGGATCCTGCAAATTATAGACCTATTAGCCTTACTGCTATACCCTCTAAAATTTTGGAGGGAGTATTAAAGGACAAGAAAAATGAATATCTGGAATCAAATCATCTTACAGACTAATTTCAATATGATTTTGTGAAGGGTAGATTATGCCAGACGAATATGCTGGCTTTCTATAACAATGTTCTAGATAGATTAGATATGGGAATCTCTGTGTATGTGTTATTTCTTGATTTCTCAAAGGCTTTTAATAAGCTCCCTCATCCTGAATTATTACAACAAATGAGAAATTTGACTATAAACCCATATATAATAAATTGGGTTCAAAATTGGTTGGAAAATAGAAATCAATGTGTGAGTATTAGAGGTGAATTGTCTGAAAGGTTAGGGGTGACTAGTGGGGTTTCCCAGGGATCGGTGCTGGGCCCTTGTTTATTCAATCTTTACGTATCATCCCCTCAAATAAAGCAAGATTCTGTCTGGATACAAAAATTTGCAGATGACTGCAGGATAGGTGCAGAAATAAATATCAGTCAAAATTCATCTAATTTACAAGATACAATTAATAACATAGATATATGGACAAATAAATTTAAATTGACATTAAATTGTGATAAATGTTTTGTTATGCATCTGGGCAATAAAAATCTAACAATATTCTATAAATTAGGAAATACAGTATTAAAGACAATAGTTGAGGAAAGAGACTTGGGTATTACAGTTTCTAGTGATATGTCTTTTTCATCACATTGTCAAAAAACAGCTCAAAAAGGAAATAGAATATTGAATTGCATATTAAGACATATATCATCTAGGAGCAGGACTGTTATTATGCCTTTATATATATCACTGGTGAGACCAATTATGGAGTTTGGAGCCCAGGTTTGGACACCATATAAAAAACAGGATGTTGTATCGTTGGAGAGAGTCCAGAGGAGAGCAACAAAAGCAATACACAATATGACAGGGGAAAACTATGAAACCCATTTGAGAGAGCTGAATATGTATTCGCTGGAGGAGAGAAGGAAAAGAGGCGATATGTGTTTAGTGCATAAGGCTTGGCAAAATGAAGATCTCTGGAATATCACTGGTCTTGAATTAAATAAAAGTGTGTACAATACTAGGTCTCATCCTATGTAGTTAACAGCATTAAATAGGAAAAAAGTACATAGTACATGGTGATTTAATCAAAGAGTTGTGCATGATTGGAATAGATTACCACTGGAAGTTGTGGCCAGTCAAACAACTGCTGAGTTTAAATCTAGATGGGACAATTATATGAATAAAATTAGAAATTAAAACTGAATGGCGAGCATATAGGACGAAAGTCCATTTGGCTCAGTATCATTCCTATGATTCCTATGATTCATGCTAGCCCAGTGGAATGGAAGGCTGAGGTGCTGGGTGCCTTGCTTCCCACTGTGCTGGCAACCTGGTTCAGGAATGGACTTGGTTCACTTGGAGGCTGTCTGAGGAGGGATGGAGGATTTAGCATCCATAGGACAGCTCTCCTCCCTTGGGGGGGACTGCCCATCTGTGGCTTACCTGCCACCTGAAGGAATCTAGATGGCAGCACCATGGGACAATGAAGGAAGGGTCCCAATGTTCAGACACCAGGGGTGTCTCTGTGGAGGCAGAGCATACACAATGCATCATTGCACATATTTTGGCCCCATTGGGGTGAAAAAACAGAGAAAGAAATCCCTCTAACTGCAGTGCAGTGACAACCCAGTCTTTCACAGGTCCTGCATCAATAACTGGGCACTGCTGATCATTGTCCTGTGACAGGACCCACCAGAGAAGGTAAGTCCCAGAGAACTTAGGTGATGGGGTTGGGGGGACCAGTCCAGATGGGGGCCATTGAGAGCAGTTAAGGTGATAAATATCTTTATGGAGAAAAAATATTTGTTTACATAATATTTCTATTTGTAAAAAAAAAAAAAAAATCTTCTTGCTCTAAAAATCTCAGATAAGGAGGCCATGGCAACAAACAATCAGTGGGAAGCAGCACAGATCATCAAAACAAAAAGCTGCACTGGCAAAAAGTAAAACAGCACTGAAACTGAGAACTGACTTCTCTTCCCCTGACAGATTTAACTTGGATGCACTTTCTGTCTAGATAAAAGTTTTAGAGAGCACATCTACAATGTCTCAGCAGTCAAGCACAGCTGCAATGTCTCAGCACTTAAGCTGAGCAAAAATGTTTCACTAGTAGATTTGTTCAACTGAGTTAAAAGACTGATTTTGTTCAGCATTAAAAGATACATCCTACACCTTCTGCCCTTATTATTAGAAAAGTTGCTGGGTGGTGCTTGTGGGCTTGGGCAGTGCTCACTCAAGGGGACGACCAATCCCCTACGAAATATCAACAGGGTAAAAGAGGCAAAAGTGAGTGAGCACTCAAGGGCAGGCACAACATGTAAAATAGCAATAATATTCTTAACTCAGTGGAAACAAAGCATGATGGTTGCACTTCATGATTGATTCACGTCAATTCAGCATATACCATTCAACTCTACTAGTTTTCCACACATAAAGTGCTTCAAAAGTGCTTAAATATTGCAACAGCAAATCTCAGTACATTTAGCTCAATTTTTATAAATCAGTTTTGTTCAAGACTGAAATAAATGAGGAGGCTGAAATTTCCAGACTTTTATCTTTATTACCTGTCTTGTCGAGCATCTCAGTATTGTAAATTGTTTCAAATAAAAAGCAATAAAACATGTACACCAGAATGGCTAAGCATAGAAATGGGTATACTTATAATAAGTGATATAAACATACAATTACTTGTGTTCTTAAAGGCAAAATCCAGCAAGAGGTCTCTCTAAAATCAAACAGTAATGGATTCACTAAAACAAATCAATCAAACACTGGTTTTGTTGGATCTTAATCTCAGTAAATCTCTTCAAGAACCTATTTGGGGTATGCTTAATAGTACAGTGAAGAAGAAACCTATTCTTAACAGCGGACTGGAACCAAAGCCACAAGCCCCTCAAGCAAGCCAGGTGGTTCTCCTGAACCACACTCTGTGACTCTCCATGGACTGCCTGACCACCCCAGTGGACCAGGACCAAAACTGCAAGCCCCGCAAGCAAGCCAGGTGGTTCCCCTGAACCACACTGTGTGGCTCTCCACAGACTGCCCAACCACCCCAGCAGACCAGGACCAAAGCCACAAGCCCCTCAAGCAAGCCAAGTGGTTCTCCTGAACTGCACTCTGTGGCTCTCCAAGGACTTCCCAAGTGCCTGAGTGGACTGAGACTGCTTTACAGAATTTTCTGTCTTTTTTTTCTTATTTAATCAGCCCCATTTAGCTCCCCAAACCCTGTGGCATCCTGCCTAAACTTGGTCTGCAGCTGGCCCTCCAAGTTAAATGAAAACTTTTCTTTTGTGTCCCTCGATCTGCACCTCAGCCCCAAGAACTATAACTAATCCCCTATCCTTTTTTTCTCAGGTGATTCTCCTGAACTGCACTCTGCAGCTCTCCATGGACTGCCCTACCATCCCAGTGGACCAAGACCAAAGCTGCAAGCCCCTCAAGCAAGCCAGGTATGGAGTCTTCCTCCACGGCAGGACAGGACATCTACAGCTTGATTTTGCAACCCACCTGCACTCCCCCACCCTAACACTCTTTGAATTCCCTTAAACTCCTCCCAGTTCTACACTTAATGCCCATTGGCTGCTTTTCTGTATTCCTCAAATTTAAAGAGATAGTAACCCCATTTCTGCCTGATTGCATCTCAACTCAATCTGTGTTTTTTCTCACCGCTGTTTCTGCTGACTGGTGCTCATCTAGCGTTCTATCTCTAAGCCACCCTACTAAACCTACATTATGAACCTAATAGGTACACTTGTCACACTCAGTGTTTGGCTGGTAACAAACCCCAGTGCACACACTGGCCATTCTGCCTCACAGAACAGCCACTACTGGGACTTCCAGTGACGTCACCACAATGTGAAAACCCTAACTGCAGAGCTCCGCAGTTCCACAAATACTATTTACATTAATCCTCAGCTAAATTTACAGAAAACTGGGATAATTCTAGCCAGAAATGACTATGGAGTATGGCCACAAGACATAATCAAGGTAAAACTCCAAAATCGGCAAAGAATAGCAGAAAAATGAAACAACTACTACTGAGCACAGACATGAAGGATTTCAAGGCCGCAACACAGCCCACCCAACTGAGATTGAATTCCCCTTCATCCTCAGAAGTTTCAGACAGAGAAGAAAATGAGTCAAGGGGAACAAACAAACTATTTAAAAAAATCAACACCATACTTACAATGGTCCAGAAAATAGATTCATCCTTAGCTGATCTCAGACAAGAAGTGCAACAATTAGATAAAAAGGTCTTGGTGAATAAAGACAAATTCACAGAAGAGGTGGCTGCCCAAGAAACAACAGAATGAGTGGTGCCCTACTTATTACACAGGAATGGAGATTAACAGATCGAATGGAAGACATCAAGAATAGAAATGGGAGAAATAATTTTTTGCATCCACGGGGTTACAGAGGGAGTGGAGGAGGGTTACCCCACAGTTGTGGACTTTGTCCAATATCTCCTGAAAGCCATGCTATCACTCCCATCTGATATCCATTCAGAAATGGATAGGGCCCACCGCTCACTGAGACCATGACCTTCCACTCCAAATGCCAGACCGAGATTGATAATGGTAGAAATGGTGATTTATCAGGCTAAAGACACCATATTACAAGAGGCATGGAGACGCCATGGAATAAAATATCAGATAAACATAATATTTTTTGACCAGGACTATTCTCCAGCCCTGCCGGCGGACCAACATAAGCTCTGACCTATTATCAAAGAGCTGAAAGAAAGGGGATTAGGATTCAAGAGAACTATCCAGCAAAGCTCAAAGTATTTCTAACAGATGGCCCCCAAATTTTCCCTTCACTAGTAGATGCAGCATCTTTCTTGAAGGAACAGCAGATCACATGTCCAGAATTAGAAATGGAATCTTTGGAGCATAAGCTGAAGCAAGAATTGTGGTCGGTGGCTGGAATAGGTGCAAGATCAATCAATCAAAATCTTTATTTATCCAGGCAGGCACCATTGAGCAAGGCTCATTTGCAAGGTGGACCTGGTCATGAATACATCAAAGTACAGTACAGAAGCAGGTATACAAAAAGAAATAATATACAAGGAAGAAAAAGTATATACAGTGTATACAGTATGAGTACAAGGTTGAAATAAATAAAAAAACAGCATTATTTTACAATTGAAGAAGTCAGCAGATGTACAATCAACCATAGGCATACAGGGGTTATAAGCAGAGATCTTTTGAGTGAGGCAGCCGGCAACTACACATATTGGGGAAAGAGGCCATATATGGGGTGGCAGGTTAGAGAGGTAAAGGAGAGGAGGGATATGTTACCGATGACTGGGGGAAAATTGAACTAAAACCACAGAAAGTGACGATGGCTGTCATGCACTTGTTTATTATGATAATGATGGAGGAGGAGTAGATAATTAGGACACTACTATGGATGGGGTGGGACTTTAGCCGGGCTGGAGTGGACAGGGAAGGGTGGGTGAAGCAGGAAGAGTTAATAGGGAAAGAGTGAGAGCCAGGGGTAGAAACATGGCGAGCATCAGGATGGAAAGGGGGAGTTGTGGAATTAGTGGGCTAGCAGTGAGGAAAACATTTGCAAGGTGCTTTCATGTAACGATCGTAGAGTGCCTTGAAGATATTCAGGCTAACAGGGCAGCTCAGTTTCAAGCTGCTTTGTAAACTGTTCCACAATGTGGGTAAAGAGAAGCTTAGAGCAGCTTTGCCAAAACAAGTTTTGACCCTTGGAACTTGGAGGGCAATTAGGGAATAGCCCCTTAGAGCGTAGCTGCCTAACACACTCCGGGGAATACAATCTGAGACATATGAGGGGAGCTTGTTGGTCACTGTTCTGAAGGCCCATAGGGCGGCATTTCTATTCCTTCTATAGTGAAGGGAAGGCCCACTGCCAAAAGGTTTGGCTCCAGAATTCAATAAACTACTCACACACCATAACCGAGGAGATCTAAGTCAACAACATGATCCATGGAAGGAAAAAATCTTCAGAAGAACACTGAATTGGGTAAGGGCCCAAGCTGAACTGTCCACTTTTAATACAAAAGAAGATCACACATATTGAAAGCAATGTTTACCACTTGTCTGACAGCTCATTTGCAATGTGGGAAAAGCAAACACTGCCAAGAGAACTGTGGGTTGAAATAAAGGTTGTATTAATGACTCTAAAGCAACTAATAATATATAAAAAGTTAAAGAAATGCAACTAAAACTGGGAATGATTTTATAAAAAAAAACAGTACCATAAAATGCAAGGGGAAGGGGCAAGTGGTACATCTAAAGAGGAGGGGATAAAGTATATTATTCAAATTTAGCCAGAAGTTGAAACAGAGCTAACACATGAAAAACGTTAGCAGAATCATTCTCCTTGGGGGCCTGGCAGAGAGGGGAGGCTATAACGTGAGCCGCTGGCTGGTGGTGGTGGGCAGCATCTTCTCTCTGGGTCACCCATAATTCCTCCTCCAACCATAATATCAGGATGTTCTGTCTCCCTCTATTGCCAGGCCAAGAAAGACATTTAGATATGGGGAACCGAAACTGGTTTGGTATAAACAACCTTCCTAAAGCAACCAATGAGAAGGTATGCTATTTATTAAAACACCACAGGGAACAGGAGGAAAAGACAGTGGGGCTCATGCTATGCGAGCTTACATTGTTTAATTTCTCTCATTAGCCACTTAGCTATAAGAGAAGGTGACCTTTGCCATTTAGTGGCATAGGAATCTGGACTGTAGTGAAACAACAAGTACAGTCCATACATTGTTTCCCACTTCAAGTGGGAAATTTAACAAAAAGAAAACAAAAATAATCCCCTATTACTATAACAGGGATTTCACCTTGGAAGAGGAGAGGAGGAGAAGAGTTTTAAATTGTTTCTTGTCTTGTTATCTAGGAACAAAGTTAATGTTAATAATGTTAATGAAGTTTCAATTGTATGGTTTTAAATTTTGGCTTGTTGCACATTCGTTTTTCCACCACCAGGAGAACACTTACACTGTCCGGGTTTGGGAACCAGAAGGGCAAAATATATTTTTAATAATGAGTACATTAAAATGAATCACATACAATGTGAAGGGGGTTCATTCACCTATTAAATGGACCAGATTATTAAGCGAATTAAAAGATTGGGGGGAGGTAATATTCCTACATGAGACACACTTAAACTCAGCAGAGCATCTTAAATTACGAAGAGCATGGGAGGCACACTTGGAGGCAGCTTCATCCCCTAACCCTAGAAAAGCAGAAGTGGCCATTCTAATAAAAAGAGGATTACCATTCCAGATACAAACAGTGCAAGGGAGCATGGACAGAAGTTTTTTAAGACTGTCCGGGGAGTTAAATGGGGAAAATTGACATTTTATTAATATCTACACCCTGAATGTAGGTACGGGCACCTTTCTAACAAAAGTTTTTAATAAACTGTCTCAATTACCGATGGGACAGATCTTTATGAAGGGAGACCTGAACACAGTGATGAACCCTGGTATAGACCATTCATCAGGTAGAGATTAACTAATAAAAAAGCCTCACAGACTCTAAATAACTTGGCCACAGAAATAGGGCTAATAGAAGTATGGCATGCTCAGCATTTGGGTGAAAGAGACTACTCATTTTATTCAGCATCACAATGCACTTATTCTAGGATTGACCTTTATTTTACCCAAAAACAATTTTCATATAGACAATAAATACCCAAATTCACCAGTTTACATTATCAGATTACGCCCCCTTATCTTGGGTGGTTAAGGTCGGATCCTCAGAACATATCCCTATCTGGTGGCTAAATGCTTCTCTATTAAATAATAAGGTATTCTTAAAAATGCTAAGAGAGAGAATAGCAGAGACATATAACATCAACATAGCCCAGAACAGCTCAGTCCTTTCCACATGGGAAGCTATTAAAGCGGTAATCAGAGGGGAACTTATAAGTTTTGCAGAAGCGCAGAAGAAAATTAAAACCCTAACTACCTGAAGGCTACTAGAAGACTTATGGGCATTAGAGGAATAACATAAAAGTACTCCAGAATCACAAACCATACCAAAAAAGATATGGGTAGTAAGAGACAACCTTACTAAAATAGAACAGGAAAAAACCGAAAGGGACTTCTGTTTTCCAAACCAGAAGTTCACTGATGTAGGGGGACAGGCATCTAAGCTCCTAGCCTACAGACTGCATAAGACACAAGCCTCCAGATAGGTCCGCACTATTAAGAATAACCAGAACCTTAATATCCCCTGGATGACCCCAAAAGAGATAGTGAATCAATTTAAAAACTTTTACTAGAGTTTATACACAGAGTCCACCAGTCTGGAAGAGGTCTCCATACACACAACCCAATTTCTGAATAAACTGAATTTACCAAAATTACCCCCAATAGCCAAACAAGAGATGAACTCTCCCATAACAGAACAGGAGGTAACCGGAACAATAAAACCACTCCACTTAGGTAAATCCCCAAGGCCAGATGGCTATACATCTGAATTCTATAAAAAGCTTAGTAGCCCACTATCAACAATTCTAACACAAGTATTTAATACCTGTTTGGAAGAAAAAAGAATTCCCTCATCATGGGATGAGGCATTGATTGCTGTTCTGCCAAAACCAGACAAACCCAAAGACCTATGTGAAGCCTATAGGCCAATCTTATTGTTAAATCAAGATTTAAAAATCCTATTAAAAATTGTAATCACTAGATTACAAAAATACATTGAAATACTAGTACATGAAGACCAGACAGGATTCATTCCCCCATAGGCAATTAACAGATAACAATAGAAAACTCCTCATCATCATGGCTCATAAAGATGAATCCCCTTTTCCCCAGCTAGCAATTTTTCTAGATGCAGAAAAAACCTTTGATCACTTGAATTAGTCATATTTAAAAGAGGTGCTGAAGCATTATGGACTGGAGGGTCGTTTCTTACAGTGGGTCTCTCTTTGTTATATGAAACCAACTGCCAGGGTAAGGGTAAATGGCACCATATTAGATCCACTTACAATTAAGAGGGGCACCAGGCAGGGTTGTCCACTATCTCCCTTGCTCTTTGCCCTGACTCTGGAGCCACTGGCAGTGGCAATCTGAAGCACTCATTGAATAAAGGGTATTCAGGTGGGACATCAAAACTGTAAAGTTTCCCTATACGCTGACAACACTCTAGTTTATATGTCAGACCCAGAACATTCCCTTCCTCCATTTCTCGAGCTATTTGCTAAATATGAAACAATTTCAGGCTTTAAAATCAACAAAGAAAAATCTGAAGCATTATTGCTGGGGGCTCACTATCACCAGAACAGGTTTCTCAGTTACCCTTTAAGCAGGCAAGAGACAAGGTTAAATACCTGGATATCTGGATTCCAAAAAATCTAAGAAACTTATACCAATACAACTATTCACCACTGTTTACTCAGATATTCTCAGACTTAAATAAATGGGGATCCTTACCGCTATCTCTATCAAACAAAATAGACACAATAAAACAAAACATATTGCCCAGATGCTTATTTCTCTTTACAACCCTTCCCATAACTATTCCCTCAAGGGAATGTAAAAACCTACATAGGAAAATATCAAAGTTTATATGAACAGGCTGTAAACCCCGAATAAAGTGAGCTATTTTACAGGTGTCAAAGGACGAGGGAGTCTGAGGACTCTCCAATCTACAAGCATACTATATAGCAGCTCAGATAATCCCAAATAATTAAAATGATATCAGGAGGACAGGGAACGGACTGGTGTGCTCTAGAAAAAGATGCTCACCCGAGAATATCTCTTGAACTGCTGCCATGGATAATGATGCCTCGCACCCTTAAGAAAATAGACAACCTATGGACGAGGCATACCATGACAATATGGTTAAAAGTCATACAGAACTGGGAATTTCTGGAGCAAGTTTGGAAAAATATGCCATTCAGGTTCACTCCAGGTTTCCAGCAAACAATAGAGACCCAGGGCTGATCATTTGGGAGCGTAGGGGGCTGAGGAACCTTTCACAGTTCATAAAAGGGAAGATAATAGTAGACTTCCAGACCATTCTGACTACTTATGGAATACCCAAACAAGACTTTTATAGATATCTGCAGTGTCTCCATTTCATTTAGACTGGGCCTGGAATGACAACATTGCAGAATGTTCTGGCTTCTGGGGTTTCCTTGATTCAAAGCGGGGCACTCACAGGGGATGCCAAGAAAATTATTTCACAGATATATAACATCCTATGAGAAAATATAAGCATCTTAGGACTTCAGTCGATTCAGGACAGATGGGAACAAGAAATAGGCTATAATCTGGAACCTAACCAATGGACTATAATATGGGGTAGCATTCACAAAACAACTACAACAATTGTAGGGAGTTCCAGTGGAAAGTGTGTGCCAGATATTTTAGAACCCCCAGTTATTACCAAATACCTGGGTACCAATCATTGTGACCTATGCTGGAGAAACTGCACAAAAAAGGCTCTCACTATCACATTTTCTAGAGCTGCCAAAGCCTACAACCATTTTGGGGAATGGTGAGTGACATACTTAAACGTATCCTACAGATTCAGAAGGACCCAGCCTTTAGCAGCGTGATCCTGGGACTGCCTCCAAAAGATCTCAGAACCACAACAGGAAAATATTTGTTCCAAGTTCTGAGGGTTGCAGCAGTAAAATCAATCACACAAAAATGGCTAAAAGCAAATCCACGCACAGTCACACAATGGCTTAACAATATAAATAGTATCAAGCATACAGAAGCACAAGCTGCTAAAGTGAAACAGCAAGTGGATCGCTGTAACTCTCGCTGGCTTCCTTTCTTTCATTCCTTGGAAGATGAAGGAGGAGGCACAGTGTTAGATCAGCTCCTATAATGACACGAAACATTAGATGGAGAGGGAAAGGAACAGTTGGGATGAAGGATTCCTGAAGAAAGAAGAGAGGGTGGATGGGGGGAAGGGGCAACTGACCATGTTATAGACAAAAATATAATGCACAGAGGACCTTAATACTGTTATTACCAAACACAGATTACTATGGAATAATTGAAATAAGCACAAGCCAAAAAAAAAAAAAAGTTGATTGTTTATTGTATAATTTTTTCTTTCTCTTCTTTATTATTTTTCTGGTTTTCAAAGTTTGAAAAACCCCAAAGAGGGGGAAAGCACATTGTTTAATGTAGAAACAGCAAGGTAAAGACCAAAACAATGGCTTCCATATGGATTACAAGGTTTTACTTTTTTCTTTTTATGAACAATGGGCATTGTTGTGTAAGACCGGAAACTCATAACTGAAAAACATTACATCAGCAGAATTTCTCAATGGATACCTGGAGAAAAAAGGAAAGAAAAGAAAGTAAAGAGGACAACTGAACGATACAACAAATTAGGACAACATAATTTCTTTTATAGGACATAGATAAATATAATTAGAAATGCATTTACAAGAAAATAATTGTAAAACAAGTCTTGTTGTATACTTGAAATGTATTGTTTATAGACCTGAGCTCTTCAATAAAATACAAGTTAAAAAAATAGAACAGCCACTACTTTTATCTCAGTACTGCTAGGGTTGAATCCCCACTCTCATGCCTTAGCCTCAAATCCACATCTGCCCATACTCACCCACCTAACAACAGCACTCCACCACCACTACAAAACCTGGTGTCTGTCAAGGGAACAAACCACTACCCACTCCCACCGTCAATACTAGACCTCATTCCCTGCAGTACAAGCATGAAGAATAAGCTCACCAGAATCCTCAACCTCACTCAGGCTATAAGGTATCTGAAGTGGCAGGCACTAAAAATGACTTGGCTACTCCTGCTACTATCGGGGAATACCCATCCAAACCCTGGCCCACCACAACATGCTCCAGACCATCATAAAAGACACTGTGGCTTAACAGCTGCCTCCATTAATATCTGCAGCCTCATGGCAAAGCTAGACTCACTGCAAGTGTGGATAACCCAGCATCAACCTGACATACTCTTGGTAGTGGAGACATGGCTTACACCAAGAGTAGCTGACTCAGCCATTCAGTTACAAGATTACTCTTCCTTCAGACTCAACAGAATAGGCAAACGAGGAGGCGGATGTGTTTTCTACCTCAAAGACCACATACAGGGTTTAATGCTTCCTCCATTAATGACTAGTAGTAGCACCCAAATCTTGACACTAAAAATAGTACTAGGCATGCAGGGAAAAAGCCTAACTGTGGTGTCAGTTTACATCCCTCCTAAGGATCAATCCAGCGGATTTGAGGAGTTCTTCAACTACCTTACCGACCTCCATCACAACACTGAACTAATTGTGGTAGGGGATTTCAACATCAACTGGAACTCTCAAGATGCAGTGACCCATAGAGATGCCCTATTCTCCATTAATATGTCCCAGCTAATTGATTCCCCACCTGCATAAATTATCGCCCTGGAACCAGCACATTAATTGACTGGGTGATCACAAACTGCCCGGAGAGAATTACCAGCACTGTGGTCCTCTCTGATTCCATCAGTGACCACTCTCCTATACTCTGTACTTGGTCCAACAAGTCCACCAAGATCCCCTCCCAAGATAATCACATCAAGATTACTAAAAAGAGGGAAAATGGAAGCGATAAAGGCCCACCTATTATGCCAAGACTGGGAAATTATCCACACTACACAAGATGTAGATATAGCACTTACAAGTTTTATCAACAAATTCAATGAGGCTTGTGATATTTATGCCACCTACTCTAAACGTAGAAGTAAATGCTCAAATAAATCCTGGATCACACCTCAACTCTTTTAATTGATGAGCACCAGGGACAATCTTTAGCTCAAAACACAAGATCACAGGCAGACATACAGGCCTATAAAATGGCCCGTAACAAGTACACATGAACAATATGCCTGGCTAAAAGTCAATACTACAAAAATGAACTGACAAACACTTGGAATGATAGTTGGAAATTTTGGGACAATGTTAAGACTCTTACTGGCAAACCAAATTACCCCCGCCATACTGAAATTTGAAGGTATCAGTACTCAATACCCTCGAATCATTGTCAATACCTTCAATAGGGCCTTCACAGACCTTAGTGGTGTGCTGCCACATGACTTCTTTAAACCCCCTTGAACAAGCAATCCTAAAAAGCCTTTCTTTTACTTCAAGGTTGTCATGCTAGCAGAGGCCCATAAATACCTCTCTCATGTGCTCGGAAAGGCGAGAGCAAGTAGTGACTCACTGGACCTTAAGCTTGTCACACTCACTCTGGATGTGATCCTCCCCCACCTAGCAAGAATCCTGAACTTATCACTGATGTCTGGGAAATTTCTCTCACCTATGGAAGGCTATGGTGGTTACACCAGTATTCAAAAGTGGGAATAGAACCAGTCATACAAATTACAGACCCATCTCAATCCCCCCCCCCACATCCAACGCATTAGAATGCATAGTGTATTTTATTTTTATTTATTTTATCTGTTTATTAGGTCTAGGCTTACAATACATTTGAGCCAGAGCTCTTTTACAAAGGTTCCACATCAGGTTACAATTCAAAACACAAGACATGTAAGTCAGATTACAAATTCAATACATAGAACACAGTTACAAAAGTGTAAGCTAAACAGAGTTACAAAGCATCTGAGAAACAAAACAAGTTTTGGAGGCTAGGTTCCATGGAGATAGTGGATGAGGTGCAGAGAGGATAGAGGATGAGAGAGGAAGATTAGAGGAGCAGAGAGCTATAGAGGAGGAGGAGCTCAGCCAGAGGCATTGTCATAGACATAAAATGGGGAAGTGCGTGCTAAGGGGTAACCAAGTGCCAATAGGAGAGAGAACTGCATAAGGTTAGGGAAATATTCATGGGGTCAGCTAGTGGAGGCAGTCACAGGAGCTAGAGGCAGTGAGAGAGAGGTGGAGCCTTGAGTTAAATGCACCAAGGGTAGGAGTGGAGGAGATGTAACTGTTTAGACCATTTAGCCAGCTGGGCACCCTGTAGGCAAAAGATCTTTGACCTTGTGCAGTACAATAATGTGGAACCTGCAGGAGCTATGGTTCAGACCCCCTGGTAGAGCAGGGGTTATTGCTAGGGTGCAGGAGTCCACACACTCCAGGGGGCACAAGGACCATAGTTATTTTCTTCATCATGGTGCAGGTTAGGTACTTTATCAGATTGGTGAGTTGCAACCATCCAGTTTGTGCATAGAGGTTGCACATATGTGTGAGGTGGTCGGATCCAGTGAGAAGTCATCAGGCTTTATTGATGAAGGTGGATATGAGTCTAAGAGCGGTAGCGGGGGCAGAGCCATAAATGATAAGCCCATAGTCAATAATGGAGACAACAGAACTCTGAACAGTGACAATCAGGGCTTCTGAGGTAAGATGTTGCCTATGCCGGAAGAGAAGGCCAAGGCAAGTATTTGCTGCTTTGGCTACAGAGTCAATGTGGGCACTGTAATTTAGATGAGGGTCTAGAGTGATCCCAAAGTACTTAAAGGCTTGAGCCTGTCCCAGGGTGACTCCATGACTGGTTTTGATGGATAGAGGGTGCAGCTTATGCTTGTTATGAGAGCTGCTGCACATTATAGACTTTGTTTTCTTATTATTGAGGACCAGATTGTAATTTGAGAACCAATTTTCAACAGATGTGAAGCCAAGCTGAAGGTTGTCTTGTAGAGGCTTAGGATCCTCATGGGAGGCAAGAATTACAGCATCATCTGCATAGAGGATGATTGTTTCGGAGCAAGAATTTGGAAGGGAGTTCAGGAACAAGCTGAATAGTAGGGGGCCCAGAATGGATCCCTGGGGGACACCTGAGCGAACAGACCTGGTATAAGAGAGGACATCTGCAGTTTTTACTCTTTGAGACTGGTTCTCCAAGTAGCTTTTGAACCAGGCAGTGGAGTAAGGAGAGAACCATGCTTTCAGAAGTTGCACAAGCAGTAGGTGGTGATGGACAGTGATGAACATCTTAGTCAGATCGATAAAGACGGACCCAATTAACTGACCATTATCCAGTGAGCTGTGAAGAATGCCAGAGAATTCCAGTAGGGCAGATGAGGTGCTATGTCCTTTCCTGAATCCATGTTGTTGCGAGCACAGGATATTGTATTTGTCCAAGGAGTCTGTGAGTTGATCTGCTGCAATACGTTCAAGGGCCTTGGAGAGGGGTGGCAATATAGAGATCGGATGGTAGTTTCCATGAGTGGCTCTGTCACCACTTTTATGGACATGGGTAACAGTGGTGGATTTCTTTTTGTCAGGGAACTGATGGAGCCTAAGTGAGAGGTTGAAAATATATGTCAGTGGTTGTAACAGCTCATCAAGGGTGAGGGACAGCAGTTTAAGGTCAAGTGTATCACTGCTGGATCTGGCTTTGGTAATGTATTTGCCGGCTTCATGCATCTTGACTGCTTTGAAATTAAAAGGTGGGTGGCTAGAGAAGGAAGAGGCATTGGGAGAGGAGAGGGAGAGCCATAGTGCTTGAAAAAGTCAGAAGGGAGAACACTGCTGAGATCGGTGAATGCAGTGTTGAAGGTATTTGCTATGATTTTTGGGATCAAGCATAGTAGACCCATTTATGTTGAGCAAGGTAGGGAAGATTTTGGGCTGCTTCCCAATGACCTCTTTAATATTGTTCCAAAATGCCCTCCAGTTACCCCAGGTATCCGTGAGAGCATTCTTGAAGTAGGTAGATTTCTTTTGCTGGATAGATCTGGTACAGTCATTCCATGCACGTTTATAGTTTTGGATGTCAGTTTCTTTACCAGTGGTGCTAGCCAGATCCCAGAGGTGATCTCTAGATTTTAGTTGATATAATAGATCGGCCAAGAGCCAGGGATTGCAAGGGCTTTGACTTTGCACTTTTTAAAAGGAGCATAGGAGTCACAGGCTGCATTGAAAGTGTTGATGAAGTAATCCAGCACAGTATTTACGTCTGTTGCTTTGTAAATAGGGGACCAATCATGGAGGTTGAGGCATGTTTTGGGGTGTGACAACTGCCCACTTAGTAGGACTCTTCTAGTGATGATATTAGGAGGAGGCTTGCGGAGTTTGTTTGACCATTCACAGATGACAGGGGAATGGTCACTAAGCGAGTCAGGAAGGACTGAGGTATTCATGATACGAGTTGGGTGGCTGATAAGAATCCAATCCAGGAGGGTGCTGGTGCCAGATTTGTAGTTTTTCCTGGTCGGAGAGATGACCATCTGGGTGAAACTGGCCGATGAGACAGCATCCTTGTGGCCCCCTGCATGAGACGCGAGCCAGGTTATATTAAAGTATCCAAGCAGAATCATTTCAGAGTCAGGAGGTTGGGACCTGGTGAACTCCAAGACAGAGTTAAGGCCATTCCCTTGTTCTTTCAGGGGGATATAAACTGAGGCAACTGTGATGGATTTGTTTTGGGCATCTATTAAGATTCTGATAGGGAGAATCTGCACAGCAGTGGCTGGGAGGGGGTAGTGATGGGGTGCCCCTGTTGTGAATCTTTAAGGTAAATTGAACATCCACCACCTCTTTTGGACTTACGGTCCAGCCTGAAAACATTGTAGCCTGCAAAAGCAATAGCCAGGTCAGGGATTTTGGGTGTAAGCCAGGTTTCTACAACTGACAGAATATGTGGGCTGTGCTGATTGGTAAAGAGTTGTAGGGCATCCAGCTTGGAGAGTAGACTACAGATGTTGAGAGATGCTATGGAGAGTGCTCCTGAGGGTTTTCCTGGTAGATAGAGCTGGAGGTGATTGGGCCAGGGTTTGGATGGATGTTTTCTGACAGCAGCAGGAGGAGCACAAGCTTCAGGGTGCACCAGCGTAAGTCCCTGAGCATGAGACTACATGACTGTTTTTTGTAGGAACTTACATTAGGTTGGTGGCAATGATCCCAGAATGATGGCATGTGAGAGAGAGTGATGAAAGGGTCCAGGGCCAGAGTACAGTGGTAGGCAGGGACTGCCATCCATATGCAGAGGGGAGCACATGGGGGGGGCCAAGCCCATGATGGAGACTACTTTAGTGATGATAGGCAGTGCTAAGTAGGACACTGGGGAGGAGAGGGGAAGCAAGCTCCAGGGAGGAAGAAAAGCTGAAAGAGGGATGAGAGTAAGAGAAGCAGAAACTGCAGTGCATGGAGGGACAACATGATGTGACAGTCAGGAGGATTGTATTGTATTGAATTGGGTAAGTGTGCTTATAACTAGGCCCTCTAGTGGCTAAAAGATATAATCTGCTAATGGAAAAGTCAGTAGGAGACAAAAGAATTCCGTAACAAGGTGAGAAATTAAGAGTGCTAAATTGACCAAGTTACTGAGTACCTTAATAAGTACAAGCTGCTATGCCCTATTCAACATGGGTTCATAAAGCAGCATAACACCACTACTGCCCCAGTTGAATTTACTGGGTATATACAAGATGCCATAGATCGAGGGCTCTTGGTGGAGGCAACTTACATTGACCTCATCAAGGCCTTCAACACAGCTAACCATGATTTACTCCTGGCCTAACTCTTGCATACTGGGCTATCCACTGAATCAGTGGCATGGTTCAGGAGCTATCTCACCGGAAGAGTACAAAGTGTGGAAATCCAGACCATTCTCTCTGATAGCCAAAGTGTAACAACTGGAGTTCCCTAAGGCTACATCCTGGGGCCCCTGCATTTTAGTTTCTTACTAAATCAACTACCGCAAGCTGCCCAAAATAAAGTATAACTGTATGCAAATGATGCAATACTATACTCAAGCCACTTTGATCGAGTAGCGCTGGAAGAATGACTGCAGTCCAACTTCTCAGCAATTGAAGCTTGGTTACTAAAATCTAAACTATTACTGAAATACAAAAAGACCAAAATCATGCTTTTCACTTCCTCCCGTAGCAGAAATAAATCTCATCACCTGAAAGTTCTAAGTAGCACCAAGAACCCCTTGATATGGTCCAAACCTTCAAGTACCTAGGGGTAACCCTCGACTGCTTCCTCACATTTATGCAACATAGAGATCTCCTTGCTAAAACAGCAAATGCCAAACTAGGAGTTCTCTACAAGATTAAACAGTGCCTCACCAAAGAGGCACTGAACCTTGCCGTGACAAGTTCAGTCCTGTCTATCATAGACTACAGACTTGTGGTATACAGGGCCACAACTGACTCAGCCCTCAAGTGCATAAAAATGACCCTCAATAAGGCATGTAGACTCATCTTGGGTGTTCATCACCTCACCCGCACATGCCAGCTCTGTGCTCAATCTGGTTGGCTAAATCTGGACAGCTGCCTAAAGTATCAGGTTTGCTGTCTTGCCTTGAAATCAACCCTGGACTTAACTCATGCTGGTGTGCAGACCCTACTTTGTAGATCCAACAATATTAGATGTATGAGGGGTTCAAATAACTGTACCTTCCAAGTCCCTTTCAGACGGACCTCCCAAGGCCAGTGGTCTTATGAGTATCATGCACTACTTTGGTTAAACACCCTCAGTGAAGACATCCTATCTGCAACAAAACTAGGTCAGTTTAAAATTATGATATATACCCTTCTCACATCCACTCACAGCTGTAACTGTAAAACTTAACTTATGCCCACATCTCCTCCCCACTTATCTCTTCCCCATCCCTTATCTCATGTCTCCCTTCTTCCATCCCTAAGACCTCTTCTTCCTTCTCCCTCAGTCCAATACCTTCTCCTCCCTCTCATGCCTCCTTCCTTAGGCCCCTGCCTTGCACTCCTGTAGATAAGCCCACTTTCACCACACCTCACACCCTTTTCCTCTCCCCAATCTATGTCTCTGATTACGTCCCCACCTTACCCCCTATTCTCACCTCTACTCCCCTTCTCTTTCCTCAGTCCTCTGACCTGCTCAACCTATCTGATTAGGTCATTAATCTCTATATCTCCCATGACTCAATGGCACCTTTGATTACCATACAGGATATAGCACTTATGACAAGAACTGAATTTAACATGTTCGCTATACTCTACTCTTGACTCTGTAACAAACTCATGCTTAATGTTTTTGCCCTAGCCTATACTTCATTATGGTTTCTGTTTAGTTTTCTCCTCTGGATTGTCTATTGCTGCCTGTATGCACATTAGTAGTACAAATCTCCTCGGATGTGTGTAGTTTTCAACCTGGTGCAGAGCAAGGGGTTGCTAAACCCGTACTCCAAAACTGAAATCCAAAAATGAGCTCTGCACGCTCATGCAAGGAACCACCAACCTCTAGATCAGTTCAAATAATAAAAAAATATTTCCTATGTTCCTATGATTCACAAACAGCATGCTGCTCCTTTACACCAACAGCGCATCCATCATCATGTACGTTATCCTGTATCCTCTGTTATTTCTGCATTTAACATAGAACCTTTGTAAATGAGCTCTCAGCTCAAAGGTATTTGTAATCTGAATATCAATAAATAAATAAATTAGGGGTACATAACATTTTGGATTTAACAAAAGAAAAAAATGGATGGGGACTCATCGTTACAAGAACAATTCAACTTGAGGTAGCTAGACTTTTATCTGACAATAAAAATTAAAGAAGTAATCACAAAAATTGACATAGAAATGATAGATTATTTTATATCAATGATGACACTAAGAACATCCTGTCAATTTGTAAAATAAAACCTTGTATTTGTTTTTTATTCCTTTTCGTAAGTATTGGCAGAGGTACTGCCATACAATCTTTAAATTATTGGAACATGGTTACTGGCCCTAAGGTTACTAATTGGGACTGGAAAGAAATGTGGCCAATTTCACTCAAAATTTCACATTGATGAATTATAGAATGCTACAATACAAGCTACTAAATAATTTATATTATAATCCTCTCCACATGAAGAAAATGGGACTCCAAAATATGGATATAAATATGACAGTAGTGAGTCAGGTATAAATACCAAATGTGGGACTGCCTACATGTTAAGGCCTTCTGGGAGCAGATCCCATACTTTTTAAGAGGGCTACCTAAGATTCATTCATATATACATTTTAATTCCTGTGTAACCGGACAGTTCAAAGCTCAAATGAACCTTTTTTGGTCAGATAAGTGTATTATTTCCCTTATACCTATTACAACAAAAAATAATTCTCAGAAAAAGGCTGGAAAACTCTTCACTAACAGCAACTATAAAGGCCCAAAGAAATTATGGAGACACTAAAACTTGAGAAAATTATACCTGACCGTAATGAGAAATCTAGAGGATTTGAGAAGCAATGGGGTACTCTAATGTTATATTGTGCCATTAGTGCAGATTTAGTCTCTTTCTCCTGTAATTTGAAGGATAGTTGATATCTAGTTAAGCCTTACAGCTTATTACTTTTCTAAACCTTTTTAAACACCTCTTCATCTATGACTACTTTTTATACTCAATGGATAAATTATATAACACATAGGGGAATGGATTTCAATATTAAGAATATTTATAGTTTATATGGGGCTTTAGTTTTTTTAATATTGTTTTACATATGTACCTTATCTTTAATAGTCTGTTTATATTAGAGTTCAGGTGAACTGTGATAGAATTTCTAGAATATGAATTTTCCTACTGCTTTTGTCTTATGTAGTCACAAATGTTATTTTTGAAAATGTTGGGTTATATGAATTTAACATAATATTATTTTGTCATTGTGGGAAATAAAAAAAACTCTTTCAATATACTACATGCTTATAGTTGTTTAAAATGCTGTACAAAAGCAAAACACTAAGGCGCCATATCCTAAACAGCTTCCTCAAGTAAACCCCATTGCTAACTTTTTCCAACAACAGTTTTATGTTTCATATACAATATCTCTGACTCTTTTTTTATTAAAGCTATGTAAGATTTTGTCATGTTATTAAATGAACAATGCATGCTATGGATGGCAGAACTCCTGTTTCAGCTGTCTGATATGTTAGGATGTAATAAGGATAATTCACCAATTTGGAATTCACTGTTTACCTTTTGTCAGTTGGGCTGCTGCTGTGGCTGCTGCTGCAAAGACTACTGTCACTGAGATTATACTACTGCTCGCCAAAATAAATTGTCAGTTTATATCTATGCATACACACATCAGGCCATTACATTCTTATGACGTAACTGCTACTACTTCTGATACTGCTGATATATACTACTCTTTTCTGAATTTGTGGGACACACACATACAGTAGCACAACAGCCTGTCATGCTGCTGCTGCACCTGCTACTGGGCGTACTGAGATTATACTGCTGCTGACAAATTTGTGTTTTAAACCTACATACAAACACAGCACAACAGATATCTAGACTGCTGCTGCTACTGAGACTGCTGACTCAGTGATTATTCTACCCATCTACCTTTGTAGCAATACATCCTTGGAGAAACAAAATACCTAAAATACTGCATCCAACATAAAAACAGAATGTCTATCATTTTAAACTAAACTAAAAAAAAGTCTACAGTGTTTGTTTTTCAGTTGAATCTGGATTTTGGATTGAGCTTCACAGTTGTAGGTCTGACTCCTGACTACACAGACCACATGTGCTCACGTGGGATGCATGCTCAGTTAGACATAACCAGGAATCATGGGAAAAGTCTTGGACCCCCCCAGGAAAAAAACAACTAATTATCTCTCCAAATTGTGCTAATTTGCCAATTAAAAAGGATATAATTCCAGTGCATAAATTGTACTTTTTTAAACAAAACAACACCTAAAAAAAAGTGCACTGTATTAATTTGTTTTTCTTTTTTTCTTCAAGGTTTTTATCCTACTGGGCTGACTGGGCAGCTGATCAGACCTATCTCTATGTGTCATTGGCTAGCCTGCTGCCTATCTCCTTTTGGGGGGTATTCTGTCCTGGATTCCTCCCCTTCCCTTGGTGATGCCAGCAGGTAGAGCTGTCCTCCCCGTCTCCTGAGATTCACATCCAGATACACCCTCCCTTTTTTTTCCTGGAATGGCAGGGTCGGCTATGACTCCTTAGACAGGGCTTCATTGAACCTGATAATCTTCCATTTTCCACCTTTGTGCCCTCCCAGGGCTATGGGAAACTCAGATGGTGCATGCAAATGGAGGCATGCATGCGCTTTGGAACCACCAGCCCCTGACTTGTGTCTGCCTCACTTGCATTGATACCACCACCAGGCCTCCACCTAGTAGCAGCCAAAAATGGCAACATCTCACTGCTCAAGTCTGGGAGAGTAGAGTTGCCAGGCAGTCACGCGATCATCTCCTAGCCCTCTCCCCTCACTGACCCCTGGCAACTAGAGCTTGTTCCTGAACTCGGGTCACTGGCATGGTGAAAGGTGAGATGCTACCAGCATCTCAGCTGTCTGCACCACTTGGGCCAGCATTACCTTTATTAATTTGTGCATAAAACCCCCTTTGCCACAGGAAGAGGTCAGCTAGCATTAGCATGTAGGGCAGCAATATCACTAGACCTCTGGCACTAATGCCAAAGATGCTGTGCATTTTTGACTACTTAGCAATGCTACAATACTTCAAAAATTGCACATTATATAAGTTATAATGGTACCATTTGTCGAGTTACAGTTGTTACAAAATAAATATGTTGTTTGTGAGACTGCATTTTTAATATGCAAAAATTGACACATTTAAAAAAATCAACAGGAATTCATGAATTGTATAAAATTTAGAAAACACGTTGCATATTTTGTGAAAAATCCCATCAAAGGGTTTATTATTTTTGTTATTTCAGTGCATGACAACCCCTGCCTACCTTGGACAGATGAATTCAAGCTGCTGCTTTGAGAAAGTGCTACCTACAACCTACAAACCCATCACATCTATACTCATCATGTGTACCGTCTTGCAATACAGAGCAACCCAAGGAGGATCAGTCAGAGGGAGTAATAAGAATGTAATCAACTGAGACCTGTGGTAATGAGTATTATGATGATGATGATGATAAAATGTATTTTTATACAGGATACAAACCCCCATTTACAACAGTGTCCTGTGGCTTATAACATAAAAGAAATACAACAAAGATACATAATAATAACAAACACGCATCTTATTTCCTAAAGATTCCATAAACGTAAATTTGGAAATGTATAGCCTTTGCTTAGATGGGACAAAAATGCGTACTAAACATAGAAACATAGAAGCATAGACTTTGACAGCAGATAAGGACCACTTGGCCCACCCAGCCTGCCCATTTCCCTACCTACTGGATAAGCTGCAGATTCTAGTTAACCAACAGCCTATTTCCTGCAACCCCCCACTATAATTGCCTTATGTCTGTCCCATGCATGTTTGAATTCCTCCATTGTTTTAGACCCCACAACCTCTCCAGGAAGGCGGTTCCATGCGTCCACCACTCTCTCTGTGAAAAAGAATTTCCTCACATTACCCTAGCCATCCCCCTCTAACTTTAAATTGTGCCCCTTGTTCTTACACATCTCTTTTCTGAAGATGCTACCCTCCTGGACTTTGTTGATTCCCTTGAGGTACTTAAAAGTTTCTATCATGTCCCCCCTGTCCCTCCTTTCATCAAGGGTATACATATTAAGCTCTCTCAGTCTCTCTTCATATGGTTTCTGATGTAGACCCTGCACCATTTTAGTTGCCCTCCTCTGGACTGCTTCCATCCTGTCTATGTCCTTGCGTATATGAGGTCTCCAAAACTGCATGCAGTACTCCAGATGGGGTCTCACCAACTGTCTGTATAGAGGGATAACCACTTCCCTTTTTCTACTTGTGATGCCCCTCCCTATGCATCCCAGTATCCCCCTGGCTTCCCTACTGACTTCTCACATTGCATACCCACCTTTGGGTCATCTGATATGACTACACCCAGATCCCTTTCCATTATTGTTGTTGTTAGTACCTCCCTGCTATTGTGTACTCTTCTCCTGGATTTTATTTCCCAGGTGCATTACTTTGCACTTCTTTGCATTGAATCTAAGTTGCCATATGTCTGACCATTCCTCCAACCTTGCCAAGTCCCTTCTCATCCTTTCTACCCCCCCTTGTGTATCAACTCTGTTACAGATCTTTGTGTCATCCGCAAAGAGGCATACCTTTCCTTCCAGTCCCTCTGCAATGTCACCTATAAAGACGTTAAAGAGGACTGATATGAATTTTAACTGCTGGGCACAGTGCATGTTAAACTTGGATGTAGCAATCAGTTGTAAAGATTAGACCTACTAGCTGTGAAAGAAGTATCATTCTCATTGGTCAACTTGTATTCAGAAAGCAATGTTAGATTTACCCAGAGTTCACACTATTCCAGATAAAATGCTGGGTTCAAAACAATACAATGCTCAAAACAGGTACTGATCTGCTGAAATATCAGTGTTAAATTGTTTGTATCTACATCTGGGTTGGCTGCAAGACTGTGGCAGAGAGCATTTATAAAACACTTGCAGAAAAAGAAAGACAAATATTCTTTGTGTTATTTGATGAATACTCAGGATGGCCTAAGGTAGCAACAATACCAAGCATGACATGATGAAAAACACTAGAGATATCACAGTACTTGTTTGGTGTACAGGGTTGCAAAGGAAGTAGTTTCTGTAAATAAAACACTCTTTCTGGGGAGTTTTAGTCAGTTTTGCAACTAAATATTGATGTAATGTTTAATTTGACAAAGCTTCATGTACACTAAATGATAAGGAGTCCTTGTAGTTCTGGGTTAACAGTAGAAGAGAATGTGTACAGTTACTGGGAAATGCCAAAAAGCTCAGGTTATGAGAATATGCAGTTAAAGAACTCTTGGGTTACCCAAAAAATGCCTGAGGGGTAAGCAAATGATAAGCCTATTCTGGAACCAGGTTTTGAGCCAGTTACCACTAGCTCAGGGTTTTAGAAGTTTAGAAAACTCATCACTATATGGAGAAGGAGGTGCACTAATGAGAACCAAAAATAACTGTATTGTTTGTCCGTCACAGCTCCTGCCTGAGATGCCATGTTACCAAGTAAAAAAACGTTGTCTATACTGTATGTACATGGGCACTCCAACTTAGATTTGTGCAGTGGTAGACTCACCATTTTGAAAATAGCAAATTTTAAAAGATTCCTCTCAGTCAGTGTGCTGGTGAGTGCAGCCCCTAGCTGGGTTCGGCTGCCAGACTTGTGGACAGCAGCAGCAATGCTAAGATATGGGTGCTAGAGCAAAGACTGGGCATAGAGTCACTTTGTTATTAATACAGTGGTTAAAGCAGACATTTATAACAGGGGAAACTCTACCCCTACTGCTACTATACCCCTAATGTGTACCATTAAGGGGCACAGGGGGACTGGCCCCCCCGAGTTCCCCCCACTTTAATCACTGCCTTAATCCACCCTTTCTTGCTAAGTATTTAAAATGAAACAAAATCTGCCATTTCAGAAGTTCAGCAAATGTTACAGATATTAGAAGATTACTGGGTCCAGACAGATAGGGTTATTGAGGTGACAGTGGGACAAATTATGTAATGTATAAAAAGCAGTCAAAGCTCTTAGCCACTATTTACTTACAGGAGAAGCTGCTACTGTGCTAATGCAGTCCTTCATAAGCAGATATCCAACAAAACCAAGTAGGAAACAAATGAGAATGCATTGTTAGCAAGAACCCTGAGGTTAATAGTTGTTGTTGGCAGGTGAGGAGGGAGGAAACCTAAGCACTCAGGCAGAATATATTTTCCGTTTTCTTTACTTTAGAGCAATTTTTCTCTGTAGAAATGGCCTACCAGATCTGAACTCATATAACCTAAAGGGAACGGAACATGTGTGCTGACAACAGTTAGCAATGTTCCTATTTATGTAAATGAAAGTCCCACCCCGAATGGTTCATATTTAACAGTACCAGAACACACACTGATGTGAAAAGCTGTGTTTTCAATTATTTTGTTTTTATGGACAAAATTCTGCACAGTTCTCTCATGAAAGTAGTAATCTGGACTTTTTACTGTGTCACAATTAGTGTACACAATGCTAAGCATGAGCTATTGACCTATCAGAGCCATGCTTAGAGTTCTGTACACAAACTGACACACTGTAGTTAAAACTTCAGGGACCCGATTCACAAAACTTTGCCCTGGCGCAAACCCCCACCCGATTCCTTGCCTGACATATAAAAATGTGTGCCCTGGTGGCTAATAGTCCCTCCTCCCACCCAGTCCCTCACTCGACATATTAAAAAAGTGTCCTTGATACCCAGTGTAACGCCCCATCCTGATCCCCTGTAGTCAAGTGAAACATTTCCCTGGTAGTCTAGAAGACCTCCCTCCCTATCCCCAATCCCTATATAATGTAACCATTTCCCCAGAGGTCTAGTGGACCCCCACACCCTGGTAGGTAGTGATCCACCAGCCTGCTCCCCCCCCCATTCTGACCTACAGCTGGCGACTGGCACAGCCCTCCTCTCTTCACCATGACCAGCCACTCACTGAGCTGTCACCGAGTGCATACTGTATACAGTACATGCTCTCCGACTGACAGCTCAGTGAGCTGTCAGTCAGTGAGTGTGTACTGTATACAGTACATGCTCAGTGATAGCTCAGTCAGTCAGTGGCCAGCCATGGTGGAGAGAAGAGGGCTGTACTGGTTGCTGGATGGGGGAAGAGTGCTGGTGGGTTTCTACCTGCCAGAATGGGGGGTTCCACTAGACCTCCAGGGAAAGGATTAAATTAATTATACGGGGATCAGGACTAGGGAGAGGGGTCCACTAGACCACCAAGGAAATGTTTCACTTAACTCTACTTGGGATTGGGATGAGGGGGTTACACTGGGCACCAGAGACACTCTTTTTATATGTCAGGTGAGGGATCCAGTGGGAGGGGAGACTGTTAGCCACCAGGGCACACTTTTTTATATGTTGAGTGAGGGATTGGGTGGGAGGAGGGACCACTAGCCACCAGGGTCTATTCTTTTTTTCTTGGACTGGCAATTGGCAATCATGGGGGGATCCACTAACCAACAGGGATACACCTTTTTGTTATAATTGGACTGGTGACCAGTGATCATGGGGGAGGTAGGGACCACTGGCACCAGGGAGTGTATATATTTCTTTTTCTCAGGCCACAATTGGCATGGGGTGGGACCACTAGTCACCAGGGATATGTCTTTTTTTCTATATTTGGGCCAGTGATCGGTGGGGGGGGGGAACAACTAGCCACCATAGAGCATGTTTATTTTCACTCCAGTTGGTGATCAGTGAATGGTGGTGGTGGGGAGGGGACCACTAGTCACCAGAGACTGTGACTGAGTGTCAGGCAGGGTCTGGGGGGCACACTAAGCACCACGCAACCTATGTAAATAGGCCCATAATGGGCATGCAAATGGCCACCTAGCACCTTGCATGCCTAATGGGCTCATTTACATAGGTGCATTAGTGAATTGGAAATAGGGCAATGGCACTATCCATTGTGGGGCCATTCACTTGGCTGCAGGTCGGGGCACCACTAATGGGGTAGTGCTGGTGGTACAGGGGTTACCGTTAACACAACCTAGCCCTAGTCACAATTGGATAGCGCGGTGCACTATCAGACTGTGAATAGCAAATTTAAAAAACTGGGCAATCGATTTAACTCAAATTGTGTCCTTAGAGCGTCTCTCATATTTGGCCTTTGATCAACTCAATGAATATAAATCCTGCTGGCAGGATTACCTGGAATATTTAAAGTCTATCTGATTAGGAGATGTTGTGGGCTCTATAAGTCATTACTCTTTTTTGATGTATATTTCTGCTTGTATTGTTTTTTGTTGTGTCTCTTTACTATACAGACGGTTACAGTTGTTATAGTGTGATTTAAATTTTTCCTTATTTTGACCAGTACAGAGAAATACTGATGTCATGCTGATAAAATACTACATATTATTTCTTTTTTGTACTATATTTATGTAACCCTAGTCTGCACCTATCATTTATTCTGACAAATTGCATAACCTAATGCTTTACCTAATTTACTTTATACTATTCTCTGTATGAATCCTATGTTATGTTTTGAAAATTAATAACTAAATTAACTGCAAAAAAAAAAAAAAAAAAAAAAACCTGGGCAATTGCAAATCGCAGTGCAAAATGTTGCATTGCCCTTTGCAATTTTTTTGTGAATCTGGCCCCAGTTCACTGATTACATGAAGGGAACTGCAACAGAATGCTTTCCATAAAAATGAAACAAAGCAAAATGCAGTTTTCACTTTTTATTCAGATATAGTTAAATGTGGATTATTAATGTGTGTGAATATCATTTTTGGAAATGGGAAAATTGCTATTAGCTGCCAAATGGAAATAATTTCTTGTCCTTTTTAAAGGCAGTTTATAGCTCTCTGGTAATGTCAAGCAAAGTTTTCCTACTTGTTAGTGTGACACTTGGACAGCTGGTTCTGATTACTGTATGATTTTTGTAATATAAAAATGTGCTATTGAGTGTCTGTCATGAGACATGCTGAGACAGCCTATGGGATGACCCCCCCCCCCACCAGGTTTCAACTACAAGTTGTTAACCTAAAAGCCAGGAGATAATTACAGGCTAAAAGAGACACAAATTAAGGATCTCCTGTTTATCTGGCTTAATTGGAGCTGCCAGCAGCTAGGATGAAAATCATAAACTTTCATGACGTTTAGAGGAAGGATACAGGTTATGTCACTTAGGTGCTAAGTCGTAAATGTTCCTTTGATGTCTGTGAAGCTGGAAACTGCTCATGAATGAAAGAAGATACTGGAAAATCACAAACTTGATTGGGAAGTCACATGGGGAAATGAGTTTTTGCTGATGTCACCTTAGTTGATTTACCTTCTGAATGATAAGACATCCTGTTTTGTATAATTTTTATATTCTGACAGGGAGTAGCTAGGTGACCTCATGCAAAGAGGTTGGCAAAGCCAGTTTTAAACAGTATTCTGTTTTCCACTTAGTGACATACATGTTTGGACTCTGAAAAAAAAGCAACATCAGGCACTGTTAGAAGGTATACATTAGAAAGACAAGTCTAAGTGTACTGTGGTAGGAGATTTTGTTTGTTTTTATAACCTTGTTTTTTTAAGTCATTGTATGGTTTTGTGATATATTGTTCTGTATTTACATTTTACATATTTTATACTGTATATTTTAAAGTAAACCTCTATTTTAAAGAGACTGCTTGGTGTGCCTCCAAAATTCTTTCTTTGACAAGTGAAGCATATATGGTTAAAGTTGACACTGTGCATAGCTTACTGGTAATACCAAACTGGGAAAAAGGTAAGAGTTTATCTGAGGTCTTTCATAGTGTACTAGGGGTTCATTTTGTACACCTGGTTAGGTGCCCGTAGGTGAAAGATATCTGGCATTTCCCTGAACAGCAGAATTATCTGAGCCTGTACATTGGGTACACTAGCAAGAGGTTCACAGTTTGAATCCCAACAGAACTTGAGACCAAAGGTTGATTTGAACCTACAAAACAGACAGGAGGGTTACCCTGTTCTGTTCCTGTTCACAAGACTGTGCTCAGAGGTTGGCACTGTAGGAGCATAGGGCCTGACCTGTTCAGTGGGTTTGTGACAGTTAGTGCTGTATTATCATTACCTTTAAAGAGCTCCTGACACAGATGAGATGACTTTGAAAAAAAAATGTAATATTCAGGCATAACTGTAGCTAATATTTCATATTTTATTCTGTAATTCTCACCTTATTTATTCATTACTAAGGGTATTTCATGAATACAATATATCTGCCCTTTTAGCTCTGGCTGCCTGCCTATACCTGACATCATAATCCTGGTTACAACACCAAAATATGTTGTTGTGGAGATCATTATAATCAAGGCCACTGTTTTTTGGTGTTTACTGGAAAACCTGGTAAAATTCCGGAATTAGGGCTGCCTGAACACCGGTAAAAACAAAGATTTCATGGAATCTGCCATTTTATACTAGATCAGTAATTCTACAAAACTTGTATTTTTTTTTATAATTGCTTCCTGAACTATTTTCAATTTGCTTTACTTAATGCGCTGTATATTAAGCCTTCTTTTATTCTGATTATTTATACACATACTAAAAGAATGACAGCAGAATCCTGGTAAAATCCGGAAATTAGAATAACAATCACCGATGCAATTCCGGAATCTGAAGTATTAAAAACGGAATTTCAATGTTTTACTCACCGTAAATCAGTGGCCTTGATTATAATGTCATAAACATAGGATTATGATGTCATGTGCAGAGAAGCAGCCAATGTAGATATAGTCTAGGGCAAAGGATCCTCTTTTTTATGCAACCGTCTTCAGTCATAAAGAAAATGGGGAATTAATTACTGAAAATATATTAAGTAATAAAGAAAACGGGATGGAGTTGAATATAAATCTTACTTTTTTCAAAGTTTTCCTAATGCTGTCAGGTGCTCTTTAAATCAATTGCTGACTGTCACCTTATTTCACAAGGAGGCAAAAAACAGAAAGCAACTGTTTTGTGAGGACAAGAGTGTATGCCTACTTTCAGATGTGTGCTTCACTGCCCAGCATAGCATGATTTAAGGTAATTTTTCAGGGGAAGCCACACCTTTTGAAAGACTCTAATGTTGCTAAAGACTTTCTTTGAAAGGAATGTGCTGTTTCCAATGCACCTTGACTCAGAT
The DNA here is from genome assembly GCA_016271365.2 of Neoceratodus forsteri. Classification (NCBI taxonomy): domain Eukaryota; kingdom Metazoa; phylum Chordata; order Ceratodontiformes; family Ceratodontidae; genus Neoceratodus; species Neoceratodus forsteri. Next base: position 1,094,056,034 of record CM057459.1, read on the forward strand.
CTTGAAAGTGAAAATAATACAGAAGTTGGTCCTGTAAATCTTGTCATGGACAAGCAGATTTGCAATACTGAAAGCATTTACTGAGAGTCTTCATTATAACATATGGAGTCCATTTTTTGGCTGAGACAACCCCTTATAACATACTGCTTTTGCATAATTTTGTCATGTGGAACATTTCTTTTGGCAGAAATGCATTGGAGCATCAGCCATTGACTCTATTCAACTCAATATTATTTCAGGCTCATATGATTATCTTATAGAAAAATTGAAACATAGACAATGATGGCAGAAAAAGACAAAGAGTTCATCTAGTCTGTCCATTGTTCCCTATCTCCCTCAAGACCTATTGTCCATGCAAGACTCTGTCTCCCTCACCCACCTCTGGCCCCCTCCCTACTGTTGCTGACCTATGTAACCACCAAATTCTTCACTCTGTTCCAGCCATGCTTAAAACCATTCATGATCTTGGCACCCATCACATCTGCTGGCAGACTGTTCCAAAGCTCCACCACCCTTTCTGTACAATAGAACTTCCTCACATCCCTCTGTAACCTCCCCCCCCACCACCACCACCAGTTTCCACTCCTGACCTTTGGTTCTTGAATATTTGCTCCTGCTAAATAGTTCACCTTGTTTATTCCCTTCAGGAACCTGAAGGTCTCTATCATATCTCCCCTCTCTGACCTGGTCTTTAGCAAGAACATGTTCAGTCCCTTGGGACGATTCTCATAAGGTTTGCCCTGTTGACCCTGAATCATCTTTATCACTCTGTGTTGCATGAGCTCTAGCCTGTTCCTGTCCTTCGTTAGGTGAGGATTCCAGAACTGAGCACAGTATTCCAAATGTGGCCTTATCAGTGACCTATATAGAGGATGTAGAGTAATACCTAATTTTTCCAGCTGTCAATATTCCTTCCAATATATCCCAGCATACTATTAGCCCTACTATAGGCCTTGTTACACTGGCTTGATTGTTTGAGGGGAGTCACTGATGTGACTTCCAGGTCCCTTTCTTCTGCCATAGTGCTCAGTTTTACCGTTCCCATCCAGTACTTTGTCCTGGGGGGTTTTGTTCTCTAGATGCATAACTTAGCACTTTTTAGCACTGAATTTCAACTGTCCAGTCTTAGGCTACCTCTAACCTTTGTAGACCCTCTACATCTCCCTGATCCCTCTGTTGCCATCTATCCTACCACAGAGCTTCGTGCCATCTATGAAGAGGTTAACTTGCCCTCAATGCCCTAGCCAATGTTGCTGATGAAAATTTTGAAGAGGACAGAACTCAGGATAGATTCTTGCAGCACCCCACTGGTGACCTTGCTCTCTTTTTGTATTTGACCCCATTTAAAATCACCCTCTGCTGTCTCTTCTTCCACCAGTTTTCCACACATCTAACTATGTCTCTAGCTGCACCCAGGTTGTCCAGCATCCTCAGCAATCTTCTTTGCAACTCTGAGCACAAAGGCTTGCGGAAATCAAAGTAGAGTAAATCCACTGTGTGGCCCTTATCTACCACCTTTCCTATCCAGTCAGAGAAAACTATTACAGTATGTTGGTTTGACAAGATCTCCCTGCCACAAACCCATGCTGTTCATTATCCTGTAGAATGTTGCTCTCTAGGTAGTCCACAAAGTCTTCTTTTGACCAGTGACTCCATCATTTTACCCACTACAGAGGTAAGACTGGCAGGTCTGTAATTCTCCAGTTACTCTTTGTCCCCCACCTTGTGTAGTGGGACTACGTCTTCTACCCTCCAGTCATTCAGAACTACCCCTGTGGAACTGAGCTATTAAATAGCCCTACTGGGGGGTTCAACCAGTCCTGCTGCCAATTGCTTGAGCATGACTGGGTGCATTCCATCTGGCCCTGAGGCCTTATCTACCTTTAGGGCTTTTATCCCCTTCTGGACCCTTTCCCAGGTAAAGATTGGCTGTCTCATTTTTATTGAACACTGCTTAGATTCTGGGATGTGGTCTATGTCTGTTACTTCTTTTCATACATATTTATTGTTGATGACACTATAAAATATAAATTAAAAAAAAGAAAGCTCACTGGCTTGATTTCAGAAAGCAACCAAGCTCTTCTCAGAGCCAAAACAGCTGCCGATGTATTAACCTGATAAGGATATAGAATTAATGTGTGGCTTGGATCGTAATTTACTTTTATCATTGTGATATAATAATCTCACACTTACATCACAATAACAGAACAAAGACATTAAACTTTCCACATTAGGTTGATGAAGAAGCAGATGTTGTATCTTATCACAGATACAGAGACATGCACACTCACATACAGTACACACAAATACACACAATTGCAAATACACATACTGTATGTAGATGTGCGCGCGCATGCACACACATACACACACACACTCACTTACAGTACTTTTGTCCATACAGACACCTGCCACCTACTATTTAGAGGCAGATATGTGCACACTCTACTACACACAGATATGAACGCACTCCAAACCACACAGATGTCAGTATACCCCATAACACACAGACATGTGCACCCCCCACTTTACACAGATGTCTGGACTGCATGCCCCACTAGACAGATGGCTATACTCCCTGCTACACACACAAAGATTACTACACACGTTACTAAGTGTACACAGATAATCACACACACCATTATGCACACAGAGATGCTTGCACACCCCATTACAGACACTCAGACAGATGCATGCATACTCCTTTACACAAACACACAGACACACATGCGCCCCCTCTTCATCATGCACACAGACAGATGCTCCTACATCCCAGCACACCTGGACACTCCCACACCCCATTACACACTTATAGACAGATGCTCCCTCACCCCAGTAAACACGCAAGTGTTCCTATACTACACCATAAACATACACAAATTAACACACACCACTACACACAGATACACATACAGTATATACGCTACTACACACGCACACACACACATGCACGCACGCACACACACACACTGTATACGAAAGAGATGTTATGTCTATAAAATCTGTTCAGTTAGAAGTTTTTTGTTAGCCTACAGTATTACAAAAAGGTCACTCCCCTGAGGACTCAATGTTCTGTGTTAGCTACTAATCTTGTTTACAAGCAGAATGCTGGGATTCTGCTTTTAGGGTCTTGTGGTCAGAGCTGAGTTAGAAGCACAGTCATGGGTACTAAGACAAAGCTCTTTGAATAAACAATTAATTCAACTGCTGGGAAGAAGACAGCCTTCTTGTTGGTGTGAACTGTGTCTCTGGCTCATTGTGAATGCACCCACACAGTTAGCACCAGAGCTGAGCAGAAAGGACCTGGGCTTGCCATTGCATCCAAAGAACTGTGCCTCTAAAAGGTCAATAGTTCATCATACTGCAGTCTTAGCTTTGGTTATGAATCCAGTTCCCCAGTATGGAATTTTATTTTGAACCCAGGAACTTTTGGCATAGAGGCAGGAGTGTTACCAGCAGAGTCACACTGACACACATGTATGATACACACAGCTGTGAAAAGTTACTGTATGAAGCAAAAACTGCCACCCCTATTGGTCAGTCAGCAGCAACTGTTTTAGTCTAAACTTGAGTTTTCAAAAAGACCCATTCACCTCTGGGTACTTAGAATATCCAGTTATCTAAAAGAGAACTTTGCTGAACCTGCATGTTATGTTGGCCTGTAGAAGCTATGTTTCTTTTATACTTCCATCTTTACTGGCTTTTTAATAAATTGAGGGGACATTTATGACACACACTCTGCTAGTAAGGACAATTTTAGAACTGCATGATACAGTTTATGTCTTTGTTAAGATCTTTCATTGTTGTCACAATTCATCCATGTTCTGCTATAGAATACTGGTTAGAAGGGATATAAACTATGCCATATAGTTCTAAAAAGGTACTGTCCATCAGTGTGTGACTCTAAGACACCCACTGGGGTTACTCAAAGGCCAGTAAAGATGGGATAATAAGAGAATTTGAACTGGCATTTAAAGAACACCTGCTACAGGAAAAAAATAACTTACAGGCTCAGCACAGTTCTCCTTCAACAAAATCAAGAATTGACTCTGACTGGGTGATAATAATACGGAACTACTAGCATCCGAACTTGTGAACTGCTGGTAAAAAAATCAATAAATAATGTCTACTCCCCAGCCACCTGCTTATACAATAAAACAGCAGGGTATCATTTAATATGCAGCCCCTACCTCTATGAAATGCTTGCAAACTCATGATGAGGCTGTTCCCACAGTTTTACTAAGAACATGAGCATGTCAGAGTCTAACTTTTAGCCCAGTTTTATTAATGTGTAAATTCCTGTTACGTCAGAGCTGGCCATTCCAGGCCAGTTTTCCTAAGTTTTACTGACTGATTGAACCATGGCTGCATCTGAAATGCGTCAGCCCCTGAAGTATCCCGTGTACAAAAGAAGGCCCTCCCTTCCTTAGTTAGCAAGGTGGTCACCTGAGACTGCAGTTAAAAATAGGATCAATCAGGAATGAAAGCCTAAAGGTAACGGACACAGAAACCCTCTGAGCTCAGGGCTTGGCACTGCACTTGAAAATCTGCTGGAATATTTGTCAATTTGTCAGTTTAAAAGTTTCCAGTTGGCAAAGGTTTATGAGTAACAGCTGTTCAAACATGATACAAGAAACCTCTGTAGACTGCAGACTAATTTAAAAGAAACAAGCTGCATATTTTGGTGCTGGTGAAGTCCTGTATTTCCTTATGACTCAAAAACACTTCAAACGCTGCTCTGTTGTTTGTTTATTTTTATAAAATAGGGTAGCAGACAGGGCAAACTTATTTTCTTATTTCTCTGTCACTGCAAATTAGCCAAGTGTCTCCATCATTTAACTCCTTAGCCTCCTAGTGAAGACATCTATACAAATTTACTGTATTTTTTCTCTTGGTTCTTTTTTTTTGGGGTGGGGGGTTTGCTCAGTTTTACTCACTGTCTGCAAAGGATTTCTTTTGCCATATACCATACTGTGTTTTTCATCCTTCATTAAAAGAATAATCATGAGACTAACCAGGTACTGTATATGACTGGCTACTGGATCAGCCATTAATCTCTAAGAAATGGCAGTCCAGCTGCAAGCCATCATGCTCGTGTCCCAGCATGTGAGTGGGGCAGAGCAGGAGTGAAGCATCTGTCTTAAGGCATCTGCAGGTGGACTGCAGCATCTTTTGGGTGTCTGCAGGCATCTGCATATAGTCCACAATCCACAGGGGATTCTGCAGGAGAGAGGGTCACCAGACCAAGGTGTTCTTTCTGATTGGATATGCTAGGTTGCAAGGGTAAGTCCTACATTCAATTTCCATCTACTTCTGTAAGTCAAATGCATTCCCCTGTTTGGGGAAGAAAGAGTAACATCAGTACATAGCTGACCCGGGTTGCTAATTGATGTAACTGTGTTAAATTTACTTGCATTGTACCATAGCCTAACCCTGTCTAGTTGACCCCTATATAGCTAACCAGTGTGGTTAGGTGTGCTTGTTCAGTTCACTTGTAATGTACCATAGCATTACTCTGTCTAATAACCTCTTCATAGCTAGCCTGTGTTGTTCAGTGTGGTTGCTAGGTTTGATTGTGTTGTACCACAGCTTCACCCTATCTAGACAACCCCTATAAAGCTAGTCTGTATGGTGAATTTGCTTTTTAAGTTTGATTTTGTTATACCATAGCCTCACCCTATTTAGGTGACTCCAATTAAGTTAGCCTGTGCTGCTAGTGAGTGTGTCAAGTGCACTCACAACAGCTGCTTGCCTATCTGGGCAACCATACAAATGGTAGGCTAGCCTGGTTCTAGCATAAGGTAAAGAGAGGTAGTGAAAAGCTGGTTAGTATCAGAGGTCTAAGGGTTATCGTAAGGATCAGTATTGGGAGGAAGTTGAGCAGGAAGCAGGTTAGTTGCAGGGTCTGTGAAGCACTCTCTTCCAAGGTTATGTACTGGAGGAGCGGTCACTGCCCCTTCTGCAGGACTTTGTAGAGTCCAGTGTTCAGCTGGTAGCAGTGAGGGAAGAGGTATCTCCTGTGGGACTGGCTCAGGTGAAGCTCACAGCCCACACCCCCACTCTCCCAGAGGCCCACTGGTCCTGGGGTATGGAGAACGGTGGGAAGAAGGACAAGGAAGGTAGCAGGGGCAGTGTCGTAGGGTGTGGGATTTTCAAAGCATTTGGCACAGGAGACAATCTGATGCATAAAAAATGCCAGGATGGCATTCATCATTTTATTGTTTGCATAAAAGATGAGAAATTAAATATTTACAAAAATGAAGAAGGTTAGTTTTTTCAATGAATAAATAAACAAAATCACTGCTGGAGCAGCAGGATCACCAGGTTTTGCTCAACCTGCTCAAAGGGGTAGTGTAAGCCTACTCTCTCACCAGGTCTTACACCTGTCACAGTCAGTCTCCAACTGACACCCTATCTAAAATTTTTGTCCCTAGTGGAAGCTTTTATATCTTCGTCTAAGTGGCATCAGATGTCATGTGACTGGACAATTAAACCTTTTTTCCCTAATAATCACCTTCACTAAACATTCTGGATATCAGATAGCATTCATAGTACAGCAAGAATGACTGACTTTTATATTCAACATATCATATTATACATAGTAGGTGGTTAATCACCCTTAAACACCTTTTTGTCATGAGAGATCTCATTAAAGGGTGTGGCCCCTCCTACTTTGCTGACCTCATCAGCCACCATTTTGAATAAAAACATTCTGATTGTGGGCTGCCATCCCTATAGTAGTCCCTCTTCTGCAGCTCCTCAGTAACAGGTACAACAATTTTTATTCTGTATAGTTTTGTTCCTCAGGCATCTCTGAGTTGGCAAGGGTAAGGGTAGATTAAGGGTGCACTCCTTATCTCTCTTCTCCTGCCAACTCATGAGACCCGAATCCCATTACTGTTATTTTCTCGTATTTTCTTAAATTGCTTTCAAGAAACATCCAAAAGAGCTTTTAAATCTTTAGCCCTCCTTTAGCTCTGCATTTTGTTTATGTGCAGGGGCTCCTGCAGCATTTAGATGAGCCCCTGCCAATCTCAACAAAATGCCAAGCATCCTCCGACTGAAATTGTAGCCGTTGGGGTATATTTCATTTGGGCCCATTTCTGGCCCTTTTAATTTTTTTAAGGCAGACTCAGATTACAACATCTCTGGGCTGCCAAAATCACCTTTATACTATTTTCTGTATTTATGGGACACTACGAGGCTTATTGCCTCCTGCCTTTAGTGTCCCTGTAGTCCATAAATACTTTTTAAATTTGTGCTGCCCTGTGTGGCAGTCTGCAGCACTTCTATAGAAGATGGAGCATCCTGCTCCGATCGTGCTTTCATTCATGAGTCGCACCTTGTGACTAGGGGAACAGGACTTTTAAAAAGCAGCTGCATTCTGCAGCAATGGATTCAGCGCTAAGCTACATTTGCAGCGGGACTATTCTGCACTCAAGGGCACCAGAGAGAGAGCGAGAGAGAGAGAGAGAGAGAGAGAGAGAGCGAGAGAGAGCCAGGAGCATGCATGCTCCTATTTTACTTTTAGCACCAGCTCTCTCTCTCTCTTCTCTCTTCTAATGTGGCTCTTTTCTTTTTTGTTTTAGAAGCGGGCAGCTGTCTTTACCTAATTATAGCCTGCCTCTCACTTTCTAGCACTTTCCTTAATCGAAACAGAATTCGGCCCCCACTCCGCAAGATGCCTGTCTGTCACCCTTTTTCTTATTGCAACAGGCAGTGTATCGAAGTGCCACGGTGCACATCCAGGCTCCGAAGCACAAATGGAGCCTCTCCTGCTCCTATCAATAATTAATTTCTTTATTTACTTTCTTCTATCTTGGGCGGCTGACCCAGTTCATCAGCATCCTGACAGCCGCCTGCTCTGCCCAGCCGACAGAACAGTGAGAGTGAGATTTTAAGGAGCAAACGTGATCTCATTTCAATACCACCTCTCTCTGTCTCCCTCCTTGTGGGGCTTTTTCTCTTTATTTTTAAAAGCAGGGCAGCACAAATGTTTATACAACAACGGGGCATTTGTGTTTTAAACATCTAGCACTACCTGTGCTACAGATATTTATTTAGACATATCTTTTTAGGCTAACCTACTACCATGACTCGGGGTCACTATACATTGACCTCCCTATACTGGACCTTTGTTGAAAAGAAAAAGTAAGAAAATTAGTGGGGTATAGAATAGAGGAGGGGAAGGGGGAGCCACATGGAGGTGGCCAACCTTCCAGACTAGAGTGTAGTGGAAAGGACAGTACATAGCAAAGAAAAAAACTGTTGTAACAGTAAGATTTTTTTTTAGAGAAAGGTGTGGTCCATCTATTGTGGCAGGGACTCTCCCCATCACTTTTCTTAGCACATCCATTTTGTATATTCCACCAGGCACCTCCCTAATGGACATTACTTCAGTGCCCAAATGCCAGTTCATTTCCCAGTAAGGAATTACAGCCAGCATATAAATCTGGCACGATAGCCATAGTGCAGATATTACAAGCACCTGTGCTCATTTTGTAATCATTTGACATTCGTAGGGCATGCATCTCAGCCTTCAGTATACCTTTCTTAACCATGGAGTTGGGGCTAAACAGGAGACATAAGTCACTCTATGACAGGCAGCCACAAGGAGGTCAACCAACCCCACATGGGTTGATGAGCAAATCGCTTTGCACCCCTGAAGGACTTAGGCACCTGACTCAGCTGGGAGGAAACTCTGGGTCAGTCATGGGAAAATGAAAGTGATGACATGGTGTCACCCAGGGGTGACAGTAAGAAGAAGGCATCTAGGAGAGTCTTAGTGGTTGGGATTCTATGACAAGGGATGTAAAGAGGGTGGTGGGTGGAGAGGGAATGGGGTGGGGGATGGTCAGGTGCCTTCCAGGGACATCAGCCATCTGGGACATAGACAGAATAGGGAGGATAGTGGAAAGGGAGAGGTGAGAGCTGGGGTACTTATACACCTAGGTGCCAACCATATGGCAAACCAGCCTGTTGAGCAAGTGAAGCAGAACTTTTAGAGGCTGGGGGACAGATTGCAGTATAGCACAGTGGTTTAAGGCTCTGAGCTGCAAATCTGGAGACCTGGGGTTCAATCCCACAGCCCCCACTTGCATACTGTGTGACCCTGAGCAAGTCATTTAACTTCCCTGTGTTCTCAGGTCGCACCTGTAAACAAGCTTTCAGTTTAGTGTGTGTCTTCTGTTAAACAATTGGAAAACATTCAGCCTCCCTAACCTTTTCTGAGGTCCTCTTTGTGTGGAGTAGAAGGAAGGGAAAAATAAAGTAAAGAGGGAAGAGATACAGGAATAAAATGGGTGATTAAAAGGATGGTGTCAGGAGAAAGGGTATCACTTTGTGGGGGTCTCAGGTGACTTCTGGGACTGGAGACTCTTCAGAGGTGATGGCCTTCACCTAATAAGAGAGGGGACCAGCATGCTTGGGCAGAATTCTGAAATTTACATTAGACAGTTAAACTGAGTGCAGGGGACTCTGAGGCTAGGGAAACCATGGTAAAGGGAGTGAGGGAGAGGAACTTAGCTAGTACCTCCCCAATACTAGGAACTGGTAGCAGTAAGATGGGTAAGGTGGGTAAAATTTAGATTGAGGTTCAAAAAAGAGTATTAGAAGAGACAAAGGGGAAGGCTCTCTGGGTCTGCAAGCAATATGAAAAATAAGAAGGTAAGGAGAATAGGAAGGAATGTTGGTGTGGGATCATAAAACAGCAAAAGAGAATCCAGAGCTAGTTGGAAGGGGGTCTATCTTAATGCCATAAGTCTGGATAATAAAATCAGTGAGCTCTACACATTGGTAGCAGGCACTGAGGTGGACCTCGTAGCCATCTCAGAAACTTGGGCCACAAAAAATAATGACTGGGACGGTCAGCACCAGGTTATAAAATGTTTAGACAGAAACTACTCTGTGGGGGTCTGATGGGACTTTGGAGCCAGGAGGGCATGAACTCAGCATCAACAGCCAATCGAAGGGATACCAGAGGAGAGGAATTATTGTTAAATATGAGCAGAGCTTACAGTAAGCATCCACACTCCTTCTAGAGTGCTAATTTTGCTTTGGGACCTGTATTTTGCTGCTTAAAATAATTTTTTGGGGCTGTGTTTGTGTTTTCCTTTTGTTGTATATGGCTTTCTACTTTGGAGTCAGGAGGGTGGGAGCGCAGTGTCAGCAGCCAATTGGAGGACACCGTAAGAGGAGGAATTTATTTTAAAAATGAGCAGTGCTGAGAGTAAGCATCCATATTCCTTCTGTAGGGCTAATTCTGCTTTGGAACCTGTATTTTGCTGAATAAAATCATTTTTTAGGGCTGTGTTTGTGTTTTCCTTTTGTTGTCGGTGACTTCCTACTTCAAAGCCAGGATGGCGGGAACTCAGCATCAGCCGCCAATTGGAGGATGCAAAGGGAGGGGAATTAGCTTTAAAAACAAAGCCTAGTGTTCAGACTGAGGAGGAAGTCTGGAGGTGGGCATTAGACACAACAGCCAATCAGAGGGCACCAATCAGTGGCCACCCCTATTTAGGACACTTACCATCAAGTGACCCTGCACACTGAAGCTCCCTATGCTAAGGACCCATGTGACAAGAATGGGGGAGTCTGTCTGACAGAGTCAGACCATGAAGACAGCTGACAGCTTGGGATCCTGCCTATCAGAACAATAGTAAAACTGTATTGTTTCTGGGCACACTGTACTGAGGGTGAGGGGGACTACTACTAAATATCTACTGGGGAGAACTGTGTGACTGTGAGAGTTTCATAAGTACTGTGTTAAAGGTAATGTGTATGGTGCTGTAATTTGGGTGCTTGCTTTAAAATCACTTGGGGCTTTTGGGTTTATGAATTAGGAAAGACATGAGAGCCAAGGCCTCTGAGAAAAACCCTATATATGGTAGGTTAACAAAAGTAATTTAAAGGGGTAAAAAGACATAAGTATTTTTAAGTTGGTCATTAGATGCCATATTCACAGAGCGCCCCTCCCCACTATCAATTACACCCTGCTTATCAGAGACTGATTTCAAATAACCAGAGGGGAGATGCCTGCTCCTCCAATATCTCCTGCATGTTTAACAGCAGCTCATCCGTACAATATTTTTAAGGAAAGGAAAAATCTTACCTGTATTTAAGGTCTTACCCTTACCCCTACCAACTGGGGTTTCTGACAGTGGGGAAATTAGGGGCTCTTGCAGAGTAAGCTTGTTAGCAGCTTCGAGCGGTAGATTGGTTTGTTGTATTGCTGGCATGGGTAGCAGCTGAGGCATCTGTTTTTTACTGCAAGAGGTATGCTTGTCCGAAAAGTGGCTATTTGTAAGTTCACGAGTATGGCGAACGCGTTTAGATATTCCCACACTAACAACACAGGAAGCATGAGAGAATCTTATTGCGAGCTGGACTATATATTTTTTTTCTTCTTGTCATTTCTTACATACCGCATCTGCTCCTGCTTGGGCCAGTCTACGTTGCAGTCTGCTCAGAGTTGCATCCACCTGGCACTATCGGATTACATCAGAATGATGCTCCTCACAGGTGCTCCCTCCTATTAGACACAACATCTACACTTAACAACACTTCTGTGCAAATCCAAATGGAGCTACTGATAAAGAACACAGTAACTGACATTAAGACATAAATAATAGAAGTGACGACCACCTTTAAATCTGAGGTTCTAGGAACTTTGGGGGAGCTAAAAACTTCTCTAACAACAATCGTTGCCTCAGTTACAGATTTAAATTCAAAATTTGAGCAATTAACTTTGCACACAGAGATGGTTGAAAACCATGTGTCCCAGACTGAAGACTCCGTGAAGCCTTGGCTAGAAAAAAGCAACTTCCTGACTAAGCAATTAGCACAATTACAAGACCAGGTCATGGAACAAGAAGACCGTGCCCGATGGGGTAATTTCCACTTACTAAAAATACCTGAAGGCATTGAAGGCAATGGTTACCAATTGCCCCTTTTTTGAAAAAATGGTAACTCAAACATTGAACCACAAATATCCAGAAGAAAAGCTTCATCTGGACTGTGCTCTTAGAGCAGGTAGCCGTATTGGTAATAACACCTATCCCATGCCAGTTTTTATAAAGCCTCACAAGTTTCTTGATAAAGAAGTGATACTGACTAAGGCTCGTACTGAAAAGGGTCTTGCACATGAATCAGTAAAGTTTAATGCATTTCCAGATATGTCTTCAGAAACTAACGCAAAGCGTAAGCTGTTCAACCCTGTTAAAGAAAAATTATATCATAAAGGTATTCGATTTTCAATGAATTATCTAGTACAATTACGCTTTGTTATCAAGGGCAAACTACAGACCTTTGATGACCCAGAGGAAGCTATGGCTGTATTTAATGAAAATTATGGCTAAATATCTACGCTTCTAGCTTAGCAGGATATCAACTTAAAAAGCAGTTGGGTTAAAGGGGCTATGAAGGGGGTTGTAAAGTGAAGCAGAGCAAAGAGGGGACACGGAAAGGGGCAAGGGGTGAATAAGTTGAGACTGGGAGATGCAGTAAGGCAATTCAATAGAGTTAAGACATTTTAAAATTTAAGAAGGATATTGATAGGAAAGGTATGAGAAAGGATATAGGAGAATGCTTTATCTATGCTTGATCTTGGGGGTGTTTTTTCCCCCTCTTGCTTATTAGCAGTACACTTGCAATTTAATATAGAATTAGCTATTAGCCCATATTATCCTATATTCTCTTAATTTTTCTCTGCATTCCCATAGGATAATCTAATTTTAGTAGAGATTGCTCCCGGCTCAGGGCCAGCCCGATTTCTCTGTTTGGAGCAGAATGACAACCACTGTGGGTCATCATGTTTTTGGGGGGTGGGATCTGGAGTTTATTTGACTCAGTTCTAGTTTCTTGTAGGGAGTGTGGTTTGGTATTTTTTTTCACTAATACTAAGAATAATTCTCAGCCCAATTTTCTTTATTTGATAAAGCAAATAAAATATATATATACACACACACACACACACACACACACACTAATGAGTAATTTGTATAATTGGCATGGGGCGGGGGAGGGAAACCCAGCCAGTTCACAAAGTCGAGTATGATTAATCTTACCCAGATGTTGTCTTGGAACATTAAAGGCCTGAAAAACAAAACAAAAATGTTGCACATTATAAAATATATACAAAAACAGAAAGCTGATATCACCATGCTACAGGAGACGCATTTCTGGGACAAAGAATCATCGTGGTTTACGAACAGATGGGGTAATAACATATTATCAAACTTCACTAATAACTCAAGGGGTACAGCTATACTATTTAATAGAACAAAATCATATCCTAAAGTAAACAAATCTGAAACAGATACACAGGGAAGATGGGTTATAGCAGATTTAAAAATTCCTAATTTAAAAGTGACTTTGGCAACTATTTACACACCAAATGAAAATAGTCCACATTTTTTTACACAATTTTATTTTGACCCTTTCCACTTACCCACCACCATATATTATTGCAGGGGACTTTAACATAGTGCTTTATGCACAGGATCAAATGTCTAAACTAGATAAGGCACATCGGACTACACGTTTGATTATTAAAAAATATATTCAAGAATTAAGCTTAGTGGACCCATGGAGCGTTAAATACCAAAACAATAAAGTGTTATCTTATTACTCATCAGCTCAACATTCATATTCTAAAATTGATTATTTGATTTCAGAAACCATATAATTTATGACTGTTGAGGTAAAATATACCGGTATTCTAATATTTGACCACTCTCCTTTTTTTAAGTATTAAATATAAACAATCCCAGACATTTTTTAAGCATTGGAAACTAAGTTACCCTCTTCTACGGATCCCTCAGGTTTCTCAGATTCTACATAGTGAAATTCAGGAATGTTTTACTAATAACCTGGAATCTGGTGTTACAATTAATACCATCTGGGACACATTTAAAGTCTGGCTAAGAGGGCACTTAATTAATATAGAACAATTCAGGAAGAAGAAAATGGATTTAATCATGAATCAATTGATAAAGGATATACAATCCCTTCAAGACATACATACCCAGACCTTGGATAGCAGAATATTCATCCAGTTAATCCAAAAGAAAGATCAGTTAAATGCTATACAAGCAGATCAAATAACTCAACAAATTATGTGTACAAGATCCAATTATTTGTATCTATCAGATAAACCTCAGAAAATATTGGCTTGGCAAATGAGGAAAGATCAACAAACAAATTATATATTAGCAATAAAGGACCAACAGGGTAGGATAGTTGAGGATCCTGAGGCTGTTAATCAATGTTTTCTTAAGCATTATCAGGATTTAAATAAATCTGAATGTTCTGATATCTCGTTAGAACAGATTGATCAATATTTGCAGAAATTACCTCCCTGTATATGCCTGCTAAATTTCAAGATCAATTAAGAGGTGAAATTACATATGAAGAGATTGAAATAGCTATTAAACAACTACCAGTGAATAAATATCCTGGTCCTGATGGAATTGTAATTGAATTATATAGGCAATTTAAAGATATATTCATTCTCATAATGTTTAAGCTCTTTAATTCTTTCCATAAACCCAGAACTCTTTCCAAATTTTTTTGAGGAAGCTATTATTCATGTTTTTCTTAAAAAGAATAAAGATCCACTGTGCTGCTCCTCTTATGGCCCCATCTCCCTATTGAATGTGGACTATAAAAGGTTTTCCAGAATTACAGCAAAAAGATTTGAAAATATTCTCCCAAACATCATAAACACAGATCAAAATGGTTTTATAAAGGGACGATCCGTATGAGAGAATATCAGACAATCTATTAATATACTATTGGCTAAGGAAGACGATGCAATTTTCTTAGCATTAGATGCTGAGAAAGCATTTGATTGTGTAGAATGGCAATATATGTTACATTTGATCAGGGGGATGGGGTGGGGAAGCAGCTCAGTGGATGGCTTCAACTAATATATAATAGTCCAACAGCGATTGTTAAAACTAACAATAATTATTCACAACCTTTTAATTTATTTTGTGGAACAAGACAAGGCTGTCCACTCTCCCCCCATAATTCACAATAGTAATAGAAACATTAGCTGATAAAATAAGAGCCAACACAGATATACAAGGTATATCTATTAATAATGAAATATATAAACTAAGTCTTTATGCAGACGATAATCTTCTATACATATCTTCCCCCTGAAACATCTATTCCTGAGATCATTAAGACATCCAAAGAATGTGGACTACTGTCTGGGTATAAAATTAATTGGGACAAAACAATAATTATGTCATTAGATCAGAATATTAAAATAAATTACCCACTAGATCAACAGATACAGATTGATAAAGAAATTCAATATCTCGGTATTAGACTCACTCCTGATCTTAAGCAAGCAATAATAGCAACTTACAAACCTCTTATGAATCAAACAATTAAAGAACTAGACCATTGGAAATGCTTACCTTTAACCCTGATAGGATGGATCAACTTAATTAAAATGAAGATCCTTCCTAAATGTCTTTTTCTTTTTCAATCTTTGCCATTAATATCTCCTCAAACATATTTCCATCGCTTAAGAAAATAATCACTAAATTTATTTGGAATAATAAATCTCCTAGAATAGCTTATTCTCACTTAATATGAGATAATGCTAGTAGTGGGATGGCTTTACCAGATATGTATAATTATTTCTTAGCTTCACAAATTGTACCGATTTGGGAATGGTTACATGAGAACAAATTTCCATCAAAAATGACATTATTTGAGCTTAAAATGCATCCATACTCTGACATGCTGCAATTACTCTACTCTGAATACTATAATAAAGATAAAAATATAATGTTGCATCAAGCCACTATAACTACAACTATAGCCTGGGAGAAAGCTCATTTCCAACTTAAAGAATATAATATAATATAATATCACCTTATTCACCTATTATGTTAAATTATAAATTTGAACCATCAGTTAAAGATCAGACTTTCCAAATGTGGTACTTAAGAGGTATTAAACAAATGAAAAATGCTATAGATACAGAAAAATTGAAATCTTTTTCAAGTCTTCAACAAGATTTTAAATCTATCTAATACACTTTATTTTCAAGATTTACAATTACGAAACGTTGTACAAGTTTCTTATAAGAAACAAAATAAAACAAGGACTTCATCATTACTTAATGTTTTAAATGATAAAAAAGAAAAACAAAAATTAATAATGACTATATAAATAGCGCTTGCTGATACATTACAAAAAGAACAACATAAGTTGATTAAAAAATGGGAAAAGGATTTAGGCATAAATATTATAGAGCCTCTATGGCAGAATATAATAAAATCATATTCATATTATGTAAAAGCTGGCAAGCTTCAACAAATTCAAATTAACACCTTTTATAGAACCTATTATACCCCCTCTCGATTAAACCACTTTAATTCTGCCATTACAGAAAAAATGTCCTAGATGCACCACAACTATGGGTACACTAATACATATACTATACACCTGTCCATATCTTTCAAATTTTTGGCATAAAATTATATGGTTCATTCAAAAAACGCTGCATAAAAATGTAGCTAATATGACTCAATTGGCATTATTAATTATACCTGCTATAGAACTTAATGCAGATCAGATGATCTTTACTACAACAGCAATAATAATTGCAAAGAAATGCATATTACTTAAATGGAAAGACAGGCAACATCCAGTAATACAAACATGGATTGACTTCATGACAGAAATCATAACTTTAGAACAAATCTACTATACTAGAGATGGACAGATGCAAAAATTCAAAAAAATGTTGGGCCTCCTACCAAGACAACATAAGACTGAGCATTATTAATTAATTACAAAACAAAATTAAGTGAATATCTGTTTGGCATGGTCTCCCCCCCTTCCCCCCATCTTTTTTCCCTCAATAATAATGATATAATATGCCTGGATTATTATGGTCTATATGATTAGAATCCATGGGCTTGGGATCTGAATTGACAGAAAGGAAAAAAAAAAAGGAAAAGGGGTAAAAAAAACAATCAAACAGAATAGAATGAGAGGAGTCATGCAGTGTAGTGCCTGCAGGGCAGCAGTCTTCCAGGACACCTTCAGGAGGCTGGGCTGCTACCCTATATGCATGCTTCCATCTCTCTGGGCTGAGGAGCTCTCTGGGCTGAGGGAAGAAATTGCCAAACTTAAGGTCGAGCAGGCTTGAGTTCGGAGGACATTCTCCCCACCCAGGGACCACCTAGTTTACTGCCACTACCTCAGAGATTGTCTAGAAGGAGGAATGACAGTGGGAACAAGGAGGATTAGGATGGTGGAGCATAGGCACATTCCAAGACTGGTTCTACTACAGAACTCCTACGCCACCTTGGCAAAGCAAGAATGTCTCACCGAGGTACCCGCAGTAGTGGCCAGAAGGAATGTGGGGGTCCTCCCCAATGGACATCCAAAGGGGGGGTGACAGGAAACCCCAGAAGAGGAGGAGGAGGAAGCAAATTCTCATCAGTCCATTGTTAGGGGGATAGAGTTAGGAGGAAGTAGAGCAGAGTAGAGGGAGGCTTGGAGCTTTTTCAATGTCACAACATGTAGGGATGGGAAGATGATCCAAAGGATCACTAGAGCAGCAGGAAGGGAGGCAGAGCTAGATGTCATTGTCTATTTAGGGATGAATTACCTGGCTGGGGATGAACCAGTCATAGTAGAGGAAGAGTTTAAGGAGTTGGGGAGGGGTCTTAGGTAGGTGGCATGATTATCTTCTCAGAAGTGCTGCCCATCTATGGCAAGGGGGAATGACAGGATTCTCCACACCAGGATCTTCAATGCCTGGTTGAGGAATTGATGCAGAGAGAAAGATTTCGGGTTCACTGGGGACAGGGGCCCCACCTGGATGGATGCAGGCCTGTACTGGGAAGATTGCCTACATCCATCTGGGAGGGGGGCTACAGCCCACTGTGAAAGGTTTAAATGCTACATTGGCAAGCGTTAGCTGAGGGAGGAGGCAGACTAAAACTGGGAGGCAGAAACTGTTCTCCCCACAAGTTCCCAAGGCTAACTACTGAATTCTGGAGAGACTCAACCCCAGAAGGAATCAAATAAATATGCAATTTGAGAAGTAGAGTAAAAGTTAAAAGCTGAGAAAAAGGGGGGGGCATGATAATCAGGGGCAAAGGGGAAAAAAGGAGATAATGTGAGAACACCATCTGGAGAGCCGTGTGCTCCAATGCTCGCAGTCTTGGCAGCAAAATTGCAGACTTGGAGGCCACCATGGCAGAAGTTGACCTGGACTTAGTAGCCATTACAGAAACCTAGTTCAATGAAAACCAGAATTGGTTGTGGCTATACCAGGATATAATTTGTTTAGGAAAGAAAGAGTAGAAAGAAAAGGGGGAGGAGTGGCTCTTTATGTAAGAAACAACATAAAGGATACAGAAATACAGGAGGGGAAGGAGGGTGCAGAAGGGCTGTGGATTACCCTGGAAAAGAGGAAAGGGGCAGTTCTTTGCATGGGGGCTGTCTACAGGCTTCCAGCACAGGGGGGAGAAATGGATAAGGAAATGTTGGAAGCCATCCATAAGATGACTCGCAAAGGGAGAGGTTTTACTATTGAGGACTTCGATCTGCCAGAAGTGGATTGGAGCCTCCCTGCTGCAGCAATGACCAGGAGTAGGGACATCCTGGGCTCCCTGCAGGGGGAATTCCTCAGGCAACTTGTTAAGGAACCCACTTGTGAGGGGGCATTGCTGGACCTAGTACTAACAAACAGGGACAACATTGCTGATGTCACAGTGGGGGACCACCTCAGGACCAATAATCACCGGACAGTGTGCTTTAACGTAAGAACAGGGCCAGAATCAAACCACACAAGGAAGAGGGTCCTGGATTTCAGGAGGGCTGATTTTTAGGAAAATGGGAAAATGCCTCAGGGATGCCCGAACAAGGATAGGGAAACTAGGAGCCATAGAAGAACAGTGGGCTACAATAGGAGAGGGAATTGAAAAAGCTACTAAACACTGTGTCAAGTAGATCAGCAAGGACAAGAGAAAAAATAAACTACTATGGTTCTCTAAAGAGGTAGCAGAAAAGAGAAAAAAAATAGCCTTCAAAGAATACAAAAGAACACAGAAAGAGGAGGATAGGGAGAGTTACCAGGAGAAACAAAGGGAGGCAGGGAAGGTGGTAGTGTTGGGCAAAAGCTATGAATTCTGCTTGAGAGGAACTTTTGTGAAAGCTTGCCATCTTTCACGGAATTTTCCAAGCTTCCACCTTTGGCGGATCAGAAATCTTCCAAATGTGTAAACATCCCGAGCATAGTTTTCAAAGATCTTTCGAATCACTCAACCAAGCCATTAGACTGAGGGTGATAGGGTGAAACATGGAGCTGCACCACCCTGCACTTCTCCCACAGACTAGTCATGAATGATGACATGAAATTTGTCCCCTAGTCTGACAAAAATCTCACGTGGAAATCCCACTTGGCTAAAGATTCCCAGGAATTCATCAGCCACTTTCTCTATCTCAATGGAGGACATAGCCACCACCTTGAGGTACCTGGTTTCAGGGTCAATAACAACCAGTATGTACCTTTTGCCCATGCTCAAGGGCCCCACTATGTCCACAACTACCCTTTTAAATGGTTAATCAATAATAAGCAGGGGTATCAAAACTGCCTTAGCCTTGTCCCTGACCTTTCCCACCCTCTGGCACTGTGGACACATCCAACAGTAATTTGCCACATCTCTGTACATACTAGGCCAAAAGAAATTGTTGGCAAGCTGCCTTTTTATGCAGCTAATACCCAAGTGGCCTGAAAAAAAGGATGTCAATGGACATTCGGTGAGATCAACATGGCACTGGCAGGAGCTTAACATAACTCCACACCCAACCCACTGAAATAAGCTTTTAATTCTCTATCGTTCATTTAAATTAAGCATCAAACCTTCATAAATATACCTCACAGCTATGGCAGGACACAATCAAGGTGCAGTGGGTCTTACAGAGAAGCTGCAACCAAAAAGAAATCTCTGATCCTGCTCCAGCAGCATGGTCTCTTCAGCAGTGGGTGGCTCCTTGGAAGAGGAGGAATCTTTTACTATCCCCTCCCAAACCTTAGTGACTGGTCTCTGGACTATAAGCACAAAACTTTCCAGGTTGAAGCAGTTGATTACCCTTTCCCAAAAAGATATCCAGCAGTTCCAACAAAAGCAAATTGAACTTGAGCAAGATCTTAGTACCATGACCACCCAGGATGATGTCTATAACTTGGCCCTCCTGTATCTCTGTTGTTGAGACCAGGAAATTGATAATAAGCTGGAAAACTTGGAATCCCAGTCTTCCTGCAGTAATCTATGTATGTAAGGTCTGCCCAGGGACACCAAGACTGGCATCATGAAGGACTACCTGACCTCTTTTTTTGAAGAACTGCTCAACTTGCCAGCCGACATGGATCTGGGCATGGAAAGGACCCATCATATGTTGATGCCAAAGCCCCGAGACAAAAATCAAAAACCTTGCTTCATGGTACTCCACTGCATTAATTACAGCATCAAGATGTTCATACTTAGAAAAGCCTGGGAGAGAAAGAAGATATTATTTGGAGATACATGATTATTTTTTTTATTGTGATTTGTCTCCCATGATCATGGACAAATGGATACAAATTCTGGCGATTATTAAAGCTCTCAGGGAGAAAAACAGAAAGACTCATCTTTTAGCACCTGCTCGACTTTGAATTTTTACTGACTCTGGTCCAAAATTTTCCAAAAATCTGGATTAAGCCAGAGAACTCCTGCTAGCCTCGGTGCCCCCCCCCCCAGCACCAGTTCACCTTAAACTGGAGGAGGCAGTAGCGCAGTTGCAACTGCAGGAACAGTCCCCCATCTTGGCTCCCAGGGCAGCAAGAGAAAATCAAAAGGATCCCTAAATGCAGCGTGGAGCCTAATCTTGCAAGGGAAAGAAAAACTAATCCAGTAGCAAGCACCTCTAGTTCCTCTCAGACTGGCTGAACATTGATTTTAAAAATATATTCCTTTTTCTTTGCACCTGCAACTGGAAGTAATGGAGGTACACACCCCATTAGAGCAGCATACATATGTATCCTCTTTAGAGTGGACCACAGTTGTTTTATTCCTGGTATACACCACGGTCTGCTTAAATTGTGTCAGTGTTCGAGATAATAAGGGGAGAAAGCAAGCTGATAATGGGCTTCGATCTTGTTTGCTGGTGAAGCAGTGTAAAGCAACTTTTTGCTTTCCTCCTCACCTTTTTTTTAGCTGGAAGAAGAAGCAGATTTACACCTTCTCCCTTGTTTTAAACTAGCTTGTTATACAGTTTTTGAATCCTATTTTATGTGAAGGGAGATGGGAGCTTTCTTATTGTACGCTGAGATAAAACGTTCTCAAATGGTCCCACAGAGAAGACAGACTGCTTAGGGGATTATAAAATGACTATAGTGGCTGGATGGGAAGGTGCAGAGTGGTCTCACTTTTGCCACTTCCAGATGGTGGATGATAGGGTAGTTTCCATTCCAAGTCCGATATCACCAGTTCAGAATTACTAATTGGGCGGGGGGAGGGAGCTGGAGTTGGGGCCTCCTGTCTGCCTGCATGTAGATGGGGCCAGACTTTCTGGGAGTGGATTCTGAGGGAAGGTACGGCCACTACTAGCATGGTCAGCCGGCCAGCAATAGGGATGGCATTCATGGTGACAGCTTCTTTTACAGTTGCTGACCTTGCTACTTTGGTAGTGATGATTGTTATTCTGGGTTGGTTCCCTCTACAAGGCCCAGAATCACAAGGTCAGTTCACAAACATTCATGTTCCTCCTTTTGACCAGCGTGCACCCTAATACTTCATGGTGTCCATTCTATTCTGGCAACTTGGGTGCTTGCATCTGGGGTGGAGCCAGCCCCTTTGTCTCTCCTCTTCTTTTTGCCTCTCCCAGCACAACAGATACTCACAGGTTTGTGTCAAGGGCAAGGGCTCCAACCTTTTGGCAAGGATTCTCCCTTTTCTAGTAATGCCCTGCAAATGAAGGGTTAGGTGGTGGGGTAGGCCTTCCTTCCTGTAGTTTGTGCATAGTTTTGCCCCTCTTAGCGAGCTGCTACATTACAGGTAAACAAATACAGTACAGTTTGGAAATCATATTGTCCCATATCATTGCTGCTGGTAGATCTTAAATTGTTTAAATCCATTCTGGAAATCCAGTTGCAGGCAGTTGTGGGGAACCTGGTCCACCCAGATTAAAAGGGATTCATAAAGAGGAGGAAAGTTTGTAATATCCAGGTCTTCTGAACATTCTCATCTCTCAGCAGGGGTGCCCCCAGTTCCAGATAGCTATTTCTATGGATGCCGAGAAGGCTTTTGACCAGGTGGACTGGGCCTTCCTACAACCTATACTCTCAGTCCTGGGATTTGGTGTGATGTTTGCCTCTCATTTGCTGATCTGAAAGAGAAATTTGGCCTACAGAATAGTGACAACTACAAATTTTTGCAGGTCTGGCATTACTTTCTCAACAGGCCCAATAAAACTTTCATTTCCTGGGATTTGTCTAAGTTTGAAGATAGCATCTACTGGGCTATATGATTAAAAGATGCAGGAAGGTCCATTTCCATCATGTATCGTATACTCCAGAGAGTAGATAATCACACTCTGATTAAAAATCAGCATAGCTGGGATGCAGAAGAAGGTAATCCCATTCTGTTTTCCAACTAGGATCAAATTTTGGGCAGGGGCTGGAAAATGACGTCATCACCTGGGTGGTGGGAGTACAGGTGTAATGTCCTCCTTAGATTCTTCCATACCTCTGTCACAAGACTGCACGTTAGACGACAACTTCCAATCTGTGCTGGAGAGGTTGTCAAGAGATAGGTCATCACTATCATATATTCTGGGCCTGTCCTGTGCTCTGGGACTACTGGAGACAGATACATGCAAAGTTAGAGTTGATGTGGGGGATTACTATACCTTTCGTATATGAGGTGCTAGTGTTGGGTCTTGGCTCCCCTGGATTGAAAAGACAAAAGTACAGGGAAGTGTGTCATGCATTATGTTTGGCAGCAGTGAAGACTATCACATGCCACTGGCTGTCTGCCGACATACCGTCTGTACTGGAATGGAAAGCCAGGGTACAACAGTTGGTGGACATGGAACAGATAACTGCTGAGCTTCGGCTTAGCCAAGAACAATTCATAGATAAATTGGGTAGGTGGGATACATATTTCAATGGATGTTACCACACCCCCCAATACTGCTTCAGACTGCATAGCGACACCCCAGAATACATACTATGAGGTATTTTGTTTTGGTTTCACTCCCACCACCTGTTTTTTTTTGGTTTTTCTTAATTTAAGATAAATTGAATGACAGATAGCTTTGTGGTTTGGTTCAATGTTTTTGTTTATTATATATTCTGAATTTTCTCAACAGCATTCCTAACAGGATTTTTCTCTAATTCTTCTCTATACAACTTGCATATGGACAGCACTATAGACTTAGCTGATGGCAATACAAACGTACAACAAAGAAGCATGGACATTTCAAGTGTTTGGTGCTGTAACAGATTTCAGGATTTTGGTGTTTAGACAATTGCTATTACAGGACCTTACTATGCATTCAACAGTTGGATACATGTATGTCAGAAATTAGACACTCTTTCAACATTGTACTACTTCGGTTCCACATTACTTTGTTGTATACTGTACTGCTTTCTGGTGTACTGTCTTAATAAACCTGATGTTCTAAAAAAGGAAAAGGGATGTCCTTAAAGCATGTTTTAGGGCAGACTAGGTGGATCAAGAAGTCCTTATCTGCCAACAACTTCTATGTTTCTATGTCATGGGACAGGGCCAAAAGGTGCTTGTGGTGAGCCCAAGGGACTACCAGCTGCCGGGGTACCTTTCCCTCAAGAATCCTCTTTGATGTACACTACCCACTGTACAACAGCCTATTCCCCAGTAAACTAACTTTTAACTCCCCTGAGAGTCATCAGAACTATTGGCTATCTCTTTCAGTTTCTGTATGAAAGGATCAGCCAGCTGAGCTCTCCCTAGTTCCTCCCACCTGACTCTCCCCAATTCTCCTTCTGAAGGAAATCTGCCCATGTCTGAGATCTTCTTGGTCTGCAGCTGGGGCTCAGGGCTGCTACTCCTAGCTATCCTCTCAATCACACTAGCTGTCTCCTTAGCTCCTGAGGGAGGGGCTAGAGCAGGCTGCGTTGTTCCCTCCTCACTCTCAAGAACATGCTCTTTTGCCTGACTGGGGACTGTAACAGACACCGGAGTTTCCATGTGGTCAGAATCATTCCCCATTATCACATCCACATGGAGATTAGGTATGACTCCCACCTCCTGAACCCTATGGCCACCTTCTCAGCTCAGGAAGACTTGTGCCATTGGTATGTGTACCACTGGACCTGTGACTCCCTGAATCTTGGAAAATTGCCCAGGGAGAATCTGCTCTGCCTGGATTAGATAGTCCCTCACCATGGAGATAGAGGTGTCAGTATCCCTCAATCCCTGTGTTACAGCCCCACTAACTTGGACACGGTGCATATGTACAGAGGAGTTAGGTGGTACTGCAGTCTGTGAGCAGGCTACTATCTGCTGGGCACTGTCTTGATCACCTCCTCCCTCAGGCTTTTGCCCTTTGTTAATATTTTTAGGACAGTCATATGACAGTTGCTCCACTTTCTGGCAAATGTAGCATTTCTTTACCCCCGGCTGCTTGTTCCCCTTAGGGCCAGTGGGTGGTGTTTTGGGCTTAGGTGCAGGCTGAGTTACTTAGGCTGCCATCCCTGGGTCCCCTTCAACCATGTGCTATCCCCCCTCATTGTTCCTATGCAGCATGTGCAGTCTGTTGACCACATACAGATCAGCACTTCCTGCTGCCTCTTTGCAGATTTGCATGCCCAGTCCAGCACCCACACGTGCAGATCCTTCAGTAAAATTAAAACATATTTTTCCCTTACAAACAAGTCTTTTATTTGCTCCACAGTTCTATATTTAGTCACATCCACCCAGTGGTCTATATAGGTACACATTTGAACATGCACTTCTACATAGTTGACTCCTGGACTCTTTCTTAATTCCCTAAATATTTGCTTGTCAGTCTCAGGAGTTAGCTCAAAATGTTTCAGTAACACCCCCTGACTTTATCATAGTCCATACAGTCCTTATCATCTATTCTAGCAAATGCATGTAAAACATGGCCAGTAAGCAATAGCATGAGGTGGGTCATCCACAAAGCCTTGTCCAAGTCAAACTGCACACATGCTCCCTCAAATGATTTTAAAAACAAATCAAGATCATCCCCCTCCTGATATTGGAAGTCTTTTAGTACAGGTACCACATTGGCACATTTTACGGACCACACCCTAAGATCCATGGATCTTGGTAAACTAAATGGCACAGTCTTCGTAGACCTGTTGAAAGCTTTTGATTTGTTAAATCACACCTTGCTGCTCCCAGAGACTGAAGGACACTGGAATGGCAGAAACCCCTTGTAGGTGGTTTCAAAGTTATCTTTCTAATCGCCCTTTGAAGGTTAACTTTGGTGGACTGTTGTCTCAAACACATAAACTGGAGCAAGGAGTCATGCAGGGATCCATTTTAGGACCCCTGCTGTTTTAGTTATATATTGATCCTATTTAAAAAAATTCCATCTAGGTCAAGTTTGTTATTATACACTGACAATATCATACTTTTCACCAGCGCAGCATCAACGGATAAAATTAACTCCTCCTTGAATTATGATTTGCCTGCCCTAAATGGTTGGCTGTTGCAACTTCGTTTGATGTTAAATACAAAGAAAACTCAGTGTACTTTGTTTGGATTGAAGTTAAATAAATGTCAACCATTGCAAATATTCGACCTCGGTGGTATGATTCTGCAACAGGTAACAGAATCAAAATACCTAGGAGTCTTATTGGACTCTAATTTGTCTTTTTCAGTCCATATAAGGAAAACAGTTAAAACAGTTAACCAGAAGCTAGGTGCATTATATACAATTAAGGACTGTATAACTAGAGAGGCCAGGGAATTAGTTTCAAAAAGCGTACTTTTTCCTCTGTTATAATTCATTTTTACTTATAACGATTACAGGCAGTGATTTAAATTTAGATAACAAGACATTTAATGCCCCTGAGGAAGACCCTGCATTGGGCTGAAGCGCTGGTGATGTAGGTTGCTTTTCTGGGCTACTTTACAACAATTAAACTTTGTTTTTTGGCATACCTGCATCCATTTGAGTATGTGCCTTTTTGGTAGGAGTGCTGAGTTCCTATTCTCTGGGGTGTTTTGGTCTGCTTCACTTCTCTGCTGCCACCACCTGGTTATCCCAGGAAAATACCTCTGTCCTGCTCAGGCACTTGGAAGGTCAAACACAGTAATATATGGTAGAGTGCACTTCAGCACTTCAGAGGGTGGACTTTAAATAGAGAATTCTCATCTTGCCAGCAGAAATATTACATTTACCTTCATAATAAGGATGTTCAGCCACTGATTCTATAAAAAAATAGATTCTTCATTACTAAATGCTACCGATATTACAAACAAAATATGTACAGTAACCAACAGACACACATTTACAGGAAAAGAAAATGACTCAGTTTGAACAAATAGATTAATGATAGACTAAGCTTACAACCTAGTCTCCCCCACTCCACTAGTATTTGGTCTTACTCCTCAGGCACCGCCTGCCTCCCATGCATATGGTCATGTTCCTCTAAGGCTTCTATGAGTCCATTTTTTGTTAGGTCCTCATAGACAATACCTCTCCCTTTGCACAGCTCATGGAGCTAATGCACATGAAATTTGCTGTATGTTGAGTAGCTCATGCTTGCTAACTACATTGCATCAAGCTGTGTTTCTAGAAATAAAAATAGAATAGCGGTAAAAGATGTAATATTTTTGTATCTCCTGTTTTGTGGCTGTTAAGGTAACTTTTCTACTGGCAAACGTTGTTTCTCTGTGTGCCAGGTAAGAAATTTACCTCTTTCTCAGAGTTCCTAGTTCCTTCAGAAAAGCACACCGCCCACAACTTCCAACTTTAAATTTGTGCACTGATCCCAACCATTGCCACCAGTTTGTGACAGACTTACCCTTTGGACTGGGATAGTGTAGTCTGCTTCACTTCTCTGCTGCCACCACCACCTGGTTATCTGAGGAAAATGCCTCTGTTCTGCTGAGGGACTTGAAAGGTCAAACACAGTAAAATATGGTAGAGTGCGCTTTGGAGAGCAGACTTTAAACAGAGAATTCTCACCTTGCATGCTGAAATACTACATTTACCTTCACAATAAGGATGCTCAGCCACTGGTCCTATAAAAATTGATTCTTTACTACTAAATGCTCCAGATATTACAAACAAGATATTTACATTAACCAAGAGACATGCATTTATAGGAAAAGAAAATAACTCAGTTGGAACAGATATGTTTCTAATAGACTAAGCTCACAAGCTAGTCTCCCACTAGGATCTATAATTACCTGCCAGCTAACTTGAAAGAAAACATTCACTAAGCTTGCTCTTTCCTCACCCAGAAAAACTAGCTATAGAGCAGGGCCCTCCGTCCTCTAGGATCACTCACCAAGACAGACAAGGTCCTCTTCAAAGGCTACAGGAAGCCAGAGAGTGAACTGAGGTTCAACTTTTCTATTTGTGTGCTCAGAGCAGTAGGCTGAGCCCTCTCCCTGGAGTGTCAGCCCTCTCCAGTATTCCCACCCACATGAATGTGTGGGGTGTGTGTGTGTGTGTGTGTGTGTCTGTGTGTGTGTGTGTGTGTGTGTTTACATGTGTCAGGCAAATTGCCTTTTTCTCACCTCGCAACATCCTACTCACAGCTTTGTTACCCTGTTTACATCCTACTTGCCGGGATGTCTCTGTGGGAAAAACAGCACCCTCACATCCAGCAAGCTGTTTTCCCTTGTAAGACTGTCCCAGGACAATTACTGGGACATGTGACCTGCACGCCATTTTGTTTGCCTTATGCCATTCCAAACAGAAAGACTTATATGAAAGTAAGTAGAAACTAAAATAATTACATTAATCAAAAAAGGAGATACATCAACATGGTCACATTCCCATCACAATGCCTCTAATACACTATAGGTAATTTTCAGCTAAGAATGTATTGTATTGGACAAATGCAAGTGATGTAACTATTTGATAAAAGAGGTACTGAAAGAAATGAAATACAAAATGAGGATATACCCTTTCAACTGTCATCAGAATGCTTGACTTAGTCTAAAAATGCTTAAAATGTGTGATTTTGTGTAGTACAGTCTTCTAGTAATGATAATAATATCCTTATTCTCCCTTTGCAAAAGAATAACAATTTTTTAATTTTATTTAATTTTTTTTCTCTCCCTTTTTGACCTCATAATTAACATACAAGGATTGAATGTATTTTTTTTCTCATTGTAAAGTCAATCTAAGCTATAAAATTTAAAATTGTTAAATTAGGTAAAAATATTTTGAAGTAATTTGCAATTTAGGGGAGTGTGCCTTTAATAACCTTGTCTAAATTATAAAGGTCAACAGCTAAGCTCTTCTCCTTCAGGAAAAGCCAGTGTGGCGCCAAGCTGCTGGGGTGATGGCGGGTGTTCTCACTCTAGTAAACTGTGAATTGTTTGCCTTTTAATTTTAAAACTTCCATTGTTGCTCTAATAAAAGTAAGGTATGTACCTCTACAACTTGAAAATGAATTGCTTGGTTGTGCTTTTTTTGGTTCCACTCCACTTTTGTTTGTTTGTTTGCTTAAGGAACCCACTAGACATGCGCCCATTCTCGAATTGGTGCTCACAAACTCAGAGATGATGAAAGGACTGAGGGTAGGAGAGCCACTGGAGTCCAGCAACCATAACTCCATTTGGTTCAAGCTGGATCTTGGGAAATACCAACTACTGTATATATTTTCTAACTTGATCAATAGAGGAACTATATCAAATTTGTCACCTGAACACAATGGTGACCTCTAAAATGTCATGCGATATTGTAGTTAATGCAGTAAATCACTGCATTGCCCACTGCCCTAAACTATATAGCATGTAGCATTTAGTGTGGTATTACACTGTACCCTGTTGTCATGGGAGATACTCTGGTGATTTCCATCATGTGCTTACATGGCATGCAGCATGTTCACAGCTACTAGAGCTCTCTCCTCACTGCATAGCCATGTACAATAATGGAGTATGGGATTTTACAAGCTAACACACTCTAGAAACTGCCAACAGTATTGTGATGGAACAAACGTTCAGTGTCTGTGGCTCTGTAGTTAAATGCAGGCATCTAGCGAGCATCATGAATGAAGCAATAAGGCATGAAAAGAACAAAATGTTCTCAGGAGATATCATCACACTGCAGGTTTGTTATGACTGAGACACAAGATACAGACAAGAGCTGCCAACAACCCCAGCTGTGGTCATAATATTCTGATGATCTCATCATCCAGTACCCTGGAGAGTCTCATTGAGAAGACAAGGCAGCTACTAAAACTACAACTGCAATTATAATAGCAGCACTTTTTTTCCAACCTGGAAAAAATGTTGCTAGTACTTTTCAGTGGAATTGGTCTGCTCCCAGTTTCAGAGGTGCTTGTCAGTTCCAGCCACTGGCAACAGCTGTCATCTTTTCTTGTCAGTAGCAGCACTAGCAAACTACAGTTTTTGATGCACTTCCTATAGAACTCCTTATGAGGTTCTTTTTAGCCAAGGCCACATAGCTGTTTTAATTATTTCTATGCACAGCCCCCCCCCAGGAGTGGTGTATATCCCTTTAAGAGTGCCTACCGACATCTAAGGTTGTGCCAGTTTTCTATGCCCTTGGAGGACTGGGTCAGCTGGTTTGACCTAGGGCATGCCAGAGAGGAAGAGTCAGTGTTCTGTGCTGAAGAGCAGGGACCTCTGAGTTAGAGTGGGTGGGAGAGGTACTACTACTGGCACACTGTGCCAGTTCCCACTACATTGAAAGTTACTCTACAGAGCCTGGCATTGACAAAAAGTGCCCAATCATGGCTGCAGCCATCTTCTACAGACTCTGAAAGGTGGGGGTGCTCCTGTCTAACAGGAGAAAATCCCATTTGAAGAAAAGATAGAAGTCTGTCTGTGAGGAAGTTAATGCCAGGGAGTCCGATGGGCAAAGGATCTGAGGTGATGTTCGACCTTTATTAAATGTGAAGTGACTGTTCTGGCACTCAGCAGTCCCCTCCCTCCCCAAGAGAGGGACAGTGACTGTCAAGTTATAGATTTTTTTTACTTTATTCTTTTGGCAACTGGGTAAGGCCAACTAGGCACAAGTGCCTGTTTTCAGGGTGACCCCAGAGCACTGAGGTGGTTAAGTGACTTGCTTATAGTCACACAGTATGCAAGTTCAAGTTCAAGTTTATTTTACCAGGAAAAGACGCCACTGAGCAAGTTCATTTTCAAGGAGGTGCTGGCTGAAGGTCAAGTGGAGGTTGTGTAAATCAAATCCAGGTCTGTTGGATGTACCAGGCTCATTCATAGCTAGTTAGTTTAACCACTACACTATACTATCAGAAACAGGAACTTTACCTCCGAGTGTGTCCTGAGTGATAGTGTTCCTCTTTAGCAAAGCCTGTGTAGTGCCCTGTGGCACCAGAAGTGATGCCCAGGTGGGCAGAACCGCCTTTTCCCAGATGCAAGAGGAAGTCTGAAGGAAGTAGTGAAGAACAGACTCTGTGAAGGACAGAGTGTGTTCCTGAAATTCCTCACAGGATTGTTTCAGTGCTGCAATGTGCCAGCCAGTGAGACTGTTACTTTGCCAGGTGGCTAATTACTGTTACAAATGGGTTAATAGAAGCCTGTGGAGTTCCCACCCATGCAGCAGAGGTGGGGGACTCTGTGAGTCTAGTGCCTCCCTTGGGGATGTTCATTGTCAAATGAGGTACACCACCAGGTTCAATCAAACCCAGATGAGAGCAATAGGTGATCACACTGTGATGATGAAAAAACAGACTGTGCCAGCTGGAAAAAGTGCCATCTTTGTGCGAGCTCAAGCGAAGAAATAAAGGATCCTGTTTGTTTTTACTACCTCCTGCTTGCACCTTTGTTGTGTTTATGCCTCCAAGTTCTGCTAACCCCTTTTACTCTGCAGCATTGCTAATCCTGTCATGTGTCAGTGGCAACCCGGAGGTCACCTCAAGTTCAGGAGTTCTAGTAAGTGGAGTGTGTAGTTTCTTGTGTGGGACTCTGTATGTAATAACCCCAGGAAGTGCCACAGTCCACCTCCTAGACATATAGAATATTGGATGGGCGACCATCCACAACAAGGTTGTGATTCCATCGAGGGTGCTGATGACATCAGAGTGAAGCTCGAGAGGTCTCCGTGATGTCATTAACTCCTGAGATGGGAAACACTGCCGAGGTTGTGGATGGGCAACCATCCACTATTTTATATAGTATATGGTTCTCCGAAATGTGTTTGTACCTTGTGTTCATGGCGATAGTGAAAAACATCAGACCACCGCTGCTTGCACAAGAAAATGCATAAGCCGAACACGTGATGTGCGCAGCTCATTGGTGCCTGAATCAAACTCGGTGCTAGTTCTCACGACTGAGTTCAGTAGCACTTATATTCTTAGAGTTGGGTGAAATGTATTAATTTATTTGAGTTATTTTTTTAAAGAGGTGTGTGGGGGTGAAGCCCCCCAACTCAAATAAATGAATACAAAAATATAACTGAAATGTGGTTCTGAGAGAGTAGCATAACGCTAGCTCTAAGTATGCTCTTATGCTACTATGGTACGCAACTATGTCGCAGGATTCATATTCTCAAAATAAAAAAGTATGGTGGTCTGATGTTCTCCACTATCGCCTTGTTGAGTCTTTGGTCCTGGCTAGATTCCCATTCTCTTCACTTCATTGCCAATTATTCCGGTGCTCGTCGCTGCAGTCCTGTCCCCAAAGCTACAGGTCCTTCGCACAGCAGTTGCACTCTGCTCTGGTCCCACAACTGTGCCAATAATTTAAAAAAAAATCCTGCAAAATAATAGTTTGGATACCTGGAACTGACTTTAGTAGTCCGTGCCCAAACTGTGTCCATGAACTACTCACCCGATCGCACCGCTCACTAAGTACAGGCGCCATTTTAGAGCATATTTTCTGAAAACAGCACTGTTGCAGCCAATTGGATGACAGGTTAAGGGTAAAAAGTTGTTGTACTATTGATGTGACATCAGAACGATAGTACAGCAGCTTTCTTTGACCTTTGAACTGCCCTACAACAAGATTTGGAAAACCTTCATTTTCCATACACATTGAACCCTAACTATATGTTATAGTATTATAATCCCAAACAACAACTGACTGAAAAGAAATTGCAAATATGCCCAATATAAAATGGAGAAGAAAATAGAAAGCTATTCAGAAGGGAGGAACAGAACATGAGGTATCTGGAAATTAGGGTTGGGGGGGCTAATGATCTATGCCGTACATGTATTGTTATGATTTTAACAAGCCCACAGACCCCTACTAGTCCTGTGACTGCCTTACAAGAGGGTGCACCCACTTTTTCCTTCAAAGGCCTTATAGGAGAGTTCTCTACTGATAGCAGTGGGTACATTGCTGTGAATTTGGTGGCTAGTGTGAAGCTGGGGCCTACTGGTACAGATTGCAATAATCATTGCACAAACAAAAGTTACACAACTTTAAACAAAAACTGGGGGCCCTTATTTTTAGTACCATGTGAAAGGGGCACTATTTGTAATACCATGGAAAGGTGCCCCATTTATAATCCCATGGGAATGGGTGCAATTACTTCTGAAGGTATTCTGCCTGGGTCTATCAAGCACACTAGCACAGTCCTGCTCAGGACTTTAACATCAGTGCATAGCTATCAATCTATGGTATTGCAGGGCTGAAACCCTGAGATAACTCATTATTCATTATTCTGATGACCTCTGAGGGATGGTCTCCCTTTAAACAGCTCCACTTTGTCAGCAGTGAAGAATGCTGAGGATCTCTGCTGAGCTGTTTCTCTCTCTCTCTCTCTGTCTCTCTCACCAGTTTGGATCACCTCCTTGTACTGAGTTGTACTGGGATTCAGCCTGACTGGTTCAGCTGGGATTCTCTGCTGGGCTTCTTTTCACTGATCCATAGTCAGCCTTGCCTCTAAGGCCTTTCATTGCTCTAGTTAAACTTTTGGGGGACTATGCAGCTGCACTGCAGCAGCCTTGGCCCCCAACCCCTGCATGACAAGGTCAACCCTTCAAGGAGGTTACCAGATCTGTGACTGTGAGGGCTGGCTGACACAAGCTCAGCACAGCAACTGTGAACAGAGGTAAGACCACAGGCACTCCTTGCCTCTGCTCCTTCGGGGCTCTGGCTGGAACCCTTTCTGGTCTCATGTACTGTCCCCACAGTCTCTGGGTCTGCTGCGTTGGAAGATTCCTGATTGAGAATAGCTCTGGGGTAATGCTTGTTTTTTCAAAGTGCCTCTGTTCTGTGTTTCTCAGAAGGCACACTCAATCTATTTTAGGAACTACAAACTTTAATTTCTATATGCAACTTTGGTCACTTAGTTAAAGAAATCTATTAGATTCATCTGACATGATCTTCCTGCTGTGAATCCATGCTGCCTTGGGTCCTGTGCCCCACTGGCCTCTAGGTACTCAACAATGCTTTCCTTCAGAAGTGATTCTATCATTTTCCCTACCACTGATGTTAAACTGACAGGTCTGTAGTTTCCTGCCTCTGTCTTGCTCCCACCTATAGAATAAGAATGAATCTTCAAAAAGGAAAAATACTTAAAAAAATGTTCAAACTAAAAAAAAAATCACAATAAGAGAGAGGGGATAACTGTCATTTTATATATGACAATTAAATCAATGTGCCAGATTGACACCCAGTTTGTGATGTGGTAAGGTCTGTCAGAAGCTGTAGTGTGATCTTAGGTTAGAGCAACGAACTGTGAACCCTGAGATCCCAGGTTCAACTCCAGCCAAAGCCTCTGGTGCACAGCATGACCATAAGCAACTCATTCAACCCCTCTGTACTTCAGTTCACCAGCTACCAACCTGAACGCAGTTAGGACCCCACTGCAAACAAGGTGTTACAACTCATTTGGGCTATCAGGAGCAAATGGACAGAAAAGAAACAAGAACTGTTGGCTATTATGTGTGATTGGTTACACTTTAAGTCTTTATTTCAATGTAACTAATCATTAATTACATTCAACAGAGTAATTACACTGTAGTTACTCTACATGTTTGTTGCATGCCACTACATTGCAATTGCAATGCAGATTAGTTAGATCTCAGAACTGATATTTTAGAAACATGTTTATTATATTCTGGATAGCAGCTCAGTTTCATTACCAAACATATGCACTTCTAGCAAGGCTGCACAGTATACACACACACACGCACACACATATATATATATAATAAACTGTCTGGGATGTCTGCATCAGCAGACAGTGAGACAAGAACAGAAACACAACATGCTGTACCACAGAAAGGGAACTCAGTGTTATTTAAATGAATCATTTCCTTTTTCACCATGCCTATTTTCTTTAGTAACCTCTGAAAATCACCTCTGCTGGAAAAAGGCAAGCAAGAGACCATGAAGTGGCTCAGCATTCCACAGCTGCCCTGATGCAACACCATTCATAAGATAGCATTATAGAACAGTATGCCAGTTCTGGGCAAGGGACTAACAAGCCTCAAAGGAACTGATGTTCTGCCCCTCCCCCAACCCCACTTAAACATTCAGCACCTTCTACTGTCCAATTACTGAAAGGAGGGATGGATCAGCTTGTGTCCTAGATTCAGAAGCATGCTGACACCTTCATTACTAGTACCCTCAATGCAGCAGGTCAGATGCTGATGTTCACACTGCTGTTTCAGAAAGGCTTTCATTGCAATGTAGCCAAACTAAACCTTTCTTGATGGCATTAAATAAATTAATTCCATGCTTTCTACAGAAAACTCTGAGGCCATTCACTAAATTACCTTTACTGAGCAAGTTGATGTTTAGGGTCTTACCTTTTGTCTAAACTAAAGGCAAACATCTGCATTATTTCGCTTTTTAGCTACAGTTTCTATTATTTCCCCCTTTATGTCTCTCCCCTTGAAGTTCCCACTGTGGCCTGCTCGTCATTCCCTTCCTTGTGATGCATCACTGCCAGGAGTACCCTTTGACTCGATCATCCCTATATCTTCTCCCCTGTGGTGAGACTAACATTTTCAGCCCCCAACAGCCTCTCATTCCAGATGGGGAGTATATGACAGGATCAGCCAGCACACTGAGGGTCATCCTGCAGCTGAGCAGTGTGCCAGTCAGTATGGCCAAGGGAAGCAGACTTGGATGTAGCTCTGCTTCTGCCTTGCCTACCAACATAAGTGTACAAGCCATATCATAGCAACCATAACATCTATTGTAACATGCCCCCCCCCCCGTCCACAGGTGCCATAGAACCTTCCCTAGAGAAACAGTATGTCGGCATGGACTGCCTACCCCTTTTCCAGACCTGGGACTGAGAAACAAACCCATGTCCCCTGGGACCATAAGGATAGTCAAACTAAGTAGCTGCCAAGGGGTTCCACTTTTGTTAGGACACCACAGCCAACTTCTCTCAATCATCTTTGGCATGTTTTATTTTTAAAGGACAACTAAATCATCTTTTTACACATTTTTTTTAATTACTCCATAGGCTTGTAAAAGAGAGGCTGTTGTTTACATTTATACTGAAACAGCATTTATTAAAGTAGGATAAATGTAGTTTCAGAGCATTTGCAAATGTTAAACACAGTCTCTCCTGATTCAAAAATACTGCTCTGAGAATCCTACAATTGTTACCTTGATGATGTCAATGAAGCTAGAGATGCCAGCTGTGCAGATGTATCCTAGCTCCACTAACTGTATTTAAATGCAAATAACTTTAGAATGAAAAATGGTAGCATGGTACTTTGAGCATGAAAGCTGTTCAGCACAAAAATATCTACAAAATGAGTAGTGTTTCATCTATAGATACCTTTTAGTTTTTTTAAAATTAGCAAAAAAATCAGTAGAAAATTCAATTTCTTGCCACTTTTTCTTTTTCTTTATAATTAATCTATTAATCCAAGTGCCTGAGTCTGCTGTGCCTGCTGTTTCTGCATGGGATTTTTTGCAGCCTATTTCCTAATCAACAATATACTATGTGTTGTGTACTGTTCTGTTTTACTGAGTTAATGTGAACCATTGCTACAGTATTTTAGTGTAGCCTAGAGAGCTTTTATAGCTCTATATCTATTGTGTTGTATTAGTGAGATTTTTCTAAAGTGGGCCAGCAGACTGTGTAGTGAGGCTCCCTACATTGCAATTGTTTAGGCCAGTGAGGCACTCATAGTCTGTACTGGCATAGTTGAGGGTGAACAGCAAATGTTTAATTTTCTCTACTCTCTCCAGCTATGCGATTTAAATCATCTTTTCTTTGTTAAATCCTAAACCTCTCTCTAAATCTCTACTTCACCTCTCCCCTCACCCTCGCAGCTATCCCCTCTACTTTCCAACCCCTCCCTTTCTACTCCCATCTACTTGTCCTGCTCTCTCAGCTAGTCCTTCCCCCTGCTTATGCTAATCTCTTCTCCCTTTTTATTTGTAGACACTTCCTAGCCCCCATGGGCATTCTTCCATCTATGGCTGTCACCGCAGGAGCTGCTCCCAGCCCTCTGAATGGCCGAAATCAGGTACGCCTGCTGATTCCACAACAGACACAGTGTCCCTCCCCCCCCCAGCTCAACCAAATTTTCAAATCTGGCACCTTTTCTTGCTCTTTGTTCACAGTTTAAGTCTCTGCTTAATAGCCTGGGAGCTGCAGGGTTTCTGCACTCCATAGATTTAGCCATTACAGTTCTGTAGTTAAACTTAAGTGTTATCCCCCTCTTGTAGCATAAATACTTTAAATTCTAGTTATTTTGTTTTTAAACCCTCAGTGCACTCGGAGCAAGCTTGTCTCTGCACCAAAAATGGCTCCTTTTATGGCTCAATATTCATTAATTCCTTTCTTAGTGCCCTACTCTTGGAGCCCTGTTTTAGTCCAGTTATCAGCCTTCTGATCCCAGCCTCCTGCTCCTGGACTAAATCATTACCTAAAACTTGGGCAGCAGCTCATTGTAAAGTAACCTGAAACTGAGCCTGACATACCCAAATAATTCTCAGGTGGCAGTTCACTCATTAAGAGGTCTCTTCTAAGAAAGCCTGCAACCTGTGTTCCAATTAAAATTGCCCAATGGACTCTGCCTTCTAAAGTTCATTCTGGGCAGCACCTCTAACATTCTAGCCCAAAATCCCACCGTAAGTGACCCGATCTCAGCCTGCCCTCTTAAAACCATACTGGGCAACTGCTCATGCTGTAGGTGCCTTTTATTAATTTTTCTAGACAGCTTACACAGCAGCCTTACATCCTCTAGCTCTTTGTAGGCAACAACTCAGTTACAGGAGTTTTATTTACAATTAATCTATTAATCCAAGTGCCTGAGTCTGTTGTGCCTGCTGCTTCTGTGTGAGATTTTTCACCCCAACCTTCCCCACCTCCTCACTCTTTTAAATAGTCTCCCTCCAGGAACTCCACCCTGCTGTATCCCCTACTCAGCTGGATGTACATTCTTCAGATTGTGTGCCTCTCCTTATTAAAGGGACATCATCTAGATTGCCTTGTGAGCTGATTCTCCGCTGTTGTTGTTGTGATCCTTCTAACTAGGGGAACTCTCCATGTTTCTACTTGTACCCTTATTTTATCCACCTGCCACTTAGACCGCCACCCTCCTTCTTTTTTCCTAGATCCCTTTAGTGATCTGATTCTCCACTGTCGCTGTTGTGAGCTTCTCTAACCAGGGGACCATTTCATAATTTACTTTTACCCTTAATTTTATTCACCTACTACTTTGCCCTCACCCTCATTGTATTCTCCTACTATCTAGACCCTGCAGCTCTACTCCCCAGAATCTGTGAAGTAACAGGCAATCTAACTTTTGATACTGCCTGAGGCTCATTGGACTCTAGAATAATGGCCCATGCTGCCGTCTGACTAACTGTGGGTCTAATATTTTTTTTCCTTCCAATGCTACAAGACCCAACTTATGGCTGGACATGCACACCCCCCCCCTTAGATAACTACCACCTATATGCATATGGTTTCTTTACTTCTTCACTTTGCCTCTACCGTACTTCTAGTCATAAACCCTGGGACATGCCATCTTACACCCACAATTGGTTGTTTGGCCCCCACCTCTGTTGGCAGCCCACTCTCTCAATTCTCCCTAAGTTTTT
Organism: Neoceratodus forsteri; assembly: GCA_016271365.2. Classification (NCBI taxonomy): domain Eukaryota; kingdom Metazoa; phylum Chordata; order Ceratodontiformes; family Ceratodontidae; genus Neoceratodus; species Neoceratodus forsteri. The sequence continues at coordinate 1,094,094,265 of CM057459.1, forward strand.
TTTCTGCACAGGAAAAGCTCTTGCTTTGTCACAGCAAGCGTAGGAAGAGATGCAGTAGCAAACTCCTGTTAAAAAGGGGACCTGAATATGCCAGATGTTAATTGGAGCACCTTTGCTGCAGCCACATTAAAGAGCAGGGCCATTCTCAATGCCCTATAGGGGCATGCCTCAGACAGCTAGTGTTGGGACCCACTCAGGAGGGAGCAATATTAGACATCATACTCTCAAATGGGGACAGTGAGTGGATCTCAGATCTAGAAGTGGGTAGCCATCTGGGAACAAGTGACCACCAAACAGTGTGGTTCACAATAAACTCAGCTGCAGAGTCAACCATACAAAAGTGAGGGTACTGGAATTCAGGAGGGCTAACTTTGGCAAAATAGGAGAGTGCCTTAGAAAAGCACTAGCAAACAGGCAAGAAGGAGGGGGTGGAGCAACAACGGGGAAACATCAAAACTGCCATCACAGAGGCAATAAGCCTTTGTGTGAAGCAAATAAATAAATCAAAATGAAACAAAATCCACTATGGTTCTTAAACGAGGTGGCAGGGAAAGTTAGGGAGAAAAAGATAGCATTTAGGAAGTTTAAGGAAACACAGAAGAAGCAGGACAGAGAACTGTACCAGTTAAGGCAGAAGGAAGCAGGAAAGGCAGTCAGAATAGCAAAGGCCCAAACTGAGTAAAAGATAGCCAACTCAGTTAAGAAGGGGATAAAACCTTTTATAGGTACATTAGGGAGCGTAGAAAGATGAAGGGAGGGATAGTGAAGCTGAATAGAATGGACGGTGGGTGGGCAGAGAGTGACAGTGAAAAAGTAGGGATATTGAATGAATAGTTCTTCTCCGTATTCACAAAAGGGGGGGTACCTAATCCAATTATCAGATGCACTCTGGATTGGGGGGTCAATCCCAGTCATTTCACAGTAGAAAGGGTTCTGAAAGAACTCTTAAGGTGGACAAAGCAATGGGGCCTGATGGGATTCACCCCAGAATTCTAAAAGAATTAAGCAGAGAACTAGTGACACCACTGACTACACTTTTTAACAAATCATGGGAGGATGGTGTGGTACCTGAGGACTGTAGGAAGGTGGATGTGATTCCCCTTCACAAAAGTGGGAGCAAGACAGAGGCAGGAAACTACAGATCTGTCAGTTTGACCTCTGTGGTAAGGAAAATAATGGAATCATTTTTGAAGGAAAAATGTGTTTAGTACCTAGAGGCCAGTGGGGCACAGGACCCAAGGCAGCATGGATTCACAGTGGGAAGGTCATGTCAGATTAATCAATTTCTTTTACTGGGTGACCAAAGTAGTAGACCAGGGAGGGGCTGTGGACTTGGCCTACCTAGACTTTAGCAAGGCATTTAACACAGTCCAACACTAAATATTAATAAACAAATTAGCCAGCCTGGGAGTGGGTCCCAGGGTGGTGGCCTGGGTAAAACATTGGCTGGACAACAAGACACAGAAGGTAATAGTAAACGGAGTCCACTCTGAAGAAAGGGGGGTTACTAGTGGGGTACCACAGGGTTCAGTACTTGATCCAGTCCTTTTTAATGTCTTTATAAGTGACATTGCAGAGGGACTGGAAGGAAAAGTATGCCTCTTTGCAGATGACACAAAGATCTGCAACAGGGTTGATACACAAGGAGGCATGGAAAGGATGAGAAGGGACTTGACAAGGTTGGAGGAATGGTCAGAAGTATGACAGCTTGGATTCAATGCGAGGAAGTGCAAAATAATGCACCTGGGAAACAAAAACCCAGGGCAAGAGTACACAATGGGGGGAGGTAGTAACAACAAAAAAAATGGAAAGGTGGGGGTAATCATATCAGATTACCTTAATTTTAGCAAGCAGTGTGAGAAGGCAGTAGGGATGGCTGGGGGATACTGGGATGTATAGGGAGAGGCATCACCAGCAGAAAACAGGATGTTTTTATCCCTCTGTACAGACAGTTGGTGAGACTCCATCTGGAGTACTGCATCCAGTTCTGGAGACCCCATCTCTGCAAGGACATAGATTGGATGGAGCCAGCCCAGAGGAGGGCAACTAAAATGGTGCAAGGTGGGTCTGCAAAAGAAGCCATATGAGGAAAGACTAAAGGAGCTTAATATGTATACCCTTGAGGAAAGGAGGGGGGCATGATAGAAATGTTTAAGTACCTCAGTGGAATCAACAAAGTCCAAGAGGGTAGCATCTTTCAGAAAAAGAGATGTGCAAGAACAAGGGGACGCAATTGGAAGATAGAGGAAGGATGGCTCAGGGGCAATATGAGGAGGTATTGTTTCACAGAGAGGGTGGTGGACACATGGAACCGCTGTCCTAAGGAGGTGGTGGGGTCTAAAACTGTGGGAGAATTCAAGAATGCATGGGACAGACATAAGACAACTTTTGAGGGAGGTAGGAAAGAATAGGCTATTGGTTAACTAGGATCTGCAACTTATCCAGTAGGTAGGGAAATGGGCAGACTAGGTGGGCTAAGCAGTCTTTATCTGCCATCAAAATCTATGTGTCTATGTGACTCTAAAGGAATACCTGTTCAGGATAGCACTTCTGCCTTTGCTTCTTGCTGGTAATATTGACATCCACCCAGGGCCACCCCAAAAATCTATCACCCCCCCCCAAGAAACCACAGAGCACTCACAATTGCATCCTTTAACATTTGTAGCCTCATCCCTAAACTTGACAATCTGAATGTCTGGATCACCCGCCACAACCCTGATATCCTTTCAATAGTTGAAACATGGCTCTCCCCGAAAATACCCAACACGTCTATCGCCTTACCTGGCTATTCAGTCTTTTGGCAGGATCATCTTACTAAAAGAGGAGGTGGCTGTGCAATTTATCTTCAAAACAGCCTCCAGGGCCTCGTCCTGCCATTGCTTACCTGTGGCAGCAATGTGCAATCACTTGCCATAAGAGTGTTTCTAGGCGTACATAATAAAACCTTCACTATTATGTTTATCTATATCTCACCCAAGAAGGTGTCCACAGGCCTGGAATCACTCATGCAGTGTTTGGATAGTTTGAGACTTACCTCTGAAGTTATACTGCTTGGTGACTTCAACATCAATCGGCTTTCCCAGGATGCATGTCCCTTCAAAGATGCCCTCTCTGCCATTCACTTTATCCAGCTTGTCAATTCTCCTGCAACAATAACTATAAGACAATAAACTATAAGAGTACCCTATTGGACTGGATACTCACAAACCGCCCTGAGTGCACCTCAAACATCTCTATACTCCCAGATGAAATAAGCGACCACTCCCAAGTCTTATTCTGCTGGACTAATAAATTCTCCAAGTCCCCCACTAGAACAATCTCCACTAGAGTCCTCCTACGAGGTCACCTAGAACTCTTGAAGGCTGATCTCCGTCAGCTTGACTGGTCTTCAGTCTACTCCACCAGGGATGTTGATACAGCGCTTGAGCAATTTATTTGCCAGTTCAACACTGTATGTGACAAGCACGCTCTGTTTAAAATGCGTAACATTAAAGGTCAACAGTACCCTTGAATATTCAAAAACAAAAGCTAAATAAATAAATAAATCCCCAGATCTAATCGAGCTCTTAAAAAAACAGGGACCACCTATGGCTTAGGGCTAGAGCCACCAGGAGACATGCTGACTTTCCGTGTTATAAGCAGGCTAGAAACAAATGTATCAGGGCTATTCGTACTGCTAAGAGTAATTTCTACAAGGATACCCTCTCCCGTGCCTGGAAAGACGGTCATACATTTTGACGCAACCTTAGTGAGATCACCGGAAAAGTCCCCAAGGCAGCCCCCGCCATGCTTACCATAAATGGCAAACCCTCCCTTGACCCAACAGACATAGTCAATAATTTTAGCATCATGTTTATAGATCTGAGTTGTGTCCTCCCTTCCTCCTGACTTCCTCAGCTTAACTAGTAAAATTGACTCTTTTGGGAATGCTGACCTCACTCCCTCCCACCCACCATTTTATCTTAGAATCATCTCAGCTCTTGAAGTGAGGAAATACTTGTCCAGGGTGTTTGGGAAGTCCAGATATAGCAGAGATGGCCTTGACATTAAATTTGTCGCACTTGCTGTAGACGAAATCCTGGCACCCCTTACACATATACTTAATCTGTTGCTTAGAGTCTCCAAATTCCCAAGATTGTGGAAAGCTACTACAGTGACCCCAGTGCATAAGAGTGGAGACTAGGCATTTCACGGGAACTATCATTCTATCTCCATCTTCCCTCTGCTCTCGAAAGCCTTGGAAAGAATAGTGGCTGACCAATTGGCTGACTACTTGGAAAAATATCAACTGCAATGCCCAGAGCAACACAGTTTTAGGAGAGGGCATAGCACCAGTTCGGCCCTGTTAGAATTTATGTGCTTTATCCATTGGTCCTTAGACAAGGGTTTCCTCATCTGTGCAGCATTCATTGATTTGACCAAAGTTTTTGATATGGTGAATCATGCCCTCTTGGCTGAACAACTCTCTGCCACTGGTCTTTCTTATGACACCATTGAATGGTTCCACAGTTACTTGTATGACCGCTCACAGCAGGTGAAGATTGGCAGTTCCCTGTCTGACACTAGACCAGTTCTTTCAGGAGTCCTTCAAGCCTCCATTCTAGGATTGCTCCTGTTTAATGTGTTCCTTAACCACACTACCCCTCGTCTGCCAGGGCTGTATGCTGTTGTATGTGGGTGATGCTTCCTGTACACCAGTGATCCTAATCCCAAAATTCTGGAACAGCGACTCCAGTCAGACTTTGCTGACATCGAAAGGTGGTTCAACAAGCACAAACTTATACTAAACTACAAAAATACAAAGACTCTATTGTTCATCAGTCCTCAGAACAGGCATAAAACCTACCCCCTCTCTATCACCAATGCTATGGGCACCCCACTGGAGCTTGTTCAGCACTTTAAGTATCTGGGGATAACGGTCGACAGATCCCTATCTTATGCGACGCATATCGACAATATCGCCAAGGCCATTTACTCATGTCTTGGTATCCTATTTAGACACAGTAACACTGTCTGACTGCAGAAGCCCTTAAACTCACTATTCTTAACTTTGTGGTCTCACTGATTGACTATGGCCTTGTCATTTATGGGTTGTCCACAGCAACATCTCTCTGCCATATCTCTATTGCTCCCAACAAAGCTTGCCGGCTCCTAACTGGTTCCACCTGCATGACCCATACCAGTGACTTATATTTCCAAGTTAATTGGCTCCATCTCAAGAGCATACTAATGTACCATATGTGTCTGCTAGCAAAGAAGGTCAGCCTTGGAATGATGCCTCCAGGGGTCCAGGGACTCCTCGTCCCGTACACCAATCCTCACCACACCAGAAGCTCAGACAGCCAATTTTACAAAATCCTAAGCTATCACACCTCCCGGGTCAACAATCCTTCAACCACTGGGTCCCACTCTAGATCAACTATCTACACATTAACATCTCTTTGGCTCCTACCCTAGGCTCCTTTAAATGACTGCTCAGACAGCATCTTACTGCTATATCCAGTTGCGATTGATTCCACTAACTAGTCCTAACTAGTAGTCCTGCACTTCCCCCAGGTCCCTCATCCATCCCCTTATTCTTCTTACTAAGACAGTTGGCTGCACGCAGGCCTCACAACCCACCTAGGGAATGCAGCAATTTAGCATTGCTGCACACCTGCCATTTAGTACTGATCACTTAACATTTACAGTATAATGCACCTCATACCTCACAACCCACCATGGGCATGTGGTAATTTAGTATTGCTACACACCCTGTCATGTGTTATTTCTTACTTACAATTTACAATGTGATTCTATGGGAATTGTTTACCACACTTCCCAGGTGGTGTGCAAGTGAGTATGTGTATCTATGGCTACAGAAGCACTGGACCATGATGATGGATATTTATTATGTTATTTGGAAATATTTGTGTGTTGTTTGTCTTACCTGATGATGGATATCTGTGGTTGCTCTTGTTGCCTTGCCCCCATTGGTTGCTTGGGGGGAAAGCAGAGTTAGTGTTGAAAACCCTAACATTGCATTTCCATACTTTTGCTACTTAAATAGCAACACAAACTGATGCATTAATGGAGTTTATTGCAAAGAGTATATAAGGGATATGCTACCCCCCCACTGGAAATATTGTTGATATTTTTTGTTTGAGTGCCAATTGACCCTATGACATCATGAGTGGTGAAGCCACAGGTGATATCATCAGGTCAGTCAGCACAAGAACAAAAAATATCAACAATATTTCCAGTATGAAGGTAGCATTATCCATTTATGCCATGCCTCCCAAAAAAATGAAAAAATTAGAATTTAATGACATTTTTTTGTTAATTATAAAAAACTAAAAGGTATCAATAAATGAAACATCCCTCACATCACAGATATTTTTGTGCTGAACAACATTTGTGCTCAAAGTACCATGCTATCATATTTCATTTTAAAGCTCTTTGCATTTGTTTGTTGAAAAAAGTGAAAAAGAAAATGAATTTGCTGCTGTATTTTGATAATTTTAATACAACTAAAAGGTATATGTAAATGAAACAACACTCATTTTGTAGAAATTTTTGTACTGAACAAATGTCGGGCTCACAGTACCATGCTATCATTTTTTGTTTTAAAGTTATTTCCATTTGTTTGTTGAAAAAGTGACAGAAATTTGAATTTTCTGCTGTGTTTTTTTTTACTAATTACAAAAATAACTAAAGGGTATATATAAATAAAACATCACTCATTTTGTAGATATTTTTGTGCTGAACAAATGTCGTGCTCACCGTACCATGCTATTTTTTTCTGTTTTAAAGTTATTTGCATTTGTTTGTTGAAAAACTAACACAACAATTGAATGTTCTGCTGTTTTTTTTTGCTAATTAAAAAAAAACTAAAAGGTATCTATAAATGAAACACCACTCATTTTCTAGATATTTTTGTGCTGAACAACTTTTGTGCTCAAAGCACCATGTTTTCATTTTTCATTTTAAAATTATTCGCATTTGAATATGGTTAGTGGAGCTAGAATAGAAGCACAGCTGGCATCTCTTGCTTCATTGTCATAATCAAAGCAGCCATTTTAGGATTCTCAGAGCATGATTTTTGAATCAGGAGAGGCTGTGTTTAAAATTTTCAAATGCTATGAAATTACATTTATTCTACTTAATTATTAATTACTTAATTACTTAATTATTCTACTTTAATAAATGTTGTTTCACTATAAATGTAAACATCAGCCTCTCCTTTATAAGCCTATGGAGTCATTTTAAAAAATGTGTAAAAAGATGGTTTAGTTGTCCTTTAAATATGACACAGGTGTAACTGCAGTGGGTCAAAGTGGCAGTCCCCCTCACCGATCCAAAAAAGGAAATCATGCACTGAGGGATCACATTCCCATGAGCAGCTTCACAAATCCTAGACTAGTGTCCCATACTGAGGAACACTAAGTCTTTTGCTGCCACCAAAGTAATTTTAATAATTGGTGCTTCTGGGTCAGCAACTGGTCCTAACTTGAGTTACTACAAGCTTGCACTACATTCCAGGCAGGGATGCAACACAGCATTGAACTAGGAAGTAGGATTGTCAGAACTAGTTCTAAAAAGGTTAGAACCCTTTTGGAACCCAGAGGTTCAAGTTCTAAGCAAGCAATAATACCCGACAGGGTGGGCAGTATTAGCCAATGCCAAACCGCCTAGCTTTATAGTCCCTGGAAGGTCTGGTACTGGCCAGTACTGCCCACCATGGAGGGTATTATTGTGCTTAGAAAATGGGATATAGGTGACATTTTTAAAAAACTGTATCAAAATAAAATATATATAGAAAAATAAATTAAACAATGAAAATTTACTTCTGAGGAAAAGTAGTATCTGCAAAAAAATGGCCAGTGGAGGGTGCATTTGGGTTTCTTTTACAAACTTTTCTGTTGAGCAGCTCATTCTGAGTGTGGTTGCTTGCTGCTTTGTCTGTGCCCCCCCCCCCAACGCTACACACACAGGAATGCTGTGTGCTTAGCTCTATATAAAGACCTTTTCTTTTTCCAGGTTTCAAATGTGGCACTAAGCTTCAATGCTAATTTCAAATCATGCAGTCAGTTCAGAGCATGATCTGGAATGTACAAAGTTAAGGAAAGATGCAGTATTTAAAAAAAACAAAGTTTACTGCTGTTTCTTCATTTTTTCTTTGTTTGATTGTTTGAATGGAAAACTGTATAACCCAACGGGGAGTAGCACAAGCTCTGCACACTTAGCACTGTAAGAAACCACCGCTTCAGTGCGTCCAGTTTTTTTTTTTTTAATTGAAGGAGTGAAATTCCTTTTGAAAAGAAAGTACACTGAATTTTGGAGATGGGGGTTCATTTTTTTAAAACAAGGAATTTCAGTGCAGCTGTGGGCAGGGTTTGTCTGTTGTGGGATGAGACTGTGTTTCCTATTGCTTAGCGAAGAGGTCCAGGAGTCTGGGACAGTCCGGGACAGTCTTAACGACACTGGCAAAGGAAAAGAGTGGCTGCAAAAAAAAAAAATAAAAAAAAAATACAATAAACAAACAAAAGGTACAGTTCTCTGCTTGCTGTGGCTTTTTAACAAATGTTTACAATAATTTTTAACATTGGGAGGGTGACACTGAGGTGTAGTGATGTTGGGCATGTGGCAGAGGATAAGAGAGGCCCTAGGTCTGGTACTACTACTATGTGTGGGGCAAGCGGTTGTGTCTTCCTTCATTTTCCCTTTTTTTGCCTGCTATGTTTTTTATACTTCTTTACAGGGGGGCTGACACTATGAGAGTCAGTCTGAGGAGTGGTGCTGGTGGGCAGGTGGCCAAGGAAAGCCTGTTAACTCTAGAATGGTGCTGATTCCATGTGTGAGAAGAGCGGTCCTTTATTCATTTCCAGTACCAAAGATGGACATTCAGCTGTGGTACAGAAAATGAAGAAAGTACCGCTACTCTCATACATACTAGTGCTTCTGGACGTACCTCTCTCTTTCAGCTGATTTAGTCATTTTCCAGTAAGGACAGCGATCTGAGTAATCTCTTCTTTATTTCAATGTGGGCCTATGATTTTTTTTAAACTACTTTTCCTAAAAATAAGACAGACTGTGAGGGGGGGCTCCAACTTGCCCGCTAAGGAATAGGGAAAAAAATGACAGCATCTTAAACTGAATATTCTAATTGCTGCTTGATATTTGTGATGAGGTTTGTGGGAACTGGCACTTTTAATACCTGGGCTCTATTGTTTGATAGATGCCCACCTTGCTAGGTCTATCAGCCAATCAGAGCCCGGGATTTTTCAAGGCCATTTTCTAATTTAGAGCTAGAGCACCCATGGGTTCTAAGTACTGTATTAAGAGTTCTAAATACTAAACAAAATGCATTTTATTCATACATTTCAAAACCAGGAGATGCCAGCCTGGAAGACAAACTTATTATTAGGAATTAAATTTTAGAGCCAGAGAGAGAGAATATGAGAATGTGCTGCTCATATGCAGATGTGTCAAACACATGAAATTGTGACACTTGGCATGTGCATTTTGAAAGGCACAATGTGTTTCTCTTTTTTGCATGTGCAAGGAAGCAGTATTATTGCTGTGCTGATATGGTGGGTCTTTTTTCTCCTCTCAGTATTTTAGATCGAGGGAATGCTCCTGCCCAATCGCAGCACGTCTTACCTCTACGCATGAGACACTCTTATTCTATGACGAGTGTCTCACATGCATCTGCCCTGGAAATGGGCATGTTTGGGGAAACTGTTTTAAAATTTAAATATATTAATGATCAATTGTATTCATTAATACGGCCACTGAGACCACTATTATGGTTGAATGAGTGGTCTTACTTACATCCATAGGGTACCAGAACTGCTCACCTTCTGTTCACAGTTCTCATACCCTAAGAATGCACATGTGACCACTCTTATGACCGTAAGAGTGGTCTCAGTGACCATGTTAATATACTTCAGTCCTATACATTTATTTAAAAGTTTTACCAGGAAAGGCATACTAAGCAGACAATTGCTCAATTCAGATGCATCAGGGCGGGGCATGGAGATAGTACAGATAATAAACAACAACAATGTATAGGGAGCACATTATAAATAACAACAGTAATGTACAGGAGTGCATTATAACCAGGGATACAACAATACAAAAGATTTAATTAAGCTGTACTACAATCACAGTGTTAACAGTGAGTTCAATATAACACCACCAGTAACTTCAAACTGACAGCAGAGACTGCCATCCTTGCCCAATCTGGATTGTAAGTGAGCCAGCCTAGGTCTGGGGATAGGGAGGGTTAAGTGCAAGAACAGGGGGAGCAGAAGTGGGCTTTGAGGAGAGAGTTGAGGCAGTGTGCGGAGAAGGCATGGTGAATGGACAAGGGGAGTGAGTTCCACAGTTTAGGAATGCGATATGAGAAGGCAGCCTGGCCTGCAGTGGTGGACCTTTATGGAATAGCCAAGATACGGGTGTCGTAATGTCTGAGGAAGTGCATGGGGGAAGGCAAGGTTAGGGCTGAGGAGAGATACAGGGCAAAGACTGGGTCCAGATCTTAGCTGTGAGCCCGGTGCAGTGGGACTGCCTTCTATCCTGAAGAGAGGTGAGGCACATGGTTTGGTAGAGGATGCAGTGATGAGTACTGAGAGAACAGTCAAGTGCAAAATGATGGAAGGAATGGAAGACGGTGTCCAGTCTGGTTAGGAAAGTTTTGGAAGTGGCACTGTAGACTACATCACCATAGTCAAAAATTGGGAGAATCATTTTCTGTACAATTGCACAATGATCTGGCAGCAGGATGCATCCACAGTTGCGATACAGGGCACCCAGCTTGGGGTGGAGCTTCTTGTGGATGGCCTTTATATGTACAGAAAAGTTGAGGTGTTGGTTGAGCCAGACCCTGAGGTATCTAAAGGAGGAGCAGTCCTCCAGCTTTGTCCCATCCAGGGTGTGGAAAGTGGGGAAGGAAGGGAGCCGAGACAGTCTCTGCCTTGTGCCAAAGGTCATGGAGATAGTTTTCTTGGCATTTAGGAAGAGCTGATTTGAGCGAAACCAGAGCTAGACATTGTTGAAGTCTTGCTGGAGTCTGGATGCCACATCAGCTGTAGTGAGATTGGATTTATACAGGACTGTGTCATCTGTATACATGTGTATGGATGTATGTGAGCAGGCCGTGGGCAGATCATTGAGGAAGATGGAGAACAGTAGTGGGCCAAGGACCAAGCTTAGGGGTACACCAGTCAAGATGGGGAGGGAGGCAGAGGTGGAGTTTCCAATCCTAACAGACTGTGTCCTGCTTACAAGATAGGAATAGAACCAACTGGTGGCCTCGTTAGAGAGCCCTGCTAGGGAGAGCTTAGAAAGGAGGAGATGGTGAGATACAGTTTTGAAAGCCTTTGCAAGGTCAACAAAAATGATGGAGGTGGTGTGACTTTGATTCATACTATTGAGGATGGAATCTGTGAGTCTCAGAAGGGAAGTAGTGGTGGACTGGGACTTCCTAAAACCAGACTGGTAAGGTGTGAAGAAGGAGGTGGAGTCAAGGAAGGAGGAGACCTGGGGGAGGACTATGTGTTCCTGGAGTTTTGCTAGGATGGGGAAGAGAGAGATAGGGTGGTAATTACCAGGGTAGGTGGGGTCACCACCTTTTGGAAGGGGGATGACTGTGGCATGCTTCCATTCAGATGGGTGGAAGTGAGCAAGAAGGAAAGGTTGAAGAGAGAGATCAGGGGGGGAAGCAATGGCAGGGGCAGCCAGGAAAAGCATTTTAGAGTCCAACCTAGTGGGGCATTTGTCCTTGGAAGGGTTTAACGCAAGCAGGGTTTCATAGACTTCAGCTGGTGTAACATGGTGGAAGGAGAAAGTAGAAGGAGAGGCCTGGGCAGGGCGGGGTGAGGTAGATGGTGGAGCCGGAATGGAAGGTGGGAGAGAGGGCAGGAGGGATGAAGTACAGTTTGTAAAGAAGGAGTTAAACTCTGTAGCAACTGCAAGCAGATCTGTTACTGTGGAGCCACCAGGATTAATGACAGGGGTGGGAGGCTGGGATGGGGAGGAGAAGAGTGATTGCACCACCTTCCAGAATTTAGAAGGGTGATTTACGTTGATGAGGAGGGAGGATTTGGAGTACTTTGCTTTTGCCTGGTGAATTTGTTCTGTGCATGCATTCCGGAGAGTGCGATACTTCTGGTAAGCCAAGATGGAGCCGGAGGCTTTATGGGACTTCCAAGCCTGGTCCCCTGACTCTGAGGCTAGCCATGATATCAGCAGTGATCCAGGGCAGGTGAGAGACCCTCATCCGGGTCCATCTGAGTGGGGCATAGGTGTCCCAGACTGATAGGAACTTGGACTTGAAATAGTCCAGGGCAGAGTTGATAGAAGTGGCAAGGGGGATGAATGACCAATCTATGTTTGCTAGGTCATTTTGGAGAGAGGTTAGAGCCAAGGATTTGAAGGACTGAACTAGTAGGGTTTTGGGGGGGGGTGCTTTGGGCCTGCAAATTTTTCTTACAGAATAGATTAGATGATGGTTGCTAAGGGAGTCTGGTAATAGACCTGCAGCTATTATCCGATGTGGGTGGGTGGTGAGTGACCAATCTAGTAGAGAGTGATTCTGTGTTTTGGAGTTTAGGTGGGAAGGTTCCTTAATCAATTTGGACAGGTTTAGTGTGGCTATGTTATTTCGAAGTTTAGAGCTGGAAGTGGAGAGCCAGTTCACACTGAAGTCGCCTAGGACACAGAGCTCCCTACCCGATGCATGGGATTTTAGGATAGCTAGGAGGTCCATGATAGAGCACAATGGAGAGGCAGAGGAGCAATAGGATCCAACTATAAAAATTGGACTGGAGTGGAGGGGGGGATTTTCACCATCAAGGAGTAAATAGTCTGCGTGGGCGGTGTTAATAGTGGAACAGGGAAGAACTAAATGGAGGAGCAGATGTACGTGGCAATGGAACCAACTCTTTTAGTACTGAACCGATCTTGCCAGATGACTGTATATCCTGGGATTGAGATGCAGGTATCCTGAGTGTGTGGTTTTAGCCATGTCTCTGTAATAATCAGAATGTCTGGTTTTAGGGATAGGGCAATTGGTTGGAGCAGAGCGATTTTTGGGAGAAGGCTCAAGTGGGCTAGCTTTAGGCCCATTGGGAGTGCAGGGGGCTGGACCGGGGTTAGACTCGATGTCCCCAGCCATCAGTAGGAGGATTTTTACCAGTGACCTAGATAGAGCTAGCATCACTTTCCGGTGTGGGGAAGGAGACTGGTGAGGCAATGCTGTGGGTGCCAGAGGGGGTACTTTTGGGTGTGCAGACCAGCTAGGAAACTGGGGGGTACTGAGACAGGATAAGCTGTTCAGGTGCTAGGGTGTACCACAGGGGATAGAGTGAGGGAGGAAGTAGCTGAGTGGGGTGATGAGGGAAACATAGGGAGGTTGTGAGAATGACAGGCCAGCACCTTAGGATAGGAAGAGGGTAAGGAAGGACGCCAAGGGCACAAATTGGGTAAGGAGTATGAGGGCCATAATGAGGAAGTGTGGATTAGGGCAGGGGTGCCAGCAAGTGGCCTGAAGCAGGAGTCCAAGGTCTTGGGGAGAGGCAGATGGCTCAATGTATTTTCAATTGGGAATAGCAGAGCAGCATCTAGTGGTAAACCATGATAAGCTGCAGAGGGGAAAGTAGATTGTTTGTCACATGAGACTGCTGGGCTGTGCTATATAAGGAGTTGCTCACCAAGGGGGGGTGGTGGGGCAATTCAAACGGACGCAGAATGTGCCTTGTAGCAGAGCCCTCAGTCATACCTGCAGTCAGGTTACAGCAGCTCGATGGAGTGCAGGGAGTCTTGAGATCGGGTGCCCTCACGACTACACCGGCAGCTGTGGAGAAAGGGAATAATTTGAGAAGAGGCACTCAAATAAATGCAGGTAGTATGGGAGAAGGAACATGCAAGGTGATGGAGGAGTGGAGATCAGGTAACAGCTGAACTGGAGTGGCAGGCAAGCTGAATTTTACTTCTGTTTACTCTAGATGTGTTACAGCAATCTACATTACATTTTAAAAACTCAGCCTAACAGAATTCACTTTAAGGCACTAACCACAAAGCAGAAAAACAACAACTGAGGCATTTGTTTTTTCAGCCTACCAGAATTCACTTTAAGGAGATGATCAGCCCCACTGCATACAGGTTTAATGCACTGCTTAAAATGGTGCAAGGTGGTAATAGCCAAGTAGGCTAGCCCTACTAACCACAGAGCAGAACCCTTGATTTAAAATTCTGTTAAAGGATTTAAAACTCAGTTTAACTTAAAATTAATTGTAAAAATGATTAAGGCAACTCAGAAAAAAACTATCTTCACTACTCTGCCAAATAAAAATCAGGCAGAGGTATCAGGGAGTATGAAATTAAAGTCTCTTAGCTGGAACATTCTTGATGCCAGAATTCAAATCAATTCAAACGGACAATGAATGCGCCTTATAGCAGAGCTCTCAGTCATACCTGCAGTTGGGTTACAGCAGCTCGGGGGAAGGCAGGGAGTCTTGAGATTGGGTGCCCTTGCAACCACACTGGCAGCTGCAGTTGGGTTACAGCAGCTCAGGGGAGGGCAGAGAGTCTTGAGATCAGGTACATAAAACCGTCCAAGTTCTAAAGAAGATTAGAACCCTGGAACTATTTCTAAAGTTCTACACCAGAATAAGAATGAAAAACTTCAGTGGATTCTGATAACCCTATTGGAAAGCACACTCCCTCTGCCATTTTTCAACCCACCACAACCCGAACAGTACTATGGTTTGCCTCACTTGACTTAGGATCCATGCCACCAGCATCAATTATCACAATAGCTCAGGTGGCAGCTGAAGTCTTCAAGGTGCTAGCCTGGTTTTTGTGCACCTGAGTGGGAAATCCTGGGGCTCGATAACTGATCTAGGGGAGAGAGGGACTTGAGGTACAGTGGCATCTGTCCCAGGGTGGGGGATGCCAAGAAAGTTTGCCAAGAGCTACCACAGAAGCTAAGACTGAAACTGCTTCTATGGTAAATAGCAGAGTGACCCACTAGGCCATCAGCCTGGTCATATATATAGGTTTTAAAATGATGCCAGTGTGTGGCTGACACTAACACAGCAGTATGATGGAGGCCACTGCCTTATCATTGCATTTTATACCATAGACTGAAACATTTTGCCATTCAGCAAACATGTTCCCAATAACATAAAATGCATGACCATTGCCATCAGCAATTTTATTTTTATTTATTTATATATTTATAAAGCTGAGGCTTGCTTCCAGGTGTGTCCTATGAGCACAAGAAAGTTAAGTGACTTGCTCATAGTCACACAGTATGCAAGTGGTGGCTCTGGGATGCATACCAAGTTCTCCAGGTTTGCAGCCCAGAGCTCTTAACCACTACACTATACTGCCTCCCAGCTAATTCTTGTTCTGTGGTTCAGTGGGCATATGCAACAAAAGTGTGGAATAATGCATGTGAAATGCTGATACTCAAAAAGTTAGTTGTGTGATTGAATTGTTTGACTTTAGATGCTTTGACCATTCGCATTTTCTGTCCCTTGGGACTACCACACAGTCAGGGTACTGTGAAGGCATAGGAACCCTGTTGAGGAAGATTCCACCCCTAGAGGTGCCATGGGACCATCATCCCTTTAGGCTAAATGTACCTTAGGAAACAGCCAAAGGAGAAAACATAATCTCTAAAGAAGTTGGGGAGGATGGTGAGTGGGAGCAAAGAAACAGCTTCTGAATGAAGCTGGAGGAAAGCTGGTTTACATAGTCCAAGCAGAGTGGTGTACTGTTTAATTTCATTTCATTTCATTTTTACCAGGTAAGTACACTGGACCAAAAAGGTCCATTTATAGGCAAGACCTGTTTGTTCTACAAACACAATAAATTCTAAGCAAAAAACAAACAAAAAAAAGTTATAAATACAATAAGGCATTCCAACACATTTGAATGTGCAGATGTTTTGTGTTATTGCAATTTACATAACAATTACTTGAAGACACACAAGACAAATAGGCTAGCACTTTTCCCTAAGTATTGCTAAAGAAGGAGCTAAGCATTTTTTATTGTTGTTACTATAGTATCAGTAAGAATTGCTTGAGAACACTGAAAATAAATAGGTTAGCAACCTCTCCCTAAATATTGCTAAAGAAGGGGCCTTCACCGATGTCACTTGACAAGTTGCTCCCTGTCCATCGAACTTCAGGCTTGACATTCTCATTGTCTTTTTTTGTAAGATTATTTTCATGCAAAGTAAAGAAAAAGCATAATTGTTCATTATTTAAAATACATTCTGGAAGAGTTGCTTCATCCCCATATCCCCTATTTGTTTTTTTTGGGGGGGGGGTTTAAAACTCTGGTTAAGGCCTACTAAACACATACTGGGCAGGCGGTGTTTTTTTTTCGATGTTTAAAAAAATTAGAGCTGTTTTTTTTTTTCTCTTAGCTCTTGGCTCTGTCACTGCAGTGTTAACTGAGGGTTTCAGCAACATGATAGATTATTTCTCATTGGGTGCTGACACATGAGGGAGCAGATAAGATAAAGTCTGGCATTCCTTCCCCGGCAGAGAGACTGAGCCAACCCAGCATTGATGTTTTCAGTAAAGTAGGACAAATTGCCAGCCCATGTTGTGGTTTAGACTGAGGACGGGAAAGCCTGTGCCACTATCTGTAAACTGCAGATGCACACCACAGCACTGTCGCAACTACTATAAGAAGGAGGAAAAATATTTTGTGCACTCTGAAGTGGAGAAAAGTTATTTTGTTTTCCTCTACTGGAGATTAAGGTCCCCATCCACAAGGTGGATTTCCTTTTTCACTCTGCAGGGCTTCAACTTATTTTTATAAAGTCTTAAAGCAGCATCAGTGATTGCTAGCAGAACAAAAAATTAACATAAAGCTTTTTTTAACTAATAATGTGTTTCTGACAAAAACATCAATATACCCACTCCTGGCTCCCCCTTCTGACCTTACTATTTACTGTACCCTTTATCATGACAGAACTAAAGCTACTAGGCTTGTGAAGTCAGAACACTTCATAGCTACTCTTCAGAACAACCTTAGTCACCCCTTTAAGTATTGGAGGGTAATTCATTCACTTTTCTCTCTTCTGATACAGTCCCCGCTCTCTGTTCTCCAGCTGGGAGATCTCCTATCTCTCATCCTGCTACAGATGCCTTTTCTTTCAATTCATTTTTCACCTCCTGTGCCCATTCCTTCCTCTCTTTCTCCTCCTCATCTCCACCCCTCATTTCTTCTGTACCTTGTCATTCTCACTCTCTAACCTGCCTGCTGCTCCCTCCTCTCCATCTTCTTTCTCTCCCATTTCCCCTGCTGCTGGTGTTAAGGCCCTCTTGGCTCTAAATCATCACAAGGTTGGGAATATGCTCATGTCTTTGCCCTACCTGGCGGCAGCCCTGAGCCAGCTAGAAAACTAGCCTGCAGACTTCACTAATTTGATTTGTTTTAAATTGTGCTTTGAGTGTTTTGCTGTTCTTTTGTCTTAACCTAGTGTAGATGGGGAGGAAGCAGTGAGTTAGATGAGTGTCTTTGTGATTTTTTGGGTTATTTTTCAATTGTTAACTGTAGTGTACTGGCATTAGGTATTCTGCATTTGCTCTGACTATTGTGGTGGTGTAAGGTTGGGGCAGGAGTAAGATACCGAATCTTGCAAACTTTCTGTGTCTACTTTACCAAGGTGATGTATTTTTCCGACTTTTTCTTTTCTGTTTCGGGAAGTGCTGGCGCTATCTGAAAGCGCTTTCCTGAGATTTGAGTTATCTTTTTAAGTTTTATTGAGGCAGTGAGTGAGGAGCCCATTTGAGAATGGGCATCTGTTTTTTTCCATCTGACTCCCCAAGGAGAGGAGTTTACAGTGAGGAGGAGTATCATCAAGAACAAGGAATGAGAAAAAGCCAGAATTGACTGAGACTCTGTGGGCCATGAGTTACCACAGGTTTAGGAGTTTTCATTTGGTTTTGTGGACATTGGGGGCTCATTCCTGTCTGATTGCTGGGGGTACTCGGAGGTGGGGTGGTGGTTTGTTGGTCTTGGGGGACTGAGGGAAATGGTTGTGGTGTTGTCTGCTGATGAGTGGGGGGGCATTCAGTGAACTGGTGAGGCATTGGGCCATCAGACTGTTGAAGAATGGCTGGGGGGGGGTCACCCAAGTCCCTGGTCATCCAGAGCCAATTTCTGCCTTCTCCCATTGCCAGGGTACTGCCTGGCAGGTCGGTTGCCCTAGAAGAGTGTTACTACATCTGGGACTGTTGCAATTAAGTGGTGTGGCTCGCAGGACTTGAAGGACCCAACTAGTGGCTGCTGTGGGGACTGAGTGAGTGACTCCTGGGGGGGGGGGTCAGGAGGTTTTCAGCTGGGGAGCAGTGGACCTCTTGACTACCCCTAGTACTTTTGGGGTGGGGGCTGGAAGGTCCTTGCCGGAGAGCCCTGTATCCTGTGAGATCGTCTGTCCTATATAGTGGTCACCGGGGGGAGGGGTCTATGTGCAAGTTAAAGAATTGAGAGGCTGGCCCATCAGCACAGCGGTTGGATTTCTGCCTGTGATGCCAGCGACCCGGGTTCAGGAACAGTCTCAGGTCGCTGGAGGGCCGACCGGGTGAGAAGGATGGAGCGTCCACAGATTGCTCACCTTCTCGGGGGGGGGGTTGGGGATGCAAACTGGGTGCCTGCTGGCCCTTGGTGGAGGCCAGAGCACAGCAGAACATCAGGGTTCTGATTGCTAGGGGAGTGGCGGACGTCAGCGTACGCCTTGATGTCAGTGGCACACCACTCTCTGGGGAGAAAAACCAGGAAACAGCTCCCTGGCTACCTGGACGATGGTCTCTGGCCCCTGCTGCCATCAAGCCTCATGACCGACCCACCTCAGCGATGCCCAGAGCCGATTGACTAGTGAGCTGGATGGCTCCCACCGGGTCCTTTCCTCTCGGAGGAGGGGGACCCACATGGTGAAGGGATATGCTGGGCTACCTCTGGGGGGTCATAATATGAGGTAAGGGTCGACGTTGGGGAGTGGCGGGCAGATGGAAGGACCAAGAAAGCTTGAAGGAAGGGCTAGCCAGGGGAGCAGAGGTGCAAAAAAAAGAATTGAGAGGAGGTCATGTTTAAGAACTGAGTGACTCATAGGATAACCTGCTCCTTTGGCTTGGTTCAGTATTGGAGATTTCATTGCATTGTAGATTGGTTTGGAGGGGGTGAGAGACCCTACATAAGTTATTCATACTTCTATTTTTGTGATCGAACTGCTGGATTGAGAGTGCTGCAGTTGAGAATTGAAAGACTGGATTTGATCTGCTGGAGTGAGAGTTCAGTGGTGGACTACAAAAACTGGTTTGGTTGAGGGTGAGAGCCACAGCCAAGCGTTAGCATATATTGCCTTAGTAGTGGAATAAAAATTCTGTACTGCTGGAGTGAATGTTCAGCTGGTGGACTATAAAAACTGGCCTGGTTCGGGGTGAGAGACTCAGCTAAGAGCCAGTTTATGCTGTTTTAGTCTGTTTTCTTTCTCTTATCTTATTTTATAGGTAGTTATTGGGGCTTTAAGTTTGGTGGGAGGTTGGGTTTGTTAATGTAATAGTTGCATTGATTTTGTATGAGTGTATGTTTAGTTTTTAGTAGTGATTGGGTTTTAGTTTATTTTGGGAGGGTTTGGGGATTTTATTTACAGTGAGTTTAGTTACTGTTAATTTGTGCATGGTGGCCTGGAATTTTGGCTCCTTTTAAGATGTGTTGGCAGGTGGCTCTCCCTGTTAGGCTGTACTCCCCTTCAGAGCTCCAAGACCTCCACCTTTTTAACTTCCCTCCATTGTCTACAGTGGTTTATGGCTGCTGCAGGGCATTGAGGATAGTGGGCAGAAGATGGAAGGGCAGGGGTCCTGGACATTGGGGGGGAAGTGAGGTGGACGGATTGAGGTAGTGAGAACCAGGAGATGCCCTGGGGCAAAATGGAATACTGAGTGAGGTTTGCCTTGCCTGGTGCCCATACCCAAGGGCTCCTCTTTTAGTAGTCCGGTAGCTCAGCTGGTCCCAGTATCTCATCCAACTCACACACTGCTATGCAATGCTAGATCTGTTAGGAACAAGACTGCTATCATAGCTGACCTTGTTGGGTCAATAGATCTGGCATGCATCACCGAGACCTGACTAGATAATAACGCTGGCCCTATTTTGGCAGCAGGGTTCCGGACGGTTTCTCAGTGATATACCGTGTGAGGCTGGATCATAGGGGCTGGGGTGTAGCAATTTGTTTAAATCAAAATTGAAACTTGTGGATGTGCCAGTTGAGGGAACCCAATCTTAAAAGTGTGTTGTTGTTGTGGGTGTTGGGTGCAGGATTATTCTCATCTACCGTCCACCCAGAGCTGAGAAGTTGTTCCTGCAGGAATTCACAGATTCATTGTTGACATGGTATTTGAGTCCCCCAGATTGATGGTGCTGGGTGAATTTAATGCCCGGGTTGACAAAGAAATGTCACCATTTGGTCAGGACTTCCTCCAACTTACGTTTTCGTTAGGCATCACATAAGCAGTTACCTCTACGATTCACATTTAAGGCCATTCATTGGACCTGATTTTCCTCCTGGGGATGGAAACCTCCGACTTGGTGGTGGAACCAGTTGGATGGTCAGATCATCATTCCATAAGGTTCAATTTCTTTGCTCCCCCTTATAGTCCTGCCCCTGTGGAGATAGTCCAATATCACTCTTTGAGGGGCGTGACCCCAGATGGTCTTCTAGCAGAATTGGACCTATCGGGATTACCGGGTACAAGTGATGGTCCTGAGAACCTTCTACAAGCCTATAATCGAGCTGTGGTGAGGGCTCTGGATGCCATGGCTCCTGTCCGGGTTCATGCTCTCACCCTCTGCCCTTGGTTCCCCTGGTTTGATGAGGCTTTGAGGGAGCTGAGGTGTGAGGGTTGAAGGTTAGAATGTAGTTGATGGAGAACTGGCCTGGATGCCAACAGACTTAGATTGATGAGACATTTTAGAGACTATCAGTCGACAATCTCCTGTAAGAAGGCAGAATTCCTGTCCAGGGAGATTGCTGCAGCTCAGAATCGACCAGCTCAGCTCTTCCAAATTGTGGACAAACTGTGCAATCCAGCCTGTCTACAAGTCCAGAGAGCATTTTCTCATGAAAAGTGTGAGGAGTTTGCTCAATTCTTTGCTGATAAGGTTGCTGACATCAGATACGAGATCCATTCATCTCGTTCTGTGGGGGAGGGTGGTGGTGGTCAGTGGAATGTCACTTCTCCTCGGCTTTGCTGGATGGAATTTGAACAGCTGGGGATCGAGGATGTCATGCGGAGTCTCGGGGACATGCACCAGACCAGTTGAAGTTTGGATCTGGGGCCTACTCGCCTTTTATTAGGCTGTATTGATGTCATCAGCCTGGTTCTTGCGGAGTTAGTCTGGTGTTCACTGGAGATGGGTGAGTTTCCTTGCTCCCTGAAACAAGCAGTAGTGACTCCCCTTCTCTAGACATCTTCACCTGACCCAGACTGTTCTGCCAACTACCGACTGATCTCTAATCTTCCCTTTGTGGGGAAGGTTATTGAGATGGTCGTGGCACTACAGTTAGAGAACCATCTTACTATCCATGACATCTACGATCCTCTCCAGTCCAGATTTCGTAAAAGGCATAGTACCGAGACTGCTCTGGTTTGGTACTCAATGATCTCCTATTTGCGAGAGGCCAGAGATCCCGTACCATCTTGGTATTTCTTGATCTCTCTCTTCAGCTTTTGACACCGTGGCCCTGGGGTGCTGCTAGATCACCTGCATGCCATCTGTGGTCTGTTTGGTATGGTCCTCAAATGGTTTTGTTCATTCCTCACTGGTAGATCTCAAAGAGTAGTCTTGGGGGTTTATTCCTCTGAGGCTTTCTCTCTCTCTGCCTTGAGGGGTGCCATAGGGTTCCGTGCTGTCCCCCATGTTGTTCACGGTGTATATGCTGCCGTTAGGAGACATTGTGAGATGGTATGGGCTGAGGTTTCACTGTTATGCAGATGATACACAGCTCTACTTGTCTTTTGTGCCCAACCAGGATAGTGCACTTTTGGTCTTTAATAACTGCCTTGTAGAAATCCAGGACTGGATGAATACCGGTTAGATAAAGCTCAATTCTGACATGACTGAGGTGTTGCTGGTGGATCCTGGTTGCCTGATAGATGGGTCGGGGATGGAGTGCCCCTCAGGACTGTGGCTTGGAGGGCCCCAGTTACCAACCTCTGAATGGGTGCGAAATCTGGGGGTAATTCTTGACAATGGTTTGACACTTCATTCTCAGGTGTCGGCCATGGTTATGTGCTTTTTGTTTCATCTGAGGAATATCACCCAAATTAAGCACCTAGTTCTGTCTGACGACCTACCAACTTTGATCCATGCTTTTGTGACTTCACACTTGATTACTGTAATTCCCTTTACCTAGGGCTTCTGGGGGTTGATATCCGCCGCCTGCAACTGGTGCAGAACGCTGCTGCCAGGCTGTTGTCTGGATCATCTTGATCCAGCCATATCACGCCTGTGCTGCGCGAACTGCACTGGCTGCCAGTTCAGTGGCAGATCACCTTCAAGGTTGGCTTGCTGACCTATAAAGCCCTACATGGACTGGGACTGAGCTATCTGCAAGATCTTCTGCATTCTTACTGCCCCCCTTGGACCTCTCTGCTTGACCGATGAGGAATTGCTGGAGATTCCCAGAGTACATTTAAGAACATCAGGATTGAGTGCACTTTTATTTGCGGCCCCAACCCCATGGAATTCGCTGCCTTGTTGGGGTATGGGAGTGCCTGACAGTGGAGATCCTTAAGGCTGCCTTAAAGACTTATTTATTTCAGCTCACATTTGTTGTTGCTTTGTAATGGATTGTCATTATTGAATTCTGGATTACTGAATTGTATCTTAATATTTTATGGTTTTAAATTGTTGCTTATTGTGCAGAGCTCTGATACCCCATGAAGAGCGCTATATAAATAAAGTTTATTATTAGTATTATTATTACCTATTACTTATCTCCTCAATCTCTGTTTCTCTTTTTCCTGTGTCCCTAGCTCTTGGAAGTCGACTACTGTCATTTCCCTTCCTAAAGGAGGTGACCTATCTTCCCCTAGTAACTTCCATCCTCTATCTCTTCTCCCCACACTGGCTAAACTCCAGGAACACATTGTCTTCTATCATCTCTCTCCTTTTCTTGGCTCAATGTCCTTTTTCACCCATTTCCAGTCTGGCTTTAGAAAATCACATTCCACCTCTGCTGGCTCACTGATACTATCTTCTCTGGCACAGATCAGGGCCTTATCACTGCTGCTATTTTTGTTGACCTAATCAAAGTCGACAACACGGTTGCCCACCCCATTCTCATAGACAAGCTTAAGGCAGCTGGACTCTCTACCACCTCAGTTAAATGGTTTCACTTCTACCTTGAAGGCAGGTCACAGGCTGTCTGTATTGGAGACTTCCTCTCTCTTCCACTCCCAATCAGCTCAAGCATTCCCCAAGAGTCTGTCCTAGGCCCAAATCTTTTCTCTATTTTTCTAAATGACCTCCCCATTGCCTTCTCCTCTGTGTCCATTCATATGTATGCAGATATTACAGTTCTCTTAACCTCTGACTGCTCTGCTCCTGACCTCATGAACCAGCTACACCTGGACTTAAACAATATCTAGCTCTGATTCAGAGAAAATCGGTTATCCCACAATGCTGAGAAAATGGTCTCTATGACTTCTGACACCAGGCAAAGGCTTGCTAGAGTTTCTTTCCTTCCTTGCTTTCAAATCCTTGATGGTGCCACTACTGAAGATATCACCTCATTCAAGTACCTCAGGGTCTGGCTGAATCACCACCTTGATTTTTCTGTTTATGCAGATGCAATCCACAAGAAGCTCCACCCCAAACTTGGTGCACTTTACAGAAATAAGAGAATCATTCCACTTCCTGTATGGAAAGAAATCCTCACTGAAATGATTCCCCCAATTTTTGATTATGGAGACATTGTTTACAGTGCTGCTCCTAAGTCCACTTTAGTTACACTGGACCCCCTTTCACTTCTGTTGATTTACCCTTGACAGTCTCCTGCATACTCATCACTGTTTCTTGTATACCTTTCTCTCTCTCCTTCCTCTCACTTGATGTCTGACATCTTTCCCATTGTGCCTCTTTTATCTCCAAACTTTGGTTTGGCTCCCTCCCCTGGTATCTTGCTTCTCTTCTCTGTTCCCCCTTTCTATCTCTTACTCCGTTTGCAATGCTTGCTTTTGCTCTCTTCCTCTCACCAGTAAAATCTACTGCTGGCCAAGCTGCCTTCTCATTACACTTCCCTAAACCATGAGGCTATCCCCACCTTCCATTCAGTCTGCTCCTTCCTCTTATACTCTGAAAATCTCTCCTACAGGATTTCTCTATTCACTTCTGCAGTTGCCTCTGATTGGGGTGAACTCCTGTCACCTGCCTCCCACCACACACTGACACTTATGCTGCCCATCTCCACCCCAGTTCATCAGGCACTACTCCCTTCTCCACATATTATTACTGTTTCTCCCTGTTTTATGTTCATTGGCCTGTTCTGCAGTTTCACTGATGGTAGTTTACTGTATGGAAATTTTATTCCTATGTGTTCTTGTAATTGTATATTTTGTTCTTATTTTCATAATTATTGTAATATTTTGGTAGATTACATTGTACTTTGTATCTGTTCTGTTCTCTTCTATCCCCAGACCCATCTGGAACAGCTGACACAGTATGACTTTCCTGGTAAAACTTTTGCAATAAATAATGAAAGAGAAAGAAAGAAAGAAAGAAAGAAAATATTCATTTTATACTGTATTTTTTCTCTTGAATTGAGATATGGGGTTTCAAAGTTTTCAAAAGTACCTGTTCCCTGATCATGACCACTATGAATATCTTAACATTTTGGTGTGGTGCAGTGCTATTTACCATCACAAATGTGTGGCAGAACTCTGCTATAACATCCACAGTATGAATCCAGTATGAAAAGTCAAACAGTAACCTCGAGGGAAGGGATTTGTAAATATTGCTAGTGGTGGCCATCTTCAATCACTGGAGTCATTAATTATAAAATTATTAGTAATAGCTGTTTTAAAAACATCTGAGAGAAATACAAATATACTGATGATGAATCCAATTTTGTCAGAAATATATTAATGGTAAAAAAATAACAACTTTATGACAGAACTTTTGTCTGCCACAAATACTGTTGCTTTAAAGCAGCAATGCATGTTATGGTGAAAATGTTGTACATTTATCTTTTCTTTTTTTTTATTTCAGATTGCCCTTTGCTCCTTCCCATCTTGTAAAAAATCATGGCTCCCATTTTGAGTCTGCTTTAGCATTTGTTTTAGATATTAAATGTTTAAAAGAGAGCTCTTTTAAATATGGCTAGCCTCAGGTTTTCCTCAGTATTCAGGCTGCATTACTGTGGCATGGGAGCTCCAACCTAGTTAGGGCTGCTTCAGTGAGATTGCCTTTTGCTCTTGCCTTGTAAAAAATCATGCTTCCAATTTTGTGTCTGCAGCTTTGCTGTAAAGATATCTGCTTGCTCTCTGTATATTATGTGTCTCCTTGTGTATTCAATTCAATTTAATTTTTTACCAGGAAAATACACCATTGAGATACTCATTTGCAAGGTGTTCCTGGATGGACATCACAAGGTACAATAATGGAACACAGTTATAATTCACAATTAACACAAGATCAAAGCTGGCATAACAGATACACAGTATAACAGGCTATGGCATGAGTACACATATTACTGCCCAAACAATTTAGCTGATAGAGGAGAAGGTAGGGGAGATGGCAAAGTTTAATGGTAGGGGGAAAGTATGGAAAGTGTGGACTCGAGTACTATGACAGAGGGGTACTATGACAGAGAGAGGGAAGGTTCTCAAGGGTTAGAGGATGTAGGGTAGGAGGTGGAGGGCCAGAGGGTTAGAGAGGGCCAGGGATTGTCAGAAGGGATAGGGGATAAGTAATGAGAGGGGCGACAGGGAGCTCAGAGGCAAACTAAGAAGGTAAAAGTGCCATGCTGGACCTCAAAGGTGGAGGGGATAGGAGTAGCATTTGCAATTCTCCTTTAATGGTGGTTTTAACAGTGATTTGAAGGTGGATAGTCTGGCAAGGTGAGTCAACTTTAAAATCCTTTGGAGGGAGTTCCACAGGGTGGATAGGGAATGGCTGATGGAGGAGGAGGAGCCAAACTGGATTCTAGTCCATGGTACATGAAGCAATATGAATGCATATTTTCTGAGGGGGTACTCAAATGGCAGAAATTTAAAGATATTGGAGATGTACTGGGGGATTTTCTTAGTAAGGGCTTTGAAGGTCCCGACAGAGGCATTGTGCCACCTTCTGGTAGCTAACGTGTTTCAGCGTAACTTGGCATAGACAGAACAATGGTAAGTTTTATATGGTGAGTCAGTCACAAATTTTAAGGCCTTATGGTACAGAACATTCAGTCTAGCAAGTGTGGTTTTGGGACAGTTGCTATATAGGAAATCAGCATAATCCAAGAGACGTAGGAATGCAGATTGTACTAGCCTTAATTTTGTGTGATCGTTGAGCAACCACTTAATGTGAAAAAATAATCCAAGTCTTTGTTTTAGTTTTTTTGAAAGCTCATCCACATGTGGGATGAATGAGAGATTGCAATCCAACCAGAAACCTAAGTACTTAGATTTTGCCACTATATCCAGGGGTTTGCCCAGCATAGTTATAATTCCAAGGTGGGCAGTAGGAGCTGAAACAGAGGTAGTCTTCGACAAAGGTAAGATGAGCATTATTTTGGTTTACTTAGCACTGAGGAGTAGTTTCATATGAAGCAGATTTTGCTGTAATGTACTGAATTCTTGTTGAAGAACGGTACACGCAGATTCAGGAGATGGACGGGCAACATAAAGGACAGTATCATCTGCAAATAGGTGAACACTGGCAGAGCTAATGTTATGGTCTGTGTTGATATATATTGCGAATAGCAAAGAGCCCAGGATTGAACCTTGGGGGACCCCTCTGAGGAGGGTATTACTGGGAGATAGGTCACCTTGAGATTTCACCAGTTGCAGTCTACCAACAAGATAGGAGGAAAACCAATGTAAGGCAGTGTCATCTAGCCCAATGTTTTTCAATAGGGTCAGTAATAGGTCAAGGTCGACCATATCAAATGCTTTACTTAGGTCAAGGAAAAGCACAGCTACATGATTTTTGGTGTCAAGCGAGATTTGCCAATCATTGGTGACCTTGGCAAGAGCAGTGGCCATACTGTGGTTTGGCCTAAAACCAGACTGAAGGGGATTTAAAAGGTTATAGCATTCTAAGGAATCTCTTAGCTGGGAATTTACTAGCTTTTCAAGAAGCTTTGACAGACTGGGTAATAAAGAGATGAGTCTGTAGTTGTTTAAGTCACATGGGTTGCCTGATTTAAACAGGGGGGAAAACAGGCTGTTCTCCACACTGTGGGGAGATCCCCTTCATAAAGAGACATATTCAAAAGGCAGGTAATTGGTGATGCTAGATGGTAGTATCCTTTTTTCAGTAGGGCAGAATCTTTTTGGTCTGCCCCTGCACCTTTCTTAATGTCTAAAGAGGTTAGCAGATATTCCATCTGCTTGAGTGAAACAGGAGAGAAGCTAAATTTAGTGGTACTGCTGGGGGTGGTGGTGGTTGGGAGCCATGAGGTAGAACTGCTTATATGCTGGTTTAGCAGCTTGCTTAAAGGGGAGGAATCAAATGCAAGGCCTGCTGTGGTGAAGTGGTCATTGAAGGCTTCTAAGATGCCCTGTTTATTAGTGCAGGTTGAATCCCCTAGGGTGATTTTGGATGGCAATGAGGAAAAAGAATGATGTCCTTCTACTTCTTTCAGAATCTGCCAGAATTTAGCGCTGTTATTCTTAGACAAATCAAGGGTACTTTGAAAGAATTTACCTTTTTCCAATATGATCAGTTTAGTGCACTGATTCCTAGCCATTCTGAATGCTACCCAGTCAGAATCCGACTTAGTTTTCCTAGCCCTTTTCTACAGGGCATCCCTATGTCATAAAGCTATTTTTAAGGTGTTGTTGAACCATGGGCAGTGTTTTTTCCTAGCTCTGCTTTTAACAAAGGGTGCACAGGAGTTGATTACATTCAGAACTAGTGTTTGGAAAATTGTATAGGCTTCTGAGACAGTTGAGGAGAGGTAGAAATCCTGCCATCTAATCCTATTAAGATCCACCAGGAAGGCAGAGGTGTTAAATTTGCAGTAGTTCCTTTGATAGGTATACCCTGGTGCAGAGGCATTTTTTGGTGTGAACTTTACACAGGCAATTGCCCTGTGGTCACGGATGTCATTGTCAAAGACTCCTACATGTGAGATTTCATGAGGTTTATTAGTGAGGATTAACTCCAGAAGTGTGCTGCATGCAGGGTCTTTGAAATTGGGTCAAGTCACATCAGAGATTAGCTGATGTAGACTGAGTGCATCACAGAAGTCCTTCGCGGTGAGGAACAATCAGAGTTCCAACCCAGATTAAGGTCACCCATAATAATTGTTTCAGTGTCAGGGGGTCTAGCAGGTCACGTAGGTGATATAGCAATTTAAGACCACCAGAAGGGGGTTTGTAGCAACATAAAACATTGATGGATTCATTTGGCAATATGGAGATTTTTAGAGCGAGACATTCTTATTCCCTGGTCATAGAGGAGGAGTCAATTGTTGTAGCTGAGAATTTGTCTGAAACATCTATTGCAATCCCCCACCCCACCCCCAGTTGGTCTATTGGCTCAGAAAATGTTATAAGAGGGGATGCTTATGGATTGATCTGGGGTGGAGCATTTCAGCCACATTTCTGAAATAACTAGTACATCGGCCTTGCATGTAATGCCCAGGCCTGTACAAGGTCTATCTTTTTCAGCAGGCTGTATGCGTTGATGTGCAGGAGGCTGATGCCTTTAAGCTGGGATAGGTCAGCAGGGGCAGCAATGGGAGAAAAGGGCCCTGGGTTTAGTTCCACATTACCAGAGCAGAGTAGCAACAAGAGGAGTAGCTTTAAAACCTGTGTATTAGCACTTTGTATAAGAGTTGTCTTGTGCGCTTGTGAGGGGTAGGGTCAGGCATTGTTACCTTGATGGCAGAGTAACAAGGATAAAGGGATACGGCACATAAGGTAACACATACTGGTATGTATAGAGGCATATAGCTTTGGGGTTGTGGTCACAGTTTCATAGCAAGATCAATAACCTCCGCAGAGGTAGTTTCAGCATAATGGGATTGAAAGATAATGCTGTCTTTACACAAATGTGTCTGATTGACAAGTAAACTTTGGGAGTCATTTCTGGTAGTGTTAGTTTTCTGGAGGAGGTTAACTGCAGAGTAGTGGGCACTGAACAGTGCTACAAAGAAGAGAAAACTGAGTTGCAAGACAATGTGATATAATTTTGAGTTGTAATGCCCCATAATGAGATTAAATTAAAAATCAGAGAAAAAAAATAGATGAATAAAATGCACTATATTCACTAATCACAGGGAGCTTGCCCTTTAAGAAGTTAAGTGTGAGCCCAAATGGAAAAGGGGGTGGGGTCAAGGTGTATTTAATTAAGGAGTGGGGGGGGATGAAAAATCACACTGAAGCAGCTTGCAGGTTCTCGCTGGGCTCTCTAGAATTTAATTGTAAATGTTTCTGCAATTGAGTTGCTGCCCAGAGTTAATCTGAGGGGTGTAGGGCTGGCTAAGTATTAATTAAAGGCTCCTACAGTTGGGCAGCTGCCCAGAATTAATCTGAAAAAAAAAAAAGCAGGCTCCAGCAGGTTAGAGAGGTGTAACAGGAGGGGATAAAAGTTAAATTTAAAATACACAAAAATGTTCCAGCTATACTAGAGAGTGCAGGGACCCCACAGCTTCCAGGTTTTTAAGCAGAAGACTCAAATCCAACTGGAACAAAGCACAGAGAAATGGTGCCAAAATTTGAATGTGGGAGAGCTGGAAGGGGGCTCTGTGTCCATTGCAGATTAGGTGGGCATACCTGTTTTTGACCCTTCAGAGGGTTGGGAGCAGTTCCTATGATTATGGCCGTGTTTGGAGGAATGCCCAGGGGAGTTAGGCCACGTCTGCAAATAAAGGGAGAAAAGATTGCCATTGGGGGGGGGAACATTGGCTGAGTAGGCAGGACAGTTAGAGGAGAGGAGGGATTAGAGGGCTGAGGTGGATGGCTGAGAGGGGGAGGGGAGAAGAGGAGCAGAGGTTTAGAGAAAAGAAAAGTAAAAGACTTAAAGTCACAGAAGTAAAGAGTCTGAACAAATAGCACAAATTAGTATTTACCCTCATTAAAACAGTGCAGACTTTGAGAGTCCCACTAGGCTACAGAAATACAGTACTGATCTCCTCACTAGCAGTCTACTAAATGTCATGGAGAAAAATAAATAGAAAAAAAGCCTCACAAAACATAACAATAGCTGGTAGGTTGTGCAGACTAATTTAAATACACTGTGGAAAAGAAACCTCACCTGAATAGTACAAAATGGGAAAAATCACACGGAAGCAGCTTGCAGGTTCTCGCTGAGCTCTCTAAAATGTAATTGTAAAGGTTCCTGCAATTGAGCTGCTGCCCAGAAGTAAGCTGAGGGGTGTAGGGCTGGCTAAGTATTAATTAAAGGCTCCTACAGTTGGGCAGCTGCCCAGTATTAATTTGAAAAAAGCAGGCTCCAGCAGGTTACAGAGCTGTAACAGGAGGGGAATAAAAGTTACATTTAAAACACACAAAAATGTTCCAGCTATACTAGTGAGTGCAGGGACCCCACAACTTCCAGGTTTTTAAGCAGGAGACTCAAATCCAACTGGAACAAAGCACAGAGAAATGGCACTAAAATTTGAATCAGGGAAAGTTAGAAGGGGGCACTGTGTCCGTTGCAGATTCAACTGGCATACCCGTTTTCAGCAATTTGGAGGGTGGAGAGCAGCTCCTGCAATTATGGCCATGTTTGAAGGAATGCCCAGGGTGGTTAGGACATGTCTGCTTTCGTCCCTTAAGAGGGCAGGAAGCAGCTCCTGCAATTATGGTCTAGTTTGGAGGAATGCCCAGAGGAATATTGAATTCTTGTAAGTGAGTATATGTATTCCCTCTACACTCTATAGGTCACAACTGAAAATGAGCCTTTGGGCACTGTTTGCTTACCTAGTAAAATATGTTTTAAATAAAAAAAAAATTAAAAATGTTAAATTGCAATTTTCAGCAACATATATTGCAAATGTTCCTTGATAGAATATCACAACATTTTTGAAAGCATTTTATTCTGGCACATGACCTCTTGTCCTGTCAATTTTGGTGAAATTTGGTTAGTGTTTATTTTTGGCTAGGTAGTGGCAAAAAACATGAAAAATATTGAAATTGACTCTGATCAGGGCAATTAACATGCCACTGCCTCTGAGATGTGCAGGAAATGCCTTTGTCAGAGTAATGAAGCAAATGGAGAAGCCACCATTGTTTCTATTTGGATAACCAGTAGTCCGGAGCCATTCCTCACCACCAATTGTGTCATTGCTGCTGTGTCTCTCTTCCTCCCACCTCCCATCCAAAGGCCTTTTAAAAAAAGAAAGAAAACAAAGCAGACAGTGACCTTTTTAAATGTAACCCCCTTGTTCCCACGGGTTACTAGAATCCCAGTTAGAATTAGTGGCAGGCAGGGAAGGCAGCTTATGAAATGCCAGGTAAATGAGTTTCACACTGTTACACTCTATTTTCAGTCTCAGCTGAGCTGGAGTGGTGAGGTAATCATAGAACTCTCTCAGCAGCATAAGCCACATTGTTCAGCTGGCTTTAGAATGAATTGGAATGTTCAGTTAGTAGTCTGTAGAGTGGAGTTAGAAGAGAAGGCTACAGCTGCTGTGCATCTCCTCAGTTTGGTAGTTTGTTCTCACCCTAGAAGAAGAACAAAGAAGACAGTTTTTCTGAAGTGGTGGAGACCTGTCCCAGTAAGGATTTCCTTTGCCCCTTCCCAGGAGGGATGGGGCAAACTCCAAGATTCAAGTGCAACCCCCTTGATCCACTTGTTTGTGAAGCTGCCTTGGACATCTTCATTTGATGTGAGTACAATTTCTCTGTGTAAGCCCAGGTGCATCTGCAATACTTAGGGATGAATTTCTCTGACAAAGGGGCCCTGTCACCTAGAGTTTCTGTTTAAAAGTGTCTTCCTACATTGGAGTCCAGCAATTAACCATCCAAGTACAGAACTTTTAACTTCTGACACCTCGGAAGTGTGTGTGCAGTATGTTAAATGTGATTTACATTTCAAGACAGCATCTACAGTGTGTCTACAGTTGTGTGGTGTTATAAACTAGATGAATGGCTGAGTATAAGCTTGGCAACAAAAGGTGGGAGACCCCGCACCTGGAGTAACCAGTTTACCTCTACAGGTTCTGAAGGGCACCTATTACTTTTTCTTCAGTGCAATTGGCCGATGGCTGAGAAACGTGTTACCCCTGGATGTGGGTTATTTTCTCTCAGTTTACCCCAATATAGTGGGATCTGAAAGTTCTGAGCCTAGATGTGCACCCTTGTGGTCATGTGTACCTCCATCATTACTCATGAAATATGGGAAAGGGTCTTAGTACTGGCTGTGTGTGCCTAGTCAATGGGAAATGTGCTACGTCTGGCCATGTGTGCCAATCTCCATTTCAGAACCAGAGTGTTTGCTGTTTTGTGGTTCTTTTGCCTATGCTAAATGGGAATTCAGGAATTTCTGTACCCTGGAGAATCTGCAATACCAGTATATGTAGCTCTATGGGGTCCATCTTCGATTTGTGATTATTCCTACTTTGTTATGTGAATGAAAGCCACACTCTAGAATCCCAACCTGGTTTGGACAGTATTGTTATTGCTTTCCTGTGTCTGGAGTTACTTTGGTGCCCCTGTCCAGAAGTGCAAACCTAGCATAATTGTGAGCAAGCATTTTCTCCCAGGGATCTGGGTTGCTGGCCATGGTAATTGGTCCCACCAGGTATGTGCCAGGTAGTTGCTACACTTGGTTGACTGTTATTGTATAACAATCTGGTCCACTGAGTCTAATGGTGGCCATTTCTCTCTTTCCTTTATGTCTTTTCTAGTAAATAAACCCCCACCCTTCTCTGTTGCCCCTAGACATAAGTGGTGAGAGGAAAGCCATGCTAGTTAAATGGGGGTGAGGGGGTTCGAAATATATTTTCTTTGCAATGAATTTGAATATAAAAGTATTTCAATATCACACCACTGCAAAACTGTTTTCTGCAGATGATTCCTACATGAATATAAAACTGCATATATAATATTTCTGTAAGTGGTTTTGTTTGTGGTATCATTAGTGCCTGCTGAGAAGTGTGCTTAAGATTTTCTTTTTATTTACTTAAATTGTTTTCTAACCAGGATAGTTTCTGGAAATATGCCATATTGTTTCTATGAGGCCTCTGGGGCACAGACACCCAACACATTCAACAAGTAGATATGAATATACTGTAAGCTGTGTGGCATTTTGGTGTTGATTACTGTCACTAAGACACTTACCTTCTCTTCAGGTCTGCTATGCCCAGCTTTCACTGTACTGGCAGACACCATCTTGCTAGACTGTGGGAATAACTGAGTTGGATGCATAAAATAAAGATAGAAAGCTGTTTAATTATTACAGGGGACTTCTGTACACCACATATGCCTCAGACGGAGGGGTTTCCCAGAGTATCCATGGAATAACATGGAACTGCCAGGCAGTGCAACATCTGTAACAACAGTGTTCTGAGTGTTCTTAAAGGAGTGGCAGCTAAACATTAAGCCCTATGCTTAACTGCATACTTCACATCATCCCCAAGGTCATGAAAGTGCACACCACTCAAACAAGCAACTATATAATAGTATAAACATGAAAACAGTTGAGAAATATCAAGCATTACATGTGACAACCTGGCCAAAGAAGTACTCCACCGCTGGGGAGGTGTGGCAGAAAGTATTTGGACTATAGTAGTGACAAGTCAGAATAGTACCAGGGGAGAGGGAACACCACAGTGACCTGACGCTTGGTCATAGTGAAACGTGTCACAGTGCAGGGAAGGAAGAAGGGGACAGAGTGGAAAGGGAAGCAGCTGGAGATTACCCAGAACTACGATATGCAAACTTTCAGTATGCAGTTGCGAACATGAAAACAACATGAAACTGTCCTTTTGAAAAAGATATTCCTATGGAGAAAAAATTGTTAATGCAGTCACAGTACCATTAACATGTTAATGCAGGTGCAGTAACATTATAAAACCCTTGTGCATAGAAACAGGTACATTAGGCCATTTACTGCAGAAGAACAATTTAGCACAGACAGTGAGGAATACCATGGGTAACAGAACCATTAGACCCAAGGAACAACGAGTCTGGTTGCACAAAAGATCAAGACTTGCGTTGACTTTTCTGGTCTGTTCAAATGGTATGATGCGTTGCTTGAGCCAGTTCTTGACAGGATGTGGTAAGGTCCACAGAAGTAACCCAAGAATTCTGTGAACTGCCAAAAGCAAAACATTTGACTCTGTAAGTCAAAGACACATTGACACATTTCTTTCAAAGTATCTTCTTGATCTGATACACAGGGGTCTGCACAAGAGCTTTCTGAGGAGGAGAGGAGGGGTGAGAGACGTCCCAGGAAGTTCACGTGAGTGAATGTCAGGTGCAACAGAATCTGGCTGGAGAGAGTTAGCAGTGTGATGGTCTGAAGGAACTGGTTGCTGGTTATCGGGAGGAATTCCTGACTCTGAAAGGATGGCAGGCTCAAATGCAGCTTCATTACTGGGAGGACAGGGATAATCTGGGAGGGTGTTGTTCAGGTACCCATGCTTCAGATAACCGATGTGGACTTTGTTGAGCACAAGATTTCCATCTGACTTATGCAACAAGCAGACATCAACAGCAGAAAGCTTTCCCACAATGCAGAAAGGACCAGTCCAAGGGCAGAACAATTTCTTTGTGGTGCCCGGAACTAAGGCAGGTTGATACAAGTAAACAGATCCCCACACAGAAAACGAAGGTTCACATGACTTGGTTGCTGACATTTTTTGCTAGGTAGATTTTCTCTGTCCCAGTGTGGTGATTACAACATGTCTGGTGAGTTCAAGCTGTTCCAGTAAGGGGATGATGTGTGAGGAAGCTGATTTTGGAACCGCTAGCATGGAGAGATTCATGTTCAAATGGAGTTCTTTGATGGAATCCATGGACCAAAAAGAATGGAGTGTACTCTGTACTGTCAACACAAGGACTTGTGTTTTTAGGCAAACTGAACAAAAGAAACAAAGTAGTCCTAAGCGTTGTGAGTTTCATCCAGCTACTTGGAGAATATATTTAAAATGGTAGACATCATTCTTTCACTTTGTCCATTGCACTCTGCATGATAGCTTCTTATGTGAGTCTTTTTTATGTTGAGGAATTTGCAAGTTTCTCAAACAATGGTAGAAAGGTAGTTAGTGCCTCTGTCTGAAGGCATGTATGAGGGGGTACCATGATGGCAAATAATCATGTTGAAGAAGGCATTTTCTATGGTAGCCACTTTGATTTCCTTTAGTGGGATTAGCACTAAGTATTTTTTAAGGTAGTACACAAAAACAAGAACCTATTTGTTGCCAGTCAGAGCATACTGGTAAAGATTCAAGAATGTCTGTGCTAACTCTTTGAAATGGTTCTGTGTCTACGGGCATTGGAATGGAGTGTGCCTTTGTTGGT
Organism: Neoceratodus forsteri; assembly: GCA_016271365.2. Lineage (NCBI taxonomy): Eukaryota > Metazoa > Chordata > Ceratodontiformes > Ceratodontidae > Neoceratodus > Neoceratodus forsteri. The sequence goes on from CM057459.1 coordinate 1,094,129,958, forward strand.
TTGGCAGGAGGCTTTCTTTGGGAACAAGCTGGCAGGATTTGACAAATTGGACAACATTCTTGTTTATGTGAGTCCAGAAGAAGTGGAGCCATGTTTTTTCAAGAGTTCTGTGGATTCCCATTTGACCTTCAAAATGTGAAGAGGCATGAGTGGAGAGAATTTCATCGATTAGACAGGTTGTCACAACTAACTGTACATGAGTTCTTTTCATGCAATGGTCCTTGCCTTCCTTGGTTCAGAAGTGAAAAAGCACACCATCATTGTGGAAGTACTGTGAAGCTAGGAAAAGAACATCCTGATGATAATGTTGCTTCTGTTGCAGATTTCCAGACTCTAAGCAATCTAAGCAAGTGATTATGTCTGAAAACTGAGGAGCTGCTCCTTATTGCATTTTGACAGTTGCCAGGGAAAGTGCAGCTGCAGAGGAGGTGAGAAGCTCTTCAGTGGACTGCAATAATTGAGGATTGGTGCTGCTTTCTGAAGAATCATTTGACAGCAGCAAAATAACTTGGGGTGCTGTAAGAATGTCAACAGAAAGCATGTCTGTGGCATGGAAAGAAAGCTGCTAAGCAGGATTCTTCATCTGATGAGGGTGCTGCAGAGAGATATTGTCGTCAGCTAACACCATCTGCACTGGCGTGAACCCAGCTTAGTCAGTACTGAATTTCAAAGTTGTAGGATTGGAGCGTGGAAATCCATTGAGCAAAATCTCCTACTGGTTCCTTCATTTCAAACAACCATCTGAGGTTAGAGTGATCAACGTTAGCTAAAAATGAGGAGTAGCGAAGGTAACAGTCAAATTTCTTTACAGCAAGTACTGTGGCTAGACATTCTTTTTCTGTGATACCATAGCTGTGCTCTGTAGGAAACAACTCTTTCTGTTCTATCTTGAATTTGCTATAGCACAGTGTCCACTACAAAAGCACTAGGTCTGTGTAGAGTTTGAAGGGTTGGTTGAACATTGGGTAGGTCAATACAAGAGCAGAGATCAGTTTGTCCTTTAAGGTATCAAAGGCATTTTTGCACTCAGAAGTCCATGTATATTCACATCCCTTTTTGGTGAGGACACACAGTGAGGCTGCAATACTGGCATAGTTACCAATGAACTTTCTTTAATATCCAGACAGGCCTAGGAAAGGGCTGAGGTCTCTGAGGTTGTTAGGTTCTTGATAGGCTTTGACCGCTGAGAGCTTGTCTGGGTCTAGAGAGATGCCTTGAGAACTAACAACATGTCCCAGCTAATGAATTTAATGCTGTGTGAAACAACAAGTCTTTTGGTGAAGTTAGAGGCTGGCTTGTAGGAGGCATTCAAATACTTCTTTGAGATGTTGGAGGTGTTCCTGAAAAGTTCTGCTGAAGACAATAATGTCATCCATGTAGACTAGGCAAGATTTTCCAAGACAATCCATGTAGAATAACTTCCATAAAATGCTGAAATGTGGCTGCTCTGATGCCCCATAAGCTGTTGTTTGAATTGGAAATGTCCCTAGAGACAGCATCAAGCTGTTTATGGACAAGAAGTTGGATCAATGGAGACTTGGTAGAACCCACAATGAAGATTCAGAATGATAAAGTAGGCTGGGTTGACCGCACCAAGACTTTCTATGGCATTCTCTGTTGTTGGTAAGGGATGAGCATCCAGCACTGTGCTCACATTGAGTTTTCTGTAGCACACTACAAAGCGATACCCCTTGTCTTTCTTTACCACTGCCAGACATGGTGCACCCCAAGTACTTGTATATTCTTCAATGATGTCTTGTTCAGGCATGTCTTTGATCATGTCCTCTAGGACTTGTTTATGTTTGTGTCCCAGTTTGTAGGTTCACTGACAGGTTTCTGACTGGGCTGCACCTCGTTGGTATGCTGCTGGATGTCACAACATCTGTGTTTGTTGTCTGTACCAAAAAAGACTTCTGGGTTATCCTTCAGGAAATCCAAGAGCTGATGTTTGTCTGTTTGAGTTGCTGGAAGCTTAAAAGTGGATAGTTGCTTACTGAGAGATGACATTGGTGAAGCTGGAGTAGTGGTGGTAGCTTTGACAAGTGTAGATATGGTGGAACCAGCTGGAAGGTCTTGCATGAAATGGAACTGATCCCCAGTAAACAAGCAGAACACTTTCTGACATTAACACAATTGAAGATGACTATTGGCTCATCTGTAAAGTTGCAGCATTTTTGGAATACTTTGCTATTGTGCACAGTAGACAAGGTGTCTTCTGGGAGAAGACCTGAATAATGCAGAGTGGGGATCCCATGGCAATGCCAACAACACCTCTTGTCACCTGTATTGGCAATCAAAACTATATTTGTCTTAGGAAGCACAATGACTGAGTCTGTAGTTGAACGTTGCTTCTGGGGGTCCAGTGACAGTTTGTTTGAAACAATGTCTGAGATGGCTTTGTGATATTTATTTATTATTGACTGATTTATTTAAAAGGTTTCACTAGAAAAGACATACTGAGCTGATAACAGCTTGTTTCAAGATGCATCCTGGGGGGGGGGGTAGGTGAAGGGGAGTAATATACAACAAACATAAGCAATTACATGGCTAGTAGGAACAATGTTAAGCTGCTAGCAAATAAGCAAATATAAACAATTATATAAATTTAGTGGAAGGTTTACAAGGAGGCAGAATGGAACAAAGAGTGCAAGGTGCAATAAAGAAGGAACGAGGCAGAGAGGCAACTATAGCTTTACAAGAGGAAAAGGAAACAAGGTGCTTGAGTAGTATGGGGATAGGGAGAAAGTGAGGAAAAAAGAGAGGTCAAAAGAAGAATTGCGAGGAGATGGTGTAGTAGGTAGATAGTTTACTAATTTGTCCGATTATAGAAGGACTTCACCACAAGATAATGTTGCTGATTCTTGTTTTGTCTTTTCAAAAGCAGATAGACCTAAATTCTATGTTAAGACAGTGGAAAGAAGGGAAGTGTACAAACTTTTGCATACACTACCTAACAAATTCAGTGATTGTAGGGGTGGATTAGATGGCTGTTTTCTTAGATTAGCTATTCCCTATATTGTTGACCCTCTCTGCCATATTTTCAATTTATCTTTAATTTCACAACAATGCTCTTCTAATTGGAAACATGCAAGGGTTGCACCCATCCCAAAGAAACCACATGCTGTACAACTGGAGGATTTTCGACACCATTTCAATTCTTAACCCTTTAAATGAAATGATGGAAACAATTGTAGCTAATCAGATCAATGACTATCTTGAGGACCATAGTGTGCTTTGTTCACAGCAGCATGGGTTCCAGAGTAATTTTGGAACTGGTATGGCCTTGGTCAGATTCACAAACACTACTCTGAGAGGGTTTGAAAGTGGTCTAATGATGGGTGCAGTATTTATGGATCTGACCAAGGGATTTGATCTTATCAAGCATGATTTGGCTTGCCTTAAGTTGCAGGATTTAGGTATTTCTGAAGTTTCTGTTGCTTGGTTTAGGGATTACTTATCCAGACATTCTCAGTTGGTCTACATTGGTCCTGTTGAGTCTTCTGAGTCCTTTATCAGTTGTGTGGTTCTGCAGGGGTCCATTTTGGGCCCCTTGTTGTTTTTTCATTTGTAAATCAATTACCATCTCAATATTCAGTTTTTGAAACTATTCTTTATGCTGAAGATTTGATTTTATCAAGCAAATTCTATTCCTACTATAGTTCCCCCTATGCAACATGACTTTAGTATTATTTTGTAATTGATTTGCAAACAGCTTCATGGTATTAAACTCAAAGAAAACTAAATTGATGTTGTTCGGAACAAATTCAATGCTAAAGTGTAATCCTACTTTACTGGTTCAAGATCTGACTGGGACAACCATTGAGCAAGTGCAGCAGTTTAAGTAGCTGGGTGTTCTGTTGGAACCCACATTAAATGTTTCCTTACAAGTTATATTAGTTAGCAGAATAGTGAATTAGAAATTGGGCCTTCTGTAAAGTTTAAGTCTTACTTTACCCCTGAAACAAGGAAATCTATAGCCATAGGGTTTCTTCTTCTTCCTCATCTTGATTATGTTGCTAGTCTTTATTATAAGTTAGGTACCAGGGAGTTAAATATTTTATCTGTAATGTATAACAATATTTGTCATTTTGTTTTATCTGTTTCTTACCGCACATATCAATATGATCTGTACTCTCAGTTAGGTTGGATGTCTTTTAGTACAAGAATTGAATATTTTTTTGGATGTTTAAGTTTTAAATCTGTTTTTTTAAGTCCACTGTTTTCTTTATCTCATTTAATTTTTGCTTGTAGGGTTCCATCAATGCTGAGGTGTGCTAATGGCTTGTTGCTTGAAACTTTAAAGTGTAAACATAAACTTGGGTCTCGTGCTTTTTCTATTTCTGCACTGCAGTTCTGGAATTCTTTACCAGTGTCTATGCACATGGCTAATTCTATTGTGTGTTTTAAGTCTATGTTTAAACAATTTTTACTGATGAAATCTATTTGTAAATGTATTTAGTAATTGTTGTATTTGTCTGATGTTTCATAATATTGTATTGTGGCTATCCAGGTCAGACCTGAAAAAAGACTTTTTGTCTAGCATCTCCACCAGGTTAACAAATGATTAAATAAAAAAATATAATACAAAATAGTAAAGGAACATGGGTGCTATCAGGTGCAACTGCAAGTATGGGTAATGAAGTTGAAGCATAGAGGGGGGCGAGAGAGAGAGTGCAGGGAAGTGGTAGAGTGGGTGTTTTGGAGTAGGGAGTTCCAAAGTTTGGGGAAGTGGTAAGAGAAAGCAGCCTGGCCAGTTGAAGATTGTCCAGAGGGGAGAGCAAGGTAGTGCTATCCAGAACTATGAAGGGTGTAGGAGGAGGGTAGTGCAGTAGAGATGAAAGAGATAAGGTAAGAGGGGAGTATTTGAGAAAGTCCATGTCAAGAACCACAGATGGTTGTAGATCAGGCACTAGACAGAACTTGAGAGTAGCTTGCTGTGAGCCAAAATGTTGCTTGAGGTGAACAATGCCTGTGATAGGTACCATAGCAGCATTTTTTACGATGATGTACTTTAAATCAGCTGGAGAGACATGATGTGACTGGCGAACAGCCCTGTTGTTCAGGATGCTGGTGTTGATGACTGAGATGTCTGCTCTGGTGTCAGTCAAGGCATATATGGACCAATCTGCAATGGTTTCCAAGACATAATTTACTAGAAGTGGTGATCTGTTGACAGGTACAGCTGCCCTGGAAGTGATATGATGCTGATGTTGGGTCTTGGAGTTGAAGGATGCTGCTTGTGTGAGTTGAGAGAGCCTATAGGGCAGTCAGTTTTCATGGTCCCTTGCCCAACAAAAGTCTCTAGTTTGGTGGGCAGCACTCATATCCCTGATCCTGTGAGTATCTGGGTTCAGTTTATTGATAATGCTGTGGTGGAAGTCTTTGGTTCCTGCTATTTCTAGTTTCATACTTTAGCTTTCTGCAAAATACAGCATGGTGTCCTCTGAATCCACACCACTGGAGTGTTAGTATCATAATAGCAAATGAGCTGAGAGGTTGCATGCAGCACTCTAGCAGCAGCTTGCACTGATATACCTTTATTGCTGATCATTTTAAAACTGTTGTGTGTTGAATCATATACTTTGGGCCCTACTGTTAACTGATAGGAAGAGAGGGTCTGTAGTGTTTAATTTGCCATTTTGTCAAAATAGCAACTACACTCCTGAGACTGCTTCCTAAAGTGTGGTGCAGATATATCAAGGCAGGACACACTGGGGACATTCTATTTTATATGTATTTTAAATTACACTTATAGTTTTGAAGCTTTGGCTAGCAGAGAGGTGCCGTGACCCTGACGCTTACTTCCGGGTCTCAACAGCTGATTTAGCCTAGCCCTGTCATGAGCAGGGTGAGCACAGGTAGGGCATGCATCATCGTGCACAGAGATGCACACAGAGACATGTGCATCTGCACGTGTTAGGCATGTTAGGAGAGGGAAGAGGGACAAGCAGTTACATTAACACCAGAAAGTAAGCATTGGTTGGGGTTTATATCGGGGTTCTGTAACACCCCAAATATTCATCTTAACATCATGGACCTTGCAGCAGCCTTGGAGGGTAAAATAGGAGTCCTATGCCAGTCTTGTGATATGTATCTGGTTTCAGACGTGCCTGTACTATTAGATCTATTTATCTGCTTGAAATGTACACAAAATGCTGAAATGCAGTTAGAAATATCCATGTTCAATATGTGCCTAAAAGCATTAGAGATTAACCAACAAGGTTTAATAAAGAAAATAGCTACAGCTGGGGATACAATTGTTTTGGAAGATAACGCTTGGACCTGTAGTGAACATGGAACATATGTAAACAATTCCCTACCATTGGCCCCTACTGTTCATTTAAATCATGCCTCACATACAGAGACAGGTTCACTAACACAGTTTTCTATAAATAAAAAAAGGAATAGAGCAGAGAAGCCACTTGACAATCCGGAAACAGTATGGTTTGACATACAGTACAAGAGACCAACAAAGAAACTTAAAAAGGGTAGGAAGGCAGACGCTCATGCCTTAAACCTTTATGACAGCTTTGACCCACTAGTAGGCTTAAGTACTGTAGAACAAACATCTTTCCCAGTTCTCCCTTCCAATCTCTGACTTTGATTGAGCATGAAACAGCACAAAAGGGAAATGACACAGTTAAAGATAATTTGATAATAAACTTAGGGTACATGAATCAGGTTTACCCCAGTTCTGCCTCATGAAATAATAAAACAACTGACAGGGGCACTTCTACACAACAGGCACTGGTTAGCGAAGTAAATGAGCCTAATAATACTTTGCCTACAAACCTAGACACAAGTCAGAAATAATTCTTTATATTAGGTGACTCTATGATTAGATTTATAGACCATTTTACAACAAGGGGAAATAAAGAAAACACAACATGCTGCAGCTATAGTGGGGCATCTATTAAAGACATCACTCAAATGCTCCCTGGTATACTTCAAAATGTCCCAGACCCTAAGGCTGTTCTTTTACATGCTGGAACAAATGACCTGGGCAAGGAAGACATGGGAGATTCAATTAAAGACATGGAAGAAGCAATAAAAACAATACAGGGATGTGGAGCAACACCTGTTGTTTCAGAAATTTTACCAGTACCAAGAGCAAGCTATAGAAGAAATAAAAATATAAAAGATTACAATAATTGGCTGCAGAGATGGTCCCTAACAAACAGTACAAACTGTATTAAGACTTGGGAATTGTTTGAAGGGAATTCTATTTTATTTGGTCAGGTGGGCTCCACTTGAGTAGGATGGGATCTAGATGCCTTGGTTGTATTTTTTATAACTCACTCCATCAAAGGGATACAAAAAACTTGTAACAAGGGGGCAAAGGGAATCAATTAATATTACAGGTAGTGATATGATAACTACTTTACCGGCTAGCAAGTTGAGAACTTATAAGATTCCACTAAAAAAAAACCCAGAAAAAGTCTGACAGTACTCCTGACAAATATTAGGAGCCTTCATGGTACTAAACTTGATGAATGAAATGTAGTTCTAAATAGAAACATAGATATAGCAGCCATAACAGAAACTTGGTGGGGAGATACTTCAGATTGGAACATAAACATTCCTGGATATAATACCTGCTATAAGAATAGAACTGGACGGAGGGGAGGTGGGGTGGCATTATTTATTAAAAACAATATAAGATTTAACCAAATCTGTGACCCAATTGAAAACTCATCATCTGAGATAATTTGGGTCGGAGTATTATCAGATAATCAACCTAAATTAGTGATAGGACTATGCTATAGACCTCCAGATATAAACTGGTCTGAACTCCAAGGGATATTAAACTGCATCAGCAGTAAATTTCATTACAAAAAAGAGTGTTAATGGGGGACTTTAATCTACCCTGTATTAATTGGGACAAAGCAACAGGAAATAATAGGCAGGATAATTATTTCCTAGACCTATGTTCATTAACCAGGCTATAGCAATTAATCAATCAACCAACATGAGGTAATAATATATTGGATTTAATATTGACAGATATTCCTGATAAAATAAACAACATCAACATCAAATCTCCATTTCACAATTGTAACCATAAGGTCATTACTTTTAATATTAATCTACCAATTAAGCAACAGTTGGGAAATATGGTTTTCAAGAATTACAATAGAGCCAACGTCAATGCTTACAAACAGGAACTATATAATTGGAACTGGGATAATGGAACATCATCATCATTAGATCTATGGTTAATAATTAAGGAAAATATTCTGGAATTAGAAAACATTTACATCCCAGATAAGCTAGTCTATAACAAACATGGGAAAATTCCACCATGGGCCACCAACAGAATTCAAAATATGATCAAACAAAAAAAGGGCATATAAATTATACAAAAAATGTAATAATGATTTCAATAAGTGGAAATATAGCAAAATTCAAAAAGATTGTAAATGCAATATAAAATTAGCTATTAAGACAGATATGGAAAAAGTTTAGCATATAGGAAAGACGGGGGTAAGAGTTTCTTTGCATATGTTAATAACAAAAAACAATCATCTATAACAATTGGCCCTCTCAAGATAAACAATAAGGAGATAAATACTTACCAGGCAATGGCCAATGACTTTAATTTATATTTCTGTTCCATGTTTAACCCAAAGGTTAACACCAACAGATCCCAAATAAACAAAATTATGGCTGAACAAATGGTATTTTCCAAAGAGGATATTATGGCTAAATTAAATTATATAGACGTAAACAAATCACCTGGTCCAGACAAATTACATCCTAGATTACTAAAAGAAATAAAAGATTGGCTGGTTGAACCTCTGCACCTGATCTTTAATATGTCCCTATCTAAACATACAATACCAGATGATTCGAAAACAGCTATAGTGACACCGATTTTTAAGAAGGGAAACCATGCTGAGATCTCAAATTACAGGCCAATTAGTATAACTAGTGTCCTGGGTAAGATATTCGAAACACTATTAAAAGACAAACTGGAAATAGACCTAGAAATAAAAGGACAAACAGACAACACCCAACATGGATTTAAAAAAAATAGATAATGTTTAACGGGGAATCTAGTTTTTTACAAACATGTCAACAAACTTTTAGAAAATAACATTCCCTTAGATGTAATTTTTCTGGATTTCTGTAAGGCGTTTGACAAGGTACCTCATGACATCTTAATAGAAAAAATGAAAAAATTAGGCATCAATGATATTATCATTAACTGGGTAGATGAATGGTTACACAAACGTACACAAAGAGTATGTATCAGGGGACACTTCTCGGAACTTAGTTCAGTTAACAGTAGCATCCCACAGGGGTCTGTACTAGGACCAACTTTGTTCACCATTTACATCTCAGATCTAACCAAGACCCTACATAGTACTGTAGTAAAATTTGCCGATGATACCAAATTGATAGCCCAAGTAGAAACAGAAGAGGAAAGACAAATGCTTGCTAACGACTTAAGGAAATTAGAAAGATGGGCACAAAATAACAAAATGACCTTTAACATTAATAAATGTCTTAATGCATTTCAGAGCAAATAATACCCACAATCAATTCTTTCTGAATAACCACTTACTATCACCAGTTGAAATCTATAGTGACCTGGGGATACAGGTCTCACACAATCTTATTTCCGAGAACCATTGCAATTTTATTATAAATCAAACAAATAGAGTATTGGGTTGTATTAAGAGGAGCTTTAGTTCAAGAGATAGAGATTGCATATTACCTTTGTATAAATATTATCTGAGACCATATTTGGACTACTGCTGTCCCCTGTGGAGTCTATATCATAGGAGGGATGTTGATAGACTGGAGGGTGTCCACAGGACAGCAACTAAATTGATCAATAATATGCATTGTTTAACATATGAGGATAGATTGGAGAAGTTGAATCTGTATTCCTTGGAACAGAGGAGCATTAGAGGAGATCTCCTCATAATGCAGAAACTGAGCAATGACATCGAAATGCTCTCACAGCTAGGAATGACTTTTAACAATCGGGAATGTAATCTCCGTAGTTATAAACATCAATTGTCTCTAACATATCCAAAAAATAATAAAAGGCACTCCTTTTGTACCCAATGTATAATCCCCTTGTGGAATATCCTACCCGAATCTGTAGTGGGTAGCACTAATAGTATAGAATTAAAAAACAAATTGGACAAACATTTATTAGCTATGGGAAGATGATGCAGCTTGCTGGAAATGCACTTATATGGGCTCTGGCCTCCTGTGTATCTATCTCCTTTTAGTATGACCTTTAGATAACAGGCTATCAAGAAGATGGCTGTCGAGGTAGTTGCAGAGCCTTGACAGAAGTAGTTGAGGAAGAAATTCAGCTAACCTGCAAATTATTGACAGATGTGATGAGCTTGTCTATCATTGCTTGTTGCTGATGGAAGCAAGTTGTGAGTGCAGTCATTTGCGATGATTGAGGTCTTTCTACACTGGTGGCCTGGAACATAGATGTGGATTCTTGTGCAAGTCATGCAGTTTGGATAGTGGCCATCTGGGTCGTCAGCTTCTGCTGGACCACTTAGGGATAAAGTTCTAGGAGCAGTCCTCCGACAAAGATTATGATTTGATCCTTCTCTGTTTTCTGCAGACATTTACAACATGACAGTATCCTCTATGAAGGCTTCCTAAGATGCAAAGGGCTACATGGTATGTTCCCACAGCTGTTGTCCCATTAACCAGGGTGTATGTGTCTGGATGACATGACCTTTAAAAGTTGCATACAGGATGGCAGTGTTTTCTTTAACTTGTTCTGCAAGTGCGCTGAACCAAGAAATGACAGTACCTCTCAGAAGCAAGCATGAGGTGTTGGAGATATACAGGAGATCAGACCAACCACTGAAGGTAATCCAGGCTTGGAACTGCTTGAGCCAGTCCACAGTGTGTTCGTGAGGCAATACTGAGAAGAATAGTGGTTATAGGCTGGTATGTACTGTGGAGTCTGGTAAGATAGTTTTAATGTCAGCAAGGTCATTCTGAATGGATTGCATAGCTGGCATTCCCTGTGATGAGATGGAGGACTGGATGTCTGCAGGAGGGTTTCTATTTTGTAGCTTCATACCTTTGAGGTGAGTGAAGGTAGGCCTCTGGACACTCCTTATGCCCATATTTCTTTCTTCATTAGACATGGTCATCATGGGAAAACTTTGCTTGAAACAACAGAGGTTGTAAGGATGGCAAGGAGTTATTGTCCTGTAGAGGATGAGAAGTCATGAATTAAATGGAGTGATGATGAGAAAATGTAGTAGACAACAGTACAATTATTTGTGAGCATGTAGGGTTGCTACCTGTCCGGTTTTAGACCCGATAATCCATTTTTTAGGGTCCTTATCCAGTCATGTGGTTTTGGTTAAATGTAGTCCAGATTTTTGACCATTTAGAGTGCTCACATACTCTTAAAACTGATTGTATCATATCATTCACGGTTTTGACTGCATGACCAGGTCACAAAGACGTTCTGATGTCATACTGATCTTTGTTTGTAAAACCAGTCAGCCTGGGAGGTGTCAAGTATTGTCATTAAGACCATTAGCAGTAAATCAATCTAATCTTTTCCAATTTGAATGTTAAGTATGGTCTTCTACTGCTGTGATAGGAAACGTTTTTTATACCTTTGTATACTCTCTTGTGTTCCTTTTTGTTTGTCCAATAATCAGATATAAGTTAGAACTGTTTTTGTTAAATTAATTATCTAATTTGTATTGCCTTTGTCACTACATGAATTCCCTCTCACCTGAATCCTCAGCAGCTACTGCTCTCTTTTTTCATACTACTTGGGCATTCCATGACATTAGTTACACCATTACAGGTTATTCAGAGGAATAGCACGGGATGGTGTGTCTAACCATGTGTAATATCATAGAAATATAAAAAGAAACAGTAGGGGTTACTGGAGTAAAGGAAACACAATGCAGAATTGAGGGTACCACAAATATAGACAATTAATTTATCAAAAATGGGTTAAAGAATATTGAAATACATAAGGAAAAAGGGAAGGTGTTTAATAGAAGTTAGAGCAATGAGCTGTGAATGAGCTTGGTATATCCTACAGACCTGGTTTTGATTCCCACTGCCTCCACTTGCATACTGTATGATCCTGACCAAGTCACTTAGCCTCCCTGTGTTGCTGGGTCACTTCTATAAATGGGCTTTGTGCCCAGTGGGCCTTACCTGGGTACCAAAGAATAAAAAAACAAATAGCAGTATAAAAATGATTTCCTATCACTTTTAAAATCTTCTCTATTACAAATGGCTTTGTAGGAGGTACGGTATACTTGTCAGTCATAAAAAGGGGTGGAGCCATTGGTGGAGTTTGGGGTGTGGTTTAGTATCTGGTTTTCACCTCATCCAAAGGTGGCAACCCTAGCTGAGACAAGTCCATCAAGTGACATCTTTAATAAACCAGTCCAATTCACTAAAAATACCACCAACAGTTCAATCTGGTTCTACTGTATGTCAGTTGGCATACATCTGTATCCCCCTTCCCTAGGACAAGGCTGAAAATAGGCAGAATTGTCTAGTCCTCCTTTCCCGGTTAACAAAAACTAAATAAAATATATCCAATCTTTGTTGCCTGTTATTTAAATAAAGATTTCTTTGCAAAATGCAGCTTTTTGTGTCAGTGTCCATTCATTGCAATAGGGTTTACCATTTTTAAAGATGGCTGCCATTAATTTCTATGAGTGAAGCCATTTAGAAGAAAGTTGGTGCCCTTAACAAACAATAATATCTTTATTTGTAAAGCGCTATTCACGAAGTATCAAAGTGCTGTACAATCCATACAAAACAATTAAAAACAACAAAATTCTAAAATCAAGTATCCAATCAATATGTTTAAAAAATACAACTACAGTAATCCAACATAGATTAAGGAATATCTCCAAAGGCGAGCCCAAATATATGAGTTTTTAAAATGGTTTTGAAGCTCTACACTGTCAGGCACTCTTGTATCCGATGAGGCAGAGAATTCCACAGGATTGGGGCTATGAATAAAAACGCCTGCACTCTGAAGTTTTTCACCGTACCCTGGGAATCTCTAGCGGTCCTTCATCAGCTGAGCGGAGTGGCAGAGGGGGCGGTAAGGATGCAGGAGATCTTGCAGGTAGCTCAGTCCCTGTCTGTTTAGGGTTTTATACATCAGCAAGCTGACCTTGAAGGTGATCCACCACTGAACTGGTAGCCAGTGGAGTTCACGCAGCACAGGTGTGATATGACTGGATCAGCATAATCCAGACAGTAACCTGGCCGCAGCATTCCGCACCAGCTGCAAGTGGTGGATATCAACCCCCAGAAGCCCTAGGTAAAGGGAGTTACAGTAGTCCAGGTGTGAGGTCACAAAGGTGAGTATCAAAGCTGGAAGGTCACCAGACGGAACTAGGTGCTTTATCTGGGTGATAGTCCTCAGATGGTAAATAGAGGACTTAACCATGGTGGACACCTGTGAACAACGTGTCAGCCCATCATCAAATATTACCCCCAGATTTCGCACCCATTCAGAGGTCAGCAACTGGGCACCCCAAGCCAAAGCCCTGAGAGATTTCCCACCACTGACCCCTCTATCCGGTTACCAGGATCCACTACCAACACCGCAATCTTGTCGGAATTCAGTTTCAGCCAGCTGGTATCCATCCAGTCCTCGATTTCTGCAAGGCAGTTGTTAAACACTGAGAGTGCACTATCCTGGTAGGGCATAAAGGACAAGTAGAGCTGTGTATCATCTGCATAGCAGTGAAAATCCAACCCATACTGCCTCACAATGTCTCTTAATGGCAGCATGTACACCGCGAACAACATGGGGGACAGCACAGAATCCTGCAGCACCCCACATGACAAAGAGAATGACTCAGAGGAACAAATCCCAGAGACCACTCTCTGTGATCTGCCAGTGAGGAAAGAATGGAATCATCTGAGGACCATACCAGACAGGCCACAAATGACTCACAGACATTTCAGCAGCACCCCCATGGTCCACGGTATCAAAAGCTGATGAGAGATCTAAGAATATCAAGATGGAATGGCATTTCTGCTCTCTTGCAATCAGGAGATCATTGAGTACCTGAACCAGAGTGGTCTTCATGCTATGCCTTTTATGAACACCGTACTGGAGAGGATCATAGATGTCATGGATGGTAAGATGGTTCTCCAGCTGCAGCGCCACAACTTTCTCAATAACCTTTCCTGTAAAGGGAAGTTTAGAGACTGGCCTGTAGTTAGTGAGGCAGTCTGGGTCAAGGAAAGATTTCTTAAGAAGGGGAGTTACCACCACCTCCTTCAGGGAGCACAGAAACTCACCCAACTCCAATGAGCACCAGACTATCTCCATGAGGTCGCATCTGAAAATGAGCCGTCCCCGCTCAGAATGCTTATCTGGTAAATCTCTTAAATAAATAAATAAATGAGGACTGGGCTGATGACATCAATACAGCCTGGTAAAAGGTGAGTAGGACCCGGGTGCAAACTACAGCAGGTTGGGTGCATACATTGGAGAATCCGCATGACATCCATGATCTCTGGCCTATCAAACTCCATCCAACAGAACCAAGGAGTAGCAACACCACACCGACCACCATCTCTCCCCATAGAGCATGCTAAGTGGATCTCAGACCCGATGTCAGCAACCTCATCAAAAAAGAAACGAAGAAATTTCTCACACTTATCCTGAGAAAACGCTCTTCAAACTTGCAGATAGGCTGGATTGCACAGTCTGCCCGCAGTTTGAAAGAACTGAGCTGGTTGATTCAGAGCTGCAGCAATCTCCCCAGACAGGAATTCTGCCTTCTTACAGGAGATTGCTGACTGATAGTCTCGATAATGTTCCATCAGTCTAAGTCTGTCAGCATCACGGCCGGATCTCTATCAGCAACATTCTAACCTTTGTCCTACTGGTCTCAGCTCCCTCAAGACCCCATCAAACCAAGGGGACTGAAGGCAAAGGGTGAGGGGGCAAACACGGACTGGAGCTAAGGTGTCCAGAGCCCCCACCACTGCCTGATTAGAGGCCTGTAGCAGGTTCTCGGGACCCTCGCTTGCACCTGGTAATTCCCATAGGTCCGACTCCACCAAAAGACCTTCCGGGGTCACTCCCTGCAAAGGGCAGTATCAGACCATCTCCACAGGGGCAGGCCTATAGGAGAAGCAAGGCGATTGAACCTTATAGTGTGGTGATTGGACCATCTGACCAGTTCCACCACCAAAGCGGAGGTCTCCATCCCCAGGAGGAAAATCAGGTCCAGTGAGTGACCATAATTGTGAGTCGCAGATGCAACTGCCTATGTGAAGCCCAACAAAGTCATAAGTTGGAGGAAGTCCTGATCAAATTGCAAGAGTTAGTCATCGACCCAGGCATTGAAGTCACCCATTACCATCAATCTGGGAGACTCCGACACCATGTCAACAACAAAATCCATGACTTCCTGCAAGAACAGCTTCTCGGCTCCAGGTGGACGGTAGATGAGAATGATCCTCCACCCCACACCTGTGACCACGGTACACTCAAAGGATCTGACTCCCTCAACTGGCACATCTACAAGGTCCAATTCCAATTTAAAACAAATTGCTAAACCCCCTCCCCTGCAATCTGATCTCGCACGGTGTATCACCGAAAACCCAGCCAGAATTGCTGCCACCAGAATAGGGCCTGCATTCTCATCTAGCCAGGTCTCTGTGATGTATGCCAGATCTGCTGACCCAACAAGATTGGATATGATAGCCATCTTGTTTTTAATAGATCTGGCATTGCACAACACTGTGTGAGTCAGATGAAACATCGGGGCCAGCTGAGCGACTGGCCCAATTGATATGGAGCCCTTGGGTATGGGCACCAGACAAAATGAACCTCGTTCAGGATTCCATTTTGCCCCAGGGCGTCTCCTGGTCCTCACTACCCCAATCCAGCTGCTCCACTCTCTCCCCCTCCTAGGACCCCCACCCCTCTGCCTTCTACCCACTATCCCGAGTACCCCTGCAGTGACCATAGACTGCTAAAGATGACCACTGCCAGGCGTTATGGATCATTTCCTTCTTGTAGCTCTGTGTGCCCCAAACAAAGTTGGCTGCTGCTTGACTTGAGGTTGTTGTAGAGGTGCTGTAATGTAATGTGGTGATTCCCACCTCAGACATCCTCCTCCTAGCAAGAAAATGGCAGGTTGTATTTCAGGTATGTGGCACAATTGCTATCAGGGTTTTTTGTTTGTTTGTTTTTGTTTTGTGCTATGTACTGTAGCTTTGTCTCCTTGTTTTTATTTATTTGCAAAGCCACTCAATAGCATTTGTAGCTATCTGTGTTTATTTGCTCAGGCTGTCCCTCTTTCGGTTTATTTACTTTTTATTTCCCTGCTTGGACTCCTAAGTTTCTTGGCAGTCCTTTTTTATTTTGTATTTTTATTTTCTTTGTTTGTATAGCCCAGGTGTAGCGTGACTGAGCAGGGAGTGGTGACTCCATTTTGCAATACTATAGAGGGCTTGGTGCAATGCAGTGATGAATACTTGTTCAGAGTGGGGAGCAGATAGCTCCATGTGACAGGTGGAGTGAGAAGCAGCATAGTGCAGAGCAGAGAAAGGCTCTGTGCAGCCACAGCATTGAGGGCTAGGTAAGTGGTGAACTGAGTGCCTGGAGGACAGAGCAGAGTAAAGCAGAGTGGCCTCTGTGGTTAGGTTAGGTTAGGTTAGGTTAGGTTAGGTTAGTTTTCCTTTTTTTCCCCTTACACTGTAGCATGGTCTGGAGCAGCAGGTACAGCTGAGCAGGGCAGCTGACCTCAGTGCGGTCACAGACGTGAATGTTGAAGGAGTTGGGATGCAGCTGGAGGGCGGAGTGAGTGTTGGGTGCACTGGGGCAGCCACTCAGCACAAGAACAGGAATGGGGAACACTGGTGCAGCTGCAGTCCAACTAGGAAGGTGGCCTGGAAACAGCTTGGTGGCAGACCATGGTACAAATTTCAGTAGAGCTGCTGTTGGGAGGGAGCAGTGGGAACAAAACTGTTGTTAAAATATTATCATATTTTTATCATATTATTATTTTAATTATTATTTTATATTCCTTATAAATGCTTAATTGATTAATTGAAGTAATTGGGAGGCATACTACATACATTTGGTCAGAAGTAATATCCACATAAGTTATAAAGCAAGAAGGAAGACCATTGGAAAAGGGGATGATGCATTAAACTCAAGCCATAATATTAGAGGACACTTTGCAGTTTGCCAGTCTAAGAAGGGGGGCCTTGCATACCTAAGAGGTGAAAGATGCCAGGATCATTATAGCAACCAGAGATAAAGGTATCTTAATGATGTCACTGCCTGGTACAAGCCACGCTCTGAAGGAAAAAATGCAGCCTCTTTAAGAAGAGCCTTTTGTTGAAAAGAAAATACTTTAGTCTCTTGCAAGACCAGTTTTTATCATGCAGAGCTGAAACTTTCACAGGTTGCAGAAGAGATGGCAACTGATTATTGATCCAAGTTTTATAAGTGAAACTATTGGGGAAAAAATACAAAATCACACATGTCCCCACAATGCAAAGCATCATGGGCTGCATATGCAAATCACCACAGAATATTAGGCTGGTTCAACTTTAAGCAGAAATGCATGGTGCCGAAAGGCCTCTTACACAGTTTACAAAGGGTGCCAACAGAAGACACAGACACGTGTTTCATCCTACCAGGACACATCAGTATGCCTAGTCTGTTTGACACCCCAGTGGAATGAACCAGCTACCCTAAGATGGTCTATCTGGGTTATGTTGCGGTGAATCCAATTAAAACAAAAAACAAGTTAAAAGACAAAGAACCTCTGTGCGCAAGCACTGAGACAATGGTTACCCCAAAGAGCATTTGGCCGGGAAGCCAAGTTGGGAAAAAAGATATATATATATATATATATATATATATATATTTATACAATAGGGGTGAAGGGTAAATGAGTGTGATAAAAACATGTATCTTCACTGTGTGACATAACCACATGAGATATTTCATGTCGTGACATGACGGCTTGAGATAAATCATGTCGTGACATCACCACTGTGAGTGATATTTCACTGCTGCCTGCAGCCCACTCAGTTACCATGGCAAAACATTCTCAGGTGTTTCCTATACTCTGACTCACTCCCAACCCATTGCTGTGATCCTCTCAGCTTGACTGCAACCAGAATTCTAAAACATACAGCTTCACAAAGCAATTTCTTTCTCACTGCTGCCTGCACCCAACTCAGACTCAGTTATCATGGCAAAACATTCTCATGTGTTTCCTATACTCTGACTCACTCCCAACCCATTGCTGTGATCCTCTCAGCTTGACTGCAACCAGAATTCTAAAACAGACACCTTCAAAAAACATTTTCTTTCTCACTGCTGCCTGAAGCTAACTTACTTAGCATTGCAAAACACACTCAGCTTTTCCCACAGAGTTTGTAACACTGCCAGCCCATTCAGAAAATCTCACAGTGAAACAGCAACAGAACACAAAAAATCATAGCAATACTTCTGAAACTTGTACCCCTATTGTATAAATCGAACACATTATGTGGAGTCGTGTGCTATGGAAAATGTCTTCACTCCTGCATCGTGAGCTCTGGATACTCCCACTCGTGCCTTCAGCACTCGTGAGTATCCAGAGCTCACTCTGCAGGAGTGAAGATATTTTCCATGCCACACTCCTTCCCATCATGTATCCCCTATATATATATACACACATACATATATACACACACACACACACATATATATATATATATATATATATATATATATATATATATATATATATGTGTGTATATATATATAGATATATTCATGCAACAGACGTCAGGATAAATACTGCTGCATAAAAGTGTTTATTTAAGACACTGTACAGATAAATGACCATGATGTAATCACTATGAGAATAACGTGAAGTTATTTCCATAGTGATTACGTCACACCCCATTTATCTGTACAGTGATACCATTATAACTTACAATGACTGAACTACTTCCAACCAGCACCACAATTACATATCACCCTAGATTATACACCTGTGCAGCACACCTAACACAAATCAAGCACCATCCCAAACACCAAAACCTCATGCACACTCAAACGCCACCTCAAACTGTCACAGAAACCACCCTTCTCCATACTAACGGCAAACGCAAACTATGGCAATATACCTCAGGTCCTAAACCTCACGACCGGAAAAAATGGAAAAAACTAAAGAAAACACTACAAACTTCAACATAGAGATGGAACAAATAATGACATAGCTGGAGAATGACCTTGAACCACTGGAAGACCCAGCTGGAACAGAAAAACAACTAGCAACCTCTGAAGTATCAGTACCATCAGGACAACGCGAAGAACCTCAACCCTCCACAAGCAGTACTGGAAACCCAGCAATTACCAATGCTGACCTAATAGACCAAGACGACATAGACCTATACATTGAAAAAGCCTGGAACATTAATACAGCCAAAATAACCCAAATAGACACTAAAATGTTCAATAGCTACCTCACCAAAAACTTCAGTGAACAACGCCACCTTCAGGACATTCCTCCATCCCAGTTAAACAGCTACTTCTGCCACTATTTTATAAACTGCTTAGGAAAAGATGGCACAGACTATGAACCCCTCACCAGGGCAACGTTTCAAAGTGTCGAACGCTTCTTAAAAACCAAAGGCTACACCGAGTCTCTCTCCACTTCTCCAGCATTTGAAAAGGCAAGGCAAGTACTCCTAACTAAGCAAAAAAATCTAAAAAAGCCAAGGCAAGGGGTCCAAACCAAAAGCTGCAGATGAGCTCACAGACTCTGTGATACAAAAACTATACAATGAGCAGTTGCTAGGACCTTACAACCCTGAGTCTCTTCTAAATACCATGTGGCTCATAGCCAGCATGTACTTCAGCCTTCGGGGAAACACAGAGATGAGAAACCTCAAATGGGGAGACATAGTCCTCAAAACTGATGAAAATGGTCAAAGATACATTCAGCTCGACCAGGAAAGACAAACTAAGACCCACACTGGAGCCAATCCTAAAGACTGCCGCAAAATCAAACCTAAAGCCTACCAGCTCACCAATAACCCCCACAAATGCACAGTGCAAAACTACATTGTCTATCAACACAAAAGACCTCCTCAATGCCTCTCTGAAGACTCCCCATTCTTCCTTGCAACTAACTTCCTTGTTAAAGAAGGGCCACCTAATACCTGGTACAAGAACCAACCAGTAGGAATCCACAAACTGGCATCTATCATCAAAACTATGATCACAAAATCAACTATCAACACTGACAAAAGACTGAGTATGAAAGCACCTTATTCAGAAACTCACAGACAGTGGCATACCTCCAACAGACATTGTACAGATTTCTGGCCACACGTAACTACAAAGCTTGAATGACTACTCCAAAATAAATGAAGAAAAACAGAAAAATATTTCTAACTTGCTCAGCAGTGCACCCAACAACCCATAACTTACTACTTCAACTTCACAGTTACATCCTATACCTGCTTCGGCCCCACAACCACCTCTAACAACAATACCAGAGAACTACTCAGACATCCTAGGAACTTGCTTCTACAGACCATCAATACAAGCGAAGACCATTAACTTTACGATTATACAAGGTAAGATACCACAATACCACACTGCACCCAACTTGATCTAACAATAAAAATATATCTTTCCTACAGGAAATAAATATGACTCCTACACTAAGAAGAGGCCATGAGTACTGCACTCTGACAGCAACTCAGAGTAATACATAAAGGCAATACTATACTCCACCTAAAGACAAAAAAGAAGGCCCCCAAATGCATAAAGACATAATTTACAAAGCCCAAAAATGTTGAAGATTGATTCCTGTGTGAACTACTGCAAAACATTAAGACACCTCTCAAAGCCCAGCACAGCAAACATTTATCCTAGAACTCATCCACTGCAAAGATTGATTCTACCACTTACTAAAAGAACTGTTAAATGAACTTTGCTTCTGCCACTTTGGCTTACTAAATATTCACTGTTCCTGCACAAACATCGATGTTACAGCTCTTCCACAGTACAAATTTATTCCACCACTGTTGCTACGCTGTTCCTAAAACTGTTAAATATGCATTCTACAACTGTTATTCAATAAAGATTTACTGTTCTATAATGTATGCACTGCAATAAATAATAAACTAAATGTTTCAACCACTACTTCTCTACCACCCTCCCCCCTCCAATCTCTACATTCCTTTTCCCTTCCACTAAATTATCTCACTACAGTTTCCTATCAATAAAAGCAACCTTTCTCCCACCACCCATACCCCATCCCATTACCCCTATATCTCTAAAAAGTGCATCTTTAATACTTTAAAATTGATATATTCTGCACTTGTAATCAGTTATCCATTACTTTTTCCTGCAAAATGCCTTGTACTTCTTCTGTGTCACACCACCTATTTTGCTCCTAGCAGCAGAAAATAAAATATTGAAAGACTGACTTACCTTCGTTTTCCACGTCTGAGAACCTCCACAAAACAAGTAAACAAAACCAACCCCCCAAAAAAAACAGCTACAGTAATCCTTCCCCTTGTAATCCGCCAAAAAATGGACTCTTCATGTCCTACTCCACAGGAACAAAGGCCAATAATCCAACCTCTGTAAAGAAATCCAAAATAAATCCAAAGATGCCACAATCAAAATGACGACACCATGAAAAAAAATCCAAACTCCATGATGAACCACACAAAAACTCCACAAAGCTCTTCCATCCTCAAAGCACTCCTCCTCGGTAAATGACCACTCCAACCCACGTACTCCTCCAAGCAAGGCCCACCACTCCACACCACTCCCTGCAGCTCCAACACGAGGGATCCCACTCAAAGCCACCAACTGAACTGCACCACAACCCAATGCCACGCCCTTCATCCAATAAATACACTCGGTCCTAAACAGCCACCTCCCTCAGCCAATCACAATACATGCATCCTTGTCACTCAGACATACACTAAAGCCACACCCTTTACCAATCGGAATATACGAACACACAGGAAAACCATGCCCCCACCAATCACAAAAAATACTACCCTGCCATTCAAACTCCACACAACCCACACCCACCTCCTCCATGGAACCAATCACAAACCACACACCACAACTTATCCACCAATCAAAAGCCACATATCTCCCATACATTCCTCCCATTCATGAACAGACTCCCAACCAATCCCCAGTCACAAATTAATGGCAAACTACCACACAACAATACAGCCCTCGAAAAAAGTCCTCAAAATACATTATTCAGCACCACAGCAACACAAAAATGCACACAAAAAACACATGTTGCATAAGTTTAATATGCAGGGTCACCTGGTGGGTAATGAAGTTATTTGTGCAGTAGCCTGTGACCTCTCGTGAGGTTACTCAAGGTCAAGCTACTGTACAAATAACTTCATTACCCACCAGGCGACTCCACATATCCCTTATATATATATATATATATATATATATATATATATATATATATGCACATACATACACACACACACACACACACACACACACAATATCCTTTAAAGTAAACCCTTTAAATCTAGTCTCTGAGAGCTAACATTGTGACAAGTATCAAAATGTAACTTTTGAGTATGCTCTCTGTTGCCATAAGGAGATATACCATCTAAAAGATATTTTGTAAACAGGTTGATTTATGGCTAGCTCCAGAGAACAAGAAATCATGCAATTGTAAAGAAATCTAATGTTTTAAAGACATTCCTCAAGAATTTTACAGAAAAATCTTATATTATTCTGACACCTAGAATATTCAAAGTAAAAGTATAACCTTGTTTTAAGAAACTTTGTTAATAAAATAAAGTTATAGGCCATATTAGCTTAATTCTGGAAACACAGGATCCCAGGAACATGAGAAATGTTTTAAAAGACTGGGTTCAATAAGAAAAGTTCAAAAACATTTTTGAAAATCATATTATTTTGTATAAAAAAGTTATAGAAGAAAAATAATTTTGTGTTTTAAAGTGGACTTTGAGAAAAGGGGAAGCCTTTAGGGTGGAGTTAAGAGACACACATACATCGCCTGCAAGGACCAATCAGAATGGGCGATGATGTCTCTCAAACCCTAAAACATATATGTGAATTTTGCAGAGTCCAATACAGAATTGCTTGATTCTTCTATGTGTGAGGACCTATGTTGGTTGGCGTCACAATTTTGATTGTTTTTAAGACTTTTACTAGGCTGAAATCCTATGACCACACCTGTCAGGGAAGCTTGGGACCAATTCTTGGTTAAGCCATTGATATTCACCCAGGGGTGCTAAGGATAAGCTTGAAAGTCAATACAACATTGCAGCAAGGTTCAGTTTCAAGAACTTCTTGTTACAAAAAAGTATTTTTCCAATATTGTGTAACAGTCGGGGGGGGGGGTCCCCAGCCCTGCCTTTTACTAAAACGACAGGTGGCATGCTGTTGGCATTTGGCAGCAATACCTGGTGGGGGACCTGGGTTCGGGGAAGGATGAGGTCACCTGGCACAAGAGACCTAGGTTTGGCTACTCTGCACAGGGGCACCCAAGTAAATCCAACTACAGGAAGAAATAACTGTAATGTCCAGAACCAGAATTGGGATTTTTTAGTGTGGCTTTATTTATTAACTAACTGAACATAAAAAAAGCATTGCATGGTCCCCCAAAGGGCTACGTTACTGTATGTGCAGATTAGAGGTTAACACAGCGGTTCATTTGAGGAATGAACACATTACTACAGTTGTCTGACTTTGGACCCACCAGACACTCAGCCCGGACTTTGCATGTGCATTGGATACATAGCCCGACTGGCCTGGCTCCCCTGCTGGCCACTCGACTGACGGTCCACTTGACGAATGAACCCAAACTTTACTTGGAAAGACATCCCATCAAACAAGGAGACTCCCAAACTGTGGCTCCCCACACCACTTAGAGTCTGCGACTCCTAGAGAGATTTGTTTTCCTACTTCCAAATGAAACTCCCATCGGACAAGGAGTAATTTTCCCATCCTGTGGCTCCCCATACCACTTAGAGTCTGTGACTCCTAGAGAGATTTTCAAGTTGCGACCCACGTCTGGGTACCCACCCCATCACTGGCCAAGTGCATGAGGCAAGTAGCAAAAACACAGAAGAAATCCGTCGAGGTGGACCTGGTTACTAAAGATGGGGGGTTTTCCCACCTCCAGCTCCCACAGCCCATACCCAGCCATTTCTCTGGATACACACAGAAAACTTTAGGACTTTAAAATGTAGATTGAACGGTGGATGACCTGAAGCACCCCCTCTACAGTGAACTTTAAATCCATTTAAATCTTTAAATTGTTTGACTGCTCTATTTGTTTGTCCTAGTGAACATAGTCCTCCCAAATAGCAGTCCACATCCATTTCCCAACTGAAGAAAACAATTTGTTTGCCCCTTCAAATGGTGCCAAACACTCACCCATTCATTGCAGGTGCCCCACAGGCGAAGTATTGTAACGTTTGCTGTTATACAAGAACAGACAAAACAAAATCAGGCAGCTTCCTTCCATGGTGGGAGAAGGGGATTGCCCCTGGAACCCACAGAGAACTCCCCCCCCCCAGGAGGGGGGGCACTGAGACCGGGGGAGCGGTCTCCACCACTTTAAAAAAGGTAAACACAGGAACACTTCCTTTTTCTTAGTGAGAGATTAAACAGCAGACTGATGCTTCCTTCTTGCTTAAGGACAAATGGAAGACTCCCTTTGAATTTCCCAAAGTTCTAAACTCACTCCCTGAGCTGTAGATTCCAAAGTGGCTCATGCAGCTGCGACAGTTCTATAGTGATGTCATCTCTCAAGTCTCAGCTGTGACTGAGGACAGAGTGAGACAGTGTGAAACCTATTTAACTGGAGTTTCACAAGCTGCCTTCCCTGCCTACCACTAGGTCTTACTGGGATTCTAGTAACCCCGGGTAACAAAGGGGTTGCACTCGCCCTTGACCAGGAAAATGACTGTCCCCAGTCATTATGCACCCAGCCTTAGGCCATCCCACCCTATGTGCTACCTGCGGAGGGGGGTGATCAGGCCCCCTCCTACCATGTGCGAGCACAGGTAGGCAACACTAAGGGCCTAGAGGTCTATAGCTGACACATCAGCCTCTACTCTATCCACTTACTATGGACAACTAGTGGCGCTGGTAGAACCATCCAGAGCATAGCCCTGATAGATCAGCACTGCATTCCCTATGGCCACTGAGGACCACAGCCTGTCTATCCCCCCTAACCCTCTAGGGAAAACCTATCTGCCTCTTAACATAACATTCCCAAACAAAACAAAACCCGGGGACCTCCCCGACCTTGGGCAGCCTGCAACTACAACCATTAGCAATAATAACACAGTACATTTAAATTCTACACCATAAGCACTGACGAGGAACTCCGATGAGCCCCTCCTCCTCTTCTTGTCTTCTCTTCTGTCTTCCAGGAACACCTGTAAGAAAAGACAAAACAAAAAAATCCTAATCTGCATGTACAGTCTATCTAAACAACAACAATGACAACAACAACAACAACAACCCTTACCATACAGAAAAAAGCACTGAACAATCCCAAAAAGGAAAAGATTTTTTTTTTTTTTTTAGAAAAAGGTAGAAATACAGTATTTACATTAAAGTACAGTAATGACATTGGTAACAATACACCTTTTGGGGGATGGAGTGCCCTAAAAGTCTCAACTAGTGACCACAAGGCCCGAAGGCCAGTCCATTAAAGAGTCTCTCCTGGGCCGGAGCCCCGTGAAACATAGTTCTTAAGGCAATAATCCTGAAGGGGAGAGTCTTTGCGGACAGTTCACACACTTTTGAAGTCTGTAGTGTAGGGTGTGTATTGCAATGTCATAAAGATAGAATAAAAAGATTTTTTCGGACTTACCAGCCTCTTGAAGTATTCGGATTTCACAAACCTGGTCCCTTCCGAAGACTCTCCCTGGCAGCATTTCTTCTGATACAGCTGGGCGGACATCTTCAGGGAACCCACAGGAGTGCACATCTGGAAACAGCTGGGCTGATGTCATAACTGGAGAAGGAACCTTAGAACAGGAACAAAAAGAAAAACAGCTGGTCCGGCATCATCCGATTACCAGGCGATGAACAGGAAACAGCTGGGCTGGTGTCCCCTCTGGATCTGAAGTCATCTGGTGGTGCCAGTAGATGGTTGCTGAACAGGACAGTACACTGTGGACTGAAGAATATAGGGCACCTGATTCCTGGTTTATTCACATTGGCAGTTCAATAAGGGCACTTCACAGTCTAGATGTGGCAGTATTGACTACCACTGCTCGGCTCTCCATTTTGTAGGCACAGGCTTAATTACTGGGAGATCCTTGCACTGAGGCCAATAGTAGAGGGGGGGTCAGGGCTTGAATTACATCTGCCTGGACACACATAACCACAGTGGAGACTTCACATCCTCTCATCCACTATTCTCACTCTGTCCATAAACAGTGTCCTGCCTCTCTTCCACTGTGTATACTTTTGTGGAACAGTCTATTCTTTACATGCTGGTTAGCCCCAGGATGCACATGTTTCATTGCTTCATCCCAGATCCAGGATTTCCTGCAGTTCTCAATCTCCTCCCAGACTCTCCGAGGAAAGGTAGGAAAGGTCATACCAAAGATTTCATTGGCCTTTCTATGAACCAGTCTCTCCTCTTTACTTGCTTTGGTCAATCTGAGACCGCTGGCCTGGCTTGGGGGGTGGCCAGTCCTGGTTCTGCCAGCTTCGCATCCTCAATGAAATTAAAAATGGATCCCTGACTTCTTCTTCTTCTGGTGAAGCCAGGGCAGTGGCATCACCACCTCCTTGAACACATTCCTCCGAGGCAAGATCTTGAGGATGTGTACCTGTTCCTATCTCACAAGGCAACATAGGTTCCCCCTCATCTTCCTCTTCACTGAGGATCTGAGTCCAGGAGTGAGCAGTAGTTCTCACCCCGAGACTATCCATTCATCACTGGGAGCGGAGGTCGACACCTCCCATTCAACGGCCTCCCGCATCTCATCTTCACCTTCGAGACTTGGGCTAGGCCCCCCCCCACCCAGGGGACTATTGATGCTTTATCTGAACTTGCTTTCTGAGATCCAGCATCCAATGCTTCAATTTCAGATTCAGTCTCTAATTCTGCACTCTCTAACTTTGTGCCACACTCCCCCGAGGGACCTTCCTCCACAGGCTCCGCCTGATGCTGTGTGCTGCCAACTGCAGATTCTTGAAGTTGTGTCCATGTAGGAGCCAAACGAATTTGAGGCGCTTTATACAAGCCATATTTTTGTAGACATCCAGCACAGTGAGGAATCATGAAGACGTCCCTTCCAGCACTCAGGCACATCTGGCATACACGCACTGGATAATTAGGAATTGCCACATCAGGAGGGAGTTGCCCTCTATAGCACCATTTTTCAATATCTCTCAATCTATTTACTGCTGCTGTTACTGCAACCCGGGCATGATCCGGGTAACGAGCTGGTTCTGAGGCCATAACTGCAGAAAAATAAACAAAAGTTCACTGTAACTGAAAGTCCCACTTTAATGAACACACTCTGTAGCTTTAAAATGGCTCCTCTGCTGCTGTGTTTACTTTACTACCCCACCCTGTAATGGCAGCGGCAGCACTCCTGTGCATCAACATTTAGACTCTGGGTCAAGCCACTGTGCACCTGATTTACATCAGCTACTGATAACTTTTACTCAAACTGCACAACTTGCTCTGTTCTGGCTGTTCACACATTTACAGGATTTTCCTTGGACTTTTCACATGCTGGCAACATTCATTTAATTACAGTCCCTTTAACTTCAGGTTTCAGCACAGGATTGCCTGCTTCTACTAGTGTTGCACTTGTTTTACAACCCACAGTCTCTCTCTGGCTGCAAACTTTAAACTGAGGCTACTGTCATTGCTATGCACACATTTAATGGCTTTACAGACTTGCACTTGCCAGCAGGACATCACATAATCGCTACTTGCAAAGCGACTATACAGCTGCACACACATTTTATATGGCATTATAGAAAATCACTGATTTTGAGCAGTTTTATTTATTTACTCACTGTTATTGTAGCAGATTGCTGCGATGGGGTAAAACGGCCTGCAGCCAGATTTTTGAAGGCCTCAGATTACAAACGGGCGCGCAGTCTCCGCGATCGTAGTATTAACCACACAATTCACTGATCCCACGATCGATTGGCGGGTTGAGCCCGATTTTTAACTAGAAAGTCACTTTTTACTGTTTACAGCACTTTGAATACTTTGCGAATGCTCCTCCACTGCCAGTACACGCACTACTCTCTGTCTCCTCTCGAATGCTGAAGCAGACTCTGAAGAGCTGGCTGAGGGGCGGACTAATGGCAACTGATCAACCACACGCACGCCATGCAAATGAGCCTCTTCTTCCTCACGAGGGCTCCTCTCCTCACGGCGATCGTTGAGCAGGCAAATTTAAACTGAAAAATGCACTTTTTTTTTTCTCAACTGACTCCACGGCGGGAGCCCATTTCAACCATGTAACATTGCCATTGACTCTGCAGTCTCTAGTATTGCACAGAAAGCATTTCCAATGTCCAGGGCATAATTTCTCTGTTGCTACCCCTAGTTTTCCACACTTTCCTTCACAGAACTTTATTTTAAAACTGACAAACACTGTAAACTATGTTGATGCAGGACAAGGACACACACTTTGGCTTTACAGCTCCTTAGTAAACAGTTGGCATTTTTTAAACAGCAGCACTAGATTCACAGCACACAGCAACACACTAGGAAAATTGCTTCAACTTTTTGGGCTACCAACTGCCAGATAGCCAAAACGCTAGCCCACTAGCCCAAGCACCTTCCTTCCCGAACAAATCCAAAGTGGTGCCTCCATTTTTGTAACAGCCGGGGGGTTCCCACCCCTGCCTTTTTACTAAAATGACAGGTGGCATGCTGTTGGCATTTGGCAGCAATACCTGGTGGGGGACCTGGGTTCGGGGAAGGATGAGGTGACCTGGCACAAGGGACCTAGGGTTTGGCTACTCGCATGGGGCACCCAAGTAAATCCAACTACAGGAAGCAATAACTGTAATGTCCAGAACCAGAATTGGGATTTTCAGTGTGGCTTTATTTATTAACTAACTGAACATAAACAAAGCATTGCATGGTCCCCCAAAGGGCTACGTTACTGTATGTGCAGATTAGAGGTTAACACAGCGGTCCATTTGAGGAATGAACACATTACTACAGTTGTCTGGCTTTGGACCCACCAGGCACTCAGCCCGGACTTTGCATGCGCATTGGATACATAGCCCGACTGGCCTGGCTCCCCTGCCAGCCACTCGACTGATGGTCCACTTGACGAATGAACCCAAACTTTACTTGGAAAGACATTCCATCAAACAAGGAGACTCCCAAGCTGTGGCTCCCCACACCACTTAGAGTCTGCGACTCCTAGAGAGATTTGTTTTCTTACTTCCAAATGAAACTCCCATCGGACAAGGAGTAATTTTCCCATCCTGTGGCTCCCCACACCACTTAGAGTCTGCGACTCCTAGAGAGATTTTCAAGTTGCGACCCACGTCTGGGTACCCACCCCATCACTGGCCAAGTGCATGAGGCAAGTAGCAAAAACACAGAAGAAATCCATCGAGGTGGACCTGGTTACTAAAGATGGGGGGTTTCCCACCTCCAGCTCCCACAGCCCATACCCAGCCATTTCTCTGGATACACACAGAAAACTTTAGGACTTTAAAATGTAGATTGAACGGTGGATGACCTGAAGCACCCCCTCTACAGCGAACTTTAAATCCATTTAAAACTTTAACTTGTTTGACTGCTCCATTTGTTTGTCCTAGTAACATAGTCCTCCCAACTAGCAGTCCACATCCATTTCCCAACTGAAGAAAACAATTTGTTTGCCCCTTCAAATGGAGCCAAACACTCACCCATTCGTTGCAGGTGCCCCACAGGTGAAGTACTGTAACCTTTGCTGTTATACAAGAACAGACAAAACAAAATCAGGCAGCTTCCTTCCATGGTGGGAGAAGGGGATTGCTCCTGGAACCCACAGAGAACTCCCCCCCCCCCCCCGGGGGGAGGGGGGCACTGAGACCGGGGGAGCGGTCTCCACCACTTTAAAAAAGGTAAACACAGGAACACTTCCTTTTTCTTAGTGAGAGATTAAACAGCAGACTGATGCTTCCTTCTTGCTTAAGGACAAACGGAAGACTCCCTTTGAATTTCCCAAAGTTCTAAACTCACTCCCTGAGCTGTAGATTCCAAAGTGGCTCATGCAGCTTTGACAGTTCTATAGTGATGTCATCTCTCAAGTCTCAGCTGTGACTGAGGACAGAGTGAGACAGTGTGAAACCCATTTAACTGGAGTTTCACAAGCTGCCTTCCCTGCCTACCACTAGGTCTTACTGGGATTCTAGTAACCCCGGGTAACAAAGGGGTTACAATTGGATGTAGCAAAGAACATGGTTTACACTGGACATCCTGACAGAAGCAAAGTTTTGAACTTCTGCTCAAGCCAAGATCCTGAGATTCCAGTGGAAGTGAATTGAAACAGAAAAAGTAATAAATTCAGTTACCAGCCAGGGACTTTGCCATCCACAAAGAAAATATTTTCTGCAAACAACTGTGGTCGGGAAGAAGCCCATCATCGTGCCTTGAAACTGCTAGTATCTTATTGCCAGACGTTCCCGCCAAATCCTGATAAGTGACTTTTTGATGATTCATGACATCTCAAGCAAGGAGGATCCAGTCTGCACTGCTGAGTTAATGTCAAAGGAGTCCAGCATCTGCAATTCAGGGGCAAGAAAGGAGAGACAAATACTACAGCCAAGCTGGTCCTGAAGGACTTTTATCATTCAGAATCTTAAATTCTCACCATGATTTTGAAAGTTAAAAGAAAAGAAGACCAAGCATATAGATAACCAAAAATGTAAGTATTATTTTAATTATTTCAGTTTTAATATTTTAATTTGGCTTATCTGGGGAGGTAACAGAGTTAATTTAACTTTGAATTACAAAATATTGGGGCCCAGATATTCAGAAATGCACCAAAGGCCAGCACAAGTCTGGCAAGTGCAAATCTGATGTGCTGTGGCACAACAGAAGCCATTTTCAGAGGTTGCATTTGCCACACTGCACCAGTGCAACCCAGCTGAATATGGCACAGTTGTGCCATGGCGCAATCAGGCTTGCACTATGGCACAACCAGAGTTGCACCATGGTGCAATCACAGTTGTGCCATGGTGCAGAAAGAGAAGCTCCAGCAACTGTGGGAGCAGAGCAGCAGAGCAACAGAGGGGGGCACGGCACAGAGAAGAGTCCCAGGGACAGAGCCAGGGAAGCACAGTGACAGGCCACAGGAGGCCACCACCAGCAGGGCACAGCAGGGTGCACACAGGCACCCAGACCCCCCAGAACACAACAGTGGCA
Source organism: Neoceratodus forsteri (assembly GCA_016271365.2). Taxonomy (NCBI): domain Eukaryota; kingdom Metazoa; phylum Chordata; order Ceratodontiformes; family Ceratodontidae; genus Neoceratodus; species Neoceratodus forsteri. The sequence goes on from CM057459.1 coordinate 1,094,161,391, forward strand.
CAGATAGTAGGCAACAGGAGGTGCCAATGGCCAACAGAGGGTCACCAAGGGAACCACCCTGCAGGCTGCTGGCCGTGCCCCCCCACACACCCAGACCACAGCAGGCCACACCCAGGACCATGCAGTCAAGCACACATACACACACACACCACACAGGCACACAGACGGCCCACACAGTAGGCACAGAATGTGCTGGGAGGCATGTAGTGTGGCAGACCACATGGAACAGGCCACATAACACCAAAAAGGGGCCCCAACACAGCATGCGGCCAGCACCCAACCAAAGACCATGGCCATGTGCTGCCACCATGCACACACCCACCACACACCCCTGACAGTCACCTTATGGGCACCCCAAGGCACAGCCACTGACCAAGGAGAGGGACACCACCACAGTGCGACACACCACAGCACACAGCAGTGAACCACAGAAGCACAACACGCGCCCCGACACATGCACACCACACAGACAGGCACTGGGCCACTGCAGCATGGCTCCTCATGCCACTTGCAAAGCAGACACTGACACAGACAGGTAAGTCAAAATAGATATATTTCAAATAAACTATATACAGCAACAGGGGGTGGGAAAGGGTAGGGAAGCGAGGGAAGGGGACAGGAAACAGGAACTGTACAGTGGGATGGGGGACTGTAGGGGGAGGTACAGCAGGGGAAACAAGGGATTGCTGGGGCCCATTCACCGGTGGCCATGGCCTGCCACACCTTGGCACCCTTGCCACCTCCTATCCTCCAGAAGCATACGGTAAACCTGCAGGACAGCCTCCATTGTCATTGAGGTAATTAGTATCAGCTGCCAGAGCAGCCTGCAGTAGATGGGCCTCTGTCTCTGTTGCTGGGCACCTATGACAAAGGACAAGACATATGATCAGTGCAATGTCCCAAGAAACCATGCCCACCCACAGTGCACAATGGGCAGTGGGAACACACACTCCCGGAGGGCCTGTACCGGCCACCTGCAGGGGGGTGGGCCAATGCCTGCCAGCAACCTGGCACATCACGACAGTGCACAGAGGTGGTCCCCACAGCACAATGGCCACCCGACTGCGCAATGACAGTCACATAGCACAGTGCAAATTTAGCAGCCATCTGACCTGAATCGGCATGTCTTTGGGTTCAGAGAGTGACTGTTCATTCGATTAGGCTCCAAATTTTGCAAAGGGAGCCATCAAGTGTTCATGGACTTGTGATGGACTTCATTAATTCCTGCATCTCAGAAGTGACAAATTAACAAGTGATGGACATGCAGACCTCCTGTGAAGAGACTGACACTGACAGCTCTGACAGCCACTCAAGAGCTGTGATACTCCAGTGAACAGCAGGGGCTCTTCCAGAACACAGGGCAATCTGTGTGAGACCATGGATGAGCAGGTCTTCCTTGCTGTTGAGGGAGACAGCTTGCCATATCCTAAATGTGAGAGGAACAGACCACCCTTTTGCCAGTACGAGAGCGAGAAACAAAAAGGGAGTACTCACATGCTGCAAGCTACACTTCAAACTGAGAGTCTTTGCATTGCTGCTGTTCCAGACTGCCTGAGTGTGAAAGCAGCTCTGTGCCTGGGAAGCTGTGCAGCTGGTATCACTGCTTGGTACTGGGTGTCGCAGCACACTAAGACTGAATGCTAGTATGTGATGTTTTTTTACCGGATTGGGTCCAGGCTTCACAGGATGAAGCTGCCTGTGTAAAGAAGACCATTTGCTGAATGTGGATGTCAGGAGACGGCTGACTGTACCTGAGAGAACACCCAATCTTGGAACCCGATACCAGAAGCCTGCATCGAGAAAGGAGTCAAAACCAGCCAGAAAGGAACTCACATCTACTGCATCTTCACACCCTGAGCATCAAGGGAGATCCTTTGGTTTGGAAGAACCATGAATAAATCAGGGCATGCCTTGCAAGCCTCCGCCATTGCTTACTGTATATAACTTTAGTGAGAAATTATTTGATGGACTTGGCCATCTGGCTGGGAATATAAATACCCATTTGTGTTTGTTGTTTGTAAGCAAGTAAAGCTTTGTTAATTCTTTTAAGTACAGCAACACTGGCCACCATATACGACATCATTTGGCCTACACCATTTCTACTGCTGGGTACCCAGTGACGCATCATGAACTCCCATTTATTTAAGGAGTTCTATGTACGGGTACCAGTAGGGAGAAGGTAGTGTCCAAAAGTATCAGTGTTTTTTTGTTTACATATTACTGGGTTTGGGTTCAGAGGGGCAATGAACTACCAGAGAGTTTTGTTTTATAAATTACCAGGATCAGGTGAGGAGACACTGGATTACCATTTTTTTTTTTGTTTTTTTGTATATTACCAGCATTGGGTGACAGAGGGAGGACTACTGGACTACCAGGGAATTCATTTTTTTTTATATTTCCAGGACTGGGTTAAGGAGGGGGAACCACTGGAAACAAGACCAGCCTTGTTGGCCCCAGCCAAATCTTGTTTTCTCTTTGTCTTCAAGATTAACAGTTTTAAAACTGGGCTTGACAAATATTTGTTACTAAATCATAGCAAGATTTAATTCACTCACTAGACATGGGAGACAATCTAGATGGGCCTTGGCCTTGTTTTTGTCTTGTTTAACCAAGTAATCATGTAACCAAGACTGGGTTGGGTTGTTTGTCATGTGGTCAAGTTATTTTCATATTGATCTTTTGACCTTTTATTGTTATACTGAAAATAATGCATCTTTGTTCAAGTGTGCAAGCAGGGTGTTATACTGTTCTAGCCAGTTGTTACCTACTGGTTTAAGCAACCCCAAGTAACTGGCTGTAGACTAAGAAAATGGCAGAATTGGCCAAACTCCATTCTGTACATAAGCAATAAGTCACAAATGGGTATGCTTTAAAGGATTTCAATACACGCCCTGGTAGAAACATAGAAGTGTGTTGGCAGAAAAGGACTGACAGGCCCACCTAGTCTGCTGATTTGTCTAGCTATCTGCTAGGACAAATGCCCCCCAACTCTCCCCTGTGTCAGTCCCATGCCTTTTTGAAGCCTTCCACTGTTGCTTCTCCAAACAACTCCTCCGGGAGTCTATTCCACTTATCTGCCACCCTCTCCATGAAACAATGCTTCGTAATGTTACCCTTGAACTGTCCCCTTCGATCTGTAACACATGCTCCCTCATCCTCTGATTCCCTTTCAGCTGGAAGATGCTTTCCACTGCACCTGGTTTATACCCTTAAAGCACTTGAAGGTCTCAGTCATGTCCCCCCTCTCCCTCCTCTGTTCCAGGGAGTACATGTTCAATTCTCCCAACCTTTCCTCATAGGACAGGTGGCTGAGCCCCTTTACCATCCTTGTTGCCCTCCTCTGAACTCGCTGCAGCCTTCCCACATACTTTTTGAGGTATGGCCTCCAGAACTGTACTCCATACTCCAAATGCGGTCTAACTAGATGTGTGTACAGGGGTACTGTGACCTCCCTTTTTCTACTGGTAATCCCCCTTCTGATGCAGACCAGCATTCTATTGCCCCTAACCACTTCTCCCTTACAGTGCCTTTCCACCTTCAGGTCCCTTGATATAGTGATGCCTAGGTCCCTTTCCTGTTCTGTTATCTCCAGGTCTCTGCCCTCATACAGTACCCTGCCCTCTGGTTCCTGTATCCAAGATGCATGATCTTACACTTGTCCATGTAGTAGAGTGAGGCACAAGGGCCCTTACACCCCAGGAAAGTGCATTCAAATCCTTTAATGCATGGGAGAGTGCATAAGGAATGCACTAGTAAATGGGCAGGAAGGGATGGAGAAACAATGGGGAAAAATCAAAACTGCCATGACAGAGGTAACAAGCCTTTGTGTAAAATAAATAAACAAAACAAAATTAAGGAAAAAAAAACACTATGGTTCTTAAAAAGGTGGCGGGGAAGGTTAGGAAGAAAAAGACAGCATTCAGGAAGTATAAGGCATCACAGAAGGAGCCGACAGGGAACTGTATCGGTTAAAGCAGAAGGATGATGATGATGATGATGAAAACTTTATTTTTATACAGGAAATTCTAATCATTAGGATTATACAATCCTGTTCTCAAGATAGTCCTGTTTATATTTCACTTAGTTACATCTAAACATATAACATTAATCAAATAAATACAAAATGTACACAATACACAGCATTTCAATATCCAACAATACATTAAGACACAAATACAAAACAAAAAATACAAAATTTCACAATAAGGATTTCCCATACATAATCATATACAACTACATTCTATTTTATGAAGTTTCAGAATTTCATTTTTAAAAATCGTGTGGTCTTCTAGAGATCTTATTGGAAGGGGTAGAATATTCCATACTTTAGCTGCCTGACATGAAATGGAACCATTACCATATTTATTATGAATTTTTATGGAACAAACTCTATGTCTATGCACAGATCTTAGAAACTCATGCCTACCTTTACTAACTTTAGGAAAAGTATTTGTGTGATATAATGTTCGGGTAAGATATCTTATATTTATGTATCAGTATTAACCAGTTTTTTTGAAAAATCATTTCTAAAGACTGCCAGTTCAACTTTATGAACATATTACAATGATGAGTTCGATAGGAACACTGCAAAACATATCTAGCTATTCTATGTTGCACCCTATCCAATCTAATCAACTGATGTTTACTCGCTGTTCTATAAATTAAATCCCCATACGTCAGGGTTGGCATAATCAGCTGTTCAGCCACTTTTTTCCTATCCTTAATTTGTAAACATTTAGTAGTTCGTCTCAAGGCTCCTAATTTCTTGGTCACCTTTTTTATATTATTATTTATGTGGGTATCAAAGGTCAACAAATAATCAAAAGTCACCCCAAATAACAATAACTATCCACCTGTTCTATAAGTTTATTTGTGTGTGTTACAATATGAATCTGTGGTTTAGGCTTCTTATTTGAAAAATAAACTAATTTTGTTTTTTTAACATTCATCAAAAGCCTCGACCTGGTGAGCCACTCCCCTACCCCGGCAAAATCTGTTTGAAGCTTTAGTTGAAGATCCAAAACAGAACTTCCGGTGGTGAAGGAAGTAGGGAAGGCAGTCAGAATAGCAAAGGTCCAAACAGAGGTAAAGTTAGCCAACTCGGTTAAGAAGGGGGATAAAACCATTTATAGGTACATTAGGGAGCAAAAAAAGACCAAGGGAGGGATAGTGAGGCTTAATAAAGGGGAGGGGATATGGGCAGAGGGTGGCAGTGGAAAGGCAGAGATACCGAACGAATACTTTTGCTCAGTGTTCACAAAAGAAGAGGAGGGGGAGGTGGGGAGGTACCTAAACCAAACAATAGAAGCACTCTGGATAGGGGGTCGATACCAGTTCATGCACAGAAGAAAGGGTCCTAAAGGAACTTCTAAAACTCAAGGTGCACAAAGCAATGGGGCCTGATGGGATTCACCTCAGAATTCTAAAAGAACTAAGGGAAGAACTAGTGACACCACTGACTACCCTTTTTAAAAAATCATGGGAGGATGGTGTGGTACCTGAGGACTATAGGAAGGCAGATGTTATTCCCCTCTACAAAAGTGGGAGCAAGGCAGAAGCAGGAAACTACAGACCTGTTAGTTTGACCTCAGTGGTAGGGAAAATTATGGAATCACTTCTGAAAGAAAGAATTGTTGGGTGTCTAGAGGTCAGAGGGGCACAGTACCCAAGGCAGCATGGATTCACAGTGGGGAGGTCATGTCAGATGAATCTAATAGATTTCTTTGACTGGGCGACTAAAGTAGTAGACTAGGGAGGGCTGTGGATGTGGCCTACCTAGAATTTAGCAAGGCATTTGACAGAGTCCCACACAAAAGATTAATAAACAAGTTAGTCAGCCTGGGAGTGGGTCCCAGAGTGATAACTTAGGTAAAAAACTGGCTGGACAACAGGATGCAAAGGGTAATAGTAAACGGAATCCACTCTGAGGAAAGGTGGTTTACTAGCAGGGTACCGCAGGGCACAGTTCAGTACAATGTCTTTATAAGTGACATTGCAGAGGGACTGGAAGGAAAAGTATGTCTCTTTGTAGATGACACAAAGTCTGCAACAGGGTTGATACACAAGGGGGGTGGAAAGGATGAGAAGGGACTTGACAAGGTTGGAGGAATGGTCAAATGTATGGCAGCTTAGATTCAAAGCAAAGAAGTACAAAGTAATGCACCTGGGAAACAAAAATCCAGGGGAAGAGTACACATTGAGGGGGGTACTAACAACAACAGAAATGGAACAGAACCTGGGAGTAGTCATATCAGATGACCTATAGGTAGGCAAGCAATGTGAGAAGGCAGTAATGAGGGCTAGGGGGATACTGAGATGCACAGGGAGAGGCAACACCAGCACAAAACAGGAAGTTGTTATCCCTCTGTACAGACAGATGGTGAGACCCCATCTGGAGTACTGTGTGCTGTTCTGGAGACCCCATCTCTGCAAGGACATAGACTGGATGGAGGCAGTCCAGAGGAGGGCAACTAAAATGGTGTAGGGTCTGCACCAGAAGCCATATGAAGAGAGACTAAAGGAGCTTAATATATATACCCTCGAGGAAAGGAGGGAGAGGGAGGACATGATAGAAACTTTCAAGTACCTCAAGGGAATCAACAAAGTTCAAGAGGGTAGCATCTTTCAGAAATAGAGATGTACTAGAACAAGGGGGCACAATTTGAAGATAGAGAGGGGACGGCTCAGGGGTAATGTGAGGAACTATTTTGTCACAGGGAGGGTGGTGGGTATGTGGAACAGCCTTCCAGAGGAGGTAGTGGGGTCAAAAACAATGGAGGAATTCAAGAATGCATGGGACAGACAAAAGGCAATTCTTGTGGGGGATAGGAGGAAATAGGCTGTTTGTTAACTAGGATCTGCAGCTTATGCAAGAGGTAGGGAAACTGGCAGACTGGGTGGGCCAAGCTGACCTTGTCTGCCATCAAAGTCTATGTTTCTACACCCTGGAGTGGCTTGTTGTGTTTATAAAATTGCTTGCTGCTCATTTATAAGTAAAGAGAAACATGTTTAGTATGATTTTCTTTAATAAAATATTTAGTTTAAATACATTTTAAATGACAATACATATACATGAAAAAGTCCCAAATTTTGAATTTAATAAGGCTTTCTTGCCTTGGTATGAGATCCAGCACCTGACCTTGCAGTGCTAGGAATTCAATACACGGTCAAGTGACGTTTCATGGACAATGACGTTTCTAGATTTGTACCTGCCATTTTATTTATTTAGTTGTTTTTTGTTAACCAGGTAGGCACACTTGGCAAATAAATGGCCATTTTCAGGTATAGCCTGGGAGAGCACAGTAGAAGACAATATACAGATAGCAGGATCAGCTACAAGTGCGACATTGCAGAGGGCGAGATCAAGCTCAAACAACAACACGAACAGAACAGTATGATTAAAGTGATAAGGGCTGCAGTTTGGTAACATGATGTCAAAGTACTGTATAATGAACGATAATAAGTGCAAAACAACAGGACAACAAGAGGAGCAACAGGCACTGCATAGCTAGACAATGTGTGCAGAATCATATATGTTTAAGAGAAATGGTCTGGGTTATGGGCAATCACACAGAGGATAAAAGTTAATGATTCAGTCAAGCCTGTTTGAAGGAGAAATTAGTGGGGCATTTGTGAATGAAGGTGGGTAGTGAGTTCCAAAGCCTAGGGAAAGATGAGAAGGTCTGATCACCCATTTTGGTGGCACATTTGTGAATGCTGAGGGTTTCATAAAGCTACATAAGGAAAACAACAAAACTCTCACACTGTGTCTTATTCCATTGCGGGAAGTGAATTTATTAAACACAGAAAGAGGAGCAGCACCAGGCCTATCCAAACAACCAAGTTCATTTACTTTTATCCTCTATCTCTTGATTGCACATAGCTGAATCCCTTTCTCTTACTGGGCAGACTAGGTGGGTCAAGCAGTCCTTATCTGCCAGCAAATTCTATGTTTTTATATCTTGACGTTTTGCCCTGCCACACTTAGTTAAGAGATGGCAGTTTCTAGAGTGTGACTGGGTAGTAGAGAGTGAGCATGACTAGAGCGTAGTGGCTGGGGAGGTGTTTTTTTAAAGGTAAAAAAAGGACAGGAGTTTTTTTTATGTTTTCTAGAGCAAGAAAAATGCTCATTTCTGAAAGGATTGTGGTGGTGGTGGGGTCGGGGGGGATCTGGGGCTGGAGAACCTTTGCCAGGAGAAAGTTGAAATGGGGTGTGGACGGGAGTGCTGAAGAAAGAAGATGCCTGGAAAGGCGATCATACTTTGGACAAAAGGTACACTACTTATATAGTGGGAGCCTTTTTGTGTGTTTGCTTGTGTTCTTGCATAAAGAGAACATATTGTTACTGCAGTTTAGAGGGTTGTGTAGGTGTGTACTGTATAAGCTAATGGAAGTAGAAACCATGGCTGTAGAGCATACCAAAAAGTATGAGGGGATCAGAAAAAACGTATAGGTCAGAGGATGGATCAGTGCAATAACTTAGCCCAGGACACAGTAAAAATAATTACCTTTTTGAATATACTTCTGTTAATCTACCTGTTTTATTGTAATACAGAATAATCCACACATTATTATGAATAATCCATGGCTTATTCACAGAAATGTATAGATTATTTGTGATTATCACAACAAAACAGGGTTAGGAATTGCAACTTTTAGACAGTTTTAATAGGTAAAATGAAGCCCAGATAACTATACAGTGCAACACACTCAATAGTAAAATAAAATTTAAAGTAAAGCTTTTTCTCAAAAAATATACTTTGTTGTTTGGATTCTCTTTACACTTGAGTACAAAAAAGTATGAAAGCAGGTTTCCTGCTGTTGTCCTCAGAGAACGTACACCAACCTCATTACTCAGATTAATACTGCTCCACTGACTGATGTTTAGGGGACTCAGAAGGCATTGGTTCACCTCCTAGCTAGCAAAGTTAGGGGTCTGCTGACCTCTCTGACCCCCGGCTCCTTCATGTATGTGTAGAAATGCAGGAGACTTGTCTCTCAAAAGTCAGTGCTGGGAGGACTGATAATGACAGTGTTTAGCTGGCTGATGGGTGTAAACTTCTTATAGTTCAAAAGAGAAAGTCCCACCAGTCACACTGGTTTTCTGCCCGTTAGCCAGCTAGCAGACATCAGGCTTTGAAGATAAAAATTGTGTGTGTGTGTGTGTGTGTGTGTGTGTGTGTGTGCGCATGTGTGTGCGTGTGTGTGTGCGTGTTCCTAGTTATAGACAGGAAGCACCTATTTAAAACAAGCATTTGTCAATGCCGAATGTTTGCTTGCTGGCATTGGCAGTGGTAGTGTAGAAGTTACAGAGCTGCGTAATAGGAATGGCAGTGAAGTACTGAACTGAAGCCAACCCCACCACCACCCTGCATAGAGTGACAGGCATTGGGGTGTGCGTTTGGGTCGTCAGGCATAACGGCCACGCCATTTCACCACACCCACTCTGCAGAGACTGGCAAGTGTCACGTGTTCCTTGGGGTCTTTGGCCCTTATGCGCACCCCATTTCATTAGGAAATACGGTGAGATGGGTACGATATAGGAGAATGGGGTGAAGTTTGGGGCCGAAGAGTCCAAGGCATACCTCGATGCCTCTCAGTGACTACAGGGTGTGGAATGGTATGAGCATCATGGCAAGAATCCCAAGTCACACCCCTGATTCCTGTCATTCTCTATAGGGTTGGGCGATTTAGTTGAAAAGCCTAATACCTCAGGCATTCGTTGGTATGTTAACTCCAAATTTTCAACATGTTTGTTTTGTGACCCCACCTCATGAACAGGGGGAATATCAGTTTGATAGCCAAAAGCTGCTTATGCACAGTGACTACGGCATTTAGCACCACAGGTGCAAAAATATTCCGAACAGGATGTAAAAAATGACAGCTGTACTATTTCATGGGGAGGTGTAAAAATGGCTATGTTGCAAATGTGTAGTAAAAATATTTAAAAAATGGTGAAGTCATGAGTTTACATAGAAACTGTGCAACGACACCGTTATATAATTAGGTTGGATTTTTATAGCAGATTGTTAACTCAGGCATTTTGGTGCCTCGATCATGAACAGTGTCACTGTGATTTTCTTTATCTGTGCCGAACAATGATTTCCCACAGCGACCTCGCATCTCTGCACTGAAAGTATGAAAACACACTTCGGCCATGTTGTGAAAAATGGCAGCTGTACTGTTCATAAGGAAGTGTTGAAAAATGCCACTAGTGAAAATCTGGACTGAAAATATTACAAAGTCATGAACTAACGAGGATGAGTGGAAACTGCACAATGCTCACTCGTAACACAGTCATTTTATGGACTTTTGTCACCAAATTTTCAACATAGCCATTTTAAGACCTCTGCTCATGAACAGTGTAACTGTGATTTTCTTAATCTGTCCTAAACATTGCTTTCGCACACCAACAGCACCATTGTGCGCTACATGGGCGGAAACACGTTTTGGTCAGGATGTGAAAAATGACAGCTGTACTGCTCATAAGGAGGTGTGGAAAATGGCAATGTTGGAAATCTGGAGTGAAATATTGAAAATTCTCAAACCCACAGTATGTGGGAACTGTGCAACACACTAATTAAACAGTCATTTTAGGAATTCTGTCACCAAATTTTCAACATTGTCATTTTAAGATCTCTGCTCATAAACAGTGACACTGTGATTTTCTTAATGTGTCCCATACACTGAGTTCGCATGAACGATTCGCCATTGTGCGCTACATGGGAGGAAACACATTTTGGGTGAGATGTGAAAAATGACAGCTATACTACTCATAAGAAGGTGTGGAAAAATGGCAATGTTGAAAATCTGGAGTGGAAATATTGAAAATTCGCAAACCTATGTGCGTGCGTAGGAACTGCGCAACACACGCTCGTAAAACAGTCATTTTTAGGAATTTTTTCATCAAATTTTCAACATAGCCATTTCAAGACCTCTGCTCATGAACAGTGTCACTGTGATTTTCTTAATTTGTCCTGTACATTGATTTCGCACACTGAATGCACCATTCTGTGCTACATGGGTGAAACACATTTTGGGTGAGATGTGAAAAATGACAGCTATGCTACTCATAAGAAGGTGTGGTGAAATGGCAATGTTGAAAATCTGGAGTGAAAATATTGAAATTTCGCGAACTTACGAGCCTGCGTAGGAACTGCGCAACGCACGCTCGTTAAACAGTCATTTTTTGGAATTTTGGCACCAAATTTTCAACATGGGGTTTTGGCCCCCTTCTCATGAATGATGTCACTGTCATGGTGGTATTCAGGCCTGAAGGGTGATTTCGCAGTCACTGCACAGTCACTGCGCGAAATCACCCTTCGGGCCGAATAACGCCATGACAGTGACATCATTCATGAGAAGGGGTCCCAAAAACCCCATGTTGAAAATTTGGTGCAAAAATTCAAAATGGCTGAGATATGCAATAAAGTTGAAACCCCCCTATCTAGCCCATTATACAGCTTACCGGCATTTCCTCAGTTCGCGGTCGGCTTTGAAGAGTGCAGGCGTGTTCCAGGTCCACCGAGATCGTCGCGCGGAGTCGGAGAGTAAGTATGGGGTGGGGTGGGGTGTGGGGAGAGCTGGAGTGCGCAGCAGTGGGTGGGTGTAGGTTGTGGGAGGGGTCAGGAGGCGCACTGCTGGACCGTTTTTCTTACAGGTAAAAAAAAAGGCGTCGTGGGACCGTTTGCCACGCTGGGTGGGCTCCCAGCGTGGCACAAGGGCTTTGGGGGGCCGTTCAGCCCGGCGGAGGATTAGGCACCCCAGCCAAAAAATAAAAACATTGCGGGGCCGTTTGCCGCTGGCGAGGGTAAACTCCCAGCGTGGCACAAGGACTTTGGAGCGGCGTTCAGTCGGCGGGAGATTGGGCACCCGTCGGCAAAATGACTGATTGCCACGCTGGGGTGGGCTCCCAGCATGGCATCAACTACTGGGGGAGGAGACAGATGCAGCTCAGCCGACGGGATTGGGCAGCGGTCGACTATACACTGCGGCAGGGGGCTGCACGCCATGGGCTGGGAGCTGCGCAGAGCAGCTCTATCGCTGCTCACTCAAGCGTAGCTCCCCTTTCAACTGTAGTGCCACTGCATTTTGGAGCGTGTCATAGACAGCTCCAAAATGCATTGGCTTACAGGGGACGCGCCTGCCAGCACACTGCCTGAATTGGAGGAGGAGGAGGTGACACACCTCCGAAATCTCCGATGATGGCACTATGTTTCTTGCACATGCGTGCAAGCAAACATAAAAACTAAACAGAGTTTGAAAAACAAAACAGCATGCAGAATGTAAACATAATAGCTTCAAATATGTTAACAACATGTCAATAATGAACAGAAACCACCATCAATAGTTGGTTTGAATTACATATTGTTTATGTTCTCTCTAAAGAGCCCCTGATACCGACTGGATAACTTTGAAAAATGTGAGAGTTCAAATATTTTTGCATTCTCTTTTTGTGTGGAATTCACCCTCCTGTCTCACCACGAGACCCCTTCTGCTGTTGACCCCCAGCCCCTTCATGCCACCTGCAGGACTTACCCCATCTACTTCCTATCTCAGTATGTGAGTGGATGCCATATGAACATACGAAGAAGCCAGCAGAAGGCCATTTGGCCTATCTAGTCTGCTCGTACTGCAGGGTACCCAGCTTGAACTACTGTTCCTGCCCTCCCCCCACACCTCCCATCCTCCCTTCCCATGATACCTACCTTCCCCCATGCCTATCCCAGCCTCTCTTAAAGCTGCCCACTGTCTTCAACTAGATCACCTCTTCTGGCAACGCATTCCAAATGTCCACCACCCTCTCTGTGAAGAAGTGTTTCCTGACCTCTGTCCTAAACTTCCCACCCTCCAGCTTAAGACTGTGCCCCCTCATGTTATGTTTGCCACTCAGCTTAAAGAGACTCTCCTTATCCACCTTATTTATCCCTTTCAAGTACTTGATTGTCCCAATCATCTCTCTCTCTCTCTCTCTCTCTCTCTCTCTCTCTCTATCTCTCTCTCATCTTCCAGAGAGTAAATGTTTAGTGTCCTCAACCTCTCCTCATATGCCTTACCCTGCTAACCCACCATCATCTTTATATCCCTCTTATGGACCTTCTCCAGCAGGTTAATGTCCCTTTTAAGGTGTGGGCACCAGTACTGAACTCCATACTCTAGAGGAAGTGCAATGCCTTCAGAGTCTCAGCATCATCCTGTAGACAGGGGCTCTTTTCCACCCATTACTCCCCTTGAGTCAGAGCCAGCAGTGTGCAATGGTGCACACATAAAACGTGAAGATGGTACATGCTGTCAACATCTATTACCGACTTTTCAATCCTGGTGACTGCTGCTGTGCCACCTAACCTCCACCAGGTGGCAGACAAGCAGCAGTACACACTGTCCCCCATGTTAAGGAGGAGATTTGTTGATGGACACTAACTTCTCCTTTCCCTGCCATCCTCAAGTGACCTTGGTCCATTCCTAAACCTGGATTGCCAGTGTGGCGGGAGGTGAGATGTCCAGCACCTCAGCCCTCCATGCCACTGGTCTGGCTACAGGTTTACTGTAGCTCAAATTTCCTTAGACAATACTATTTGTGGCCTGATGGGGCTGTACCTGCATGCCACTGTTTTACAGTTCTGAGCTTTTACCCTCTGTACCATTCAGCCAGAACTACATTTTTGCAATTCTTTCCCCCTTTTTCTTTATTACTGAGTGAGGTGACATTAACACAAGATTACTGTCTTTTGAGTTTATTAGCTTTATCTGCTTCTCTACAAATGACATCATAATGTCCTGATATGACATCATAACTATCTCCACAGCAACAAATTGGGATGTCATAAACAGAACTGTGACTGCAGAAGTAGACAAGCAGACAGAGCAAGTAGGGCAGAGATGCTGTTTCCATGCAAATATCCATATTAATAAACAAATAAGGGCAAGAATTACAAAAATGGGCAGATGATAAGATGAACTGTGCCTAGATCTTATGTTTTTTTAGCAGTCTCAACAACATCAGGGGCTCTTTAAAACCCTGTTACACTGCAAGCAAACATTTGGCATTGAACAACTGCTTGTTTGTTAAGGTGGTAAGACAAGCTGCACCAGACCTGTAATGGACTTCGTGGGTGGCCTTGGTCCTGTGGGCCCCTCACAACAAAGCAGATGCATGGTCACACAAACTGGGCCAGACCTTTAGTGCCCTGCGGGTTGTTCAAAAAGCAATAGCTTATGCAGTGTTCATTATGGGATGTAGCTGAATCAGAGGATAAGGCATATGCCGTATGAGGACAGATTCACCCACTTGGGTTTGTATCACCTAGTGCATAGACCGATAAGGGGTGATCTATTAATGATGTTTAAAATAATAAATGATTTAGAACTGTTGGATGAGCTGGGTATTGAAATTCCAAGCAAACCGCTAGGATTAAGACCACATAAGTATCAAATTAAATTGGAACATTATACAAGGAGGGGGAGATTTAACACCTACTTATGAATGGGAAGACTACGGAATAGTTTGTCAAATTATATAGTATAAAGGGAAAATATTGATATCTTCAAAGGTAGACTAGATAACTTCCTACTCAGTGGAGGGCTAATTTGGACAGTCTAATGTGGGTAGACAGACGTGATGGGCATTTGGTCTCCTTCTGTTTATCACCCAGTATGAATAACCAGTATGTAACTGGCTTCCTTGCACTTTGTTATTTAGTTATGATAGTAAAACATCTGGTTGAAATTCGGACTGTGCCTTGACATTTGATTCAGTGAGGTCCATAGGAGTGGCATATGGGGTGGATAAAATCAGGGGTAAAAAAAAAAGCTAACATCACATTTCCTTACTTTTGCCATTTTAAGAAGAACCCCCAACGTCTGCACTGATATAATATTTTTCAGCGGGTTTTCTTTCTTTTTGTGCCAGATGGCCAGAGTAGCTTACTTTGTGTTTTGGCTTGGCGGGCAATATGCAAAACTTTGTTTTTTTCTCTTTTAGGTATTTCCAGAAGAAGGCCTAAGGTCAAAACGTAGATTTTTAACTCTAGTTTCCATTTAAAGCATGCATTTAAAATAACCATTTTGTTTTGCTTTTAGACCACATGCTGGCACAGAGCCTTGTTTTTGTTTTTAATATGCAAAACAGCTGCATCATCACACAGATTAAGCTGTACCTGTAGCTGCATCATCACACATATTGTACTGGACCTGTAGTGAGTTTAACAAGTGACCCTTTAGGCCATATGCAAAGAAGCTGCATCATCACACAGACTGCACTGGACCTGTAGTGGATTTTACGAGTGGTCCTGCAGGCCACTCACAAAGCAACTGCATCTCATCATATGCATTTTTTATTTTATTTCTTTATTAACTGATACCGTTTCACCAGGTAAACATGCAGAGATTCAACAAGAGTGCGACCTTGGGGTAAGGGGAAGGAGAGCGATTACAAGGTAGGAACACAATAAAGAATGCTTAAATAGCATTTTCCTAGACCAATAGTGGACTTTGCGACATGGGGGGGGCAACCCCCAAATCCTATTTTAGTTATAATTTAAATTTGAGCATTTACGCATTCATGAGTAGGGCTCCTAACAATGGTATCCCTCAAGTTTCATCGCAAACTTACATGAGGGACTATCAGGCCCCTACCTCACTACTACATAAGTGGTCCCATTCAACTCCCCTCACCCACAAAGAGTAGTGGGTTCCTCCATTTTTGTGACTACTATGAGTCATGCAAACAGTGGAATCCCTTACAAAAATGAAGTAAGTTGCCCACAAAACTGGCTCAGGGCAAATATGTTTACTTTTGCAAATATCCTGTTTGTGAAATATATGTACAGTGTGAGAAAATGTGATTTTCTGTTTTTTTTAATAATTTAAAATCTTCAAAATTCTCATCAATGACACATAGCAAAGAATTATCCTTGGACCAAAATCAAACAAACCTGAAAGCTTCAGATTTACACACCTTAGCCATTTGTGTACATTAGAAGAGCAAAAAAAAGTCAGTCTTAAAACATTGTTTTTATGTATTTTCAGCCTACCAGAACTTTGAAACCACTCCACTGACCATCAAATCTTTAGATTTCGGAGACCTTGGCACCAACAATGTACACACCAAATTTCAGGTTACTCCATATAGGGATGGTATACAGGTGCAAAAATTGGGGTTTAACATACTGCACAAATACTTAACCTTAACTATAATTACATACCACTATAATTTTCAAAATATAACATGCCATTCTTTCAGACATTACATGTTAGGCCCTCTTATGGCAATATGATGTCCTCACAGACAGACCAACATCTATGCTAACTGGTCAAATCAGATCTGATTATTGATATTATAATACATTGTGCAGATTTGTGCTGTTGTGTAAATGTTTTTTATTTATTTTATGTGTAATTTTTGACCAGAAAAGGCACACCAAATAAGCAGTAAGACAGCACAGGGTGTGTATTAGATAGTTCTAATGCAAGATCAAGGGCATAGTAAGGCACAAGGCTGCATGCCAAGTACCTACAGCCCCTGGTCATGTGTTGGAATTATCTAGTGCATATTGTACTTATAAAATGGGACTGTGTGTTTTAAATGGGGACAAAGACGAAAATGTATTGGTTTCAGTAGTAAAAAAAAAAATAAAATTTCTTTTTATGTCAAATATTTCCTCCAACTGCAATAGGATTCACATTTTTATTTTGACAATGTTTTTTTACCAATTATGGCCACTTTAGCTGAGCATGCAGGTGGTTGCTATGGCTTCTCTGAAGACACACACACACACACACACACACACACACACACACACACACACCTATAAAAATCACATTTATAATTAACAAATTACACTGACAAGTGTTATCTTAGTGCGGTACTCTTCTTTCTCATACCCGCACATGTTAAAAAGTGACCGCAACAGCTACATGCCGTGAGTGAGCAGTTGGCTGGGCAGGAGGAAAGCTGTAATGCTATAGCAGATGTGAACAGTTCCTATGTCTGGTGAGTGACTTTAAAAAAAAAACAACAACAAGCTGCTAATTTTTCTACTCATGACTCCTGGTTGGTCTACAGTGTGAGAAAATGTATAGGGCAGTACCCTGTAAACAAAGCTGGCAAGGACTGGAGTGGGGTTGCTGACAACAGAAAGTGAGGGAGCGAGTGGTTTCATGGGGCTGGTCAATGGGGGACCGATTGCAGAGACACACACAGATAATAATATTTAATGCGAATAATAAGTATACTCAGGTTTCCCTTCCTGTTTGCTGATGATTATCTAAATTTTGGCAGACAGATTGACAGACAACTGTTGTATATTACAGTACTACGTTTTGCAATGCAGTTTTGCTGAGTGGGGAAAAAGCAACTTTTCTTTTTTTAAAACTCTGAGAAGTATCAATGATTTCTTTTGGTGTCCTGTGTTCAGGTTCTCAGACTAGTTTTTGGCCATGCATTAGACACTTCTAATGCACAACACTGAAATTATGTACCCATTTTATAACGTGTAACAGCTTGTTTCCAAGTGTGTCCTAGGGATTGGGTTACATAGACCTATTTTACTGACAGGGCAATGTTGGATCCAGGATTTTAACAAGGGTCCTGCAGCAATAATAAATGGGGACAGGCTAAAAGGGGATGGGCTATCAGCAAGTAGTCAAAAAACTCCTGTTTCTGTTATCTTGTACTGAACAGGGTAACTATTGATAGTGGGCTGAGATGTAATGAAGTTTTGTTGTATTCAAAATTTATCATATTAAGTTTGATTAGAAAATGGGCTTTCAAAATAAAGAAACTTGATTGGCTGGCATGGGGTACATTAACTTACAATGAGAACCCTGTAAGTTAAAAGTGCCAACCATGCTAACCCAGTAAAGTATCATTGTGCCCTATCTTCCTCTCTCATTGGCTGAAGCACCTTGTTTCAAATTAAAATCACCACCATTTTTTTTCTCGCTTAGCGAGAGGTATTGCCCCCCACAACCTCAGCTGGCTTTGTTTCTAGCAACATTTTTTTTTTTTTTTTAACAATACCTTATCTGTGACAGCACTCTCCTCCTTTGCCCTCCAGCCACCATTTTCCGGGTCTCACTAAGCGAGAACATTTCTTTTCCCGACTTCCTTAACTATGTAGCAGTAAACGCCCCCTCCATTTGCATTCATTTCCACTAGTAAATGCATTTTATTTTTAATTCAGAAACAGGACATTCATTTCTCTTGCCTGTGCTACTGTTTCAGACCCCAGCAACTCCACTGATGGCGACGGCACCGGAATGCTCATGCTCCATTCATTCAAGCAAAACAGTCTATTTGCAACAAGCACTTCAGTGTGTATCAGTGTCAGAAACAACTTCTCATTAGCAAAAGAGAGTCGTGCAAGTAGGACAAAAACCTTTTATTTTGGATTCTCTAGTAAAACATGGATCGTGACAGACTGCTGATGGAACACTTTACAAAACATTCTGTCTCTTGTTTGGATGGGGGTACGACAGAATGGCTCTCTGGAGCAGGCAACAGGACATGAGATAAAACAGAAATGGAGGGACTACTTTACAAGACAAACAGTTAAGTTTCATTTTTACTTTTTTTTTACATTGTTTCTTTAACATTCTAAAGTCACATATAAAAGTGCCACAGGCAGCCCATTTTCTAAGTGCAATAATACTCTCCAGGGTGAGCGATATGGACTATACCAGACCTTCCAGGGGCTATAAGGCCCTCTGCCTGAAGTGTTGAGCCTCATTACGCCCCTGGATGGTCCAGTATTGCCCAATACTGCCCACCCTGTTGGGTATTATTGCTTGCTTGGTTCTGATCCATGCAGAGGTCTAAGAAGGGTCCTGCTGCCACAGAATCTTTATTGATGCTGGATCCACCACTGGGACAGGGGAAATGTTGGCTGTGATACTGGGATAACTTCTCTACTCTTCTTCGATAAATGCCTTAGGATCTTTAACTTCCACCTGATCAGTGACCTGAGATGGGCTGAAGGGACCTTGGTTTAATGTCACATATGAAGGATATCTTCTCAACAGAGCAGCAACCCCCTTGAATAGCAGCAGTGGCAGTGAGGGTATCAATCCAAGCTCCTGGTGTGCAGCTAGCACTCACAACCCTCCAGTCTTCTGGCCTGACAGGTGAGCTTGCTACCTACTAAGTCACTAACACTGAAAAGGACACACCGCTGCAACCTTTTTAGCCAGAAAAATTAGTTAAGCCTGACAGAATGCAATGAAGAGCACTGATTTTCCCCAATTTATAAATGTACTCAAGTAACTACACCTCAGTTATTCTCCATCAACAGCAAGCACACTTATACCAGATGCACCACAAGCTCCCAAAAGGGGAAAGAAGGATTATGGGAGTCATGGCTCCATCTGCTCAATCCCAGAGGACTGAAACACAGGCAGAAAACCTAAAATAAACAGTAGCTCTAAAACACCTTCAAAAGTCTCCTGCAACTCTACACCAGGGAATCCAGAGAAGCTTTGCAACTTTTAAAATTATAATTATAATTCTACAACTAGTGCCACTAAAAGTTTAATTATATTTATATGTCTGAGGTAACTGGAAGCATTTATGCCTGTTGCCCCCGGAATCCTCATGTAAATGAGATGCTGCATCTCACAAAGCTACTGTGCACGCTGGAGACCAAAATGTTTTAAATATGTAAATATTATTCTATTCCATATCAGTTTATATGAAACAGGGACCATGTTACAGGGGTTACTGTTGTCATCTCAGTATTATTTACTATTGTTTTGTTCTGAGCATTTTCCAAGAGTGCGTGAGTACATGCGTGTGTGTATGTGTGTTTGTTTGTGTATGTATGTGTGTGTGTTTGCTTGTGTGTGTGTGTGTGTGTGTGTTGAAGGAGAAGGAGGAAGGAAGTAATTCCATTACCTGACTTGACTGGACTACAATGTAATGCAAAGTGATAAGTAAAACCAAACTGCTACATACAGTAAAGTTTGATCATCAGTGGCACATTTTTTAAATAAAACTGGGGTAATGATAACACTGTGGTGTTAGTTACCCTATTCTAATTTATCGCTGACCTATTGCTCACTTGCTGTACCTTACATGAATTATTACTTGCAGTTCTATTTGCCTACCTCACTGTAAACATTAAGCTATTTGTAACCCACTCTTGGGGTTGGGTTTACTAATGTTTACCCTCCTGGCCCTTTTGGCCCTTATCAATTATTTAATATGTATGGCCTACACCCATCAGTGGGGCTTCCATGGGTTGAAGGTTGCCGCCAGGGCTCCAATCTTATATATAGGGGTATTTTGGTGCCTTCAGGGGGATGTTCCCCCACCGTGGAGTTAGCAACAGTGGTTTTGTAGAAGCAGGAGTGATTGTCTGCTCCTGCCCAAGTTTTTTGGCATTCTGTGCAGTAGTGAGGGTAGCAGCGGTATATACCTGGCAGCAGCCATTTTGCTGGTGGTACTCCATAGGTCCAGATCTGAACTTTCAGCCCCAAAGCCAGCATTGAAGAAGAGAAAGGAGCCATCATGCCTGTTAGAGATTAATGCAGAACAGAGAGTGAGAGACTGATGTGTGGGCCTCGGCTGTGGATCGTAGATCCCCCAATCCTGCCATTGCAGCCAGTGTGTTCTGAGGTGCTGGTTTGCAGCTTCAAGGGAAGAGGAGCTGTGAGCAGCCTGATCATGGACAGTTTGAGAAGACTGGTGGTGAGGACATGTACCTTGAGATGTCGAAGGGGAGCGCCACCTACTTGAGTCCTATATTTGGAGGGGAATTGGGTAAGGAGCCCTGACTATGCGAGGGTTCATTTTTCTGTCCCCTTGCACATTCTAGAGGGAACCTGGAACTACCATTGATGAGGAGTGAGCTAGAGGGAGGAAATCCTGCTGCCTGTAATTAGGGGTCACCTGACCTTGTAGTTCAACTGCTGCCCAAAACCCATACATGGCCACACAGCCCAGGGATTAATTTGTAAAGAGTCGAGGGTCTACACAACCATGAAGATCCAATGATGTACTGTCTGTGAACTCCATGGTGGGCTCCTGGGCCAGCAAAATTCCCCGTGTGGACATTCCATTTTTGAACTGTTGTTGCTGATTAACTCTTTAAGTCCCTCACAGCCCAGCACCTGTGGTGAGGCACCCCCTGGCACAGAAGAACCCATTTCCAGCAAAGCCAGCTGATGGTACAAATTGCCTTTCATGGACCTAGTATGTGTTTCTGCTGTTGTGAACTCCCTCCCTCTAAGTAACATCAGGCATACCCCTATACATAGGGATGAGGAGACCTGCATATTTATTCCAGCTGCACTCCATGACCTCTAGCTCCTTGGTGTACCTTATTTGTAATTACATGCTCCTTTATCTGTCTATTGCTCTGTAAATATGGTAACATTTAATTTACTTACTTACAATTGTGCCTTGTATGTATATAAATTATTATATTACTGCAAATAATGAAACTTTTACTCCTCTACTGTATGTAACTAATTCTGGGTTGCCCCTGAAAAGGACTTTTTTGTTTCAGTGGGCTGGCCTGGTCACCAAAATTCAAATACATTTCCATTACCTGGAACTGAAACAGCGCTTCTGTACATGTAGGACAGGACACACATGAGCATATGATATCCTTTTTCTAGTTAGTCCTTAAACAATAAGGCATGACATGGCACTAGTTATACTAGGTTTACCCCATGGTCAGGGATGTTGTAAGGCATGAGGCAAAGCCAAGTGAATTTAGTCCCTGACCGTGACTTAAACATAGTACAACCAATGTCCCTGAAGTGCCTTATTGCTTAAATAAAATGAGCCCATAGGCAACTTTTGAAAATTTAACACTCTAAAAGTTTTCAAAGTCACAAAAAATATAATAAAATGTCACTAAATAAGTAAGCAATAAGACACAACAGGGTGTGTGTTAGACACTTTAGCATATGGCTAGGAGGCATAGTGAGGCACAAGGCCACCGCCTGAGTGCGTCCAGCCTCCTAGCCATGTGTTAAAGTATCTAACACACAGACTCTGGAGTGGCTTATTGCACTTATGAAATGGGCATCTACATTTTAGATACATTTAAAAATTAAAATTATTAGGATTAAGTAATAAAAAAGTGATTTTTTTGGTCTTTATTTTAAATAAAATAGTTCCTCCACCTGGATTTTTTTTTAGACTTAATGTTTGTCCTACTGTGGTCCCCATAGCTGTAGGAAGTGACAGAAAAGCCCCTATTGTGGTCCCCATAGCTGTAGGAAGTGACAGGAAAGCCAGCATACTGAAGGTCACATAAATAAAGGAGGATGGTATTTAATTTGCCTTTTAAACACGGGAGACTTATAAAGCTCATCTCCATAGAATCACTGGCCTTTTGAATAAAATCCTAATAGCAAAGCCACCGTCGAGCAGTATTTGTGGTACCAAAGTGCACCCAAGTGGCTGTGTATACGTTGTTTTGCTCCCTTCCTCTCTCAACTGACTTTCTGACTGGGGACCCACCAGATCGTTCCCCAAACAGCATTTTAAATCCACAGTTCTGATTCGAAAAACCCATAGGCACGATTATTTTTAATCCCCATTCATACCTGCAACAAAGTGTTTGAAGGAAGGGAGACACGAGTGAGTAGCACCCGAGCTGCCGTATGTACGTTGTTTAGCTGCCTCTCGAGAGAACAATTGCAATCATGGCAGTTTTTTCTTTTTAAATGCTGCAGCTTGTACATTTCATTCTATGATGTGTGAGTGAGTGATTGATGTTTCTTGCATTAGCTTTACAGTAAGGGTGGCATTGCTTGTGGCACAAAACAAGATGGCAGCTATTTTATTTGTGAACATGCTTTGTGGCAGCATCACCCATATCAATGCCCAGTGGGCATTGTCTGGTCTTATTCCTATGTTGTTAGACACTTTAGCACACAGTCAGTGGCCAATCAGAAAGCCTGAATTGCAATGCCCATTTCATCATGTAAAATAGTCCATCCACAGATGTTTTTCACCTGCCTTTATTCACATTCAATACCTTGTGTAATTGTTCAAAATGAAAAAGAAGAATTCAAAGCTCTGCATTATTCCAGCAGTAGAATGCCCCTGCATACACATACACATGCATGGAATGGTAACATGGAATACATGAATTCAAAATTCTTCAGTGTTCCACTGGCATATACACACAGACACACACATAGGCTGCAAGTGGAGCCAGAACACCTCAATCTTATCTGTTGGCAGGCAAGAAGCAAGGAATTCTCTAGCAAACTGGTAGGGAGAGGAGGTGGATTTTTCATAGTCCACAAAAGACACCAGCAATGGAAAGTCTGACTAGTACTTGATTTTTAAAATGTGTGTATGTGTACAAGGAGGGGCTCTTGAGTGAAAATAACATTAAATTATTTACTTGCTTTTATTTTTGGGGCCTAGTTGAAGTTTTTTTATACATGAGTAAAAGCTGTAGCCATGTTTGTGATGGAAATTAGCAAGCAAGTGGCTTTATTTTTTTTTTTTTTATTGAAATGTTTCACCAGGAAGGCACGCTGAGCAAGAGGTTGCTCATCTCCCGGTGTGATACGGGGGGTAGGGGATCTTGAGGATTGTATACAGAGATTTGGTACAAAATTCAAAGTTTACGTTTGATTACAAACAAATAAAGGGAACAGACTGTACAGTGAGCAATAAAATAGCAGAATACTATGTTTTGAACTAGATAGATACGCTTCATAGCTGTGCAGCTAGTGCGGAGTAGCGCAGACAGTAACATTACTAAGGAATATCACAAGTGCAAATAGTCTAAGTGCAAATAGAGATTAGGGCCCCAATTCTAGAAAGGTTACGCCTGGCGTAACAGCACTTGCGCCAAGTAGAATGGTGCAAGTAGCAACTTACACCAGCAGTCGCGACTTGCGCTACTCTACTTGCACTGAACAGCTGTTGCACTGGCAGTTGTGCCATAAACTCCCTGCGACATGGTGCTACGGGATTCATGGCAGCAGTTGCGCCCCATTCCAGAAGGGCAGCAACAAAGTCCCCAATATTAGGATTCTACAAGAACCCCCAGAGGAGAACTGGCAACGTAAGTTACACCTGCATTTAGCTGGTGTAACTTACATCCATCCTCCGAGGGTCCTGTAGTTCCCAGTCCATGTGCCACCCTCCCTGCCCAGACCATCTCTGTTGGTGCCCCACTGGCCATCACAGCACAATCCCGCTGATCCCCATACTGTACATGCCCCCTTGTACAGTAATGGCCCTGCTGGGCTGCCACACCAACTGTCCCATCATGCCTATGGTACATGCCCCGCAGGGTTGCCCATACCCCCAGCCCCGGCTGGGGATGGTAGGGTGCTGGGTGAGCTGGCAAGACTGGGTTGGAAAGGCCCTAGACTACCAGGGCTTATCGGGTTATTTCCCACGCTTGTGGCTGGCGACTTGGGGGTCGGGGCACTTTGGGGATGACAGTGCTGCCCTGTGGGGCATTCTACAATGTGGGATTCAAGGTCTGGGAGTTTGGGCAGCCCTGCGGGGCATGTAACATAGGCCTGGGGGGCCAGTTGGTATGGCCAGCCCTGTGGGGCATGTACTGGTGGTTTTGAGGGCCAGTTGGTGTGGCCAGCCCTGTGGAGCCATTGCTGGGGGTTTGGGGGGCTGGTTGGTGTGGCCAGCCCTGCGGGGCAATTGCTGGGGGTTTTGGGGCCAGTTTATGGCCAGCCCTGTGGGGCAATTGCTGGAGGTGTGGGCAGCCCTGCGGGGCGTCTGTTATGGCTTGCTGGGTAGGGGTGCCACTTGCGACCTGCGGCTGTGGGTTGTGACATGCTGGCCAGGTAAGCCCTCTATGCAGCATACCTAGCCTCATGTTGCAAGTCACAGGACTTTGCTGTGGAGACCCTACCCCTTCTAGAATAGGGCACAGGGGTCAATGTCACAGTTGCAGGTGGTGCAAGTTGCGTATGGTGGCAATCGCGACACCCTTCTAGAATTAGACCCTAGGAGTTGACTTGAAAGAGCTAGGTAAATGGAGATGGAGAAGGGGAGGAGGGGAGGGAAGGGGAGGTAAGAGGCATAATAAGTTTCAGCCCCTTACAGGAGGATTTACAACCCTGTCAGGGGTCATTTTAGGGTTAGGATAGTGGAGATGATGAGTGATGAGTAGAGAGAGATGGGAAGGAGGGAGGGGAGAGAGGGGTGGATGGAAGGAGGATTTGGGGGGGCAATGGGCTTGTCCAGTTTGGGACCCTAGAGAAAGAGGTGGATGAAGGAGGAGGGAGGGAGGTTGTGGACTTGTCCAGTTTTGTCCCCTACAGGATGCTGAGAACCCTGCCAGGAGATGGAGCAAGACAAGGGGAATGGTGGATGGAAGTAGGAGTGAGTGAGAGGGGTAGTAAAGAAAGAGGGGAGCAAGGCAAGGGCTTTCTGAGAACTAAAATGCTATGGGAGCTGAGGGCCTTCTTCAGGGGTCAGGAGAGGTAATGGAGGAGTAGGAGAGTGAAGAGGGAGGAGGGGTGAGGGCTGCCGGTCCAGATTCCTCCAGTATGCTGACAACCCTGCCTGCACAAGGCAGAGGCAGAGCATGACAGGAGGGGGCAGGTTGAAGTAGTGAGGCAGAGTAAACCTCAGGGAACTGGGAAACCTGTGTGGGGCCTGGGGGGGGGAAGGGGGAAGGTAAAGTTGAGAAAGAAGAGAATCTGTCCCAGAAGGACCCCCATTCAAGAAAGCAGAGGAACCCTGCAAGGGGGACTGGGATGCAGGAGAGTAGAGGGGAGATGGGTTATGGGAGTAGGGAGAAGGTAGGGACAACCCCACTTGTACAACTTTGGTTGTTTAGAATCACAGGAGGGGTGCAAGTGAATGCCAGTAGGGGATGGAGAAAAGGGGGGAAGGAAAGGAGTGCTAGTAATTAGGGAATAGGAGGAGGGAGTGCTGAAGGGTGAAGCAAGGAGTGGGTACTAATAAGGAGTGCTAGCATGTAAGGGAGAGGTGGAGGTACATCGGGGGTATGACCGGCAGTGTGTGGGTACTATTTAGGAGTGTTGGAATTTAGAGGACGGGGCGATGGAGGTGTGTCAGGGAGGAACAGTGCGTGGGTAATATTGGGAGGGTCCTAGCAGGAACAGCAAGGTGCTAAGCAGTTATTGAGGGCAGAGCTGATGGAGTAGTAGGAGGATGAGTGACGTATTTGGGGTGGAGGAGTGAATTCCAGATTTTGGGTAGGCGGTAAGTGTAATCCGATTGGCCAATGAGGGTGGATCTGTGGGGGAAAGCCAGAGTATGGGAGTCAGTAGATCGAAGGGAGTGAGGGGGGGTGTTAAAAATGAGGAAGAGCAGTAGGAAGGGAGTTTCTCCTGTTTGGAGGCTTATGAGCTCTGTGAGTTGCCCTGGTTGGCAGGGACTTGTTTTTTGCCATTGGTGGTGATATCTTACTGCCATGACTAGAACCAAGTCTCAGTCAATTTGGACACAGGGATTTCCTTGTCCATTTTATATTTCCTGGTAAAATATGAACTACATAACAAGGAAACAAAGTGAACAGATAATAGGAAACTACATGGTGCTATTTAAGAATTTTGCTAGCATGCTAGTTCATATGTAAGCAATAAGACATGATAGGGTGTGCATTATGGTGTGATAAATGCACTCCTTGGGGTGTAGCTGGCACGACGCCGAAGGCTGAGTGCCAGTCATCCCTAGAAGTACAGTTATCACACCATAATGCACAACCCCGGAGTGTCTAATTGCGCTTATAAAATGGCCCCTTTTTTTAGAAGCATTTTTTTATGCTGTCTTGTGCATGTGCAAGCAACATTTTGTGGTAGTAGGAGAAATGCAGAGGTGTGTCAATGTTGGCGAATGCAGGGCACGCTTTAGAAGGTGCATCCCTCATTCTCCAATTAGCCAGCATGCTAGTGCTGACACAAGTAAACGCAAAGTGCCACCAACTTATAAGAAATATACAGCTGCAATCAGAGACCAGCTCGTCATGCAGCTGAACAGATGACATGCCTCCCTTACATACCTTTGTTGGCGAAACATTTCAAAGAACATGGCGGTATCTGCCGCCATCTGCCACACAATCCCCAGAAAGACAACTTTGGGAGTTCCCAATCCCCCTGTCGGCATGCCCCCTTCCCAGTTCAGTTTGTTTACTAATGGGGGTGCCCAATCCCTGTTGGCATAATTCCCCCCAGTTTAATTTGTTTGCTGACAGGGGTGCCCAGTCCCCATCGGCATACTGCCCTGCCCCCCAGTTTCATTTGTTTGCCGATGGGGGGTGCCCAATCCCTCGTCAGCCTAGCCCTCCAACACATACATGCTTTTGCCAATGGGGTGCCCAATCCCATCGGCTTAAATCCCCCAAAACATGTGTGTGCCCAAATGTATGTTTTAGTAAAACCTGTAAAAACTACTTCCCAGATAGTTTTTTTGTCCCTGTAAACAAGAAAACAGTCCTCATCATCAGGATGCCCTCCTTCCCAAATCCACAACCACCCTCTGCACACCTCACCTCCCCCCCACCCCCACCCCATGCTTACCTCCAGAGGTCCGGTCATGATCTTCAGTGGAGCGAGATGTCTGAACTCTTCAAAAGCTGACCACGAACTGAAGAAAATCACGGTAAGCTATATTATGGCATCAATGGGGGAGTTTCAACTTAAGTGGATATCTTGGCCACTTTTTTAAATTTTGGCACCAACCTTTCAACATGGGGTTCTTGGTACCCCACCTCATGAACACATGCACTGTAATTTTGTTATTCGGCCCCTAAACATCATTTTGGGGTCACTGTGCAGAATCACCTTTTGGGATTGATTAACAAAACAACAGTGCCACTGTTCATGAGGTGGGGTTCCAAAATGCATAAGTTGCAAATTTGGTGAAAAAATTCCAAAAAAAAGACTGTGTTACAAGTGTGCATTGCGTAGTTTCCACTCATACTTGTAACTTTGCAAATTTCTAATATTTTCACTCCAGATTTTCAACATTGCCATTTCTTCACATCTCCTTATGAACAGTACAGCTGACATTTTTCACATCCTGCCTGAAATGTGTTTTCACACATGTGGTACACAATGGCAAGGTCACTGTGGGAAATCAATGCTTGGGACAGATTAACAACATCAAAGTGACACTGTTCATGAGTGGAGATCCCAAAATGCCTATGTTAAAAATTTGGTTAAAAAAATCCCAAAATAATTGTATTATGGGAGTGCATTGCACAGTTTTTACGCACGCTCATGACAACCAATTTTTCAAATTTTCACTCCAGATTTTCAACATTGCCATTTTTTTGCACCTCCTCATGAACAGTACAGCTGTTATTTTTCACATCCTGACAGAAATGTGTTTTCACACCTGTGGAGGCAAATGACTCAGTCACTGTACAAAATCACCTTTCCGCTAATGAACTGATACTGCCACTGTTCATGAGGTGGGGTCGCAAAAAGCCCATGTTGAACATTTGGATTGAAAATACCAACAAACACTTGGGGCGTTAGGGTTTCCAACAATAACGCCCCACCCTTTAGAGACTGACATGCGTCAGGGGTGTGATTTGGGATTGTCAGCTGTAATGCTTATGCCATTCTGCCCCCAACCCCACCCTGCTGCCACTGACAGGCTTCAAGGTGTGCCTTGGACTCTTAGGCCCCAAAGCTGACCCCATTCTCATATACGGCACCCATCTCAGTGTATTTCCTTGTAGAATGGGGTGAGCATAAGACCCAAAGACCCCAAGGCACACTGCAACACTTGTCAGTGTCTGCAGAGTGAGATACTTGTCAGTGTGCGTGGGGTGAGGTGAAATGGCATGAGCGTTATGGCCGATGACCCAAAGTCACACCCTAATGCCTGTCAGTCTCTTCAGGGAAGGGGTGGGGTTGGCATCAGTTCACTACTTTACTGCCATTCCTATTATGCATCTCTTTAACTCCTGCACTACCAATGCCAGTACCAGCAAGACAACATTCGGCATTGACAAATGCTTGTTTATTTTGAAACACATTTTTAAATAAGTAAAAATGTAAGTGAATCTGTGCTTTTAACATAAAATAGTCCTTCCACCTATTGGTGCTAACTTAAAGTAGTGTTTTACAGTTAATACCAGGCTTTGTCATGTTGGGTTTGCTCTTTTTCTTGCTATCGTTCTAATTAAGGGGGCCTTATATTTTTGCGGATGTAGCTCTCCACCTCTCTGTGTGACATGCTTTTCTGTACTTCAAGTAACAAGGGGGGGGGCTATTCATGTATGATATGTATCTGTCATGTATGGTTTTCAGTAAAACTTAATAAAGTATATTAAATAGCAAAAAAATAGTAGTGTTATACAGTGTGTGCCTCCCTGCCCACTTAAGTTTCATATTCCCCTGCCAGCCACAACAATTCACAAATGCTGCTTTCCTCATTCTAAGTATGACACATAGCCCCTTTACTTTATTGCATTCTCCTCACTCTGTAGACAAAACTAAAAGGAATTCATAACAGAGGCTTCTCAGTTCTCCGATGCTACAAGCATGAGCGTGGTTCAAAACTGCCACACTCACTGATGACATCATGAACTTCTCGCTCTGTCCTAAAAGCTAAACAGTAGGGTGAGCCATTTGCCACCTTTTCTCTTTGTTTATATAGTATTGTTGCTTACTTTCTTCATTCTGTTTTTAATTTTCTCTGTGTTTCCCCACATTCAAGAAACGGAATGTTTATTATGGAATGTTTACCATGGAATACAGGTATTACAAATTCTTCAGTTCCACTAGCCGAACGTTCTTCTCCCAACATACTGTATACACACACACACACACGCACGCACGCACGCACGCACGCACACACACACACACAAAGGCATTTTCTAAAGCCACAGACTCAATTATCCAACTGTCAGGGAAAGCAGAAGAGATTTCCCTGATGAGCAGGTAAAGACAGAAGGGGGAATTTTCACTGTCAGCAAAGAAACAGTTGTAATGAAAACTATAAACAATGCATGTTGTTTCTAATTTGTTTATGTGTGTAAGGAGAGTGTTATAATCAAGGAAAAAACATTTAATTAATTTGTTTTATTTTTTTTAAGGTAGTTTTAGTTTTAGGGCCCAGCTGAAGATTTTTACAATATAAAGATGGCAGCCATGTTTGTGATGGAAAATCAGTTCTGGTTGTAGGGGAACTGATGGAAGATAGTTCTGGTTGTAAGAGGACTGATTTGCTTTTTGTGTGATGTGGTTTAGGACCAGGATGACTGTGCGTATAGAGAGATTTAATGTACTGTCAGCTGATATCTCTTGACCAATGAGATTTCTAGATTTTCTCATGCCATTTTATAAAACTGAATGCAACTAGGTCCAACAGGGAAAATCCATGTAGCAGCAAGATGGAAGGTTTGTGTAGAATAAAAACTTGCTTAACACACTACAGAATATGGTGCTGGATCAGTACTTTGTGCTGCATCTGGGAGGGCTCTACGATGTTGAGTCGACAACTAACTGGTTGACTGGCATTTCAGTGCCAGGCTCCCTGCTGACTGTGAGTTGCAGTTGGCAGGGAGCAGCGTACAGCAGGGACTGTTTTTTTCTTCAGGGGCTTTCCCCTGAACTCCCCACATGGGGGGGGCTCTGCCCCTGTATCCCCCCATACTTATGGATACGAACTCCAGATTGGAGTTGGATCGGGGGGGGGTGCAAGATGGGGGAGAGTGTTGCTGGGATCCGAGTGCATCTGCTACAGTGACTTGGCACTGTTGTTGGCAGCGTTGTATATCACTGTAGGGGTTTTGCTGCAGAAAGTATATACCTCTGGGAGGCTGGGGTTTGTAGGTGAACCCCAGAATTCCACACTGGGACCATCTGATGGTTGAATGCATCAAAGAAAAGAAATGCTTGCTCCCAGAGGAGGATGCAAGCTGTCCAAGACTCAAGCACTCCTTGCTGGCCAACCACGGGGCACCATTGACATTGCTGGAAAAGGTGCTCACTTGCTTTTCTGGCTGTAGGAAGGGCATCATGATGCTGGCCCTTGTTATTTGAGTGGGGAACTGGAAAAGAACCTGGGTGAGATATTTCTAATGTCCAGTATCACATTAACTTCAATCTAGACATATCTGCACAAGTGGACATTATTTTTTTGGCTTCTTATCATGCAGATAGCCACTTCAGTAGACATAATTCAGCTACTGCAAACTACTACCAGTGAATAGTTTTCCCTTCTCCAGCTTTTTGTTTTCTCATAGATCTTTTTCTGTCACCGGTCTTGTATGGCAGCCCCCCAGCCCTGTCATTGACCTTCTCATGGACTAACCAGTTATCCATCACTTACCCAGGATCTGATGGTGGGTAGCTAGTTATGTTAGTTGTGCAAAAGCCTGCACTAGGTGCTGACTTGGATGACTGGCATTTATCCTCTGGTCTCTGTTATTTTTTGCCAGGGTGATGACATGCAATGACGTGGCCATGCATGTGTACATTGAAATACATGCTAGACAGGCGTTCAGTGGCAGCCCCACCTCATTCTGGTGCTCCCTGCTATGCCACTGTCAGGTCACCACCAGCCGGTAATCACATTGTGGGAGCAGCATCTCACCTCCCTGAGGAGGGATAGCAGTCCTTGGGATGTTTGATCCTTCCTCCCCAGCCAGCCCTTGATGGTCTGTGTTCATTCCCAACATGGGTTTGGCAGTGGCACAAATGTCAGCGCTACCTCCACACCAATAGGCTGGCCATTCTTTAGGTTTTAATGACTTACAGTACTCCATGCCAGTAACCAAGGCTCCCTGACTCTTCTCATTCTCCTATTTTGTCCAGGAAAGAACTGTTAGGATATATTAGTATAACCCCCTTGTTCCCCAAGGTTACTAGAATCCCAGTTAGAATCAGTGGCAGGCAGGGAAGGCAGCTTGTGAAATGCCAGATAAATGGGTTTCACACTGTCACACTCTGTTTTCAGTCTCAGCTGAGCTGGAGTGATGATGTAATTATGGAACTCTTGTAGCAGCAGCAGCAGCCACAGTTGTCAGCTGGCTTTAGAGTGAATCAGAATGTTGAGTTAGTTCTGAAGGAATTCAAGTAAGAAGAGGCTGCAACTACTGGGAAGCTCCTCATTTTTTTTAGCTCTGACAAAGAGCTACCCCCTTTTGTTTTGTGGTAGTTTGTTCTCACCCTTAAAGAAGAACAACATACAGTTTTTCTGAAGTGGTGGAGACCTGTGCCAGAAGATTTTCTTTGCCCCATCCCAGGAGGGATGGGGCGAACTCCAGGATTCAGGGGCAGTCCCCTTGATCCACTTGTTTGTGAAGCTGCCTTGGACATCTTCATTGGGTTGTGAGTACAATTTCTTTGCGTAAGCCCAGGAGCATCTGCAATACCTAGGGGTGAATTTCTCTTACAAAGGGTCTCTGTTACCTAGACTTTCTGTTTTAAAAGTGTCTGCCTATGTTGGAGTCCAGTATGTGACCATACAAGTACAGAACATTTAACTTCTGACACCTCAGAGGTGTTTGTGCATATGATGCTAAGTGTGAAATACATTTCAAGACAGCATCTACAGTTTTCTACACTTGTGTGGTGTTATTAACCAGATGAATGGCCAAACATAAATTTGGAAACAAAAGGTGGGAGATCCCCCACTTGGAGTAACCAGTTTACCTCTACGGGTTCTGAAGGGCACCTATTACTTTTTCTTCAGTGTAATTGGCCAATGCCTGAGAGTGTTTACCCCTGGATGTGGTTTGTTTTCTCTCAGTTTACCCTAATATAGTGAGCATCACAGACCCACTCAGCAGGTCAGGCCCTCTACTTCCAAAGTGCCAACCTCTGAGCGCAGTCTTGTGAACAGCGTAACAGACAAGGTAACCCTCTTGTCTGTTTTTGTGAGTTCGGATCAACCTTTGGTCTCATTTCTTGAGGGATTCAAACTGTAACCTCTTGCTAGCATACGCAATGCACAGGCTCAGTTATATCTGTCTTCGGCGGGCCGGATATCTTTGCCTATGGACGCCCAACCAGGTATACAGAAATGAATCTTTTAAAACTTTAATAAAGACCTCAGATTTAAAACGCTTTCTCTTTCCAGTTTGGTACCACCATACAAGCTTATGTCTGCTGTTTGCTATAACCATAAATATTTCTTAGCAAAAGAAAGCAATTCAAAGACAGACCAGGTATGCTCTAAAATTAGAGATTTTACTAAAATATATAATAATATGTAAAACATACAATACAGAACTCTTATATCACAAGACATGCATATCTTTAAACAAAACAAGGTTTAAAACAGTGCAATTCCTACAACTATATTTAGATTTTGTCTAGCTTTCTAAATACCTGTTTTCAGTGCTCAGATGTTTATTTGGTCAGAGTCAGATAAAAGTGTTCCTGTAGTGAAAACAGAATAATCTTTACAAGCTGTATTTGCCAACTCATTTTGGATGAGGTCATCCAGCTCCTCCACTGTCAAAATATCAAAAAAAATATATATTTCTATACAACCACAGGATGTAATTTCAAAGTATTAATTCTGCAACCTTAGTATAACTCAAGTTTCGAATGACACTTTCTTTGATATCATGCTGTACCCTCCTCACACAGGCTTCTTGTGAGCATTTATGACCTCTCACCTCTGGGTAATAACCTGTGTTTTCTCTTCAATGTCATAAACCTTTTTTTATGATTTTCCCTCTTAACAAAGTTAACTTTTACAACTCTGTATTTAACTCAGAGAAACAGGATCCTTGATTAAAGTTTTTCAGGTAACACATTGTCTCTAAAAATGGAGTGTGTGATACATGCTGTCAGCAGTTCTCTTGGCCTGAATCTGTCAGCTGAAATCTGGGGGGGGGGGGGATGAGTGAGGTCATTCCTAGAGCAACGCAATGCGATTAAGGCACACGGCATTCTGCCGTGTGACATTATGACCCCATGCCACACTTTATCCAACCAACTTGGAAGTAAGCGAGGTGTCAGTAGTGACAACTAGTGGGATCGCCAGCCTGTTTCAACCCAGAGGCCTTCCAGGACTGGCTTTAGGCTGAGATTTTCCAATGGAGCAAGCCAGCTACTGATTCAGTGAGTAACATTCAGCAAAACTGTGCTTCAAACTGTGTTGTGATTTTCAAAAGCCAGCTGGATCTGTGTGTAAACAGTGTGATTGTTTTGCAAAGAAGGACTGTAAGGTGAAATCAAAAGCAAGCAATTCTAAGCAATAGACTGTGAGCATGTATTATGGATTCAGTAATAGTATAATTTCTGAGCAATCGAGAGACTGTGAGTTGTATGAGAGGCTGTAACAAACAGGCAATCCTGTCCTAGAAATACTGTGACTTTTAGTGACTTTAAGCAAGTAAAACTGATTGAAAGCTAATCGTAAAGTCCAAAAATCATATGAATGTGCTGAGAGAGTAAAAGCAGTGCAATCACTACAGTATGAGCAAATTATCAGTAGCGGAAAGTTGGCTGCACAGTTGCTTGAGTCAGCTACAGATTTGCTGATACATCAGGAGTGCTGCCATTACACCCTATTACATGGTGGGGCAGTAATGTAAGCACAGCAGCAGGGAGCCATTTTGAGAGACTGTTCCAAGTACTGTGAACTCAGTAGAAATAGTGAACTTTTGTGTACTTATTTATAGACATGGCTTCAGGACCATTTCACTACCTAGATCATGCCCTAGCTGGGATTGCTGAGGAGGTTGCCAAGCTTAAAGTAATTGAACAATGTTTCTATGGTGCAAGTTTGCCTCCTCATGTTATGATTCCCAACTACCCTGTGAGAGTATGCATAATGTGCCTCAAGGCTGGAAGGGATGTATTTTTGATTCCTCACTGTTCAGAATGTTTAGAGAAGCAAGGTCTGTGTAGAACATCACAAATTTGTTTGGTTTCTACTTGGACAAAAGTAGAAAACCCTACATGTAGCCTAGCAGAGTGTGGCCCAAAGGAAGACAATGTAGATTTACTGCCAGGGCAGATTCCTCATGATGTCTCCATGCCTGTGTCACAGATGGACAGTGCGGAGGAAAGATCCATGGACCAATGGAGAGAGGGTCCTAGCCCTAGCCTCATTGAAGAGGATGAGGTTAGAGAGATTCTAGAATGGGAGATGTCTACCTCCATGCCAAGTAAAGAGTGGACTGTCTCAGGGGTGAGGATGACTGCACACTCCTGGGCCCAAGTGTTGAGTGAGAAAGAGGAGGAGGAAGATATATATCTTTCTGTTGAGGGTCCCAGTCTGTGGCCTCAAGCTCTTGCCTCAGAGGAGCCAAAAGAAGTTGGTGACTCCATAGTCCTGCCCTCAGAAGTGGTCAGGGACAAGTTCTACATTGCTTTGAGTATGCGACCCTGTCAGAACCAGGACTGGCCACCCCCCAAGCCAGGCCGAGGGTTGTAAACTGATGAAGAGCAGTAACGAGGAAAGACTGGTTCCTAGGAAACAAAATCTATGGGTGGTCCTTTCCTACCTTTCCTCAGAGAGTCTAGGAGGAGATTGAGCAAAACAGGAGAGCCTGGCTAGTGGAGGAAGCAAGTCTGAATATGCATCTAGGTGCAACTTGTTATGTCAGAAACAAAGTCATAAGAGATAGACTGCAGTTTTAGAAGTTGGGCAGGACATTGTTCATAGACACTGTATGATATATGGACAACACAGGGAAAGAGACTTTCCATTTTGTCAATTATGAGCGTCCAGATGGGGTCATAATTCATGCACCTGGCCAATTGAGGTACTACTCTCAATGTTTCCATCCTCCTGAGAATATGCCCATGCCTATCCAGAGGGAAGCAGAGCAGTGGTAGCAAGTGTCTGCCATCCAGCCATTGCCATACCCATGTTGTTCAACCAGTCTGGTGTTCCAGGATCCAAGGTACATCCAGATTCGTTAGCTCTGCAGTGTGCCTTTCCAATTTCATCGACTGGTCTTCCAGATAGCTGAGATGACATCACCTCAGCTGTTTTCCTGATTCATCGTCTGGGATTTCGGATGACATCAACCCAGTAGTTCCTTCCTGTTCCAACATTCCATCTCCTAGATGACATCAATCCAGCAGTTTCCTGTTTCATAGTCTGTTTTCCAGAAGATTTCCACCAAGCTGTATCCGAAAAATGCTGCCAGGCAGAGTCTTCGACTGGAGAAGTAGGTGATGTCCATTTTTCGTTCTTCAAGGGACTGGTAAATCCAAACTTTTCTTACTTTATTGACATTGCAATATGCATCCTACACCTGGCAGACTACAAATTGTTGAACTGTCCACAAAGACTCTCCCCTTTGGGATTACAGTACTTCAAGAACTGTGCTTCGATGGGCTTCGTCCCAGGACAGACTCTTTTACGGACCTTGCCTTCGGGCACCATTGTTTGTCACTAGTTTGGACATTTAGGACATTCCATTCCCCCCAAAAGGTATATTGTAAAATAATGTTGATATTTTCTACTGTGTTCTGCTTTTCTACTTTTCTAAAAAAAATATTTTTTGGGATTGTCCAGTCTTTTGATGGAAGGGGTTATTGTTGTTATACTGTGTGTTTTGCAGATTTGGGGTGTGTTTTGTCTCTTTTTCTCTTTCAGGTGGTTCCTGTTGAAGAAGAAAGAAGAGAAGACTAGAAGAGGATGCAGGAACTCATCTGAGTTCTCCTACTTTTGTAAAGTGTTTTGTAAAGTTGTATGGTTAACTAGGTGTTAACAGTTTTCCTTCCACAGGTGCAAGGGGGATAGCAGGAGTATAATTCTTGGGTAAAGTGTTAGCTCTGTGTTTTGGTTTGCAGGTGTCCTGGGTTGGGGGGAGGTTCCTCTCTTTTTGGGTAGGTTTTTGGTTAGATAAGTTTTCCCTAGCAGGCTAGGAAGATCGACAGGTTATGATCCTGATCTGCAATAGGGGTCACGGCTCTGCTCTGTTAGGGCCATGCTCTGGACAGTTCTTCCAAAGCCACTGATTATCCATAGTAAGATCGTAGTGTAGAGGCTGATGCATCACCCAATGGCCTCTGGGCCCTTAGTGTTGTCTGCCTGTGCCTGGCACATGGGAGGGGAGAAGGCAGTGCTACCTCCCCATAGTCAACACATAGGGTAGGATGGTCCGTGCTGGGTAGGTAATGACTGGGGACAGTCATTTTCCTGGCTAAGGGTGGGAGTAACCCCCCTGTTCCCCGGGGTTACTAGAATCCCAGTTAAAATCAGTGGCAGGCAGGGAAGGCAGCTTGTCAAATGCCAGGTAAATGGAGTTCACACTGTCACACTCTGTTTTCGGTCTCAGCTGAGCTGGAGTGATTATATAATCATGGAACTCTTACAGCAGCCACAGTTGTCAGCTGGCTTTAGAGTGAATTGGAATGTTGAGTTAGTTCTGAAGGATCAGTCCTCACAGAATCTTGTGGCTCAGCCAAATTATAAACTCAATTTGGCAAACAAGCAAAAAAGTTGGGTGCACTTTACCAAAGGCTGAAAATAATGTAAAACATACTTGCCATCACTGCAGCAATAGATGGTCAGCACTCCAGTCCAGATTTATAAGCATACATTAATCCATAAAGTTTTCATACGCCAGCAGCAGTATACAAAAAACATATGCAGGATATGCAACTCAAACCATAAATCTTCTTGTATTTTAATAAAGTCTGGCAAATAAGCAGTAACAAAATACTTTAAAAATCCACTGCTGATTCAAATGAAAGCTGCATGTAACCCCAACCACACGTAATGTTTACATTTCAACGTCTAAACCGATGCCATCATCATATAACAATTTAGGACACAATTATGCGTATTACTTCAAACAGGCACAGCAATTATTGAAATAGTTTTCAGTCCTTCACATAAATTTGGGTACTGTACTAGTGTGAGGCAAAATTTTTATTAAGCTTGGGAAATTGCTGATTTCGCATTACCACAAATTGTTTTTAAGTTCATTTGTTTATGCTCCTCTGGTACCGGCCCTATTATCCTGGTCTGACCTCCCCCCTCCCAGTCCAGTCATCCAGCATTCCAGGGACTTAGCTCAACCTCTATTCTTCCCCGATGGCTTCAACTTTTGTGGCAAAGGTCAGCAGGTCACCTCCTATCTGCAGGAGAATGGATCCTATTCATGGAGGGAGGGCCCTGCTGCCAGTGCAGGGTCTGTGAGGGGTTGGACTAACATTGTTGCTCTGTCTGAGATTTTCCCTCCTGGCTTTCCAATGTAATTTTATGTTTTTTCTGACCCAAATTGCTCATTTTTAAAAACGTGAGTTCTTAAAAATGTGCAGTTTCAACAAATAGCTTCATTTCCCCCAAACTCAGCATTTAAAAACCACTGCTTCCTATATGCCTCACTAGAATGGCTCCCCCCCACAGGCCCACCATGACCTCAACTAGGGCACTCTTGTCCACAAATCCCTTAACACAGGAGCTGCGTCCTCGCTAGCCACATTTCTTGCAATTAATCACAGCACAAGGGAGCTGAGGTCATCCTCTCAATGACTACTTAACCTCACCAGATCCTTCACTGGCATGAGACAGAGAGCCCTCTCCATCACTGCCCCAAAACTCTGGAACAGCTGTCCCAGTGACTCTGAGAGTTGATGTGCTTGATGCCAAATACAGTGACCCAGGTTTGGAAACGGACTCGGGTCGTTGAGGGGTCAGCCGTGGGAGGAAGGATTGAGTGGCTGGAGGACTACTCTCCTTCCTTGGGGTGGGGGGATTTGTGCTATGTGCTGTTGACTGGCACCCAGTGGTGGCTGGGGGTCAGCACAGGTGCGCAGCCATGTAGAGGGGTTGGCTCACATCCTGGGTGATTGGCTGCCTCAGTGGAGGTGGAGACAGCCTCCCTGGCCATTGCACAGACATGGATTTGGGAGAAAAATGGCAGAAAATCTGGGACTCGACAGGACCCATGATGGCCTGATTGCTCCAGTAAGTTCACCCACAATACCAGATTTGACGTACCAGGGGAAGGGAGCATGCCGGCACTCCTCGTCCTGGCCATGCCAGAGGGGGAATCCACAGTGGAATTCCAGGCGATGAACGAATGGGATGATCGTGGGCTGGAAGATGTACCCCTTGAAGGGAGGGGCCATAGCCCCTGTTGGGTCTGCAGCAGTGAGGAGAAGCTACATATGGAAAAAAAACTCTGGAACAGCCTCCCTGCCTCGCTGCTCACTACTGGCACTCCATCTGCCTTTAGAACAAACCTGCTAAGCTTTCTGCTCCTAGCATCTGCCTACAGGCCCCCCCCAACCTTGGTACTCTGACTTCTCTAGCTTGCCTGTCAGGATACCCCAGCTCAGGGTTGGAATCTATATATGTACTTGATCAAGTCTTCATCACATATAGTTATATTGATTTTGTTACTGCCAGCTGCACCTTTACTTTGATTGTTAAATGATCTATGTTGCTCCTATCTTTGCTAGCCTGCTAGATATCTCATGCCAAGTTACTATTAGATTGTACCACTTATGCTCTCCAGGTCACCCACTTAGCACCTCACACGTTAGCTCTATGTTGCACTGTATAGTTCCTAGACCTTTGTATCTTATCCAATGTGATAGCACTCTGAAGCACTGTATGTACTATTCTAACTTCCCATGTCATGTACCTTTTTGTTCACTGTAAGTGCCATCTTTATGGCCCGGGGTCATGCCCGAAAGTGGTCCCTGGGATCAGTGCACTTACATGGTTAACAAATGAATAAATAAATAAAATTAGAAAACGGGAGTTCTTAAAAATGTGCAGTTTCAGCAAATAATGACACTGGCTGATCACCAAAAAAAAGCTACATTTTCCTTTTAAAATACTGCTTATAGTATAATTTCCTTGTGCAGTTTATACAGGGTTTACTGCTGTATGACGTGTCAGTTCTGATGCCTGAGACTGACAGCACTGCATGTTTCCTGCATTGCTGTGCATGGTGCAGGATCTCCATATGCATAAAGCACTTGTAACACTACTGGTTGATCCTGAAATACAAAACAGTGTTTTCTTTTTAAAACACAGCAGCAAGCACAGTGTATGCTGGCGCCACTGCTATATGGTGAATTTCAGTGCCTTGGAATGACAGCACTGCAGACATAATATGCTGATAAGAATGATACAGGACCTCCGCTTGAGTGGTCTACTTTTACTGCTACTAGCTGATCACAAAAAACAAAAGCATGTTTTCCTTTTAATATAGAGCTGCTAGCCCAATTTCCCTGTACTACTTCTGCTTAGCGGTACTGCTATATGGCAAATTTCAGTGTTGGCACTTTGGAATTACAGGACTGCACACATATCTTCTGTGGCTTATAATGCAGGACCCCCTGCTTGAGTGGCAAAAAATGAATCAGCATGATTCATTTGGTAGCACAACCACCTTTGGGCCAGAAGACTGTGGGTTCTAATCCCACACCAGGATTGAGATCATACTATAAACTCTGACATCAAACTGCAGTACTAGAGGAATGCTCTATTGTTGGGGTATGCTGTCCTTCAGATGAAATGTTAAACTGAGGTCCCTTCTGCCTATTGTTGGTGCTGTCATGGCGTGTGTCCATGAGGAAGTAAAATAACTGAAAGTTCTTTTTGCAAGAGTAGGAGATTTTTCCCAGTGTCCTGGCCAACATTTTCCTTCCCATAAAACCAGTCCATGCAATTGTTCAAGGCTGTGTGGGGTGATGTGCAAAATAGCTGCCAGTACTCATTAACAGTCACTTCACTACCAGCCTCTCATTTCTTGTAAAATGTTTTGGGATGCAGTGTGTATGAAAAGCACTATTTACAGTGGAGCCCCACAGAATGCAGTGCACTGCCACATATTCCTGCATGACAAAAGGGATAAACTGCCACTGACATTGCCTCCTTTCCTGTAGAAACTCTACAGCAGAATGTTACAGAACTGAGGGGCATCTGTGGTCTCCACAGTAAATGCTGATTCTTCTTCTTGTACTGCTAACGGCCTATAACTATACAAACACTATTTCCTTTTACTATATAGCTGCTAGCACAATTTGTGTGTACAATTTCTGCTGGCGCTACAGCTATATAGTGAATGTTCATTGTTGGTAGTTGGCAATTAGTTTAGTTTTTATTTTGCATAAAACCCTTTAGGCACTGCCTGTTTTCAAAGTGTTTAGACTCAAATACAACAAGTACAGAGTGAAATACAGATGACAATACAGCATACTTTATGTAACCACCCAGTCCCTTGGGGTTACTAAAATCCCATCAGTATTAGACCAGGTAGGTCTCTGGGCAGCAGTAGGGAGTTTTTTAGAAACTCTCTACCACATTACCACATTGTTTACCTAGCTAGGCTAGGCAAAGAATGAGCGATGTCATTTAAAACTGTTGTAGCAGCACAAGCCTTTTATCTCAGCTTCAGAGGAAGCAGTTTAGAATCTTGGGGAGTTCAGAGTGTGTGCTCCAGTTTGGAGAGTGAAGAGGAAGGGGCTCTCTGTCCAGCAGAAGGCAAGAGGTGCATGCCAGCCTCTCTGGGTTGGGTGAAGGACCTCTGGTCATCATTCTGTCTACCTTGTGAGTGGAACAACAGTGTTGACTTAAGAAGTGGTAGAGACCTGTGCCAGTGGAACCCCAGTGGGTTCATTTTCACTCAAAATGTGAGAAGAACTAAGAAATCAATAGTTCTAAGGGGCAGTCCCCAGCTGGACTGAAGATTGTCACAGCTGCCCAGAGGAAAGAGACTAAAAGAGTTTCTGTCAAAGCCAAGGACTTTGAGGAAGGAATGTTTCCTGAAGTGTTGCCAGATGTCTGTAACAAAGGGAATACCAAACCGTGAATACAGTGAGCATTTGAGAGAGAGACTTTTGGGTTGTCTGGTGTGTTATGTGCCTCTTTGATGGCTAGCTTACAGACACTGAGGACCCAGTTCACCACAGATATGTGCTGTTAAAGTATGCTGAAGATAAGGAAGCCTTTATCAATCCAGGAGGAGTTGAAGGATCCAATGTGGTGTGTCCTAAATGTAATTACAGAGTCTGACTGGGGCCATAGTGGGCAGAACCTCACTTTTAGTCACAGTTCAGAGCTAACTGGTCACCAA
Organism: Neoceratodus forsteri; assembly: GCA_016271365.2. Lineage (NCBI taxonomy): Eukaryota > Metazoa > Chordata > Ceratodontiformes > Ceratodontidae > Neoceratodus > Neoceratodus forsteri. The sequence goes on from CM057459.1 coordinate 1,094,203,333, forward strand.
ATAGGCACAGTTGCCTGAAGAAGTTAACAATGGTCCATCTCATTAGGAGTATCAAGTTAAGTGTGTGGTAATTCCCACTATATATACACTTGGTCAGAAATCCAGACATCCCTAAGCAAAGGGGTGGCTAGTTTGTTTATAGAAAAAGTTCATGTTGGGATGTACAGTACTGCCTATGTTTCTACGTGAAAAAATGTTTCTTCAGCTGCAAGTTATGTCATCTGTCCTGGAAGTACAAACTTGGGGGACCACCCTAGTTCTGCTTAACACCTTGTCAGAAAATAAACCATACAACACAACCCCAATTTTTGGTTGTGGACAGGCCATCTGTGAGTCCGAGTGAAATGTTATGGGACCCTCTCAGATAGGAGACACAGTATAACTCTAGCACCTGTCTCCTGGACTCGGAGTAAATATAAATGTTATTTTGTGCTCTACCCCCCCCCCCGACCTCTTAGATGACTGAGCCAAGTATTTACCCTAATGCCAGGGGTAATACTTATTTTTTGCCAGCTTGTGGTTTGTTGCTTTGTCTGTGTAACAAGTACGAGGGTTCTGGTTGCAAGATGCTTCTGTTGATCAGAGTAAGGGTTGCATTTACAGCAGAAATCCAGTTGCACACCTTTAAACAGAGATACAGCAGTGATCATACTGGTTTATGCTTTATAGTCGTGCCAGAAGATGAGAAGCATGTCAGCAGGTTACAGTGAGTCAAGTGCAGTGTATATAGTTCCATTGTGTACCAGTTGTGTACAAGTTTAGGGGGTTAGCTGAAGCAATTGCAGAAACTAGGTAGAGTAAGTAAAGAGTATAGCTGGGATCTGAATAGTTCAATGGAGCAATCTGTTTTCATGGAGTCAGGTAGGTCATTCCATTGCCTGGGGAAATTGTATGAAAAGCAGGATTGGCCAAGAGATGTGTTTCTATGTGGGAGCTGCACTGATTGTCGCATTATGCCCAATACTGAGTATTTATTATCCACATAGGTGAACTTGGCCTGAAGCCCTGGAGAAAACAGGCATCATATGGCTTTATGCCCGGTGACCAGGGTATGATAGAGCAGCCTGGAGTCTAGATTCAACCAGTTAATGCTGCTGTACAGTACACAGATGTGTGTATCAGGGCTTAGACCAAGTGCAAAATGGCAGGCCCTGTTTAGGAGACTCCTGACTGTGGTCAACACACTGTCAGTTGCAGAGCCATATACCACAGTTCTATAATCAACTAAGGTTGCAATGAAGCACTGTGCCAATATTTCCCTAACTTCTGGTAGGAGTTGTGTCTGTATCTGTGTCTGTAGAGTAGTCCTAGTGAGTGGGATGCCTTAACCAGAAGGTCTACCTGGGCACCGAAGGTCAGTGTGCCATCAATGGGTAGATATATAAACATTTTTACATGCTCAAGGGGAGGGGACCCCCACTGAGGATGTATTAGTTAAGGCTGGGGGGGGGGCTTCTTGTTTCAGATAGTAAAATTCATGTATGATTTGTTTGGTGTTTATTACAAGCAGGTTGTTGGTGAACCAATCCTGGAGGGCAGTTAAGTCAGTCTGAAGCCTCTGCCTCATCTTCTCTAAGAACTTGTCACTGGAGAAAATGACAGCATCATCCGCATAAAGTAGTATGTTAGTTGCCATGCATATGGCAGGTATTTTATTTATGAATAAACTGAAGAGAAGGGTTGTAGGACTGACCCACGAAGAGCACCTACAGAGACTTGTTTAGCATTTGAGAGTGAAGTGTGGCATTTTACAGCCTGAGTTCTCCCAACCAGGTAACCTTTGAACCAGTTGACTGAGTCTTCTTACAGTTCCAGATTAATTAGTTTCTGGCAGAGAATAGGATGATTTACAAGGCCAAATGTCTTGGTAAGGTCGATGAAAATGGACCTGGTTATTTTCCCTCTGTCCAGGGCACAATGAATTGAGTCTGTGAACTCAAGCAGTGCAGTCATTGTGCTGAAGTACTTTCTAAACCCATGCTGTTCATTTGCCAGTAGTTCATGTTGACTCAGGTATTGAACAAGCTGGTCATTTGCAACCCTTTCAAGGGTTTTTGATGGGGGGAATGATGCAGTTAGAGCAGTAGTTGGAGGGCAGGTCATTAATGCTACCTTTGAATACAGGGGTCACGTGTGTTTTTTTTCAAATGTTGGGTACTTCTCCAGTGGAGAGTGATAGATTGAAAATAATCTGCAGGAGATAGGTAAAAATGTATTGCCCACCCCCATACAGCTTCAAATAAATGGGGTTGCATCCCAGGACCCAAACATTATTGCAGAAGCACTAAATACAGCCTTCTCGGACCTCAGTCACACTCTCCCCACAATCTTCTTTGACCCATTCAGTAAACTCCCCCTAAACCCCCCCTCCTGTGACAACAAACCACCTTTCTGACTATGAATCATCTCCTGCAATGAGGCCAAATGTTATATCAGCACAGCCCTGGCAAATACTTGCTATAGTAGTGATGGCCTGGAGCTCAAGCTAGTCCGGCTAACTTTGGATGTGACATTACCCCATCTTACGAAAATATTTAACTTATCCCTATGTCAAAGCCAGTTCCGCACCTCCTGGATAAGAGCAGTCATGACTCCAATATTAAAGGGTGGTGACCCCACCTCTGCCAGCAACTACAGGCCAATATCCATACTGCCACCCCTCTCTAAGGCCCTTGAGAAAATAGTGGTGGATCAGCTCACAGACTACTTGACCAAACACAACCTGCTCTGTCAAGAACATCATGGTTTCAGGAGGGGTCATAGCACCTCCATGGCTCTTGTCAAATATACCTCTTATATACACGAGGCCTTGGATCATGGGGAAATAGCGGGGGCTCTCTATATCGATCTGACCAAAGCTTTTGATACGGTAAGTCATGAGCTTCTTCTCCACACTCTTCCATCCCTTAACATTGCCCCAGAAGTCACCGCCTGGCTCACTAACTATCTCAAAGACAGGACCCAGCAGGTAAAAACAAATGGGTCCACATCATCCAGGAAAACTGTCCACTCAAGGGTCCCACAAGGGTCCATACTAGGCCCATTACTTTTCACCCTCTTTTTAAACTCTCTCCCCAAATCCTGTAGTGGGAAACATCTACTGTATGCTGATGACGCTGTAGTCTTTTGGAAGCATCATCAGCTCAGCACCTTACAATCCACCCTACAGACCTACTTTGTTGAGCTCGAAACCTGGTTCTCTGAACACCGACTTATACTCAACTATAAGAAGACTAAAGCTATGCTCTTCACACATTGACAAAACCTGCTTCAAAACACACCGCTTACCATTACAAACTCTCTTGGTGTCGCCCTGGAACAGGTTAACATTTTTAAATACCTGGGCATCTGGTTAGACTCCTCTCTTACCTACCACGATCACATCAAACAAGTATCCTCCTTGGTCAATACCAGGTTAGGGATCTTTTTCAGACATAGGCACTGCTTTCCCCCGCAGGAGAAGCATCTAGCAGTGTCCTCCTCAATATTGCCCTTGGTTGACTACAACATAGTAATTTATGGGACTGTGGACAATATTGCCCTGAGTACCATAAACCTTGCCCTCAACAAAGTCTGCCACCTGGTCACAAATTGTAGCCATCAAACCCGTACGTGTGAGCTTTACAAGCTCACTGGCTTTCTCAATTTCGAAGATAGGTAAAGTATCACACCTGCCTTCTAGCTAATAAGGTACTAAACAAGCAAGCTCCAGTAGGCCTCCACCCTCTTATTCAAATTGCCTCGCACAGGAGTACTACAAGGCACTCTGCAAATGCCCCCTTACTAGTAAGACACTGTAGAACATCCCTTGGGCAATGGTCTTTCCGTTATCGTGCCCCACTGTGGCTAAACAACCTACCATACGCAATCCTCCTCACATCCACTATCAGCCAATTTAAAGCTGGTTTTTGGACTCTCCTAACTTCGGCACCCTGTGACTATAATTAAAGTAAATAACTTGTTTCAAATACCACTCAGATGGTTACCCCCCCCATTCCTTCTAGCCCCCCTGTCTAGCCCCTAGCTAGTCTCCTCAATCTCCCTTTATCATATAATGACTCAAGGTCTAGCTTATAAGACCCTCCGAAACTCAAATACTGTCTTGTGAACCAAAGTGTAGACCTGGGACATCCCTTAAGGTTCCCAGATGATGAAACCATACTTATGCACTTAACCAAATGTCTAATCTTCTATCTATGTTTTTTTCACTACCACGTCATGTATTTTAAGATTGTACTGTTGCCCAATGTTTTCAGCGTGTGATCCTTAGTGTATGTTTCTTACTGACGTGGAGCCTTTGCAAAGGAGTCTATGACTCAAAGGATTGTAATTCCGATATATTTCAATAAATAAATAAAATAAATAAAAAACTTCCTTAATCACTACTTTGAGCAGCTTCATGTCTATACCATCTGAAACAAGTCTAGTTTTTATTTTAGTCCTAGTTAAGTAGGTGTACACCTCAGTGCAGGTTAACCTTTTGAAGCAGAACTTGGATCTAGTCAGGTGGTTGGGTGAAAATACTCTTAGGGTTGGGTGGGTATCAGGGTTTGGTATGTATGATGATAGATCACTGAAAGTTTTACTGAAGGTGTCAGCAATACGCTCGTCCCCTTCAATTGTGGTGCCACCAGCACAATGGAATGGTGCAGGGCTTTTTTGGCATTGCCCATGATTTCATTGATAGAAACACCGAAGCATAGAATTTGACAGCAGATAAGGACCACTTAGCCCATCTAGTCTGCCCATGTCCCCTATATACTGTCACACCGTAGACCCTACTGGATCTTTGACTTTATCCCCTTCCTTCCTTGATTCTAAGGTTCCCTTATATCTATCCCATGCCTTCTTAAGTCCCACTGCAGTTTTTGTTCCCATCACCTCCTCAGGGAGGCTGTTCCAGGCATCTACCACCCTTTCTTTGAAGAAGTATTTTCTTACATTTCCACTGATTCTACCCCCCCCAGCTTCATCGCATGACCCCTTGTTCTTATGCATCCTTTTTTTCCAAAAAGGCTTTACTCTTGAACCTTATTTATACTCTTGAGGTATTTGAAAGTTGAAGTTTATTGTAGGAATAATGCCATTGAGCAAGCTCATTCACAAGGAGGTCCTGAGGACATGTAACATAGAGGATAATGGCTGGGGATCAGGTGATAACCATGCTGTAATCATCTCGAGTGGTTGCTAGGGCAACATGGTAAACCTCGAGAGTACAACTCGAGAGGTTTACTGTAGCCCTAGCAACCATGAGAGGTGATTTAAGCGTGGTTGTCACCCGATCACCAGCCATCATCTTTTATAGTGTATGGTCAAAAAAACACTGTTTGCATTCTATGTGTGAGAATTATGGAACTCTGGTGCATTCTTTTTTGTTAAGCCACTGTTTGGAAGTTCCGAAGTGTGGTTAACAACTTTTAATATTCTAAACAGTGCGTAACAAAGCTGTGTAACTATGGTTATGGTAGTTAATATGCACTTACCATACATTATAGTTAAATATACAGACAAGGCAAATTATACAAAACCAGTCCCTCCCTATCTGGCCATGACATTGATAAGCTGGGGACTAATCTCTGAAATTCACCTCACTCACTCACTCACTGATGCAAAATGCAAAATCAGGCAATTTACATCAAATAATGATAGAGATGCCAGGCACACCAGTCTTCCAAAACTGATGCTATGTGTTCTCCTGTATGTGCCCAAATATAGTGAACACCCAAGGAGGAGCTGCAGCTGCACACTGGTGAGTTGAGGAGTTCCCTAGCAGGGGCCCAGATTTTTGCAAGGTATGCCACTGTTGCCTGAGCTTTGCACTTGAAGTTTTGGGTCCTTTCCAGTCTTTCTTGTGCTGCAAGTCAGTTTGTTGCTCCCATTCCTGGTTCTCGTTTTTTGCTTCCAGGTTACATAGTCCAAAGCAGCCATACTGGAAGAGGAATTTCAGGCAAGACTCTGCGGGGAGCCAGGTGTAGGAACTGGTGGAGGCAATAGATGGAGAAAACAGAGATGTTGGAGAAAGACCCTCCTTGGGCTTTCCCCACCAGGATTGACCACCACCATACGCCGCTCTGTCCCACTCGTTCATACTCGGACCTCTGGGAAAACCTCTCTTGTTATCCCTAGAGCTAGGACCTCTCACGGCCAAAGAGCCTTCAGCTTTAGGGCCCCCTCCTGGTTCAACACACTGCCCCCCTCCATCTCCGAAGCTCTAACTGTATCGTGCTTCAAAACTTCTTACGTAACCACCTTATTAACACCCGATGCTGTAACTGCCACTAGTCAAAGCCGTACTCAATACTTATGACAAAGCTTATTACTAAGCTGCTAAGGACGACATAACTCTGGTATTGTTTGCATCCATCCTACCTGTACCAGCTTGTTTGTATCTATGTCTTAATTTACTGTTATACTTATGTGTTGTACTGCTATACTGTGTATTTTGGTTTGTCTTACTGTGACAAGGTACCTTTGTAAATGAGCCTATGGCTCAAAGGTTTTCCAAACTGCTGTTTAAATAAAATAAAAAATAAAAATAAAGCAGAGAGAGACTCCTGGGGAAAATGGAGAGGGATTCAAAAAGAAATACCGGTGGAACTTTATGTTATTTTAATCAACAAGGGCTGGTGAAACTGGTGAAACTGATGGAGCGAGCTGATGAAGTGAAAGATACGAGCAAATGCATAACTGAGATCTTGTGGGATTGTAGGCTTTGGGCTTTCTCTCATTTGAACATCAAAATCCAGCTCATAATATGTTGCTAAATATGCTCCAGTTGCTCTAACTTGGTGTGTGATTTACTAATGTTCGACAATATTAACCCCATCTCTGTCTCCTAGTCTGCTATTTTACTGTTATATTGCAATTTTGGTTTAACATTCTGCTGTCCTCACATGCTCCTTTTTATTCTTCTCTCTAGATGGTTCCTTGTTATCTGTGCAATTTTGGTTTTATATTTGTTGAACCTTTTGAATTTGTATTTTAATATTTTATTTTTGTGTTTAACTTTCAAGCCCCGTGGTCGTGTGTGTAGCCTGTTTAGGATGAATAGTGCATGCGCCAGCATTCTAGTGGTAAAGCTGCCATTTTCTAACAGCTGAACATAGCGCTGACACTCGACAATTTTGTGTTGTCCCTCTTTAATGCTATAGAGCCGCTACATAGTAACTTTTGCTTCCTGCTGATGATCATTTAAATAATTTAATTTATCTCGCCTAACTTTCTGGAAGCCTGATGTTGTCTGACTTTTGCACGTAGTTATGATATATCCATGTCACAGTAGTTATAGTAGCTGTTGATTTTCGGTCATTCCTTTGCCCCTGAGAGGCAGCTATCAGTGGGGATTTCCTTTTTATCTTGTTAAAATTTGGATGTAAGTTGCATTTTTCTTCTGCAATGACACTACCAGTTTTATGTATTTATTCTTTTATATAGTTACTTTAAGTATTTTACTGTTTTTTATTTATAGTTGTCTGTGACTGGATTGAAGGGACTGAAAGGAGATTCTCTACCTTATTTCATCCAAGGAAGACCCAGGGTCCTACTGTGATAAGCATGTTAAGACCACAGAGAAAGGAAGCAGGGGTAAGAGAATTTTCTTAACCCCCCCAGCTGTTATTTTTCCATTTGAAAGGAGATTAATATTGGTCTCTGTGGATTTTAAATGCAAGATACACATGGCAAGCGTTAGGCACCCGCGAACCCTGCAGCGGCGGGAGGCCCCTGCCGACCCCCGCATGTAAGGACAGTTAGCACTTGAAGCAGTGACTCTTCCCAAATCCCTGCTGCACTCCCAAGTCCCATATATGCAAAAATACACTGTCTATACACACACACACAAAAAAGTTCATTTTTCAATTTGAAAAGCAGCAGCCCAGCATTACATACCTTCCTAGTTAGTAGTTCCTTTGTTTATATGTTTTTTTGTATTCATATTGCCTCGCTAGCCTGTTCGCATCACTATTTTTCATGCTGCCCATCTATGGCCCTCCACCTGCCTGATTTCCTTTCCCCTAGGCAAGGTAGGCAACTCACTGGCAAGTTGAAGTTGGGAACTGACCGACCGCAAGGTCACTCCACATCTGCAGACACAAAGAAGTCAGGAGCCCTGCCGATCTCATTCTCAACTGCTCAAACAGTTAAAAACCAAAAACCATTCTGCCCGCTTGTGCACGTCCATGCTGTCCTGTCCACAGAGACTGAAAGAAGGATGCATGCTTCCACATGTTCCCCTATTGTGCTGCACATCATGGTGACGTGGAGGTGTTGTTGGAGCCAATCGCAGGGCTCCACTCAGTCCCTTGCTGTTATTGCACCTCCTCCCCCTCGGACCTGAAGCATTTAGTCCCCACTCAGGTCCATGACTGTTCCATAAAGATGATCCCTCCGGCGCTCTTGGAACTACTCAGCCGAGGACCAGTTCCAAAGCATTGGACAGAATCCTGCTGTTGAGTTGCTAACTTGGAGGAGAGAGAGAGAGAGAGAGAGAGACAGAAGACCACTGCATCTGAAGCCAGCCAGCCAACTAGCCACTACCCGGTTCCTGATCTAACTGCTACCGGCCTGCCGTTATCCTCACCACTGCCGATACAGCCCTGCTAGTGCCCTCAGTACTGCTTGCTGTGCTGACTGCTGTTTCTGTAAATCATCTATTTATTTTAAGAAATAATAACTCTCAGCAGGCAGCAGCAGCAGCAGCAGCTGGCCAGAAGCCCACAAATCCATTATCCACTGTAAACTACTGGTGCCAAGATTTGAGGAGATTTACACCCTCACCAGAGTCAGAGACCAAGTTTTCTTAGGTATGTATGTATTTGCTTGACTTCAAATTCAATGCTTGTGCTAAATTAAATACTGATACAATTAAGGTAGGGATAGTTGGGACTGGGAGATGAGATGGCTGCTGCTACTGACTGTTAAAGCCAAGAGGGTACTGCATAGACACAGAGCAGCAGAAATAGAAAAAGTATATGCTTGCTTGCTTTAGATGAGGTTACTAACAATTGAGATCCGGGTTTTGCAGTGCGTTTTTTTGTTTTTATGTAGGTACTGAGATGGGATAAGGATGGACAGGCAATTCTAGTGAGGGGTAGGAGCAAATAGTGTTTAGCACACCTTTCATGGCTCCAGGGTGGAACACCAAGCTATATTCAGAAACATTAATATAGCTCTAGCGTTAATGACTTTTTTACATGTCTGTCATTTTTTTAATTGACCAGATTCTGTAATCTTCCGGGTTGTTCTATGGAACATTAATTGGGTTAGTTATGGTAAAGTTAAGTGGTGTTGATCCTGGAGGTTATGTTCCTCAGTACAGGCCACTGTCCCTCACAATGGGAGTAAAAGGCAAAATGTGGGAGACCTCCTCGAATCTTATGGATTAAGTCACATATAGTAGGTCCATGGACCAGGGCTAAATGGGGAACTCCGGGGTGGTCTGGGTGGGCTGTAGGTCTTTTTCTGCCATCATTGTCTATGTTTCTATGAATCTTACTGTGGAAATAGATGCTTTCCTGTTCATAGAGTGTGCTATTCATTGTGAAACACAGATTACTATGAATTTCTGCTTTAGTGTAGAATACTGAGCAGCACACACCCGCAGCACTCAATCATGTGGGACAGGGGGTTCTGAGTGGTATGTAAAAGGAGGTATGGTTAAGAGGTATGCTGTTCAAGGACATTGTCTCATGCTAGGCAGTTGGCAATAATTGAATTCAGATACCCTACACTATAAAAACTGTTAAGAATAAGTAAACATAAGAAATGTTTTGAGGAATAAAGAAATTGATAGTTACTGTGAATCCTACTTTGCGAAGTGGTATTGGATCCAACAATAGTGGCTATACCATACATTGTAGTGATCCATTATAAACAAGCAAAAGGTGGTATATGGCTGTATCCAAAAATGAATACACCCAGGATATTGTAGTATGCCCAAGACAGCACTGGAAGATCTAGTAAGCAGGGTAAGGGATGTAACAACGTGTAAGTGACAGAGCATGGATGCCCATGGCAAAATATCTCTTATTAAGTCACTACTGTGAGTGTACTGTAGAAGTATAAAATTCCTTATTATGATATCCATAGACTTACAACAGAAGGCAACTCTATGCTACTAGCAGCATTGGAATTACACCTAAGGAGTTTTGGGAACTATTGGAGCTTCTGGGGTTTATGTCTTTAAACATGCACCCCCTTCCTATTTTAAGTCAATAACAGTGTGTAAGAGCTACAGGAGCTTAATTCAAAGCTATGGAGGCTGAGCACTGGCAACCCTCCCATGTAATTCCAACATAAATGTAAAAGAATGATATAAGGTGCATGGATTTAATTATTGTATTGTAAGGGGGTAGTACAGTATACTGCCTTTATATTCGGTTCTCTTTAAGGCTCAGCTTCCATAGTCCATGTGACAGAGAAAGTTTAAAAGCTGTGTAGTGAGACTGTACTAATGGCGTTGTTCAGTATTTGCAGTCAGAAGTCTGCAAGGCTATCAAAGGTGTAAAAGGCAGTCAGTTCTGCTTCATTCCCTATTAGAGCCCACTGCATGCTGTAGAAGTCTTTTCATAGTAAATCAAATAGGCGTGTTACTAATGGAGAAGATAAAGCCTGCCAGTTTCTGCAAGTTCAAAGTCAGCACAAATTAAGAAGTATGAAACCAACTACCTGGTCACAGGTACAAATGATTTGGCGGGGGGGGGGCGGTTCTTTACACTACTTCTGCAGGTATACTGCACATTGAAACTTTTTTTCTTTTATTAAAGAATCAGTTCATTTCTTTTCAGTTCATTTGTTTTGATCAATGCCTTGTGGGAAATGGAACTGGATTCTTACTACAATTGTTAAAAAAAACATATCTTTGCTAAGTATTTCTTATTTGGTAGCTGGATAGTAATAATGATTTAAATGTGCAAGTCTTATCACTGTGAATAAATGGAATAAAAATATCTCTTAAATTTATAATTAAGGTAGGAAACAGAGTTAAATTCATTGAGTCTACCATAATGGTAAAGACTTTCTAAAGAATGACCCAGAAATAGCCTTGTCTAAATGCATAATTTATAGTGTTGCTCTTCAGGTCTTGTATTACTGTCAAATTGTGCAGTTGGCTGAGCAGTTAAGGAAGTTTTTCTTCCAGTTCTAAATTATTGAAATGCAGCATTTACATTGTTGTTTTGCAAGACTTCTTGTACAGAAGCTGGAGCATCTGTTTTGATATTTCAACAGTCACATCATTATCTACAGAAAGCCTGAAAACTATCACACCTCAGTGATATTTTTGATGTTAAAATGTGAACATTTGTAATAAGTTTACATGTCCATTGTTACTGTTTACATGTGACTTGCTAGATAGCCACTGGTAAAGTTCTGCATCAGTTCAGATTTGTTTCTCTGCTCTGGTGAATTTGGGGTAATGATCTAAACTATATTTGATTAGTGGCACTGAATTTGTAGATGTTAGTAGTACTAATAATGTACATTTTATGATTAAATGTTACAATTATGATTTTCCTTGGAAGCTTTCTTTACAATTACAATTGGGAAGTGTGGCAGTTTTCAGGCTTTCTCTAGGTATGCAGATATGACTGTTGGAAACTGTGAAAACAGCATGTGCTATGCTACTGCCTTTCTTTTTTTTTTCTTTTTTTTTTTAAATAAACATGCGCCATTACATTATGCCTGGCTCAATAGGACAGGATTGCATTAGCTTTCTATGGAAAACATGGGAGGAACTGTTGGCAAATAAGGACCAGTAGGCCTATCCAGTCTTTCCATAATAAGCCCTACACCAGCTTGCATCCTCTGACTGACCCTACCTGATCAATGACTTTTCACCCCTCCTTTCCACCTATTTTCCCTTATACTTGTCCCACGCATGTCTAAATGCCACTGCGTCAAAGCCCTCCCCTGTGGGCACTGTTTTGTATTGTGACAAAAAAATGTATGTGGGAGGATTTTATTTCTCTTGCTGTCTCATGTTGTGGTTGACAAGGGCTAGAGGTTTACCCCCTTTTGGGGTGAGTGATGGGGCTGGGGGGGGTGAGGGTGCACTAACTTCTTGTTTTGCTTGCCATATGTAGTAGCACCTCTCATTTAGAGTTTGAATGAACAAGTGTGAGTAGCTACCATTGGATAAGGTTTGTAAAGGAAGATGTATGGCTCTCATTTAACTAGCTCTAAACATTGGCTGGGACTGGGGACCACACCTCAGTTACGCTTATTTTGGGTTGCTGTTATATAGTTAAGCCTTTTTGAGGCAGATGCACTTTGGCGTAGGGACCCAGCTGATGGGTGGTCTACTTGGGTGACATGCCAGTAGGGCCCTGAGGTGAATACCAAAAGACCCGAGTCTCTTTTGAAAGCAAATTAAAGTGCCAATCCAGGCTGAAAAATATTTGTTACAGTAACTCAAATTTTTTCTAGAGGTCTCAGACCTGGAATGCTTTCACAAATGTGGGACAAAATGTGTGATTAAGCTAACTCATGACTCCTTGGCAGATATTTGAGATCCTGATGACATTAGTAGGACAAATGTTAAAAAATGCATGTGGCTGTGGGCTTGTTAGCAGCTTTTTTACTATGCTCACCTGGTAGAGTCTGTAGGACAATGTAAAAATGCAGTCAGCTTAATTTTGGATTAGAACTCATTGGCAACTGCTTAGGTGTACTTGGTAGATACTGCATCACACACCCGATAAACACTAAATGAGTTAATGGGGAACAGCACTGAATTTGAATTCATCTTGCTCACTGGAAGCTGTTTTTCAATATATTTTCTAATTCTGTAATTGTTCCATTTCTAAAGGCTTTTTAGTTACTTCAGTGGGTGTTTCTCATCTACCCTCTGGTGTTTAAGTAACATTTTAGAATTCTATGTAGTTTATGTCCTTCTCTGCCACAAAGTTCTATAGCAGAACATGGATGCATTGTGCCAACAATGAATGATCAAGCAAGGGTCATAAACTACATCACAGGTCTAAAAATTATTCTTTCAAGCAATGTGCAAACCAGAAATACCCAGTAGGATAATTAAAGTAAAGCCTGTAGAGATGGAACATATGAACATATGAATGTGCCAGCAGAAACAGACCACCTGGTCCAGCTAAGTATACTCAGTGTGCAGCTCCCCTCCCCCCCCCACTTGTCATCCCACTGCCACCCCACCCTCCTCTGTTCCCTGTCCCATGCCCTTTTGAAACTGTTCACAGATTTACATGATATTACTCATTCTGGTAGGGCGTTCCATTTTGCTACCACCCCCTCTGTGAAATAGTGTCTCCTCATTTCCTTCCTAAATCGTCCCCCCCTCTATTCTTGGCACATGCCTCCTGGTGACCTTCCCCCTCTTTAACTCAAAGACCCCATCTACCTCATCCTTATTGATTCCCTGCCTCAGAAACTTGAATGTCTCTATCATGTCCTCCCCCTGTCCTTCTGTCCTCCAGGGTGTACATATTCAGGTCTCTCAGCCTACTGTCATAGTCTGTGTCCATTCCATTCCACATCATCTTTGTTGCCCTCCTGAACCCCCTCCAGTAGCTTGATATCATGCTTTAGGTATAGCCTCCAAAACTGCACACAATACTCTAAGTGCAGCCTTACCAGTGACCTGCTGAGGGCCAAGATTGCCTCTCTCTGCCTGGACAAAAACCCTCTTGCTATGCACCCCAGCATTTTGTTCACTTTTGCAGCCACTCTCATGCATTGGGCAGTGTTGTCCATGGTCTCTGTTACCATTACCCCAGGTCCTTCTCCTCCTCAGTGATCCCCAGCTTAACCCCTCCCAGCCAGTATTCTCTCCCCTTCGGTTCTTCACCCCAAAGTGCATAAAGTTACACTTATTTGCATTGAACCCCAGCTGCCACCACTCTGACCACTCTTCTAGCTTGCTTAGGTCCCCCTGAGTTTGTTGAGTTGTGGTGTGTGGGTAGTTAAAGAAACAACCAAGCAAATTTCTGTTAAAAATTGGTTTTATTTACATAAACATACTGTGTGTGTGTGTGTGTGTGTGTGTGTGTGTGTGTGTGTGTGTGTGTGCTTGTGTGTGTGTGTTTGTGTGTGTATAAATATTCAGTCTAACTCACACAGACAAGCACACAGACACATGCAGTCCCACAGGGAAACATGCCTACCTACCTATATAACTAGCGGGACAGATCAGGAGGACCTGCGAGAAGGGTAGTGTGGTGATTGTGGGGGGACTTCAACACGTCAGGAGTGGACTGGAGTACCCCAACAACCAGGAACAGAAGGGAGCAGGTACTGCTGGATGCCTTCTAGGACAGCTTCCTGCTGCAAATGGTCAGTGAACCAACCAGGTCAGAGAATACCCTTGACCTTGTGCTGGCAAATGGGGACTTTGTGAGAGAACTTACAGTGGAGGAACCGCTGTCAGGGAGTGACCACCACTCAGTATGGCTCACATTGGATATAGGCAAGGAAGGAGTGGAATCTGGTACAAGAGTGCTGGACTTCAGGAGGGCCAACTTTGGGAGGATGCAGGAAGTGGTAAAAGGGTACCTGGCCAGAATTCAATCTAGTATGGACACTAACCAGGACCTCATAAAGCTGGGGATAGTGGAGGCAACCAAAACCTGCTGCAAAGCCCGGAGCAAGAAGGTTAGGGCTAAGAAACCAAGCTGGTTGAGCAAGGAGGTCATGGAAAAGGTAAGGAGGAAAAGAGCTGCCTTTAGGAAGTACAAGAAAACAGGAAGGGGGGAGGACAGGGAGGAATACTTGACAGAATCAAAGGAGGTGACAAGGGCAGTAAGGGAAGCCAAAGCATCTACGGAACTCAGGCTGGCACAAGCCATTAAGAAGGGGGAGAAGGACTTCTTTAAGTACATCAGGGAGAAAAGGAGCTGTAAGGACCACATAGTAAGGATTAGGAAGGAGGGGGGTTGGGTGAAAGCAGGGTGCGATAAGGCAGAAGCACTAAATGAGTACTTCTGCTTAGTATTTACTAAAGAGAAGAGGGGGGTGACACCCAAGGTGGGAGAAATGGCAGAAGCAGGGGAAAGGGGTGACAGATGGGGAATCATGGAGGGCAGAGTTCGAGAGGGTTTGAAGGCACTGAGGGTGGACAAGGCGCCAGGCCCAGATGGCATCCACCCCAGGGTACTGAAGGAGCTGGCAGAGGTCCTGGCAGGACCTTTGGCAGACCTATTTAATGCCTCACTACTTTCGTGGTGTGTACCTTAGGACTGGAGGATGGCTCATGAGGTGCCCCTCCACAAGAGTGGCCCCAAGGATGAACCAGGAAACTACAGACCAGTGAGCCTCACATCCATCATGGGTAAGCTAATGGAGACTATCCTGAAGAAGAGGCTGGTGGCCCTTCTGGAGGCCAAAGGACTACAGGACAGCAGACAGCAGACAGCATGGTTTCATATGTGGTAGATCCTGCCAAACCAACCTGGTTGAGTTCTATGACTGGGTAACTAGGCAACTGGACAGGGGCCATGCAGTGGATCTCCTGTATCTGGACTGTAAGGCATTCGACTTGGTGCTGCATGGAAGGCTGGGAAGGAAGTTAGTAGGCACAGGGGCAGGTGCAATGCTGGTGAGATGGGTAGGAAACTGGCTTCAGGGAAGGCAACAGAGGGTGGTGGTGGGTGGGGAGCTCTCACACCCAAGGACAGTGACGAGCGGTGTTCCACAGGGTTTGGTGTTGGGACCAGTGTTGTTTGGGATATTCATTGCAGACATATCATGGGACATCAAGAGCAAGATCAGTCTGTTTGCTGATGATACCAAGGTAGGCGCAGTGGTGGATGACCTAGGGGGATGGCAGGGGTTGCAGGATGATCTGGCAAAGCTTGAAACCTGGTCAGACACCTGGAAACTGGGGTTTAATGCCAAAAAGTGCAAGGTGCTGCATTTTGGGATGAAGAACCCAAGGAGGAGTTACCAGCTGGGGGAGTGCAGCTAGCCCAGACAGAGGAGGAGAAGGATCTGGGTGTGCTCATTACAGGGTCAATGAAAACTTGGCACAATGTAGGAAGGCAGCTGCAAGGCCAACAAAATGCTGGGTTGTATTGCAAGGGTATATCCTCGAGGAGGGAGGAGGTGATTCTGCCACTGTATAGGTCATTAGTGAGACCGCTCCTGGAGTACTGCATGCAGTACTGGCGCCCATATCTGAAGAGGGACATTAAGTTACTGGAGGGGGTGCAGCGCAGGGTGACAAAGATGATCAAGGGGCTGGGGGACTTATACGAGAGGAGGTTGGAGGAGTTGAACATGTACTCACTGGAGGAGAGGAGGGACGGGGTGACATGATTGAAACCTTTAAATACATGAAAGGAATAAACAAGACAGGTACAGAGGGGCTGTTCAAATTAAGGGAGGGGAGATCCACCGGGCCATGATATGAGACTGGAGGGAGGAAGGTTCAGGAGGGAGATGAGGAGACACTTTTTTACAGAGAGGGTGGTGGCTGGGTGGAATGCGTTACCTGCAGAAGTGGTATCCAGTAGAACAGTGGACTGCTTCAAAAGGGGATGGGACAGGACAATGGGGAGGGTTAATGAAGGGGAAGGGTGGAAGGAAGGGGCAGCTGCAGAATAAGGGGTGCTAGCTGCACATTCAAGCAGACTTGATAGACCTCTAGGCCTTTATCTGCTGGCAAATTTAGTATGTTCGTGTGTATGTTCATATTGATGTCCAGCAAAATCAACATCTCTCCACCCAAATTCAGAAATCTAGCTAAGCCTCATGGCTCTTGGGGGATGGGGGTGGGTGGAGGTCTGATCATCCTAGTGTGGGGTGGGAGGGACCAGGACTCTCCCAGTGTAGCAAAACTGTAAAGTGGCCATGGACTCCCTGTGGATGGGGGTGGGGCTGTGATACACCCAATGTGTTTGTTTGGAGTCATGATCCTCCTAGTGTGAGGGTGCTGACTAACACAGTACAAGTTTTTTTCTGTGGCCATCTCAATGTAGGGCTTAGGGCCTGGGCATCTACATATCACAATCCTCACAGAGAGCAGGCCAATGCAAGTATTGCTGGATCCACAAAGTCGAATATTAAAATGCCTGATGTAGTCAGCTTCCAGTTAAGTGAACAGGGAACGTTAAAACCTGCTCTGCAGTACATTTGAAAGTTCTGGTGCAAACATTTAATGGCATTTGCTTTTTTGCACCTTCAGTTTAAAGAAATGAAGCGTACATGTAACCCCCCCCATTACCCAGGGTTACTAGAATCCCAGTAAGACCTAGTGGTAGGCAGGGAATGCAGCTTGTGAAACTCCAGTTAAATGGATTTCATACTGTCTCATTCTGTTCTTAGTCTCAGCTGAGACTGAGGGATGACATCACCATAGAACTATTGCAGCTGCATGAGCCACATTGGAATCTGCAGAAGGGAGTTAGATTAGAATGTTGGGAGTTTTGAATAGTCAGTGTTCAGTCTGCAGTTGGCGATTGGTGTGAGAGGAGCACAGCAGCTCTATGCTCAGGCTCTTGGAGCCTCAGCTCTGAAATAGAGCTACAATTAGGGAAAGGTGTGTGTTTCCACCTAAAGAGAGACACAGTAATCTGTTCTTTAAAGTGGTTGAGACCGCTGATTCAGGTATTTGTGCCCCATCCCTCAGGGGATGGGACAGGAAGGTTTGCCTGCTATTCCAGGGGCAACCCCCTGGCTACTGCTAGAGAAGAAGCTGCCTTATTTTGTCCATGTGTGTTGGGTACAAGAAGATTTCGAGATTCACCTGTGGGGCACCTGCAACCAAAGGGTAAGTTTGGCTCTTTCTAAAGGGCCCATGTTTCATCCTGAACTGTGTTAAAGTGGGGATTGGACTACTGAAGTAGTGGGAGGCCTAGAGTAATAGGCTTAGCCAAAAGTAAAAGTATGTTAAAGTCCATCACAAAGGGAAAGTCAAGACATGTAGAGGAGATGTGACATATGTCTACCCAGTAATCTACATTGCCAAGCTTTCAAAAGAGTTGTTTAGCTTCCAGAGAAATGGCCGGGTATGGATTGTGGGAGCTGGAGCTGGGAGACCCCCCATCTTTAGTAACCAGGTCCACCTCTACGGATTTGCTCTGTGGATTTCTACTTTGCCTCATGCACTTGGCCAGTGATGAGGGAAGTACCCAGATGTGGGATGGAAGGAAATTTCCCTTTAGGAGTTGAAGGCTCTAAGGTGGTTTGGGGAGCCACCAACAGGAAACTGGTTCATTCCATATGGACCACAGATCAAGTGGCCAGCGGGGGAGCCGGGCCATGGGAAAACCCCAAGTAGTGTACAAGTCGGGCTGTGTACCCAAAGCTGCGTGCAAGTACAGGCTGTGTGCTTTGTGGGTTCAGAGCCTGAGGGCTGGAATAGTGAAGAAGTGTTCTGTTATCTTTAATCTGTATTACCAGGAATGTAGCCCCATGGGGGTTCGTCTATGCTTTGTTTGTTCAGTTTGGATGTGAATAAAAGCCACACTGTAGAATCCCATTCCTGGTTTGGGACATTACAGTTATTGCTTCCTGTGTTCGGATTTACTTGGGTGCCCCTGTGCAGAGCAGCCAAACCTAGGCCCTCTGTGCCGAGTAACCTAGTCGTCCCCGAACCCAGTCCCCACCAGGTACTGCTGTCAGCTTCAACAGCATGCCACCTGTCATTTTGCAAAAAGGCAGGGGTCTGGGTCTTACACACATATTTGTCGGGATCTGTGAAGAGAAAGTTACAAGAGAAGAGAGATGACACAAAGTGGCAAAAAGGTGCCATTGAAACATTTTTTTACTACCCTGTCACATTCTTGCAAAAGCCTAGGAAGCGGAGCAGATCTTGAAAGAGCACCTGAACCTGGAGCACAAGTTCCTGCAACTGCTGTAGTGGAAGAAATGGTGTCCACCATCACTCCAGAAGTTCTGCCTTCAGAGGAGACCAGGAATGCACCTGCCATGGTCTGTTCTGTTTCCACCACCTGTGAACATATCATTCCAGGAATTTTGCCTTCAGAAGAGACCAGGAATGCACCTGCCACTGTCAGTACTGTACTCACCTGCATAGATATCATCATATATGATTTAGCTGGATCTTCTGAAATTTCATTTGAGGATCTTGGAACTTGGCCAGACACACTAAGGGATGAGGTACGAGTGTCATCTGTGAAACATGGACCTGTTCAAGTCATACTGCCACAATTCCCAGTGAATGAGAAAAAGAGAAGATTTACAGCAGAAAATTAATTTTGCACTCTGCCCAGTGGTGAGAGAGTAAAGCACACTTGGTTAACGTACTCTGTCTCCAAGGATGCACTGTTCTGCTTTGCCTGCAAATTATTTGGACACTCAAATAATCTTCTTTGGACTTATCGGACATGGAGAGAAATGTCAAAGGCTCTTCTAAGTTCCCATGACCATGCACCAGAACATGTAGCAAGCATGATAAAGTGGAAGGAACTGGAGACAAGATTGAAGAGTGGCCAGACACTGAATGAAAAGAGACAGCTGCTAATAGAGAAAGAAATAATACACTGGCATGTAGTCTTGGAACTTATCATAGAAACTATTCAATTCTTGGCTGAGAGGAATATGGCTTTCTGTGGCACAAGTGATGTGCTTCATACCCAAGGCAATGGAAACTTTTTGGGGCAGGTTGAATTCCTGTCAAAGTTTGACCCACTAATGGTTGAACATATTAATCAGATTCAGAATAAGGAGATAATGGACCACTATTTGGGCAAGAAAATTCAAAATGAGATAATTTAACTAATTTTAGGTGCAATTGTATGGGCCATTGTATTACAAATACAAGAATCCAGATATTGTTCAGTGATCCTGGACTGTACTCCTGACATTAGCCACCAAGAACAGATGACACTTATTGTTCGACATGTGGATGTTTCAAAAAATGTCGCCACCATCAAGGAACATTTTTTGGTGTTCATACCTGTCAATGACACAACTGGAGAAGGACTAACTGACTCCTTTCTTCAGACCTTACAGCAACATAATCTGGACATCAGCAACTGTCGGCAGCAAGGATATGATAATGAGAGCAACATGAAAGGCAAATGAGCTGGTGTGGAGGCTCGCATAAAAGAATTGAACTGCAGAGCATTTTATGTGCCATGCGCTTGCCACTGCTTGAACCTCATCATTAGCAATGAAGCCCATTCATCAAGACATGTTGTCTCATTCTTTGGTTGCTTGCAGAAGGTCTACAATCTTTGCTCTGCCTCAACAAGCCACTGGCAAATATTGAAAAAACATGTTCAGATAACTCTAAAGCCACTTTCTGAGACTTGGTGGGAGTGCCGGTTAGAGTCTGTAAAAGCACTTCGCTATCAGCTCCAAGAATTTAGGAGTGCTTTGCAGGAGATTTCAGAGTCTGTAAGAGCCAAAGATGCTGCAACATATGCAGAGGCCAGGTCACTTTGTGCTGAACTCCTCTCATACAAATTCATTATATGTCTCATCATCTGGTATGATGTCCTGCTTGAAGTGAACCGTGCAAGCAAGATATTGCAGAGTGTTTCAGTTGACATATCGACCTGTGTGAAGGTGCTTGCTTCAACCACTGACATACTTAAAAAGTACAGAGAGAGTGGGTTTGAACAGGCATTGGTACAGGACTCAAAGATTGTTGCAGAACTGGATGTCCCAGCTGGATTCCGTCAGACAAGACACAGAAAGGTCAAGCGACTATTTGATTACTAAGGACACGACGATGCAGTGCAGGACCCAAAACTCAGTTTTCAGGTTGAGTTTTTCAACACACTACTGGACACCACACTGATGTCCTTTAGTGAACGATTTCAGCAAATGTCAGAGTTTGCTAAAACATTTGGATTTCTGTCGAACATAAAAATGCTAAATTCTGTTTCTATAGAAGACCTGATAAAACAATGTGAGGTTCTCAAAGAAAAATTAAAAGACAGCACAACTAACCACTCTGACTTTGATGCTCATGAACTTGCACATGAACTTAGGAACCTGGCAGGAATGGTTGAGAATGATACATCACCTATACAAGTGTTAAATTTTCTCATTTGAAACCAGCTACATGAAATCTATATGAATGCCTATGTGGTGTTGTGCAGTTTTTTGACAGTATCAGTAACTGTGGCTACAGCAGAACACAGTTTTTCCAAACTGAAGTTGATAAAGACTTATTTGAGGTCATCAATGAGCTAAGAAAGACTGTCTGGGCTAGCAGTGCTGTCCATTGAGCATGAAGTTGGCAAAAGTCTCCCTTACAGTGACCTAATCAATGAATTCATCAACAAAAAAGTTCAGAAAGTCCCTCTGAAGCTTTAAAACTCATGCAAAATTTCACTGCAAATACCGGGGTTGAACATGCCAAATCCCTTATACAGCTTAGAATGGAGGAAAACTGTAACCTTCAAACTGGTGAGCTTCCCAGTAAAACCCTGTGAGCCTCTTACTAGCTGAAACACACTGCCCAAATAATAAAGCTGGGGAGTGGTTTGCCAGACAGGACTGAGAAAGCAGGAGGACATCCGCTCTGAAGGGCAAGATAAAATGTTTTTTCCTGACCGATGTAGGTGGTCACTTTGCCGTAGTGGTCAGGCTTAATCATAATTCAGCTGAATGATGAGACTAAGAACCCCTCTAATTTATAACCATAATATTTGTTCCTGACCGATGGAGGTGGTCACTTTGCCGTAGTGGTCAGGCTTAATCATAATTCCGCTGAATGATGAGACTAAGAACCCCTCAACAACTTTCAGTAAGGAAGCATATTGGAGTATATGGACAGTGCAGACTTTTAACGCAGCAGAGTGGGGGGTAATGGAGCAGGGAGAGCTCTGGTTCCTTAACTATATGCTTTTGATTGGACTTTGCACATTCGCACCTTATACTAAAATGCAGCACCTTTTGTGTGCAGTCTCTTTCTTTGGGTGGGGAGTGATTTTGCTGATGCTTTTGGTTGGTTACATATACCAGGTGCCGCCACACATTTTATTAAGATGCATTCTAAATGCAGGGGTTGAGCTTGCCAGATTCTATCTAATGAATGTATGTAAGAAATTCAGAATTAGCTATGTCCCATGTATGTACATATTCTTTCAAGGGTTCTTTTTTTTTTGTTCCCCAGAATTTACTTTTGATTTGGTTTCTAGTTAGTCTGAGTACCATTTTTTCAGTTTTACAAATGTGGTGGGCTTGTTTCTAGGCTTCCAAATGTGATTTAACACCTAAGCATGCTTGGCATATATTTTACAAAATTTAAATACTATGTAGAAAGATTACTGGGGGGGACAGCCCTGTCTGTGGATCCCCAGTCATAGTTTGCTGGAGGCCCCCAAAGTCCTAAAACCAGCCCTGAAGATACAGTATAAGAAGACTTTGTAGCACATACAATAAATTCCTTAATTTTTTTGGTGCTGGTGGAATTTTTCTGGACATTCTTTATTGCTGGATATATCTGAAATTTGGGACTATACTAAGAATACAGCTTATTATGTTGTGCAGTATTTTTATTCTTGTTTTTCCCAACTGGTGTTATTATATTTTACTTTTTTGCTCTTTGTACTGTAGTTATTATTATTGTTAGACATGGCAACAGACAATTCAGTAGATGCAATGAAGCTATGTAACAATAAATTTATTGTACCAGATACTTAACTGAAATGGTCTAAAAATAAAAAAATAGACTTTATGGATAAAGTTAATATGAACGATGTCACTCCTAAAACATCCTCCCCTAAACAAGCCTTAGTAATGGATTATGAAAGAACAGATGCTAGCCATACAGGGGACTATATACTGAAAACAATTAAGGTACTTGAAACTCAAAAATCTAACAGATAGACAGATAGAGAAATATAAGAAGGGAATAGCAAATGTAAAGAATCTCAATGTAATACAAACAGTGCAGGAAGAGGATGATATGAGAAAGGTATACATTGATAAGAAGGAAGACTATCTTACTGACTTTGAAAACTTTATAACTCCCTTTATTAACACACGGAAACTGTGACATCAGGGGAGAATAATATACTACCAGTAAATATACAAATACAGGATGAAAATTATATCCAGAGCTCTGTGCAGAATCAAAATACAGACCCATTAATGGACTACAATGTACAGACCAACATTCTGATAAGTTAACAACTAGCAGAAATAAAGACAGTTGTGGTCTGCACAAATGTAGCCACAGGCTCAATAATGAAAGAATTTGAGGAATAGAAATTACATATAAAAGAACTTAAAGAAGGTATTGGAGTTCTTACAATGGCAAATCAAGAAAATAAAAAAAACTATAGAAGAAATTACAGCAGAGGTTGCAGATGGGGAATTTAAAGACCTACTGGCACCATCTGGCCAAAAGTGCTAAATTGCAGAATTAGAACAAGTGTACCCCCAATAAATCTCATACCAAAAAGTAGATTTCTATGTCACTTCATTTTAAAGTTATTAGCCATTGTATAACCCTGATTTCACTACCTGTTCAAAAAAAAAAGCCTGTTTCAGTGAAAAGCTGCTGCTGATGTCATCTGGGGACCTCCAAGTCTAATATTCCCTGTCAGCAAGCTTTATTTATTTTATTTTATTTAAAATTGGTGACCGGGAAAAGCACGCTGAGCCGAGGCTCGTTTCCAGGTGCGACCCAGGTACAAGTAGTACAAGGTGGCAGACAGAGAAATACAAATACAGCAAATTACAAGTAACAGAGGGGTAATACAGTATTGTACAATTACATGGAGTTTGGTGGTGAGGTTACACTTCTGAATGAACAGCAGGGTTGAAAAAAAGAATTTCTTCATTTTCTTTCTAGACCATTTATTACCTTAAATTTCAAGTGCATGTATTTACTTACTTGCTGCTGGTTAACCAGGATCTGCAGCTTATCTGATGGGTAGGGAAAATGGGCAGACTGGGTGGGCCAAGCGGTCCTTATCTGCCATCAAATTCTATGTTTCTATGTCTCTATGTTTCTTACAGTAGTGGATTATTTGAAAAATTGAGTTTTCGGGGAGAGGGTGCCGGTGGGGGCGGGGGTGATTTAGCAGTAAGAGCTGGCAAGAGGAGTTAATTTTTATTACCTGGTGAGGCTGTTTAGAAGACCTGTGTCTCTAAAGTTGTAAAGATCATGTGCAATGGCTTTTGTAAGTAAAACAGGCAACAAGAGTCAGTACACATTGCTTTAAAAATGGTGTGTTTCAGGTTTTGTAACAAAACTGACAATATTTTGTCTGGGTGCCCTTTTGTTGTGGTCCTTTTTTCCTGGGTTGCTGGATACTGGGTCATAGCACACAGTTGAGAGGTTTGCAGACTGAATACATTTCTGATGTGGTGAAAGGCTGAGATCATTCACACCTATCAGTCAATTGAGGCTATTTCTAAGAATGGCAATTCAAAACAGTTATCCCATCTCCTTGTCAATGGGGGCAGGCTCATCTATGTTCTACTCTAAATTACAATGATCATTATACCAGAGCTAACACTTCAATCCATAGTAGGAATTAACACATGTAAGGCTCCTATTAAAACATATTGTAAAGCAGACAGTGACAAACAGCAGTGACATTACTGTACCAGCATTACAATACTAGCAGCAAATACAACTTCCTAAGAGGCACATTAGAGAAGCACTCCACATGGCTTCAGCAGCTTGGAGACATGCTGATTTAGCATCCAGCAACCCTGGAAAAATGGACCACACCAAAACAGCATTAAATAATACAATTTTATCAACTTTGTTACAACACCTGAAACATATATAGTTTTTATAACAATGTTTACTGACTGGTGCTGCTTGTTTTACTTGTGAAAAACCATTGCACATGGTCTTTACAACTTTGGAGAAACAGGTTCTATAAGCTTGCTGACATGGATTACTAGACTGTGAGGTCCCTATATGACATCATCAGGAGCTCTTCACTGACACCTGCTTTTATTGCACAGATAGTGCAATCATGGTTATAAAATTGCTAATAACTTTAAAACAAAGTAATGTGAAAATCTTGTTTTTGGTGTGAGATTTACTGGGAGTATGCTTATTCAGATTCTGCAATGAAGCACTTTTGGCATCAGTGGCTCTTTAAGGAAATGTTGGAAATGAAACAAAGAAAAGAGCAAGAGAGAAAAATGAATAAAATAGAACAGAAAAGGGGAAAACAAAAAAATAATATAAAGGAATCCAAACTATGAAGTATAATGAATTCAGGGGAAACAATGTAAAAGAGGCTGAAGTGAGGGAAACTGATAACCTCATATCAGAAAAACTACCTACCGTGTACCTCAAAGATGTTCCAAAATCTAGGGGAGAAACTCCATTCTTCCTCAGAATTGGCATGTATAATACTATTAACACATTGCCTCCTAGAATATACCTGTAGGTGTTAGCAAATGTACTGCAGTGTGTCCCAGAATGACCACAGAAGTCACCTACAGACTTCCTGTGTGCCCTAGTAACATCTGGAGACATCACTCACATGTTTTAATATTACTTACCATCCAGAATTCATTAGAATTGACTGCATAGTGCCATTAGAAAGGTAATGTTTTGCTGAACAACTTTGCCATTGACACATTTTGTGTATCATGTTCACTTTAGGAGTTATTCACATTTGTTTATGATGTTTTGTCCATCGAGAACCACCTAAGCACTTTGAAGAAAACACACATTCTGGGTATCTCAGCCAGTATAAAACAAAAACCGAATTGAGCACAGTTGATTGCATAGTACTGTTGGAAAGGCATTTCTGTGTGGAACAACTTTGCCACTGATACGTTGTGTGTATCATGTATACTTTAGGAATTATATGCATTTGTTTATGGTATGGTGTGTACAGTTCAGATTTGTCCCTCAAACTCCACCAGCACACCTTGACTCAAATGGGGAAAAATTATGTTTAATACTACAGAAATAGCTGTTCTTTTTACAAACAAATTATTAAAATTACATCTAATGTCTGGATGCTTAATCTGGTGTTGATATGTTACATATTTCCCAACAAAAGAGGCTTATGATGCATTTTTTAGTGGAAAAATATTTAGTTTTGCTGTTTCGACCAGCAGAGAAATAAAACTAAATTACCTATTATTCCTTGTATGCCACCATTGGAAAGGTAATTTTATGCTGAACAATTTTGCCACGCATACTTTGTGTCTAGCACTTACGGTGTTTGTGCTATTAGCATTTGTTTGAGGCATGCCAATTTTGGCTTGATTTTGCTTAGAAAGGCCCAGGATTCACTGTTAACAGTATAGAGGAGACAAGTGCTGCAACTTCAGAGAGTTCCTGTGGAGGCAATGAGTTAAAACACAGCTGAAAACAAGAATTTTATGGAAAGATCTCTGTTCAGCTTACAGATATAATATTGTCAGACAAAGGAATAGTTTGTTTGGTTCTGAAAAATCGTAAGATCCAGGAACATTTTCTGGGTACACAGAAAGAAATAAAAAAATTAGATATAGATATGGATACAACTACCAGATATTTCACAGTTAATGGTGAAAAGAAGGAGTGGATATTTCAGTCTGAAGGCAAAAAAACAGAAACTCAACTGCAACAACAAATGATTATGAGCTATCATTAGAAACCTAATGTAATAGAGTATGAACTAAAAGGTTCACCAGAACATTATGAAATGATTAGGGAAAGAAGACCGAGAGGGCAGAGGATTAATAACAGTATAATCCCAAAAGAAGCATGGGAACAAATCTCAAGTGAGGTAGAAAATAGAGACAAACTTGAGCGTAAAGCGAGTATAAATGTAAAAGTGCTGAATTGTTTTGAGCTACAGTACTGTCTTACTCGATAACAGATGCATCACATACATTGTCAGATGATGCAATTACAGTACTATCAGACTGAGCTATGGAAACCATCAGGCCCCCATTAAGATTGTCCCTACAAAGTAATAATCTTAACATTTTATCATAGAATATTGCAGGTATAAGTGGAAAAACAAATGA
This sequence comes from Neoceratodus forsteri, assembly GCA_016271365.2. Taxonomy (NCBI): domain Eukaryota; kingdom Metazoa; phylum Chordata; order Ceratodontiformes; family Ceratodontidae; genus Neoceratodus; species Neoceratodus forsteri. The sequence goes on from CM057459.1 coordinate 1,094,230,222, forward strand.
TGCCTCCTGGCAAGATACTATTAGGAAATAGGATATTATTTTTTTTTTTTAGTGATTCGGAAAAGACCTTTGAGTGCAAGTTCTTTTACAAAGGTTTAACATTATAGATTGCAAAACAAAGTATCATTGGAGAAAGCAAAGGTACATCACAATGAATGATACAGCTTGGATTCAGAACTTACAGAACAATTCAAAACATAGGTACACGTTAAAGTAACAAGAAAAACACTTTATGAGGGTGTGGGGGAGAATAAGCAGCCACCAAGTTCCTTGTCAGTAGTTCAGAGAGACAGGGATACCTGTCAGTGGGGTGAAGAAAGGAGGTACAAGAGAGAGGTAGGTACAGTGGTGGAGGGGAAAGGTGGGGGAGAAGGGTGATAAGGTATAGGGAGAAATGGGGGGGTGACAGGAGGCTGATCAGAGAACACATGCTAGAGTAACTGGTGGGGTGTGAGGGGGCATGGTCAGGCAGCTTACATTAGTAGTGACTGTTAGGGAAACTCATGGGACTGGGAGTTGGAGGAGAGGGTAAGGTGGGGTGGCTGGTGCCGAAGGATCATGACGTGAACTGATTGCTAAGATAAATCATGAGAAGGGACAGAGGGAGTGGGTACCTGAGGCATGCCTAGTGCTTACTGGGGGCAGAGAGAGTGGGTGTGGCTGGACTTAGGGGCAGGTGTACTTAGAGAGTGTTATTAGGTGCTGTTTGAGGTAAGTTTTGAATTGGGCAAGACAATTGGTGGCCAAGAGGTGCCTGGGAGTTCATTCATCCATCCACAGGGGTGGGCCTGGTAGGCAAATGCACATTGCCCAAGTGGGGTGCAATGGAAGGGGATAGCCAAGGCCCCTCTAGTCCTCCCCCTAGTGACCTATAATGAGTTGGCCACTTTGATCAAATTGCCTACACAAGGTGGTGCTTTACCCAATAGAGCCTTCTTCCCTAGGATGCAAGTCTGGAATGTGACCCTGTTTCTTAATGAAAGCCAGTTTGTGCATTTGTACAGAGTACAGGTGTGCATGCCATGCTCAGCATCCAGGGTGAGTCTTCAGGCTTTGCTGAGAGCAGTCTGAACCCTCTTGAGTGCTGTATCCATTGCCTCCCCATAGACCACTAGCCAAAAGTCAATAATAGGTATTATGGAACTGTGGACTGAGAAGTGGAGTGCCCCAAGAGAGAGGTATTGCCTGTGTCTGTACAGGACACCAATCTTGGCATTGACAGTCTTGACCAGAGAGTCAATATGGTGCACAAACTTGAGGGTATCATCTATTATGACCCCCAGATACTTGAACAAGTGGACTTGTTCCAGTGACTCACTGCATGAGTTGGAGGTGATGAGGGGGTGGTGCTTATTTTTGTTGTGGGGGCTGTATATAAGCATGGCCTTGGTCTTCTTGTAGTTTAGTAGCAACTCATGACTACAGAACCAGTCCTCGAGTTTGGAGAAAGAGTTCTGCAGCTCAGATTGTAGGGCAGTCTGAGACGTGCTGCTGCTGAGGAGCACAACATCATCTGCATATAGCATGAGTCTGGTGTCACAGACTGTGGGAAGATCGTTTAAGAAGAGGCTGAAGAGTAGGGTCCCCAGTATTAATCCTCAGGTACCCCTAATGATACCTCTCTTGTGCTGGATACTGTTTGCCTAATTTTGACACATTGATTTCTCTGTATCAGGTAGTCTTGGAACCAGCAAAGGGGACTGGGAGCCACACACATGTTTTACAGTTGGGTCAGTAACAGGGGTGGTTGACTGTATCGAAGGCTTTGGTGAGGTCAATAAAGACAGACCCAACCAGTCTGCCTTCATCCAGGGCCTTATGTGCATAGTCCATGTAGTCCAGCGAGGCAGTGGCTGTACTGTGATTTTGTCTGAAACCATGCTGGCTGGGGCATAGCAGATTATATTTATTGAGGTAGTCGATGAGTTGACCCACCACAATCTTTTCTAGTGCCTTGGACAGGAGGTAGAGGATCAAGATGGGTCTGTAGCTGGCTACCAGAGACTTGTCACCTCCTTTATGCACTGGCATAACTAGGGCCTGCTTCCAAACTGCCAGGAATTGGGCAAGAGCCTGGGACTTATTGTACAGCAAGGTAATGGGCACTATCAGAATGTCCAGGGTGAGGGATAGAAGTTTCATGTCTGTTCCATCACTGCCCAGTCTGGTCTTACCTAATACTTTCTTGACCATAGTTAGGGCCTCCTTCACCGTCACCCTTTTAAAGTAGAGGGTCGGGTGAGAACACTCGGTAGATACGTTGTTGAAATGTTTCAAACCAGGTTGAAAAAAGGCAGGTGGCAGCACTGTGGTAAGATCGGTGAAGGCCTTATTGAAGGCTTCCGCAATAGCTAGAAGGTCTGTAGTGGGGGTATTACTGATACTGAGCAACTATGGGTGCTTCTTGTCCTCCTTTCCAAGGATACTTTTGATGTTATCCCAGAATCTTTTCCCACACCCCAAGAATTGCTAAGCTGGGTCTTATGATAGTTGGCTTTGGTGAGTTGGATTAGCTTGGTGCAGTGGTTCCTGGCCATTCTGTAACACTGGTAGTCATGCTTGCTACCTTTGTTTCTGGCCTTCTCTCAGAGTACATTCCTTTCTTTCAGGTGGGAGAGGAGCTCCCCATCAATCCAGCCATTTGCATGCCCTTGAATTTTTCTTTTTGTGAGCGGGGCATAGATGCACAGACGAGCTAAAGCCCTTAATGAAGTAACTGAGGGCCTGACTAGGTAGCACCAGGTTCGATAGGAGTCCAGTCATCTAGGGCAAGGGCTGATTTGAGGGCTCCAATTTTACCCTTCCTCAAGACTCTGCTTTCAATGAGGATGGGTGAGCTTTTGGCAAATTTATTAGACCACAGGAAGGTGGTTGGGGAGTTGTCACTTAGCGTGCCTGGGAGATCCTTGATCTCAGAGATCTGGGATGGTGAGCTTGCTAGGACCTAGTCTAAGAGGGTACTGTTTTCTGTCTTATAGTTCTGCCTGGTGGGGCAGGTGACAAGTTGTGTCAGGCTTGAGGTGGCTATCAGATCCCTGAAAGGGGCACCTCCTTTCCATCCCAGTTTATGTTAAAATCCACGGTAATGATGAGCTCCATCACCTTTGGAAGGGTGTCGATAACATCTTTAATTGTGGGAAGGCCTGCTGTGGCTTTCTTGGGGGCTAGGCAGATCATGGCAAGGATGAAAGTTTTGCCATTCTGATCCACCTGTGCCTTTATCACTATTATCTCATGGTCCTCAGCCACCCTGGTTCCAGGGAGGATGGAGCACTGCAGAGTCCCTGGCATATATGAGGCATCCCCCACCTCTCTTGCCTATTCTATCAATCCTGTAAGCTTGGAAGCCTTTGAGGGCAACTTCATTATCTTTAATCCTATGGGTCAACCAGGTCTCTGTTAGGCAGAGGATGTTGGGGGTATGGAGGGCCCTCCATGCCAGTAGTTGGTCAAATTTTGTGGTTAAACTGCAGATGTTCAGTGAGGCTATTTTTAGGCCTTTAACTTTATGAACACCAGGGCCCGTTGAAGTGAGTGGGCCAGGGTTTGAGTGAATGTTGCCAGAGAGGAGCAGGAGCATAAAGATGACCTTTCTGGCAGAAAGGTTTATGCTAAGTTCAGCTCGTACCTTCCACCACCAAGGCTTCAGGTGATTCAGGTGGTTGGACACTGGTTTAATTATTATAGTATAACTAACTGTTACTACCCCTATGCTAGGGGAGGGCATATGGCCACCCGTGTTTGTTGGGTAAGGCTGGGTGAGTCTCTGCCCACAGTCAAGTGAAGCAGTTTCCAAAGGTGCATTTGACATCCAAGCACTACCCAGTAGTGGTTCAGGGGGGTAGCAGCAGCCCAGCTAGGCATCAGGTGCTGGCTGTACCAAGCCAGGTAGCAAGGAGCAGAAGGAGATAGCACCCCTTGATAGGGGACATGGCAGCTTGATTCAGTCATCAAGCCTGACACACTGGTGCCAAAGTGAGGCCATACAGTTAACCACTATACTTGGTGGGTAATGAACAGGCAGTACAGCTTTAAGAGGCCATTGGCAGTTTGTAGCTGAAGTGGATGGAATTAGCAAGCATGGGCATGGCTACTGTGTAATTAATAGAGACTGGGGTCAGAGCATGTGGTGTGGGACAAAATTCTGTTTAGCTATAAAACTAAACTAGCAGGAGCTGGTTCCCAAGAAAAAAGCTGTGAGAGAGAAAACACCAGGGAGAGCAAGGCAGGGTTGCAGATTTAGAAAAAGAGGTCAGCAAAGGCACAGCACAACTAGCTGTATAGAGTAAGGGTAACTCACACCCAAGAAGGAGAGAAAGGCAGGTGCATCCTGACTGATACAGCACCAGAAGGAAGTTGATGTTTAGTAACTGCTAGCCTATAGGATAGGTTTGTAGGAAGCCAATAAAAAACAAAAGGAACACAAGGGCATGGCCTATTGTGTATTTAATAGAGGCGGGGTGGGTGGGACTACAAGAAACATGACTGGATGCTAATGACCATGTGAATTTCAAGGGGTTTAATAAAGTATCTATACCAGGGCCAAAAAATAAACAAAAAGGGAGGCATGGTGGTGGTCTGATGGTTCTAATGAACACAAGAAATGAGATGCATATTGTGACCAGCAGAACCTCTCAATCATCAAATTGGATTGCTATAGAAATAATGACAGAGGAAAAAATGTTCTTCATTCTGGTAAATGTGTATTTAGCACCATCATTGAACTGTGTTGAATATGAAGAACAACTAAATGAATTAGCACAACTTTTGGAGGACTATTGTTATCAGATAAAACATAGACACATAATATTAATGGGAGATTGGAATGCACATGTGGGAGGTAGGAATGAGCAAGACTTGTTTAGAAATTATAGTGACGTGGGCATCTACTATGTTATTCCAATGAGACAATCAAAGGATATGAGAGAAGACAAAAAGGGTGCTATCCTCCTGAATTTTGCTGTTAGGCATAAGTTGTGTATTGTGAATGGAAGAAAACGGAAAGATATGTTAGGTGAAATTACCTTCGCCACCAAAAGTAAAGGGTCAGTTTTGAACCTGGCATTGGCCAATATCTCACTTTTCAAAAAAATAGAAAGTTTTGAGGTATTACTAGATAGCTTATATGATCACTTCCTTATTTCACTAACATTTAAATCTGGATATGGGCAGAATACACATAATGATACAGCCAAAGAAAGAGATCTGAATCATCATATGTTAGTTACAAAAAATAGAATTAAGTGGGACCCACTAATAATGGAAAGAATTGATGAGCTACAAAGTAATAAAAATGTAACAGGTATAAAGGACTCTGTTTTGGTAGCTTCAGGTACAGAGATTATTAATAAATTTTGAAATTAAAATTTTTATTTAAAAGAAAATATAAAAATGGATACAAGACTGGATAGGAAAAAAACTAGAACAGTAGGGATATTCCCTTGATATGATAACCAATGTAAAGTTTATAAGAAATTACTGAATAAAGTGGCTAGATTATATAGCGACAACACAGATATAAATTTTAATAAAGGGTTATCTCTATTAAGTGGTGAGTACCATATGCTTGTTAAAAGTAAAAAATGATTATAATAAAAAACTATGGGAAGCAATGCAGGCAACCATTCAAGAAGAAAATACACAGGACTTCTGGAACTGATTTTATATGTGGAAAGAAGTCACAGCAGGAACACAGATGCAAATATTCCAGAAGAAGTATGGTTTGAACACTGCAAAGATTTATATAATAATAATAATCCCACTGTTGGAAAAAAAGTCCCCAGAAATAAGGATACAGGAAGAAAGTAAAGGCGATGAGCAATATAATACAGTATAACCCCGATTATCCGAAATCCGATTAGCCGAATCTCCTGATTATCAGAAATGAAGTTATGTCCCCCACCCGCTGTGCGATATTGTAGCGTTTGCTCTATCTCCACACTCATTCAAAAGATTGTTGCTTGTTTACCTAATCAGCATAATCTGTCTCCACATTAGATCTACAGATTGTTGCTCATTTACCTAAGCAGCACACTTATTCTCTGCAGTGTTTAACATGCTCATTTTCCGTATTGTCCACACTTAGTTGCACTTTATTGTACCACGTTCAATTGAAGTTAATTGAACAAACCTGGTTCTGTAACAATCTGGTTCTCTTAATGTATGGCAGATGTTTTTCTCATTCATTCATGCGATGGCTGGCAAGCGCAAATGCTGTGTGCTCCATATCAAACAAAAGCTCTGCATACTTGAATGCCTGGACAGTGGTGAAAAGATTGTATTTGTCGCCCGAAAATTTAACATTGGAAATGCTACTGTGTGCGATATCAGGACTGCATGAGATAAAATACAGGAGTGCACTGCTACTATGGATTGTCCTGAGTCAACCAGCAAAAGAAAAAGCATGAAGGGGAGTAAGGACGAGGTGTTGGACAAGCGCTTTATCTATCGTTCTTACAGAGCAGGGTGAAAGGAAGCCCGATATCAAGGCCAATTATGAAACAAAAGGCAATCGCATTCCATAATGACATAAATGGACAAGACAATATGTTCAGTGCCAGTGAAGGTTGGTTAAATTGCTTTAAAAAGCAACACGGAATACACCAGCTTTCTGTGGCTGGTGAACTGTTATCTGCTGCAAAAAAAGGCATTCATCCATTTAACCGAACCTCCGATTATCCGATAAAATTTCATGTCTCCTGAGGCATTCAGATAATCGGGGTTGTGCTGTATTACAGAGAAAAAAATAATTGAAGCCATCAATGCACAGAAAAAGAATAAGGCACCAGGCACAGATGGTATCCCCACATAATTATACCAAAATAATATAAAATGGTGGGTAGGGGTTTTCAGTAAGCTATTTAATCATATTAAAAACTCAGAAGAGAATCCACAGTCATGGAAAGTAGCTGAACTGGTTCCATTGTATAAAAAGGTAGCAAATACATACCAAGTAATTACCGACCAATAGCTTTACAGAATATTTCAGCAAAAGTTTTTACACATATATTTTTAAAGGAGCTTAATTTATGGATGATAGAAAATAATATTTTAAGCAACTGACAATTTGGCTTTAGGGAGAGACAGTCAACAACATATTTTATATATATATATATATATATACACACACACACACACATATACATATACATATATATATATATATATATATATATACATATATACATACATACATGCACACACACACACACATATATTGGACCATTTAATTAGAAAATCTAAGAAAAAAACAACCACGCTTTTTTACTTTTTTGGATTTGTCATGTGCATTTGACAATGCAAACAGGACATTGCTGTGGGAAATATTGACAGGTTAGGGCATACATAGTAAATTACTAGCATTAATAAAGAACCTGTACACTGATACTACTATACAGATAAGATACTCCATGGATGCAAAATTAACTAAGCCCATAAATGCGAGCAAAGGTGTTAAGCAAGGTTGTCTACTAGCACCAGTTCTTTTAAGCTTATATAGATCTGATTGTTCATAACTTGGACAGTTGTAATACTGATGCTCCAAAAATCTTAATCTAGATTTAGTAGTTGCCGAGTTGGTCCTTGCAAGAATAGATCCAGAAGCAAATGATTTGATACATTTTAATGGACCAACGTAGATGTAACTACAAGAACAAAGTGCTCTAGCTTTCAGACCAACCAGTCCTTCTTCAGAAGCTCATGGCAGTTGTTACGAGCTTCTGAAGAAGGACTGGTTGGTCCAAAAGCTTGAGCACTTTGTTCTTGTTGTTACATCTATGTTGGTCCATTAAAAGGTATTAAATAATTTGCTTCTGAACCAAAAATCTTAGACATGTATATTAACACTATATTACATGCAGATGATATAGTGTTAATCTCCAGAATGGTAAGTGGACTACAGAGAGCCCTAGCATGCATTGTATCAACATTAACTAGTTTACAGTTAGCCCTAAACATAGATAAATCAAAAATACTTATTATAAATAGACCAAAGAAGCTAAATTTTAAAGGGTCAGTTAAAAACATAAACCTAGAAGAAGCTGAGTTATGTATACTTGGCAGTCCTGCTGCACAGCAAGAAAGTATGGAAAGCACATGTAGCACAGAATAAAAAAGGAGGTAGACACTTGGTTTTGGCAAGTAATAAGTTCTCTAAACAATATATGAATCATTCAAGTTCAGCATTATTGAATATGTATCAGAGCAAGGTGGAATCTGTTATATTATATGCTAGTGAGGTTTGGGGGAGATAAGAAGAGGTGGCCATACTGAAACCAATTCAAAATGTATATACTGTATTAGATTAATGTTAAATCGTCAACAGTTTATACCAGCAGAGCTTATTAGAGTGAAAACAGGGATTTGCTCCTAAAAATCAAAGGTACTTACCAGGCAAGTAAAGTTTTATAGTAAACTATGTCAAAACTATAATACAAACTTGGTATTGTTTACTTGTTGTAATGATAGCTAGGCTGATTTGTTAAATGGAAATGTATTTGCAACAAAATGGTCCTGGTTAGCAGAACTGGATAAGAATTTAAGGAAAATAGGTATACAGAGTATTGTACAAGTAAACTTTTTACAGTGAATTTTAATTATAAATGTATTGCAGAATGTAGCCTTGGAGAGAATAACTGATATTGCTAAACAAGGAGATTTAAAAAGTATTGCACTTTCACAAAAATGTTTTAATTATAAGTTGTTAAAAAATACACACGAGAGAGAAAGAAGTATATACTGTATCTCTATGTGAAAATAATATGCACTATAAGATAATATCCAATCTGAGATTTGATTTAAATGTTGGAATGTCAGTGGATTTTATCCAGTGGGCAATTTTTAAAGCAGGAATAGATTGTAAGAACAATTGCTCAGGAAAGTGAGATAAGGAACATATTCTTTTGGATTGTCCAAAAAGTACAGTTACGTAAGAACTTACCATAACAGTAGTCTTCGAGAGGAGCTCTTGCAGCAGGGTACACCATAAGGACAATGCTGCCAGGCACTAGGACCCCACAAAAAAATTCTTAGGTAGCAGTTCCTATCGGGGACCACCCCCTGATGTCAGACCTCCTCCAACGCCCACCAGTGGTATAAAGGGGGTGGTCCCCAGCCACTCCCCCATTCTCCCGCCAGAGATCTGGTTGTCAAATCATAGAGACCAAGGTTAGTGGAAAACCCCACCAAGGGTAAGAAAAGACAGGAGAAAAGGACCAGGGGGAAGAAGGGTGGGAAATAATGCCAGCTACTAGAGCTCCTCTCAAAGATCTACTGTTACAATAAGTTCTTACATAACTGTACTATCTTACTATGAGTGGGAGCTCTTGCAGCAGGCTACACCATAAGGACTGAGTACCAAGCAGTACTAAACTGATCCCGAAGGGACTGGGAGGTGGAAAAACTGAGGAGCGGGATAAGCTTCAGGACAACAGTCCTTGAAGCACTGCCAGTCCAAACCCAGTTCTGTGACAGGAAGCAATGAGACATTTTGGAATGCCGCAAATAGGCAGAAACACCCCTGGTGGAATGACCCTTAACAAAGCCAGGTAGGGGTTTGTTGTACTTATTGTATCAGAAAGTGACACAATGGACAAGACATCTGGATAGAGTCTGCTTTGCCACTGGTGCTCCCAGAGTTCTCAGAGCAAAGGAAACAAAGAGTTGGTCAGATTTTCTCGATGTCTGAGTACAGTTGATGTAGTATCTAAGCACTCTATGAACATCCAGAGTGTGAAGCAGGGCCTCCCCTCAATTAGTGTGCTCCGGGTATTACACCGGAAGGCTGATGTCCTGATTAAGGGTAAACTGAGACACCACCTTAGGAAGGAACTTAGGAATAGTCCTCAAGGACACCTTTAGCCATCAGAGCCTGAATCTCAGAAATCCTTTGAGCAGAAGTAACAGCAACTAAAAACATTTTCCATGACAGAAAACATAGCTCACAATCCATGGCTGGTTAGAAGGGAGGCAACATAAGTTTTTCTAATAAAAACAAAAGATCCCAAGGAGGGATGGGGTCCCTAATGGGAGGTTTGAGATTAAGCATTCTCCTCAAAAATGTTCGGGCCAGATCCATTTGAGCAACATATTTGCCATCCACCGGTACATGACAGGCAGAGATTGCAGAAAGATGTACCTTGACAGAGGAGTATCAGTGACCCAAATCTGACAGGGAGAGGAGATACCCAAGGACAGCATTTATAGGGCACAGGAGGGTGTTCAGACCCTGACTGGAGGCCCACAAGCAAAAGCGCTTCCACTTCATTGCATAGGTAGCTCTAGTGGAAGGTTATCTAGCTGCAGCCAAGACATCGGCCACTTTGGGAGGTACTCCAAAATGTGCTGTGGCTACATCTGTAGGTGCCAGGCATACAGGTGTAGGGACCGTAGGTCTGAGTGAACCAACCTGCCCTGCTCTTGCAACAGTAAGTGGGAGAACAAGGGCAGGGGAATTGAAGGTCCACTGCCAGCTGCTGCAGCAAAGGAAACCATATCTGATGAGGCCAAAATGGAGCTACGAGAATCATCTCTGCTTCTTCCATCTGGAGTTTGAGTAGAACTCTCTGTAGAGGAGAAAAGGGAGGGAAGGCATACAGAAACCTCCCTGTCCAACAGAGGGACAATGCATCTCACCAGAAAACACCAGACCCATGATCAAGTGAACAGAAACTGGATAGTTTTGCATTGCATGAGGATGCAAAAAGGTTCAGCTCTGGATGACCCCATCTTTGGAAGAAGTTGCCCACTACAGACAGCAGAAGTTCCCATTCAAGTGTCTTTGATCGAGACTGGCTTACTGTGTCGGCCAAGACATTTTGGACCCATGGAACATGCACTGCGGTGAGCAATAGTCTATGATCTCAAGCTCAGAACTACACCCTCATAGCTTCCCGACAAAGAGGGTATGAGTGAGTTCCACCCTGCTTGTTGATATAATAAACAACTGACATGTTGTCTGTCTGTACCAACAGGGGGCCTGGATGAAGATCCAGGTGAAATGCTTGTAGAGTGTACAGAATCACCCTCATCTCCAGAATATCGATGTGGAGGGTCAGTTCTAGAGAAGACCATGTGCCTTGAGTCTGATGGTTCTGAAAATGAACTGTCAAACCTAGGCCTGGTGCATCGGTTGTGAGAATCTGTAATGGGGGTTCTCTCTGAAAGGAGACCCCAGACTTGAGATTCTGTGGGGAGAGCCACCAAGAGAGAGTCTGTACCACTGTATTAGAGATCAAGACCAACTGGTTAAGATTGTCCTCTCTCTGATCCCACTGTACTCTGACAGTCCACTAAGGAACTCTCATAAAGAGGCATGCTGAGGGAATGGTCACTATGGCCTCAGCCATATGGCCTAGGAGCTGGAACATGGTTCAAGCTGGGACCTGGCGAGCAGCTGAGACTTTGTGGGCCAAAAAGTGAAGGCGTATTGCCCTGTCTAGTGGGAGGAAGGCCTTCCCTTGCTCCATGTCCAGGATTACCCCTATGTACTGAAGTCTTTGACATGGTGTCAGAAATGATTTGGCTACATTTAGGGTGATTTCCAGGGAGCTGAACAGGCTGAAGGTGTCTTCTAAGGTTGCCAGAAGCTGATCCCTTGTTACAGCGGTTAGAAGTCAATTGTCAAAATAGGGATAAACGGAGTGTCCCTGTCTCCTTAAAGCCACCACTACTACTGCCAAGCACTTTGTGAACATACAAGATGCAGAGGAAAGGGCAAGGCCCAAAACAGGAAGTGCCTTCCCTGAAAGAGAACCTCAGGAACCTACTGTGAACTGGAAGCACCAGAATATGGAGGTAGGCATCTTGCATGTCCAGGGAGCAAAGCCAGTGCCCTTGATGCAACATGGGAAGAATGCCCGGCAAGGTGACCATCCTGAACCTCTTGTACTCTATGTAATTGTTCAAGAGGCTCAGGTCAAGAATTGGATGGAGATCTTCTGTTTTCCTGGGAAGCAGGAAGAAACAGGAGTAGAACGCTTTCCCCCACTGTGGGACTGGAACGGGTTCTATTGCCTTCTTGTCTAAAAGGGACTGTACTTCCTCCCAAATAAGCATGGCATGAGAGGGAGAGTAAGTTGTTTGAACCGGGAGATTGTCCAGGGGCATCTGCAGAAATTTCAGCCCATGACCCCACTCTATCAACTGGAGTACCCACACATCATTGGTGATTGAGGTGCACCCATTAAGGTAAAGTGAGAACTGACCCCCCACTACCTCTGCCCTGGCCTTGGCAAGTGGCATGGGGCCAGGCCAGGAGTCAGACATGGGTGCCCGTGGTGGGCAGAGACCTGGGCAGGCTTGGTATTCCTAGGTCCCTGTGCTCCACTTGTTGAGAGGGAGCTTTGCCATGAAAATTGCCTCTCTGTTGTTGTCCTTTAGGCTTCTGCCCTTCCTGGTGATGAAACTGATGAAGTCTGCCAGGGGTCTGTTCAGACCTGTAAAACTGATGTACCGACCAAACAGTCTTACCCGAGTCCTGGAGGTCCAAAATAATTTTCTCAATGTTTGGACTGAAAAGCATGGACCCATGGACTGGAGCATCAAAGATGGCATCCTGGAGGTCTTGCCTAAATCCAGAAACTTGGAGCCAAGAATATCTCCGCATACAAACCCCTGTGGCTGCTGCCCTGGCTGCCATGTCCACTGAATCATAAGATGACCTCAGGACGTGTTTTCCCACATCCAGACCAGGCTGCAGTACATCTGAGAGCTCTGTTTTGTGGTCAGAATCATGTCGCTTTTTAGTGAGCTTGATTGTCTTGTTCCAGAGAGATTTCTGGTATTGCACCATGTGCGCAAAAAACTGAGTGAACAAATGGTGCAAGTAGCCGAGGATTAGACCTTCCTGCCGAACAGGTCCAAGCATTTGGATTCCTTGTCTGGAAGCTGGGAGCTCATGTGCTGGGGCTGTTTGATCCTACCATGGGCAACCGTCAGTATGACCAAGTCAGCCTTGGGCTGTTCACGGAGGAACAGCTCACTCAAGGTGCGGTAGAGCTGGTCTGCTTTCTTGGGTATAGCGGGGGCTGTCGAAGGATGCCTCCAGGCCAACCTGGTAGAGTCCTGAAAGGGGGGCTATCAAGGGTGGGACAACTAAGGGTTTAGGCTCATTCAAACCCAAGAAGTGAGCTAGTCTCTTTCTCTCTGGGTCAATTTCCTCTGTTTCCCATTGATTTTAAAAATTGGATGTGATACATCACATCCAAGAAAGTGGGATCATCCAGGGAGGATGGGGAGTCCCCTGGAGGATCAGGATGGTGTAGAGGAGAGGAGAGGAAAACTCTCCCAAGGATCTGGGGGCAGCAAAAGACCTTGAGTCGGAGGACCCCAAGGAAGATCTAGAGGGGAAACTCTGGTGCCATCTCCTATAATGCCTGTAGGATGACCTGTAATGGCGACTGCTCCATTCTGCAGACCTGTCATCCAATGGAGCAGGCGATTTTCCCCTGGGGGGAGGTGGGGACCGTGGTGCCCATGGGGGATGGAGGGATTCTACTGGGAGAGGTTGCGGGAGGGGAGCCTGTGGTTCCTTAGGGAGGATGTCCTTTCTGACAGTGTCCCACCAGGAACTAAAAAGGTCCTTTACTTCAGCTAGGAAGACCATCACAGGAGCAGATAGACCCAGCATCTCGGACCTGTTGTCAGGCTCCTCCAGTGGCAGACGTGACAGCTTGTCTTTGTCCGGCATACTTTCTGGAGATTTTGGGTTATCTGACATCAGGGCTGATGCCAGGTCTACTGGCATCTGCTCATCCATCAGCAATGGGTCAGATGTCAGAGGAGGCCTTTCATCAGCTGGGGTCTGCGTCCCTTCCAATAGCTGTTTAGGAGGTGCTGATGGTATGGAGAACCCCAAAATGGAAGAGGTAGCAGACGTCGAGGTGGTGCACTGGAATTCTGATGCCCAATGCTTAGGAGAGCTGGCATCAGGGTGAGACACTGCTAGACATCACTTCCTGTTATCGGGTCCAGCCGGATGATCCGATGATGTAGAGGAAGCCTTCACTGGGAGGTGGGTGGCAGACTGAGTTTCACCTGCCTCTGTAACAGCAGCATCCTTAGTCTTAGACCAAGAGGCATGGCTGTGGGGCCTAAGACTGAAGGAGGGGGCCAAAGGCCCTTGCACCAAAAAAGTACCACCTGACATCCGAACTGATGCTGTGAGTTTCAAGGCTGACAACCCGGAGGGAGATTTGGTTGACAGGGGAGCAGAGTCTGACCTGGGACTGCAGCTGGCCATCTTCCAATGTGGAGATCTGGATTGGGAGTCCGAGCAGTCCTCATGGTGATAGTGTTTTCCACTGGACTTTTTCTCCTTCTTGTGGGAAGTCCCCAACCTCAAAGAAGAAGAGGATCCTAGACCTGACAGGGTCTTTTGCATGGTAGCCAGTTGTTGTTCAAGAAGATGTTTTCAGCGTCTTCAGATGATGGTTGCACATTCGATGGTTGAACTTCTTGCAGTGAGGGCAGGAGTCAGTGTCATGACTGGGCCCCAGGCAGATGAGGCAGGCTGAGTGACCGTCTCGGGATGGAATTTGCTTCCCGCATGCACACTTAGATTTCGGGCATTGGTTAGATAATGATGGTGAAGACATGCACCAAAACTCGCAGTTTTAACAATTAAACGATTTAAATTATGAAACTATATTCTTTTCAAAAATGGTGATCGACTGTTAGCATGCAGGCGTCCATGGAGCCAATGTGAACGGGTCAACAATGGGAAAAGAACTGGGGAGTGTCTGGGGACCACCCGTTTATACCACTGGTGGACGTCGGAGGTGGTCCGACATCAGGGGGGTGGTTCCCACTGGGGACATAGTCCTTATGGCATAGCCTGTTGTAAGAGCTCCCACTAGAATTAAGATCTAAATGGTTTGAGGAAAAAGTGGCTCTCTACTAATCTGAATGGATTTAGAAATAGAAGTAGGGAAGATCAATTTAAATTTTTGCTGAATACACAAAATACAGCTATTTTATATAGTGTAGCACAGTTTACAATAGCTGCTATTAGACTGTTAAAATAATAAATGTATTGTGAGCCATACTTTATATTATATAATATGAATGATGAAGCTCTATTTATGAGATTGTTTTTAGTAAACATTTATGTGTCACACTATTTATGTAATACACACTGTAATAAACTTTGAACCTTTGAACCTATACAACCAGTCAAATTCCAAGGATGAAGTATAAGATTCTTATAAAAAAGCACACAAAAAATGTAGCAAATGTGCAACCTGATAATAGAATGTACCGACTGCATTGTAGTAAGAAGGGGTAGCAACATTCAAGGACATGGAAATGAGTACGTTTGAAATGAGATAAAACAGAAAAGAGTGTGAGAAAGAGACAAGAGATGGACAGTCAATAGAGGTCCAGGAAAAGGGAGAACACAGTGTTCAGATAGCAAGGTGTGAATGGGCCAGCATAACGAATATGAGGAGGGGGAAGAAACGTTTGGTATGCAGGAGGCATGGTGGGGGGAAAGGGGATATTGATTGTGAGACAGTGGTCAAAGTATACTAGCAACAGCAGCATATTTCTTTCAGTTTGGTTGCAGCTAAGGTTTTAAAAGAGGTGATAGAGACTAGGCCGGAGAATTTAAATACAGACTGAAGCTGATTGCAGGCAGCAGGGAGGGCACAAGAGATGGCATGTTTACCAAAACAGGTACGAGTCTTACTCACATCTAAGAGGATAAGGTTAAACTTCCTAAGGGAATAAAAACTGTGTGAGATTCGAACAAGGTAGAACAGATATTCTGGGAGTTTGTTCAATAGGATTTTGAGTATCCAGGTACCTGAATGGATCAGATGTCTAGTGGTGAGTGAGATCCACACAACAGCTGCATACAGATTGCAGTGATGAGTACAAAAGGGAGAATTGGTTATAAATTGTAGGGCATGGAGAAAGAGGACATCAGGCTTGTTCAAATACACAGCAGGGTAGGAATTGTAGATTATGTCCCCATAGTCAAGCAAGGGCAGGAATGTAGCCTGGACGAATCTGATTCTAGTCTCAGTTGGGAAAAGGGACCTATTCCTAAAGAAAAAGACAATTCTAGACTTCAACTTACCAATCAGATAGTCAATGTGGATGTTGAAGGTGAGTTTATTATCTAGCCAAATGCCCAGATATTTGAATTTGGGGACAACCTCAAGATGTTCACCTAGGAAGGTAGAAATAAACTCATTAGGTGGGTGGAAGGTGGAGGAGGAGGAGTTTTTCAGGGTTAAAGATCATTGCCTTTGTCTTTTGGCATTGAGAAGGAGTTTAGCATTTACAAAGTTCTGTTCAAGTTGTGCAAAGTTAGCTAGTAGTATATTTCTTACATTAGATAAAGTTGAGCCAGAGGCATACATGACTGTGTTGTCAGCAAAAAAGTGAAGTTTGCATTTGGTGATGTTATATTCAAGGCTGTTTATATAGAGGGAAAAAAGAATAGAACCCAATATAGAGCCTTGAGAAACACCCCTTAAAATTTGGAGAGAGGCTGAGAAAAGACCATCAACTTTAACTTTCGGGATCCTGCCTGATAGCTGGTAAACCACTTGGCAAGAGAAGGAGTGGCTCCAATGTTAATAAGGCTACTGACAACTAGGTTATGATTGACAGTGTCGAACACCATACTAAGGTCTAAGAATACGGCACCTGTGGTCTTTCTAGAGTCTGACGATGTGACCCAGTTATTGGTGACTTTGGCGAGGGTGGAGATAGTACTGTGCTTGGATTGGAACCCAGATTGTGCTGGGTTAAGGAGGAAGTAGGTTTCAAGATGGTGTCTTAGTTGAAAGTAGATCAGCTCTTCAAAGATTTTGGAGGGGGCAGGAAGGACAGAGATGGGCCTGTAATTGTTTACGTCACAGGGGTCTCCAGATTTAAATAGAGGGAGGATGTGTTCAGATTTCCAGCAGGTTGGTACTGTGACTGACTCAATTGAAAGATTGAATATACAGATGATGGGGCAGTTAAATAGCAGTAGCCAAGTTGTAAGAAAAAATGCTCCAGGCCATCTTCACCTCCACTTTTCCTGGTGTATGACTTAATGAGCAGATCTTCAACCTCTTTGAAGGAGACCTGATGCAACTGAAAGGGGTAGGATGAAGGGAGAATCTCGGAGTTAGTCCTGTCCTGGGGGTGGTTCATAAGTCCAACATAAGAGGATGAATCAAAGGCCAGATCAGCTGTGGTGAAATGTAAGTTTAGCTCTTCTAGGATTTGGCTATTACTTTTGATGGGCTTACCTTGGACAAGGATCTTGACTGGAATGGAGGGAGGAGCCTACTGTCCCTCAATTGATTTTAGGGTTCTCCAGATTTTGCGTGCATTTCCTTTGGCTTGCTCTAGGGTGGAGATGTAAAACTTTGACTTGGTGGCATGTATATGTTTAACACAGGCATTTCTAGCCACCCTAAAGGATTGCCAATCAGATGGATTCTTGGTTCACCTAGCATGGGACCAGAGTTTATCTCTATTTGTAAAAGCAAAGCCTCTATCATATCCCCCCTCTTCCTTCTTTCCTCCAGTCTGTACAAATTGAGGTCCTTCCATCTCTCCTCTTAGGGCTTTCGAAACAGATCCCAAGCCATTTTAATTGCCCTCCTCTGGACTGCCTCAACTATGTCCATGTTATTTCAGAGATGAGGACTCCAGAACTGGACACAGTACTCTAGGTGGGGTCTCACCAGAGATTGATACAGAGATATCACCCCCTTCCTCTTTCTGCTGATGATACCCCTCCCTATGCAACCAAGCATCACACTGGCTCTCCCCACTGCCTTGTCACACTGTTTGGCCACCTTTAGTTCATCAGCTATAACACCAAGGCCTCTTTCCTGTTTGGTGGTCTCCAGTAACACTCCACCCATTTTGTACTCTGACCCTGGGTTTCTATTCCCCAAGTGCACACTTTAGCATTTTATTTGCACTGAAACTTAGTTGCCATTTTTATGATTGTTGCATGATATTTGTAATATAAAAACATAGTGTGTGATTGTCACAGTGCTTCCATGGGTGCCCCCCCCCAGGTTTCAATGAAAATGACAGGATATGTATTAAACCAGGAGATCTCTGTAATGTAATTAACTTCCTTGAGAAATTGCATTTTATGGCCTTTTTTATGACCTGTTGCTGCTTTGAAGTTGGGAAGCTAAAAATACAGTTTATTACAGGACAGGACATAGCTATCTCGCATCCAGGTGACATACTGCAGAGTTGTAAAAACCTTTGATGTTCCTTGGGAAAACAGGAACTGCTCAAGATCAGAGAAAATGTTTAATTAAGGAGTCATATGTGGGAAATTAGTTTTTGCTGATGTCACCTTATTTAATATAGGATGGCAGAGAAAGGGGAGATACTATTAATGGGAGACCTGAGTATGTCAGATGTTAACTAGAGCACCTTTGCTGCAGCCACATCCAAGAGCAGAGCCATTCTCGATGTCCTACAGGTGGCATGCCTCAGACAGCTAGTTTTGGAACCCACTCATGAGGGAGCAATCTTAGACCTCATACTCTCAAATGGGGACAGTTAGAGGATCTCAGATCTAGAAGTGGGTAGCCATCTGAGAACAAGTGACCACCAAACAGTGTGGTTCACGATAAACTCAGCTACAGAGTCAAACCATACAAAAGTGAGGGTAATGGACTTCAGGAGGGCTGACTTTGGCAAGATGGGAGAGTGCCTTAGAAAAGCACTGGCAAACAGGCTAGAAGGAGGGGTGGAACAACACTGGGGAAACATCAAAATTGCCATCACAGAGGCAACAAGCCTTTGTGTGAAGCAAATAAACAAATCAAAATGAAAGAAAAAGCCACTATGGCTCTCAAAAGAGGTGGCGTGGAAGGTCAGGGAGAAAAAGGCAGCAATCAGGAAGTATAAGGAAACACCAGAAGGAGCAGGACAGAGAGCGGTACCAGCTAAGGCAGAAGGAAGCAGAGAGGGAAGTCAGAATAGCAAAGGCCCAAACTGAGGAAAAGATAGCCAACTCGGTTAAGAAGGGGGATAAAACCTTTTATAGGTACATCAGGGAACGTAGAAAAACAAAGGGAGGAATAGTGAGGCTGAATAGAATGGACGGTGGGTGGGCAGAGAGGGACAGTGAAAAAGTAGGGATATTGAATGAATACTTCTGCTTAGTATTCACAAAAAAGGAGGAAGAGAGGTGCCTAATCCAGTTAAGAGTAGCACTCTGGATATGGGGGTTGATCCCAGTTCTTTCTCAGAAGAAAGTGTTCTGAAAGAACTCCTAAAACTGAAGGTGGACAAAGCAATGGGGCCTGATGGAATTCACCCCAGAATTCTAAAAGAATTAAGGTGAGAACTAGTGAAACCACTGACTACCCTTTTTAACGAATCGTGGGAGGATGGTGTGGTACCTGAGGACTGGAGAAAGGCAGATGTGATTCCCCTTCACAAAAGTGGGACCAAGACAGAGGCAGGAAACTACAGCCCTGTCAGTTTGACCTCTGTGGTATGGAAAGTCATGGAATCACTTCTGAAGGAAAGAATTGTTGAGTACTTAGAGGTCAGTGGGGCACAGGACCCAAGGCAGCATGGGTTCACAGTGGGAAGGTCATGTCAGATGAATCTAATTGATTTTTTTGACTGGGTGACCAAAGTAGTAGACCAGGGAGGGGCTGTGGACATGGCCTACCTATACTTTAGCAAGGCATTTGACACAGTCCCACATAAAAGAGTAATAGTCAAATTAACCAGCCTGGGAGTGGGTCCCAGGGTGGTAGCCTGGGTAAAAAAAATTGGCTGGACAACAGGACACAGAAGATAATTGTAAATGGAGTCCACTCTGAAGAAAGAGGGGTTACTAGTGGGGTACCACAGGGTTCGATACTTGGTCCAGTCCTTTTTAATGTCTTTATAAGTGACATTGCAGAGGGACTGGAAGAAAAAGTATGCCTCTTTGCAGACGACACAAAGATCTGCAACAGGGTTGATACACAGGGAGGCATGGAAAGGATGAGAAGGGACTTGGTAAGGTTGGAGGAATGGTCAGAAATATGGCAGCTTGGATTCAATGCAAAGAAGTGCAAAATAATGCACCTGGGAAACAAAAAACCCAGGGAAAGATTACATAACATGTGGGAGAGGTAGTAATGACAACAACAATGGAAAGAGACCTGGGGGTAATCATGTCAGATGACCTTAAGGTTAGCAAGCAATGTGAGAAGGCAGGGAGGGCTGGGGGGATACTGAGATGTATAGGGAGAGGCATCACCAGCAGAAAACAGGAAGTTGTTATCCCTCTGTACAGACAGTTGGTGAGAACCCATCTGGAGTACTGCGTCCAGTTCTGGAGACCCCATCTCCACAAGGACATAGACAGGATGGAGGCAGTCCAGAGGAGAGCAACTAAAATGGTGCAGGGTCTGCAAGAGAAGCCATATGAGGAGAGACTAGAGGAGCTTAATATGTATACCCTTGAGGAAAGGAGGGGAGAGGGGGGACATGATATAAACTTTTAAGTATCTCAGTGGAATCAAAAAAAGTCCAAGAGGGTAGCATCTTTCAGAAAAAGAGATGTGCAAGACCAAGGGGACACAATTTGAAGATGCGGGGCAATATGAGGAAGTTTTTTTTCACAGAGAGGATGGTTGACATATGGAACAGCCTTCCTGATGAGGTTGTAGGGTGTAAAACTGTAAGAGAATTCAGGAATGCATGGGACAGACATAAGGCAATTTTGGTGGGGGGGGTAGGAAGAAATAGGCTGTTGGTTAACTAGAACCTGCAGCTTATCCTGTAGGTAGAGAAATGGACAGACTAGGTGGGCCAAGCAGTCCTTATCTGCCATCAAAGTCTATGTTTCTATGTTTCTATAACTCCTGATAGGACATCATGTTTGTATTTTTTTATATTCTGAAAGGAGGAGCTAGATGACTCGTAGAAGGGGTGTGGAGAGAGAGACTGTTTAAACTATACTGTGTCTGAGCTGTTTGATATATTCCATATTCCATCTTGGGAGAGTGAAACACACAACTCTCTGATAAGCACTTAGAGGTAACACATTAGATAGAATAGAAAAGTATCTAACTGTATGTTGGTAGGAGTTTGTCTGTAGTTTCCTTTGTTTTCTTGTAAGTAATTGTATGCTTTCTGATATAGTGTTCTGTGTTTACATTTTTCATATTTTTATCCATTTTAGTAAAATCTATATTTGAAAGAGACTGCCTGGGTGTTTGCAAGTTCTTTGTTTTGCATGTGACGTATAGAGGGTTAAGACTGACAAAAACTGTTCAAAAGCTTGATGGTGTTACTAAACTGGGATAAGGTAAGAATATACCTAAGGTCTTTTATAGAGTTTAAAGGTTTCATTTTGGATACCTGGTTAGGTGCTCTTAGGTGAAAGATATATTGCATCCCCCGAAAAGAATATTAGCTTAGCCTGTACATTTGGGTACGCTAGCATAAGGTTCACAGTTTGAACCCCCCCAAGAACTTGAGACTAAAGGTGATTCAGACCCACAAGCAGATAGGAGGGTTACCCTGTCTGTTACCTGTTCACACTCTTGCACTTGGAGGTTGGCACTGTGGGAGCAGAGGGCCTGACCTGCTGAGTGCATTTGTGACAGATTTGGTTGGCAGCGGTGTGGATAAAATTGGTAACATAAGCTTTAACTGTTCAGTGTGTCAGCTTAATACTGTACAGCTCACTTGCAAAATAAGGCAGTGATTTATTTTTAAAAAGGAAACAGAACTATATCATTTTGCTTACAGTCAAGTTCCTACCTGTTTTATTTTTTTTCTAAAATGCAAGTTAGAGTAGCCGTAGTTAAGGAAGAAGATGGCTTCCAAGTACAGCGGGGCACACTGTAGACTACCTGAAGCAGTTGTGCCAGGACAGAGGAGTCCTGTATGGGGGAGAGCCACCAAGCAGAATGTCATAGATGCCCTGATGGCAACAGATGCCCAGAGCATCAAGTCACAGACTGTGACTGTAAAGAACCAGACCTGGGACATGGAGGGGCCAGCGACCAGTGCAGTGTTCAGATTTGGTGAGGAGGACAGCAGGGACAGTGCAAGCCAAGGGCCACAGCAGCAGGGGAAGGTCACCAGCATTCTGGAATCAGAAGCAATCAGGCTACAGATTGAGTTGTGCAGAATGGAGCTGGAGTTCCAGAGAGAAGAGAAGTGAGAGCAGAGAGCTTCAGAGGAGAAGGATCTACAACAGGAGTCTGACAAACATTTTGTCAAACACCCCCGTCAGCGACACCGGCAGGTCGACCTAATTCTGCAGTCAGCTTCTGGTTCGCTATTTGTATTTTTGTTTTCTTAGGGGAACTTCACCCCCGAACCCGCACCCCCCACTTAAGGATTCTCAACTCCAGTTGGAGCTGATTGGGGGGGTGCAGGACCCCCGACAGACAGCGCCAGGTTCCAGCGGGTCTCCCACCATGGCTAGGCACTGTAGTCACTGTGGGGGACCTCGCTGATGAAATGTCACTGTGGGGGGGTAACCGGAGGAGAAGAGGGAGCATGAACAGTGAGAGGCAGAATGTGAGGAGCATGAGCGCCAGAGGTGAAATGAACTGGAGAAGCTACAACTCCTACCACCCGCACCAGAGGAGTTAAGTGGCTTGGGTTTAACTGGAACTACAGGACTGGGTTACAAATTGAATTCCAAATTAATAGCTGAAGGAGGAGGATATGGATGCCTTTTTACATTCCTTTGAAAAAGTTTGTATTCAGGCTAAAATTCCTAAAGGGTCCTGGAGCTTCCAGCCATCCTTGCTACTTACCGGGAAAGCTCGGTATGCATTGGGTCAAATGGACATTTAGAACAGTAATGATTACAGCAAACTTAATGCTACACTTTTGAAAAAAATTGATTTAACTGCAGAAGCATACAGAGCTAAATTCCGTAAGCTCAGTAGAAGCCCTGATATGAGCTACGAGGATCTTGCCATGAAACAACGTCAGTTTTTAAAACATTGGTGGGAAGGAATTGAAGCAATCTCTGTAGATAAAATTGAAAATGCTATTTTGTTAGAACAGTTGTTTTGGGCATGCCCAGCAGAGCTGAAAACCTGGCTGGAGGACCAAGATCCCAAAACAGTACAAGAGGCTGCTGAACTCTTGGACCACTATGCCAAGAGCAGATCTGCTCTGAGAGTGAATGGGGCAGGTGTGGCAGCACAGAAAGGGAAAAGCATGCCTTCAGGGCATCTAAAACCCTCATTACCTCCACCGAAACCAGTTCACCCAAGGTTTCAAAGAAAAGAGTTCTCTGAGAAAAGAAACGCATGTTGGATTTATAAAGAAACTGGGCATATTGCCAGACAGTGTCCCAAAAGGGTGAGCAATACACAGAATGGGGCTAGGAAAGAAGTGTGCTGTTTGTGTGTCCCTGGAAACATGCCTGTGAACATGATGGAGCACATACACCCAGTCATGGTGAATGGGGTACAGGCACAAGGGTTAAGGGACATCTCTGACACTGGTAATATGGGATCTGGTAGAGCTTGGTCAGCTCATACCCAATGAATTTGTAACTGTGCAAGGGTTCACTGGTGGGGAAACCACATTGCCACTCATTAGTGTTCTCCTAGACTAGAGTGAAACAGGGGGAACTGTGCAACAGGTGGCTGTAGCCAAAATGTTAGCAGTTGATGACATCCTTGGCAACAGTCTCAAACAGGGGATGGTGTGTGCAGTGACCAGTAGCCAAGTGGCAAAGGAAAATTGTAGTTCCCTGGAGCCCACAGAAGCCATTGTGGAAACCACTGGGAAGCTGGCTCCCCAGCCTGTGTCTCCTGATAGGGAGACTAATGAAAAGGGGGTAGAAAGTTACCCAGTAGCAGTTAACCACGCAGCTATGGAGGGTTACTCCAAAGAAGGAGGGTGACCCATTGTCAGAGGATTAGGGATGACAGTGATCCTAAGTGCACTGGTGCTAGTGCTAGGGACCATAGTTTAGAGACTGAAGGGGACCTGTCCCATGCCTTGGAAATGTGTAAGGAGTTTGCAGCTGCTCAGAAAAGTGACCCTAGTCTAGAGAAGCTGAGGGCTTGGGCAGACTTTGATGGAGGGGCCACCTACCTTACGACTATTGACCTAACAAAGGGGTATTGACAGGTAGAGTTAACTGACTGACAGGGAGGTGACGGTAAACATAAAGTTTATTGGGAAAATGGACTGATGTGTACTCAGGCTGTGAAGACAGAGGGAGGGGTGATAGGCAGGCAGCTTGTTGTTCCCCAGTGGTATCGTGAGCAGTTGCTCAAGATTGCTCATGATATTCCCATGTCTGATCATCTGGGAATAGTGCATAATACGCAGCAGTTGGCCCAGAATTTCTATTGGCCCAACTTCACCCAGCAGGTGAAGGAGTATTGCAGGTCTTGTCACCGGTGCCAAGAAATAGGGAAGGCAGGTAAGAAAACACAAGCCACCCTAATTCCATCGCCCATAGTGGAGGAGCCATTCCAGAGGGTGGGAATGGATATTGTGGGGCCTTAAATACCCCCATCTCCTCCGGGAAGAGGTTCATCCTGACTGTGGTGGATTATGCCACCAGGTACCCCAAGGCAGTTGCCCTGTCCGCATTTAGGACAGACAAAGTGGCAGATGCTTTACTTGAAATTTTCTCCTGTGTTGGGTTTCCGCAGAAGGTTATCACCAATCAAGGGGGTTCCTTCATGTCTGACCTGATGAAATGTTTGTGGGAGAATTGTGGGGTGGTGCAGAGGTGCACAACACCTTATCACCTGCAAGCCAATGGGCTTGTGGAAAGATTTAATGGTACCCTGAAGTCAATGCTCCAAGCGTTTGCTGAACAGCATGGGAGGGACTTGGAGAAATACCTTCCCCACCTGTTGTTTGCATACAGGGAGGTGCCCCAAAAGTCAACAGGATTTTCCCCCTTTGAGCTCTTATGTGAATACCAGGTACATGAGCCCCTAGACTTGATCTGTGAGGACTGGGAAGGCAAGCATGCCACCCAGGGAACTCGCATAGCGGATTACATCCTTAGGCTTAGGGAAAGGCTGAAGAAGCTTATGGGGACAGCCCAGAGCAACCTGGCAGCTGCCCAACAGAAACAAAAAATGTGGTACGACCACATAGCCAGAGCTCACTCGTACATGGTGGGTCAGGAAGTCACGGTCTTTATTCTGGTCCAGAATGACAAGCTGCAGGCTGAGTGGGCATTATACAAGGTAGTGAGGAAGGTAAATGACGTGAACTATATCATAGAGTTACCTGAGAGAAAACATACAGAAAGAATGTACTGTGTCAACATGATGAAGCCATATGCTAATAGGGCTGACATGGTGTTTGTAGTATGTAGTCCTGGGGAGGGGGTGGATGAAGTAGACCCCCTTCTGGACTTGCTGGAAGAAAGCAAGTGGGAGTTCTCTGTGGAGGCAGTTAAACTGTCTCCCCAGCTGGCCCCAGACAAGATCCAGGAAGTAAGAGAGGTTTTAGCAGACTTTGCTCCACTGTTTAGCGCCAAGCCTGAACTAACCCCCTTAGTGACACACGATGTAGAGACAGGGACACAGACGTCCATATGGCAGACAGCATATCAGGTGTCAGAGGCTGTCCGAAAGGATGTTAGGAGGGAGGTGGAGGAAATGCTGGATTTAGTGGTAATCCAGAGATCCTACAGCCCCTGGGCCTCACCCGTAGTCCTTGTGCCTAAGCCAGATGGCTCTACTCATTTCTGTGTGGACTATCATTGACTGAATGCAGTCATGCAGTCAGACACCCACCCGATGCCCTGGACGGATGAACTCCTGGACAAGTTGGGAGGGGCGACCTACCTTATGACTATTGAACTGACAAAGGGGTATTGGCAGGTAGAGTTAACTGACAAAACTAGGGAGAGGTCAGCCTTCATCACTCCAATAAGCTTATCTGAATTTAAAGTAATACCTTTCAGAATGAGGAATGCCTTGGCCACTTTCCAAAGGTTGGTGAACCAGGCATTGAATGGTGCTAAGGAGTACGCCATGGCATAACTGGATGACATTGCCATCTTTAGTGCCAGCTGGGAGGAACACCTGTCCCACCTTAGGGAAGTACTGGGTAGGATACAGAGGGCTGGGCTCACTGTTAAAGCTGAGAAGTGCCAGGTGGCCATGGCTGAAGTGGCATACCTTGGGCATGTTGTAGGCTGGTGCCCTGGCTGCTCCCCTATCTGACCTGGTAAAGAAAAATATGCCTAAGAAAATTACCTGAGAACCAGCCTGTGAAAAAGCCTTTACCAGACTGAAGGAGGCACTGTGCAGTGCTCCTGTGTTGACAAGTCCTGACTATAGCCAGTGCCCCGAGTTTTCCACGATTCCGTGGATGCGGCAAACCGTGGAAATATCCGTGGAATTTGCCATCACCCACGGAATTCGTGGCTGCTCTGCGAACAACGTCCTTTGCCGACCGGGTGCCCAATCTCCGCCGGCTTCACTGCCCCTCTAGTGGGTATGCCATGCTGGTAGCCCACCCAGCACGGCAATGTCTTTGCCGACGGGTGCTCAATCCCACGCCGGCTTCACTGTCCCCCAATGCTTGTATGCCATGCTGAAGCCCACCTAGCGTGGCAAAATGTCTCTTTAAGGACAGGGGTGCCCAATCCCCCGCTCGCTTCATTGTCCCCCAAATGTTGTATGCCATGTTGAGCCTACCCCAGCATGGCAAAATGTCCTTGCCGACGGGGTGCCCAACCGCCAGCTTCACCGTCCCCCCCCATATTGCTTGCTGCCATGCTGGGAGCCCGCCCCAGCATGGCAAAAGTCCTCCTTCTGTCTTAATAAAAACCTGAAACAAAAAACCTTCCAACATTGCTTCTTTGCCCCCTCCCCAACCCACACCCAACCTCTGCATACCTCACCTCCCATACCCCTCACCCCCACCTCAACCCATACTTACCTCCAGAGCCCAGCGCGACGATCTTCGTGGATCGGAACAGGTCTGCACTCTTTCAAAGCAGACCGCAAACTGAAGAAATGCTGGTAAGTTGTATAATGGCATGAATGGATTTTTCAACTTTAGTGCATATCTCAGGCATTTCTGGGAATTTGTTCACAAATTTTCAACATGGGGTTTATGTGGCCTACCTCATGAACTGTGACACTGTTATTTCATTGAATGCCCGGAGCGGTTCCGCAGCTCGAAAGGAACCACCTTTCCGGAAAGATTAACAAAAATGACAGTGTCACAGTTTATGAGGTAGGCCTCAAAACCCTATGTTGAAAATTTGGTGAAAATATTCCCCAAAAACGACTGTTTTATGAGCGTGCGTTGCGCAGTTCCTACGCACGCTTGTAACTTAGAGCATTTTTAATATTTTCACTCCAGATTTTCTGTATTGCCATTTTACCATACCTCCTTATGAACAGTACAACTGTCATTTTTCACATCTCACCCAAAATGTGTTTTCGCACATGTAGCGCACAATGGCATGGTCGGTGTGAGAAATCAATGTTCCGGACAGAAAAATAAAATCACAGTGATACTGTTCATGAGCAGAGGTTTTGAACTGGCTATGTTGAAAATTTGGTGACAAGCACCCATAAAATAACTGTGTTCACAATGCGTTAAGTTCTCGCCGCTCATAACCTCGAGAGCATTTTAATATTTCACTCCAGATTTTTCATTATTGCCATTTTAATATTATCTTCCTTATGAACAGTACAACTGTCATTTTTCACATCTCACCTGAAATGTGTTTTTGCACATGTAGTGCACAATGGCGCAGTCGGTGTGCGAAATCAATGTTCCGGACAGATTAATAAAATCACAGTGATACTGTTCATGAGCAGAGGTCTTAAACTGGCTATGTGGAAAATTTGGTGACAAACGCCCATAAAATGACTGTGTTACGAGAGTGCATTGCCTCAGATAGAGGCAGTATAGCGCAGTGGTCTAAGGCTCTGAGTTGCAAATCTGGTGACATCCAGCAGACCAGACCTGGGTTTGAATCCCACAGCTTCCACTTGCATACTGTGTGACCCTGAACAAGTCACTTAACCTCCTTGTGCTCCCAGGTCACTCCTGTAAAAAAGCTTTCAGCTTAGTGTGCTATACCTGGTTAAACAACTAAAAAGATATGACAAAAAAATGAAGGGTAAAAATGTGCTGCAGAAATTGGTGTTGAGTGCCATAGAAGTTCTGTGGCAAATGAGAACCCTGCCGCAGAACTTTGCTCCGATGTGCCGCCGAAAAATCGGGGCCCTGACTATAGCAGACCCTTTATAGTCCAGACTAATGCCTCAGAAGTGGGTATTAGGGCAGTACTGAGTCAGACATCCAACCAAGGGAAAGATCGCCTTGTAGTGTACCTGAATAAAAAGTTACTTCCCAGGGAGCAGGCTTACTCTACTGTGGAAAAAGTGTGCCTTGCCATAGTGTGGGCCCTAAAGAAGTTAGAGCCATACTTATATGGGCAGCATTTTGAGGTACAAACTGACCACAATCCCCTGGTTTGGCTGACACAAATGGGAAAAACTAATGGTAGACTACTAAGTTGGAGTCTTGCCTTGCAAGGGGTATGACATGACAATCTTACATAGGGCTGGAGTGACCAATCAGAACACAGATGGCTTATCACTTCTGTATGAGGAGTGAACTGACTTGGGAAGCTCATCACATGCAGGGGATAGAGCCCCCAAATTCAGCCTAGGTGGGGAGGATTGTGACACTTGGCCAGTTGGTTATGATTGTTGAATGATATTTGTAATATAAAAATATAGTGTGCGATTGTCACAGTGCTTCCATGGGTGCCTCCCCCCCAGGTTTCAGTGAAAATGACAGGATACATATTAAACCAGGAGATCTTTGTAATGTAATCAACTTCCTTGAGAAATTGCATTTTATGGCCTTTTTTATGACCTGTTGCTGCTTTGAAGTTGGGAAGCTAAAAATACAGTTTATTCCAGAACAGGACATAGCTATCTCACATCCAGGTGACAAACTGTAGAGTTGTAAAAACCTTTGATGTTCCTTTGGAAAACAGCAACTGCTCAAGATCAGAGAAAATGTTTAATTAAGGAGTCATATTTGGGGAAATGAGTTTTTTCTGATGTCACCTTATTTAATATACCTCCTGATAGGACATTATGTTTGTATAATTTTATATTCTGAAAGGAGGAGCTAGATGACTCGTAGAAGGGGTGTAGAGAGAGACAGTTTAAACTATACTGTGTCTGAGCTGTTTTTGATATATTCCATATTCCATCTTGGGAGAGAGAAACACACAACTCTCTGATAAGCACTGAGAGGTAATACATGAGATAGAAAAGTATCTAACTGTATGTTGGTAGGAGTTTGTCTGTAGTTTTCTTTGTTTTCTTGTAAGTGATTGTATGCTTTGTGATATAGTGTTCTGTGTTTACATTTTTCATATTTTTATCCATTTTTAGTAAAATCTATATTTGAAAGAGACTGCCTGGGTGTTTGCAAGTTCTTTGTTTTGCATGTGATATATAGAGGGTTAAGACTGACAAAAACTGTTCAAAAGCTTGATGGTGTTACTGAACTGGGAAAAGGTAAGAATATACCTAAGGTCTTTTATAGAGTTTTAAGGTTTCATTTTGGATACCTGATTAGGTGCCCTTAGGTGAAAGATATATTACATCCTCTGAAGAGAATATTATCTGAGCATGTACATTTGGGTACGCTAGCATAAGGTTCACAGTTTGAATCCCCCCAGAACTTGAGACTAAAGGTGATTCAGACTCACAAGCAGACAGGAGGGTTACCCTGTCTGTTACCTATTAACACTCTTGTGCTGGGAGGTTGGCACTGTGGGAGCAGAGGGCCTGACCTGCTGAGTGCATCTGTGACAATCGCCACCTCCCTCTTTCTGTTGACGATACCGCTCCCTATGCACCCAATGATCCCACTGGCTCTCCCCACTGCCCTGTCACACTGTTTGGCCACCTTTAGGTTGTTAGATATAACACCCAGGTCTCTTTCCTGTTTGGTGGTCGCCAGTACCACTCCACCCATTTTATACCCTCACCCTGGGTTTCTATGCCCCAAGTGCATGCTTTTGCATTTTTTATTTGCACTGAAACTTAGTTGTCACTTTCTAGACCACTCATCAAGCTTGCCTAGATCTCTCTTCATTTTTTCCACCATCCCCACTGATGCCATTCCATAGTTGCTTAGTAGGGTTTATGAGTCATTGTTATTTTGCAGTGTCTTGTAGAAGTCAGCCTCGGCTTCCTTGCTGCAGATATCTAAAGAGTTCCACAGTTCCCTACATTTTTGGAGGTACTTGTGTGGGCCAAGTTCTTTGTACAAGGCCAGTTTCTATCCTGTTCCCTAGTCAAGAATTTGATGGCAGAAGTATACCAGGCCTGGGAGCTGCCCTTCCTGTGGAGGATCTTGAAATTGGCAACAATGTCATATATCCTATTGAACTGAAGGATGAAATGCTAAACAGCTGCATTCACATCACATGTACTGGTCAGGAAAACCAATCAACTAGTTGTGGTAGGGTTCAGAAATATGGGAGCCTGTGGATGTGGAACACCTGGGTTTTGATGTTGGAGGGCACCCTTTTGGTTTCCTTGACTGACCAACTGCAGGTGATAGGGGAATAGTCACTAAGGAAAACAGGCAGGACTGCACTAGAGATGACTCTGTCAGGGTGGCTGACTAGGATCCAATCAAGTAGGGTGGCAGTACCTGTTTTATAGTTTAACTGGGTGGGGTGATGATAACCTGTGTGAGAGACACATTAGTCAGTTTGTCTTTGTACTCCTTGTTATTGTTTGCAAGACAATTGCAGTCGAATTCACCTGTCACAATTTTTTTGTGTTGTGGATTCAGTCCTGCATTAGCATTAATGAAGCCATCGGAGTCAGAACTGATTTTCTTCGGTGGAATATGACACTAATAGGTTGAAATTTTTTTCATGCTTTGGGCCCAACTTTAAGCTAGTTGCGAGAAGTTCCCAGCCTTTTGGTTCTTGGGGGAAGGGAAGTCTGCTGGAGCTAAGGGAAGATTTAACATATATAAAACATCCACACCCTTTTTTGTGGCCCCTGTCTTGCCTAAATAGTGGGTAGGTGTCCATATCAGTTTCTCTGTCTGGGATCTTTCTAGTGAGCCAAGTCACTGTGATGGTCACGACATCAAACTGAGAGTTTGCCACCCAGAGCACACACCAGTAAAAATAAAAAGTTTCACGGAATTTGGCATTTTATGTCAGATCTGTAAATCTACAGAACTTGTATTTTACTTACAACTGCTTCATGTAGTATTGTCAAATCACTTCATTTAATGCTCTTTATAGTAAGCCTTCTTTTATTTTGATTATTTTTGTACATACTAAAAGAATGACAGTAGAAGCCTGGTAAGATCTGTAAATTAGAATAAAAATCACCAGTGCGATTCCCAGAATTTCAAGTTTTGGAATCAGAATTTTATTACTTTAATCATCATAACTCTGTACCCTTAATCATGGGAAAGAAGCATACTTATCACTAAAAAAAAAAAAAAAAAAAAAAACTATTTGGTAACATTACCCTAGCTTTCCTATGTGAATATTGTGCACATACCTCTCAACCTTTTGTCACTGAAATAAGGGACATGGTCACTCAAAATGAGGGACAATGAGGGACACTGACCCTCATAATGAGGGACACATCCTCGAGCATGGAGATACAAATTCAGAAAACTGTGCAAAGCACTGTGTTTACTTGTACAATGTTTATTTTTGATTTAGCATCTTAGAATATTATGACTTTCCACTTTAAAGTCTGAATTTACATCATATTCTCTTTGTGGTTGGCACTTTTTCACTGAGGGACGGAGCAATTTTTTGAGATAAAATGAGGGATGTCCCTCATATTGAGAGACACCTGAGAGGTATGGTTGTGCATTTCAATAGTGTGCATTTTAAAAAAAACCTAAATCTGTAAAATGGTGCTCCCAAAATGTCTTCCATGTCATGAGATTATATTTATGACTTCTTCAGCATCATTCACCTTGTGTAACTTAAACAGCAGCAGACATCATTATGCCCTTGGGTCAGGCAATTCATGACAAGCTAGCTGCCTGCCTGAGGACCTAAATCGACCATATTTTAAATTTTTAATGCAGCCATTCTTAATATTTTTAAATAATATTACCTGCAATATCTCTTACATCTTCTCTAAAAACTGCTCTGTGCCCCCTGGAGCCACGCCCCTTAAACAGCATTTTGATGACGCTAAGTGGTGAAGGGGCTGCTGGGCTACTAATAGCAACAAATAGCAATCAGGAGCACTGATGCCCTCTAAATGCGTATAGTTTACTTTGTAGACACTTGCACTTGTTAAGGGGGTAGTATTGCATTTATATATTCATATAACAAGTGTAAATGCTTACAAAATAAATTATTTTGGCACCTATGTTGTTTGAGGTGTATATGCTGCCATTAGGAGCGATTATTAGGTGGTACAGCTTGAGTTTTCACTGCTATGCAGATGATACTCAGCTGTACATGTCCTTTGTGCCTGGCCAGGATGCTGCCGTTTTCAGTTTTTAACAGCTGTCTCTCTGAAATCCAGGATTGGATGAATGTGAGTTGGCTGCAGTTAAACCCAGAAAAAACTGAGGTGTTGGTTTTGGATCCAGGTCGCTGGGAGGCAGGTTTGTTGGCAGGATCACCTTCAGGTCTATTGCTTGGGGGTATTCAGCTAGCTACCTCAGACCGGGTACGGAACCTGGGCATTATGTTTGATGACTGTCAGACACTTAAATCTCAGGTGTCAGCAGTTGTCAAAAGCTCTTTTTACCATCTGAGGAATATCTCTCGGGTGAAGCACCTGGTTCCTTCCGATGACTTTCCAACCTTAGTCCATGCCTTTGTTACCTCCTGCCTTGACTACTGCAATGCCCTTTACCTTGGGCTACCAGGGGTTGATATCCACCACCTGCACCTCGTGCAGAATGCGGCAGCCAGGCTGTTGACTGGTACGTCTAGGACCAGTCATATAATGCCTGTGCTCTGTGGACTGCACTGGCTGCCAGTACGCTGGCAGATCACCTTCAAGGTCAGTTTGCTGACCTATAAGGCCCTACACGACCAGGGACCTGGCTACCTGCAAGATCTCCTTCATCCCTATTGTCCCTCCCACTCTCTCTGATCCATTGACGAGGGATTGCTAGAGATTCCCAGGGTTCGTTTAAAGACATCTGGGGCCAGATCTTTTAGTTTTATGGCCCCAACCCTGTGGAATTCTTTACCTCATCAGGTGCAAGATAGCCCGTCCGTCCAAAGCTTTAAAGTAGCTTTGAAGACATTTTTGTTCAGTCTAGTATATACTGGTTTTTAATGGCTGCTGTTATGTGTTTTAATTCGTTGTATTTATGGTTTCAATTTATTGTCTTATTTAGTGATTTATTTTAAATAATTATGTTCAAGTGCCTTGGGTTTGGAAATGCACTTTTTATAAATAAAGTTTGATTTGATTTGATTTGACTATATGTATCTAGAGGGTGTTGCTGTTCCTGACTCTTGTCTATAGCTATTAGTAGCCCTGCAGCCCCTTCCCCACTTTCTGTCAAACCAAACAGGGAGCAGCTTTTAGAGAAGGCAGAAGAGTAATCATGGGTAATATTACTTCTATATCTTAAGAATGGCTGCATTGAAAAATGTAAAATATGGTTGATTTAGGTCCTCAGGCAGGCAACTCCTTGTCATGAGTTGCCTGGCCTGATGGTGTCAGTAGCCCTTTAAATAAGAATGCACATTTTTTTACACAAACACAGTGCTAAGCATATACATCATCCTGTTAAATACAATGTGCTCTATTGATTAAAATTGCATGAAACTTTGTAAAAATGGCACAATTTCGAGAAATGCACGTGAAACAGATTTGTTAAGTTAACGTAGTGCTATACTGTACTGGAGGATCTATTATTCAGAGTTAATTTATTCCAAATTCTTGCCACACTGTGTTTAAAGTCATGGGTTCCACCTTGACTTGATAGCCAATGTCAAGAACTTTGGAGTCCACTTTGATCCTGAACTCTCCTTCAAGCTGCATGTCAACTGTATCTGAAAACTGCATATTACCTTATTTTAAGCATCTCCCAAATCTATTCTTAACTCAGTTTCATATTTGCTAAAACTCTTATTCCTGTTTTTGTTACCTTCCACCTGTATCACTAAAATCCCCTTTCATCTAGCCTACCCTCCAGCATTCCCATACTGCAGGATTCCGGGGCACCTTGTTCACAGTTGCCAATTGCCATGCTTACCTATAAATTCCTACATGGCCTTGCACCTCCCTATCTGTATGACTTGGTCATGCCCCATACCTCCTCTCTCCCCCTTCATTCTGCCTTCATTGCTTTCCATTCATTCCACCAGTCTGAGACCTGCCAATGACACATCATACTCTTCCTTTTCCCCACTCTGTGGAACACCCTCTTTAGAGCACTGAAGGGAAACACACCATGTTTAAATCTTTTCCAAAAACCTACCTTTTTCTTCAGCTATTAGTTGCAAGTCTTCTACTTTCCTCTCAGGATACGTATATTTCTGTGTCCATATTCAGTCCATACAGCATTTTGTAATGCATTACATTGTACAGAAACCCTCTATAAAACTGTATTGTACTGCATTGATGTCACAAGTATAGCTATTGTAAGATCAGTTTCTGTCAGTCAGATGTTTTTGAACCAAACCAACAAGTTTAGGAGCAATGCTTATATGACACACCAAGGACAAAATAAAAAAAAAATTACAATTAATTGCAACTGTTGAAAATTCCATCATTTCAGCCTTTTATTTTAGTAAATACTGTACCTGTTCTTTGATGAATATCTGCTCTTGCCTTTTGTATTTTGATTTTGGCTACCATTTTTTTGTTTGTTCTTTGGTAACCAGGTACGGCTCACTAGGCACTGTGCCTGTTTTCGGGGGCAACCCAGGAGCATTGGGGAGGTTAAATAACTTGCTCAGGGTCACACAGTATTCAAGTGGAGGTTGTGGGACTCAAACCCAGGTCTGTTGAAACATAGAAACATAGACTTTGATGGCAGATAAGGGCCACTTGGCCCACCTTGTCTGCCCATTTCCCTACCTATTGGATAAGGTGCAGATCCTAGTTAACCAACAGCCTACTTCTTCTTACTCCCTCTAGAATTACTTTCTCTGTCCCATGCATTCTTGAATTCCTCCACTGTTTTTGACCTCACTAATCCTTGAGTGTCCTTGATAAGGCAGTATACAAGTGCCTTCTTCTAGGATCAAACCACTGACCCTCTTGCCAAAACAAATTCAGTGCACCACCTGAGGAGCTTAAAATGAAACAGTTTTTTCCCCCTTTATCTAAATAAGCTGGCAGATATATGTTCTCCCTGTGAATCAAACCTCTGACCCTTTACTTGTAAGGCAAGGACATATCCAGTGTACCACCTGAGACCCTTACTGTGTGTACCAAGCTCATTCACAGCTTGTTACTCTGACCTCTAGGCCATATTGCTATTTACTAGATGGTACGTCAGTTCTAAAGAACAAGCTAAATGTGTGCAAAATAGTATTTCACTGACACATGTCTGTCACTAGGTGGTACTCTATTTCACCAGTGCCCATCTTTCTACAATACTACTGTAGCTTCTGCACATACACATTATAACAGAAGATTTTGAACTGATGCATGACCTAGAATCATTGCCACACTAAACACACAGACATTCTTCTCTCAACAAAAATATGTGACTCCAGAGTCAAAACACATTTACATAAAAGAAAAATTAGAAAACATAAAACACAGGTCTTTAAATTCTTTCCAGTTCATTTTGGGATAAAACAAATTCTCACATGGTTATTATATGAACTACTAAGCTAACTCATAGAACAGTAGAATGTGTTCCCTTACTCCAAAGGTATCCACCATGAAGACAAAAAGAACTATAAAAATTGATCTTTTCTAGTGATAAAAACAGAATTTCCAAACTCCTTATATAACTGATGAAAGTGCAGACTCAGGTGTGCTATATCATACAGTAAATACTGCTCAGGAATGAAGTATACGTTAATAGGTCCCCCAGAGCAACTCATTGCTGTATAAGAGTGGTTTCAAGTGCCTTCAGCTGGAGTGAGAACAGTGAAGCGAAGCTGAACTGTTGTGGCTTAACCTGAAGGCAAGTGAAACCACTGTTATACAGGAACAAGTGGCAATAGGGGACCTATTACTATATTATTGATTGAGAGCGATTAATAATATATTTCAAAAAAATGTTCCTGGAATATGCCCGTTTCCAGGGCATCTACACAAGAGATGCTCTTCACAGAATAAGAGTGTCTCATGCACAGGGGAAGGGAGCGCTTCCTCGATCTATAATTTAATTTAAAATGCTGATTGTGCATTTTTTCATCTTCTATTATCCTGTTTAGTCTCAGTTGGGTTGGTCTTTTTTTCACTAGTATAAATATATCACCTCCTGTTCTGAGGAGTAGCTATACATTCACAGCCCCATGCCGGGATGCTACACCTCAGCCCACCATTGCATTACTCCCCTAGATTCCCTCCCCATGAGAATCTGTCATTCAGCTCCTAGACAAGTGGCTCCCACAATTCCTTTGATGATAATGATGGTGGCTGTGGCAGTTTAGCCGTTCTTTGGCTCATCACCATGGGTTGAAGTCAGATAGCCCTCGTTTGAAGTGCATGCATGCCTGGTTTTGTCTGCCTACCCTGTGATGGCCCTTTTTCTGTTTTTCTGGCCACTTCTACTGAAGATGCAGATGCATGTTGAACACACCTACACTCGTATCCTACCCTCCCACATGTGCTGCTAACTGCGTCACCACACAGGTGATGGTATAGCAGTGGACACATGACAGGAGACCACCATCTGTGAGCCTCATAAGTCATAACCAAGACTAGGTCCCAGGATGTGCCCTGGGAGTGCTGGGGAAGTGGGGCAAGGGACAGATGGTGAGAAACAGGGCTTCTGGTTGCTGGCTCCAGAACAAAAGTCAGGTTAAGGCATTATCAGGGAGGGCATCATGTCACCAAGCAATCACGTACCCTGTTCCAGATGGTGGTGCATTACCAAAAGATACACCCACCTCCTCCCCGGATGTCCTATTGTTCTTATGAAATATGGCAAAGTGCTTTGCTAGAATATATAAATATGTTATAATTCCTCCAATGTGTAATAAACTGGAAGATGCCCATAGTAACCCTATCTACTGTATTGCTCTCATACTGTATGAAATGTTTGTAAGTGATCTCTTGTGAAATGAATAAATAAAAAAATGTTAAGGAAACTCATCACTCATACACCTCCTCCCATCAACAGCAAGAGAAACTCACAACTCTTATGGTTACTGTGTACTAAACTCATGAGAATACTGCTAGCCAATCAGGAAGCTGGATTCATTTTGCTATTTGCTATGCTAAGAAGTGCAAGGTAATGCACCTGGGAAACAAAAACCCAGGGGAAGAGTACACAATGGGGGGTGAGATACTAACAACAACAAAAATGGAAAGGGACCTGGGGGTAGTCATATCAGATGACCTAAAGGTGGGCAAGCAATGTGAGAGGGCAGCAAGGAAGGCTGGGGGGTTACTGGGATGCATAGGGAGAGGCATCACCAGTAGAAAACAGGAAGTTATTATCCCTCTGTACAGACAGCTGGTGAGACCCCATCTGAGTACTGTGTGCAGTTCTGGAGACCCAATCTCCACAAAGACATAGACAGGATGGAAGCTGTCCAGAGGAGGGCAACTAAAATGGTGCAGGGTCTGCACCGGAAGACATATGAAGAGAGACTTAAGGAGCTTAATATGTATAGCCTAGAGGAAAGGAGGGAGAGGGGGACATGATAGAAACTTTCAAGTACCTCAAGGGAATCAACAAAGTCCAAGAGGGTAGCATCTTTCAAAAAAAGAGGTGTGCAAGAACAAGAGGCACAATTTGAAGATAGAGGGGGCGCTCAGAGGTAATTTAAGGAAGTATTTTTTCACAGAGAGGGTTGTGGATGCATGGAACGGCCTTCCGGAGGAGGTTGTGGAGTCAAAATCAGTGATGGAATTCAAGCATGCATGGGACAGTCATAAGGCAATTCTGGGGGGTTGGGGTAAGAAGAAGTAGGCTGCTAGTTAACTAGGATCTGCAGCTTATCCAGTAGGTAGGGAAATGGGCAGACTGGATGGGCCAAGTGGTCCTTATCTGCCATCAAATTCTATGTTTCTATGTTTCTATTTAATATAATAAAAGTTAGACCAACCTTGAGGAAAAATGTATTGAGCCCATGACTATTAAGCTGTGCCCACAATATGTTTTTTTTTGTTTGTTTTAACTTACTGTAGTCCAACAGTTAAAGGAGTCCTCCATATTTCCTTTCTGGTAGTGAGAGGCATCAGTAACCATGCAAGTACCAAAGAATATTGTGAAAGCCCACTTTTCTGTTCCTCAGACAGAGACATGAACTTTTGCAAGTGAACCCCTTTTATGGAAAATGATTTGCCAATGGCTGCAAACTGCAGTTAATATTCCACCATGTTTCGAAATGAAAAAAAAAAGCCTTCCACTTCTGAGACGCCGGGTTTGTTACAGAATCTTGTGGCCGGAAGCTTTTCACTGTTTCCTGCCAGATAGCTCCTGGTGCTTGGGGTGGAGTTTTTGCTTTTTACTTGATCTAACCTCCTATGATATAACACCATCTGCTACATTTCCTTTCTTTTGCTCATCTGGGATGCTCGAACAAGCAAACCAGTTCTGGAGACATCACTTGTTTACAGCAGTAGTATTTGTTAGTTGGCAAAAAATGTCATCATAAAGTGTTTTTTTTTAACAAAAATGTATTTCTGATATCTTTAAATTAATCATCTGTGTATTTTTAGTTTTATCAAATATTTCTAACATTTTTATCATCACTTTTGTAATTAAGGACTACTAGATTGTAATGTGGATGTATTAGGATCAAGTTACTATATACAGGATTTCTGATGGTAAACCACACAACACTGTACTTCAAGATATTTAAATGTTTCATGGTGGCCATGGTACAGGAATGGGAACTTTCGAACATTTCAAAACCCTGTATATTGGTTCAGGAATGAAAGAAAATGAAAACAAAATGAGTCTACTGATGTTTTAGACAGAAAAAAACACTAAAGCTATAAAACTTATATACTGTAAGGTGACTAACAAATACTGCTGCTTTACAGTATAGTCTTAGATGAGACACAGTAAATGAAAAAAAGCTGAGTAATAATTACCAGTTGTACATTATATTTCATCTGAAGTCAATAGCTATAAACAAAAATGTATCAGTACCACCATACAGAGACCTGTCCATTTGCTTCTGAATACAGATATCTGTATGTTCTTAGTAATACTACAGTATAGAGTATAAAGTGGATAGAACACTTCATACAAAATAAAAAGGAACCAAGCCATGCTTAATTATTGTACTATTATGTTTTCTTTTATATTTATACAGTATAAACAATACACCACAACATGATGTGCATAACAGGATTTTAATGCATGCCTCAGAAGACTGAGGCATGAAGCCAAAGGCCATGTGTCCTTATGCCACTGGAACATGCATTCAAATCTTTTTTTTTTCTTCCATGCACCAAGGGCAGAAACTCAGCCCCAAGTTGTCCATCCATGATCCTGACCATTGCCAACCAACCCCAAGACCCCCCATGGCTTGCCCCCTGCAGCGGGGCCAGGAAGGGAGCTTCCCTCCTCCCCGGAACATAATCCAAATCCAGGGAGGTGGCAGCGGGCCAGCGGGATGGGGGTGACACTTCATGAAGCCCCCAGCCATATTTTCCATGTTCTGGATCCCCCTCCTTCCCAACGCATGGCCATGCATGTGTGAGGGCACATGTACACCACGATCACCGGCTGCTTACCCTCCCAGCCTGTGCCACCCCAGTCCCCACCAGAGGGCAGCCAACAGGAGGACAACAACCCCTCCCTCCCTGAGAGAGGAGGAGCAGTCATCTGGATGCTCTATCCTCTCTCGCCCCAGCCGACCTCCCGACTGCTTGAGCTCGTTCCTGAACCCAGGTCACCAGTATGGCTCAAGGTGTGGCGTCCAGCACCTCAACCTCCAGTACCACTGGGTCTCCATTCAAATCTTTTAATGCACATCCTGGAGAAGCTAATTGCACTTATGAAATGGCTTACTGCTGTTTTGTATTATATGTAAAGTGAAACATTTTTCATATTAACAGAAAATCACTTATTGAACTTTATTTCAAATAACAAAAGATATACAAGAAATAGTCCCTGTTGTAGGTAATCAGGCTTTTTTGTCCAGGTAATGAGAGCTGACATCTGACTGTGCATTTCCAGCTTTTTAATGCCTAGTCAGGTGATATCTTTCTTGGCCAATGAGGTTTCAAGAGTTTTCTTTGTCATTTTATAAAGTTTATCTAGGATTGTTCAACTGGTATGCAACATTTAATTTTAAGTGACATCATACTTCTTCCAGTTTTATAGCTGAGAGGAGGGAAGCATGGGCACATCAGGTGGCTTACTTGCAGTAATACAATGAGTGATTGGCTTTGGTGGGATTCAGACTGGTGAACTTCTGATTCACAGTATTTTGATCTGGCAGCTAGGCCACTTTCAAAAGTATTATCAGGGAAACATTGCAGCCCAATTAATCAGCAATGAGTGACAAACTCTTCTACTGTACCTCTAGCTCACTAGATTGAAACCATACCAGATACGTTAAGTGATAATGTGCTGGCTGACTTACTTAACAAGGCAATAAAGTGATTATTGAGAGAATTAAGTATGGGGCCAAAGGCTGATTACTTTATCCTCATGAGCAAATCACAGCATTGCTGAAGATGGTTAGTCAACCAATGCATTATAATTTGTATGCTCCATGTGTTTGAAAAAAGCTAATGCTACCTTTTTATGTTGGCTCACACTTGCGGGCCAGCCAGCATATTGCAGTAGTAGCAGATTTGGAGGTGCAGTCACTGTGGGGGAATGCAGGGCATGCATCAGTAGGTGCATCCCTCATTCACCAATAAGCCAGAATGCAGGTGATACGTAAAGTGGCCACCACATCTAAGAAAGGTGCCACTGCAATGAGAGGCAAGCTTGTCATGCAGCAGCACAAGA
The DNA here is from genome assembly GCA_016271365.2 of Neoceratodus forsteri. Taxonomy (NCBI): domain Eukaryota; kingdom Metazoa; phylum Chordata; order Ceratodontiformes; family Ceratodontidae; genus Neoceratodus; species Neoceratodus forsteri. The sequence goes on from CM057459.1 coordinate 1,094,271,289, forward strand.
ACACGCCTCCCAATGTGCCCTTCCTGGTGGAGCATTCCAAGAAACATGGCAGCAGTGACTGCTGCCGCCACCTGCCACAGTGCCAACTTCAGGGGTGCCCAATCCCCCTGTCGGCATGCCCCGACCCAGTTCATGTGCTGACGGGGGAGCCCACTCCCTGTCAGCATAATGTCCCCCCTCCCATTTCAACTGTGTGCAGAGGGAGTGCCCAATCCCCCTCAGCATCATGCACCCCCCAAACAGTCTTTCTTTGTTGAGAGGGGGCTCAATCCCCACCGACTTCAGTCCCCCCCATTCCTAGTTCAGTCTGCCAATGGGGAAGCCCACTCCTTGTCGACATAATGTCCCGTCCCTCTGTTTGTTGTGTGCCAAGGGGGGTGACCAATCCCCCTCGGCTCTCCTGCCCCCACTGGTATTTGCTGATGGGGATGACCAATCCCCCATCAGTTACAGCCTCCCCAAAACACTCAGGTGGCATGCTGGGAGCCCACCCCAGCATGCCAAATATCCCTAAAAAAATTAAACAGTTTAGCAATTTTTTTTTTTTGTAACCCCTGTAAAATAGAAAATGGTCCCTCGTCGAGTCCGGTGGCCCCTCCACCAACCCGCGCCCACCCTCTGCACACTCCGCCTCCCCACACCCCCCCCTTACTTACCTCCAGAGCATGGCGCAATGATCTTCAGTGGACCGGGAACACATCTGCACTCTTCAAAGCTGACTGCGAACTGAAGAAATGCTAGTAAGCTGTATAATGGCATAAATAAGGTTTTTTCAACTTTGGTGCATATCTCGGGCATTTGTGGGAATTTTGGCACCAAATTTTCAACATGGGGTTATTGGGACCCCTCCTCATGAATTCAGTCACTGTCATGATGTTATTCGGTCCCAAAAGGTGATTTTGTGGTCACTGCGTGGAATCACCTTTCAGGACTGATTTAAAAAATGACAGTACAACTGTTCATGAGGTGGGCTCTCAAGAAGCCTATGTTGCAAATTTGGTGGAAAAAATCCAAAAAATGACTGTTTTATGAGCATGCATTGCGCAGTTTCGATGCATGCTCATAACTTCATGAATTTGTAATACTTTCACTCCAGATTTTCAACATTGGCATTTTTCCATACCTCCTTACGAACAGTACAGCTGTCATTTTACATATCCTGGCCAAAATGTGTTTTCGCACTTGGTGCAGAATAGCGCATCATTGTGGGAAGTCAGTTTAGGGACAGATTGAGAAAATGACAGTGACACTGTTCATGAACAGAGGTCCTAAAATGCCTATGTTGAAAATTTGGTGATGAAAGTCCATAAAATGACTGTGTTACAAGCATGTGTTGGCGAGGTTCCACGCACCTTGTAGCTTCAAGAAATTTGCAATATTTTATGTTAATATTTTCAACATTGGCTTTTTTCACACCTCCTTATGAACAGTACAGATGTCATTTTCACATCCTGCCTAAAATGTGTTTTTGCTCCTGTGGCAAACAATGGCGCGTTCGCTGTGGGAAATCAACTTTGGGACAGATTAACAAAATCACAGTGCCACTGTTCATGAGGGGAGGTCCCTAAATGCCTATGTTGAAAATGTGTCTCTGCAGGGTGGGGGTGAGGTTGGCGTCAGTTCAATACTTCACTGCCATTCCTATTATGCATCTCTAACTCCTGCACTACCAATGCCAATGCCAGCGAGACAACATTCGGCATTGAAAAATGCTTATTTAAGTTTGCAGTAACTTTGCTGCTAGTTGAGAATTGCTGCTGTGAGAACTGGGAGTGCAGTGCAACCAGAATGTAAGACAAGATGATGATGTCACTACTGTCATTTTATTGACAATTATACTACACGTGGACCCGCTTCTCCAATCAGAAGCCAGGGTTACGTGCACTTTATTCTTTAGCAAACTCACACAAGTAATTCTCAATAAAGTGACTGCTCAGTGTTCAGGACAGTCATTTTATTGTCAATAAAATGGCAGTAGTGACATCATCCTCTTTCTTGCATTCTGATTGGTCTATACTCACAGCAGCAAACACATGAAGCATAATAGTTATAATATGCTAGTTGGGTCACCCTCCTTGACAATAATGTAATTGTCTCATGAAGATTAAGTACTTTCTTTCTGCCTTGTCCTTTATTCACTTGACAATCACATTATTGCCTTGTATAGTGACCCAAACAGCACATTATCACTTAATTAAATGACTGTTATGAATTTTTGACAGTCATTTTATTGAGAACAAAATGGCAGTTGTCAGTTTGCTGTAGAGTACACTGTGTAATTTGAACTTGTGACTGGAGGAGGGGGTTCACATGAAGTATAATAATGGTCAAAACTCAATAGCAGCTGATGGTAGCTTTATAGCCTATGTGATATGAGCTGCATTAACCTTAAATAATTACTGGTGACCCCATTTATCAAATGGATTTTGGTACATTTCAAATGCCATAATAACCTGAAATCAGGTTATTACGGCGTTTCTTAAAACTTAATCTCACCATCACTGTCACTCATTTGTAGCGCGCCATGTTATTGGCCCTTACTGTCAGTGGGCGGGCCAAACAGCTCAAAAAACATGGCGGCTACTATGTCCCACTAGCAACGACCAGATAACTCCTCCAAGGCGAGATACCCAGCTGCAGTAAGCTATTGTTTTCTTTTGTAATTATCTGGTTAATCCTGCCTTTTTGAGGCAGACCACAAAAAAATGTATCCGGTTGATCCTGCCATTGTCACGTTTTGGTCTGGCTTCTTTTCGACCAAGCGCGATCTTGAAGGAGACTGTTTCCTCATGGTCAGTAGCAGTAGCATTTTTTGTTCTAAAAAAAAAAAACAAAAACAGAAAACATCTTGCTATTTCAGTGTGTGTGTGTGTGTGTGTGTGTGTGTGTGTGTGTGTGTGTGTGGAGACAGTGTGTGTGTGTGGGACTGAGGAGCAGAAATGACACTGACTTTGTGAGGAAACAGTCCCCAGCACCAACTACTTGCACCAGCAATTATAAAAAATAAAGTCTAGGCAGTGGTGTGTTCATGATGTTTTTACACCTCGGTGGCCTGATAGCTCATAAACCTCTCGAGCTTGGCTCTCGGGGTTTATAATAATCCTCACCTCGGTGTGTAAAACATCATAATACATTCTCACTGCTCACATTATTCTCTATTTAATTCCACAGTAAACAGTGCCCATATCACATACTGGCTGGCACTATAGCCTAGAGGTTAGAGGAACAAGGTGTGAACGAGCTTGGTACATCCAGTAGACCAGACCTGAGTCTGATTCTCACAACCTCCACTTGCATACTGTGCGACTCTGAGCAAGTCACTTAACCGCCCAGTGCTCCCAGGTTGCCCCTGAAAACAGGCACTTGTGCCTAGCGGGCCTTACCCGGTTACAAAAAACTAAAATAAAATAAAATAAATAAATAAATAAATAAACATAACCGCAGTCACATATGGCACAATTTGGTACACTTGTTGGTAGTTGATACTTATCTGGTATGGTTTCAAACCAGTGAGCTAGGGGTACAGTGGAAGAGTTTGTCACTCACTTCTAATTTATAATCCGAGACATTAAATAAATAAAATAAATAAATACATTTTCCAGTGGCCAATAACTAAATGAGCATGGGGTTCACGCTCTAGAGATGGTCTCTCGGTGAGGGAGTTTACATGCAGTTGACAGTATGCTTTGCTCAGTTTTAGACTGGCCCACCTGGATACCTGAAAATTCCCAGGTAGCCTGCCTCAGCTGGGTTCCTCCTCACATTCCACTCGCCATAAATATTTTCACATATCAGCTATTTTCTAATTAAATGGGGTTTTAGACCACTGCATGAACCATATAAAATGTAAAAGTTCAGCCAGTGTGCCAAACTGTAGTATAATGCTGATATACAGCACAGTGTGTGTCACCCTTGGGCCCCCCAACTTTATCTTCCAAGTAGGCCCCTGTAGCTACATTCTGGATGGGTGCCCTGCACCTAAGTCTGACCCTGGCTATGCTACACCATTCTACAATACAGAGTTTACATGTTGCTGATACGTGTCACAAAACTGCTGCCAAGTATTTTAGAAAATCTTTCAAAACTGGCAATGTTTCACTTGCATCTGTTCATATTGATACCAGTTTCCAAGCAGAATCACATTCAATCTGTTTTAAAGTATACGTTATTGTTCTTTAGTAAAAAAAAAAATTCTCATTTATCTCTGAATGCAAACTACATGTAAGCTGCTGACAAACCTCAGTTTATATGTAGTTTTTAGCATAATCACTGATAACTGCAATTATTGTTTTATTCTAAAAAAAAAATTAAAAGCAATATACAACAAGCATGTGTCAATGCTAAATGTTGCTTGCAGTGTAATAGAGCTTTAAAGGGAACATAAACAGCATGTAATTTAATAAACTATTTCTGGTGTTTTCTGCTCATTATTGACCTACTGGTAACATATGGTATTTGATGCTACAGTATCATATTTGTAATCTGCATGCTGAGTGTTTTTCCCACTTTTAGTGTTTACAAAGAGACACTTTCCAGACTCCTGTCTGTATGTAACTAGGGGAAACTACTGAAAGTGGATAATAAACACACACAGACACAAACAGTGAGACTTGATGTTCATCTTCAAAGCCTGATGATGCTGACTGTTAGCAGGCTCGTGGTCAGAAAATATGTGTGATTGGTGGGTCTGCATCCTTACACATACTCAGAGTTTACACCTATTGCCAGTTGAACACTGTCATCATCAGCCTTCTCGGCAGTGGCTTTTAAGCAGCAAGTCTTAATCATTTCTACATCCATTAGATTACACAGCATGTAGAAATGATTAAGGCTTGCTGCTTAAAAGCCCCCTACACTTCATAAGCACCACCAATATATTCATATTGCACATGCATCTGTTCCTAACACTTGGGTAATCCCTCTTTTTGACTGGCTAACTTTATTTTTGCCAGTGCTGTTTGTTCCCTTCTATGAAAACTCAACACCTTATATAACAAACTAGATAGATTCCTCCAAAACCCTTCCATGGACACTCATCATGTCCTGCTGTACAAAGGCCTAGGCTGGAAGTCCTTGAATAGCAAATGCCAATTTCATCTTGCCCTGCCAGTGCTAAAGCATGTCCTTGGGACAGCAACTCTAACCGTGTCATGGTCAGTGATGCTCAACCAGGATTTTTCTCTGATGCCCAGTACTCAACTCACTATTGGACTAGCTAACAGCTCCACTAGCAGCAGTTTTCTCCATCTCTCTCTCTCGCTGGGTCCTCATAGAAAACCATGCCTCAACATCTGCACCTTCTCGATAGCAAACTCGCCAGCCCTAAGGTTATGTTTTCTGAATCAATTAATGCACTGTTCCCCAACTGTCCTAATTATAATTGATTGCCTGATGCATAGTGAAGTAATTGTACCATAATTATGTACTATTTATGACTAGCTAGACAATGACTAGCCTTTTATTTATCCTTGCTATAGTATGATATTGTAATTCATGTCTTGGGAAGCTGCTAAAGATGAGATTTGCTCAACTGGTCCTTTCTTGCCAGTAAACATATCAATCAACCACAACATTGCCATGGGAGATATTTGTGCACAACATAAGAAATCATAACTCTGCTGGGGATATATTGATGCATAACAAGCTGGCAAACAATATGAAAGGAAAAAGAATGTTTTAATGTTGTGCCTTTCATACACACTGTATCGTAAAATGATTTACAGTTAATTAACTGTTAGTAGCAGCCATTAGATGCTCACAGAGAGGCTCAGGTATGGTCAACCAGTTAGGTAGAGAGTAAGAGAGAGAATTAGGCATGGAATTTAAGTGACTTGATCAGGATCACATAGTAAGTAAGTAACAGTTGTGTGATTCAAACCTGGGTCTCCAGATGCACAGCTCAGCCACTCTGTGTTCTAATCACTAGGCTACAATGACTCCCAGCAACACTGCATATTGGATAGCAGTAAATCGGAATTTTTTTTTTCAATTTTAGATCAATTCAGTTTTATTTTTTATGCAGTGGTGTGCACCTATATCAGATGCAGTGTCACAGTGTGTCATGTTTTCCTGCATGACAACTGCCATTGACTTGCACGGTTTCCTGTGGAGTTCTGCAAAATTCTTCAAAATTCTGTAGGGCAAGGTGTTTGATCCTGATGGGTGCCACTGCATTATCTTTCATACAGTGTATAAGAGATTGCTTTACAAAGGGCAAAATGAGGACAAGAAACAACAAGCACTTGTCAGTGCCATATGTTTGCTTGCTTGTATTTGCTGTGTAGTTGTTGGGTATAGATAGAGCAACAGTTAAAATTAACAAATGATTACAAGTTATAATAGTGAAATTGTCATGACTGGGAAATGAAGAGGCTCACACATAAGGTTGCTGTTTTCTTAGATTGTGACCTTGAATTTTCAAAATAGTAGTTTCTATTACTCTAGCATGTCAACATGACAGGTGTCATTTAACAAATGCCACCCAAAATGTGATTTTGTAGAACGGTTGTGAAAACAGCTTTTAGAGGGGGATTTGAAAATGACACCCGCCATGTTCATTTAATGGGAAAAAAAATAAGTGCTGTTGGATTTGGCATGATCTAAACCTGATGGCAAAACACAATGCAGGATACAGGTGTTACAGAATAAAGGTTTATTCCCAAGCATATGTAAAAAGCACAGCAATAATACCTGTTGGGAGCCTGGAACCTCCGAACACCGAGTGTCATAGTAGAAAAATTCAGACAACAATACTCTTACACAGAATTATATACTTAGAGATAAGAGGGTCCCATTACCTGGTAATGGGATCGTTTGCATAGTAGAGGTGCAAGGCAAAACATTTCTATTGGTGTACATGGTGGGCGACTCACACCACAAGGTCATTATATGTTGCACAGGCACAATGATAAGTATTGTGCTGACTACAGCTACTTCACATTACAACAGAAAGATTCATTATATTGTGCTGATCATAGCATTATGGCTAATACCTGTAGGTGGTACAATAAGACTGCAAATATATATCTGCTAGATAGTAGTTTGTAAATACATTGTAGCAAGTATCAGTAAATAGTGGTATTCCTTATGTTGTACAATAGAAAATGGTAGTCCACATTAGGCATGGTAGGTCTGGCAGGTCTACACTATGTACTGTGTTGAAAATGTGGGTTCAAAAAGTAAAACAAAATTGCAACATTATGAGTAAACATTGAAAAATATTCATAACTTTGTTTTTTATATTTGAATTTTATTTTTTGTGTGTGAATTTATTAGATAATTCCATTTTTATATGTTGTAAAGCCTTATTCTGGTGTAGTATTCAAATTAGTTAAGAATTAATTAACATATATGACTATATCAATCAAAGTGAATGTCACGGTTTTGAGCATTTTAATATGTACGCTAATGAAATCCTATTGATAAAACAGCAGTGTCTGTAGTCTTTATGTGTGATTATAGCCGTTGAACTATATCTGGAATTATTTAGAGACATGTTACATAGATATATAAATACTGTTGGCAGATAAGGGCCGCCAGACCCATCTAGTCTTCCCATTTATGCTACCTGACGAAGTGGCCAGTGACCTATCTGGTCATTGGCTTTAGCTTTTTCTTCCTATCTCTAATATTCCATTATTCTTGTTCAATGCATGTTTGAAGCCTGTCACCATACTGGCACCCACCACTTCCTGGGGCAGGCTATTCCATGCATCCATCACCCTCTCCATAAATATAACTTCCTGACATTTCCCCTTATGCGGCCACCCATCAGTCTCATGTCATGTCCTCTTGTTCTGGCACTACTTTTAAACTGGAATATGTTGTCCCCTTTCCCCTTGTTCATGCCCTTGAGGTATTTGAACATTTCTATCATGTCACTTCTCTCCCTCCTTTGCTCCAGCATGTATGAATTGAGGTCTCTGACTCTTTCTTCATAAGGCTTGTGATGTAGACCCTTCACCATTTTGGTCGCCCTCCTCTGCACCATCTCTGTTTTATCAATGTCCTTATGAAGGTGTGGCCTGCAGAACTGGACACAGTACTCAACGTGAGGCCTCACCAGGGTCTTGTACAGTGGAACTATTACCTCCCTCCTTTGGCCTGTGATTCCCCTTCCAATACACCCCAATATCCCAGTAGCCTTAACCACCACCTTGGCCATCTGCCTAGTGGCCTTCAGGTCATCTGTGATTATGACCCCCAAGTCCCCCTCCTCCTTAGTAACTGCCAACAGCTCTCCCCCAACCTGTAGCTTTCTCCAGGGTTCCTGCTCCCCACATGCATGGTTTTGCACTTCTTTGCATTAAACCATAGTTGCCACACCTCTGACCATCTCTCCAACCATTCCAGGTCCTTTCTCATCCTTTCTGCCACCTCTGGGGTTTTCACCCTGTTGCAGATCTTGGTGTCATCGGCAAACAGGCAAACTTTTCCCTCTAGTCCATCGACAATGTCACTGATGAAGACATTGAAGAGGACCGGCCCCAGAACTGACCCTAGAGGTACCCCACTGGTCACCTCCCTTTCCTCTGATTGGGTTCCATTTACCACTGCCCTCTGTTTTCTGTACCTTAACCAGTTTCCAATCCAGTTTACCACCTTGTGCCCCATTCTCAGGATACCTAACTTGTTGACCAGTTTCCAATGTGGGATGGTATCAAAGGCTTTGCTGAAATCTAGGTAGGCAATATTTGCTCCCCCCTCAATCGGTCTACTGCCTTTGTCACCCAGTCAAAGAAATCGACTAGATTAGTTTGACAGGACCATCCTGTGGTGAACCCATGTCACCTGGGATCCAACACCTCCATGGCCTCTAGGTGCTCCACTAGTCTTTCCTTGAGGAGTGTCTCCATTATCTTTCCTACTACAGAGGTTAGACTAACTGGCCTGTAGTCCTCTGCATCTTCTTTACTACTGCTTTAGTGAAGAAGAACATTTGCCCTTTCCGAGTCCCCTGGGACAACTCCGGTGTCTAGGGATTCATTGAACAGGGCTGCCAGAGGGGCTGCCAGTTCAGTTCTCAGTTTCCTTAGGACCCCGGGATGTACGCCATCTGGACCTATGGTTTTGTCCACCTTCAGCTTTGCAAGCTCTTCTAGGACCCTCTCCTCTGTGAATGGACTGGTGTTTACCTCCTTATCCTCTGTTCCTTTAAAGTCTTGCTGTTGGCCCTGCCCATGCCCTTCCACAGTGAAGACTAAACAGAAATATTTGTTCAGAATCATTGCTTTCTCCCCATCTCCTTCCACTATCTCCCACCTGGCTCCTCGAAGCTTAGCTACTCCCCCCTTTGCCTTCCTTCTCTCGTTAATGTACCTGAAGAATGTCTTGTCTTCTTTTTTAATTGATTGAGCTAGCCTCTCCTCTGTTTGTGCTTTAGTGCTTCTCGCTGCTTTTTCTGCCTCTCTCAAACACTTCTGGTACATTTACTTGTCCTCGTCTCTTTGTATTTCCTTATACTTCCTGAAGGCTAGCCTCTTGGCCCTTACCTTTTTAGCCACCCCCTTGGTGTACCATGTTTTGGTTATGGCCACTATGTTGCATATTTTTTACAGTAAAATGTTTTTTTACCTTAGTAACCATTCAGTGGATTTTTTTTTTTTGCCTTGTGGTGGGTGCTACTCATTTTTCCTGCTGTTTGCTACATTGATATTGCACCACCACGGTATCCTGGTGCTGTTCTGCTTCACTTCCTCTCCTAAATCAGGCTCCTCCAAACCATTAAGGTACAAAAGTAGCACCTTCCCGTGATATATAAAAAAAAAACTATGCCATTTAAGTTCAAACTGTGATTCATGGCCAGCCAGATGTACCATAAGGCATTCCATGTTATATATAGTATTAATAATATCATCCTACATTGCTATAGTTGGGGGGTGTGGCCTACACTATAGTTGAGTTATTGCTTTTTTTGCAGCTAATATACTGTATAACGATAAATCAATGATTTGGAGGAGACTCGAATACCCTCGGGTGGGATTACCAGAAAAAACACATCAGTGGTTAACAACTTGTCGACCCCTAGCGGTGTTTTTAGCTCTTCTCCATCCTGCTGCCAAAAAGAATCAAGGACTGGGCATGACCAAAAAATATCAGTATGCATGGTAGGAGTATTGCCACAGTGTCACCAGCAGTGTCCTAAGTGGGGAGAGAACATTTCTGAAAGTGTTGCAGGTGTGTGAAAATATCTATTCCTGCCTTTCCAGGAAACTACTTGCCAGTACAGTGCCCAGGAAACTTTAATAGATGGAGTAGTATGTTTTAACCAAGTCTCATGTGAGATATTGGACTGTAATTCAGCATTCCAGGCCTTTAATATTGATTGCGTAGTGTCCCCAAGGAATTCTTGTAGTCCTTTATATGTCCATCCAATCAAGTGGGAGCTCAGATCTCACTTAACAGAACTTAACAATATTTTAAGTAATAAGGGAAGAGGTTCTGGAAGGTGACTCCTCTGCAGTCTTTTATGGAATAAAAATGTACAATCCTGTAAATATCGAAAATATTCTCTATCAGTTAAAAAATTTTGCAGTTACAGGTCTGCAAAGGGGCGAATTCCATGTGAGTCTGAAAACTGAAAAATATACGTAAGACCTAATTGTGCCATCTACGGAATCTGAGGTTGACTCTGGTAGGGAAACATTCTGTATCTGCAGCTAACTGGTGAAAATAATAAAAAATTAGAGCTAAAGGAGGGAGGGCCCTTAGGTAAAACCAAACCTGATGAGAGTGCCTAAGATTTGGCCAATCCAACAGTGGAGTAAATAATATTCTCCCCGGATCATGCATATCATTAATAATAAATTTTATATGTTTCCATAATGAGGTGAAACTAGGATTCAGCCAAATAAGGACTGTGTGTATTACAATCGCTCAAAAATAAGTAAATCTGGAAGATTTAATCCCCACTTGGACAGGGGCAGATGTAGGAGTTTCCATCTAAGTCGGGGTCTTTTCCCATTCCTCACAAACCATGATAATATCTTATTCCAGGATGTAAGGTAAAAAGGGGGATCATCTGGAATAAATAAAGAAGGTGGGGTAAAATATTCTTCCTAATAACATCTATTCTGGAATAAACAGACAACTGTATCTGGGACCATTTGTGTATATCCTGTTCAATATTTTGCATTAATGGTTCAAAGTTAATGTGCAAGATGTTTTGACTGGGATTTGAAAAATGACACTTGTCATGGCCATGAGGTAGGATAATGAAAGGACTGTAATGACTGGGTTGCATTTTTTCCCTTAGGGAAACCCAGTTATAATTCACAGTTACAAACCAGGGGTTATTACAGTGAACAAGCACCAGGTTTTCCTTGATCTGCTCATACGCCAGTCGCAGCTTTTCCTTTCCTCAGCGCTGGCTACCTTTCCTTACTGCTGGAGACTTCGCTGCTACTCTGACTCGGCGGTAAATTTAAAAAATAAATAAACCACTGGGTTGCTTTAAAAAAAAAAAGGGTAAATAATAAAAAGGTTAACTTTCTTTCGGCACCCGCTTCAGACCTCAGACTGCACTGACCCAACCAGACTGTGGCCGCACACCGACATGTTTTATTTTATATAATTGCTGTGGTGAAATAAATGACACCCAGCAATTATATAAAATAAAACATGGAGTTGTGTAAAACTCAGATTTTACACACACACCCGACATGTCGGATGCTACATAAACCCCGAGAGTAAGCTTGAGGGGTTTATTTAAGCATCCAACACCTTGAGTGTGTGTAAAATTCTCATTAAGCATAAAACCCCATGTATTATTCTATATGTTTTGAAAATCTGGACAAAAATCTGCAAAAATAAGTTATGAGTAAATGAAAAATTCAACATTTCTTCATAACTTTGTTTCTTCTTTTTTTTTTTTACATTCTTATCCCAAATATTTAATATAGCCCTTTCATAACCCCCCTTTATGACTCAGACTGGTGGGATTTTTTAAATCCCATCTGAAAGGTGATTTTACAGAGTGACTGCAAAAGCATTTTTCAGAGGGGATTTGAAAAAATGACACCTGCCATGTTCGTCAGTTGGGGTAACAAAAGGGCTACTTTAAAAATCTGCCAAAATCTGCAAAAATAACAAAGCTATGAGTAAACATTGAAAACAAAATCAATGTTTTTTCACAACTTTATTATTTTTTGACATATTAACCCCACATTTTCAACACAGTCTTTTCATGATCCCACTTTATGATTGAGATAGGTGAATTTTTTTTTAAATCCCATCTGAAAGGTGATTTTGTGGAGCAACTGCAGAAATATGTTTCGGATGGGATTTGAAAAACCACACCTGCCTTGCTCAAGATGTGGGAAAAAATGTTATGTTGAAAGCTTAGGGCAAAAACTTTCAAAAATGACAAAGCTATGAGCAAACATGCAACTACTCAAGGGGGGAGGCACTGATGAGCAGCAGGAAAATCCCAGCCTCCCCCTACAAAACAGGGTACTAAATGAGAAAAAGACCAAGGTAAAAAGGTCAGTGGGGGATGCTGCTACAGAAGGTAAAGCCATCAAAAAATGGAGAGCAATGAGTACCAATGCCCGTAGTCTGGGTAACAAGCTTCCTGAATTAGTGGCCTTGATGGAGAAGGAACATCTGGATATCATGGCAGTCACAGAAACATGGTACACACAGAACCATGACTGTGACGTAAACATACTAGGATACACTATATACTGTACAGGAGGGACAGGGAGGGTAAAAGAGGAGGAGGAGTAGCTCTCTACATAAGGGAAGGAATCAAAGCAACAGAACAAAAGGGTAAACAGGGAGGAGAAGAAGCACTGTGGGTCAATTTGAAGGCAGGCAATGGCACCACAATCCGCACAGGGGTTTTATACAGACCCCCCTGTCAGGGGGAGGAAATGGACAAGGAAATGATAGAAAGAATACTTAGAATGGCAGAAAAAGGGAGATATTGCTGATGGGTGATCTGAATATGCCAGATGTTAACTGGAGTGCAGTTGCAGCAGCCACTTCTAAGAGTGGGGTTATTCTAGATGCCCTACAGGGGGCATGCCTTAGACAACTAGTATTGGAACCCACTCGAGAGGGAGCAATCTTAGACCTGGTTCTCTCAAATGGAGATGGAGAGAGGATCACAGATGTAGAAGTGGGTAGCCATCTGGGAACTAGCGACCATCGAACAGTATGGTTCACAATAAACACAGCAATAGAGTCATGCCATACAAAGGCAAAAGTACTGACTTTAGGAGGGCTGACTTGCCAAAATGGGTGAGTGCCTAAGGAATGCACTAGCAAATGGGCAGGAAGGAGGGGTGGAAGAACAATGGGGAATAATAAAAACTGCCATCACAGAGGTAACAGGCCTTTGTGTGAAGCAAATAAACAAAACAAAATGATATATGAAACCACTATGGTTCTCAAAGGAGGTGGCAGCGAAGGTTCAAGAGAAAAAGAAAGCATTCGGAAAGTACAAGGAATCACAGAAGGAGCAGGACAGAGAATTGTATCAGTTAAAGCAAAAGGAATCTGGGAAGGCAGTCAGAACAGCAAAGGCCCGAACTGAGGAAAAGATAGCCAACTATTTTAAGAAGGGGGATAAAACCTTTTTTAGGTACATCAGGGAGTGAAGGAAGACTAAGGGAAGGATAGTGAGGCTTAACAAAGGGGAAGGAGGTGGGCAGAGGGTGATGGTGAAAAGGCAGAGATACTAAACAAATATTTTTGCTCAGTATTTACAAATGAAGAGGGGGAGGTACCTAAAACAAACAATAGAAACACTCTGGATACAGAAGTTGATACCATCCCATTTACTGAAGAAAGGGTTCTGAAAGAACTCTTAAAACTGAAGGTGGACAAAGCAATGGGGCCTAATGGGACTCATCCCAGAATTCTAAAAGAACTAAGGGTAGAACTAGTGACACCACTGACTACCCTCTTTAACAAATCATGGGAGGATGAGGTGGTACCTGAGGACTGGAGGAGGGCAGATGTGATGCCCCTTCACAAAAGTGGGAGCAGGGCAGAAGCAGGAAACTACAGACCTGTTAGATTAACCTCAGTGATAGGGAAATGATGGAATCACTTCTGAAGGAAAGAATTGTCGAGTACCTAGAGGTCAGAAGGGCACAGAACCCAAAGAATCATGGATTCACAGCGGGAAGGTCATGCCAGATGAATCTAATAGATTTCTTTGGCTGGGTGACCAAAGTAGTAGATCAGGGAGGGGCTGTGGACATGGCCTACCTAGACTTTAGCAAGGCATTTGACTCAGTCCCACACAAAAGATTAATATACAAGTTAGCCAGCCTGGGAGTGGGTCCCAAAATGATAGTCTGGGTAAAGAACTGGCTGGAAAGTAGGACACAGAGGGAAATAGTAAATGGAGTCCACTCTGAAGAAAGGGGGGTTACTAGTGGGGTACCACAGGGTACAGTATTAGGACCAGTCCTCTTCAATGTCTTTATAGGCGACATTGCAGAGGAACTGGAAAGAAAAGTATGTCTCTTTGCAGATGACACAAAGATCTGCAACAGAGCTGATGCTCAAGTTGGGGTGGAAAGGATGAGAAGGGACTTGGCAAGGTTAGAGGAATGGTCAAATGTATGGCAGCTCAGATTCAGTGCTAAGAAGTGCAAGGTAATGCACCTGGGAAACAAAAACCCAGGGGAAGAGTACACAATGGGGCGTGAGATACTAACAACAACAAAAATGGAAAGGGACCTGGGGGTAGTCATTTCAGATGACTTAAAGGTGGGCAAGCAATGTGAGAGGGCAGTAAGGAGGGCAGTAAGGAGGGTTGGGGGATACTGGGATGCATAGGGAGAGGCATCACCAGTAGAAAACAGGAAGTTGTTATCCCTTTGTACAGACAGCTGGTGAGACCCCATCTGAGTACTGTGTGCAGTTCTGGAGACCCAATCTCTGCAAGGACATAGACAAGATGGAAGCTGTCCAGAGGAGGGCAACTAAAATGGTGCAGGGTCTGCACCAGAAGACATATGAAGAGAGACTAAAGGAGCTTAATATGTATAGCCTCGAGGAAAGGAGGGAGAGGGGGACATGATAGAAACGTTCAAGTACTTCAAGGAATCAACAAAGTCCAAGAGGGTAGCATCCTTCAAAAAAGAGGTGCAAGAACAAGGGCACAATCTGAAGATGGGGGCAGCTCAGAGGTAATGTAAGGGAAGTATTTTTCACAGAGAGGGTTGTGGATGCATGGAACGGCCTTCTGGAGGAGGTTGTGGAGTCAAAACAGTGGTTGAATTCAAGCATGCATGGGACAGTCATAAGGCAATTCTAGGGGGTTGGGGTAGAAAGAAGTAGACTGCTGGTTAACTAGGATCTGCAGCTTATCCATTTGGTAGGGAAATGGGCAGACTGGGTGGGCCAAGCGGTCCTTATCTGCCATCAAATTCTATGTTTCTGTTTCTATGCACTGAAATGCCATTAAAAGAGAACTATGGGGATCCCTAATTACAGGATCAAAACACAGTTTGGGGCTCTGGTACCCCAATCCTCCTGCAGTCACATGTACATTTAATAGTTTCAGTACCTTATCACTCGTAAATTCCTGGAATTGTATCGATGCAGCCAGCATTTTCTAATAGGGGGTACTGACCACAGGGAGATCCTGCTGCAGGTACCATGATATGCTGACACGACTTTGCCCCTTCCTATATTGTGCTAATATGTACAGAGATTGAAGAATCTCTGTATCTACCATGCCCAGCATTATTTTTACAAGATTAACCTATATGCCATGAGTGTGCCAGGTGGCCAGTACCCTGTAGTAGAAAATGCCGGCTGCACCGATACAATTCCAGGAATTTACGAGTGATAAGGTATGGAAATTATTAAATGTATAATGTGACTCCAGGGAGGAAGGGGGTAATGGAGCCCCGAACTGTGCTCTGATCCTGTAAATAGTGTTCTCCATAGTTCTCCTTTAACTGAACTAACCTTGTTTTCAGTCACTTTCAGTCAGCCTTAGTGGCAGCAAGATTTTCAATGGTTAAGAGAGGATTACAGCAGTGGACCATAAAGAGGTAAGTATGGGATGGGGGTTGCAGGGTAGTAAGTGCTGAGGAGGGAGGATGGAGTGGAGAAGATGTTGATAGACCATTTTCTTTTTTTTAGTTGTTATTAAAAAAGAGAATAATGAGGGACTGTTTTCTTTATTTCAGTGACCAACTCTGGGGATTGAGCACCCCCATATTGGGGTGTTGCTTAGTGGCACCAGTGGTAGGTCCCCAGTGTGGCATCCTGTTTGGGGGGCTTAGCTGGCACCAGGGTGTGCACCCTGGTGTCAGAGCATGTCAGGAGGCAAGCGATTGCTGGGTTGGGAGGGGGACACCGCTGGTGAGGCTGAGCACCCACTGCTGGTCCTATTCCAAACTGGGTCAGGTTGGGGTGGGGATATCAGCAGTGGGGTTGAGCACCTGCCACCAGTATTATGTAAAAGCTGCATTATGTGGGAAGGGGATGCCACCTGCAGGATTGAGCACCCACTGCAGGTGTGATTAAAACCTGGATCAGGCAGAAGATGAAACACCGCATTGGATATTGAGCACTTACTGCCAGTTCTACTGAAAAGCTGGGTTGGGAGGGTGGGGAGATATGCTGATTGGTGAAACATAGAAACAACGATTTTTTTTTTGAGTAAAAGACAGCTTGGCCCATCCAGTCTGCCCAGATTACCTCTGCCAAGTCTGTTTCTACAGCTCCCCTCCCTATTTAGTAATATTCCACTGTGTCTATACCTGCATGCTTGAAGCCTCCCTACTGTTTTTGCCTTCACTATTTGTACTAGAAGTATGTTCCATATGTCTGCTACTTTTTTAGAGTATTACTTCCTCACATCACTCTTAACCTCCCTTCTCTGGCTTCATCATATGCCCTCTGGTCCTAGTGCTCTTTCTCATTTCCCTTCCTGTACCCTGTTTTCCCCAGAGAGGTACTGAGGAGCTGGCAGGGCCACTGGCAGGCCTATTTATTAGTTCACTGGAGTCAGGCACAGTACCACATGACTGGAGAACAGCATATGTGGTGCTTCTCCACAAAAGTGGTCCCAAGGATGACCCAGGGAATTACTGGCCAGTCAATCTGACCTCAATTATGTGCAAGCTCATGGAGACCATACTTAAGGAAAGGTTGGTACAATATCTAGAGGAGCATGTTCTCCAGGATGCAAGACGGCATGGGTTCATGAAGGGCAGATCGTGTTAAACTAATCTGATTGTTTTCTTTGACTGGGTTATTAAGACAGTAGACAGGGACCAAGCGATAGACATCCTCTATCTGTATTTCAGCAAAGCCTTTGACTCTATGCCCCACAAAAGGTTGATCAGGAAGTTGGCAGATTTCGGGGTTGGGGAGAAGATGGCCAGATGGGTGGAACACTGGCTGAGGAACAGAACCCAGAGTGTGGTCATAGGGGGAGAGTTATCTGGCACCATAGAGGTCACCAGTGGGGTCCCACAGGGCTCGGTGCTGGAGCCATTGTTGTTCAGTGTCTTCATCAGTGACATTGAGGATGGCATTAAGGACAAAATGTGCTTATTCAGGGATGACACCAAGCTCTGCAGGAGAGTGGACACAGCTGAAGGGATACAGGACCTACATGAAGATCTGGAAAAGCTGGGGAGGTGGTCCAGGATCTGGCTACTTGCTTCAATGCCAAGAAATGCAATGTTATGCACATTGGATCCAAGAATCCCAGGACAGAGTACTACCTGGGTGGAGTCCAGGTACCTGCATCAGAGGAGGAGAAGGACCCGAGAGTGATGATCACTAGTGACCTGAAGCGCTCCACACAGTGCAAAAAAGCAGTAGCAAGGGCAAACAGGATGCTGGGATGCATAGCTAGGGGTATCAGTAGTAGAAGACAGGGAGGTTATACTGCCCTTGTACAGGTCACTGGTGAGGCCACATCTAGAGTATGGAGTTCAGTAATGGTGCCCACACTTCAAAAAGGACATTAACCTGCTGGAGGTATCCTGCAAATACAGAGTCCGCAATTGAGCACCTACAAATATGGTGATTCAATTACGGCACCTGTATTCAGGGCTACCTGGCAGGGTAGCACATGGATACTGGGGTTGGTGAGGTGGGGCGAGAGGAAGCTATGCACACACACACACACACACACACACACACACAGGGGAGGAGAGGAAGGGGAGGGAATGTATGTGGGAGGGGGTGTGGCAGGCAGATGCTGAGCTGGTCTGCTAGCGTTGAGGGGAAGGTCATTGGTTGGGAGGTGCAGGCCCGGTGTGGCGCCTTTTTTTTTTTTTTTGCAAGCAGCCGGCCTTTTCTTTTTACAAGTATTTCACCCACCCCCGACATGCACCCCCTTGGAGCTGACAGTCCTTTAGTGGGGGGTGTGGAGGGCAAAGCCCCCCACATTAAGAAATACAGCCATGGATCTTGGGCACCCTCTTGCCTGTCACCGTGAGTGTGCATTGCCGAAATTTATTTTTGGTGATGTACACTCGCCATAACGGTGATCGCTATTCCGCGATCACCATTATCACATAGAACCCCTGCTTGAGAAGTTCCAGATGAGGGCTACAAAGATGATAGCGGGTCAGCAAGGTAAGGCATACGAGGAGAGATTGAGGGCACTGAATATGTACTCCCTGGAGGACAGGAGAGAGGGAGAGAGAGGGAGAGAGAGGGGACATGATTGAGACCTTCAAGTACTTGAAAGGGATAAATGAGGTGAATAAGGAGGGTTTCTTTAAGCAGAGTGGCAACCATAACATGAGAGGACACAGTCTTAAGCTGGAAGGGAGGAGGTTTAGGAGGGCAGTCAGGAAGCACTTCTTCAAGGACAGGGTGGTAGACACTTGGAATACGCTGCCGGAAGAGATGGTCTTGTTGAAGACAGTGGTCAGCTTCAAGAGAGACTGGGATAGGCATAGTGGAAAGTAAGGATCATGGGTAGGGAAGATGGGAGGAGAGGGGGCAGGAACAGTAGCAAAAGCTGTGGATCCTGGAATACAAGCAGACTAGATTGCCCAATTGGTCTTCTTCTGTTGACTTCTTCATATGTTCGTATGCACATTCGTAGATCTCTATCTTGTCCTCTCTCACACTCTTCTCTTCCAGGGTGTACATGCTGAGTTTCCTCAGTCTCTCCTTGTAGGGCTTTTAGTGCCACCCCTGCACCAATTTAGTTGCCTTCTTCTGGACCCTCATGAAAAGAAGCAGTTGCATTGTGATAGGTATGGCTGCATCCTTTCAATTGTGAGAAGTTTCTGCCTGTCAGACAGTGAAGAAGCGTTATCAGCAGCCTTGTCAGCACTGGGCAATCACGTACAGTATGTGCTTGCTGCAGACTCAGCTCCATTGGCTATAACAGCATACACCTCCCTGGTACAAACACTGCCTGAACATCCCCAAGATGTTTGCTTTGTTCACGTGTGCAAGCAAACATAAAAAAAATAAGATGCAGTTGGAAATGATGCAATGAATCATATGGAATACAAAGGCTGGGTGAAGCTGGCTGGTCAAGAGCCCTACAAATCATTGTTGGAATCACTGTTACATGAAATGCTTAAACACAAAATTGATGAAAGGGTGGTAAGTCCGAGTTATTCAGCCCACACAATACTGCGAAGGGAAGTGCAAGGTTATGGAGGAATGCAGGTAAACTAAGGGACTGGGCAGATAAAAAGCAGACGTGATGGGATGTTGATAAATGTAAAGTGCTGCACATAGGCCAAAAACAGGACAAGACAATAGATAATTTGGGAGATAAACTTTGCAGTAAGAAAGCAGAACAGAGAGATTCCAGGGGTTTCATAGACATTACTCTGAAGGATCAATAGTATGTATCTGCTATGCGATATTGTGTAGCAAGTACAAGCAACAGTTAGGAAGGTCAACTGGATGCTTAAATATATCAAGCAAGGAACAGAAAACAAATGAAAGGGTGTGATATTGTCATAATACCAGGCACTAATGAGACCTTGTTAGAGTACTGTGCCCATTACTATAAAAAGGACACTGCGGAGGTAGAAATGGCTCAAGGGAGAGCAACACTGATGATTAAGGGCATGGAAGGACTGGAGTATGAACAGCGACTACAGCAGCTGGGTCTTCTCTCAAGCAAAGTAGAAATTGGGAATATTGATAAGGCAGACTCACGTAGGTCATTTGTTATAGCCTAAGAAAAGAGAAGAAAGGGACACCAGGTAAACTTTAGAAAGGTGAGTTAGAACAGAATTAAGGAAGCATTACTTTAGTCAAAGAGTAGTAAGATACTGGAGGAGACTGCTCCAGGAGGCAATCAAACCAAAGTCACTTGGGTGCTTTAACTTTAAAATGGATAAGATCCTGCAAAACGATAATATCTCAAGCTACAACTACAGTAATTGGAAGGCGGGGGATGGACTTGATGGACAACTGGTCTTCTTTCATCTCATAAAATATCCGTGTGTCCGGTTTTAGATATAATCCCTCAACAAGAGTGGCGGCATACCTTTTGTTTCGTGACCAGGAGTACCAGTAGTAGGGAGCACAGCAGTGACATAGGCTGCGTTTCTAGCTCCCAGCTAAGGAGCTAATTGGGCAGAAGCCAATGATAGAATGGAGCACCAGAGAGAGAGCACTCATAGATGCTCCCTCACCTCAACTGCTTCTAAGAAACTATAACAGATACCAGGCACCAGCAACGGCAACTAGTTTCCTCATGCCATCAGGCACAGAGCAGCCTTGCTGGGGCTTTTAATCAGGGGTGGAATATTCAAAACTGCCCTGCAATACAAGGTATCACAATGTTTGCTTACCTCTAGCCCCCTAAACATCAGGGAAGGGACCAGAAGTCATGAAGGGAACTCTTGTAACCCCCTCATGGGGGCTTATCGTAAGTGCCCCTGTATCTCCCACTGCTCCCATGATTCCCATAGTGTTCCGCGATCCTTGGGTGCGTGCACCGCCTCTGGCCCAAGTCTGTCTGTGCCCCTGAGCCCCTGAACAGCTCCATTACTAGTTGTGCCATTCAAGGGCTCAGGGAGCAGTTGCAGAGCCACCACCCATTCTCCCATACACATCCAGGTGGGTGGACAGATCGCACCTGTGCAAGAGACACCACTTTGTTTTCCAGCCGCAATTGTAGTCAAACAGATGGCTTTCCCCTGGTCCCGGCCCCCATTGTGCACAGTTCAGGAGCTGGTGACCTGGAGCAGGACTGGAGAAAAGCTGCCAGTATTTTTAAATAAAAAGCACCGTGTGCACTGTGGGTTTAGGCCTGGCTCTATGAATATTAATGAGCAGGCATTAATATTCATGAGCAAGCCTGTTCTGCTGCTAGGGGCTGCATGTTTTGGCAGCTGCGACAAGTTAAGGACTGAAAATGAATGTTTAGAAATGGGAGTGCTTAACAGGGCACTACAGGGGCAATTAAACAGAGGGGGGCTATGTAATTAAATAATATTTATACTGGCTGCACCAGACCATTAAAGCTGGGACCATTATGTGCCTGTCTGCTGCCTGAGGACTGCATACTTCCGCAGCAATGACAGGTTATGGACTGCACATAAATGTTTAATTACTGCAGCATTTAAGAGGGCACAGTAATGGCAATTAAATTGTGGGGTGATGATTTAAATAAGTTACTTATCCTGGCTGCACCAGAACTTTATTTGCTGGGACAACGTTTGGACTGCAGGGGGGCTGTGTTTAAATGCAGTCATATTGTGCAGCCAGCAGCCAATCGTTAGCCAGGATTTATTGTGAAGCCTCTTGGAACTATGCCAGAGATTTATGGGACTTTTGCAGAGGACTTCTGGGGGAAAATCAGGTACCTAATTTAGGTGCCTAAACAGAGAGCCTATCAGGCATCATGGAGGCTTAATGAATATTCATTTTTAAGACGGACATTGAAATTCGGCCAATCAGGAGCCTCAGAGAACTCCCAAAACCTAGAGACTTTTCTGGCTGAGTTCAGTTCAGTGCGACCCCCTCTGGGGGGGGGGAAGGGGAGGCTCCAGCCCCTAGCGAAACAGAATGGGCCAAATCAGTTTGTTTGGATCCTCTCCACAGGGGAGGGGAGCTCTTGCCTCTGCCAGAGGAGAAGTGGCTGCCAGAAATGAGTTGCTGGCCAGAGGGTTGCCAGTCCTTGTCCCCCAGGGCTGGCCTTTGCCTTTCCACATTAGGAAAATGTGGGAGAAACCTGAACCATCTTCAGCTGTGAGAGAGCTGCAGGAACATTCTGCCTCAGCAGTGACAGTGCTGATGAAGCTGTACTTCAGGAACTGAAAAGCTTGCTGAATCATTCTGAGTGAGTAAATGTCTGCTTACAAGTTCAACTTATTAGGAGACCTGCATGGGACAGAGAAATCCAGAAAGCCAAGAGGTGCTTGAGTTCTGTCTGTACTCTGCATTTGATCAACGCCTAGATAGGGTGGATGCCTGCTGATTTAGTGACCTTGGATGCTCCAACAACAGAAAATTGCCTGATATGACCATTTGAAATACTTACAGGACTGGAAGGGGAGTATCCTGAGCATGGAACTTCTCCTGACATTGCCTGTGGGGACAGTGAAGTGTCCATTTGGAGCTGCAAATGCCAGCATAGCCAAGAGGGACTTTGTCGATGTGTCCAAGTGTCCATTTGGGTTCCACTATGCTGAAACGACAACAGTGTTGTCGAAGTTGGGCATGGCGAGATCCCCAATGTCAACAGGTGAAATTTCGCCTCTCAGACATTGGTGTATTTCTCTCGGGGAGCTGTGACCCCTTCTTAATATAACTAACTCTGAGTCGGAGTTAGTTCAGGGGGGGTGTGATGGATGGTGAAAGGGCAGAATTCCGACCTTGGGTCCTAAACATCGACAGTGTAAAAACCTGTTGACATTGTTGATGTTAAGGACTTCGCCATCCCAGAGTCGTTGTCCGGTCAGCATACCTTCCATTTGGAGCTACAAACACCAGCATAGCCAAGAGGGACTTTGCTATTGTGTACTGTGCTTTGAGAAGCGTCTGAGAAAGTGAATTCATTGTAAAGGTTAAAGTGGTTGGGAGCTGTGCCTCAAGCTCTGTCTGCAATTTAAGAGAAAAGAGAATTTGTCTTTGCATGGACTGTGCAAGTTTGGGTGTGCCCTAGTCTTAGAGGAAATCACCCATCTGTGAGAGACTGTGTATTGAAAGCTAAAAGGACCATGCCTGCCATGCTGGCCACATGGTTAAAGAGGTTGTGACATGAACTGAAAGTAACATGTGCTGAATTTAAATGTGCTGAATGTAAATGTGCTGAATGCAAGAGACTATTTTTCCAGATAAGCCTGGGAGCCAGCCTAGTAGTGTCCCAGCTATGCACTGCCATATGCGCTTCCCCTGAGGGGCATAGACTAGACATGGGGTCTAAAGTGTGCTGGTCCCACTCCTGGCCTGGTCTGTTACCTGATGTGACTGCAAGCCCAGAGAGAAGGGACCACCACCTAAAGCTGAAAGAGTTTTCAGTCAGCAAGCTGCAAGAGCCTGGTGAAAATAGGGGTTAGTCAAAGCTCCTGCCTGTACCTCAGCTACAGCTTCTCTACACCAATTATGACTTCAAAACTATGAGTAGGCAGAGCCACCTCTGCCACCTTGTGACAAGTGTAAATAGTTAACTTACGTTTCTGTATGTGCAACGTCTGGCCAGACTGTTCAAGTTTAAAGTTTGCTTTTCCTAGATCAGTCAGGATTGTTAAAGTTATTAACAGTAAGGATGCTAACTTGATTTTCTCCTAAAGGGCCCCAACGCTAGCTAACTCAGCTGCAACTTTATCAGGCTTGCAACTTAATGACTTACTACTGCGTACCAATGCTTAGAGTATAGAACTGCGGGGTTCTATAACGGTCTGGGAATGGGTACCAGTGTGGGAATTGTGTCAACTGATTATATATACAGCTAGCTAGTAAGAGAGGAAAACCTGAATACATCAGAAGATAGTGGTGGGTGGCCACTGTGATTAATGTTTGAATTTAAAATGCAAAAATGATTATTACATAGAAACATACATTTTGACGGTAGATAAGGACCACTTGGCCCACCGAGTCTGCCCATTTCCCTACCTATTGGATAAGCTGCAGATCCTAGTTAACAGGCTGCGCCTCCCCCATGCTTCCGCACCCCCAAGTTATATATTCTCAACTCCGGGGGGGGTGCATGTTGGAGAGGGTCACAACCCGGTTAAAAAATAAAATTAAGTCCCGCAGTCATGGAAACAAGCAAAATTGTTCCAGCCCCCAGCCCAAAACCCAGGACCTGCTCTGTTGAAGTCAGCCTCCCTACCCACTACACCACATGGTTGGCTTGGTGGAGCAGACACACTATAAACCCTCTTCCCTATCCCTCCCCTTCCCCTTGCTATAAACCCTTTCCGTTTGCCCATCCCTACCCTTGCCGTCGCAGTCGTAGCCATCCCTGGAGGTCGCTCATGATACTAGCGCCCTCATATGGGTCACCGTTTTGACAGTCGCCCATATGCTAGTGCTATTATCATGGGATACCGTAATCAGTGCATATTTTGTGGGGGGGTTGCCATGCACTTAAACTTGAACACACCTGTTGAGATGAAATGTGTTAACATCTGCAGGAAAACTGTTCCTATCTTGTAACCAGTTAGATCCACTCTGAAACCATGAATGAGGAGCTGCTCACTCTGGCCAGTCAGACTCTCTGCCATTACCTTAGGAAACAACAGGATTCCCCAGCCCCACTGGGCTGCTAGAGACATCCATACATTCAGCACATTATCAGCACATTTTTTGTGGTGAAAAGAGGTTCTGAGTACCTGTAATCTAGCCACCTGAGGGCATTTACAAGGTACCAGACTACACAAAGTCTATCTTCAAATGAACCTTGTACTCACAGTTTGGTATTCCCTTTTAAGGCATTTGAAAGAACACTTTAGTCTACAATTCTCTCACAAATCCACAGCTTTTGAAGTAAAAATCACACACACTCTCTTCACTCTGGGCATCTCTGACAGTGACAGTCTTTTAGTCTTTCATGGGATTGCCCCAAAGAATTACGGACCTCTTAGTTCCATTCCACGTTTTGTGTAAAAAGTTCACCCCATCGGGGCTTCACAGGATCTGGTAGCCACCACTTCCCAGGAAACCAGTCTTTGGATTACTGTACTAAGGCAGAAACACAAACAGAGGGTCCTTCCCTCTCAACAACAGTGCCAGAAATTGCCCTCAGAACTCTTAGAGAACTCATCTCCCTTCAATCTCCAACTTCAGAAGCACATTCTCTGATAGCTCTAACATCAGCTGTTAGCCAAGTGTGGCTTATGCTGTTGCGAGAGTTCCAAATATCATTACCTCATCCTCTGTTCAGCAGAGACAGGCAAATGATGATGTAATGTTTTACAGAGAGCATTTAATCCCTCTGAACACTGCCCAGACTATCTGCCTGCTCTAAAATTGATGCTATTTTAGTAACCACAGGGACTGACTGGTTACACTAGCATGTGTGATTAAACTACATTTACTATTTGCAGTTGCAAATTTGACATTTTGCTTTTCCAGAAATGGGTTAATAAAGCCCAGAATATTCAAGCTATAAAAAAAAAAAAATCCCAATGCCAAAGTCCTCATTCTGTGGGAAAAATACTGCTTCAAACCCCAGGAATTCCTCCCTCATGCTTAATAACTGCAATCATTCCCCTGAAATTAGCCACCCCAGGGTTTTAGAATTTTATGCTAATTAGAGAACTTAAAATTAAATTCAAACTCTTCTGAGTGGTCACACTCACCCCTGCATTCTAGCATCAAATTTATTTCCCTGGCTAAAGAAAGCAGTCGCCCTGGAGGCTTTTCTTCAAACTTCAGACCGATTATGGTTTATTGTTTTATTACTTTTATGTTTTGAGTTTATACTTTACTCATTTAGCTGCACTGTTGATATTTTTACATTAGTTAGGGTGTTGATTGTGTTAAATTTACTATTTCTCCAATTTTGCATTAGTTCCCAGGAACCAGAGTAGCCCGTTTTGTGGCACAGTTCCCGCCCTCAGGGAGCTGCTTTATTTTTTTTTAAAGGCCTTCTTTTACTGTTTAAATTGAATCACTTTGTGGTATTTGCTTATACTATTCTTGGTTCCCTGATTTTGGGAACCAAGATGATTAGTGGCTTAATTTATAGATTTAAATACCATTAGGTGTTATTTTACATTGCAGTTCTATTTTAACAAGCATTTGTCAATGCTGAATGTTTGCTTGCTGGCATTGGCATTGGTAGTGTAGAAGTTACAGAGCTGCATAATAGGAATGGCAGTGAAGTATTGAACTGAAGCCAACCCCACCATCACCCTGCAGAGAGTGACAGGCATTGGGGTGTGCCTTTGGGTTGTCAGGCACAACGGCCGGCCACGCCATTTCACCCCACCCTACCCTGCAGACACTGACAAGTGTCATGGTGTGCCTTGGGGTCTTTGGCCCTTAAGCGCACCCCATTCCATCAGGAAATACGGTGAGATGGGTGAGGTATAGGAGAATGGGGTGAACTTTGAGGCTGAAGAGTCCAAGGCATACCTCGATGCCTCTCACTGGCTGCAGGGTGTGGAATGGTATGAGCATTACAGGCAAGAACCCCAAGTCACACTCCTGATGCCTGTCATTCTCTACAGGGTGGGGCATTATGGTTGGAAACCCTAACACCTCAGGCATTCGTTCGTATTTTCACTCCTAATTTTCAACATGGTTTTTGTGACCCCCACCTCATGAACAGTGGCAATATCAGTTTGTTAGCTGAAAGCTGCTTATGCACAGCGACTACGGCATTTAGCACCACAGGTGCAAAAAACACATTCGAACAGGATGTGAAAATGACAGCTGTACTGTTCATGGGGAGGTGTAAAAATGGCAATGTTGCAAATCTGCAGTAAAAATATTAAAAACTAGTGAAGTCACGAGTGCTATAGAAACTGTGCAACCCATTCATAATGTCTAGTTTGGGATTTTTACACCAGATTGTCAACACAGGCATTTTGGGACCTCCGATCATGAACAGTGTCACTGTGATTTTCTTTAACTGTCCCGAACAATGATTTCCCACAGCGACCACGCATCTCTGCGCTGAAAGTGTGAAAACACATTTCGGCCATGTTGTGAAAAATGACAGCTGTACTCTTCATAAGGAAGTGTGGAAAAATGCCACTGGTGAAACTCTGGACTCAAAATATTACAGTCATGAACTTACGAGGGTGCGTGGAAACTGCGCAATGCTCACTCGTAACACAGTCATTTTTTGGACTTTTGTCACCAAATTTTCAACATAGCCATTTTAAGACCTCTGCTCATGAACAGTGTAACTGTGATTTTCTTAACCTGTCCCAAACATTGCTTTCGCACACCGACTGCACCATTGTGCGCTACATGTGTGAAAACACATTTTGGGCAACATGTGAAAATGGCAGCTATACTGTTCATAAGGAAGTGTAATAAAATGGCAATGTTGAAAATCTGGAGTGAAAATATAGAAAATTTGCAAACTTCTACAGTGCGTGAGAACTGCGCATAACTGCTCGTAAAGTAATTTTGAATTTTTAAATTTTCCATATAAATTTTAAGACCTCTGCTCATTAACAGTCTCACTGTGATTTTCTTAATGTGCCCATACATTGATTTCACACACCGACTGCGCCATTTATGGCTTCATATGGCGGAAACACATTTTGGGCAAGATGTGAAAAATGACAGCTGTACTGCTCATAAGGAGATGTGGTAAAATGGCAATGTTGAAAATCTGGAGTGAAAATATTGAAAATTCACGAACTTACAAGCATACGTAGGAACTGCGCAACGCACGCTCGTAAAACAGTCATTTTTAGGAATTTTTCCACCAAATTTTTCACATAGGCTTCTTGAGAGCCCACCTTATGAACAGTGGCAGTGTCATTTCATTACTCAGTCCCGGAAGGTGATTTCACGCAGTGACTGCGAAATCACCCTTCGTGCCAGATTAACTCCATGACAGTGAGAGCATTCATGAGAAGGGGTCCCAAAAACCCCATGTTGAAAATTTGGTGCAAAAATTCCCAAAAATGCCTGAGATATGCAGCAAAGTTTAAAAAAACCCTATCTATCCCATTATACAGCTTACTGGCATTTCCTTGGTTCGCGGTCGGCTTTGAAGAGTGCAGACGTGTTCCCGATCCACCGAAGATTGTCATGCCAGAGTCCGGAGCTAAGTATGGGGTGAGAGGGGTGTGGAGAGGCAGGGTGCACAGTGGGTGGGCGTCGGGTGGGAGCAGAGAGCGGTGAGGACAGTTTTTGTGTTCAGGTTTTTTTTTTTAAAAAGGACAACGCGCTGGGCGTTTGCCATGCTGGGATGGGCTCCCAGCGTGGCACAAGGAAGCTGTTTGGGGGCATGGAGCCGACAGGGTTGGGCAGCCCGTTGGCGATAGCATCTGTTGCCACACTGGGGTGGGCTCTAGCGTGGCACCTGTACTCTCTGGGGGCGAGTGGAGCCGATGGGGATTGGGCACCCCGTCGGCTACTATGATATGTAGCCGTGCTGGGGTGGGCACCTAGCGTGGCATGTGGAACTCTGTTTGGGGGGCGCGCACAGCCGACGAGGATTAGGCACCCCATCGGCTATAGAGTGTGTGCATAGTGGCGACGCACTTATGCGGCGTGTGTGTGTGTGTGTGTGTGTGTGTGGTATGGCATGAGCAGGCTATATCTTATCGCTGCTCACTGAAGTGTAGCTCCCCTTTCAACTGTACTCCACTGTATTTTTGACTGCTGTCATAGACAGCTCCAGCAGCCATTGGAGAACTGCGGCCGTGCCTGCAAACACACTGACTGAATTGGAAGAGGGCTGCCACACCTCCAAAAACTCAAATGATGGCACTATGTTTCTTGCACATGCGTGCAAGCAAACATAAAAAGGGAACTGAACTGCATTTTCCTATTTAAACCCCTCCTGGTTACATAGGGTTTTTTATTACTGTAAATTTCTATTTTTGGGAACTGGTATGCCTTCCCCTGGATTGTCAGAGTTTGGCATGACTGACAGGCCCAAAAAGAAGAGGGGATCCACAGGCTTTAAAAATTGTGGCTAAGGCAAACTGACACGGGTGGTGTTTAAGGTGCTTGGGTCCAGATCACAGTTTTGTCAATTGTGAGCTTTGTAGCATTTGCCCTAAAATGCAAAAGAAAATGTCTAAAAAATTAGAAGACATTATGGCTTCCCAGTCTGCCTCTATGTCATCTAAAGGCTCAGATGAGGGTCCAGCCCTCAAAGTAAGCAGTAGTTCCTGTCAAAGTGGACAGATAAGAATAAAAAGGCTGCAAAAATGGTTCAGAAGTCAGGGTGTCTGAATGGGGGAACCCTAAATCCAATAAAAAAAAAAAAAAAAAACTCTGAGCAGATACCAGAGATGGTGCCTGCCAAGATAAACATGTCACTGACCCCCCTCCTGAAGAAGGAAAGGAGCTGCCAGTAGACACAAATAAAATGCCCTCAACAGAGGACATGACTATGGCATGGCAATTCCTCCAGGCATTCCAGGCTATGGGGAATTTTATGAATATGCATGTGCCCCCTCCCCTGGCTCCAGTTCCATTCCCAATGCCTGTGGAGGAGAGGTTGAATTGTATTTTGAGGAGGAGAAGGAGGAGGATGAAAGAGAGCCCATAGAACCAGATGGTTCTCTGGAACAAGAATTTTGCTCCACTTCTAGACCCTCAGGCCCGGATATTCAAAGCTGCTCAACTGAGTTGCGTTGGCACAAGTGTGGACTTGTGCCAAGGAGCAATATTCAGCAGGAGCCAGTGCACAACTATAATGAATGCAGGCGGAAGTGCAGGGGCCCATGAATATTCAGCGCAGTATGATATTCAACAGTGAAACCATGGAGCAAGTGCGTAGCAAATCAGAGATGTGCCCAGCCGACTTGTTACTATAAATACAGGGCACAAGCACACAGAAAGCACTTGTGCCAGGCCAGAGGGAGTGAGTGAGAGAGAAAGAAAGAAAGAGAGAAAGAAAGAAAGAAAGAAAGAAAGAAAGAAAGA
Source organism: Neoceratodus forsteri (assembly GCA_016271365.2). Taxonomy (NCBI): domain Eukaryota; kingdom Metazoa; phylum Chordata; order Ceratodontiformes; family Ceratodontidae; genus Neoceratodus; species Neoceratodus forsteri. The sequence continues at coordinate 1,094,301,280 of CM057459.1, forward strand.
AAGAAAGAAAGAAAGAAAGAAAGAAAGAGACAGACAGATAGACAGACAGACAGACAGACCTAGGCAGACACAGAGGGAGAGGGACAGAGGTGGCAGTGAAGAGGGAGACAGGGGGCGGAGAGAGTGTGAGAGACAGGCAGGGACGCTGCCAGGCAGTGCACCAGGATATTGGACAGCAAGTGCCATGGATAGTGCACCCTCCATGATGGAGGCCATAATGAGGGGTGCGAGGGGGCAGCAGGAACAGTGACGTGGCCGTGGAAGGGCCTATAGGTGGTATGCCTGACACAGGTGGTACAGCGCCCACATCACCTTCGAGCAGTACAGTGACACAGAGATCGTGGACTGGTACCACCTGAACAGGGCCATTCTGAGGCAGCTCTGAGAGCTGTGCAGTGAGGAGATGCAGGCACCCACCAGATGGAGCCATGCCATGTCCATGGAGATGAAGGTGATAGCCGTCATGTGCTTGATCGCCACAGGCACCTTCCAGAGAGCAACAGGGACACCACAGGCATAACCCAGTCGGCCATGTCCTGCCTCCTCACACAGTTCCTCAACGCTCTGCTGTCATGTGTGTTGGAATACATCTGTTTCCCCAGCACACAGGTGGAGCATACAGCAACCATGAAGGACTTCCACAGGGTAGCACGTATGCCTGGTGTGATTGGGGCCATTGACTGCACCCACATGGGCATCCACATGCCACCTGGCCCTGAGGTTGTGGCATACATCAACAGGAAGGGGAGTCTGAATGTCAATTGCCAGGTGGTGTGCGATGCCAAGGGGGGCATAACCAATGTCTCCGCCACACACCCTGGGAGTGCACATGATGCATTCATCTGGCACAGCTCTGTGATGTGCCACAGGTTTGAACATGGGCATATCCCCACAGACCACCTAGTGGGTGAGTATGGCATGGGCAAGGGGCCAAGGGCACAGCATACCATGGGATGGGGAGGGCAGGGTGTGCATCTTGGCGTGGGTGCCAGGGACAAGCAAGGGGCACAGCATAGAATAGCAAAGGGCTAACTGCATCAATATCCACACAGGGAACAGCGCCTATCCACTGCGGCCCTGGCTGCTCATCCTCTACCGGTGCCCATTGTCCCCAGCAGAGGAACACTACAACGAGGCACACGCCAGCACATGCAACATCATCAAGCGAGTCTTTGGCATGCTGAAAGCGTGGTTCTGTTGCCAAAACAGGTCAGGTAGTACCCTACAGTACAGCCCCTCGAAAGCCTGTGGTCTATTCCTGGCTTGCTGCATACTGCACAATATGGCCATTGACCGTGGGATAGTTGTCGAGGCTGATGAGGGTAACAGTAGTGGGGACAATGGAGGCAATGGGCCAGAGGGAGATGGATAGCCACCCCCTGGGCAGAGGGATCCCCAGCTGATCCAACAGGCAAGACATCACTGGGACACCATACCACGGGAGCACTATGGTGCACACAGGTAGGTGGTGCGATACACATGCAGGGGTGTTCATGGCAATGAGCATGCACACACTGAGGCAAGAAGCAGGGGTAAGGGTGACAAGGGCACACACCCACACACAACCACACACAGCACCCCTCACAGCCCCCCCCACACACACACACCCACGCACCCACACACACAGGCATGGCCATGTCATGTGGTTGGTTGGTGGCAGGGTAGGGTTGGGAGGTTACTAGGTTTGGTTCTAGGTGCAGTCACTTTTATGGGCAGACTGGGTGGGCCAAGAGGTCCTTATCTGCTGTCAAAGTCTATGTTTCCATGTTTTTATATGTGGCATGGATCCGATGCATCGCACTGGTGCACAGGGACAACCGGTGCAAGAGTGCTGTCATCACGCCTACGCCACATGGCCCAGAGGCTGGGCAAGCATGCACACAGGCAGCGTGTGGTGCGACACACAGATGCCACACCTGCGGTAGGCACACACACACCACCCATGTGTGCACTGGGCAGCAGCTGCAGACTGCAGGCGGGGCGGCCTGCACATCAGGTCCGCTGCACAGACTCATGGCCACGATGGCCATGGGGCGGCCATGCCTGGGCTGTTCGAGAGCCACAAGCTGTGCATCAACCATGGGGGGGTGTGCAACTGCTCTCCAAGGGTGGAACTGCGGGACCGCAACCCTGTCCATGTGGGGGTGTCGAGACGCCCAAACATCCCAGCCCCGGGTGTGCCTGGGATGCTGACATCAGAGCCTGGCAACGACTGTGCAGGGGTCACCTGACACCAGGTATGCAGGGTGGACAGCGCACTGCAGGAGGCCAACTGTGCCCAGCCACGCCCTGTGGAAGCCAGCAGTGCAAAGCCATCCGAGATCGCAGTGGCAATGCCATCCAGGGTTGCAGTCGTTGCCTCCTGCATGTGCTGCATCCCCATCAAGATCTGTGCAGTGCCCCTTTCCTGCTGCTCAGCTAACTGGCACACCTCCATGCACAGTGCGCGCACCCCAGTGGTGAGCAGCACCTGTTGCTTAACAGACTCCCACAGCAAACAGGTGTGCTCAGCCAGTGGGTCAGCATCCTGGGGCTCCCAAGCTGGACACCTATTCCCATGTGGTGACCGGCCATGCTGCACAGCCCCGCTCTCCAGTGGACACTGCACAGTGGGGTCTGCAGGGGGATTGGGTATTGCAGGTGCACCAGCGGCGGACCCTGTGTCCAGCTGCCCAGTGGCACCCTCAGACTCCTGCTGTTGCCCGTCCTGCCTCTGCACACCACCCAGTGCCTGTGTGGCCACACCACCCCCACCGCAGGGCACAGCCAGGACAATGCACACCGCTACACCCACAGTGGTGGCAGGCAGCTGTTCCACCACTGGCAGAGCACTGGGCATGCTGCCTGTGTCAGTGGCCAGAAGGGGCGTCTCCCCCACAATGGTGGCCATGCTGTCCAGGATAAGCATTACATCGTCATCAGTGTCAGATCCCACCCTGATCTGTGTCTCTGTACACAGGACCCCAAGGCTGGCATCCTGCAGGAACACATCCAGGGCCTTGTCTGACCCCAGGTTCAGGACATCAGCCTGCACAGTGGTGGTGAGCTGCAGCCTGTCAGACCCCCCAAATGCCCATGGAGGTGGATGGCTGGTCCTCTGGGGCCAGTCCAGTGGCTGGCACCCCATCATCTGCACAGAGGTGTGCTGGTGCTGCAAGAGAAAGAGAGGCATGTTAGTGATGCAATATGGCATGTGCATAGGTGCACACACATGCACATGACATGCATGCTGGCTGCATGCACGCCAGCATGGCCATGTATGCACCCCTCCATGCCCCCTACTGTGCGTGGCTGACATACTTACCATGCAGTGATAGGTTGCCACCCATCTGGAATCTACCGCCAGACACACCCTCCACCATGCTGCAGCACATGGTGGCTGTCACCATCTCCTTCTGCACCATGAGTGGTGGGGCATCTGCAGGCCTCCCTTTGGTGGCATTCTGGGATGCACGGATGGCTGCCACCTTCTCCTTGATGTGCCTCTTGTCCATGCCCACCTTCTTCCTGCACTCCTGCGCTGACTGCTGGTGGTTGCCCTGCTGGTTGATGCATGCCCCCACCTCCTCTCAGGCTCCAACCCTGGCCTGCGGTGTGCCCGTTGCACCACTCAACAGGGGCTCCCTGTCAAGGTAGGCATCGAACAGGGCCTCTGTCTCTGCCTTTGAGAAATTAGGCCTGCCACGCTCCTCACTCTTCTCCAGTTCCTACATGTCACTTCCTGTGAACATGGACAGCACAGTGTGTCAGTGGCAGCATCACCCTGTACCGTCCCACCCTGCAGTGCTGGCTGCTCCCAGTGAGCTGCAGTGACAGGCACAACTTATCCCAAAAGGATGCATTACCGGTCCATGGCCTGTGCTGTTCCATAGAAACATAGAAACATAGAATTTGACGGCAGATAAGAACCGCTTGGCCCACCTAGTCTGCCCATTTTCCTACCTAACAGATAAGCTGCAGATCCTAGTTAACCAACAGCTTACTTCCTCCTACCCCCCACTAGGACTGCCTTATGTCTGTCCCATGCATTCTTGAATTCCCCACTGTTCTGGACTCACGACCTCCCCAGGGAGGCTGTTCCATGCATCCACAACCCTCTGTGAAAAAATATCACATTACCTCTGAGCTGTCCTCTATCTTCAAATTGTGCCCCTTGTTCTTGCACATCTCTTTTCTGAAAGATGCTACCCTCTTGGACTTTGCTGATTCCCTTGAGGTACTTGAAAGTTTCTAACTTGTGTCCTTCTCTCCCTTCTTTCCTCAGGGTATACATATTAAGTTCCTTAGTCTTTCTTCATATGTCTTCTGGTGCAGACCCTGCACCATTTGGTGCCCTCCTCTGGACAGCCTCCACCCTGTCTATGTCTTTGTGGAGATGTGGTCTCCAGAACTGCACACAGTACTCCAGATGGGGTCTCACCAACTGTCTGTACAGAGGTTCAACAACTTCCTGTTTTCTACTATTGATGCCTCTTCCATGCATCCCAGTATCCCCCAGCCTTCCTTACTGCCTTCTCACATTGCTTGCCCACCTTAGGTCATCTGATATAATTACCCCAGGTCCCTTTCCATTTTTACTGTTGTCAGTATCTCACCCCCATTGTGTACTCTTCCCTGGGTTTTGTTTCCCATGTCATTACCTTGCACTTCTTTGCATTGAATCTGAGCTGCCATACATTTGACCATTCCTCTAACTTGCCAAGTCCCTTCTCATCCTTTCCACTCCATCTTGTGTATCAACCCTGTTGCAGATCTTTGTGTCGCCTGCAAAGAGACATACTTTTCCTTCCAGTTCCTCTACAATGTCACTTATAAAGACATTAAAAGGACCGGTCCCAGTACTGAACCCTGCGGTACACCACTAGTAACCTCCTTTTCACTGTGTACTCCATTTACTACTACCCTTTCGCTCCTGTTGTCTATCCAATTTTTTATCCAGGCTACCACCTTGGGACCCACTCCAAGGCTGGCTAACTCTGTGTATTAATCTTTGTGTGGACTGTATCAAATGCCTTGCTAAAATCTAGGTAGGCCATGTCCAAAGCCCCTCCCTGGTCTACTACTTTGGTCACCCAGTCAAAGAAATCTATTAGATTCGTCTGACACGACCTTCCCATCGTGAATCCATGCTGCCTTGGGTCCCAGCCCCACTGGCCTCTAGGTACTCAACAATTCTTTCCTTCAGAAGTGATTCCATCATTTTCCTACCACTGAGGTCAAACTAACTGGTCTGTAGTTTCCTGCCCTGTCTTGCTCCCACTTTTGTGAAGAGGAATCACATCTGCCCTCCTCCAGTCCTCAGGTACCACCCCATCCTCCCATGATTTGTTAAAGAGAGTAGTCAGCGGTGTCACTAGTTCTACCCTTAGTTCTTTTAGAATTCTTGGGTGAATCCATCAGGCCCCATTACTTTGTCCACCTTCAATTTTATTAGTTCTTTCAGAACCTTTCTTCTGTAAATGGACTGTATCGACCGTCTTCAGAGTGTTTCTTTGTTTCCTTGTTTGGTTTAGTACCCTCCTCTTCCTTTGTGAATACTGAGCAGAAATATTCTGCTCAGTATCGCTGCTTTTTCACTGTCACCTCTCACCCACATTCCTCCCTTTATTAAGCCTCAGTATCCCTCCTTTGGTCTTTCTTTGCTCCTAATGTACCTATAAAGGTCTTATCCCTTCTTAACAGAATTGGCTATCCTTTCCTCAGTTTGGGCCTTTGCTATTCTGACTGCCTTCCCAGCCTCTTTCTGCTTTAACTGATAAATTCTCTGTCCTGCTCCTTCTGTGTTTCCTTATATTTTCTGAATGCTATTCTTTTCTCCTTAACCATCCCTGCCACCTCTTTTGAGAACCATAGCTTTTTTTTCCTTTGTTGTGTTTTATTGATTTGCTTTACACAAAGGCTTGTTGCCTCTGTGATGGCTGTTTTGATTACTCCCCATTGTTCCTCCACCCCTCCTTCTTGCCTGTTTGTTAGTGCTTTTCTGAGGCACTCTCTCATTTTCCCAAAGTCAGCCCCTCTAAAGTCCAATACTCTTGCTTTTGTATGACTTGATTGTATGGCTGTGTTTATTGTGAACCACACTGTTTGGTGGTTGCTTGTTCCTAGATGGCTACCCACTTCTAAATCTGATCCATGGTGTTTATGTAGCGCAACCCATGCAAATGAGCTTTGGCGCAACGGTAATGAATGCTAATGCCCCCAGTGTGCCATGCATTGGCTGATGAGCTCATTTGCATGTGGCATCTGAATATCTTGATTTTACTTAGTGCGCAATGAGATTGCTCCGGAGTAAGTTGCGGTGCAATGTGCATGCATGCGTGGTGCACAGCCCGCAGTGCACATGTGACAGTAGCATGGTGTCAATTGTGCACTGTGCATGGGCTACATGATGGGGGCATGCTCGCCAGGTCGCGGTTATCGCAGCATGTGCACACTGTGCAGAGCGGGCGACCCCTGACCCCTGCTGTGACCCCTGACCCCTGGGTCACCCCTCACCCATGACCCTGCCTAGCCACGCCCATGCTGCGCATCTCTGAGACTGCGCAATGGGTGGACACAGCGCATGTTCCCTCACATTGTGCATCTGGTGCATGCCGTGGCCATGTGTGCTTACTGACACTATTTTGCTCACTGGCTACTACTCATAGCATGGTGCAGTGAAGGTCACCGAGGGCACAAAACTGGATTCAGGTGGAGCTGGTGAACCTGGTTGCCTGTGTCCAGCCCCACACACCCCAACTGTTTGGCCAGGCACCTCTGCAGAAGACCAGGGTCACGGTGTGGAAGGGGATTGCTGCCACACTGCAGCAGCGGACCAGGGTGGCCAGGATGGGGGAGCTGTGCCACCACCGATATGGAGACCTGGTGAGGAGGGACCCAGAGCACCTGAGGAGGCTGGAGGCACATGTCAGGTGTGGGGCTGTGCCACAGCCAGGTGAGTAAGCCCATATTGCATGTGTGACCTGGTGCTGTACTGTGGTATTGGCTAGGCTGCCTGGCATGCCCTGAAGAGTGGTGCACTGCCATCATGCACATTGTGGGGTGGCAGTACCAGCCACCGCTTGTGTTGCAATGCAGCTGTGTGGGATGTGTCAGGCAAGGGCTCACCCTATGCACAGGGGTGGGGGAGGTGGGCAAGATGTGTACCTGTCTATGTTCCATTCCTAGGGCCTGGGAATTGCTGCAGGGCAGCAGTGGCAGCTGCCGTGGCAGGGCGGCAGGCCACAGCGGAACCTGGAGGTGGCGCAGGAGTGGCTTCGGCACCAGTGGGACCACAGAGGATAGGTATGCACTGTCATAGTCCTTCGCACTTTACATGGAGGATGGCGGGGGCATGGGTGCAGGCATGGCCACCTGTGCCATGTGTCATGGCAGCGGTGTGTATTGCACTGTGCATGGTGTTTGTCACTGTGGCACATCCACTTGACACATGTGCCAGCTGTTGGCAGGGTGGATGTGCATCTGGCTGCCACTGCCGTTGCTGTGGTGCTGCCGGTGTATTGTGCCATGTGACTTTCTTTGCACCGTTGAGTGGCCATTGTTTGGCGGAGACCACCACTGTGCACTGTCATGGTGTGTCGCGCTGCTGGCAGGCATTGGCCCACCTCCCCGGGGGTGTGTGTTCCCACAGCCCATTGCACACTGTGGGTGGGCATGGTTCCTTGGGACATTGCACTGATCACCTGTCCTGTCCCTTGTCATAGGTGTCCGGCACAGAAGATGGAGGCCCATGTACTGCTGGCTGCACTGGCAGCTGATTTTGATCTGTTCGACGACCATGGAGGCTGTGCTGCAGGTGCACCGCATGCTTCTCACTGATTGGAGGCAGGGAGGGCGCCAAGGGGTGGCAGACCATGGTCACCATTAAATGGACCCCAGCATTCTCCTGTTTTCCCTGCTGTACCTCCCCCTACAGTCCCTCATCCCACTGTACAGTCCCTGTTCCCTGTCCCCTTCCCTCGCTTTCCTACCCTTTTCCAACCCATTGTTGCTGTAAATAGTTTTTTGTAATTATATCTCTTTTGACTTACCTGCCTGTGTCAGTGTCTGCTTTGCAGGTGGCATGAGGAGCCATGTTGCAGTGGCCCAGTGCCTGTCCGTGTGGTGTGCATGTGTCAGGGCATGTGTTGTGCTTCTGTGGTTCATTGCTGTGTGCTGTGGTGTGTCCCACTGTGGTGGTGTCCCTACCCTCTGTCAGTAGCTGTTCCTTGGGGTGCCCATGGGGCTGCTGTCAGGGGGTGTGTGGTGGGTGTGTGCCTGGTGATGGCACATGACCATGGTCTTTGGTTGGGTACTGGCCACACGCTGTGTTGGGGTCCCTGCTTGGCATTGTGCGGCCTCACCCATGTGGTCTGCTGTGCTACATGGCTCCCGGCACATTCAGTGCCTGCTGTGTGGACCACCTGTGTGCTTGTGTGGCATGTGTGTGTGTGTGTGTGCTTGGCTGTGTGGTTCTGGGTGTGGCCTGCTCTGGTCTGGGTGTGTGGGGGGGCACAACCTACAGGGGGGGCTCTCTCGATGGCCTTCCATTGGCACCTCCTGTTGCCTACTATCTGTGCCACTGTTGTGTTCTGGGGGGGGGGTCTGGGTGCCTGTGTGAGCCCTGCTGTGCCCTGCTGGTGGTGGCCTCCTGTGACCTGCTTCCCTGGCTCTGTTCCTGGGTCTCTTTTCTGTGCCCCCCCCCATTGCTCTGCTGCTCTGCTCCCACAGATGCGCTGGGGCATGTCTGTTTGTGCCATGGAGCAACTCTGGTTGCGCCATGGCGCACCTGTGCCATATTCAGCCATGTTGCATTGGAGCAGTGCGGCCAGTGCAGCCTCTGAATATAGCTCCTGTTGCACCACGGCACATTGGATATGCGCTGCACCGGACTTGCGCCAGCCTTTGGTGCATTTCTGAATATCTGGGCCTCAGATTATTAAATCCCACACTATACTTGTGAGGCATATGGTAAACACCTCAACATCACCTCTCAAGAAACTGAGGAGAATGAGGATGAGGTGGAATTTATGGATATGATGGGTCTAACTTCCACAAAGAGGTTGCTATTGCTCATCTACAATTCCCTTAAGAAGGTCACCTGCAAAATTTTTGTCACCACTTATTTCAGCTGCTGGCATAGATAAGAAAATGGAAAAAAGTTTCAGGCAGACAAAGAGGGTTCAGGCAGCTGCCTATAACAAGGCCAATGTGCTCCTTTCCTCCTAGCCTCCTGAAGATGATTCCAGGAAACTAGCTAGTATGGACAAAAAATTTTAAACTTCAGCTACCCTGCTATTAAGTCAGGCAGCATACTTGGTCTACACAGTTCAGTATCAAAAGCCCTTTAGATCTCAATATTGCCAATGAATGAGAAGGCTACTGATGCTCGGCACAGGATTTGGCTGACACAGCAAGATCAGCCATTGATGCCACAAAGTACCAGTTCCATTTAGCAGATGACACAAATGACACTGTATCCAGGGTTATGGCCCATGCAGTATCTCTAAAGGGCCTTTTACACACAGTGATCTGTATTGCAGCGAACGATACAGATCAACTACAATGTTACCCCACTGCCATGTACAGGCAATTCCTTCTGCAAGGAAAATGAACAGTCGCCGATTCCATGATTCCTGCTTTCCTAGGTTCGCAGGGTTTTGTTCCATTCTGCCAGGTGATGTAGAAGTGCCCTTCCACTCATTTCTGTCCTCTGACAAAGGGGAATCCCATGCTCTCCTGGGTGTTACAGAGCAGATCACTTGTAGATGGCATAAAAGGGTAACATTACAGTTGATCTGTACCGCATGTTCCAAGACAGATCCCAGTGTGTAAAGGCAATTCACTCAACAACAAACCGAGCAGAACAGAGCCCATCACGGAAGGAGCGTTACCGGAAAGCTGAGTGTAAAAGGCTCTTAAGAAGGGTTGCCTGCCTTAGAACTACTAACCTATCCCAGGACATGCAAACAAAGGCAATGAATGTTCCCTGTAAGGTAAATTCACTGTTTGGTGACAAGACAGAGGCTTACGTGAAAAAGGTGGATGAATATAAAGCCACCTACAAGAGGAACACTGAAGAATAAAGCCTCCACTTCCTACAGGCCTTCTGGAAGGTAAAGTAGAGGTAGGGGCTACTTTCACCATGCCTACATTACCTATGACTTCCCTCAACAGAGGAGATTCTCCAGAGGTAGGGGGTAGAAGGGACATCAGGCATGTAGTTGCACGGTCAGCTCCCAATGCTCAGGCTAAGCAAAACCCTGACTAGTCTGTACAGGTCACCCATCCATTGCCAGTGGGGGGAAGGCTAACTCTTTATTTTCAGACCTGGTCAAAAATGATCACAGACAAGTGAATTCTAGAAATAGTGAGTAAGAGTCTGCCCCTGCAGTTCAGAAATTTCCCAAGATTGCAGAATCTCAAAAACGTTCACCCTCATACTCCAGCATGTTGGAGATGGAGCTGAAAACAATTGCTGCATGTCAACACAGTGGAAACAGTATCTTCCTCACACCGGGGGAAAGGGACTTAACTCAAAATACTGCCTGACTGACAAGAAAAATGGGGAGTGGCAACCCATTTTAGATCTGAGATATCTGAACAAACACTTAAAAAAGGAAAATTTCAAGATGGTAACACTGGGCACAGTGATTCAGTCACTGCAAGAAGGAGACTGGCTGGGGTCACTGGATCTGAAGGATAAATAATTTCAAATACCAGTTAGGCCCAGTCGAAGAAAGTACCTCAGATTCAGAAATTGCCATTACCACTTCACAGCCCTTACCTTCAGGCTATCCTCAGCACCAAGAGTGTTAACAAAGTACTTATCTAGCCATAGTGGCAGCACATTTGCAGAAGCAGGAGGTCATACTTTTTCGCTATCTGGATGACTGGCTAGTCTCAGAAAAATCACATCAGGAGGCCAAGTCCTCCCTTCTTCTGACACAAGGCAATTTAAAGAACCTAGGCTTCCTCAAAAATGTATGGAAGTCATAAGCAGACCCTTGTCAGGCTTTGGACTTTATAGGTGCAGAAGTGGATACCCTCCAGTGGAAAGCATTCCATCCCCAAGTAAGGGGAGCAAATCTGATTGCAACTGCAACATCCTTCAAGGCAGGTCAGCTCAGACCTGCAAGAGATTCCCTGCATCTGCTGGGGCACATGGCACCATCCACAGCAGTGGTGTCAGGTGCCAAGTTCCAAAAGAGAACTATCTAGTACCATCGGTTCCAGAGGTGGGAACCCCTTTCAAAACTAGTGCCTGTCACGAAGTCCCTACTAAAAGCACTGGAATGGAGGAAGAAGGAATGTAACATCAGAGAGGGAGTACCTTCCATCAGCAATCACCTATGTCTGTACTCACACCCACCTGGAAGACCTCACTGTAATTGGCTTGTGGAGTAAACAGGAGACTCAGGAGCACACACATCTCCTGGAGCTCCAGGCAGTGTGCCTGGCAATGCAGGTCTTCTCCTGCCACATCAGAGGTCAATCTGTCCAGATTAGGACAGAAAACACCACACTATGTATTATGTAAGTTTAACCCCTGTGCCAGTCAGGGGTTACTGGTTTTAAAATTCCCTATTTGCATTGCGGGAGGTTATGTGCGTGTGCACATGCTTTTTGAGCTCCTGCTCAGGTGCGTGCACGGCTTGTTTTGAAAAAGCGCTGTTTGGTGCTCACAGGAGGAGTGGTAGTCAAGAGTTTGAGGAGAAGGCAGAGTGTGTGTGAGGAGGAGCGGGCACCTGCTTGCAGGCCAGCGAAGGGGCGGCCATCAGTCGGGGCTGGTGGGGAGATTGCACCCTGGCTCCCAAATGTGAGGAGAGATTCCCCTGAAGAGCTAAAGGAGGAAAGCAGCAATGTGGAGCAGCAATTTGTGAGGGATCGTAGGAGCCTACCAGGCTCCACCAGAAGCTGAGGAGAGTGGCTGCCATGGAGGGCCTGTCGATACTGAGGTGGCAGTGATGTCTCCAGCAGGGTAGGTGACAGATACCCCTTTTGCCTGACCTTGTCCACTTTTAAAAGGTATTGTGCTGTTAAGTTTGGGACTGCTGTGAGGAAAGAGTTAGTTCCCTGCATCTGGGAGAACCCTGCCCATGGATCTGCAGTGTGGGTGGCCACTAGTGGAAAGGATTGGGAGTGCCTGTATGCATACTATTGTACCCCCTTCCTCCCAAGAGAGGAAAGTGTACCAGCTTCTGAAAGTAATTGCACCTCCGCTCCCACTGGCAGGGCAGCAATCGTAAACTGATGTTGAAAAAGTAGGCAAGTGCTTTCTGAGAGGAAATTGAGCCCACTTTGGCTTGAAAGGAAAGGGAACAGCATCGCTAAGTCCTAGGTTCTATCTTGGATTCCCCAAGTATGTGCCATGGCCGAAGGCCATAGAAATAAGGAACTGTGCTAAAATATCAAATGAGGATCCTTTAACTGTTGTTATTGCTTGAGCATTTTTGTGGAGAAAAGAAATAAATGTAGATTGGTTTGCATTTTAAATCATTTGGACTGGGAACATTTAATCTGTGGAGAAAAATGTTTGCTTTGCTGTTTGCCTAATGAATTGTTTCACAGTCTGCCTGGGGAGCCTGCTACTAGCCAAGGTGCTGCGGGTGAGAAAGAGTCAGCAGTGAGCCAGCGCTTTGACGGAGCTCGAGCCGTCACCAAAGGAACCTGAATCCACATAATTTAAAGGTACTGTGTTTTGTACTCCCTCCTTAAATGTGCTTACAGCCAAGATGGATCCCTCCCCTTTCCCAGAGACAATATACCATCAAAACCCCTAGACAGGGAGGGGAGTGGGGTAGTTTTCTGGAGTCTGCTATCTGAGTCTGGACTGAAGCTGCTGTCTGCTCGAGGGAAGCCCAGCAATGCTCGAGCAGGAGCGAGTTGAACTTAAAAGTATTTTTCTTCCTGCAATTATTTAAAGTGCCACCTAAAGAGTAAGATAGGGAGGGGGGTTACATAAACAAACAAGGAGGGACAATATCCTCAGAACTGTGCACAGTGGAACCTAGCATACTCCCTGGAGGTGCAATTTTCAGCAGTACACCTGCCAGGGAATGATGTGCTGGCAGATTCCCTGAACAGGGTCAGCCAGGGAAATCACAAATGGACCCTGAACCAGCAGGTGCTGGCAACAGTGTTCAAAAGGTGGGGTACTCTAGAAATAGACATGTTTACATTTTGGGAGAGCAACCAGCTCCCACTATTTTGTTGCAGACCCCAGTCGGTGGATACTGTCCCAGAGGATACACTAGTCCTCGGCTGGTCAGAGAACTTTCTATATGTCTTCACACCTTTCACTCTTTTGCTGACAGTACTTTTAAAACTGAGAAGGGAGTCAGCAACAATGATCTTTATATAGTACCTCCAGACTGGGCCAGGCAGACCTAGTACTTCGTGCTGCTGCCTCTCTCCAGCAGACATCCTACCAACCTACCCTTGAAATACAATCTGATGACATTGCCTCAGGGCAGGATAAAATTCCCAGATCCAAGAATGCTATGTCTCACAACGTGATTCTTGAACAGCTAGAATATTCTGGACTAAATCTTTCTGAGAAGGTTATGGAAGTGCTTAAGATCTTCAGAAAATCAGCAATACGGAAAATGTATGCCTCAAAGTGGAAAATATTTTCCCTTTGGTATTCTCCTAGACAGTTCAGCCCCTTGTGAGCAAGTCTAGCATCAATCCAGGACTACCTAGTCCATATTCAATTCTTGGGCCTCAAGCCCTCGACCCTAATGGTTCATTTAACAGCAGTGTCATCTCACACTGCAACTGGCAAGCACAAGTCAGTTGCCTCACAGCCCAATTTCCAAAAGTCCTTTAAAGGCCTTAACCACCTGTACCCACCAGTAAAGGATACTGTCCCTCCATGGGATCTAAATCTGTGCATTACACAGCTGATGGAGGCTCCTTTTGAGTCTATAGCAACTGCTGCTTGGAAGTATGTCACCTGGAAAGCAGTTTTGCTGGTGACTGACATCTGCCAGGATGGTGAGTGAGCTGCAATCCCTTCTATACAGATTCTAACTATATCATATTTCATAGGCACAAGGTAGTCCTAAGGACTAGCAGAAAATTCCTCCTTGAAGTAGTGTGATGTCTGAATTTCATCTGAATCAGTTAGTTACTCTTCCAGTATTTTTTTTTTTTTTTAACGGAAAAATCCAGCCCAGGAGAACAAAAGATCCATAATCTGGATGTTAAGAGAGCTCTGAGCTACTACTTGGATCACACAAAAGATACAAGTCCCAAAATTCAGTTATTCATCATGTATGGTGAAGTGGAGAAAGGTAAACCAGCCCAAGAGAACAATTTCTTTTTGGATAGTTTCCTGCATACAGTTCTGTTATGGCAAAGCTGGCAAGCTGCCATCTGATGGCCTTAGGGTTTATTCCAGAAGAGGCACCTCTGTCACTGTGTTAGCATAAAGAGATGTTTCTCTACAGGGAATTTGTAAAGCATCTACCTGGAAAATGGTACAAACTTTTCATAAAGCACTACTGTCTAGTCATATAGTCCAGAAGGGATGCCAGTTTTGGCACTGCTGACTTGCGGAACCTTTTCTGTAAATAGGTTTCGCACCCAGCCTCCCAATGTACTGCTATGGAGTTCCCAGTTATTAAGCATATGTGAGGGATTCCTGGTGTTTGACTCTAATGAAGCTTTAATGTCTTTATAAGTAACATTATAGGGGAGCTTGAAGGGAAGGTTTGCCTCTTTGCAGAGGACACCGAAATATACAATAGGGTGGACACTCTGGAGAGGGGTGGAAAAGAGGTGCAGAGACCTGAGAAAACTAGAGGAGTGATCAAGAATATGGCAGCTGGGTTTCAATATGAAGAAGTGCAAAATAATGCCCTTAGAGCAGGAAAGAGACCTGGGGTAATCATACTGGATGACCTAAAGATGGGCAAGCAGTGTGACAAGGCAGTAGGGAGGGCTGGTGGGATGCTGGGGTGCATAGGGAAGGGTATCACCAGCAGAAAGAAGGAAGTGGTGTTGCCTCTGTATAGATTGCTGGTAAGACCCCACCTAAAGTACTGTGTCCAGTTCTGGAGACCACATCTCTGGAAGAACATAGACAGAGTGGAGGTGGTCCAGAGGAGAGCAACTATAATGGTGCAGGGTTTGCATCAAATGTCCAACAAGGAGAGACTAATGGACTTCAATATGTATACCCTGGAACAGAGGAGGGAAGGAGGATATGATAGAGATCTTCAGATGCCTCACAGGGGGTAAATAAGGTACAGGAGGGAAGTGTTTTTAGAAGAAAAGGGAGAAAGAGCTGTAGATTAGGCACAGTCAGTGGTAACAGTGTAGGTAGGGAGAAATGGGCAGACTGGATGGGCCAAGTGGTCCATATCTGCCATCAAATTCTGTTTCTGTGTAAGCTTGGTAATACCCAAGTAAAATGTCTGTGTGGATCGCAAAATTGTTACTGGCATAGTTTCTTCACCAGCAGCATGGTGTTGGATTGCTAGTCTGTTCATAGACTGCACTACATGAAATAAATGATAAACTTTAGTTTACTTGTTACTATCTGCTGTGTGGTCCTTGCCATGAGTGTTTGAATTTCCTGCTCACGTTCCTGTGGTTTGAAGAAAAATTACTGTAGTGATGTTGTTTCCTCCAAAGGGATCCCTCATTATGCTTAACAATCCCTAATCCCTACCTTCCCTTCCAGAACCTGCAAAAAGGTTCACCAAAGAATCAGTTCTTTCTATTTGCTTGTGCACTACTTGTTATAGTGACTTACAGTTGATAATCAGTGATCTAAGCTATTTTAATTTTTCATAACAATTTAGAATTATTCTGCCTTGTTAAAAAAGTTTACAAACTTTTTGGCATATTTTTTATATACTCTTGGTAGCCATTTAGTTAGCTTAGGGGTCATTGCTCACCCTAGCTTTACAAATAAATCTGATGTTAGAATACAGGGATGAGTGCGATCACACAACAGAGTTTAAATTTCATTCTAAGTTCTCTAATTAGCATAACATTCTAAAGCTCTAGGGCAGCTCATTCCAGCAGAATGATTGCAGTTGTTAAGTATAGTAAGGGATCCATTTGGAAGAAACAACATTATTGCAGTAAGTATTTTTTTCTTTTGAGACTATAAACCCAATATAGGGTGTGCTGATAAGCAAGTTCAAGGGCAGGCAGAACAGAGAAAAATGAAGGAGGTAGAAAACTCCTGGGGAGCATAAAAGCAGGAGGGGGGGAGTAGGGTAAATTCTATCTAGGGTAGGTTGATAAGCAAGTTTCAGGGGAAGAGGGATAACAGTGCCAAGGCAGTAGGAAGCAGGTAGAAGTGTAATCCAGATTAAGGTAGATACTAAGCGAATACAGCAGAAGGGATAGTGATCATGGGAGTGGTGTAGTGTAATGGATGTGGTGCCCCAGTCTTTTGGGAGACCATCTGAAGACTGAGTTGCTGACCAAGCTGGACTCACCTCTCAGGTATGAGGGCACAAGTTGCTGGACTGTCAGCAGAACTGGCATGGGTATACCACACCCTCTGTCCCACCCAGGAGCCATCAAGTCTACCGCCACTCTGCTAGAGGATGCCTAGACAGAGATATAGTGAATGGACACTGGTGGGCTTCAGGAGACTGGGGGGAAAGTTACACACTCCTCTACCAATACTATTGCGGAACACCTTTGCCATACTGGCAGAACAACGCAACCGAGAGGAGGTTCCCATCACAGTGGGAGGGGAGGCAGGGCTCCTCAGAACTGGAGTCCCCAAGAAGGAAGGACTCTATAGTGAGGGACATAGATTTGCTAAATATTAGAGAAGAAAAGGGGGGTGAGATGCCCGAGGGGTGCCTCAGCTGGGCAGGACAGAGAGAGGATCCTGTGGATCGCTAGAGCGGTGGGAACTGGGTGGGACAAATAACTTAGCATGGGAGAAGGTAAGGGTAGTACAGGGGAACTTAAGAGAGCTAAGAAGAGACTTCAAGCAGATAGCATACACAGTGACATTTTCCGAGGTGTTACATGCGAAAGGAAGAGAACAGGCAAGGGTACTCCTTACCTAACCTTCAACGACTGCCTGAAAGCATGGTGCATAGAGGAGGGCTTTGGTTGCATTGGAGACTGGGGAGTAACCTAGGAAGATGTGGGCCTCTATAAGGGAGATGTATTGCATCCTTCTAGGAAGGGGGCCGCAGTCCTTGGTAGGAGGTTTAGATACTAATTAGGCAAGCATTTAAACTAGCTGGGGGAAGGCAAAAAGACTGAAGAAGGCAACAGTTGCCACCACAGATGATAAAACAACAGGAAGAGAGGTCTGAGGGGTTATAACAACCCAAAGACAGATAATCAGAAAGTTAAGGACAAGAGTAAGATAGAAAGAAAAGGGGGTACAATTCGGATACTGGAGGAGAGTGGATAAAAAGAGACCAGAAATGGAGAAAGCAAACTGGGAGGAGGGGAGGGAGTCAGAGAGAACTTTAGGTAACATCATGGGCAGGAAGGGGATGAAGACACAGGACATTAGGTGGGGGGGAAGGGACAGAGAGCCATATGCGCTAATGCCAGGGGACACAGAAACAAAATCCCAAACTTAAAGGCTATCATGGTGGAGGCTAACCTGGATCTAGTGGCCATAATGGAATCCTGGTGCACTGAGCACCATGATTGGGACATGACCATACCAGGCTACTCTCTATTTAGGAGAGACATGGTGAGGAAGAGGGGTGGCTTTATATGTGAGGGAAGGGTTAAAGGCCACTGAGGTACAGGTGCAGCAAGGTGAGAAGGGTCTGGGGTCATCCTGGACATGGGCTCTGGGACTCCTATCCATACTGGGGTACTGTACAGACCTCCAGAAAAAGGAGAGGAGATGGACCAGGCACCAGGAGAGGCCATCACCAGAATGGTAGAAAAGGAGGGTACTGTTAGTTGGTGATTTCAGTCTACCAGATGTAGATGGGAACCTTCCAGCTGCAGCTTGGCAAGGAGCAGGGCAGTCATTGACTCCCTACAGGGAGCTTTTCTTAGGCAGCTAGTAGCATAACCTACTAGGGAAGGGGCAGTGTTGGACATAGTGAAAACAAACAGGGACAACACTGCAGATGTCGCATTGGAGAGTTCCCTGGGTAACAGTGATCATCGTAATGTGCGGTTCAGCATAATGAAAGGAGCAGTGGTGAGTCACATGGACTTCTAGAGGATGGCTTTTAAAGAAATGGGAGCCTACCTCAGAAAATGCCTTGGGGGAGGGAGGGTTGCCAGAAAGGAATAGAGTCACCATGGGGAAGAATAAGGGAGGGTATAATTAGTGCCAACAAACCTCTGTGTAAAAGAGTTAAGCAAAAGCAGAAAGCAAGAGACTGTTATGGTTCTCCAAAGAAGAGGCAAGGTTGGTAAAAGAAAAAAAAGGGTAGCATTCAAGAGGTACAAGAAGACACAGAGGAAGAACAGGGAGGTGTGCCAAGCCAGCCAGAAGGAAATGGGTAAGGAAGTTAGGAGAGCAAAGGCAGAGACCGAGGAATGGGTTGCAAGAGGGGTGTCTAAAGGGGATAAGATTTTTCTAAAATACAACAATGAGAAGAGAAAACCATAGGCTGGATAGTGAGGATGTAAAGGGTGGAGGGGGGGATGCTGTGCAGAAGGGGACCAAGACAAAATGGAAATTTTAAACTGGTGCTTCTGCTCAGCCTTCATAGTGAAAGGAGGGGAGATGGGCCAACAGGGAGAGGAATGAATGGGAGTGGGGGAGGTGGATACAAGTCCATTTTCAGAGTAGAGTCCTGAAAGGACTCCAAGCCCTGAAGGAGGGTAATGCTATTAGACTGGATGGAATACAATGCAGGGTACAGAATGAACTCTGGATAGTTCTAGCTGCCCTGGAGACAGTCTTGTTAAACAGCTAACTGGAAACAGGAGTGGTTCTGGAGGACAAAAGAAGGGCTGATGTGGTCTCTACATAAGAGCGACAGCAGGAAGGAAGCTAGCAGTTACAGACCAGTAAATCTAAATTCAATGGTGAATAAACCAATGGGAACCCTGTTGAAAGAGAAACTGGTTGGGCATGTAGAATCCAGTGGGCTGCAGGACCACAGGTAGCATGGATTCATGGTGGAAGATCATGCCAAATGAATCTGATATATTTCTTTGACTGGGTGACCTGATAAACAGATCAGGGGAGGCAGTGGCATAGCTAGCTGGACTTCAGCACTGCCTCACAGATGGCTAATTAGGAAGTTGACCAGCTTATGAGTGGAGACCAGATTGGTGGATTGGGTTTGAAACTGGCTAACGGATAGGAGACAGAGGGTGATAGTTAGTGGCACACACTTGAAGGACAGGAGAGTGACCAGCAGGCCACCAGAGAGTTCAGTACTGGGATCAGTCCTCTTCAATATCTTCATTGGGGACATTGCAGAGGAACTAGAGGGAAAGGTGCCTGCCTTTCTGCAGATGACACGAAAATCTACAATGGCGTGGATACTCAGGAGGGGTTGGAGAAAATGTGCAGGGATCTAGGGTAATTGGAGGAATGTTCGAGGACATGGCTGTTGTGATTCAATGCCAAAATATGCAAAATCATACACCTGGGGCATAGGAACCCAGGTTCTGAGTATAGGAGGGGGGAGCCGTATTGGCAGTCACTAGACAGGAAAGGGACCTTGGAGTTATTATACCACCGGATCGCAAAGTGGCAGCACAGTGTGACAAGGCCATAGACAGGGAGAGGCATCACCAACAGAAGGAGAGAAGTGGTACTGCCACAGCATCACTCTCTGGTATGTCCCCACCTGGAGTACTGTGTTCAGTTCTGGGGACAGCATCTCAGAAAGGACATAGACAGAGTGGAACCAGTCCAGAGGAGAGCAACCAAAATGGTGCAGTGGGTTGCAAGGGAAGCCCTATGAGGGGAGACTGATGGACACAAACAGGTACACCCTGGAGGAGAGGAAAGCGAGAGGTGACATGATCGAGACACACAGGTACCTCATGGTGTGAACTGGGTGCAGGAGTGGAGCCTTTTCCCAATGAGGATGTGCTCCAGGACCAGGGTGTGTGCAAGGAAGCTGGAATAGGGGAAGTTCAGGAGGGATGTGATGAAATATTTGTTCACTGAAAGAGTGGTGGACATGTGGAACTGGCTGCCAGCCAAAATAGTGGAGACTAGAATGGTGGTGGGCTTCACACATGCATGGGATACACACAGGGGTATAGTAGAACAGAGGCAGGGAACAGGAGGGTCGCAGGAGAACAGGAGGCAGAAGAGGCAAGAAAAACTTAAGCAAACTGGGCAGGCCAAGTGGTCCATTTCTGCCAACAAATTCTATGTTTCTCTGCTTCTAAATCCTTTGAATTTCCAAGTTCTGCTGTCAAAATGTTCAGACAAATCACGCCTTGGAGAACCTGTGGATTTTTCAGTAAGAGGGACAGTGTTTCATGGCCTAGATAAAAGCACAGGTGGAGGTTTGGATTTCTGCTGCAGCATAGCAAGCAATGGAGTTGTCTGCATAAGGGGTATCCTATAAAACAAAGAAAGTGCACACAACACTGCTGGTGCTCATGAAAAAATCCAAACCAGGAACAGCACAGATTCGTGCACTCACTACCTTAATGGAATGACACTACACAGCTTCTGAAGTTAAAATTTAGAAGTAATTTTATTGACGTAAAAACACACATTCAGGGTGTCAGCTAACACCTCTGCTTGTGCCTTCCTAATGCATTTTGGACAGGACAGATCATCTGAAATGAATCAGGCAGGTGCAAGCAGGGGTGTTGGCCAACACCCTGCATCTGTGATTTTACATTAGTAAAATTACTTTTAACTTCAGAACAAGCAGCCTGCTGTCATGCCATTAAGGTGGTGAGTGCCTGAATCTGTGTTGATCCTAATGAAGGGCATCCTGTGCATAAGTGTGCAGCTGTCTTCTGCAGTACAGCTCCAGAAGTGTCTGCTGAGTGATTATCCTTCGGAGGACAGCAGTGTACCAGCTACATACTCTACCTCACACTTTGAGCTCTGCCAGCCGGTTGGACTGAACAACTGCACTACACTGAGAATGTTGAGGAGGAAACCACAATGCAGATCACTTAATAGGTTGCTGTACCACTATTATGCTTGAGAAGATAAAGGGAGAGACAACGTACAGAAATAAATTGATTTGAAGTTACAAATATATATATATATATATTCATTGCAAAAACTTAAGCTAATGCATCAGTTAGGGTTGAAACAGCGAAAGTAGGAAAATGAGGCATTAGGGTTGACACTCTAACACCCCATACCCTACACCCCACCCCACACCCACCCTGCAGTCCAAGAGGTGGGGGTGTGCCTTCTGATCATCAGCCTAACTCTCAGCCCATTCCATGTGTAACAAACCTCACATAATACAGTGTGGAGAGAATGGGGTGAGAGTTAGGCCTGATGACCCAAAGCACACCCTGTCACCTGTTGGTCTGTGGTGGGTTGGGTGGGGTGGTAGGGTGTGGAGGGGTGTTAGGGTGTCAACCCTAATGCCTCATTTCCCTACTTTTGTCGCTTCAACACTAACTGATGCGTTAACGAAGGTTTTTTGCAATGAATTTCCTTACTTTTTGATAAAGTGTAATGTAACTGGTAACTGGTATGTGTTGGTGGGAGCACAGGCCCTCCAGGCCCCATGCTTCCTTCAAGCTGCCCATTTTTGCATGATGATATGCGTATGTGGGAACTCGGTCTCTCTGGGCCCTGTGCTCCCACTTACACATAATTATAGAGCCTTACAGCAGCCCTGTAGGGCTGAAAAGGAACCCTTGTAACACTAATTTGCCACTATCTCAGTAACTGTAGCAGCTATGAAAAAAATTCACTGCAGTTGTAATCTTGACTTTGAAACATCCACGTGTGCTTAACTAAACTGTCCAGAGTGAAAAATCCATATCTTGAATAATTTCTGAGATATAGGCACAGAAAGTCTCCGCAACGATATCCTATGGGAAATATCTCAACATCATAATGGCATAGCTATGGAACCAATGAAAAGTTTTATACCTAAACAGCATAATTCACATCTGTGGAACACCCCCTTTTTACCATGCAAATGTCAAGCCAAAAGACCAAACCGTTTATTAGCAGTACACTGGGAAAGTTTTTAAATTCCTTGTTAGTGAGGTGTCAAACTCCCTGTTCGCAAGGTGAATCCCCATTCACAAGCTGTTAAAATCCCCATTCATGAGAAGTCCTTGTTCATCAGATTTTGGCCATCTGGTCCTGATTTCACAAATAAGGATTTTGTCAGCTCACAAAAGGGGATTTTGACAGCTCACAAAAGGAGATTTAAAAAATCAATCCCCTTTTGCCAACTGTCAAAATTCCCTTTCGCGAGCCAATCCCCTTTCGTGAGGTGACAAAATCCTTGTTTGTGAGCCAATCCTTGTTCGTGAGATAGGGTCATCTGGTCTGGAAATCAACGATTCAAAGGATTTGCTCGCAAAAAGGATTTTGACAGCTTACAACAGGGATTCAAAAACATTCCTCTTTCACGAGCTGTCAAAATATCCTTTGTGAGACGATCCCCTGTCGGAGCTGACAAAATCCTGTTCACGAGCCAATTCTTGTTCACAAGATAGCCATCTGGTCCAGAAATTACGACCAAGGATTTAGTCAGCTCATGAAAGGGGATCGGCTCGCGAAAGGGGATTTTGTCAACTCGCGAACAAGGATTGGAAGCTAGTGATGAACAAGGATTTTTTAAAATTAAAAATGGCTGTTTTTTCACAAAAACAAAGCAAACCAAAGCCATGGGTTTGTAGAGGGTGTCACCCTGAACAAAATCCATGCTTCAATTACCACACAACACATCCGTGGGGCAAGTTGCAACATTTTGTTTGTGGGGAAAAATGAAAACAAGATGGTGGCTCACGAAAGGGGAATTTTTCCTCATGAGCGAAGATTTTATAAATCCCCGTTCATGAGGTGACAAAATCCTTGATCGCAAGGCAAATCCTCTTTCATAAAACATACATATGTTCCAAAGACTGAACTGAGCATGCTCAGAACTTGAAAATTCAAAATTAAATAACTTTGGAACGGATTCATGTTTTTTCACCAAACAAATGCTGGATTGTTCTTTGGAGAAACCTCTTTCTACCCTGAAAATTTCAGTCTAAAATGCCAAATGGTGTGGCCATAGTGTGATGGGAAGAAATTGGCAAAAATGGGGAAAAAAAGTGAAAAACACAGTTTTTGGTGCTTCGCTGCACGAAAACTGCAAATCCAATTGAAACCCAACTTGGCATATCAAGAGATCTACCATCCGAGACACAGCATTCTGAAGTTCATGCAAATCTGTTGAATGGTTGCAAAGTTATTAACGTGTAAAATTTGGGGTTCAACATTAAACTGCTTACTCAACCCTAACTATAGGGGCACAACCATGCCCCTATAATATATATATCAGGGATATGCAACTGACTTAAATTATACAATTTATCTTCAAGTGTGTGTGTGTGTGTTGGGGGGGACCATAACTCATGAGTGCTAGAGTTGCCAATGAGTTATGAAATGCCTGCTCACAAGTCATAATAAACTGCCTATTTTGAGTTAGGTCATTGTATATTTGATATATACAGCAGTAGTTTACTTGTCCTAACTTTTAATCTGCTGTTTGTGCAATTTAACTGTTTTTATTTGATTTTAACAGCAAGCTTCCGTGCTACGCTAGGCAGCTGTGATGTCATCAGCATTGTGAAAGCTGCTGTCTGATTGGTTCACTATTACACTGTGATGACAGTAACCTTCAATATGTCTTGTGACAACAGTAGCTACATATAGAATAATCTATATGCAACCACATACAACAAGGCTATGTTTCCATTGAGGGGTTGTGATGACATCATAGCGACCTCGAAAGTGAAGCTCCAGAGGTCCCTGAAGTCATCTCAAACCTGAGATGGAAATACATGCTAAGTGGTGTTTTGATTGCCCATATATTATTTTAATGGTATATGGGTGTTATAGTATATGAGTTAATAAAACAGAGTGGCCTATAGTACTTCATTTCTTATTTGAAACAAGGGAAAAATTACTTTAAAAATTCAAAATGTAGAATATGAATAAAACATGAATGGCAGATTTGTGTTTCAGGTGAGGCTGGGGACAGGGGAGCATCACTAGGAGTGATTGTTGGGACAAACTTTAACGTGAAAAGTTGTAGTATAGTAGTGATGTCACTACTATATTACAACAACTTTTTATGACCTTCAAACTTTACTACAACTTGTTGACCTCTGAATTGTCCTACACCAAGAAAATGTGTGTGTACAGAAATGCATGCGCAATAGGGACTAACCATATACTACATTTTTGATATGTTGCTGCTACTGATGTCACTAGCCAAGGTATCAATTCTATGTTGTTATTTTTACCACTGAGCTAAAGGAGACATGATTCTCATCTATGTAACCCCTCTATTGGGGCTTACCTGGCTGCCCACTGGGAGATCCGTTCATTCTCCCATTCTTCCGCTGCCCCGGTGCCCTTCCTTGCTAGTTTGGGTCTTGGGATATCGTGACATCTCTGTCTGGCCCTCTCCATGGTGTTTTACTTTTTAGGACCAGGGGAGCAAATTCGGGGGCCACACATGCACGATTGCACCTGGCCGGTTCCTCGCTGCTTCTGTGACTTAACGATCACCTTCCCGGTGCTCTTTACCCCCTGAATAGGCTAATCAGGGGTTGGACACCTGGTGGTGGAGGCTCAGGAATAGCAGCACGGATTGGTTTTAAAGCTCCAATGGTGCTAAAGAATGGGTGGGGGGGATTTGAATATTCATGAGGGGTATGAATAAGTAATGAGCTGGATCACTGCATGAGGGGGCAATACATATTGGAGGTAGTGACTGGCCAAAGGAAGGGCCTATAAATATAATAGTGCAGTAACTTGAGAGGGGACAAAGGCTACAGCAAGACTGTGAGGCAACTGTGTTCAAGAATTGCACTGTTCAGCTGCAAGGACAGTTTAAAGTTAGGACTGCTGTGTGAACTGTGTGGATTGTGTACTTGAGCAGACTTGTTGTGATACTATGACTCCCATGGACAGTGAATCAGCTTCTTGGGCACCCAAAGACTGGTGAACTGCATTGTGGGAGGGGGTGAGAATCTTATTCCAGGTGCCAAAACCCCTTTCCAGTCACGGATCGAACTGGGCTAATTACAGTATTATTATTAATATTTGTGACTGACAACAGGATTCAGCCAATCAGAAGCCAGGATTTTGGGGAGAAACCCCTGGGATTTTGGGCAGTTTGAGCAGTCTTTGCTGGGCTCCTCTCAAGTCAAGAAGGGCTCACGAGGTGTGTGCATCAAGGGAGAAGGTCTTTTCCAGGTCTTAGTTTGGCAAATCGTTCCAGCATTTGGAGGAACTGAAAATATCTTTTTTCAGGCAGTGAGAGTTGTGATTCTGGATCTGAATATCTGAGACTCGTTGGTAAAAAGCTCCTGGCAGTGTGAAAGATCCAGGATTTTGCCGGTGTCAGGAAAGGCCCTGAGGCAGTGAAAGGGGTGGTTTGGAACTGTGAATGCCAGAGCCAAAGGACACTGTTGTTTGAAGTGGAGGACTTTGAAAGGAAAAGGTTTGCAGGTATCCAGTGTTACAGGAGCCTGTGGTCTGCTGAAAGCCAGCTGTGGAAAGGTGGAGGCTCGTATCCAAGACTCAAAGCCATTAGCCAAAAGCCACTGGAAAGGTGGAAAGTCCTGAGAACCTGTTTTGCTGCCCACTAGAGCTGTTTGCTTTGCTCAAGAGAAAAGTGGAGTCTGAGACTATTCACAGCTGCAACTCAGAGCCAGGTAGGGAACTTGCTAACTCCTACTGAGTGGGGCAGACTGGGCTGCGGGGGTCCACAGGGGTGTGCCTTACTGCTAGGGCTCTCTAGACCCATTGGGGAGCCAGGCTAGGAGCCACTCCTTGGTCTGGGCTCCTTGTGGCCAGGTAGGCTTTGCACTTTTGGCTCTGCAACGGGCCTGGAAACAGGCTGATGGGGACAAGCAGCTAGACCTGCAAGCAAGTTGGAAGGAGACAAGCGGCTAGACCTCCAAGCAAGTCCAAGCCTGTTCCAATAAATCCTTTCTGCCCATCTGCTGCTGCTTTCTGAAGGTGATTGGTGGAACCCGGATTGCCAGATCTCTCCATGCCAGTGACTGAAATCCCAGCTTCAGGACTGTGAGTAACCCAGAGCTTGCCCTGACCAAAAGGGGAGCAAAGGTGTGAACATTGTTAGCACTCTAGAGAGTATTGCATCAAGGGCCCTAATGCTGGCCAACCCGTGGCATCTAGCAGGCCTGCATAAAACCTTGGTACCCAGTCAGGACATAGGGGGTTTCACTGGTACCAGTGGGGGTGGGTTTCTGTGTGTTTGAGCCCCAGGCTCTATTAATTCAAAAATAACATAACTTTTTTCTGTTCACAGCTATCCTGTTCCTAGTATCCCTTTCCCTAGCCTTCCCCCTTAGAAATACAGTTGTGGTTTGTTGTTGCATGTCCTGCATTGTGATCAAGTTAATGGTAGCAGCTGTGAAGTATATGTATTTTATGGTACTGGGATACAACATGGTATTTAGTGTGTGGGGTGGTTGGAAGGGGAGGTGGGTAGGTTACAGCATCCCAGGGGATTGTACCAAGCAAACACCTGGCCCACTGTTTCTCTACTCTAGGTGGAGGCACCTTGCTACTTTCTTACCAGTTTGGGATAGAACCGTCAAACCCCTCTGTAGCAGGACCAGGACCCCTTAACCTGTGTGGTAGTTAAGAGGCAGGGGTAGTAGTCCATTGGCACACAGTGCCTGGGCTACATCTTTAGAGGCACCACTGGGATCTCCTGTTTGCCAGACACACTCGCCATAGATGCCACCAACAGAAACACCACTATTGTCTTTCCCAACCCAATGTCAGAATAAAACAGATGGATAAGGTAAAATTGGTTGAGTGGAGTAGAGGGCAGAAGATGGATCCCCAGAAATCCCTCTTACTCTTGGGGGTGCTCCCTGAGTTAGAAACAGAGGCTACAGAGGGGAATCTGTCCACTATAGAGTGGATGGGTCAAGTGACAGTTCAGTATCAGATGCTAGACTCAGTTACAGGAACACTGACTGTGTTGATTGGAGGTAAAATTGCTGTAGAAACCTCCTAGGTACCGGGGGCCTTAGTTCGAGAGGGGTTATTGGAGGCTTGGCCTATTGTAACTATGTTTAGTATAGTTTCCCCAGGGGAAGGTGTGCCTCAGCCAAATCTGATCCCCCCTCCCAGTTAGATGCCCTGGCTTTGCTATGTGCCCACCTCTTCAGACTCGTATCAGAAGCTAAGGATGTTTTCTGGGGTAAAGCCCACCCCCATAGGAGAGGAGGATTATAAATCTTGGATTAATTATATGATCCCCTTATTGCAGGACTGGCAGTGTAGCAAGGGGGAAAAATGTAAAAGGTTAATGGAAAGTCTGGAGGGTCCTGCCCTCGATGCTATTTGAGCCTTGTGGGCCACTGACCCAGAAGCCAGTGTGAAGAATTACATTGCTTGAACAGTGCATTCGGTAGCACTGAGTACAGTGAGGACTTGTGGTGGGATTTTAGGTCAACCTGACAGCAACAGCAGGAACCCTTGTCAGATTATATCCAAAGGCTGGAGAGGGTCCTACAAAAGGTGTACTGTAAATGGGGGGAGGGGGTGCAATCAACTGACCTGAACAAAACACACTTAAAACAGGTATTGAGGGGTGCCAAGTACTCTGAGTTACCACTATTAAAGCTGGGTCTAAAGGATAAGTTAGGTGATCCCACTCCCTCCAGGTCCTCCTCAGGGAAGTTCGGGAGGTGGAGGAATGAGATGCTCAGTGGGGGGCGGGCTGTGCTATAGTGGCAGATACCCAGGTTGTTGAGGATGCCACCCCCTGCTGAGCCTTCTGAGCTTAAAGTGCTTCTCAGAGAATGCTGGGAAGCACTTGATAGGGCTACCTCTGGTTGTAACAGAAATACTGATACTTCTCCCAGTCACTTTACCCTGATAGCCCCTGCCAACCTCTCAGTGATGGGCCTGGAGGTACAGCCCCAGGGATCCCCCGTGGTTTCCCCTGTTGAAACCTGCCTCCAAGAACTGTATCAGGCTGTCAGTGAACTGAGAAATCAAGGGTTGCAAAGGTAGGGACAAACAGAGAGAAGAGTGGTTATGGCCCAAGTGATTGCCCCAGCTGCCCCTGAGTATCATGGACAACCCAGTCAACAAGACCCCAGGCCTAACATTGGAGTCCCCTGCCCAGCCAGCTAGAGTTGAGGGGACATGTACTGCTATAGTTGTGGGTGGGAGGGATGCACATCTTCTCAGAGAATGCCAATCACATGGAGACCCAGCTTGAGTGAGGAACCAGCTGCTGGCAAAGAAACACCCACATCAGGAAAACTTCAACAGTAAGAGAGCATACTGGGGCCCCTGCCAAGCCCAGCTCCATGGTGTATGTGTGAAGATCCACTGCAAAAGTTGCTGTGCCCTGCCAGATACAGACAAATTGGTGGGACCATCTACTGAGACTACCATTACCAGAAATGGGGTGTCTACTAGTGCCATCTTAGATAATGGCTCCCAGGTAACCATTAATTTTAAGCCCTGGTATGACCAGCAACTGTCCCACCTAGAACTGCAACCACTAGAGAGGTTAAATGTGTGGTGCCTTTGCGACAAATCCTATCCTTACTTGGGTTATGTCACAGTATACATGGCATTTCTGTCTAAAGGTAACTGGAGTGAGAGACGCAGTTGAGACCCTGGCCTTGATCTGTCTAGAGACGGGAATATATGATGGGGTACCTGTACTGGTGAGTACAAATGCCCATATGTTTGGATGGTTGGGTCAGCTCTGCCAGGCTCGGGAGGCTGAGCAGAAGGGGAAGGCCCTGCTCATTCACCCAGCAGTGAGGGAAGCCTACAGGAAACAAGTACAGACTTTGGCTGAAGATCCAGATGAGCCAGTCGGCGTGGTTTGGATGCATGATGGGGAGGAAATAGTACTGCCCCTGAATGCTGTGTGTAATATCAGTGGAGTGGGGTGCTTGAAGAAGGACGTGAAGAACAAGATCCCCATGTTGGATGCCCCAAATAAGCATGGATTGCCGGCTGGCCTGCTTGTAAAGCCCAGTGTGCTACCCACCAGGGCCCAAGCCTATGTCAGGAAGGTCATGGTAGAAGTGAAAAATGTGATGGACCAGGAAGTGGTTATCAGGAAGGGTCACACTCTAGCCAGGGTATATTGTGCAGACATGGCAGTGCAGTTAGCTTCCCCCGAAGAAGATGCCCTGCCTGAGAGTGATCCTAGCTTATTTGACCTCAGTAACTCCCCCATTCCACAGGAGTGGAAGGTTCAGATTAGACAAAAACTGTCAAGAAGGACTAATGTGTTTTCCCTGCACGAGTGGGATGTGGACTGCATGGCAGGAGAGCAGCACCATATAAGGCTCACTGACTAGCACCCCTTTAGGGAGAGGTCCCAGTGATTGGCCCCAGCAGATCTCAATGTTGTAAGGCAGCATCTCCAAGAATTGTTGGCTGTGGGTATTATTCAGGAGTCTAGGAGCCAATATGCCTCGCTCATAGTGGCAGCGATGAAGAAAAGCGGGGTTGTAAGGATGTGTATGGAATATCGGACACTGAATAAGCGGACCATACTGGATCAGTACACAGTGCCCCAGATTCAGGATGCTTTGGACTGCTTGAATGGCAGCAAATGGTTTTCATTTTTGGACCTGAGGAGTGGGTATTACCAGATCCCCATGGCTCCGCAAGATCAGGAAAAGATTGCTTTCATATGTCCTCTTGGGTTTTACGAGTTTTTGCAGATGCCCCAATGCATTTCTGGTGCTCCTGTTACATTCCAGTGCCATATGGAGAGGGCCACTGGGGATATGAATTGGCTGGAATGCCTCGTGTATCTGTGTGATACAATAGTTATTGTGAAGACTCTGGAAGAACACGATGCGAGGTTACTGAAAGTATTGGATGGCTTGGAAGAGTTTGGTCTAAACCTATCTATTGACAAGTGCTAGTTCTTTCAAGTCTCTGTCAAGTATGTCGGGCATATAGTGTCAGCCCAAGGCATCCAAACGAACCCCAGTAAAGTCGAGATACTCACCACCTGGCCCAGGCCCAAGAATTTGAAACAGTTACAGTGCCTGTTGGGTGTTTGCCGGTATTATTGAAGATTCATCAAGGATTATACATGAGTGGTTAGACCACATCTGAATCTGCAACAAGGCTACCCTCCAGTCAACCAAAGCAAACAACCAAAACCACCAGGGACTCCCGGTGCACAGCAGCATTACTTCAAACCCTCCAAGTCGTTTTGGCTCAGTTGGACTGAGGATTGTGAGAGAGCTTTTGAGGACATCATTCATTGTTTAACCTATGCTCCCGTCCTGGCCTATGCAATCCCACAAAAACCCTACACCTTATACACTGACACCAGTTTCAGTGGCCTGGGATCTGTCCTATATCAGAACTATCCTGAAGGCCTGCATCCAGTTGCTTATGCTAGTTGGAGTTTGAATCCAGCAGAGAGAGAAGATACCCGATGCACAAACTGGAATTCCTTGCGTTCAAGTGGGCCATCGTAGACCAGTTTCATAATTATCTGTATGGGGCCAAGATTACCATAAGGACTGATAACAACCCTCTGACTTATGTTCAAACAACAGCCAAGCTTGACGCAGCTGGTTATAAGTGACTGTCAGCCTTGTCCACTGATAATTACTGCGTTGAGTATCACCACGTGTAAAACCACGTAGATGCTGATGCTTTATCCCAATGCCCCATGGCCCTCCATGGAGAAAATTCAAGCTGAACCAGCACTGTGGCACTGGAGGTTGAGGCACTGGTCACTAAACCTTGTACCATGCCAGTGACTCAGGTTGGGAAATGAATCCGGAGCACAGGGGATTGGCAGGGGGCGAGAGGATAGAGCATCCGGAGGACTGGCCTCCTCTCTTGGGGGGGAAGGAGACTTGCCATCCTGCTCGCTGACTGCCATCTGGTGGTGGCTGGAGAACAGTACAGGTCAGGAGTCATGCTCCATGTTTAGGTCGGTAGGGAGGGGGGGGACAGGAGCAAATGTGGAGGAACACTGAGTCTGGCAGTGTTCAATAATGGTCCACCATACCCAAGGGCCGACCCTGACTTCTGGATTTGGCCTCCCAGGAGGGGAAGTTGGCCGCCACCCTCCTGGCCCCACTGTGGGGGGCAATCTGTGGGGAGCTACCGGGGTAGGCAAGTGCAGGGAGTGGCAGGACTGGAGAGAGAGTCCCTCCATCAGGAGGGCCAAAGCCTCTTGCAAGGGCTCAAAAGAAGAAAAAACTATGAATGGAAAAAAAAAAAAAGAAAATTCAAGCTGGGTAGTGATATCTGAGCCGACTGTAAAGGCACTGTGTAAGAAATTTGACACTGAAGAATTCTCAGTATCAGATGTTGCCTACTGGCTAGTGGACAGTTTGGGAGCCCCTGGAGATTGTCTTCCGGTAGTGTGCTGCCACCTGCCTGCTTTGGATTTGAGGTCCTTATCCCAGCTAACAAGCCAAGATTTGATGAGGGAGCAGAGGTCTGAAGCAGCTATTGGGGAAATCTTGCAGGTCCTGCAGAGAAGGGGTGATGCAACACAAGTGACCACCAGAGACCCTGATGTTCGACTGATGTTACAAGAATGGTCAAAGTTAAAGATAAAGAATGACTTGCTGCATCGTGAGGTGCAGGACCAGCAGGGAGCACTCCAAGTACAATTGGCACTGCCAGAAAGATTAAAAGAGACAGTGTTGAGAGCTCTTCATGACAAGAAGGGTCACCTTGGCAGTGAGCACACGTTGGACCTGGCTCGATGCAGGGTCTACTGGCCAAAAATGGAACAGGATGTGGAACAATATCGCAAGACATGTTGCAGGTGCATTCAGCAGAAAGCTGTCCCACAAAAGGCCACCCCCTTGGTAAATATCACCACTAGCACCCTATGAAGCTGGTTTGCTTTGACCTCCTCAGCTTGGAACCAGACTCCAAGAACATCTCAAATATTCTGGTGGTCATTGACCATTTTGCCCGCTATGCCCTGGTCTACCCTATGAAAGAGCAGAAGACTTCCTCTGTGGCAAAGGTGTTGGTTGAGAAGTTTTTCATACACAATATGGGGCACTGCAGCAGATCCACTCATACCAGGGCCGCCACTTTGAAAGTAGGCTGATAAAAGAGATGCTATCTCTGTGGGGAGTCTGAAAGTCAAGAACAACACCATACCATCCCCAAGGTGACCCACAACCAGAAAGGTTTAATAGAACCCTACTAAACATGTTGGGCATCTTGGACCCCAGAGATAAACGCATCTGGAGCCAGAGAGTCAGCACACTGGTCTATGCCTATAATTGCACCAGAAATGATGCAACCAGGTTCTTCCCATGCAGTCTAATGTTAGGAAGAGAGGCCCGACTTCTGGCAGATCTATGCTTTGGGGTGTCTGCTGATGCTGCTAAAGAGAGAGATTATTCACAGTATGTAGAAATATGGCAGTGACGTTGTGCAGGCCACTTGCAGCTCTATAACTTGAGAGCATTCCTTGCATTTTTCTGGGACTTTTAAAGTTTATTGTATAGCTAAGGAATAAGCTATCTGGCCAAGTTTAAACTCCGGTTCACTGTTTGACCATAGATCCAAAATTATGTTTATTTGTAGGTTAGTTTAGGGCTTCTAGTGTGAGGCAGGGCAAGGAAGTGATTTAGTGGTAGGAGCTAGCTTTTCTTGCTTTCTTTTAGCTGTCTCTCCCGATCCACACCAGTGGAGCGCTGTTGGTGGCGTCCCAAAACTTTTATATGCTGCAAGTTTTCAGCTTCTGTGCCTGGCTGTAATTCTGTGGACTCTCAGATAACTGGTGGCTGGTGGCGACTTGACCTCGTTGCACTGGTTCAGTGTGAGTGCTCTTTAGAGCGAAGGGGCTGGTGTTTGGGACTGTCCTGGTCTGTGCGTTGCTTTCTCTCTGCTGTGGCAACAGTTTCACACAGCACAGTTCGCTGATCTGTGGCAGTGCCCTGCTTACCATCAAG
The DNA here is from genome assembly GCA_016271365.2 of Neoceratodus forsteri. Classification (NCBI taxonomy): domain Eukaryota; kingdom Metazoa; phylum Chordata; order Ceratodontiformes; family Ceratodontidae; genus Neoceratodus; species Neoceratodus forsteri. Next base: position 1,094,334,331 of record CM057459.1, read on the forward strand.
CGCAGGGGCTGCCATGAGTGTGCCGGGCCTGGCTGTGGAACTGACATTCCTGGGAGAGCTCAGGTGTGGAGGGTTTTCCCTGTGCTCATTTTCCCGAGAGATGATCAAGATTTGTTGCTAATTCACAGTTTAAAGACCTGACACCAGTTTTCTGGACTGGTTTGGTGCCTGTGCTATCTGTCGTGCAGTGTTTCTCCATGGTTTTCTGGCCGTTCCCCCCCAACAAGATTATCAGAAAGGGGGTTTTGGATTGTGGATTTTCATGGTTCTTTTGGCTCCTTCCCTCCCCGCCCGGATTATCGTAGAAGGGGGAAGGGGACTGGATGGTTTGGACTCTCACAACTGGATCACTGCAAAGGACCTGGAATGCTGATTTTTGTGGTTTTCTGGGCTTCCTTTCTCCCCCCCTACCCCCGGATTATCATGATTGGGGAGGGATTGGATGGTGTGGACCATTAAGGCTGAGCCTGCTGGAACCCTGAAGATTACCGGACTGCAGCTGCTTTGGTGACTTTTTTCTGTTGTTTATTGTTTTTTTCCCCTTTTTTATTTTATTTTTTTTATATTTAAAGTTTATTAACAAGATTTTCAATACATAACCAGATCCACATTGTACATGCAGTAAAAGAACATAGGAAAACATTCTGGAGGATCTATCCCCCTCCCTCCACCGCCCATTCCCTCCTACCCCATCCTCCCCAAAATTCCCACCCATCCCACCACACACCTCAGCACAGAGTAGAGCGATTACTTGAAAAAGGGGAGTCAGTGCTATAAATAGGTGAAGACAATATGAGGGCTACAAGGTATATAGCGTGTGCAGTGGTCTCCAAACCTGGTTGAATCTGACCTGTTTGTTACGGAGACTTGCAATTGCTTTTTCTGTTCTCAGATTGGTGAGGAACTTCTGTAACCATTCTGCATAAGATATTACCTTGTTGTCTTTTCAATGTGTAAGTACAAGCTTTTTGATTGACATTGAAATTAGTGCTATGTGGTATTTGTGATTACGTACTGCCACCCCCGAAAAATTGACCATCAGACAAACTTCCGGTGTGAACATGTTTTCAGGCCCAACAAGGGGTCTACCCTTTGTTTGATAACAGTCCATAGAGGGGTCACTTTAGGGCATTCCCAAAAAGATGTAATAGTGAACCCTCAACCATGTGCAAGTGGAGGAAGCCGATAGGCCAAGTCTATTTTGTTTTTGTGGAGAGTAATACAGGTTGTGAAGTATATAGTACTGCATAAGGCAAAGCCTGTCTTGAGTCACAAACCTGTGACACCCTTGCCACAACACAGACCAATCAATACTTATATTCGGGAAGAGGGAGATCCAGTATTCTGAAGGGCCTAGGTAATCAGGGTACATCTGATCATATAATAACCCGTACATTTTAGACACTGCTTGGGGAGAACCAGCTAGAGGTATTAAGTCCAAGTGATAGGGTACCACTAATGATTGTTGGGGTGAAGGCCCAAATGTTTTTACCAGTAAATGCATTAACTGAAAAACTTTAAAAATCTGCAATCTTGGGATATTTGCCTTATCCATAATTTCAGGAGAGGTGAGCCAAGTTCCATCTTCATTCTTTAAATATGTGAGAAAGCAATCTCCGAACTGGGGAAGCCATGTCGGAGAAATAACCTTACCATCTATCTTGAGGTTGGGGTTCCTTCTCAGAGGCTGGTGTAGGTCTAGAGTGTTGTTACATTTAAGAAATGTACATAGTTGGGAGTGAATTTTGATGGAGGTATAAATTGGGGAGCTGTGTAAGGAAACGGGGAAAGATTTGAGCTTAGTGTATAGAAGAGCCAAAGGAGATAATCCATGAGCTCTATTGTGGTACAATTCAATCTTGAGCCAGATGGGCATGAAGGAAAAAGGATCAGGGGTAGCCTCAGTAGCTAGCCACCTGAAGTGTTTATTAGCTTGGCTGGCCCAGTGGTAAAATGCAATATGAGGGAGACGTAAACCTCCCTTGATCTTTGGGGTGGCCAGTTTATGAAAAGCCAGTCTTGGTTTCTTACCTGACCAAATAAAGTCTGTAAGAATACCATGCACCTTTTTAAACCAGGAAAGGGGCAGCCAGATGTTTAGGAGATTAAGTGGATAGAAGAGTCGTGGGAAAACATTCATTTTTACCAGATAAATTCTACCCCAAAGAGAAATGGGGAGTAAAAACTATCTTTCTAAATCCTGCTTCAGTATTAGAAGGAGGGAATAGAGATTAGCCTTTTGCATGTTGGCCAGGTTTCTTGAGAGTTCGATTCCAAGGTATTTCAGGAGGCTAGATTCCCAGGAAAGACCCAGGGCTGTAATTATATGCCTTAGCAGTTTGTGATTAAGGGGAAAGACCACTGTTTTGTCTACATTCAATTTATAATTGGAAAGAGCACTAAAATCTTTAATAATGTTCAGCACATGGGGAATGGAGGTATCTGGATAGGATAATTGGAGGAGCAAGTCATCTGCATATGCAGAGACTTTTAGTTCCTGATTCTGAATAAATATATCTTGGATTAATGGGCAATTTATTAATCTGCGTATTAAAGGTTCTAGGTACAAATTAAAAAGCAACAGGGACAGAGAACAACCTTGCCAGTTCTCTGATTGCAAGGAGAACAATGTAGAGATTGCTTCATTACTAGAGACCTGTGCAGCTGGAAACTGGTACAGTGCTCGTATCCATTGTTGGAATTCTGAAGGGAAACCGAATGCTTGTAGAGTTCTAAATAGAAAGTTCCAGTTACCCTGTCAAATGCCTTCTCAGCATCCAGGGAGACCAGAGCAGCAGAGAAATTTGCATCCCTGGATACTGAGAAGACATGAGCCAGAGTGCGCAAATGGTCTACTGATGACCTGCCCTACATAAACCCCACCTGTTCTGGGCCGATAAGGTCTGGGAGAACTACACTAATACGATCTGCTAATATTTTAGTCAAAATTTTAATGTCTTGGTTAAGGAGTGAGATTGGCCTATAACTAGTGACAAGGTCAGGTTTGCCTGGTTTAGGCAGAAGGACATATAGGGCTTCAAAGACGAATTTATCTGAGTCTACCCCTGAGAGAATATGTTGATACAATGATTGCAAAAGAGGGATAAGTTCTGCGATAAAAGCTTTGTAGAAGTTGGGAGAGAAGCCATCTGGTCCCGGAGTTTTATCTGTGGGAAGAGCTTTGATAACTTTTTCCAGTTCAACACATGAAATAGGTACAGTTAGGAATATTTTTTGGACTTCTGAGAGAGAAGGCAGATAGGAGTGACCAAGATAGTCATCCAGCTCATTTTCTGAAGGGGTGATTTGGCATAGGACCATATAGCTGTTCGTAGTCGCTACTAAATTCCGCTACAATATAATCCGAGGAGGTCTTTAAGAGGTCATTCTCAGTAGAACGGATGGCTGCAATGAGCCTAGATGACTCCTGCTGTTTGATTCTTAAAGCAAGCAATTTGCCAGCTTTTTCTCCCTGGTCCATGTAGCAGACTTTGGCCTTCAAAATAGCAAATTCTGCCTTCTCTCTCAAGCACTCCAAATAAGTTTCTTTTAATCTAATAAGATCTTGCCTAGTTAGATCTGAGGTGTGGGGAGACAATGTGGCTTATAGGTCCCTGATTTGGGAAAGGGTGGACATTAATAGTTTTTCCCTCTTTTTCTTCCGGTGTGAGGCTACACTGATCAGAAGCCCCCTAAGGTAGGCCTTCAAAGCACACCAGTCTACATAAGGCTTACCTGTGGAGTTATGATTGGCAGAAACAAACTGAGTAATGTGGTCCAAAATATATTTTATTACATCTGGGTCCTTGAGAAGCTGGTTATTTATTTTCTATCATCCCCCGCTTTTAGGAGAGGAAAAATATTGCAAATGACGAGAGATTGATCCGATGGAGGACCGGGGTGTATGGAAGAGTCGAGCACCCCTGACAGAAGAGATTGAGAAATAAGTATGTAGTCAATACGGGAGGAAGTCCCATGTACTGGAGATATATACGTATACGTATAGCATTTATCTATAGGGTGCAGAACTCTCCAGATATCACATAGTCCCATCTGATCCACTAGGTCTCTTAAGGCCCTTTGGGCAGCGGAAAGACCCTTATGAGGATTACCCGTACTATCTATTGTAGGATCAAATGTCAGATTTAGATCTCCATCCTGAATTAATGGAAGAGATAAAAAGGGAGACAATGTATTAATTAGCTGCATGAAGAACCCAGGTGAGTCGATATTTGGACCATATAAACTACCCAGTAAGATCTCTGTGGTATGCAGTTTACCTTTAACAAACAGAAATCTTCCTAGAGGGTTTCCTATCACTTGTGTAGAAGTGAAAGGAACCAATCTGGTTATCAAGATCACGACTCCACAGCTCTGTGTGCTACCACGCGCAGAGAAAACTTGCCCCACCTGCTGCCGTCGGAGCTTTATTGCCTCAGAGTTGAGTAGGTGTGACTCTTGTATAAAGATATCTGCTTTTAATAAACTTAGACACCTTCTACTGTTTGAGCATGTGCCTGACCCCCTTGACATTCCATGCTGCAAATGTTAGATTCCTAGCCATCTGTTAAGGGAAAAGTAAGCTACTGAATGGTCCGACTGGAAGTCCACCTCTCTGTTCAGATTGTCCATAAGATGCATTACTCTGTGCTGTCCACCCCCTTCCGGCCACCTCCCATAACCCTGACACCCAGAAGTCCCCCAGCCGAATACTTTTACAACCACCCCTCCCAACATAAACCCCACCCATAAGACCATCCCCAAACCCACTCCCTACCCCCTCCCAACATTTTACTCTTCTTACAGCATTACCCCCTTGTACAACTCCCTTCCCTCCAGCCACTCTCTCCAATCCATAATAGAAACGTAGTAACAAGGTAGAACTTTCAATAAGCAACATCTTCCATGTAACATATATAATTGAAAGAAATAACCAGTCATGGGTAAAAAAATTAAACCAAATTTGTGTCTAGATTAGACTTTAGCCTCAAAGCCCTAGACGCACATTAACAATGATCAGTGGTTGTTGAACTGTTTTGCTAAAACAAACACATCTTACAGACAATTAAACGCATTGCCTAGTTAAGGAAGTTTTAAACTGAGACCCGAAAACAACATTTAAAAAATAAAATCCTGTAACACATAGTTACTATACACTTGAGCATTACAGTCCAGTTTTCAGTTGCATGTAAAATAAAGTGACCCCATAACTAGGAAAGTCCGGTTCCAAAGTTACCAGAAAATTGCCCGTGCAATCTTGCACACCATCGCAAAGTCAGTGACCAGCCACAGTTCTCTTGCTCCATCTAGTGGACGGAATCCAATAACGCTGGCTGCTCGCATTAAAAAGGTTTTATGAGCTTGCACTCTTCCGAGTTAAACGGGGAACCCAAAATCAATTCTACCATGATAACGTGGTAGATATACCTGCATCACGGATCAGGGTTAGCAAAGCATCGAGGATTCACATGATGGTCGGTTAAGATCCATGGCATATAATAGCAGAAGATTTAGTTTCAATGTTCACCAGAGTTATTGGATGTTACCGGGAAGGTGCCTTCTTTAACAACAGCTGCAGTATTTAACTTCAGCACATAAGAAAGCCGATGCACATTGTAAGCCTTGGTTTTAATCTGCCCCACTCCTCTTGGGATCAGATTTACTGATTCCGATCGTTACAGCCAAGAAACCCCACAAATCCACTCTAGGGCCCCGAAAGAGATCAGGGAAGGCAAGATTAAGGCCTGCTGTTGCCTGCTGGAGGTCTTCATAAGTGTTCCAGTTGCCCAATAGCACTTGAAGCCACGCGGGGTAGTTCATGTAAAATTTTATACCCACTGCGATGAGCTTCATCACAAGGGGGTGAAAGCTGGCTCTTCGCTGCCGCACTGTTGCCGGCAAGTACTATGTGATCCTGATCTTGATTCCTTCCCATTGCAAATCCTGGATCTCTCTCATCTTTGTGAGGAAATGTTGCCTCTCCAGAAAATTAAGAAATCTGAAGATGAGTGGGCACGACGGGGAACCAGGCTGAGGCATTGGACAAAGGGCCCGGTGTGTCTTCTCAATAATGTATTTGGGCCCAAAAGGCAAGGGTCCAGTGACTTTCTCTATGAATGTTTGTATAAAGAGGACTGTGTCTTGCCCTTCTTCCTTTTCTGCAAGACTTATGAGGACCGTATTGTTCTGTCTACTGTGGCCCTCAAGGTCCTCCACTTTTGATTCAAGTCTAGCCATTCTCTGTCTGGTAGCCATAAGTTCAATATCAATCTTGTCAGCCCTTCACTCCAGTGAGCCTGTTCTGACCTCACTATCTGCTATGCGCTGCAAAATATCCTCCATGGCTTGTGAGACTAATTGCAGCTCCGATGTCAGGGGCGGATCCAGGAGTCCTATAGATGGGGGAGCTCAAGTCAGAGAAAAAATAAAAATAATAGGCTGGGGGTCTGGTGGGCTGTCTAGGCCCTCAGAAATGTTTTAACATTTTGGTGCATTTTGGAGGGTATTTCTAATGCAATTTCTACTCATTTCCTCCCTCCCCATGCTTTGTTAGTTGCACCCTAGCACCATCTCCAGAGTCCCCACAGTCCACATGACAGTATGTTACCCAAAATACCCTCCCCCCACAAAAAAAAACACAAAATACCAAAAGACTGCAGCTGGGCAGCAGCACATCCGAAACACATGAAAATGAGACAAGTTGAAAGAGACTTGGTGATAAAGACAAATTGCAGACAAATTAAATGACGATCCGAGTAAATAAGTTCAGAAATGTCACTCACTCAAGCACATTATGACATTACCATAAAGCCAACCCATCCCAGTTTGTCCTGCAGTACAGATTAACTTATCCCCCAACCTTATCTTGGTAAAAAAAATAAATACAATAACTATAGAAATATGGGAACAAAGTCACTTTGCTATCTAGTTTCTGAAAATATCATTTCAAGTCTGCTTGCTATTTTTGCAAAACATATTTTATTCTATAGAACAATTTATTCCAAAGAAAATACATTTTTAAATAAATAAAATATTTTTTATTGTTTTAAAATGTCTTTTACTGGGATAACCCCATGGTATGAGGCATCTAATTTTTACGATAGGCCCAAGAAGTCGCTAAGCAGACAGAAAAACAGTTTTTAAACAAATATAACAAGCATTTGTCAGTGCCGCATGTTTGCTTGCTGGCATTGGCATTGGTAGTGTAGAAGTTACAGAGCTGCATAACAGAAATGGTGGTGAAGTACTGAACTGAAGCCAACCCCACCACCACCCTGCAGAGAGTGACAGGCATTGGGGTGTGCCTTTGGGTCATCAGGCATAATGGCCACGCCATTTCACCACACCCTACCCTGCAGACACTGACAAGTGTCATGGTGTGCCTTGGGGTCTTTGGCCCTTATGCGCACCCATTCCATCAGGAAATACAGTGAGATGGGTGCGGTATAGGAGAATGGGGTGAACTTTGGGGCCGAAGAGTCCAAGGCATACCTCGATGCCTCTCACTGGCTGCAGGGTGTGGAATGGTATGAGCATTACAGGCAAGAATCCCAAGTCACATCCCTGATGCCTGTCATTCTCTACAGGGTGGGGTGTTATGGTTGGAAACCCTAACACCTCAGGCATTCGTTGGTATTTTCACTCCAAATTTTGAACATGTTTTTTGTGACTCCACCTCATGAACAGTGGCAATATCAGTTTGTTAGCCGAAAGCTGCTTATGCACAGCGACTACGGCATTTAGCACCACAGGTGCAAAAACACATTCGAACAGGATGTGAAAAATGACAGCTATACTGTTCATGGGGAGGTGTAAAAAATGGCAATGTTGCAAATCTGCAGTAAAAATATTAAAAAAACTGGTGAAGTCACGAGCGTGCATAGAAACTGTGCAACGCACACCAGTAATGTAATTAGTTTGGGGATTTTTTACAGCAGATTGTCAACACAGGCATTTTGGGACCTCCGATCATGAACAGTGTCACTGTGATTTTCTTTATCTGTCCCGAACAATGATTTCCCACAGCGACCACGCATCTCTGCGCTGAAAGTGTGAAAACACATTTTGGCCATGTTGTGAAAAATGACAGCTGTACTCTTCATTAGGAAGTGTGGAAAAATGCCACTGGTGAAAATCTGGACTGAAAATATTACAAAGTCATGAACTTATGATGGTGCGTGGAATCTGCGCAATGCTCACTCGTAACACAGTCATTTTATGGACTTTTGTCACCAAATTTTCAACATAGCCATTTTAAGACCTCTGCTCATGAACAGTATAACTGTGATTTTCTTAATCTGTCCCAAACATTGCTTTCACACACCGACTGCGCCATTGTGCGCTACATAGGCGGAAACATGTTTTGGGCAAGATGTGAATAATGACAGCTACACTGCTCATAAGGAAGTGTAATAAAATGGCAATGTTGAAAATCTGGAGTGAAAATATTGAAAATTCGCAAACTTACGAGGGTGCGTAGGAACTGCGCAACGCGTGCTTGTAAAACAGTCATTTTTAGGAATTTTTTCACCAAATTTTCAACATAGCCATTTTAAGACCTCTGCTCATGAACAGTGTCACTGTGATTTTCTTAATGTGTCCCATACATTGATTTCCCACACCAACTGCGCCATTGTGCGCTACATGGGCGGAAACACATTTTGGGCAAAATGTGAAAAATGACAGCTGCACTGCTCATAAGGAGGTGTGGTAAAATGACAATGCTAAAAATCTGGAATGAAAATATTGAAAATTCACGAACTTACGAGCATGCGTAGGAACTCCACAATGCACGCTAGTAAAGCAGTCATATTTAAGAATTTTTCCTCCAAATTTTCAACATAGGCTTTTTGAGAGTCCACCTTATAAACAGTGGCAGTGTCATTTCGTTACTCAGTCTGGAAAGGTGATTTCGCACAGTGGCTGCGAAATCACCCTTTGAGGCCTACTAATGCCATGACAGTGAGATCATTCATGAGAAGGGGTCCCAAAAACCCCATGTTGAAAATTTGGTGCAAAAATTCCAAAAAATGCCTGAGATATGCAGCAAAGTTGAAAAACCTATCTATCCCATTATACAGCTTACGGCATTTCCTCAGTTCACGGTCGGCTTTGAAGAGTGCAGGCGTATTTCCCGGTCACGAGATCGTCGCTTGGAGGTCGAGGTAAGTATGGGGTGAGGGGGTGTGGTGAGGCAGGGTGCGCAGTGGGTGGGCGGGTGGGGACAGAGACACCCGAGGACTGTTTTTGAGTTTCAGGTGTTTTTCTTCTTAAATATGGCGATAACGCGGGGCGTTTGCCACGCTAGGTGGGCTCTGGCGTGGCACAGAACAACTGGTGGGTGAGGGGGCATGGGCGATGAGTTAGGCACCCCGTCAGCGATAGCATGTGTTGCCACGCTGGGGTGAGCTCCCAGCGTGGCACTCTATACTCTGGGGGTGGGAAACCAGTGGAGCCGGCCAGGTTGGGCACCCCGTCGGCTATACTGATGTGTAGCCACACTGGGGTGGGCACCAGCGTGGCATATAGAACTCTGTTTTAGAGGCAGCACAGCCGACAGGGATTAGGCACCCCGTCGGCTACAGAGTGTGGGGGCATGCAGTATGCGTGCGTGCGTGTGTGTGTGTGTGTGAGGGGAGCACGCGATGAGCAGGCAATATCTTATCGCTGCTCACTGTGCGTAGCTCCCTTTCAACTGTACGCCACTGCATTTTGGACTGGTCATAGACAGCTCAAGCAGACATTGGAAAACTGCGGCCGTGCCTGCAAACACACTGCCTGAATTGGAAGAGGGCTGCCACACCACCGAAAACTCAGATGATGGCACTATGTTTCTTGCACATGCGTGCAAGCAAACATAAAAATGCATTTTTATTAGCAACAGCATTTGCTTGGGTACATCACAACTTGCACCCCATTCAACACATAGAACTATTCATAAACTAAATATTTGATTCTATCACTTTTTTTTCCGGTTTTGTAACTGCCTGTGTCAATGAGCCAAACAAGGTCTTATGACTTCTGTTGCTAATTTTGCTCTCCAAGCATGCAAAAACTCCTGTGCATGCCATAACATACAGCAGAACACCTTCAAAGCATGGGTGTAGCCAGGCATACTCCAAGTACTCCATGGCGTGCAATTTTATTTTAGGGGGGTAGCAAATAGGCTCTGAACTGCTTCCTTTTTCCATGAAAACTAACAAAGAAAATGCTGAACCTTTTTGTAATTTTATTCATAGGAGTTGAAACTAGAAGGACTGGTCACTAATACTGTCTTTGCATCCCAAGGACAATACAACTTTACAGGCTCTGGGCTGGTATGTGGGTGTCTTAGGGAGCAATGCATGTCATTTGTATTTACCCATGCATGGCACCAACCATTGTCATGGAATATAAAAGTTGTATTTATTGTACCAAATGAGGCAACAAAGACGGTCCTGGTGTACATTTGTATATTGTCTGGCTACACCGGGGGGGGGGTAGCAGTGAGTCCACTTGGTGTGCAGATCTGAAATCCCTGGCTACACTCCTGCTTCAAAGTCCCCATGTCTATTAATTCCCTCTGTGATCATTCACACTGTACAACCATGACTGAAAAGACCACACAGATTAGACATACAGTACATGCTGAAGTTTTTACCTCAGTTCAAAGGTCTCATGTACCGTTTCTGCCTCTCCTGGTTCATGCTGTCGCTGAGACCAGACCTGCCTCAGCATTAGTTTTGTACCATTCCTAGCCTGCTACAGGAGGGCATTACTCTCCAACTCCCTCTCCTGCAAATCTGCACCAAAATCAATTTGACATAAAGGACAAAACAAGTAGTGACCTTAAAGGGACATTGTCAACCCCCTTAGGCCTCAAAGTGTTCCTAGTTTAAAAAATACATTTTATGATTGTTTATGTTTTATGAAGACTTTTGATGCAGCTGGTAGTTTGATTTGGATCCCTTTTTTCTTTTAAAAAGTGAAGAACTGACTGTCCACCTTACTTGTGTTACCACACCAAAACATGTTTGTTTACATTTCATGCCCAGCTCCCACTGCATCTCTCCTGGATACAGGAACACCCCTAACACAATCTAGCCACTCATTATGCAATGGGAGTAAAGAATACAATTGTATAATGAGTGGCTGCACTGTTTGAGGGTGTTTCTAATGTTCAGGAAGTATGCAATAAGAGAAGTTCAGTGACTGGAAGCAAAACAAAGCTAGGCATTGCTATACATTAGCATGCATTTTGGTTCTAATAAGCAAGGAGGCAGATAAAACAGCCAACAACATCAATGAGTTTTAGAGAAGGTAAGCAATCATAAAATGTTGGTTTTTACCTAAAAATCATATGATGAAAAAAGGGTTGATGGTGTCCTTTTAAACAATTTTAATGCCATGAATTTAAGCTCCCGATACTAGAAATTAATAACACTAGTGCTACATTTATTACACACCCAGTTTGATGGAACACTAATGTCCTGTCCCATCCCAGCAGCTGCCCCCCACCCACCATAGTTTGTGACTGTGAAAGCCTTTTGTTTTTAAAGCAAAAAGTACCTGATTAAATGAAGACTTGATCAATTTTCAGCAGGCTGAAGTCTATGTGCCCCTAGCTGAGTGCTGTCTCCGGTCACCTGGCCGCCAAACTCTCTCTCTAGGCAGCACTCACTGACCCCATGACTCCTAATGAGCAGAGCTCTCAGCTACAGCTTGCTTCAGCTACCAGAAGATGACCTGAACCTCACTCCAACTCCTTGTGCTGATTTTCCAAGGCCACACCAACCTCGCGTTACTGGACTGCTGCCACCCGAAACCTCGGGCTTTGCTCTTCACTTGTGGGCTCCACTCTCTCTCTCTCTGTCTCCTCCTCAATAGTACACTTGCTCCTGTCTTGCTCCAACATTAATCTTCTGAGTTAATGAATTACAGCTTACTCTTGTTTCAGCAGCCCAGACATTTAAAGAAGGCACCCCTTGTTAGCCACTTCCACTACTGGACGCAACAGCAAATCAGGAGCAGTGAGCACCAGGTGTCCTGGTTGAGATCTGCATTGTTAAGGTCCACTCCACTTTGCTGCAGCTGTACACCCCCATGCACAAACCCCCCTCTGTGCATGAACAAAGGAGCTGCACCAAGCCTGCAAAAGTAGAGAATGAATGCTCAGGCTCACCAAGGCAAGACCAACTGCTGCCACAGTGCTGGGACCCGAACACATGGCGCAGGATGAATGTTAGTAAGAAATTCATGCTGGAGACCTGCTTTTCGGGGGTGGTCAACTATGTAATGCAGGTGAGGGTGGTTGTTTACTGCACTACCAGGACAATGGAGGACAGGGCCAACCTTAACTATTCTGGACCCCTGCCGTGCCCCATCATTCCATTCCCTGTGGGCCCCCCACACCCAACATTTACACCTCACTAACCCTCCTGTCCTGAATTACTAAAGCAGTACCAGGTCAACTAGTTTAACCAGCATCTTTTAATTAGTGCCATTGACTACATTGCATTATTTGACTTCACCATTGGAAATGACTCTGACTGAGCCTGGAGCAAGAACTTAAGTAAGTACGGTACTACTACTGTATTCTTTTCTGTAAGGACAGGGACATCGTCACTGGACACTCACACCTTAGATCCTCTGATTTGCAAACAAGTTAAACAACTTAACTTTTTCTGGAGGTTTGAGTGAGACAGAATAGAGAGGATTATCATGGGACACCAGTAAGGTTGCCACCTGTCAGTTTTTTATGTTTGCTTGTGCGCATGCGCAAGAAACATGATGTGACAGCTTAGGAGAGAAGTGGGTTGTGGAGGAGCGGCAGTGTTACAGCCAAGGGAGGCACTGCATTTGGGGGCTTGGCACTGGTGGACCAACGGAGGCACAGTGTGCAGATGACACTGGTCTCCAAAAAGTGCACTAGGTTCTAACATTTTCGCCACAGCAATCAGGGGCCGCCTCATCATTGCAGCATCAGTCATTGTGCTGCAATGAGGGAGCGATCCGTCATTGCAAGGCGGAACGTTAGCTAGCCTAATACTGTTAGTGAACATGGCGGGCGGCTTGCCGTCACATTCACAAACAATATTAGGCAGCCTCCCATGCCGAGGGGGTGCCCAATCCCCCTTGGCAGCATGTGCCCCCCCAAATGGTCTGTGTTGGCCAACAGGGGCCCCAATCCCTGCTGCCTTCAGTGCCTGCAATGTTTATTTATTTGTCGACGGGGAGCCCACTCCCCGTCGGCAATATGTAACACCCCCATTTTGTTGTCTGCCGACGGGGTGCCCAATCCCTGTTGGCATGATGTCCCCCCCGTTTTCTTGTGTGCCAATGGGGGTGCCCAATCCCCATCAGCTACAGCTGGTCCCCCCCAAAAGAGTCCCTTGGCATGCTGGGAGCCCACACCAGCGTGCCAAATGCCCCTGTAAAATTGAAAAACGTCCCGCGTTGTCTTTTTAATTTTTATTTTCCCTGTAAAGGAAAAACAGTCCCTCAAGGTCTGCCAGACCCCCCTTCTGCAACCTGCGCCCACCCACGGCGCACCTGCCTCCCACCCCCACTCCCCATACTTACCTCTGGAGTCCAGCGCGACGATCTTCGGTGGACCGAGAACACGTCTGCTCTCTTCAAAGCCGACCGCGAACTGAGGAAATGCCGGTAAACTGTAGAATGTAATAGGTTTTTTCAACTTTGCTGCATATGTCAGGCATTTTTTGGAATTTTGACACCAAATTTTCAACATGGGGTTTTTGGGACTCCTCCTCATGAATTCTGTCACTGTCATGGTGTTAATAGGGCCTGAAGGGTGATTTCTCGGTCACTGCGCGAAATCACCTTTGGGGACAGATTAACGAAATGACAATGTAATTTCATAAGGTGCACTGTTCATAAGCAGGATCTTACAATGGCTATGTTGAAAATTTGGTAAAACAATTCCCAAAATTACTGTTTCTGGACGTGCATTGCACAGTTCTACACTGCCTTTCGTAAGTTCAGGTATTTAACATTTACACTCCAGATTTTCAACATTGCCATTTTATCACACCTACTTATGAGCAGTACAGCTTTAACTTTGCACATCTCACCCAAAATGTGTTTCTGTGCATGTAGCACACAATGGCGCAGTTGGTGTGCAAAATCAATGTTTGGGACAGATTAAAAAATCACAGTGACATTGTTCATTAGTAGAGGTCCTAAAATGTCTATGTTGAAAATTTGGTGAGAAAAGTTCATAAAATGACTGTGTTACGAGCGTGCGTTGTGCAGTTTCTACGCACGCTCGTACCTTCACACATTTGCAATATTTTCACTCCAGATTGCCAACACTGTCATTTGCCTGCATCTCCTTATGAACAGTACAGCTGCCATTTTTCACATCCCGGCCCAAATGTGTTTTTGCACTTCCGGCGCAGACAAGCATGGTCGTTGTGGGAAATCCATGTTCGGGACACATTAGGGAAAGCACACTGACACTGTTCATTAGCAGAGGTCCTAAAATGGCTATGTTGAAAATTTGGTGACAAAAGTCCATAATCTAACTGTGTTACGAGTGTGCATTGCGCAGTTTCCACGCATGCTTATAACTTTGCACATTTGTAATATTTTCACTCCAGATTTTCAACTTTGCCATTTTCCCACACCTCCTTATGAAAAGTACAGCTATCATTTTTCACATCCTGGTTGAAATGTGTTTTTGCAGTTCCAGCGTAGAATACCATGGTTGCTGTGGGAAATCAGTGTTCAGGACACAGTAACAAAATCACAGTGACACTGTTCATGACCACAGGTCATTAAATGCCTATGCTGAAAATCTGGTGATGAAACTCCATAAAATGACTGTGTTACGCGCATGCATTGTGCAGTTTCCACGTATGCTCGGAAGCGCAAGCATTTTCAATATTGCCATCTCTTCATACCTCCCTATGGATGGTTCAGCTGTCATTCTTCATATCCTGCCCACTCTGTGTTTTCGTACATGTGGTGCAGAATGGCACTGTCACTCTTGGAAGTCAGTTTTCAGGACACATTGACAAAATCACACTGCCACTGTTCATGACAAGAGGTCCCAAATGCTTTCATGAGGTAGGGTCACAAAAAGGCCATGTTCAAAATTTGTACTGTGAATACCAACAAATGCCTGAGGCATTACGGTTTCTAACCATAACGACCTACCTGTACAGACAGACAGGCATCGGGGTGTGCATTTGGATTGCCAACTGTACTGCTCATGCCATCCCACCCCCACCCCCCCAGCCACTGACAGGCATCGAGGTGTACCTTGGACTCCTCGTCCCAAGACTTCACCCCATTCTCCTATGCTGCACCCATTTCAACGTATGTCCTTATGGAATGGGGTGACTTTAAAGCCAAACACCCTAAGGCACAGCTCAACATGTGTCAGTCTCTGCAGAATAGGGTGAGGTGACATGGCTTGACCGTCATGGGTGATGACCTAAAACCTTACCCCAAAGCCTGTCCGTCTCTACAAGATGGAGGTGGGGTTCATGTAAAGTTCAGTACTTCACTGCCATTCCTATTCTGCATCTGTCTAACTCCTGCATTTCTAATGCTAATACCAGCAAGCAAGCATTTGGCATTGACAAATGCTTGTTTACCTGGTGATCAGGTTTTCAGGGTCCCTATCAGGAAATCCAGTCTTGCTCTGTGCTGGTCAGGTTTTTGAGCCATTTTGAGTGCTCACATACTTTTGAAACATATTTTGTCATATCATTCATTGTTTCACCTACATCTCCAGGTCACAAACAAGTTCTCTCATCAATACAGCCCTTTGTTTGTGAAAGTAGTCAACCTGGGAGGTGTAACGTATGGCCATTAACACCATTAGCACTTACTTAACCCAATCTTTTCCACTGCAGCAAAGCTGCCCCCACCTAACAGTAACAGAGCCAGTTGTCTTCCACTTTCATTTGCTGGTAAACATTTTCATCTCTAACAACATTTAGGCATTTTTAAATGTTTTTAATTATTTTTTTTCCTCAAGAAAAAAACATGGGCCCCCAAGGTGCAGGGGCACAGTTTGCACCTAGCTAAGGCCAGCTGTGCTGGAGGACAGATGAGACCTGTGTGGCTCAGGCAGCTTTCATGATTAAGAAAGCAGCAGTGTGTTACTAATAGAGGAGCTCCATGATGGGGGAGCTATAGCACCCTTAGTCCCCCCTCTAATTCCACCTACGGATGTAATACAGTAGTAGCCACAGACATTGCCAGCTATTTCCCGAAATTTCTGTGGTATTTCTAGAGAGATCTGCTGCTTTCTGCATTTCAACAGTAGGGGCAGCAGAGAGAAACTCTTTAGAAATGTCACGAAATATCTGGAAATAGCAAGCAATGCCTATGGCTACTACTGTACTTTTTTTTTTACAGTTAAACTATTTTATTAATTTTTCATAAGACATACAGACAAACCTCTTACAGTACAGTACAATGTAAGGATTTTTTTTTTTAAGAAATTGAGGCAGCATATAATAAGAACATTGCTACAATAATACAAGGAGCTTTTGGTTTAAAATATAGTAAACAATACAGGTCATGTAATTAGCATATACTTGACATTTGTAGTGAACTTAAAGCGGATAGTATGATTAGATACGGTTTATATTAAAATGTTACATAATTATATATGATGCTGCAAAAGGGAAAAAGTACATTCGTAAAAGGATTGTGGAGTAACAAAGAACGACTGAGAACAGAGTATAGGAAAGAAAAGATACATAAGAAAGTTAAGAAGAGAGAGAGGGAAACTATAAAAAAAGGGGAAAAAAACGAGACTACAATGATGTATCAGTAAAAGGGGGAAATCCATATATATTAAGTCCATACACTGGTGTTGGAAGATTTAGTTGATTCCAAAAAATTAAAAAAGCCCTGCCAACAATTGTTATATAACATGAGTCGGTCAGACAAGATATATGTCATACGGTCCAGAGAGGCAAATTGCAATAGTTGGTTAATGATACCAGGAAGGGTAGGGATTATGTTGGATCTCCAATGCATGAGGATTGTGCATTTAACTTGAAGGAAGAGTATATTTAACCATCTGCTCTGCGAATATGAAATTTTATAAGGACGGTGATTAAAAATACCAAGAATGCAATGTTTAAGGTCCAGTGTAAAAGGCTGACTTACCACTTTCATTGCAAATCTGTGAGTACAGTGCCAAATCTTTTGTATGAGGGGACAGTGCCATAAAATATGCAATAAATCCCCATTAGGGGAATTGCAGTGCCAGCAATTGTTATTGTTCAATAAACCCATTTTTTGTAATACAGCAGGAGTTCTGTACCACAAATGAAGGATCTTGGTTTGAATGAGGGGACTGCGTTTATCATTAAAAGATTTGTGACAGGAGAGCCAGCATCTGGACCATCGTGCATTGGTGATATTATATTGTAGCAAAGTACTCCATCTGTTTTTAGCATTGACAGAGTAGTCAGGAAGGATATCACAAATATCTTTGTGAACAGTGCTATTTAAATTGGTTGTTGTTTTTATCCATTTAGAGATGTGTTTATCATACAGAGAATTGATAGAGAAGGGTGTGAGGTAAGAGTTGCATGCGGTACGAAGCTGTAGATATTTCCAAAAATCCTGATGGGGAAGATTCCATATGCCTCGTAGGTCGGTGTAAGATTTTAACTTTAATGACTTGGGTTCAAGTATATCCTGCAAAAAGAGAATACCCTTATTTTTCCAGGTACGACAAAAAATGGAGTGATTATCAAGAGATATATGGTGGTTACCCCAGATGGGGGTGTAAGCTAAGGGTTTAGGGTTAGATTTAATATGTTTGTGAATGATTTTCCAATAGAATATAGAAGCAGCTATGGTAGGGTGATACTTTAAAGAAGAGGTAAGGGTGTTATAAAGGAAAGAAGTCACCACATTACCAGGACATAAGGATGATTCTATATTGACCCATAAAGGAGACTGGATGTTGGGTTTGTTAAACCATTTAATTGTTTGAGATGTATGGAAAGCCCATAAGTAGGCTTGGAACCAAGGAAGACCAAAGCCACCTTTTGACCAATGGGATCTAAGTTTATTATGACTAAATCTAGGTATTTTGCCTTCCCAAATGAAGCTGCCAATAATTTTGTCTATTTTGGTAAGAAAACTAGAGGGAAGTATCAAAAGGATATTGGAAAATAGGTATAATATTTTAGGAGTTATAGACATTTTAATGGCGGAAATTTTACCATTAAAAGAAAGTTTAAGTAGCTTCCATCTATCAAGTGTTGTTTGGATACTGGTTAACAGAGGGGAAAGATTAGCATCCCATAATTTATTCAATGTCGGGGTGACCTGAATGGCAAGATAAGATATACCTTGGGGGACCCAACGAAAGCCTAACGAGTTGTTCATGAGGGGGCTACAAAGGGTATTCAATGGTAGCGTTTCAGATTTTTTAAGGTTTAGAGATAGTCCAGAGTGGGAGGTGAAGTCATTCAGTAGTTTAACTAAAGGTTGCCCGGAACTTTCGAGGTTTTCAAGTAAAATAAGGAGATCATCTGCATATGAGAGTGAAGTATAGTGAGAGTTACCAATAGTAATGCCTTTAATTGTACCAGATTGACATAGGGACGCAGAAAGAGGTTCCATGGCAAGTATAAACAATGAAGGTGATAAGGGGCATCCTTGTCTGGTGCCTCTTGCTAAGTAAAAGGAGGGGGACAAAACAGAGTTTGTGAGAACTCGAGCTGAAGGGGAGGTATACAATAATTGAATCCAAGCACATTAATTATTTGTAAAGCCAAAATGAGATAGCACCTGATATGGAAATTCCCAATTGAGAGAGTCAAATGCTTTATCAAAGTCAATGGCTATTGCAGCTGCAGGGGTTTTAAGAGTTTTTGCTTTGTGAATTAAATTGAGTAATGAGCGAAGATGATCGGAACTGTTTCTATTTTTAATAAATCCTGATTGAGAAGTATGGATGAGTTTAGTCATTAAAGATTCTAAGCGGAGAGTTAATAATTTGGCAAAGATTTTTCTGTCAGTATTAAGAGGTGAGATCGGTCTATAGTTTGAAGGAAGAAAAGAGTCTTTGTCCTTTTTTGGTAAGACTGTTATAATGGCTTCGGTCATTGTGCATGGGAGTTTCTTTATTAAGGTTGCTTCTTGGAATACATTGACTAATACAGGACAAAGAGTGTCAGATAGGGTTTTATAAAAATCAATAGGAACCCATCACTGCCAGGTGCTTTACCGTTTTTAATGATGATAAAGCAGTTTGGATTTCCTGTAAAGTGATTGGTTTATCAAGCATAGCTTTGTCCTGAGGGCATAGGTGGGGTAGATTCAATTTTTCCAGAAAATGTTGTATTAGGTTGGGATTTGTAGTATTAGGTTGCAGTATAGTTGATGGTAAAGGATTGCATAATACGATTGATTGAATGGTTGTCTGCGTGTGTCTGACCTGATGAATCTTTTAGACCTGCTATATGTCTCTGCCTCTGTTGATTTTTTAGCTGGTAAGAGAGCAACTTTCCGCATTTACCCCCTTGTTCCCAATAACCGTGTTTAATCCTAAAAAGGGCAAGTTCAGCTTTCCTGGATATCAACTCGTTAATTTTAATTCTTAATTGTAGAATTTCCAGATGAAGCTGTGAATTATGATTGGGTTTATTTAATTTATAGTATTGGGTTTCTTTTTCTTTAAGGATTTTCTAAGTTAGCTAATTGTTGTTCTCTTAATTTCTTTCTATGTGCTGCATAACTAATAATTTTACCTCTAATAGTGGCTTTTAATGCTTCCCAGATAGTACCTGATACATATCTGAGTATCATTAATAGAAAGAAAATCTTGACTCTGGGTTTTAATCCAAGGAGTGAATTCAGGGTCTCTGAGTAAAAGTGGGTCTAAACACCAAGATGGGGATTTAGAAGAAGGTGGACCCCAGAGTAAATGCAAACTGATAGGGGAATGATCAGATATAACAACAGGGAGAATCGATGTATCAATAATTTTTTCAGTAATGAGGGGAGAAGAGAACCAATAATCAATCCTACTATATGATTTATGTAAAGAGGAATAAAAGGTGTAATCTCGTTGTCTGGGATGATGTAGTCTCCAAATGTCAGAGAGACCTAAATCTTTCATAAGCATTGATAGAGCATTAATACTACGGGGGTGGGCATCATGTGATGAGTTACTTCTGTCTAAATATGCTTGTAGTGCTAAGTTAAAGTCACCACCACTAAGAATTGGTGAATTATTTTTATTATTAATCATAATTTGTTAGGATAGATTATGGAAGAAAAATGGGTGAATCAAAGTTGGGTGCTTATACATTCACAAACATAAACGGACCTGCTGTGGTGTTTAATAGGGTTATAATCCACCTACCATCCAGGTCTCTAATGATTTTTATGGGGGGCCAATTAAGAGATTTATGTATTAAGATAGCAACCTCATGTTTTTTGGAAAGAGAAGATGACGCATGTACTTGACCGACCCAGTCCCTTTTAAGTCTGTTGACATCCTCTGATAAAAGTTTAGTTTCTTGTAAGAAAGTGATATGTGTTTTATGCTTTTAAGATAGGTAAGATCTTACGTTTACAAAGGAGTTGAATCCTTGACATTCCATGAATGTAAGATTAGATCACTCATGGTACTAGGATATAAGGTAATTAGTTACAAATAGGAATGAGGGACTCAATATCATTAATTTGGAGGATGTCACAGACTCAAAAGGTAAATATATATAATAAACAAATGTATGCAGGGCCCTTAACTTGTATGGGTTCGAGATGACTGAGTATTTGTATTCATTTTGTCTCGCAAAGGGAGAGTATAGAGATAGGAATATCAAGTAATTAAACATTAGAACCAACAAATATTAGTATAAACTCAGTAACAAGAATATTAATTTTAAACTTTTATGAAATGCAGAGCAATAAGAGTCGGTAAATATACCAGGACTCTCACTCTACACTACTAGGCGTATAGAGTAATTAGTGAATCTCAAGATATGGTTTACCCTATAATCTTAAGATACTAAACTTTATATAACAGTATATTAAAGAAGTGTAATTGAGATTTGTGCTGAGGTAATTAAAGCATTACCCTGAAAAAGACCAAAATATCATTCTGCCAAATAAAAAAGGATAATTATGTAATAGTGTTAAATTCCAAACATAATGAATTAGCTTGGACCTAGCAATAAGTCCAATATTAAATAACGTATACCAACATGATGGCAGGTAGTGCTGGAACAGTGTGAGCCAGATAAAAGGATGCCCGATGTATATTAATCCACATAAGCTAGGTTACGGAATGCAGTATATACTATAGGTTCATAGTGCATCAGTGTATTGTGGAATCATTTTTATAAGTTCCAATGATTTGGAAGAAAATGGGATGAAGAATAATGTGAAAAGGCAGAAAAACTCAATGTATAGAAGTACAATTGGAAGCATACTTTGGTGCAAAATCTGTGAGATATAATGGGAATGCACCTGATGCACTACATACCAGAAGTGATGCAAAATAAATATTAAATAAGTAAATGATTTTAGAGTGTCTAATCATCCTCCACATTCCAAATGATAGGATTTATGTGGAAAAATGCTATAATAGTAGGGGTTAAGGGCACACTGATATGAAATACAGAACTCTATAGATGTATGTATGCGCCTGACCACACAGTGGCACTAAAGCTTATGAAAAATTAGAATGTAAATAGCAATTATATATACTAATGTCTGGCACCACACAAGGATTAATTAGAAGAGATCTTACAAACATTGTAATATTTATTCTTTCTCTTATTTTTTTTTCCATTGAATACATTGAGAGTAACTCCCGTATAGATTAAATACCTCCAGTGTCAATTGGCTCACCTCCCACAGACAGATACAGGCTTCTCCCAGCAGCGATGGCGATTTACGCATTTAAGTGCTCCAAACCTGTTGGGTGTGATAGAGACTGCATTTGCGGTAAATGTACCGAAGGAATCGAGTGAGGTGGTGTGAAGAGGAGGGATTCTGGTGAGAAACTGCTATACTGCATCTAATTATGGGCCATAGTATTTATTACAAATTTTTTTTTTAGTGGGAAAAGCCTCAGGTAGCCTTGCTCTTTGATTTTCTTCTCCTTTTCTTTTTGGGTGGTTCAGATGATTTAAAGGGAGAGCTGGACACAAGATCAGCCCAGGAAGAGTCGGGAGAGTCATTACCCGTTGACAGCTTCTTCGGGTCTTGAGTAAACATGTCGGATACAGTCTGTCTCAAATCCTCCGTAGATGAGTGCAGATCTTCTTGGAGCAGATCTTCTTGGAGTGGGGAGAATTTGTTAGACAAGGTAAGAGGAGTAGAAAAACTGATGTGACGTTCCACATGGGAAGCTGGAGAGGTGGAAATATTATTTAAACAGCAGGTATTCTTATTTAGAGAAGAACCAGATGCTTTTTTTTCTTGTATGTGTGCAGAGCTTCTGGCAGGAGCTACAGTGGCAGATATGATGGCTGCAGATTTCTCAGGGACCTGAAGGACAGTTTCAGCAGGAAAGGCAAGACATTGTAATTGTGAAGTGCTTGTGCTGGAGCAGGAACGAGCTGCATTAGCATCGAAAGGCAATGTAAGTGCGGGCTGTGTCCGATTCAGAAATTCAGAGAGAGATTCTGGGGTACTGAAATCTCTTGTAGAATCATTCAAAAAAAGACGCATTGTTGCAGGGTAACGCAGTGCAAACTTGATTCCACGCTGATGAAGGATCATTTTAATGGGGTTGTAAGCTTTTTGTTTGTTAGATAATTCTTTAGAATAGTCTCTGAAAATTAGGATTCTGTTTTCTTGCCAAGTAAGTGCACCTAATTGCCTCGCTTTTTGAAGAATCAGTTCAGTATGTGCATGGTTTAGAAATCTGGCAATGATGGGCCTGGGTTTCTGGTCGGGTCCAGGCCTCGGATTTAAGGTGCGGTGAGATCTCTCGATGGTTAGGTCTTGGCTGGCTGGTAATTTATGCAAAGAAGGAAGTACATGAGTTAGAAGAGCACTGGTATCTCCTAGTTCAACACCTTCAGGATAGCCAAGAAATCTAAGGTTGTTACGTCTGTTTCTATTTTCAATATCATCTATTTTGTCCTGAAGGTTCCTAATAACTCTGTCCTGCTCCCTGATGGTAGCCTGTAGTGTGTTAATGGAATCTTCATTTTGAGATGCTTTAACATCAGTAGCGCTGATTTTTTGATCAAGTGCCTGCATATTATTTTTTTTTGTTGAGATGCAATTTTTAATACATTGATTTCACTTATTAGTTGCTGCAACATTGCCTCCACTCTATTAAGAGAACTGTTATGTGGAGATTGGTCCGTCATTATTGTAGGCCTTAATAGAGAAATTGAAAAGCTGTAGATAATTCATTCAGTAATTATGAGGCAATAAAAATACTGTACCAGAGCTGTTCTGAGATGTACATATAGTAAGATCTCAGATGTTGGTGAAAGTAGGAAGTCTGGAATCTGTAGGATGGATGATGATATTTGGTGAATCCAGGGAGATGAAGAATCAAGCAGCCATCTTCAGCACAGCAGGCCACGCCCCTCACTACTGTACTTTTTAATTCATCCTTAAAGGGCTTAAACTCTTCAAGAAAGCGAGTGAGAGTGAGTGGTTCATGGTCCGGAGCAGGATGAGACACCACGGAAGCTTCAGAAGAACTCAAGGCCTTAGATTTTTTAGTGGCCTTCTCAGGCATGTTCGGAGGTGTATGTCGTGGTGGAGCTCTTCTAATTTCCACTTCCATCAGGTTCATATGATGCCACAATCCGGTTGTAGGTATTACTAGGTATTTGTAACTGTCAATAGGTTTGCTTGTTTTGGAGAAATAGCATCCGGAGTAGGTTTTATTTGGAGCGGGCAGCTGTTGAGATGTGGGAGTGCTGCTATCAGGCACTCTGCATCACCGGAAGTCTGTCTTTTTCTCCTTTTTAGGTAAAAACCATTTTATGCTGGTCAAGTACTATCTAAGCAAATTGGGATCGAGGGATTCATTGCTCCTTTAGAAAATATTTTAAAGCCTGCTCCTTACTTCTCTCTTGCTTTTGGTGGTTGGGTTGGGTGGACATGGATTTTGGGTTTATTATTTTTGTATGAATGTGTATGAGTGGCTAAGTTTGTTGTATTAGTGGTGTGATTGGGTTGAGTGAGTGTATAAATTAGTTGTTGGGGGTGCCTTTGTGGTTGGATTCGATGTGTCTGGGAGGACCAGGGGTCCTGGGGCAGGTCTGGATAGTGTGCGAGGCATCTCAGCTGTTTGATCTGTGGCCTTTCATTGACCTCCCAATTTCCATTACTACAGCTCATTGCTGTCAAGAGGTTGGGATTAAGAGAAGGCACAGTGATCGTGTATGGTGTGATGCCCCGTGCACTATGGGAGGGGGCAGGATTGGGGTGGTTGGGTGCAGAAGGCACCATGGACATCATTGGGTCCCTGTGAGAGGTGAAAGGTACCTGGTTTCTGTTTCCAGGGTTTTCACCAGACCGAGAGGGCAGGTAGCCAGAAGGACTACACTGTCCACCAAGCCCCTGAGGGCAGTGCTGTGCAATACCAGATCGAGTAGGAACAAGACCGCCATTAATGTGAATTTGACTTCCTCAGTTGATCTGGCATGCATTACAGAGACCTGGGTAGTTGATGATGCTGGTCCGATTTTAGAGGGCCACCGTGCCCACTGGGTACTCTGTGGTGCACAGCCCCAGAGTGGAATGCAGGGGCGGGGGAGTAGCCATCTGTTTTAGATCTGAGCTTGGCTTCTCCATGCACTCTGTGGGAAGACCGGGTTCATTTGAATGTGTAGCAGTATGCGGGAGTCTGGGTACAGGTTGCAGGATTCTCCTGATTTACTGTCCCCCTGGGGCAGCAGGGGAATTCCTGCAGGAGGTAGCTGACCTTGTCACTGGCGAGACATTGGATTCCCCCAGGTATTTGGTCCTGGGGGACTTTAATGCCTGGGCCGATGATGAGGATTCTAGGCTAGGCTATAACCTCCTCCAGACCATGTCATCTCTGGGCCTGTCGCCAGGAGGTTTCCACCGTAACCCATTGGGATGGCCACACGTTGGACCTGGTCTTCTCACTGTGGCTTGAGGTTAGTAATCTCAAGATTGATAGGGTCTATTGGTCCGATCATTGCACAGTGGGGTTCTCACTCTAGGCTCCCCCCATGAGCCCTCCCCTTGTGGAGATGGTCAGCTATCGCCCTTTGAGGAGTTTGACCCCAGAGGGATTTCTGGTGGTGGCTGACCTATCTAGTGTGAATAGTGCATGTGTAGGGCATTATGGCATTGCAGTTGCCACCTATAATAGGGTGATGACAGCGGTGTTCGACTCCCTTGCACCAGCCCATTTATGACCCAAATCTTCTCACTTGAGGTCCCCCTGGTTTGATGGGGAGCTCAAGGCAATGAAGATTGTGAGTAGGAAGTTGGAGTGCTGCTGGTGGAAGTCTTGTCTGGAGGCTGATAGACTGGCCCTGCACTCACACCATTGTGAGTACCAGGGGCAATCACTCGTAAGAAGGCAGAGTTCCTATTCAGAGAGATTGCTGCCGGGAAGAATCGACCAACTGTGCTTTTTCGGACTGTGGACAGGCTCTTAAATTCAGCCTGCCTCCAGCCAAAAAAGACTTTTTTGGACACCCTGTGTGAAGAGTTCACTCAGTTCTTCTCAGACAGGGTATCTGCCATCAAGCAGGGTGCGCCACCAGAGATCCTTACAGTGGCCTACAGTGATTGTCTGGATTGGCTGGAGAGTGCTCTGCCTAGCTGGGGGGAGTTTAAACCAGTCGAGGTGTCAGAGGTCATTACCAGTGGCGGTGTTGGTGGTCATTGGGGTTGCTTCCAGGTTAAAGCATGCGTATTGTGAAATGGACCCGGTGCCGATGTGTTTCTTGATGAAATGTGTTGATACCATTGGCCCAGTGTTCACCTTGATTGTCCAGTGCTCTTTGATGAAGGGGAATTTTTGCAGATGCCTTAAAGGAGGCACTGGTTTGTCCCCTCCTAAAAAAACAACATTAGACCTTGATGTCAAGGCAAATTACCGTCCGATCTCCAACCTCCCATTCTTGGGCAAAGTTGTTGAGAAGGTTGTGGTGCAACAACTTGAGGAGCACCTCATGGCCTTTAATCTCAATGAGCCATTCCAGTCTGATTTCCATGCAAGGCATAGTATATAAACCGCACTGCTTCGGGTGCACAATTACCTTCTCAGGGCTAGAGATCGGGAGGGAGGGGACAATTCTAATCCTTCTCGATCTCTCTTCAGATTTTGACACGGTAGACCATTGTGTGTTGCTTGACCACCTGAGGGAATTTTGTGGACTCACCGGCTCTGTCATTTGCTGGATTGAGTCATACTTAATGAACAGGAGGCAATGAGTAGTGATGGGGAATTTCTCCTCCTCCTCTATCTAGCCTCCTGTCATGTGGAGTACCACAGGGTTTGGTCCTGTCACCAATGTTGTTTGCCATGTACATGCTGCCCCTGGGTGAGCTCATTAGAAAGTACGGTTTGGGTTTTCATTGCTATGCTGATGATACCCAGCTGTATCTTTATTTTACCCTGGGAATGTCTAGTGTGGTGGAAGTACTAAACAGCTGCATCGTGGAGATAAATGACTGGATGTCCTCCAGCTGGTTGTGACTGAACCCCGACAAGATGGAGGTACTGGTGGTGGAGACGAACAGAAGATGGAACAGGCTGCCTCTGGCACTGAAACTGTTTTATTCCTGGGATCTGTGCCATTGAGGACTTCTTCTAGGGTGTGAAACCTTGGCATGACCTTTGACAGAGGATTGTCATTTGATTTTCAGATGTCATCCGTTGTCCGGACAAGCTTTTACCATCTTAGGAATATCACCAGGGTTAGGCCCCTTGTTCCATCTATGGACCTCCCTACCTTGGTACATGCCTTCGTGACATCCAGACTTGATTACTATAATGTGCTCTACCTTGGGGTCTCGGGAAGGAACCTTCACTGGCTGAAGCTAGTGTAGAATGTGGCTGCTAGACTGCTAACTGGGCAGCTGAAATTTTGTCATATTACTCCAGTCTTGCATGAGCTGCACTGGCTGCTAGTTAGGTGGTGGATTCTCTTCAAGGTGGGCTTGCTCACCTTTAAGGCCCTACTCAGGCTGTGTCCTGGTTGCCTGTCAGATCTTACATCTGCCGTCCAAGTCTGCTCCCTCCAGTCCTCATCTAGGGGCCTCCTGGTGATTCCTAGGATGAGGCTCAAAGCCGCCGGCGATAGAGCATTTAGTGTCCCCGACCCCATCCTGTGAAACTCGCTGCCTCCATCAATTCAGGAGGTCCCTTTGGTTGAGGTTTTCAAGGCCCACCTTAAAGACTTCCTGTTTAATCAGGCCTTCTTGGACCTTAGGCATTAGTCCACCCTGGGCACCCGGCTTATTTGTCTGAGCATCAGTTTTTAGATATATATTTATTAATTATATTTATGTATACTGATATTTTATTGTTTTTATATTGACTTGTATTATTGTATTGATAGTCTGTTCTTGTTGTTTGTTACCCAGAGCCTCCGGAATAGGGATCCAGAAAAGTAAAATTTGCCTTGCCTTGCCATGTGCAAAAACTCAGCCAACAGTTGAATGATGCCTACCATTTAGCACCTAAAGTGGCCACCAGAAATAACTGAGCTAACAAAGAAAGGTACAACAAAAAGGTTCAGGCACAAGAGCTAATGCCAGGGGACAGGGTGTTGTTGAGGAGCTTTGGCATCCTGGGGAAACACAAGATTGCTAACTGGTGGGGTAGTACCCCTATGTGGTGCTGGAGAAACTGAATGAACTGCCAGTTTACAAGATTCAGCCTGAAGGGGAATCCAGTGGACAGAAGGTCAGTTACAGAAATCATCTCCTGCCCATTGGAGATAAGGTGATTGGCCCAACACAAGATACATCAGACCCTCCCACACCTCCAGTTACTTGAACTGCTGCACACAGGCATCAGAGCAAATAGAAAGGTGAGCAACCAGTGACTGGTCCTGTTCAGACAGATGAGGCTCCAGAGGGTGAGGCTTCAGATGATGACTCAGAGGAAAAGATTGATTTTTATCCTGCATGTTTTTAACCAACCTCCAAGCTGACCAGATTGTTTCAGGGAGCACCACTGACATCAGGCACCATGGCTGGCACACCTCTGGAGGAGCCACCTGAAGAGACAGAAACTGTATCTGTGTAAGAGGGGCCTACCTTTGGAGAGAAAAAGGCTCAAGGTATTGATGAGCCTATGGAAGTGGACCAAATTGTGCCTGCTGAACAGGGCACTGAAAGGGAAGCTGCTCTAACTGCAGCCCTTGAAGGGACCACCCTGAACTTAAACACTAGTCCAGCTGAGGCTTTTGAGTGGTTCCAGAACAGCTCCCCTGAAACAATGCTTCTTGGAAAGCCCATTTCAAACTTGAACAGTGATCCGACTGAGCTTTTTTTTAAACTTTATTTTTATTATGATAAATACTAATAACATACAAGGGGTACACTGACATTAAAATAATTTAATCCAGAAGATATGCATTCATAGCTGCATCAATATCAGTAAGACAGTTAGTTACCAATGGCCCTCCTGAAGGTGAGGCCCAGACTGAGCTTTTTGAGTGGCCACAAGACAGTACCTCTAGCCGGAGTGGAGATGCAAATGTGGTGACTGAACACTCCACAGCAGAGAAAGCAGAAGCAGGCATGGAACCGGAGGCAAAAGACATTAACCCCACCTCTGAACAGGAGGTGACTACCAGGGCAGAAGAGCAAGTACCCCTGAGATGTTCAGGGAAGACTGTTAAGCCCCTACTGAAACTGACATACGATTCTCCTGGGGCGCCCACTGATCTGCCCATATTTGTGGTCCATAAAAGTGTATAGAATACCCTCAGGTCACTGCCCAAAATCTTTATGTGCCTAGTTAATGCTAAACCCCCTCAGGCCTTGCGGGAAGTTGAGTTGGTAAAACTAAAAAGTGGAAGGTGAAAAGAATGGTATCTATGGAACATGGAGGGCTACATAGTGTGTGCTCAATGTACATGTGTCCTAATTACTAAGCGAAAGGTGAAATGAAAAGGGGGTACATATGGTAAATGGTACACTAAATGACGTGACCACTGTTTGGAAATAGTTGCTGGTTTATTCTAAAGTGACACTTTACTGTTTTATGATAGTCAGGAATCAGATGTCTAGATAGAAATGTTTTAAATGAATTGAATGTTAAGGTTCAATGTTTTAATGGTTATAGGTCCCTGCTATGGACTTGGCGAGGACACCAAGCATTTAAGGGGGGGAGAGTGTAACCCCCCCTGTGGGGGCTTACCTTGCTGCCCATCGGGAACTCCATTCTTTCTCCCATTCTCCTACTGCCCTAGTGCCCTCCAATACCAGTTCAGGTCCTGGGGTGTCCCAACATCTCTGTCTTGCCAACCCAGGGTGTTTTACTTTTTAGGGCCAGAGGAGCAAGTTTGGGGGCTGCACATGTTTCATTGCACCTGGCCATTTCCTCACCACTCTCCTGACTTAACGATTGCCTCCCTGGTGCTCTCAACCCCCCAAATAGGGTAATTGGGAGTTGCACACCTGGAAGGGGAGGATCAGGAATGGCAGCACTCATTGGTTTTAAAGTGCCAATAGCACTAAAGAATGGGGGGAATTTGAGTATTCATGAGGGGGTATGAATAATTAATGAGCTGGATCACTGCATGAGGGGGCTATACATATTGGAGGCAGCGACCAGCCAAAGGAAAGGCATATAAATATAATAATGCAGTCACTTAAGAGGGGACAAAGGCTGCAGCAAGACTGTGAAGCAACTGTGCTCAAGAAGTGCTCTGTTTGGCTGAAAGGACAGTTTAAAGTTGGGACTGCTGTGTGAACTGTGTGGATTGTGTAATTGAGCAGCCATGTTGTGATACAATGACCCCTATGGACAGTGAATCAGCTTCTTGGGTACTGAAAGACTGGTGAACTGCATTGTGGGAGGGGATGAGAACCTTATTGCAGGTACCAAAACCCCTTTCCAATCACTGATCAAACTGGGCTAATCATTATTAATATTTGTGACTGATAACAGGATCAGAAGCCAGGATTTTGGGGAGAAACCCCCTGGGACTTTGGGCAGTTTCGGCAGTCTTTGCTGGGCTCCTCTCAAATCAAGAAGGGCTCAGGAGGTGTGTGCCAAGGGAGAAAGTCTTTTTCAGGCCTTAGTTTGGCAAATCATTCTGGCATTTGAAGGAACTGAAAAAAACTTTATTCAGGCAGAGAGAGTTGTGATACTGCATCTGAATATCTGAGACTCATTGGTGAAAAGCTCCTGGCAGTGTGAGAGATCCAGGATTTTGCAGTGAGCCTGCGCCAGCATGAGGAAAAGCCCTGAGGCAATGAAAGGGGTGGTTTGGAACTGTGTGTGCCAGAACCAAAGAGTACTGTTGTTTGAAGCAGAGGACATTAAAAGGAAAAGGTTTGTAGGTGTCCAGTTTTTCAGGAGCCTGTGGTCTGCTGAAAGCCAACTGTGAAAAGGTGGAGGCTCATATCCAAGACTGAAAGCCATTAGCCAAAAGCCACTGGAAAGCTGGAAAGCCCTGAGAACCTGTTTTGCTGCACACCGGAGGTGTTTGCTTTGCTCAAGAGAAAAGTGGAGTCAGACTATTCACAGATGCAACTCAGAACCAGGTAGGGAACTTGTTAACTCCTACTGAATGTGGCAGACTGGTCTGCAGGGGGCCATGGTTGTGGGCCTGAGTGCTGGGGCACTCTAGATCCATTGGGGGAGCTGGGCTTGGTAGCCACTCCTGGGTTTGGGCTCCTTTGGGCTTTGCAACAGGCCTGGAAAAAGGCTGAAGGGGACAAGTGGCTAGACCTTGAATCAAGTCAGAAGGGAGCAAGCGGCAAGGCCTCCAAGCAAGTCTAAAGCTGTTCCAACAAATCCTTTCTGGCCATCTGCTGCTGCTCTCTGAAAGTGATTGGTGGAACCTGGACTGCCAGAGCCCTCCATGCTAGTGACCATGGGTAACCCAGGGTTTGCCCTGACCTAAAGGGGAGCAAAGGTGTAAACATTGCTAGCATTCTAGAGAGTATTGTATCATAGGCCCCAATGCTGACCAACCCACGGCATCTAGCAGGCCTGCATAAAACCTCAGTACCCAGTCAGGACATAGGAGGTTTCACTGGTACCAGTGGATGTGAATTTCTGTGTGTTTGAGCCCCCGGGCTCTGTTAATTTGGAAATAACAAAACTTTTTTCTATTCACAGCTATCCTGTTCCTGGTATCCCTTTTCCTATCCCTCCCCTCTTAGAAATAAAGCCGTGGTTTGTTGTTGCAAGTCCTGTGTTGTGATCAAGTTATTGGTAACAGCTGTGAAGTATATGTATGTTATTGTACTGGGGTACAACATGGTATTGAGTGTGTGGGGTGGTTGGAAGGAGAGGTGGGTAGGTACAGCATCCCGGGGGTTGTACCAAGCAAACACCTGGCCCATTGTTTCTCTACTCTGGGTGGATGTACCATGCTACTTTCTTACCAATTTGGGATAGAACCCCCGAACACCACCGTAGCAGGATCCAGGCCCCTTAACCTGTGTGGTAGTTAACAGGCAGGGGTTGTAGCCCATTGGCACATGGCGTCTGGGCTACATTTATAAATCTTTGCTCAGTAATGCACTGGAGTCAACATTAAGATTGCAAATTAGATCATGAAATGGTTTAAACAGTAGAAGTCACTTTATAATTATCAGGTCAGACTGTGAGAAGAAATCAACTGGCAGGCTTTTTAACTCACAGGATGATTACATTATGGAAAAGGTTGCCAAATAATGTGGTCTGTGCTTTGTCAATTGGTATATATAAAAAAGAATGCTAGACACTTACTGTATATGGCTGTCTTGGGAAATCATGATTATTACTGCTGTTATATGGCTGATGGACTAAATGGACTTTTGGTCTCCATTCTTCAGTATTTGTCACGTGTTCTCCTGTTCGCTCCTGTTGTGTATACTGTATGTAGATATGGGCTTAACAAAAGCATGCACTGTAAGCATCTTTAAAAAATCTAGTATTCTCTTCTTCCTCTAAAGTATTTATTTTTCCAGCAATTTAATTCTAGAATGCCCTTCTTCTTTTGGATCATTTCATTTTTTCTTACAGTTTAGTTTTCCAGTATTGCTCAGCTGAGATTTGGCATCTTGCTTTCAGTGGGATCCTTCTTTCATCCATTTTACCACTTAGGGACTGAAGTACACTAGCAGTAGCAGTAAGATGAATCTCTATTTGCAGATTTCAGGGAAGATTTTCACTGAGCATTAGCTTATTTTAAATGGAATCCTGTAGATCAGTGCATACAATAAAAATACAGTGACAAACAATATGATGTTTGCTTTAATCAAGCAACAAAGCATGACAGGGTGTGCATTGTGCTAAGATAACAACATGCATGTGGTGGGTTGAAGCACAAAACCAAGGGCCGAGTGCTTTCCCTGTCAGAAGTACTATTATCCCAGACCAAAGCACACCCTTGAGTGCCTTACTGAGATTATGAAAGTATATTAGGATTAGTAAAGAAATAAGTAATTTAATAAGTAAAAATTAGAAGAAAGATAAAAAGTGGAAAAAGAAAAAAGTAGTTCTGTTCAGCCATTGCAATATTGCTGTTTGGTCAGCAGATTGCAGACACTACAGGTCTTTTTTTTATACAAGGAAAAGAAATGCAGTGTATTGATACAGCTGTGCCTGCTTAATGTAAACAGGTCAGTGAGGTCACAGATATTTTTCCAGTGCTGTTGTGCTGGAATATCAGCACAGGAGTATGAGCTTCTCTGCCAACCAGGCTTCTGGATTTTTATACCCACTTCATAATAACCAATCTGTTAGTACAGTCACAGTAAACATAAAAAACTGAAATGATAGCTATTTATTAATGACCATTAGAACAAACTTGAGTTAGTTAAAGAAACAGTGTTATGACGAAGCCACAACAGGGAAGTCAAGTGACTTATTCAGGGCCTGCAATGAGTAAACTGCTCTGCTGTAATTCAGGAACTGATCGTTTGGTTCACTAATACGAACAGACCTAGATGGGAATACAGTGGAATGGGAGGCAGCTTTTTCAACATACATCTATAATTCTGTTGCATACTTTGCAGCAGTGATGAAGCTATTTATAGTTCAGTGGCTAGAGCACCTTATTGTGCTTTAGGCTCGGCCAGTCCCAAAATGTGCTGCGTGAAATTGTCACAGTATGCTCTGCTGCCTGTTCACAAAATGCACAAATGTTTTATGTACTTTGTATTTTGCAAAGAGTGAGAAATGTAATAGGGCAAACATAAAAAAGCAAATCCTATCACTCTTCTGACCCCTATCAGCCCTGTGTAGAGATGGAGGATAACAACTGTTTAGTTTAGAGGATGGGGTTTTGGAGGGTAGTAGTGGGCAGCTGGTAGAATTTATTGAATTTTGTTGACGGGTAGGCCCACTGAGACTTAAGTCCCTTTTTCAGGGGCAACTGGAAGTACAGATTGGTAACCAACTGAACTTGAACCAGATTAAGCTGTTGGTGGTATTTTTAGTAATGGGAAATTTGGCCAGTGCACCAGGGAAATTCCCATCTCTTGCACCAGGGGGGTCTTGTTCTTGTGAGCAAGAATGGAGGAGCCCAATTGGGAGCCAGACCGAGGAGGAGGAAGTGCTGATGAGGCAGGGGAGATGGCCTCCTCCCCGGCCTTTCTACTCTTGAGGCCATTGAGCGAGCTATGCTACGGAAAGAATTTCAGGAAATAGTAGTTAAGCATGAATCCGATGATACCCAAGTGGACTTGCAAATTGTATTAGACTCTGATTTACCTGTCTCTGCTCAAGTGGATGTTGTTCCAGAGAATCAGTCAGTCCTACAGACGGGATTTGAATCAGTGGTGGATGAGGAGCACAACGATGTGCAGAGCTTTCCCTGTGCCACACAGCACACTTCAGTCTGCAGAACGTCTTCACCACAAGCGGATCCTGACAATCAACTTGGCGATTTGTCAGCAGCCCCAGTCGTAAGGACAGTGACTCACGCTTCGGCTATGTGTGGGTCTGTGCTTCAGGCTGAGGAAACTAATGCCTCTGATGCAGCTGGCAGTAAAATCGCTGTTCCTAGTGAGTGCCCAGAGCCACATGGTCTCTCACAAAGGATTCCTCCAGTGGCTGCAGTACAATGAAGGTTGGGGACCGTACGAATATCGGACAAGCAACAGTCAGGAGTGCAGCCTACAAATGGGATACTGCACACTACAGAGGTACCATTTTCTGTTTCTCAGCAACCGGTTGCAAACCCTGAAACTGTCTATTCCTTTTTTGATCGTAAAAAGGGCAATATGCCTCCTGAGTTCCCTCATTCGAATTGTTCTCCATAGCGAGCATTAGCGGGATCCGGGTGGCTACCCACACCTGATGGTCACTGGGTCCCTGAGGCGGCAGATCCAGCAGTACAAAAATACACAGACTTGGTTGCAAAGACTAATGAACCCATAGACTCAGACACTATAATTGAACAGTCTGCTGTTGAACCTACAACCTTTGTGCAAAGTACTGTTTTAGTAACAGACCCTATTAGCCAAGATATATCCACTAGTGATACACCTTTAGGTCTGTACCCAGCAGAAAAAATATTGAACAATCCTGAGAAAAGTGCTTGGCTTTCCCCTATGTTTAGATTTGTTTCAAAACAAGGGAGATCCAGCACCCAGGAGAAATGCAGTGCGCCTTATTTATAAAGGTGGATTAGAAGACCCACCTGACAGACTTTATATTGCAAAAATGTTGTTGAAAGGATCTCTTAGGTTTTTTTCATCAGAAATATTTGCCTTAATCCATGTTAGGAATGCAAACTTTGATATCAATTTTAAAACTGTCACAAACCTAGATAGATTCTGGTCTCAATATCACAAGTTAAAGAATACTCCATTGTGGCTCCCTTTTTTAGCTATCCCCCTCACTAAGCCAGCTGTTAAGGTCATCACTGCAATGTTTAAAAATGAAGGTGTCAATATTGAGGACATCTTGTTTTGGCTTAGACAATGATGTGAGGTGCTGGACAGGTCCACCCCCATTCTAGACAGTGAACAGATCTGGAATGGGGGTTGGAAACTAAAGGTCAAACTGTTCTCCTCCAATAATGGGTCTGTACATTTGCCTAACTTTTTCTTTTTAGGGAAAGACAGAGGTTCTCTTTTTTATGTAGGACAGCCCAAAACTTGTTTTAAATGTGGAGCACGCACGTTTCTGAGCTCAGCATGTGATACTATCAGATGCGATCACTATTTTGAGTATGGACATATATTGGCAAACTGTTTAAACCTTTTTAGATGTAACTTATGTGAGAAAACTGGGCATGCCTATGGCAGGTGTCCCTGGGCATCCCATAACAGGGAGGACTGACCCTCACATGAGGGTCTTATAAATCTAGCTCAGCAAGCACAAGCCAATGAAGATAGCCAGGCAGGGGGATGAATGGGTTAACCCCTCTGTGGTGCATACCCTTCCTGTACTGGATTTGAGCACTCCTGACATAGAAATTCAAGAGTAGCTTTCACAGCCTATGCAGTCATCCCTTGTCACAGTGGAAACACCCATTGTCATTGGCACACAGTCAGTGACCCCTAAGGTTCCCCCTTCCCTGCCTTCTGACAAAGTTTTGAAAGTGGACATGCCGCCTCCACCACCCTCAGCTATGGACATGGCTTTCAAGCTGGTCTCTTCTAAGAAAAGATCCAGACATGGGGGTATTTCAAGAGCTGGACTGCCTGAGGGTAAAGATGGGAAAAGAGCTAAAGGGAGTGTTTCCCCACTTCTGAAAAGTGAGAACCACTTTTCCCCTTTACCAGTAGACAAACAATGGGAAGATTCTGAGGAGGAAGAGTAAGATACCCCATCAGTTGCCTCCACTACCACCGATGATACAGAGGAGGGAGGGGGTGAGGATTCTATTGCTAAGCCTATCAAGCAGAGAAGGAATTCTAAAACCCTGGTTGATTAGGTACCTCTCCCTCTATTTTTTAGAGATATTTTTTCTTCACTCTGTCATGCACTCTCTCTACATTTCTTCTATAAATGTTAATAACATTAAAAACAAGAAGAAGAGGTGTGGGGTCTTCTTATCCTTGTCACATTTTTCTAGTGACATATGGTGTCTACAGGATACAAGGCTCAAATCCCTGCAGGACTTGAGACAGACCTCTAATACCTGGAGTGTTGGGCCTTCTTTTTGGTCAATTGTTGTAGACAGTTGCGATGGGGTGGGTATTCTGTTTTCTAAACCAGGGATTACTGTTTCTCGTTTGTTGTACATTCTTCCTGGTAGAGCCCTCATGCTGGATATTAATTACTGCCAGGAGACATTAAGATTAATCACTGTTAATGCACTCCAGTCCAGAGCTCAGAGAATTTCCCTTTTCAGATCCATTCAATCTTATTTATACTCATCCAGACATCCAGACTGATAGTGTGGGCAGGATATTGTAATTGTGGTTTAGAGTTGGCAGACAGAGGGCTTAAGACAAATAACTTTTTTTGTGATACCCATGTACTGCAAAACATACTCTCACTGTCGGGTCTCTCTGACTCTTATAGAATACTCCACCCTATTGGTGGGCACACATTTTTAAGGGTTCTCTATCCACAAGAATAGATTTTATTTTTTTTTAACAAAAACTTTAGTTGCTGATAGGGTCTTTACCACCGCTTGGGAATTTTCTGACCAAAATCTGTTACAGTATATCTCAATTGGGGGGGTACTCCTAGATGTAAAAAAAAATTGTTGGAGACTGAACAAATCTTTATTAGATGATCAAGATATTAGAAAGGCCTGGATAAAAAATTGGGGAGCATGGTTATCTGTCTCCTCCTGTTATGAGGATCCCAACAGTTGGTGGGAGGACACCAAACTGTCTTGGAAGTCCCTTTTTCAAACTATAGCACAGGTTAAAACTAATAAGGAATATATGGGGTATTTACATTTAAGGAGTCAATTACAGGCATTAATATCTCAATCAGAGGAGCACAATAGGGATTTCAGCATACAAATTTCGGTGCTTAAAGATCAGATGAGGACCTGTCAATATAATAGGGCCAGATCATTAGACCAAGAATTGAGGTTCAGAACACAGGTAAAAAAGGGGTCATTAGACCCCTTTAAGGAATGTAGTGACAGGGTTGGGCACAGGGTTTTGATCGGTTTAAAAGATGCTGCAGGTCAGGTCTGTATCTCACCTACTGAAATGTTAAGGATGGTAGAATATAGTTTTGACTCCGTTTATGGAACTTGTGCAGTGGAGACTATCCCATGTAATTTCTTTTCACTTTTACACTTACCTCAAGTTGCGGATATTGATAGAGTATCTCTGATACAGCCCATTACAATAGAGGAAGTAAAATGTGCTATAGGCAAATTAAGGAAAGGAGCAGCACCGGGATCTGATGGGTTTGGGGCTGGTATCTATAAAATTTTTATAGATTTTGTGGCCCCTGTTCTAGTAATTTTATTTAATTACATGCTAACTCAAGACAGACTAGTCTCTTCTATGACTGAAGCTGTATTAATTTTACTCTACAAAAAAGGGGACAAAGAGTTATTGTCAAATTAGAGACCTCTTAGTCTGTTAAATACAGACCTTAAAATATTAAATAAAATTCTTTTGGCAAGATTAACTGAAGTGGCCGAGGACTTAATACATCCTGCCCAAACATGTGCAATTCCACATATATGCCAGCAGGATAATTGAATACTTTTAAGGGAGCTGTTTTTCAGGGGAGCAAAAGGTCTAACTTCTGGGGATGTTTTAAGCCTTGATCAAGAAAAGGCCTTCAACAAGATTGCCCATTCTTTCTTGTTTTCAGCACTTCAGGCTTATGGGATCCCTGACCGATATTTATTTTGGCTACAAACTTTGTATCAGGATGCGGTGTTGGTGCCAAATATAAATGGGTGGAAAGGACGGAAAATCAGAGTCATGAGGGGAGTGCTGCAGGGGTGCCCCCTCAGTCCGTTATTATATGTCTTTGGGATAGACATACTGATCCACCATGTTACAGCACAGAATAACATAAAAGGTATGCAAGTAATTCCAGATAGGGAGGGATGAAAGCAAAATTTTGGCTTATGTTGATGATTTGGTTCTATGTTTATGACCTGATTTTTCAGAGGTTGCGCTGCGAGAGGTGTGTGATGAGTACACTGCTTTATCAGGAGCACAGATTAACTTTCATAAAAGTAGGGGGATAGTTTTAGGTCACATTCCTCTGCCTAGTACTGGTACTTTTGTGGGTTTTTCTTTTTCCCCAACAGCCTATTAGGATACTGGGGGTGATGTTTGGGGAAGGAGATTTAGCTAAACATTACTGGGATATTTGCATTGGTAAAGCAAATAGGTTGGTAGCTGGATGGAAAGGGCAGTTAATTTCCAAAAAGAAACAAGTGTCCCTTATTAACACACTATTGATTCCAGTATTCTTATATATTGGTTATATGTTTCCTCCTCCCCAGGCAGTGATGATCTCCCTTTTGAGCAATTTTTAAAGCATTTTAGGGAAGTAGGTTAAATCTTATTAAAAGAGAGTTTACCTACAGACCCATAGCTGAAGGAGGTGTTAATATGGTGAACCCTGTAGCCTTTTTTTATAATCTATTTCTTAGCTATAATTTGGGAACTGTCATAAGGCCTGGATGCAAAATATGGAAGCCTCTAGTTCAAGAGTGGTTGGATCCAAGTATCCCTTTATGGGTACATAATAAGGCAAGGTTGTTGCATAACATTGGGCCCATATCCCCTATTGGTGTAGAACTCATTAAGAGTCTGATTAAGTGGAAACTTACATCAGGGTTTAGACAAACTGTGGATAGGAAAAAAGTGTATAAGACTATTTTATTGGCTGAGCAGAAAGAAACTGTCGTGTTTCCTAAGTGCACTGAAGTAAGATTTCCTGGGGTGCTAAAACTTTTAGAGAATAAAAGGTTGCCAATGTTTTTATGGGATTCTATTTGGTTAAGTAATTATGGGTGACTGGGGGTCAAACGCAATAATAAGTATAAATCTCTTGATGAAAGGTATTATCTAAGGGAATCGTGTGTTCAGATTCTGGAAACCCAGGAACACTTATTTCTGGAATGTGGGTATGCTAAAAACTTCTGGGTCATTTTGGCCACTGTGCTGAGTGAACCTCTTTTTTTGTCCCTACAGTACGGGGATCTCATGTTTGGGTCTTGTGTGCATGGGTGGGGTAAATACCTAGAGGAAACATTGCTTATTATTTTTTCAGTTATCAGATATTTTTTATGGCAGTCCAGATGTGTTTGGGTGACCCAACAGAAGATAATCTCGTATGAAGAAATGCTGTATAATATTCAAACTACTGTGCAAAATATCAGAAGTAAATATAACTATATGTTTTCTAAAGAAAGATATAAGATGTTATGGGTTAACTTGGAAAGATGGGATCCAGGGTAATTGGATACATCTCTTGTTTTTCATGTTTTCATTATGAGCTTATGAGTTTTCTCAGTTTCTGTTTTATGGATTTTGTATTATGTTTGAGTTTGCAAATTATTGTATCTATTTGTGATGTAGTCCCTTTTTTTCAAATAAAAATTCCCCTACTCTTTTTGAGAAGTGCCAAGGGGTCTTTAACATCCACCTGAACAACCACCCGAACAGGCAGTTGGGACCTCGGTTTAATGTCTCATTTGGAAGGATGATTTGTGCATATTAAAGGGGATGGTATGATTTGTAAACTACAAATGCGCTGCAGGAAGTTCATCAGGTGAACAATCTTCCTACATCTACAAATGTCTGGTATGAGTAATTAGCTTTCAGGACAGCATTTACTGTCTGCAATCAAACTTTAGTCAATCAATATGTAACTAATTTCCTCAGCCAAGGATATTTGACACAGAGTACTAAAAAGTGCCTGAACGTTCACAAGATGCCCTATTGTTCACCAGAAATGCAAACGTTTTCCTGGGGGGGTATACCCTGGATTCCTTTAAGACCCTGCTTGTGTGCTTGAGACTAGCTTTAAAATTGGTGCTCCTTTATTTTTTTTAACAAGATAAGTGCACAAGACAAAACAGGCCTGTTTTCAGATACAACTTCAGAGATTACAAACCAGGACTAAAATAATACACAGACTATGGTAAGAAATCAAAACAGAGTCAATAAGCAAACAGGGTAGTACATATAGTTAATTACATAAAGCAACCAGCATATGTAAATAGAGTAATTACACTGAGTAAGCAGCATTGTACAACAAAGTTAATGCAGTTTGGTACATGTTTAAGTAAATGTAACAACCCATTCCCCAGAAAGGGTTGGGTTGTTACTAGTTTGTCCCTTAAAGCACTGGGTGTCAGTGCACCAATCATTCTGTCCCTTAAGAGGAGGGGTGGAGGCTAGGGAGGGACTGGGGATAAAGAGGAGGTTTTAGAGGGAGGGCATGGTTGTTTCTTCCACAAAGCTTACTTGAGGTGGAGGGTGGTGGTGAGAGTTAGCGGGAGTGGGTAGTGTCTCAGCCAGTGCTGTTGTGCAGGTTCATGCCCTGGGGGCCTGGGAATACTAGTGACCTTGGCTCGGTGGCAGAGTGTTCAGACTGGAGTGGCATGAGGTCTCTCATGTGTCTTCTGGGCACAGTTGGGAATAAGGGGGGGTTCCAATAACCATGGATCAGTGTCCAGGTGCCAGGGACAGAATGGCATGGGACCCCTTGCTTGGCCCTTTCTGCTCACTACAGCATGGGGCAGAAGGATCCACAACTGGTCTGTCTGGAGCTCTGGAACTCCATTGGAGAATCTGAGAGAGATCTGGTAGCTATGTGTTTGTAGGGTGGATCTGTTGGAAACTCTTTAGAGGAGGATATAGTGTGTTATAATGTCCAATAGCACTTTGGCATTTCTAAATACAGGTGTCACCACTGTGGATGACCTGTCTAGGACAGTGTCTACAACACAATTGTTGTCCCCACACAAGAACCAGGGCACCCAAAATCTGCCATTTGTACCTTTAGTCTTTGAAAGAAGTCTGGGCATTCTATATTTGGGCCACATACAGAGCCAATTGCCATGGAGTGCCCAGAGTTTAGTAAAACCTGCACCAGAATACACCTCCCGTACTCGGGTCTGTGTAGACTTTAGTGATCATCCTGGGAAATCTCATCTTAAACCAAATGGTTGCACTCCGAGCCTTTGAGAAGAAGTAAGACCCATACAACTCCCCCTCTCCCAGCTAATTCTTACTCATATGTGCACCTTCCTTTTCTGACACGTGGGTTTCTTGGTGACAGATAATATCTGTCTTCAGAGCATCCCCTCTTGCATTTTATGTAGGATTTTAGGCTGCTTATATTCCAGGATCTGATTTTTTTCCTTAATTTAGATTTTTGTGGGTTTTTCTTTGTTTTTCTTCCACTACCCTAGGGGCCTCTGCACATGGCTGTACATGCGTGTGGAGGTGCGCACACACACCAGAAGTCAGCTCAGCCCCTTCCTCCCATCCGTACTGTCACCCCCGCCTGCCTATGTTACCCCACCAGACCTCCACCCAGTGGGGATGGAACTACGGGTGGGGCGACAACCCACCACATCACCCCTGGGAGAGGACAGCAGCCTAGTGACTCGCTCAATCCCACTCCTTCCACCTCACCCCATCCCCCCATGCTGGCACCCCAACGACCCAAGGTCATTCCCCAACCCGGATCGCCGGTGCAGCTTGAGGTAAGGTGTCCAGTGCCTCAACCCTCAGTGCCACCGGGCCGGCCAGGATCTGATTTTAAAAGCAGTTTCAGCCATTGTTAAAGAGGTGGAATTAAAATCTCAACACTACTGGTAGAACATCGTGTACATCCTGCAGAGTAACCCTCATAGTACCATTTTTTAAGCATAGTGCATTGCATACAACAAAACAGATAGAATAAAACAACAACCCATATTGCAAATCTCGCTCCCCTCTGAAAATATCAGCAAAATACCCACCCTGCCTCTCTCAAACTCCTAGTTCTCCTCAACATTACTGCCAAAGTCTATGTTACCCACTGAATCAGGCTGAAATATACCACATTTACAGTTAGAGACATTTTCCCCCTCTCCCCAAAACATAATACCCCAACTCCCCAAAAAACTACAAACCCAAACAAAATCTGACCAATGATTCAACATGCTCCCCCCACCCGAATATTGGTTATTGGTTCCACACTTAAAAAATGCAGCCTCCCACTAGTACCTTGGCAGACAAATAAGTAAGGAGGTCTGCATAGAACCTTATTTAGTATGCAAAATTCTGAAAAAACTTTTAGGCAGTTTACACAAAGCCTGTAGGGAGATCAGACCCCCCACTACCAACCTGGTGATGAAGGTAGACCCCCACCACTCTTCACCATACTGTAAAGATAATAACTGCACACATGAGCTTATAGGAATGATAAATACTAAGCAATGGACTGGATTGCCACCCGAAGACCCAGATGGCCACCAGACCACTTCACAGAACTGGTATCTAAGAAGAAAGGTGAGGTAATGGGTTTCATAATGCTGCCTCCACAGCCTACCCTTGTGGGGAAAACCGGGGACCCATAGGGGAAGGCAATAGACTGCAACGTAATTAGAAGTATAATCCCTGGTGGCACAAGTAAAGCCTCTCATCTGATTATTTATCCGACTCCTCACAGGGTATAGAGTGGAACTCATCAAGAAGGAGATAAAGGACATCATGTCAGGTGATAATAAGATGGGGAGTTTAGGTCAATCACCTGAGTTCCCCCTTTATGCCTCAATACCCCTGGTTCAATCCACAGAAATAAAAGTAATAACCCACCGGCCAATACCATAAACTCAAATGTGCACAGAAGGAGTTCAATAGTATGCAGATCACAGTTCCCCAGATCTTCTTGCTCTCAAAGTGAATGGGTAAATACCACAAAGTCTGCTCCCCTCCACCGAAACCTGCAGCCCCAGCTACAGTTGGAGGAGAAGTGGTGGGAGTCAAACATGCATGCCCATTCCTCTGGACCAACTCATAGGCTAGACACCTCTGGAGATGAAAAGAAAAAGTAATTTAACCTCGTCTTGATTTACTAGATTGGTAGCTTCAGAATGAGAATTCCTGCAGCTGGTGAAAGCTAAGCCCAGTGATTAACGGGCAGTTATCCCACTGCAACCTGTCAAAATTGTTCATATGATTCAGATAGGTGCTGACAGATCCCAATAGTGAAATTAACAGCCAGCAGGTTACCAAAGCAATGAAGCTTGAATGAGAGAACACAAGAGTTTGAGATCACCCTTAAGGAACATAGATTAAGCACGGTTCACACAATCTCTTCCTCCACAGATACCTGTAGCCCCAGATACAGTCGGGAGGAGGTGGTGGGTGTCAAACAACATCGGCCAGAGACCTCTTATGGACTGGTTATCTTCAAAAGGGAATGTGCATTGACTCAGTTTGATTGGATAATGCATCTTCTCCGTGATGAGGATTTCTGAGCTGTACAATGCCTAAAACCTTTTAAGCACTACCTGACCTCCAGCTCTGTATGCACCTGCCTCTCCTACAGCTGATAGACTCTGGATGACAAGGCCTGACTTTGCTAACAGCAACTATTCTCAACACAAGACAGAAGCCACCCTCCCACACGCTCCTTGACAATGCCTCTGAATCACTCTAAGGGGCTGCTCCTGTACACCCCTCTCCCCGTCTCCATGCTAGGATGGGTCTATACCTCCCCAGCCTCAGCCCTGCCTCCTTGAGCACTTTACTAGAGACCCCCCTCCTCCCCTACAAAAATCCTATCCTTACTGACCCTCTGCCCCACCTAGCCTAACCTCTAGTGCCTCTGCACCTTACCTGCACATGTAATCAACTAAAGTTGATGTCCATATGCTGTATAGTGTTTTAAATGACTAAGAAACTCTGTAACCTTTTCCTGATTGTTGTGCTGTTCAGTGTCTCAAATGTCCTAAAACTCTATAACCTTCTTGATTGAATGTCTTTACTCTGTTCACATGACATGGAACCTTTGTAAAAGAGCCTTGGCTCAATGGTTATTTTCCGAATACCAAATAAATTAAAAATAAATAAATAAATAAGACCTGCTTACATGACAGTTGACTTTCTGATGTACTGTTATGTTTGCCCATCATTTCATTGTCGTGCTGACAAATCTCTGCTGAGGTGACAACAGTAAGCTGATTGCCAGGGCAATGAAATTCGCACCATTGAAATAAAGACTGGGTGGTGGTCTGTACCGGGCCTCCCATCCCGACCAACAGGGATATCAATGGATGTTTGAGATTTGACATGGCAGGAAATACAGGTAAAAGGGACCAAAATGTTCCTGACTGCTATTTAAGCTGCATATTGAGGGGTTACATAAACAAAGTCCTTGAAGCAAATACTCCCAGTTGCCAAATAATCATAGTTCATGAGAGCCCCAAGTCTGCATAACCTCTGGTCCCCACTCTTCTCAGAAGCCACCATAATTACAAGGAGCCATTTGAAGACATCATCATTGTCCTTACTGTAGCCCAAGTTGCCCCAGAGGTCCATCGCTTGACAGGAAACGGTGAAGATTGCGAACATATGTCAGTCTGAAAACAAAATCCACCTTGTAGGGCGCATCACAGGCTGCCATCAGGCAGGATGGTTATTTCCTACTTGAGATATCTGACTTCTTGAGCCACCTCCATCACTCTTACAA
The DNA here is from genome assembly GCA_016271365.2 of Neoceratodus forsteri. Lineage (NCBI taxonomy): Eukaryota > Metazoa > Chordata > Ceratodontiformes > Ceratodontidae > Neoceratodus > Neoceratodus forsteri. The sequence goes on from CM057459.1 coordinate 1,094,379,047, forward strand.
ATTCCTCAGATTCCAGGAGTTCATTGAAGATTTTCAGGGGTTGATCCAGGCAGGTAATGCAGAGCTTAGCTGGGTACATAAGGGTGAACTTCCACCCCAGCCCATGTAACTTCGTCTTCACCCCTGCAAATTTTTGGTACTGTAGCTGGAGTTCCTGACTGTAATTATGAGAAATGCAGACTTTAGCCCCATTAGAGTCTAGGGGTCCTTGTCGTTGGGCTGCACGCAACATACTGTAAGCTCTTTCTCTGGAAATCTTAAATACTTGATTAAATAGCGTCAGGGTCTGTCACCATCTATGGGTCTTGGGCCAGTCCAATGGGCCTGCTGGTTTTCAAATGCCACAGCTTTACGCTCCATTCCCAGCTTTTCAGCTAGCATGGGCTGGACTGCTCTGCAACCTTCCTTGCCATCAATATTTTCTGGGAGCCCGATCAATCTAATATTCAAACATCCCCCATGATTTTCCTGATCATCAGCATGCTTTGACAGGAGCTGTACTTTTTCCATCAGTATTGTCCAGTCTCTGGATAGGTCCGCAATGGTGTCCTTGAGATCACTAATTCTTTTCTTTGCTTTATCGAGTCAGCGAGTGTGTGTGGCTGAGGTTTCTGCCAACCCTGTCACTACTGACCGAAGGTGAGTGATGTGAGCAGTGAGATTTGCAAAACCAACTCTCACTTCTTGCTGCAGTGTAATGAGCAGATTCACTAGTGAGGTGCCTTGTCCATTTTTCTCTCTCCCTTTTCCTGCCTCCTCTGCCATGCATTGGGCTCTGGTGTGGGCTTCCCTAGGTGAATTAACGTCTCTAGCTGTGGGCTCAAATGGGGTAGTGGTCTGCCTCTTGTCAGTCTGCCTTGTTGCCATAGATGTTATCTGCAATCTCTTTTAATTAAATACTGCTCCATTGTGTTTGAATCAATTTCACTGCCAAAATTAGTTGGTGCCACTGGATCTGCTCGAAAGTGCTGTCACCATGTTTGGGTGCCATGCCACGACCCCAAAAACTCATAAATATTGGCATAAGCCCAACTACAGAAGTGTGGTTCAGGGAGTACCTTGTTAGAAGGGAACAGCAGCTTAAGATGAAAGGGCTCTGATTAAGTGGAAACTTACACCAGAGTTTATACAAACTGTGGATAGGAAAAAAGTGTATAAGACTAATTTATTGGCTGAGCAGAAAGAAACTGCTGTGTTTCCTAAGTGCCCTGAAGTGCTATACCTGGTTAAACAACTAAAATAAAAATAAAAAAGATGAAAGTGTTGGCATCCCCCGTGCCCACATTTACAAAGCAGTACCACAAGATCTATACTAGGACCACTCTTATTTAATGATTTACACCAATGACCTAGGTACTAATCAGTGCCTACGAAGTAGCATTCTTCATGGCTGCTACCATAATATTGTAAGGGTAAAGCTACATCTATATGTTGATGACAATGTCCTGTATGTCTCTTGTCCTATCCTAGTGTAGTTATGAATGTCCTGTTTGAAGAGTTTATGAAATGGGCAAAGGATTTTCAGTCCCCTGATTGGTTGTTAATTGTTAGCTAAAAGTGTCTAGTGCATGGCTAAAACAAGTGCAGGTGAGCCTCACCTATCCTGGCATGCCATGTCAATGCCCATGTAGAATGTTGGTATTTGAAATGGCAGCCATGTTTCTTACTAACTCCCTCATTGCCAACTGCCAAAACTATTCAGAAATGCCTCCATACTGAACCCTTCTACCCTTCAGAAAACCTAATGCACCACATTAAAAAAACCCTCTCATGATCTCTCCTATGCCTGCTCACCTGTTCGCTCACTCTCTATCATGCTCACCGGTTCCATGTCATAATAGCAAAAATATTTGGTGAGTAACACTACGGCAACTACATTTTGTCGAAACCACACATGACGATCAACACACCACAGCAAAGATGAAGACAGTGAATGCAAAACATTTGCAAACGGGGACAATTTACACTTATATTTAAAGTGGGGGACATATTCAGCTCCGGGGAGGGGGCAGACACCAGGGGAAAGGGTGATACACAGGAGGGGGGACTACAGTTCACAGGGGGGGGTACCAGCGCTGGGGGCAAGTAAAGAAATAATATAATTCTATCAGCCACAACAGCTCACCCAAAAAGATACCTACAGGCAGTCCTGAACCCGGATCCATGAGCATTGCACATGGTGACCCTATCCACCCCACCAGGTGGACAGATCGGCAGCAGCAGCGGAAGTTCCATCACTTAGCCCACATGACCCTACTCTCCCCAGTCATTCACACTTGCTATTATGTCCTTCCATAGTTGCTATTCTCTACCCTCGCTATTCCCCCATGGTAGCTATCCCTGCAGGTGTGCAAACTGAGTTGCTCAAATGTGAGTCACTCAGTTTGCTTTGTCCACATCATGGGATACCTGCTCACTCCCTCTCTGGCTCAACAGCCAACCTGCCGCTCACTACTTCTCTCCCTTGGCCCTTCAATACTGCCCGTACCTCAGACTTAGCTGAAATATATGTATTAAAATAATGACTTAAAGCAGTACGTCAATCTCCATAAGTGCAGACTTCAATCTTGGCTTTCTCACTCCTGCTCTCACAGCAGGCAAGCTGACCCACTAGTAGTTAGCACTGCGGTAAATCTGTATCCATGCTCACTCCTTGCCAAGCCACTCTATAATAAAATAAGAAACAACAAAACAAATACAGAAACTGACAGAAATGGGGGAAAAACAGAGGGTGTGTGTGTGTGTGTGTGTGTGTGTACATACGAACATACAAAAATGCCAGCAGAAGCAGGCCTTACGGTCTATTGAGTCTGCTTCGATTGTGCAACTAGCCCTCAACTTGCAGCTGCCACCTCCCACCCCTCTTCATCAACCCCTCACCCTATCCCAGCTCCTCTTAAAGCCACCCACCATTCCACAGGACACCACTCCTAAAGGCAGAGCATTCCACCTGTCCACCACCCTTTCCATGAAAAAATGCCTCCTGATTTCCCTCCTGAAACTTCCCCCCTCCAACCTCAACTGATGCCCTCTCATATCCTTCCCTCACCTATGCTGGAAAATCCCTTCTGTAGTAATACTATTTATCCCCTTGAGGTATTTAAATGTCTCGATCATATCACCCATCTCTCCTCTCCTCCAGGGAACACATGTTCAGCTCTGCTACTCTCTCCTCACAGGACTTCACCTCAAATCCCTGGATCATCTTTGTCACCCTACGCTGCACGCCCGCCAACAACTTGATGTCCTTCCTCAGGAACGGGTGCCAGTACTGCATGCAGTACTCCAGGTGAGGCCTGGCCAGAGACCTGTACAGGGGAAGGATCACCTCCCTACTCCTGGAGGAGATTCCTCTTGCTATACACCCTAGCATCCTATTGTCCTTTGCTGCCACCTTCCTCCACTGAGCTGAGTTGTTCATGCTGCCCATTATAATCACCTCCAGATCCTTTTCTTCTTCGTTACTTTCCAGCTGTACCCTTTCCAGCTGATAGCGCCTCCCCTGGTTCCTAGCTCCAAAGTGCAGTTCCTTGCACTTCTTGGTGTTGAACCCCAGCTACCATGTTACCAACCACTCCTGTAGTTTGTTCAGGTCCTCCTGCAGCCCCTTCCAGCCTTTGATGTCATCTACCACAACTCCCATCTTCGTATCATCTGCAAACAGACTGATCCTACTCCGGACCCTGTGTGAGATATCAGCAAAGAATATCCGAAACAACACTGGTCCCAGCACTGATCCCTCATCATTTCCCTTGGTAATGAGAACTCTCCCCCACCACCACCCTCTGCTGCCTTCCATTCAGACAGTTAATGATCCAATTCACCATCTTTGTTCTCACCCCTATGTATTCCAGCTTCCCCACCAGCCTCCCATGCGGCACAGAATCAAAGACCTTGCTGAAGTCCAAATACAGTACATCCACCGCATGGCCCCTGTCCAGTTCCCTGGTCACCCAGTCATAATACCCAATGAGATTTGTCTGGCAGGATCTGCCAGAAACAAACACATGTTGGTGACCATCCTGTAGACCACTGTCTTACAAGAAGGTCACCAGCCACTCCTTTAGGATTGTTTCCATGAGCTTCCCCACAATTGATGTGAGGCTCACTGGCCTGTAGTTGCCCAGTTCATCCCTGGGGCAACTTTTGTGAATGGGCACCACATGGGCCACCCTCCAGTCCTGTGGTATGCATCCTGTGACTAGGGAGTTATTGAACAGGTCAGTCAGTGGCCCCACCAGGATCTCCACCAGCTTCCTGCGTACCCTAGGGTGGATGTCATCTGGGCCTGGTGCCTTGTTCACCCTCAATGCCCTCAATCCCTCTAGAACCCTGCCCTCCATAATCCCTATGTCAGTCACCCCCTTCCCTTCCTACCCCTCTACACCCCCCTTGGGGTATCTGCCCCTTTCTCTTTTATGAATACAGAACAGAAGTACTGTATACAGTCAATGCTTCTGCCTGTCTCTCCCACCTTATCCACCCACCCTCTGTCCTTCTTAATCCTCACAATCTGGTCTTCATTCTTCCTTCTTTCTCTAATGTATCTGAAGAAGTCCTTTTCTCCTTCCTTAATACCCTGTGCCAGTCTCAGTTCTCTTGAGGCCTTGACCGCCCTGACTAGCCTGGTAACTTCCCTGGACTTCTTCGTATAGTCTTCCTTCACACACCTCTCCCCGATTTCTTGAGTTTCCGAAATACCCTTCCTTTGGCCCTTACCCCCTCCATAACCTCCTGAGTCAACCAACTGGACTTCTTTGCCCTTCCCTTCTTGCTCCATGCCTTCAAACATGCCCCAGTGGCTTCTGTCAGTCCTCTTTTAATAACCTCCCACTTCTGACTAGCATCCATGTCCTGACAAATGCTTGCCAGATACTTACCCCAAATCTCCCCCATCCTACTAAAGTCTGCCCCTTTAAAATTGCTCACACTGGTATCCGTACTCCCTGTTTCCCTACTCACATTAAGCATGAACCACACTGAGTGGTGGTCACTCCCATTCAGAGGGTCCTCCACCCCCACATCCCTTACAGCCTCCCCATTTGAAAGTACCAGGTCCAGAGTCCTATCCACACTAGTAGGCTCATGTACCAGCTGCTCCAGGAAGCTGTCCTGAAATGCCTCCACTATGACCTGTTCCCTTGCACTCGTGGTGGCAGAAGTGCTCCCCTCCACCCCAGGTAGGTTGAAGTCCCCCACCACCACAGTGTTCCACTTCCTACAGATTTTTCTGATTTGCTCAGCCAGCTCTCTGTCCAGGTCCTCCCCTTGTGCCAGAGGTCTGTATACTATCCCCATCCACGGTGTCCTACCTCTTGAGTCCTGAAGCTGCTTCCATAAGGCCTCTGTTCTACCTTCCTCCTCCTCCTCCTCCCTTGTACACCTTATCCCTTCCCATACATAGATTGACATGCCCCCCTTCCCTTTAGACCTATCCTTTCTGAATAATTCGCACCCTGGGATCATCATATCCCAGTCCTGGTACTGGGAAGCCCACGTTTCTATGATGGCCGAAATGTCCATCCTCCTCACTGCCAAGAGAGCCTGCAGCTCAGCTAACTTATTACCTAGGCTCCTCACATTCAAAGTGACCACCCTGCAGCCCGTATCCTTCCTTACCTTACCATGGGTTTCCCCCATCCATCCCCCACAGTGCCTCTACCCTGACTCCTCCTTGTTGGCTTGGGGGGGTAAGCTCGTCAGGCTCCCCTCTCTTGGTGCCCAGCCTACCAGCTGTCTATTCACCACTCCTTACCTAGCTTAAACTCACCTTTGTTGCCATGTACCCCCCATCCCCTGTTTTAATAATCCCCTTCCCTCCCCACTCAAATGCAGCCTATCTCCTGCTTATAGATCATTGTTGTCCCAGGTTCGTCCCAGCCCCCCACTAACCTGTACCCCTTGGATCAACACCATTGCACCAGCCATGTGTTGAACTCTCTGAGCCTCCCTTTTCTTGACATACTTGCGCATGGTACTGGGAGCACCTCCAAGAAGGCCACCGACTTCCCCAGTTCCTCGCATACCCTACCCAGTTCCTCAAACCTTTCCTCTCACCACTGCTACAGTCTTTCCTGCCAGGTCATTTGTTCCCATGTGCACCACAAGATATGGTTTCCTCCTACCCCTACTTGTGCACTTCAGAATTGACTGTCTTTAGCCCAGGTATGCACTCCACTTATATACAACTGCCTTTCCCCATTACTGCCCCATCTTATCCCTTTTAGTATAGAATCCCCCAGTACTAATATCCCCCCTCATTCTTCCTTGTTACCGCCCCCACCTTACTACCTCTGAATCTATCCCTGGAGTCCGCCACCTTTGTTTCTCTGTCCTTCCCCCTATTCCTCCTCCCCACCCTGATCTGTCCCCATCTCCCTGTCCTCCATCCCTATCCTCCACTTCCTCTCAATCTCCTGGGCCCCACCCCCACCTACTTCACCCTCTCTCATTTCCCTGTTCCTTTCTCCTTCCTGTCTACTTCCTTTGTCCATCTTTCCAGCTGTGCCCCTCATCCCCTTATCCTTGGCTCCTTCCTCCATCCCACTTCTGTCCCTTGTTCCATCCCCCGCCCCTTCAAGCAATCCTCTCTCCCCTCCTCCTCCCCCTATGTCTCCAGCACCGCAAACCTATTACCCGCCCCACTGACTTGTTGAGTGTCGGCTCTTTCCTCCCTGCCATGGCCCCCCTCTAGAGCCTGGACTCCTGTTGGGTTTGCTCCCGCCCTCCCTCCAAATCCCATCCCTTGACCCAAAGCTGCTCCCTTGTGGTACCCTCTTGATCCTCACTGGGGGTGGCCCACTTACCCCAGCAGCCCCTCTCCCTACTTCCATCCTCTCTAACTCCCTACCAAGCCACCCCACCTCCTCCTCAAGCCTTCTCAGCCTACAACAGATTGGACACCCCCCAGGTTTCCACAAAATGTTCATCCAAACCGAAGCCCTGCATTCATTACAGCCCACTATTCTCCCCATGCTTAAACAGCCTTAACTAACAGAAAAGGGCAATGTGACCGACACAGTATTATCAATGAAAATAAAATTAACAGTAGTTGTAGTGCGAGCTTAACTAGACTGCCCCCCAACAAAAGAAATTTGCCCAACTAACAGGAAAGAGCAATGCGAAGTAACTCAGTATTATTACTAAAACAATTACCAGTACTAGCTGTGCCATCTTAACTAGTCCTGTCTCCACAAAAATAAACTACCCGACAGTGATGTGTGTGTGTGTGTGTGTCTCTGTGTGTGTGTGTGTGTGTGTGTCTGTGGGGGGTGGGGGTGGGAGCTATGGAGCCCACAGTAGGATAAAAGTCCTTACATCAAGAAAAAACCCACAAGTGGAGGAGCTATTTTATATAAATCAAACACAAAGATGTAGCTTTTTGTTTTAAGTCCTAATAATTTTAATTTTAGCATGCATGTACAATTCACATGCCCATTTCCATAAGCACAATAAGACACTCCGGGGTGGGGGAGAGTGCGCTAGACACTTCTAGTGCATGGTCAGGGGCTGAAGGCACTCAGCCTCTGGCCTCATGCCTTACCTCACCTCTGGCCATGTTCTAGAAGTGTTTGGCGCATACACCATCATGTCTTATTGCTTACTTGATAAACTCCAAATTAATATGTGTGCATCAACGCTCCTGCTTAATGCCTCATAAACTAGATATATGATATTCTTTTCTAAACCTTTCCTCCCCTCCTCTCCTCCTCAGTAGGCATTACAGCTTTATCAGGTGACAATCTGGAACAGGTAGATTCCTTCAAGTATTTGGGCATGTGGTAGGATAGCAAGTTATCCTTCAGTATGCATGTTGACAGTCTCTGTAAAAAAAATTGCACCAGAGACTCAGGTGCTATTATCGGAGCAAATTTTGCCTTAACCATAAGATCAGAATAAGGTTTGACCAGGCAACCTACCTTCCCTTACTATACTATATTGATGTTATACCCAGAAGTGTCACAGTTACTCACCTCTCCAAACTAGATGTGCTGTACCATAGAGCACTCCAAGTTATCTCTGGCCTGCATGTCAGAACCCATCACTGTGACCTCTACACAGCAGTGGGCTGGTCTTTGCTTATGATCAGAATGCTTAGAAAACTTACACATGTGGTTTTTCAAAGCTATGCAGAACCCACTGTCACCATATACATCAGTGCTCCTTCAGAAAACAACAGGTTTGTACAACCTAAGAAAACCTTACATTATCCTGCTTTACGTCCCAAGACTCTACTAAAAATATGATAAATGGTCCCCCACTTTTTGGAATACCTTGCAAAATTTGGTTAAACTGAGCGTGCTCATCAGCACCTATTATTTCAAGGTCCTTCCTGGTTAATTCTGTGCCGATAAATGTGTATGCTTTTAAAATACTATGTATTTGATATTTTACTGTGTGATTGATGGACAAAGGGACAAGAAAGATGGGGTTGTGAGGCTCAAGAAAGGGGACAGGTAGGTGGAGGAGAATGGGATTAAAGCAGAGGTACTGAATGAGTACTTCTGTTCTGTCTTCACTAGGGAGAGAAATGAACCAGTGCCACTAGGAAGGGAAGGAGAGGAGAAGTGGGGAGGGGCACATGTGATTTGATAGAGATGGATAGAGTGAGGACAGGGTCGCTAGTAATGACAGTAGATAAATTCCTAGGTGCAGATAGCATATACCCAAGGGTGCTGAGGGAGCTGGCGGAGAAGCTTGCAGATTCTTTGGCTGACCTGTTCACTAGTTCCCTGGAGTTGGGCGTGGTACCACAGGAATGAAAAATGGAATATGTAGTGCCCCTCCAAAAGAGTGGTCCCAAGAATGACCCACAGAATTATAGACCAGTCAGTCTGACCTCAATTGTGTGTAGGCTCATGTTGACCATACTTAAAGAAAGGTTGGTAGTGTATCTGGATGAGCATGGCCTCCAGAATGGGAAGCAGCACAGGTTTATGGGAGGGAGCTCTTGTCAAACGAATCTGATTGACTTCTTTGACTGGGTCACTAAAACAGTGAACAAGGGCCAAGCAGTGGACATCCTTTACCTGGACAGCAGCAAGAAATTTGACCCTGTACCCCAAAGAGGTTGAGTGTGGCGGGGGGGAGGTGAGCAATCCAAAAACAGGTAGGTCACCAGTGGAGTCTCACAGGGCTCAGTGCTCAGACCAGTGCTGTTCATTGTCTTCATTAATGATACTGGGGAAAGCATTAAGAGCAAAATTTGCCTATTCACAGACAACACCAAGCTCTGTGGGAGGATGGACACAGCGGAAAGGTACAAGACCTAAAGGAGGCTCTGGAAAAGCTAGAAAGGTGGTCTGGGATTTGGCAGCTTGGCTTCAATGCAAAGTTATGCACACTGCAGCCAAGAACCCAAAGACTGAGTGCAGCTTGGGAGGGGTCCGGGTATCTGCATCAGGAGGAGAAGGACCTGAGAGTGATGATCACTAGTGACCTGAAACACTCCACGCAACATAGGAAAGCAAAAGCAAAAGCAAATAAAATGTTGGGCTGCATTACCAGAGGGATGAGCAGCAGGCAAGAGGAAGTAATACTGCCCTTGTACAGATCATTAGTGAGGCTGCATCTGGAGTACAATGTACAGTAGCGGTACCCATACCTTACAAAGGATATTAATCTGCTGGAGACAGACCAAAGGAGGGCAACAAAGATGATCATGAGCCAGCAGGGTATGTCGTACAAAGAGCAGTTGTGAGGTCCTGAACATATACTCCCTGGAAGTGAGGAGGGAGAGGGGAACATGCTTGAGACCTTCAAGTATTTGACAGGAATAAACAGGGTGGACAAGGAGGGTCTCTTCAAGCTTAGTGGGAACTGTAACTTGAGGAGCACAGTCTCAAGTTGGGGGGGAGGTTATGAGAAAGACCAGGAGGCACTTCCTCACAGAGAGGGAGATGGTGGGTTGGAATGTATTTCTAGTTTCCAGGGGAGGTGGTTTCACTGAAAATGGTGGGCAGCTTCAATAGAGGCTGGGATAGAGTTAAGGGAAAAATAAGGGTCAAGGGAGGGGTGGACAGAGGGGAAGGGCAGACTGGGGAGGGGGCAGAGGCAGTAGCATATGCTGAGGACCCTGCAATATGAGCAGACTAGATAGGCCTAATGGCTTTATTCTGCTGGCTTCGACATATGTTCGTATTGATATTGCATTATTAGTAGCTCTCTGTATATATTAACTCTGTCATAAGCCTTGTATATAAATACTCCTGCTATATCTTGTCTTTTCATTTATATTTTATCCATTAGCCAGTCATTTAAAATGGTTTCTCAATGTTCCTGTGTTATGTGAATTGCCCCTTTACCATTGTATGCAACCTGTCCTAACCAGGACCTCCTTGCAAATGAGCTTGCTCAGTGGAGCTTTCCTGGTAAAATAGATAAATACAAATACAAAGATATGCTTCACCTTTTAATATGCCTTTTGACGTATGGCTAACATAAAATCTTCTGGTTTCTGAGAACCATCTAAGGAATCTTCTGTGAGCATGCAGCAGTTTGACATAAGGTAAGCAATGCTGAGCATTTAGTCCTCTTAGTTTTTCATCAAAAAAATGCATGGTGTCTTTTTAGTCATTCACACAGCTATAGTTTGTAAAGAATCCAACACTAAATCTTCACTTTTCACAGGCCCGATTGCTGGTTTGAAAGGCTCTGAGGTTACAAGTGGTGCAGCGTTAGCTCAACAGGATCTAATCATATCATCCAATGTCCATTCCTGTTTAATGAGGCATTTTTATGCAGTTCAGTACAATCGCTTATTAATTTATTTTGTTAGTGCTCAGTCAACCAGAAAAATATAATTGACATTTTAAATTAGACTGGGCAAGAGTACTGTAAGCCCGCCAGGCATGGAATTAGAGTTGTATTCCCATAATGTAAAACCCAAACAGTTAATTGAATTTGAGCCATGTATTTTGCTAGAGTAATTTTACTTAATGTAACAGTGTTTTGTACTCTGCAACAGTACATCTTGGCTGAGAGTTTTACATGAAAAATATTGTATTTTATCCTACTGTCCAGTGAAATTCAACAATTTTCTTTTTCCCATTCGATACTTAATGTCACACTGCACATTTGTATTAGACATAGCACCATAGAATTCATGAGACATATACTGTAACACCAAGTGTTTCACCTGGTCACACCCCCTGCAATCTTAGCATGTCTTGTTGCAGCTTTGGGAGCCTTTTTAACGAGGTCAGCACTGTAAATGAGAACTTATTGTCTATGGTCTCATCTGGTTCAGTGAAAGAGCTGATTGTTTTCCACTCGTCTCCCTCCCCTTATTTCAGTAATCATAACTATATGAAATCCCTGTATGCCACAGCTCTCCAATTTTATGCTGAACAATGTGTTGTGTGTTTGTATGTGCCATGCACACACCCAGTTAATTAGGCCCTTTTTTGAATATGATTATATAGGAGAGATTTATTGAGTGACACATACAAAGCTGTTTGATTTGATGAGTGCCAATAGAACAAGAATGCATGAACTCAAGCCGAAGGAGTGCAGTAAAAAGGGAAACTTCATGAAGCATTAGTTCACTGATGGTGGTTAACATGTGAAACAGCACACCTGGTGAAGTGGTGGAATCTAGCAATGCTCAGGCATTCACAGTGGCACTTCACCAACTGCTGACAGAGAATAACATCAAGCATTACACAACATGAGTGGGTTAATTAATACTCTTACACGAGCCAGCCAAGTCTGGAACTATGTCAACACTACAGAAAACAAAGCATTTTGGCAACACCTCATGTTTTTTTAGCACCAGGAGTATGCATGAAATCCTTATTTTTGTGCATTATCTCCTTGTATTGCACACACTGTCATGTGCTTACCTCTTATTAGTGACTTACTTTCTAGGATAATGCTGCCCTACAGTTGTACTGCACAAATACATATGCTACAGCACCATGACTATGATTTTAACCAAGTATTTTAAATAAAAATAGTGGAAGGGTCAGAACATTAACAGGCAGTGATGACCTCTGTGTGTATGTATGTGTGAGTGTGTGTGTGGGGGGGCACCGATCCTTTATTTTGAGTTATAATAATAATAATCCATTGCTCATATTGTATTTCTATCTATTACTTTCTTTGTATATCCAGGTCAAAACAAGGAAATGTGCTGGTTTGTTTTAACGCACTAAACAAACTGTAAATTGTCAGAGCACTATGATAGAGGTGCTGCAGTCAAAGGATAGGAAGATTATTGCAACCAGACTAAATCTGGGACACAGCTGTTCTTGTTTGAGCAGATGGCTAATGAAAAGTAAAACTTCATTGCTGACTTTTTTTTGCATTTTATCATTGGTGCTGGGATTTACCCTTCATGAGAGGACCATGTGTGTACAGTTTGAATAAAAGGTGCCTTCCACATAGTGTTTTTATTTTTTCACAATTCATTTAGCGAGGATAACTTAGCTGATATCTCATTCCCAATAAGGTCTGGCTTCTATCCGGTTTACAGATGAGAGGAGTGAAGTGCAGGGAGATGAAGTATCTCGCTCAAGGTCTCATAAAAATAAGTGGCTGGAGGGAGGCAGACTACATCACACAAACTTTGTGTGGTGTTGGGGATGGGGTGGAAAATTGTTTTACATTTTAAAATTCAACTTTTATTTTTATTTTAAAATTTAACTTTTATATTTATTCTACAAGATACATAATATGATTATAAGTTTTAACCAGGAAAGGCACAATGAGCTGTGACAGTTTTTTTTTTTTGGGGGACAGTGACGGGCTTCAAGCATGCATGGCATAGGTACAAGGGAATCCTAGTGGGAAGCAAGGGGGGAGGGGATGGGAGGGAGCCAGATGTCAAGTAAGGTCTGCAGTAACAGTATAGGCAGGCAAAAAATGGGAAGACTGTGTGGGCCAAGTGGTCCTTGTCTACCATCAGTTTCTGTGTTTCTATATTTTCAAGTGCATTCTGAGGGGTGAGAGAAATGGACCAATTATATTGATGGGAGAATGTTGGCCAGGACACCAGGAAAAATCACCTATAGTACTCTTACAAGGGGGGGATTAGTGGATGCACTTCCTGCTTTCTTTTCTGGTATGGAGCCAGGGGAAGTGATGGAATACAATCCTGAGTATATGGAGGAAGAGGAGTAGGAGAGGGGGTGGATGAAGGTCTGAACCTCCTTGATCTGGTGGGCTCCAGTTCTTCTTTATCCTCCTGCAGTTAGAAGAGTGTACAGAACAGGGCTCAGTCCCCTCCTGAGGATGTCTCTTTTTAGGCTTTCCTCAGACAGGTCCAGTCTAAATTGGGATTTGTGGTAGAGGAGGAATTGGCATGGAGCAAGAACCTAGTTCAGCTTGGTCACCAGATGTCCCAACTGTGAAGAGACACAGGCAGATGGTAGGCTGTTTAAAAAAAAAAAGAGAACAGAACAGAGCCCAAGATGGAGCCCTGAGGGACACCTGCTAGTATGGGGAGAGTGGGGGACAGGATGCTACCCACTTGTACCGATTGCTAATGGACCATGAGGTATGAGTGGAACCACTCAATACTGGATGCTGAGAGGTCTGCAGAGCTCAACTTCTAGAGGAGGAGAGGGTGGGACACTGAGTCAAAAGCTTTGGCCAGGTCAATGAGTATATCTGAAATGATCTATCCCTGATCCATCCCAGTGAGGACAGAGTCAGTTACCCTCAGCAAGGAAGATATGGTGGAGTGGTACTTCCTAAAGCCAGACTGAAAGGGCGATAGGAAATCTGAGGACTAAAGGAAGTCAGTGAGTCTTGAGTAGATGAGGGTCTCCTGAAGCTTAGCAAGAGGGAAAAAGGTGATATCAACTGGTAGTTGACAGGGGAGGAGGTGCCTCCCCTTGAGCAGAGATAAGACCTTTGCTATCTTCCAGGCCTGAGGGACAGCACAGTGGGAGAAGGAGAGATTCAGAAGGTGAGTAAGTGCAGAGACATTAGCCAGAGCCAAAATTCATAGAAGTTTGGGGTCCAGCCCATAGAGTCTGGACTTTGATTGGTCAAGTGAAATTAGGGTGAGGAAGACTTTGTGGGGGGAGATGGGGGGAAATGGAAGCCCTTAGGAAGGGGGAGAGGCAGGAGGGGACTGAGGAAGGGAGTGACCAGAGAACTGGTATGAGGGAAGAGCATAGGTGGTGAAGAATTTGTTAAATTGAGTGGTAGCTGAGAGAGAGGGTCAGAGACCAGTGATCTATCCACTGGAAGGGGGGGGGGGAGTGGACTGAGCAGGAGGATCAAAGAGGGAGTGAAAAACCTTCCAGAAATTAATGGCAGAATTAAGGTTTGACTGGAAATTAGATTTGAAGTAGAGGGCCTTGGCAGAGTGGATGGCTTTTGTACAAGAATTCCAGAGTGACCTGTATGAGTGTAGGTCAGGCAGAGATTGTAAGAATTTGAAACAAGCCCATGCTCGGTCATGGGACTTACAAAGATCAATAACTTCAGGGGTAATCCAGGGGTGGTGAGAGAGCCTGATTCTAGATTTATGTAGGGGAGCATGGATGTTCCATGTGTGGTTAAAAATGGTGAGGAAGTGAGAGAGGGCAGTGTCAATGTCTGTGGCAGAAGAGACCAGAGACCAGTCAGAGGAAGCAAGGTCATGTAGGAGGGCATCTGAGTCCAAACTAAGCCCTGAGTGACCTGGAACAAATGTATTTGGGGAAGAGTGAATGGACCTCTTTTTCTTGATACAGTAGTTCATGCTGTGGTCACTGAAGGCATCAGGTAGCGTGCCTGCTTCAATGGTATGGTAGGGGTGTGAGGTGAGCATCCAGTCCAGGAGGGAGTGATTAGAGGAGTGAGGATTGAGCCAGGTAGGTTCAGCTATTAGTTGGGTGAGGTTCAGAGACTCAATCTTGTGGAGAGTGGGCCTGGAGGTAGGAGAGAGCCAATTTACCCTAACCTCTCACAAGAGTATAAGCTCACCAGAGTGAACATGAGAGACAAGGGATGAGAGGTAGTCAACCAGGTAGGAGCTGGAGATCTTAGGAGAAGCACAGAAAACACCAGCATAAATAGGGAGGTTGGAAGGGATGGAAATCTTAACTAAAAGGAGCTAATAAGAGGAAGGAACTGACTCACTGAAGGCAACAGAGCAGGGCAGGTTTTGGTGGACATCCTGTACAAGACCACTCCACCACCATGCTTGCCATAATCCTGATGGAAGAGGTGGTAGTAAGGAAGAGCCAAGTTGGCGTCTGGTATCCTGGATGAAAGCCAGGATTCAGATATACACAGGAGACCAGGGGACTACTGAGAGATCTAGACTTTAAGAGAATCAAGCTTAGGGAGGGGCTCCTAGCATTAAGGTGGAAGATGCTGAGGTCTTTAGGGAGAGTGGGGGAGAAGTGGGGGAGAAGTGGGGGCTAGGGTTAGGTTCAACATTGCCAGCAAGGAGGAGGAGAATGAAGAAAGAAGGAGAATGGAATGGGACTTTCACCCCCTAGAGTGAGGTGAGAAGTGGGGGAGAGGAAAGAGAGGAGACCCTGATGGAGAACTTCAAGGCTAAGGGTTGGGGGTCTTAAGGAACCCTGTGTGGATAGTAGAAGCCAGACGGGGGAAAGGGAGGAGAGGAAGAGGAAGAGAGGAGGGGGTAGGGTATGTTAGGGGAGAATGAGGGGGAGACAAAGCTAGGGTGGGAGAGCAGGGGCAGAGATGAGGCTATAAATGAAGAGGCCTGAGGGGAGGGAATAGAGGGGAAGAGAGGGGTTAGGGATAGGGGAGAGAGAAAGGTGATGCAGATGGGGAGGGTATGTAGCATAGTAAGGTGAAGTTTGAGGCAGGTGACCAATGTAAATGGATCTATGGCAAATACCTTAACAATGAAGACAAGATACAACAGCAGTATACTTGGAGGTAGTCTGGCAGGCAGCGAGAAACAGTGTAACAAAAAAAAATATGCTTGGTCTATAGGTCTTTGCCAGCCTCCTTCCAGGTTATTGGCTGTTGATCTGTCCGAACATCATATCTGTGATGTACTACATAAACCACCAAAAGTTAATATAGGGCCGTTTTTATGCATAGGCTAAGTAGGCTGCAGCCTTGGGGTGCCAACTGTTTAGGGGTGCCTGCGAATGAGGCAGTAAGATATATGTTGTTTTTAATTTGTAACTAATAAAGACAGGCTGCTTGTTTGATTGTGTCTGCTGCCTGAGTCCACTGAGTCTGCGAGCCTGTGGCACACACACACACACACACACACACACACTCTCACAGAGTAGGTTTCAGATCTCAGCTGAAGTAGTAGTAGGTGTGATAAGTCCACCTTTGCTCTCTGTCAAAAAACAACAAAGCCCATGACGACTCCCTCTGTGACCCACTGCCATCATTTGATCCACTCCCTCTGCTCCCTCTTCCCTTCCTCCCTGTCTCCACTGAAAAAAAATGCTGCGTCGTCTCTTACCGCTCCCCCCACCACCACCGCAGAGTGGTGTTTTTTTTCCCTTTGCACATCGCCAATCACACCACCCCCATTGATCAATTCCCAAACCTCCCATCCCTGTCACTTAATTCCTGGCTGTGGGCTGATTTGTTGTCATGTGACCCGATCGACCCCCCCAACCCACTTGCAGCAAATGTACCTGCCTCCCAAACGGTCCCTTCCGTCATTCACTGATGTGATGCTGAAGCTGAACCTCCACAATCAGTGACGGTATTAGGATTTCAAAATCCTACTGATGCCACATTGCTTAGAGCAGCATGGGAATGCTGGGCTAAGTATGCTCAATGTATAAGAAGGCTGCATTTCAGGTGGATTTTCGTTTTTCTTTCTTCTTCTTTGGGTGACTCAGAGTTGATTCAGGTTTGGATGGGCACATCAGCACTGTTGTTGTGGGACTCAGACTTGAAAACATAACTCTTGCTGTTACCAGTGTTTTCGTGCTCTTCGGCACTGACAGATGACAGACTAATTGTGTTTGCTTTTTGGGAGCAGAAGTGGTTTGATGTTTTGTTGGGTTTCCCTCAGGTGAGTGAGAATATGGAAGACTTGACCTACTAATTACCTTCTGTCAATGTCCTGAATGAATGCACCTGGTGTTTCTGTATTGTTTTATTTATTTCCTCAGCTCTTAATTCACTATTTTGTGGGCACAATCATTTTGTAAATGTAAGATTCATGTTAAAGAGTTTGGCAGTTTGCTCACATTTTTTTTTAAGTTGGCCGGCTTAGTTGTATGCATGCAGTCCCATGTGTTGTAGATGACATTTGTCCAGCAAACGTTCCTTAGATTTGAATTATTAGTGGCACTAAAATTATGTTTAATCTTTGCTCATAGTGGTTGGGGAACATAGACTTCGGAGCGCCACATTTGGAGGAAATATTCCTTGAATTAATGCTTGATGTACAAAGTGATTGGAATTTACTTGAATGGGCGTAATTCAGAAGTAAAGACAAGCCAAACACAACCTTAAAGTCCACAGCAACTATGTTCCATCTTAAAATGTTTTGTGCAGACCTTTGAAAAACAGAATGTGGGAATGTTATGTCCTTCGGCCATTCATACCATTGAACATGCTCAAATTGTTTTTAATTTACATTTTGTAAAACAAAGTTGTAGTACATGGCACTGGACGTTACTCATTGCTGCGGCTGCTGCTCGGTAAAAGTGACTTTTATTTCTGAGGCTCCATGGTAAGAAACCAGATTAGATCGATCATGTAGGAAGATGGGTGAACCCAAGGCTGATGCAGCATAACCCATACACCTGCAGTGTGAAACCATGATACTAAAGGACCAGAAGGTACACTAAGGAGGTTTACTGTAAACTTTTCAGAAAAACACAAATAATCCCCATTGTCTGAGGTGAAGGAAAACAGTTTTTCCCATTCTTACAGTATTGCATTAGCAGTAAAATTTATTGCAGATTTCAAAAGCTGAATTAATACAAACATTTTACAAACATTGGGGCCTATGCACAAAAAAAAAAAAAAGATTACCTATGCGCCATGTACCTGAGTAGCGTAGGTAACCCTAAGTTGGAATACTGCACAGCGGGGGTCCCACGGACCCTGGGCGGCATTCATAAACCATGCGCAAGGCAGTTATGCACCTGATCCCCCATCTACATGGGCAGCAATGTGCCAAGGGTAGGTAGGGGCATTTTGGGGGTCATATCATCACTGTGGGCCATTCACAAAGGTGCATAGTGCCCAGCACGGGGGGGAAGGTGCAGGTTATAGCAGCTGGGACCCTCCCATATCCCACTACATGCCCCCCGTGGACATCACCCGCCAGTTGCGGCAGGACCGGGAAATGAGTCCCCCTGCTGCTCCAGCCCACTAGGCAAATGGGGAGGGATGGGGCAGCTGATCAGGTAAGTGCCTGCACAGTTATTCAGGTTGCCCTGTAAGTGCCAAGTACCCCCCACATGGCAGCCATGTCCCCATTGAAAGAAACACTTCCCCCCTAACACGTGACAGCCCCATTCCTGTATGGCATAAGCATCTACCCCCTGCCCCCACACATGACAGCCCCTGTCCCAGGTGTTACACGAGACAGCCCCCCCAACCACTCACTGGTACTCCAGTCCCCAGTGTCAAACAAGAGCATACACACACACACACACACACACACACACACACACACACTTCCCGGTCCCATACACCCAACCCCCAAACCTAGCCCCATCATTGGTGGTCAGTGGCTCCACCACCCCCCACAGCACCGACAAATCCCCCCAACCTGATACCTGAATGTCAGTGCTGTGGCTCTGGATGGTCAGCAGCACAGCCCCCCACACACCTCCTCAGCCACCAGCTGTGCAACTGATGCTGGGAGTGCACTGCTGCGCACTCTCAGCATCAGTCTGATGGATGGCGGCTGTGGAGGCATGAAGAGGGCTGTGCCACTGGCTGTCAGGAGCCATGGCACTGACATTCAGGTATGGGGTTGGGTGGTGTCAGTGCCATAGGGGTGGGGGGAGCCACTGACTACCAATGATGGGTCTGGGGTAGTGGATTCGGGGGTCAGATGTGTGGGACCAGGGGACGTGTGTGTGTGTTCTTGTTCAAGGTATCGGGTCAATACAGTGCTGTCAAAACAGCGCATGGATTACCGTTCTGCAGAAAGTGCTAGAGGTGCTACAGTGACAGGGGTGTTACAGTGATCAGGAATAACTGCTACCCCTGTCGCTGTATGGTCAAATACGGAAGTGTCAGGGAGGCTGCCAGTGTGATACCTGGTCAAGCCGCTCCCATGGTGGAGTGGCTAGTGCACCAGCACTCGGCACCTCAAGGGACCTAGGGATGCAGTCTGATTCTCTCCAAGTCCTGTATTGTTGCAACTTTTTAATTTTTTTAACAGAATTTTGTTGCCTGCTGTGTTTTGTCTCATCCCCAAAGTCCACCCCCCCTCAGAATTAGTTATATTAATTCTGGGGTGTGTTGGGGGCAAGCATCCCCATGTGGGGTGGTGCAGGGTTGCAGCCCCCAGCAAAAAACAAAAAGTCCCATTGTTCACAGTGGTGTGTGCACAGTACTGGCATTGTTAGTGTTTTCACCGACATTGTTTTGCTTTGCGTGGTTTTGTGTTTCCTGTCATTTGTCCATGTGATTTACACTGCAGCATTATGACCCATGCCCTTGTTCGACACCAGGGACCAGGGCACCAGTGGGTGGTTGAGGGGGCTTGTCTTGTGTAACACCAGGGACAGGGGTTGTCATGTGTGGGAGATGAAGGGGAGATGTTTGTACATTGCGGGGATGGGGCTGTCATGTGTGGGGGTGGGGGCAGTGCTTGCGCATTATGGGGATGGGGCAGTCTTGTGTGGGGGCTGGGGGTGTTGCTTATGCCATACAGGGACAGGGGCAGCCATGTGTGGGGGTGGCCTTGTTACATGGGTGATGGGGCTGCTGTGTGTAAGGGGGATGCGGCAGTGTGGCAGGTGGTTGCTGTACTCCAGAAGCTTGGCCAGGGGTCTGCAGCCTGACAGGGCATGACCACGTGGGTCCGAGTGGCCGCATGTGCTATTCATGCACCTGGACCCGCACCGTTCCACGTATGTGATCCACTCTGGGACCCAAGATGGGCATCCAATTGGATGCTCACCTGGGTCTGCTACTCCGCCCCAGCTGCCCTGCACAGTCCTGCATGCCATGGGGGGTGGGGCTGTGAACAGGTACCCCGTGTGTACTTATGGTTATGAATACTGTGCACCCTGTCTGGGGCTGCTGAGCTATACGAGCAAGATATGCATCTCTGGCATGTAATTATTGCCCGTTCGTGCATAGGCCCCATTGATTCGTGCAGAAGGGCGCCCAGGAGGTGGCAGCCATGGCAGAGAAAGCTTAGATTCTGACCCTTACAGAAGACCGACAAAGAAAACATGTGGATGGTGTGGTGGAGCTCCAGCGAGGCAGGCAGGACAGCGTGCTGGGTTGTCAACTCTCCATCTTCCCTTCTCCAAGGACTCCACATTACAGTCTCCCAGTGCTTGCAACAGAAGACCACCAGACCAGTCAGAAAGAGCAAACAGTGAGCACCAAGCAGCAGTAATTTTAATCAGACTAACAAGTCAGCAAGGTGAGGAAGGAACTAGTTGCTCAGTAATTATTTTTTTTTACGTGTGTGAGTGGGGGGGAAGGGTATGGAATTGGCAAACTGGACCTGGGGATATGGAGCACAAGAAATAGAGCATGTTTAAATTCCGAGTGGGTTATGCAATTGGTACCATACCTCTCAACCTTTTATCACTGAAATGAGGGACATGGACACTCAAAATGAGGGACAATGAGGGACAATGACCATCATAATGAGGGACATCAACCATTGTAATGAGGGAATCCTCAAACATGGACCAGCAAGCTTAGAACACCATGGGAAAAAAAACATTGTGTATACTTGTACAAAGCTTATTTTTCATGTAGCGTCTTAGAGTATTATGAATGTCTTCTTTAAAGTCTGAATTTACAAAACATTCCCTGTGCGGGCACTGCAACACCTTTTCCATTTCACTTCGCAGTCATCTTGATGAAAGGCAACCAACAATGAATCAAAAGTGACCATCTGCTGTACTATTTGCTTTTGGCTTTACAACTAAGAAAAAAATAAGTTAAGTTCTGAAATATTAAAATCTGTTGAAATGAAATTGTTGTACATGTGTACATATGCATATTACATTGTCATTGTTACAATAAACATTTATGCATAGCAGATACAGAGATTCATGGAAGATTTACATTTGAGGAATTTAATGGCTTCTGGTAAAAAAAGCAATTTATGTTTATGGATTTACATTTAGAGAAATTCTTTTTTTTTAATGGCTAGAGAAATTTACTGATCCATGTTTACTGGAGTCTATTTTTATTTCATTTACAAATATAAAGCCAGATGGAGATGGCAACCAGAATCCTGGGAGAGAAACAAATGAACCAAAGGCACCAGAAACTGTGTCCACTCCTGATCAGCCTGTGTCCATTCTTGATCTGCCTGTGTCTACTCCTGATGAATCTGTCTATTCCTGATCAACATGTGTCCACTCCAGATCAACCACAGAAGCTCTCTACTAAACTGCCAATGTACCCATCTTGTTGGAATGTGGAACAGTGGAATTTTTTTTTTTAAGAAAGACAATGAATTTGCAAATGAAGGCTCCATAGAGTGTTCAAATTGCAAGGAAGTAGCTAGTTTAGGTGCTTTACGGGATGGAATGAAAGGAGCCAAGTGTTTTGCTTGTTAGTAATCATGAAACCAGCACGAGTGTTGACTCATCTTTATTGCGAAGCCATCTTAAACACACTGCTCCAGCTAAGCAAACTTCCCATAACACCCCACACTCTAGGGGCTGTCTACTAATCATCAGCTTCTTACATGTACCTTAGGGACCATCTAATGAGTATGTTAGATTCCTATAACATCACACCAAGTGATAGCTTTCTGCTGAAAGGAAAAATGCTTGCATAAATGTGTACAGAATTAGAGATGATAAATCAGCAGCTCAGAAAAGTCTGTGAAAAAAGATATACAAACACAGGGAATCAAACAGCCACAAGCAAGCTGTTAAAACTATGGAAATTAAAAAGCAAGAACAGTTGAAAAACACAATATTGCTCAGAAAGCAAAAGAAATGGAAAAAACATGCAAAGTATTTAGAACTGCTTATCACATAGCTAAACATGATGCTTCCACCAAGTCGGTTCGACAACATCATTGTCGGAACCCCTAACAGTGACAGGCATAATGCCGACAGGCGAAATTTTGCCTGTCAGACATTTGCTGAGATTTTTCGGAGGGCTTTGCCCCCCACCCCCCCATTTTTATATAACCAACTCCAAGTCAGAGTTGACTCAGAATGGGGTGAAAGACCGGTGAAACTGCGAAATTTTGCCTTCTGGTCAATTACAGTGACAATTTTGATTTCTGTCAAAATTGTCGCTGTAATGGCTTTCACTGTGGAAATTTTGCAGTTTCGCTGGTATACCAAACATGACGGACCATATTCAGATTACCCAACTTTGATTGATCTACAAGTTGAAAATGGTTTACATCTTGAACTTATTTTACACAGCAATATCACCTGTGTTAAGATCATTGATCATGTATCAGCGACATGAGGCAGCGGCTTGTAAGTGCAACAAAAACATCCAAACATCCCCAAATCTCTGTGCTAATAGATGAGAGCACATGTTTGAGTAGCTCCTCATATCTGATTGTCTACATCAGATGCTCTATTGATAATTTCAGCCAAGTAACTTTTTTCCTGGGTATTGTTGAATTGTCAAACACAACAGCTGTAGGAATTGTTCATGCTCTTCTTCAAACTCTCCAAAAGCATGGTTTGAAGAACATTTTTTGCAAGAAAACTGGATTGGTTTGGTGTCAGTTATGTTAGGACAGAATGGAGGAGTAACTGCAAAGCTAAAACAGAGCTATCCAAAAATTAACTGGCACTGTATAAATCACCAGTTACAGCTGTCAGTTAGTGATGCAATTTAATGCTGCTCAGAAGTCAGCCACTTCAAGAGTTTCATCCAGATGATATACACCATATACAGCACATCCCCCAAGCCAAAAAGAGGGCTTCAAGAAATCGCAGGTGAACTATATATTCATCTTCTACAAATAGGAAGATTGTTGGATACGTGGTGGGTGGCTTCAAGTTTTAGAATCATCTTTCTTCTGTGGTTCTTCTTTTTTGGCAGGGGAAGGGCCCAGCCACCCACCACCCATCCCCAACCACCCCATGCTACACTCCTTTTATAGGGTGGCACAGGCATGACATTTCCTGTAGCAAAGCAGGAAGGGGCAGATCAGAGGGGTATCCACACAGTGACCTCATTTACAGGGCACAAGTAATTTAACTTGTTATAACAAGTTATACAAAAACAAACAAACAAAACACAAAATCAAACATTTGCTTTCATTTTCCTCCTTCTAATTACTCTGACCAGGTTATAAAACCAGCAACTTATCTGGAATGGATATTATTAACTGCAGGTATTGCGGGACACTTTTCAAAAGGGCAGTTATACAGCATTTAGGACACTGTCCTAAATGCTGGGCCATTGGAGATCTTAGGGCTCAGCTCCAGGCAGCATGGGCAGAGATTGCGCACCTCAAATCACATATTCAGGAAGAAATATATTATAAGAATCACCCACCATTTCCCCAACATCAAACAGAAGCACCTCGACAGCAGAGGGTAGTTGGTCCAGAAGGTTGGCAGGTGGTTAGGAGGGGCAAATCGGGTGCCCCATCACTCGGTGCTTTCCAGCATATCACCTCCACAAATCATATAAAAACTACAAACAGGTATCTGCCTCTATCTCCAAAATCAAACAAAGGGGCAGAGGACACTGCAGAGCAAGACACTGCAGCACAGGAGCTAGCACAACAAAACTCGTCCAAAACAGGAACCAAAACAAAAAAAAGCAAAAAGGAAATCCAAAACACTTCTGATCATAGGATACTCCATGATTCGAGGAGTTGATACCTATCTCTAGCCAGGGGTAATGGTCAGATGTCTCCCAGGTACATCAGCATGGAGAGACACTGACCGCATTGCTAAAATTGTACAGGAAGCAGGAGAAAACATCGACATCCTGGTACACATAAGGACCAACAATCTCACCAGCCGGTCAGTTGTGAAGACCAAGGAACACCTGACCAGGCTGGGTAACAAACTATCATCCATTTCATCTGACATCTGGTTCTCTGAGATCCTGCCAGTCTGGGAGAGGGGGGCAGATGGACGGAAGGTCAGAGAAGGGGAGATAGGGAAGCTAAACATGTGGCTCAAGGGCTGCTGCCAGGAAAAAGGACACAAATTTGTAGGTAACTGGCAACAGTTTGGGGAGTGAAAGTTCTTTAAATTCGATGGACTGCATCTGACTAAGGAGGGAGTCAGTACATTGGGGCAGAAGTTTGACATCTTTGCAAAATATTTAAACTAGCAAATGGGGAGAGGGGTGCAGCACCCGATACGTCAAATGGGAAGAACACCCCTCCCCCCTCAGCTAGTGATCAAACAGGAGTTCAGCATGTCTGTAGTTCATTTGTATCACCAGGTAAGGAAAAAGGTCCATCTCCCCATACGACTCACAGGGAAAACGCCAGAACTCACCCAACAACTAACACACCAAAATCTGGCCAATGGAAAATCATGTACACAAATGCTTGCAGTCAGGGAAACAAGATCCCAGACCTGCAGGCAATAATGACAGAGGCTAAACTGGACATAGTAGTCATTAGCGAGACATGGTTCACCAGTTACCACACTTGGGAGACTTCAGTACCTGGCTATGTACTGTTCAGAAGAGACCGAGGTGAAAAAGTGTGGGGGGGGGAGTGGCCCTTTATGTCAACTAAAATATCAAAGCTACATAATTTCAGAATACACATAAGGAGCCAGAAGAACTGTGGGTCACCCTGGAAACAGGAAATGGGACAGCCATAAGAACTGGGGTTGTCTACAGGCCTCCAGACCAGGGGGAAGACATAGACACATTACTGTTAGAAGATATACAAAACATGACAGCTAAGGGGGAGGTTCTGATAATGGGAGACTTCAACATGCCAGATACAGATTGGTCAATACCAGTAGGAACATCTGCCAGAACTAGACACATAGTGGATTCCAAGCAGGAAGAGGGCCTCAAACAACTGGTACAACAACCCACAAGAGACAGGGCTATCCTAGATCTAGTACTGGCAGGGAAAGGATCACAGATCTCCAGGTAGAAGGTCACTTGGGGGCCAGTGACCATCACATGGTATGGTTCAATTTGGCCACTAGAACTAAATCATCCCATTCCAAGGCAAAAATTTGGGACTTCAGAGGAGATGACTTTGATAAGATGGCCAACAGAGTTAAGCTAGCCCTGGCAAGAAGAAATACAAGTGAGGGGTACAGGACAGGCAAAGTGGGCAAGCATTAAGGATGCAATACATGAAGCAACATCCCATTGTGTTAGAGAGAAAAGGAAGTGCAAAAGAAGAAGGAAACCACTTTGGTTCTCAAAAACAGTAGCAGAAAAGGTCAAAGCCAAAAGGCTGACCTTCAGGAAATATAAGGGAAAGCAGCGGGATGAAGATAGGGAGGCATACCAAACTTCCCTAAGGGAAGCAGGGAAGGCAGTAAGGCAGGCAAAGGCCCAAATCGAGGAAACACTAGCACGAATAGTAAAAGAAGGAGACAAGACTTTCTTTAAATACATTAGTGAAATGAGAAAGTCCAGAGGGGGTATTGCTTAGATCAAAGGGGATAAGGGTGTGTGTGAAGAGGAGGAATAATGGGGCATGTGAGGAGCAGGACCATGTAAAAGCATCTATCCTAAATACTGTAGATACTTCTGCTCAGTATTTACTGAAGAGAAGGTAGGGCGGGGCACACAGCTCAGCACCATGGACACGGGGGGTGGGGGAGAAGGTGTGCACTAGTCCCTTCACAAAAGAAAAGGTCCTACAAGAGTTCAATAAGTTCAGGGTGGACAAGGCAATGGGACCTGATGGCATACATCCCAGGGTACTAAAGGAGCTAGGGGTGGAACTAGCAGAGCCATTATCAGAACTGTTTAATGAACCTCTAAGCACAGGAGAGGTCCTAGAAGACTGGAGAAGGGCTCATGTGATCCCGCTCCACAAGAATGGTAGCAGGGAGGAGGCAGGAAACTACAGACCAGTCAGTCTTACCTCAGTAGTGGGCAAGATTATGGAGGCACTCCTTAAGGAAATGATAGTGTAACACCTGGAATCCAATGGGAGTACAGGATCCAAGACAGCATGGGTTTACAATAGGAAGGTCCTGTCAAACAAATCTCATAGATTTCTTTGACTGGGTAACCAGAGTGGTGGACCAAGGGGGGGCAGTTAATGTTGCCTACCTTGACTTCAGCAAAGCTTTCAATACTGTTCCACATAGAAGATTGATTAATAAGCTGGGTAGGCTCGGGTGGGTCAGAAGTTGGTCAACTGGGTGGCAAACTGGTTGACAGGTAGAAAACAGAGAGTGGTGATAAATGGTATACAGTCAGAAGAGATGCAAGTTACAAATGGGGTACCTCAGGGATCAGTCCTGGGGCCAGTCCTCTTCAATATCTTCATCAGTGACATTGCAGATGGACTGGAGGGTAAGATTTGTCTTTTTGCAGATGACACCAAGATCTGCAACAGAGAAGATGATCCAGATGGGGTGGGCATAATGAGAAGAGATCTGGATAAACTGGCAAAATAGTTGGAAGAGTGGCAACTGGGGTTTAATGAAAAGAAGTGCAAGATCATGCACATAGGTAAGAGAAACCCTGAAGCCACCTATCGGTCAGGAGGGGAGTTGCTGGCAGTCACAAGGGAAGAAAGAGACTTGGGCATCATCATCACAGATGACCTGAAATCATCCAAGAAGACCACGAAAGCAGTAGGTAAGGCTAGGGGGATGTTGGGGTGTATTAGTAGGGGTGTCACAAGTTGTAAGAGGGAGGTAATAATCCCTCTTTACAAGACACTGGTTAGGCCCTATCTGGAGTACTGCATGCAGTACTGGAGGCCACACCTTCACAAGGACATTAACCTAACTGAGGCAGTCCAGAGAAGGGCAACCAAAATGGTGCAGGGATTGCATCAGTAAACATATGAGGACAGATTAACGGAGCTCAATATGTATACCCTAGACCAAAGGAGGGAGAGAGGTGATATGATTGAAACATTCAAGCACCTTAAGGGCATTAACAAGGTAAAAGAATCTAACATGTTTCAATGTAAGAAAAATAGCAGGACAAGAGGACACAGCATGAGATTAGAGGGAAGCAATTAAGGGGTAATGTGAGGAAGTTCTTTTTCACAGAAAGGGTGGTGGATGCATGGAATGGCCTACCTCAGGAAGTGGTGGATATGAATACAGCTCAGGGCTTCAAACAAGCATGGGACAGGCATAAGGGAGCAATACAGATGAGTATGAATAGATAGGCCATTAGAGTAAAGGCTGATGGCACATTCATAAGGTAGAAAAAGAAACAGGCAGACTGGATGGGCCTTGCGGTCCTTATCTGCCATCAACTTCTATGTTTCTAAAGCAGTGTGGTGCAATTATGAAGCTTCCTATCAGAACTTCAGGTGAAATTCTGGAGAAAAAACGATTTGCGGGGTATGGCTAAGAAGCTGTCATCTCCAGCCTTTTTATGTTTGCTTGCACGCATGTGCAAGAAACTTAGTGTGATGATCCAAAATGCAGTGCCGTACAGTTGAAAGGGAGAGCACCGCTTAAGTGAGCAGTGCTCCCCCTCCGCCCAACACACGCGCGCACGCACATTGCATGCTCATGCGCTCCTACCTCCCCCATGCACACACTGTATGGCTGACGGGGGTGCCCAATCCACCGTCGGCTCTACTGTCCCCTCCCAGACTATCGGGTGCCACGCTGGGAGTTCACCCCAGCGTAGCAACAGGTCCTATGGCTGCTGGGGGTGCCCAATCCCCCATCGGCTCCACTGCCCCCCAACAGCCTTCCAGCTGCCACGCTGGGAGCCCACCCCAGAGTGGCAAACGTCCCGAGCAAATAAAAAAAAAAAAACCTGAAAAAAAACCTTCTCGCTGCTGTCTTCACCCCCCTCCCACCTGCCCACCCACTGTGCACCCTGCCACCCCACACCCCTACCTCACCCCATATTTACCTCCAGAGCTCGGCGCGATGATCTTCGGTGGACCAGGAACACGTATACACTCGTCAAAGCCGACCGCGAACTGAGGAAATGCTGGTAAGCTGTATAATGTAGTGAATAGGGTTTTTTTCAACTTTGCTGCATATCTCAGGCATTTTTTGGAATTTTGGCACCAGATTTTCAACATGGGGTTTTTGGGACCCCTCCTCATGAATTCTGTCACTGTCATGGCGTTAATCGGGCCCAAAGGGTGATTTCGCGGTCACTGCACAAAATCACCTTTTGGGACCGAGTAACAAAATGACAGTGCCAGTGTTCATAAGGTGGGCTCAAAAAGCCTATGTTGAAAATTTGGTGAAAATTCTAAAATGACAGTTTTACAAGCATGTTGCGCTGTTCCTACGATCACTGTAGGGTTCATGAATTTTCAATATTTTTCTCTGGATTTTCAACATTGCCATTTGACCACACTTCCTTATGAGAAGTACAGCTGTCATTTTCACATCTCACCCAAAATGTGCTTCCGCGCATGCAGCGCACAATGGTGCAGTCGGTGTGCAAAATCAATGTTCGGGACACATTAAGAAAATCACAGTGACACTGTTCATGAGCAGAGGTGTTAAAATGGCTACGTTAAAAATCTGGTGAAAAAATTCCCCAAAATTACTATTTTACGAACATGCGTTGCGCTGTTCCTACGCATGCTCGTAAGTTCGCGAATTTTTAATATTTTCACTCCAGATTTTCAACATTGTCATTTTACCACACCTCCTTATGAGCAGTATAGCTGTCATTTCTCACTTCTCACCCAAAATGTGTTTCCGCGCATGTAGCGCACAATGGCGCAGTCGGTGTGTGAACTCAATGTATGGGACACATTAAGAAAATCACAGTCATACTGTTCATGAGCGGAAGTGTTAAAATGGCTGTGTTAAAAATTTGGTGAAAAAATTCCCACAAATGACTGTTTTACGAGCGTTTGTTGCGCTGATCCTACGCACGCTCATAAGTTCGCAAATTTTCAATATTTTCACTCCAGATTTTCAAAATTGCCATTTTACCATGCCTTCTTATGAGCAGTACAGCTGTCATTTTTCACATATCGCCCAAAACATGTTTCCGCCCATATAGCGCACAATGGCGCAGTTGGTGTGCAAAATCAATGTATGGGACACATTAAGAAAATCACAGTGACACTGTTCATGAGAAGAGGTCTTAAAATGGCTATTTTGAAAATCTGGTGAAAAAATTCCTAAAAATGACTGTGTAACGAGTGAGCATTGCGCAGTTTCCACGCACCCTCGTAAGTTCATGAATTTGTAATATTTTCAGTCCAGATTTTCACCAGTGGCATTTTCCACACTTCCTTATGAACAGTACAGCTGTCATTTTCACAACATGGCGAAATGTGTTTTTCACACTTTCAGCGCAGAAGAAATCACGGTAATTCGCTGTGGGAAATCATTGTTCGGGACAGATAAAGAAAATCACAGTGACACTGTTCATGACCGGAGGTCCCAAAATGCCTGTGTTGACAATCTGCTGTAAACAATTCCCAAACCAATTACATTACGGGTGCACGCTGCACAGTTTCTACGCACGCGTGACTTCACCAGTTTTTTAATATTTTCACTGCAGATTTTCAACATTGCCATATTTTAAACCTCCCCATGAACAGTACAGCTGTCATTTTTCACATCCTGTTCAGAATGTGTTTTTGCACCTGTTGTGACAAATGCCGTAGTCGCTGTGCAAAAGCAGCTTTTGGCTAACAAACTGATATTGCCACTGTTCATGAGGTGGAGGTCACAAAAACCCATGTTGAAAATTTGGAGTGAAAATACCAATGAATGCCTGAGGTGTTAGGGTTTCTGATCATAACACCCCACCCTGTAGAGAATGACAGGCATCAGGGCTGTGACTTGGGATTGTCACCTGCAATGCGCCATGCCATTCCACCCCACACCCACCCTGCAGCCACTCGAGAGGCACCGAGGTGTGCCTTTGGACTCTTCGGCCCCAAAAGTTCACCCCATTCTCCCATACCACACCCATCTCACAATATTTCCTGATGGAATGGGTGCGCATAAGGGCCAAAGACCCCAAGGCACACCGTGACACTTGTCGGTGTCTGCACGGTAGGGTGTGGTGAAATGGCGTGACCGTTATGCCTGATGACAAAGGCACACCCCAATGCCTGTCACTATCTGCAGGGTGGTGATGGGGTTGGTTTCAGTTCAATACTTCACTGCCATTCCTATTATGTAGCTCTGTAACTCCTACACTACCAATGCCAATGCTAGCAAGCAAACATTCGGCATTGACAAATTCTTGTTTAAAGAGCCTTGGTCTCATGTATGATGCATTGAATGAATTATGTGATCTAAGCCTAGCTCTTCAGACATTGAACATCTGTCGGCCAATAGCACACAAGCTGATATACAGACAAATACAGTTTTTCAAGTCAGGAAAAGCACAGGTGGCTCTGTGTATAATGAAGTCTGCCAAGCGGTACAAGGAGGAAACTTTAGGGGTGTAAATGTAACACTGACTGAAGAGACTGGCAGAACAAGAAAAAATCAGAAGGATCAGTTTTACCAGTGTCCCGTGAATATAGCGAGTGAAGTTTAGAGTCAATATGGGCGACATAAAAATAAGGAATTTAAAGTTGGCAATGTGCTCTTAATAGCTCATAGCAAGTACAGAGCTTTTCTTCCATAGGGAGAACTGCTTTGGTGGAGTCTAAAGGGCTTTATTGGTCAGTCCAGTTTTGAGCTGGCCTTCAGGTGTAGTGGGTACAGTCACTGCTGTGCGTGTGGCAGACTCGAGTTCGGGACTGGCTGGGTGTGATTTTTTTTGGTGGGTGCTTTTTTTTTAATTTTATTTGGGCTCTAATTGCCATCCCCTGCTCTCCGACTTGTCCCCCCTGCAGGTTGCCTTCCCTTGTCCCCTCCCGAGTTTCCCCTGTCCCCCTATCATCCCCATCGGTGATGGTTATATTATCATTGGGATGTGCGGGGGGGTGTAGCCCCCCCACATAACATGTATGTTTAACTTGCTCTCTTTGGAGAATGTAAGCACTGCTCGCTGTTTTTGTTTGGCGCTATACTGCTCATCACTGTTTTTGTTTTTGCTGATGTGCAGTCGCGATTTTTGGTCGGTGCCATTTTGTAGGCACTATTGTTACACAGAACCATTTTCCCAGGCTTTGATTGACTCATTACAGGCCAGGCTTCTACCAGATTCAGAAGAGCAATTCAAGCAAGCAATCAAGTGTTTAGATGCTGACTATCTGCCAGCCGCATTGGCACCTGAGTATGGTGAATCAGAACTTTGCATTATTTCTGAACATGTTGGACTTTTGTTCTCAGCTATGAAGAACCCTTACTGGGACTTCAAAGAATCAAAAGTCATCAATAGGGAGCTGCAGTCTCTAATAAATACTGTTGCCACCCTTCCAGTCAGCACTGCCGAGTGTGAAAGAGGATTCAGCAGGATGAACATCATTTGCTCCACTCTGAGATCACGGCTAACAGTAGAACACATGAGTGCATTGATTTTTATATCCAACAGTGGGCCACCTCTGGAGCACTGGAATCCACTACCATGTGTGAAGTCTTGGATGGCAGAAAACAGAAGAGCTGCAACTGCAACTGCTTGCATGTCCAGGGAACACAAAGGGAAGACATCACTATTAGCTCCTCTGTGGACATTTTTGTGCATATCTTTTAAATATTCCTCATATGTCTGAGCATGTCTCAGTGCAAGGTTTATGTTTTCTTGCTATTTTGTTCACAGTTTGGTTATCTTTTTCTTCTCTAATATACTTAATAAAATGGTGTACTGGATAGCTGATGTTTTAAACTTTTCTAAGAGGAATGCCTAGTGGGTTAGGCACTGGGGGGACTCTGGGGAGGGGCTATGGTGCAAATTACTAGGCATAGGGAGGGGGTAACAGGGTAGCAAATTCTGCTTCAAATGACCCCAAAATGCAGCAGAATGCACCAAATTAAAAATATTTTCTGGGGGACTAGGCGGCCCCCCCCCTGACTCATGGCCTATAGTTTACATTTTCAAATATTTTATCAATGGTCTTGCAATCCTATGGTTTTGGAGAAATGATACCCCTGACTGGGCCCCCCAGTTCTAGATTTCCACTTTAACAACTCAGTAAGGGGTCTCAAATGACTAGAAGTCACGAGGGCCTTTAAATTTCCCACTTCTGTAAGTCACACAAGGTTTTTCTGAAAACATTCCAGTTTTTCTAATACATTCCAATTTTTTAGAAATATATGTTTATTTGTGGAGCAAGTTTATTATACGGCAGAACAAAAGTAAAGGGGAATGGGTCATTGTTCTTGTTTTTAATGTTTAGCAGTTTCTCTCTCACTCTCTCCAATGTTTGGGCACTTGAACACTTTTTAAATACTGCACTTAAGTCTTTCTTTCTGAAAACTCTGGCATCTACCGGTATTTAGATACCAGTAATTCTGATTCAGTGTCTTTATCTCATGTTGAACTTTTTTCATAATTCCACTTATCTTCTTTGATCTGTATGCTAATTAATATAGTAGAACATTCTGATAATGCCTCCTCCCTC
Organism: Neoceratodus forsteri; assembly: GCA_016271365.2. NCBI lineage: Eukaryota > Metazoa > Chordata > Ceratodontiformes > Ceratodontidae > Neoceratodus > Neoceratodus forsteri. Next base: position 1,094,411,730 of record CM057459.1, read on the forward strand.
TCTTCTTTATTATGGTAGTTCTCAAGTCCTGCTGAGGGCCGCTTATCAATGCAGAGACCTCTAGGCACCCTTGCAACTTTCAGGTAATTTTCTAAACTTACTATGTTGTGCCAAAAACTGACTTCGAGCAGAGATGCTTTCTCAGGTTGTATAAAAAGAGACACAGTCCAAATCAGAGCCGCTCAAGCAAGACCGGGTACTCTGTGACAAAATTATATTGCAAAGTACAAGAAAATCACGGCACTCACCTCCTTGTAGTTCACAAAGGAAATGTTGTCCACACAGAGGGCACTACCTTTGAAAAAGCCAAGCATCTGGTGAAACATCAGGTGATTTTCTACTGCTCCCCACTGTCATGGCTGTTTGCATCTTTGCACTCTGCGCCTTGCAGTTTGTGACCTTTATACTTCAATAAACACAACTTGGATTTGCAGTACGTTTTGTATGGATAACAGCATTTCCTTTGTGACTATACAGGGAGGTGAGTGCCGTGACTATCTTGTACTTTGTATAAAAAGAGACTTGAGGGCCGGCCTGCCAGCACTGCGGTAGTGCTACCACTTGGGGTGGTCATGACCATGGGTTGGGAATGACACCAGACGTTGGAGGGTCGATCAGGGGGAGGAGGATCGAGCATCCCAAGGACAGCTCTCCTCCTCCAGGGGGAATGTTGGGGACTAGTTTGGTGCTGGAATTGACCCTGGTGGAAGTTGGGGGAAAGACAACCTGAGCTCTAAGAGGTGGGGGGATGTGAAAGACGCTGGTGCGTGTGCAGTGACATCAGCAAACACCACATCCCCAAGGGGAAAAACTGGAAAAAGGTCCCAGTCATGCTGGATGACTGCTGGCCTCTGCAGGCCCCGCACCTGATAACTCAGGCACCCCTGGACTCTATACTACAGTAGAGTCCTGGTGGATCGATGGACTCTCTGCCACCACTGCTATGGAACGGCAACATGGGGGACTGTGGGTGAGAGGCAAGCCCTGGGAGAAGTTGGGGTAATGGGGCTGGGAGGACTGGCACAAACGAGGGCTGACTGGGACAGAGCGTAAAAAGAGTAAATAAAAAAAAAAGAGACTTGAGACTCGCATTACTCTCTGTTGTGTTGTGAACATTTCCTTGTTGTAACAGCAGTTTTCTCCTTTCTACCACTGCCTCCAAGCTTTCAAGACAAGGTGCCTGTAGACCCTTTGCCATCTCCACAATGCTGCTCGAGTTCTGCTGTGTGGTTTGACTATTTCACAGACTCATATCACAACCAGATGCTACATAAAGAAAAAATGAAATCTCACACACACTTGGAGGTCTCAGGGGTAAGGGTTATTCCCCATGAGGGTCTGCGGAATTTGTTGATTTTCATTATGCCAATGCCAAAAGCAAATCCTGACTATTACTTTAAGCTGTGCTCACAATATGAGACGGAGGTAGTGAAACACCCCCAAAAAAGTAGGGGAATGTACTGCAAAGAATGGAATGCCGCTGTTAACTGTCACAGTTCATTGAGCAAATAAAACAAAAAACAATGTGTCCCCTGCTTTGTTGTGGGAGAGAAATTCTCTTATGGTCTGTGTAATGTGTTGCATGTATTCTACATCTGCAAGGAGCTCCGGGGGTCTAGTTTTCAGATTTTGGGTCTGGGACTTGCCCCTCCACACTCAAGAGGAACTAGCAGAGGTGTGTGGTCAGAGAAGACACAAGGAACATATTCTGCTGTTGCCACCCTCTGATCTAAGGTTGCCATTATCAGAACAAGGTCAGTTTATGAGCCTGGAAATAAAAGGAATATTCACAATTGACTGGATGATGCTGCCGCTACACCTCTCCCCTTCTGACCGACCCCTCCAGCTTCATCACTGGGCTCCTCTGGGATTCACCTTATACTGGCGTCCTCTGCCACAGGATTGTGGCGTGCTCCTGACCACTGGTGCAGAGCCTGCGGGGGGAGGGGGGCAGTCTTCATCCTGCCTCTGTGTTTTTTTCTGCTGATTTTCTCCCTTTTACTCGGGGCCTCAGCCAACACAGTCACACGTGTGCATGGAGGTTCGCATGCACTCTGGAACCGACAATGACCCTGATGTATCCACCTGGCCTAGCACCAACCCCCTATTTACCCAACACTACCATTGAGCCTCCACTCGGTGGCAACCAAGAGCCGGGAAGGCCTACCTCCCCAATCCGGGAGTGGAGAGCTGCCTGGTGGCTGCTCTATCCACTCCCAGCCCTCCTCCCCAGTTGACCACGGCAACCCACGCTCATTTCCAAACCCAGATCACCAGCGTGGTGAGAGGTAAGGCATCCAACACCTCAGCCCTCTGCACCACTGGTTCAGCCACGAAAGCCTTTCTGATGTCATATCTCCTAGCACCCAACAGCTTTTGGGTTGATTTGATTTGATTTGATTGGGTTGATGGGGTGGGCGGCTCAGAGGTAATTTAAGGAAGTATTTTTTCACAGAGAGGGTTGTGGATGCATGGAACGGCCTTCCGGAGGAGGTTGTAGAGCCAAAAACAGTGGTGGAATTCAAGCATGCATGGGACAGTCATAAGGCCATTCTAGGGGGTGGGGGTAGAAAGAAGTAGGCTGCTGGTTAACTAGGATCTGCAGCTTATCCAGTAGGTAGGGAAATGGGCAGATTGGGTGGGCCAAGCGGTCCTTATCTGCCGTCAAATTCTATGTTTCTATGTTTCTATTTCTAGACTGAGGAGCCAATCAGTCTAAAACAGGGTACATGGTGTGTTAAAAATCGGACTGTCAAAATGCGGGCCATATACTGAGACACATGTGTATTTGTCTATCCCCAGCTGAGCCTCCATGGCCACATATTGCACCTGTGGGTCTTTGTCAACCAGCAAGATTTCCACCCCCAGTTCTGGGTGTAACCAAACTGCCACTTTCCTGCGCCTCTGACGGGAAAAGAGCATCAAATAATTCCCAGTTACGCGGTTTGATTGCCTTCTCATGGTCCATACATGACTCCTGCATCAGTAAGACATCAGTTCTGGATTTATTTCCTTGAGACCACACTTTTCTTTTCTTTTATCACTGTCTGGAGACCATTCACATTCCAGGACTGTATCATTAACCCATCACTCATCAGGACTTTTTAGTTTTAGACGTTATTGCTGAATTCCAGTCAATGCTACCTAGGGTGACTCAACTCCATCTTCACATGTGCTGTACAGACATTATAGCTAGGCTGTTACTTTTTCTTTGTCAGTTAGCCAGACAACCAATAACTGCAACAGCCCTTCCCACCTCCCTGCCCCCCTCCCCTAATTACTGACCCCGCCTACTACCTTCCCCCAGTGCCAGGTCCTATCCTGAACTGAACAAAACTGAGAGAAACACAACTTGCCTCTTCCATTCCCTGTCCTCAAATCCCCTATAACTGTAACTGTATCTGCCTCCGTCCCCAGTTTCATACCCCAACTCATGTTTACACAAATGGCTAAAGAACAGGCCCTGTTCCTTCCCTCCCCTCCCCTCCCCTCCCTATTCCTGGCTCTTGGGTCCTGATCACTCTTCCCTGGCCTCATGTTTCATGGTGTGAGCCAGATAGGTAGGGTTACCACCTTTTAAGAAACCCAAAGTGGGACATTTCTTCTGAAATATGATTTTTCACAGGACAGTATGCAACCTCAACCAATGCAACAGACTTGTTTTCTCTAAATGATCAGAATTAAGACTTATGTGCTGCAGTTTTTAGTTGTTCATGTTGTTTCTTATCATTTTAATGTATTTTAGGCTTCTGCAACAATTAGAGGAAAGTAAGATAATATTTATTTTATTAAAAGATCAGGATATGTGGCATTTTTTATGTTTTTGGGCAGGACGCACCTCCCCAAATGAAGACTGTCTTGCCAAAATCAGGACAGGTGGCAACCCTTTGAATTAATACATGTCAGTGAGTGCTGACTGTTGTACAAAAACACAAATTCTGCTGACAATTTAAATGTATATACAAACAGAGGAGAGAAAAAAGTACATGCCTTAACTGGGACTTGAACCCAGGCCACCTGGAGTACTGTTCTGATTGTGCTACCAGTTGTGCAACCAAGATAACTGGAAATTGGGCTCTCCTCAAGCACATTACTCTTTCTGAAATACACAACCTGGTGGTTGCACAAATAATTTCATTTATGCAATCACATGAGTGCAGTGTGCATTTTTCATGGAACACATACAAAAAGAGGAGAAAAAGGTAAGTGCCTCGACTGGGACTTACATACAGACATACGATATTGCCAGCAGATAAAGGCCTTATGGTCTATCAAATCTGCTCGATTGTGCAGCTAGCAGCCCTTATACCGCAGCTGCCCCTCTCTCCCTTCCCTTCCCCCTCCAGTGACCCTCCCTCACTCCTGTCCCATCCCTTTGAAGCAGCCTACTGCTCTACAGCATACCATTTCCTTTGGCAATGTTTTCCACCCAGACACCACCCTCTCCATAAAAAAGTGTCTCCTCATTTCCCTCCTGAACCTTCCCCCTTCCACTCTCAGATCATGCCCACGAGTGTTCTTCCCCCTTCTTAATTTGAAAAGCCCTTCCATGCCTGTCTTATTTATTCTTTTCATGTACTTGAAGGTTTCAGTCATGTCCCCTCTATCCCTCCTTTCCTCCAGGGATTACATGTTCAACTCCCTCAGCCTGCTCTCGTATTGTAAGTCCCCTAGCTCCTGGATAATTTTTGTTGCCCTGTGCTGCACTGCCTCCAGTAACTTAATGTCCTTTTTCAGGTACAGTCGCTGGAACTGCATGCAGTACTCGAGGTGTGGTTTAACCAATGACCTATATAGCAGCAGGATAACCTCCTGAAGACTATGTCTTTGGCCTTGCAGCTGCCTTTCTACACTGTGCTGAGTTGTTCATTGTTTCCATTATGATCACCACCAGATCCTTCTCTTCCTCTGTCTTGGTTAGTTGAATCCCCCCTAACTGGTAGCTCCTCCTTGGGTTTTTTGCACCGAAATGTAGCACCTTACATTTCTTGGCATTGAACCCCAGCTGCCAACTGTCCGACCAGGCCTCCAATTTTGCCAGATCATCTTGCAACCCACGCCACCCTCCTAAGTCATCTACTACTGCTCCTATCTTGGTGTCATCCAATCCAATTAAATTTTATTTATAAAAACACTATTCAAATTATCATAGCGCTTGTACAATGCTAAGTTAAAACAGTCATAAATAGATAAAATACAGGAACGTTCTTCAGATCATTCAAACTCCAGAAAAGCCAGATGGAAAAGATGCATTTTCAGTACAGATTTAAAGCTCTCCACAGTCTGGCACTCCCGTGTCATCTGCAAACAGACTGATCTTGCTCTTGATGCCTATTGAGATATCTGCTATGAAGATCCAAAACCACACCGGTCCCAGTACAGAGCCCTGTGGCACCCTGCTTGTCACTGCCGTGGGAGATGAGAGCTCTCCTCCCGCCACCACCCTCTGCTGTCTTCCTTGCAGCCAGTTCACTACCCATCCTACTAACTTCACCCCTGCCTATGTGCCTTCTGGCTTATTTCCAAACCTCTCATGCGGCACTGAATCAATTCCTTACTGAAGTCCTGGTACAGGACATCCAATGCATGGCCCTTGTCTAATTACCTGGTTACCCAGCCATAGTACTCCACCACGTTGATCTGACAGGATCTTTCTGAGACAAACACATGCTGTCTGCCGTCCTGCAGCCCATTAGTCTCTAGCAGGGAAACCACTCTCTCCTTCAGGATTGTCTCCATCAGCTTTCCCACGATGGATGTGAGGCTTACTGGTCTGTAGTTCCCTGGCTCATTCTTGGGGCTGCTCTTGTGGAGGGGTACCACATGCACCATCCTCCAGTCCTGAGGTACACTCTCTGAGTCCAGGGAGGCATTGAACAGATCTGCCAATGGTTCTGCCAGGACTTCTGCCAGCTCCTTTAGCACCCTGGGGTGTATACCATCTAGTCCAGGTGCCGTGTCCACCCTCAGTGCCCTCAAACCCTCCAGTACCCTGTCTACTGGGATTTCCCCATCTGTCACATCCTTCCCCCGTGCCCGCACTCCCACCCCCTTTGGGAATAGTTCCTCCTTTCTCTTTAGTAAATACTGAGCAGAAGTACTCATTTAATGCTTCTGTCTATTCTGCCCCTGTTTCTACCCACCCTCATCCCTCTTTATCTTTACTATTTGGTCCTTACAACTCCTTTTCTCCCTGATGTACCTGAAGATGTCCTTCTCCCTTTTTTTGATGCCCTGTGCTAGCCTGAGTTCCCTGACACCTTGGCTGCCCTGACTGCCCTTGTCACTATACTGCCTCCCATATTTGGATGGATTTTGGCCAGATACCACTGTACTATTTCCTTCATCCTCCCAAGGTCAGCCCTCCTGAAGTCTAACACCCATGTGCCTGTTTCTACTCCCCCTTTCCCCATGTTTATCATGAACCACACTGAGTGGTGGTCACTTCCCGCTAGCGGTTCTTCCACCCCCAGCTCCCTCACAAACCCACCAATCACCAGCACAAGGCCTAGGGTGTTCCCTAACCTGGTTGGCTCATTGACCATCTGCAATAGGAAGCTGTCCTGGAAGACATCCAGAAGTACCTTCTCTATCCTATTTGTTGTGGCTGGGGTACTTCAGTCCACTCCCGGTTGGTTTAAGTGCCCCCAAATCACTATGCTGCCCCTCCCGCAGGTCCTTCTGATCTGTTCCACTAGTTCCCTGTCTAACTCCTCAGTCTGAGAGGGTGGCCTGTACACACTCCCATCCTGAGGTCCTATTTTTGGAGTCCTGGAGCTGCACCCATAATGACTCCGTGCTGCCCTCCTCCTCTTCCTCCCTGACACACTTCAGTCCTTCCCTCACATACAGTACCATCCCCTCCTTTCCCTTTTACCCTGTTCCTCTGAAATAACCTATACCTCGGAACTGCCAGGTCCCAGTCATGGTTCCTTGGTGGCCCATGTCTTGGTGATGGCCACCATGTCCATCTCCTCATGTACCATGACAGCCTGTAACTCTGCTGCTTTGTTCCCCTAGACTCCTAGCATTCAAAGTTACCACCCTCCACTCCACATCATTCCCCCCTCTCCCTTCTTGCTCTCCCTTTCTAGCATCCCCTCCTGACCTCTCCGTAAGTCCCTTGCTGCTGAGATGGGGGGAAGCCTGTTCGGCTTCCCTTCCTGCCCGACTCCTGCCCATCTGCCACCCCCCCTTTCTAGTTTAAATTCTCATTGTTTGCTAAGTATGCACCCCGTTTATGTTTCAGTACCCTCCTTCCCTCCTCATTCAAGTGTAGCCTGTCCTTAGCGTAGAGATCCTTGCCCTCCCAGGTCCTTCCCCACTTCCCTCCACGAGCCCAGACTTGAACACAGGCTGCCCAGAGTACTATTCCAACTGTGCTACTAACTGCACCATCAGGCAACAGGAAACAGGGCTGTCTCCAAGCACATTACTCTTTCTCAAATGTACAAACAGGTGACTGTGCAAATAATTACATTTATTCAATCACATCAGTGTGGTGTGGTCTGGGCTCCAGTCCCAGCTGAGGCACTTATGTCTTTCTCGCCTCTGTTTGTATGTGTTTCATAAAATATGCACTCTGTAATTATGTGTACAGCCACCAAGTTATGCATTTGAGAAACAGTAATGTGATCGGGACAGCCTGGTTTCCAGTTGCCTTGGTGGTGCAGCTGGTAGTTCAATCGGCATGGTAGTCCAGGCAGCCTGGGTTCAAGTCCCAGTTGAGGCACCTACTTCTTTCTCTCCTCTGTTTGCATGTGTTTCATAAAATATGCACACCACACTCATGTGGTTAAATAAATGTAATTAATTGTGCAGCCACCAGGTTCTGAATTTGAGAAAGAGTAATATTCTAACAGCCTTGTTTTCTGTTGCCTTGGTGGTGCAACTGGTAGTGCAATCGGAATGGTGCTCTGGGTGACCTGAGTTCAAGTCCCAGTCAAGGCACTTACTTCTTTCTCTTGTCTGTTTGTATGTGTTCCATAAAATATGTTTACCACACTCATGTGATTGAATAAATTTAAATGTATAGTTAAATCCTTTGTTGTGGCCACTACCTGGATATGGTCACCTAGCTGAGCAAACTTAGATAATATTTCACAGTTCAGACAGTAACTCTATATACAGTGGCATCCCCCAGGATGAAACCCAATTCTACAGCATTTTGCAGCTCTCTGCAGAATACTGCAGCAGACCTACTGAATAAAGCAAAGTAGTATCAATGGCAATCAGTCCCTATTGTCATTCAGGAAAATGTGACACTGTCAGGATGAAGTGAATGCCACAGTTTCTTGCATGACAAAGGAGGCTAATTGCCATTGACATTACATCGCTTTATTCAGTAGGTCTACTGCAGCATACTGCAGAGTGCTTTAAAAGTGGGGTTCATCCTGGAGGATGCCACTGTATATTGAAGTCCATGCAGCTGAAAAGCACAGATAAGAAAACGAGCACCCCATTGCAAGGTAGATGCCAAGTTAGCTCATAGATTATGGATTTAATTAGTTCATATTGGCCAGCTCTAGGAGATGCAGAAAATGATCAAGGAGCTTCCCTGCAGCTTAGTGGTGGGTGGGGAACACTTTCACTGGGACTGGCTGAGCATACTGCATCACGTAGCGTAAAATGGGCCTAATATTTTGTCCCTCCTTTTCTGCCATGGTGCTACTCAACCAAGCATCTTGGCCACCATATAGGCACAAGGAGATTGCCGTTCTGATGTCTCTAGTATGGGCCTAACAATCTGGCATCACCAGTAGTCATGAAGTCACAGTCCAGTTTGCTGCAGAGTCATTTTTATGTTCACTTGCGGCTGCGTAAAGAACATTTTGTTACAAGAAATGGCATTTCAGAGACGTGTCTTTGTCAGGTCTGATGCAGCTCACACTACAATGGACTCAGCAATGACAGCCCAATTATGAGCAGGGCTGATCCTGTGCATGTTTCCGTTTTGGGGCATAAACTTTGTGTACTTGAAAGGAGGCAACCACTCCACTCAGAGAGCAGCTGGCTCCTTTCATTTGAATGTTATAAAGCATCCAGCGAACCCTGCAGCTCACTACCATGCCTTAACCAGACTGCCTGTGTCCTCAGTCAACCACTCCATCTATAGCACCTCTTTCACTCAGAGTTCACTCAGAGTGGTGGCTTCTGATGCCTCCATGGCTATATTGATCTCCTGAGTGCACCTTCCATTTTGAGTCTTTTAAGCTTGTTCATCTCCCTGAAATGACGAGTGTGATGGGCTTTGCTCTTTGCACTGAGTTAAAGGTAAACATCGCAAACAGCCTTTTAGAGCCAGAGAGCTTCCCCAGGTCATGTACAGCTAGGTAAAATAAATCTTTTAAAAACAATACCCAAATAGTAGTGGCATACTTGAAGTCATCAACACATATAATACTAAGTGCTGAAAGTGAATGTTATATGATAATTGGAGTGTGACAGTTTGCACTTTGGATGCAAGCAGTGGGAGCCCTCTGAAAGGTATTTTTCCTTTATAGGCTATAAAGATGTCAGATAGAATTGCAATTCAACTGACCCAGCATAAGTTTTTAGGATGCAACCTGCAAGCCATCCAACCCAACTCTCACAAGGTAATCAAAAGTATTAGCTCAAAATGTTCAAAACACCTCAGCCCCACACAGTTACATATTTCACTCCGGTATATGCACGTGATAGCTACTTTCATTTTTAGCAGTGTCTGGCTTTCGGCAGTTTCAGTAATTTGCCTGTGGCTTGTTGTTGTTGGCAAGAATTTCAAAGGGTCAGTCTTTGGTATTTCTCAACTCTTTTTAGGGCTGCAGTGGTTGGAGCCCTGCAGGCCTCTTGCAATGAGAAAAGGACTCCCACATTCCTTGTGACTGAACAATATGTTGGAGTGCCAACACAGTCGCCTCCGCTTCTGCATCTGCATTTGTGAAGCACTCCACACTGCCCTATTTTGACTGTCAGTTTCTTTTTTTTTTGATTATACATATCCCCTCCCACCTGACCCTCTACCTCAGCACCCATCATTCCACACCCCCTCCCATATAAACATATCAGTGACACTGGGAGTGCCCAATCCCCAGTGTCCTGATCATGACATCCTGTTGAATCCCTGCCCCCACTACTGTGCATGTGCCGCACATGCACTTTTTGGCCATCAATTTATTTTTTAAATTATACATGTCCTCCCGCCCGACCCTCCCTATCAGCACCCACCACCCCACCCCACCCCAGAAACATAATAGTGATACCTAGGGGTGTCCTATCACAAATCTTGTTGAATCCTCATATCCCATCCCCATCCACTACTGCACATGCACGGTTGTTATTTTTTTTATACTTTCCTCTCCCCACCCAACCCTCCCTTTCAGCACCCACCACTCCACTCCCCCAAAAACATAGCAGTGCCACTGGGGTGTCCAATCCCTCAGTGCAGGAATCGTCAAGTTTTTTTTTTTATCTTGTAAAAAAAAGGAAAAAGACCATCAATGTCTTTTAAGGTCATTGCACCCCCTCCACCTGACCCTCTCACGCAGCATCCACCAACCCGCACCCCCACAAGCCCTTACCTACTCATCAGGGGTCCAACACCGTAATCCTTTCTGGACTGTAGACATGCCTTCACTCTTCAAAGCTAGACCACGAACTGAAGAAACAGGTATGCTGTTCAATGTACTGTATTTCAATGGTGTTTTGAACTTACTGGCCTAACTTGACCATTTTTTTCATATTTTTGGACCACATTTTCAACATGACTTTTTTGGGACACCACCTCACGAACAATTGAGCTGTCATTAAGCAAATCTGTCCTGGAAGGTGATTTAGCAGTCCCTGCATGAAATCACCTTTCAGCAGGACTTGAACATTTTCTCTGCCCTTGTTCATTAGGTGGGGTCATAAGAAAGCTATGTTGAAAATTTGGCATAAAAATATTAAAAAGCAACAACGTTATGAGTCTACATTGAATTTTGTGAATGCAGGCTCATAATTTTGTGTAATTTTCAGTATTTTGATCCCAAATTTATAACATAGCCACATCTTTACAGCTTCTCATGAATTTGACTGCTGTCATTTTTCAGATCCTGGCCAAAATGTTTTTTCACATCCCAAAAGGTGATTTTGTAGTCCCTGCGCAAAATCACCTTTCAGGCAGGAGTTGCAAATTTTCTCTGACCTTGTTCATCAGGTGTGATCATAGGAAGGCTGTGTTGAAAATCTGGTGTAATCATATTAAAAAACAACAAAGTTATGAGCTTACATTGAAGTTTGCGAACATAGGCTTGTAACTTTGTGTAATTTTCAATATTTTGACCCCAGATTTACAACATAGCCATTTCTTTACAGCACCTCATGAATGTGACAACTGTCATTTTTCAACTCTGGCCCAAAATGTGCTTTTGCATCCCAAAAGTTGATTTTGTAGTACCTGTGCAAAATCACCTTTCAGGAAGGAGTTGAACATTTGCTCTGCCCTTCCTCATAAGGCAGAATCATAACAAGGCTATTTTAAAAATGTGGGGTACAAAAATTACAAAACAACAATTTATGAGCCTATGTTACATTTTCCTAATGCAGGCTCGTAACTTTGGCAATTTGTAATATTTTTACCACAAATTTCTACCATGCAGCCCTATCGGCTCTTGCCAGAGTTTGTTGCCTATAGTTGTCACATTAAATACCTACCAATGATCATTGATGAGCAGTCAGGCTGGAGTGCATTTTGCAAAAAGTTGATCAGTTGAGCTGGTTGTGCTGCACTGTCAGTTTCATGGTGCATTTCAGGGCTGTTGAGTTTTGGGGGGCTTTAAACTGATAAAGGTACAGCAGAAAAACTTGTCATCAAATTCATTGTGGCTAAGTGGGGGAAAATGGAGTGGGGAGGGGAAAGAGATTGCAGAGGCTTGAGCGATTTCAGTGTTGGCAGCAGCATACGAACATGCGAAAGTTGCCAGCAGCAAAAGGTCATTCTGGTCTATCCAGGCTGCTCGAGACTGCAGCTAGCTCCCTATTCAGCAGCTGCCCCACCCCCAAATCTTCCCTCCCTTTAACCTCCCCTTTGCCCTGTCCTACACCTTCTTGAAGCATTCCACTGTGTTACATGCTATCATCTTAGCCGGTAGTGAGTTCCACTTTGCCACCACCCTCTCCATAAAAAAATGCCTCCTCACCTCCCTCCTGAATCTACCCCCCCTCCAATCTCATGTCATGGCCACTAGTGTCTAAGCATGGGAGAAGTGGATAGAGCTGTGTGATACAAACACTGCTCAGCATCAGATACAGTTAAAAAAAGGTCAGGTACAGTAAAAAACAACAAAAAACAAGATACAGCACTTTCTGTAATTTTTTTTTAAATACAGTAACAAAAAATCTGTTTCCAGAAACCCTCTAGATCCTTAATGTTCATCACATGCTCTGGGTCTGTTGCAGGACCATCAACCAATTTAAGGAAATAACAGACTCTAAAGAGCCATTCAGTGTTTTTGGATTAATTTACTGAAAATGAATTTCATGTCTGACCAGCTACCTCATACTCCAACATTTCATCCGTTAATGTTAGGGTTGTATCAAGGAGAGTGGTTCTGTATCAATAAATATTAAAAATATTTTTGAGAATATTATTCTTTATAAATGCTGATCTTGGCTCAACAAAACAGTTTATCAGTTAATGACCATGCGCTGCATACTCACATTATGATGCCACTCACACATCTTGGCATCATACACCTACTGTCTAGCATATAAGACACCCTGAAGTGCAAACCCCAGACTGTAAAGTGTAACTAAACAGTCCAGGTTGACCCCAGTCTTCACTGCAACAGTTTAATTGGTACAACAGTGTAACATTCACTGATTAACCATCTAGGTCAGTAAGTTATAAAAAGCAATAAATTACAGTATATAACAAAAATTATGTTAAAAACCCTGCTACAGGTTTGTTGGGACCAGGCTTAATTCAGGAAAAAGACATCCCCCATCCCTTTGGCAGTTAAACGAAACATTTGCCCAGGTCAACTGGTACGCTATTAACTTACGCTGGTCAAGATACTGTACAAAAATTCTGATGATTCATACAGTCTAGTATACCAAATAGAAAGGAAAAATGTATCTAAATACTGCAGACATCTGTAGCTGGGAGGTCAACTCAATGACCTTTAAGGTCATGAGCATATCATTAAAATGTTTTAGAGATACTTATTCAACAGCAGAAATAGGTATACTTTTTTTAAAGACGCAAAATCAGTCATGGTATATATTCTCTTCAAAGTCTGTTTTATGGAAAATATATCTATCATATTTGACTCCCTGAATCTTTTTTTTTTGCCCAGCCCCCGAATGCAGCACAGACCTGCTCTGCCCATTGTCCCTCATGCCCAGGCTTACCACCCTGGGTGGGGCCACTGGGTGGGCATACCCCCCAATGGATGGTGGCCATCCCCCCAGCGGACACGGGGGTCACCCCAATGGACACTGGGTTGGCAAGACTCGCCACCCTGGGAAGGGCCACAGGAGGGCCCCTGGTGGACACTGGTGGCAGTGTGGGATATGGCGTAGCCATCATCACACTCGGGGGCCAGCTTTTTTCCTGATGCTGGAACCCTGGGGGTGGGATGTGCAATGATGCTTAGTGTCTGCCCCATGCCACTATACATGATTGCTCCGGCTACTTGTGGAGCCCCCAGCCTCTGCCAGAGGTCCACTGTTCACCGGACACTCAACCCCTCTCCCTCCAGAGAAGGACAGCAGTCCCCTGGATGCTCAATCCCCCCCCCCCGGCTGGCCCTCCAACTCCTGAGTTCATCTCCAAACCTAGGATGTCAGTGCTGCAGACTGATGTCTTGCAGCTGCACTGGCGGGTGGCTCGGACTCCCTGAATCTTGCAAAATGCCTGGTCTTGACAGACAGTGATGAAATTAGGGCAAGATCAGTGCTGCACCATATGATCATTCCAACCCTAAGAAACACAACTCCATTGATTCATCACAGGTCAGTAGATTTTGTACCCTAACATGATATTTCCTTACTTTTGTCACTTTATGCCTGAATACTAACTGCTGTATTTACGAAACAATGTGTACAAGCAGGACCCAGTACAACACCATACAAATGAACATTCAGCATTGACAAATGCTTTTTAAATGGTGGAACAACTTCTGCACATGTACCCATCTAAGTCCCCACTTCCCCTGGTGCTCCCTGCAACTACCCCCTCTCCCCAACCCCTACTCACTGCTATGGTGTATCATGGCACATCAGACTGCTGGGCCCATTCTTCACTGCCTGAACCATCCCTCCTTCACTGCTACTTCTGCACTGATGAAAACCTCATCCAATGCTGCTTTTGTGAAAGCTTTTGGTGAGAGGCCAGGGTGATGTATGAGGAGGCTGGAGGGAGGTAGGTGAGCAAATTGTCAATGCTTGGCTTGAAGGCTACTTTTAACTTCATTAAAATCCTGCAGGTGGAGCTGCAGGCTTCTGCTGTAGTCCAGAAGGAAATGCAAATATAATCATTCAATTTTATAATGTTTGGCTTCCTGGCTGCTTGAAGTGCTCACTCTGTATCAGTGTAGTGTAGGGATTTAGTAGAAAAATACCTGAGGGGGCTCTGTGGGGTCTGACTTAACATGGGAGCAGTGTGCCTTGTGCACATCCAGCATAGTCATCAGTGGAAGTTCCAGAGCCTTTGGTAGCCACTTTGCTAGGAAGGAGTGGGTGTTCTTGCCTTCCACCTCCTCCTGAAGGCCCACCAGATGCACACTATTTATTTATTATTTATTTGGTTTTTGGTGACCAGGTAAGTACACTAGATAACTGAATTCCTATTTTCTGGTACAACCTGGGAGGATAAAAAACAAAGCATAACAATTCAAATATTGGACAGAAACAAAATACACAGAACACATTCAGTGCAAGGAACTTACAAACCAATGGTGCAACAATTTAAACAAATGGTATCGACAAAATAGTCACAGACAAAACAATCAGTGCAGAGTTAGAGTGCACTGGAATGAAAGGGGTAGGGGCTGGGGGTTAAAAATGATTATAGGCCATGGAGATGTGCCTTCAGAGAAACTTTGAAAGATGACAAGGTGGAAGATTTGCAGCCCTTGGTAAGGAGGGCATTCCATAGCCTTGGGGCAGATGAGGAGAAAGCCTGATCACTCATTTTGGTTGACCACTTTGGAACAACTCGGGAGGTGGTATCAGTAGATCAGAGTGAGTAGATAGGGTAAGCACCATGTAATAGAGAGATAGAGGTGGCCAGGGAGGCAAACCTGAGTAGTTTGAACTGAAAGCATCCTATGCAGAGGAACATGAGGCAGAGGGGTAGAGGTTGGGGGTTAGAAACTGTTGCAGGCCATGGATAATTGGAGATGTGCCTTCAGAGCAACTTTGAAGGATGACAGAGTGGAAGAGACATGAACCTTGGTAAGAAGCAATTTCCCTAGCCTTGGGGCAGATGAGAAGAAGGCCAGCTCACCCATTTTGGTCAAGCACTTTGGAATGACTAGGGAGGTGGTATCAGTAGATTGGGGTAAGTAAGTAGGGTGAGCACCATGCAATAGAGAGATAGGGTTAACCAGGGAGGTAGACCTGAGTAGTCCAAACAGAAAGCATGCTAATGCAAAGCATTGTGAGGCAGAGGGGGAAGAGCCAACCCAAAGAGGAGTAGAGGGTGCAGCGATGAGTTTGGCAGTGGGAGGACAAGGCAAAACAGCAGATGTTGTTGTAAGCGACAGCCCATTTATGAAGCAAGGTTTTGGGGCTGTTTATGATGATGAGTGAGCAGTGGAGAAGAATGCCTTGAGAGATAGCTACAAGTGCTTTCAAAGTGGGGAAGAGGTGAAGACGGTATGCCAGGCCAACCCTGGAGTCAACAGACTTACTAATGGTGGCGATGTATGAGAACAAATCCAGGGCAGGTTCTAAAGTGATGCTCAGGTACTTATGAACATACTAACATACAAAAAAACGCCAGCAGATACAGGCCCTAAGGTCTATCGAGTCTGCTCGATTGTACAGCTATCAGCTTTTATTCTGCAGCTGCCCTCCTCCCTGTCCCGTGGTGACCTTCCCCTTGAACCTGTCTCATCCCCTTTTAAAACTACCCATTGTCCTCAATGTTACCACCTCCTCTGGCAGCACGTTCCACCCAGCCACCACTCTTTCTGTGAAGTAGTGTCTTCTCATTTCCCTTTTGAACCTTCCTCCCTCCAGTTTCAGACTGTGCCCTCTAGTATCTCTCCCTCCCTTTAACCTAAAAATCCCCTCTGTACTAACCCTGTTTATGCCTCTCATGTATTTGAAGGTTTCAATCATATCTCCTCTATCCCTCCTGTCCTCCAGGGAGTACATTCCCAGTTCCCTTAGTCTGTCTTCATAAGGTTTTCCCTCCATGCCTGTGATCATTCGGGTGGCACTGCGCTGGACTGCCTCCAGCAGCTTGACATCCCTCTTCCAGTAGGGACACCAGAACTGTATGAAGTACTCTAGATTTAGTCTGACCAGTGACCAGTACAGTGGCAAGATAACTTCCCTCCTCCTTGATGTGATTCCCCTGGTTATACACCCCAACATCTTGTTGGCTTTTGCTGCTGCCTTCCTGCACTGCACAGAATGGTTCATTTGCCCTGTGATTAGTACCCCAAGATCCTTTTCCTCCTCTTTAGTGGATAACTGTATCCTCCCACCCCAGTTTTTAGGAAAACTTGTGGTTCTTCACTCCCAAGTGCATAACTTTGCACTTTTTGAGTTTGTGCATGCGCAGCGAACTCCTTGGGATAGTAGGCTTTGAGGGGTATGACACTGTCTGTGCAATACAGAGTGCTCTGCAAGGGGCATGACAGTATTGCACCAATCCTCAGCCAGGCTGGTCCTGACACTGTTTTGCCTGCAGTGGTCTTCACTTGAAAAGAAAAAGCCGCACCAATCCAGAGGTGACTTTTTCCTTTCATCTGCAGGTCACCGCAGAGCAAACAGCTGTTTGTGTCGTGACATCTCCGCCTCGCCACCCCACTGGTCCCTGCCTGAAAGATGGGAGGAGGCACTTTCCTCACCTGCCTCCTCCACATCCCGCTGTCTCCAGCTCTGAAGTTTCTCCCACCTGTGTGGAGCAGGAAACAGCCTAAGCTCTGTACGGGCTGTGAGTATTCAGTGCCTGAAGGCACTTTTACTCTAAGCGCGACTGATTGCGCTGGCTGGGAGGAAATGCTTTCCTTGCCTGCCTCCTCCATGTCTCACTGTCTCCAGCTCTAAAATTTCTCCTACCCATGTGGAGCAGGCCACAGCCTAAGCTCCATATGGGCTGTGAGTATTCGGTGCCCAAAGGCACTGTTACTCTGTGTGTGATCAATGGCACTGGCAGACCCCGCCTTTCCCCTGCCTGCGAACATCGGGGTCCTTAATACCATGTAAGCCTGTATCCCCCCCTCATCCTTCAATGTGGCAGACTGGGAGCCCTCCCCAGTGTTCCAAAACCTGCTGTAGTGTTCCGACACCGGGATGCCCACTCCCAGTGTTGGATGCGCCCCCCCCAACATATCCTCTGACCTCTGGGTGCCCAATCCTCGGATCAATATTGATCCCTCAGTACTCTGGCACACTGGAAGCCACCCCAGTGTGCCAAAATCCATAGTTTTCCTGTAAAAAAGAGAACAGTCCCAGAAGGTCTTTTTTTTTTTTTTTAAATCTGAAAAAAAAGAAAATGGTTCTTCGTCATTGCTGCCGGCCCCCTTCCCCAACCCACACCCTCCCTCTGTGCACCCCACCTCCCCACACCCTCCACCCATACGTACCCCTGGAGGTTGGGAGCAGCGATCTTCAGTGGACCAGGAACACATCTGCACTCCTCAAAAGCCAACCGCAAACTGAAGAAATGACGGTAAGTCCTACAATGGCAGTGAATGGGGGGGGTTTCAATTTAGGTTGAAATCTCAGCCATTTTTTGGAGTTTTGGTCCCAAAATTTCAGCATGGGGTTCTTGGGATCCCACCTCATGAACACAGCACTGTCATTTCATTTCTCGGTCCCAAAAGGTGATTTTGCGGTTGTTGCGTGGAATCACTTGTTGGGATCAATTAATGAAATGACAGTGCCACTGTTCATGAGGTGGGGTCCCAAAAAGCCCTTGTTGCAAATTTGGTGAACAAACTCCACAAAATGACTGCGTTATGAGTGTCCGTTGTGCAGTTTCTACACACGCTCATAATGTCATAAATTTTTAAGATTTTCACTCCAACTTTCCAAAATTGCCATTTTTTCACACCCCCTTATAAACAGTATGGCTGTCATTTTTTGTATCCTTCCCAAAATGTGTTTTTGTACCTATGGCGCGGTTGCTGCATAAAATAAACTTTTGGGACAGATTAACAAAATTGCAGTGCCACTGTTCATGAGGGGAGGCCCCAAAAAAGCCATGTTGAAAATTTGGTGAAAACATTCCAAAAAATGACTGCGTTATGAGTGTGCGTTGTGTAGTTTCTATGTACACTCGTAACTTCACCACTTTTTCATATTTTCACTCCAGATTTTCAACATTGCCATTTCTTCACACCTCCTCATGAACAGTAAAGCTGTCATTTTTCACATCCTGCCCAAAATGTGTGTTTGCACCTGTGGCACCGAATGGCACACTCACTGCGAAATCACCTTTTGGAATTAAGTAACAAAATGATACTGCCACTGTTCATGAGGTGGGGGTCCCAAAAAAGCCCATGCTGAAAATTTGGAGCAAAAATACCAACAAATGTCTGGGGTGTTAGGGTTTAAAACTGTAACACCCACCCTTGAAATGCAAGGCAGAGGAATACACAGAAAAATATGGGAGGCATGTACAACAGCAATACCAACAGCGAACTCAGCATTAATAAATGCTGGTTTGCATTGAAACAATGCTGCCATGCATCTGACCAGCATTCAAGCTTATTCAGGTCCACTTGCAGTCCCTGCCACCCCTCTGTGTTGTCCACGACTTCACCTCTTTTTTGTGTCATCTGTGAACAGGCTGATCTTATTGCTAACCTCATCTGCTGTGTCGGCAATAAACATGCCAAACAGCACTGGATCAAGCATTGAGCCCTGTGGCACCCTGCTTGTCATATAACCTTTTGGAGATGAGAGTTTCCCCCTTATAACCACCCTCTGCTGCCTATCTGTCAACCAATTTTTTACCCACCATGCCATCCTGTCCCTCACCCCTAGATACCTCAGCTTACTTACCAACCTCCCATATGGCACTGAATCAAAGACCTTGCTGAAGTTCAAATACAAGACATTCACTCCCTGGCCCTTGTCGATCACCCTTGTTACCCAGTCATAGAAATCAACCAAGTTCATCTGGAAGGATCTACTAGTGACAAACCTATGCTGCCTGCTGTCCTGGAGACCATTTTCCTCCAAGAAGGCTACCAGCCTCTATTTGAATATAAACTCCATGAGCACCCCCCACGATTGAGGTGAGGCAGGCTTGTCTATAGTTCCCTGGCTCATCCTTGGGCCCACTTTTATGGTTGGGCACCATCTGTGCCATCCTCCAGTCCTTAGGCATGGAACCAGACTCCAGGGAGGTGCTGAATAAGTCTGCCAGCGGTCCAGCCAGTACCTCCGCCATCTCCTTCAGAACCCTGGGGTGTATCCCATCTGGTCCTGGTGCCTTGTCTACTCTCAGGGCTCTAAGACCATCTAGTACATTTTCACTGGGATTACCCCCTCTGTAAGCTCTCTCCCAACTGCACCCACTGCTCCCTTCCCCTGAGGCATTGGCCCCAGCCTCTCACTGGTAAACACAGAGCAGAAATACTCATTGAGTGCTTCTGCCTGCTCCTCATCCTTCTCCACCCACCCTCCCTCCATCTGCATTAATTCTAACAATCTGATCCTTACAGATCCTTCTTTCTCTTATGTATTTGAAGAAATCCTTCTCCCCTACTCCTATCCCCTGTGCCAGCTGAAGCTCTTTAGCTGCCTTGGCTGCCTTGACCGATCTGCTTACCTCTCTTGATTTCTTCCTGTACTTCTCCCTGTTCTCCTCCTGTTTGGATCTCATGTATTTTCTGAAGGCGGACCTTTTTTCCATAATCCTTCCTAGCACCTCCCTGCTTAACCAGCATGGCCTCTTGGCCCTGGCTTTCTTGCTTTGGAGTTCTGAGCATGAGTCTGTGGCTTCTGTTAGTCCCTACTTTATAATCCCCCACTTCCGGTTTCCATCCATGTGTGGTTGGATCCTGGCGAGGTGCTCCTCCAGTATGACCCGCATCCTCCCAAAGTCTGCCCTTCTGAAGTCAGTCACACTCATCCTAGTTCTGGCCATCTTCTTACTCATACTAAGCAAAAACCACACTGTGTGGTGGTCGTTCCCTGCCAAGGGGTCCACCACCCTCAACTCCTGGACGCTCTCACCATTTGCCAACACTAGGTCCATTATGTTCCCATCTCTGGTTGGCTCCCTTACCATTTCAACCAGGAAGCTGTCCTGGAAAGCTTCCAGGATGACCTGTTCCCTGATGCTTGTGGTAGCAGGGGTACACTACTCCACTCCCGACAGGTTAAAGTCCCCCACTATCATGATGTGACCCTTTGTGCAGATTCTTCTTCTCTGTTCCCCTAGATCTCTATCAACATCCTCAGTTTGTGCTGGTGGCCTGTACTCCACCACTAGCCTCACCTTCTTACCCTTTGGATCTTGTATCTGTACCCATTAGTCCTCCACCCTGCCCTCCTCTCACTCTTCTCTTCTCTGCTACAGGGTATTCCTTCCTTTAAATAAATAACCACTCCTCCACTCTTCCCCCTTCCCCTGTCCTTCCCTTACAACTTGTACCCTGGGACCACCAGATCCCAGTCCTGGTGTTGGGTGGCCCATGTTTTAGTAATGGCAGCTATGTCCACCTCCCCTTCTGCCATCAGTGCTTGCAACTCGGCGGACTTGTTTCCCAGGCTCCTCACATTCAAGGAGACCACCCTCCAACTTATTCCTCCCCCTTCTATGCCCCCTCTAGACCACTCTTCCTGCTCCCCTTACTTGAGATTGAATTCTTCCTTTTTTTCCTTGCTCCTGGCTTGGGGGGGGGGAGGCCTGGAGAATCACCTTATCTTCCAGCCCTATGCCCCCCCATTAGTTTAATGGTACCTTAGTAGAAATATTTTTCCCCAGCCTCTGCTTCAGTACAGCTGTGCCCTCCTTACTCAGGTACAGCCTGACTGGGGCATACAGGTTCTTGTTTTTCCATATTCCACCCCACCCCCATACCAGTTTGTACCCCCTGGACTGATAACATTGCTCTAACCATATGTTGAACTCCTCTATCCACTGTTTCCTGACTGTGCAGGCCCTGGGTACTGGGAGAATTTCTGAGAAAGAAACCGAGCGCCACGTGTTCTCGTATAATCTACCTACCTCCCTAAACTTCTCCTGCACCTCCCCAAGTATACATATAGCTAGGTCATTTGTGCCAAAGTGCACAACCCAATGAGTGTTCTCCTGTTCCCGCCCCACACTGTTAAGATATTGCCCCCACCTTTTCTGCTGTCATGCCTGGCATGCATTCCACCCATAACCAGCCCCTTCTGGTTCTCTTCCCTCCTCATCTCACTCCTTTTAAAACTGAGTCCCCCAAGGCTATGACCCTGCCTTCTCGTTCGTGCTCTCCCCCTGTATATTTCCCATTATCCTGGATGTAGTCTCACTCAATGTCCTTGTTACCCCTCTCCCTTCTTCCTTCTGTCATGCCCATACCCTTCTTCGTACCTCCCCCACCCCGTCCCCCCTCCCTTATCAGCACCATATGGTCCACCTTCATCATGCCCCAGCTTGTCATCCCCTTGTTCCTCCTACCCCCCTCTCTCTGTTTGCCTGGATCAACCTCATCACCCCTTCTCCCTCCCATCTCCTGCTCTTGCTCACCTTTCTTTGGCCCCTCCTGCCCCCCGCCTGTCCTTTCCTCTGCACTCCTGCATATACCCCACTCATCCATCCATCCGGCCAGGACAGAAGAAAGCCATCCGTACACTGGATGGACAAAGGACTGGGGCAGGATGTTCTGTATGCCTTAGACACGAATAACATTGTTTGGGTTTTGGAGGCATTGAGAACCAGACTGTTAACCACAAGCCAGTTTTAAATGTTACCTGACTTGAATTGTTGTTTGATGTTTTATGAATTATTGTATGTTGTTGTATTATCTGTTTGTCCCTGTACAATCTTGATGTGGAACCTTTGTAAATTAGTCTCAGGCTCAATGATACTGTAATTCTGAGACTTAAGTAAATAAAAATTAAAATGTGAGCAAAGTCATGGTTGATTAGGCACTAATATGGGAGAATTAAAGTAATGTTTCATGTATCATGCTCCAGACAGCTGCTGCATATGATGTGCCTTCTTGCCATATTTGCACTATTCTTTGTTTGTACTTTACTTGTATTGTATTGCTCAACCCTACTGTTATTGTTTGACTGTATCCTTACCCTCACCCCTGGGTTGCACTTGAAACAAGCCTTGGCTCAGAGTACCTTTCCTGGTTACTGATATTTTAAATCAATCAGTCATCAATCAATCAATAACTAAATGGCAATATCATCAGTGTGCATGACAATAGAACATTTGGAGGTGACAGAGGTGAGGTTGTTAAAGGAGACAGGAAATAATCCTCTTTAAAATTAAAGTTTGTTCACATATTGGTGTTTGGTGTGTTTTTTTATGAGTGGTAGTAAGTAGTTTGCTCATTGGTATTTACTTTGGTTGTTGTAGCGCCAACTGTGTTTGCGATTACTGAAGCAGCTCAGTCAGAAAGTAAAGCATGTGCAGCACATTCTGATGAGGGCATGTTTAACTCTTGCATGCACAGTAAGGCAGTGAATTTGCATCAGCACATTTCTTTTTACTCACATCCTGAAAGGCAAATATTTTGGTTAGTAGCTGATATAATTTACTACACCTTTTTATTTGCACAAATTAAAACTAAATAACAGGTGGCACGTATGCAGGTTTGTATTCAAAGCAAATCCAACAAGCATTTGTCAATCCCAAGTGTTGCTTGCTGTCATTAGCAGTGGAAGTGCAGGAGTTAGACAGATGCAGTATAGAAATGCAGTGAAGTATTGAACTGATACCAACTTCACCCTCACCCTGCAGAGATGGACAGGCATTGGGGTGTGCCTTTGGGTTGTCGCCCATAACGGTCACGACATTTCACCTCACCTTACCCTGCAGACACTTACAAGTGTTGAGGTGTGTTTTGGAGTGTTCGAGCTTTACACTCATCTCATTCCATAAGGAAATACACTGAAATGGGTGCAGTATAGGAGAATGGGATGAACACTGGGGCCAAAGGATCCAAGGCACACCTTAATGCATGCCACTGGCTGCAGGGTGTGGGTGGAATGGCATGAGCATTACTGTTGACAATCCCAAATCACACCCCTGATGCTTGTCAGTCCCTAAAGGGTAGGGCATTATGGTCAAAAACCCTAACACCCTGGGCGTTTCTTGGTATTTTTACTCCAAGTTTTCAACATGGGCTTTTTATGACCACATCGCATGAACAGTGACACTAACAGTTTGTTAGTTGAAAGCTGATTTTGCACAGTGACTATGCCACTTGGCACCACAGGTGCAAAAACACATTTCAAACAGAATGTGAAAAATGACACCTGTACTGTTCATGAAGAGGTATAAAAAATGGCGATGTTGAAATCTGGAGGGAAAATATAAAAAACTGTTGAAGTCACGAGTGTGCGTAGAAACTGTGCAACGCACACCCGTAATGTAATTAGTGTAGGGATATTTTACAGCAGATTTTCAACACAGGCATTTTGGGACCTCCGCTCATGAACACTGTCACTGTGATTTTCTTAATCTGTCCCGAACACTGATTTCCCACAGAGACCGCGCTATTCTGCGCAGGAAGTGTGAAACACATTTCGGCCAGGGTGTGAAAAATGACAGCTGTACTGTTCATAAAGCGGTGTGGAAAAATGCCAATGTTGAAAATCTGGACTGACAATATTATGAATTTGTGAACTTACGAGGGTGTGTGGAAATTGCACAATGTACGCTCGTAACAGTCATTTTATGGACGTCTGTCACCAAATTTTCAACATAGACAGTTTAAGACATCTGCTCATGAACAGTGTCACTGTGATTTTCTTAATCTGTCCTGAACATTGATTTCACACACCGACTGCACCATTGTGCGCTACATGTGCAAAAACACATTTCAGGCGAGATGTGAAAAATGACAGCTGTACTGGTCATAAGAAGGTGTGGTAAAATGCCAATGTTGAAAATCTGGAGTGAAAATATTAAAATTGCTTGAAGTTATGAGCGCATGTAGGAACTGCGAACGACGCTATGAAATAAATCATTTTGGAATTTTCACAAATTTTCAACATAGGGCTTTTGGGGGCCTACCTCATGAACTGTGACTCTGTCATTTTGTTACTCGGTCCCAAAAGGTGGTTATGTGCAGTGACCTTGAAATCACCTTTTGGGACTGAATCACAAAATGACAGTGACCGAGTTCATGAGGTGGGATCCTAAGAACCCATGTTGAAAATTTGGTGAAAAAATTCCCAAAAATGGCCAAGATATGCACCACAGTTGGAAAAAAAACCCATTTATGTCATTATACTGCTTACCAGCATTTCTTCAGTTCATGGTCAGCTTTGAAGAGTGCAGACGTGTTCCCGGTCCACTGAAGATCATCACACTGGGCTCCGGAGGTACATGTGGGGTGAGGTGGGGGTGTGGAAGGTGGGGTACGCAAAGGGTGGGAGCAGGTTGGGGAGGGGGACAAGAGAATCAATGAGGGGCCGTTTTTATCTTATAAGTTGTTTTTTTTTTTTTACAGTTGACAGGGGACTTTTGCCACATTGGGGTGGGCTCCCAGTGTGGCACCAGGCTATTTGTTTGGTGGGGCAGTGGAACCAAAGGGGGATTGGG
This sequence comes from Neoceratodus forsteri, assembly GCA_016271365.2. Classification (NCBI taxonomy): domain Eukaryota; kingdom Metazoa; phylum Chordata; order Ceratodontiformes; family Ceratodontidae; genus Neoceratodus; species Neoceratodus forsteri. The sequence goes on from CM057459.1 coordinate 1,094,436,655, forward strand.
CACCTGCATTGGCCAAAGAGACTTTTGCCATGCTGGGGTGGGCTCCCAGTGTGACAGATGGAAGTTTGTTTGGGGGAGGCAGTGGAGCTGACGGGGGAATGGGCATCCCCATTGGCCATACAGTGTGCTGGGAGGAACGCATGAGCTGAGGGGTGATTGGGCACCCCCCTCTCGGTAGACAACAAATGGGGGGAGGTGCATTATGCTGACAGGGATTAGGCTATCCTGTCAGCAAATAGAAACATAGACTTTGATGGCAGATAAGGACTGCTTGGCCCACCCAGTCTGCCCATTTCCCTACCTATTGGATAAGCTGCAGATTCTAGTTAACTGGAGAGGGGGTCATGCTGACAGTCGGATTGGGCACCCCGACAGCTTTTTTTTTTATTGAAATGTTTCACTAGGAAGGCACACTGAACGGCAGGCGGCGGCTTTCTGTCAGCTTCCTGGGGACTGTGAGAGGCTGACAGAGAAGCTATCGTCATGGGACACCAATCAGCTGTTTTGGTAGCTTGTAATGCACCCAAACAGCTGATTGCGTGGTAACGTGGCTCGAATTTCCTGATGCATTTAGGCATTCTCCCTAACTGCTGAAAGCAATGTGTTTCTTGCACATGCATGCAAGCAACACAAAAATAGCATTCTCAAACCTTTTGTATTGTTTCACACACTAGAATTTGCATTTCTACCAAGGGGTGCTGCTGGGTTGTGGCATATAACAAACAAATCCATTTTTGGATTGTTTGTATTCAAAGCAGCCTTGACACTGATGATGAAGAAGAGAATGTGACTGCTTGACAATGGAGAGAGAGGGAGAGAGTTTGTCAGATAAACTGCACTCATTCTCCTGAACTAAAGCAGATACAGTTGCTGAGCAAGAGAAGCCAATGATCATGACTTGTTGGGTGGTAGGGACAGGAGTTTCCACTGATTGTGGCTTGTTGAGGGGTTGGAACAGTAGCCACTGCAGATTGTGGCCCATGGGGGGCAGCTAAGGATCTGCCAATTGTGACTTTTTTCTTTGAAAGGGGGTGGCTGGAAGAATCACCACCAATTGCAGGTTATTGGGGGTGGAGGAGCTGCTGACTGCGACTTATTTGTCAAGTCCCATAACGGCACAGAAAAACTTAAAAACATGAGAGTTTAATAAAGGAATAATGCCTGACAGGGTGGGTGTTATGCAGGGATAACATCCCACCTCGGGTGGTTGGGCCCTAGGCCACCGGCCGAGGGCGTCCAACACCCGAGAAGGGATGTTACCCCAGCATAAGACCCACCCTGGAGGGCATTATTCCTATTATACAATGGCTTGTTGTTATATATAAAATAAAAAAATTATTTTAAAGAATGTTTTTATTAGTGTGGAAAAATATTTTTCTTTCTTAAGAGGAGATGCAAAAAAAGAGAGCAGCGATAAGCTCATCTGCCATAATGATGACAGTAGACCTGTGAACAGCAGGAATGTTATGCCAGGATAACATCCCTGCTGTGATGGCCAACTGACCAATCAGAAGTCAGGATTCTTTCTTGCCATAGTATAATGGCAGATAAAGACCACTTGGACCACCCAGTCAGCCCATTTTCCCCTACCTACATTATTATCACAAACTATACTTAATCTACAGCTCTTTCTCCCTCCCCCTTCCTTTCCACTATGATTGCCTTATGCCTATCCCATGCATTCTTGAACCCCACCACTGTTTTCACCCCAACCACCTCCACTGGAAGGCTGTTCCAGGAATGCACCACTCTTTCTGTGAAGAAGTACTTCTTCGCATCTCTCCTGAATCTACCCTTCTCCAGTTTCATAGCATATCCCCTTATTCTACAGCAACTTTTTTTTCTGAAAAATACTTCCCTTTTGTACCTTATTTGCCCCCATGAGGTATTTAAGGGTCTCTGTCATATCCTTCCTCCCTCCTCTCTTCTCTCTTCCAGGGTGTACAAAGTGAGGTCCTTTAAACACTCCTTGCAGGACTTTTGATGCAGGCTGTGCATAATTTTAATTGCCCTCTGCTGAACCACTGCCACTCTGTCTAGGTCCTTCTGAAGATGTGGTCTCCAGAACTGGACACAGTACTCTAGGTGGGGTCTTGCAAGTGTTCTATACAGAGGGCAACACCATCTTCCTCTTTCTGCTGGTGATTCCCTTCCCTATGCACCCCAGCATCCCACTGGCTCTCCAGACTGCCTTTTCACACTACCTGGCCACTTTTCAGTCATTCAATATGATTACACCCTGGTCTCTCACCCATGTTGTACTCCACCACAGAGTCTGTGCCCTGAGTGCATTATTTTGCACTTTTTTGCATTGAAACACAGCTGCCATACCCTTGACCACTCCTCGAGTTTTCTCAGGTCTCTGCTCATCCTTTTCACCTCCCCCCCCGAGTGTCCACCCCATTGTAGATTTTGGTGTCATCCACAAAGAGGCAGAAAGTCACTTCCAACTCTTCTGTAATGTCACTTATAAAGACATTAAAGAGGTCTGGTCCCAGTACTGACCCCTGTGGTACCCTGCTGGTCACTCTCCTTTCCTCAGAGTGAGGTCTGTTTACCACTACCCTCTGTCACCTATCCCCTCACCAATTTCTTATCCAGTTTACCACTTTTGGACCCAGTCTTAAGCTACCCAACCTACTTACTAGTCTCCTGTGTGTAACAGTGTTGAAGGCCTTACTGAAATCTAGGTAGGCCATGTCCACCACTCTACCCTGGTCTAACTCCTTGGTCACCCAATCAAGGAAATCTATCAGATTTGTTTGACATGACCTCTCCCCTGTGAACCCATGCTGCCTTGGATCTTGTAATCCACTGAATTCAAGAAACACCACAATCCTTTCCTTCAGCAGTGATTCCATTAACTTTCTCACCACTGATATTAGACTGACAGACCTATAATTGCCAGCCTCCTTCCTGCTACCATTTTTGTGTATTGGGACACCATCCGCTCTCCTCCAGTCTTCCAGAATCACTCCTGTTTCCAGTAAGCTGGTAAATAGGACTGTCAGAGGTGCAGTCAGTATGTCTGGAGCTCCATCAAAATCCTTGGATGCACCTCGTCTGGCCCCATTGCTTTGCCCACCTTCAGGATTCTCTCCTCCAAAAATAGAGGGGTGTCCACCTCCCTTCTTCCAAAGCTTCTGTTACTTTTTGGTGGCCCTCTCCCCTTTTCCTTCCTTTGTGAACACTGAACAAAAATATTTGTTTGGGATGTAAGGACTTTTGCTGTGATAAATGCATACTATTGGGAACACAGAAAGAGGAAATTAACCGGCTACATAATAGATTAGAGGTCCATAAAGAGATAGATGAGCTTGCAATGTTCATTGATACATGGTAGAACACATTACTACACAAGAAATCGATAATAAAATGAGCACTCCAAGGAATCTGGGCCAGGAAAACAAATCCATGACAAATGATGGTGATTTGAGAAATTGGGAATTGGTTAAAAAGGGACATGAAGGGATGGTTAGATTAGACACTAAAACCAAACAAGATTCACTGAGGTCCCAAAACATATTTGAATTCCTTCTGGAAGATGAACAAGATAATGAAACTGAAACTATTGAGAAACAGGGTGTCTTATCAAAAGAGCAACAAAATATATTGAATATTATCTCACCAACACAAAAAGAGACAGGATGTGTACCCCCAGATCAGGAGTCTGAATGCATTGGATGTGATAGCCAGCAGAGTATGAATGCTAGGCAGGATGAAGAAAGTATTCAACAACATGCTAAACAGTCAAACAAAGATATCCTTATCATAGGTGATTCCGTCACCAGGGGAACAGACACTATAGTATGCAATGGTTGGAAACAAAATACAGTGGTTAGCACACTCTCTGGAGTTAGACTATCGGACATTGATGGACTGTTGAATGGCTTAATGGAAGGGACCCAAAACCCACTAGCTATCCTGCATGTAGGAATTAATGACATAATATCAAATAACTTAGAAACAATTCAAAACAACTACAAACATCTATCCCAAAGGATAATCAACTAAGGGGGAGAATTAATTATATCGGGTATACTACCAGCACATGGATCCAACAAATATAAAAATGAAGATATAAGTAAAGATAATAGCTGGTTACGACATTTTTGTAAGCTACAAAAGATTGGTTTCATGGATAATACTGCAACTTTTCAGAACAAAGCAGTATATAAATAGGACAGGTTACACCTAAACAAAATTGGAACAAGAATACTAAGTAAAAAAATAAATGAAGTTATCAAACTACATTTAAACTGGACAGCAGGGGGGAGGATTCCTGTCACATAACTAATAAACACCATAAGGAAATAAATTTAAATAAAAAAACACAATGGAACGCAGTACTGCTAAATGCTAGGAGTCTGACAAATAAACTAAACAAATTTAAATATCTTCTAGACTAAATGAATATTGAATTAGCAGTAGTTATTGAAACCTGGTGGGAGGACAAGGATGTATATGGGAAAAATATTGCATGGTATAATTTATACTCCAAATCTAGGTCACATAGAAGGGGCGGAGGTATAGCCATTTATATAAAGGACATAATAAATAGCAAAGAAGTCCTGCTAGAGTAAAGTAACATAGAGATGCTGTAGGTCAAGCTATTACCATCAAAATCTGCCAAAATAAATGTAGGAATAATCTACAGACCCCACTCGCTTACATTAGAAGCTGACAACATAATACTCGAACACATAGCTAATTTAAACCCAGCAGAAAACAATATTATACTGTGAGACTTTAATTTACCAGGGATTAACTGGGTGAATCTGGAAGGAAGTCTTAGAGCAGAATCAAACTATACTGAAGTTAAGGACCATGCTGGATTAGAACAGAAGGTGTTGCAAGGGACAAGAGGATCCAATATTCTCGATCTTATTCTAACAAATACGGGGGACAGGTTGGGAAATGTGGAAGTAATGAGTCCACTGGAAAATAGTGATCATTGCTCAGTGTTCTTCCACATTAAGGAAGTCCCTAATATAAGTACTGTTATAGGAGATACATATACATTAAACTTTAGAAAAGCTGGCTTTAGGTCGTTGAAGACAAGTATGGAAAACTGGGACTGGGAGACTGAATTAAGCGGCACAACTGTAGATGAAACCTGGGGGGATATTATTAAATAAAATACTAACTGAAGTGGCAAATTATGTACCATCTGGAATGAAATATGACAGAAAAAGAACAGTTCCAGGGTGGTTCAATATAAAACTCAAGAAAATGGTAAATAAGAAAAATAGGCTGTTCAAGATAGTCCGAAAATCCAAGGACACCCAGGGTATGGTAGTATATAGGGAGATGACCAGGGCTGTAAAGAAAAATATTAAAAAAGCAAAAGCAGACTATGAACTAACATTAGCAAAAAAGGTAAAAGATAACAAGAAACTGTTTTTTGCACACATAAATAAAAGCAAGCAAGACCATATTAGTATCGGACCTTACATAAATACAGAGGGCAAATCCACCACCAATAAGGAAACAGCGGACATTCAGAACAACTATTTCTGTTCAATATTTAATTCCTCTAATTCGGACAAACCAAAAGTCAAGGCCTGTAACACAAAATCAAAACCTGGAAAAATAATAATGATCAAAAGGATGTTAGAAACAGGCTCCAAAAAAATAATATAAAAAAATCTCCAGGTCCAGATAAAGTACACCCCAGAATCTTGAGGGAGCTAGCTGATCAGCTGGCACCCCACTTACTTACATCTTTCAGTTGTCATTAGATAAGGGGGAAGTAGCACAGGACTGGAGGGAGGCCCTGGTGATACCTATATTAAAGAAGGGACCAATGACCAAGCCAGAGAATTTCAGACCAATTAGTCTGACTTCTATACTGGTTAAGATTCTTGAAGGTATACTTAAAGATTTTATCATAGTACATCTTGAGACGGTAAACTTTTAGATCCCACACAGCATGGGTTCACCAAAACAAAATCCTGCCAGACCAATATATTGGTGTTTTACGTAAAAACAAGTAAGGTCTTAGACCGGGGGGATGCAGTGGACATAGCCTATTTGGACTTCTTTAAGGCCTTTGATAAATTAACACGTGATGAACTTATATGAGTTCTGGAACAATGTAATTTGGACTTAAATATCATAAATTGGATGAAAGCTTGGCTGAGCAACAAAAGGCAGTGGGTAACTGTGACTGGGGTCCTCTCGGAGTGGGCGGGGGTAACAAGTGGGGAACCACAGGGCTCCGTATTGGGACCGTGCCTCTTCAATATCTATGTGACCTCACTAAACTTCTCTCACCCTAACATTTAGTTCACAAAATTTGCTGATGACTGTAGAATAGGGGCAATAGCAAATACAGTTAAAGATGGAGAGGCTCTGCAAGCAGCCCTAAGTGAAATCTATCTACAGACAGTTAAATATAAACTAAATTTAAATGTCGATAAGTTTTCCATTATGCATTTAGGCAGAGAAAGTTTAAATATAGTATACACTATGGGCAACAAGGACCTACCACTTACTACTGAGGAAAGAGATCTCGGGATAACAGCTACATCTAACCTTCAATTTAGTACGCATTGTGACAGGGTAGCAAGGAAAGCAAATCAGAACCTAAACTGCATCCTGCGTAACATCAGCAGAAGAGACAAGGAAGTGATATTCCCTCTATATTGTTCATTAGTTAGGCCCCACCTAGAATATGGGGCCCAGGTGTGGTCACCTTATAAAAAGGGTGATATTATTAAATTAGAAAAAAATCCAAAAAAGAGCTGCAAAAGCAGTCACTGGATGTAGAGCACTCACTTATACTGATAGACTAGAAACTCTGGATTTATTCACCCTTCAGTATAGAAGGACAAGAGGGGATATGTGCATGGTATATAGAGCACTACAAGATGGTACATTAGCTGTTAGTTTTGGTCTGGTGTTAAGAAAATGAATATATCAAACCAGAGGACATTCTCTGCAACTAACCATGAGAAAATGGAACTTACTCAAAAGAAAGTTCTGGTTTAGTCAAAGGTTGGTTCCTTTGTGGAACAAACTACCCACTGAGGTGGTTACTAGCAATACAATCAAACTCTTCAAACTAAGACTAGATACTTATATTTTGAACAATTACAAAATGATGTAAATAGTATACTGGCAAGCACATCAAGGACAAAAGTCTAACTTAAGCTTGTGTAATCTATGAAAATCTATGAAAAATCTATGTCTGCCTTTTCCTGATCACCTCTGCAAAGTTCCCCTTTGTACCCTTAAAATCCCACCCATGGTCTTTTTTTCACTTACATACCTAAAAAATGTCCCCATTCTTAAGCATCTGGACTATTCTGTCTTCAGTATATGCCTTTGTGCTCCTTACTGCTTTCCCTGTTTCCCTTCGTCTCCCTTCATGTATCTCCCTATCCTCCCCCTCTGTGTCTCCTTACACCTTCCGAAAGCTATCCTTCTGGCCTTTACCTTTTCAGTCACCTTTCTCGAGAACCATAGCGGTCACTTTTTCTTCTTGCTTTTGCTCACTTGTTTGACAGAGAGGTTTGTTGCCTTTACTGTGCTTCGTTTTTGCTTTGCCCACTGTTCCTTCACTCCACCCAGGCTAACCCCCTACCAGGTCATCCCTGAAGAATTCACCCACCTTTATAAAATCTGTCCTCCTGAAGTCCAGGACCCTCGTCCTTGTGTGGTTTGATTCCACAACCATCCTTATATTGAACCACACCATATGGTGATCACTGGTCCCCAGCTGGCTTCCCACCTTGATATCTGCAACAGAGACCCTGTCAGTGAGTACCAGGTTCAATGTTACCTGATCATGAGTGAGTTCACTGACTAGTTGCTTGAGGAACGCCCCCTGCAGAGAGTCTAGGATGTCCCTGCTTTTAGTTGAAACCACTGCTGGAACACTCCAGTCTACATCCAGTAGGTTGAAGTCCCAAGCAGCACTTCCGCCTTTTCTGCCATCTTGCCAGTGACTTCCACCAGTACCTTATCTAATTCCTCCCTCTGTGCTAGAGGTCTGTAGATCACTCCAGTGTGAACAGTGGTTCCCTTCCCCATCTCCAGGGTGACCCACAGTACTTCTGCCTCCCCCTGTATTTCTGTCGCTTTTATGCATTCTCTCACATAAAGCACCACAACCCCTCCTTTCTTTCCCACCAGGTCCTTCCATAACAGAGTATAGTATGGTATTGTCATGTCCTTGTGAACATCATATATCTCAGAGATTTTAAAAATGTCAATAAGCAGGCTTTTCATGCACAAATAGGACAGGTTAATTGGAATAGATTGAACCTTATTCCAGATGTGGATTTAGCCGTTAGGGAATTTACAAAATCCTTTGTGAATGTCTGTAATAAAAATGCCCCCTTTAAACCAAATAGAGAAAGAAACATACATTTACCATAGGTTGATGAAAAGAAAAAACTCCAAATAGAATGGAAAGAATGAATCTGGAGGAAATCAAATCAAACTTTGTGGCCTGAGGACTGGAATTTGTTTAAAAGAGTTAGAAATAAATGTAAAAGTATGATAAAGAAAGCAAAAAGAATCCAGAAATCCAGGAATAGAAGAAGTAGTTTTCTGTATTTGTATTTATTTATGTGGTATGGTAAATCTGGTCTTTTTATGTATGGTTAGTAATAATGTCATTCCTAGATAAAGTGCAAGCTATATTTCTTAGCCTTTTGAGGTATGTATATATATATATATATATATATCATAGTATCATAGTATCATAGTAAAAGCCAGCAGAATAGGTCCCATAGTCTATTGTGTCTGCTAGGAAGCTAGCCACCTACTGAAAGCTCACTCCTCCACCCCCCAGCCCCAGAGGTGACCCTCCCTGGCCTCGGCTTCCCCCTGTACCTGTCCCAACCCTTCTTGAATCCTTCCACTGTGGTCTCTTCCACCAGACTCCTGGGCAGTGCATTCCATGGTTCCACCACCCTCCCTGTGAAGAAGTGTCTCCTGAGCTCCCCCCTGTACTTCCCCCCTTCCAGCTTCCACTCATGCTCCCTGGTAGTTCCCTCCTTCTTAAGCCTGAACACTTCCCTGGCTCCACCCTTATTTATCCCCTTTACATACTTGAACATCTCTATCATGTCCCCTCTGTCCCTCCTCTCCTCCAATGCATACAGATTGAGTTCTTCCAGTATCTCCTCATAGGTCCTACCCTCCATACCCTGAATCATCCTGGTCGCCCTCCTCTGGACCTTCTCCAGCAGTGCTATGTCCCTCTTAAAGATGGGGTCTCCAGAACTGCACACAGTACTCAAGATGCGGCCTAACCAGGGCATTATACAGAGGGAGGATCACCTCCCTCTTCCTGGAGGTAATCCCCCTGGTTATGCAGCCCAGTATCCTGTTTGCTTTTGCTGCAGCTCTTCGACAGTTCTCTGTGTTATTCATTTTGCTGTCCACCACTATCCCTAAGTCCCTCTCGCCCGATGTGACTTGCAGTGTGGTCCCCCCCAAGGTGTATGCATGTCCCGGGTTTCTGACCCCCAGATGCAGCACTCTACATTTCCCTGCATTGAACTTCAACCCCCACTTCCTTGCACACACCCCCAGGGTATCCAGATCCCCCTGCAGGGCCTCTCTACCCTTCTGCCCATCAGCCAGTGCTCCCAGTTTTGAATCATCTGCAAAGAGACTCAACCTACTCCTAACACCCCACCCTATGTCCGAGACATAGGAATTGAACAGGAGTGGCCCCAGGACTGAACCCTGGGGGACCCCACTGACGAGCCTCCTGGGGGAGGAGACTATCCCTCCAACCACTACTCGCTGTATTCACCCTGTAAGCCAGTTTTCCACCCACCTGAGCAACTGCCCCCAACCCCATCCCCCCCAGCTTTGTTAGTAGGCCTTTGTGGAGTACCGAATCGAACGCCTTACTGAAATCCAGATAGAGGATGTCCACCGGCCTATGTCGGCCCAGGGCACCCATCCCCCAGTCATAAAACTCCACCAGGTTAGTCTGGCATGACCTCCCTGGAATAAAACCATACTGCCTGTCATCCAGGTGCCACAACCTTTCCAGCTGTCCCCCCAGCATCTCCTTGATAATGCTCTCCATAACCTTGCCTACCACAGACGTTAGGCTAAACGGCCTATAATACCACATCTCCTCTCTGGACCCCACCCCCTTGTGGATAGGCACCACATGAGCCACTTTCCAATCTTGAGGCACCCACCCTGTCATCAGGGAGATGTTAAAGAGTGAGGCCAGTGGAGCTGCCAGCACATCCGCCGGTTCCTTCAGCACCCTTGGATGCAGCCCATCTGGCCCCAGCGCCTTCTCAGTCTTTAGCAACTGAAGAGCCTCTCTCACCCTATCAGCTGTGATTTCACCTTCCCATCCTCCCTCCTCATGCATCCTCTCCTCCCCTTCTAGATACGAGCCATCCCCTGCCCAAGTCTCATCCAGTCCTTCAGTCTCTAACTGACCTCCCAGTTCAGCGGGCTCCTCTACCCTCCCATCGGGTTGGAAAGATCCCCCACCTCCCCCAGTAAAGACAGAGGCAAAGTACTCATTTAGCACCTCTGCTTGTTCCCCAGCTTCCTGCACCCATCCCCCCTCCATTTGTAATCCTGCTGATCTGTGCCCTCACTTTTCTTTTCTCCCCTGTGTATCTATAGAACCCCTTCCCCCCCCGTGGATATCCCTGGCCAGGTTAAGCTTCTTCGTCTTGGCCCCCTTACCACTCTGGTGACCCTCTTAGCCAGTAAATCATACTCTCCCCTCTCCCTAGCCCCCCTTGAGCGCTATAAGCGCACATAGGCAGCCTTTTTCTCCCTCACCACCTCCTGCACCTCCCGGGTCCACCAACATGGCTTACCGGTGCTACATTGCTTGCGCCTTACCTCTGCACAGGCCCTCGAAGCCTCCTGCACCCCCTTCTTAATGGTCTCTCACAAGCTACCAGCATCCATGTCTGGTCTTATCTCATCCAAGCACCCTTTAAGAATCCTTACCATGCCCTCAAAGTCCGCCCCCCTGAAATCTATTACTTCTGTGTTAGTGCAAATTTCCTCTTTCCCTAGGAACATAAGAAACCAGACCATGGCATGGTCACTGCCTGCCAATGGGCTGCTCGCCTCCAGGGCCCTTATCTGGTCACTGTCTGTTAGGACAATGTCCAGGATCCGATCATGCCTAGTAGGATCCCCCACATGCTGGACTAGGAAGGCATCCTGGAAGACATCCATCAACCTCTGCTCCCTGGCCACTGAGGATGTTATAGTTCCCCAGTCTGCCCCCGGCATGTTCAGGTCGCCCATGATCACCACCTTGCCCTTTCCAAGGCCACAGTGACCCCTGATGTTCTCAGCCAGATCATCCTCCAGTTCCGCTTCCATTGCGGGGGTCTGTATACCACCCCTATTTTTCATCTTTTGCCCCCCCCCTCATTTGGAGGGTTACCCAAATTGCCTTCACATCTCCTTCTGCCTTCTCGATTCCACCAACTACTATGTAATTTTTGACTATCAATGCTACACACACCCCTCTTCCCACCCCCCTATCCTTCCTAAACATTGTGTATCCCTCTAAATTTAGGTCCCAATCATGCTTCTGGGTAGCCCATGTCTCAGTAATTGCTACCAAGTCTGCTGCACCCTCAACTAGCATTGCCTGGAGCTCTGGCATTTTATTGCCCATGCTCCTGGCATTGATCAGGACTGTCCTCCACCCGACCCCCCGACCCCCTCTCCAGTCTTCTCAGCCCAGTGCAGTCCCTCGTTTCTCTTCTCCCCTCGGTTCCCCCTGGTCTTTTGATGCTACTCGCAGCCCGCTTTGCATGATCTAGTCCTGAACCCTTAAGCTTTCTCACTGGGGCTTTCAGTCTTTCTATCCATCCCCCCTTTACAAGTTTAAACCCCACCTATCACCAATGAATCCAAAAAGTTTTAGTTTAAGGATCTCCCTCCACTCCAGGTTGAGATGCAGCCTATCCCTGGCATATAGCCCCTTGTCTTCCCATGTATCACCCCAGTCCCCCATCAATCCATACCCTTCTGACTTGCACCACTCCCTGAGCAACTGGTTCACCCCCCTAAGGTTTTACTTATCTTCCCCGCTTGCCCTTGGTACTGGCAGTATCTCAGAAAAGGAGACTGAGCATCCTATAGCGTGGCAAACCCTAGCCAATTCCCTGAATCTTGCCTGTATCTCCAGTTCACTGTTCCCTTCTAAATTGTTTGTCCCCAGGTGAACTTGAAAGTCTGGGGATCCTCTGCATTCCCTTGCCATTGAGTATAGCTGGAATTTGGCCTTATGTACGGATAAGCCTGGGATATAGTTAACCTTGACTGGGCTGCCTTTTCCCACCCCAACCCCCTCCCACTGGATACCTCTAATCATGGAGACACCGAGCAGGAGCACCTTCACCTCTCCCCCCAAGTTACTAGCCAATTTGTGCCTTTCCATATTCCTTCTTCTATCTTCGTTCCCTGACTTGCTCCTTGCACCCCCCACAGCCTGGGTGTCTCTATTTTGTGTGTGCCCTTTCAGGCTCCCTCTTCTGCCTATGTCCCCCAATTTTCTCCTCTCACCCCCTGCAACTTGGTGGTCACAGGTCTGTATGTGCTCTTCCAGACTCTTTCTCCTGACTATGGCCCCCTGCTTGCTCCTCATCCCTCCCACAGCCTGGGTATCACTAGCTTGATTGTGCCCTTCCAGGCTCCCTCTTCTTTCTCCCTATCCCAGCTTGCTCCTCGCACCCCTCACAGCCTGAATATCACTAGTCACCCCCCTGAACTCTTCCCCAGTTGGTCTGTTGCCATTGACTTCTCCACCCAGGCCTCCTATTCCTGCTTTCCTTCTCCCCTCCCTCCCCTCCTCAGGTTTTGTAATAACGGACCCTTGTGCCCTAGTGCTCTCTACACCCCTGTCTTCTGGAAATTCCAGTCTCTGAGCTGGTCTCCCCAGAGTGCTCCCCTCCTCACCCCCCCTCCTTGTCCGCTTCTCCCTTCCTCAGCTCTGCCTTGTCCTGGGTCCTGGTCTCATCCACCCTAACTCTGTTCTGTGTGTTCCCCTCTGCCTTACCTCCCTCAGACCTAGGCTCCTGCCCCCCCCTCGCCCATCTGGTGCCTTGGTCTCACATTCCCGTCCCTCCCTCCTTTGGATCAGGCCCCTCCTATCCTCTGCCCCCTCCGATACCTGACCAATCCTCCCCATCATCCTACACCCTCTGCCCGCCAGCCTCTTCCACCTCATCATCCAGGCACAGCAGGGTGAAGCGATTTGTAAGTGTGACGCCTGCCCCAAGCTCACCCACTCCTGTCCCCTTCCCCATTCCCTTCCTTGGCTCTCTACAGGCTGCTCCCTCCTTTCGGAGTGAAGACTATACACTGGTATTTTCATGTCTCTCCCCTCCTGGAGTGACCATATGGTCCTAGTCCTCTCACTCCAGCCCCTATACCCTGGGGTATGCCATTTTGTCTTTGCCTATCACCATATGGTTCCTGCCCTCCTTCTCTCTCCAACCCACCCCCTCCCTCCCTCCAACTTCTTCCTGATCCCCATGACCTCCCACCTGAGGCCTACCAACTGGCAACACACTTGGCATCCCCCAAACCTCCATGCCCAATTCAATTTTATGGCCGCCCCGCACCCTGTACACCCAATCACCCTCCCGAAGATGCTGGCTCTTGCATCATTCAATCTCATCCTCACTGTTAGGTGTGGGCAATATGGGCCCCCCTCAGCAATAAAAGTACCCTCCAATCCATATACACTCAATCAATCTACCCTTTTCCCAGCAGTAGCCAGCATATGCCCAATCAATCAATACAAACAGTACCCAAGATGCAGTAGCCAGCACTACAGAAGCGCCACCCTAATAGGATTAGAATGTTGCAAGGCCTTATGGGACTCACCCAATAAATGAAGGGTGATCCTTGGAGTGGGTGGGTTGTGGGGTGGAATATATTTGGGCAGGAGTTATTTCTATGCAGCTTTAATATTTTATCCCCCCCTTCCCTTCCATATAGAATGATATTTATTGTAATATATTTATTGGGGTATTTCATTTTCTGCTTGCACTTAATTAAGTATTCACTGCATGATGCACTTTAAGGTTTTTGTGGTCACTATAAATATTGTTAATGAATTCCTGGATTTTATGAGGACCAATCAGATGCATTGTTAACTCTGACATCATTATGACATTTTTCAAATACTGTATATAACTGCCACATCTTCATTATTCAATTTAGGCTTTGAAAAAGGATGCGTGGACATCTGAAATGCGTCAGGCTTTACATGCCTCTTTTTATGCTTTAATAAAGTGTTTAATCTTTTAAGACACTGGTGCCCTTTAATTTTTCAAGTTGGTGTGTGCTATACTTTATAATCTGTTGTTTTGTAATTTTTAAGTATGGTAGCACCACTTTCCTAGTGCCTACTTCCAATTGGTGTTGTTTGTACTCTTTTGAGGGATTGTTAGAGTACAGGTTGCAGTCAGAGAACTTGCCTTTGCCTCCAAGCATAAAAACCTATATAGGAGCACTGTATTGGTCTCAATTTGCTTCAGTTATCGAAACATTTCATTGGAGAGTACTCTGAATTTGGTCTTCACTGCAGACAACTCAGGGCTCTGCTAGGGTATATGACTGACTTACTTGATGCAGCAGTGAGAAGTAACTCCTTTCTGGTTGAAAGCACTGAAAATCCGAATCGCACACCAGGCTAGCAGTCACTAATGGCAGCTTTCCGTGAACTAGAGAAAGCTACTCACCAATGGAGACAGAATTTTTGGCTGTAAAAAGAATTCCTAGAGGTCTACGACTGATAAATACCCGGCCTGTGGACAAGAGAATGAAACCTTCCTAAAAGAATAGGAGGAGATCTTAATCGAGGCAAGTTTTAAACTTATAAATTTGATTATTAAATGCAGCAAAGAAAGGGAAGATCATTTGAAAGCAGAAATTAAAAATAAAGAAAAAGTAGTACTTAAGTTTCAGAATCACACTAACTTTGAGGTTTTTAACCAGAAATTAAAAGAATCAGTACTCAAAATGGACAATGAACTGAAGGCAGCTAAACAAATTAAATTTGTACGTGATAAAAATGACTATGAATTTGATCGTATTTTTAGTTGAAAAAGAAACCCACGCAATATTTTAAAAACAAAGAATAGACATGTATCCTTTGAGTTCATCAGTGCTAGTGAGTCAGATACAGATGAAGGAAACACGCAGATCCATTTTCACAGGGAGAGACAGGAATCAGCACTCCCGTACGCTTTACGTAGAAGTCCCAGGCTCCAAGAAACAGGACAAGAAAGCAACAATGGAGACCAAGAAGGATGAGGAGGGGAAAGAGGAACAAGAGGTTCAGGGAGAGACAGAATACAGAACCACCACAACTTCAGGAACTGCAGGGGCAGGTGGTGGTAGGTACATGCACTGAGGAAGATGTCCAGGTAATTTGTCAAAACATGAACTAACTGAACCCGAGATCTCAGTTTTAAATAAAGGTCTGAACTTTGCCCCAACTGTGCCAGCCAGTAAGTTTCAAACAATGGTGGACATAAATCTGGCTTGTAGAAATTTTAGCCTTTAGTTATTTTTTACAATAAGGACATTTCACACGATAATACAGACTTGAATGACTTAAATGGAAGAACTGAGCCTTTTAGACCAGTTTCTACTTTTAATCCACCACCGAGTGTGGCAGTTAAAGTGTTTAAACAACTGGTAGAGACTGATACAGATGCATTATTTGACAATCCACTAAGTATTTCTTTTAACAGCTTAACAGGAGACTGGCAGTTTCTTCCCTACAACAGAACACTGACATTAAATTAAAATGATGGACAAAGGTGGCTGTGTGGTGGTTATGAATAAAATAAATTATATTAAAGAAGCAGAGAGACAATTAGGGAACCAAGATTTTTATGTCAAATTAAGAACAGATCCTACTGGTGATTTCAAATTCAGTATTGATGAATGTATTAAGGAAGCTTTTGAGGAAAGGGGATATTTGTAAGAAAGAAATGGAATTTTTGATCACAGAATCCCCAGTGAGAACAACCTTTTACCTGCTACCAAAAATACATAAGTCTATGGTTGACCCATCAGGCTGATCAATAGTTAGTGGTATTGGTTCTGTTATTGAAAGTCTCTCAGAATTCCTGGATTCCCATCTACATCCCTTTGTAAATTCTTTGCAATCATATTTGTAGAACACTAATGATGTACTAAGATTACTAAATAACTTAAAACCAAGTAAAGATTGCTACTTAGTTACAATGGATGTAGAGGCATTATATTCAAACATTCCCCATGAAGGGGCACTGGACGCTGCTTCAGGCTTTTTGAATTCTAGGGGGGGAAGGGGCTAAGCCCAGCACTACCTTTTTGTTAAAACTATTGGAATTTGTGCTGAAAGATAATGCATTTTTATTTGACCAAGAGATGTATTTACAAATCAAGGGGACAGCAATAGGGGCAACGTGCACCCCACAATAGTTAACATCTATATGGGTGTATGGGAAAATGAATTTGTGTTGGATAACACCAAAAATCCCTTTTTGCCAAAATCATGATGTGGAAATGTTACATCGATGATTTGTTTTTTATTTGGGAAGGCAACATTAGTGAGCTACAAGACTTTGTAAAGTATTTAGAAAGTACGAACAACAGTTTAAAGCTTACTTATGAAGCCTCAAGGGAGAAGAGTTGTTTCCTTCATTTGATGATTATGAAAATTAATGACACTGAAATTTCCACCAGCTTGTACAGAAAGCCTACTGATGGTAACACACTTTTACATGCAGATAGTTGCCACCCAAGGCACGTTACTAAAAATATACTGAAGGAGCAATTTCTAAGTGTACGCTGTAACTGTAGTGATGTGGGTGCCTTTGAGAGAGGTACTGAAGCCTTAAGCACTAGGTTAAGACAGAGAGTCTAAAGCAATAAAGATATCAATGAGGGGAGAACCTTTGCAGCCAATCAGGAGAGAAAAGATCTGCTAAGGGGTAAGAATCAGAGGCCACATGTAAAGGAGTAAACAAGATTTAACTTTGTTATCCCCTGTTCTTCACAGGCAGGAGAAATTGATAAGACAATAAAGAAACACTGGAATATCTTGACAAGTGACCCTGGTCTACATGATATATCCTCAGTACCACCACGTATGGCTTCCAAAAGGGCACCCACCCTGGGTGACAAAATAGTAAATAGCCATTTTGTGGACTGAAAACCAGGAGGAATATGGCTGGATAGAGCTGCAATAGGTTGTTTTCCCTGTAAGAGATGTAACACATGTGTGAATATTAAACAAGGTAAAGAATTTGTGAACCAGAATACAGGGCATATCTGTGAGATAAGACAACTTATTACCTACGACTCTGAGGATATTATTTACATGGCTATGTGCAGCTGCAATACATTTTATATTGGTAAAACAAAGAGATCCCTTAAGGTAAGGGTTAAGGAGCATGTCAAGGCAATAGAGAAAGGAGACCTGACACATGCTACAGCAGCACACATAGCCAAATTTCAGAACAAAAGTGAACACTCCTTTACCTTTATGGGAATTGATAAGGTTTGCCCTAGACCATGAGGGGGCAATTTTAATGATTTATTGCTAACTTGTGAGGCCTTCTAGATTATTAATTTAAATGTAGCTAAAAATAAAGAGCTGAAGTCTGGTTTTGAACTAAAACTATTTTTGAAGAAGAAAAAGAAGCAGTAGCTTTCTGTATTTATAT
This sequence comes from Neoceratodus forsteri, assembly GCA_016271365.2. Lineage (NCBI taxonomy): Eukaryota > Metazoa > Chordata > Ceratodontiformes > Ceratodontidae > Neoceratodus > Neoceratodus forsteri. Next base: position 1,094,454,357 of record CM057459.1, read on the forward strand.
TTATTTATGTGGTATTGTAAATCTGGTATTTTTATGTATGGTTAGTGTGAACATGGGAACAAATGGAGTCCAGCAACAGTGTCAGGATGCAAAAGTCCAAATATTTATTATATAGCAGGATAAAATAAAATGGACTGAGAATGGAAAATAAAGAACCAATGCAAAATAAACAGGTCTATTCCATGGTTAGCAGTACTAATGGAAGACAAAACAAAATTCCTCCTAGAAACAGGCTAGGGGACTGGTAGGTTTGACCTCCTACTAACAACTGATCTCTAAGTCCCATTCAGAGAATATTTATACTGTGGTTGGGTCATATGACACAGAAAACTCCTCCCCTACAAATACTTTAACTTTAAATTATTACAGAGGAGCTTTACATTTTGCATCACAACATGAAATCACACATTATTAGAGCCTTTTAATGTTATACAAATGTTCATTTCAAATAAAATACAATAAGAACTAGAAATGCAAGATTTGGAAGATACTCAGGCTCCTCCCAGCAGATACTGTCATAACAAAGGAGGAGAAATGGCCAGCCGGCTCTAATGGAAGACATGTATGCTGCAGGAAGGTCCTGACCACACCCCAAACATTAGACAAGGCTTCAGGTGAATAAACATCTATGTCAGAGTTTTGCCACCAATATTTTCTTTGAAAAACATTCTTCTAACTTCTGGTAGCAACAAAAAGTCTGTGGCTTTCTAGCTTTTTATTAGCATGCATGCATTTTATTTTATTTTCACTCTTGCAGTGCAAACAACACTGGAAACAGGCTATATGTGCTGTAGTTGCCTGTGACAACCTTTGAGAACCCATAGGAAAGCAGTGTACTCTTTCAGGCTTTCCTAGTACCCAATTTTGGGCTTAAAGTCTTGTAGAAGGCATAAAATAAAATTCAGTTTAAACCCTGCTCACTCTGAAAACTATCAGAATGCAGGCAATTTGGGCAAAGAGAGAGTCAGGAAAGAGTTTCAAGGGATAGAGGAGAATACCTACAAGTGGCCAAGATGTAGGTAGGGAAAATAATAAAGTACAAAGCAGCATTAAGCAGCAGAAAAGAAAGAAATAATCAGAGTAATACTGTTGCAACAGATTTTAAGGCTTTATAAAGGGAAAGCGTCACTCAAACTCAGCCCAAAGAAGCAGCAATCTTGTTTATTATTAAATCCACATTTTTCTTCATTTTAACCAGTTTTGGAGATTTGTTAGAACACTGAGGTTTAAACAGCAAAAGGGGTGTAGGGGGGACGGCACCAATACGACCCCTATCACATTCTTCTCCCCACCTAAGAGGAAACCACAGGTTTCCATGGCTACCTATCCATCAGAAGGATCCAAAGATAGACAGGTTATATAGATCTCTCTCAAGGAAAGATGGAGCTCCAGCCCACCCTCTCTCGAAGCTCCACCTTGAGGTCCCATATAATCACATATCTATGTGACCCCTGGGCGGCACCACCCCTAGTGTTACACCCCTGCCTACTACCCTGGAACATAGGCTAAGGGGTTTGGGTTCACTATCTGATAACCATTTCTGAATACTTTTGTGCAGTGCCTCCACTCAGGGTGCTTTACGTGGGTGAGATGGAGCTGGGTGTAGCCCCCTGAGCTGCTACACCACCAACGATGACCATTTACCTTCCCCAGACATGCCCTAATACACAGTTCCTCACATTTCCACATTTTGAATTAAAGACTCTCTCCAATAATATGCTCACACAGGATTTCAAACAACAAATAAGAAGATATTTATTTCAGGGGTAGTATAGGAGCTAGGAAAGGGGAAACAGAAGGAGTAGAGGTTATCTTATCGTATCTACAAATATACAGAGATTATTTGGATTTTGCTGGTGAACCCTCCAGCTGGGTGGCTACATATTAACAGGCAGACATAAATCACATTTTACCATTCAACTTAAGACATCCAGCTCTCTGACTATCCAGCTGCTGAAAAATTAGATGTTAAACATAATTATTAATACCCACACTGGTACCAGTCCCAGATACAGCAGAAACCCCGCCATCTCATACCATACTGATTAAACAGACACCACAGTCCAAGATGTTGCAGGCCTGATGGAGTTGCAGCTGGTCGAGGTGGCCGGCTAATTTGAGGGTGGGGACTACTTGGAGATGGATCCTTACTGAGTTACAGACTACTATTTACAACCACAGCAGGGATTGCCCTGCACTTTAGCAGACATGGCAGGGATTGCCCTACACTTGCAGACAAATCAGGGATTGCCCTGCACTCACAGACTTCGGAACATTTCATGACAAGCTATGTGGATCTTACATCCAGAACATTCAGCACAATATTTGAAGGTCCCATCCAAAGCAATGAGAGTGATACTTTTGTCAAGCATCCTATATGCAATTCAAACACGGTCACATCCAGTACTTTATATATGCATCCAGAGTAAGTTGGCAATGACACTTTCATCAAGCATCCCATATACTTTAGTCACAGGCAGTCACATCCAGTACATTCTATATACCAAGAACATTATTCACAGAGTCTTCTCCAGCACATCTAGACATTGTATGCTCTAGGGTCTCCTGTCCCATGAAGTGGCAAGCGCTTCTTGGCAGTCAATTTCATGATGGCAGGACTCTAATCCACAGCAACACAACTTGCAACACATTTACATGATTCACTATGCCCAGCATCTTGCTGCACCTGCAACTTAGCCATTTGGGCCACAGACAAAATGCATCCATTACTTGAACTAGGCAGTCTCTTATGGGGTTAGTAGCCCAGACTGGTAACTTCAATACCTCACACTTATCAGCACACATTTCTCAGTGGGGCTTGGGGCCCCCAAGATTACTTGCTTAGCTTCTCCCTTTCACCAGGGGGTACGAGGGTACTCACTCATGTCCTTCACGGGTCTCATCCGCAATCAAAGGCATCCTGAAGACTTCTTCAGCTCTCTCACTGCTGAGATACTTGGTCAGCGCTCTCACCACTGCATGATGTCCTCTGGTCTGGTCTGGTCAGTGATCTCACTGCTGCTGGACATCTGATTCTTCGGTCCACATCTTTCCCCGACGTGGGAGGGAGGGCTAGCCTCTGGAGGACAATACTGGCAACCTCCAGACTAGCTGTTGCAGAAAGTATAATTACTGTAACTAGTTAACTTTTACTTCAGAAAATAATAAATGCCCCCTGAAGACTGAAGGGGCTTGGACTAAATGGCCCAGGTCTGGTAGCATGGCTAGAGCCTGAGCAGCAGGAAGGAGCCTGCTCTGTCTGCTCTCTCTCCAAATCTCTCTCTGAATCTCTCTCTCTCTCTCTCTCTCTCTCTCTCTCTATCTCCAGACAAACTGGCAACACTGTCTCTTTATACAGCTCCTAGTTGACTCCTGATTGGCAGCAGAGATGGGGTGACATGTCTCCAGGTTGCTGAGGGACCTGTCAATCAGAACACTCGAGGCACAATTGGGTTGTGGACTTGGCACCTAAAATAATGTCCCTGAAAGCCCCCATAAGCACTTGAGCGCTTACCCATAAGATGCAGTAAATGTCCCACAAGTCCTGGCTTTCTATTGCTGCAATTCCAATTGGCTGTACTGCTGGCAATGGCTGCTTAACCCACTGTCCCTTATAGCAGATTAGATACAGTCCTAAATAATGTCCTGGTGCAGCCAGAAATAAATAATTATTTGCCTCAAATGCCCCACAGTTCTGTAGCTTAAAGGCTGTACTTGTAGTCGCTGCACTGATTGAAAATATGGCACCTTTTCTTTTCCTGTCGCTACTGCACTTATGCATGCTCCCCCTGCAGCAGCTGACAGGCTGACATAGGGTCCCACAATACTGGAATTGCCAGAGAAACAGTATTTATTTTAAACTTAAACACTTCTCCCCACATGTACAGTCATTCCCCAATGTGCAGCAACAAGTTTCATTGTTTAAAACACTTCAATTCTTTACTTTTCAGCTGGAGCTGAACATAACTACCCTGGAGGCAGCCAGACATACTGTTATGTGTTATTCAGAAGACCAGGGCCCCTGCACAGGCATACTCAAATGAGCCCCGGTCAGAACTCCTTTAATTTTCATCTGAGCGGTCTCCCAGCAGGCTGTCCATGGTCACCGGGTCCCAATTAGGTGGAAGGGATCCCAGGACCCACGGCACAGTCCCCGAGGTGACCGCAAAACAAGCGGTTCCACATCAAAGGCACTTTGCGTGCCAACGTGACTCCCGCTGCCCTGGAGGCAGCACTTTTGCAGCGGGAGCTTGCAGTCAGCGTTGTAAGCCCCGAGGGGCTGAATTTTTATTTGACTGCAAGCTGGGGCACACACGAGGGCAAATAGAACCTGGGAAGCCAGAAAAATTAGGGGCCAAGTCAGGAGAAAACAGAACAAAATGGGCTGAGGTAAGCCCAGGCTGGCATTTATAGGAACCCCCATTTGCAAGGGGGTTACATCTATAAGGGCATACAGGGTCCAAAAGGATATGCAGTACATACCCTATAGATTTAGTTCAAACAATACCCCGAAGTCTACTCCTGTCTACTTGTTATGCCTGCTCCAAAGCATGACATAAAATCAGCATTACAATTTGCCTTACCTAATCTGTGTCTGACAGTAAATTTATATAGCTGAAGACACAAGTACCATCTCATAATCCTCAGGTTTTTTTCTTTTCATCTGCTGTATCCAACACAGAGGATTATGATCGGTCCAAACCTCAAACTCTGTTCCCCATAGGTAATATCATAAACATTCTACTGCCCACTTAAGTGCCAAACATTCTTTTTCTATGGTAGAATATTTGGTTTCTCTGGCATGCAATTTTTTGCTCACATAAAGTATTGGATGTTCCTCTCCTTCTTGTACTTGGGAGAGGACCGCTCCAATACCTACATTAGAGGCATCAGTCTGTACAGTAAAAGGGCTGTTAAAATCTGGACTTCTCAAAATCGGTGCTGAACAAAGGGCAGCCTTTATAGCACAAAATGATTTCTCACATTCAGGTGTCCACGTGACTTTGCTCTTTTTTGTTAGTTCAATTAAGGGACTGTCAAGTGTCACAAATTGAGGCACAAACTGCCTGTAATAACCTGCTAGTCCCAAAAGTGAACAAACATGTTTTTTTGTTATGGGGCATGGACTTTTTGCCACAGCATCTACTTTTCCCACTTTGGGTTTTACCTGTCATTCCCCAATGAGGAACCCCAAATACTTTGCTTCTCTCATGGCAAGAGAGCATTTTACTGGATTAATAGTGAGGCCAGCCTGCATGATGGTTTGTAAAACCTCAGACAAATGTTTCAAATGTTCTTTCCATGATGGACTGAACACAATCACTTCATCCAGATAGGCCACACTATATTCTCCATGGGGTCTCAGAAGTTGATCCATCAGCCTTTGGAATGCGGCGGGTGCTCCATGAAGACCAAAAGGCATCATGGTAAACTGAAATGTACCTAAAGGAGTACTGAAGGCAGTCTTGTCTCTAGCCATTTTATCAAGTGGAATCTGCCAGTACCCTTTAGTAAGATCTAGTGTGTTAATGTACTGCTCTTGCCCAAGCCGGTCGATAATGTCATCGACACGGGGCATAGGATACCAATCAAATCTTGATATGCTATTAAGTTTGTGAAAATCAAGGCATATCCTAAACCCACCTTCCTTCTTTGGGACCATAACCATGGGAAAACCCCATTCGCTATTAGCCTCCTCAATCACACCCATTTCCCTCATGTTATGTATTTCCTTTATTACTTAATCTTTAACCTTTTCTGGTATCCGGTAAGGTTTTACTCTAACTGGTGTTGTCTGGTTTACCAGGATTTGATGGGTTATAAGGGTTGTTTTCCCTGGGATGGTTGTGAATGTCTGCTGGTATACATCTAATACATGTCCCAATTCTTGTTTCTGTTCCTCAGTTAAGAGGGGATTAATCAAAGGGGTTATGGCTACATCCTTTCTCTCCAACTTATTGTAGGCCAAATTTATTTCATTTGTGGTGGCATTTGGACAAACATACAGATTACTCCCTTCTACCTTTTCCCCAAAACTGTCATGCCACTTTTTCAGGAGGTTAGCATGGTATACTTTCACCTTCTGCCTCCTATCTGGCATTTCCACAGCATAATTAACAGGTCCTGTCTGCTTTTGTATTGTATAGGGACCTTGCCACTTCATTGTCAATTTGATGTCTGTGGAAGGAAGCAATAACAATACATGGTCTCCAGCCTGAAAGTGTTTATTGCCAAGCCCCAAATCACATTTCTGTTTCTGGTATGCTTGTTTGATCTGATTTTGACTATAGACTAACTGTGCATTCCTTGACACCCTTTTCCACATCTGTGTTAGGTACTCCAGTGTGGTAGGATTCTTAACTGATTTGGTATCTTCCCACTGTTCTCTAACTCCATATGTGAACGTGGGAACAAATGGAGTCCAGCAACAGTGTCAGGATGCAAAAGTCCAAAAATTTATTATATAACAGGATAAAGTAAAATGGACTGAGAATGGAAAATAAAGAAGCAACTGTATCACATCCAGGAGGCCTCTGGGATTCTTACCATAAAGTAATTCAAAAGGCGAAAAAAACAGTTGATGCCTGAGGGACCTCCCGGTATGCAAATAGGAGTAGAGGAAGATACTGTATATGTCCCACTGTTTGCCTTCTTCTTCAACATATTTTTGCAACATTTTCTTTAGTGTTTTGTTAAAGCGTTCGACTAAGCCATCAGTCTGGGGATGGTATGGAGAAGTATATGCTGCTTCTACGCCCAGGGTTTGGTAGTCGCTTCAATAAAATAGAACAAACATTAGTTCCCCTGTCAGTAAGTATGACCTTGGGTATGCCAACACGACTGAAAATTTTCAGCAATTCTTCAGCCACTCTTTTGGTAGTAACAGTCTGTAAGGGAGTGGCTTCTGGATATTTGCTTGCATAGTCACACAGTACAAGCACAAACCGATTCCCTTTAGCACTCTTTGGTAGGGGACCTATGATGTCCATTGCCACACCTTCAAAACTGGAAACAGGCTATCTGTGCTGTAGTTGCCTGTGACAACCTTTGAGAACCCATAGGAAAGCAGTGTACTCTTTCAGGCTTTCCTAGTACCCAGTTTTGGGCTTAAAGTCTTATAGAAGGCATACAATAAAATTCAGTTTAAACCCTGCTCACTCTGAAAACTAGCAGAATGCAGGCAATTTGGGCAAAGGGAGAGTCAGAAAAGAGTTTCAAGGGATAGAGGAGAATACCTACAAGTGGCCAAGATGTAGGTAGGGAAAATAATAAAGCACAAAGCAGCATTAAGCAACAGAAAAGAAAGAAATAAACAGAGTAACACTGTTCCAACAGATTTTAAAGCTTTATAAAGGGAAAGCGTCTCTCAAACTCAGCCCAAAGAAGCAGCAATCTTGTTTATTATTAAATCCCCATTTTTCTTAATTTTAACCAGTTTTGGAGATTTGTTAGAACACTGAGGCTTAAACAGCAAAAGGTGTGTGTGTGGGGGCACCAATATGACCCCTATCACAGTTAGTAATAATGTCATTCCTAGATAAAGTGTGAGCTATATTTCTTAGCCTTTTGAGGTATATATATTTTTGGGCAAGAGTTTTTTCTCTGCAGCTCTAATATTTTATCCCCCAACCCTTCCCTTCTATATAGTATGATATTTATTGTACTATATTTATTGGGGTATTTCATTTTCTGCTTGCACTTGATTAATTATTCACTGCATGATGCACTTTAAGGTTTGTGTGGTCACTATAGATATTGTTAATGAATTTCTGGAATGAGGATCAATTAGATGCATTGTTAACTCTGGCATCATTGTGACATTTTTCAAATATTGTATATAACTGCCACATCTTCATTATTCAAGATAGCCTTTGAAAAGGATGCGTGGACATACGAAACACATCATGCTTTACATGCCTCTTTTTATGCTTTAATAACATGTTTAATCTTTTAAGAGACTGGTGCCCTGTAATTTTTCAGGTTGGTGTGTGTGCTACTTCACAGTCTGTTGTTTTGTAATTTTTTAAGTACGGTAGCACCACTTTCCTAGTGCCTACTCCCAGCTGGTGTTAGTTTTAATGAAAATTTTATATCTATGTGCACTAAGACCGTAGCACATATTCCAAACAATCTAACTAGTAGTTTAAAAACTGATGTGACATCAATAGAGGGTTTTAAATTTCACTTAACCCTTAGACTGACGACAGAATTACAACATATAGGAATTTTGTACTGATATATTAGTCCGAGGCACAGCAAGGCAGGGGAGGTACAGGATGCTTTAAGAAAACTGAATGTTAGTAAATCTGGGGGGTTAGATGGGATACATAATATCCTATTAAAATATGCAGCACCTGTTTTTTCTTATCCCTTGTCAGAATTGTTTAATATGTCATTAATACAGAGTTTCTCCATGAATGGAAAATGGCAAAGGTGGTGCCAATATCTAAATCAGAAAAAAAAAGTCAGATGGAAAATTTTTGGCCTATATCCCTTTTGCCCACAGTTGCCAAAGTATTTGAATGTTTGGTGGCTAAAGAACTACAAGGTTTTTTTTTAGAAAAAAGGAAAATGATCAATAAATAGTCAGGATTTTGACCACTGCATGGAATGACTTCTGCTCTGCTCCAAGTTACGGGTGACATATGTGAGCGTCTGGACAGGGGGTTGCCAGTGGGGGTGATTTATATACTGTAGACCTATCTAAAGCATTTGATATGTTGGACCATGGCATCCTCCTGTCCAGGATGAAGAATAATGGAATGTTTGATGCTGTGGTGGAGTGGTTTAAATCATACCTAAAGTGTAGGGTACAGTTGGTAGCCATAAATGGATGGAAATCAAATCTGGATCAGATTGTATCAGGTATTCCCCAAGGATCCATTTTGGGCCCTATACTATATAATTTATATATGATACACTTCCAACACTGCAATAAGTTGTCACCTCTATGCAGACTATACCATTGTTTACATGAGGGGTACATCTGATACCCAAATCCAGATTCTATCACAAGAAGCTTTTGATGAGTTACAGAATTTTCTGTTACATTCTAGGCTTGTTCTAAATTCCAAAAATTCCCAGGTTATGATGCTCCAATGAGTAAAAGGAAGTAACTCCAATGGGAAACTCTGCAGATAAGGACCTTGAATAATTCTGTCCTTGAACAGCTCACGAGCTATAGATATTTGGGGAGGTATCTGGACAGTGCTGTCAAGTGGAATGTTCATATACAGTAGAGCAGGTTATTAAAAAAGTTGGTAAATGCCTTGGAGTACTATATCATAGAAGACATTGTATGTCAGAACCAGTTAGGAAGCATGTAATCATAATAATCATAATTTATTTATATTGCGCTTTTCAAATGCCAAAGCGCAGTACATAAAAACATACATCAATAATAAATAGAAACTAAAACATAAAACATAGTTAAAAAGACAGCAAAAAAAGGGTTAATCAAAGGCTAATACAAACAAAAAACTCTTCAAAGAAGCCTTAAAGGATTCTGTGGATGGGTATTCTCTAATCCGACGAGGTAGAGAATTCCACAGGGTTGGAACCACAAAAGAAAAAGCTCTGGCCCCAGGGGATTGAAAATGAACCCTAAGAATCTCTAGCAATCCCTCGTCGGTGGAACGGAGTGGGCAGAGAGGGCGGTAGGGCAGCAGGAGATCTTGCAAGTAGCTTGGTCCCTGTCCGTGTAGGGTCTTATAGGTCAGCAAGGCAACCTTGAAGGTAATCCTCCAACGTACCGGTAGCCATTGCAGTTCACGCAGAACAGGTGTCATGTGGCAAGTTCTTGGTAGCCCAGTCAACAACCTGCCTGCAGCATTCTGCACCAGCTGCAGGCGGTGGAGGTCTACCCCCGGCAACCCTAGATATAGAGCATTGCAATAATATAAACACAAGGAAACAAAGGCGTGAACCAATACAGGGAGGTCATCGTGTGGAACAAGGTGCATTATCCAGGCTATATTCCTTGGATGGTAGAATGAGGACTGACAACGGCTGACACCTGACACTTAAGTGTCAGCTCACAGTCAAATATTATGCCCAGATTCCGCACCTGTTCAGAAAGTCTCAACTGGTTTCCCCCTAACACAAGGCCAGAGGGAAATCCAGGAGTCAACTTCTCTGCATGATGACCAGGGTTCACCACCAGCACCTCAGTCTTGTCCGGATTTAGCCTCAGCCAGTTAGCACTCATCCAGTCCTGGATCTCAGCGAGGCAGTTGTTAAAGACTGTAAGTGAGTCATTCTGCTCCGGGACAAAGGACATATAGAGCTGAGTGTCATCTGCATAGCAGTGAAAACTCAGCCCTTGACACCTTATAATGTCTCCTAACGGTAGCATATACACCGTGAACAACACAGGCAAAAGCAGGGAACCCTGCAGCACCCCACAAGGCTGTGCAAAGGGAGCAGAGGAATAAATTCCTGATACTATCCTCTGAGATCTGCCCATGAGGAAAGAGTGAAACCATCTAAGGACTGTCCCTGACAGTCTGTACATCAGTTGCAGATGTTCCAACAATATCCCCATGGTCCACGGTGTCAAATGCAGCAGAGAGATCAAGAAGAACCAAGATCGAACGACTCCTCCGATCTCTCGCAGTTAGGAGGTCATTAAGTACCCGAACCAACGCCGTCTTGGCACTATGCCTCTTCCTGAAAGACTGGAGAGAATCATAGATTCCACGAGCGGTAAGAAAGTCATCAAGCTGCAGTGCGACTACTTTCTCAATAACCTTACCCAAAAAGGGCAGGTTAGAGATCAGTCTGTAGTTTGCGAGACAGTTCGGGTCAAGGGAAGATTTCTTCAAAAGGGGTGTCACCACAGCCTCTTTCAAGGACTCCGGAAACACCCCTTGGTCCAATGAGCACCAGACGATCTCAGCAAGGACTGGTCCGATCACATCTGCACAACCCATAAGGAGGCGTTGTGGGACCAGGTTCTAAACTACAGCAAGTCGACTACAAGCTCTGGATGATCTTCATGACATCCATGATTGCCGGCTGGTCAAAGTCCATCCAGACAGACTGAGGGCCTGTAAGCACGCACTGATCTCCACCATGCTCATTTGAATGTGTTCTGCGGATTTCAGACCTGATCGTTAACACCTTACAGTATCTTCAAAGAACCGAGCAAACTCATCACACTTTAATTGTGACAAGGCTCTCCGGCCCTACAGGCAGGCTGGATTGCACAGCCTATCGACAGTCCAGAAAAGCAGAGCTGGTTGATTCCTTGATGCAGCAATCTACCTGAACAGGAACTCTGCCTTCTTATGGGAAATTTCTGATTGATAGCCTGAATAATGGGAGATCAATCTAAGTCTGTCACTCTCAAGGCCGGACCTCCACCAACAGTGTTCCAATCTTCTTTGTAATTCTTTGTAAATGAGCAGTCCATGTTCAAAGGTACTTGTAATCCTAGAGTTTACTAAATAAAAAAAAAAAAATCTTCGCTCTGGTCTCTTCAGCTCCCTTAGTGTCCCATCAAACCAGGGAGACCAAGGGCAAAGAGAGAGGGGGTGAACTCGGACAGGAGCTATGAAATCCAGAGCCCCCAGCACCACACTATTATAGTGCACTACTAAGGCATCTGGATCCAAGCACACCCTAGACCAACTCGATAGATCCAGCACCGCCATTAGACCTTCAGAGGTAACACTCCTTAAAGGGTGGTACTGGATCATCTCCAGAGGGGTTGGTCTCATAGGGGGAGCCATAAAATTGAACCTTATGGAGTGATGGTCAGACTACCCAACTGATTCCACCACCAATCCTGTGATCTCCATCCCCAGAGTGAACACCAGATCCAATGAGTGACCCTGAATATGGGTAGCAGCGGTAACAACCTGTGTGAAGCTCAACGAATTCATTAGTTGGAGGAAGTTTTGACCAAAATGAGAGAGTTCATCATTGATCCAAGCATTGAAGTCCCCCAGGACCAACCACCTGGAGTGCTCCAGCACCAGGTCGACAATGAAGCCTGCTACTTCCTGCAGAAAAACTTTCTCATCACTGGGTGGACAATAGACGAGTAGAATTCTGCAGCCCACACCTGCTCCCATGATACATTCAAAGGATCTGGGGGACACCACTGGAACCTTCACAAGGTTCAATTCTGATCTAAAACAAATAGCTACTCCCCCCACTTCGATCCAATCTTAGGTGGTATATCACCGAGTACCCAGCTAGAACAGCTGACACCAAAATGGGAACAGCATTCTCGTCCAGCCAAGTCTCAGCGATGCAAGTCAGGTCAGATGACTCAACAAGATCAGCAATAATTGTAGTCTTGTTTTTTATAGACCTGGCATTGCATAACACTGCCTGAGTTGGATGAGAGGCATTGGAGGAGCAAGCCACTTGCCCACCCTCAGTGGAGCCCTTGGGTATGGGAATCAGGCATCAGAAACCCCTGTCCTGGACCCATTTCACTGCAGGGCATCTCCCTAGCCTCACCACCCCAATCCGTCCACTTCACTCCTCCACCCCCCAGCTGGGGCACCTGCCTACCCCTCTGCCTCCTCTGAGCAATCCCCAGGGCCCGGCAATGCCAGTAGACCTCAGGCTGCAACAGGGGGCTATTGAAGGGGCGCAGGTCCCTGAGCCTGGAGGGGCATAGTGCCTGCCCACAGAAACTCGGCACCAACACATGCTATCAAAATATTCCTATAACCAGTCAGCAGAATTAAGCACACCATAAATACTGTAACTTATAAATAAAAAACTCCCTCAAAACACATTAGAGGGAAGAACCCCCACCACCCAATCCAAAACCCTTAAATATAAAATCCAATAAACAGTTTGAGGTAAATAGAGAAACCAGGCCTCCAAATAGAGAGTTCGTTGGTGAGGAGACACAGACTACAGTCAGACTAAACATAAAATAAACACATCTTCAGTCCCCCAGGTCCTCTCACAACTGGGGACTAATGAGTTCAGCAAGGAACTCTCACTTCCAATTAAAAAATATAAAAGTATCTTTTCCAAAGCATTTGATGACCCCTCAAACCCTCTCATGATGAAAGAGGTTGTACAAAGCAAGCAAAATGTAGAATGAATTTTCTGACTGTAATCAGGAGAATAAATTAGTGATAGTCCTCTTCACTGGTATCAGCCACACCACTCCACTCCATTTCTAGGCGAACCTGATCCTGAAAATCCCCAATCAGGGCCAGGAGAGAGGAACCATGGCCCCCACCACGAAACTCCACAAGGCCGACCCACCGGACAGCCCTGCGGGGAAACTAGAGGACACACGGCCTAGCCCGCTGGCTACCCAGCAAGATCAGGCCGAGGTCTTCTGTGTAGCCATGCACCCCACCCCTAGCACTCCCGATGGGTCGGGTTAACTGCTCTCAAGCCAACAGAGTCCTTCCTTCAGGTTGATCCAATGCAACTTCCACCATAAAACACCCTTAATCCATTGAAATCCGAGGCAAAAACAATCCTTCAGCTACAAATAATAATCAACGATTTGCAGCACTTCCACGATCCACTTCCCACACTTTCAACTACCCCTTTTGGCCAGACCAACCAACCAACCAAACTGACTCGCCAGAACAGGGAGAAAGGGAGGTCCACTCCAGAGAGCCAGAGCCAGTTATCCACCGGGTACACGTCCAAAACGAACAAATGTCCGATAACCAGCTTCTGGGGTACCAAGCAGGACGATAACAAACCCAGACCGCTATTCCCTTCTTTGCTTCTTTGTTCCTAGATAGTCTGCAACCCTGCCTCATAACTGAGCTTGCAAAGAGGATTTCTCACATTAAAAAACACAACAACTCAGCGGCGACGCTAACGCTAAAATTTGCGGTTTTTAACCCTGGTCTACATCACTTCCTCACCTCTAACTGTTCTAAGACAAAACAATAAATTTAAACTAAATAGAATTTAACCAAAACAAAAATAAAACAAATAAAGCACATAAACTAAAATGCTGATGCTGGCTGGCTCACAGTAGCCGCCATCTTTGTATGCAGTCAATACTGCAGTAGTTCCATTGTTAGATTTGGGGGGCATAATGTTTATGGGTGCATTTGCTTCTCTGCTGGGTAAGTTGGATATTATTTATAATAAACTGGCCTGTTGTATTATTAAGGTTCCTATGAGGATGCACAGAAGTGAATTATATAAAACATTGGACTGGTTGAGCTTAAGTGATAGAAGATGCTCGCATACACTAATGTACATGGATAAGTGCTTTAGATGTGACGTTCCTGACTTTATTAAATACAGATGACATTTTAGAGAAATAAAGGAAGGACAGAGATCAGTTGAAGGTGTAGAATATCAAATACCTGTAAGTAAATCAGAACTAGAAAGAGTTCACTCTTTTTTTTTTTTTTTTTTTGAAAGACCTCATTTATGAAATATCTTGCCAATTACTCTCAGGATTCAAGATGGTAAGAAACATGTAGGTGAGATAAAAAGTTAGTTTAGGAATGGGTTAGTTAGGTAGAAAATTATGATTGTTCCTTAAAGGAATAACTGGGGCCATATGTATTTTGTTCTAATGTATAATGCTGTACTGTATGTCTAATACTATGTACTGTATGTATTTTGTACTGCATATATCTTGTATTTATTTATTCTGTATTGTGAAATATATGAATGACTGCGTATATATTGTAACTACTCCTGGTACTAAGGACCTCACTGAAAATGAGATTGTCTCAATTGAGTTTCAGAGTCATTCAAATGAAAAAAAGGTTTTACTACTACTCCTACATAGACAGTAATACAAAATGGACAAATTAATGAGTCTTAGGTATGACAATGGAACTGAGATGTCAATTGATCAAACAGCAAATAGTTTAAACCATTATTTTGTCATCTTCCTGATATAAAAATTTAGTGTTTCCAAAAGTGATACAAGCTGTTTGAAATCTGTAAACAGGGAGTGAAATCTAGATGAGAAGATTCCAAAGTTTTACTTTAGAGCACCGAAATCAAGTGAAATTTTAAAACAAATAAGTAAACTGAATTTGCAGAAGGCTACTGGCCCTAATCAGGTAGAGATAAATTTCTTGAAGTATTCGGCAGAACAAATAGCCCCAGTCTTGGCTGGAATATTTAATTTCAGCCTGGAACAAGGAATGTATCCAGAATTTTGGAAACATTTGAAAGTTATTCAAATTTTCAAGGTGGGGGGGGGAGAAATTGCCCAACTATTGACCTATAGCCCTGTAATCAACAGCATCAAAACAATTTGAGAAATTGGTATGAATTCAGATTTATGATTATTTGGAGAAATTGTTTCCTTGTCAGGCTGGTTTTAGATCAGGGAGGTCGGCAGATACTGCACTGGCAGACTTTATTGTTCTTGTTTTTAATGGTTTAGAGAAGGGTGAGTCTGTTGGTTCAGTGTTCATCAACCTCTCTAAAGCTTCTGACTTGGCCAATTATAAAATTTTGTTAGATCGACTGTCACCGGTTGGCATGTCTGACCCAGTGATAAACTGGCTTCTATCATACTTAACAGAGAGTACACAGTAAGTCTCTATTGGAGACTGTCTATCGGACAAAGAAGACATTTACAGAGGGGCTCCCCAAGGCTCGATCTTGGCCTGCCTGCTATTTTTGATTTATGTAAAAATTCTCTTCCACAGATGACTACCAAATGTGAAATACGTTTCTATGTGGATGATATGGTATTGATTGGTAGAGCTAAGAGCAGAGCTGAACTTCAAGAAGCACTGCAGTATGATTTTGACATTCTACAATGTTGGCTCAGGGATTCAAATGTGATTTTAAATAGGAAAAGCCCTCAGGTTATGGAATTTAGGGCCAATGGTACTAAAGTAACCACAGACAACAGGCTGGATATATTTACACTAGATAAGCAAAAACTGGAAATGGCAACTTCATGTAATTTTTGGGGGAGTTCAAACTGATAACAAGTCAACTTTTAAAGAACATATTGCTAATACTGTAAGTAAAGTAAATACTAGGTTGGGAGTTCTTCATAGGAAAGCTCTTATACTCCCAAAAGATTCTAGGAATAGGATTGCACAGCAACGTTCGTTACCTGTATTAGAATATGGTAATGTAATTTATCAACATGCCACCTTGACACAGTTAAAAAGATTGGACAAAACATACTATGGGATAGCTCATTTTGTTCTGAGGTTTCACTGTGACAACCATCACTGCAGTATGCTAAATAAGTTAGGGTGGGATTCTCTAGAATTTTGAAGAAGAAAGCAGACTGGGGAAGATGGCATTCAAAGAATTTAGTGGGGATGGAATGTATTCATCTACTGTAGATTCACTCAAATAACCATGGACATGGAATTAAAAAATAGGTGTTAAATGGTCCCTCGTGTAAATAAACTCCTATACTAAAATGCAACAATGCTACTCTTTACCAAAGATTTGGAATGAACTAGAGCCTTGAGTTTGGAACACTATGACCTTTAAGACTTTTAAAACTAGTATTAATACTGTATTGATGGATAGATGTACTTGTTTTGTATGAAATTATTTGGGGTCTCTTCTGTCTTAGTACCTATTGTAGGATTATGATTTGTAACATTGTTAATTATCATTATTTTAAATATTGTATAGATACTTATTGAAGCATGTGTACTATCATGTATTTGTATGCAACCATCAACATTTCAGGACAACTTACAGGGCTTATATTCCTAAGAGTTCAATCCTGTTGAAAAATAAAGGTTTTAATCTATCTGTCTTACTTGGTTGAAGCCATGACTCCAATATGCCAAGAATATCTGGTCAATTTTATTTGCCATCAGACTACGGGCATTAATGTGGGCAATTTTAAGACCCTTAAGGCCTAACCACAGTGAGGCGGAGAGGGGGATGGGGGCCATGGGACATGGATTAGTTTTGATGTCTCCTTCCAGGCTAAGGTATAGTGTTAGAATCCATAGGGCAGTGATTTTTAACTGGACACACACACTATGTAGGAGAGACATAAAAAATTACTCTGAGAATACAGCATTAGTCGCTGCTGCATGCGAGTCTCCTGCTCTCCATCAGTCTGACTGGCAAGACAGCCCAATTACCTGGAGCAGGGGAAGATACCAAATTCAAATGTGGCAGTGATTTTTCAATATCTTGTGCTTGGGTGGAGGGTTGCACTTCCCCATAGACCCTCATAGACCCTAGGGGATGGGGGACTGCTGCACCGTTCACAATTCTCATAGTCATCATGGGTTTCCTCTAATCCTGCAGTGACCTTATTTGCAGAATAAAATTCATTGCTAACCACTGTGAGCCATATTTCCTGGGTCCCAGTCTTGTTTTGGGATCCTCGCTGATGCTTTTCATGTGCATAAACCAAGAGCTACAGGGTGTTCACTGTTTTCTGGATATGGGAAAATTGCACAGACAGATTCTGTAATTCTCTCTTTAGCTCACTCTTCATTTCAAAGATAACTGTAGCTGGCTGATTTATTGAGATATCCTCTCTTTTTTGGGCCATGGCATTTGGACCCATTGGTGCTGCTTCCTCCCCTAACCTTATTGTGGTCCACCATCTGTCTAGGCCCCTCCTGCCATCTCCTTTGTGTTTCTAAAGCTTAGTTTTGGCTGATTTTTGACCAATGTTTGACTAGTCATCATCTTGGGAGCACAAGTAGAAATTATCAGCTCAACTAGAAAGATAAATATTGCTGATGTCAGCAATATAAAGAGTCCATTCTCCCCACTGGCTGGGCCTCCCCCCGCATTACCAGTTACTTAGTAAAAAAGGGCTGCCAAGGGGGCTGCCAGGGACTGTCTTATCTCCTACAATACCCCTGATTGTATCCCATCTAACCCTGGGGACTTGTGTTCTGGTCCTCAGATCCTTTAGAACTCTCTACCTAGTTATATACCAGGGCAGGTCTTCCAGAAGGCGGGTTGCACTGGAAATCAGACACTGCACCTGCATCATGCAAAATGCATCAACAACTTTGTATACTACTGTCAATGGTTCTAACAGATTTGCACTATTTTCCCCAGTGTATGGCAAAAATATAATGCACATCATTTTTTTAATTTAAAATCTGTTTATGGGTATGCTCCAAGAGCATTATATGCCCATTTTAATGTTTATGATTATCAATGTAAAGACTGCACTATCCTGTTTATAGTATTATGTCCATGTCCTTATTTCACTGCTGTACCCTTATTTCACTGAAGTACTATTTTCGCTATGTACCATGTTTTTTACCACTGCTGTATTTTTACTGTACTCCTCTGTATATTGTTCCTGTCCCCAGGATGCATCTGGAATTGAGCAGTACTCTGCTCAGCATGCCTTCCTGGTTAAACTCTTAAATAAATAAATACATTTTCAAGAGGGAACCTGAAATGATAACTATACAGTGGTACAATAAAACATAAATATAAAGTTTCATAGGCAGATACAGATCAAATACCATTGCACAGGGGGTGCTGTTGAGCCACTTGGAGGATATACACGTTTGTGTGGAGCTCCGCAAGTTGGATACTGAAAGCACACTCTAAAAACACATTAAGTAATTAGCGTGTTCATTTTTGAAGTGAAGAACTGTTGATTGTGGTTTGAGCGGCTTTCTCGGTTAAAAAAGGACAAGTTTGTTTCCCGAAACCTGGTGGGAAAGGTGCTCCAGTCCAAGGGCCTATGGGTCAGATTGGTGCAGAAGGGGCAGGGAGCTCTCCTGCACTGTGGTTTGCCCAGAGCTGGGCATCAAATCCAAAGCAGCTAAACCATCTCTGGCTTCAATACAGACCTTACTATCAGACTTTCAATCTGAAGTCAGATAGTCTAATTCATGGATTGAAACCAACTTAAGCGAAATTTCCTCTCAATGTGCAACTATTGAGAAAAGATTAGAGGGCACAGAAAAAGCAGTTCAGCAGAACGAAAAGGAAATAAAGGCTGTAGCTGCAAGAACTCTTACCCTGGAAGGAGTGGTCAACGCAGCATTGCATGAACAATTAGCCCAGACAGCCAGGATGGAATGCTTAGAGAACAACATCTTGAGATGTAACTTGAGGCTTATTGGCTTCCCTGGAAATGTGCTGAATCTTGAATTGAAGGAGGCAGAGGAAGTTGCACTCAAAGCAGTTTTTTCTTTGGAAGCCTCCTTCTCCTTGGAATCAATATTTCGTCCCTCACGCTATCCGAAAGAACCAGAGAGAAAATCTGGAGCAAGGTACATAATTATTATGTTTCTAACTCTCTCGGAAAGAAATAAGAGTCTCCAAATGGCCAGGCAGAAGGAGTGCATTCTTTATGAGGGTACTCGGATTAATCTCTATCTGGATTTTTGCTTACAAACACAGCGAAGATGAAAAAGGTTTCTACCTATTTTGTCTGAATTCAAAAATGCTGGAGTGCCCACTGCGCTATTAGCACCAGCTCATTTGAGAATACAATTCCAGGGGAAAGCCTTTTTTTTAGTTTTTTTGAGGACCAGGAGGCAGTAAGATCATTTTTCGAAAGTAATATTAAGTTGCTGGAAGATCTTGGTTCAGATTTTGAACAAGAGGAGATGGAAGTCACAGAATATCATCCAGTTTGAGATTTATTTTTGATCCGGTTGAGGACTGAAGTGATGGGACTCGAAAAAATACTTTAATGCTTTGGATTTAATTTTTTCTTTCTTTGAGTTATTGTTGGGATGTAAATGCTTGGAGCACACATGATTTTTTCTTTTTTCTTTTTACTTGTTAAATGCTCCTGATTAATATTATATTATAGATTCTTGTTATTCCCCCCAAATGGATGCTTTATTTATGCTGTAATTCTAAAGGTCTAACCTAGTTCTAAATGTTTCTCTCTTGTTTTTCTTTGTGAAATTAAATGAATTTGTCTTTAAGAAAAGAATAAAAAATAAAGTATAAAAAAATAGCACTGCACAGATCAAGTAATAATGTACTTATATGCAGACAAATTCAGAGTGCATTTTTTAACACCAGCTGAAACATCATGTGTATGGTAACATTTTGCATTGAAAATTACAATTTGTTCCAACAAGCTATGGCTCTGTAGATAGAAGATTATTGACCTAATGAGGTACGAGAAAGAGGTGGACCTATATTCTGTGCAAATCTGATGTTATGGAGACCAGTGATTGAATCAGTATTAGCTATACACAAGCATTTAATGGAACCTTTTAAAAATGCCCAAAGCAAATAAGGGTAAAGTAAACAATATACAAATCAATAAACAGACAAACTTTTTTTTTTTCCAAAACGTGCATAGTGATGAGTACATTTTAGACTCAATGGGCCAGATAGTCAAAGCTTTGCACTGGGCAAAAAACATGAGTTTAGCGCAGGATTAGCGTGGGTTTGCTATATTCAAAAGGCCAAATAGCACATGCAAACTGCTTTAGCGCCGGGCAAACCATAATGATATGCTAGGGGCAAAGTGAACATGAATACAGGCGTAATGAGATATTCAGCAACTTGTGCCACGCTAAGGTGTCCAGTGCGACTTAGTGCGACCCACAGCGCAGAACAAATTATCGCTGGTCTTAACCCTGGGCAAACAGCTTTTCACGTCATTGATGCATTGCGCGGTGTTAGCACAGGATTTGTGCAGCTTGCATGACCCTAACATAGGAGTATGACACTTAGAAAATGCCAGACATGGAGGACACATGCTGCTCACTGATGGCACCACCATGATGCCAGCAGCTGCCACCAGTCCCAGCCAAGCACAGACAGTAAGGTGTGATCTGACCCACAGGGGACAGCATGATAGTGTGGCCATATATCACACACCTGCAGACCATGTCTGTGGTGCCTAACAGATGCCAGCACACACATGCAGCACTGTGGGCATGGTGGCCAGTGGGAGAGGGTGTACGGGTGGCCAGACCTCACCACAGCCCAGGTGTGGCCACAAGGCTGGGACACATCACTCAGTGCACATGGGCCAATAGTGGGAATACACCACCACCTGTGTGCCTGTCGGATCTTACATGCCCCCCCAGTCACCTACCACACTACTGTACAGATGCCACAGGACACACAGCCGGCCATGTACATGACACTGTGTGCATCCCGTGCAGCATCTGTGGATCACACAACAGCTTAATAGTACTGTCCACTGTCAGTAATTACCTGCAAGCTGGGCCTGTCACTGTGTACAGTGCAGTGGTCATCACCGCCCTACGTACCAGAGGCATTGCTGTGTCCCTCACACTGCCAGTCCTCTTGCTATTGTAGAGTCTGCTGTGCATTGTCGCATGACCTACAGTGTGATGGTTGCATGCAGCACCACCACCACCTGTGCCTATGCTGTGTTGTCCCCTGGGGTACGATATGCTATGGTATGCTGTACTGTTCACATGTAGCCTTCAGCTATCATCATGTACTGCCTGACTGACCTACAGGTGGAGCTGCAGTTGAACCTGGCCAGCCCCTGTACTTCTAGACTGACCTACAGGTGGAGCTGTGGGACCCTGCAGTAACGCTGGGCAAACTGCATGCAAATCAGGGCATGATGAGATGCTAATGTGGCTGTTTGCCCAGAGACTATCAAAGTAGGCTCATTTGCATGTCTCTTTTGAATATGGCAAAGTTTAGCACCGGGCTAACGTATTTACACCGGGCAAACTGCTTAGCTCCAGCTAAAGCCGTGCTAACATGTTAGCATGGCGCTAACGGTTCGGGGAATATTCTACAGTTTTGATCACTGTTCTTTCACATCTGCTGCTGCCTACAGCTGTACTGGGTCCACACATTTGCTGGCACACACATTGGCCACATAGTTCCTCTCTACCTACCCTCCCATCGCTGTGCACTGTGTTGTTGTTGTGGTTTGCACTTCCTGGTTGCTATATTCAGTGCTGTCATATTCCAGGGTTATGGTTGCCCTGCACTCCCAGCCCAGTTTGCACGACCTCTTTCCCATGCTATATTCAGAGGCTGTTTGCCCCGGGCTATTCCTTTTGAATATAGCTTGCTTTGTGCTCCGGACTATGTTTGCCCACCAGGCAGTGTTATCTTAGCCCAGGGGCAAAGTTTTGAATATCTGGCCCAAAGCTTCAAACCTACATAGCATGTTATGTAGAACCTTTACTTTTTGCTTAGTAGTTCTGTTTGCATTGGCATACTGTATGCTGGAAGTCCATAATCAACTGCAGACAAAAGAGGGAACTGGACCAGGAATTTTTTTTTTATTGAGAGGGGAGACAATTTCTGAGTCTGCAAAGCTGACCAAGGCAGATGTGTACAGACCTCAACAGACTCAGTATGTGTTCCTGAAATGAAAGAGTCTGGTCATCAATGAAACCAAGATATTTGAAACTATCAACTCTCTGTACAATAGTGCCATTCATATATTTTAGTTGTTCAAATGATGGTTCTCATTTTAGTTTTTATTTTGTGCCAAAATGTATATTTTTAGTCTTAACTGTAAATCAAAGAAAGCCCATTTTTAATAGCCATTTTTATACCAGATAAAAATCTGATTGCAAGTATCTGGTTATGATAATCATATCCAAAAACCCTTCAATAAAGGGCAAAGTTATCCATGAAAATGATAATACATTAACCAGAATTGTGCTTTTATATTTGTTAAATCATTTAGAAAAACTCTAAATAAAATTGGTCCCAGGCTAGATGCCAGGGGGGACTCCAATGGAAATTTTAATTAAGGTGATGGAATGCAATTCTAAGAAACTGTTTAAAATCTATCAGATAGCTTTCAAACAAAAAAAAACTACATAATCAAACAAATCAAGTGCACAAAGCTTGACAAGCAGGTGACTGTGGTGCACTAAATAGAATGCTTTAGAAAGATCCAGGAAGAGCGAATCAACTCTGTCCCCACTGTCCAAGGCCTTCAGAAGATCATTAGAGGCTTCAAGTACTGTAGTAAGCATACAATGATTATTTCTAAATCCATGCTGGCAGGGATTTGATAAATTGCCAGCCTCCAGAGATTCCCTGAATTGGTCAAAAACTATTTTCTCCAGAACCTAGAAACAAAGGTACACATAAAGATATTGGATGATAGTTTTTGGTCATGGTGCACTCTCTAGATTTGAAAATGGGCACTATGGTCACCCGCTTCCACAGCCTCAGGATCTCATTGGAAATGAAGGAAAAGTTACATAAAATGCAGATAGGGTGGTCCATCAAATCAATGACAACAGGTAAAAGTCTCAAGTCAATATTGTCTGGATCCCATTCTGGTCATTATGTTCATCTTTATGAACTTTCTAAGGGTTTCCTTGACAGATGTGATGACAATCGAACAATGTCACAGGTCAATACTGTCTGACCACATTCTGGTTGTTACATTCATTTTTGTGAGATTTCCAAGGGTTTCCTTGACTGATAATGACCTGAACTTGAATCCAAAATAAGTACCTCCACAACTGACCCCAGGCAGCTAAACATTATAAAGAAAAACCAATAATGCAAGGTTGGCAGTACCTTTGAAATTCTGTGGTAATATCAGTCGAGTCCGTAAGGTTGCCATAATCAGCGGTCAGGAGTGGAATCGCTGTAGAACTAGATTTTCCCAGGAGATGATTTATTGTTTGCCAGTTTACCTGTTGACTATGTGAAGACTGAAACTAAGAGTTCAAGTAATAATCAGGTTTTGTCCTTCTCACTGTTTGCTTACATTTATTTTTCATTTTTATGTATTTGATTAAAGTTTTATTTGTACATAGTTTTCTGTGTGCCCTTCCAGGCTCTGTCACTCTCCTGACTCATTTAAATCAAACAGATTGTGATTCATTCTTGACATCTATTCTTTAAATACAATTATGAAATGGACAGAAAGAAGGCTAGCTCTTGATTGTCCAGGAGGTACTTTCAGCTGGGCTATTATCCCAGCACAACGGCCCAGCTAAACATAGCTCAACAAAAATATGTTTAAAAAATACATCCAGTTTACTAAAAAAGGACCCATTTCATAATCACAAAGGGGCACTCCAAGGAGTGCATTATGGTGGGCTAACAGCCCTTCTTGGGTAGCGAAAGCACTTGGCTTCACCTCGTGCTTCAACTCACCTGTGGTGGGCTGTTATGTCACCATAATGCACCCCTTGTCATGCCTTATTGCTTAATCATTGCATAGGGGCAAAATAATTACAAACTGTACTAAATTCATTCACAATGTAATCAAGCAGTAGATCCACAGAGGGGATTGCATACAAAAAAAGTTCAATCAATTTGACCAGTTACACTCCTAAATTCATTAACATTCCAGCTATGAATGGGTTGAGAAGTCACATACATTGGAAGAGAATGAGACTTACATGCATTCCATTTACAGATGTCTGGGGAGTGATCACTTAGTCTATCAGATAATAGGTAAGCCTGAAAAATATTATCTGGTCACAATCTAGTCTATTAAGGACTCTTTACATGTGGAAATACTTGTTTAAGATTACACTTTTCAAGATGATCTTTTAACCTGCAATTCATTTTCATCATTCCAATTAATATTCACCTCACTCAGCAGGAGAATCTCCTTTGTGTCATGTTTGGGAAGACTAAAATCAGACAGTAAAGAAAGTCTATCCTCAGAAAAGCCGAGAGGAAAATAAGAGGTGACAAAGGATAAATGCTTGGTACCCTTAAGCATTATACAAGAGGGGGAAGTCACAAAATGAGTGATTATTAACACAATTACTAACTACCACTTAAAAACAAGATTTATAACAAATTAAAACTTTGCCCCTCGATCTTCATCTGTCTTGCCTTACTAGTCTGAAATTTAGAATTTCAATTTCTGTATCTAATATTTTATTAGTTAGCCATATCTCAGACACTGTGACCAAGTCACAATCATTCACCTGCACCCACATCCTAAATTCATCTAGTTTAGCTGATAAGCTTCCAGTTCTTACATGGACAGTGGACAGGGCATGTTTAGGGGGTCACAGTGTTTGCATCATGCTCATCAGCAAAGGGACTGGGGTTAGGTTGATCATTGCCTGCTAAAAGCAGACACAATAAAATAGGGGTCCGTTTCCTATCTGCAAGATTGACATGATACAATTCATTTTTGGAAGCTTCTGTATTACAGTTATTCTTTGCAAAAACTACATTAACGCAGCAGTTAGGGTTCAAGTTAATGCCACAAAAATAGGGAAATATGGCGTTAAAGTTTCCAGTGGTCACGCCCACCCCCACCCCTAAGCAGCAAAAGGAAAAACATTAGGGTTATGCATCTCCAGAGTCTTGGCAAATCAGTGGTGGGGTCTTCCTTGGGGTTGTCAACCCTAATGCTCACTCCAATCCTCAGACTATAGCCTCTTGTCCAAAGCACAAGGTGCAACTTCCAGCCAGTGCCTCATAGTGATAAACTCTTCAATGGTAGAGAAGTATGTTTTTCTTGCCACATCTAAGTTTGCCCCCAAACTCATTTCACCACCACAGAATCACAAAGCATTCCTGCTGGAGTGAAGGCTGGCACTACACACAATTGTTTTTAATAATTACAATGTTTTTTTTTATTTTGACCCCAGATTTTCAAAATAGTCATTGTATGACTCCCTTTATAAACATGACATATGGCACTTATAGTATATTGTCTAAAACATCATTTCACACCACAGATGCAAAAACACGTCTCACAGAGGATTTAAAAGAAATTATCCCTGTCATGTTTATGAAGTGATGTGGAAAAATGGCTAGGTTGAAAGTTTGGAGTTAAAATATTGAACATTAGTGAAGTTATGAGTGAAGGTTGTAATATTGCAATGTTCATTCATAACTTGGTCATTTTACCATATTTTTGCATCAGATTTTCAGCATAGCTTTCTTATTACCCATCTCATGAACCTGGTAGGTGAAAATGTTTAAATCCTTGCTGAAACATCATTCCACACTACAGGTGCGAAAACCCATTTTGGCCAGGATTTGGAAAATGACAGCTGTCACATTCATGAGATGGTGTGAAAAAATGGCTATGTTGAAAATTTTACATCAAAATATTGAAAATTGCCAAAGTTATGAGTGAGCGTAGAACAATTTCAACATATATTCATAACTTTGTCATGTTTACATATTTTGACTCCAGATTTTCAACATGGGCTTCTTATGACCCCATCTCATGGGCAAGGGCAGTAAAAATTTTCAAATCCCACCTGAAAGGTGATTTTGCAAAGTGACTGCACAATTGCCTTTTGGACTACATTTGCATAATTCCAACACTATTCATCATGAGGAGGGAGCCCAAAAAGGCCATGTTGAAAATTTGTTGTACAAATATTCAAAAATGACAATGCTATGAATAAAAGTTCAAAGGACACTGAAATATATTAAAATGCATTTACCTGATTTTGTCACATGGCAGTTGGTTTCAGCAGCAAGATTTGTCTTTGATCACAGAGTGGATCTACGCACTGGGACATGTACAGGTACAGGTGAGTGAGAGTGTGTGTGAGATGTGTGGGGTGGTGAGTGCTGAGTGTGAAGTCAGGGTGGGGTGCATGGGGTGTGTGTGGGAGCATCAGATTAATGAGGGATTTGGCTCTACAAAAATATAAATATAAGAAAGTGTAAATAGATAGACCAGGACCACACAAATAATAACTCCAACCAGCTGTCCAATGCAAGTACTAATTTCCCCCTAGAAGCTAGGGGAATTGCTAAGAATCCCCAAATTTTCCAATCAGCTTCCATTTTATATGCATTAAAAGATAACGTTAACACGAGTTAAATAAAATATTAAAGGGCTACCTTAAAGAATATACTTAAAGAACAAAACGGTCAGTTATTTTCCCTACAACAACAGGGAGAAACATTCTAAAACTGAATTCCAGCATTCACTAACCAGCAAACAGAAAGATGTATGCCCGTGAACAACGTTGATGCCGACAACATTGACAGTTCACTGTAATGGTGCACAAGAGACCCGGGCACATTGTCTCCTGGTCCTGCATCCCCTCCCCTAATCAACTCTGACTCAGAGTTGATTATATTTAGTATGGAGAGTGCAGGGGGTAGAGCACCCCCAGATAGAAACAAGGACTGGGTTCCCATATGGATTTATGTCAACTGCAACTTGCGGTTGACGTAAATTCTGTTGCTGTGATGCCAGTCGACAAAATTGTTGTCGAACCAGCATTGTAGAGCTATGTCCCAGGCTGCAGAATTTGAGCTTAGCTTTGGTTCAAGGTCAGGTGCTTTTTTTTTTTTGCAGTCCAGCAATAACTGACAGGAGAAAAGTGAGAGTCACTCTATCTGAGTATAGTAAATCTGTAAAATAATAAGGCCCAATAGCTGATCCACATAGGCAAGACTGGCATACTTTTGTAAGGAAGCATGGTAAGGTGCCAAGGTGCATGACTCTCTGGCTCACCCCATGGGGTTCCATCTGTCTCTTGGCCATCAGGTAGCCATATAGCAAACACTTCCCACTCTCAATGACAATGCTCTTGCTCTACCACACATTCTGCAGGGTCAAGCACTTCTGTAGCAAAAAATTAATGAAATTCAAATTCACAGTCCAAACTTTATGCTGCAAGCTTACTGAACTGTGGTAGTACTAGTAACTAACAGCAACCACCTGTAGCTGACACAAATGTCTTGCTCCAGTTTAGCAGATAAAGATCTACATTCCACACATTCTGGACACAGCCACTAGGGAGGGGTGCATATATCTCAAAACTAAGCCACAGAACTCAGGCATGCCACAGCAACAACCACAGCCACCCCATCTATTTTAAGAACTCTCTCACCCAGAAACAACACAAACATGTCAGACAGAACAATCTAAAGCCACTCACTCACTGAGCACAGGTCAGTCCAAAAGCACTATAAAACATAGTGCCAGAAAGTACCAAACAGTTACAAAAACACAGAACAAAAATCCTGCTACCATACCGAGCAGGAGTCGGAGGACCAGAGCAGCATAATGGCCATCTTGCCACCCCCTTCCCCCTCATCAGATGCCTAGCATGGAATACAGTCTTTCCCCCAGTCACCAGTTTGTTAAGATGCAGTGAAGCTCTCCAGGATTAAAATTACTTCTACAGCATTCTGCGGTATGCTGCAACAGAGTTACTGCAGTTAACAATTTAATTTAAATGGGAATTAATCCCTTTTGTCATGCAGTAAATAATAATTTCATTTGTTCAGTCATAGACCATTACAAAAGTTAAAAAATACAGATATCCTAAAATATTTATGCACTTTACAGAAGTAGTGAAAATAGATAGCAATATTATCTAACTATACATTCTCAAAGACTGTGTTGAGAATAAAGTGCATTTATACATTCAGATTCCACAGTACAACATAGAAAACTATTTATGTTTGTTACATATAACAAATATAGTTCTGAAATAACATGCTACATGTTTAATTAGAAGCTCATCCTGTGCTATTAGCATAATTTCTAATAAAACACTGTTATTCTGTTATTATTCGTTCCAATCTTTAGCCAAATTGGCAGCAACCAGTAGTTCCTCAGTTTATTATACCATAAACAGGTAAAGACTATATGGAATAGATTCTCAGGTTCCAGTTTTGAACAGTCAGAATAACTGTCAGTTGGATCCAACAACTTATTATATCTAACACTGAGTATATTACTTTTGAATAGCTCCATTCTGTATTTCGTATAGTGTATTCTTAACTCGGGATCTTGTAATACATCTAAGTAATATCTGTAAATATGCAAAATGTCATGTTCTACTAACCAAGTAGCTATCCTTAGTTTTGAGATGAACTGACAGTCTGTATCCTTAAAGTCATTCACTATTTAATTTGAACAATATTTCTTATACTTTAAACTGAGTTTGATACCTTTCTTTTCATATTTAAGTGGATACTGAAGACCATGATTGGATAAGGATTTTGATAATTGAAAATACCATTCTGAATTTTTGCATCCAATAGTTTTCCATCTTTTCCTTTCTTGCAAACATTCTTGGGGTAATCTATGCTGTGGCATCCTCGTTATATTGATCCAATTGCCTATTTGCTTAGAAATAGCTATGGCCTCGGCCCCGGTGGCGCTGAGGGTTGAGGCGCTGGACGCCACACCTCGCTCTACACTGGCGACCCGGGTTCAGGAACAAACTCGGGTAGCCGGGGGTCGGCAGGGGGGAGGGAGGATCGAGCGTCCCAACGGATGCTCTCCTCCCTCAGGGGTGGGAACCAAGAACTCATTTGCAGTCTACATCCCCTTCATAGCCGGTGGAAGCACCGACAGTTGAGAGGGATGGAGGCGGCTCCGTTCGTCGGAGCCGGGGAGGGGGGACGTCGACGGCGCATGAGAGGTCTGGTGTCAGCACGCCACCACTCGGGACATACATCCTAGCGTTCGACGTCTCAGGGGATAGGGGAAACCAGGGAGAAAAAGAGAAAACACCTCTCGGTAAGCCCTAGATGATAGCCTCTCGGAACCATCCAGGACCACCAGAAGAGGGACAGACCCCACTGTGCAGGGGAGAGGAGGAGGCACTCTAGGGGCAGATCCCCCCGAGGTGGCATGGAGGTTGAGAGGAAGGAAGGAGTAGGCTCCGAGAGTAGGAAGGCGAAGATAAAGAAATAAAGTAAAAAAAAAAAAAAAAAAAAAAATAGCTATGGCTTCAAGAGTGGCCAAGCCAAGTTCAGCTCTTAAGAGGCATGCTGGAGTTGAACCTCCAAGTCCCATAGATGCTCTTAATAATTTATTCATAGGCATTTCAAATGATTTTAATTTTTTTACATCCCCAAATCTCCGTTAAATATAGGGCTTGCAAGAAATATTTGGCATTTATAGCTGTTAATAATGGTGAAATAGGGTAACCTCCGTATTTTATGTTGAATTTTTGTAAGGCACCAGCGGACTGCTTAAGTTTTATGTTTTGTGTTTTCACATGATGTTCCCAGGTACCATGGTTCAAGAAAGTTAAACCCAGGTATACGTATGTTATAACTGTATTTATTTTTTCGACACCCACTGTCCAGTTTTTAGAGATATCTTTTGAACCAAATATTATAACCTGACTTTTAGTTGTGTTGATTCGTATATTATGTGAAGTTGCAAAGTCATTCAAAATATTTAGTTTACTCTGTAGACCTGGATTTGATAGTGAAATAAGAGCCAGATCACCGGGCATATGCCAACACTGGACATGTTCTGTTACCAATGGCAGGAGAATCTGCACATGACAGCTGTAAATTTAAAAGTAGTTGATCAATATACTGTATATGCAGAATGAGACATATGCCATTACACACCCCTGCCTTACACCTTTGTTGGTTCTTATTTCTTGTGAAAGTTGTTCTAAAATTCCTGTCCTTATCTGGGTCCATGTTTCACTGTAAAGTTCCTTCACAAGACTTATAAGCTGAGGTTGTAAGCCTTTCTGGTACATTATCTGTCATAATTTGTTTCACACAACATTATCAAAGGCAGCGCTGAAATCTATAAATGTTACATAAAGTTTTTGTTGCCTTACACGTACGTTCTTTTCAATCAGGTGCAGCAGAATGAAATAATCCCTGGATGTGCTGTAACCAGCTTAAAAGCTGGCTTGCTATTCAGAAAGATTTCCTAAATTCTTCAGTTGTTCCAAAATTCTTTCCAATTGGATTTTAGTATAAATTTTCTTATTAATGTCCAAGAGGGAGATCGGTTTATAATTACTTGGATTTGATTGATCACACTTTTTGAAAACTGAAATAATAACAGCTCCTTTCCAGGATGCTGGAATACTATTATTTAATATACATAAGTTGCAAAATGGTACTAACAGTTTGGCCCAGAGTGAGGGAGCTATTAAATAGACCTCAGCATTAGCTGTATCTGGACCAGGATCCTTTTCTTTTTAAGTTTGGCAATCACTAGATAAATTTTCTGATGGCTAATTGGAATAAAGTTAAGCCTGTTTACATCTTTTTCCCAGTTCATGTCATAATTCTTCAAATTAGGATAAAAAAGATAGGTATAATGCTCTATCCAGTGATCTACAGAAATATATGAGTCTAAGTAGTTGGTACTGTTGTTAGTTCCTTTGGCTACAAACAGCCAAAAGTCTTGGTGGTTATTGTTATAGATAGCATTCAACATTTTCCCAACTGTTTTAACTGATGTTACTTCTGCTTTTTCCTTAGGAGCTCTTTGTATTCATTCCTAGCATTATTAAGGAGTTTATAATGGTTCCTGTCTCTCTCTTTTCTTGCAATCCTAAAGAAGTTGGAAAGTGCTTTTTTCTTGAGTGTGAATTCATTGTCGAACCACGTACTAGTTTTACTGGTCTTAACTGTAGTCTTATGGTTAATTGATAATGTACTCTTTATATCAGCCAGACATTTAGTAAGGCTTTCCGAAACAGTTATTAGCATAACTTCTTTCAATTTCATTTGCTTGAGGCTTGTGATGGCCTCTTTTACTTTTTTAACAATATTTCCTACATGTTCAGTATTCCATCTGATTTTAGTGTGATTTCTAATTTTAAAATTATTTAGTTCTAGTTGATCTTTTGGTAGACAGCCCATCCATTTTTATTTATTTAATTATTTATTTATTGAAATGTTTCACCAGGAAGGCACACTTAACAACAAATTGCTTGTCTCCCAGTGTGACCTGGGGGGGGGGGGGGTACAACTGGATGAAGAATTAGACATGCAGTTTAACATTTATCATATCTGAGAAATTAAATATTCAATTACACTTGTTATAAGACATACAGTTAAAAAAATATCATAAATAATCATACAGTTGCATCTGTAACATAACGTACAATTAAATATATCATATCTGTGGAATATGCATTTAATTACAAGTGGCATGTCTGAGGAACATAGTACAGAAATTTAATGTAGCCTTGGAGCCAACTCCTTGCAGGAATGGATCACAGTTAAGAGGCAGATTATTTAGCAATTATTGAATAAATGAGATCCAGTGGGGGGACATCAAGGAGAGTAGAGGAGTAGACAGGGGAAACAAGCTGGGGGAAGGATAGGATAAAGATGGGGGGAACATTACCAGAGAAAAGCAAGCAAAAAAAAAATAAAAATTAAAATAATCAGTTGTGAAGGGCAAGTTAACACAGTGCTAGTGCAATCTGGGAGCACCTCAGACAAAACGAAAAGTGCAAATTATTTGCTCAAGTGAACTAATTCCTTTGATTACTTGCAGGGAGGTAGACAGGGAGCAAGATAGAGGTGGGGGTAAGGGATAGGGAAGGGAAGGATGAGTCATACCTGGAACTGGCCCCTTCAGAGTGCGGAGACAGCTGCCAGTGCCAGAATGAGGTTAGGACTTAGAGTAAGGGGCAGGAGTAGTCAAAGACAAGTTGGATAGAGATAGTAGAGGGGATGGTAAAGGGAAGGAGGAGGAGGGGTTGAGAAACTTGCCTAAGACTAGGCCTCTTCAGGATGCTGAGAACCTAGACAGAGAGCAGAATCAAGTGAGGGCGAGTTAGGTAGAAAGGATGGATGGGAAGGGGGAGGGAAGGAAGAGTCATTTCCCAGTACTGGACCCCTCCAGGATGCTGAAAACCCTTCCAGGGGGCAGAACTACGTGAGGACAAGTTGGGAAGAGAGAGAGAAAAGAAAGGATGAAGGGAAAGGAGAGAAGAAGAGGGAAAGAAGAAGCTTGCTTAAGACTAGGTCACTCCAGGATGCTGAGAACCCTGCCAGAGTGCAGAATCAGGTGAGGACTAGTTAGGTAGAAAGGATATAGGGGGAAGGGAAGTGAAGGAAGAGTAATTGCCCTGTTCTGGGCCCCTCCAGGATGCAGAGAACCTTGCCAGAGGATAGAATTAGGTGAGAACAGGTTGGGCAGAGGGAATGGGGGGATAGAAGAGGAAAGAAAAAATGAAGCATGGAGAGAAGAAAATTTACCTGAGAGTAGACATTGCCAGAGTGCTAAGAATCCTGACAGAGGGCAGATTTAGGCGAGGACAAGTTGGGTAGAAAGGAGAGTGGGGGAAGGGGAA
The DNA here is from genome assembly GCA_016271365.2 of Neoceratodus forsteri. Lineage (NCBI taxonomy): Eukaryota > Metazoa > Chordata > Ceratodontiformes > Ceratodontidae > Neoceratodus > Neoceratodus forsteri. Next base: position 1,094,487,224 of record CM057459.1, read on the forward strand.
GGGAAGGAGGAGGAGGCATGCCCAATGCTAGACCTCTCCAGGATGCTGTGAACCCTTCCAGAGGTCAAAACTAAGCAGGGGCAAGTTGGTAATGGGGGAAAAAAAGGTTAGGGGTAGGAGTGAGAGGGCTTGTGGTGAAGGGAGAGGAAAGCATGCTGAGAAGCAGGCTTGGGGGGATAAAGGTTTAATAGGGGATGTGAGTTATGGAGAGGAGCAGAGGCACAGGAGGACAGTTAAGGAGGGTTAAAGCAGGAGCAGTTAGATGAGAGAAAGTTATGTAAGGCAGAGGCAAGGGAGTAAGAGGAGGAGGAGTGCCATATTTGAAGGGGGAGGGAGTTCCAGATTTGCGGGAAATGATGGGTAAAGCCTGACTGACCAATGAGAGTGGTTGGACAGGGGACCAACAAAGTGCGAGTGTCAGAGGATCTGAGGGAGTGGGAGTGGGGAGGAAAGTGAGCATGAGAGGTAGGCGGAAGTTCTCCTAACCAAAATTTAGAAGTGAGTTTGGCACAATGAGTGAGGTGCATGTTCGCAAGCGAGGAAGAGACAGGGCATGGTAGAGGTCACAGTGATTAGTGCATGATGGAGCATCAAGGGAAAATCCACAGGAGTTAAAGAGTGTCCAGTCTGGTTATGGAGGATTTGGGAGCAGCACCATAGACTACATCACAGTAGTCAAAAATTGGGAGGATCATCTTCTGGACTAGTTCACAATGCGCCATAGGAGGGATGCAACTATGGTTCCTGAATAAGACACCAAGCTTGGGGTTAAATTTTTTCAGGATGGCGTCAATGTGGCCAGAGAACTGAGTTGTTGGTTCAACCAAACCCCAAGATATCTAAATGAGGAGGTGTCCTCTAGGATTGTCCCATCAAGGGTATAGAAAGACGGTAAAGGGTGGAGCCTAGAGACTCTCTACCTGGTGCCAAAGGTCATTGAGACAGTTTTTTTGGCAATTAGGAATAGTTGATGTGAGGCAAACTATAGCTGAACCTGGTGGAAGTTATGCTGAAGGGTGGGTGCTACATTGGCAGGACATTTGCCAGAGGAAAACAGGACAGTGTCATCGGCATACATATGGATAGTTCAAGTTCAAGTTTATTGCAGGAAAACTCCATTGAGCAAGCTCATTCACAAGGAGGTCCTGTGACATAAACACTTAAAGTACAAACAAAGATAGGTAATAACAGTATATACATGAAATGCACGTTACATGATACAGACTGGATATACATACAAGGGTACCACATAGGGTGACCGCAGGTGGTAAACACTGATATGAAACAGGGAAGCGACTTACAGGTTGCATACTGATAAATGAAACATGATGACTGGTGTGTGCAATACATATATTTTGGCAGCTAGAACAATCAACAGACTACCACTGATATGGGGGGAGGAGTGATTTGATAGAGTGGCAGTGGAACGTAAGCATAGATAAAGCCAGGAGTAGAAGGGGAAGGGAAAGCAGTTAATATGACTAATCAATTATACCTTACCAGTGGATAAATATGGCACACATGGGGAAGGAAGAGACTTAATGACAGTTACAGGTGTCTTTTATTTTGGCTGAACTTAGCGATTTGTAGAAGTTTATTGAAACTGTGCTAGTTAGTTTCAGCACGGTTTGTAATTGGTTCTGAATGGAGGGAAGGGCATATGCAATAGCAAGTTTACCAAAGGAAGTCCGCGTCCTTGGTATGTCAAGCATAATAAAGTCAGATTTTCTTAATGAGTATGCACTATGTGGATACTAATAAGGGAAGAGAGATAGCTTGGCAATTTCTGCAGGAGCAGTTTAAGAGTCCATAGCCCAGCATGGAGCAGGCGTCTAGTAGTAAGGGATGTCCAACCAACTGCTGCATATAAGTCACAGTGGTGCGAACGGTAAGGGGAGTTGGTAATGAACCGTAATGCACGGTGATAAAGGATGTCCAGTTTACTTAGATTTTCAAGAGTGGTGGAGGAATAGATTATATCACCATAGTCGAGTAGGGGGAGAAAAGTGGCCTGTACAAGCTTGTTTTGAGTTTCAAGGGGGAAAATGGGCCTATTTCTGTAGAAGAAATCTAACCTTGCTTTTAACCTTCTAGAGACATCTTCAACGTGGTCATTGAAAGATAATTTATTGTCGATCCAGATACCCAGATATTTAAATTTGGTTACAACTTCCAGAGGCTTGTTTAGCGTGGTGACAATGAAGTGTTGGGCAAGGGTATTGGGGGGGGTCTGTGACAGCACTGCAGGAGAATATCATCGCTTTAGTCTTCTTAGCATTGAGCAGAAGCTTTGCCTTTATTAGATTATGCTCAGTTGTGCGTAAGTCCGCTTAGCACTCCTTGACTTCAGATAACGATGAGCCAGAAGTATACAACACAGTATCATCTGCAAAAAGTGCAGATTGGACGTAGATATGTTAGCATCTAAGTCATTAATGTACAAAGAAAACAAGATAGGGCCTAAGATGGATCCTTGGGGACTCCTCTTGCAACTGGCAAGGCAGCAGAAAAAGCCTTCTTCCTTTACTTTTGGAATCTCCAGTTAGGTAGCTAGAGAACCACTGGGTGGTATGGTATGTGGCACCCAACTTTGCAAGGCAATTGACTAATAGTTTGTGATCAACAGTATCAAAAGCTTTGCTGAGGTCCAAAAGACTGCACCAGTTACCTTCTTAGCATCTATAGCAGAGATCCAATCATTGGTTACTTTTGCTAGTGCAGTGATTGTGCTATGATTAGCCCGAAGCCAGATTGAGCTGGGTTAATGAGAGAGAAGGTTTCAAGTGAGATTTTAACTGAATATGGATCAGTTTTTCGAGAACTTTAGAAAGGATAGGCAATATGGAGATAGGCCTATAGTTGTTTACATCGCATGGGTCACCAGATTTAAATAGAGGGAGGATATGTGCTGATTTCCAGCAGGATGGCACAGTAGCAGATGTAATGGAAAGATTGAAGATGTGGAGAATTGGGGCAGTGAGATGGGCGTAGCCTGACCTTAGGAAAAAGGGTTCCAAGCCATAGTCCCCTGTGCTTTTTTTGGTGTCTAAGTTAAGAAGAGAATCTTCTACTTCTTTATAAGTTATCTCACGCAGTTGGAAGGGGCTGGGTGCAGGACTAGATGTAGGGGGAGGGGTATGCTGGCTCACCGCAGCACCAGCAGAAGGTGACGAGTCAAAAGCTAATCCAGCTGTGGCAAAGTGGGAGTTAAGTTCCTCCAGGATTAGGGACTTGTTTTCCACAATCTTGCCACTTGCAACTATCTTTGTTGGGACAGAGGGGGCCATCGGCTGTCCTTCTATAGCTTTGATAGTCTTCCATATTTTATGAGGGTTACCTTTAGCTTGTTCGAGAGTAGAAATATAATAGTTAGCTTTAGCAGAGCAAGTTTTTTCACACAGTTATTCCTGGCTGTTCTAAAGGCCTGCCAATCCGAAGATTCTTTTGAATGTCTAGTTTAGCCCAGAGCTTATCTCGAGCTACAAGGGCTGCCTTGAGATCCGAGGTGAACCAGGGGTTGAATTGTTCCTTGCACTTACTTTGATGAAAGGGCATGCTTATTTATTATTGTAGTGAGTTTGTCATTAAGGATGTAAGCTGCCTTGTTGACATCTTTGGTTAGGTAGAGATCTTGCCATCTGATCATGCTCAGGTCAGATAGGAAGTTTACTGCACTGAATTTGCGAAAGGATCTTTTTGTTATAAAGATGGGTTGTGGCCGGGCCTTAATTTGAGATCTTATGCAAGCAACAATTCCATGATCGCTCATGTCGTTGTGAAACACTGTCGAATGAGATATTTTGTGTGGATGGGTGGTTAGTACCACATCTAGAATGGAACTGTTGGCAGTATTTAGAGTGTTGTTCCTAGTAGGTTCACTGACTAATTGCCCAAGACCTAGTTCGTCACAAAGGGATTTGAGGCGTGTGATTTAGGTGACAGCCAGTCCATATTTAGATCTCCTAGAAATATTGTTTCAGTTTTTGCATCTACTAACATGGATTTCAAAAGATTAAGGACTTCATCACCACCAGACGGGGTCACATGATCAGCTCGTTCTCTATATAAGAGCAAGCAAGCTGCATTTCATATAAGGCAGCCGGCCGTGAGGAGGGCAAGCTGTACTGGCTGCCTTGCACTTATATTTTTTTATTCTCTTACATGCAGGCAGGGTTTGGGGAGGCAGGGGCTGCTGCTGGCTACTGGGGGTGAATGTATGAAACCTGGCAGGCGGGCGGGATGACGGATGTGGAGGTGGTGGAGTTGTGCCGGTCGCCTTAAAAGAAATTGCTGACTTTTTTTTATTGCAAAACTGGTTTGGCAGCTTAGGGGCTTGGGGGAGGGGGTTGGGTACTATCTGAGGGTGGGGGAAAGGGTGTTATATTATTCTCCGAATACCACATGAATAGTGAGCTATTTGTTATTCAGATTCCGAACAACGAATAGCTCATTATTCGTGGTATTTTGGGAAATAATATTCTGTATTTGCACGGCCCTAGCAGCTGTGCCTATGGACAGAATGGGACAAAAGCCAAATGCAGCACAAATCACCCACATCACGACCATGACCCAACTGGTAACCATTGCTCAGGCTATTGCTGGTACACAAAGTCCACCACTGCCACCCCACCCAGCTGTTTTGGACTCTGAACTCCCGTTTGGCTTTTGTTTTTGTACTCACTCGCATTTTTCATTCCTGACATTCTTGTCCCTGTTAGTCAAGACAGTGTTTGTTGCAGGTACTAACTATGCACAGCTGGGAATGGATTTAGGGGAATATGGTGACTTTACCACCTCTGATTTAACAATTGAGTTCCTGCACCTTTCACATCTTCCACAGTCCACCCCATGCAGTCAGCTCTTTAAGACACTTTTTTTTTAAATCAGGAAATCAATCATATAGCAAGGTGCATATTAGCATATGATGTTATAAAGTTTAAACATGCTATATATCATATTAGGACCTGTATTTGGACCAGGGAGAGAGGGCATAATTCAATGTACTTCTATATTAAAGATACTCTTTTTATTACTGTTTCAGAAAAGATTGTGAGTCCTAATGGTCATTGGGGCCAACTGGTCTCATACCCCTCAGCAAAAAAAATCCATCTGCCCTCTTTTTTCAACAGTTCATTTGTTCAATCTCCTTTGTAACTTATGTGAGATGAAGAGTTAGAAACTGTAAAACTAGAATTCAGAAACATGTCTGGTCCATCACAAGTGGCAGAGCAGAAACTCCTGAGCTTTTGCATGTTACTGAAATGCAAGCTGCTAATGCTGCAGGCTTTCATGCAATGGGCCTGGAACGGGTGCCACTGCTCAAAAATGGGGCGATCAAACAAATGAATTGCTGAAAAAAGACAGCAGATGCTTTTTATTTTTTTGCTGTGGCATGTGAGACCAGTTGGTATCAATGACCACTGGGATGTAAAATCTTTTCTGAAATAGTAATGAAAAGACCATCTTTGATATGGAAATGCATTGAGTTCTGCCCCCCCCCCCCCGTCCAAACACAGGTCCTAGTTGTTTAAACTTTACTCACTACTTTTTTTGATTTTGCTTCCTAAATACATTTGGTGACTATTTGATATTCCTTTTTTCTCTGTTTTTCAGGTAGTATCTGCTTTCAGCCTAGAACAGCACTTTGAGCAATCCCCACATTAACTACAATCCCGGTATAAAATACTTAGGGTGATCGAGAAGGTTTTCCAGACTACTTTTATCTTTTCTTCCTCAGCCTTTCTATCTTGAGTGATACTGCTTGCAAAAATTAATATTTTAATCTCTGGGCTGTATAATAGTGAAGCCTTAAACATAGTAATGGTGTAATTCACAAAAGAAGTATTGTTTATTCATGACATGAAATGACTATTAATGAGCTTCTCTTCTGATTGTGATTCTTTGTAGTGGGCATGTCTACATACAGCAATGAAAGTGGACTCTGTTGAGATTTTGTTTCACTGAATTTTACAACTGTTGAGATTGAAGCGATACAGCAGTAAAGACTGAAATCACGTTAATTTTGAGAACTGAATATGTGTGAACATATATAGATTCTGAATGTATATATACGTCCACAGTCTTCTAAGGGTTTTTAATGGTGCAATATACAAAAGATAATAATAATAATAATAATAATTTTATTTTTAAAGCGCCTTTCAGATTTCAAAGCGCTGTACAATCATACAAAAATACAATCCATACAATTATCATTATAATACAATATAAGACACTCATAAAACCACAATTTTATAATCAGATCGCATTATACTATAAAAAGGCCATGTGATACAGATGGGTTTTAAGGCCACTCTTAAATTCCCCCAGGGAGGTGCACTGCCGTAACCAACGGGGTAGAGAATTCCAGAGAGTGGGAGCAGCATAAGAAAAGGCTCTACAGCCAGATGAATTTAAACACACTGTCGGAATCTCTAGCAACCCCTCGTCGGCCAAGCGGAGCAATCGGCCAGGGCAGTAAGATACGAGAAGGTCTTTCAGATAAGCTGGACCCTGATCGTGTAGGGCTTTAAAAGTCAATAAACAGACTTTAAAGGTGATCCGCCACCGAACCAGAAGCCAGTGCAGTTCGCGCAGCACCGGGATAATATGACAAGACCTACTGGATCCCGTCAAAACCCGGGCTGCCGCATTCTGCACTAGCTGAAGGTGGCGGATTTCAACCCCAGAAAGCCCAAAATACAGGGAGTTGCATTAGTCCAGACGAGAGGACACAAAGGCGTGGACCAACAAAGGTAACATGTTAGACGGAACAAGGTGTTTCACTCTAGCGATTTTCCTAAGATGGTAAAAGGAAGTCTTAGACTGCTGACACCTGCGAATGCAGTGTCAGCCTGTCAACCAAGATAACTCCTAGGTTACACACCTGTTCAGAGGTCGGAAGTGAAACACCCCCAAGAAAAATTCCTGACGGTGCAACAACAGGCGACCCCTCTATCCGACAGCCTGGGTCCACCACCAAAACCTCCATCTTTTCTGCGTTCAACTTCAGCCAGCTAGAATCCACCCAACCCTGGATTTCTGTCAGACAGCTGTTAAACACTGAGGTAGCTCTATCCTGGTCAGGAGCAAAAGACAGGTATAGCTGGGTATCATCTGCATAGCAATGAAACCTCAGCTCATGCCGTCTTATAATGTCTCCGAGGGGCCGCATATACACCTCAAATAACATGGGAGACAGCACAGAACCCTGAGGCACCCCACATAACAAAGGTATAGCGCTAGAGGAAAAAAGGCCCGACACAACCCTTTGTGATCTCCCAGTGAGGAATGAGGTAAACCATCAAAGGACGGTTCCCAATATTCCACAAATCTGCCTCAGGCGTGCTAGCAACACCACGTGATCCACGGTGTCAAAAGCTGATGAGAGATCAAGAAGAACTAAGATAGAACGTCTCTTCTGGTCTCTTGCCCTCAAGAGATCATTAAGCACCCGAACCAGTGCAGTCTCAGTGCTGTGTCTTTTATGAAAACCCGATTGGAAGGGTTCGTAGATGCCATGGATGGCTAAGTGGTTCTCCAATTGGGACGCCACTACTTTCTCAATCACCTTCCCAATAAAGGGAAGGTTTGAGATAGGTCTGTAGTTTGTGAAACAGTCGGGGTCCAAGGTAGCTTTTTTCAAGAGGGGTGTCACCACCGCCTCTTTCAGGGAGCTAGGAAACTCACCTGATTCCAAGGAGCACCAGACTATTTGCACAAGGATTGGGCCGATGATGTCACAACAACCCAATATTAGGGAAGTCGGCCCAGGATCCAAACTACAGCTCGTAGGGCGCACACCATGGATAATCCTCATGACATCCACAAAGTCTGGCCTGCTGAAGGAACACCAGGAAGACAGAGGTACTGTGAACTCATGCTGTTCAACGGCATCCCTTTAGAAGCCACGGGCCAAATCCATCCTGATGTCAGCCACCTTATTAGCAAAGAATCGAGCGAGCTCCTCGCACTCTAATTGCGAAAAAGCTTTCCGAACTTGAAGACAGGCTGGGTTGCACAGCCTGTTCACAGTTCGAAAAAGCTGAGCCGGTCGATTCCTGGCTACTGCAATCTCCCTGGACAGGAGTTCTGCCTTCTTATGGGAGATTGCAGATTGATAGACAGAATAATGGTCCATCAATCTAAGGCGGTCGGCATCAAGGGTGGATCTGCGCCAGCTGCGTTCTAATCTTCGCCCCTGTCTCCTCATCTCCCTCAGCGTCCCATCAAACCAGGGTGCCTTGGGACGAAGGGAGAGGGGGCATACACGAACAGGAGCAATAGTATCCAGAGCCAGTGTAACAGCCTTATTATAGGCTGTCACCACAGTCTCCGGACTACTGCTCGCCAACGCAGGGGGACGAGAGGTCGAGAACTGCCACAAGGCCCTGGGGTGTAATATCCCATAAAGGGCGGTATCTCGCCATCTCCACAGGGGTAGGCCTTCTCAAGGGGTACTAAAATTGAACCTCACTGTGTAGCGGTCCGACCAAATGACTGGTTCCACCCCCAAATCGAAAGCATCAATCCCAAGGAGAAAGACTAAGTCCAAAGAGTGCCCAGACTTATGAGTAGCGGTGGAAACCACCTGTGTAAAGCCCAAGGAAATCATTAATTGGAGGAAGTGATTACCAAATTGCGAGAGTTCATCGTCGATCCAGGCATTGAAGTCGCCTAGAACCATCAATCTGGGCGACTCAAACATGTCGATGATGAAGTCTGCCACTTCCTGTAAGAATCGTTTCTCATCTCCTGGTGGACGGTAGATGAGTACGATTCGAACGCCAACACCCGCTACCACTGTGCACTCAAAGGACTCAGCCTCCCCCGTAACCACACTCATGAGGTCCAATTCTGTCTTGAAACAGACTGCAACCCCCCCCACCCCTGCGGTCCAATCTCGGGCGATGTATCACCGAGTACCCGGCTGGAGTCATAGCTTCCAACGTGGGGCCTGGATTTTCATCCAGCCAGGTCTTGGTGATGCAAGCCAGGTCCACTGAACTAACAAGATCAGCTATAATGCCCGTCTTGTTTCTGACGGACCTAGCATTGCATAATATCGCCCGAGTTGAACGAACCTCGGAGGCCGTCAAGCTCATCTGTCTACATAATGAATATTCATAACATGAAATGGATATTAATGCACTTCATTCCTCAACACAAACATTTCTAGTGGACATTTCTTCACATGGCAATGACATTTGTTCCTGTTGTGGTTTTGTATATGATTAAATTTTACCACTGTGTGTTTTTTGTGAGCTAAGATACATTGTTTTACTACACATCGAATATTTGTCAAATTAATATGTACGAGATGTGCACAAAAGAGGGGCCCATCCTTGTTCACTTGCCCATCCCCTTAAGTCCTCTACACATGCCCTACTTAAACTACAGCCCAACTCTTTTCACTTTCCCATCCCCATTAAACAGCACTGAAACTGTTCTGCACATGCGGTACATTATAACTCCATACCCTGACTGACAGAGTAGGATCGTAAGGTGGAAAACCCAGTTTTTCAAATATAAATATCTTAAAAAATACAAAACTCCAAAGCCTCAACCTCCCAGGAAATCCTTCCCCACTAACCTACATAACCATACAAAATTTCACAATTTAAAGATTTATAGTTTTTTTTATCTAAACGAGAGCAAAAATCCAGAAAAAAACACAACATTGGAAATCAACAGAAACATTATAAATTTTTCACACCTTAATATCTCTAAACATACTGAACTGATTTACATGTTCATTGTTATGTACCTTTGCTTTCTCCTATTGTTTTTTGTTTTGCAATCTATGAAGTGGAACCTTTGTAGAAGAGCTTGTGCTCAAAGGTCTTTTCTGAATCACTAAATAAATAAATAAAATAAATAAAATACATGAAACTTTCAGAGACTGTGGATTCTGCCACATACAACAAATTATAAAAGTTTCATGTAAATCTATAACATCATCCTTCTGCAAGCAGCAAACTAGAAATGAAATTTAACATAGACCTCACCAGCCAGCCTAACTATGTTTATTATGGACCTCATATTTAGAGCTGGCTGGCTATGCATGCAAAATGGTATGGTACACAAAAAAAATGGACTGGCTGGCTTTGGCACCATATTCAAACAGAATGCGTGATCCAAACTGACTGCACAATCTGTTTGAATATCGGACCATGGTTGCGTGGTGCACAGCAGGGGTTGCCATGTTTGGCCCAGTGTGACCAGGGTGTGAGGCTAACGACTGCCCATAGAGGTACAGAGTGGTGCACACTGGTTTGTGCTGCATCCCCCATGGGTGACATTCAGCCCAAATATGCAGATGAGCCCACTGGGCAAGCATGGTATAATGGGGCCATTTGGATGCCCATTATGGGCTCATCTGAATGCTGCGCTGCTGTAGAGTGTGCCGGGCCAATCCCTCCCCAGCTCTGATCCTCCTTAATGTACACATCCCACCCAGTGTCCCTGGAAATCTAGTGGTCCCTCGCCCCAATCCATATAATAATAAAATCATCCCTGGTCCCCATTTCCCTGGTAGTCTAGTGGTTCCCCCCCTTCCCTGCCCTGATCACAGATAAAATAAACACCCCCAATCCCCATTTCCCTGGTAGTCTAGTGGTCCACCCTCACCAGTCCCAGTCACAGTTAAAATAAAACATCCCCCAATCCCCTTTTCCCTGGTAGCCTAGTGGTTCCCCCCTCCCTAATCCTAGATCCGTATACTGTAATAATAAAAACATCCTGATCTCCATTTCCCTTGTAGTCTAGTGGTTCCCCCATCCCCAGCCCTGATCACAGTCGAAATAAAACACCCTCAATCCCTGTTTCCCTGGTAGTCTATTGGTTACTCCTCCCCGAGCTCCGATCTGTATAATAATAATAATGTCCCTGGTAGTCATGTGGCTCCCCCCCACTCCCTGCCCCATTAGGCAGTGACCCACCATCCCACTCCCCCCCAACCCAACCAGAGATGGCGACTGGTACAGCCCATCCACACCGCCACCAGCTGACTGAACCAAACAGGAGTATGTACAGTATACAGTACATGCTCATTGGTTGACCAGTCAACCAATAGAAACATAGAAGTTGTTGGCAGATGGGGACCGTATGATCCATCAAGTCTGCCCTTGGTTTCCAACCCCCCTTACTTAGCGCCTGCTTGAGTATCCCAAATTGTCTGTCCCATGCCCTCTTGAATTCCCCTGTCTTGGCTCCCATCACTCCTTCCGACAGGCTATTCCATGGTTCCACAATGCGCTCTGTGAAGAAGAATTTCCTCATATTGCTCCTGAACTTTTCTCCCTTTAAGTCTAAGGTCATGCCCTCTAGTCCTGTTGTAGTCTTTTAACTGAAAGAGGTTCTGCATGTGCACCGTGTGGTTGCCTTCAAGGTATTTAAATGTTTCGATCATGTCACCACGATTCCTGTGTTGCTCTAGGGAGTATAATTTGAGGTAATCTATTCTTGCCTTGTATGGTTTCTGATTCAAACCCTACACCATCTTTGTTATTGTTCTCTGTACCATCTCCAGCCTATCTATGTCCTTCCTGAGGTGTGGCCTCCAGAACTGGACACAGTACTCCAGGTGAGGCCTTACCAGGGACTGATACAGGGGCATGATTACTTCATGCCTTCTGCTTGTGATGCCCCCTATGCATCCCAGGATGCCACTAGCTTTTATTGTTGCCTTTTCACATTGTTTACTGACCTTGAGGTCATCTGATATGATCACCCCCAGGTCTCGCTCCTGCCTAGTATTTATTTATTTATTTACTAGCATATCGGATAACACCTTTGAGCCTGGGCTCTTTTATAAAGGTTCCTCATCAGGACACAAAACAATAGCAGAACAAAGTAAGTGACACTTGCCAAACAGTTACAGACAACAGTGGTGCATACCATCAGGAGCAGTCAAAGACATTGTCAGAAAATGCATGTACATAAATCAACCAATGACATATTAACAGTAAGCATTGTACAATGTATGCCTTGGAGAGAAGTGCTGTGGTGAAAAAGTGCAGCGATAGAAGGGCAAGGAGGGAAAAAGGCAGGAAGGGGGAAAACGGCTCAGGGAGCTAACGGCAAGGGAGGAAAAGAATAAAATTGGGTGGGTGGTATTGAGGAGAGAAGTGTGAAGTGAAAGGAGGTGTGGTAGGCAGATGGGGGCAAGGATAGAAAATGAGGCAAGGAAAGGGAGGGGCGTTGAGGGAGAAATGGATGAGGAAGAGAGGGGCGGAGGAATTAGGGTGGGAGTGGAAGGGAAAAGGGGGAGAGGAGGGAGAATGGGGGCAGTCAGAGGTGCAAGGACAGTGGCTAGGGTAGGGGTGGAGATGATCCGAGGGGGTAGAGTGAGGAAGCTTAGAGGGAGATTATAGCAATAAGTGAAACTTCAGGGGAAGGGGGTGGGGTGGGTTAATAGGAGTGGGGGAAGGTGTGCAAAAATGGGATCTACAAGGAGGGTGGTGTCAGTAGCTGATCCATAGACAACTAGCCCATAGTCGATGATTGAGATCACTGAGCTCTGGATTGCAAGTTTTAGGGCTTTACCCATAAAACGGTGCTTATGTTTATACAAGAGCCCAAGACGGGTATTCATAGTCTTGGCAATGTGATCTATATGCTTAGAGTAAGCAAGAATGCTGTCAAGGTTCACACCCAAGTATTTAAAGTGATGGACTGGCTCCAGAGTTGTTCCTGAGCTGGTTTTTATCAGTAGTTCTAGACCTTTGTGCCTGCTGTGGGTTCCGTGAAACAACATTGATTTGGTCTTTTTGTGATTAAGGATGAGCTTATGAGAATTTAACCAAGTTTCAGCCTCAGTGAAACTATTCTGTAGCTGAGTCTGTAGAAAGGATGGGTCCGGGTGGCAGGTGAAGATCACAGCATCATCTGCATACAGTAGCATTTTGTCATGGCAGGAGGCGGGGAGAGTGTTTAAAAAAATGCTGAAAAGCAGGGGGCCCAGAATTGATCCTTGAGGGACTTCAGATTGGACCGGGAGTGAGGTAGAGAGAGAATCGCCGATCCTAACTTGTTGAGAGTGGTCACTGAGGTAGCTTTGGAACCAGCGGGTGGTGTCAGAAGAAAGTCTGAGCAGAGATAGTTGTTTGATCAGCAGGGTGTGGTTTACCTTGTCGAACACCTTTGTTAGGTCGATGAAAGTGGCGCCGACCACTTGACCAAGGTCAAGGGCATTGTGGATATATGATGTAAATTCAAGGAAGGCGGTTGTCGTGCTGTGCCCTTTTTGAAAACCATGCTGCTGGGGACATTGCAGGTTATATTTTTCCAAGTACTCTCCAAGCTGTTCCACCACTATCCATTCCAAGGCTTTTGAGATGAGAGGATGTATGGAGATTGGTCTGTAACTGCTAGGTAAAGTCTCATCACCACTTTTATGAATTGAGGTAACCATGGCCATTTTTCCATTTGAGGGGGCACTGGGAGTCCTTGAGGGAGCAGTTGAGGATTTTGGCGAGAGGGGTAAGGATTTCATCCAAAGTGAGGGTGAGGCGCTTCAAATCAAGTGTGTTGGCATTCAGTCTCGACCTACCAAGTGCTTTAAGTAGGTGTTTTTTTGCCAGACACTTAGTGATTGTTTTGAAATAAAACTGTGGATGCCCCCCCAACCAACCTGTTTTGTCCAAGGAAATGGAGTCAGGAGATGGAGCAAAGAAATTTTGGGGTAGCAAGTGACTAAGGTCTGTGAAAGTCGAGTTAAAGGTGTTGGCCATGGTTACATGGTCCAGGGTGGAGGTATTGTCAATATTGAGCATAATGGGTGCTCCTTTTAGGTCTTTTCCGTGATTTTAAAGAGGTTGCTCCAGAATTTTCTTCCGTCTTTCCAAGTGCTGGACTGGGCTCTTTATAGTAACTAGCTTTCAAGGCAATGGCCCTGGTGCAGGCATTTCTTGCTGTTTTGTATGCCTGGGGTGGCCTGAGAGATGATGATTTGGCTAGATGCCAGAGGTGGTCCCGTGCTTCATTTGCTTGAGAAGGCCCAGGGTGAACCATGGGTTTTGGACACCCTTGATTTTCCACTTCTTGAAAGGGGCATAGGTATCACAGGCAGAGTTGAAACTAGAGATGAAGTACTCGAGTGCAGTATCCACATTAAGGGCTGTGTCAATTGGTTTCCAGTCATGAGTCCTGAGGAGAGACTTGAGGGACCAAAGGCTACCAGGAGCCAGTACCCGGCTGTGTATGGTCTTTGGAGGGGGGTTGGAGAATTTGTTTGTCCAGTTGCACAGGACTGTGGCGTGGTCACTTAAGGAGTCTGGGAGAACTTCAGCATGAGTGATGTGCTCGGGATGGTTGGTGAGCACCCAATCCAGAAGTGTGCTAGTCCCTATTTTATAATTCAGTCTTGTGGGTGAGCTTACCATTTGCATGAAGTTGATTGTGGAGAGAGCATCCTTATAGCTGTTTGCAATGGGGGCCAGCCAATTGACATTGAAGTCTCCAAGCAAGATTAGCTCAGTATTCTGACTGAGGAGGTTGATGCTGTCCAGCAGGGAGGAGGGCAGGCCGTGAGTGGATAGTTTGGGTGGTATATAGACTGAGGCCACAGTAAGGGCTTTGTTGTGAGCACCGAGCAGGACCTTGGAGGCTAGAATCTGAATGTCATTCCTGGTAGCGAGTGTAGACAGAATATGGCATGTGAGTGCCTCTTTTATATAGAGTGCACATCCACTTCCTTTCTTGGATTGCCTGTCCTGTCTGAGGACCCTGTAGCCAGGAATGTAGATCACAGAGTCGGGGATCTTAGGGGAGAGTCAAGTCTCCACTACAGATAGTATGACGGAGCTATGTTGGGAGATCCAGGCAGAGAGGACATCAAGTTTCATGATGAGGCTGCAGATTTTAACGCTGGCTATGGAGATTGTCCCACTCTTGCAGGTACTCTTAGCACCAAACAGAGGTGGGCCAGGGTTTGGATGAATGTTACCGGAGATGAGTAATAATAGCAAAATTAGGCATTTTAGGGCAGCTGTGAGCTGCTTCCTTTTTGGCAGTGAGATCCTTTTATTTGAAGGGCAGTTCACAGTGTAGTGTTTAGAGGAGCAGTACCCAGTAAGTAGGAGTGATGAGCAAATGAATAAAGGAGTGGAGATGTGGTGTGGGAGGAGAAGCCAGTGATGAAGTGGTCTAGGAGGTAGCTGACTAGCAGGTGTCAGGGAGTTGTGGCTCGTTGCCATCCCATAAGAGAAGTGTAGGGATTCTTTTAAGTAAACAGGAGCCATGTTTTGTACAGGTTGGCCATCACATCCGGAGAGGGAGGTAGAGTATTCAAGATAAGCATACATAGTAAGGCAATTATCAGTCCCATGGTGGAACTTACAAATGACCCCAAAAGGGTAGGTCCCAGGAGAACAGCAGGGGTTCTTTAAGAGAGTGAGGGGGGTTGGGTGAGTCTGTACCCAATAGGGATAAGGAGAAAGAGAGGAGGGCAGGCTTTAGTTGTATTTAACAGAGGTTGGGGCCGGCGAGGGCGAGGTGGAACGAAAAATCCCCTGGCTTGTTTGCTGCTGCAGTAAAGGTCCGTACCTGTAGCTGCTTCGCTGGCCCAAGTTTGAACCACTGTGGTGGTTCAGATCAGGAATTCAGGTTCAGGCCAAGTCTCAAGGGTGGGAGCGATCTGTGTAGAGGAGACTGCGGCAGCTCAGCTCAGCTCACCACGGAGGAGATGACTTTGGGCTTTGCCTGAGAGTAGCTCAGGAGCTACACCACAGGAGCCCAGTTTGGTAGAGACCCTGCCTGAAAAAGGGCTAGGAGCCTGGAGAGAGAGAGAGAGAGAGAGAGAGAGAGAGAAAGGGAAGTACAGGTTAAATATAGGACACTAGGGGAGGGCTTAGGACAAATAACAAAAGAAAGCAGAGCAGGGCCACAGAAATTAGGGAGGGAAGATAGAGGGATAGCAAGTAAAAAATAGCAGAGAGGTTACACAGGCTGCAACTTTAATAATGAAATTCTAACTCTACCTGGCTTGAAACTTAAACAGAAATCTTAACACTAACAAGCAGTACCAGTTTCCAATTACAGACTGGCTGACTAGCAATTCAGATAGGCATTTACACTGGTAAAAATTCAGAGCAATAATGAAATTCTAACTCTACCTGGCTTGAAACTTAAATAGAAATCTTAACACTAACAAGTGGTAACAGTTACCAATTACAGATTGGCTGACTAGCAATTCAGATAGGCATTTACACTGGTAAAAATTCAGAGCAAAAGGGAATAATGAAGCAGAAATACTGAGAACTAGGAATTAAATTCAAATTAAACAGCCAGCGGGTAAAGGGAAGGCTTAAATCACTCAGCCAATCCCATGCGTGGCTCAGTCCTTTCTGACCAATCAAGGGGACAGGAAAAAAGGGTGCCAGGATTCAAACAAAGAAAAAACTGTCTGAAAAAGAAAAATCCTGGCTTGTTTGCTGCTGCAGTAAAGGTCTGTACTCAGAAGGCTTCATTGGTTCAAGTTCGAACCACTGTGGTGGTTCGGATCAGGAATTCAGGTCCGGGCCAAGTCTCGAGGGTGGGAGAGGGCTGTGGAGGAGACCATGGCAGCTCAGCTCAGCTCACCACAGAGGAGATGACTTCGGCTCTGCGAGAGGGCAGCTCAGGAGCGACACCATGGGAGCACAGTTTGGTAGAGACCCTGCCCGAAAAAGGGCTAGAAGCCTGTAACTGCTTCGCTGGCCCAAGTTCAAACCACTGTGGTGGTTCAGATCAAGAATTCAGGTTCTGGCCAAGTCTCGAGGGTGGGAGCGGTCTGTGTAGAGGAGACCGCGGCACCTCAGCTCAGCTCCCCATGGAGGAGATGACTTTGGGCTCTGTGATAGGGTGGCTCGGGAGCGACACCACTGGAGCAAGTTTGGTAGAAACCCTGCCCGAAAAGGGGCTAGGAGCCTGTAGCTGCTTCACTGGCCCAAGTTTAAACCACTGAAGTGGTTCTGATCAGGAATTCAGGTCCAGGCCAAGTCTCGAGGGTGGGAGTGGTCTGTGTAGAGGAGACCGCGGCAGCTCAGCTCAGCTTGCCACGGAGGAGATGACTTTGGGCTCTGTGAGAGGGCGGCTCAGGAACAACACCATAGGAGCCCAGTTTGGTAGAGACCTTGCCTAGAAAAGGGCTAGGAGCCACCAGCTGCTCTCCTCCCATTGAGTACAGTTTCCCTGGGTTACATTTTCCCAGGTGCATGACCTTGCATTTTCTGGCATTGAATTTCAGTTGCCAGGTCCTGGACCACTCCTCCAGTTTTCAGAGATAAGCTTCCATGCTATGCTGTCCTATAGTGTGTCCACCCTGTTGCTGATTTTGCTGTCATCGGCAAACAGGCACACCTTTCCCTTCAGTCCATCTGCAATGTCATTGATGAATACGTTGAAGAGGATCAGCCCCAGAACTGAGCCCTGGAGGACCCGCTAGTCACCCTCCCTCTTCTGACGGAGAGCCATTCACTCAATACCTCTGAGTTCTCCCACGTAACCAGTTTCTGACCCAGTTCATTACCTTAGGCCCAACTCCCATGTTCTCCAGTTTTTGACTAGTCTCCTGTGTGGAACAGAGTCAAAAGCTTTGATAAAGTCCAGGTAAACCACATCCACTGCCCCACCCTGATCCACTGTTTTGTGACTAATTGAAAAATCAACCAGGTTTGTTTGGCAGGACCTCCCTGCCATGAAACCATGTTGATTTTGTCAAGCTGATCAGTTTTCTCCAAAAAGCTACAATTCTTTCCTTCAGCAGGTACTCCATCAGTTTTTCTCCCACGCCTGTCATTAGACTAACCAGATGGTAGTTTCGGCTGTTCCTTACTTCACTCTTGTGGAGTGGTACTACTGTTGCTCTCTTCCAATCCTCTGGCACCTCCCCACTCCTCAACAATTTGTTGAAAAGCACTGCCAAGGGGGCTGCCAGTTCTCTCCCAAGTTCTATAAGTATTCTTGGGTGTATCCCATCTGGCCTCATAGCTTTATCTACCTTTAACTTGTTGATTTCCTCTAGGACCCTTTCCTCTGTGAAGGGATCTATGTCCATTCCTTCAATTGGACACTTATTTATGCCTGTTGCTGGTCCATTTCCATCTGCTTCAGGGTTTTAAATAATTGATTAGCAGTTTTTTTCTTGGGACAATGCTAACTGTACAGAAAGTATTTATATAGGTTTTCTAGAAGTGTTATGTTTGTTAAACATAGTGAGGCAAGTGCTATGCATTTTCACAATGTTTTAGCACTTTTATGAGCAAAACGCTAATCAATTTTTGGAGTTAAATAAATCCCTGAGCTGTTTGTGTGAAGACTGAGAAGTACTCAATGAGTGCCTCTGCCTTCTCCCCAGCTTGCTCTGTGAGTTGTCCGTCCTTTTCTGTGTTTCTAACAATGCCCCCTTTGGTCTTCCTTTTTTCTTGTATGTACCTGTAGAAGGTTTTGTTACCCTTTTTTACTTCCTGAGCTATCCTACCGTCTGTCTGAGCCTTTGCATTTCTTATCACTTTTCCTGTCTCTTTTCGTTTCTGTTTGTATTCTGTTTTGTTTACCTCGTTCCCTGACTCCTTGTACTTTCTGAAGGCTATACGCTTCTCTTTCACCATGGTTGCCACCTCCTTGGGAAACCATAGTGAGTTTTTCCTCCTTTTGTTCTTACTAATCTGACGGGCACACTGTGATGTGACCATGGTTATTGCATCCTTCAACCTTGTCCAACATTCCTCAGTGCTCCCTTCTGTTGTGTTACTAAGGTTGTCCCTCAAGCAGGCCTTCATTTTTGTGAAGTCTGCCCTCCTAAAGTCAAGAATCTTCAGTTTGAAGTGTGTGGAGTTTTCAATCCTTTTTACCCTGAACCAAACTGTGTTATGGTCACTGTTGCCCAGGTGGTTCCCTACTTCAACGCCCAGAACCCTATCACTATTTGTGAATATCAGATCAAGAATCGAGTTGCCCCTTGTGGATGATGTCCCTAGTTGACTTATGCCTGCTTCCTGTAGTGTGACTAAGAATTCCCTGCTTTTTGTGATGCCACTGTGTGGGTACTCCATCTATATCCAGCAGCTTGAAATCCCCCCAGCACCACGTTCCTTTGCCTGACAGCTGGAGGATGGTTTCCAGGATTTCCTTATCCTGGCTTCCTCCTGATTTGGGGTCTGCAGATTATTCCTACCCAAATGGGTTTCCAGCTTTCAACCCTGATTGTGATCCATAGATCCTCTGTTTCCTTTGTGCCTGCTGCATTTCTGTAGCTCTGATGGTATTCTTAACATAAATAGCTACACCCCTCTTTTTCCCAATCCTATCTCTCTGAACAAGTTATACCCTGGGATAGTCACCTCCAACCAGGATTGTTTGTGAATCATGTTTCGTCACAGCAACTCAGTCTGGTCCTGCCTCAGCTATTGTGGCAGTAGGTCAGTCATCTTGTTAGCCAGACTGCGTGCATTGAGGCATAGCACTGACCATTCTTGATGCATCATTTTGTTTGTCATTACCCCTTGATCTTATTGTTTCTCCCTTGCCTTTTTATGCTTTTGTTTCCTCCCTTTCCTTTGCTTTGGTCATCTGCAGAGTCGGAAAGGGTTTCATGTTTCCTGATATGCTTTTGCAATCCTGGAGTGTGTAGATATGGTGCTAGCCGGAGGGGGAGGGACGGCATGCTCTATGTGTGCTTCTCCTAGAGCTACCATCATCTCCCTTCCTGCTAGTTTAAATATCCCATGTGGATGTCAAATTTCTGGCCCGGTGCCCTGACTCCCTCCTTAGTCAAATGGAGGCCGTCAAATTTGTAGAACTCCCTTTCCCAGAAGTTGCCCCAGTTTCCGACGAAGTGATGCCCCTTATTGTGGCACCAGTCCCTAAGCCATGCGTTGAGCTCACTTATCTCTTTCTCTCTGATTTTCTGCCTGTTCTTTCCCTTTTCCCAAACAGGCAGAATTTCAGAGAATGCAATGCTGGACGAAAATGAAACCAATTTCTCACCGAGCTGTGCAATGTGCTCCTTAACCTCCTCGACTGACCAGTTAGCAAGCTCATTGGTCCTTAGGTGAACCAGGATGTTTGAGCCCACTTCTTCCCTCTTAACTATGCTGACTGTTTGGTCAGTGTCCCTCCAAGCGGATGCTCCTGGGAGCGTAGCACCCCTTGTGGTCAACACTCCAACAGTGTAACACAGAAAAAGACCATTAGGGCGACATTCGTGGTAATGGTCCTTTTTCTGTGTTTCACCTTCCCCCAGTGTTCTGCCCCCTTCCTGGACCAACACCGACCTGGAGTTGGAATCCTAGAGTCCAGGAGGTGTTGGGAGCACAGCCCCCACAGAAAACAGTGATTCAAGAGGAGGCACAATACCTGCATCGTATTGTGCTGTCGCTGTTGGGGAGGTCGGCATTCTCGCCAATGAGATATCTTGGTGCTTCCTCCTGGGAGGCATCTGACTTGCACATCTACATGTTTGTTTTGTCTCAGGTGGGGGTTCACACTGAAAAACATGGAGTTCCCTATGATTATGAGTTTCTTCCTCTTGTTCTTGAGATTTTGTTTATGATATTGTTTTGCTATCCTGTTGCATTCAGATTTTTGCTGGCTCAAGACATCCTCTGTCCTTTCAGATGGTACGGATGTAAGAGGTGTGTACCTGTTTCCTGTGTTTAGCATGCTTTGTTTGTTTGGGAGAGTTGCCCAAGCATTGCCCCCTTTTCCTTTAACCAGTTGCCGTCCCCCAGGCTTGGTCGTTCTCTGGAGAGAGGTGTGCTGGTTCAGTGTCGGCGATGTGGAGATGCACTCTAAAAGAAATGTTTCCCATAGGTAGTTATGTAGAGGCTGATCTCACCCCATGCCTCATGGAGCTGAGCCCTGAGGTGACATGTCTCCCAGCATATGGGACAGTGGCCCCGCCCGGCAACATAACCGCTAAAGAGTGTGCAGCAGTGTTGGCAGCCAATGATATCCATGTGTGTCAGTGGATGGAACAAAATTAGTACAAAATTAATCAAATTAAGAGGAAGACAATCTGTTGTCCTGAGCAGTCTAAGCTGTTGCTTCCAGCTGAGAGCTTCTATTAGTCTACCTAACTATTTCAGTAGTGGTACAGCAGTACAAATGCTGATTTACATGCAGCAGCCAGGAATTCTGGGTAAGTGTTCCAACTGCTCCTTATGCTGAGAAAGCAGCTGCTGGCTGGGTCTGAACAGAGCGATCAAGGAGAGAATCGCCTCAGCAGAGATAGGAGGAGCGAGCTGCCTCCGTGGAGAAAGGATTCCAGACTGTGCACTCCAAGGAGGATTCAGGTAAAACTGCTGTCATGGAATGCCTGCTTCTGCACCTGTCAGAGTCTACCTTCCCTCCATGAGTGTTCTCTCCCTCCCAGTTGGTGAAGATCAGTGAAGCTCAGTAGACAGTAAGGATAGGGGCTGAATTGCACTTGGCATATGCATCCTAGGGTTGCCCTTTGTGTTGTAGCTGTTGTAGCTGGTTGTTTCTGGCTGAGAGTTTTCTATTAGCCAACCACTATTTCAGTAGTGGTACAGCAGTTGATGAAGATCAGTAGAGAGTAGGCTCAGAGGCTGGACTGCTGTTGGTGTAGGCCTCCTAGGGGTGCCTTTATGCCTGAGTTGCTTCTGGCTGAGAACTTTCTGTAAGCTGAGCACTATTTCAGTAGTGGGTACAGCTGATTTACATACCATAGCCAGGAATTCTGGATTAGTGTTCCAACAGCTCCTTATGCTGAGATAGCAGCCGCTGGCTAGGTCTGCGCAGAGCGAGCGAGGAGCGAAGCTGCCTCAGCAGAGAAAGAAGCCTGGACTGTGCACTCCAAGGAGGATTCTGGTAGAACTGCTGTCAAGGAATCCCTGCTTCTGCACCTGTCGGAGTCTGCCTTCCCTCTGTGAGTGGTCTCTCTCCCAGTTGGTGAAGATCAGTGAAGCTCAGCAGACAGTAAGGCTGGGGCTGAACTACACTTCGTATGACATCCTAGGGTGCCCTTGTGTCTGAGTTAATGCTGCTGGTTGTTTCTGGCCAGAGCTTTCTATTGCCAACCGCAATTTCAGTTGTGGGTACAGCAGTCGGTGAAGATCAGTAGACAGTAAGGCTAGGGGCTGGACCACTCTTGGCATATGCCTCCTAGGGGTGCTTTTGTGTCTTCAATGGGCGTGTACTGTATGTGCTCCTGTTCATTTCAGTCAGTGGCTGGCCATGGCAGTGTGTGTGGGCTGTGCCAGTCGATGGCTCCAGTCAGGTTGGGGAGAGCGGGGTGGTGGGTCACTGCCCAACGGGGTGGGGGGGCCACATGACTAACATGGACCAGGGATGTTATTCTTATGGGGGGCCACTAGATTACCTGGGAAATGGGGATTGGGGTTGTTTTATTTTAACAGTGGTTGGGGCCGGGAAGGGTAACCACTAGACTACCAGGGAAATGGGAATTGAGGATGTTTTGTTTTAACTGTGATCAGGGCTGGGGAGGGGGGAACCACTAGATTACCAGGGAAATGGGGATTGGGGGGTCTTTTATTAACATACAATCAATCAGGGCTAGGGAGGGACCACAGTTTCACCAGCGTATGCAGTCTGTGCCCTTTGAATATGGCCACACCCCTGACAGCTGGCACTTTTTCTGGTTTGCTTGGCACAACCTGGGTTGCACCGCCCAAACCTTTTGAAAATGTGGCCCTGTTTATATATTTATTTGAAATCTAGCAACCTGGAGAGGCACACTGATCCAAGGCTTGTTTCAGGTGTGACTCAGGGAAGGAGAGAGGGAAGAAATATAGTAAACAGCATGTACATGTCAATAATATAGGTAACAATACAAAACTGAATACATTTTGCGTAGATACAAATAAGAATAGGTAAAATACAAGGACTGAATACATGTAGTGCAAATTAGTGCAAGTACAAATAACAAGCTATGACAATATTACATATTGCAAGATCTAGGGAGGGAGGGAGGGAGGAGGGAAGGAGGATGGGTCAGCAAGACAATATAAAGGAGTTTAGAGAAGGATGGCGAAGGGCACTACTGTGCCCCTATAATGCAGAATGTTTGAAAGCTGAAATCTGTAGCTAGCTTCCAAAACTAAGAGGTCTACATGAATATTTGAGGGAATCTCCAGTCCAGACCCAAATAAACAGCTGTAAACACTGAGCAATACAACAATGTAAAAATGGATAAAACAGGACCAGTAGGTAATGACCCATTTTCAACAAACCAACATGTTTCCTGGTCCAAGCCCACTGCCTCCACTGATTCTACAGACTCAAATGCATTTAGTCAACACTTTGCCTGCACTGGAGGTTACCATTTATTTGCTGCATACGTCATCTTCGGAGTGCAACTTGTGTCAGTGCCGGAAGCAAGTTAGAAGTTGGTGTACATTGGTTTCAACTTTTGACGCAACTCCCTATCTCTAATTTGTGGCTTTTGTTACCCCTGAATCTATTTTGGCTATCAGGCTGAGCTTGAAGCCTCCTCTATGAACATAGAACTGAAGTACTGGTTTAGAATGCTTGCTTTTCTTTCATCTTCCTCAATGCTAATTCCAGCTTTCCTTACTGTTTTTGTGTTATCATTTGCTTGACATTTCTTACTTATGTCTCTATAGAAAGTTTTATCGTGATTTTTGACTGCTTCCACTATCCTTAGTTTTATGTCATATATTTAGACTTTATTTATGTTTGAGTTTGTCATTATTAAGCTATCCCCCCTGTTGTAACAGGATAGGAGAGTGTCTATTGTAACAAAACCTTCTACAGGCACATATGAGAAAAAAGGAAGACCAAAGGGGGCATTGTTAGAAACACAAAAAAGGACAGACAACCCACAGAGCAAGAGTACTTCTGAGTACTTCTGCTCAGTCTTCACACAGGAAGCAGATGGAAATGGACCAACAAAAGGCATAAATAAGTGTCCAATTGAAGGAATGGACACGGATCCATTCACAGAGGAAAGGGTCCTAGAGGAAATCGACAAGTTAAAGGTAGAGAAAGCTATGGAGCCAGATGGGATACACCCAAGAATACTTAAAGAACTTGGGAGAGAACTGGTTACCCCCTTAGCAGTGCTCTTCAACAAATCATTGAGGAGCGGGGAGGTGCCAGAGGATTGGAAGAGAGTAACAGTAATACCACTCCACAGAGAGGAAGCAAGAAACAGCCAGGAAACTACCATCCAGTTAGTCTAACGACAGACGTGGGAAAAACTGATGGAGTCCCTGCTGAAGGCAAGAATTGTAGCTTTTTTGGAGCAAACTAATCATCTCGACAAAAATCAACATGGTTTCATGGCAGGGAGGTCCTGCCAAACAAACCTGGCTGATTTTTTCAATTGGGTCACCAAAACAGTGGATCATTATTAAGCTATCCCCCCTGTTGTAACAGGATAGGAGAGTGTCTATTGTAACCAAACTCCTTGCTTGAAAAGGGTTTGGTTCAAATGTATTTTTTGCTGCCCTCTGAGGATGTGTATTTTATATATGAGCTGCATCATGCAAGCTTCAGTAAATAAAGAGTTACAAATATAAAGTCATGACTTGCACTAACTGTCTGAGCCCCAGATATAAAGGACACCCACTGGCCACTGGGAGTTTGGTGCCAAAATCTGTTCTGAGCACCATTATGCAAGGCAGAAAGCATCCTTTCTTTCCGATACTGTTTGTCTTGTCACTTGTACTGTGCCATAGCTATCCTGACCTTGGGACACTTAACATGATAAATGTGCATCAGTCACTGCATTTCTGCAACTGCCCCCTCTTTCCAGCTGTAATCTGGTGGACTTAGTAGAATGCAAACAATGTGCTGTATCAGAGATGCTTTCTGTTCTTACATAGCTGGTCCTTTGTAACACTTGGTGTATCCCACTTGCAGAAGTAAATAAATCCTTCCTGTGATTATCATGTAGGCTTCAGTACCCAGAGAAAAACATGTTTATAATAAACTGTAGGTGCCATTGTGATCCAGGAAAAAAAAATTGTTTGTGTCCATCAATCAGGACTATGGATTAAATCTTGCTCAGCTCTCTGAAGCATCATTTATTTAATTTTTTGGTAACTGGGTAAGGCCCACTAGGCACAAATGCCTGTTTTCAGGGGTGGCCCAGGAGCACTGGTTGGTTACATGATTTGCTGAGTCACACAGTATACAAGTGGAGGTTGTGAGAGTCAAACCCAGGTCTGCTGGATGTTCCACGCTCATTCACTGCTCGTTAATCTAACCACTAGGCTATACTGCCAGCAATCATTTCCTAATAGAGCTTGTAGAAGTCTGAACATTTCATTACTTAACCTAATTACAAAATGGCTGCCCTGGAGGGAATGTGTTCTTAAACCCAGAATGTTGTACATATACAGGTACTTGTTTATTCTATTTTAGATTACCTTTATCTTCCATCTGGTAATACAGTATGGACCTCTTCCCATTTTTCAGGGAAGAGAAGTGTTGTGACATCCCAGTTCATATGGTTTATCCCCCTATTCTTTCTTCTTCTATATATGTTTTCTTTTTGTTTTCTGTTTCTTAGTATTTAAAATCAATTTTGTGTTGCCCACTGTTAGGCCATCATGTGCTCTAAACAGTGACATCATTGATTGCAATCAGTCACTGGCTCCAGACACTGATACAGTACTGCTATATGCATGGACGGTGATGTTGATGAAAATAAAGCAGCTCCTTAATGTGATCAACATGAAACAGCAACCAGTGCAAGTTTTGAAAGCAACATCAGGAGCCATTGATTGAGTGCAGCTAATGATGCCACTGGTTGGGAGCATACAGAGCTGGTTTAAATACCAGGGAGACAGAAAACAAATAACAAATTAGATGTACAGAAGGAGAACATGGGGTGAACACTATGTTCATATTAAGGAAAAGGGACAGACATAAGCTAGTTATCCATCGAGACTGTCTCCCCACACACTTCTCAGTGTAAATAGTTTTCTAGGTTACCTGTTAACATGTGTGTCTGTAAGCTCCCCCACCCTCATAGAGCTTACACTATTGGGACTATGACTCCACTTGGTCCTTGTGTCACCTCCTGTTCCCTGTGCAGCTGGAATGGGATTGGAGGGCAGTCAGTGGCTCTGGGGTATTCGGGCATGGAGCTTACGTTGGCTCCATGGCTACAACTGCCTCCAGTCCTCCATTCCTCAGCCCCACTGTAGATGGGGCAAGGTTTTTAAGGTTTCTGTGCCTTTGGGTGCTTGGGCGGTCTGTCACTGGTCTGGGGAGCTGCTGAGAAATGGACAGGTGAAAATGTAAATAAAAAAGATGACCATGCAGCGCCGCCTGTGCATGTACGGCCAGTGGGACAAAGATATTTAAAGGAGTCACAACTCCATTGACTGGGCAGAGCAGAAAGGTCACAAAAGGGGGAAATGCATTTCAGAAAGCCCTGGTCGGCTAAAGGGGGGCTCCAACAAGTAAAATAAAGGGTGTCCTGACTCCCACTGACTAAACAGAGCTGGGACAGTGGTTGTCAGCCCTAAAAGGCTTATATTATATTTTATAGGATCAAATTACCTGGCAGTATAAAATAAATATGGCAGTCCCATAGAGTTTCTGGCAGCAAGGGAGCTGGGAAAGTATCAGATGGCAGCCAGTAAGCCCAGGAATTAAGCAGCCAATCAGAGGGGGATTATGGGAAAACTATAAAAGACTGTGAGAGACTGCCAAATGGGAGATTCTAGAGAGCAGAGAAGGAGAGACTGATGTGGGCTACCTAGTCTTAAGGCCTGTTTGATTGCCCAATGGCCTTGCTGACCCCTGGATGGGACAAGCTGCTTGGCGCCTGAAGAAAGTAAGCTGCAACAAGGAAAAAAACTGAACTGTGTGAGGGATTCCCTGGGAGAGATTTAAACCTGTTGCTGCAAGTTTGAGCCTTGTAAGGTGCAACCTGGAAAAATAGAAAAATGGACAGTTATGTAAGAACTTACAGTAACAGTAGATCTTCAAGGGGATCTCAGTCTTTAGGCCACACCATAGGAACTTCACCATCAGTGAAGCAGGATCCACATGGAAGATTTTCAGTAGTATAACTGGGGCCGCCCACGCTGACGTCATCTGCCGGCATCATCAACCTTATAAAGGCATGAGTGGCTCCGCTCTCTCCTCAGTTCTTTCCCCCGGAGACAAAGGAAGGATAGCTCTAGCCATGGGGGACCAAGAAGAGAGAGAGAGGTGCCCAGGCCTATAAGAAAGGCTGGGTGCACCAGATAGCCAGTTCCAGTAAAGAGACCCAAAAAGGGGGATGATGGGAGGGAAGACAGACCTGATGATTGAGATCCCTTTGAAGATCTACTGTTATGGTAAGTTCTGACATAACTGTTCTATCTTCTTTGAGGGTATCTCAGTCATCAGATCACACCACAGGAACGAGTCCCAAGCAGTTGCAGGTGCACACAGACAACCTGGGAGGAAGGCCAACCTTAAGCTTAAGACAGGAGGCCCTGCATCATAGCCCTGCCAAATCCTGCATGGGCTCTAGAGGCAATGTCCAGACTGTAGAGCTTGGAAAAAGTGTGGACGGTATTCCAAGTGGCAGCCACATAAATGTCAGCAGCCGGTACCCCTCAGAAACAAGCCACAGAGGTAGCCATGCTTATGTGTTTGGAATTTAAATGCTTTGTTTTTAAACAATCCTGCTTACATACTGCTATAAAGAATTGTATTGTTCCCACCTAACCTGTTTAAATGTAAGGTGCCCAGAGCCTCAGGAACTGGGCACCCTAGAAACAAAATTTCCCTTGCCTTACCTTGCCTTGCCTTGTGGAATGAACTTTGGCCACTCTAGGCAATTCTTTGCTGTACTTGTTGTAGCAGAACACAATGCAATTAGCCAACCATTTAGATAGACATCGTTTAGAAACCTGAATGCCCTCTCTACCTGAGATGAAAGAAACAAACAACTGTTTTGACTTTCTACATTCCTTGGTTCAGAGCAGGTAATATTTCAAGGTTCTGCACACATAAAATGTATGGAGCAGTGCTTCCCCTGGATTGGCACGCTCTGGAAAATAAACAGGAAGGCAGATAGATTGGGTCAGTGTAAACTCAGACTCCACCTTAGGGAGAAACTTACGATTCATGCGCAAAGAAACCCTATCTTTGTGAAAAATCAAAGAAGATTCCTCACACCAGAGGGTCTGAAGCTCTAAAATTCTTCAAGCAGAAGTAACAGCAACTAAAAATAACTTTTTCCAAGAAAGAAAGCGTAGCTCACAAGTTATGACTGGCTCCAAAGGAGACAGGGTCAACTTCTCCAAAACAAAATTAAAATCCCAAGCCAGGACAGGAAAACTGATTGGGGGTCTCAGATGCAGGATGCTCCTCAGAAAGGTACAGGAGACATTCAGCTGAGCTATGGTACGGTCACCCACGGGCTCATGAAAAGGCGAAATAGTCGAAAGGTACACCCTGAGGAAGGATTGCTGGAGACCCAAGTTGGACAGCGAGATCAGGTAATCCAAGATCTGGTTCACTGGGCAGGTGAAAAGGTCCATATTATGCTTGGCAACCCATATAGCGAACTGCTTCCACTTCATGGCATAAGTGGCACAAGTGGAAGACTTTTGGGCAGCCACCAGATGTTTTCCACCCTATTGGAAACCCCAAATCTGGTGATAGCTGTGTCTCAGGAGCCAAGCATGAAGAAGGAGGGATCTGAGATTGGGATGGACCAGTGTATCTGATCCTGGATCAGCAGATTCCTGCAGAGGGGAAGGACTGGAAGTTCCTCCACCAGCTGTTGTAGTACAGGAAACCAAATCTGGCGAGGCCAGAATGGGGCTACCAGGATCATGCTGGCCCACACCATCTCCAGCTTGATGAGTACCCTCTGAATCAGAGGAAAGGGAAATAATAAAGAAATCTCCCTCGCTATGCCGGGCGGCCCGGGTTCGGGACGGACTCGGGCGGCCGGGGTCGGTGGGGAGGGAGGATCGAGTGTCCCAACGGATGCTCTCCCTCAGGGAGCACCAAGAGCTCAGTGGCCTGCATCCCTTCTAGCCAGGGAAGCACCGCATTGGGAAGGGATGAGGCGGCCACCATCGGAGCCGGGAGGGGGACGCCACGGGCGCATGAGGCTGGCGCGGCGTCAGCATCGCCACCACTCGGGACGATGTCCCAAGTGCAGGCATCCCAGGGGAGTGGGATCCGAGGGAGAAAATGGAAAACCCTCCGCAGCCTAGATGAAGCCGCTCCAGTGCCTCCCAGGAGCCACCTACAGGACAGACCCCACTGTGCGAGGAGAGGAGGAGGAGGCACTCTAGGGGCAGATCACTAAGGTAGGTGACCCTGGGGGACATGAGCGGACGGAAGGAAAGGACTCCGGAGGTAGGAAGGAGGATAAAAAAGAAATTAAAAAAAAAAAAAAAAAAGAAATCTCCCCCTCCAGGAAAGGGACAATGCATCTCATCAGAAGACTCCAGGCCCCAGATCAAACAAGCAAAAATTGGGCAGTTTTGCGATGAGTGGGGACACAAAAAGGTCCAACTCTGTGAGACCCCATCTGTTGAATAGATCTTCTGCAATGGATGACAGAAGCTCCCACTTGTGCATGCTGGACTGAGTCCAGTTGAGGCTGTCTGCCAGAGTGTTTAGCACTCCTGGGACATGGATTACTGAAAGGGATAGGCCATGGTATAGTACCTAATGCTACACTCTCATTGCCTCCTTGCATAGGGGTATGATTGGGTTCTCTTCTGCTTGTCGATGTAGTACACTGCTTTGAGGTTGTTTGACTGAATCAGCAGCTGACCCGGAAGAAGATGGTTCTGAAAGGCCTGCATGGCATACAGAACTGCTTACATCTCCAGGATATTGATATGCAGGGAGGTTTTGATCTGGGACCAAGAGCCCTGAGTTTGAAAAGGACCCGGTAAAGCTCCCCAGGCCAAATCAGAGGCATCTGTGGTGAGGATTTGCTGTAGAGAGGAGATCTGAAATGGAACTCCTTGCAACAGGTTCAGGGTCCATCCACCACTGGAGCACTTTGCGGACTGGGGAGGAGACGAACATCAACTGATCTAGTTCATCCGTTTGCTGGTCCCATGGTACTTGGAGAGTCCACTGGAGGATGTGCATGTGGAGCCTGGCCAGTGGAACAGTGGAAATGGCAGCTACCATCAGTCCCAATAGCCCCAGGTACATCCTGACCGGAATATAATGGCTCTGGGCCACCTCTTGAGTCTGGGAAATGAGGCACTCTACCCTGTTTTGGGGAAGGAAGACATTCCCCTGTGCCAAGTCTAGAACTGCCCCTATGTATTACAGCCTTTGGGACAGGACTAGGACCGGCTTGGGCAGGTTGATAGTAATGTCCATGGAGAGGAGCAACTGAAGAGTTGTCTCCAAATTCCCCAGCAGCTGTTCCCTGGACTGGGCCTTTAAAAGCCAATCATCCTGGTAAGGGAAAATGTACACTTCCTCCCTTCTGAGGGCTGCAGCTACTGCTGCTAAGCACTTGGTAAAGATCCATGGTGCAGAGGACAAGTCAAAGGGCAGCACTTTGAACTGGTAATGCTCACCCTGGAAAGAAACCGGAGGAACCTCTTGTGGGGAGAAAACACTGAAATGTGCAAGCAGGCATCATGCAAGTCCAGAGAATACGGCCAGTCAACTTTCTTGAGAAGGGGCATCAGGCCTGGCAAAGCTACCATTCAGAACGTTTTGTATTGGACATACAGATTGAGATCCTTCAGGTCTAAAATGGGCCTCTGATCTCCGGTCTTTTTGGGGACCAGGAAGAACCTAGAATAAAACCCCTTGTTTCTCTGGTACCCAGGCACAAGCTCAATGGCCTGTTTGTGCAGAAGGGACTGTACCTCCTCCCAGAGAACAGACAGGTGGGCCGGGTAGTTGGAGGGTAAAGGAGGAGTCTCTGAGAGTTGCTCTGTGAGCTCCAGAGTGTGACCCTTTTCTATGATTTGAAGAATCCAATCATCTGATGTTGTGGTTTTCCTTTGATTGAAATGGAGGGAGATCTGACCTCTCACCACCACCTCTTGGTCAGGGACCAGAAGAGGGGGGTCTGGCAAGGAGCCAAGCAGAGGCAGATCCAGCCACTGGGGCTGGTCCATCTCCTCTGGGGTGCTTGGCCGCAGCTCCAACATTGGAGGGGTGGGCAAGGCAGCAGAGGCTCTTAGTTTTCCCTGGAGCTGAGAGGCTGCTACTGGCCTGTTGGATGGCATGAAAAGGAGGATGCTGTCCACCCTTAGGTTGTGTGTGACTGAGTGATTGGCCAGATTTGATAGCCCTGCAAGATGCCTGCAAGTCATTAATGATATCCTGGACATCTGGTCCAAAAAGCTTAGTTCCATTGAAGGGGGCATTAAGCACTGTCTGCTGAACATCAGCTGCAAAGCCAGAAATCCTTAGCCAGGAGTGCCTATGAAGGCATATGCTGGTGGCAGCAGCCCTGGCAATAGTGTCCAAGATATCATAGAGGGCCTGCAGGAGGTGTTTGCTAACATCTTCAACAGTCTAGAAGCATTAAAGCACCTCCTGCTTCTGCATACTTTCATGGAGGGCCTAGTCAGTGGTCTTGCCCTTCTTCTAGCTGGTATTCTGGTACTTTACCATATAGGATAGGTAATTGGCAATCATCAGCCCAAGGGTTGAGGAGGTGTAAACCCTCTTGCCCCAAAGATAAATTCTGCGTGACTCTTTGTCTGGGGGGAGGGAGCTAAGGTGCTTGGACACCTTAGACCTGTCATGAGCAGCCTTTATAACCACTGAATCCATTTCAGGCTGGGCAGCATAATGAAGAATCCCTCGAGGGGCATGGTAAAGTTTATCTGCCCTGCGAGCATAGCAGGCACCATATCAGGCCTGTGCCAGGCTGCACTAGTAGCATTCCTCAAAGCAGGCAGAATGGAAGGAATGATCTTGGGAGGAGACTCTGGGATCTCCAGGAAATCTACCAGATCTTTTCTGGTGACATCCTCCTCAGTATGGAACCCCATAGCTAAGGACAACTGCTTCGTTCCATTGAAAAAGCTAGGGTCCTCTGGAGGAGACCTAGGAGTGTGTTTGACAGAATCCTCGCTGACTGAGAAAGCTGTGGATCTGTCAAAGGTGAGGGGTTCTTATTCCTCCTCTTCCTCATCAGGAAGGATAAGATCAGGGTGGTACTCTTCCTCAACGTCAACCTCTTCCAGATCTAGGTCTGACGTCTGAGGCACCGACGACGGCCCATGGGGAGTGACTCTCGGCCATCGAGGAGGAGACAACAAAGCTGCTGTCAATGGTGCAGGTGATGAGGACCTGTATGCACCCAGCTGGGGAAAAATCATCAAGTTAAATTTAGTAAAAATCTCATTTAGGTCGATGAACATCGAAGACTGCTTCGACAGAAAGGGGGTTGACAGTGCTGGGAGCAATGACCCACTGGAAGGGCTCAGGGACCCTGAAAAGCCTGAAGATCAAGGGCCTGGGGAGGGATCAGGCCTCAATGGGAGAGCTGTTGATGATGGGCCGACAACCCAGAAGGTGACAACTGACTGCCCTGCATGTTGAATGAAGGCACTGTCAGTATGGGTCTGAGGGGCACAGGGACCTGGACATCAGTTTTATGCATTGGTGCAGCCACAGCTGATGAAGAATCCTTGGACGAGGAAGCAGAAGCCATCAGGGAATGGGACCACCACTGGGGGGAACAGTCCTGATCACAGTCTTTTTAATGACTTTTCTCTGAGGACTTATCATGGGCCTTAACGACCTGGGAGCTCAATGACCCTGCCAGTGACTGGGAGGCTGGGACCCTGGAGGGCCCCTGCCCGGAATTGGCTACCTGTTGTTCCATAAGAAAATTTTTAAGAGCCTTCTTGCATCAGCTGAGGGTTGTTTGATTAAACCTCTAGCAGAGCTCATAGTCAGGGACTTCGTGGTCAGGCCCAAGACAGCAGACACAGAGAGAGTGTTTGTCTGTGGAGGCAATCTTCTTTCCATAGCAACAGAAGAGAGAAGTCGGATTAACTCTTGACAGAAACAAAATAAAGGAATCTCTTTAAAAAAGAGATTCAAAGTATTAGGTTGAAAAGCCATAGGCAAAAAGGTGTGAAACTGCATCGGAGTTCCCACAGAGACCCATGTGAACAAGTCAACAGGCGGGAAAGAACTGTGGAGGGAGAGGGGCCGCTCACGCCTTTATAGGGTTGATGACATTGGCAGATAACATTGGCGTGGGCAGCCTAAGTTGTACTGCTGAAAATCTTCCATATGGATCCTGCTTCACTGAAGTTGAAGTTCCTATGGTGTGACCTGATGACTGAGACACCCCCAAAGAAGATCAGTTTTTCTGTAGCCTGGAAACAGAGAAGTTGTAGTCTGAAGCTAGAGACTGTCACTTTGCCTCATGGAAAGAAATGTAGCCTGAGAAAAAACAGAGACTGAGCCCACTGTGATTCCCATCATCAGGGAGAGTGTTTTTGAGGCTGCATTATTGCTTCTATCCAGAGATGTTGTGAGTGCTGAGGCCAGAGACTGAGCCAAAGCCCAACTGCAAGTGTGAATTGGGAAGCTGTGTACCAAGAAGAAAAAAAGTCTAGGGGACACCCAGCCTGCCCTAGTCCCCCAGACCACCAAAGAGATCACTGGAGAGGAAGACGTTGAGAGGCCTATCAGGTGAACACCATATACAAAGGCCTCAGAGGTGAAGATTTGAAAAGCCTGACAGGTAAAGATGGGCATTATTCATTTCTTCAGCCAGCCACTGTTTTTCTGTAAACTGCTGTTTGTGGTACACCACCAGCAATTCACAATACCAGCACAGTACCATTCAAAATAAGTTCCAGCAAACCCCCATTGACTCTACAAACTGTAGGTATCTCTGAGTTGCGGCTCCGAGAATCGTATTTGGCATTTAGCTAGCTAGCTAGTCAGTAAAGGGGGTTAAGTCCGGGACTAGACTGTGCCAAGTTTAAAGCTGCGCTCAGACAGAAAAGTTAAAGTTTGCAGCTGTTTACAAGTTATTGGGCCCCAACAAAATTATTCTTTTCCCAGTTACAAGACTGTTTATCCCCACTGCATCCCAGCCTTTAGTAGCAACACTGGTGAGGTACCCACCACAACGTACTGACTGTTTCTAATTGCCGTTTGGGGGGAAAGCCGGTTGTACCCACAGGTGGTAGGTGGGGGAGACAGTGTGGGGTATAGTTGTTGTTGCCATTTATTACTGTTGTGCTATTTTCTCTCTTGTTCACCCCCTTCCCACAATAAAATGGAAAGTTGGTTTATGGTACAATTTAGTATTGCTGGTTATTGGAAAGTGTATGATTTTATTGTGTGGGGAAGGTATTGTGAGCAAGTAGCTTTATTTTCCTGGGGGAATAGTAGCCTGGAATTTATCCCACAAGCATCCGTATCACCACCCCAGGTGGAGGCATTACACCATTCTCCTCCAGTATATCATTGTCCAATTGTGCAATTATGAACCCAGGCCCCGAGAAGTGTGCAGAGTGGACCCGAGGGGCCCTGGAATAGCCCAGGTGAGTCAAGGGGCTGCTTTCTGGCGTATCCAGATTCTTTTTAAAAGATACTTTTTTTTTATTACACTCCACTATCTGGTGTAGCACTTCATTCTAGATCCCCATGACTCTGCTGACAAAAATATTGCCTTCTTTCACTCTTTAAAGTCCAATACCTAAGCTGCAAATGGTGTAAACTGGAATCATTAATATCTTTCTTGAAGATTAAATGTTGACACTGGCTTAGTATATCATACATGAGTAAAGGGGGCATATGAACAGTACCATTGAAGATGGATGTCTGAATCAGTAGCTCCCATAAGTCTGAGTTAAAAAATCTGACATCATCGGCATAACAATAGTTACATTTACACATGTTGCAGACAGAAGGTAGTGCTGGTGTTTTTTTTCTTGGAGAGAACTTAGTTGTCAGGTTTTGCTGCAATATTATTATTTTGTGGTTGAAATATCTGTTTTCTGCCTTGTGTGAATGAAGGCTCATTCATAATGGCTGTTGACTTCAATGAACTGTAGATACAGAGAGGGAAAAGGCAAGCCTGGTGATAACATAAACTGGAGGAATTCCTCTATCTGGGAGGTCTGATTTCAGATTTTTTATTTAAATCACTTAAAGTGGGGTTGGCTGTATTTTATTTTCAGGAGTCCGCTACTCTACCTTCCCTCATGCCCCTAAGAGTAAGAAGACATTATTCACTTGGATTCTTTGTTATTATAAGCAACAGATTGAATGGAAGAGAAAAAAGTTTAGGAAGGTCCAGTGACTGGTCTATGAGAAAGGTCAAGCTGAAGTGTCAGATAACAGTATTTAACTATTGTGTGGATGCATTGACAGCTAGTACTGCTTTGTTTTTTTGTTGGGAAACAGTAAAGAGAACAAAGCCCAATTGTAGCATCTAAGTTATGCGGCCACTCTGTAGCACAGCAACAGCTATTTGCAATGGCAACTGGTCTGTTTAAAGGCACTATCAAATTACCAATCAAAACTCTACCTTACTGTAATAGTATGAATTCAACTCTGTGAAACCATTGTCTGGCACTGTGTGTGTTAAAGTAATGCTATACAGGGAACAAAATTACTTGTACTTACTGATGTTTATTGACTGTTCTAACTACCTGTCTAAGTAAATGGTTAAACTTTAAATGGGGAATGACTTTGGCAGTAGCCCTGTGTGCTCAGGACACATGCCATGGACTAACACCTCTGACTGTCACAGTTCAGTATGATAGTGGTCGTACAGCCTATGTATATTTTTTAAATTTATTGCAGATTCGGAGAGTACCTTTGAGTGACAGACTCATTTACAAAGGTTCCCCGTCACATAGGTAATATACAGAAAGACATAACAGCAAATTAACTCAGAGACAGATACACATTGTTTACAGGGAATCAGCCAAGCCAACATCCAAGATATTAGGATTACTTGTTAGAGTATTTACACAGTACACATACAATGTAGATATATTATAGCACATGAGCGACACTGGTTGGTCAGTAAGTGAAGAGGCAGGCCAGTGGCTGTTGTCATGGATTAAGGAGGAGGTGGAGGACAGGGATTCAGTTGCAGTTACAGTTATTTGAGGATAGGAGGTGGGCCCTAAGGAGGGTTTTAAATTGTCCTAGTCTTTGTTCATTAGCCAGCGTGGCGGGAAGGCTGTTCATCCACACGGGGGCTCTATAGCTGAAAGACCTTTGAAATTGAGAGGTACAGCTGGAGGGAATTGAGAAGAGATGGTGGACTGAGCCATGGGTACACTTAACCTTAATGCTTCTTGGCAGGATTAAAGGGGTGAGTCCAGAGGGGGAGAGGCCTAGGGTGATGTTTTTAGCCATTAGACAGGTGTGGGTCTAATCCTGTTGTCGAGATTAAGCCAGTTTGTAGCACTATAGAGTGAGCAGGTATGTGTAAGATGGTCACATCCTAAAACAAGACAGCTGGCTTTGTTTGGAGAGATATGGAGTCTAGCTAGGGATGAAGTGCTTGCCACCCCACATATCAATAGGCCATAATCTAGCAGAGATGACTGAGGAGGTGCCAGCGAGCCTGAGAGTATCAAGGGTAAGGCAGTGCTTTACCAGGGAAAATGTGGGGGTTGTTGCGCCATCTACACCAAGGACATATTACACATTCAAAAGCTTCCCTCCCTCCAGCTGGGACCAGGACCACAGGCCGTCACCATTAAACTTACCTTGGGGCATGCCCAAAACCCGCTACACATCACTGCAGTTTATAGTCCACCCAGGGACCAAAAAATAGCCTTCCACTCAGTAATGTCCTATCTGGACACTCTACCATCTCACATGGAAATGATTGTACAAGGTGATTTTAATATAAATTGGTCAAGTAAGGACGCCTCACCGCTCATAGATGCTGCCATGTAACCTCTACCATTTGGACAGTTGAGTTGCAGCCCATAGACAGCCTATGTGTGACCATTAACATATGGACAAATGATCTACATGAGATGAGAGCTGTGCCACTGTCACAGGGGAGAATACATCCTCTGCAGAGAACAACACCCACTTGTTTATGGCAGTTTTGGTGAATAACAGTGAAGGGCCTCTGTGCTATCCAGAGTAGTGCTGACCACTACTGTAACTGTTTGTGTGTCTCCTATTATCTCAGCCCATGGAGAGGAAGGAACCTGCCCTGTGATCTCATTAATTTGGGTCATGGTGAGTCCAAAATAAAAATACAATTTAAAAGTAAAGAACTTCAGTGCAAAAGCACTGAAGCATTGTTTAACCTGGAAGGGCACTGGTACCAAAGCCAAGTTTTAAAGAAATACCAAATTCCACATTTCTCACTAATGCAAAGCATCATGGGAAATATATGCATGGTGATTCCTTTATACATAAATAATAATAATAATAATCTTTATTTATAGTGCACCTTTCAAAAATCAAGGCACAGTACATATTTAAAATAAAATCACAATAAAACATCATGATAAAATCACTAAAATCAGTGGCATCAGTCCATATCGGCACCATCCCCATATGCCTTGTTCCGTAGAAAAGACTTCAGTGCTTGTTTAAACCCCCCCACAGTCATGCACTCTCTAATCCAATGGGGTAGAGAATTCCAGAGGGTTGGCACCACGAACATAAAAGCTCGGGCTCCAGAAGATTTTAAAGCTACCCTCAGAATCTCCAGCAACTCCTCATTGGCCGAGCAGAGCGGTGGCTCTGGGAGGTAAGGGACCAGAAGCTCTTTCAGGTAGTCAGGGCCCAAACTGTGTAGGGCTTTATAAGTCAGTAAACCAACTTTAAAGGTGATCCGCCACTGAACCGGCAGCCAGTGCAGTTCCTGCAGTGCTGGTGTAATGTGGGAAGAACGAGGAATCCCCATTAACAACCGGGCTGCTGAGTTCTGCACCAGCTGCAAGCGGTGGATATCAACCCCTGGAAGCAAAAAGTTAAGGGAGTTGCAATAATCCAAACGCGAGGTCACAAAGGCGTGGATCAGTGTAGGCAAGTCCCCAGATGGAACAAGGTGCTTGATCCTAGCGATGTTCCTCAGATGGTAAAAGGATAACTTGATGATGGCCGACACCTGAGCATGTAATGTCAGCCAATCGTCAAGAATCACCCCTAGGTCACGCACCTGTTCAGAGATAGGGAGCTCAACATCCCCCAGGAATAAAACTGTGGGATGGTTTGCTTCCCACCCCCCTATCCGGTGACCAGGATCCACGACCATCACCTCCGTCTTCCTAGAATTCAACTTCAGCCAGCTGGACCTCATCCAACCTTGGATCGCAAAGGCAGTTATTAAACACCGAGAGTGCTCCATTCTGGTCTGGTTCAAAAGACAGGTAGAGCTGGGTATCATTGGCATAACAATGAAACTCCAGCCCATATCATCTTACAATGTCTCTGAGGGGAAGCATGTACACTGCAAACAACCACTAACGCTCACTCACCCAGCAAAATTAATAAACAGTGTCTTTTATTATGGAATTGTTGCACGTCTGACCACCCTTTGTGTAGCATGTACACAAAACCATGGGTGTTTTGTGTTTCCATACACCACCTTCTCAAGATCAACTGTCCTATAGTAATTTTATGAGTTAATCTAATTCCATAGAGTCTACCTCTGTGTATATTCTCCTCCAGGCTTTCCAACCCTGAACGGGCACCAAGCTCCAAGCGTGGTTCCTTCTACAGCTGCTGCTGCCCACCCTCCCATGGAATAGGTATGAGTGCTGCTCAATGAAGCCCTGCTTCTTTTTTGAAATCTGGTGCTTTTTCTTTGCTAGACTCCATTGGAGCCCTGCTTTTCTTGTACTGAATTTATAAAAAAGTGTCATTAATTGTAGGCTACTCCTGGCTAAGAAAGACAGTCACAAAGCAGGTTAAGTTTATCTGAATTTTTTTTTTACATAGATGGTGTCAACCTACACACTCAATCAAGTACCCTACCCCCATGACACCTCATCACTTCTCTGGCACAATTGCCTGGAGGAGCACAGATTACGACCAAAAGCCAAAACCAGCACCATACATTCCTCCCCTCTTAGTTATCCCTGCCTGGATAGCATTATATGCATCCTCTACCCTCTCAACTCCAGAGTAATACCTTCTGCACCT
The DNA here is from genome assembly GCA_016271365.2 of Neoceratodus forsteri. Taxonomy (NCBI): domain Eukaryota; kingdom Metazoa; phylum Chordata; order Ceratodontiformes; family Ceratodontidae; genus Neoceratodus; species Neoceratodus forsteri. Next base: position 1,094,526,275 of record CM057459.1, read on the forward strand.
CTCATAAACAAAAGGGGATGGTGCCTTGCCCTCAAAATCATTCTTAGTGGCTGTGACATAGACAGCCATGTTCTGAGTGCTGTATCATTTTTATTTCTTAAAATAACGGAAATGTGGTATTGAAGGGCCTGTTAAAAATGCCAGTGCCCTTGGAATAACCTCACTCACCCTCCACCCCCACTTTCAGCTGAAGGATGGATGCCATGAGAAAAATGCTGAGACAGCATGTAAGATTATACACAAACAGATTTTAGAGACAATGTGTTACATGGAAAAGCCTGAAGCTAATTATAGGGTTAAGAAGCTTGAGTACAGCATATCCATTTTATGATACTTCCAGCGGAAGAAAAGCAGATTGTGATGTATTAGTGCAAGATCATAAATGCTTTGGTGTCTGCGTGACAGAGGATACTGTTTAAATATCAAAGAGATGTCATTTGACACACCTGATTTATGCTGAGGATTGCAAAATTGATACTTTGAAAAGACTACTTTTTTTTAATTAGATATATTTTTAAATATAATCTGACAGAGGAGGAGCTAGCTGACCTCACCAAAAAGGGGTTGGCCAGTACAGTTGTTTAAGGAATAGTTCTGTTTTACAGAGACACACTTTTTTCTGACACTGACCAAGAAAACATCTGAGCACTGAAAACAGGTATTTAGAAAGCTAGACAAATCTAAATATTGTTGTAGGAATTGCACTGTTTTAAACCTTGTTTTGTTTAAAGATATGTATGTCTTGTGATATAAGAGTTCTGTATTGTATGTTTGACATATTATTATATATTTTAGTAAAAACTCTAATTTTAGAGCATACCTAGTCTGTCTTTGAATTGCTTTCTTTTGCTAAGAAATATTTATGGTTATAGCAGACAGCAGACATAAGCTTATATGGTGGTACCAAACTGGAGAGAGAAGCGTTTTAAAATCTGAGGTTTTTATTAAAGTTTTAAGGGTTCATCTCTGAATACCTGGTTAGGTGCCCAAAGGCAAAGATATCTGGCCCCCGAAGACAGATATATCTCAGCCTGTGCATTGGGTATGCTAGCAAGAGGTTACAGTTTGAATCTCTCCAGAACTTGAGACCAAAGGTTGATCCAAACTCACAAAAACAGACAAGAGAGTTACCTTGTCTGTTACTCTGTTCACAAGACTGTGCTCAGAGGTTGGCACTTTGGGAGTAGAGGGCCTGACCTGCTGAGTGAATCTGTGACAGATTGGTTGGCAGCGGTGGCATAATTTTGGTATCACAAGCTTTATTGTTCTGTGTCAGCTTAGACCATAAGCTCTCTTGCAAAGAAAGATAAAGACAGAGTTTTATTTTAAAAAGGAAACAGAACTATATATCACTTGGTGTACAGTCAAGTTCCTACCTATTTTTTTTTTCTAAAGTGCAAAGTCAGAGTAGCCATGGTCAGGGAAGAAGAAAATGGCTTCTGACTACAGCAGGCACACTGTAGATTACTTGAAGCAGTTGTGCAGGGATAGGGGAGTCCCGATCGAGGTGACAGTCAAAAAGCAGGACCTCATAGAGTCCCTGATGGTAGCAGATACCTAGAGCAGTGAGTCACTGACCGTGACTGAAAAGGACAGCAGGGCCACTGTCAGTGAAGGGCCACAGTAGCAGGGAATGGCCACCAGTATCCTGAATCCAGAGGTACTCAAACTGCAAATTGAGTTGTGCAGGATGGAGTTGGAGTCCCAGGAGAGGAGAAAGTGAAAGAAGCGAGAGGCAGACCATGAGGCAGAGTGAGAACACAGAGAGGTAGAGTGAAAACACAGAGAGGCAGAGCGACAACAGAGGGAGGCAGACCATGAGGAGCACGAGCTCCAGTAAGCTGCAGAGTAGAAGAGAGAGGAGTGCCAGAGGCAACACGAGCTGGAGAAGATGTGACTCTGACCAGCTGCACCAGAGCAGGTAAGTGGATTGGGTTTAACTGGGACTGCAGGACTGGGTTACAAATTGAACTCCAAATTAATAGCTGAGTTTAAGGAAGGGGAGAACATGGACGCCTTTTTAAGTTCTTTTGAAAAAGTTTGCATTCAGACTAAAATTCCTAGAGAGTCCTGGAGCTTCCAGCTATCCCTGCCACCTAACGGGAAAGCTCGAGATGCATTGGGTCAAATGGACAATGAAGACAGCAATGATTACAGCAAGCTAAAAGCTGCACTGTTAAAAAAGTTTGAATTAACTGCTGAATCATACAGAGCTAAATTCTGTAAGCTCAGGAGAAGCCCTGATATGAGCTACGAGGAGCTAGCCACGAAACGACGTCAGTTTTTAAAACATTGGTGGGAAAGAATTGAGGCAAATTCTGTTGATAAAATTGAAAATGTGATTTTATTAGAACAGTTTTATTGGGCATGCCCAGCAGAGCTAAAAACCTGGCTAGAGGACAGAGATCCAAAAACAGTGCAAGAGGCTGCTGAACTCTAGGACCGCTATGCTCAAGAGCAGACCTGCTCTGAGAGTGAATGGGGCAGGTGTGGCAGCGCAGAAAGGGAAAAGCGTGCCTTCAGGGCAGCTAAAACCCTCACTGCCTCCACCGAAACCAGTTAGCCCCAGGTTTCCTAGAAAAGATTTCTCTGAAGTAAGAAATTCTTGTTGGTTATGTCAAGAAACTGGGCACATTGCCAGACAGTGTCCAAGAAGGGCAAGCAATAATACGTAAAGTAGTACCAGAAAGGAAGTGGGTTGTTTGTGTGTCCCTGGAAGCATGCCAGTGAACATGAGGGAACACATGCACCTAGTTATGGTAAATGGCATACAGACGCAGGGGTTATGGGACACAGGGGCATCCCTAACATTGGTAAAGGGGGATCTGGTACAGCCTGGTCAGCTTATACCCAATAAATACGTAACTGTACAAGGGTTTACTGGTGAAGAGAAAACATTGCCACTCACTAGTGTTCTCCTGGACTGGGGGGAAACGGGGGAACTGTGCAGCAGGTGGCTGTAACCAACACATTAGCAGTGAATTTGATTCTGGGTAACAATCTCCAGCAGGGGTGGTATGTGCAGTTACCCATAGTCAAGTGGCAAGGGAAAATAATAGTTCCCTGAACCCCACAGAAACCAGTGTGGAAACCACCGTGAGGCTGGTTCCCCAGCCTGTGTCTCTAGATGGGGAGACTGATAAAAAGGGGATAGAAATTTCCCCAGTAGCAAGTAACCACACAGCTACAGAGAGTTACTCTGAAGAGGGAGGGGTGACTCCTTGTCAGAGGGTTAGGATTGACAGTGGTCCTGATGGCCCTGATGCTAGTGCTAGGAACCCTAGTTTAGCGACTGAAGTGGACCTGTCCCATGCCTTGGGAATGTGTGAGGGGTTTGTAGCTGCTCAGAGGAGTGACCCTAGTTTAGAGAAGCTGCGAGCTTGGGCAGACTCAGAGGGCACACAGGGAGGAGACGGTAGACAAAAGGTTTATTGGGAAAATGGACTTATGTATACTCAGGCAGTACAGACAGAGGGAGGGATGCTAGGTAGGCAGCTTGTCATTCCCCAGGGGTATCGTGAGCAGTTGCTCAAAATTGCACAAGATATTCCCTTGTCTGGTCATCTTAGAATCACACAAACTACACAGCAGTTAGCCCAGAATTTCTACTGGCCTAACTTCACCTAGCAGGTGAAGGAGTATTGCAGATCTTGTCACCGGTGCCAAGAAATAGGGAAAGTGGGCAAGAAAACCCAAGTAGCCCTGATCCCCTTGCCCATAGTGGAGGAGCCATTTCAGAGGGTGGGAATGGATATTGTGGAGCCTTTAAATACCCCCAGCTCCTCAGGGAAGAGATTCATCCTGACTGTGGTGGATTATGCCACCCGGTACCCAGAGGCAGTCGCCCTATCCTCTCTGAGGACAGACAAAGTGGCAGATGCCTTACTTGGGATTTTCTCCCATGTTGGGTTTCTGCAGGAGGTAATCACCGATTGAGGGGGTTCTTTCATGTTGGACCTGATGAAATGTTTACGGGAGAAGTGTGGGGTGGTGCAGAGATGCACAACACCGTATCATCCACAAGCCAATGGGCTTGCAGAACGATTCAATGGTACCCTAAAGTCAATGCTCCGGGTGTTTGCTGTACAGCATGGGAGGGACTGAGAGAAATACCTTCCCCACCTGTTGTTTGCATACAGGGAGGTGCCTCAAGAGTCAACAGGATTTTCCCCCTTTGAACTCTTATATGGACGCCAGGTATGTGGGCCCCTAGACTTAATCCAGGAGGACTGGGAAGACAAGCACGCCACCATGGAACTCCCATTGTGGATTATGTCCTTAGGTTTAGGGAAAGGATGAAGGAGCTTATGGGGACAGCCCAGAGCAACCTGGCAGCTGCCCAACAGAAACAAAAGGTGTGGTATGACCACAGAGCCAGAGCTCGCTCGTACATGGTGGGTCAGGAAGTCATGGTCCTTATTCCAATCTGGAAAGACAAGCTGCAAGCTGAGTGGGCAGGACCATACAAAGTGGTTAGGAAGGTAAATGATGTAAACTACATTGTGGAGTTACCTAACCGTAGACAGACAGAAAGGATGTACCATGTCAACATGATGAAGCCATATGCAAACAGGGTTGACATGGTGTTCGCAGTATGTAGTCATGGGGAGGGGATGGATGAAGGAGACCCCCCTTCTGGACTTGCTGGAAGAGAGTAAGCGGGAGTCCTCTGTGGAGGCAGTAAAATTGTCTCCCCAGCCGGGCCAGATCCAGAAAGTAAGAGAGGTTTTAGCAGACTTTGCCCCCTTGTTTAGCGCCAAGCCTGGACTAACCCCCTTAGTGACACATGATGTGCAGACAGGGACACAGACGCCCAATCAGTGGAGAGCATATTGGGTGTCAGAGGCTGTCCAAAAGGACATTAGGAGGGAAGTGGAGGAGATGCTGGATTTAGGGGTAATCCAGAGATCCCACAGCCCCTGGGCCTCACCCGTAGTCCTTGCGCCTCAGCCAGATGGCTCAACTCATTTCTGTGTGGACTATCATGGACTGAATGCAGTCACGAAGTCCAACATCCATCCGATGCCCCAGACGGACGAACTCCTGGACAAGTTGGGAGGGGCGACCTACCTTACGACTATTGACCTGACCAAGGGGTATTGGCAGATAGAATTGACAGACAGCGCTAGAGAGAGGTCAGCCTTCATCACTCCGATAGGCTTATTTGAGTTTAAAGTAATGCCTTTCAGAATGAAGAACGCCCCAGCCACTTTCCAAAGGTTGGTGAACCAGGTGTTAAATGGCGCTGAGGAGTACACCGTGGCATACCTGGATGACATTGCCATCTTTAGTACCAGCTGGGAAGAACACCTTTCCCACCTTAGGTAAGTGCTGGGCAGGATACAGAGGGCTGGGCTCACTGTCAAACCCAAGAAGTGCCAGGTAGCCATGGGAGAAGTGGCATACCTTGGGCATGTGGTAGGCCAGGGACAGCTCCGTCCTAACCATATAAAGACAGAGGTGATCCAGGCATGGCCCAGACCAGAAACCCAGAAGCAGGTCAGGAGCTTTCTAAGGGCAGCAGGGTACTACAGGAAATTTGCACCCAATTACAGTGCCCTGGCTGCTCCTCTATCTGACCTGACAAGGAAAAAGATGCCAAAGAAAATTACCTGGGGCCCAGCCTGTGAGGAATCCGTTACCAGACTGAAGGAGGCACTGTGCAGTGCTCCTGTTTTGACAAGTCTGGACTATAGCAAAACCTTTATAGTTCAGACGGATGCCTCAGAGGTGAGTATTGGGGCAGTACTGAGCCAGACGTCTAGCCAAGGGACAGATCACGCAGTTGTGTACCTGAGCAGAAAGCTGCTTCCCAAGGAGCAAGCTTACTCCACGGTGGAAAAGGAGTGTCTTGCCATAGTGTGGGCCCTGAAGAAATTAGAGCCATACTTATATGGGCAGCATTTTGTAGTGCAGACTGACCACAACCCCCTGGTTTGGCTGACGCAGATGGGGAAGAACAATGGGAGACTACTAAGATGGAGTCTTGCTTTACAAAGGTATGATCTAAAAATCATACATAGGGCTGGAGCGAAGAACAATAACTCAGATGGGCTGTCTAGGGTCTATGAGGAGTGAAATGATCTGGGAAGCTCATCCCATGTAAGGGATAGATCCCCCAAATTCAGTCTAGGTGGGGAGGAGTGGGACGTAGACAGCCATGTTCTGAGTGCTGTATCATTTTTATTTCTTAAAATAATGGAAATGTGGTATTGAAGGGCCTGTTAAAATGCCAGTGCCCTGGAATAACCTCACTCCCTCCCCCATGGTTTCAGTTGAAGGATGGATGCCATGAGAAAAATGCTGAGTCAGCATGTGAGATTATACACAAATACATTTTAGAGACAATGTGTTATGTGGAAAAGCCTGAAGCTAATTATAGGGTTAAGAAGCTTGAGTTCAGCATATCCATTTTATGACGCTTCCAGAGGAAGAAAAGCAGGTTGTGATGTATTAGTGCAAGATCATAAATGCTTTGTTGTCTGTGTGACAGAGGATACTGTTTAAATATCAAAGAGATGTCATTTGACACACATGATTTATGCTGAGGATTGCAAAATTGATACTTTGAAAAGACTACTGTTTTTTTCATTAGATATATTTTTAAATATAATCTGACAGAGGAGGCGCTAGCTGACCTCACCAAAAAGGGGTTGGTCAATACAGTTGTTTAAGGAATAATTCTGTTTTACAGAGACACACTTTTTTCTGACACTGACCAAGAAAACATCTCAGCACTGAAAACAGGTATTTAGAAAGCTAGTGAAATCTAAATATTGTTGTAGGAATTGCATTATTTTAAACCTTGTTTTGTTTAAAGATATGTATGTCTTGTGATACAAGAGTTCTGTATTGTATGTTTGACATATTAGTATATATTTTAGTAAAAACTCTAATTTTAGAGCATACCTGGTCTGTCTTTGAATTGCTTTCTTTTGCTAAGAAATATTTATGGTTATAGCAGACAGCAGACATAAGCTTGTATGGTGGTACCAAACTGGAAAGAGAAGCGTTTTAAAATCTGAGGTTTTTATTAAAGTTTTAAGGGTTCATCTCTGAATACCTGCTTAGGTGCCCATAGGCAAAGATATCTGGACCCCCGAAGACAGATCTATCTGAGCTTGTGCATTGGGTATGCTAACAAGAGGTTACAGTTTGAATCTCTCCAGAACTTGAGACCAAAGGTTGATCCAAACTCACAAAAACAGACAAGAGTGTTACCTTGTCTGTTACACTGTTCACAAGACTGCGCTCAGAGGTTGGCACTTTGGGAGTAGAGGGCCTGACCTGCTGAGTGAATCTGTGACAGTGGCCTCAAGAAGTTTCTTCTCCTTTTACTGTTCTGCTCTGGCAACATTGAATTAAACTCTAGCCTACCCTTGCCAATCACTGCGCCCTCTTACCTTTTGCAATTGAAAGGGCTTGGTTTCCTTCACATCAACACCTGTAGCATTTAAAAAAAAACTTGACCTCATTCAGGCCTGGGTCTGCCACACTAAACTCGACATCCTACTGATTACGGAATCCTGGTTAAAAGGTTCCATTCCCGGCAATGCCATTAATATCCTCTCTTATAATATCTTCAGATCTGATAGATGTACTAGAGGCAAGGGATGGGGTCGTTGCAATTTATGTGCTGTACAAATTTTCAGTCTCTATCATTGACTCTTCTTCAGTTCCAAAAGGGTTTGAAAGCTTGACGCTTAAGTCGTCCCTGCCCTTGAAGGAATCTATTCTTCTCACAGGCTGTTATAGACCGCCATCAGGGGGCCTCCAACTTCTATCCCACCTATGCAAATTGGTGGAAACTGCCAACTCAGAGGTGGTCATCTTAGGTGATTTTAACCTTGATAGGTTGTCTCCCTGCTCCAAACCTCTCAAGGACTTCTGTAACACTTACGGCCTCTCACAGCTAGTCCTAGAACCCACTAGACTAAATACAAAAAAAACAGCTAACCACTCCCTCTTAGATCTAATCCTAGTCAATAAGCCTCACAAATTTTCATATACAGGAGACTTCCACAATGACGTAAGTGACCAGAGTGCAATAGCTTGCATAAAGTCTGCCTCAAAGCTACCCCTCCACCTAAATTTACATTTAAAAGGAGTTTCTGTAAATTCAATCCCACGGCCTTCTTGGCAGATTTAGCCATGATTAGATGGCAAGACTTTTACCTCACTCCTTCCATATCCGAGGCCTGAACGTTATTTCAGAACCTTGTCTTGATGTTTATTATTAAGCATGCTCCCCGGGTCAAACTTAGATCTAGCAGAAAAACCTGTTCTTGGTTTACCTCATCCCTTAAATCTGTGATCTGTACCAGAGATGCTATATGGGAGAAGGCTCGCAAATCTATGCTGCCAGCAGACTGGGCATCCTTCAGAGCACTCAGGAATCTCTGTACTAAGCTCATAAGGACCATGAAAGCCAGTTACTTTCAAACAGCTTTAGATTCCTCTAAACCCAACTCTGCCAAGTTCTGGCAAATCTTGATGGATATTGAGGGTCTAGTCATGCTTCATCCTTTTCGACTAACATTGTTCACGACAACATTATCTCTACAGAGGAACAGGCTATCTTAGCCCAGCTAAATAATCATTTTGCAACCACAGGGTTAGCAATCAACACTTTCCCCCACTAGCCAACTGCTCACCCAGCAAATCGGTTCAGATACTTCCTCCCTGTCTTCTACCGCTAAGTGTCCCACTGTTAAATTCTCCTTTACCTTTGTCTCCTACAAGCAGGTCGAAGACCTCCTGCTGGCCCTAGGCACCAACAAAAACACGAGAGCTGACCAGATTGAACCCTTCTATCTTAAGCTGGACTTCCACCTATTGACTGCACCCATCACCCACCTCTTTAACCTGTCCCTTTCCCAAGGAGTCCTCCCACATCAATGGAAAATAGCACACGTCATTCCACTTTTCAAATCTGGTGACCCAAGTGATCTCAATAACTACCGGCCCATATCTTTGCTCCCAATCCTATCGAAACTCCTTGAGAAATTAGTAAATTCCCAACTAAGACAATTGCTTGAATCCCATGACATCCTTAACCCACTTCAATCCAGCTTCAGACCCAACCATAGTACTGTTTCTGCCCTGGCCAAAGTGACGAATGACTGGCAAGTCACACTGGACACTAAAAAACATGTATGTGCATTTTTGCTGCATCTGAGTAAGGCACTTGACATCTTAGATCATGAATTACTCCTATTCATATTATACAACACTGGGCTTGATGAAATATCCCTAAAATTGTTTAGCAGTTACTTTGTTAGCAGACAATAGCATGTAAAAGCTTAGAGTGCCACCTCCCCTCCAAAAACATTATTAAAAGGTGTCCCACAAGGTTCAGTCCTGGGGCCACTACTATTCGACTTATATATCAATAACTTTAACTCAAAACTGCCTCAGATTGCAAGGAAAAAGATACAGGGGCACTGTAAGAGGGCATTTCTTCATGGAGAGGGTGGTGAAGCCCTGGAACAGACTACCAGACAGAGTGGTTGGGGCTAAATTAGTGGAAGAATTCAAGAGGGCATGGGACAAGCATATGAGGTGAGTATTGGGAGGAGGGGGGAGGCTGGTAGGAGGGGAGGAGTGGGGGAAGAGTACTAAATGACCTCTTAATAGCGAGAGAGCGAAAGACCCATTCCATCTTGGTCCTTCTAGATCTCTCTGCAGCATTTGATACCGTTGACCATGGAGTGCTGCTGGAATGCCTGCAGTTTATCTGTGGATTGTCGGTTCGGTCCTCAGTTGGTTTCGATCATTCCTCAAGGTAGGACTCAGAGGGTGGTGTCTGGGATTTTTTTCCTCGGCATCACTCCCCCCTATACTCTGGGGTGCCGCAGGGCTCCATTTTGGCACCCATGTTGTTTGTGGTGTATATGCTGCCATTGGGAGTGATTATTAGGTGGTACGGCTTGAGTTTTCACTGCTATGCAGATGATACTCAGCTGTACATGTCCTTTGTGCCCGGCCAGGGTGATGCTGTCTCGGTCTTTAACAACTGTCTCACTGAGATCCAGGATTGGATGACTGTGAGTTGGTTTCAGTTAAACCCTGAAAAACTGAGGTGTTGGTTGTGGACCCAGGTCGTCGGGAGGTGGGTTTGCTGACAGGATCACCTTTAAGTCTTTGGCTTGGTGGTGCCCAGTTAGCTACCTCAGACTGGGTGCAGAACCTGGGCATTATACTTGATGACTGCCTGACCCTTAAATCTCAAGTGTCGGCCATTGTCAAAACCTCTTTTACCATCTGAGGAATAATAAACCATGAACCACCTGGTTCCTTCTGGCGATCTTTCAAAGTTGGTCCATATGCTGCACACCGCCTTGACTACTGCAACGCCTTTACCTAGGGCTACCAGGGGTTGATATCCGTCACTTGCAGCTAGTGCAGAATCACGAGCCAGGCTTTGACTGGTACTTCTAGGACCAGTCATATGCATGTCCTCCACGGACTGCACTGGCTGCCAGTATAGTGGCGTATCACCTTCAAGGTCGGTTTGCTGATCTATAAGGCCCTACACAACCAGGGACCTAGCTACCTGCAAGATCTTCTTCATCCCTACTGTCCCCCCCACCCTCTCTGATCCACCGATGAGGGATTGCTAGAGATTCCAGGATCCATTTGAAGACATCAGGGGCCAGGTCATTTTAGTTTTATGGCCCTGACCTGTAAATTCTCTACCTCATTGGGTGCGAGACTGCCAGACTGTCCAAAGTTTTAAAGCAGCCATGAAAACTTATTTATTTAGCCTAGCCTACCCTGTTTTTTAACAATGTTATATTGATTGATTTTATTATATTGTTTTATTTTATGTATTTGAATTAGTTATTGTGCTAGCGCCGTGGTTTTGGAAAGGCGCTTTTTAAAAATAAAGTATGATTTCATTTGATTTGACTAGATGGGCCATCAAGCTTCTATAATTCTATAATAATTCAACTTAGCCAGTGTCCACATATTCATGGATGACACCATGCTCTATGTTGCCAGACCTTGTCTCGAACTTGCATGCAAGGACTTTCAGCATGACTTCGACATCCTCCAGCATAACCTCCTGCATCTGACATTACTTCTTTACATAAAAATGACCAAAATGATGCTTCTATCTCCCCACTTCCATTCGGGGAGTAGCCCCCCTTCCCCCACAGCTCATAAGTTCCAGATCTGGACCCTACTGGGGGAGCCACTTGAAACAGTGAACAAGTTCAAATACCTGGGCTTCTAGCTCTACTGCAAGCTTTCCTTCTCTATTCACCTAACTGAGCTGACCAAAAAACTTAAGCAACAATTAGGCATCTTTTTTAGAGTTAAACACCTTCTTAACCAAGACACCAAAATAAGACTGGTACAGGCTACTTTTCTACCTGTTAGACTACTCTGACTTCTTAGTCAGTCATTGCCCCTTGGCTTCCCTAGCTAAACTGGATATCCTACACCATAGGGCTATCTGATTCATCACCAGTGCCCCTTACAATACCCATTATTGTGATCTTTACTTTCAGATTGGGTGGCAGTCACTGAAAGCTAGAAGGCTAAAAAATGCCACCCTCTGGACCTTTAGAGCTCTCATTAACAAGCTCCCTAAATACGTCTCTGACCGCCTTACTTTTTCTGCAAGGACTTACTCACTCAGAAGATACTGTTACCTCCTGCCTGACATTTCCAGAGTCAGAACCTAATACAGTACATCCTCCATAAGCCATGTCCTCCTGACCATCTCAAATAATATAAAGGGTACCTTAAAACTCTTGAATCTAATAGAGCTGTCCACCTTCAAGTCACTGTTAAATTTCTCCTTCGAGGAATGTTGCAGATGCTTCTCCTAACAATGCCTATCCTTTGACTATTTGAACCCAAACCATCTATAGCCAACTCTTCTCTCTTCCTTGTATTACCATAGGCTTTTCCCCTCCTCCCTCTCCTTTCCTTCTCCCTAGCTCCTTTTATGTACCCATCCCCCTCCTTTTTTATTTGCCTCACGAGCACTTGAATGACCTCTTAGCCTACTTCTAATATGTCATATTGTCCCATGGCACTTACTCACCTGCTGTTTGAATGGTATATTGTCTATGCAGTCCTTGCTGATTCATACTGTTGTCATGACTTGTACAGCCCTTTTCATTGCACAAGCTTTAATTTTTTGTGCCGGCTGTTCTCTCAGCCTGACGCCACTGAATGTTATGAAATCTCCTTGTATGTACATGATGTGTCACACTGTTAATGTTATGCTATGTCCTTGTAATATGATTGCAATGTAACGTTACTATGTCTTTTGCATATATGGACCCAGGACCACCTTGTAAATGAGTGCTTTCAATGGTTTATTTATTCCTGGTAAAATAAATGATTTTATCTATATAATTGGAAATGTTATCTATATAATTGGAAATTATCATGCAAGTTCTTACATTCCATCTTCTTATTCTTGACTGCTGCCTTCCATATAATATATTGCTTTAGTCCTGCAGTGAACCTCCAAGATGGTGGCAACCATATTCATTCTACTAGGTGAGTGTTAGTAGTTCTCACCTTTTCTTCCTCATGTTTACATATTTACGGAGCAAACAGTCAGAGAGAAGGGCTCTGATAAAGGGAGATAGTTACCATAGATCAATAAAGCTGCACTGATTTAATACGTTTTTACTGGCTTTTTATGTGTGGAGCCCTGTTACCTAATTATCAGGACTGCAGGAAGAGTGCAGGGTAGTTCGCTGGGGAGGAGGTGAACTACAAAACCCGCTGGGAGCATTTTTATTTATTTTACTAAGCATTGCAGCCACATACAGTGCCTTACCCACAGATGAGTAGGCGACGCATGTATTAATTATATAATTGGACTCCTGGATTCTGCAACTTATGTTGCGAGGGACTCCGTGACCCCAGATGTGTTTCTGTGTCACTTGGCAGTATAACTACCAGCCCTGCAGTGAGCAGGGCAAGCCCGGGCAGAGCGCGTGCAGTCACGTATGGAGACACATGCAGAGAGACACGTGTTGGTGCGTGTCAGCTGTGTCCACTGTGATCACTGAAATTGCTGTGAGGCAGAACGTGTTTGAAACTAGGGGTGAGTTCCACTGTTTAGGCTGTGTTAATACAGGACAGGAAAAGTATTACTATTAAAAATGTCACAAGGAAGGGGTAAAAAGAGTAAAAATAAACATGCATGTTCCAAATGTAGAATGTACACCGATGACCTGGTCAATAAGGGGTTCGTGTGCAATAATTGTATTTTAATAGATACATTGCAGGAAGAGATAGCTCAGTTGTTAAAGCGTCTAGATACTCAAAAAGAAATAAAACTACTGGAGGGTTTTATTGATGAAATGGCTGATAGCTTTATAGATAACGAATCATTATCTCAAGGGCCTAAAACAGAGGAAACTCCAGTTTAAATTAACTGAAGGAGCAAATGAGAGACAGGGAATACTGTCAATCAGTCATCTAGTAAAATAGATGCCAATCAGAAAGATCCACTCCCTTATCTAGTCTCAGGGCAATAAAGGACCGAAGGAATTATAGAGGAGACATGGATGACTACTAACTATTCATCAAGTAAAAAAGGTGTCAGTCAGAAAGATACACCCCCTCTGTTGTTGTCTAACAGATTTGATATATTAAATCCAAATTTGGAAGATTCCCCTAATCCAGATATCATAGAAGGAGATTTACATGTTAATACTCAGCATGAAGATATCAATCTCAGTATCAAAGTGGAGGTGAACACTAACAGAGATATTGTGGTGATAGGGGACTCGATTACTAGAGATTGATACATCAGGATACAAAGGAGAAAGGATCACACAGTCATTAGTACTCTACCTGGGGCAAAAGTTAGGATGTCTAAATTATTGGAGGAGCTCTTAGAAGGTACAAGGAAACCTCTAGTAATTTTACACATAGGTACTAATGATGTTGGATATACTGATATTAAGGACATCAAGGCTGAATTTAAAGAAATAACTCGGAGAATATTAGAAGACAAAAGAGGAACTTATAATATCAAGTATTTTACCCACCTTTGGACAGTTTATATATACAAAGGGCAATAAATAAGCAATGTATGGTTAAGACAGCATTGTAAGGAATGGAATATAGGATTCATGGATAATTTAAGTTCCTTTAGTAATAGATCTTTTACAAGCATGATGGATTACATTTAAATCAATCTGGAATTAGAAAATTGGGCTCAAAATTAATGAGATGATTAGGTTCTATTTAAACTGGCGGGGGCATGGTGAATGAAGTTAAACCTATTAAAGAGAGTATAGTATATGGTATTAAAGTGCCTGAGTGGATTGCAGTGTTGATTAATAAAAGAAGTTTAGCGAATAAATTCGAGGAGTTTAAATATTTATTGAAAAAAGATAATATACAATTGGCATTTATCACAGAAACCTGGTGGGAGGATAAGGATAGCTGGGACAAGGCTATTCAAGGTTATAATCTGTATTCTAAATCGAGGGTGTACAGAAAAGGCGGTGGAGTGGCCATGTATATACACGAGTCAATAAAGAGTGTGGAATTTGGTAATAGATTACTGTAGAAGGATTGGAGATGCTTTGGGTTAAGTTATTACCAAAAAATGGGTCAAAAATTATTGTGGGTCTAATTTACAGGCCTCCCAATATCTCATCAGATATGGATATAGTAGTACAGGATCAAATAGCCAATCTAGATCCAGCTGATAGAATTTTAATTCTTGGGGATTTAAATCTACCTTCTATAAATTGGAAACATGTAACAGCTGTGGACAAAACTGATAGAAGATATGTGAAATCTTTGATAATTTAGGTTTACATCAAAAGGTACTGGACGCTACAAGGGCATTAATATTCTCGATGTTGTCCTAACAAATATGGGCAAGGAAATAAATAAGTTAGGACGGATTGCCCACTTGGTAATAGTGATCACAATATAGTTCACTTTGTAATCAATGAACCAGCTGTTCTAAAGGAGGAAGGATCTACAACTAAATTAAACTTTAAAAAGAGCAGTTTTAAAACCAAGGAAGATATCTTGCGGAGGGCCTGGGGCAAAAAAGATCTGTCCTACCTATCAGCAAAGATCTCGCTGGATCACGACTATGCTCAGCAGGCTAGGCAGCTGTATGTGCCAATTCTCAAAGCATTGAAGGCAAAGGTATTAAGTTCCAAACCCCATTTCCAGCAAAGCTCCGTGTGTTTTGTGAGGAGGCACTCAAGTATATCTTACCCCGGAAAGGCCGTGGAGGCCCTGAAGAAAGGAATCCTATACCATCAGCGGAGGTGGAGCAGTTGTTGAAGATGAAATTGTCTTCCCATGCGATGCCCCAGGCAACACTTGGATGGGGGAATCTGGGGCCCTTGAGAAAAGTGAGAGAAGCTCTGGACTGGCTTTCACACAGGGAGCGCCTGAGGGATTCGAGTGGATCTACCGCTGAGGACTCTTTTGGACAGTGAAGCATGGCCTAATATTTGTGGGCTGTATTGGTTTGGTTTTTTACCTTCCTATGCGGGACATTTGAAGATAATTCCTTGATCTGGCAGGATGGGTGTCGGGGAGGTGGGGGGTGCATAGGATTTCCGAGTTGGGGGAGTGGGTGGCCTGGGGGTTTTGGTGTCTCTTGTTAAGGGGCACTCCCTCGGGGCCACTTTGATCTTCTCAGATGGAATGAGTTTGGTGCATGAACACTATGGGAACCCCCTACTAATTAATACTTTAGTTATGTATACCTTCTTGATTACAAGTTTTTCAAAGGAATGGGAATCTTTTTATTTTATGCCAGAATATTAGAGATGTCAGACAATGTATGTCCCTGGGGTGCGCAAGGATTAAGTTGGTGGTTTATTCTTGGGGCGTTTAAAATCTAAGCTGTCCCTCAGTGAATCTGTGATGGTATAATTCACCTACAAAACCACTCCTTGTGAGCAGTTTAGTTGAAGAGGCCCTGTTCATTCAGGGCATACTCACTCTTCAACCCCTACCTCATAGCTCGATCTGTTGGGCTCTTATTAGAGGTTAGGACAAGGGACCATAGGTTTTGGGTCCCCTACCTTGGAAGTCTTTCATTTTTTTTTTTTTTTATATACTTAAAATACTGTCCACACATTTGATTAGAGTTATTAGGTTAACTTTGTCGTAAGAAACTACTGTCTCATACAAAGAGATTCTTTGTCTCCTTTGTTTCCCTTTTCTTTGCTTTTTTTATTTTTTATTTTAGAGTACCTTTCTTGCCGTGGTCTTTCTTAGTTAGTTTCTTCCCCTTATCCCCTGGGCCCGCATATATTTCTGTAAATACCCCAAATTGCAGCTTACTATGCACTGGTTGAGCACCTTTTTGCTGTAAGCTCGATTTGAGTGGGTAGGGGTAGAGACCAGAGAGGGGCGTGTGGTCTGGCTGGAAGGGATAGTAGGGTTGATCTCGATGGAGGAGGAGTTCTGGGTGCGCTTTTTTGAATGGCTAATAAAGCTATGACTTTTTGCTCTTTTAATGTAAATGGTCTGACTAATCCGGTTAAACGAAGTAAAACTCTGTCCTTTCTTAGAAAGAGTGGTGCAGATTTTTTGTTTCTGCAGGAAACACACCTTTCTAAGAAAGAACACCAGAAGTTGGGGAAGTTCAGTTTTGGTGCCAAGGCCTGTGCTTCTTATGGGAGGGGAAGGCGAAGGGGGGTGGCGGTACTGGTTCCGGCCAGGACGCCCTTTGAGCAAATAGGCTCACTGTTGGATGGGGAGGGTTGTTACGCCTTCTTAAAGGGGAGTTTTTTGGGGCAAACTTTAACACTGGCATCCATCTATGTGCCACCCAGATCTGATTTTCAGGTATATCATAGAATTTTTCTAAGATTACAAGAATGGGTGGAAGGGGAGATTATTCTGGGTGGTGATCTAAACCTAGTCTTAAATCCTAGTTTGGACTCCTCCTCTGTGGTCCCCCAGGACAATCAGGGATGTATAGGAAGGTAGTGAAATTACTAGGGAGTTGGGATATACTGATGTGTGGCGTCTGATACATGCCAAGCAGAGAAATTACACTTTTCTTGGCACCCCATCAATCCCACTCTCGGTTGGACTATATCCTGCTTCCCACTGAAAACGTTGGGCAGATAAAGATAGCTGGATTGGTGACAGAACACTGTCAGATCATGCACCAGTGTTTTGCCAGCTTCACCTGGGAGATTTTGCAAACAAACTTTCTGGAGGCTCAATACATCCCTATTGCAGGACCCTGAGGTGAAGTTGGCAATTGTCAAACAATCAAGCAGGCTGTAGCTGATAATGAGAGCATAGAGGTGCGGCTCCTGCTTCTCTGGGACACTACTAAGGCTATAATAAGGGAAATTTATCTCCATCTCAGCTTATAAAAAAGCAGCGAGAAGCCCATAAATTGAGCCTGAAGGTGGAGATTGAGGCCTGTGAGTCAAAGCTCAAATTGAAATATGAGGCTGCGATCTATAAAAATTGGGTATACTTAAAGCTGAATTAAATAGCATACTGGACTATCAGGTAGAACAAAAGGCTATGTTTCTAAAGCAGAGATACTACGAAGGTGGCCCAAGGGCGTTCGTCTTTAATTGCCTACTATGCGGTCCCAGAAGGCGAAACAGTGATACCCACTATAATACACCTGTTTACCAGGGCAAAACACATCAGACATGCCAATATAGTAGAGGCCTTTAGGGACTTCTCATATCTCTATATCCCCCTTATCTTCCACGAAGGAGGATAAAGTAGCAGAATACCTTAAAAAGATATCTTTACCTACGCTGTCCAACCAGGATAAGGCAAATTTGACGGCTCCCATTTCCGAGATAGAACTCAGTATGGAAATTTCCAGATTTAAAACCTCGAAGTGCCCAGGCACCGACGGGCTTCCTGGGGAGTTTTACAAACATTTTAAGGGACAGGTACTACCCCAGTAACATAAAGTATTCAATATGATAATACAGACTGATATAGCCCCCCCGTTTCATGGGAGCAAGCCATTATTTCAGTGATTCCCAAACCTGGGAAAAATCCAACACTTTGCCCCTCATACCATCCCATTTCCATCCTGAACACCGATTATAAAATCTTTATGTCGATCATGGCCAGGCGTATGCAGATGTTTATAACTCAGCTAATCAACCTTGATCAGACCGGCTTTATTCCCATCCGACAGGCGAAGATAATCTGCGTAGGACTGCCCATCTAATTGACTATACAAACTTCACTCAGGACCCCTCTATTTTTCTAAGCCTTGATGCTGAAAAGGCTTTTGGTAAAGTTTCCTGGCCCTTCCTTCGGGCAGTACTAGAAAAATTTGAATTCCCCGAGTTATTCATTAAGGCCATTTTTAAAATATATAATACACCAAAGGGATTAATTAGGGCTAATAGCCATGTTTCCAACTCTTTCCTACTCAGTGAAAGGTTTACGACAGGGATGCCCCATGTCGCCCATTCTTTTGCCCTGTATTTAGAGCCACTTGCACAGAGTATTAGGAGAACCGGGATATAAAGGGGTTAGGATAGGTGGGGAGGAGCACAAGCTTGCTTTATCATAGACAATATTCTTCTATATATCACAGAGCGAATTCTCCATCCCACACTTATTTAGACATCTAAACGAATTCTCAGAGCTTTGGGCTATACCTAAATACTCATAAAACGGAGGCCATTACCTAAACTATGATCCATCTCAGATATTAAGGGACAGATACCCTTTGAAGTGGGATCTTCGTAGTATGAAATATCTCGGGATAAATTTATCCCCTAATAATTCCCAACTTTACGATTTGAACTTCCCCCCTGATTAGGCAAATACAAGCGGACATAGAAAGATGGTCGGTGCTTCCTCTCCCACTGCATTCAAGAATACAGACAATCAAGATGAATCTGCTCCCTAGATTTTTATTTTTATTTCAATGTGTGCCTTGTATAGTTACAAAGGAAAGATTGAAAGTCTGGCAAGGGATTGTGCTAAAATTAATTTGGTCAGGTAGATGCCCAAGAATAAGAAGACAGACGCTCTTGCTCCCTAAGGGCGAGGGGGGCTTTGGGGTACCGTGTTTAGAAGGATACTGGATGGCCGCCCAATTGAGGATTGCGCTTCTGTTACTACATCCCACTTATCAGTCCAGGTGGAAGACAATTGATCTCGCAGTTCCCAGGTCTCCTCCTTTGTTTACCCAGATTTTTGCCAATGTAACAACAATGTATACACTGCCAGCTTTATTTTACGGTACGGCGGCAGCTCTAGAAGGAAGTAGGAGGGGATGTGAAAGAGGGGCCACTGGGGCCTACCAATGGAAATATCAGAGCTGGTCGCAAAGCGCCCTTCACACGGTGGCCCATAGAGATCCTTGGTATAGATGCCAAGAGAAGGGCGGATGCAGGGCCCCTTGGCAGTTCCTAAAGGGAGATCAAATCCTAACGTTTGAAGAGGCCATAGACAAGTTTGGTTGGTCGCAAAAAGATCTTCTTTTTTACTTTCAGATTAGAGATTATACAATGAAGCATTTGCGTGACACCGCCAAGATTACAGGGGAAATCTCTCAACCAATGGTGTTTGAGGGGATTTGGAGTCGGGGAAGGAGAGAAGGCAATTTCAGTGCTCTACAAAACTATATTACTGACTTAAATCACTCTACAAAATATGTTAAGGTGAGGAGGAGGAACTAGGGATAAGATTAAATGATGAGAGGTGGCTGCAGTCCTTTAGGAATGCTTGGCACACTTTCTCACCACCAGGATGGCGGGAATTTTTGTGGAAGCTCAGAAGCAGGTGCTTTCGGGTCCCTGAACAAGTAGCTAGATGGAACCCGCAGGTCCCGACCTCCTGCTGGCGGGGGTGTGGCGTTTCTCCCACGTCACAGGCCCATACTTTCTGGTTGTGCCCTCTGCTCAATCAATTCTGGAGTAACATACTTGGGCGTCTGCAAAGAATATTCAATATTGAAAGCCCGTTAGGCCCTGAGCATGTGATTTTGGGCTTGTTCCCTCTTGAGATCAGAGGTCAGGAAGCTAAATACCTGTGGAATATTTTGATCACAGCTGCCTGCAAGGCAATTTCTAGGAAGTGGCTTTCCTCGCAGGCACCTACTAAGTCAGAGTGGAAGGACCTGGTGGACAATATTAAAATATATGAAAGAATCACTTTTTCTTTAAATTTGAGAGCCTCACAATTCATTAATAGATGGACTAGGTGGGAGCTACTTGCTTGGGGGGATGGTGATGTAGGGGTGGTGGGGAGATCATTGTAATTCTGTGGTTTAGGTAAAGTGTAGTGATTATTATATAGAAGCTTAGAACAGGGCGAACTTATTTGATCTGCTCTCACAATAGACTGAAATTGGTAGACATACTAAGCCCTCAATAGAGATCTGTTGGTCTTAAGTTTTACCCCCTTTAATTGTAGCTCAATTTTTGGATCATGTACTCACTGGCCCGGGGGGCGGTGCTTGCGACTGATGGGGAAGATAGATAGCATGGGTTTTTTTTTTTTTTCCTTTCTTCTTTCTCCTCTTATTGTCTGGTCCGGGTCAGGACGTCTGAATTTATATAAATAAGTTGAGGTCAGTAGTTTCTACTATTGGAAACCCTGTTAATATATTGGACAAAACAGTAGTAGTACTGCAAGAAGATATTTGTTTATGTCCTGTTAAAATACATAACAAGGTATGGATTGTAAAATTTTATTTCCTTGAGGGCAGCCTTAGTATTGGCAATGGGCTGTTCTCAGCCACAGTTAATGGTGGTGTTTTTGGTGAAGAATCTATATGGATATATGTAATGTTCTTTTGAAGTTGGATGATATAACATTGTATCAATAAAATCTGAAGTATAAAAGAAAACAGGCAGAGCTCCTCAAGTCTGCCTCATACTTCAAATCCCCTAGCCCTCGTATCATCTTAGTTGCCTCCTCTGTACCCCTCCAGGAGCTGTATGTCCTCTTCAGTGTGGTCTCCAGTACTGTACACAGTACTCAAGGTGTGGTCTAACCAGTCCATTGTACAGCGGCACAATCACTTCCCTGCTCCTAGAGGTGATCCCCTCACGATGCATCCCAACATCCTGTTTGCCTTGCTAGCTCTCCTGCACTGCTCAGAGTTATTCATACATGCATCCACCATGACCCCTAGGTCTTTTCCCTGTTGAGGCCTCCAGCACCTCCTTCCCACGGTGTACCTGTGTTTAGGTTTCCGCCCAAGATGTAACACCTTTGCACTTGGTGATATGTAAGCAACAGCCATGACAGGGTAGTAAGATAGTTTAACACACGGCTAGGGAGGTATAGTGAGGCATGCAGGCCATGGTCGAGTGCATCCAGCCTCCTAGCCGTGTGTTAAACTGTTCATGATACACCCTGGAGTGGTTTATTGCGCTTATGAAATGGTGTATAAAAATTACAGAAATAAATAGCGAGACTAGAACTTTTAAAAGTTAAGATTTCTCAGTTTATTTAATGTCATAACATTACGCCACATAAAATAGTCCCATATAGCTGGGCATTTAAACTTTATTTTAAGATAAAAACTATTTTTAAAACTTCAAAACACAAGTTGTGTAACTTTAATTAATAAGTATTTAGTGTAGTTTTAATGAATAACTATTACATTTTTAACTATTTCGTTTTTTGGTGATAACACTGTTGCCTTTAATTTATTTTCCAAAATAAACTGTCCCATTGAAAGTCATGTTGCAGTTATGCATGGTTACACCTGCAAATTGTGGACTTTGGGTCCGGTTTTCCTGAATTTCATTTGTTAGTTGCCCTGTTGTGCAGTTCTCCAACGTATTGCCTTGGGGTGTCAGTGTGGTGCACATTAACTTCTGGTTTTCACATGGGGATTGCTTCATGGTATTTGCTCGTTTCTGCGGTGTGACGTTTTCCGGCTTTGGGGCCAAGATACTGCTCCATTTCTTTCTGTCATCTGGCTTGGCAGGCCAGTAACTCTGCAGGTTGATTCATTTCTGTGCCCTGGCCATACATATTTCATGCTTTGTGCCCGGTATTGACATCAGTTGCACCGCTGCTCGCAGACAGTGATTCGGGAGAAGCGCCATGTAGAGGCTGGCTTCCTCACTTAAATGGGACATCATCGAGGACAGGTAATTGACACCCATTGGCTCTGATGTATACCATACTGGTAGGTAATCTAGCTGCATTTGAGGAAGTCTTCGGGGTTGCAAGTATAACGCTTTTGGCTCCGGAGGCAGCTTACTGAGGTATAATTTAAAACTTTCAACTGGGCAAAGAGGATTGCCCAGCTGAGAATACATAAATCCTCAGTATCCTGATTTTCCTGGTTCAAGGGGGTTCGTATGATTCTTTGTTTGTTCATTAAAGTTCAGTACTACAAATTCTGCTCCATTTTCGTCTTTTTTTATACAGAAATGTTGTGGTTTTAACTGTCGCAAACCTTCACGGCCACGCCTGGCCATATACAGTTGAATATCTAGCCAGACTTTCCTGACTAAGCCAGGCGCGGTCCGCGGAGAACAAGTTGGTGAGTTTCTTAGTCTGGTTAAATCGGGGTGTGTTAGTGCTTCATGGTGGGTAGATTTATCTTTTTGGGCCCTTCGGTACATTTTGAGCTTTGCTTTGAATACATCGTTACTTGACCGAAATTCAGGGTCTGTCATGAGGTTGAAGGCCCTTCTGATGCTCGGCGACCCCAGGTGGCGGTTAAGGGCAGCTCGCAGACCGCAGAAGCTCGAGATAGCATACTCGAGCCCTGCAGTTGTGTGAGCCTCCGCGTAAAACTTTCGGCGTGTGCCATTTAGCTCCTGTTTAGAGACGGTGTGCCAGTCTATCTCTGTTTTTGTACTCATGGCCCAATCATTGAACACTCTTAGTGCCCATGCAGTTGATCTTTCAGTGTTTAGTTCATTTTTTTGTTGTTCCAGTACGTCGAGTTGGTTGGCATTGTAGGTGCAGAAATGGTTGGGCACTGTGTCATGCATGGGTTTAATGTCGCTTGTTTCCTGGGCAGAGGTACTCAGTTGAGAGGCTGTGGATACCTCATCTGCTGGGTCATTTTGTATGCTCATTAAGTTTTCTAGGTCTTCATCTGTCAGGCTGATTTCAAAGCTTGTTTCTGGTAATGATGCCATACTGTCAAATTGAAAAGCTGTCACTCGCTGTTGCTGAAGAACAAGATGGCTCCTTTTCAATTTGCCAACATTCTAACTGGCATCATTACTAGAATCAATGCCCACATGGCACTGCTGGTGCTTCTTACAGTGCGTAAGAACCAATATCACATCCCTAGCAGCCAATCAGAACTACTGATTTATGGTGCCCATTTCATAATGAAATTTAATTTACATGTGTGAGCCCAGCTTTCCAGGGTGTCCAGGTCCCCTTGCAGGGCCAGCCTCCCCTCTTCCCCTTCAACTACTGCTCCCATCTTGGAATCATCAGTGAAGAGACTCATTTCACACCCTATACCCACCCTGATGTCCGATATGTATGCATTAAACAGGATCGGACCCAGGACTGAGCCCTGTGGTACCCCACTACTGTCCTCTCTAGGGTTCGAGAGCTCCCCACCGACCACTGCTCTCTGGGTGCGTCCAGCTAGCCAGTTTTCCTGCTGCCTTTCTCTTTATTTTTGCACCAGAGTCCCCGAGTGCTGCTTGCCTTCCTTGCAGATATGGCTGGACCCCCAACTCACCTGCCAGAACCATGCAGATTGCATCACTGCTTCAGTAGTTCCCTTTTTACAAGGAACCCTCCACCGAGCCAAGAACTACTGTACCTTAGTTGTCAACTGAAGTGACAGTGTGGAATTCTGCCAGCAGCTTCTGCTTCAGAATGCTTTTCTGAATTTCTTTTTTCAGTCTGCAAAATTCTGAAAAGCATTTGTATATAAACCCAGAATAATATGCCACAGATTATGTGTTTGAAAAAATATTATTCTGTGGTTTGTGGAAAATTAATCCGCCATTTACGAAAAGCACTAAATGCCAATCTGTGGTGTATGTAATTAGTGGATTACTATTCTGCAGTTAAAAAGAAACAGTCCACTTTCAGAATTTTGGGTCCACCTTGGATTATTTCATTTGGGGTGGCCTTCCTCCGGCCCCGCTGCAAGGGGATATGTGCTAGACTCTGACCATGATGATTGCCAGGAGAAGCGGGAACTGGTTTGGGGAGGCAGGCACTGGGCTGATAAGCCACCCCAGATGTAGGAGTAGAAAATATAGGAAAAAAAGAATTCTGGAATTCTGTTCTGACAGAACTGCATGTAACTAAGCAGAATTTTTGGTCTTTAAAATCTTTACAATAACAGATCGCACTGCTATGGCCCCTTTATGCAGCTTATGTGCCAGTGGGATGAGCCGTGTGTTTTGGCTGGCCATTATTTTTTAGTGCACATCGTGCTACACTGACTAAAAGGAAGGATCGTATAATACATGGTCGACCATCCCACTTCCCACTGATTTCAGTGACATAGGAGATGTTATTCACAGTTAGTTTACACATTTGTTATTCACAGCACAATCATGAATAACAGACTGTGAACTATGAATAACACTTTGTTAAATGTGAATAACAAAGATATGGGCCCCCATATTCAAAGCAGATGTGTGGCACAAATGGCAGATGTGCTGCGCATAGGAGGAAATGTGCGACAGCGCGATATTGAGAAGACCAGAGTGCACTCTGCAAATAGGGATGCATGATCGTGCACCATTAATGGATATGTCGCAGATAATGGGGGTGTGTACATGAATGTTCCACACAACCGCATATTGAACTGGACTGCGTCAATGGTGCATCATGCAACAGGTGTGCGTCATCGCGCAGAGCTAGGTTCACTAAAGGCAGTCCTAAATCAGCAAGCCATCCAGTGTCAGGCACAAGAACTGCACTAGGAGAGGGGGAAACAGTATGTGAGGGAGAGAGGGAGGACCAGAGAGTGTGAGAGAAAAAGAGAGAGGGGGAGAGGGACAGACAAGACACACACACAGACTGCAGGCAATAGACCCATGGCACACCTGGTGTGTAGAATGCTGCAGGCATGGCTGACATGGGGAGACTGGGGGAACACCAGGACGGCCGACATTGGGCCCGTATGTGGTATACCTAGCTGAGATGGTACCGTTCCTGCATCACATATGAACAGCAGACAGACATGGGATGGTGGGACAGAACTGACCCAACAGGGCACCCCTGAGACAGCTCTGGGGGCTGCACCATGTTGAGCTGCAGGCACCCATGAATGGATGCCATGCCATGGCGGTGGTGTCACAGGTCACTGTGGCCATGTGCCTGCTCGTCACAGGTACCTGGCGGTGACGGTGGGAAGTATCAGAATAGAAGGGCTGCCACACAATACATAACTATGTGGCATGCAATGCCACAGGGAGACTCACCTGCGTGCATGCCAACCACCCTGGAAGTGCACATGCCACCTACAGTTGGCTCGCTGCCGACCAGTGCCACCGGTGTGAGTCCAAGGCCCTGACCATTGGCCAGTTTGTGCATGCGTGCAGCAATACAGCAGCACAGGTGTATGCAGGGCACAAAGGGTGCAGACCTGGGGGATGTACAGGGGGTACAACAGGCCGACATGTGGCAGGGCATGCAGACGTGCTAGTGTGGGGGAGGTGAGCAACATGGACAGTGTGACAGGAGACCGAGTACAGGGGCACAATGGCTGCATGGACTGGGGTGGCTGGCCAAAGGATGCCTGTGAATGATAAGTGCACAGGTATGGTATGCGGCAAACAGGTGTGGGTTCATCCCTAGTGTGGTTAGGTCATCTCCGCCTGCTAGGTGACATCTCTGATGCTGTGGGAACACAGTAACAGGCTACCACCCTGTCAGCAGGGCTTGGCCCAGTATATGGCAGTCACAGAGCATACAGGGTGACACACACAAGCAATGGGAAAAGGGCCTACCTTTCAGGATGCAGTACCTGATGTACACCACTCCGTCCTGGTGGTGCATCCCTGCTCATCTGCTCCTGCGCATGCAAATGAGATGAATACCTGCAGGTAATGAGATGCAAATATCCAGGATGGGCACTGACTGTGTAACGAGACCATTTGCATATCTTGGCTGAATACTGCAGTGATCTGTGCCACTCAACGCATGGCCCATCGCGCTATACATCTTGCTCTGTTGCTCTGCACATGTTGCTTTGTGCAATCATGCAACCATGCAATATTCATCTGATTTTGAGTGATCGCATGTCCATGCGCCCCTGCTGAATATGGCCTTGTTTTTCAGCTGCGCATGTTCTTGCGCTGCACATCTCTTTGCGCAGCGCATGTGTCTGGCTGGGATATGTCCCCCATGCTGCAAAACTCGTGTAATATGACCAATAAAATGTGTGCATCATAGGTCCCAGAATCTATGGGTGAGGGGAGGCAGCAGCCCCCACCCCCACACACTTTTGCCCATGAGCATTCAATGTGCCCCTTTAAAACCCGCAAGGTTGGAAGGGAAGCAAGCATGATGTCCTCTGTAATTGTTTTGTGTGCAGCCAAGTTTACAACTGAAATGAAAGTTCAAGGTAGGCTGCCAACTAATAGTACTTCAGATAACCCCAGTGAAACAATTAACTCCTTTCCTATCAGTTGTTCTCCCATCCTATATGAAAAGAATTTTCAGAATAAAAATTTGTGGTGTGTCCTCAGACCTGCTTCTTCTGTACTCGTTATATTTCAATTTCAGTTAAATTTTTATTTTACCAGGAAAGACACCATTGAGAAAACTCATTTACAAGGTGGTCCTGGACGGACTAGAACAAAGAAAGAAAAAGAGTTGATAATAACAGTTTACAAAGCCAGCACAGAATATACAACAAGCACTGTACAATGATTACAGACTATGCAACAAGCACTGTACAATGATTACACAAACTGTAAAATCTTGTATATTTTGCATGGAACAGCTGGAGGTAGAGTACAATAAGATATACAGTGCTCCTGAGTTGGCAGGGAAGAGTAACGCAAGGTAAGGGCAGCTAGATCTAAGGAAGACGAGAAGCAAGGAGAGGGGCTATAGAGAGGATACACAGAGAGGGAGAAGATAAGGTGGGATGGTAGGGGAATAGTTAAAAGAGGCAGGAGAGAGCAACAATAAAGGAGAAAGGTTAGGCAAGTGCTAAGATGAGGTAAGTGCTGTAAGGTTTTCTCAATATATCAAGACTTTACAAGTAGCAGTGACAGTTGCCCTTCAAGAAGCGTCTTAATAGAGCCATAAAGGGGAATATACCAGCAATCTGAATCAAGTTTAGGGAGTTTTGAAGGTTGTTCCATAGAGAAGGAAGGGCATAACTAAGGGATGATGTGTCGAAACGGGATCTTATCCTGGGGACATCAAGCGTAATGTATGCATGTCTTCTGAGAGGGTATGCAGAGGGGGTACATTTTAAAAGTACCATAATAAAAGAATGGCTCTATATGCCCAGAGGGAGGCATTTTGTGACCTCCTAATAGCCAGAGAGGTCCAACCTATGAGCATGTAAAGGAAGCAGTGGTGGGTGTTACAGGGGGCGTTTGTGATAAACCCATAAGCGCTCTATGATACAGTATATCCAGTTTTGCTAATGCAGTTTTGGGACTATGACTATAGAGGAAGTCATCATAATTCAGAAGAGGAAGAAACGTTGTCTGGACCAATCTTAGTTTTGCATCCTGAGTTAGCAGGTGCTTAATGCGAACAACACTCCTAGTCTTAGTTTTAATTTTTTCGCAAGTTTGTTAATGTGTGTAATGAATGAGAGCTTACAGTCAGTCCAGAACCCTAAGTATTTAAATTTGTCCACATTTCCAGGGGTTCTCCTAGGGTTATCTTGCTCTGCGGAGTGCTGATTGGTGAGAGGGTGGGTGATGCTTTTGTATAAGGGGAGCGGAGCATGACTTTTGTCTTGGCATTAAACAAAAGTTTTAAGTGAATCAGGTTTTGCTGTAACAGGTCAGATTTGCACGGTAATTCAAGGCATGCAGACTTAAGAGTAGGCCGGGTGGCATAGAGCACAGTGTCATCTGCAGAAAGGTGACCACTTGCTGACCTAATGTTGTAGTCAAGAAAGTTGAAAGGGATCCAGCGAGCCTTGACTAGCCAGGATCCCTCAATTTCTTGAACCTCAAACAGTGGTACAGAAATCCTCCATGAGCACAGCTCAGCTGATACTGCAGGAATCCAGTGAGCCTTGACTAGGCCAGGGATCCTCAATTTCTTGAACCTAAACAGTGGTTCAGAAATCCTCCATGAGCTACAGCTCAGCTGATACTGCAAGGTACTAGCCCTGACTTTTGGATTTGGTACCAGTGGAAGCTGATTTCCAAGTGGCCCACACTATCTCCTGCTGAACACATCTCTAACTACAGTATCTCCAGCTGTCTCTATAGTTGAATTTATGTGCCAGGATTTAATAATTTGTTTAATCCTTACAGTCATTTTAAGTTCTGAGTCGATATTAGAAGTGACTTTTGAGCCTTGACTGTGTAAATCCTTCTCCTGTTCTCTGGCCTGCACTCTGTGTCTACCCCAACCCCCAAACAGTCTTTTTTTTTTTTCCATTTTCAGATTATATCCTCTCGCCACTAGAGGGCTATATCTCTGGTAGCAGTGACATTTTCTGTGTTTACTCTATTAGCAGGTTATATGCAGCTGCCACTAGAAGCTCCTATCCTGTCTAGCACATCACACACTCTGTTCCCCAGATTTTATCAGCTCAAATGTATCAACCCCAACCGCCGCAGCCCACTCCTCAGACTTATCATCTTACTTCTTCTGCGCTCCAGGAACGTCCACCCCAACTCTGGTCCTGGGTCTTCTACCCCCCTCTCGCACCCTGCTGGGTGTGGCCTCTGCATTGCCTCAATGAATATCTACAGTCTCCCAAAGAAAACTGCTGCACTCCAGTGCTGGTCGCTACAACACAGGCCCAACATCATTGCCATAGTGGAGACCTGGCTCTCTGCATCAACCTCTGACTCAGCTATCTCCTCCTGGTTTCACCCTGTTCCCAGGAAGGACTGAGTTGGTAAGCATAGTGGCCGGATGTGCAGTCTACTAGTGACTCCCTCATGGCCAATGCTCTCCCTTCCCCAAGCTTCGGTCATGGTGCCCAAGCCATCACCTTAAAAATTTCCCTGACCGGGCAGAGGCCCTCTCTATTTACCATTACATATATACCCCCACGGCCCAAGGACCAGCAATCCACCCTTACTATCTCTACCCTGCTCCACAAAGCTGAGCAGCTCGTCCTAGGCAACCTCAATGTCAACTGGCTAGGCTCCACTGCTGCAAACATAAAGGACACCTTCACTGCCCTTGACTTGGCTCAGTCATTCTTCCTACCAGATTTAACCAGTCAAGTGGCACCAGCTCCCTCCTTGACATAATACTTTCCAACCACCAAATCAAGACTGTTAATGTCCTAGCTAACTCCCTCAGCGACCATTCCCTATCCTCTGTTTCTGGTCCTCCCCCATGCAAAAACCGATAAGCGAAGTCACCTCCCGACACCGCTTTCGCCCAGGGGGCCTCAGTAAACTGAAGCAGTACCTAGCCCAACTTGACTGGTCCCTGATCTCACTCGCGACTGATATAGACACTACGCTAGCCTACCTCACCAGAGCCTTCTGCAAGACCTGTAACCTCTTTGCCCCTTTACCAGTACCCGCTCCAAAAGACATAATGCCACCTGGATTTCCCCTTCCCTTATTCAACAACTGAGGCAGTGAGACAAGAAACATAGAAACATAGACTTTGACGGCAGATAAGGACCACTTGGCCCACCCAGTCTGCCCATTTCCCTACCTACTGGATAAGCTGCAGATTCTAGTTAACCAACAGCCTATTTCTGCAACCCCCACTATAATTGCCTTTATGTCTGTCCCATGCATGTTTGAATTCCTCCACTGTTTTTGGACCCCACAACCTCTCCAGGAAGGCGGTTCCACGTGTCCACCACTCTCTCCGTGAAAAGAATTTCCTCACATTACCCCTGAGCCATCCCCCCTCTAACTTTAAATTGTGCCCCCTTGTTCTTACACATCTCTTTTTCTGAAAGATGCTACCCTCCTGGACTTTGTTGATTCCCTTGAGGTACTTAAAAGTTTCTATCATGTCCCCCCTGTCCCTCCTTTCATCAAGGGCACATATTAAGCTCTCGTAGTCTCTCTTCGTATGGTTTCTGATGTAGACCCTGCACCATTTTAGTTGCCCTCCTCTGGACTGCTTCCATCCTGTCTATGTCCTTGCGTAGATGAGGTCTCCAAAACTGCACGCAGTACTCCAGATGGGGTCTCACCAACTGTCTGTATAGAGGGATAACCACTTCCTTTTTCTACTTGTGATGCCCTCCCTATGCATCCCAGTATCCCCTGGCTTTCCCTACTGACTTCTCACATTGCATACCCACCTTTAGGTCATCTGATATGACTACACCCAGATCCCTTTCCATTATTGTTGTTGTTAGTACCTCCCCTGCTATTGTGTACTCTTCTCCTGAATTTTTATTTCCCAGGTACATTACTTTGCACTTCTTTGCATTGAATCTAAGTTGCCATATGTCTGACCATTCCTCCAACCTTGCCAAGTCCCTTCTCATCCTTTCTACCCCCCCTTGTGTATCAACTCAGTTACAGATCTTTGTGTCATCCGCAAAGAGGCATACTTTTCCTTCCAGACCCTCTGCAATGTCACCTATAAAGACGTTAAAGAGGACTGGACCCAGTACTGAGCCCTGAGGTACTCCACTAGTAACCCCCCTTTCTTCAGAATGTGTTCCATTCACTATTACCTTCTGTGTCCTGTTGTGCAGCCAGTTTTCTACCCAGGCTACCACCCTGGGACCCACTCCCAGGCTGGCTAACTTGATTATTAATCTTTTGTGCGAGACTGTGTCAAATGCCTTGCTAAAGTCTAGGTAGGCCATATCCATAGCCCCTCCCTGGTCTATTACTTTGGTCACCCAGTCAAAGAAATCGATTAGATTTGTCTGACATGACCTTCCTGCTGTGAATCCATGCTGCTTTGGGTCCAGTGCCCCGCTGGCCTCTAGGTACTCAACAATTCTTTCTTTCAGAAGTGATTCCATCATTTTCCCACCACTGAGGTCAAACTAACAGGTCTGTAGTTTCCTGCTTCTGCCTTGCTCCCACTTTTGTGAAGGGGAATCACATCTGCCCTCCTCCAGTCCTCAGGTACCACCCCATCTTCCCATGATTTGTTAAAAGTGTGGTTAGTGGTGTCACTAGGTCCTCCTTAGCTCTTTTAGGATTCTAGGGTGAATCCGTCAGGCCCCATTGCTTTGTCCACCTTGAGTTTTGAAGTTCTTTCAGTACTCTTTCTTCTTTAAATGGACTGGTATCAACCCCACTACCAGAGTGCTTCTACTGTTTGGTTTAGGTAACTCCTCCTCTTCTTCTTTGTGAATACTGAGCAAAAGTATTCATTCATTATCTCTGCCTTTTCACTGTCTCCTCTGCCCACCTCCCTCTCCTTTATTAATCTTCCATATCCTCCCTTAACCTTTCTATGTTCCCTAATGTACCTATAAAAGGTTTTATCCTTCTTAACTGAGTTGGCTAT
The DNA here is from genome assembly GCA_016271365.2 of Neoceratodus forsteri. Taxonomy (NCBI): domain Eukaryota; kingdom Metazoa; phylum Chordata; order Ceratodontiformes; family Ceratodontidae; genus Neoceratodus; species Neoceratodus forsteri. The sequence goes on from CM057459.1 coordinate 1,094,557,814, forward strand.
CCTTTCCTCAGTTTGGACCTTTGCTTTTCTGACTGCCTTCCCCACTTCTTTCTGCTTTAATTGATACAGTTCCCTGTCGTGCTCTGTCTGTGATTCCTTATACTTTTTGAATGCAGCCTTTTTCTCCTTAACCTTCCCTGACACTTCTTTTGAGAGCCATAGTGGTTTTTTATTCCGCTTTGTTTTCTTTATTTGTTTCACACAAAGGCTTGTTGACTCCATGATGGCAGTTTTGATTTTTCTCCATTGTTCTTCCACCCCTCCTTTCTGGCCATTTGCTAATGCATTCCTCAGGTATGCACCCATTTTGCCAAAGTCAGCCCTTCTAAAGTCCAGTATCCTTGTATTTGTATGGCTTGTCTCCATGGTTGTGTTTATTGTGAAGCACACTGTGCAGTGGTCGCTTGTTCCCAGGTGTCTACTGACTTCTAAGTTTGTGATCCATCTCCATTTGAGAGTACCAGGTCTAATATTGCTCCCTCCCGAGTGGGTTCCACCACTAGCTGTCTAAGGCATGCTCCTGTACTGCATCGAGAATGACCCTGCTCTTGGATGTGGCTGCAGTCCATGTTGCCCAGTTAACATCTGGCATATTCAGGTCCCCATCAACAGTATCTCCCTTTTCAGCCATTTTGAGAATGCCCTCATCATTTTCTTGTCCATTTCCTCCCTTGAGACGGTGGTCTGTATACAACCCTGTGCGGATTGTGATGCCATTCCCTGTCTCCAATGTGACCCAGAGTTCCTCATGTCCTCCCCCTTTACCTTTTAGTTCTGTTACTTTGATCCCTTCCCTTATGTAGAGAGCTATTCCACCTCCTCTATTACTCTCCCTGTCCCTTCTGTAGATTGTGTACCCTGGTATGTTGACATCCCAGTCATGGTTCTCCGTGTACCATGTTTCTGTGACTGCCACAATATCCAAGTGTTCCACTTCCATCAGGGCTACTAGCTCTGGAAGCTTGTTTCCCAGACGACGGGCATTGGTACTCATTGCCCTCCATTTAATGTTGGCTTTATCCTTTTTTACCCCATCCCTGCTCTTATTGCCCTTGTCCATTTTTCCATTTACTCCTGTCCTGCCCTCTGTCAAGCTCTGTACCTCAGTGTTTACCCTACTACCTGCCATGCTTTGCGGGGGGAGGCTTGAACTTTCCTGTTTCCTATCAGCACCTCCCCCCTTGGCTAGTTTAAAAGCTTGCCAAGGAAGCCTTTAAACCTGTCACCTAGGAGCGTGTTTCCCTTCCTGGACAGATGCAGACCATCATGCCAGTATAGACCTTCATCTCCAGGTGGACCCCAGTCCCCAATGAAGCCAAAGCCCTGTGCTCTGCACCAGTTTTGCAACCATTCATTAAACCGCATGGTGTGCAGTACCTAGCCTCACCCTGCCATGGACTGGCAGCACCTCTGAGAAGGTTACCGTGCTTGCTACCTGTCCGAGGCCCTCCCCAACTCCACAAATTCATCCTGCACTGCACTGATCTCATGCCTAGCTAGGTCATTTGTCCCGAGGTGGACAATGATATCTAGTTTCTCTCCTGTGATGCTGCTTCTGCAATCCTGAGGATCTCCTGTCCCTCCAAGCCATGGCACCAGGCAGGCACCTTACTTCCCTCTCCTCTCCCTTCCCCAGGTTTACACCCCTAACGATTGAGTCCCCTATCAGAAGCTGTTTCTTTCCCTTGTGTTGTCCCTTGCCACTCTTTTGTGGGTCTCCCTTGTGGCTGTCCCCAGCATTCTTCTTGGTCTCCAATGAGGGTGTCATCATAGAGGAACCTTGATTTGCCAGACCGACATATGATTTGTGTAGAGGTGCAACTGGGGCTACGCCTCTGTTCCCAACCCTCACCTCCCAGAACCTACTGTGGTCCATCTGCTCTTCACACATGGCAACCTCTGAGGCAGTGGTTGTGGAACTGGTGCTCTTTGGGTGGGGGAGTCCTCTTTAGTCCTTGCCAGTTCAGCCTGGAGGTGGGCAACCTCCTCCCTCAGAGCTGACAGTTGCCTGCAAATAGGGCAGCAACGCAGGTTCCAGAATGTTTCCCGGAAAATTGCTGCCCCACAGCCAGTGCATTGCACCACTCCCCACATGTCCCTCTTCCTTATAATATACAATGAGTAATATACACATTTTTTTTTTTTTTTTTGTTGGGTATGTGTATACTTACGCTTTATGCACTGTGCTGGGTGATTAAGAATATGACAGTTCTGCTCTAAGACCTGTTGAGGAACTGATGTCAGAACCTTGGCTATAAAGGAAATGCCACAACCACTGGTGACTGTTAGAAACAATCAATTACACCACTGCTCCACCACCCTGGTGAGTACTGCCCTTTATAGTAAGTCAACCAACACCACAATGTACTAGACCACTACTCCTACACAAACCACTCTACTGAGTCCAGGGATAAAAACAAACTCACTGTTCAGCCAGCAGGACACTTCCAAATATTGCACAAATATCCTTCCAAATCCTATGTGTCTAGCACAGAAATCAAGCAACTTCAGTTGTATTACAACCCCTCTGGTTATAAAATTACTACACTTTAATGGAATCCTGCAATTCTTAATGCCAATAAGAAAATAATGAAACTTTCTGTAGAAAGTGTAGCTTACCTTCCTAGTCCCCTACAATATTATGTTTTACCAAGTTACCAGTTCCTCAAATGCGTTCTAGTTTGTTCTCTGCAGTATAGCCAATTTCTCAGCTTCCAAAAGGAACAGGCAGGTCCTCTGACAACCTCTGGCATGTCGCGGTCGAGTCAGGCAGGACAGTGGACAGACTGGCCTATAATGCTGCTCGTAACCAATGCACCTGGGCCATAAGGCAAGCCAAGTCCAAATACTACCAAACCACCCTGGCCGCCTCCTGGGGCTCCTTGCATGTGTTCTGGGATAATATTAAGGAGCTCAATGGAAAAACCCGCTCCCCCCGTCTCAGATATCTGTCAATGGTGCTATTACCACTGACCCCCCACATATTGCTGGCTGCCTCAACACGGCTTTCTCTGACCAAAGCGCAGTCCTTCCTGTCCACTTTTTTGACCCTATCCCTACCTCAACCCCCCCACCCTGAATTGCCACCCATTTCTCCTCCACACCATATCTCCCCATGAAGCCAAACCACTCCTACTAAAAGCCCTCTACAGCCACAATCCCAGCTGTGACCCCATTGACTCCAGAATTCTCCATCTAACTCTAGATGTCATGCTAGCCCCTCTCACCAACCTGTTAAACTGGTCTCTGTGCCTCGGTCAATTTCCGAGCGCCTGGAAATCAGCTGAAATCACCCCAATTCATAAGAATGGAGATCGCACATTACCAAATAACTACAGACCAATCTCCATCCTCCCCCAACTCTCTAAAGCCCTGGAAAAATAGTATCCACCCAACTAATGGAATATCTAACCAAATACAGCATACTATATCCAGAACAGCATGACTTCCGCCCTGGACACAGGACCACCACAGCCCTCCTAGAGTTCTCACAGCAAATACACTCTGCACTTGACTCTGGGGACGTTGCATGGCAGTGTTCATTGACCTATCTAAGGCTTTTGACACTGTGTGTCACACCCAATTGCTTGACTCCCTCCATCAACTAGGCTTCTCATATGGCCCCCTTGCCTGGTTCTCCAGTTACCTCCATGCCAGATCCCAACAGGTCAAGATAAATGGTACCCTATCAGCTGCCCTACCTGCTCACTCAGGTGTCCCCCAGGGTTCCATTCTGGGCCCTACATTGTTCAGTCTCTTTCTAAACACCCTTCCTAGCTCCTGCTCAGGCAGTATGCTCCTATATGCTGACGATGCGGTTCTCATCGCCTCCCACCCTGACCTCATCACCCTCCAGAACTCTCTGCAACTCACCTTCAGCCAAGCTGAAAAATGGTTCCTTGACCATCGTCTAGTTCTGAATCTCAAGAGGACAAAATCTATGCTTTTTGCCCACCGCCAGAGTAACTCCAGAAATGCCCCCCTTCTCATCCTCCCCAGCACCCTGCACCCTCTGAACAGGTGTCTGCATACAAATATCTGGGCATCACCTTTGACTCAGCTCTCTTTCCACTGTCATCTTAATTCCCTGTCCACTGCCATAAACACCGGATTGGACTCCTCTACTACAAAGACTGCCTCCCCAGAATGCCCTCCGTCTGGCTATTACCTCCTCCATCTTGTCATTGGTCGACTACAGGCTCCCTATCTATGCAGCTGCTGACCCCACCACCTCACTAAAGTCCAGATCTCGATCAACAAGGCTGGCAGGCTCCTGACCGGTGCCCCCAGCAAAATGCATGCATGCCAGCTTTACTCTCCCTCGAACTTACTCACCTTTGATGGCGCCCGCGCTACCACACCTGTATACTGGCAAAAGAAATCACTACTTGGGCTCTCCCCCCTGGGGGTTGCTGCATCCCTAAAATTGGCCTCCCACTCGGTCACCACCCGAAGCGCAACCAAAGTCACCTTCCAGGTCCTGAGAGCCAGGACCTCTCTCGCCCAAAGATCATTCCACCACAGAGCCCCCTCTTGGTACAACTCCCTCCCCACTCATATCACAAACATCCCCAAGATTGGCCCCTTCAAAATCACCCTCCGAAACCACCTCACTGACACATGGAGCTATAAATGCCTCTGACTGGCCCAACCTAGAGATCCACCTGGCCCAATTTACAGTGTCCTTCCGGATTGCCTTCTCCCCAGCAACCACTCTTTCCCCAGGTATCGCTCCTAGAAACCCCTAGCGTACCTTATTATTTATATACTATACTAATTGTAACTAATTGAAGCCTTTGTACACCTTTTGTATTACTGGAATTGCTTTGTGAGTTCTTTTATTGTATCTCACTTGTAATGTTCTCCATTGTTGTACTTCACCACCAATTGTTGTCTACCCTCCCTGTGACGAGGTGCTTTTGTAAATGAGTCTTTGACTCAAAGGTTGTAAATCTGAATTAGGAAAAAATAAAAAATAAATAAGATATAAATAGTGAATAATAAGGGCCCCAGGAAAGATCCTTGGGGAACCCCTCTCAGCACAGTTTTTAGTTGGAAGAGTTCACTCTGGGCTTTAACCTGCTGTTGGTGGCCTATAAGGTAGCAGGAAAACCCCCTCATAGCCGGTTCATCAAGTCCAATGTTGCGCAACATACGCATTAGTAGCTTGTGGTTCACAGTACAAAAGGCCTTGATCAGATCAAGGAACAGCACACAGATGTAATTCTTGGTGTCCGGGGCAATTTGCCTGTCGTTGTGACCTTGGCCAGGGTAGATACAGCACTGTGCTTAGGCCTGAAGTCAGATGGGTTGAGCATGTTGGAGGATTCCATGTATTCTCTAAGTTGGAAGTTAACAATTTTTGCAAGCAGTTTTGGTAAAATAGGCAATAGTGAAATTGATCGGTAATTGTTTAGGTCACTAGGATCACCGGATTTAAAAAGCGGAATGATATGGGGCTGTTTTCCACATGGGAGGAAGAACACCATGGGAAAGGGATAGACTGAAGGTGTGTGTGATGGGTAGCGCCAGTTGGTCGTATCTAATTTTAGAAAGAAAGGTTCGAGCTGGTCAGCCCTGCTTAGAAGATCTTCTACCTGCTCAAGGGTGATGGGGGTAAATGAGAACTTATTTAATTGGCAGGAGACTTTGGTAGGGGAGTATAGTAGGCTATTAATCTCCGGGTGTTGAAGTAGCTTACTTACTGGGGTGGAGTCAAAACAAGCCCAGCAGTGGCAAAATGGTTATTTAATTGTTCTAAGATATGCTTCGCTTGTGTAGGTGCTATCACCTATAGTTATTTTGCTGGGTAAAGCTGATAAAGAGCTGCGGCTGTCAATTTCTTTACTATTTGCCAAAATTTAGCAGCATCGTTTTCAAGGAGTCCGTTGATTTGAAATATTTAGCCTTTTCGTCCTGATCAGTTTTGTACAATGGTTCCTGGTTGTTCTGGAGGCCACCCAATCGGACGCTGGGTTTGTTTTATGACTTTGTTCCATAGGACGTCTCTGTTTTGCAAGGTAGCTTTTAATGCATTGGTGAACCAGGGACAAAATCTTTTTCTAGTTCTGATTTTTACGGGGGCATGTGTATTAATAACCTGCAGGACAGAATTCTGAAACAGGTTTATATACCTCAGTGACAGAAGAAGCAAGGTACAGATCATGCCGTCTAATACTGTTCGGGTCAGCCAAGAAATCAGCGCTATTGAAATCCCGGTGGCTCCTTTTGTAAATGAAACAAAACTAGTAAGCAAGCTGGGTAGCTTAGGAGCAGCTCCAAAAGTGGTAAACTGGGGAGTACGACAATTCGCTCCCGACAACACGCTCCTGTTAAACTCGCTCCCAACAGTTTGCTCCAATGTCATTATGCTCCCATGCATACCTCTCAACCTCCTGCCTCATAAATCAGGGACAAGGCTTAAAAAATCAGGGACAAAGGACCAAAATCAGGGACACATGTTCAAAATTAGAGATATCTACCCAGAAAGCTGGTAGAATATGGGGCTTAGTGCAAAATGCATTTTCTAAAGAAGAACAAGTCTATAACTTTAATGCTTGACATTGTTTTGTGCTTAAAGTCCCCACTGTTTAGCCACAAAAACACAAATTTTAGGAGGGACAGAGTAACATTTTGAGGCAAAATCAGGGACATCCCTGAAAATCAGGGACACTTGAGAGCTATGCTCCCATGACAACCCACCGCCTGCCAATTCCCTCCCACCCAGATGTGAACTTGCGTACTGAAATGGAACATAAACATCGAAATAGCACATTTACTTGCAGTGACATTTACTTATGCAAGGTAAGAGATACAGTTTATAAAACTTTATGCATAAGCGCTTTCCTGGTGCGCTGTCAGGGAGCTGAGTTTCAGTATACTTCGTGCAGGGAAGTTGTGCACACAGCTTGTCTGTTCAGTATGGTTCGGGGAAGGGTGCACAGTTGCTGGCTTGAATTAAAATATCAGACTTTATTAACAGGAAGCCACAAAGTTAAAAACAGGTGATGTTGGCATTAATACTCAAAACTATGTGCCACACCACGCAAGAACTCTTCCATCGTTTGGTATGCGCATTTCTCTAAAATGTAGGCTAGTCTCTCAACATTGTCCCGATACACATGTCTGGACCCAAAGGGGTGCATTTCCTGCTATCAACTGTTCTACCTCAAAGTCTCTTTTTTTTTTTAACTGCACGGAGCCCATCAATAAACTTCCACATAGTTGGATGAGCTATGCACAGAATGATCTGCATCCCTCGATGGAAGGCCTCCGCCACATTATTTCTTTCAGCTCTTCCATCCTTCACACTTTCGCAGTGGCTCCGTAATGCAATTTGACAATGCAGCTGTCTGCGACCATTCCCCCCTTCAGCTGCACCTGCCTACCTACACATCCTCAAAATAATCGCTTATGGGCTCCAGTTCTTGAGGCAAAACATTTTGCTCCTGATCAGTTATTTCCTCAAACCCGGTACACACACTGTGTGGAGTAGAAAAAAACCCCAACTCGTCTAACATGGGGAACACTGACTTGAATGCATTGGTTGTGGCTCTTTCGAAGTCAGTCATCACTGCTTCAGGGCTAAGGTTTGGGTTCATGGTTTTCAGTAAATTAAGCATTCGTTCGTGCGTTTCCCTTCTTTTACCTGGCAAAAGGGCATAGATTACGGGTTGCATGTTCCCAAACCGCCAACCATAATGACATACATCTGTTGGAAGAGCAGTGGTGCTACACTGAAAGTTCCCTCCACATACCAATACTTGGCACCTTCAAGGAATTCAAGGTTGTTTTCTGTGCCAGTGATTAAAATTCTGCCATGGCCAGCACCACTTTCATGGAGCAAAAAGTTACTGTTGCATCCCTGAATCAGGCTTGTATGTCTTATTAGAAGCAGGAATAATTATTTCCAACAGGTCTTTAGCATTTGGTGGTGCCCCATGAACTTGCACATGTGTTGTTCTCTTCAGGTTTTTATCTATTATTTTGCCTTGTGCAGCAAGGGACACATGTTCCTTTGCATGGACTAAAATCTGTGCGGTGGTGTCTTGTGTTGCCGAAGCCCTCTGCTTGGCAATCGTTACAGCTTTCACTTTTTCGACAGCACTAGAGTCTGGAGCATGTGTGTGCTAAGAAAACGTATTATTGTTGGGTCATCGGAACTTGTAATGTGGGTTCTAGCATTGCACCCTTTGGTTTTTAATGGGATGTCTCACATTGCCAAATCACCTTGCTCTCATAGCCCCGCTCTGTGATGAGTGTAGGTATAGTTGTGGTCGCCTACAAGCTTCCTCTTCTGTCATTGTGAGATAATAAAACAGCCTGTCATTTTGAGGTGCACAGAACAAAGGATAACAATGAAATCTCGTTTGCAGATTGGTAGCTTTATAGTTATCACCGATTGTATAAAGCTGCCGATCTGGTTGATTACAGCTACTTGACTGGCGCTACAGTGGTTGGCACTGATTCAATAAGCTGGCAGTGCTTACAGGGCTATAGTGATTACTGTGATGTATTGTGATGTGGTGTGATGGTGTTGTGGCAACTTTGTCAATTTCAGTAAAGCACATAACCTTTGCCTGGCTAATATGTATTTAAATATTCAAGGAGTTGTGGGATATTGATGGTAGTGGGTTTGCAAGGGAGCTAGTTTCAGGGAGCTTATTTTTGGGAGCGAATTGTCAGAGTGAGTTGTCATGTATCCGATAAACTGGATAAGAAATTGCTTAGGAATAGGTGGCAGGGGTGGTGGTAAATGGAACTCACTCCGAGGAAGGGAGGGTGTCCAGCGAGGTGCCTCAGGGATCAGGGCTGGAACCAATCCTCTTTAATGTCTTTATAAGTGACACTGCAGAGCAGCTGGAAGGGAATGTCTGCTCTCTGCAAACGACGCCAAAATCTGCAATGGGGTGAGCAGTCCGGGGTGGGGGGATGGAAAGGATGGGCAGGGTCTGAAAAACTGGAGGAGTGGGTCATGGATGGCAGCTGGTTTCAATGCAAAATGTGCAAAATAATGCACTTAGGGCACAGAAACCCAGGAGCGGGGTCCAAAATGGATGGAGTGGAACTGACAACCACCAAGCAGGAAATAGACTTGGGGCAATCAAACCAGATGACCTAAAGGTGGCTAGGCAGTGCAACAAGGCAGTAGGGAAGGCCTTGTGGGATACTGGGGTGCATATAAAGGAGTATGATCAACAGAAAGAAGGGGTGGTGTTGCTTCTGTATAGATTGTTAATAAGACCCTCTGTGACAGGGTAAACACACACTGGGGAACAAGGGATTAACCCCTATGGTGAAACTGAGGAAATGCAGAGACTGCAACAGGCAAGGGGGGGATGCCTGGACAGGTGTGGCCAATTAGAGAGAGACTGAAAAAAGGCAGGGGAATTCAGCAAGAGAGAGAGAAACCAGAGCTGAATCCAAAGAGAAAGTTTTAAGTTATGCAGAGAGCCGGTGGGGAAAAATAGCTGAAGCCTGCTTCTGAGATCCAGACCATGTCTGGAGCACAGGATTCTGAAGTCAAGGACTAGTTTAGCCAGTTGAGCCAATAACAGTGAGTAGAGTCTACTGCTGAGAACTGCCTAAAGACACGGCCAAAAGGGGAAACCGTTTGTGTCTCATTTAAGACTGTATTTTGAACAAATTGCTGGCCCACAGCAACTATTCCTTTGTCAAGTCAGCCTGAAAGAACTGTTTTATGCTAATCTTTATGTTACAAGACCAGGCTGGGGAAGTTGAACTGATTAAGATTTTCTAGAGTAACACCTCACGTTTGAAGCAATAAAAGTGCATTTTGTTCTGTGAACCTGAAACACAGCGTGTTGCTTTTCCATATACCATAGGCCAGCTTCTCGATCCTCCTAGGCTGCTGTGTTCAGTTCTGCAGACCACATCTCCGGAAGGACAGAGAGGAGGCAGTCCAGAGGAGGACAACTAAAATGATGCAGGATCTGCATCGAATGCTCTGTGAGGAGAGACAAAGGACTTCAATATGTGCACCCCTGAAACAGAAGGGGGTATGACAGATTTTAAATACCTCTTGTGGGTAAATAAGGTACAGGAGGGAAGTATTTTTCAGAATAAAAGGTTGCTCAAGAACAAGGGACATGCTATGAAGCCAGAGAACAGTAGGTTCAGAAGAGAGAGATGAAAGTACTTCTTCTCAGAAAGAGTGATGGATTTCTCAACAACCTTCCAGAGGAGGTGGTGGGGTGAAAACAGTGCTGGGGTTCAAGAATGCATGAGATAAGCACAAAGGAACCATAGTGGAAAGGAAGGGGGGGAGAGAGAAAGAGCAGCAGTTCGAGGACGGTCTGTGATAACAGGGTTTTAGATAATTGATTAGCAGATTTTCCTTGTGACTATACTAACTGTACATAAAGTATTTATCTAGATTTTCTAGAAGTGTTGTGTTTGTTAAACACAGTGAGGCGAGAGCTATGCATTTTCACAAAGATTTAGCACTTTTTATGAGCAAAACGCTAATCAATTTTTAGAGTTAAATAAATCCCTGGATAATAGTGTAGGTAGGAGAAATGGGCAGACTGGACGGGTTAAGAGGACCTTATCTGCCATCACTTTTTGTTTCTGTTTAAAACTGCCATTCCATTCTTTAAAACAGTATAAAGATTAAGTTTACAGGACAGTATTGCCTCAGAAATCACCCTTGAAAGTCATGTCAGGAGTTCAGAAAAAGACCCAGGTTACTCCAGATATACTTATAGTGGCATTAGCAGTCCGTTTAGTGACACTGGGCCTCAGTCAAGCCGGCAGGGGACAAACTTCCAACTACACTTGTATGATGGTCTTGGGTGCTATTCTTTCATTTAAAGATATGGGCCAAACTGGAAGTGTGTGTGTGTGTGTGGTTTTTTTTTTTTTAACTTAATATTTTATTTTAGCCAACTGTGTAGGCAGGAATAAATATAGAAATTAGGAGCCTTGGCCTCAGCAATGTGCAAGACGATCCCACCCTTCTGCAGGCAGCCCAAAACAATTCCATAAAGTTACTCTAAGGGCCCAGTCTGTGAATCCCTATCTACGCCCTCATATGGGTGTGTAGGGCTCATACGTACCACTGAGGCCTGCTGTACCCATGAGAGGGCTACTGCAGCTGTAATGAATTAGTGTTGTGCTCCCTCTGAACTGGTTCTATGTGATAACAGCATATCAATTTGGGTGAAGTCATTTGGACGACGGCAAAACGGTGAGGATGTAAACGGTGACCGACAATAAACGGCAATCACCGAAAGGGCGACAACACTGTTTTTGCTTTTTTGCTGCTTTTTTTTTTTCTTTTGCTGTGCCCCCCCACACCTCCTTCTATAGATGATCATCTCTGGGGGGGGACAAAACTTGGAGAGGTGGTGAACATCGAAGGTTGCCGTTTCGGTGATAGCTGTTGTTCCCGGTCACTGTTTTTGTTGTCGCCACTCTTGTTGTCATCCAAAAGTTTTCACCCAAATCACAGGATACCCTCTGAACCTAATCCACTACAGGAATGCATAGCTACTCATTGTCCTGACCTTGAGGGGCAGGAAGTAGGACCATCTCATAGTACACAGAATTCTGAAAGATGCTAATGTACCCATTCTGCAGCTCCAGAGGTGCGTAGTGTTTGCCACCCAGAAGGCTGCCATAATGGCTAAGTACCCCCAGATGGTCAGTGTAGGACTGACTGGTCTGGCCAATGATCAACTCCTCCTTACCCCATGACTCCATACTGGGGTCTGAGAGGTATTAGGTTACAAAGAGGGCCAAGGCAGCACAGTGCCAATCCTTGAGCTGGTAAATATAGAGGACTGTGTATACACAGAAACATGGACTTTGACGGCAGATAAGGACCGCTTGGCCCACCCAGTCTACCCATTTCCCTAACTATTGGATAAGCTGCAGATCCTATTTAACCAACAGCCTACTTCTTCCTACCCCACACCAGAATTCCCTTTCCACTCCTGTGAAGTCTCCATACACAGCAAGACACTGTTTGAATCAGGAGATTTCCTTGGTAACCAGATACCTTGAGAGTGCAGCTCGAGAAGTGGTATGTTACCATGGAAACCTCAAGATTCAAACTCAGCCTTGTATGGTTGCTCATACGCAATCTTTTATAGTGTCTGAATGGGAAGGAAACATTGAATTTTAAAAAAGAAACTGAAGCTTGTCCAGTGGTGTGGAGGGCTGAGGCACCATTTGCCTTTTCTCCTGCCACGCTGGTGACCTAGGTTCAGGAATGGACTTTGTTACTTGGAGGCTGGCTGGGGAGGGGAGGATTGAGCGTCCATAGGACTGCTTTTCTCCCTGTGGAGGGGGGGGCCGGGTTTGTGTGACTCGCTGTTGAACTGCAACCTGCCATGGTGGCTGGGTGGCAGCACATGCAAACTCACAGGAGTAGAAAGGGAACCCACGTACAGGATGCTGGGGGGGGGAGGGTTTTTTTTTTTAAACCAGGAGAGAGAGACTAAGCTGAAAGCTTATTTACAGGTGCAACCTGGGAGCACAGGGAAGTTAAGAGACTTGCTCAGGGTCGCACAGTATGCAAGTGGGGGCTGTGGGATTCAAACCCAGGTCTCCAGGTTTGCAGTTCAGAGCCTTAAACCACTGTGCTATACTGCCTCCAAAGGCGGTATAGTGCAGTGTGGAGTATGCGCTGCGGAGGCAGAGCTTACACATCATACTCACTGCACATATGTGGGCCCAGGCCAAAAATCAGTGGGCCCCCGACTGCAGGGTGAAGACCGACCCCTCGCAGGCCTCACTGATAACCAAGCATCCCTCACAGTTCTGTGGCAGAGGACAAGGGTGGGAAGGTAAGTCCTAGGGAAGCCAGGTGATAGGCTGGGGGGAAGGGTCGGGCAGAAGGTGATAGAATATGAAAAAAAAGAATCTGAACTTGAAGTAAACCATGTCTGCCATCGCTCTGTGCCTCCTTTCACTGACTGAAATGGACAAGATGACCGGACAGTGCCAACGACAGCAGCCATGGATCATGTACTGTGAGCTGCATTAAGTGTTGTAACCTGTTGTGCTGCAGTACAACATTGTGACATCCCTACAGCAGCACAACAAGGGAATTCCCGTAATCAAATTCCATACATAACAACGCTCTCCCATACACTGTACAACTTGTAGTGCCTGTTTACTGTCAAAAGCTTCCTTCTGCAGTCTCGCATGTCATGGCAGCTTCTGCATGTGAAACATTTTATTCGCCTTGCACCACCACTCCTTTTTAAAATGGCTTTTTGATAACCTACTAGTGATAACAATTCTTTGCAGCAATGACTGGAACTGAAAATTGATGTTTCTTTCTATTTTTATCAGGTAATCTTGCTGGCAGCAACCTGGCAAACTATTATACCACTAATATACTAAAAGCCAGCAGAATAGGCCCAATGGTCTGTCATGTTTGCTTGGTAGCCAACCACCTAATGGGTGCTCGCTTTCCCACCCCCAGCCCCGAGAGGGTCTTCTTGGCTTCAGTTTCCCTTGTACTTGTCCCACCTTCTTGAAGCCCTCCACTGTGCCTCCTCCACCAGCCTCCCGGGCAGCGCATTCCATGGCTTCACCACCCTCTCAGTAAAGTAATGTCTCCATGCCCCGTAATTTTTCCCCTCCAGCTTCCACCATGCCCCTGGTTGTTTCTCCCCCTTCTTTAGCCTGAACATCTCCTTGGCTCCACCCCTGTTTATTCCTTTTACATATTTGAAGACCCCTATCATATCCCCCATGTCTCTCTTCTCCTCCAGTGTGTACAGCCCAAGCTCTTCGAGTCTCTCCTCATAGGGCCTCCCCCCCAATATGTCCTGAATCATCCTGGTTGCCCTCCTCTGGACCCTCTCCAGCAGTGCTATGTCCTTCTTAAGGTGAGGTCTCCAGAACTGCACGCAGTACTCGAGATGCGGCCTGACCAAGGCATTATACAGAGGGAGGATCACCTCCCTCCTCCTGGACATAATCCCCCTAGCTGTGCAGCCCAGTATACTGTTTGCTTTTGCTGCAGTTCTTCTGCAGTTTTCCGTGTTATTCATTTTGATGTCTACCATCACCCCTAGATCCCTCTCACCTGATGTGGCTTGCAGTGTGATCCCTCCCAGGGTGTATACATGGCCCAGGTTTCTGACCCCCAGATGCAGCACCTTACATTTCCCTACATTAAACTTCAATCCCCACCTCCTTGACCACCCCTCTAGGGTATCCAGGTCCCCTGACTGTCTCTCCACTGTCCCCATCCACCAGTGCTCCCAGTTTTGAGTCCTCTGCAAAGAGACTAATCATACTCCTAACACCTCTCTCCATATCCGACATAGGCATTGAACAGGAGTGACCCCAATACCGAACCTTGGGGGACCCCACTGATGGCCTTCTGGAGGAGGAGACTATGCGCAACCACTACCCTCTGTATTCGCCTGTAAGCCAATTTTCTACCCATCTGAGCAACTCCCCCAGCTTTGTTAGTAGACCATTGTGGGGTACCGAATCAAATGCCTTACTGAAATCCAGGTATAGGACGTACACCGGCCTATGTTGGTCCAGGGCCCTCATCACCCAGTCTTAAAACTTCACGAGTTTGGTCTGACAAGATCTCCCTGGAATGAAACCGTACTGTTTGTCATCCAGGTGCCAGTGGCGAATTATTTTTTTTTTTAAATTACCAAAATTTGGTAGTACAATAGTTAAATGTTTATTTCTGTTCCTAAAATCTCCCTCACGTCTTCCTCTCACCGAGCACTCCCAGTATTTCCTCACTTGCTAATGCACATCCAAACCTTGAGTGTCGTGGTCAGTTTTCTGCAACTAGCATCTCTTGAGCATTTCCCAGAATATGTTTTATCATACTCTTACTAAATCAAAAGTTTAAAATAAAAAGGTGACTTTCCAAGCAACCACTCCAGACTCCTCAGTCCGTGGCTGATGAATATTAGTTAAAATCAGTTTCCACTGTTAATCGTAAGGCAGTTTGTTATATTCTCTTGCCATGTCCATTGGATACCTATCCGTTCAGTCTCAATAGTGCAAGGTCGTAGCTACTGATACTCCAAGTAAACCACAGCTGCATCAAGTTCTGTAGCAGGGGTAGCAAACAAGCTGGCCAGCATTGCTCCGCCCTCTTTAGTCCATGTTTAAATTCCTTTGTTTGGCTTTGCAGGCTTTTTCTTTTTCTTTCAGCTTTGTTTCTGGGTGGGGGCAGAGTGGACCACAGATGTTGAAGCTGAAGATCTCAATTAGGTCCGCATGGTCTGCCTGCATAGGTGCTCATGCATCTGGTAGGGATGTGGCAAGTTTGGGGCAGTAAGTTTAAATGCCCCAGCAAAGTTAGAAGCCATACTATTAGTTTAATTGTACTGGGAGTGAGAGAAGCAGCAGAAAACTGAAGAGCAACAGACGGAAGAACAGACTCCGAGCCAGTTAAAGAGAAAAAAAAAAGACTTCATGTGGAGTGACAAGTGGGCGAATCTGCCTACCTGCAGGGAGAGAGAAGCAATTTCTGCCATGGTCTTGGACTGTGGTGCAGCTCAGTGATGCTTACCTGGAGCGTAGCACCACACTAGCAGCATAGACAGACAGCAGGTCTAGTGTGGGAATCATCTGATCAGAGCCAGGAACCTTAGACTTAAGTCGTGGGGGGCAGGCACGAACAACAGCAGGGTAAGGGGTAGCAGTGTGGCAGGTTGGTGTATAAATCTGAAATGCCTAGCTACACCCCTGCAATAGTGTAACTGTGATTGTCTTGCAGAGTCTGGGGATTTGATGCCGTGGGCCCACTTTTCAAAAGGGCGATGCAGGGCTTGTGTCCAACACTGCATCAGACCGTATTTTTGGCACAGCTGCACCAAACACCTTTGCCGCAACTGCACCCGATTTTGGTAGGTCGGGCACAATTGTGACACTTTACCAGATTTATGGTGGCTTGCACCAAATAAAAGTGTACCCAGAATTTCCACAAGCTAGGCCAGAAAAAGCTGGTCTAACATGCGGCCGTCAGTGCACAGGATAGAACATCCTGATCGCCAGCAGGGAGAATGCCACACGCCCCGTGCGCCGTATGTTCAGCCCACCTGGGGCGTTGCAGCATTCGAGGCATCTGAAAATCCGGCCCTTCTCTATGGAGTCCCCTTTTCTCAAAATGATTTACATGGCTGCTTTTCTATCCATTCTTGATGTATTAGTAAATGGCTCTTATCTGGAAATGCAGATGTATGATTGAAATGCGCTTTTACGTATCTTAAAATTAAAACATGCAACACTGCAAGCCATTTCAGGACTCTTTGTTAATGTGGATTCAACGTATATACCACTGTGTCGGTGCAGCTGCTGGAGCTGCCTTTATATAATGCAAAACTTGACCTCTTGCTTCTGTTGGAATTCATGGGACCCAAGACTCCTGCAGTAGGTTTAATATTTGCTTTTGTCGGCAAGTGCAATACACTATTTCTCTTTTGCCTTGTATTATGCAGTATTTCTGTGTATTAAGAACAGTGTCTTGCAAAAGCTGCCTTTTTTACCAAGTGCCCTTTTGAACTACAGACCCCTCCCGCCACCCCCACACACACACACACACATTTTTCCCCATGTTCGGCACCCATGCTGTGCATGAACAATGTGGTGGCAGATTTTTTTGTAGCTTGGGGCCAATCAGCCTTCAGCCTTGTTTCTTATTCTGCACCCAGCTGTATTCTATAAAATGATCATCTTCCTATTCATGGCAGGCGTGCATTATAATAAATCTAATATACTGACAGCGATTGATGCCTGTTATTTTACCAGTAATCCAAACAGGAGAGCATACTGAAGCAACAAGAACCCCTCCCCCGCACAAAAGTGTGCAGTGACCTTTAAACCCCCAGATAGTTCTTTGAATGTCAGAGTGATCGTCCTATTTTCATTTTTCTGCATTCCTCCAGCGTGGTGGTAGCTGGTGGTGGTGGGAGGGAGTCATTTCACACACCCTGCAGCATTCTGTGGGTGTCTGTTAATCAGTTTTAACTCTGTTACATCCAGCAATATGATAACAAATGACAGACCCCCCCACACACATCATCTTTATTATTCCAGCACCAGCTCTGTCTGAGCCTTTCAGACACCAAAAAAAAAAAACAAAAAAAAAACTAGCATTTGTTTCTAGCTGGAAAACACAGACAAAATGCAAGCCTTTCAAACCGTCAGTTCTTGGACTGCACTTCAGATGAGACATTAAACTGAAGTGTCTTCTCTGCTGGCTATCTAGCTGGAAAGGCAAGTCCCACTGCACTTATTAAACAAAAAGGGGGTATTAGAGCTCTGAGATGCTGTTCATGCTCTCCACTTTAGTATTTTGCCATACCCCTCAACTGTCACACATTACAAGGCACGTCACTCATTTTACCTCTCGGAAACCCTCTGTCCCATGTGTGGAAGACTATATTAGAAACACAGAAACATAGACTTTGATGGCAGATAAGGACCGCTTGGCCCACCTAGTCTGCCCATTTCCCTACCTACAGGATTGGCCGCAGATCCTAGTTAACCAACAGCCTATTTCTTCTTACCCCTCACAAGAATTGTCTTATGTCTGTCCCATGCATTCTTGAATTCTCCCACAGTTTTAGACCCCACAACCTCCTCAGGAAGGCTGTTCCATGCATCCACTACCCTCTGTGAAAAAATACTTCTCACATTGCCCCCATCTTTAAATTGTGTCCCCTTGTTCTGCATGTCTTTTTTCTGAAAGATGCTACCCTCTTGGACTTTGCTGATTCCACTGAGGTACTTAAAAGTTTCTATCATGTCCCCCTCTCCCTTCTTTCTTTAAGGGTATACATATTAAGCTCCTTTAGTCTCTCCTCGTACGGCTTCTCTTGCAGACTTCCACATTGCCTACCAAAATGTTAAGCAGCGTCATAATAAATATATTGTACTCCGTTATCAGCAAACAGTATAAGAATCAGTGCACTCATTTCCAAAGTGTTCTGAGCTTGCAGTGTCATGTCTGATATGTCACAGATTTTTCCCACATCTTATCAAGCATTTAGGTGAGGAAGGGCTGAGAAGTATGGTTTTACCATCTGTGCAAGTTTTTGACTTAATTATACTGTATATATTTTGCACTATGCCTTTACTTTGTAATTTTTAGCACTCGTTTAATGTTTCCTTCTATGCTGACCTCATAGTTGCAGTTCTGATGTTGTACTGTCTTTTTTTTTTTTTGGCAACCCCCAACGGTCATAACTAGAAATGAGTACAATATTAGTCTGTTTTCTTACCTGGTAACAATGCTTTTAAATTAAATAAAAATAGTTATGTATATCTTTTGGAATAGGTTGTGTGCACACAACTTAATACATGCTTCAGTACTAGTAGCCATGTATTCGCCAAGCCACTAGATCAGTCTATCATTTTTCCGGTAATTTTCCTGTAAATTAGAAGAATCAACATTTGTAGAGTGCTTTTCATACACACATTGTATCCCAAGGCACTTTACAAGCAATGAGAGACTGGTAGTGAAGTGTCTGAAAGTGTAGTGGCAGCCATTTCACACATCAGCATCCACACACAGCCTTGGACAATTTCATGAATCCGCTTTATAGGGAGGAGAATTTTGGCCAGGACAGCGGGGAAATCCCCTACTCTTGCAAAAAGTGCCTTGGGTTCTTTTACTTCCACCTGGGCATCCTTTAGGACAGTACAAGAGATAGGTAGAAGGGACCTCAAAGGGTGGCACACCCCAACTCTACAGCACCCCCTAGTACTACATGTGGCTGCCACTGCTTATAGTAGGAGTCCATTCCCAGAGTGGGATGAGAACCTATGACCTTCTGGTTCAAAGGTAGATGTGCTACCAACACTAAACCAAGCTGACACATTATTTTCCATGCAGAATAAGTTGATCTGTTTTCCTGTTAACAAATGTAAGTGTATGGGAATAATTTCCCTGTAGACTGCTCCATTTCTCCATAAAATACAGGAATCCATGCAGATCTGGGACCCCATGGGTAGTCTGCAGTCAGGATTCAAACAAGGTCATTTGACTGAAACTGTTGCATTAACTAAAGTTATGACTGACTTATTACATCATTTACAGGTTGGATAGTAGTCATTATTTTGATGGGCCTTTCTTCTGCATTCGACGCAACTCATAAAGGATAATGTATGGGCATCAGTTAACAACAACTGTATTCACTGAGGAGGTTACCATTGGCAACCGTGTAAACCTCAAAGAGTGGCGCCGAGAGATTTACTGTTGTCCTGGTGAATTCAGCAAGGTTGTTAACTGATGCCCATACGTTATCGTGTATAGTGTATGGGCTCAGTACAAGAAAATTCACTGCTGGAGGTTGTATACAATTTATATAAAAAAAAAGTGCTTTCCGGCTTTGCCCGCGCCCCAAAACAAGTCACAATCTTTCCCAGTCCCCCAATCTCAGACATTTCATTTTTAAAATTCATTTAAACACATCTGCTTTTGGACATTGAATTCCCTTACTTTATGAGGTGTTCCTCACTTTTGGGTCCCTTTCTCACCGCTGCAGCCATTTCCTGAACTGAGGTGCTTAACTTACATACATGCACAAGTTCGTTCCATGCTGTTGTACCATCGATGTTATGTACTCAAGATGGTATAACGCAATACGACACATCAATGATATAACAAGGTTGTCTTTCTATTGAATTCAGCATATATAACATTCCACCATACGCTATATCATAGTATTTTAATTGAAGGATCACACCACATTCAGTTTACAGTATTCGGTTTCACATTGGTTTTCCTCCTCTCTCTTTCTCCACAACACTTTTTCTAGAACTTCTTGGGCTTAAGAATTTTCTTTCTGATCACAGTGGGTGTTCATCAAGGGTCAGTCGTTTTGGTCCATGGCTGCTTCCACTGCATCTTCAAACACTTTGTGAGGTCATTACGACTTTTGACTGACTGTCGTTTCTATGCTGATGACACCCAGAGTTAATTTTCTTTCCCAAACGTTTCTGATTATGTACTGTACTGGGTGCCAGCCATTCCTGTCTCACTTTCATTTTATCTTCCATGTACATACTCTACTTGTCTAAAACTAAACAAGTCTAAAATTGAGATTCCCTTGATGGCCACTGAGCCATTAAGTAGACCTCATTAACAATCTACATATCCGGATTGTGGATTCATTATAAAAAAATTGTTCAGTTATTGTTGTGAAAATCCAAGTTATTTTGATTTGCAGTTCTTATCTAATCATATTTCAGCTGTTTCAAAAACGTGTTGATTTCAGTTGCTATTATTTCAAATTTGTTGAGGATGTGGACGCTAAGCAGATGCTCATTTCTCAGTGGGACAGGGGTGGGGAGTGGGAATACAGCAGGAGCAATACAATAATAACAGGTATAGTGACAACAATTGGTGCATGTACAGGAACAATAAAAGCAAGGTACAGGTAGTAAATTCCAGACAAAAACACAAATACAATGCAAAAATACATTGGTTACAAGGGTAGAGAGAATGAGAGATAGGGGAGTGTGCTGTCTATGAATGGCAAGATGCTTGTGTGTGTTTATAAAAAAAAAAAAAAAAGGCAGCATAAAAATACAAAATTATTATTTACTTATTTATTTAGATTTTCTTAACCAGGTAGACTCACCAAGACTTAAAGTCCCTTTTTCAGGAGCGACCTGGAATTAATTATATTCAGTGGTTATTTTTAAATACAAGTAACAGTCATTGATAGCATACAGACAGCAATGTAAACACAACAGAGTACAAACAGTACTAGCAAACAATTTAAAATTATTACAAAGTCAAGGCTTATCACTAGGCTTAAAATATTCAGAGTTTTAACACTGCAGTGTTAAAAGGAACTATCAACATTCCCCAACAAAAACATGGGACCTACAGGTTCCGATAGGTAAATCGCTCTGGCGGTGATTTTTTAATATAACTTAGAAAGCTTTTATTTGTAATTTATCGGGTTGATCCTGCGACACTCTGCCCATCATTACTATTCCAGAGTCTTTTGTGACGAGCCCTTTGACGCAACTGATGGGCTGAGACACGGGGGACTCCTATGTGATAGTACAGTGACCAGAAAATAGCAAAAGATATACAGCGCATGTTTGCACTTCTTCTAGCTGCGATACCGATCGACTGAGGAAAGTGCTTTCCTTGGTCAACTGGTACCAGAGACAGAAGTGCAAACATGTGCTGTATATCTTTTGCTATTTTCTGGTAACTGTACTGTCACATAGGAGTCCCCTGCGGCTCATCCTGTCAGTTGCGTCATCTGGAATAGTAATGATGGGAGGAGTGTCACAGAATTAACCAGATAACTTAGAAAACTTTTATTTGTAGTTTATTTTAAAAATTACCACCAGTGTGATTTACCTAATTGGGACCTATAAATCCCATGTTTTTGCTGGGAAAATGCTGACAGTTCCCCTTTAAGAAAGTTTTTTTTCAGGTGTTGAACTTAAGAAAATATATCCGCAAAGTAAAACCGCAACAAACAAGCTGTCTATACAAGACGTAGAAACACAGAATCTGATGAGGACTGCTTGGCCCACCTAGTCTGCCCATTTCCCTACCTAATGGCTAAGCTGCAGATCCTAGGTAACCAACAGGCTATTTCCTCCTACCCCTCACTAGAATCACCTTATGTCCGTCCCATGCATTCTTGAATTCCCCCACTGTTTTGTTTTTTTTTGACTCTATGACCTCCTCAGGAAGACTGTTCCATGCATCTACAACTCTTTCTGTGAAGAAACACTTCCTCACATTACCTCTGCACCATATCTCCCCCCCACCCATCTTCAAATTGAGCCCCCTTCTTCTTGCACATCTTTTTCTGAAAGATGCTACCCTCTTGGACTTGGTTGATTCCCTTGAGGTATTTGAACGTTTCTATCTTGTCTCCCCCCTCCTTTCCTCAAGGCTATACATCTTAAGCTCCTTTAGTCTTTCTTCATATGTCTTCTGGTGCAGATCCTGCACCATTTTAGTTGCCCTCCTCTGGACAGCCTTCACCCTGTCTGTCTTTGCAGAGATGGGGTCTCCAGAACTGTACACAGTACTCCAGATGTGGTCTTAACAACTGTCTGTACAGAGGGCCAACAACATCTGTTTTCTACTGGTGATGCCTCTCCCTATGCATTCCAGTATCCTTCCAGCCCTCCTTACTGCCCTCTCACATTGCTGGCTGACCTTTAGGTCATCTGATATGAGTACCCCAAGGTCACTTTCCATTTTTGTTGTTGTCAGTATCACATAGGTTTGACTGGTGACCTAATAGAGGTCACTGTGTGGGGTCTCAGTTGTAACAAGTACACTGGCTGCATGCAAGAAGTATGCCCCAAAGTGAGGACTTGAAAGCCTTGTGATTGGTGCAAGTCTGAACATCAACTAGGCAGTCATTCCACAGCCTATGAGCCACAGAGACAAAGGACCTTTTGCCATTGGCTGTTGCAGTTCTTGGGACAGTAAGAAACAGTTGGGAGGGGAACTGGAGGACGCTTCTGTGAGGTTTAAGTTGCAGCTACACTGACTTTTATACTGTAGGGTAAGTGGCAAAATGAGTAAGAAAGGAGAGGTGAAAAGGGCAGAGGTTGTAATGCTGGAGAAAAGTGGAAGATGGCGAGCTACAGCTGCACACTTTTGAGAAGTGTAAAGACAGATGGAGAGAGGGGCATTGTTTGGGCCAAGAGGCTCTGAAACCTGGGAGGCAGTACAGGGTAGTAGTTAAGGGCACTGAGCTGCAACCCTGGAGACCTGGGTTTGAATACCATCAGCCCCCACTTGCATATTGACCCTGAGCAAGCCACTTAACTTCCCTGTGCTCTCTGGCCGCACCTGGAAACAAGTTCTGGCTTAGTGTGCCTTCTCCTGGTTAACCAACTTCCCCTTTCTCTTTCAATAGTTAACTTCATGCGCTTGCAATTTCAAGGCGATATTATTGTTAGTCGTTCTTTCTGAATCTCGGATTCAGCTTTTCCAACTGGTCAGAGCTGGGAAGCCAGACGTACAGTACTTTTTAGCATTCACATTGTAATCATGTTTCTCCAGTGTTTTTATAAATGCTACTGTTTCAGAACATCCCGCAGAATGACATTTAGATTGATGTTCCTCACATTCACTGCACTATGAAATGCAGCTTCATCTCCTTTCCAAGAACTAATTTCAACACATGCCCCGTAGAAATCAAGGTGCCACTCAGCAAATGGGCATTTCTTAGTGGTTTCCTGGATTACATGACTATGCAGTGCACGCCAGGTGTTTGCACAACTAGCCCTGGCCATTTGGAATAACCTACCCATAGAAATATCATCTGCTGGATGCCTAGAAATATTTAAATGAACATTGAAAACATTTTTATTTCTTTTGTAATATTGATTTTATTTTGCTGCTTGTCGTGCACAATGTCTGATTCTTAGGAAAGGCTTCTAATAATAGTTTATTTTATTCTTTGGTAACCGGGTGAGGTCTACTAGGCACGAGTGCCTGTTTTCAGGGGTGACCTGGGAGCACTGAGCGGTTAAGTGACTTGCTCAGAGTCGCACAGTATGCAAGTGGAGGTTCTGAGAATCAAACCCAGGTCTAGTCTGCTGGATGTACCAAGCATCTTCACAGCTTGTTACTCTAACCTCTAGGCTACACTGCCAGTACTTATAAATAAATACATAACCAAAAAATAAATCACTAATTAGATGGAGGTCAAGACCAAGAGGTTAGGTGGCTTGTACTGGGTCACACAGTGATTAAGTGTAGGGATCAGCAAACCAATTTGGGGAAAAAATATGAACCCCCTGAACCAACAACATAAGCAACAATTGAGCCACTTCCAAACCGGTTTTACTGTTTAGATTGGTTCGGATCCACTGCTTGCATTTGTTTTCCTACTGCAATTATCATGCTGTACTGCAGATTGACCCTTTTCTTCCTCAGCTCCCATTTCCTGTTGGATTCAGCTCAGAGCAACACACGCCAGGACGGGGATGGACATACTGCAGACTGCATATGTATCTCTGTGAGCATGAGTGGTGGGAGGGAGCCTGTCTGTAAGTGGCTCCAGATTGGTAAGGCATGACGAATGAAATTGTAAGGGCACCCAACTGGTTTTGTCGCTGGAGAACACTTGTTTCCCAGTGCTACTGGTTGCCTGTAACAGAGTGCTCTCTGCTCATTGTGTGGCAGGCAATCAAGCAGCTCAGTCAGGTACCTTGTTGCTGTGTTTGCACAACTAAAACAAACAAAAAAAAATCACTTTTTGAGTCTCAAAGACCCTCAGTATCATCCTACAGAAACGGTTGGGTGTGGAAACAAGAATGTTAGAAAGAGAACTTTCTTTCTGTGACCCAAAAAAATGGAGGGTGGGAGAGGGAAGGCGAGGGGAGAGTAAACGTGGCAGTCAGAGGCAGGCAGTCTGCAAAATGTTTTCCACATTCAAGAGTCATTCTCCTGTGCAAATAAATAATTTGGGGTGTTTGGAAAAATATGATATCACATAATAATAATGATGACCCAAAATGAGCAACTACAAAAATAGAGACTCATTTTGGGCGCTGTTATTGTGGGCTAACCTGCACAATAGCAAGGGTATGGGATAGCAACCATGGGGAAGGGTGAATGGAAGGGGGGAATAATGAGGGGAAGGGAAGGGACATGGAAGGGGTTTTCAGGCACTGGTGTACCTGCTGCCACTGAGCTAGCCATGTGGCATGGTAGTGTGGGTGGTTAGCTCTGGCACAGCAGGTACTGAGTTCAGGAGCGTAAACACTTTGCCGCAGGTGCAAGCTGCAGCACATACATTTTGCTGACGTCTGGATTTTGCCCCCTCCCCAACATGCACCCCCTGGAGTTGAGAATCCTAATTGGGGGTGCAGGGGCAAAGCCCCAGGCAAGGGGGTCCGGGGGGCACAGCCCCCCCTGCAAAAACACTTTTTGAAAATCTGGGTGTCTGGTCACCTTGAAGTGTATATCGCCAATTTGCTTTTTGGCGATATACACTCGCCATACAGTAATAGCGATCGCTGTTTTGCATTTGCTTTTATGACATGGAACCAAAAATACTAAACTTTTTGTGTGTGTGTCTGTGTGTGTCTGTGTGTGTCTGATATATCTTTGCAAACAAAACTCCATTAATGGAACAGTTAGAGTTCAGATTAAACTGACAAAAGTAGGAAAATGTGATGTTAGGGTTCCAACCCTTACACCCCTGCCCCCTCGAAGCAAATCGGGGGTGGAGTCTTCCTTGGGGTGGTCAACCATAACCTTCTCCCCACTGCAGTAATAGAAAAGCTGAGAAGCCAGAAGGAGAAGGAAGGAAACATATTCAATTCAGTGCTTTAGAGTAACTGGTAACTGGTATTTTTCTTTTAAACTTAGATTGTGGGCTTGTAGTGACACTATACTTTCTTTCTTTGTTGTCTTTACTTATAATTGTTTTTGGGCTGTTGAAAATTTAAAACATAGTGGTGGTGTAATTCTGTGCTGTCTTTAATTGCTGCAAATTTTCGCCCCCCCCCTCCTTCCCCAACTCTTAATTATATGCCCTGTTAAATCTGATTGACAGGAGCTAAACACAGGGTATAGTAGGAGGGGCATAAGGGGGAAGAAGCCCACACTCAGCACGACAAGTGTTTTGACTCATTTATTTATTTATTGGTTTCTTTTTCCTTAAAAAAAAACAAACAAATATCTGAGGATCAGTTACAGGATTTTTAGTACTGTAAATTAATAAAAGAGAACTAAGAGAGACTTCAGTAGCAGACAAGTAGTGGAATTGCAGTATAATGTGGGAGTGGTGCAATGCAGTGGCTGGGCAGCGCATATTCAGGCAGACCTTCTGGACACTGAGGTGCTGCCCTATCTGCATGCATCTCTCTGACTGCGGGATGAGGTAGCCAGACTCAGAGTGAAATAAACTGGGTCAGGAGTACCATCACCCCTATCCAGGGACCACCCAGTCCAATGCAGCTGCCTCAAAGGATACCGAGAACGAGGAGCACTTGGATGACAGTGGGCTCAGGGAGGGTTAGAGCAGTCAGGCAGAGGCACATCCCAGATCCTATTCCTTCTTAAGAACTCATATGCCACACTGGCAAATGAGGACAACCAAATAGAGGTACCCAGAGAAGTGGAAGGAAAGGATGTGGAGGTTAGCCAAGGAGGTGACCTCAGTGGGAAAGCAGTGGACCCCAGAGGAGGAGGAAGTGAATCCTGGTGGGGGACTCCATCGTAAGAGGATCCAGCTAGGAACACAGGAGGGGAGGACAGGGAGGTGAGGTGCCTACCAGGTGCCACGGCATGGAGGGATGGAAGGAAGATACTGGGGATCACTGGGAAGGCAAGACGGAGGGTGAGCTGGATGTCATTATCCACCTAGGTACTAATGACTTGGCAAATGGGGAGCCAAAGGAAGTTCAGGAAGAGTTTAGGAAACTGGGAGGGGTCTCAAGCAAGTAGCTACTTCTGTCACTTTCTCAGAAGTACTACCTGTGAGAGGCAAGGAGAGCATAGGAGTGCATGCACCAGGAACTTTAACTCATGGTTGAAGAACTGGTGCTGTGAGGAAGGGTTGGATTCATTGGTGACTGGGGACCCACCTGGAGGATGGAGGTTTGTTCAAGCCTGACGGCCTGCATCCATCCTGGAGGGAATCAAAGCATCAATGATAAGTTTAAATGCTACATTGACAAGCATTTAAACTAGCAAAGGGGTGGCAGGCCAGCAAGGAGGGTACCCACTTGTTTCACCCCCACAGCTAGCAGTGGAACCAGTGAACCAGAGGAGGGCTATCTCTGCAAAGCAGTGTGCAAAAGATGGAGATTAGTGTCCAAAAGGTGGATAAGCAGAAAAGGGGCAAAATTCAGCAGAAGAGCAGACAGCAAGGAGAACCAGGGATAAATGACAACCAAGGAAGGGGCTGGAGTAGAACAGTGAAGCAGTCTAGGGAGGTCAAATCATGGAAAGCCATGTGTGCAAATGCCAGGAGCCTTAGCAACAAGATGGAAGATCTGGAGGCTGTCATGGTACAGTCAGACCTGGACATTATGGCCATCACTGAAACCTGGGTAATGATAACCATGACTGGGAGATGGCCATACCTACTACAACATATTCAGAAGAGACAGAGCAGGCAGGAAGGGAGGAGGAGTGGCACTGTATGTGAAAAATGACATAAGGGCCACACAGATCCAGGAGGAACAAAATGGGGGAGAGATACTGTGGGTTAAGCTGGAAAGGAAAATGGGGCCAGCCAGCCATCCACAGGTGTGGTCTATAGACCACTAACTCAGGAGGAAGAAACAGATAGGGAGCTGATGCTAGCCATCCAAAGGATGGCAGACAAGGGTGAGGTAGTACTTGTTGGAGACTTCAATATTCCAGATGTGGACTGGAGCATCCCAGCAGCAGCATCAACTAGGAGCAGATTTATCCTGGACTCCCTTCAGGGTGCCTTCCTCAAGCAACTGGTCATGGAACCAACTCGGCAGAAGGCAATACTGGACCTTGTGCTCACAAACAGGGGCAGTGTGATGGGGGTAACAGTGGGGGAGCACCTGGGTACAGTGACCACCAGTCATTGTGGTTTGAAATCACAGAAAGAGCAGAACCAAACCACACAAAAACACGTATCCTGGATTTTAGGGGGGCAGACTTTGGGAAAATGGGGAGATACTTGAAAGAGGCATTAAGGGGAATGGGACAGGAATCAGGGGTTGAGGAACAGTGGGCAGTATTTAAAATGGGGATTATAAGAACAACAGAATTATGCATTAAGCAGGTTAGCAAGAGGAGACCATTATGGTTTTCCAAAGAGGTAGCAAAGAAAGTGAAAGCCAAAAAGATTGCATTCAGGCAATACAAAAAGACACAGGCAGAAGGGGATAGGGAGAAGTACCAGGAGAAACAAAGGGAGGCAGGGAAGTCAATAAGGGAAGCCAAAGCTCAGACAGAAGAACACATTGCAAAATCAGTGGGTAAAGGGGACAAAACACTTTACAGGTACATAAGTGAAAAAAGAAAGACAAAGGGAGTATAGCAGACTGAAGGGGAGGATGGGAGCCAGCTGGAGGATGACAACAGTAAAGCTGACACATTGAACAGGTATTTCTGCTCAGTCTTTACTGAGGAAGAGGGGGTAATGGGTCTAAAGGAGTACAAGGGTGAGAATGGTGCAGAAATGGACACAAGTCCCTTTACACGAGAAAGGGTCCTTAAGGAACTGGAAGTAATAAGAGTTGATAAAGCAATGGGGCCAGATGGGGTGCACCCCAGGGTCCTTAAAGAACTAAGAGAGGTGGTGGCTGAACCTCTGGCTATCCTGTTTAGCCAATCACTGGAAACAGGGGAGGTACCCAAAGACTGGAGGACAGCAGATGTAGTCCCCTTATACAAAAGTGGGAACAAAGAGGAAGCAGGGAACTACAGACCAGTCAGCCTCACCTTGGTAGTGGGGAAGATCATGGAAGCACTACTGAAGGAGAGATTGGTGGAACATCTGGTTGTCAATGGACTACAGGACCCAAGGCAGCATGGTTTCACCAGGGGAAGGTCATGTCCGACCAACCTCATTGAATTTTTTGACTGGGTGACTAGGGAGGTGGATCAGGGGAGGGCAGTGGACATGGCCTATCTGGACTTCAGCAAGGCCTTTGACACTGTGCCACATAGAAGACTATTACACAAACTGGGGAATATGGGTGTGGGCAGGACAGTAGTGTGGTGGGTAGGTAACTGGCTGGGTGGCAGGACACAGAGGGTGGTGGTAAATGGCTGTCACTCCACAGAGGGAAGAGTGACCAGTGGGGTACCACAGGGATCAGTGCTGGACCGGTCCTATTCAACATCTTCATCAGTGACATTGCGCAGGATCTAGAAGGCAGAATTTCACTGTTCACTGATGACACAAAGCTCTGTAACAGAGTAGACACACCAGAGGGTGTAGACAGAATGAGAAGGGACCTGCAGAAACTTGAAGAATGGTCAAGGGTTTGGCAGTTGAAATCTAATGCAAAGAAGTGCAAGATGATGCATATGGGCACAAAACCCTGGCACAATATCAGTTGGGGGTGAGGATATAGCATGCACCAAGCAGGAAAGGGATCTTGGGGTTGTCATCTGATGACCTCAAGGTAGGGAAACAGTGTGACAAGGCATCAGGTAAAGCAAATAGGATGCTGGGATGTATAGGCAGGGGCATCACCAGCAGGAAAAGGGAGGTCATAATTCCGCTATACAAGACACTAGTGAGGCCCCACCTGGAGTACAGTGTACAGTTCTGGAGACCATACCTATGTAAGGACATAGACAGGGTAGAGAAGGTTCAGAGGAGGGCAACAAAGATGGTGCATGGATTGCATCACAAGTCCTATGAAGACAGGTTGAAGGGACTGAACATGTACTCCTGGAGGAGGAGGAGAGAGGGGATATGATAGAGACATACAAGTATCTTACAGGGAGGAACAGGGTGCAGGAAAACACTATTTTTAAGCGAAAAAATGTTCCAGGACTAGAAGGCATGGGATGAAGTTGGAGGTGGACGATTCAGAGGAAACATGAGAAAGAATTTCTTCACAGAACGGGTGGTGGACAAGTGGAACACCCTGCCAGAGAAAGTGGTGGGGGCTGAAACAATCACGGGATTTAAGAATGCATGGGATAGACATAAAGGAATTCTAGAGGTCAGGGGTAAGGGGAAATAGACTTCTAGGAAAACAAATTGAACTTACAAGCTGAAATGGGCAGACTGGGTGGGCCATAGGCCCTTATCTGCCGACACTGTCTATGTATCTATGAGATGTGATGAAGACAGGTGTATGTATTTTAGGAGTGTATAGAATGGGGTGAGCATTAGGGTTGACAACCCCAAGGAAGACTGCACTTCTGATTTGCTTCAGGGGTGGTGCAGAGGTGTTAAGGTTGGAAACCTTAACACCACATTTCCTGACTTCTGTCATTTTAATCTGGGCCCTTTTGCATTAATGCAGTTTTTTTTGCAAAGAATTTACTTACTTTTTAAGATAGTAGAAGATAGTGCCTCATTCGCAGGTGTTTGGCACTGCACCTGGAACAAATCCATCTGAATGCAAAATGTTGGGCTTAATGGGCCCTACATTTCTATGGATCCAAAGATGCATCCTATGGAAATGAAAGTTACAATGTTATCTTATGAGAATTTTAATATTTTTAGGTTTTTATACAAACCATAAATATTTTGGGGTATATTATATGTCAGTGTTTTGGTACTCATAGAGCATTAATGTGATATATAGATTGTGTCTTAACTGCGAACATTGAGGGAGTTATGGCTTGTTAAAGTTTACACTAGGAAAAAATTAAGTCCAAATTTTTTTTTCATATGAAGGGATCCTTTTTCATATGCTCAATTCCTTTTTCGAATGGGCATATGAAAATTGGTCATGAGAAAATTTTACAATGTAAAAGAAAATCACATTTCTGACTCATTTTTCCAAAGAGTAGCAGCAGAATCCACCTAATGGAGTCTCGATTAGCAGGACACATGTATTGGTTTTCAGAGAATCTTTTTGTAAACGGAAACAAGATGGCGGACATACAAAAAAACAACAAATTGCATATGGAAAAAGGATTACTACTATGTGAAAAAGAATCCTTTTTTGTATGGTCAAATTATTTTTTTGTTCCAACATCTAGCCTGAAGTGTCTACTAAGCATCCTCAGAACCAACATTTTAAACCCTTATAACTCTGGAATGGATTATTATTTATTTTTATTTGTTGTAGAACTATTTGGCTCCGACCATCTTCCACTCCTGTACTTCTGCTATCAGACCCACCTGCCAGTCTCTAGCCCTGTTGTTGCCCCCCCCAAATTGTCAGGCCACTGGGGATCTGCATGGTGTGAGACCCGAGGACTGTAGGGGCCTCCACTCATGGCTGCCATTCACATGGGTTTTCTAGGCATACGGACATATAGTGTCGGTAAAATCAGCCACGGACACTATGTTGCAGTCACTTCAGTGAGACCACTTGTTGCATGCCAAAGTGGTTGTGGGCAGGCTGTAGCAACCATGACAATTTAGTGGCAATGATTTCACAGCCCATATTCAATCAGGGTAAAAAAAAACAACTATTAACTGCTCCTCTAAGCGACCTGTACCTCAACCCTAAAAAGAAATTGTACTGGATACTGCTCCATGCCAAGCTTTACAAATTGCTCCATTCAGCCCTCTATCTGTACCTCTCTTCTTGTATTCTTCCAGAATCACGATACAGCACAAAAATTCCTCACATGGACAATGTTCTCCACCGCAAGCTTAACATTAATATCATAAAACGAACTATTTCAGTCTCTTCAGTTGCCACATTCGGCCCCATTCAGCCCTCGTTTCATGTTTTCTTCCTGAATTGATGTCAGAGTTCAGGAAGATGGCCATTCTTAAAGAGGCACAACACTCAATTAAGGTAACCAGTTCTCACAAGTGGAGCAACTGTATGGCCATCAAAAAGGTGAATGGGACTGCAGGATCTCATTCATGCTTTTGTAAGCCATGGGGTTTGTCCAGTCTCGGAAGGGAAACCCCAAGCTGTCCCTTGATGATTATTTATACACAAAGGAGAAGGATGGAGCTGGTATAAAAATAATATAGCACTGTGAACTGCCCACCTGCAGAGCTAGGTTGCACACTGTTGGGGACAGTATAACCCTGGTTCCCACTGACCACAATCGTGCTCCATAGCATGGCCCGAGTGGAGGTCATAAAAGCAAGGGCTAACATGAAGTGGAGAGCATGTGAGTCAGAAGAGGCCGCTCATAATGTTGTCTACCAAGTGTTACAGGAGGTTGCTGTTTGACATGCACACCTGTTACCCATGCACTAAACACTGCACAGGGATGTGTGGAGACATAGATGGCATGGTGGTCCAAATAACTCTGACATCACACAGTACTCAAAGACTGTCTGTGAATGACACAGACATCACGCAGTACTCAAAGACTGTCAGCGAACAACACAGACATCACGCAGTGCTCAAAGACCGTCAGCGAACAACACGGACATCACGCAGTGCTCAAAGACTGTCAGTGAACAACATGGACATCACGCAGTGCTCAAAGACCGTCAGCGAACAACACGGACATCACGCAGTGCTCAAAGACTGTCAGCGAACAACATGGACATCACGCAGTGCTCAAAGACTGTAAGTGAACAACATGGACATCACGCAGTACTCAAAGACTGTCAGTGAAGGGCAGGAGGATGATTTGCTAATTTTTGCAAGCGACTCGGATCTCCTAGTTCTGAATGAGCAACACTGGTTCTGTGATGGCACTTTCAATGTCACCCCAAGAGAGGACGACCAACTGTACACCATTCATGCTCTTGTACAGGGGTACATAGACCCAGGGGTGCCAAGTTTTGAAAAAAATTGTGGGTGCTCAGAGAATTTATAAAAGATCTGGGATCTGGGAGCCACCTATATCCCAAGAAGCTACAGGATTTTTCATGCTTGGTGGTGCATTTTGGGGGGTGTATTTACCAATTATTTTACCAGGTGAGACACACTATGCTGAAAGCTTGTTTGCAGGTTCAACCTGGGAGCACAAGAAAGTTAAGTGACTTGCTTAGGGTCACGCAGTATGCAAGTGGGGGCTGTAGGATTCAAACCCAGGTCTCCAGATTTGCAGCTCAGAGCCTTAAACCACTGCACCATACTGCCTCAATATTTTGTATTACATGGTATTTTGATACATTTTAGAATGCATATGCACCACCACCACTACTCCACTGCAGAGGATGCATGGGTGCTCTTGGGGGCTCTTTGAGGCCCAGCAAGGTGCTAAGACCCATAGGAGCATGTTCTGGAGGGATCTTTGATGCCCCGAGTGTTGCCAGCATGCCCCAAATATGGATTTCAGGTTACAGTACCACCACCCCACAAGGTGTAAGAGTGTCCTGGAGGGCTCTTTGATGTCCTAAGGTGCCAAGGACCATAGAAGAGTACGCTGGCAGGCTCTTTGATGCCCCCAGGGGCTGCAAGGATGCTCCGAATAGAAATTTTAGATTACAGTGCTACCTCCCCCACAGGGTGTAAGAGTGTCCTAGCTTCAAGCTCAGGTGGCTCTGTTGTCTGTTCTTGTCATTTCTTAAAACTTACAGACAGTTTCGTTAGGTAGCAAGCAACCGAACCCCAGCAAACACTGCCTGCCATCACCTCACACACACACAGACAGATTGCCAGTTTTATTTCCTTTTATTTAATGTTTAATTATTCTAAGTTTCCTTTAGTTTTTTTTTTTTTGGGGGGGTGGAAACTTCTGACTGGACAGGACAGTCCGAATACACACTGACAAGTTCAAAAGTCGGCTTTTTGCTTTCCCCCAATAGCTCACACATTCACAGACAGGTCAAACTAGGCGGACTAAGCTTTTTGGCAGCGCCTGCCTTACTCTGTCCTAGGCAGTCACCGACTTTGACTGGATTGGAGAAAGACTAACAGGCAGCATCCTGTGAGTCAGAAAACACACTGCTCTTCCTCTCCCCCATTGCTGAAACACTCATGTAACCCCTAGATGGCGCTATCCCAGGGGCTGCTACCCCTGCCTGATTTGCCACTAACAGGTTGAGGGGCCTGGATCCAATGGCGGGTGCCTCCACCCAGAGGTCAGGGTTTGCAATAGTTAAATTAACTTGGTCACAGCCCTCTGGGACACTGCAACCCCCCTTTCTTCCCACTAGTGGCCCACACAATATATCAGAATTACCTCCACAGTATACACTTACCCCCAGGACTGGTTCCGGCACTGGGACCTCCTGTGAAATAAGATACAGTGCAACAATCACAGTACAGTACTTTAACATAGACAAATCACTCCAGGCAGTATAACTTTGCTGAAACAAGCAGCTCTGATTTATTTAGGGGAATATAACAAGGACGGGGAAATCAGGTTAATTAGCTTATCACTCTACTCATCTACCTATGGCTCTGTGCACAGGCCTATCCCCATCAGTTACTGTCCCTGGGTACCCAAGCCCTAGTGGCTAGTCCAAACCGTGGCAGCTGGTAGGGGCCCTTTCCCACAGAGAAAAGAAAATTAGTTTAAACAGTCAGCAGTACAGTGATTCCAGTTGGATTTAATGTGGCAATTCAACAGGGAGCGACCCCGAATTAGTACTCACGACGTCCAAACAAGATAGGGTCCTTCAACGTCAGCAGGGCTACTCTTGAGCTCCATGAGACTCCTCACGCATTTATATGGCAAACAGTCACAGGCAAAAGTCACTTAATGGCAGCAGGATTCACTTGAGGTACACAAACCTCTTCACACATTTATATGGTAAAAAGAAAGCACTATACCAGGCAGGCTGCATCTGTATCCCGATCGCAATTACTGCACAATACCCGGGAGAACACACAGCAGATTCAGTTCCTGACAGACCGAGTGCAACTCAGCAATTTCTCCAGTCTTCTACAGGGTGAGCCTGGTTTCTACTCTTCAGATATCCTTTGATTCTCTTCACAGGACGGATTCAGTCCTAACAAGCAGTTACACAAGCTGCAGACCGGAACTCTGGGCCTTACACACGTTTCCCGACTAAAACTGCACACTGAAAAAGCACAGGGCTCCTTCCCTCTTCACTGCCAGAGCTCAACTGAAACTCCAACAGACAAAACCGGGCACTTCCTTTGAGTTCCTCCCAGTTCTTGACTGGATTGGCTGTCACTCACAATAGACTGCTGCTGTTGGTCCAAAAAGGCGCCGAAGTCTAAACTACATCTCCCAGAGTCACTGCCCATACAATCCTCTTGTGGCTGGCTCAGATTATGAGTCCAAGTTCTGATTCGTCCAAGGCACCATTTTAGAGCTAGCTTACCCACACTGATTGGTCCAGTTCAGCAGTTCAAAACCAGAATGGGAACTAGGCAGACACAGTTCTGACTGCAAAGAAAGCAGGTTAGACAAACTGTCATTTCATTATTACTGTAAATGATTTCTGCAAACAGTTACATCTTTCAGATAGGTTCCCTTTGCACTCCTAGTGACTGCAAAATGGAGTGAATTGGCAGCAGCTCGGTGGTACTCAAACAGAGAAGCACACAGTCCCCCATACAAACTAATTATGTCTGCAAGCAGACAGCTCTTAAAGACAGACACCAGAGGCTCTAAAACACTCACTGATAAATGGCTTAAGCGCAAACACCATTCAGGCTTGGAGCATTCAAGCAAGCTCCTGGAAGTCTTTTGGGAACCCCCATTTGCAGGGGGTTACACCCTTCTGGCCTGGGAAAGCTTGACGTCCGCTCAAGCAAGTACCCCATAAGTTTTAACTGCAACCATATACATTTGCATTAGGCTCACATGTAATCATCGGTCAATATATCATTTTACCAAGAACACATTTCTGAAACATTGCAGTACGTCTACTTTTACACAGTATTACACACATTGTACCATAACTCAAGTTATTCTCTTGTACATGAAACCTGAAGAGAGAGCCCTTCCTATCAGTTACCTTGGGGCCGGACGGAGCAAGGGCACCATGTAGAAGGCAACACAAGTAACTTGGAGTTAGCACTGACGCTCAGTTTGGGCAATGAGCTCGGGACACATACACTCCTTTATGGACAACATTGAGAGGCAAGTCCACAGGCCTCCCAAGTGAATCATAACTGAGGTACACCACAGGCTTTACAGCTCGACCAAGTCTTTCTAGGCGAACTGTTACAGTCTCTGCACTCTGAGCCTCATTTTCAGCATTGTCCTCACTTGTCAGGGGGGTCTCCATGGGGGTAGAGAGGCTAGTACTTGGGGCACTTTCAGCTCCAGGAGTTACAGTTTCTGAGTCCACAACATTTGGCTCGCATGGAGAGCTTTCGGACACTGGCAGTGGACTGTCAGGGCACTCAAAATACTCTTCTTGTTCTGGTGTATCACCAGTCTGCCCCAATCCATCATTTTCTCCCTGAAACTCAAACAGTTCGACCATGCACAATGATTCCATTTCATCTGATCTGATGCTTTGCACCTCACTTTCTGGGAGCATTGGCTCAGGGACAGTCTGGGGCTTAGACAGTCCAGAAGGCCCAGCTTGTCTCCAGTATTGACTAGGGATTGCCCGAAACAACTGACTCAGTTCGTAAGAAGGATAGTATTCAAAGTCACTCTCAGTTTCTTCTGATATGGACTGACAGTCATGCTCAACTGGGACTTGTGGAGGGGAACACTTTAACTTTGCTTCTGTAGGTGCAGACTTTCTTGATCTTTTCTTAGCAGCAGCTCTAGTCACTGGTCCAGAGGGGGCATCTTCTGGGGGCTCAGACTCAATCAAGATTTGTCCAATGGGCAGTAAATGATTTCTATGCATTGTTTTTACATCTTTTGAATTATTCTCAGGCCTTACTTTGTACACTGGCAGATCATCTAGTTTGCCCACTACAATGTGAGGGAGATGGTGCCATCTGTCAGCAATCTTGTGTTTGCCATGCAGTCCCAGATTTCTTAGCAATACCCGATCTCCCTCCTGGAGTTCCTGTGCTTTCACCTTTTTATCATACCGTTCTTTGTTGGCCAGATTTCTTTTGGCAGCCATGGTTTGAGCCAGTTGGTACGCATGAGTTAGCTGGGCCTTTAACTTTTGCACATACTGTAAATAGTTGTCAGCTTGAACCCCATCAGGAGAGACCCCAAAACACACATCTACCGGTAGTCGAGCTTCTCTTCCAAACATCAGGTGGTAGGGGGAGAACCCAGTGGCATCACTTTTGGTGCAGTTATAAGCATGTACCAGGGTGCTAATTTGTTGGCTCCATCTAGGCTTGGGTGCAGGGTGCCTAGCATATCTAGCAAAGTGCGGTTGAAACGTTCAGGCTGTGGGTCCCCTGGGGAGTGGTGGGAAGTGGTTCTGGACTTTCGCACTCCCCACAGAGAAAGTATCTCTGATCAGACGACTCTCAAAGTCTCTCCTTGATCAGAATGGATTCTTTGTGGAGCCCCATAGTGAACAAAAGTTTTCTACAAGTACTTTGGCCACAGTGGATGCCTTCTGGTCTTTGGTGGGAAGCTTGGGCATATCTCGTGAAATGGTCAGTGACCACCAGCACATTACTGATATTTCTTTGATCTGACTCCAAACTCAGAAAAATCAATACAGACCAGCTCCATGGGTGCACTGGTGGTGATGTTAACAAGGGGAAGCCCTCTGGGGTAAAGCTTCTCTGTAAGCAGCGACTACAAGTTAGAATGTGTTGCTCCACATCAGCCCCCATCTTAGGCCAATAGAATCTGGATCTCACCAAGTCAAGTGTTCTGTCTGTACCAAGGTGCCCCCATGTGGTTGTGCAAGGACATCAGTACTGAGTCTCGAAGCAGTGGGCAGCACTAGTTGTTGTTTGTCTACTTGTCCCCTCTGTCTACTGTTTCTCTGTATAACAGTTTATTGATCAGTTTCAACTTAGGACCTTCTTTGTATAACAGTGCAGTTCTCAAATCAGTGGAGGTAATTTGGACACATCTTTTCCTGCATAGAGGCTTCTAAGCTGCTTTGATCATGGGATCGCGATTGAGCCGCTTGAATACTGTCATTGTCCAGCTGAGGCAGTGCACCAATGTCTATTGCAGAAAAGTGGCAATGGCAGCAGGTATGCAATTCTCAGGGTCCCAAGCAATCCACCATGCAGTCCACTGCATCCGTGGACATTTGTTCCTCCCTGTCAAACTTCCGGCAGAGTGCCCGAATGTCAGGTTCTGCCAATCTAACCCAATCATTCTGGGGAACAGGCCTCCGGGAGAGAGCATCAGCATCTATGTGGCTCAGACCTGCTCAGTATTCGAGAGCATAGTCGTATGTAGATAATGCAGAAAGCCACCTATGGCCAGTGGCATCCAACTTAGCTGAGGTCTGCACATAGGTTAAAGGATTATTGTCAGTTTTACTAGTATTTTAGCCCCATACAAGTACTCATGGAATTGGTCAACAATAGCCCACTTCAAAGCTAGGAACTCTAACTTATGTACAGGATAGTTCTTTTCGGATGGGGTCAGGCTTCTACTGGCAAGGGCCACTGGTCTCAGGCCATTCTTGTGCTCTTGGTACAACACAGTCTCCTAACCTTGCAAGCTAGCATCAGTGTGCAGGACATAAGGTTTTCTTGGATCGGCATAGGCCAGCACTGGAGCATGGGTAAGTTGATAAATGATCTCATGAAAAGCAGTCTCACAATCAGGAGTCCAGCGGGCCCCAAATACTTCACTCGGACGAAAATACACTCTTTCAGTCTTGAGGGACGCTGACTTTTGGTATTTTTTGTGGGTTGGGAGATACCCTTGAGTAAGGTTAAGTAAAGGGCGGATCACTCTTGAATAGTCCTTGATGAAACATTGATAATAACCACAGAATCCCAGGAATCTTTGCAGTTCTTTTAGATTTTTGGGCTGTGGCCAGGTGGTCAAGGCCTCAACTTTACTTGGGTCGGTCTCTATTCCCTCGGTGGATACTATGTGTCCCACATACTTTACTGATGTTTGAAAGAATTGACACTTATCAATGGACAGTTTAAGGTCAAAGTCTTCCAGTCGGTCCAGTACCTTAAATAATCTGCTCTCATGTTCCTCTAGTGAGCTGCCAAACACAATAACATCATCTAGGTATACCAGGCATTCTAGTAAGTTCATGTCCCCACTGCACGCTCCATCAATCGTTGAAAGTGGCTGGGGCACCTGAAATCCTTTGAGGCATCCTCATGAATTCATAGAAGCCAAGCGGACAGATAAAGGCTGTCTTCTCACGGTCCTCTGGGCCATGGATCTGGTAGTACCCACTCGCGGAGATCCAACACAGAGAACCATTTGCTCTCGTTTAGGCAGTCCAAAGCATCCTGAATGCAGGGCATTGTGTACTGATCAGGGATAGTCCGCCGGTTTAGAGGCGATAATCACGCACATCCTTACTGTCCCATTCTTCTTCCTCACTAGCACAATGGGGAAGCATAAGGGCTTCTGGATTCTTGTATTACACCAGCAGCTAACATCTCTTGCAGATGCCGCTCACATCATCTATGTCAGCAGGTGCCAGGCGTCGAGACCTCTCACTAAATGGTCTTTTCGTCATGCAGCGGATATTGTGCTCAGCTCCTTGCACGCATCCCACGTCCCATTCCTTAAAGAAAACACCTGGTCTCTCTGGGCAAGCTTCTCACTGATCCTCACTTTCCATTCAGCTGGCAACGGGAGTCGCCGGAATCAAACAAGTCATGCGATTTCTGTCATTCTTCCTCAACTCTTGCTGCTGGGTAGCACTGCAGTGTCTGCACAATGCACATTAGCCAGGATGCAACTCTATTTACTCGAATGTCTCTTTCAGACACATTATGAACTTGGACCATTACCCTTCTGGCATAAGCATGGGCTCTAGTGGGCAAAATACTAGGCTTGACCAGCAGTCCCTTTGGCAATTTTCCATCGCCTGTGCATCCAACATTAATATTTTATTCTTAACATCCTTTCTGATATGGACCTCTCCCTGTAAGGTACACTGGGCATTTGGCTCCAGGATCAGAGACTCAGGATCCTTCTTCCATACAATTCGACCGTTCCTCTGGTTCTATTTTTTCAGCATCTCTGTGCCTCATAGGCCTTCTTAATTAAAGCTGGAACTCTTAAAGCTCTACTAGTTTTGACCCTGTTTTTCATAACACAACTGTGCCAGCCTTCCGAACATATGAGCATTTGTTCCAATCAACAAAGGGACACCATCATACAGTCCAGTGGGGGACACACTAAGGCTAGGGTCTCTACTTGTTCGGCCACTCCAGCCAATGAGGTGGGGAAAGACAGCCAATTCGGATATACCCAGAATAGGGGTAGGCCTTCTCACTTAACCCTATACATGCAGTCCTTCTAATGGTTGTATGGGTACGTCCTGACAAATGCTTCTGATACCAACTTGGAACATAATTGTCACTTGGGAGCCACTGTCTAATACAGCTCTTGTAGACACTCCATTCACCTTTACAGTGGTCTCCATGGAGGGACCCACTATTCTGGACCAGTCTGGAGAGGCGATAGTGGGGCCTGGGCAACTGACCTGCCACAAAAGGACGTGAGTTAGCATTTTGGTGCCCTCACTGGGATCATTTCGCGCACCTCTTAACCACTGATTTGTTCTCTGAAGCTCTCCTTGTAGCCTATATGCAACTTTGTCAGTGTCTTTGGGACCGGCATTCCCTTTTCATGTGCCCATCCTTCCCACAATTATAGCAAAACATACTTCTGGAGTTTGAGCTGGCCGAGGCGCCACACTGGGAGCCAGGGTGGGGTATTACTAACTGGAAACCTTGGTGCCATCTCTGTCTGCGCGTGATAAGCATTTGGAGACATCTGTCAGTTTCTCCACTTCCATGGTCAAGGAATTGAGTTTGGAGCTGTTATCAGCAGGAGATACATGGGTGGGTACCCCCACCCCCATAGCAGATGCAGTCGGATATAGGTCAGGGCCCGTACTTGCAGGCGTGGCCTTCATAAAGGGACTGTTTTTGAATTCCCGCATCTCTCTCAACAGTTCGCCCCATTGTGGCATATCTTTTTCCTTGTCAGAGCACTCATTGACTGTCAACCTCTGCCCCTGAACTTCACTTGATGGGTCACCCTCAGTCACTCGGGTCGTAGCCGCAGCTATTGGTGCAGGTCCCTTCCGAGGTCGCCTTTTCTCAACTCCTCGAATTTCTCTCATTAACTCATCATAGGAGGGTGGGGATTCCAGTCGATTTGCCAGGCGTAACTGAAGCAACAGCAGTTCTGAGAAGGGGCAGACTTAAGGATCCTGTCCAGCCTGGTTCGGTCCAGTTCAATCGCTGGCAACTACCCTTTCTGAGGCATTCTTGCAACAATTTTTCCAGCGAGATACACAGACAACAACTCCCTTGGTACTGTTGTGCATTTCTTACTCTCCACCATAGATCCTCATCAGAATCTGGGCTCCCATACACATTCTCCAAGGCCTCAAGATAGGCCTGTGCAGTCACTTCAGGGTTACTGGCCCGTTTAGCACAGATGGTAGCCAGGGCAGGACCTCGGAGGCTCTCACTAACCCTCTTTCGCTTTTCGGCTTCCGAGCATTGCCATTCTAGCACTTGGGGGGCAACATAGTCTATCCAGGTCTCCCAGTCATCCTCCCCTTGGGGGTGGGAGGGTGCCAGAGAAGATCCTCAACCTTCGGTAAGAGTCGTGACTAATGGCAGGTGCAGAAATAGAAGTCTGCATTGGTTCAGCCACCATTACGGGTACTGGAGCGGGAGAGGGTGTTGGGGGAGGAACACCCCCAGGTGGCAAGAATAGTTTCTTCAAGTCCTCCACAGTTTTCCCTTCCCCCAGCAAACATTTAGCAAATTTCTCCTCAAAAGTTTCAGACAGTGGTGGGGGCTCATTCCCCCCCGGGTCTTTACTGTACTTAGTTATCACTCTCCAGGCAGTGAGGGCTCTCTGGGGTAATGGTCTGTGGCACTTTGAGCTATCTATGGGATCCTTAAACTCTACTAGGGCCAGGAAAGTGTGGGTGAGCAGATTAGCATGCCGACCCACCACCACAGGGTTTTGTAAACCTTCCACCTTGGAAAGTACTCCCTGTACAGTGTCCGTATTGATACCCAGGGGATGTCCAGGATAAGCATAGCATTTTGGGGGTCAATCTCCTCCCCAGTACACCACTCCACCAGCCGGTGCACAGCCACTTCTGTCGGGGTACCCATTTTTTTTTTTCTTAACAGTGGTTCGTAAATATGGCCACTAGAGGACACACAATCCCAGCGGTGAGCCTCCAAGATGTAACCCCTAGATGGCGCTATCCCAGGGGCTACTACCCCTGCCTGATTTGCCACTAACAGGTTGAGGGGCCTGGATCCAATGGCGGGTGCTCCACCCAGAGGTCAGGGTTTGCAATAGTTAAACTAACTTGGTCACAGCCCTCTGGGACACTGCAACCCTTCTTCCCACTAGTGGCCCACACAATATATCAGAATTACCTCCACAGTATACACTTACCCCAGGACTGGTTCCGGCACTGGGACCTCCTGTGAAATAAGATACAGTGCAACAATCACAGTACAGTACTTTAACATAGACAAATACCTCAGGCAGTATAACTTTGCTGAAACAAGCAGCTCTGATTTATTTAGGGGATATAACATGGACAGGGGAATCAGGTTAATTAGCTTATCACTTTACTATCTACCTATGGCTCTGTGCAAGGCCTATCCCTACCAGTTACTGTCCCTGGGTACCCAAGCCCTAGTGGCTAGTCCAAACTGTGGCAGCTGGTAGGGCCCTTTCACACAGAGAAAAGAAAATTAGTTTAAACAGTCAGCAGTACAGTGATTCCATTTGGATTTAATGTGGCAATTCAACAGGGAGCGACCCCGAATTAGTACTCACGACCTCCAAACAAGATAGGGTCCTTCAGTGTCAGCAGGGCTACTCTTGAGCTCCACGAGACTCCTCACGCATTTATATGGCAAACAGTCACAGGCAAAAGTCACTTAATGGCAGCAGGATTCACTTGAGGTATACAAACCTCTTCACACATTTACATGGTAAAAAGAAAGCACTATACCAGGCAGGCTGCATCTGTATCCCGATCGCAATTACTGCACAATACCCGGGAGAACACACAGCAGATTCAGTTCCTGACAGACCGAGTGCAACTCAGCAATTTCTCCAGTCTTCTACAGGGTGAGCCTGGTTTCTACTCTTCAGATTTCCTTTGATTCTCTTCACAGGACGGATTCAGTCCTAACAAGCAGTTACACAAGCTGCAGACCGGAACTCTGGGCCTTACACACGTTTCCCGACTAAAACTGCACACTGAAAAAGCACAGGGTCCTTCCCTCTTCACTGCCAGAGCTCAACTGAAACTCCAACAGACAAAACCGGCACTTCCTTTGAGTTCCTCCCAGTTCTTGACTGGATTGGCTGTCACCACAATAGACTGCTGCTGTTGGTCCAAAAAGCGCCAAGTCTAAACTACATCTCCCAGAGTCACTGCCCATACAATCCTCTTTGTGGCTGGCTCAGATTATGAGTCCAAGTTCTGATTCGTCCAAGGCACCATTTTAGAGCTAGCTTACCCCACACTGATTGGTCCAGTTCAGCAGTTCAAAACCAGAATGGGGAACTAGGCAGACACAGTTCTGACTGCAAAGAAAGCAGGTTAGACAAACTGTCATTTCATTATTACTGTAAATGATTTCTGGCAAACAGTTACATCTTTCAGATAGGTTCCCTTGCACTTAGTGACTGCAAAATGGAGTGAATTGGCAGCAGCTCGAGTGGTACTCAAACAGAGAAGCACACAGTCCCCCCATACAAACTAATTATGTCTGCAAGCAGACAGCTCTTAAAGAGACAGCACCAGAGGCTCTAAAAACACTCACTGATAAATGGCTTAAACGCCAAACACCATTCAGGCTTGGAGCATTCAAGCAAGCTCCTGGAAGTCTTTTGGGAACCCCCATTTGCAGGGGGGTTACACTCACACAGAATGTTATTGATTTCTTAAGATCAAGGAGCTGCAGCAAAGAGAAGGCAGGGAACTACAGGCCAGTAAATCTCACGTCAGTGGTGGGTAGGATCGTGGAGACATTACTTAAGGAACGAATTGTGGAACAGCTGGAATCATGGGAGTGCAAGATCTTAGGCAACATGGATTCACATCAGCAAGGTCCTGCCAAACAAATCTAATAGATTTATTTGACTGGGTAACAAAGGTAATGGATCAAGGGGGCATGGTGGATGTTTCCTACCTAGATTTCTGCAAATTGGACTTCAATACCATTTCACATAGAAGGCTGGTCAAAAGCTGAGTAGTCTGGGGTTGTGCACAAGGTGGTGAACTGGGTTAGTAACTGGCTCAGGATAGACGGCAGAAGATAGTAGTAAATGGAACCCAGACTGAGGAAACGGAGGTGACCAGTGGAGTACCCCAGGATTCAGTTTTGGGGCCAGTCTTCTTCAGTGTCTTAATCAGCAACATTGCAGAAGGTCTGGAGGGGAAGGTTTGCCTGTTTGCAGATGACACCAAAATCTGCAATGGGGTTGATACACAAGAGCGAGTGGTAAAAATGGGAAAAGACCTAGAGAAGTTGGAAAGATGGCCTGATGTGTGGCAACCAAAATTCAGTGCTAAAAAATGTACGATCATGCACGTGGGGAATGGAAACCCTGGGAGAAAACTATGAGATAGGGAGCAGCTGTTAGTCACCGCCAGTACTCTACTACAGAAGATGCAATGGTGCCTTTGAGGGCTCTTTGCTGCTGCCAAGTGCTGCAATAATGAATTAAATAGGGATTGTCCTGTTTTTATCCCCTAATCTTAGAGTTTCTGTAAGTTTTATTTATTTTTTTAGTTTGGTGGGCAAGAAGACCTCCCAAGACAGCATGACAATGACACAAACATTTCAAGTTCAGGCAGCTGCCCCCCCCTCCCCACATGTCCTGCGCTTGCTTCTGCCTGCCTCGTCTCACAAGAGTCAGACCACCAACTAGAAATGTTTATTTGCAAGGAGGATAAACAGTGACTTGCTCAGCCCTCAGGGTCACACAGTATGCAAGCAAGTGGAAGTTGCTGGAATTAAACTCGGGCATACTCGATGTACGAAGCTCTGTGTCTGTGCAGTGCAGCTCTGACCATGTGGTTCCTTAAACCTCACAGAGGTTCTCTAGGCAGCAGAAAACCCCTTCCCTCACACACTGCCTGTCCAAGTCTCTCCAAGGCTGCCAAAAGTGCAAATTGATTTTCCTTTTTTAATACTTCCCTTAATCCTGAGTTTCTTTAGGATTTAT
Source organism: Neoceratodus forsteri (assembly GCA_016271365.2). Classification (NCBI taxonomy): domain Eukaryota; kingdom Metazoa; phylum Chordata; order Ceratodontiformes; family Ceratodontidae; genus Neoceratodus; species Neoceratodus forsteri. The sequence continues at coordinate 1,094,602,581 of CM057459.1, forward strand.
TTTATTTTTTTAGATAGAGTGGACAGGAGGACAAGTGACCACACCAAGACAGTGGGTAGGACCTCTATCAAACACTTCAAGTGCAGGCAGCTACCCTTCCCATCCTTCCACAGCCCACACTGCTCTTTCAAGATTCTGAATACATTGGTTGTTACCTGCTACCACCCTTTGCTGTTAATGGAACCCCCCCTTAATAGCAAATTATAGGTTTTGAAGTCAGTTCCAAACTGTTTATTACTACCCCCAAACACACGTTTGTTTTTTTCTAGGCTAGCTCCACACACACACACACACACACACACACACACACACACACACACACACACACAACAGTTTTTTTTCTTTTATTTGCTTTTTGGAACAGATTAACAGCCACCTCATACTTTAATTTTGCGCTCCCTGGCCCAGTCTCTACCCCCACACCCCAAAATACCTGTGAAGCGTGTTAGCTGTGTTCCAATATATTTGCTGTCACTGGTATTTTTGAACTTCCATACCGGTAACAAGCTGTCAAGCTAACAGCAAATACATTAACTTGTCAGCTCCACACTGCTTGTTTTCTAGTTATGTGGCCTTCCAGTCACCAAAATTGTTTCCTTCTTCTAGCAGCAAGTTTGGTTTTCTGTCTAGCCCCCGCGCCCATCCATCACCAAAGTCATAACCCACAAATCAGCAAAAGCCCTGGGCATTTTGTAGATGCAACAGCCTGCTGCTTTTATAAGTTTGGCCTTCTGACTCAGTTAACCAGCTCTGGTAACCCCCCACCCCACACACACACACAAACAAAAGCTGTAGAATACTGCACATCAGAATGTGGAACAAATGGCCAAATGTGGAACATCTCATCATAGCACAAAATAAAACTCAGAATATTGTTTAAATGTGTGTAGTAATGTTTATGTTCACAAAGGTTTTTTTTTGGTTTTTTTTGTGTGTGTATTGAGCAACACATTTTTTACATTCACTGTTTGGATTTCTGCCGTAAAATTTTAGCTTAAAATGCTGGACAGTACACACTCAGATCTCAATATAGAACTTACAGAGGGCTTTCCTGAGGAAATGAGGAATTATTCCTCGCAATGTGGTACAGTTGAGACTCAGTATGCCCCCCAACCCCTCACAAAACTACTCTCCAAGTCCCCACCATGTCTGGACCAGCCAGAAGCATAAAAAAATGCTGATACAAAAATACCGATTACTGATACAGTTGGTATCTGAGTTCACTCCGTCTCCGGGTCTCGTCCACTGTTTCAGAATTCCATGTGCGGGAAGGACTAACTGACGCAGCATGATAACGGACAGGTTGAGTCGGAGCACACCGACTGATTGCAGCACGACCAGTGAGAGTGCAGCAAGTGCTGAGGAGCGCTGAGCGAAGCTTCAATAAGGGTGAGTTAGCGTCAATCTGCTGGGTGGGGCCAGCGTGCAAGAGGAGGAGACAAAGCAAGAAAGAGCCTATGAGTGTAGCCTTTTCCACAACCAGGGTCAGCCCACTGGGTGGGGCTAGCGGCAAGAGGTGGAAACGGAGCGAGGTGCCTTTTTTAAAGTGACCGACTATATGGAGTTTTTTTTTTTTTTTTTTGTGGGTGCCCAAAATGACTTTGTGGGTGCTGGGGCACCTAAGTACCCGCACAGTCGGCGCCCCTGCATAGACCCTGTGTATATGCCCTCTTGCCCGAATGAAGCAAGGAGGTTTACAGAAAGTGTTTTTGTTCACCTGAAAAACCTTCTTGGAGCAAGATGAGTCACACTGCACATTTATGTCACTTTTGAACTATATACGCTTTAGGTAGCTAATTTTCCCATGATGTACTGTTATTTCTTTACTTTATGTCTTTTAAATATACATTTTTCCGGTTTGTCTTTCTAATGAGATTTTACAGTTTTTAATCCAGAGTTTAATCTAATTGAATAAATAACAATGCCACTTTCTATTGTTGTTTTAAAGCATCTAAGTGACTCTCACATCAGCCCCTGTTTAATAATATACAAAATACAGCTCTCCTCCTAACAGCAGCATGACTAGCGACCATTTGACCATTCCGTTTGTGGTTGGGCAACATTTTATCCGGTGGAAATATCGATCGATTGCAATTGCAGTAATTATCTTTTGTCTCTGCGACATAATGTATGCTACGTATTGACCACAACATTATGTCCGGGGACGAAATGTCCGTACACATTTTTTCCCATATTTTCTCCCTTGGTCCCACCCTCCACCCCAGACATGTGGCATAGCCTCTGGTGGCCTCAGATGCGGAAGCACACACTGGGCATGTACCACTTCTCACGAAGGAACAAGCTCTTTGGCTCACCGCGAGGGCCTGCTACTTCGCCAGATCTGGGCTGTCTCCCTTCCTAGCTGGCTTGTGCTTCCATCAGAAGCACTCCCCAGCCTGGCCTCCCAACCCATGTGGACCCAGGCCTGCTCCCAAACCGGGTTTCTGGTGGAAGCACGAGCGCTACCACTGAGCCATCGGGCGTCCCCACTGAGTACTGGTGTAAAAAAAACAAATAAAAACGATTTTTTTTTTAACATGTTTGCACTTCGAATATACATATCTGATAGGAACGAAACTTGCCATATCAAGAGACCGTGGATTCTGATGGCACATGAAAATGTTATGCAAATCCGTGAGTGGTGTGAAGTTATTAAAATACAAAATTGGGGTTTAACATTAAACGGCCTACTCAAACCTAACTATAGTGGTGTCACAGCATCACTATAATAAATTAATCAGCTGCAGACAGCACAGACATTTATTTCTGAGTTTTCAAAATCAAGTTACAGAAGCTTTTTAGACAAAAGATGAGGAAAACAAACATCCCTCTCATGAAGAGGTTGGGGGGGGGGGAGAGAGGGAGATGAGGACAAGAGTTGCTTGCTTCCTTCCTTCCTTCCTTGGTGTGCCAGTACATATACAAGATATAATAGCTTAGTGTGCCTTCCCTGGTTAAAAATTGCTAATCAATCAATAAATGATAACTTGTGGTTAGAGCACCACTGTCTATACCAGAATAAGAATATACTGTATATAACAGACTTGTGTTTGAGCGAAATCTGATAGCCACACAGGCTTGCATGCTGTCTGTGTGACCCAGAGCAAGTCACTTATTCTTCCTGTGTTCCTGGGCACCACCTACAAGCTTTAGCTCAGTGGGCCTGTCATGGATGATTGGGGGGGGGGGGTGGATTTTTGCTTTGGAAGGACTCCCAGAGAGTTAGGCCGGCTTGTGACCCCTGATTTAAATTTGAACTCTAGCACTGCAGTGGGTGGCACCAGCCCTTGTAGCTTATGGTCAGAGTACCAGCATGAACCAGAAGAATGTAGAGCAGACCTGTGTGTGAATTAAAATCCAACAGCCACCCACCATTTGCATACTATTTGTGTGACCCTGACCTAGTTCCTTAAAGCAGCAGTGCAACAAAATTGGGCAAACATTTTGACCCTACCTTTTCTCTATAAAAGATTCCAGGCATCTTCCAGTTTTATTTGATGGTAAAATATTCTAGTTCCACCAAAATTTGAGTATGTTATAATTGTTTTACTTATTTTTTTTTTCTCAAGGGGGAAAAAAAGATGGCCACCACATTTGGCTTAGAAATACCATTGTAAACCTGGCAAGGGTTAGGATCAAGAAAATAAAGCAAATTATGTAGCACAGCATAGGCTGTACCTAGGTAAGTAGATATTTTCTGGGTATGTTAATATTTTTGTAAATTGTAATTAAAACTAGCTTTTTTTGGAAAAATAATTTTTCATTGCACTGCTGCTTTAAATACCTTTCTGCATCCATGGGGCACAACTATATTCTTCACTCAGTGGGCCTGTCGTGGATGATTAAAAAAAAATTAATTCTGGCTTTAGAAGGACTCATCGAAGGTTTGGCCAACTCGGTGACCCCTGATTTAAATGTGAACTCTAGCACTGCAGTGGGTGATAGTAGCCCTTGTAGCTTATGGTTAAAGCGCCATTGTGAACCAGAATAATATATAGTAGACCTGTGTGTGAATTAAAATCCAACAGCCACCTCCACTTGCATACTGTCTGTGTGACCCTGAACAAATCCCTTAACTACCTTCCTATGCTACCGGGGCACACCTGTAACCCTCATCCCAGTGAGCCTGTCGTGGATTATTAAAAAAACAATTCTTGCTTTCAAAGAACTCCTAGAGGGTTAGGCCAACTTGGTGACCCCTGATTTTTATTTGAAGTCTAGCATTGGCAGTGTTTGGAACCAACCATTGTAGCTTATGGTTACAGCATCAGTGTGAACCAGAATAATATATCGCAGACCTGCGTGTGAATTAAAATCCAACAGCCACCCACTGCGTGCATGCTGTCTGTATAACTGTGAAATTGAACAAGTCCGTCAAGAAAGACGTGCAACACGAGTACGCAAAAACATTGTGAAGCAAAAGCCAGTGGCTAACAAGGTAGTAATAAACATGAAAGTTTATTCAGTAGGCTGGGAAGGGGTAGCCTATCAAAAACTAAAACTCCGGCATCAACGTGTGTTGAAGGTGCTAATCTAAATAATGCTGCTACTATCCAGGTATTGCTACCTAACTCTCAAAATACTGAAACCTCAACAACTGGGACAGGACTGTTTGTGGTATAAGGACTAAGTAGTGAAGAAACAAAGTTTTGAAAGACTCCTTAGACCTCAAGACTTCTAATAGCAAGGCTTGTGAGAAGATTTCAGAAACAGAAGTATTCGTATAACACACACAGTTAAAGCACTTGCGAGTACAACTCAGAGTGGAGTTGCTCAATTTGCAACACATGCATTTCGAATAAATCGGTGTCCAAGACAGTGGTAGCTGTAGTGAGTCTAGTGATGATGTCCATGATCATGGAGATAATGATGACATGGGCACTTTGAGTCTGACTTACCTCTTTACGTTCGCTTGCGCGCATGCGCAAGGAATGTTTTGGGAGAGTAGCACACTGTGGAGGTGTGCCTCTCCTTGCAATCCCTGCTCCACTGAGCAGGCATGGCGGTCTCTGTGCGAATGGTGCGGGAGCTGTGTATGACAGCGGTGGTCTTGATTCCGGAAAACCACGCTGTCATGCAGTGCGCCTCACGCCCCTGGCGTCCGCCGCCCCCAAGCTTTGGCTCCCTGCGTGGCAAACATTGCTTGCCGACAGGGGTGCTCAATCCCCTCTGCCCACGGCCCCCAAGCCATCCTGCTGCCATGCTGGGAGCCCACCCCAGTGTGGCAAACGAAGGTAGTTTGCCGACGGAGGTGCCCAATCCCCTGTCGGCTCCCTCGCCCCCGCATAGTTTACCGACGGGGTGCCCAATCCTGTCAGCCTCGGCCCCCAGCCATTTCTTCTGCCACGCCTGGGAGCCCACCCAGCGCGGGCAAGTCCCACATTGTCTTTTTTTTTTTCCTGTAAATGGAAAACGGTCCCACGGGCGCATCTCCCAGTCCCCCTCCCACAACCCGCACCCACCCACTGCGCACCTAGCCTCCCACACCCCCCTCACCCCATACTTGCCTCCGGAGCTCGGCGCGACGATCTTCGGTGGACCGGGAACACGCCTGCACTCTTTCAAGCCAGCCGCGAACTGAGGAAATGCCGTAAGCTGTGTAATGGGCTGGATAGGAGGTTTTCAACTTTATTGCATATCTCAGGCATTTTTTGAATTTTGCACCACTTCAATATAAGTTGGACTTTCATGAACGATGTCACTGTCATGGTGTTATTCAGGCCCGAAGGATGATTTTGCAGTCACTGTGCAGTCACTGCCAAATCACCCTTCAGGGCCTGACTAGCACCATGATAGTGACATCACCATGAGAATGGGTCCCAAAAACCCCATGTTGAAAATTTGGTGCCAAAATTCCCAAAAATGACTGTTTTACGAGCGTGCATTGCGCAGTTCCTATGCACGCGTAAGTTTGCGAATTTTCAATATTTTCACTCCAGATTTTCAACATTGCCATTTTACCACACCTCCTCATGAGCAGTACAGCTGTCATTTTTCACATCCTGCCCAAAACATGTTTCCGCCCATGTAGCGCACAATGGCGCAGTCGGTGTGCAAAATCAACGTATGGCACACAGTAAGACAATCACAGTGACACTGTTCATTAGCAGAGGTTTTAAAATGCCAATGTTGACAATTTGGTGAAAAAAATTCCTAACAATGACTGTTTTATGAGCGTGCATTGCACAGTTCCCACGCACGCTCGTAGGTTTGCAAATTTTCAATATTTCCACTCCAGATTTTCAACATTGCCATTTTACCACACTTCCTTATGAGCAGTACAGCTGTCATTTTTCACATCCTGCCCAAAACGTGTTTCTGCCTCTGTAGCGCACAATGGGGTAACAAAAAGGTCATGCTGAAAATTTATTGTGCAAATACCAGCAATCGCACAGGGCATTACGGTACAGCACCATACGTGCCAACCACCACTGCAAATACCTGCGAGCGAACGTTCGGCATTGACAAATGCTTGTTCTGACAATGACAATGTGAATGATATGGAGGAGAGTACTTCTATACTATTAAAAGGAAAAGGGGAAAATTACCAAGGTACGAGCTAAACAAAGTGAAACAAAGTCTGACAGTAGTGATGAGGGCACTGACACACAGACACATAGAACTTGCCAGCAGATATGGACCATTTGGCTCACCTAGTCTGGCCAGTTTGTCCATGCCTATACTGTCACTGCAGACCCTACCTGTTATCTGGCTACTTCCCCTCTCCCTGCTGTCCTACTAAGATTCCTTTGTGCCTATCCCATGCATGCTTGAAGCACACCACTGTTTTTTGCTCTCACCATCTCCACTGGTAGACTGTTCCATGCGTCTACCACTCTTTCCGTTAAGAAGTACTTCCTCCTATCCTACCTAAACTTCCCCCCTCTAGCTTCATTGCATGCCCTCTTGTCCTGGTGCACCTTCTCTTATTCATTTATGTCTTTATTTATGACTTTGATAACTGGGTAGGTGCACTGGTCCAGTGGACCATTTACAGGCACGACCCGGCCACAAGTCATGAAGTAGAGCTAACAGAGAAAACAAACTTAAAAGGTTACATCAGAGATAGCACATAACACAAATTACACATAGGTGAGTACAAGGCAGCAAAAGTCCAATCAGTAGTAAATAACGGAAAAAATAAATACACCACAAGGCAGAACAGGTAGACATGGGTACAGGGATACAATACCATCATATAGATCACCTCCACCTCATGAGAAAGTTCCCAGTGAGACCTAGTAACCAACAAGAGCAAGAAGGATGAGGAGAACAAGTTAGCAGATAGGAAGTGGATAGACAGGCAGGGATAGGGGTGCTAGTGAGCAGGGCAGTTGCAGCTATCTTTGTCTGGAAGTCAGGATTTGAGGTTACGTTTGAAGTTTTAATGAGTGTTTGGAAGATCAAAGAGGGGGTGCGTAGCCCATTCCACAGACAGGGGGCCACCATATAGACAGCTTTCCCACCCGTATTGGTGACGGTTCTAGAGAGACAGAGAGAGAGACAGAGAGAGAGAGAGAGAGAGAGAGAGACAGAGAGAGAGACAGAGAGACACAGAGAGACACAGACAGACACCTAAGGGTGGCATCCACAAAACAGCCAAGGGTATAGTCAAAGCTTCCTTTTAAGGAGAGCCAACCAAGGGAGTGGTAGAGGTCACAGTGGTGTGTTGAGTAAGGGGCTGATGGGGCAAAGCGGCAAGCACTGTTGTAAGCTACCAAGAGTCTAGTCTGAAGGATGGTTGAAAGTCGAGAGTAGATTGGGGAACAATAGTCAAAGATAGGGAGTAGAATGCCTGTGATGATAGCTAAGTGAGCCTCCTTGGTAAGGTGGGGCTTTAGACGATAGGCAGCACTCAGCTTCTGATTAACCCTGCTGACTATCTCGGTTTATGTGGTCACTAAAGGGGAGGGAGAGAAAGAGGGGTCAAGCATTACCCCAGATATTTGAAGGAAGAGACGTTTTTCAAGGGTAAGGCCATCGGGGGGAAGGTAGATGAAGGAAGAGTTGGCGTTAAGGGTTTTGGCAAGGTATGGTTTCGACCCAAGCAACATAGCCTTGTGTATTTTTTTTTTTTTTTTTTTTTAGTTGACCAACAACAGATTAGATGAGAACCAGTTATAAGCAGCACAATAGTTCTGGGTGAGGATGGAGGATATACAAGACAGGGATTTATCACTAAGGAAAATGTCAAGGTCGTCTGTGTAGAGTAGATAGTTGCAGGTAAAGCTGTCAGCGGGGAAGGAGTTGACAAATTGAGAGAAGAACAGGGGGCCCATGATAGAGCCCTCGGGAACTCCCGTGGTGACCAGCAGGGGAGGGGAAGTGGTAGTGCCAATGGACACAGATTGGGAGCACTTGGAGAGGTAGCTCCGAAACCAGTCAGTGGTCTCAGCTGAGCAACCAAGCAAGGAAATTTAAGAGAGAAGGAGGGAGTGGTACCATATCAAAAGCTTTAGTTAGGTCAACAAAGATAGCACCAGTGGTGCATCCACAGTCCATGTTGGAGAAGATGTAATTAATAAAAAGAGCCAGGGCAGTTGATGTGCTATGATGCTTACAAAAGCCATGCTGTTGGCTGCATAAGAGGTTGTATTTAGCAAGGTACTCAGATAGTTGATGGACGCCCTCTCTAGGAGTTTACTTAAGTGGGGGAGAATAGATATAGGCCGGTAGTTGTCGGAAGAGTGGGGGTCACCAGTTTTAAAGATAGGAAGCACTCTAGCAGACTTCCAGCAGTCAGGCATGGTGGAGGTAGATAGTGTGAGATTAAAGGTAAAGGTGAGAGGCTTGGATATCAGAGAGGAGACAAGTTTCAGAAAGACAGGGGAGAGGCCGTCAGAGCCAGGACTTGCCCTCTTAGATAACAACCTCTTTAGATGTTTGGAGGTAGCCTTTGGGGAGATGGTCGAAAAGTTAAAAGGGGAATGGGGGTTATCACTAGGAAGGGAGTTACAAGGCAAAGTGGAAGTGCAGGTTCCCAGGATCGAGAACACACAAGTGGGGGGGTGCAAGAAGTGGAGGAAGAGGATGAGGGGATTGCACTGGCACCCAGGTAAGTGGGATAGCAGGATGAGAGTTTGCAAAGGAGGGTCAACAGGTCCGAGAACTTGGTGTTAAATGCTTCGGCGACCTCTGAGGGGTTGGTCAGAGGGCCAGAAGGGGAACTCAGGTGAATGTTGGGGCTATATGTGTGGGGATTTAAGAGTGAGCTAACAGAGTCCCAGAATTTTTTTAGGATTGCCCAAGTTTTGTCTCTGGAGCTTGTGGTAGTAATCCCATTTTAAGGATCTGGTCATGTGTTTACATCTATTATGCAGGTGCATGTACTCATTCCACAGGGCAGGGAAGGGGGCCAATTTGTAGGCAGCCCACTTACTGTCCCTCAACTTAATGAGGGTCAGGAGTTCTTTGGTTAACCAATGTGTGCACCTACCTCTAACACGCCGAGTAGTGATAGGGAAGTGGCAGTCCTGGATGTCCAGAAGAGCACTGGTAAAATAGGTGGCAGCTAGAGACACATCAGTGCGGGCATAGAGGTCCTGCCAGTTTATGACCCTGATGTCCTCACAGAGGCGGGAGGTATCAGGCAGTTGAAGTTGTGAAAAGAGAGATACTTGGAGGAAGGGGCGAGAAGCCTTAGAGGACCAAATGATGTAGGTAGGGGAATGATCACTCATTGGATAGCGTGCCAGTTTGAGCGACCCTATCACCACTGTTAATGATCACCCAAACGAGGAGAAAGTGTGATTAGAGGTGCAGGGGTTGAAGCTGGTAGGGAGAGTGATTTGCACCAGATTGTACTGTTTTTAGAACGTTGCCATAATTGGGTTCATGAGCACTGAGCCAGTTAAGGTTAAAGTCCCTTAGAAGGATGGTTTCCCTGGGTGGGGAGTGAGATCCGAACACAGTTAGGAGGCTGCGGGGATCAGGAATAGTTTTTTTTTGTCAAGCCCGGGTAACTTCGACGATGAGCCAATCGCTAGGGGAGACATTGTCAGAACAGAGGGTGATTGAGGCAGTGAGGGGTTCTCTGACAAATATGGCAGCACCACCTCCCTTCCTTTTGCCTGGTTGATCTTTGCGCAGCAGGGAATATCCAGCCAGTTGGAACATGGTATCAGAATGCTGTGGCTTCAGACAGGTTTCAGTGAGGCAGAGGACGTGGGGTTTATAGAGGGAAACCCAGGCATCAATATCAGGGTATTTAGGCCGCCCGGTGGTGTTGAGGCATTGGACGCCACACCTCACGCCATGCTGGCGACCCAGGTTCAGGAGTGAGCCTGGGGTCAGCAGGGTGGGAGAGGATTGAGCACCTGTTGGGCTCTCCTCCTGGGGTCGGGATTGGCTGGATGCCAGCTGCTCCTGTGGAGACCGCGGGCACTGTAGCATGCTTGGTTGCACGTCATCTGCGTGCCCAGATGCAGGCAGGGGTTGTGTATGCCTTGCGTCGTGGACGTACACACGCATGGGAGGGATCTCCAGAACAAAGAAAAGCCTGGTCTGAGGGGTAGGCGATGACACCTGCCCCCATGCCCAAGGCTGAGTCCATCCTGCCTGGCCTTCCAGGTTCCTCCACCCGGGTCCTCTCCCACATAGGAGTCTGTCTAAAAGTGCACCCAAAAAGAAGGGGCAGCCCCACCCTGGAGGGGTTAAGCCGGGGGTGCCGATCATGGACAGAGGAAGAGTGAGAGGAGGCACAGGTAGGTGGACCTCAGGCAGGGCAAGAACAGGTAGGATGCCTGAGAGAGGCCCCCCAGACCGTGACCAGAGGGAAAAGAGGTTGAAAAGAAAAGGGGGAATAGGGTATTTTACAGGGAGACTGCAGATGTTCATATGGGCAATTTTTAGCCCGGGGGTGGGCTAACCCAGGTGGCGTCAGTAGAAGTAATGGTGGATTGTACAGGGCCTGTGTTGACTTCTGTGTCCCCTGTCAATAAGAGCAGGGAGAGTAGGAGGTGTTAGGGGCACAACGGACGGGGGAGGGGTGATTAGGAAGAAATCTAGTAGGGTGACGTTCAAGGTTAGATAGGAAGCCAAGTGTGAGGGTGCCAAGAGGGGTTAACTCCCACCTTGCTGGGAGGGGACAGGGAGGATGACTGACCTCAGAGAAGTGGAGGAGATCCACCTGGTCAAGGGATAGTATAAAGGCAGAAAGGTCCACTATCAGAAGTAGGAATAAATGCCTCATTGTGACAGGTATGGCAGATATGAGTGTGCAGAGAAAAGTTGCCCAAGTTGAGAGTGGGTGTAGCCCCTTTAAGAATGACAGGTAGCTGATTAACAGTTAAAGCCCCTGTAGAGACAGGTATCCCAAGCTGTGCTAGGTTTTGGCGCAGGAACAGAGGCGGTGGGCAGAGAGACTTGGAAGAAATCTACCAGTGAGCAGCAGAAAGCAAGGATGGCGGTTGTCAATTTATCAATTGGGCACTAACTGAAATATGTTAATCAAAGATTAATAATCAAGTTAGCCAGCCTGGGAGTGGGTCCCAGGGTGGTAGCGTGGGTAGCAAACTGGCTACACAACAGGACACAGAAGGTAATGGTAAATGGAACTCATTCCGAAGAAAGGGGAGTTACTAGTGGAGTACCTCAGGGCTCAGTACTGGGTCCAGCCCTCTTTATCATCTTTATAGGTGACATTGCAGAGGGTCTGGAAGGAAAGGTATGCCTCTTTGCAGATGACACATCTGTAACAGAGTTGATACACAAGGAGGGGGTAGAAAGGATGAGAAGGGACTTGGCAAAGTTGGAGGAATGGTCAGATGTATGGCAACTTAGATTCAATGCAAAGGTGTGCAAAGTAATGCACCTGGGAAACAAAAACCCAGGAGAAGAGTACACAATGGCAGGGGAGGTACTAACAACAATAATAATTGAAAGGGACCTGGGGGTAGTCATATCAGATGACCTAAAGGTGGGTAAGCAATGTGAAAAGTCAGTAAGGAGAGCTGGAGAGGGGATACTGGGATACATAGGGCAGGGCATCACAAGTAGAAAAAGGGAAGTGGTTATCCCTCTGTATAGACAGTTGGTGAGACCCCATCTGGAGTACTGCGAGCAGTTTTGGAGACCCCATCTATGCAAGGACATAGACAGGATGGAAGCAGTCCAGAGGAGGGCAACTAAAATGGTGCAGGGTCTGCATCAGAAACCATATGAAGAGAGACTGAGAGAGCTTAATATGTATACCCTTGATGAAAGAAGGGAGAGAGGGGACATGATAGAAATTTTCTAGTACGTCAAGGGAATCAACAAAGTCCAGGAGGGTAGCATCTTTCAGAGAAAGAGATGTGCAAGAACAAGGGGGTACAATTTAAAGTTAGAGGGGGGACGGCTCAGGGGTAATGTGAGGAAATTTTTTTTCATGGAGAGAGTGGTGGAAACATGGAACCACCTTCCTGGGGAGGTTGTGGGGTCTGAAACAGTGGGGGAATTCAAACATGCATGGGACAGACATAAGGCAATTATAGTGGGGGGTTGCAGGAAGTAGGCTGTTTAACTAGAACCTGTGCAACTTATCCAATAGGTAGGGAAATGGGCAGACTGGGTGGGCCAAGTGGTCCTTATCTGCCATCAGTCTGTGTTTCTATAAAGCTGAGCTAGGTTGTGGTTCAGGGGGAGAAGTGGAAGGCAAAGAGACTTGGAGATGTTTACCAGCGAGCATCAGACAGCGTTATGGTAGGGATTTTGAAACTGTGCCTGGCTCAAGTTATGAGACAAGAAAGTCACTTTGAGTAGGGCAAGAAACTGTTTTTGTTTGTTTAATCCCTGATTGTCTAGGTAGCTCATGCAGGGCATAACCTTGCGATGGGGAGAGCATTTAATAGAGTGTTGGGGTGGGAGTGGGCAGGAGGGCTGAAAACTGAAGTTAGAATAAGTAGCAGTCCAACTTGGAGCAAGAACAAGATCACAGCATACAGAATCCAGTTTAAAAATGGCAGCAAGTCCTGTTGGGAAGCTGGCTGGCTGACTTGATAGGTCTGTACCTTGGTTTGGGGGCAGCTGGGCGTCTGGCTGTAGGAGTCCACTGGGAGCAGTGTTCAGTGTGGAGGAGGGCCCGATCAGGGAAGAGAGCTGCTTACTCCCACCTAGTCCCGTGCCACGGGGATGCAGGATTTTTCACCCTGACCAGTCCCTTATAACCCTTAAATTGCCATTTAATGTGGCCACCCTTTCCACAGATTTTCCTTACTCCAGCAAAGGTGGTGGGGGATTTCTCCAAAATACCTTTGGCCTGCATCCTCACAACCTTGCCTCCTGTGCTTGCTGTAAGCCACCGGATCTGGAGGGCTTCCCAAGGCCTGTCCTTTACGACCTGAGGCCCACCCGAAAAGCTTGCGATCGGCGCTCTGAGACCTGCCCCTTCAAGCAGGCCCCATAGTGGGTGAGAAGCCTCTGGCACCCCCTTTCATCCAGACCTGCAGTACCCTGCCACACCGGGAACCAGGAGAGGAACTGCCACTACTCCTTCAATGGAGGAGTTCTGCCACAAAACCTCCAACCCTGGCTGTGCAGGCCTAACTTCCAGCAGGCCTGGGACCCACCAACCTCCTACCCTGGGCAGTCTCACTACCCCTCACTCCCTGGAGTCCCATCTACCTCCAATGACGCTGGCAGGCTAACTAATGCCCTCCCCCATGCACTGTCCACCAGTGCCACGTCGATGTATTACTGCACTACTTCCATGTACGAGGGGGGGTCCCTCCTTGAATCAGGCCCAACCCGGACTGACAAGCTCCTCCCTCCCTGCCTCTTTGTCCTGCCATGTCCCAGCCAGCCTCTCCTCCTTCTCCCTTCCTTTTCCTGCGCCCCCTGCTTTTGTGGGCTGTAAGCCTGCCTCTAGTGGCAGTTTGAAGTATAGCCTGGATTGATGCCTCTCCCCCCCCCCCCAACTACCTACCGAAATCTTTACTGTGGGGGGAAACGCCAAAATGGGGACCCCTAATTACTCATAAGCCCCACTCAGTGAGAGGGGGCTTACACTCCTTTCCAGAACTGGCACCTTCCTGATGTCACGTCTAAGGATATGAAACAGACTACAGTCAGTTTTTCATTGATGCAGTACATGAAGTTTCAGTAGGAAGCAGTACCACACCTACACCATCTCAATCAGCAGACTGTACCAAAAGACAATACAGAAGGAAGACAATAATGAGGATGGGATTTGGTGCTAGTTGCAGGACACTGAACTTCCAAAAGGAGAAGATCCATGCTCTGTAGTAACCATGGTAGATGTGTACCTGTCGGAGTCCAACAGTAGTATTAAGGGCGGCTCTTTGGGGTACTGGAGAAAACAAAAATCTTGCTGGCCAAGGCTGGCTAGCCTGACTTGTAAGTATACTGAATGCCCACCCTCCAGTGTCTGTTCTGAATATTAACTCTGCTGGGGATGTCGTAACTGACAAATGAACAAGACACTCACCAGACAAAGCACGGAAAGTAACATTCATGAAGGTTAATTTGCCAAATTATGGATACGTATGTGATGCTAATCTTGAACAGGAAAAAATAAGACAGCAGTGCCAATTTATCCATGGACTAAGTAACAATAACATCAACTTTCAATTTTCTCTGAAGAAGCTTGTTAAAGATGTGGGATTTGCCTGCCTTTGTGCTGTGTGAATAATGCAGCTGACAGATTGAAATGTATAGTTACCTTAACAGCTGAGTATCTGGTGCACAGAAGGAACACAGCGGGCAAGCCTCAATTCTTCTTAGCCCAGTCTCTGATCCTTGCTGAGAAACAGTTTACTACAGTGTTTTTGCCTTGACTGCTGGTGGTGGCATTATCAGTGCATCACTACAAATGTCAGAATAGTATACTATAGGTAGGGATGTAAGTTTGTCATGGATGAGGTTTTAATGACTCATTGTTTGTTCACGAAATCATTAGTAAACAGTAGTAAATGTTGTGGCACTGTCATCATTGCTACATTCTGATGACACTAGTGAAAGTCATGGAAGTCCTGAATAAAGATCAAACGTCATGGAATCAATGACATGTATGACTGCCATGACAAACTTACATCCTTAACTATAGGCAAGCCTTACATCTCTTGAGGACAGAGAAGAAAGCCCATATACAGCTTGTTTTCATTTTTTTTAATGCGTCTGCCCTCTTCTACTGTTTCAGAGACTTCAGTTCCTTCCCCAGATAGTAGTGGTAGTAGCAGTGGCGAAGTGGTTACCAAGAGAGATCTCGTACTTGCCTGCCCTTGAACCAAATCATTGTACTGAGGCGAGGGTGGGTGGGAGGTGCAGCCAGTACCTGACACTGTACTGAAATGGTGGCAGACCAGTCCTGGTAAATGTGCCTTAACTGGATTGATTTAAATGCTAGCAGTTCTGTTGTTTTTCCCCTCCGATAGTAGTAGTGGTAGTAGCAGTGGTGAAGTGGTGACTTTCAGACTGGCTGGTGCTTTCCTTACATTCTGATTCTGCCTAATGATGATGTGCACTTTGTTCATAACCAAGAGCCATTGCTAAACAAAGTAGTGCCCGTGATTGTTGAAAAATTGAACCAAGTATACAGTACAATCACAGTATTCCCTTCTAAAAAAAATCAGACTCTGGAGAGTGGTTATACAGAAAGATCTGGGGCTTGCCTGCCTTTGGACCAAATCATCATCCTGGGGATGGGTGGGAGGTGTAGCCAGTAACTGAGACTGTCCTGGCAGCAACTGTGGCAGACAAGTCCCTGTTCTCACCACAGTCTCTTTTGAATAGACAGTTTATGAAAATAGCACAGGGAGGTTCATTTTTCCTTTGCCGGGGCACAGTCACACAGTACGCAAGTAGAGCTTATTGGATTAAAAGAAAAAGAGGTCTGCTGCATCTCCACATTCACTGCTCGGTGTTTGAACATCTCATGGAATCATAGAAGACTGTCATCAGAAAAGGGCAATATTGCCCATTGAGTCTGCCCCAATAAACCCCCCATCCAGATTAACCTCTCGCTGCCCTCTGGTCAATCCTTTATATCTGTCCGATGCCCTCTTGAATCCCTCTATGGTTTCTGCTCCGGTAGACCATTCCAGGGGTCCACCACCCTTTTTGTGAAATAATGCACCCGTGCAGTGCCCCAGAATCTTCCCACCTCTAGCCTCGGACTGTGACCTCTTGTTCTATCACTTCTTTTCCTTGTGAATAGGCTCCCTTCTCCCACCTTATTTATCCCTTTCACGATATCCCCCCTCTCCCTCCTAGTCTCCAGAGAGTACAGGTCCAGCTCCTTTTGCCTCTCTTCATAGGGCATCCAATGCAAGTCCTGCACCATCTTTGTTGCCCTTCTCTGGACTCTTTCCATCCCATCAATATCCTTACTCAGGTGGGGCCTCCAGAACTGCACCCCATACTCCAGGTGTGGCCTCACCATTGACTTATAGAGGGGCATTAGAACCTCCCTCTTTCTGCTTGTTATGCCCCTCCCAATGCATGCCAGCATTCTATTTGCCCTGCCCACTGCTTTGCTGCATTGATTCTTTACTTTGAGGTTATCTGAAATTATAACCCCCAGATCCCTCTCCTGCCTGGTCACCTTTATTTCCTCCGCTCCCAGAAGGTAGCTGGCTTACGGGTTATTATGTCCCATGTGCATCACAGTGCATTTTTTTTTTTTTGTATTAAACTTCAGCTGTCATGCTGCTGACCACCCCTCCAGTCTCTTTAGGTCCCTCCTCATTGTCTCCACCCCGGCTGTGGTGTCCACCCTCTTGCAGACCTTGGTATCATCTGCAGACAGGCACACCTTCCTTCCAGTCCCTCCCTATGTCGTGTGTGTGTGTGTGTGTGTGTGTGTGTGTGTGTGTGTGTGTGTGTATGTGTGTGTGTATGTATATATATATATATATATATATATATATATATATATATATATATATATATATATATATATAAATAATATATATAAATAATATATATGTGTGTGTGTATGTGTGTGTGTGTGTATATATATATATATATATATATATATATATGTGTATGTATGTGTATGTGTATATATATATATATATATATATATATCTGTATCTGTATGTGTGTGTGTGTGTATATGTGTGTATATGTGTATATGTGTATATGTGTATATGTGTATGTGTATATGTATATATGTATATATATATATATATATATGTATATTTTTCTATAATCCCTAGCACTGACCCTTGGGGCACCTGCTTGTCACCCTTTCCTCCCTGGAATGCACATCATTCACCACCGCCCTCTGGCTCCTGTCCTGCAGCAAGTTTTCCACCCACCTCATTATTTCTGGTCCCACCCCCAAGCTTTCCAACTTATTAACCAGCCTTCTGTGAGGGATGGAGTCAAAGGCCTTCCTGAACTCCAGGTAGGTCAAGTCCACTGCCCCCCCCCCCAATCCACCACTCTTGTCACCCAATCGAAAACTCGGCTATGTTTAGTACTGTGTGCTTCCTCCCCAAGCTGTATTACTTTCTATAAAAATGTCAGAAAGACATAGTATGACTTTCTAAAAAGTTCAGAAGCGTGGTCTTAAGAGACTTGGGGGACTTGTTCAGGGTTACGCAGACAGTATGCAAATGGAGGGTGGCTATCAGATTTTAATTCACACACAGGTTTGCTATGTATTATTCTGGTTTACACTGGTGATCTAACCCCTAAGCTACAAGGGCTGGTCAGAGATTTTGGACTTGCCTGTCTTTGGACCAAATCATTATCCTGGGGGTGGGTGCTGGGTGGCAAGTTCAGCATGTACATTTTAGAGCGCTCTTATTTCTACTAGACACATCTAGGGTCTCACCAGTCACTCTGTTTCATCTCATTTCAGTAGTTATGTTGTTAATTACTGCAAATCAGTGGTTTAATTGCTTTGTTTCTACAAAAATATGTGAATTAAAAGTTTTTTAAACATTTTTTAACATACAGTTACCCTAATATATAAAGTTCTAAAAGGTTCGGATTACTATCTCAACATTTTGTTTCTTATCAGAACCTTTAGAAACTCGAACCTTTGAGGTTCTTCAACACCTAAGTAAGTGGCTGTTGTGGGATATAAACCTGGATCTTAAGGTTCAGAGCTCTGCACTCTGTAGTCAGGCTGTCTTCCTATAACTGATCGTAGGGTTCCGTTGACTGCATAATAACTGCCCTGTTTAGCAGCGCACAGGTCTTGCATTTTAAAGCGTCTTTATGAAGGAAAGGAGCTGTATGTAACCAGAGTCTACTCTGCTCTATCTTATTCGATTCTATTCTGTATGTATTTATCCAAGCTATAGCCACAAACCACACTGCCCTGGGCTCAATGGCATGGATTTTCAAGTGTGTTGGTGCCATTTTGTATGCAAATATGGGCCTGCTTAACAGCATCTAAGTTTTATCTCCACATGTTCTTAGAATTGCAGGTATTTGTGTGCAGGGCTTAGAAGAGATGGGACATATGGCTGCCAAAGTCATTATCAGAAGTGGGTCAGTGATGGTGCTGGTAGGTACAGTGTGAGTGTGCATGGCTTGAAATAGGTAGGTTATCTTACCATTATGGCCAACAAGGCTGCTATCAAACATCAGTCGAGGATACCAGTGTTGGTGCTGCACTTTTGGGGAGCAATATACAGGAACTGGAGAGGTGAACAGTTACAGGACTCTGCGAGGCTGCTATCAAACATCAGTTGAGGATTCTATCCAGTGTTGGTGCTGCACTTTGGGGAGAGCAGTATGCAGGAACTAGACAGTGCACAGTTATAGGACTCATAAGGCTGCTATCAAACATCAGTCGAGGATACCAGTGTTGGTGCTGCACTTTGGGGAGCAATGTACAGGAACTGGAGAGGGTGCAATTACAGGACTCTGAGGCTGCTATCAAGTATCTTTTGGGGATACTATCCAGTGTTGGTGCTGCACTTTGGGGAGCAATATACATGAACTGGAGGTGTGCGGTTACAGGGCTCTGCGAGCATGGTCACGGTTTTGGAAGAGAACATTGGGACACTCTCTGTCTCATGGGGCTCTGGGACATGATCGATCAATGTGTTTATTCAAAATTTCCTGACTATGACCACAACACTGATTCTGCAGTTATACAGTACAAAGTGCCACTAATATAAATATTTCAATTACTCATCAAAAACACCTGATGAGCAATACCACACATGATGACTTCATACAAAGCACAGTTCTCTGGCAGACAAATGAAATTTACTATGAGAAAAAAATCACAGGAAAAAAAAAACCCACAAACACTCTGACACACGGAGGGGAAAAGAAATACATGCAGATGGCAGAGCCCAGTCACAGATGGCAGGTTGGCCAGATAAAATGTCTGGCAGTAGCCAATAATAGGCAGGTGACTGTCACAGGGTCACAAGAATATCCTCGTGTCAGAATAACATTCACAGTTGACTGCTGTCACTGACAAAAAGCCTGAGAGCTGCCAAAAGAGGAAAATCCATTTTAGCAGATGACAGCAGGCATTCAGTTTTCCACGTTGCTGTGTCTCTAGCATTTTGAGTAAAACACAAACTGTACATCCGACTTTCATTTGGAAACCTCCAACTGCAGTGGAAAATCATAACCACATTTCCACCACAGTGTACTCCCTCTGACAGCTGTGTGATTTGTGAAAGCTCAGCAAAGAGGCTGTAACGTGCATGCTGTCTTGTGGAAAAAGTCAAGCTGGCCAAGGAGCCACTGATAGGACCATTTAGAGAAACGGTGGTTTCATTGGGTTTCAGTCTACTAAAACCTAACAAGCACAAACGCTTACCCTGAATGACCACGGCAGCATGTTTATCTAAAACTGACTAGAACATAGTACAATACGACACTGCACACGGGCAAGGTTTTCATGTAGATTTCATTACATATTCCACCGTTAAACCGCGACTGTAACTGCCGGCTGGATGGCCTAGTCCATTAAACGTTTTCAGCTAAGATGCAGGTTTCTGTTGCAGGGCAAGCTCTGAGTTCATTCATGGTTCCCAGACCAGTGCACACCCATTGCAGTGCAGGAGATGGCACAGATTGTGGGGAGTTCCTCTGTGGCTGGCCTCGCTCTTTCCCATCTATGATGGTGGCTGGTGTCAGCAGCTGCTCTTCTGTCCATCTGATGCAGGCTTCTCTTGACTTCAACATTCAGCAGAACAAATCTCCATCTCGCGGACACCTCATCTTGCGGATCTCGGAGTCAGTCTGCCCCATCCAGCATGTCCTGGCACCCAGTCTCCAGGGGTGGCAGTAATTAGTACCTGGTGGTGGCATAGTCTAGGTGGTTCCAGTTGTGCTGTCTGACTGCAGCGCAGTGTGTTTCTCTCAATGGCTGCAACCTTCATCTTCGTCTTCGTGGCACATTGCATGTTATTACCTTCTCTTCTCAGCACAACAGTTCTGCTTTGAGTGGGACAGATGAGAAGTCTGTTCCTGCAATGCAGCCACTCTCTCCCAACAGCACACAGGACCAGTCTGCTTCAGGGTACATCGATACATAGATACATAGACAGTGTCGGCAGATAAGGGCCTATGGCCCACCCGGTCTGCCCATTTGAGCTTGTAAGTTCAGTTTGTTTTCCTAGAAGTCTGTTTCCCCTTACCCCTGACCTCTAGAATTCCTTTATGTCTATCCCATGCATTCTTAAATCCCGTGATTGTTTCAGCCCCCACCACTTCCTCTGGCAGGGTGTTCCACTTGTCCACCACCCGTTCTGTGAAGAAATTCTTTCTCATGTTTCCTCTGAATCGTCCTCCCTCCAACTTCATCCCATGCCCTCTAGTCCTGGAACATCTTTTTCGCTTAAAAATAGTGTTTTCCTGCACCCTGTTTCTCCCTGTAAGATACTTGTATGTCTCTATCATATCCCCTCTCTCCCTCCTCTCCAGGGAGTACATGTTCAGTTCCTTCAACCTGTCTTCATAGGACTTGTGATGCAATCCATGCACCATCTTTGTTGCCCTCCTCTGAACCTTCTCTACCCTGTCTATGTCCTTACGTAGGTATGGTCTCCAGAACTGTACACTGTACTCCAGGTGGGGCCTCACTAGTGTCTTGTATAGTGGAATTATGACCTCCTTTTTCCTGCTGGTGATGCCCCTGCCTATACATCCCAGCATCCTATTTGCTTTACCTGATGCCTTGTCACACTGTTTCCCTACCTTGAGGTCATCAGAGATGACAACCCCAAGATCCCTTTCCTGCTTGGTGCATGCTATATCCTCACCCCCCAACTGATATATTGTGCCAGGGTTTTTGTGCCCCATATGCATTATCTTACACTTCTTTGCATTGAATTTCAACTGCCAAACCCTTGACCATTCTTCAAGTTTCTGCAGGTCCCTTCTCATTCTGTCTACACCCTCTGGTGTGTCTACTCTGTTACAGAGCTTTGTGTCATCAGCGAACAGTGAAATTCTGCCTTCTAGATCCTGCAATGTCACTGATGAAGATGTTGAATAGAACCGTCCCAGCACTGATCCCTGTGGTACCCCACTGGTCACTCTTCCCTCTGTGGAGTGACAGCCATTTACCACCACCCTCTGTGTCCTGCCACCCAGCCAGTTACCTACCCACCACACTACTGTCCTTGCCCACACCCATATTCCCCAGTTTGTGTAATAGTCTTCTATGTGGCACAGTGTCAAAGGCCTTGCTGAAGTCCAGATAGGCCATGTCCACTGCCCTTCCCTGATCCACCTCCCTAGTCACCCAGTCAAAAAATTCAATGAGGTTGGTCTGACATGACCTCCCCCTGGTGAAACCATGCTGCCTTGGGTCCTGTAGTCCATTGACAACCAGATGTTCCACCAATCTCTCCTTCAGTAGTGCTTCCATGATCTTTCCCACTACCGAGGTGAGGCTGACTGGTCTGTAGTTCCCTGCTTCCTCTTTGTCACCACTTTTGTATAAGGGGACTACATCTGCTGTCCTCCAGTCTTTGGGTACCTCCCCTATTTCCAGTGATTGGCTAAACAGGATAGCCAGAGGTTCAGCCACCACCTCTCTTAGTTCTTTATGGACCCTTGGGTGCACCCATCTGGCCCCATTGCTTTGTCAACTCTTATTACTTCCAGTTCCTTCAGGACCCTTTCTCGTAAAGGGACTTGTGTCCATTTCTGCACCATTCTCACCCCTTGTACTCCCTTCAGACCCATTACCCCCTCTTCCTCAGTAAAGACTGAGCAGAAATACCTGTTCAAAATGTCAGCTTTACTGTTGTCATCCTCCACGCGACTCCCATCCTCCCCCTTCAGTCTCACTATCCCTCCCTTTGTCTTTCTTTTTTCACTTATGTACCTGTAAAAGGTTTTGTCCCCTTTAACCACTGATTTTGCAATGTGTTCTTCTGTCTGAGCTTTGGCTTCCCTCGCTGACTTCCCTGCCTCCCTTTGTTTCTCCTGGTACTTCTCCCTATCCCCTTCTGCCTGTGTCTTTTTGTATTGCCTGAATGCAATCTTTTGGCTTTCACTTTCTTTTGCTACCTCTTTGGAAAACCATAATGGTCTCCTCTTCCTTTTCCTCTTGCTAACCTGCTTAATGCATAATTCTGTTGTTCTTATAATCCCCATTTTAAATACTGCCCACTGTTCCTCAACCCCTGATTCCTGTCCCATTCCCCTTAATGCCTCTTTCAAGTATCTCCCCATTTTCCCAAAGTCTGCCCCCCTAAAATCCAGAATACGTGTTTTTGTGTGGTTTGGTTCTGCTCTTTCTGTGATTTCAAACCACAATGACTGGTGGTCACTGTTACCCAGGTGCTCCCCACTGTTACCCCATCACACTGTCCCTGTTTGTGAGCAGAAGGTCCAGTATTGCCTTCTCCGAGGTTGGTTCCATGACCAGTTGCTTGAGGAAGGCACCCTGAAGGGAGTCCAGGATAAATCTGCTCCTAGTTGATGCTGCTGCTGGGATGCTCCAGTCCACGTCTGGAATATTGAAGTCTCCAACCAGTACTACCTCACCCTTGTCTGCCATCCTTTGGATGGCTAGCATCAACTCCCTATCTGTTTCTTCCTCCTGGGCTGGTGGTCTATAGACCACACCTGAGGATGGCTGGCCCATTTTCCTTTCCAGCTTAACCCACAGTATTCTCCCCCTATTTGTTCCTCCTGGATCTGTGTGTGCCCTTATGTCATTTTTCACATACAGTGCCACTCCTCCTCCTCCTTCCTGCCTCCTCTGTCTCTTCTGAATATGTTGTAGCCAGGTATGGCCATCTCCCAGTCATGGTTATCATTACACCAGGTTTCAGTGATGGCCACAATGTCCAGGTCTGACTGTACCATGACAGCCTCAGATCTTCCATCTTGTTGCTAAGGCTCCTGGCATTTGCACACATGGCTTTCATGATTTGACCTCCTAGCCTGCTTCACTGTTCTACTCCAGCCCCTTCCTTGGTTGTCATTTATCCCTGGTTCTCCTTGCTGTCTGCCCTTCTGCTGAATTTTGCCCCTTTTCTGCTTATCCACCTTTGGACACTAATCTCCATCTTTTGCACACTGCTTTGCAGAGATAGCCACTCCTCTGGTTCACTGGTTCCACAGCTAGCTGTGGGGGGTGAGCAAGTAGGTACCCTCCTTGCTGGCCTGCCACCCCCCTTTGCTAGTTTAAATGCTTGTCAATGTAGCATTTAAACTTATCATTGAGTGCTTGGATTCCCCTCCAGGATGGATGCAGGCCGTCAGGCTTGAACAAACCTCCATCCCTCCAGGTGGGTCCCCAGTCACCAATGAATCCAAACCCTTCCTCACAGCACCAGTTCTTCAACCATGAGTTAAAGTTCCTGTGCATGCACTCTATGCTTTCCTTGCTTCTCACAGGTAGTACTTGAGAAAGTGACAGAAGTAGCTACTTGCTTGAGACCCTTCCCAGTTTCCTAAACTCTTCCTGAACTTCCTTTGGCTCCCCATTTGCCAAGTCATTAGTACCTAGGTGGATAATGACATCCATCTCACCCTCCTGTCTTGCCTTCCCAGTGATCCCCAGTATCTTCCTTCCATCCCTCCATGCCGTGGCACCTGGTAGGCACCTCACCTCCCTGTCCTCCCCCTCCTGTGTTCCTAGCTGGATCCCTCTTACGATGGAGTCCCCCACCAGGATTCGCTTCCTCCTCCTCCTCTGGGGTCCACTGCTTTCCCCACTGAGGTCACCTCCTTGGCTAACCTCCATCCTTTCCTTTCACTTCTCTGGTACCTCTATTTGGTTGTCCTCATTTGCCAGTGTGGCATATGAGTTCTTGAGAGGAATAGGATCTGGGATGTGCCTCTGCCTGGCTGCTCTAACCCTCCTGAGCCCACTGTCATCCAAGTACTCGTTGCTCGCATTCTTGAGGCAGCTGCATTGGACTGGGTGGTCCCTGGATAGGGGTGATGGTACTCCTGACCCAGTTTACTTCCGCTCTGAGTCTGGTTACCTCATCCCGTAGTCCAGAGAGATGCATGCAGATAGGGCAGCACCTCAGTGACCAGAAGGTCTGCCTGAATATGGCTGCCCCACAGCCACTGCATTGCACCACTCCCCACATTATACTGAAATTCCACTACTTGTCTGCTACTGAAACTCTTAGTTCTCTTTTTATTAATTTACAGTACTAAAAATCCTGTAACTGATCCTCCGATTTTTTTTTTTTTTTTTTAAAGGAAAAAGAAACCAATAAATAAATGAGTCAAAACACTTGTCCTGCTGAGGGTGGGCTTCTTCCCCCTTATGCCCTCCTACTTCACACCTCTTACTATACCCTGTGTTTAGCTCCTGTCAATCAGATTTATCAGGGCATATAATTAAGAGTTGGGGAGGGAGGGTGGGCAAATTTGCAGCTATTAAAGACAGCACAGAATTACACCACCACTATGTTTTAAATTTTCAACAGCCCAAAACAATTATAAGTAAAGACAAAGAAAGTATAGTGTCACTACAAGCCCACAATCTAAGTTTAAAAGAAAATACCAATTACCAGTTACTCTAAAGCACTGAATTGAATATGTTTCCTTCCTTCTCCTTCTGGCTTCTTCTCATGCAGTCGCACACAGACTGAACTGGGTCTCGAGACAGCTTCGCGGTGCACTGGGGAATAGCAGCTCTCAATTGGTCAGTTGAGCTGTCGATCACATAGGCAGTTCTAGGAGGTCAGTCACTCAACAGGTGATTCAATAAATCAATCAATCCATCTTTATTTAGCCAGGTGAAACATCGTTGAGAAACAACTCATTTACAAGAAGGACCTGGTAGTGGTTTACAAAGTTCACAAAGGTGAAACATTGGGCCCTGTCCACTGCAGCCAAAACCCTTCTGTAACGTTACAGAGGGTGTAAACTCATCGGCAACGGCGTGCGTTTACACTGGTAACGTTACAGGAGGCGTTTTCGTAACCATTGTGGAAACCACATATGAGGTGGTTTCCACTACGGTTATGAAACCGGTCCCACCCTGGTACCGTTACCGGCGGTAGTGTGGATTGCTGGTAATGGTCCTCGCAGGGCACGCCGTACGCAGCGAAGCCGCATTGTGATCAAGTCATTGTAATGGTCGCCTGATCCCGATGTGTGGATCGGTGATGCCGGTCCCGTAACAGACACCGCCGAGGTGTGGACACACTGCACCGCTCCGCGGCTGTAACGGATTGTATCCGTTACCGGGCGCAAGCGGTGTAGTGTGGACGGGACCTAAGACAAGTAGGGTATACATCATAACAAGTAGAAATATACACTTGCAATGCAGATTAACATCTGCCAAATAAAAAATAGGCAGGCTAGTTTATACAGCTATGACAGCATGACATTAAACTTGGAGTACATGTATGTTTTGTAGTCTAGCAAACACAAGGTGTAGTAGGACAGACATACAGGTAGGGGCAGGTATCTGCCATGGTAACAAGTCTGATCATCAGGAGGGGAAAAAATAAATTATGGCATTCGCCTAGTGCGAGGTTGGATGGAAGGAGCACACACGTGGGGGGAGCTGAAGGAGTAACTCAGTGGAGGGAGGATGGAAGCAGGAGAGAGGAAGGAGGGGAGGAGGTAATCAGTCGTTATTAGGAAACACAGTTACAAATTTCTCTGGCAATTCTGGCGACTAAAGTTTTGAAGGTGGTTACTGTAAGTGGAGAGGATATTTGTAAAGTTTTTTGTAGTTTGTTCCACGCGGAGGGTGGGGAGCAGCTTAAGGAGGATTTGCCGAACCGTGTTTTCACTTTAGGAATAACAAGGGAGATATGAGGAGCTCCTTAGTGCATATACACCAGAGGAGCAAATGGGAAGGCAGTCTGAGATGTATAGTGGCAGTTTCTTAAGGATAGCACGTTACGTCCCAGTTGCTGCATTTCTATAGCGTCTTAGGCTGAGGGAGGTCCAGCCAACTAGGGCATATAAGAAACAGTGGTGAGTCACATAGGGAGCTCCAGTAAACAATCTTAGAGCACAGCGGTTGGTATAGGATATCCAGCTTTTTTGGTGCTGTGTTAGTCCCTTGTCCATAAAAAATATCCCCATAATGGCCATGGCCTGGTGGCACAGGGTTGAGGCACTGGATGCCACACCTCGTGCCATGCTGGTGACCTGGGTTTGGGAGTGAGCTCGGGTTGCCTGGGGTTGGCAGAGGAAGAGAGGATTGAGTGTCCGACAGCTCTACTCTCCTGGGGGGAAGGGAGGGGAGGGAGTGTCTGCCCGGTGCTAGTGACGCACTGCAGAGACTGGGTGTACTGCAGCCTGGGACCACTGACAGTTGGGGGTGAGGTGGTGTTGGATGTCCTGCAGACGGGCGTGGGAGCATGCACGCCTGTGCCGGACATCATTGCACGTCTGCACCTCTGGGGAGAGAAGGAGCACTCGAACGAGGAAAATCCCTGCACCATCAGGTAGGTGACAGCACCTGGCTCCCATGCCCACCGCTGGACCCTGCCCACCCTGGTCTCTTAATTCTTTCCTCCTGAGCCTTGCCTGCAGCAGATTCTAGATTTAGGAGCAACAAGAATGAGGTGGTGCCCCACCTTGGTGGGTTGTTTGATCAGCAGGGTGTGGTTTATCCTTGTCGAACACCTTTGTTAGGTCGATGAAAGTGGCGCCGACCACTTGACCAAGGTCAAGGGCATTGTGGATATATGATGTAAATTCAAGGAAGGCGGTTGTCGTGCTGTGCCTTTTGAAAACCATGCTGCTGGGGACATTGCAGGTTATATTTTCCAAGTACTCTCAAGCTGTTCCACCACTATCCATTCCAAGGCTTTTGAGATGAGAGGATGTATGGAGATTGGTCTGTAACTGCTAGGTAAAGTCTCATCACCACTTTTATGAATTGAGGTAACCATGGCCATTTTCCATTTGAGGGGCACTGGGAGTCCTTGAGGAGCAGTTGAGGATTTTGGCGAGAGGGGTAAGGATTTCATCCAAAGTGAGGGTGAGGCGCAAATCAAGTGTGTTGGCATTCAGTCTCGACCTACCAAGTGCTTTAAGTAGGTTTTTTTGCCAGACACTTAGTGATTGTTTTGAAATAAAACTGTGGATGCCCCCCCAACCAACCTGTTTTGTCCAAGGAAATGGAGTCAGGAGATGGAGCAAAGAAATTTTGGGGTAGCAAGTGACTAAGGTCTGTGAAAGTCGAGTTAAAGGTGTTGGCCATGGTTACATGGTCCAGGGTGGAGGTATTGTCAATATTGAGCATAATGGGTGCTCCTTTTAGGTCTTTTCCCGTGATTTTAAAGAGGTTGCTCCAGAATTTTCTTCCGTCTTTCCAAGTGCTGGACTGGGCTCTTTTATAGTAACTAGCTTTCTCAAGGCAAATGGCCCTGGTGCAGGCATTTCTTGCTGTTTTGTATGCCTGGGTGGTGGCCTGAGAGGATGATGATTTGGCTAGATGCCAGAGGTGGTCCCGGTGCTTCATTTGCTTGAGAAGGCCCAGGGTGAACCATGGGTTTTGGACACCCTTGATTTTCCACTTCTTGAAAGGGGCATAGGTATCACAGGCAGAGTTGAAACTAGAGATGAAGTACTCGAGTGCAGTATCCACATTAAGGGCTGTGTCAATTGGTTTCCAGTCATGAGTCCTGAGGAGAGACTTGAGGGACCAAAGGCTACCAGGAGCCAGTACCCGGCTGTGTATGGTCTTTGGAGGGGGGTTGGAGAATTTGTTTGTCCAGTTGCACAGGACTGTGGCGTGGTCACTTAAGGAGTCTGGGAGAACTTCAGCATGAGTGATGTGCTCGGGATGGTTGGTGAGCACCCAATCCAGAAGTGTGCTAGTCCCTATTTTATAATTCAGTCTTGTGGGTGAGCTTACCATTTGCATGAAGTTGATTGCGGAGAGAGCATCCTTATAGCTGTTTGCAATGGGGGCCAGCCAATTGACATTGAAGTCTCCAAGCAAGATTAGCTCAGTATTCTGACTGAGGAGGTTGATGCTGTCCAGCAGGGAGGAGGCAGGCCGTGAGTGGATAGTTTGGGTGGTATATAGACTGAGGCCACAGTAAGGGCTTTGTTGTGAGCACCGAGCAGGACCTTGGAGGCTAGAATCTGAATGTCATTCCTGGTAGCGAGTGTAGACAGAATATGGCATGTGAGTGCCTCTTTTATATAGAGTGCACATCCACTTCCTTTCTTGGATTGCCTGTCCTGTCTGAGGACCCTGTAGCCAGGAATGTAGATCACAGAGTCGGGGATCTTAGGGGAGAGTCAAGTCTCCACTACAGATAGTATGACGGAGCTATGTTGGGAGATCCAGGCAGAGAGGACATCAAGTTTCATGATGAGGCTGCAGATTTTAACGCTGGCTATGGAGATTGTCCCACTCTTGCAGGTACTCTTAGCACCAAACAGAGGTGGGCCAGGGTTTGGATGAATGTTACCGGAGATGAGTAATAATAGCAAAATTAGGCATTTTAGGGCAGCTGTGAGCTGCTTCCTTTTTGGCAGTGAGATCCTTTTATTTGAAGGGCAGTTCACAGTGTAGTGTTTAGAGGAGCAGTACCCAGTAAGTAGGAGTGATGAGCAAATGAATAAAGGAGTGGAGATTGGTGTGGGAGGAGAAGCCAGTGATGAAGTGGTCTAGAGGTAGCTGACTAGCAGGTGTCAGGGAGTTGTGGCTCGTTGCCATCCCATAAGAGAAGTGTAGGGATTCTTTTAAGTAAACAGGAGCCATGTTTTGTACAGGTTGGCCATCACATCCGGAGAGGGAGGTAGAGTATTCAAGATAAGCATACATAGCAAGGCAATTATCAGTCCCATGGTGGAACTTACAAATGACCCCAAAAGGGTAGGTCCCAGGAGAACAGCAGGGGTTCTTTAAGAGAGTGAGGGGGGTTGGGTGAGTCTGTACCCAATAGGGATAAGGAGAAAGAGAGGAGGGCAGGCTTTAGTTGTATTTAACAGAGGTTGGGGCCGGCGAGGGCGAGGTGGGAACGAAAATCCTGGCTTGTTTGCTGCTGCAGTAAGGGTCATGTAGCTCCTCAGCTGGCTAAGTTTGAACCACTGTGGTGGTTCAGATCAGGAATTCAGGTTCAGGCCAAGTCTCAAGGGTGGGAGGCGATCTGTAGAGGAGACTCGGCAGCTCAGCTCAGCTCACCACGGAGGAGATGACTTTGAGCTGCGAGGAGGGTAGCTCAGGAGGCGACACCACAGGAGCCAGTTTGGTAGAGACCCTGCCTGAAAAAGGGCTAGGAGCCTGGAGAGAGAGAGAGAGAGAGAGAAAGGAGGCAGGTTAAATATAGACACTAGGGAGGCTTAGGACAAATAACAAAAGCAGAGCAGGGCCACAGAAATTAGGGAGGGAAGATAGAGGGATAGCAAGTAAAAAATAGCAGAGAGGTTACACAGGCTGCAACTTTAATAATGAAATTCTAACTCTACCTGGCTTGAAACTTAAACAGAAATCTTAACACTAACAAGCAGTACCAGTTTCCAATTACAGACTGGCTGACTAGCAATTCAGATAGGCATTTACACTGGTAAAAATTCAGAGCAATAATGAAATTCTAACTCTACCTGGCTTGAAACTTAAATAGAAATCTTAACACTAACAAGTGGTAACAGTTACCAATTACAGATTGGCTGACTAGCAATTCAGATAGGCATTTACACTGGTAAAAATTCAGAGCAAAAGGGAATAATGAAGCAGAAATACTGAGAACTAGGAATTAAATTCAAATTAAACAGCCAGCGGGTAAAGGGAAGGCTTAAATCACTCAGCCAATCCCATACGTGGCTCAGTCCTTTCTGACCAATCAAGGGGACAGGAAAAAAGGGTGCCAGGATTCAAACAAAGAAAAAACTGTCTGAAAAAGAAAAATCCCCTGGCTTGTTTGCTGCTGCAGTAAAGGTCTGTACCTGTAGCTGCTTCGCTGGCCCAAGTTCGAACCACTGTGGTGGTTCGGATCAGGAATTCAGGTCCGGGCCAAGTCTCGAGGGTGGGAGAGGGCTGCGTAGAGGAGACCATGGCAGCTCAGCTCAGCTCACCACAGAGGAGATGACTTCGGGCTCTGCGAGAGGGCAGCTCAGGAGCGACACCATGGGAGCACAGTTTGGTAGAGACCCTGCCCGAAAAAGGGCTAGAAGCCTGTAACTGCTTCGCTGGCCCAAGTTCAAACCACTGTGGTGGTTCAGATCAAGAATTCAGGTTCTGGCCAAGTCTCGAGGGTGGGAGGCGGTCTGTGAGAGGAGACGGCACCTCAGCTCAGCTCCCCATGGAGAGATGACTTTGGGCTCTGTGATAGGGTGGCTCGAGGCGACACCACTGGAGCAAGTTTGGTAGAAACCCTGCCCGAAAAGGGCTAGGAGCCTGTAGCTGCTTCACTGGCCCAAGTTTAAACCACTGAAGTGGTTCTGATCAGGAATTCAGGTCAGGCCAAGTCTCGGGGTGGGAGTGGTCTGTGTAGGAGACATGACAGCTCAGCTCAGCTTACGGAGGAGATGACTTTGGGCTCTGTGGAGGCGGCTCAGGAACAACACCATAGAGCCCAGTTTGGTAGAGACCTTGCCTAGAAAAGGGCTAGGAGCCACCAGCTGCTCTCCTCCCATTGAGTACAGTTTCCTGGTTACATTTTCCCAGGTGCATGACCTTGCATTTTCTGGCATTGAATTTCAGTTGCCAGGTCCTGGACCACTCCTCCAGTTTTCAGAGATAAGCTTCCATGCTATGCTGTCCTATAGTGTGTCCACCCTGTTGCTGATTTTGCTGTCATCGGCAAACAGGCACACCTTTCCCTTCAGTCCATCTGCAATGTCATTGATGAATACGTTGAAGAGGATCAGCCCCAGAACTGAGCCCTGGAGGACCCCGCTAGTCACCCTCCCCTCTTCTGACGGAGAGCCATTCACTAATACTCTCTGAGTTCTCCCACGTAACCAGTTTCTGACCCAGTTCATTACCTTAGGCCCAACTCCCATGTTCTCCAGTTTTTTGACTAGTCTCCTGTGTGGAACAGAGTCAAAAGCTTTGATAAAGTCCAGGTAAACCACATCCACTGCCCCACCCTGATCCACTGTTTTGGTGACCCAATTGAAAAAATCAACCAGGTTTGTTTGGCAGGACCTCCCTGCCATGAAACCATGTTGATTTTTGTCAAGCTGATCAGTTTTCTCCAAAAAAGCTACAATTCTTTCCTTCAGCAGGTACTCCATCAGTTTTTCCCACGTCTGTCATTAGACTAACCAGATGGTAGTTTCCTGGCTGTTCCTTACTTCCACTCTTGTGGAGTGGTACTACTGTTGCTCTCTTCCAATCCTCTGGCACCTCCCCACTCCTCAACAATTTGTTGAAAAGCACTGCCAAGGGGGCTGCCAGTTCTCTCCCAAGTTCTATAAGTATTCTTGGGTGTATCCCATCTGGCCTCATAGCTTTATCTACCTTTAACTTGTTGATTTCCTCTAGGACCCTTTCCTCTGTGAAGGGATCTATGTCCATTCCTTCAATTGGACACTTATTTATGCCTGTTGCTGGTCCATTTCCATCTGCTTCAGGGTTTTAAATAATTGATTAGCAGTTTTTTTCTTGGGACAATGCTAACTGTACAGAAAGTATTTATATAGGTTTTCTAGAAGTGTTATGTTTGTTAAACATAGTGAGGCAAGTGCTATGCATTTTCACAATGTTTTAGCACTTTTATGAGCAAAACGCTAATCAATTTTTGGAGTTAAATAAATCCCTGAGCTGCTTCATGTGTGAAGACTGAGAAGTACTCAATGAGTGCCTCTGCCTTCTCCCCAGCTTGCTCTGTGAGTTGTCCGTCCTTTTCTGTGTTTCTAACAATGCCCCTTTGGTCTTCCTTTTTTCTTGTATGTACCTGTAGAAGGTTTTGTTACCCTTTTTTACTTCCTGAGCTATCCTACCGTCTGTCTGAGCCTTTGCATTTCTTATCACTTTTCCTGTCTCTTTTCGTTTCTGTTTGTATTCTGTTTTGTTTACCTCGTTCCCTGACTCCTTGTACTTTCTGAAGGCTATACGCTTCTCTTTCACCATGGTTGCCACCTCCTTGGGAAACCATAGTGAGTTTTTCCTCCTTTTGTTCTTACTAATCTGACGGGCACACTGTGATGTGACCATGGTTATTGCATCCTTCAACCTTGTCCAACATTCCTCAGTGCTCCCTTCTGTTGTGTTACTAAGGTTGTCCCTCAAGCAGGCCTTCATTTTTGTGAAGTCTGCCCTCCTAAAGTCAAGAATCTTCAGTTTGAAGGTGTGGAGTTTTCAATCCTTTTTACCCTAGACAAACTGTGTTATGGTCACTGTTGCCCAGGTGGTTCCCTACTTCAGCGCCCAGAACCCTATCACTATTTGTGAATATCAGATCAAGAATCGAGTTGCCCCTTGTGGATGATGTCCCTAGTTGACTTATGCCTGCTTCCTGTAGTGTGACTAAGAATTCCCTGCTTTTTTGTGATGCCACTGTGTGGGTACTCCAATCTATATCCAGCAGCTTGAAATCCCCCAGCACCACGTTCCCTTTGCCTGACAGCTGGAGGATGGTTTCCAGGATTTCCTTATCCCTGGCTTCCTCCTGATTTGGGGGTCTGCAGATTATTCCTACCCAAATGGGTTTCCAGCTTTCAACCCTGATTGTGATCCATAGATCCTCTGTTTCCCTTTGTGCCTGCTGCATTTCTGTAGCTCTGATGGTATTCTTAACATAAATAGCTACACCCCCTCTTTTTTTCCCAATCCTATCTCTCCTGAACAAGTTATACCCTGGGATAGTCACCTCCCAACCAGGATTGTTTGTGAATCATGTTTCGGTCACAGCAACCCAGTCTGGTCCTGCCTCAGCTATTGTGGCAGTGAGGTCAGTCATCTTGTTAGCCAGACTGCGTGCATTGAGGCATAGCACTGACCATTCTTGATGCATCATTTTGTTTGTCATTACCCCCTTGATCTTATTGTTTCTCCCTTTGCCTTTTTTATGCTTTTGTTTCCTCCCTTTCCTTTGCTTTGGTCATCTGCAGAGTCGGAAAGGGTTTCATGTTTCCTGATATGCTTTTGCAATCCTGAGTGTGTAGATATGGTGCTAGCGGAGGAGGGACATGCTCTATGTGTGCTTCTCCTAGAGCTACCATCATCTCCCTTCCTGCTAGTTTAAATATCCCATGTGGATGTCAAATTTCTGGCCGGTGCCCTGACTCCTCCTTAGTCAAATGGAGGCCGTCAAATTTGTAGAACTCCCTTTCCCAGAAGTTGCCCCAGTTTCCGACTAGTGATGCCCTTATTGTGGCACCAGTCCCTAAGCCATCGTTGAGCTCACTTATCTCTTTCTCTCTGATTTTCTGCCTGTTCTTCCTTTTCCCAAACAGGCAGAATTTCAGAGAATGCAATGCTGGACGAAATGAAACCAATTTCTCACCGAGCTGTGCAATGTCTCTTAACCTCCTCGACTGACCAGTTAGCAAGCTCATTGGTCCTTAGGTGAACCAGGATGTTTGAGCCCACTTCTTCCTCTTAACTATGCTGACTGTTTGGTCAGTGTCCTCAGCGGATGCTCCTGGGGCGTGGCACCTTGTGTCAACACTCAACAGTGTAACACAGAAAAAGACCATTAGGGCGACATTCGTGGTAATGGTCCTTTTTCTGTGTTTCACCTTCCCCAGTGTTCTGCCCTCCTGGACCAACACCGACCTGGAGTTGGAATCCTAGAGTCCAGGAGGTGTTGGGAGCACAGCCCCCCACAG
The DNA here is from genome assembly GCA_016271365.2 of Neoceratodus forsteri. NCBI lineage: Eukaryota > Metazoa > Chordata > Ceratodontiformes > Ceratodontidae > Neoceratodus > Neoceratodus forsteri. The sequence continues at coordinate 1,094,636,685 of CM057459.1, forward strand.
AAAACAGTGATTCAAGAGGAGGCACAATACCTGCATCGGTATTGTGCTGTCGCTGTTGGGGAGGTCGGCATTCTCGCCAATGAGATATCTTGGTGCTTCCTCCTGGGAGGCATCTGACTTGCACATCTACATGTTTGTTTTGTCTCAGGTGGGGGTTCACACTGAAAAACATGGAGTTCCCTATGATTATGAGTTTCTTCCTCTTGTTCTTGAGATTTTGTTTATGATATTGTTTTGCTATCCTGTTGCATTCAGATTTTTGCTGGCTCAAGACATCCTCTGTCCTTTCAGATGGTACGGATGTAAGAGGTGTGTACCTGTTTCCTGTGTTTAGCATGCTTTGTTTGTTTGGGAGAGTTGCCCAAGCATTGCCCCCTTTTCCTTTAACCAGTTGCCGTCCCCCAGGCTTGGTCGTTCTCTGGAGAGAGGTGTGCTGGTTCAGTGTCGGCGATGTGGAGATGCACTCCTAAAAGAAATGTTTCCCCATAGGTAGTTATGTAGGAGGCTGATCTCACCCCATGCCTCATGGAGCTGAGCCCTGAGGTGACATGTCTCCCAGCATATGGGACAGTGGCCCCGCCTCCGGGCAACATAACCGTTAAAGAGTGTGCAGCAGTGTTGGCAGCCAATGATATCCATGTGTGTGTCAGTGGATGGAACAAAATTAGTACAAAATTAATCAAATTAAGAGGAAGACAATCTGTTGTCCTGAGCAGTCTAAGCTGTTGCTTCCAGCTGAGAGCTTTCTATTAGTCGACCACTATTTCAGTAGTGGTACAGCAGTACAAATGCTGATTTACATGCAGCAGCCAGGAATTCTGGGTAAGTGTTCCAACTGCTCCTTATGCTGAGAAAGCAGCTGCTGGCTGGGTCTGAACAGAGCGATCAAGGAGAGAAGTCGCCTCAGCAGAGATAGGAGGAGACGAGCTGCCTCCGTGGAGAAAGGATTCCAGACTGTGCACTCCAAGGAGGATTCAGGTAAAACTGCTGTCATGGAATGCCTGCTTCTGCACCTGTCAGAGTCTACCTTCCCTCCATGAGTGTTCTCTCCCTCCCAGTTGGTGAAGATCAGTGAAGCTCAGTAGACAGTAAGGATAGGGGCTGAATTGCACTTGGCATATGCATCCTAGGGTTGCCCTTTGTGTTGTAGCTGTTGTAGCTGGTTGTTTCTGGCTGAGAGTTTTCTATTAGCCAACCACTATTTCAGTAGTGGGTACAGCAGTTGATGAAGATCAGTAGAGAGTAAGGCTAGAGGCTGGACTGCTGTTGGTGTAGGCCTCCTAGGGGGTGCCCTTTGCGTCTGAGTTGTTGCTTCTGGCTGAGAACTTTCTGTAAGCTGAGCACTATTTCAGTAGTGGGTACAGCTGATTTACATACCATAGCCAGGAATTCTGGATTAGTGTTCCAACAGCTCCTTATGCTGAGATAGCAGCCGCTGGCTAGGTCTGCGCAGAGCGAGCGAGGAGCGAAGCTGCCTCAGCAGAGAAAGAAGCCTGGACTGTGCACTCCAAGGAGGATTCTGGTAGAACTGCTGTCAAGGAATCCCTGCTTCTGCACCTGTCGGAGTCTGCCTTCCCTCTGTGAGTGGTCTCTCTCCCAGTTGGTGAAGATCAGTGAAGCTCAGCAGACAGTAAGGCTAGGGGCTGAACTACACTTGGCGTATGCATCCTAGGGTGCCCTTTGTGTCTGAGTTAATGCTGCTGGTTGTTTCTGGCCGAGAGCTTTCTATTAGCCAACCGCAATTTCAGTTGTGGGTACAGCAGTCGGTGAAGATCAGTAGACAGTAAGGCTAGGGGCTGGACCACTCTTGGCATATGCCTCCTAGGGGTGCTTTTGTGTCTTCAATGGGCGTGTACTGTATGTGCTCCTGTTCATTTCAGTCAGTGGCTGGCCATGGCAGTGTGTGTGGGCTGTGCCAGTCGATGGCTCCAGTCAGGTTGGGGGAGAGCGGGGTGGTGGGTCACTGCCCAACGGGTTGGGGGGGCCACATGACTAACATGGACCAGGGATGTTATTCTTATGGGGGCCACTAGATTACCTGGGAAATGGGATTGGGGTTGTTTTATTTTAACAGTGGTTGGGGCCGGGAAGGGTAACCACTAGACTACCAGGAAATGGGAATTGAGGATGTTTTGTTTTAACTGTGATCAGGGCTGGGAGGGGGAACCACTAGATTACCAAGGAAATGGGGATTGGGGGGTCTTTTATTAACATACAATCAATCAGGGCTAGGGAGGGACCACAGTTTCACCAGCGTATGCAGTCTGTGCCCTTTGAATATGGCCACACCCCTGACAGCTGGCACTTTTTCTGGTTTGCTTGGCACAACCTGGGTTGCACCGCCCAAACCTTTTGAAAATGTGGCCCTGTTTATATATTTATTTGAAATCTAGCAACCTGGAGAGGCACACTGATCCAAGGCTTGTTTCCAGGTGTGACTCAGGGGAAGGGAGAGAGGGGAAGAAATATAGTAAACAGCATGTACATGTCAATAATATAGGTAACAATACAAAAACTGAATACATTTTTGCGTAGATACAAATAAGAATAGGTAAAATACAAGGACTGAATACATGTAGTGCAAATTAGTGCAAGTACAAATAACAAGCTATGACAATATTACATATTGCAAGATCTAGGGAGGGAGGGAGGAGGGGAGGGAAGGAGGATGGGTCAGCAAGACAATATAAAGGAGTTTAGAGAAGGATGGCTGAAGGGCACTACTGTGCCCTATAATGCAGAATGTTTGAAAGCTGAAATCTGTAGCTAGCTTCCAAAACTAAGAGGTCTACATGATATTTGAGGAATCTCCAGTCCAGACCCAAATAAACAGCTGTAAACACTGAGCAATACAACAATGTAAAAATGGATAAAACAGGACCAGTAGGTAATGACCCATTTCAACAAACCAACATGTTTCCTGGTCCAAGCCCACTGCCTCCACTGATTCTACAGACTCAAATGCATTTAGTCAACACTTTGCCTGCACTGGAGGTTACCATTTATTTGCTGCATATCGTCTCTGAGTGCAACTTGTGTCAGTGCCGGAAGTAAGTTAGAAGTTGGTGTACATTGGTTTCAACTTTTGACGAACTCCCTATCTCTAATTTGTGGCTTTGTTACCCTGTGAATCTATTTTGGCTATCAGGCTGAGCTAAGCCTCTATGAACATAGAACTGAAGTACTGGTTTAGAATGCTTGCTTTTCTTTCATCTTCCTCAATGCTAATTCCAGCTTTCCTTACTGTTTTTGTGTTATCATTTGCTTGACATTTCTTACTTATGTCTCTATAGAAAGTTTTAACGTGATTTTTGACTGCTTCCACTATCCTTAGTTTTATGTCATATATTTAGACTTTATTTATGTTTGAGTTTGTCATTATTAAGCTATCCCCCCTGTTGTAACAGGATAGGAGAGTGTCTATTGTAACAAAACCTTCTACAGGCACATATGAGAAAAAAGGAAGACCAAAGGGGGCATTGTTAGAAACACAAAAAGGACAGACAACCCACAGAGCAAGAGTACTTCTGAGTACTTCTGCTCAGTCTTCACAGGAAGCAGATGGAAATGGACCAACAAAAGGCATAAATAAGTGTCCAATTGAAGGAATGGACACGGATCCATTCACAGAGGAAAGGGTCCTAGAGGAAATCGATGTTAAAAGGTAGAGAAAGCTATGGAGCCAGATGGGATACACCCAAGAATACTTAAAGAACTTGGGAGAGAACTGGTTACCCCTTAGCAGTGCTCTTCAACAAATCATTGAGGAGCGGGGAGGTGCCAGAGGATTGGAAGAGAGTAACAGTAATACCACTCCACAGAGAGGAAGCAAGAAACAGCCAGGAAACTACCATCCAGTTAGTCTAACGACAGACGTGGGAAAAACTGATGGAGTCCCTGCTGAAGGCAAGAATTGTAGCTTTTTTGGAGCAAACTAATCATCTCGACAAAAATCAACATGGTTTCATGGCAGGGAGGTCCTGCCAAACAAACCTGGCTGATTTTTTCAATTGGGTCACCAAAACAGTGGATCATTATTAAGCTATCCCCCCTGTTGTAACAGGATAGGAGAGTGTCTATTGTAACCAAACTCCTTGCTTGAAAAGGGTTTGGTTCAAATGTATTTTTTGCTGCCCTCTGAGGATGTGTATTTTATATATGAGCTGCATCATGCAAGCTTCAGTAAATAAAGAGTTACAAATATAAAAGTCATGACTTGCACTAACTGTCTGGAGCCCCCCAGATATAAAGGACACCCACTGGCCACTGGGAGTTTGGTGCCAAAATCTGTTCTGAGCACCATTATGCAAGGCAGAAAGCATCCTTTCTTTCCGATACTGTTTGTCTTGTCACTTGTACTGTGCCATAGCTATCCTGACCTTGGGACACTTAACATGATAAATGTGCATCAGTCACTGCATTTCTGCAACTGCCCCCTCTTTCCAGCTGTAATCTGGTGGACTTAGTAGAATGCAAACAATGTGCTGTATCAGAGATGCTTTCTGTTCTTACATAGCTGGTCCTTTGTAACACTTAGTGTATCCCACTTGCAGAAGTAAATAAATCCTTCCTGTGATTATCATGTAGGCTTCAGTACCCAGAGAAAACATGTTTATAATAAACTGTAGGTGCCATTGTGATCCAGGAAAAAAATTGTTTGTGTCCATCAATCAGGACTATGGATTAAATCTTGCTCAGCTCTCTGAAGCATCATTTATTTAATTTTTTGGTAACTGGGTAAGGCCCACTAGGCACAAATGCCTGTTTTCAGGGGTGGCCCAGGAGCACTGGTTGGTTACATGATTTGCTGAGTCACACAGTATACAAGTGGAGGTTGTGAGAGTCAAACCCAGGTCTGCTGGATGTTCCACGCTCATTCACTGCTCGTTAATCTAACCACTAGGCTATACTGCCAGCAATCATTTCCCCTAATAGAGCTTGTAGAAGTCTGAACATTTCATTACTTAACCTAATTACAAAATGGCTGCCCTGGAGGGAATGTGTTCTTAAACCCAGAATGTTGTACATATACAGGTACTTGTTTATTCTATTTTAGATTACCTTTATCTTCCATCTGGTAATACAGTATGGACCTCTTCCCCATTTTTCAGGGGAAGAGAAGTGTTGTGACATCCCAGTTCATATGGTTTATCCCCCCCTCTATTCTTCTTCTTCTATATATGTTTCTCTTTTTTGTTTTCTGTTTCTTAGTATTTAAAATCAATTTTTGTGTTGCCCACTGTTAGGCCATCATGTGCTCTAAACAGTGACATCATTGATTGCAATCAGTCACTGGCTCCAGACACTGATACAGTACTGCTATATGCATGGACGGTGATGTTGATGAAAATAAAGCAGCTCCTTAATGTGATCAACATGAAACAGCAACCAGTGCAAGTTTTGAAAGCAACATCAGGAGCCATTGATTGAGTGCAGCTAATGATGCCACTGGTTGGGAGCATACAGAGCTGGTTTAAATACCAGGAGACAGAAAACAAATAACAAATTAGATGTACAGAAGGAGAACATGGGGTGAACACTATGTTCATATTAAGGAAAAGGGACAGACATAAGCTAGTTATCCATCGAGACTGTCTCCCCACACTTCTCAGTGTAAATAGTTTTCTAGGTTACCTGTTAACATGTGTGTCTGTAAGCTCCCCCACCCTCATAGAGCTTACACTATTGGGACTATGACTCCACTTGGTCCTTGTGTCACCTCCTGTTCCCTGTGCAGCTGGAATGGGATTGGAGGGGCAGTCAGTGGCTCTGGGGGTATTCGGGCATGGAGCTTACGTTGGCTCCATGGCTACAACTGCCTCCAGTCCTCCATTCCTCAGCCCCACTGTAGATGGGGGCAAGGTTTTAAGGGTTTCTGTGCCTTTGGGTGCTTGGGCGGTCTGTCACTGGTCTGGGGAGCTGCTGAGAAATGGACAGGTGAAAATGTAAATAAAAAAGATGACCATGCAGCGCCTGTGCATGACGGCCAGTGGGACAAAGATATTTAAAGGAGTCACAACTCCATTGACTGGCAGAGCAGAAAGGTCACAAAAGGGGGAAATGCATTTCAGAAAGCCCTGGTCGGCTAAAGGGGGGCTCCAACAAGTAAAATAAAGGGTGTCCTGACTCCCACTGACTAAACAGAGCTGGGACAGTGGTTGTCAGCCCTAAAAAGGCTTATATTATATTTTATAGGATCAAATTACCTGGCAGTATAAAATAAATATGGCAGTCCCCATAGAGTTTCTGGCAGCAAGGGGAGCTGGGAAAAGTATCAGATGGCAGCCAGTAAGCCCAGGAATTAAGCAGCCAATCAGAGGGGGATTATGGGAAAACTATAAAAGACTGTGAGAGACTGCCAAATGGGAGATTCTAGAGAGCAGAGAAGGAGAGACTGATGTGGGCTACCTAGTCTTAAGGCCTGTTTGATTGCCCAATGGCCTTGCTGACCCCTGGATGGGACAAGCTGCTTGGCCTGAAGAAGTAAGCTGCAACAAGGAAAAAACTGAACTGTGAGGGATCCTGGGAGAGATTTAAACCTGTTGCTGCAAGTTTGAGCCTTGTAAGTGCAACCTGGAAAAATAGAAAAATGGACAGTTATGTAAGAACTACAGTAACAGTAGATCTTCAAGGGATCTCAGTCTTTAGAGCACACCATAGGAACTTCACCATCAGTGAAGCAGGATCCACATGGAAGATTTTCAGTAGTATAACTGGGGCCGCCCACGCTGACGTCATCTGCGGGCATCATCAACCTTATAAAGGCATGAGTGGCTCCGCTCTCTCCTCAGTTCTTTCCCCGGAGACAAAGGAAGGATAGCTCTAGCCATGGGGACCAAGAAGAGAGAGAGTGCCCAGGCCTATAAGAAAGGCTGGGTGCACCAGATAGCCATTCCAGTAAAGAGACCCAAAAGGGGGATGATGGGAGGAAGACAGACCTGATGATTGAGATCCCTTTGAAGATCTACTGTTATGGTAAGTTCTGACATAACTGTTCTATCTTCTTTGAGGTATCTCAGTCATCAGATCACCCACAGGAACGAGTCCCAAGCAGTTGCAGGTGCACACAGACAACCTGGGAGGAAGGCCAACCTTAAGCTTAAGACAGGAGGCCCCTGCATCTTAGCCCTGCCAAATCCTGCATGAGCTCTGAGGCAATGTCCAGACTGTAGAGCTTGGAAAAAGTGTGGAGGTATTCCAAGTGGCAGCCACATAAATGTCAGCAGCCGGTACCCCTCAGAAACAAGCCACAGAGGTAGCCATGCTTATGTGTTTGGAATTTAAATGCTTTGTTTTAAACAATCCTGCTTACATACTGCTATAAAGAATTGTATTGTTCCACCTAACCTGTTTAAATGTAAGGTGCCCAGAGCCTCAGGAACTGGGCACCCTAGAAACAAAATTTCCTTGCCTTACCTTGCCTTGCCTTTGTGGAATGAACTTTGGCCACTCTAGGCAATTCTTGCTGTACTTGTTGTAGCAGAAACACAATGCAATTAGCCAACCATTTAGATAGACATCGCTTAGAAACCGAATGCCCTCTCTACCTGAGATGAAAGAAACAAACAACTGTTTTGACTTTCACATTCCTTGGTTCAAGAGCAGGTAATATTTCAAGTTCTGCACACATAAAATGTATGGAGCAGTGCTTCCCTGGATTGGCACGTCTGGAAAATAAACAGGAAGGCAGATAGATTGGGTCAGTGTAAACTAGACTCCACCTTAGGAGAGAAACTTACGATTCATGCGCAAAGAAACCCTATCTTTGTGAAAAATCAAAGAAGATTCCCTCCACCAGAGGGTCTGAAGCTCTAAAATTCTTCAAGCAGAAGTAACAGCAACTAAAAATAACTTTTCCAAGAAAGAAAGCGTAGCTCACAAGTTATGACTGGCTCCAAAGGAGACAGGGTCAACTTCTCCAAAACAAAATTAAAATCCCAAGCCAGGACAGGAAAACTGATTGGGGGTCTCAGATGCAGGATGCTCCTCAGAAAGGTACAGGAGACATTCAGCTGAGCTATGGTACGGTCACCCACGGGCTCATGAAAAGCCGAAATAGTCGAAAGGTACACCCTGAGGAAGGATTGCTGGAGACCCAAGTTGGACAGCGAGATCAGGTAATCCAAGATCTGGTTCACTGGGCAGGTGAAAAGGTCCATATTATGCTTGGCAACCCATATAGCGAACTGCTTCCACTTCATGGCATAAGTGGCACAAGTGGAAGACTTTTGGGCAGCCACCAGGATGTTTTCCACCCTATTGGAAACCCCAAATCTGGTGATAGCTGTGTCCTCAGGAGCCAAGCATGAAGAAGGAGGGATCTGAGATTGGGATGGACCAGTGTATCTTGATCCTGGATCAGCAGATTCCTGCAGAGGGGGAGAGGGACTGGAAGTTCCTCCACCAGCTGTTGTAGTACAGGAAACCAAATCTGGCGAGGCCAGAATGGGGCTACCAGGATCATGCTGGCCCACACCATCTCCAGCTTGATGAGTACCCTCTGAATCAGAGGAAATGGAGGAAATACATAAAGAAATCTCCCTCGCTATGCCGGGCGGCCCGGGTTCGGGACGGACTCGGGCGGCCGGGGTCGGTGGGGAGGGAGGATCGAGTGTCCCAACGGATGCTCTCCCTCAGGGAGCACCAAGAGCTCAGTGGCCTGCATCCCTTCTAGCCAGGGAAGCACCGCATTGGGAAGGGATGAGGCGGCCACCATCGGAGCCGGGAGGGGGACGCCACGGGCGCATGAGGCTGGCGCGGCGTCAGCATCGCCACCACTCGGGACGATGTCCCAAGTGCAGGCATCCCAGGGGAGTGGGATCCGAGGGAGAAAATGGAAAACCCTCCGCAGCCTAGATGAAGCCGCTCCAGTGCTCCCAGGAGCCACCTACAGGACAGACCCCACTGTGCGAGGAGAGGAGGAGGAGGCACCCTAGGGGCAGATCACTAAGGTAGGTGACCCTGGGGGACATGAGCGGACGGAAGGAAAGGACTCCGGAGGTAGGAAGGAGGATAAAAAAGAAATTAAAAAAAAAAAAAAAAAAGAAATCTCCCCCTCCAGGAAAGGGACAATGCATCTCATCAGAAGACTCCAGGCCCCAGATCAAACAAGCAAAAATTGGGCAGTTTTGCGATGAGTGGGGACACAAAAAGGTCCAACTCTGTGCGACCCCATCTGTTGAATAGATCTTCTGCAATGGATGACAGAAGCTCCCACTTGTGCATGCTGGACTGAGTCCAGTTGAGGCTGTCTGCCAGAGTGTTTAGCACTCCTGGGACATGGATTACTGAAAGGGATAGGCCATGGTATAGTACCTAATGCTACACTCTCATTGCCTCCTTGCATAGGGGTATGATTGGGTTCTCTTCTGCTTGTCGATGTAGTACACTGCTTTGAGGTTGTTTGACTGAATCAGCAGCTGACCCGGAAGAAGATGGTTCTGAAAGGCCTGCATGGCATACAGAACTGCTTACATCTCCAGGATATTGATATGCAGGGAGGTTTTGATCTGGGACCAAGAGCCCTGAGTTTGAAAAGGACCCGGTAAAGCTCCCCAGGCCAAATCAGAGGCATCTGTGGTGAGGATTTGCTGTAGAGAGGAGATCTGAAATGGAACTCCTTGCAACAGGTTCAGGGTCCATCCACCACTGGAGCACTTTGCGGACTGGGGAGGAGACGAACATCAACTGATCTAGTTCATCCGTTTGCTGGTCCCATGGTACTTGGAGAGTCCACTGGAGGATGTGCATGTGGAGCCTGGCCAGTGGAACAGTGGAAATGGCAGCTACCATCAGTCCCAATAGCCCCAGGTACATCCTGACCGGAATATAATGGCTCTGGGCCACCTCTTGAGTCTGGGAAATGAGGCACTCTACCCTGTTTTGGGGAAGGAAGACATTCCCCTGTGCCAAGTCTAGAACTGCCCCTATGTATTACAGCCTTTGGGACAGGACTAGGACCGGCTTGGGCAGGTTGATAGTAATGTCCATGGAGAGGAGCAACTGAAGAGTTGTCTCCAAATTCCCCAGCAGCTGTTCCCTGGACTGGGCCTTTAAAAGCCAATCATCCTGGTAAGGGAAAATGTACACTTCCTCCCTTCTGAGGGCTGCAGCTACTGCTGCTAAGCACTTGGTAAAGATCCATGGTGCAGAGGACAAGTCAAAGGGCAGCACTTTGAACTGGTAATGCTCACCCTGGAAAGAAACCGGAGGAACCTCTTGTGGGGAGAAAACACTGAAATGTGCAAGCAGGCATCATGCAAGTCCAGAGAATACGGCCAGTCAACTTTCTTGAGAAGGGGCATCAGGCCTGGCAAAGCTACCATTCAGAACGTTTTGTATTGGACATACAGATTGAGATCCTTCAGGTCTAAAATGGGCCTCTGATCTCCGGTCTTTTTGGGGACCAGGAAGAACCTAGAATAAAACCCCTTGTTTCTCTGGTACCCAGGCACAAGCTCAATGGCCTGTTTGTGCAGAAGGGACTGTACCTCCTCCCAGAGAACAGACAGGTGGGCCGGGTAGTTGGAGGGTAAAGGAGGAGTCTCTGAGAGTTGCTCTGTGAGCTCCAGAGTGTGACCCTTTTCTATGATTTGAAGAATCCAATCATCTGATGTTGTGGTTTTCCTTTGATTGAAATGGAGGGAGATCTGACCTCTCACCACCACCTCTTGGTCAGGGACCAGAAGAGGGGGGTCTGGCAAGGAGCCAAGCAGAGGCAGATCCAGCCACTGGGGCTGGTCCATCTCCTCTGGGGTGCTTGGCCGCAGCTCCAACATTGGAGGGGTGGGCAAGGCAGCAGAGGCTCTTAGTTTTCCCTGGAGCTGAGAGGCTGCTACTGGCCTGTTGGATGGCATGAAAAGGAGGATGCTGTCCACCCTTAGGTTGTGTGTGACTGAGTGATTGGCCAGATTTGATAGCCCTGCAAGATGCCTGCAAGTCATTAATGATATCCTGGACATCTGGTCCAAAAAGCTTAGTTCCATTGAAGGGGGCATTAAGCACTGTCTGCTGAACATCAGCTGCAAAGCCAGAAATCCTTAGCCAGGAGTGCCTATGAAGGCATATGCTGGTGGCAGCAGCCCTGGCAATAGTGTCCAAGATATCATAGAGGGCCTGCAGGAGGTGTTTGCTAACATCTTCAACAGTCTAGAAGCATTAAAGCACCTCCTGCTTCTGCATACTTTCATGGAGGGCCTAGTCAGTGGTCTTGCCCTTCTTCTAGCTGGTATTCTGGTACTTTACCATATAGGATAGGTAATTGGCAATCATCAGCCCAAGGGTTGAGGAGGTGTAAACCCTCTTGCCCCAAAGATAAATTCTGCGTGACTCTTTGTCTGGGGGGAGGGAGCTAAGGTGCTTGGACACCTTAGACCTGTCATGAGCAGCCTTTATAACCACTGAATCCATTTCAGGCTGGGCAGCATAATGAAGAATCCCTCGAGGGGCATGGTAAAGTTTATCTGCCCTGCGAGCATAGCAGGCACCATATCAGGCCTGTGCCAGGCTGCACTAGTAGCATTCCTCAAAGCAGGCAGAATGGAAGGAATGATCTTGGGAGGAGACTCTGGGATCTCCAGGAAATCTACCAGATCTTTTCTGGTGACATCCTCCTCAGTATGGAACCCCATAGCTAAGGACAACTGCTTCGTTCCATTGAAAAAGCTAGGGTCCTCTGGAGGAGACCTAGAAGTGTGTTTGACAGAATCCTCGCTGACTGAGAAAGCTGTGGATCTGTCAAAGGTGAGGGGTTCTTATTCCTCCTCTTCCTCATCAGGAAGGATAAGATCAGGGTGGTACTCTTCCTCAACGTCAACCTCTTCCAGATCTAGGTCTGACGTCTGAGGCACCGACGACGGCCCATGGGGAGTGACTCTCGGCCATCGAGGAGGAGACAACAAAGCTGCTGTCAATGGTGCAGGTGATGAGGACCTGTATGCACCCAGCTGGGGAAAAATCATCAAGTTAAATTTAGTAAAAATCTCATTTAGGTCGATGAACATCGAAGACTGCTTCGACAGAAAGGGGGTTGACAGTGCTGGGAGCAATGACCCACTGGAAGGGCTCAGGGACCCTGAAAAGCCTGAAGATCAAGGGCCTGGGGAGGGATCAGGCCTCAATGGGAGAGCTGTTGATGATGGGCCGACAACCCAGAAGGTGACAACTGACTGCCCTGCATGTTGAATGAAGGCACTGTCAGTATGGGTCTGGGGGGCACAGGGACCTGGACATCAGTTTTATGCATTGGTGCAGCCACAGCTGATGAAGAATCCTTGGACGAGGAAGCAGAAGCCATCAGGGAATGGGACCACCACTGGGGGGAACAGTCCTGATCACAGTCTTTTTAATGACTTTTCTCTGAGGACTTATCATGGGCCTTAACGACCTGGGAGCTCAATGACCCTGCCAGTGACTGGGAGGCTGGGACCCTGGAGGGCCCCTGCCCGGAATTGGCTACCTGTTGTTCCATAAGAAAATTTTTAAGAGCCTTCTTGCATCAGCTGAGGGTTGTTTGATTAAACCTCTAGCAGAGCTCATAGTCAGGGACTTCGTGGTCAGGCCCAAGACAGCAGACACAGAGAGAGTGTTTGTCTGTGGAGGCAATCTTCTTTCCATAGCAACAGAAGAGAGAAGTCGGATTAACTCTTGACAGAAACAAAATAAAGGAATCTCTTTAAAAAAGAGATTCAAAGTATTAGGTTGAAAAGCCATAGGCAAAAAGGTGTGAAACTGCATCGGAGTTCCCACAGAGACCCATGTGAACAAGTCAACAGGCGGGAAAGAACTGTGGAGGGAGAGGGGCCGCTCACGCCTTTATAGGGTTGATGACATTGGCAGATAACATTGGCGTGGGCAGCCTAAGTTGTACTGCTGAAAATCTTCCATATGGATCCTGCTTCACTGAAGTTGAAGTTCCTATGGTGTGACCTGATGACTGAGACACCCCCAAAGAAGATCAGTTTTTCTGTAGCCTGGAAACAGAGAAGTTGTAGTCTGAAGCTAGAGACTGTCACTTTGCCTCATGGAAAGAAATGTAGCCTGAGAAAAAACAGAGACTGAGCCCACTGTGATTCCCATCATCAGGGAGAGTGTTTTTGAGGCTGCATTATTGCTTCTATCCAGAGATGTTGTGAGTGCTGAGGCCAGAGACTGAGCCAAAGCCCAACTGCAAGTGTGAATTGGGAAGCTGTGTACCAAGAAGAAAAAAAGTCTAGGGGACACCCAGCCTGCCCTAGTCCCCCAGACCACCAAAGAGATCACTGGAGAGGAAGACGTTGAGAGGCCTATCAGGTGAACACCATATACAAAGGCCTCAGAGGTGAAGATTTGAAAAGCCTGACAGGTAAAGATGGGCATTATTCATTTCTTCAGCCAGCCACTGTTTTTCTGTAAACTGCTGTTTGTGGTACACCACCAGCAATTCACAATACCAGCACAGTACCATTCAAAATAAGTTCCAGCAAACCCCCATTGACTCTACAAACTGTAGGTATCTCTGAGTTGCGGCTCCGAGAATCGTATTTGGCATTTAGCTAGCTAGCTAGTCAGTAAAGGGGGTTAAGTCCGGGACTAGACTGTGCCAAGTTTAAAGCTGCGCTCAGACAGAAAAGTTAAAGTTTGCAGCTGTTTACAAGTTATTGGGCCCCAACAAAATTATTCTTTTCCCAGTTACAAGACTGTTTATCCCCACTGCATCCCAGCCTTTAGTAGCAACACTGGTGAGGTACCCACCACAACGTACTGACTGTTTCTAATTGCCGTTTGGGGGGAAAGCCGGTTGTACCCACAGGTGGTAGGTGGGGGAGACAGTGTGGGGTATAGTTGTTGTTGCCATTTATTACTGTTGTGCTATTTTCTCTCTTGTTCACCCCTTCCCCACAATAAAATGGAAAGTTGGTTTATGGTACAATTTAGTATTGCTGGTTATTGGAAAGTGTATGATTTTATTGTGTGGGGAAGGTATTGTGAGCAAGTAGCTTTATTTTCCTGGGGGAATAGTAGCCTGGAATTTATCCCACAAGCATCCCGTATCACCACCCCAGGTGGAGGCATTGCACCATTCTCCTCCAGTATATCATTGTCCAATTGTGCAATTGTGAACCCAGGCCCCCCCCCCCGAGAAGTGTGCAGAGTGGACCCGAGGGCCCTGGAATAGCCCAGGTGAGTCAAGGGGCTGCTTTCTGGCGTATCCAGTTCTTTTAAAAGATACTTTTTTTATTACACTCCACTATCTGGTGTAGCACTTCATTCTAGATCCCCATGACTCTGCTGACAAAAATATTGCCTTCTTTCACTCTTTAAAGTCCAATACCTAAGCTGCAAATGGTGTAAACTGGAATCATTAATATCTTTCTTGAAGATTAAATGTTGACACTGGCTTAGTATATCATACATGAGTAAAGGGGGCATATGAACAGTACCATTGAAGATGGATGTCTGAATCAGTAGCTCCCATAAGTCTGAGTTAAAAAATCTGACATCATCGGCATAACAATAGTTACATTTACACATGTTGCAGACAGAAGGTAGTGCTGGTGTTTTTTTTCTTGGAGAGAACTTAGTTGTCAGGTTTTGCTGCAATATTATTATTTTGTGGTTGAAATATCTGTTTTCTGCCTTGTGTGAATGAAGGCTCATTCATAATGGCTGTTGACTTCAATGAACTGTAGATACAGAGAGGGAAAAGGCAAGCCTGGTGATAACATAAACTGGAGGAATTCCTCTATCTGGGAGGTCTGATTTCAGATTTTTTATTTAAATCACTTAAAGTGGGGTTGGCTGTATTTTATTTTCAGGAGTCCGCTACTCTACCTTCCCTCATGCCCCTAAGAGTAAGAAGACATTATTCACTTGGATTCTTTGTTATTATAAGCAACAGATTGAATGGAAGAGAAAAAAGTTTAGGAAGGTCCAGTGACTGGTCTATGAGAAAGGTCAAGCTGAAGTGTCAGATAACAGTATTTAACTATTGTGTGGATGCATTGACAGCTAGTACTGCTTTGTTTTTTTGTTGGGAAACAGTAAAGAGAACAAAGCCCAATTGTAGCATCTAAGTTATGCGGCCACTCTGTAGCACAGCAACAGCTATTTGCAATGGCAACTGGTCTGTTTAAAGGCACTATCAAATTACCAATCAAAACTCTACCTTACTGTAATAGTATGAATTCAACTCTGTGAAACCATTGTCTGGCACTGTGTGTGTTAAAGTAATGCTATACAGGGAACAAAATTACTTGTACTTACTGATGTTTATTGACTGTTCTAACTACCTGTCTAAGTAAATGGTTAAACTTTAAATGGGGAATGACTTTGGCAGTAGCCCTGTGTGCTCAGGACACATGCCATGGACTAACACCTCTGACTGTCACAGTTCAGTATGATAGTGGTCGTACAGCCTATGTATATTTTTTAAATTTATTGCAGATTCGGAGAGTACCTTTGAGTGACAGACTCATTTACAAAGGTTCCCCGTCACATAGGTAATATACAGAAAGACATAACAGCAAATTAACTCAGAGACAGATACACATTGTTTACAGGGAATCAGCCAAGCCAACATCCAAGATATTAGGATTACTTGTTAGAGTATTTACACAGTACACATACAATGTAGATATATTATAGCACATGAGCGACACTGGTTGGTCAGTAAGTGAAGAGGCAGGCCAGTGGCTGTTGTCATGGATTAAGGAGGAGGTGGAGGACAGGGATTCAGTTGCAGTTACAGTTATTTGAGGATAGGAGGTGGGCCCTAAGGAGGGTTTTAAATTGTCCTAGTCTTTGTTCATTAGCCAGCGTGGCGGGAAGGCTGTTCATCCACACGGGGGCTCTATAGCTGAAAGACCTTTGAAATTGAGAGGTACAGCTGGAGGGAATTGAGAAGAGATGGTGGACTGAGCCATGGGTACACTTAACCTTAATGCTTCTTGGCAGGATTAAAGGGGTGAGTCCAGAGGGGGAGAGGCCTAGGGTGATGTTTTTAGCCATTAGACAGGTGTGGGTCTAATCCTGTTGTCGAGATTAAGCCAGTTTGTAGCACTATAGAGTGAGCAGGTATGTGTAAGATGGTCACATCCTAAAACAAGACAGCTGGCTTTGTTTGGAGAGATATGGAGTCTAGCTAGGGATGAAGTGCTTGCCACCCCACATATCAATAGGCCATAATCTAGCAGAGATGACTGAGGAGGTGCCAGCGAGCCTGAGAGTATCAAGGGTAAGGCAGTGCTTTACCAGGGAAAATGTGGGGTTGGTTGCGCCATCTACACCAAGGACATATTACACATTCAAAAGCTTCCCTCCCTCCAGCTGGGACCAGGACCACAGGCCGTCACCATTAAACTTACCTTGGGGCATGCCCAAAACCCGCTACACATCACTGCAGTTTATAGTCCACCCAGGGACCAAAAAATAGCCTTCCACTCAGTAATGTCCTATCTGGACACTCTACCATCTCACATGGAAATGATTGTACAAGGTGATTTTAATATAAATTGGTCAAGTAAGGACGCCTCACCGCTCATAGATGCTGCCATGTAACCTCTACCATTTGGACAGTTGAGTTGCAGCCCATAGACAGCCTATGTGTGACCATTAACATATGGACAAATGATCTACATGAGATGAGAGCTGTGCCACTGTCACAGGGGAGAATACATCCTCTGCAGAGAACAACACCCACTTGTTTATGGCAGTTTTGGTGAATAACAGTGAAGGGCCTCTGTGCTATCCAGAGTAGTGCTGACCACTACTGTAACTGTTTGTGTGTCTCCTATTATCTCAGCCCATGGAGAGGAAGGAACCTGCCCTGTGATCTCATTAATTTGGGTCATGGTGAGTCCAAAATAAAAATACAATTTAAAAGTAAAGAACTTCAGTGCAAAAGCACTGAAGCATTGTTTAACCTGGAAGGGCACTGGTACCAAAGCCAAGTTTTAAAGAAATACCAAATTCCACATTTCTCACTAATGCAAAGCATCATGGGAAATATATGCATGGTGATTCCTTTATACATAAATAATAATAATAATAATCTTTATTTATAGTGCACCTTTCAAAAATCAAGGCACAGTACATATTTAAAATAAAATCACAATAAAACATCATGATAAAATCACTAAAATCAGTGGCATCAGTCCATATCGGCACCATCCCCATATGCCTTGTTCCGTAGAAAAGACTTCAGTGCTTGTTTAAACCCCCCCCCACAGTCATGCACTCTCTAATCCAATGGGGTAGAGAATTCCAGAGGGTTGGCACCACGAACATAAAAAGCTCGGGCTCCAGAAGATTTTAAAGCTACCCTCAGAATCTCCAGCAACTCCTCATTGGCCGAGCAGAGCGGTGGCTCTGGGAGGTAAGGGACCAGAAGCTCTTTCAGGTAGTCAGGGCCCAAACTGTGTAGGGCTTTATAAGTCAGTAAACCAACTTTAAAGGTGATCCGCCACTGAACCGGCAGCCAGTGCAGTTCCTGCAGTGCTGGTGTAATGTGGGAAGAACGAGGAATCCCCATTAACAACCGGGCTGCTGAGTTCTGCACCAGCTGCAAGCGGTGGATATCAACCCCTGGAAGCAAAAAGTTAAGGGAGTTGCAATAATCCAAACGCGAGGTCACAAAGGCGTGGATCAGTGTAGGCAAGTCCCCAGATGGAACAAGGTGCTTGATCCTAGCGATGTTCCTCAGATGGTAAAAGGATAACTTGATGATGGCCGACACCTGAGCATGTAATGTCAGCCAATCGTCAAGAATCACCCCTAGGTCACGCACCTGTTCAGAGATAGGGAGCTCAACATCCCCCAGGAATAAAACTGTGGGATGGTTTGCTTCCCACCCCCCTATCCGGTGACCAGGATCCACGACCATCACCTCCGTCTTCCTAGAATTCAACTTCAGCCAGCTGGACCTCATCCAACCTTGGATCGCAAAGGCAGTTATTAAACACCGAGAGTGCTCCATTCTGGTCTGGTTCAAAAGACAGGTAGAGCTGGGTATCATTGGCATAACAATGAAACTCCAGCCCATATCATCTTACAATGTCTCTGAGGGGAAGCATGTACACTGCAAACAACCACTAACGCTCACTCACCCAGCAAAATTAATAAACAGTGTCTTTTATTATGGAATTGTTGCACGTCTGACCACCCTTTGTGTAGCATGTACACAAAACCATGGGTGTTTTGTGTTTCCATACACCACCTTCTCAAGATCAACTGTCCTATAGTAATTTTATGAGTTAATCTAATTCCATAGAGTCTACCTCTGTGTATATTCTCCTCCAGGCTTTCCAACCCTGAACGGGCACCAAGCTCCAAGCGTGGTTCCTTCTACAGCTGCTGCTGCCCACCCTCCCATGGAATAGGTATGAGTGCTGCTCAATGAAGCCCTGCTTCTTTTTTGAAATCTGGTGCTTTTTCTTTGCTAGACTCCATTGGAGCCCTGCTTTTCTTGTACTGAATTTATAAAAAAGTGTCATTAATTGTAGGCTACTCCTGGCTAAGAAAGACAGTCACAAAGCAGGTTAAGTTTATCTGAATTTTTTTTTTACATAGATGGTGTCAACCTACACACTCAATCAAGTACCCTACCCCCATGACACCTCATCACTTCTCTGGCACAATTGCCTGGAGGAGCACAGATTACGACCAAAAGCCAAAACCAGCACCATACATTCCTCCCCTCTTAGTTATCCCTGCCTGGATAGCATTATATGCATCCTCTACCCTCTCAACTCCAGAGTAATACCTTCTGCACCTCTCATAAACAAAAGGGGATGGTGCCTTGCCCTCAAAATCATTCTTAGTGGCTGTGACATAGACAGCCATGTTCTGAGTGCTGTATCATTTTTATTTCTTAAAATAACGGAAATGTGGTATTGAAGGGCCTGTTAAAAATGCCAGTGCCCTTGGAATAACCTCACTCACCCTCCACCCCCACTTTCAGCTGAAGGATGGATGCCATGAGAAAAATGCTGAGACAGCATGTAAGATTATACACAAACAGATTTTAGAGACAATGTGTTACATGGAAAAGCCTGAAGCTAATTATAGGGTTAAGAAGCTTGAGTACAGCATATCCATTTTATGATACTTCCAGCGGAAGAAAAGCAGATTGTGATGTATTAGTGCAAGATCATAAATGCTTTGGTGTCTGCGTGACAGAGGATACTGTTTAAATATCAAAGAGATGTCATTTGACACACCTGATTTATGCTGAGGATTGCAAAATTGATACTTTGAAAAGACTACTTTTTTTTAATTAGATATATTTTTAAATATAATCTGACAGAGGAGGAGCTAGCTGACCTCACCAAAAAGGGGTTGGCCAGTACAGTTGTTTAAGGAATAGTTCTGTTTTACAGAGACACACTTTTTTCTGACACTGACCAAGAAAACATCTGAGCACTGAAAACAGGTATTTAGAAAGCTAGACAAATCTAAATATTGTTGTAGGAATTGCACTGTTTTAAACCTTGTTTTGTTTAAAGATATGTATGTCTTGTGATATAAGAGTTCTGTATTGTATGTTTGACATATTATTATATATTTTAGTAAAAACTCTAATTTTAGAGCATACCTAGTCTGTCTTTGAATTGCTTTCTTTTGCTAAGAAATATTTATGGTTATAGCAGACAGCAGACATAAGCTTATATGGTGGTACCAAACTGGAGAGAGAAGCGTTTTAAAATCTGAGGTTTTTATTAAAGTTTTAAGGGTTCATCTCTGAATACCTGGTTAGGTGCCCAAAGGCAAAGATATCTGGCCCCCGAAGACAGATATATCTCAGCCTGTGCATTGGGTATGCTAGCAAGAGGTTACAGTTTGAATCTCTCCAGAACTTGAGACCAAAGGTTGATCCAAACTCACAAAAACAGACAAGAGAGTTACCTTGTCTGTTACTCTGTTCACAAGACTGTGCTCAGAGGTTGGCACTTTGGGAGTAGAGGGCCTGACCTGCTGAGTGAATCTGTGACAGATTGGTTGGCAGCGGTGGCATAATTTTGGTATCACAAGCTTTATTGTTCTGTGTCAGCTTAGACCATAAGCTCTCTTGCAAAGAAAGATAAAGACAGAGTTTTATTTTAAAAAGGAAACAGAACTATATATCACTTGGTGTACAGTCAAGTTCCTACCTATTTTTTTTTTCTAAAGTGCAAAGTCAGAGTAGCCATGGTCAGGGAAGAAGAAAATGGCTTCTGACTACAGCAGGCACACTGTAGATTACTTGAAGCAGTTGTGCAGGGATAGGGGAGTCCCGATCGAGGTGACAGTCAAAAAGCAGGACCTCATAGAGTCCCTGATGGTAGCAGATACCTAGAGCAGTGAGTCACTGACCGTGACTGAAAAGGACAGCAGGGCCACTGTCAGTGAAGGGCCACAGTAGCAGGGAATGGCCACCAGTATCCTGAATCCAGAGGTACTCAAACTGCAAATTGAGTTGTGCAGGATGGAGTTGGAGTCCCAGGAGAGGAGAAAGTGAAAGAAGCGAGAGGCAGACCATGAGGCAGAGTGAGAACACAGAGAGGTAGAGTGAAAACACAGAGAGGCAGAGCGACAACAGAGGGAGGCAGACCATGAGGAGCACGAGCTCCAGTAAGCTGCAGAGTAGAAGAGAGAGGAGTGCCAGAGGCAACACGAGCTGGAGAAGATGTGACTCTGACCAGCTGCACCAGAGCAGGTAAGTGGATTGGGTTTAACTGGGACTGCAGGACTGGGTTACAAATTGAACTCCAAATTAATAGCTGAGTTTAAGGAAGGGGAGAACATGGACGCCTTTTTAAGTTCTTTTGAAAAAGTTTGCATTCAGACTAAAATTCCTAGAGAGTCCTGGAGCTTCCAGCTATCCCTGCCACCTAACGGGAAAGCTCGAGATGCATTGGGTCAAATGGACAATGAAGACAGCAATGATTACAGCAAGCTAAAAGCTGCACTGTTAAAAAAGTTTGAATTAACTGCTGAATCATACAGAGCTAAATTCTGTAAGCTCAGGAGAAGCCCTGATATGAGCTACGAGGAGCTAGCCACGAAACGACGTCAGTTTTTAAAACATTGGTGGGAAAGAATTGAGGCAAATTCTGTTGATAAAATTGAAAATGTGATTTTATTAGAACAGTTTTATTGGGCATGCCCAGCAGAGCTAAAAACCTGGCTAGAGGACAGAGATCCAAAAACAGTGCAAGAGGCTGCTGAACTCTAGGACCGCTATGCTAAGAGCAGACCTGCTCTGAGAGTGAATGGGGCAGGTGTGGCAGCGCAGAAAGGGAAAAGCGTGCCTTCAGGGCAGCTAAAACCCTCACTGCCTCCACCGAAACCAGTTAGCCCCAGGTTTCCTAGAAAAGATTTCTCTGAAGTAAGAAATTCTTGTTGGTTATGTCAAGAAACTGGGCACATTGCCAGACAGTGTCCAAGAAGGGCAAGCAATAATATGCAAAGTAGTACCAGAAAGGAAGTGGGTTGTTTGTGTGTCCCTGGAAGCATGCCAGTGAACATGAGGGAACACATGCACCTAGTTATGGTAAATGGCATACAGACGCAGGGGTTATGGGACACAGGGGCATCCCTAACATTGGTAAAGGGGGATCTGGTACAGCCTGGTCAGCTTATACCCAATAAATACGTAACTGTACAAGGGTTTACTGGTGAAGAGAAAACATTGCCACTCACTAGTGTTCTCCTGGACTGGGGGGAAACGGGGGAACTGTGCAGCAGGTGGCTGTAACCAACACATTAGCAGTGAATTTGATTCTGGGTAACAATCTCCAGCAGGGGTGGTATGTGCAGTTACCCATAGTCAAGTGGCAAGGGAAAATAATAGTTCCCTGAACCCCACAGAAACCAGTGTGGAAACCACCGTGAGGCTGGTTCCCCAGCCTGTGTCTCTAGATGGGGAGACTGATAAAAAGGGGATAGAAATTTCCCCAGTAGCAAGTAACCACACAGCTACAGAGAGTTACTCTGAAGAGGGAGGGGTGACTCCTTGTCAGAGGGTTAGGATTGACAGTGGTCCTGATGGCCCTGATGCTAGTGCTAGGAACCCTAGTTTAGCGACTGAAGTGGACCTGTCCCATGCCTTGGGAATGTGTGAGGGGTTTGTAGCTGCTCAGAGGAGTGACCCTAGTTTAGAGAAGCTGCGAGCTTGGGCAGACTCAGAGGGCACACAGGGAGGAGACGGTAGACAAAAGGTTTATTGGGAAAATGGACTTATGTATACTCAGGCAGTACAGACAGAGGGAGGGATGCTAGGTAGGCAGCTTGTCATTCCCCAGGGGTATCGTGAGCAGTTGCTCAAAATTGCACAAGATATTCCCTTGTCTGGTCATCTTAGAATCACACAAACTACACAGCAGTTAGCCCAGAATTTCTACTGGCCTAACTTCACCTAGCAGGTGAAGGAGTATTGCAGATCTTGTCACCGGTGCCAAGAAATAGGGAAAGTGGGCAAGAAAACCCAAGTAGCCCTGATCCCCTTGCCCATAGTGGAGGAGCCATTTCAGAGGGTGGGAATGGATATTGTGGAGCCTTTAAATACCCCCAGCTCCTCAGGGAAGAGATTCATCCTGACTGTGGTGGATTATGCCACCCGGTACCCAGAGGCAGTCGCCCTATCCTCTCTGAGGACAGACAAAGTGGCAGATGCCTTACTTGGGATTTTCTCCCATGTTGGGTTTCTGCAGGAGGTAATCACCGATTGAGGGGGTTCTTTCATGTTGGACCTGATGAAATGTTTACGGGAGAAGTGTGGGGTGGTGCAGAGATGCACAACACCGTATCATCCACAAGCCAATGGGCTTGCAGAACGATTCAATGGTACCCTAAAGTCAATGCTCCGGGTGTTTGCTGTACAGCATGGGAGGGACTGAGAGAAATACCTTCCCCACCTGTTGTTTGCATACAGGGAGGTGCCTCAAGAGTCAACAGGATTTTCCCCCTTTGAACTCTTATATGGACGCCAGGTATGTGGGCCCCTAGACTTAATCCAGGAGGACTGGGAAGACAAGCACGCCACCATGGAACTCCCATTGTGGATTATGTCCTTAGGTTTAGGGAAAGGATGAAGGAGCTTATGGGGACAGCCCAGAGCAACCTGGCAGCTGCCCAACAGAAACAAAAGGTGTGGTATGACCACAGAGCCAGAGCTCGCTCGTACATGGTGGGTCAGGAAGTCATGGTCCTTATTCCAATCTGGAAAGACAAGCTGCAAGCTGAGTGGGCAGGACCATACAAAGTGGTTAGGAAGGTAAATGATGTAAACTACATTGTGGAGTTACCTAACCGTAGACAGACAGAAAGGATGTACCATGTCAACATGATGAAGCCATATGCAAACAGGGTTGACATGGTGTTCGCAGTATGTAGTCATGGGGAGGGGATGGATGAAGGAGACCCCCCTTCTGGACTTGCTGGAAGAGAGTAAGCGGGAGTCCTCTGTGGAGGCAGTAAAATTGTCTCCCCAGCCGGGCCAGATCCAGAAAGTAAGAGAGGTTTTAGCAGACTTTGCCCCCTTGTTTAGCGCCAAGCCTGGACTAACCCCCTTAGTGACACATGATGTGCAGACAGGGACACAGACGCCCAATCAGTGGAGAGCATATTGGGTGTCAGAGGCTGTCCAAAAGGACATTAGGAGGGAAGTGGAGGAGATGCTGGATTTAGGGGTAATCCAGAGATCCCACAGCCCCTGGGCCTCACCCGTAGTCCTTGCGCCTCAGCCAGATGGCTCAACTCATTTCTGTGTGGACTATCATGGACTGAATGCAGTCACGAAGTCCAACATCCATCCGATGCCCCAGACGGACGAACTCCTGGACAAGTTGGGAGGGGCGACCTACCTTACGACTATTGACCTGACCAAGGGGTATTGGCAGATAGAATTGACAGACAGCGCTAGAGAGAGGTCAGCCTTCATCACTCCGATAGGCTTATTTGAGTTTAAAGTAATGCCTTTCAGAATGAAGAACGCCCCAGCCACTTTCCAAAGGTTGGTGAACCAGGTGTTAAATGGCGCTGAGGAGTACACCGTGGCATACCTGGATGACATTGCCATCTTTAGTACCAGCTGGGAAGAACACCTTTCCCACCTTAGGTAAGTGCTGGGCAGGATACAGAGGGCTGGGCTCACTGTCAAACCCAAGAAGTGCCAGGTAGCCATGGGAGAAGTGGCATACCTTGGGCATGTGGTAGGCCAGGGACAGCTCCGTCCTAACCATATAAAGACAGAGGTGATCCAGGCATGGCCCAGACCAGAAACCCAGAAGCAGGTCAGGAGCTTTATAGGGGCAGCAGGGTACTACAGGAAATTTGCACCCAATTACAGTGCCCTGGCTGCTCCTCTATCTGACCTGACAAGGAAAAAGATGCCAAAGAAAATTACCTGGGGCCCAGCCTGTGAGGAATCCGTTACCAGACTGAAGGAGGCACTGTGCAGTGCTCCTGTTTTGACAAGTCTGGACTATAGCAAAACCTTTATAGTTCAGACGGATGCCTCAGAGGTGAGTATTGGGGCAGTACTGAGCCAGACGTCTAGCCAAGGGACAGATCACGCAGTTGTGTACCTGAGCAGAAAGCTGCTTCCAAGGGAGCAAGCTTACTCCACGGTGGAAAAGGAGTGTCTTGCCATAGTGTGGGCCCTGAAGAAATTAGAGCCATACTTATATGGGCAGCATTTTGTAGTGCAGACTGACCACAACCCCCTGGTTTGGCTGACGCAGATGGGGAAGAACAATGGGAGACTACTAAGATGGAGTCTTGCTTTACAAAGGTATGATCTAAAAATCATACATAGGGCTGGAGCGAAGAACAATAACTCAGATGGGCTGTCTAGGGTCTATGAGGAGTGAAATGATCTGGGAAGCTCATCCCATGTAAGGGATAGATCCCCCAAATTCAGTCTAGGTGGGGAGGAGTGGGACGTAGACAGCCATGTTCTGAGTGCTGTATCATTTTTATTTCTTAAAATAATGGAAATGTGGTATTGAAGGGCCTGTTAAAAATGCCAGTGCCCTTGGAATAACCTCACTCGCCCCCCCCCCATGGTTTCAGTTGAAGGATGGATGCCATGAGAAAAATGCTGAGTCAGCATGTGAGATTATACACAAATACATTTTAGAGACAATGTGTTATGTGGAAAAGCCTGAAGCTAATTATAGGGTTAAGAAGCTTGAGTTCAGCATATCCATTTTATGACGCTTCCAGAGGAAGAAAAGCAGGTTGTGATGTATTAGTGCAAGATCATAAATGCTTTGTTGTCTGTGTGACAGAGGATACTGTTTAAATATCAAAGAGATGTCATTTGACACACATGATTTATGCTGAGGATTGCAAAATTGATACTTTGAAAAGACTACTGTTTTTTTCATTAGATATATTTTTAAATATAATCTGACAGAGGAGGCGCTAGCTGACCTCACCAAAAAGGGGTTGGTCAATACAGTTGTTTAAGGAATAATTCTGTTTTACAGAGACACACTTTTTTCTGACACTGACCAAGAAAACATCTCAGCACTGAAAACAGGTATTTAGAAAGCTAGTGAAATCTAAATATTGTTGTAGGAATTGCATTATTTTAAACCTTGTTTTGTTTAAAGATATGTATGTCTTGTGATACAAGAGTTCTGTATTGTATGTTTGACATATTAGTATATATTTTAGTAAAAACTCTAATTTTAGAGCATACCTGGTCTGTCTTTGAATTGCTTTCTTTTGCTAAGAAATATTTATGGTTATAGCAGACAGCAGACATAAGCTTGTATGGTGGTACCAAACTGGAAAGAGAAGCGTTTTAAAATCTGAGGTTTTTATTAAAGTTTTAAGGGTTCATCTCTGAATACCTGCTTAGGTGCCCATAGGCAAAGATATCTGGACCCCCGAAGACAGATCTATCTGAGCTTGTGCATTGGGTATGCTAACAAGAGGTTACAGTTTGAATCTCTCCAGAACTTGAGACCAAAGGTTGATCCAAACTCACAAAAACAGACAAGAGTGTTACCTTGTCTGTTACACTGTTCACAAGACTGCGCTCAGAGGTTGGCACTTTGGGAGTAGAGGGCCTGACCTGCTGAGTGAATCTGTGACAGTGGCCTCAAGAAGTTTCTTCTCCTTTTACTGTTCTGCTCTGGCAACATTGAATTAAACTCTAGCCTACCCTTGCCAATCACTGCGCCCTCTTACCTTTTGCAATTGAAAGGGCTTGGTTTCCTTCACATCAACACCTGTAGCATTTAAAAAAAAACTTGACCTCATTCAGGCCTGGGTCTGCCACACTAAACTCGACATCCTACTGATTACGGAATCCTGGTTAAAAGGTTCCATTCCCGGCAATGCCATTAATATCCTCTCTTATAATATCTTCAGATCTGATAGATGTACTAGAGGCAAGGGATGGGGTCGTTGCAATTTATGTGCTGTACAAATTTTCAGTCTCTATCATTGACTCTTCTTCAGTTCCAAAAGGGTTTGAAAGCTTGACGCTTAAGTCGTCCCTGCCCTTGAAGGAATCTATTCTTCTCACAGGCTGTTATAGACCGCCATCAGGGGGCCTCCAACTTCTATCCCACCTATGCAAATTGGTGGAAACTGCCAACTCAGAGGTGGTCATCTTAGGTGATTTTAACCTTGATAGGTTGTCTCCCTGCTCCAAACCTCTCAAGGACTTCTGTAACACTTACGGCCTCTCACAGCTAGTCCTAGAACCCACTAGACTAAATACAAAAAAAACAGCTAACCACTCCCTCTTAGATCTAATCCTAGTCAATAAGCCTCACAAATTTTCATATACAGGAGACTTCCACAATGACGTAAGTGACCAGAGTGCAATAGCTTGCATAAAGTCTGCCTCAAAGCTACCCCTCCACCTAAATTTACATTTAAAAGGAGTTTCTGTAAATTCAATCCCACGGCCTTCTTGGCAGATTTAGCCATGATTAGATGGCAAGACTTTTACCTCACTCCTTCCATATCCGAGGCCTGAACGTTATTTCAGAACCTTGTCTTGATGTTTATTATTAAGCATGCTCCCCGGGTCAAACTTAGATCTAGCAGAAAAACCTGTTCTTGGTTTACCTCATCCCTTAAATCTGTGATCTGTACCAGAGATGCTATATGGGAGAAGGCTCGCAAATCTATGCTGCCAGCAGACTGGGCATCCTTCAGAGCACTCAGGAATCTCTGTACTAAGCTCATAAGGACCATGAAAGCCAGTTACTTTCAAACAGCTTTAGATTCCTCTAAACCCAACTCTGCCAAGTTCTGGCAAATCTTGATGGATATTGAGGGTCTAGTCATGCTTCATCCTTTTCGACTAACATTGTTCACGACAACATTATCTCTACAGAGGAACAGGCTATCTTAGCCCAGCTAAATAATCATTTTGCAACCACAGGGTTAGCAATCAACACTTTCCCCCACTAGCCAACTGCTCACCCAGCAAATCGGTTCAGATACTTCCTCCCTGTCTTCTACCGCTAAGTGTCCCACTGTTAAATTCTCCTTTACCTTTGTCTCCTACAAGCAGGTCGAAGACCTCCTGCTGGCCCTAGGCACCAACAAAAACACGAGAGCTGACCAGATTGAACCCTTCTATCTTAAGCTGGACTTCCACCTATTGACTGCACCCATCACCCACCTCTTTAACCTGTCCCTTTCCCAAGGAGTCCTCCCACATCAATGGAAAATAGCACACGTCATTCCACTTTTCAAATCTGGTGACCCAAGTGATCTCAATAACTACCGGCCCATATCTTTGCTCCCAATCCTATCGAAACTCCTTGAGAAATTAGTAAATTCCCAACTAAGACAATTGCTTGAATCCCATGACATCCTTAACCCACTTCAATCCAGCTTCAGACCCAACCATAGTACTGTTTCTGCCCTGGCCAAAGTGACGAATGACTGGCAAGTCACACTGGACACTAAAAAACATGTATGTGCATTTTTGCTGCATCTGAGTAAGGCACTTGACATCTTAGATCATGAATTACTCCTATTCATATTATACAACACTGGGCTTGATGAAATATCCCTAAAATTGTTTAGCAGTTACTTTGTTAGCAGACAATAGCATGTAAAAGCTTAGAGTGCCACCTCCCCTCCAAAAACATTATTAAAAGGTGTCCCACAAGGTTCAGTCCTGGGGCCACTACTATTCGTCTTATATATCAATAACTTTAACTCAAAACTGCCTCAGATTGCAAGGAAAAAGATACAGGGGCACTGTAAGAGGGCATTTCTTCATGGAGAGGGTGGTGAAGCCCTGGAACAGACTACCAGACAGAGTGGTTGGGGCTAAATTAGTGGAAGAATTCCAGAGGGGCATGGGACAAGCATATGAGGTGATATTGGGAGGAGGGGGGAGGCTGGTAGGAGGGGAGGAGTGGGGGGGAAGAGTACTAAATGACCTCTTAATAGCGAGAGAGCGAAAGACCCATTCCATCTTGGTCCTTCTAGATCTCTCTGCAGCATTTGATACCGTTGACCATGGAGTGCTGCTGGAATGCCTGCAGTTTATCTGTGGATTGTCCGGTTCGGTCCTCAGTTGGTTTCGATCATTCCTCAAGGGTAGGACTCAGAGGGTGGTGTCTGGGATTTTTTTCCTCGGCATCACTCCCCCCTATACTCTGGGGTGCCGCAGGGCTCCATTTTGGCACCCATGTTGTTTGTGGTGTATATGCTGCCATTGGGAGTGATTATTAGGTGGTACGGCTTGAGTTTTCACTGCTATGCAGATGATACTCAGCTGTACATGTCCTTTGTGCCCGGCCAGGGTGATGCTGTCTCGGTCTTTAACAACTGTCTCACTGAGATCCAGGATTGGATGACTGTGAGTTGGTTTCAGTTAAACCCTGAAAAACTGAGGTGTTGGTTGTGGACCCAGGTCGTCGGGAGGTGGGTTTGCTGACAGGATCACCTTTAAGTCTTTGGCTTGGTGGTGCCCAGTTAGCTACCTCAGACTGGGTGCAGAACCTGGGCATTATACTTGATGACTGCCTGACCCTTAAATCTCAAGTGTCGGCCATTGTCAAAACCTCTTTTTACCATCTGAGGAATAATAAACCATGAACCACCTGGTTCCTTCTGGCGATCTTTCAAAGTTGGTCCATATGCTGCACACCGCCTTGACTACTGCAACGCCTTTACCTAGGGCTACCAGGGGTTGATATCCGTCACTTGCAGCTAGTGCAGAATGCGGCAGCCAGGCTTTTGACTGGTACTTCTAGGACCAGTCATATAACGCCTGTCCTCCACGGACTGCACTGGCTGCCAGTATAGTGGCGTATCACCTTCAAGGTCGGTTTGCTGATCTATAAGGCCCTACACAACCAGGGACCTAGCTACCTGCAAGATCTTCTTCATCCCTACTGTCCCCCCCACCCTCTCTGATCCACCGATGAGGGATTGCTAGAGATTCCCAGGATCCATTTGAAGACATCAGGGGCCAGGTCATTTAGTTTTATGGCCCTGACCCTGTAGAATTCTCTACCTCATTGGGTGCGAGACTGCCAGACTGTCCAAAGTTTTAAAGCAGCCATGAAAACTTATTTATTTAGCCTAGCCTACCCTGTTTTTTAACAATGTTATATTGATTGATTTTATTATATTGTTTTATTTTATGTATTTGAATTAGTTATTGTGCTAGCACCGTGGTTTTGGAAAGGCGCTTTTTAAAAATAAAGTATGATTTCATTTGATTTGACTAGATGGGCCATCAAGCTTCTATAATTCTATAATAATTCAACTTAGCCAGTGTCCACATATTCATGGATGACACCATGCTCTATGTTGCCAGACCTTGTCTCGAACTTGCATGCAAGGACTTTCAGCATGACTTCGACATCCTCCAGCATAACCTCCTGCATCTGACATTACTTCTTTACATAAAAATGACCAAAATGATGCTTCTATCTCCCCACTTCCATTCGGGGAGTAGCCCCCCTCCCCCCACAGCTCATAAGTTCCAGATCTGGACCCTACTGGGGGAGCCACTTGAAACAGTGAACAAGTTCAAATACCTGGGCTTCTAGCTCTACTGCAAGCTTTCCTTCTCTATTCACCTAACTGAGCTGACCAAAAAACTTAAGCAACAATTAGGCATCTTTTTTAGAGTTAAACACCTTCTTAACCAAGACACCAAAATAAGACTGGTACAGGCTACTTTTCTACCTGTTAGACTACTCTGACTTCTTAGTCAGTCATTGCCCCTTGGCTTCCCTAGCTAAACTGGATATCCTACACCATAGGGCTATCTGATTCATCACCAGTGCCCCTTACAATACCCATTATTGTGATCTTTACTTTCAGATTGGGTGGCAGTCACTGAAAGCTAGAAGGCTAAAAAATGCCACCCTCTGGACCTTTAGAGCTCTCATTAACAAGCTCCCTAAATACGTCTCTGACCGCCTTACTTTTTCTGCAAGGACTTACTCACTCAGAAGATACTGTTACCTCCTGCCTGACATTTCCAGAGTCAGAACCTAATACAGTACATCCTCCATAAGCCATGTCCTCCTGACCATCTCAAATAATATAAAGGGTACCTTAAAACTCTTGAATCTAATAGAGCTGTCCACCTTCAAGTCACTGTTAAATTTCTCCTTCGAGGAATGTTGCAGATGCTTCTCCTAACAATGCCTATCCTTTGACTATTTGAACCCAAACCATCTATAGCCAACTCTTCTCTCTTCCTTGTATTACCATAGGCTTTTCCCCTCCTCCCTCTCCTTTCCTTCTCCCTAGCTCCTTTTATGTACCCATCCCCCTCCTTTTTTATTTGCCTCACGAGCACTTGAATGACCTCTTAGCCTACTTCTAATATGTCATATTGTCCCATGGCACTTACTCACCTGCTGTTTGAATGGTATATTGTCTATGCAGTCCTTGCTGATTCATACTGTTGTCATGACTTGTACAGCCCTTTTCATTGCACAAGCTTTAATTTTTTGTGCCGTCGGTTCTCTCAGCCTGACGCCACTGAATGTTATGAAATCTCCTTGTATGTACATGATGTGTCACACTGTTAATGTTATGCTATGTCCTTGTAATATGATTGCAATGTAACGTTACTATGTCTTTTGCATATATGGACCCAGGACCACCTTGTAAATGAGTGCTTTCAATGGTTTATTTATTCCTGGTAAAATAAATGATTTTATCTATATAATTGGAAATGTTATCTATATAATTGGAAATTATCATGCAAGTTCTTACATTCCATCTTCTTATTCTTGACTGCTGCCTTCCATATAATATATTGCTTTAGTCCTGCAGTGAACCTCCAAGATGGTGGCAACCATATTCATTCTACTAGGTGAGTGTTAGTAGTTCTCACCTTTTCTTCCTCATGTTTACATATTTACGGAGCAAACAGTCAGAGAGAAGGGCTCTGATAAAGGGAGATAGTTACCATAGATCAATAAAGCTGCACTGATTTAATACGTTTTTACTGGCTTTTTATGTGTGGAGCCCTGTTACCTAATTATCAGGACTGCAGGAAGAGTGCAGGGTAGTTCACAGGGGAGGAGGTGAACTACAAAACCCGCTGGGAGCATTTTTATTTATTTTACTAAGCATTGCAGCCACATACAGTGCCTTACCCACAGATGAGTAGGCGACGCATGTATTAATTATATAATTGGACTCCTGGATTCTGCAACTTATGTTGCGAGGGACTCCGTGACCCCAGATGTGTTTCTGTGTCACTTGGCAGTATAACTACCAGCCCTGCAGTGAGCAGGGCAAGCCAGGCAAGTGCGTGCAGTCACGTATGGAGACACATGCAGAGAGACACGTGTTGGTGCGTGTCAGCTGTGTCCACTGTGATCACTGAAATTGCTGTGAGGCAGAGCGTGTTTGAAACTAGGGAGTTCCACTGTTTAGGCTGTGTTAATACAGGACAGGAAAAGTATTACTATTAAAAATGTCACAAGGAAGGGGTAAAAGAGTAAAAATAAACATGCATGTTCCAAATGTAGAATGTACACCGATGACCTGGTCAATAAGGGGTTCGTGTGCAATAATTGTATTTTAATAGATACATTGCAGGAAGAGATAGCTCAGTTGTTAAAGCGTCTAGATACTCAAAAAGAAATAAAACTACTGGAGGGTTTTATTGATGAAATGGCTGATAGCTTTATAGATAACGAATCATTATCTCAAGGGCCTAAAACAGAGGAGGAACTCCAGTTTAAATTAACTGAAGGAGCAAATGAGGAGACAGGGAATACTGTCAATCAGTCATCTAGTAAAATAGATGCCAATCAGAAAGATCCCACTCCACTTATCTCGTCTCAGGGGCAATAAAGGACCGAAGGAATTATAGAGGAGACATGGATGACTACTAACTATTCATCAAGTAAAAAAGGTGTCAGTCAGAAAGATACACCCCCTCTGTTGTTGTCTAACAGATTTGATATATTAAATCCAAATTTGGAAGATTCCCCTAATCCAGATATCATAGAAGGAGATTTACATGTTAATACTCAGCATGAAGATATCAATCTCAGTATCAAAGTGGAGGTGAACACTAACAGAGATATTGTGGTGATAGGGGACTCGATTACTAGGGGGATTGATACATCAGGATGCAAAGGGAGAAAGGATCACACAGTCATTAGTACTCTACCTGGGGCAAAAGTTAGGGATGTGTCTAAATTATTGGAGGAGCTCTTAGAAGGTACAAGGAAACCTCTAGTAATTTTACACATAGGTACTAATGATGTTGGATATACTGATATTAAGGACATCAAGGCTGAATTTAAAGAAATAACTCGGAGAATATTAGAAGACAAAAAAGGGGAACTTATAATATCAAGTATTTTACCCACCTTTGGACAGTTTATATATACAAAAGGGGCAATAAATAAGCTTAATGTATGGTTAAGACAGCATTGTAAGGAATGGAATATAGGATTCATGGATAATTTAAGTTCCTTTAGTAATAGATCTTTTTACAAGCATGATGGATTACATTTAAATCAATCTGGAATTAGAAAATTGGGCTCCAAAATTAATGAGATGATTAGGTTCTATTTAAACTGGCGGGGGGGGGCATGGTGAATGAAGTTAAACCTATTAAAGAGAGTATAGTATATGGTATTAAAGTGCCTGAGTGGATTGCAGTGTTGATTAATAAAAGAAGTTTAGCGAATAAATTCGAGGAGTTTAAATATTTATTGAAAAAAGATAATATACAATTGGCATTTATCACAGAAACCTGGTGGGAGGATAAGGATAGCTGGGACAAGGCTATTCAAGGTTATAATCTGTATTCTAAATCGAGGTGTACAGAAAAGGCGTGGAGTGGCCATGTATATATACGAGTCAATAAAGAGTGTGGAATTTGGTAATAGCTTAGAAGGATGGAGATGCTTTGGGTTAAGTTATTACCAAAAAATGGGTCAAAAATTATTGTGGGTCTAATTTACAGGCCTCCCAATATCTCATCAGATATGGATATAGTAGTACAGGATCAAATAGCCAATCTAGATCCAGCTGATAGAATTTTAATTCTTGGGGATTTAAATCTACCTTCTATAAATTGGAAACATGTAACAGCTGTGGACAAAACTGATAGAAGATATGTGGAAATCTTTGATAATTTAGGTTTACATCAAAAGGTACTGGACGCTACAAGGGGCATTAATATTCTCGATGTTGTCCTAACAAATATGGGCAAGGAAATAAATAATGTTAGGACGGATTGCCCACTTGGTAATAGTGATCACAATATAGTTCACTTTGTAATCAATGAACCAGCTGTTCTAAAGGAGGAAGGATCTACAACTAAATTAAACTTTAAAAAGGAGCAGTTTTAAAACCAAGGAAGATATCTTGCGGAGGGCCTGGGGCAAAAAAAGATCTGTCCTACCTATCAGCAAAGATCTCGCTGGATCACGACTATGCTCAGCAGGCTAGGCAGCTGTATGTGCCAATTCTCAAAGCATTGAAGGCAAAGGGTATTAAGTTCCAAACCCCATTTCCAGCAAAGCTCCGTGTGTTTTGTGAGGAGGGCACTCAAGTATACCTTACCCCCGGAAAGGCCGTGGAGGCCCTGCTGAAGAAAGGAATCCCTATACCATCAACGGAGGTGGAACGGTTGTTGAAGATGAAATTGTCTTCCCATGCGATGCCCCAGGCAACACTTGGATGGGGGAATCTGGGGCCCTTGAGAAAAGTGAGAGAAGCTCTGGACTGGCTTTCACACAGGGAGCGCCTGAGGGATTCGAGTGGATCTACCGCTGAGGACTCTTTTGGACAGTGAAGCATGGCCTAATATTTGTGGGCTGTATTGGTTTGGTTTTTACCTTCCTATTGGGACATTTGAAGATAATTCCTTGATCTGGCAGGATGGGTGTCGGGGAGGTGGGGTATAGGATTTCTGAGTTGGGGAGTGGATGGCCTGGGGTTTTGGTGTCTCTGTTAAGGGCACTCCCTCAGGGCCACTTTGACCCTCTCAGATGGAATGAGTTTGGTGATGAATGCTATGGGAAACCCCACTAATTAATACTTTAGTTATGTATACCTTCTTGATTACAAGTTTTCAAAGGAATGGGAATCTTTTTATTTTATGCCAGAATATTAGAGATGTCAGACAATGTATGTCCCTAAGTGTAAGGATTAAGTTGGTGGTTTATTCTTGGGGCGTTAAAATCTAAGCTGTCCCTCAGTGAATCTGTGATGGTATAATTCACCTACAAAACCACTCTCAGAGCAGTTTAGTTGAAGAGGCCCTGTTCATTCAGGGCATACTCACTCTTCAACCCCTACCTCATAGCTCGATCTGTTGGGCTCTTATTAGAGGTTAGGACAAGGGACCATAGGTTTTGGGTCCCCTACCTTGGAAGTCTTTCATTTTTTTTTATATACTTAAAATACTGTCCACACATTTGATTAGAGTTATTAGGTTAACTTTGTCGTAAGAAACTACTGTCTCATACAAAGAGATTCTTTGTCTCCTTTGTTTCCCTTTTTTGCTTTTTATTTTTATTTTAGAGTACCTTTCTTGCAGTAGTCTTTTCTTAGTTAGTTTCTCTCCCATATCCCTGGGCCCTGCATATATTTCTGTAAATACCCCAATTGCAGCTTACTATGCACTGGTTGAGCACCTTTTGCTGTAAGCTCGATTTGAGTGGGTAGGGGGTAGAGACCAGAGAGGGGCGTGTGGTCTGGCTGGAAGGGATAGGTAGGGTTGATCTCGATGGAGGAGGAGTTCTGGGTGCGCTTTTTTGAATGGCTAATAAAGCTATGACTTTTTGCTCTTTTAATTTAAATGGTCTGACTAATCCGGTTAAACGAAGTAAAACTCTGTCCTTTTTTAGAAAGAGTGGTGCTGATTTTTTGTTTCTGCAGGAAACACACCTTTCTACGAAAGAGCACCAGAAGCTGGGGAAGTTTGGTTTTGGTGCCACGGCCTGTGCTTCTTATGGGAGGGGAAGAGGGTGGCGGTATCTGGTTCCGGCCAGGACGCCTTTGAGCAAATAGGCTCACTGTTGGATGGGGAGGGTTGTTACGCCTTCTTAAAGGGGAGTTTTTTGGGGCAAACTTTAACACTGGCATCCATCTATGTGCCACCCAGATCTGATTTTCAGGTATATCATAGAATTTTTCTAAGATTACAAGAATGGGTGGAAGGGGAGATTATTCTGGGTGGTGATCTAAACCTAGTCTTAAATCCTAGTTTGGACTCCTCCTCTGTGGTCCCCCAGGACAATCAGGGATGTATGAGAAGGGTAGTGAAATTGCTAGGGGAGTTGGGATATACTGATGTGTGGCGTACGATACATGCCAAGCAGAGAAATTACACTTTTTTCTTGGCACCCCATCAATCCCACTCTCGGTTGGACTATATCCTGCTTCCCACTGAAAACGTTGGGCAGATAAAAGATAGCTGGATTGGTGACAGAACACTGTCAGATCATGCACCAGTGTTTTGCCAGCTTTATCTGGGAGATTTTTGCAAACAAACTTTCTGGAGGCTCAATACATCCCTATTGCAGGACCCTGAGGTGAAGCTGGCAATTGTCGAAACAATCAAGCAGGCTGTAGCTGATAATGAGAGCATAAAGGTGCCGGCTCCGCTTCTCTGGGACACTACTAAGGCTATAATAAGGGGAAAATTTATCTCCATCTCAGCTTATAAAAAAAGCAGCGAGAAGCCCATAAATTGAGCCTGAAGGTGGAGATTGAGGCCTGTGAGTCAAAGCTCAAATTGAAATATGAGGCTGCGATCTATAAAAAATTGGGTATACTTAAAGCTGAATTAAATAGCATATTGGATTATCAGGTAGAACAAAAGGCTATGTTCCTAAAGCAGAGATACTACGAAGGTGGCCCAAGGGCCGCTCGTGCTTTTGGTGGCCCGCCTGCAGTCCCAGAGAGCGAGAGCAGTGATACCCACTATAATACACCTGTTTACCAGGGGCAAAACACATCAGACAGCCAATATAGTAGAGGCCTTTAGGGACTTCTACGTATCTCTATATGCCCCCCCCTTCGCCCCCCACGAAGGAGGATAAAGTAGCAGAATACCTTAAAAAGATATCTTTACCTACGCTGTCCAACCAGGATAAGGCAAATTTGACTGCTCCCATTTCCGAGATAGAACTCAGTATGGAAATTTCCAGATTTAAAACCTCGAAGTGCCCAGGCACCGACGGGCTTCCTGGGGAGTTTTACAAACATTTTAAGGGACAGGTACTACCCCAGTTACATAAAGTATTCAATATGATAATACAGACTGATATAGCCCCCCGTTTCATGGGGCAAGCCATTATTTCAGTGATTCCCAAACCTGGGAAAAATCCAACACTTTGCCCCTCATACCATCCCATTTCCATCCTGAACACCGATTATAAAATCTTTATGTCGATCATGGCCAGGCGTATGCAGATGTTTATAACTCAGCTAATCAACCTTGATCAGACCGGCTTTATTCCCACCCGACAGGCGCAAGATAATCTGCGTAGGACTGCCCATCTAATTGACTATACAAATTTCACTCAGGACCCCTCTATTTTTCTAAGCCTTGATGCTGAAAAGGCTTTTGATAAAGTTTCCTGGCCCTTCCTTCGGGCAGTACTAGAAAAATTTGAATTCCCCGAGTTATTCATTAAGGCCATTTTTAAAATATATAATACACCAAAGGGATTAATTAGGGCTAATGGCCATGTTTCCAACTCTTTCCTACTCGGTAGGGGTACACGACAGGGATGCCCCATGTCTCCCATTCTTTTTGCCCTGTATTTAGAGCCACTTGCACAGAGTATTAGGGAGAACCGGGATATAAAGGGGGTTAGGATAGGTGGGGAGGAGCACAAGCTTGCTTTATACGCAGACAATATTCTTCTATATATCACAGAGCCAGAATTCTCCATCCCACACTTATTTAGACACCTAAACAAATTCTCAGAGCTTTTGGGCTATACCCTAAATACTCATAAAACGGAGGTCATTACCCTAAACTATGATCCATCTCAGATATTAAGGGACAGATACCCTTTGAAGTGGGATCTTCGTAGTATGAAATATCTCGGGATAAATTTATCCCCTAATAATTCCCAACTTTACGATTTGAACTTCCCCCCCTGATTAGGCAAATACAAGCGGACATAGAAAGATGGTCGGTGCTTTCCACTGCATTCAAGAATACAGACAATCAAGATGAATCTGCTCCCTAGATTTTTATTTTTATTTCAATGTGTGCCTTGTATAGTTACAAAGGAAAGATTGAAAGTCTGGCAAGGGATTGTACTAAAATTAATTTGGTCAGGTAGATGCCCAAGAATAAGAAGACAGACGCTCTTGCTCCCGAAGGGCGAGGGGGGCTTTGGGGTACCATGTTTAGAAGGATACTGGATGTCTGCCCAGTTGAGGATTACGCTTCTGTTACTACATCCCACTTATCAGTCCAGGTGGAAGACGATTGATCTCGCAGTTCCCAGGTCTCCTCCTTTGTTAACCCAGATTTTTGCCAGTGTAACAACAATGTATACACTGCCAGCTTTATTTTATGGTACGGCAGCAGCTCTAGAAGGAAATAGGAGGGGATGTGAAAGAGGGGCCACTAGGGCCTACCAATGGAAATATCAGAGCTGGTCACAAAGCGCCCTTCACACGGTGGCCCATAGAGATCCCTGGTATAGACGCCAAGAGAAGGGCGGATGCAGGGCCCCTTGGCAGTTCCTAAAGGGAGATCAAATCTTAACATTTCAAGAGGCCATAGACAAGTTTGGTTGGTCGCAAAAAGATCTCCTTTTTTACTTTCAGATTAGAGATTATACAATGAAGCATTTGCGTGACACCGCCAAGATTACAGGGGAAATCTCTCAACCGATGGTGTTTGAGGGGATTTGGGGATCACGGGAAGGAGAGAAGGCAATTTCAGTGCTCTACAAAAACTATATTACTGACTTAAATTACTCTACAAAATATGTTAAGGTGAGGTGGGAGGAGGAACTAGGGATAAGATTAAACGATGAGAGGTGGTTGCAGTCCTTTAGGAATGCTTGGCACACCTCCTCGTCACTGGGATGGCGGGAATTTTTGTGGAAGCTCAGAAGCAGGTACTTTCGGGTCCCTGAACAAGTAGCTAGATGGAACCCGCAGGTTCCTCCCTCCTGCTGGCGGGGGTGTGGCGTTTCCCCCATGTCACAGGCCCATACTTTCTGGTTGTGCCCTCTGCTCAATCAATTCTGGAGTAACATACTTGGGCGTCTGCAAAGAATATTCAATATTGAAAGCCCGTTGGGCCCTGAGCATGTGATTTTGGGCTTGTTCCCTCTTGAGATCAGAGGTTAGGAAGCTAAATACCTGTGGAATATTTTGATCGCAGCTGCCTGCAAGGCGATTTCTAGGAAGTGGCTTTCCTTGCAGGTGCCTACTGAGTCAGAGTGGAAGGACCTGGTGGACAATATTAAAATATATGAAATAATCACTTTTTCTTTAAATTTAAGAGCCTCATAATTCATTAATAGATGGACTAGGTGGGAGCTACTTGCTTGGGGGGATGGGGATGTAGGGGTGGTGGGGAGACCATTGTAATTCTGTGGTTTAGGTAAAGTGTAGTGATTATTATATAGAAGCTTAGAACAGGGTGAACTTACTTGCTCTGCTCTTACAAAGACCGAAATTGGTAGACACGCTAAGCCCTCACTAGATATCTGTTGGTCTTAAGTTTTACCCCCTTTAATTGTAGCTCAATTTTCGGATCATGTACTCACTGGCTCGGGGGGCGGTGCTTACAACTGGTGGAGAAGATAGATAGTATGGGTTTTTTTTTTTTCTTCTTTCTTCTCTCTCCTCTTATTGTCCGGTCCAGGTCAGGACGTCTGAATTTATATAAATAAGTTGAGTTCAGTAGTTTCTACTATTGGAAACCCTGTTAATATATTGGACAAAATCAGTAGTAGTACTGCAAGATGATATTTGTTTATGTCCTGTTAAAATATATAACAAGGTATGGATTGTAATATTTTATTTCCTTGAGAGCAGCCTTAGTATTGGCAATGGGCTGTTCTCAGCCACAGTTAATGGTGGTATTTTTGGTGAAGAATCTATATGGATATATGTAATGTTTTTTTGAATCTGGATGATATAACATTGTATCAATAAAATCTGAAGTATAAAAAAAACTTTAAAAAGGCTGACTTTGAACATTTTTGGGAGGAAATTTCAAGATGGAGTGGGGTCAGGAATTAAAAAATGTATCAGTGAATGAAATGTGGAGTCTTCTTTCGAATAAATTGAATGGCTTGACTAAAAATTTTATTCCCAGTTTTAGGAAATATACCGTTAGTAGAAATAGATCACCAAACTGGTTTAATAAATCCACAAAAAAGCTGATAAATAGAAAGAATAGATTATATAAAAAAATACAAGAATGATAAGACTATTAAAAACCATCAGGAACTTAGGACGCTTATGAGGGAGGTAAAACAAAGTGTTAGGAAGGCAAAGACACATCAAGAACTTTTATTGGCTACTAGGATCAAGAATAATAAAAAATAATTTTTCAGTCACATAAACAAATCTAAATCAAACCCAAATGAGGTGGGTCCTTTTAAAAATAATCACTAGCTATTAACAACTGATTTAGAAATGGCAAATATTCAGAATTAATATTTTACCTCACTTTTTAATAAGAAAGGTAATTCATCATTTAATAATTTAGGTAGCCCAACACCTGGCCAAATAATTTTCAACCCTGAAGAGATTAGAACTAAACTAGAAGGGGTAGATAAAAATAAATCTCCTGGGCCAGACAATATCCATCCGAGGGTGATTTATGAATTAACAAATTATATAGCCTTGCCTCTGACTCATATCTTTCAAGCTTCAGTTGATAAGGGGGAAGTTCCAAGGGATTGGAAGGATGCCACAGTGGTTCCACTATTCAAAAAGGGTACTAGGTCTGAGCCTGCTAATTTTAGGCTTGTGAGTCTAACTTCAATCATAGGGAAAATATTCAAGGGTATATTAAAAGAAAGAATATTAGAGTTTTTGAGTGAGCAAGGTCTTGTGGACCCATCTCAACATGGATTTACAAGGGCACATTCATGTCAGACAAATCTCCTTTCCTTTCATGATAGGGTAAATTGAGAAATGGATATAGGGAACTCAGTGGATGTAGCTTTCATGGATTTCGCGAAAGCATTTGATAAATTACCTCACTTAGAGTTGTTGAATCTATTAAAGGAAATCAAGTTACAAAGAAATATAATTCTTTGGATTTCTGAATGGTCGAAGGATAGAAGACAGAGGGTGGTTATAAAGGGAACGTTCTTGGATTGGGCACCTGTTACTAGTGGAGTGCCTCAGGGATTGGTTCTGGGGCTGTGTTTATTTAACATCTATATATCTACTTTAAAATTACAAAATTCTAAGATATGGATGTATAAGTTTGCAGGTGATTGTAGGGTCAGTAGAGTGGTAAATAATGCTAAAGATGGGATTCAGATGCAAGGAGCTCTGAACGATATTGTTAAGTGGACTACGATAAACAAGTTGAAACTAAATGCTTCAAAATGTAAGATTGTGCACCTGGGAAAACATAACATGAAAACAAAATATAAATTAGGTACAGATCTATTATCAGTAACACATTTGGAGAGTGATCTGGGAGTTAAAATTACAAATCACTTAAAATTTGACATACAGTGTGATGCTCAGATTAGAAAAGCCAACCAAATTCTTAATTGAATATTGAGACATATCACTAGTAGAGACAGTAGGGTGTGGATGCCATTGTATAATGCTCTGGTTAGACCTCACCTGGAATATTGTGTCCAAGTATGGTCCCCCCCATAAAAGGGAATATATAATCAGAATGGAGGAGGTCCAGAGACGGGCCACAAAACCTATTATCTCATTGAAAGATAGGTCATATAATGATAGATTGGAGGTATTAAAATTATATTCCTTGAGTTATAGAAGATTAAGAGGAGATCTGTGTATGCTTTAAAGGGCTATGGATGATTTTAGTTTATTATCAGATTTGGGTATTGTGCCGAACTTAAATAGGTGCAGCAGCAGAAGGCATGACAGGCAATTACTTGAAACCAGGTAGAACAGCAATTTAAGAAAATTTTGGTACAGTCACAGGGTGATTCCAATTTGGAATGAGTTACCAGCTACAGTAGTGAGAAGCCCAAGTATGGATGTTTTTAAGTTTAATTTAGATATATTTATTATAAAGATATAATTACTAAATTTTAAAACAACCCTAATAGGCAAGCTATGTGGACTGTTTTAGTCTGTTGCTTGAAATTTTCTATGATTTTATGTGTATTACGCCTATGCTGAAGTACTTGCTTCTGATCCATATCTTTTTCCCTGTAGGAAATTGAGTCATCCTGGGAGCCCTCTACACTTTTGGTTTGTATATACTGTACTTCCCATGATACATTGCATTAGTGAATATGTCTATTTTGCTATAGCATATATGTGTTTTTTTATACAGCTTTTTGGCCACTGGTGGTCTCCTCATGCCTGCTTCAGGCTTATTTTTGACACCCTTAGTCCTATTCACCACTCCCCCCAATGTCCTTCTGGGAGGGATCCACATGGGAAGGGACCCGAGGGCACCAGCACTGTCATTGATAGCCACCAGCACACATAGATTTTCTGGGTTTTTTTCTCCCTGAATTTCCTCCTCTCTAGCACCCTGGTACAGGAAACGCATCCTCATACACATCACCTTGGTCACATGTAGTAATGAATTATGGGAGATACAAGCTCCCTTAGCCCACTGTAGAGATCACTGTGATTCCAGAACCAGGGCACCTTCCCTCCTCTGGCTGGGAATGCTGCTGTGCAGCAGCACATCCTGGCCCCCCCCAGACATCTGACTGACTTCCCGGGTTTGCTTCTAAACCTAGGTCATCCACATGGAAGTGCGTGGCATTTCTGCTGGGCCTTCTGGTGGCTTGGGCAAGGTTTCATAAAACAGTTATTGAGAAAGGCACTGATCCCTTGGGATGATCTAGTGACTTCAGCTTCAGGCAATACAGCCCCTGTCAGTCAATGGTTTACCCCTCTGGATCAATATATTCCCCCTATATTCCTCATTCCTCAATATTTGTATAATGTACAGTAAGTGGTCACACAGCATATGTCGAACCACTAACACTTGGACAGGCAATTTGCATAGGTGTATGCTGCCTTACTATCATAAGTGAAACTCTACAACTTGCTGCAGACAGCATTACCTGTTTGTGTATGGCAATTTTAATGTCTGGCAATACAGGGAGCTCATTACATTTCCAAGCAGCACCACTGGGACTGCATCTAGGGCTCTTGTTATCTCCGTCCAGGGAGATTAGGGGACCTGCCTCATGCTTGTCTTTATTAGGGTCATGTTGTGCCAAAAATAAAGGCAAAACAAGGCAACATTTTATTTATAAAGTGCCTACTCCAAAAGAGGCTGTCAGCACTGTACAGTGTTAAACATAAAATCAGACAATAATAATATAAAACGCTTTAAAATAAACAGAGGCAGAAATAGGCAATACTCAATGAATGCCTGTTGAAATTGATAAGTCTTCAAAGAAGTTTTAAAGACCTCCACCATGTTGGCCAAAAAAATATTCAGAGGGAGTGAGTTTCGTAAAGATGGAGCAGCAACTCCAAAAGCTCTGTCCATAGATAGTTTCAGCTCATATTGATGGAGCGGAAGCAGTCAGGACCCAAATCACGTAGGACCTTGTAAGTTAGCAAGCAGCTCTTGAAGGTGATGTGCCACCCCATAGGCAGCCAGTGCAGCACACACAGAACTAGCATGATAGGCTCGCTCTATGAGGAGTCCACAATCACCCAGGCTGCAGCATTCTGGACCAGCTGCAGTCATTGCATCAACCCTCCAGATAAGCACAGGTAAAGAGGATTGCAGTAGTATAATCTGGAGGTGATGAAAGCATGAATTATTGTCACTAGGTCACCCTGAGCAGGATATGGCTTGATCCTGGCGATATTCCGAAGATGATAAAAGATGTTTTAAAAGACAACTTCAGTGCAAAAGCACTGGAGCAAGATCTACCCTGAAAGGGAGTTGGTTACAAAGCCAAGTTTCAAAGTAATATCACATTTTACATACTGACTAATACAAAGCATCATGTGAAGTCTGTGTATGTTGATTTACATATACTTTCCATGATACTTTGCATTAATTAGGTGACAAAGAACCTCTGTGCATAAACACTGAGACAAGGGTTACCCCAAAGGGCATTTGGCTGGGAAGCCAAGATACAACATATGCTGCGTCAGCACTATATGTCATACATAAGAGGTTGGTCTGGTTTTTTGAGACAGATGGTGGCCGAAGGCTTCTGCCACAGTTTGCAAGGGTGCTGTGGCAGGAGCCTTCGGCACCATGCAATTCTGCTTAAAGTTGGACCAGCATAACATTCTGTGGTGATTTGCATGTGTAGCCCATGGTGCTTTGCATTGTGGGGGCATGTGTGATTTTGTATTAATTAGGTGTCAGCGTGGCTCAGTTAGTAGCACATCTGCCTCTGGACCGGAAGGTTGTGGATTCTCGTCCCACACTAGGACTGGACTTGCACCTAAAAAATGCTGGCATCTGAGTGCAGTGTTAAGGGGGTGCTGTACTGCTGGGGTATGCCATCCTTTGGATGAGACGTTAAACCGAGGTCCCTTCTACCCATCCTGGTGATGTCCTGGTGGGTGTCCAGGTGGAAGTAAAAGAACCCAGGGCACTCTTTCTCAAAGAGTAGGGGACATTCCTAGTGTCCTGGCCAACATTCCCCTTCCCATAAATTGGTTCAATTGTCCAGACTGTGTGTGG
Source organism: Neoceratodus forsteri (assembly GCA_016271365.2). Lineage (NCBI taxonomy): Eukaryota > Metazoa > Chordata > Ceratodontiformes > Ceratodontidae > Neoceratodus > Neoceratodus forsteri. The sequence goes on from CM057459.1 coordinate 1,094,680,963, forward strand.
GTGCTGATGTGCAATATGGCCACCACTACACATTCAGTCACTTCACTACTAGTCTAGCATTGCTTGTAAAGCAATTGGGATACACTGTGTATGAAAAGTGCTATATAAATACTGATTCTTCTTCTTCTTAATTGGTACGTGTGATTTGGTATACTGTATAAGTCTTTATAGAATCTCGATGGGGATGTCTTTGGACAGACAGGGTTAGGCCAAAACACACACAAGTACAGTCCATAAGGGAAGGTCAGATTTATGACCACTTTGCAGCACATTTCTATGTTCCATCCCACTGGGCTATACTCAAAAGGGCTGCAAGCCTTTCCAAGTCATGGAACACAGACCAGTGTGCTAGCTAAGGACAGGGGTAGGGGTACTCTGTCCTAATTAACTGGTACACGCATTCTCCCCAAAGAAGTGGCTTACCTTAGGGCTGCATGGAGCTTGCACCTGCTGCCACCACCGTTACTCCTGCTGGTACTTCGATCTGGAATGTTACTGCTGAGAGGACCATGCCAGGAGTGAAAAGGACTGCAGGATTTCTTCAGTGCCTCCTGCACCAGCGTGAAAGTGGTTTCAGTCACACGTCAAAGAAGACCACCTGCTGCCAGTGGCCGGACACCACCAGTGATCACTCTGGACTGGAAATTCCCTGATCAAAGTCCCACTCGGTCTGTGTGTGTAATAGTATGCGTGACATAAGGAGGTACAGCTGTAGCCTGTTAAGGGTAACAGCCTCTGAAACAAATGCCAAATAGTAGCATAAGCAGCATAAGCATAGGTAGCCACCATTTTCATGCACCCTGACCCCCATCAGCATGGAAAAAGGGGATAGGGGTTGCACCAACAGCCACTTAGGCTGCAGTCTGGAGAGTGAGTGACAGGGAGCTCCTGGGACACAGGGGGATTGTGCACACCCTGGCATGAATTTCTGGCCAATGGCTCATTAACTGACAGACCTTCAGTCTGGCCCCAGAGTGATAGACAACTACACAAATCATTCAGGAGCTGACACTCCCCAGTAAACAGTAGGGGCCAGGCTTGAGCTGATTCAGTGTGTATGTATTTGGAGTGAGAAGAATGATGGAGCTGCTGTTCAGGCAGACTGCACATCTGATGGAAATGGGGTGGAAGTCAAAGAAGCAGATCTCCTGCTACCAAAAAGGAGGAAATTTCATGCTAGCTCAGCATGAAACCGGAAGCTGAAGGTTGCAGCTACTGACAGACTGATGCTGTGCTGGTGATCTGCTTAAGCTGAACTACACTGTATGATTAAATGTAATCTGAGGAAGTTGCCCAGCCAGTGCCACCACCCTGTATTGGTTATTGCCACTCCCAGGGACTGGATGCTAGGATGTGCTGGGTGGGGTGGCTAGAACTGAGTATTCACAGGTTTAGCTGCCCTAGTGTACATGAGAGATTGTCTACGGAATGCAGAATGCAGAGGTCAGGAGAGGGCTGACTGGGACTAGAGAGGCTCTCTTTATACTATTATTAAACATGAACATGGTATTAAGGTTTATAAGGACTTTGACGGTAGACCCTAAGATGGTTCTGGTGAAACAAAAATTCTTTCTAGGCCTCCTGTGATTCATACTCATACATAATTCCATACTTACACACAACACAATAAAATGTAGTGTCTGCACCAAAAGCCAAATGAGAACAGACTACAAGAAGTCAATATGTACACCCTGGAAGAGAGGAGGGAGAGAAGGATATGATAGAGACCTTTAAATACCTCACAGGGTAAATAAGGCACAGGAAGGAAGTATTTTTCAGAAAAAAAGGAGCTCAAGAACAAGGGGACATGCTATGAATCTGGAGGGGGTAGATTCAGGAGAGACATGAGGAAGTACTTCTTCACAGAAAGAGTGATGTATTCCTGGAACAGTCTTCCAGTGGAGATAGTGTGAGCAAAAACAGTGGTGGGGTTCAAGAATGCACTGGATAGGCATAAGGGAATCTTGGTGGAAAGAAAAAGGGAGAGGGAGAAAGTGCCGGAGATCAGGTAGGGCTTGCTGTGATACCGTACATAGGGAAACATGGGCAGACTGGGTGGGTTAAGTGGTCCTTATCTGCTGTCAAATTCTATGTGTCTATGTTTCTATAACCAGTTTACATTTAATGGGAACTATTACCTTCAACTCCAAGAGACACCGATGGGGCAGCACTTGCCTCATCGTACTCTAATTTGTTTATGGCTTGGTGGGAGGCCATTTTTTGTGCTTGCTGATGTGAATCTCCACCTCAGACACATAATGTGTTTGTATCATTTTATCAATGCCATATTGTGTGTCTGGTGTGGTGGTTCAGAATCAGTTGAAACACTTATTCACTGGCTGAATGACAATCACCTTAATATTAGATGTACTTATCAGAAACATTTTGATTGTTTGGATGTCAAATTTAAGGTCAGTAATGAGTCTAAAGTGATCTATGAGCCCTATCACAATTCCTTTGCAAGTAATAGCTTGTTTAGTGCAGATAGTGCCCTTTCTAGGGCCCTGCGCAACAACATCTCCTATGATCATTTTTTAAGGACCAAGAGAAACTGTACCATGGCGCGAGTACATATTAAGAATCATACTAAGAAGTGATAGATATACAGAAGGCCTAGGCCCATGTGAGTATATCTCCAGCAAGCTGGTACTTCACCCATGTTTCAGTAAATATTTATCAAGGTTTTGTTTGAAGTTCTCAGGGCTAATAGAGTTGGCTACAAATGTAGGAAGTGAGTTCCATACTGGGATTATTCTTTGGGTGTAGAAAAAATACCTGCTGTCTTTTTTTGGATAAGTTAGTGACAATTGATATTTATGACTTCTCAGATTACAATCCCGTTGGCTGTAGGTCATTCCTAAATCAGCCATAAGTTCAGAATCTTTTGATGGTTTATACATTAATAAGAGATCACCCCTTGTTCTCCTTTGTTCCAGTGAGTACAGATCTAATTCTCCAAGTTTCACATCATAACCCTTATTTTGCATGTTGTTGATTATCTTAGTTACTCTTCTGAACCCCTCCAGTCTATCCACATCTCCCTTACGATAAGGGCTCCATAGTAGAAATGCAGTGAATTTAAATTCCACTAATGATGTGAATGGCGGCAATTCGCTACACTTCGCTACACAGAGTATTCTATAGGAAAGGCTCACTACTTTGTTATTATTAGTTTTGCATTGTAATTTCGTCTTACACATGAAGTAAGGTGGAGTGACAACAATATTGGCAGCATCCCACCCACACTGTCACCAGAATGCATGTGCATCCCCAAAGTGCTACTGTCTTGTGTCCAGGAAACTCCCCAGTGCTGATGAAGGGAAATGAGAGTGTAACAAGAAATGCAAAATCTCCCAGAATTAATGGCACACTCAGTCACGCGTGCAGTGGTCAGGTCACACTCACACACAGAGTCACCAGAATTAATGTGCATCCCCAAAATGCCACTGTCTTGTGTCCAGAAACTTCCTCAGTGCTGACGATGTGAATGAGAGCATAACAAGAAATGCAGTCTCCCAGAATTAATGGTGCCATGCAAATGCACAGACGGATTAGGATTGCGCTGCACACTCAAGGGATGCATACGAAAAGGCACAACATCTAACCAGTGCTCACAAGCCACAAATCCAAATCTGGAAAGGAATTCATTTTGCCAGTTGTAGGATTAGTGCACAGCAGTAACAATCCACTACCAGTAAAGATACCACAAAGCAGTATAAAAAATTCATGCAGGTGCAGTGGATAGCAGGTTCACACTAGAGATGCAGCAAATTTAAATTCCGTAGGCGAAGTGTCTGCTGAGCGGCACTTCGTGTTGCCACTTCAATGCAAAGTGCTCACTCCGCCTTGTCATTACCAGTTCATGTTATGGCAGAATGACAAAGTGAAGTGAGGCAAAGTTGTTGTTTTCAATAGACATCGGCCTGCTCTTTAGCCATTGCCAGACAGGAAAAGGAAGGAAGTGAGTCATACAAGCAGACACTTTCACTTTCTCCTGTGCAGACGGAGACAGAGAGGGGAATGTGTTGTTTTGTCACTGCTGAGACTTGGAGATCAGAGTGAGGAGGAGATTTAAACTTTGATTTATAGACCCAACAGCTTTTTTTTATAACTAAGCTACTTTATTTGTCTTTTCTGTCCTCTTTTTTTAATTAATGTGTTCTTTCTGTACATTTATTTTTCTTACCTTTATAAGTAATTAGTTGTTTGTCTGTGTCTGTGTGTGTGTTGTGTGACAGTGTGAGTAGTCATTACTCAGACTGAGGGAGCGCAGTAGGAGAGATAAACCAGGGTGAGGGTCTGAGGGAATGTCTGGGGTGGGGGCAGCTCTGGGAGAGCATGGTACTGGTAGGTGTCGTACCATGCGGATGTGTGTTGAGCATGGCAGCCGGTTCCTGTTGAACTGATCAAAAATTCTGAGTGTTCCTACCCCCCGGAAGCAGGAACAGCACCACCTCCTGACTCTGAGGCAGTTGATCCACCACCACCACCACCACGTCCAGTACCAGCTCCAGCACAAGGTCCTCTGGAGCAGAATGTGTATGTGTCCCTGGGCCCAGGTATGGATCCCAACCCTGCTGAGCACCTCTAGGACCAGCCAGCTGCCAGTTCATCTGGCCTTCCCCTGCCTGTGCCTGGTCCTCCCTGCACCTCCATTGTTTGGCAGTTTTTTGACTGTGTCAGGGAGGACAGCAGTGTGGTCAGGTGCCACCTATGTAAGGTGGAGGTGCACCGTGGCCCCCAGAGGACTAACCTGGGGACAGGAGGCCAGTGCACCCTGACCCGTATACTCAATCACCACCAGATGGATTGGCAGGCTGCCACAGAATGGGCCATACCTGCACCTGCTGGCCCTTCTGTGGCAGAGGGTGCAGCTGTGCATGGCGGTGGCCCTAAGAAGAGGAGGGCAAGAGCAGCATCTGCTGCTCCACCAGCACCCAAACCACCACCACCACCAGCAGGTCAGCCTGTAGAACGTGTGGACCCCAGAGAACTGCGTGTAACGCAGGCTGACTTGGCAGTTCTCTGGAGTGCTGTTGAGAACAATGAGAGGGTGAGTGCTGTCAGCAGCAGTTGGATCGCATAGAGGAACATCAGTTGAAAATGATGTCCATACTGGAACTGCTGCTGGATCACCATGGGATCCTACATTAGTTTTTGTTTTCCTCACACCATGATGTGCCCCCCCACACCTTCCTTGCTATGTTATAAAATGTATTCCTCCACCATCCCCGACCCTTGTATGTAATAATGCCCTTTTTTGTTGTCTTCCATATGTGTCTTGCGTGACACTTCATATTCTGAGCAGTGTAAGTATACTGTGTGCTAAACTGCACGCGTGCAGTCATTCTTCTTTCCAGTCTGTGTATGTACTGCAGACACTGTCCAACTCCCTGACTTAAAATCACTTATTAATGAGTACAATGGTAGGATGGTGAAGCCTGGAGAGATACTACAAAACAAGCTTACAAAAGTTACAATACGTCCAAGTAACCAGTAAAAAAAAATAATGTTGTGATTCGTGATGTGATCGTAAATCGTGATTTGTGACTGCTGCATTTGTAACCGTGATGATGAAGAAACGCAAATGCCTATGGCTGTACTTCCCCGGGCCTCGATGAGGTGTGGCACAAAACTCCCCGACTTGAAAACACTCAATAATGAGTACAATGGTGGGGTGGTGAAGCGTGGAGAGATACTACAAAACAGGCTTACAAAAGTTACAATACATCCAAGTAACCAGTAAAAAAAAAAATAATGTTGTGATTAGTGACGCGATTGTAAATCATGATTTGTGACTGCATTTGCGACCGTGATGATGAAGAACGTGATTTGTATCATTCACAAGTGACTCATGAACGTGATGATTGTCCTGACTTAAAAATGCATATTAATGAGTGCAATGTTTATGCAGAATTATGCACCACAACAGTCCAGTACTCTGAAGAGAAGCCAAAGAAACAACTGTGACTTAAGTTACAGATGGAGATTGGGCCCTAAAGAGATGCAAATGCACAGACAGATTAAGATTGCGCTGCACACTGAAGAGATGCAGATACAAAAGCACAACACCTAACCAGTGCTCATCATCAGAAATTCAAATCTGGAAAAGAATACCTTTGCCTGTTGAGGTGAGCCACAGCCGGGGGGGGGGGCAGTGTACTGCACTGCTGCAGTAACAGTTACTAGTACTAGTACCAGTACTAGCAAAGATACCACAAAAAAGTGCAAAATTCACACATCTGCAGTGGATAGCAGATTCACATTGCTGAAATTACTATGTGGCACAAAAAAAGGTATCTGATTTGATGACACACGTCACACTCATGCTCACAAACACAAAAAGTAATGCGTAGCAAATTGAAAACTTCAGTAATATAACCACGTATTTAAAAAAAAACTAAAATTATGCACTGCTGCTCCACAACAATCAGCAAAAAAATGGCAAGAATTATTGAAAATATTACTGTGTGTACATTAACACAATTATGCAAGAAAAATATCACCAAAAATGAAAGAACTGTCTTTCTCTCCAAGTTAATCTACCTACACCACAGTCAGATACACCCCCCAAAGCACACTTTCACTGTCTCCTACACTACACAGACCCAATGTTGTACATTAACATTCAAAATCCACACACAAACAATAAACACTCAATGATATCAGCACGGGAGGGTTTCCTACAATCGATGGACTAAGTTTGAGCAAAACAAAATTACTCAAAAAGGCTTTTTCAACAGCTTTTAGAAGGTTTGATTCACAGAGATCTCTCAGCACACTGTCTCCTACAGCTTCCTACACACACTACCCTGAACTGAGGCTGCGCAGAACAATCTAGAGCCCATGTGACCTGAAATCCCATGAATCACTGCAAAATTCACCTTTGGAGCTTAAAAACAAGGCAAAGTGAGGCGAAGTACATTGCATTAAATGTACTTCGCCTTAAGAATTGGTGGAGTAGTGGTTTGGGAAGGCAGAGTAACACAAAGCCATTGTTTTCAATGGACTTCACGTTACCCATTATAATGCGAAGTACTCCACTTCACGTTGCATAGTACTCCGCAAATTCACTTTCACTCCGTGTTCCCCTTCGCGGAGTGAATTGGGGCCACTTTGCCCATCTCTACTCCACAGTGGTGAGCAATAATCCATGTGAGGCCTTATGTACGCTTTGTAGATCGGTAGAATGCAACCCCGATCTCTATTCATAAATGATCTCTTTATATACTATTAGTCTGTTAACCTACTTGATTATGTTATCAAGGTAACTTTGAAAGGATAGGTTGGATTTTAGGTAATTCCCAGGATTTCTCCTAATACTGGTTTGCGGGCAGGTGTCATTGAGTGTGTACTGGTTATGTTTATTCTTGTCTCCTATGTGAATTATGACACATTTGCTGGTGTTGTATGTCATGTTATTTTCTAATGCCTACTCTTCAAGGATTTTTATATCATTTTTGAAAATTAATATATCTTCGACTAGTTTGACTTTGGCCTCTACTTTAGTACTGTCTGCAAATTTAATAGAAAAATTACTAATGTTTTTTGTCAAGTCAGATATGAAGATTGAGAACAGTGTTTGACCCAAGACTGATCCCTGTGGCACACCACTAGTAACCAGACTTGATTTCGACAAGAGTCCCCTAACACAGACTTTTTGTGTACAATTATTTAACCATTCTTCCACCCAGTTTGTAATTATACAATGTATTCCCAGTTTCCTCATTTTCATTATCAATGTTTCATGAGGCACCTTGCCAAATGCCTTGCAAAGGTCCAGATAGATGATACCCACTGGATTTCTGTCCCCAAGGAGCTTGCTTACCTTCTCATAAAAAACAAGAATACTTGCTAAACATAACCTCTGGTTTTTAAAGCCATGCTGTGAGTGCTCTGTTAGATTCTTTAATTTCATGTCCTCCTCAAGTTTGTCTTTAAGTCAGGATTCAAAGATCTTACCAAGTACACTTGTAAGGCTTATTGGTCTGTAATTTGAAGTTTCACACTGGTTTCCATTTTTAAAAATCAAGGTCACAACAGCTGTTTTCCAATCTTTTGGTATTGTATTTGAAAATAATGATAAACTGAACATTTTGTGTAATGGTTCCACTAACCATTCTCTGATTTCTTTAAGGAGTCTGGGATGTAACTTATCAGGGCCCGGGAATTTATTAGTATTAATGCTCTCTAATTTTTTTAAGATATCTTGCTTTGTGAATTTTGCTAAATCTTCGGTTTTGCGGCTTGTGGTGCTATTGTTTTGTTTTTTAGGGTTAAATACAGAGTAAAAATATTTATTTAATTCCTCTGCTATGTCTTGAGGTGCTGTTATTTCATTTGAGCTTACAGTCAATGGGCCAATGTTTTTTATTGCTTGTTTTTTATTATTTATATAGGAGTAGAAACTTTTTCCACCATCCTTCCTATAAGCAAGTCTAAATTCTAGTTTCCTCTTTTCTGCTCTTATGCTTTGTTTGCATTTTTTTTAGAATTGACTTGTATTTGTATTTATTATAGTCATTATTGTCTCTTTTAAGTATTCTATAGGCCCTTCTTTTCTTGGCTAGTAGTTTTAATATATTTGGTGTTGCCCATAGTGGTATTTTACCCTTCTTATTGTATGTAATTTTGTTTGGTACATATTTAGTTTCAAGTTCTATGATTTTATTTTTGATTCTGGTCCAAAGTTCATCAATGGATGAGGACCCATTGTCCCATTGCCAATTACAAAGATCTGACTTTAATTGGACAAAGTTTGCTTCATTGTAATTTTTGAAAGTTGTTTTCCCTGATTCAGGTTTATGATGTATGTGGGTTTCAAAGGTTATAGTTTTGTGATCTCTATTCTATACGGGGTCTTTAATTTGAATATTTTTTAGTTGTTCAGGAATATTTGTGAGTAACTGGTCCAAGATGTTATGTTACCTGCGTTACCTGCAGAAGTGATATCCAGTAGAACAGTGGACTGCTTCAAAAGGGGATGGGACAGGACAAGGGGAAGGGTCAATGTAGGGGAAGGGTAGAAGGAAGGGGCAGCTGCAGAATAAGGGGTGCTAGCTGCACATTCAAGCAGACTTGATACACCTCTAGGCCTTTATCTGCTGAAAAATTTTGTATGTTCGTATTTTCTAGTTGGTGCTGTAATCAGTTGTTGTAGGCCGTTAGCACTGCATACCTCTAGAAATAAATCCTCCAGATTATTACTACGTGTTCCATCCTTCCGGTTAATCCCTGGAAGATTGAAGTCCCCTAGTAATATGGTTTCTTTATAATCTGATTTATTGGTGATGTTATTTAGGATCTTGATGTATCAATGGATTCATGTCTGGTAGCATGTAACATGTTCCTAGAAGTAATTTCTGTTGTTTGCCCCTTAATATTTCAACCCAAAATATTTCGTTTGACATTTCTTCTGGTTGATCCTTAAGCAATTTAAATGTAATATTATTTTTGATAAATAGTGCTACACCTCACCCTTTTTTGATGATATATTTTTGTGTAGGGTAATATAACCTGATATATTTGTATTCCAGTTAGAGGTTTCTTTCCATCACGTTTCTGTGTCAATGTTAATTTTGTCATTTTTAAGGATAATCTTCAGTTCATCCAGTTTAGTACAATGCAAACTTCTTGCATTTGTCAAAAAGAAGGTCAGTCCTCCTTTTTTGTTGTTGTTTATCACATTCCTATGTGTTTTAATGTTAGTTCTAGGTTGGATAGGCTCAACTGGTGATGAATGTTCCCCTTGCCCCTTGCAGCTTAGCTTTTTCTTTGTTGTGTATTTATTATGCTTTGAAATATGCATCCTAGGGAACTAAATCCTTGTTTTATGCAATCCATCATAACCAAACATCGAGTTATTATTTTCAAATTTTTCCCAGGTTTTTATGCATTCTATCTGATTGATTAGGCACCATCTGTGCAGCCAATTATTATAGGCTTTGATGTTTTAGGTTCTTACGTAACTTGCCCTAGGTTCTGATATTATTGGTGTCACATTTAAGTCTTTTAGAGTATTTATTTCTTGCTCCATATCCTGTATTATTTTGCCCACTTCCTGTTTTCTGAAGCCATTAGTGCCTATGTGAAGAATAGCAATTTTAGGATTGGATATATTCTGGAAAATTCCTGGGAGCATTAAGGTTATGTCTTTAATAGCAGCCCCACTGTAGCTACAACTTGCCACATTTTCTTTATTCCCCCATGTGGAATATCTATCTGTAAACCTGGTTATTGAATCACCTAGTATGAATATTTGTTCTGATAATATGTTTTCTTGTATTTGTGATTCTGTAGTATTGCTTCCATACATACCGTTGGCAGGGATACTCCTATCTTGTTCCAGGGTTTTAGTTACTCTAGGTGGGCCATGTCCAATGATGCAAGCATCATGGGTTATAAAATAGATTTGTTGTATCTCTGTATTACTCTCCTTATCTGTTGTATGTAATGGTTGGCAGGAAGGTATGGTGCCCAGAGAATTACTACATTCTTTAACTGTTAATTATATAAGGGGATCAAAACTGTTATGTAATGGGAGTGTAAATAATTGAGCTTTTCAACCCTCTTTTGATTTTTTTGCTGATCTTGTACTCTGTATATTGTACCATTCTTCATTATGATTATCTTCTGTTTCATACCCTCTAGTTCTTTTTTATGTTGGTTCGTGCTTGCGCGCCAGCCGACATATTGCTGTAGTAGCAGATTTGGAGGTGCGGTCTCCATGGGCGAATGCAGGGCACACATTAGTAGGTGCATCCTTCATTCCCCAATAAGCTAGCTGCAGGGGCTGACAGCAGGCATACCTAATGTGGTGTCCAGATCCAAGAAAAGGTCCACTGCAATGAGAGCCATGTTTGTCACACAGTGGATGTGCCCTTCCTGGTGAAGCATTCCAAAAAACATGGTGGCAGTGACTGCCACCACCTGTCACAATGCCATCAGCATAATTTCTCCCCTCCCATTGCAACTGTGTGCCGAGGGGGTGCCCAATCCCCTTCGGCATCATGCGCCCCTCAAACAGTCTTTCTTAGCCAACAGGTGCCCCAATCCCCATTGGCTTCAGTCCCCCATTCTCAGTTCAATCTGCTGATGGGGAGCCCACTCCCCATTGGCATAATGCCCCCCATTTGTTGTATGCCATAGGCGGTGCCCAATCCACCTCAGCTCTCCCGCACCAATGGTATTTGCTGACAGGGGTGCCCAATCCCATGTAGGCTACAGCCCCCCCAAAAAAAACAACTCAGGTGGCACACTGGGAGCCCACCCCAGTGTGCCAAATGTCCCTAAAATAAAAAAAATCCCGTGATTTTTTTCCTTTACCCCGTAAAAAAGAAAATGGTCCCTCGTCGAGTCCAGTGCCCCTCCACAAACCCGTGCCCACCCTCTGCTCACCCCACCTCCCTACACCCCCCTCACTACATACTTACCTCAGAGCCCAGCGCAATGATCTTAAGTGGACTGGGAACATGTCTGCACTCTTCAAAGCTGACCGTGAACTGAAGAAATGCCGTTAAGCTGTATAATAGCATAAATAGTGTTTTTCAACTTTGGTGTATCTCAGCCATTTTTGGAATTTTGGCACAAAATTTTCAACATGGGGTTATTGGGACCCCTCTTCATGAATTCAGTCACTGTCGTTGGTGTTATTCAGTCCGAAAGGTGATTTCGTGGTCACTGCATGGAATAACCTTTTGGGACCAATAACAAAATGACAGTGCAACTGTTCATGAGGTGGGCTCTCAAAAAGCCTATGTTGAAAATTTGGTGGGAAAAATCCAAAAATTGGCTGTTTTATGAGCGTGCGTTGTGCAGTTTCCACACACGCTCATAACTTCATGAGTTTGTAATATTTTCACTCCAGATTTTCAAAATTGGAATTTTCCCACACCTCCTTATGCACAGTACAGTTGTAATTTTACATATCCTGGTTGAAATGTGTTTTCGCATGTACGGCGCAATATTGCACGGTCGCTGTGCAAAATCAGTTTTTGGGACAGTTTCAGGAAATGATGGTGACATTGTTCATGAGCAGAGGTCCTAAAATGCCTATGCTGAAAATTTGGTGATGAACGTCCATAAAATGATGTGTTATGAGCGTGTGTTGCGCAGTTTCCATGTACCCTTGTAACTTCGCAACTTAGCAATATTTTCATGCTAGATTTTCAACACTGGCATTTTTTCACACCTCTTTATGAACAGTACAGCTGCAATTTTTCACATCCTGCCCAAAATGTGTTTTCGCACCTGTGGCGCACAATGGCGTGGTTGCTGTGGGAAATCAACTTTTGGGACAAATTAACAAAATCACAGTGCCACTGCTCATGAGGGGAAGTCCCAAAATGCCTATGTTGAAAATGTGTGTCTGCAGGGTGGGGATGAGGTTGGCATCAGTTCAATAATTCATTACTATTATGCATCTCTAACTCCTGCACTACCAATGCCAATGCCAGCGAGACAACATTGGGCATTGACAAATGCTTGTTTTGTTAGGTATTAGTTCTGTTACAAATTCCTGTTGATTTGACTCCATTTCAGATCCCTTTTGTTTATTGGCTGCTAGGGTGGGCAACTGTCTGGGTTTGGATATTGACCCCTGACCTATGAATTGGTTCATATTTTGATTTGTGTTTGTTGGTAAATCTACTTTATTTTTATTTGTGTCCTCACCCATTTTTTTATGTTTGCTTGTGTGCATGCGTAAGAAACATCTTGGGAGGGTTTGACTCATGGAGGTGTGTGCCTACCCTATCCAATGTACTACTTGCTGTAGCGGGCATGTCCCGGTTGCACCAATGGATGGGCGAGCTGTGGATGACAGCACTTTGGCTACAGTGGTTTTCATCTCAAAGGAAAGGCCCGCTGCAATCAGGAGTAGTACCCTGTGTCTACTTAGCATATTAACGTCATAGTGTTCTGCGCTCGTTCTCCCATTCTGTTCTTCCCATACATAGTCCGCATTTCTGTCTTGCCTTTGTTCAGCTTGCTTGTATACTTAGCATATTTACATCGCAGTGTTCTCCACTTATCCTCCCATTCTGTTGTTCCCATACCTAGTCCGCATTTCTTTCTTGCCTTCGTTCAGATCTGTTGCATAGCGGGTGTTGTGATCAGACAATACATGCCTTGTGGTGAATCCTCTAATGAGACAAACATCATGGGTAGCTTCAGAGGCATCATGTAGATGTTTTTCATGCCTGCAGTCCACTGCACATTGTTTCACCACGGTTTGTTGCGGCAACATTTTTTGCAGAATTACACGGGTGTGTCCCCCTCCCCAAGCTTGACAGGCATCATGTAGGCTTGTTGACAGCTGTGGTTCAGCAAAAATAGGTAATGCATGTTCTGCCTTGGCAACGTGTGAGCCCCCCTCCTGAGACAAACATCAATGTGCATGTTAAGTAATGCAGTTTCATTATGTTTTACCTTGGCGCCATTCCCCACTCTCCCATTGTTGTGCTACATGTGTATAATATGAAGCAATCCTGTGCTTCTTGTACTCAGAGAAAACTCACATGTAGGCTACTGGGAGCGGGAGGCAGTTAGTAAAATGACTCTCGCCAAGCAGAGGTTGTAGAGGAAAGAAAATTAAAAAAAAGGTTTACAACAGCTTTTCAGACTGTAACATTGTTATATGGTGTAAGCCTGCAGCAGTGTGTGTGTGTAGGCAGGCAGTGATTACACATTCCAATATCGGCAGGCACTGATTAAGATGTCTCGCAACAAGCATGATTTGTGGTAGGGAACAGAAATGTAGGAAATGGGGTAAAATGCCATTGGTCAGATTAACCGACAGTAAATGTGTGGGTAGCCAACCATGGGAAACCGTGATCACTGGCCCATTAAGTGCTAGAAAAGGTGTGATTATAAGAGCTTTATTGCCATAACAGTTTCATGTGGTTGAAGGTCAGTTGGTATTCATGTGTATCCGCCTCCCCTGAGTGGTGCCCGAAAATAGGCAGAATCTGCCTAGTACACTGCCTCTGTCAACAAAAATTAAATAAAGAAATACAATGCATTACTTTCTCCCCTTGTGGTAGGCAGACCTCTGCAATGCTGACTAAACTGGCAGGAACATAGCTTTGGAAGTCGCAAGTACATTACATGAAGAAACACACCTTTAACTTGCTCTGTCACTCCTACTTCAACAATATGCATAACATGCAAAGACGGTAGAGCAATCTACAAATATTTCAAATTTGTCTGGGTTTTGCTGTGCCTCCCCTCTCAAAGACATAAACAATGATTTTCATGTAGGGCCCTTAATTATCTGCCTTTGCAACAGTACCCCGCCTCCAAGTAATGTAATCATTTTCGGCCTTGGCAACACTGCGGCCTGCAAGTCCATCCCAAGGAAAAAAGTAGAATGTATGCAGTAAATAATCCCACTACATTGCCATATTGAGTTCTTTGCGATATGGAAGTAAACATGTAAGTATTGTTTTCTGCCAACTATAAAGACCCTACAGATTTGAGTCCATCATACTGACTAAATGAGAAGGAGAGAGAGCAGCTATAGGAACAGACAGCCAGTCAGGATGAAACAATCCATTTTTGCACAATAAATTATGACACGCAGACAGACAGAATATTGTTAACCAAGATTGCACAGTTGACACTTATAACAATTCCTGACAGTCTGACTTTAAGCTCACATAAATGAATACCCTTTAAAGCGTAATAGTAGCATTTTTTGTTTAAATACATAAATTTCCTCCTGGGACAGTAGCAGCATCAAATACTAAACCAGCTGTTAGTAGCGCTGTATTCAAATATTCTTTGTTGTCTCTGTGTTGATTTTATAGCTACCACTGTCATCGTGTCATGAGATGGTTGCAATCTGGTGTTGACACAAAATGTAAGAATGCTACAATGCCTGATTGTTTCATGCAGCTGTTATGATATTGTATTGCTAGACAAATTCAGAATGCTGGAATGTTCAGTGTTGCACATTCTGACAAATTTTTGTGAGGTAGATGGAATGCCCTACAGAACGTTCGGCATTCGTCTAGTAGTAAAATATCAATTATGGTGTTACGTGACAGTGTATAGATAAGTAGCAGTACCAAATGTAATTTTTCCCCTGACATTGTTTTATAACAAAAACTTTGTGGAGCCCAGAATTTAATAAGACTGCTTGTAAAGTTTACTTTCTGAACAAAGTACTGTAAAGCCCCTAAAGACAAAAGGGAAAAGGAACATTGTATACCCAGGAGTAGCATTGGAAGACAAAGGTTGTGTATAGATTCGATCTACAAGGATAAGAAAGTTAACCTCAGTTCATCAGGATCACACAGTAGGTGCCGAACCTGTTGTGGGACACAAAGCCAGGTTCCTACATCTGCAGCTACCACTCTGAAGCCACTGTACTGCATTGCTTCCTAAAAGACAGTACTAATTACATTACTGCATGCCATTTTGTGCCAACTTGTACTTGACATCTTTGAAAAGAAAACACAAACCAAATGCTGCCATCATGAAGATATCTGAAATTCAAACATGATTTCCCAAGTACAGTGCCTTGCACAAAACAGATACACTGCGTATGTATCAAACGTTTTGGTGTTTTTGCCTTCAGTCTGATGCATTCTTACAATTTTCAATTTCAATAAGCCTGCATACTGAACAGTTTGTAGAGGTATATAATCTTGTACTGATGTATTAATCAATTCATTGTATGGGAGTCACTACAGTACTGTTTACCCATGTGAGTTGCAAATGTACAGACATGGGTTTGAATCCTGCACTGTTCAGTTGCATTCTGTGTCACACTGTGCAAGGGACGTACCCTCCCTATGCTTCCAGGTGACATCTGCTGAAATGTTTTCAGCTTAGTGTGCGAGTCCTGCTTAAACAATTGCATAAAAAATATTATGCCCCCATTCTGCCACTGCAGTCTACCCTATGTAAACTTTGAAAAGAGCTATTACCAGACACATTATTAAACCTGATGCAGTAGATAGACATTGACAGCCATGGTTAAAGTGCCAGAAAACCAGCTTCTAAAGAACCTTACATTTCTATAGATATTTATGGCCAAGCAGTCATAAAATGCATTAAATTTCTTCCCCGTGGGGTAGGCAAATATCTACAGTACTGGCTAACCTTGCAGTACGACAGCTGTTAAAGTTGCCTATATTTTTAAGAAGTGATATGCCATTAAGGTGCATAAAAAAGTGATACTGTGCACATATACAGTTTCTTGTTGTTAGCTATGTGATTTGAGAGCAGTAGGTACCGGAGTGTATTTCTTAAGACCATGCAATATGCAGTTAGGTGGCTGTGGGACCGCAGGTGTCATCTCTAGATGTGCAGGTCATAGCTTGAAGCCATTGTATTATGGTAGAAGACCATAAAGCAATCTATAAATATTTAAAATTGTCCTGCCTACTGCTATGTCTGCTCCTCAAACATATATAAAATGATTTTGCTTTAGGGCACTCAATTATCTGCGTTCCAACAGTGCCTTGCCTGCAAATAATCTAGCACCTTACCTCCAACAAATGTAATCATGCCCCCCCTTGGTAACATTTGGCCCCGCAGTGACAGCCAAACCAAACAATTAAGTAACATTTAGGCTTTCTGGTCATTTCCCTACATGAACATCCTTGAGTGCACGTGTGTGCTGCCAAATCAAGCTTCAAAGGGAACACCTACAGTTTGTTTTTACTATGACCTTATTTTAAATGACTTATTTGCTTTACATCAAGTCTGCATACTCTGCTTACCCTGTCTACAAAAAATATATAACTAAATAAAAATATATTTTTTGTGGCTCATGCAGTAGGCAAAAATCTTCAATGCGGACTACATTGCTGGGAAGACTGCTTTGACCGTTGCCTATATTTCAAAGCACTGACATGGTATTAAGGTGCATTTCAGAAAACAAATTCACACATGTACAGTGTGTTACTATGAGCTAGGCGAGTTGAGTGCACTAAGTAGTTGAGTAACTTTCTTAACATCACACAATATGTGCTTACATGACTATGGAACCCAAACTGTGCTGTATAGATGTTCAGGAAATAGCTATGATTCATTATGCTATGCTGTCTAGTAAACTTCAACCCTACTTTTCATGAAACGGCAAACTAATTATATCAGCAGGTCGATAGGTAAACATCCACATTTGCAACAATCACTGGCCTCTGTCCGTTGCAAAGAATTTACTGCTTTTCTGCTTTGGTTATATTTCCTTCCCCCCCCAACCACTACCACCATACCATTACCACTACCATAATGACCAAAACAACAAGTATATTTTCAGCAATAAAGCCTTATATTTCATTTTGTGGTTTGCTTATACTAGTGCTACATAAATGATGTCAGTCTATGGATGTTTGATCTACAGCACATCTGATGTAACACACTCCTTGTGTTCATGTTTCTGTACGAGCATCCCTTGGACATGTCTGCATGCATTCATACCAAGCTTCAAAGGGAGCATATACAGTTTGTTCACAGTCTACCCTTATTTCAAATGCCTTATTTGTTTTACATCAATTTGGGTACTGCACTTACCCTGTCAACAAAAGCTAAATAAATAAATACAATCATCTCAGAAGTCCCTGCTCTCCATTGTACATACATACATCACACCTAAGAATGATCTCAAATATTTGCCCCGTTTGTTTTGTTCTGCTTGTGATCCGTGCTCATGATGATGTTTTGAATTAAGGAGGCATCATATTTACAAGTCTCCCATGCTGTCCTGCACAGTTTGCACTAAGTCTGTGCATTGTATTACAACACAGCAATTTAGTTTCACACATATATACTGTTTGCCTTGCCGAATACATTCTTAGAACTATTGTACACATGCTAATATTTCCCTCCTTTTTCTAGACAACATTTCTTATGTTTCAGATGTTCACATTGCCCATGGGAATTATCAATCTGAATTCCAAAAACTAAGGTGATACAGGAACCCTGTAATTAGCGTTCCATTTGTGGCTGTGTCATTGTCTGGCAACAGTGAGAAATCTAACTGCTATATAACAAAAAAAGCTAGCATCAAAGAACAGACGACAGTTATTTACATCTCTCTCTCTCGCTGCAACTAAAGAGTGCCCGGGCCATTCATCCTGTCTGCCACATATCTTCATGGTTTCCTATGGTAACTCTTTCGTTTCATTGCATCTGTAAAATGACAAAGTCAGCATCTTGGGAAGCATAACAGAACAGAGAGTAGTTATGCACGCCTCCCTGCAATTAAAGAGGCACCATGGCCATTTATCCTGACTAATACATATCTTCATGGTTTAATGTATTCATTATTTTCTTTAATCGTATTTATGATATGACAAAGTCAGTATCTCTGCAAGCAGGGGAAAAAAACAGACACTCATTATGCACACCTCTGTGCAGCTAAACAGGCACCTTGGCTGTTCATGCTAACCGACAGATATCTTTATGGTTTCCTGTACTCATCATTTTCTTCCTTCATGTTTGTAAAATAACAGAATGACTATTTCAGCAATATACCTGATTACTCTCTTGTTGACAATGTATTGGCTAGGTATACTCTATATTACACCCATTCATCCACTGAATTTGCATTATTATGAATAAATATCTGAACTAGGCAGCTGGACCAGGTGAAGATATACCATGAATGTAGATAACGCACTGGTACAACTTCAGAAGTTGTACTATGCAAAGTAATGCAGGGGTCCAATATATTTAATTAAATTAATTCGCCGCATTTCTATTGCTATAACTGAGCCTGTCAAGTATCTACCTTAAGAAGATAAACTAATGCGCTGCAGATAAATAAATCCTATATGGTAATTTTTACACATTGTAAAAAAAGCACTATAAAAGCATGTTTGTTGTCTTGATACTATTGCATCTGTCTTGCATCTACAAACAATAGCATGCTCAGAAATATGATTATATTGAATTGACATCTTGGTAGTCAGGGAATACTGGACAAAAACCCTATGTGTATTGTCATGTTTCCTGTACTTTGCAAAAAATTAAATTTCTTATGTTACATAACACATTGGCAGGCATCATGCAAAACATGTGTAAGGCTGTCATGTGCAAATGCAGATTACACCTATGCACAACTGTTTACCTTTGTGTGCCATTCAAACAATTGAAAACAAACAAAAACAAATATTTCAAGCACTATCTAACATTTTTTGTTCACTATATGACGCTTGCCTATTATATGTAGTTCATATTTTTACTGTACGACACTTCAATTAATGTGATTACTCCATTGCATTAGGGAGATCAAAAAAATCACCTAGTATGCTAATTTCTAAAAGATGCTAACTATCTATTAATACCTACCCCTCATATCGAAACACAGCATTATGCATGTTTTCTTTATTGATACTACTTTACAGGGGGCACATGCAAATGAACAGTGCTTGCAGGTATGCTCTTCTGCTGTTTAAATTTGTTTCTTCAAGGGGAAAAAACTTCCACAGTCTGAACAATCCTTTAATATGACATTGAATATGTCTACTATTATATAATGCTTCAATTTTGTTGACAAGATACAACACCATCCATCAATCTATCACTGAACTGTCACTCAACGATTAAATAAAAAATGCATTAAATAACCTACTTGTTTATTTCTTCACAACACTAGGTAACAAAGAAACTCAACATTCATGAATGTTATTGCTAATTATGCCATGCTTATATGCTTTCTACTGTGCATACTTTCATGCATGGTATGTTACTAAGGTTTTAAATATTTATTTTATTTTCCCTGTTGTGAGTTTTGCTTGTCATGATGTTTTCAAGTAATACTACATGCCATATAGAAATCTGCTACCCTATCCTCAGAAATGGCAATAAGTTTCTGCATTATGCATCAAGACAGCAATTGAAATTTATGTATGTTTACTCTTTGCCTTGTTTTATTATTATTTTTGCAAGTGTTTAATCAGGACTGGTAGACTAAGTTTAACAGTTGTTCATAAATGCAATCTGCTACAGAAGGACTGTTCACTTTACTGTTCTGTAGCACCACAGTGCAGCTACAAATAAGCTTTACTGTCTGTCTGCCATACCACATTAAACAATTGCAAACAGAAAATATCAAACACACTATAAACAAACAAACCCCCCCCAAAAAAACACTATAATGTTGCCTATTCACAATGTAAGCCATGCTGAATGTATGCTAATAGTTACCCCTCATATGCAAACACATAATTATGGCTCTTTCCTGTAGTAACAGTACGATACAGAGGGCAGGCCAAAATCAATGCTATTTTCGATTCAGGCATATCCTAATACTGAATATTCATCTTTCTAGTCTGTGAATGTTTGGCCAAAATGCTTCCTATAGTGTCATGTTTGCTGTTCTTTGGATTGATTTACTATTATTATGTTACATACCACTGTCTACAATATAATGCTTTCCCATAATATGTAGTACATATTTTTCCTATATTACTAGTAATACTTGAAATGTTGACAGCCAATATAAGACAGTGGTTGAAGTCAATGATCTGCAGACGTGCATACCTAGGTTTGATTCTCACAGACTCAAAGCCCATGCTATATAGCAATATTTACACATTGTAAAAAAAAGAAAACCACTAGAACAGTGTGTTGCTTCTCTTAATAATATTGCATGCATCTTACATACACAAACAATAGCATGCTCAGAGATATGAGTATATTGAATGTATGTCTTGCTTGTCACTTCAGTACTCTACAAAACCCGGTCCTGTGCTGTGACGTTTCCTGTACCTTACAACACAATAACATTTACTATGTTAGATAACATCTTCGTTGGCAGTATAAGACCAATGTATAAGGTTATGATCTGCAAAGTTGAACACCTATGTTTGACCCGCGTAGGCTATGACTGCATACTGTCTGATCCAGTAACCCAGATTACATGTATAAACAAGCTTTTACCTTTCTTTGCTATTCATCATTACACAAAAATCAATGCTGCCGTATGCTCAGGCATATGATTACACTGAATGTTCTTCTTTGTAGGCAGTCAATGTCTGGGGAACATCCTTGCATGCTGCAATGTTTCCTGCTTTTTGGAATCATTCCCTTTTATTATGTTACTTAACAGAGTGTAATCATTGCCTGTGTACAATATAATGCTGTATGGTAATATGTACTATATATGTTTCATGTATTACTACTAATACTTGAAACGTTGGCAGCTACTATAACACAATGGTTACAGTCAATGATCTGCAAAGGTGGAGACCTACGTGTGAATCTCACAGGATCAGGGTCCATACTCTGTGGCTCTAAGCAACTCATTGAACTTCACTGCACCGTACGTTGCACCAGTCAACAGCCTTTTAATGCTGGCACAGTGTATAGATAAGTAGCAGTACCAAATGCACTTTTCTCCGACATTGTTTTATAACAAAACTTTGTGGAGCCCAGAATTTAATAAGACTGCTTTGTAAAGTTTACTTTCTCTGAACAAGTACTGTAGCCCCAAAGACAAAAAGGGAAAAGGAACATTGTATACCCAGGAGTAGCATTGGAAGACAAAGGTTGTATAGATTCGATCTACAAGGATAAGAAAGTTAACTCTCAGTTCATCAGGATCACATTAGTAGGTGCCGAACCTGTTGTGGACACAAAGCCAGGTTCCTATATCTGCAGCTACCACTCTGAAGCCACTGTACTGCATTGCTTCCTAAAGACAGTACTAATTACATTACTGCATGCCATTTTGTAGCTAACTTGTACTTGACATCTTTGAAAAGAAACACAAACCAAATGTTGCCATCATGAAGATATCTGAAATTCAAACATGATTCCGAGTGTTATGCCTGCACAAAACAGAGTAGCACTGTGTATGTATCAAACGTTTGGTGTTTTTGCTTTTCAGTCTGATGCATTCTTACAATTTTCAATTTCAATAAGCCTGCATACTGAACAGTTTGTAGAGGTATATAATCTTGTACTGATGTATTAATCAATTCATTTTATGGGGGTCACCACAGTACTGTTTAGCCATGTGAGTTACAAATGTACAGACATGGGTTTGACTCCTGCACTGTTCAGTTGCATTCTTGTGTCACACTGTGCAAGGGACGCATTCCTCCCTATGCTTCCAGGTGACATCTGCTGAAATGTTTCAGTTTAGTGTGCGAGTCCTTCTTAAACAATTGCATAAAAAATATTATGCCCCATTCTGCCACTGCAGTCTACCCTATGTAAACTTTAGAAAGAGCTATTACCAGACACATTATTAAACCTGATGCGGTAGATGGTTATTGTAGCCATGGTTAAAGTGCTAGAAAACCAGCTTCTCAAAGAACCTTACATTTCTATAGATATTTATGGCCAAGCAGTCATAAAATGTATAAATTTCTTCCTTGGGGTAGGCAAATATCTACAGTACTGGCTAACCTTTAGTCACGGATAGCTGTTAAAGTTGCTCGTATTTTTAAGAAGTGATATCCATTAAGGTGCATAAAAAGTGATACTGTGCATATACAGTTTCTTGTTGTTAGCTATGTGATTTGAGAGCAGTAGGTACCGGAGTGTATTTCTAAGACCATGCAATATGCAGTTAAATGGTTGTGGGACCAAGAGAGAGTCATCTCTAGATGTGCAGGTCATAGCTTGAAGCCATTGTATTATGGTAGAAGACCATAAAGCAATCTATAAATATTTAAAATTGTCCTGCCTTTACTGTCTGCTCCTCAAACATATAAAATGATTTTGCTTTAGGGCACTCAATTATCTGCGCTCCAACAGTGCCTTGCCTGCAAATAATCTAGCACCTTACCCCAACAAATGTAATCATGCCCCCTGGTAGATATCATTTGGCCTCGCAGTGACATCCAAACCAAACAATTAAGTAACATTTAGGCTTTCTGGTCATTTCCCTCACATGAACATCCTTGATTGCATGGTGTGCTGCCAAATCAAGCTTCAAAGGAACATCTACAGTTTGTTTTTACTATGACCCTTATTTCAAATGACTTATTTGCTTTACATCAAGTCTGCATACTCTCTTATCCATGTCTACAAAAATAATAACTAAATAAAATATATGTTTTGTGGCTCATGCAGTAGAGCAAAATCTTCAATGTGGACTACATTAGTTGGGAAGACTGCTTGACTGTTGCCTATATTTCAAAAGCACTGACATGGTATTAAGGTGACATTTCAGAAAACAAATTCACACATGTGCAGTGTGTTGCTATGAGCTAGGGGCGAGTTGAGTGCACTAAGTAGTTGAGTAACTTTCTTAACATCACACAATATGTGCTTACATGACTATGGAACCCAAACTGTGCTGTATAGATGTTCAGGAAATAGTTATGATTCATTATGCTATGCTGTCTAGTAAACTTCAACCCTACTTTTCATGAAACGGCAAACTAATTATATCAGCAGGTTGATAGGTAAGCATCTGCATTTGCAGCAGTCACCACCCTCTGTCTGTTCCAAAGAATTTAGTCCTTTCTCGTTTTGGTAACATTTCCTCCCCCCAACCACCACTACTCACCACTACCATTACTACTACCATAATGACCAAAACAACAAGTATATTTTCAGCAATAAAGCCTTATATTTCATTTTGTGGTTTGCTTATACTAGTGTTAGTTTAAGTGATGTTGGTCTATGGATGTTTGACCTACAGCTAATCTGATGTAACAACTCTTTGTGTTCATGTTTCTGTACTAGCATCCCTTGGGCACATGTTGCATGCATTCATACTGCTTCAAGGGAGCATATACAGTTTGTTCACCTACCCTTATTTTAAATGCCTTATTTGTTTACATCAATTTGGGTACTGCACTTACCCTGTCAACAAAAAGCTAAATAAATAAATAAACAATGATCTCAGAAGTCACTGCTCTCCATTGTACATATATACATCACACCTAAGAATGATCTCAAATATTTGCCCGATTTGTTTTGTTCCCCTTGTGATCCGTGCTTTCTATGATGATGTTTTTGATTAATGAGGCATCATATATACAACTCTGCCATGCTGTCTGCACAGTTTGCACTAAGTCTGTGCATTCTATTACAACACAGCAATTTAGTTTCATACATATATACTGTTTGCCTTGCCGAATACATTCTTAGAACTGTCGATACATGCTAATATTTTCCTTCCTTTTCTAGACAACATTTCTTATGCTTCAGATGTTCACATTGCCCGCAGGCATTATCAATCTGAATTCAAAAGCTAAGATGATACAGGAACCTGTAATTAGCGTTCCATTTGTGGCTGTGTATTCATTGTCAACAACAGTGAGAAATCTAACTGCTATATAACAAAAAAGCTAGCATGAAAGAATAGATAATAGTTATTTACATTCTTTCTGCAACTAAAGAGCACCGGGCCATTCATCCTGTCTGCATATATCTTCACTGGTTTCCTGTAGTAACCTTTCCTTTCATTGCATCTGTAAAATGACAAAGTCAGCATCTTTGTAAGCACAACAAAACAGAGAGTAGTTATGCATGCCTCCCTGCAATTAAAGAGGCACCATGGCCATTTATACCTGATTAATACATACCTTCATGGTTTACTGTACTTCGTTATTTTCTTTCATTGTATTTATGATATAACAAAGTCAGTATCTCTGCTAAGCAGGGAAAAAAACAGATGCTCATTATGCACACCTCTGTGCAGCTAAACAGGATCTTGGCTGTTCATGCTATCCGACAGATATCTTTATGGTTTCCTGTACTCATCATTTTCTTCCTTCATGTTTGTAAATAATAGAATGACTATTTCTGCAATATACTCGATTACTCTCTTGTTGACAATGTCTTGGCTAGGTATACTCTATATTACACCCCATTCATCCACTGAATTTGCATTATTATGAATAAATATCTGAACTAGGCAGCTGGACCAGTTGAAGATCTACCATGAATGTGAGATTACGACTGGTACAACTTCAAAGTTGTAGTGTGCAAAGTAATGGTGGGGGTCCAATATATTTAATTTAAATTAATTCACTGCACGTTTCTATTGAACTATAACTGAGCCTGTCAAGTATCTACCTTATGGAAGATAAACTACTGTGCTTGCAGATAAATAAATCCTTTATGGTAATTTTACACATTGTAAAAAAAACACTATAAAAGCATGTTTGTTGTCTTGATACTATTGCATCTGTCTTGCATCTACAAACAATAGCATGCTCAGAAATATGATTATATTGAATTGGCGTCTTGGTAGTTTGGGAATACTGGAAGAAACCCTATGTGTATTGTCATGTTTCTGTACTTTGTAAAAAAATTACATTTCTTATGTTACATAACACATTGTGCAGGCATCATAGCAAAACATGTGAGGCTGTCGTGTGCAAATGCAAGATTACACCTATGCACAACTGTTTTCCTTTGTGTGCCATTCAAACAGTTGAAAACAAACAAAACAAATATTTCAAGCACTATCTAACATTTTTTGTTCACTATATGATCGCTTTGGCTATTATATGAGTTCATATTTTTACTGTCTTACTATTCCATAATGTAATTACTCCATTGCATTAGGGAATCAAAAAGATCAACTAGTATGCTAATTTCTAAAAGATGCTGACTATCTATTAATACTTACCCTCATATCCAAACACAGCATTATGCATGTTTTTTTGTATGATACTACTTTACAGGAGCATATGCAAATGAACGGTGCTTGCAGGTATGCTCTTCTGCTGTTTAAATTTGTTTCTTCAAGGGGAAAAATTCCATAGTCTGAACACCTTTAATATGACATTGAATATGTCTACTTTATATAATACTTCAATTTTGTTGACAAGATACAACACCTATCCATCAATCTATCACTGAACTGTCACTGAGCGATTAAATAAAAAATGCATTAAAATAACCTACTTGTTTTATTTCTTTCACAACACTAGGTAACAAAGAAATCCCAATATTGATGAATGTTATTGCTAATTATGCCATGCTTATATGCTTTTACTGTGCATACTTTCATGCATGGTATGTTACTAGGTTTTAAATATTTATTTTATTTCCTGTTGTGAGTTTTTTTGGTTGTCATGATGTTTTCAAGTAATACTATATTGCATATGAATTCTGCTACCTATCCTCAGAAATAGTAATAAGTTTCTGCATTATGCATCAAGAGCAATTGAAACTTTATGTATGTTTACTCTTTGCGTTGTTTTTATTATTATTTTTTGAAATGTTTAATCAGGACTGGCAGACTAAGTTTAACAGTTGTTCATAAATGCAATCTTGCTACAGAAGGACTGTTCATTTTACTGTTCTGCTTAGCACCACAGTGCGATTCTAAATAAGCTTTACTGTCTGTCTGCCATACCACATTAAACAATTGCAAGCTTAGAAAATATCAAACACTATATAAACAAACAAACCCCCAAAAAAACACTATATTTGCGTTTTGTTACAATGTAAGCCATGCTGAATGTATGCTAATAGTTACCCTCATATGCGAAAACATCATTATGGTTCTTTCCTCTATTAACAGTACTATACAGAGGACAGTCAAAATCAATGCTATTTTATTTCAGGCATATCCTTAATACTGAATGTTCATTTTCTAGTTCTGTGATGTTTGAATAAAATGCTTCCTATAGTGTCATGTTTTCTGTTCTTTAGTTGATTTACTTATTATTATTTACATACCACTGTTACAATATAATGCTTTCCTGTTAATATAGTATATCTTTCCTATATTACTAGTAATACTTGAAATATTGACAGCCAATATAAGACAGTGGTTGAAGTCAGTGATCTGCAGGCGTGCATACCTAGGTTTGATTCTCTCTGCACTCAAAGCCCATGCTATATAGCAATATTTACATATTGTAAAAAAGAAAAACCACTAGAGTGTGTTGCTTCTCTTAATAATATTGCATGCATCTTACATACACAAGCAATAGCATGTTCGAATATAATTATATTGAATGTATGTCTTGCTTGTCACTTCAGTACTCCTTACAAAACCCGGTTCTGTGCTGTGACGTTTCCTGTACCTGAACACATAATATTTAAATTTAGATAACATCTTCGTTGAGTATAAGACCAATGTATAAGTTTATGATCTGCAAAAGTTGAACACCTGTGTTATTGTGTGCTATGGCTATATACTGTCTGATCCAGTAACTTAGATTACATGTAACGCTTTTACCTTCTTTGCTATTGTCATTACAAAAATCAATGCTGCGTATGCTCAGGTATATGATTACACTGAATGTTCTTCTTTTGAGGCATCAATGTCTGGGGAACATCCTTGCATGCTGCAATGTTTCCTCCTTTTTTGGAATCATTCTTTTATTATGTTACTTAACAGGTGTAATCATTGCCTGTGTACAATATAATGCTGTATGGTATTATACTATATATCTGTTTCTATGCATCCTATTATACTTGAACGCGTTCGCTTACTTAACACAATGGTTACAGTCAATGATCTGCGAAGGTGTAGATTCCTACGTGTGGAATCTCACAGGATGCGGGGTCCATACTCTGTGGCTCTAAGCAACTCATTGAACTTCACTGCACCCTACATTGCACCAGTCAACAGCCTTTTAATGTAGCTTGCTTCCTCATTAAACAATCTGCAAAAAATAGAACACGCTTGTAATGTTTTCTGTTCCTAATATCATGCTTCTATTATTTCTACTACCTCATTTTTGCCATGCAACACTTCCATTAGCATGACTGAGCGACTTTCTGATGTGGGTCCAAGAAGTCCATATAGCATACTCATTCCTAGGCTGTACTGAACATATAGTAATAGTTACCTCTTGTATGTAAAGACAGCATTATGAATGTTTCCTCTATGAATAATACTGCCATAAAACACATCAAAATGAATGCTATGTTAGGTATTGCATGATATTGTTTGTATTTTTACTTCAACGTTGTTTACCTTGAAAATAAAACACATTACATACTGTGAGATCTCTTTAATTGACATTTAATGTTTGTATTTTTACATTGTGCTACATTTCAGATGACATAAAAGCCTTTGATGAATCTTGTAGCCAAAACTGTCACTGTCATTACATTAATCGACTGCATTAAATAACATACTTGCTTTTCTTTTTTCACATATCAATATCCTAACAACGACAGCAGTTGCAGTGCCTTCCTCTTTTCTCTTTGTATGACTTATATTACTGCAATTTGTTTCTTATAATTCTGTTTCTGTTCTTTTGTGTTATATGATATCAATACATTTCTTTCCTTCAAATAACCCCACTCCTGCTCTACATCAAATGTCTCTCATCCTTGTAATTGTATGCATATCAATACATGAGTAAGTCTCATGAAATACAGCACATAATATTTATTTTCCTAACTAAAAAGTATGAAGTCTATCTACTTGCACAGTTCCTGACTTCATCATGAAAGTAGTTTACTATAGTGCAATCAAACAGGCATATAGACCAAATCCTTTGACATTTTTGGTGCCTGTTTCAGTTGAAGCAATACTTATAAACAGTCAGCAACCTAAGAGACAGCTTGTCTGCTAAGATGTCATTAGCAGCAAGACTGTATCACCTTTTGCTGCATTGAAATGGGTGTCACTAACAGTCATGCAAATGAAAATCATTCGAGTGTAGCATGACAACTACAACAATTGTTAACAATGCACATAAATACGATCATAGTATGCCATGCATTTACTTATCAAATAACCTGCCTGTTGCGTGCATCTTTGCTATTTAATCATACGCGTCTTTCTAAAGATACTTATTATTTTGGATCGGACACTGTTACAGTACTTAATTGTACTTCAGCATCGAGCATTACTTTGTCTCAAAATACAATCTGACTTTCTTTAAAGGTGTTTCTTATAATAATTGTTCCTTTGAAGACAACAACTGAAACATTACTACTGCATTTCAAGGTAGGATTTGTTATTCATATTATTTTAAAAGCCATTAAATATTGCTATCAAAATATCTATTTGTGTATATATTGGTGATATTGTATGCCATATTCTTACTGTGAAAAACACTATAAGATAGTATGTGCAGATTGTAATGTACGACACTATGAGGCACAACAATTGTAGGAGCAGAACAATTCTGACATGTAACTAGCATGCCTCTTGCTGTTTCATGGTGTGCATAGATTTGATGACTTTTCCTACTATAAAGAGTCCCTGGGGAAACTGTGCTTGTTAAACCAGCATAGTATGTCTCGCAAACTGTTAGCTATATGGAATGTATCTAAAACCAGAGTACATGTCATTCTGCCATATAATGCAATTAAAAAACAGTACAGCCTCTGCACTATATGGCACAGAACCACTGAGTATGTGTTCCTATGCATAACATATTGTGTACAGCTTGCAGCACAACCTGTTCTCTTTAACGAGCATGCTTGTTCTGCTAGGTTTAGAACAGCAACACAACTCGCACCCATGCACACACAAATAATGCTACTCATACGTCAGGATGTTTCTGCTCCTTGCTGTACTATATGTTACTGCAGGCCACATCATACTATTCACACATTTAGTTTGATTTGTTTAGTTGACCTGGTCTTAAAACAGTTTCAGTCATCCAAAGCACTCCTAATGTGTATAAATATAGTACAGCTCTTAAAAGTAACAATGTCATCTTCATTGTAATTAATGCATAGCAATATTCTATGTGCTCATGAACATAGACAGGATGAAGGCGGGACAAAGAATCACAAATAAAATGCTACAGGGTCTGCAACACAAGCCATATGAGTAGAAACTCAAAAAGCTGAATATGTATACCATTCACAAAAGAAAGAACAGAGGGGGCATCATATAAATATTCAAGTACCTCAAGGCAATTAACACAGTCTAAGACAGGAGCATAGTTGACAGAAAGATGTGCAACAACAAGGTGGCACACTTTGAAGCTAGACAAAGGATGGCTCAGGGCCAACAGCAGAAAGTATTTTTCATGGAGAAGGTGGTGCATGCATGAAACCAGCTTCTTGAGGCAGTCATGAAGTCAAAAACAGTAAAAACAGTGGCAAACTTTTAGCAGGCAGGGGACAAACACAGGGGAATTATAGTGAAGGGTATGACAACCTAGAGTGTTGGATCACTACAGTGTGTAGCTTAGCAACACACACAACATCGGCAGACTAAATGGATCAAGTGCCATCAAGGTCCATGTTTCTATGTGTGTCTTTGTAGGAGAGTTTTTTTACTTGTCTTTCATTTGCATTAAGAGCCATTCTACATAGCCTCATTGGAAAAAGAAGGTATAGACAGACCAGTGTTTCAGTTTATTATTCCAGCTTCTGTATGACAACAATCTGATGTATTTTATTAAATGCACATTTCTTCACAAAACACTATCTCTTTAAGTAATCATTTCCTTTAATGACATATTTTACTATTCAGCAGGTATTACTATCAGCTGCCCTATTGTTTTCCTACAGAAGCCTTCATTACATTAAAGGTCAACGTTAACAGTCTTTTGTACAGTATACTGACGTTCAGACAACTGGAAGTCCATTCATGGAAATGAACATAGTATGGTGTAGAACAGCCACTAGGTCTGGTATATTCCTGGAAGGTCATTCATATTTCATGCTTTGCAACTCTACATCTACCTTCTTTGAGTCCAGCTGCAAAAGTGTATATATATGTATTTCTATATATGTGTGTGTCTCTATAGTGTATGTATACATTATCTCGTACATTACAAGGGATGCACATTCATATTCTACTGAATAACAATTGGCTGATTTCATATGCAGTGGATCCCAGGCATTGCATATTTATTTCCTGCACTTTTCTGATCATCCCTCCTGCTCCATGCTGATATGTAGTATATGGGCAAGAAAGTCTTCAAACAAGTTTAAATCAATAAAGCCAAAGGCTAGTTGTTTATGTCAGGAGTAGCTGTCAAACACTGTAGAGCTGCAGATATAATTGCAGAAGTGCCTCTTTCAATTTTGTTGTCATTTTCCCAGACTGAGGGTATTTCTTATCTAACAAATGCTGGCACCAACTATATTGTCAAAAACTTAGCAAGGTATCTGTATACTGCGCACCACAGTATTATCAGCTACTCCCATGGAGAAATAACTATTTCCATCAGTAGAAATGCATTAATAAATATACTTTTATTTATAAAAAAGATTTGGTAGCATCCCACCAAGTCACATCATGAACCATCAACATTTCAAGCCCACTTGCTGTTTGTCAACTCTTGATAAAGAAGAAGTCAGCTTGAAACGTCAATAGTTAATGATGTAGTTTGAAGCCATGCTAGCAAAAACTTTTTATAAATAAAAGTATATTCATTTATGCATTTCTACTGATGGAAGTAGTTATTTCTCCACGCCACTAGCTGATAATACTGTCGTCCGTTCTGGCAATTAATAATTTGCTACTGCAGGAGCTCTGTGCCCGCTACTTTGATTCAAGTATCTGTACACTGTCTTCCTCAGGCACTCACTGTATGTCAAGACATTTGACGTTGTTCTCACACTATCTGATTTCATTTCAAGTATTGGAAAAGAGCCAGCCTATGGGTAATTTTTGAAGATTGTTCAGTCAGATGCACTAATTGTGGCACTGTACTTAAGATGTGGTGAAATCCTCCCAATACAGTGTATTTCACATTTTACGCTTGCCTTCCAGATGTCTTTCACATTTAAAATGCAATCCCTGCCTTTATTATTATGCTTGTCTAAATAGTAAACCTGTTTTGATTTATCTAACCCTTGTTTGACATAAATACATTACATATAAATAAGGGTAATTTATCATATTAATAAGGTAAGAAAATTTAACTTGTAGGAGTACCTGTGTACTGTCACTGACCTGAATTTTACCTGACCTATCAAAATGATGTACTGGACTGGCATGTATATTTCAAGCAATAGAATGAAACATACTTCTTAGCCCTCATTTACTGTCACTTATTTGTAAGACAAGCTGCTTTATAGAACAAGCAGCTCAAAATGAGTGCATGCTACTGATAATGTAAACATTTCACAGGGGAACAAAATCACTGTATTGTTCACACAGTTCAGCTGCACTCCTGTGTAAGTGAATTAAACAGCCCCTAAATTGCTACTCCACTTACATTTCTTATTGCACACTGCGATGTGCAGGTTGCCCTGCATCACACCATGCAGCAAAACAATTGTCACAGTAGAGCAACAGATCTAACCTCTCACTGCTGTGCCTTTCCTTCTTCTTTTGCTTTCGTGCATTGCATTCCATTCCATTCTATGGGGACCAGTAGAAAACTTGTTTGTTCAACAAAGAGTACAATTTATCCTGCAAGGTGCACACTATATTGTATCCATCTTAAAGCAAATAGATGTCACTTTACCATTTAATGCAATTACAGATAAGTAGACTACAGTGACTTCATCGACTAGTCTTGGAAATGAATGAGCCTACCTCATAGGCACAGTAAGTTGTAATGGAGCAGTAAGCAGAGGATAGACACCCAAAGGAGGCGGATACTGCAGCACTGAAGTGGCAGGATGTCCAGAAACTCCATCCCAATATTCAGATAATACAGAGTTAAGTATGAAAGTGGCAGATTAGATAGACAGACTCTTTATCTGGCAACAAAATTAGCACATCTATCTATTCCTACAGCAGAACATTACAGTTCTGTGACAAGTACGTAGCTGTTAATGTTCAGTTGGCATGAGCGACACAGGCAGCCAGACTCAAGCCTGTCTAGAAGGCATGATCCTCTGTTTATAGGGATGTACTTACTAATACAGAAGCAAAATACAGAACTACAGACAAAGCTGAAACACGAAGTATGCTGGCCAGTACTCCCAAACATTTCCATCAGCATTAACAGCACTCTACATATTGTGGCATTTTCAAATGCAGTTCAACATATGTCCATGTTATTGACAAGCACATTGCTGAATCAAATTACTTCAGGCATACTACAGTACTATTAATTCAGGTGGCAATGTTCAGGACTCTAAGCAATAATGTCTAAATGTTTCAGTTGTAAACCACTTTGAACAATCGCAGCACCCCATTTATGAATGCAATTATAGTTCCGTTCTTTGCAATAGCTTTTTTCCCCTTTTTCCCTGTATGATTGGTATGTTTGATAGTTCAGTGCATAACTTGCACACAGGTATATAACCCCACCCAAATAACAAAAAAAAGTAACATTTCGGCAGTAAATAATCCCAGTATACTGGCATATTGTGTTGCTTGCGATATGCAAATAATGACAGCAGTATTGCTTTGCGGCACTTATAACGATCCTACAGATGTCAAGCCATCATAGTCTGTGAATGAAGAACAGGGAGCAGCTATAGGAGCACACAAACACTCCCGATGAAACAATCAATTTCTGCAAAATGAATTATGAAACAGAGACACACAGAATATTGTGAAGCCAGATTGCACAGTTGACAGCTGCAACAATTGGCAGGCTTCTGCTATGCCCCCCACCCCCAAACAAATATAACATGATTTTCCTTTCTGCTGCTTACTCATCTCTGTTCTCAACAGTGCCACCTTCAAATAATTTAATAATTTGCCCCTTCCCAACATTTTGCCAATACACCTCCCCCCAAACAAAAATAAAACTAAAATCTAGGCACTAAATAATCCCTCTATGCTGCCCTATTCTGTTGCTTATGATATGCAAGTAATGATGCCAGCATTGCTTTGCAGGAACTATAACGGGCCTACAGATCTGAGGCCATCATACTGAGTGATTGAGGAGGACAGAACAGCTATAGGAACAGACAGACCCTCAGGATGAAACATTCAGTTTTTGCAAAATGAATTATGATACACACACACACACAATATTGTTACACAAGATTCCACAGTTGACAGTTACAACAATTCCTGGCAATCTGACTCAAAGCTGACATCAACGAATATCCTTTAAAATCTACTAATAACATTTCTGTTTAAATACATAAATTGCATCCTCGCACAGCCAGGAAATTAAATACTACAATTGTTGTTACTACCGCTTTATTTAAATGTTTTTTTCTCTTTCTCTGTTGTTCTCCTACCTACCACTGTTATTATGTCATGAAAGTGTTGCAATCTAATACTAATACAAAATGTAAGAATGCTACAATGTCTCATTGTTTCAAGGAACTGTTACAATAGTGTATTGCTAGAAAAGTTTCGCGTGCTACAATGTTCAGTATTGCACTTTCTGACTAATGTCTATAAAGTACATGCAGTGTCCTACAGAAATTGCAACATTTGCCTACTTGTACAATGTGAATTATGTTGTTACCTCACAGTCAATTGATATGTAGCAGTAGCAAATGTCATTTGTCTACAGACATATTTTTCGGTGACATCTGCAAATTGATTTAACTACAGTGTGAATAACAACCACTTTGTGGAGGGCAGACATTTATGACACAGCTTTTAAAGGTTAATTTCTGAACAAACTCTTTTAAAGCCGCTAAAGATGAAAGGGAAAAGGAACACTATTTACCCAGGAATAGCACTAGAAGACACAGCATGTGTATAGTTTTGTGCTGAAAGCATATGAAAGTTACCTCACTTCTGCACAAACACAGGTGCTGAGGCTGCTGTAATACAGAAACCCAGAGCCCTGCATTTGCAGTTCACATTTTTATGCCACCCTACGACACTGCTTCCTAGAAAAAATACTAATTATATTTATGCATGTCATTCTGTGCCAACTTCTAGATGACATCCTAAAACAAGAAAATGAAAAACAAATATTGCCACTATGAAGATATTTCAAATACAACATAATTTCCCAACTGCAGTACCTTATACAAAACAGATACAATGCCTATGTGTCCAATGTTTTGCTCTTCTTGCCTTCACTGTTATGCATTCTTAGAAGCTTAAATTTCAATAAGCCTGCATATTCCATACACATTGCTGAGGTATATAATCTTGTACTGATTCATTGAATCAAGTCACTATATAGAAGGCACTAAACAGCTGTTTACCCATTTCAGCAGCAATTTTACAGACATGGCTTTGATTTCTATGATGTGCGATTGCATGCTGTGGACATTGTGGAAGCCACATAGCTTCCCTGTCCTCCCAGGTTGCACCTACTCAGACATTTCCAGCTTACTGTGTCACTCCTGCTTACACAATTGCATAACAAAATTTATGTCCTGCATTATGCCACTGCACTCCACACTCACTATCTTACCATTAAAAAGAGGTTTTGCCAGATAGACTATTAAACCTAATCCGGTAGGTAGGCAACCACAGTGGTGGTTACATTGCCAGAAAGCCAGCTTATAAAAAGCCCTATATTTATTTACATAATGACGGACAATCAGTTGGTGCTGCTGCACTTCATTAAGGGCTAGGAAATGTATCATCATAGCAGCATTATTCCCATGTCAGCTTGATTTCATTCAACTTCATTTCCTATTGATCTGTATCCCATTCCCCGCCTCTTGCCTTACAATAGGCAGAATCTGCCTACTACACTTACTTTGTCAACACAAATTAAATACATAACATTAATTAGCTGCTCTCCCTGTCATAGGCAGAAATCTGTAACACTGGCTGCATTAACATGAACACACCTTTACAAGTTGCAACTAAACTGCATTTATAAACAAACGTTTTGCTTACTCTGACACCCCTGATTAAACAATGCCCATTTCATACTGGAAAGTATCCTTTAATCTGACATTCAATATTTATACTATTATACAGTGATACATTTTCTGTACAACACAGAAGACCTTAGAGTAATCTACAAATATTTCACATGTAGGCTGTTGCTTAACTACAATCTGTAGCTTATCCAACACATAGGCAATCAATAAACTAGCTGTGCAAAGTGGTCCTTCTCTGCCCTCAAGGTCTATGTTTCCATGTTTTGATGTATGTCTTTCTAGGGCAGTGTCTTTACTGTGTTTTCTTCCATTAAGAGCCATGCTAGATACTCTAATGTGGAAAACAAGCTCTAGACACATCACTGTTTCACTTTATTATGCCAACGTCTGAATAACAACAATGTGATGTACTTTACTAGGTAAACATTTATTAACAAAACACTATCACTTTAAGTACCCATTTCCTTCAATGTCAAATTTTACTATTAAGCAGGTATTACTACCAGGTGCCCCATTGCTGTCATGCCCAAGTCTTGATTACATTGAAGATGAAAGCAAACACTCTATTGTACAGAATATTGACGTTCACACAGCTGGAAGTCCATTCATCACAATGAACATAGTATACTGTACAAAACCCATTAGGTTTGTAATATTCCTGAAAGGTCATTAATATTTCATACATTGCAAGTCTACATCTGTGTTCTTTCAGTACCACCTGCAAAAGTGTATGTATTCAAATTTCTGTATATCTGTCTCTCTGTAACGTATGTATACATTGTGTCATAGGTTACAGGGAATGCAGATGCGTATTCCATTGCACAATAATTGGCTAACTTTGTATGCAGTAGATGCCAGGCATTGAATATTTATGTCTTGTACTTTTGCTATCACCCCCCTCTACCATGGCTACATCTGCTATGTGCACAAGAAAGCCTTCAAACCAGTTTAAATTAATAGAGGCAAAATGTAGTTGTTTATGTGACTAGTACCTGTCAAACATTGCACTACTGCACATAGAACATCATTGGTCTCTGTCTACATTTTTTTGCAATTTTGCTAGGTTGCATGCAGTCCATATGTGAGAGATGCTGGCATCAACTGTATTGTCAAAAACCTAACAAACTCTCTGTGCACTGTCTTCCTCATGCAGTCCGTCTATCTCAAGACATTTGCAGTTGTTGTCAGAATATTTCATTTTATTTCAACTACTAGGAAACAGGCAGACTAAGCATCATTTTCCAAAACCATTCAGTGACAGCCACTCATTGTGTTGCTCTGATTAAGGTGTACTGAAATCATCCCATACAGTGTATTCAATATCTTAAGTCTTCCTTGCAGACATCTTTCACTTTAAAATGCAATCCCAACATTTGCTATTTTGCTGTTCTACATAGTAAGCCATTTCTCATGTTACCCAACACTTGTTTGACATAGACAGATGACATACAAACAAGGCTAATTTATAACATTAATAAGGTAAGAAAACTACAGTTGTAGGAGTACCTGTGTAATGTCACTCACCTGAATTCTAACTAAGCTATCAAAATGATGGACTGAACTGGCATGTATATTTGTAACAATGCAATCAAACATACTACTTATGCCCTCATTTACTGTCACTTATTTGTAAGATAGGCAGATTTATACAACACGCTCCTCAAAATGAATGCATGCAAATGACAATATGAACATTTTACTCCGCCGCATAATTACTGTATTGTTCACACACTTCAGTTAAACTCCACTGCAGGTAAATTAAGCACCCCTAACCTGCTAGCCTACTTATTTTACTTATTGCATGATGAGATATGTAGAGTGCCCTCCACCACACCATGCAGCAAAACAATTGGCACAGGAATCCAACACCTCTGAACTCTCACTCCTCTGATTCCCCATCTTGTTCTGCTTTCATGTATTATATTACATTACATTCTGTTACAACCAGTAGAAAACATGTGTGCTCGACAAATGTCATAATTTGTCTTGCAAGCTACACACTACATTTTATCACTGCTAAAGCACAATAGACGTCACATCCCCATGTAATGCAATTACAAATAAGTACACTGCAGCCACTTCAGGAGCCACTTGTTGAAATGAATGGCACTGCCTCATGGTGACAATAATCTGTAAGGAATGGATAAAGCAAGGACAGACAGCTAAAGGAGGCAAACCCTGCAGCATTGCAATGGCAGGCTGCCCAAAAACTTCATCCTAATATAAGGTAACACAGAGTTACACAGGAAAGGGGTAGAATGGATACACTGACCCTTTATTTACCAACAACATTAACACATCTATGTATTCCTACATCAGAAGATTAAACTACTGTAACAAGCAGGTAACTTGATTGCTATATGACAAAAAAAAAATATTCTAATTGTACTCACTCAATACTGCAAATTCCCTACAGCAGGCAGACAGTACTAAATCAACCACAGGATTATTCACAAAAGGAGTGCTACATCACTTTCCCAGTTACAAGACAAATACCATCACAGCTATTTCATTTTATAATTAAATCAACATCTTTCATGGAGACACACTATAACCCTTACTGAGACTCAGGAAACAGCACAAAATGCTGACAAAAGTCAGAGGAGCTGACTTTAATAAGATGGCCAACAGAGTTAAGCTACCCCTGGCAAAAAGAAACACAGGTGAGGAGGTACAGGCAAAGTGGGCAAGCATTAAGGATGCAATACTTGAAGCAACATCCCATTGTGTTAGACAGAAAAGGAAGTGCAAAAGAAGAAGGAAACCACTTTGGTTCTCAAATACAGTAGCAGAAAAGGTCAGAGCCAAAAGGCTGACCTTCAGGAAATATAAGGGAACACAGCGGGATGAAGATAGGGGAGGCATACCAAACTGCCCTAAGGGAAGCAGGTAAGGCAGTAAGGCAGGCAAAGTCCCAAACTGAGGAAACACTAGCACGAACAGTAAAAGAAGGTGACAAGACTTTCTATAGATACATTAGTGAAAGGAGAAAGTCCAGAGGGGGTATTGCTAAGCTTAATGGAGAAAAGGGAACAAGTGAGGAGGAGGACCCTGTAAAGGCATCTATCCTAAATAGATACTTTTGCTCAGTATTTACTGAAGAGAAGGTAGGGCAGGGCCCACAGCTCAGCATCATGGACACAGGGGGGAGGGAGGTGAGCACTACCTCCCTTCACAAAAGAAAGGGTCCTACAAGAGCTTGCTAAGCTCAGGGTGGATAAGGCAATGGGACCTGATGGCATACATCCCAGGGTACTTAAGGAGCTAAAGGAGGAACTAGCAGAGCCATTAGCAGAATTGTTTAGTGGTCTCTGAGCACAGGAGGTCCCAGAAGACTGGAGAAGGACTCATGTGATCCCGCCCACAAGAGTGGTAGCAGGAGGAGGCGGGAACTACAGACCGGTCAGTCTTACCTCAGTAGTGGGCAAGATTATGGAGGCGCTCCTTAGGAAAGGATAGTGCAACACCTGGAATCCATAGGGCACAGGATCCAAGACAGCATGGGTTTACAAAGGAAGATCCTGTCAAACTAATCTCATAGATTTCTTTGACTGGGTAACCAGAGTGGTGGACCAAGGGGAGCAGTTGATGTCGCCTACCTTGACTTCAGCAAAGCTTTTGACACTGTTCCACATAGAAGATTGATAAATAAGCTAGGTAGGCTGGGTGGGTCAGAAGTTGGTCAACTGGGTAGCAAATTGTTGACTGGCAGAAAACAGAGTGGTGGTAAATGGTATGACAGTCAGAAGAGATGCAAGTCACAAGTGGGGTACCTCAGGGATCAGTCCTGGAGCCAGTCCTATTCAACATCTTCATTAGTGACCTCGCAGATGGACTAGAGGGTAGGCTTGTCTGTTTGCAGATGAACACCAAGATCTGCAACAGAGTAGATGATCCAGATGGGGTGGGCAGAATGAGAAGAGATCTGGATAAACTAGCAGAATGGTCAGAAGAGTGCAACTGGGATTTAATGCAAAGAAGTGCAAAATCATGCACATAGGGAAGA
Organism: Neoceratodus forsteri; assembly: GCA_016271365.2. NCBI lineage: Eukaryota > Metazoa > Chordata > Ceratodontiformes > Ceratodontidae > Neoceratodus > Neoceratodus forsteri. The sequence goes on from CM057459.1 coordinate 1,094,720,489, forward strand.
GAAACCTGAAGCCACTTATAGGCTGGGAGGGAGTTGCTAACAGTCACAAAGGAAGAAAGAGACTTGGGCATCATCATCACTGATGACCTGAAATCATCCAAGCAGACCTCTTAAGCAGTAGGTAAGGCTAGGGGGTGTTGGGGTGTATTAGTAGGGGTATCAAAGTCGTAAGAGGGAGGTAATAATCCTCTGTACAAGACATTGGTTAGGCCCATCTGGAGTACTGCGTTACAGTATTGGAGGCCACACCTTCAAAGGACATTAGCAAATTGAGGCAGTCCAGAAGGGCAACCAAAATGGTGCAGGGACTGCATCAGAAGACATATGAGGACAGATTAACGGAGTTCAATATGTATACCCTTGAGCAAAGGAGGGAGAGAGGTGATATGATCGAGGCATTCAAACACCTTAAGGGCATAAACAAGGTGAAAGAGTCTAACATGTTTAAATATAAGAAAATAGCAGGACAAGAGGACACAGCATGAGATTAGAGGGAGGCGATTAAGGGAATGTGAGGAAATTCTTTTCACAGAAAGGGTGGTAGATGCATGGAATGGCTTACCACAAGAAGTGGTGGCTAGTGAATACAGTGCAGGGCTTCAAACAGGCATGGGATAGGCATAAGGGAGCAATACAAATGACTATGAATAGATAGGTCACTGACAGAGCAAAGGCCAATGGCACATTTATAAGGTAGAAAAAGAAATGGGCAGACTGGATGGGCCTTGCAGTCCTTATCTGCCGTCAGCTTCTATGTTTCCATGTTTCTATGTTTCTATTGACCTTGCTTTCTCTAGTGATTAAATCACTGTTTCACCTCACATCTGGCTGCCATTGCCTCGCTGATGTACCATCATAAGTGACTTCAAATAATAGATAATCCCACTACCCTGTCATAATATGCTGCCTGCAATATTAAACTCAACATGTCAGCATTCTTCTACCACAAGTTTAAATAAGCCACAAATCTGAAGGCCCATAGTCACAGAATTGTCACCATTCCCTCAGCAGTCCATGCCTATCTGACATTCAAAATAGTCTGAAACACATTTTCGCAACTCTTGCAAATGACAGACCCATGTTACCATGAGAATGTAATTCACTCCCAATACATTACTTTGCTGCATAATTCATGGTTACTTTTTGTCTGGCTTTCCTTTACATCTGTCCTCTTCTGTGTGGATGGGCAACACACTCCTTGCTGCCTCCAAAGCTCTGATTCATACCTTGCACTTCAGACTGTTGACAACTTGCTGCCCCACGTGTGTATTTATATAGTGAGATGTTGCACCATAAACGTACATTCAGCAGTGACTCACTTCTCATTGGCTGCAACCTGGAGCATTTCTGTTACACTACGCCCCCCCGCCCCACCCAAATTGTATGATCTTTATACTTGCTTGTACAGAATGCCCACATGATTACTTCTATTTTGCAAACCACACAGTATGGAACACTACGTGCATTACTTATTCATTGAAGGCAAATATGATGTTAAAACTGTTAGGCATTTGCAGCATGATGGGAAAACAACTAGCCATGTTCTACCCAAAGACAGCAAAGAAAGTGCATGGACACAGCTGTATTTATTAATAATACCTACCTGTGTGGGCAGCCAAAGCACTACGATGACAGAGCCACTCCTGCTTTCATGTGTTTTGATTGAATTTGAATTTGTACCACACTATTTGTAATTAATTGTTCTCATATTCATCTATGCTTATGCTTGCCCCACTGTATTACCATGCCTTATCTCAGACATCTTATTGTATTTGTGGCATGCACAAATTCTGGTTGTGCCTCACATTCTGATTTTCTATTGTCTTTATTTCTATGTATTACTAAAAGGATTTTATTACCACTTCTGCTAAGTCACTTAGCACATACACAGACAACCCAACATTTTGACTATTTTTACTTCACATGTGTGCTGTGCTGTGTGGATTGGCAACAAACTGTTGGCTAGATTGCAGACTCTGAGTGATACTGTAAATTTCACCCTACTGAACAAATGCACCCTACATACTTATTAATTCCAAGCAGAGTGATTGCTCACATTTATTTAGCAATATGACTCCAATTTGACTGATTTATATGCTTCCACCGCCGGCTTCTTGACTTGCTGCAATCTGACATTCTCACAGTTTCTGATACTATGAAAAGTCGGTAAGGAGAGCCAGGGGGATACTGGGATGCATAAGAAGGGGCTTCACAAGTAGAAAATGGGAAGTGGTTATCCCTCTGTACAGACAGTTGGTGAGACCACATCTGGAGTACTGTGTGCAGTTTTGGAGACCTCATCTATGCAAGGACATAGACAGGATGGAAGCAGTCCAGAGGAGGGCAACTAAAATGATGCAGGGTCTGCAGCAGAAACCATATGAAGGAGAGACTGAGAGAGCTTAATATGTATACTCTTGATGAAAGGAGAGACAGGGGGGACATGATAGAAACTTTCAAGTACCTCAAGGGAATCAACAAAGTCCAGGAGGGTAGCATCTTTCAGAAAAAGAGATGTGCAAGAACAAGGGGTCACAATTTAAAGATAGAGGGGGTATGGCTCAGGGGTAAGTGAGGAAATGTTTTTTCATGGAGGGAGTGGTGGATACATGAACTGCCTTCCTGAGTAGGTTGTTGGGTCTAAAACAGAGGGGAATTCAAACATGCATGGAACAGACATAAGGCAATTATAGTGGGGGGTTGCAGGAAGTAGGCTGTTGGTTAACTAGAATCTGCAGCTTATCCAGTAGGTAGGGGAATGGGCAGACTGGGTGGGCCAAGTGGTCCTTATCTGCCGTCAAAGTCCATGTTTCTATGTTTCTATGTACTTCTTCTGGAATATTTTAATTTACTTCACAGAATTACTGTGGTGGTTATATCTTTTTTACAAATATATTACTTAGCATACATGATTGTACTTATTTCATTCAATTACAGATGATATGCCCTCAGACAGCTTTCAGTGTAATTATTACATTTTGTATGCATTACATGATGTGAAACACATGATTTCCTTACAGAATGTCAATTGAAGGCTTGCTTCCTGCTGGCCCTATGTCTCCAACACTTCTTGTGATCATGGCAACATGCAAGTCAGAGTTTTATTTAAGTCTAAAAATTGCTTAGCATTTCCCTCATGAAAGTTCTAAAACATTGTGAACATGCACAGCAGCTGCCTCACTGTCTAAACAATCTTAGCAGTTCTACAAATCCTATATAAATACTTTCTTTACAGTTAGTAGTCTTACAACAAACAAACTGCTAATCAATTGTTTAAAACCCTGCAAGTAATGAGGCACAATAATTATGGTCACTGTAAGGTACACCAGGAACTTGCAACAATTTGCTGACCCCATTTTACTATGGCCCACTAAAAATGTTCAACTACCTCAAGGCATCTGACAAAGTCCAAGACGGTAGCTTCTTTCAGAAACATACATGTGCAACAACAACGAAGCACAAATTAAAAAGAGCAGACAGACAGATCACAGATAATGTCAGCAAGTATTTTTCCCACAAACAGGGCTCTGCATGCATGGAACTGCCTTTCTAAGCAGTTTGTGGAAGCACTATAGTGCAGTGTTTTACAGCTCTGACCTGCAAATGTAGAGCCTTAACTTTGAATCCCGTGGCCCCCACTTGCATACTCTGTGACCCTGAGGAAGTTACTTACCTTGCTTGTACTGCCAGGTCACACCTCCAAACAAGATTTCAACTTAATGTGTCTCTCCCAGGGGGGAAAAAGCAGTAAGAGAATTCAAGAATGCATGGGACACACATAGGACAATTATGGTGCTGGGGTTGGAACTGGAAATAAGGAAGCTGTTGCTTAAGTAGGATCTGCAGCTTATCGATTAGCTAAGCAAATGGATATACTGAGCTGGCCAAGCAGTTGTTACATGCTGTTAAATTCTATGTTTCTATGCAATTGCAACCCTATGTTGGGCAGCATGATTGATATCTGGCATGCAAAATATGTTACATACTTTTACTTACATTTCTCCAAGTCTTGTCAATCACAGACTTCTATTGCAATGGGGATTTCATTCACATTAAATACATTACATTGTAGCATCATTACTGCTTCTTTTTTGTCTAATTTCATCGTACATGTCTGGCCTCCTTTTGGGATGTACAGCACAGTCTTGGTCACTTTCCAGACTGTAATTGATACTTTGAAGTGCAGAATTTCACATAACAATCATTCAATGCAACAAATTGGATTTTGCTGCTTGATTTGCCTGCAATATCATTAGATCACAATTTTCAACCCACATAAGATGAATTTAATTAAATTTGATTCTCAGGCACTTTAAGCCACATAGCAAGGAGTTCACTACATGTGAATCTGTTGCACTAACTCATCAACTAGGAAGTTTATTACCCTACAATCATAATGTTGTCAGAACAAAGGCTTATAATATCACTTTTTATAATAATGCACTTGGAGTCACCTCAGGCCTTAACCAAAAATTATTTTATAAATTACCCAAAAATCCTAAATATTCACATGTGATATTATCCTATGCTTCCCAGATTCAAGTATAATGGTAAATGACACTGCTTGCCCCAGATACAGCTACATAAAAAAATATATTTTATTTACACCTATACAGTGGTTCTAGATATTCCTCATTACCATACATATTAAGCCTCATGCTCTAAACATCAGCAAAATTGTCTCAGAAAATCCAGCAGCTAATAAAACAAATTGTAGCAGACAAACAATGTAAAGGAATAAGCAATACTTAGCATACTACATCGTTACAGTTATACTACTTATCATACTATTTCACATAACCTTCATGCATAGCAACATATACTTATCAGATCAGTATCTGAGATTATTTCTCTATAAAACTTGTTTAAAAACTTCATTGCATGTAACATCTATTTTCTATGACAACTAGCGAAACCTCATTACATTACTGGTTTGTACTGTACTTTTATAAAACTCAGTTTTAACTTTTCAAAGCATGCACAATTCTTTACCTCAAAGCTTTTTAGCTATATACCCACATTCTATAGTTAAAGGTAGATGCCTTCTTACTTTGCCAGATAAGCCAATTTAAATTACCAAGACTACTAATTAAAATTAGTGACAGTAATTAGAAGGAAGTAGTTATTCTCTTCTCCGCTTACAACTCTGGCTCAGTCAGGCTTTTGATGTGAAGCTTTGTTTGTCAGCTAACTTTCACCCTGGAACTTCTTTTAGCATGCATACACTCTGCAACTTAAACCTTTGCTAAAAAATCACTTTACCAAAAGTCAGTTTCTAGCGTTCTACAACACAGTTTCAATCTGCACAGCCCATTGCAATACTGCATTCAAAGAACGTTCTTGTGAATGGCAAGCTGTTTTAATGACTGAAGCTTATTGACCCTTTCATGTTGTGTATCTGTTTTTAAAACCTTGGAACAAGACACCTCTTGCTGCTCAGCACGCTGTGTAGCTTGTCTGAGTCTTAAAACTAAGTCTGTCTTGTTTCCAGCAGGCAACATTCCTTGTCAAAATGATCAGCACATAACACAAATCTCATTTTTTCCACAATAAAAAATGTTTTTTCTTATACTTCTTCCTTGCCTCTGGAGATCTTCAGCGGCACTGAGCTCCGACTCTTCCTTGGCTAACCCCTGCATTTTAAATAGGCATGGCCCAATGTTCTTTGGCCTAGCATCAGTATAAAGCCATAAAATTCGCAATTAACTGGACATAGGTGTTTTTACATTGATAGTTAGCTGAAATCTGCACAGTGGCCAGCAGAGTTTACTAATATGAAACCTGCTCTGGTGATATCATCACCAGATTTGGATTGGTTTGAGTCACTAACAAGGTAAGGCATCTTATAATATGAATGGTGACATCTACACAGGCCTCTTTACCACAGCCCCTTCTCCTCAAACATATTTGTGGCTCAAAATCATTTCTTTAAATAACAGTTTCATTTTATGAAATTTGAACATTGAACTTGCATATTTCAGTGCTTTACATTAAGCCAAACATACGTGGAACAGTCTCATATCTGTACAATGGCTACCTTTTTAGACTACACTATTAAGGTTATAACTTCATAATTTCAATAAAACGTTTCAAAACAAACCAATAATTTTATGCCTAATTGTCTAAACTACAGATCATGTAAGATTTGTAACAAAAAAACATTCATACAGTCCTTAAAACATTGCTATTTTGTACAGATACACAACATCCTTTGCTCTTCTCTTACAGACATCTATCACTGTCACAAAACTTAATTCACTATTAACTTTTAGACTGTGTTTCTCTCTCTAGCAATAAACTACAGATTTAATATTCATCTTGGTACACTTCCTAGGATGTAAGCTATCACAAGATACATTTCTCTAGTTTTCCTAATACGAAAATTATATTAGATAAATTATATTCATAACTTTTGAATACTTCATTCTGTGACTATGAAACTTGGTAAGCTCATGTGCTGTGGTCTTCTCCAATAACTGGTCAATTTTCATAGTGCCAGTACATTGCCTCTTTTAACTATGAATAAAATGTCTTATTCCTATACAGGGTGATGACATTTAAAGTTTACTACATTCCCCCCTTCTTGCTGCAGCCAGTCACATGATCTCTTGTCTTGATTGTAGTCATGGGATACCTAGCTCCATTGAAGACTTTATGATACGAACACATAAATCCTAATACAAATGTCTTCCCAGGCACTGTGAAACATGTCAGTTAGGCCCCAGCTTATCTCTGTTCTACAGCTACAGCACCCAGCCCTGACATTTAAAACAGCCTCTATAAAGACATTTTTTTCTCTGAACTCTGAAGCTGTCTCCATTTTAAATGGCATTATTTCCATTTCACTGTTTTTAAGACGTAATCAACATTAATGCTGACCAGAAATAAAAGTAAACATTTCCCATCTTAATACCATATAAAATCAGATGCAATAATAATGATAATTAAACAAATCCATTTTTGATGATAGAAATAACATAATGTTTGCATCAAGGGTTTTGTCCCTACAATGTCTACACTCTAGACATCTCTGCAGTTTGCTCTCTGTTTTATCCAACAATCATCTGAGCTCTTCCGTGACATTACAAGACATTCTGTGATGAAATCATATCTTTCACATGCAATTATGCATGTCTAATGTTATCATGAAAATTATACTTGCCTAACAATAGATTGTGATGACAATCAATGAAAACATTATTATTATGTATACAAATTAATATTTTTCCAAATAAACATACATAATAAAGTAACTATCACTCACAACAAAATACTCCAAGCTAGCAAGTACCAGAAACTGCCAACATCTTATATTGCAATACCCTGCACTGCCAACAGTAACAGTTTTTACATGAGTCACACTACACTCATATTTCTACAAGAAGCTCAGCAACCACTCTCCTTGGAATTCGTAAGACTTCAGGCTTCATTCGTTCAGCAGTCTGTCATTTACACTATCATCCACAGTTTACAGCCCTCCCAGGACTCTGTTGCTCATCCACACAGCGCAACACACATTCAACATACCAGTACACAAACAGCAAGAATACATTATACATCAAACTAATGTCTTCAAAGCAAATGCCATTCCTTCTACAATATAGCACTATGATGTACAGTACTAGCTAACATGCAAAACATAGTACTGCAAACTCTTTTGATAAGAACTACTTGATACAATGTGACACATACTACTCACAACTCTTTTGATGACAACTACTGCAGATGCTGTCCATCACCACTCTCATGTAATCACTTGCTGCAAAGACATTTCAGCTTGTTACCACAAAATCTGATTTGGTTGCAAGTGCTGCACAACAGGCTGCCAAAATGTCATTATTACAAGCCCTACAGTCACCTCTACTTAGCTGCTTACATGTCATTGCCATGTTTTCTCCTGTGTTGTGTTCCTGCACAACATTGCCACTGTATGCCTTGCACTACACACAACAATCCTCATGCAAACACACCATTTGTGTCACAAGCATTGCTGTGCATTTTATGTGTGTAAAACCACATAGTATGTCATCATCCTATATCATGCAATTATACAACAAGGCCACAGTACTTCCATTACATCAGACAATTACACTCCCTCTGCTTTAATATATGCAACATACTATTCACAGCTTGCAACACAAACTGTTTCCTGCCATTGCTAGACTTCTTCAACATTCTTTCACATAATACGCACAAGTATTGCTCACCCAACACTGGCACTACAGCCTAAGACTTACAGTTAGAAAATGTAAACAGCCTGCATTCATTCACCAAACAGACACCATAACATAGTGCATTCATGCTCTGAGGTTACCATACACTGCTCAATAACACTTGACAAAATGTCCTCAGACTTCTATAGCACATTCATTCACAATCATTACAATACCAGCATTCATTCCATTATTGTGCTCCACCACCATCACTGTCAACTCACGCAAACCACATTAGTACCTTCACAGTGCACTCCAAGCTTCTCTCGCTCTTTCCTCCTGTTTTATCAGTATCACTTTCTAATTAAACTTTTCAACATTAATACTCTATTACATTAACACGTTTTTTTATTCTCTCCACAGACCTACAGCTTAGCAACTGCTTACATCCCATTCCATCCTTGCCTCTCCAGTTCAGCGATTACCACAATTACTATGCCAGCTCCCCACAAAAGGTATGTATATCACTATCAACTCACACAAACCACTTTAACACATTCACAATCTACTGCAAGCCTCCCTCCCTCTGTCCTCCTATTTCATCAGTACCACTTACTACTTAAACTTCTGAACAGTAATACTCTATTACACTAACAACCTTTTTATTCTCTCCACAGACCTACTACCCAACAATTGCCTACATCCCATTCCATCCTTCCCTCTGCACTTCAGCAATCTCCTTACTTCCTACATCACCTACCCAGAAAAGGTATGTATACACTGTGACAACCCATTCATGCAATCTGTCCTTTTGCATGTCTGCTTTTAAATCCTGCACTGTGCATAACTCTCATTACATGTACTTCCAAACTACCACATAACTAGCACCACATTCCCACCTGCATCTCCACTGTTACACCACCTCTATATTCCTCCACACCAGTGCTTCCCCACTCAACATTCTTACCATTTACTATCAACATAATCTATACCTCACACGCACATACCTGAACCAGTACCACTTCCATTTCATCATCATGAACTATACTCACCTACAAGCTGACTACAGTCAGTCCCATGTCATTTTCCCTTTAGCATCACGTGCTAAACAGTGCTTAGCTATGAGCACAACAGCCCTATTATACAACAGCTACACCAAGGCCACTTCTTGGTCAACACATGACATGAACACTATCCTACAACTAGGTGATTCTTTATATCACTTCATCAGAACATTTACCACCCATGACTACTTACATCCTGATGATTTACCTCCACACATACAACTCCACAACACTATTTTCATGATCCATAGACAGACACCCTCTTATGGTGACATTCTCAAACCTATTGACATTGATTACCCCACATTCCAGGCAACACTCACATTGAATCTCACTGACTATTCTTCTCTCCTGCTCTGTATACAACAGTATTGCATAGCAATATTCAAATCACATCAAGCATATCATATCTTTGACTCACATAGTCAAGACACTCATGGATTGCCTCACCCATTGGGCAAATGTACTATGCTAACATTCTCTACTCTCACTTCCCTCCAAGCCCACATTCTTAAACTAGCTCTTGCTACTAATCCCCCAATGTCCAATCCATCCCTTTTGAGCTAACTCCACTCACATTCACCATTACACCCTCTTCTCCAGCACTACAAAACACTCAGCACCTAACTGGTGATACAGAACCACAAATATTCAGCCTACATTGTTACACCACCACTAGACCTTCAGTTATACAACACTCATCCACTCACAATATCACATTACCTACCCTATTACAGCAGCTTTCTTCCCCGCCAGTTCCAAGCATTCACTGCCATCCACTTCCTTCCCTTCACCTCTCATCCCAACTTCACTACCCTATTCTAATTTACCCTCCCACTCACAGTCAATAAACATCTACCCTCATCATCCCCCACACACCACTCAGTCTACTGCTTCCCCTTCAACACCTCCTCATGCACCCTTATCACCAAACACAGCACAAACACAATCCATCCATACCAACACTCCACACAGTACTAGCCATACCATCCCATTCACTACCATTATGCACTCACCACCAGAACTTCCCATGCACACTCCACACCCCAATCACTATATACTACTACAGAGTTTTCCACACCAATACCAGGCCAACAACCACTAGACACTTTTCTAACATGCCTGTTCACAGTCATATATACTCATACCACTCCATTCACCACATGGACTCCACATATCATAGACACAATAGTACACACAGCCCAACTCCTCACTACACTATGTGCTCCAACACACCCCGCCCCAATACAATCCACAGCACTCCATCATATCTCTCCTACTACCACCATTCCCTATCCATTTTACATGCTACCCCAAAACGCCTATATTTTTCAACTGCCAAATCACAACAAAACCTACGCTTCCTGCAACAAAGCAACAAGAACTTCTCCATACTGTTACATACATTCAAACACTACATGTACTGCCCTACTGCACACTAACACTACTTAATCTCTCATCTCAATTGCCTCTCTCCCTCATCAGCGTCACTCTTCTACTATTACCATTAGAACTTTCCCTTCCATCAACATACAACTTCTTCATGCCATTCAGCTCACTATCCCACATACTGCTACCACTTGCTGCAATATTGTTCCCATTAGAGTATGAGTTCTCAAAGCTCCATACTTCCATAAAATACTTTGTGCCAAAACACCCACTCCCACTCACAAACCTAAGCTTTATGCCATCACACTCTCACCTTCACCACAAACAAACACACCTATCACTTCCACTGCTACTACAGTCACTTCCCCAGGTTTCACTGCAGAAGTCACACCTCACACTCAACACTTGCTGACTGACATTTTGCAGCATACTACTGCTGCAGCCAACAGTACACCACTACCAACACAAATTCTCATACTAATACAACTTTTCCATGAAGATGTTGAAAATGACCCAAGGCACAAATGCACAATTTGTAACCAACTTTTCTACAGACATTCTTTAACAAACATACCAACATCCATCCTTTCCAATCCTACATTTCTACTCTGCCAGCAACACAAGACAACATCACACATCTGTTACACCTGTTTATGATACATAAAACTGCACAAAACTCCACCCCTGTCTATTGCTAATCATATGACATTTCCACACATTCCACCTCAACTCAAATTGTATGAGCTTGAAGAATGTCTTGTGTCACCTCGTATTCCATTCATGCAAATCAGACAATTACCAAAAGAAAATCAGTTCAGCATGAGGGGTGCTGTAGTTAATGTTCCTGCTGATGTTAACACCACTGTCACCCTTTTGCCACGTCAGCCACATGACACAGCTACTATACCAGTTAAGTTGAAATGTAAATTGCAGTACCACTCACACACACACTTTCAAAATGTTCGCCCCAACAAAGTTAAAGAGGCTGCCCATTGGCTAGCCACTAACAGTCCTTTATACAGACAACATGGAGTTACATACAATGACAGCTGGACATATGATGATCTCTTACAAGCTGCCACCATTAACTCTGACTCTGACACTTCCTCCACTTCAAGTACTGACAGTACTGAAGAAACACCTTCCCATTACCCCTCAGGGCACCTTGACACACTTTTAACCAGCCCTCTGTCTACTGCCATCTCACAGAATACAATCCTATCAGTTGCTCCAGCACAGTTTAGTATTTCTAGGGGACTATTTGAAGACAAAGACTCTGAATTGTTAGCTTTCTGTACCATTTATGCTGGTCAAGGTAGCACCACATATGCTGCATGACCAATTCCAGTTCCATACAGTGACATATGCAAATGGAGCTAAGAGCTCAAGATTGTCGAGTAGCACAATCCATTCCTAATTTTTTCTACAAAGTTAAAATATTACAAATTAGACAACTGCAAGGAAAACTTAGTATCTCTCTTAGAAAACGGCAGCGCCAGAGTAGAACTATTACTGCTGGCGAGCTTAAATGTGGAGGATTAGAAGCCATGCTCCAGTACAATGAAGGATACCATATATTGAAAACATTATGAGGCTCTCCACCATACTGGGAACATACCAAGAAAAATGTCTTTGCTATGATATGGCAGCTTGGCATCCCTACCTTTTTCATGTCACTATCCAGTGCTGAAACACACTGGACACATTTATTGAAAATACTTGGTGAGGTTCTACACTCACGAACATACACTGATCAGGAACTACAAAACATGACATGGGAACAAAAATGTCAACTAATACAGTCTGATCCTGTCACTTGTGCATGCCACTTTGATTACCAACTTCATCGCTTGTTCTCTACTGTTCTATATAGCTCACATTACCCTTTAGGCCAACTTACTGATCACTTCTACCGTGTTGAATTTCAACACCGTGGCTCCCCACATATACATGCCTTGCTATGGATTGACAATCCACCACAATACAATACCTCTTCAAATGCAGACATCATTGCATTCATTGACAAATACATTACTTGTTCACAACAACCTGCTGAGCCACTACACACTTTAACCAAGCTTCAAGTTCATCACCACTCACGCACATGCAAAATAAAGCATTCTACATGCCATTTCCACTTCCGACAATATCCTATGCCTCACACACAGAAATACTCCTTCCCTTTCCTGAGACAGACAATTTACAACAAGACACCCACAAATAAATGCATGATCACATCAAGGTTACACTCAGTGACCCACTACTTCCTTTTATCTCAACCTTCACTGACTTCCTACAGTTCCTACACATTTCTTATGAAGACTACATCCTTACCATACGCTCACACTTACAACGTCCAACTATCCTTCTAAAGAGACCCCACCACAGACTACAGTTAATGCTTACAATCCAATCATACTAACCACTTGGCAATCCAACATAGACATTCAATTCAACTTAGACCCATACACCTGTGCCATGTATGTTGTTTCATACCTCTCCAAATCACAAAGAGGAATGAGTACACTCCTTCAGCAAGCAACAAAGGAAGCAGCAACAAACCCTGACATCAAACAACAATTACGCCAGATAGGTAACACATTCCTGAATGCAACTGAAATAAGTGCCCAGGAGGCAGCATTCCTTGCTTTGCAACTGCTACTCTATCGTTCTTCACGGTCATTTAAATTCATTAACTGCAACAGTGCTGCAGCCAGAACTTTGCTTATTAAGGACATGAATACCATTAACCTTATGCCCAATGAGGCCACTAACATGAAATGTGATAACACCATCTTACGATACCCAAAAAGATCAGCTCGCATTGAAGAATGCACATTAGCTGACTATGCTGCATTCTATGACCATTGTTTACACTTATACAAACATGATGCAGACCATGACTCATCCCCAATAGACAATGATGATCACTGTCACATTGATTCCCAGGCTGATCAAACCCACTCTATCCAGCGCTACTCACGAAAAGCAAAAATGTTACATTACTGCCACTTCAGCAAAGCTATAGACACTGAAAATTACTACCATGAACTGCTCTTCCTATTTCACCCCTTGAGACATGAAGACTCTATCAAGCAAGACACTGACACATACTACCACACATATCTGCAACACAAGCATGCCATAGACTGACAAATCTTGTAGTATAACAAAACAATTGACATCCTGGACGTAGAACTGCAAGTCACAAACAACATCACCATTGACACTGACAATACCACTTTAGAATCACAAACCAGTGAGACTGCAATTGCCACCACTCATGACACCTATGATATCTCCTTAGATTTTGGTCTACCTCCATCAAGCCATACCATAGAAACACTCACAACACTTATTGATCAAACACAGTACTTACATTTAATGCATTCTCTCAATCCATTACAACTCCAATTTGTGTATCATCATTTATACAATTTCAAAACATCAACAACACCATGCTACTCCTTCTGCTCAGGAGGAGCAGGAGTTGGCAAAAGCCATGTCCTGACAGCCCTGTACCAGACACTGTTATGACACTTCAACACACTTCCCGGAGAAAACCCTGACACATGTCACATTGTCATCGGTGCCCCAACTGGCAAAGCAGCACACAATGTCCATGGCCATACCTTTCATAGCCTTTTCTCTATCCCTGCTTCACAAACCCTCATCTACAAACCACTAACATCTGAATGCCGTCATGCACTGCAATGCAAATTGCAGTCCTTGAAAGTACTAATCATTGATGAAATCTCCATGGTTGGAAACAACATGTTCAAGTTCATTAACAATAGACTACAAGAAATTAAAGGCTCACAGCAAGTCTTCGGTGGCATATCCATTATTGCTGTAGGTGACCTCTTCCAACTTAAGCCAGTCTTTGATGGCTACATATTCCAAAACTTGCAGTATGACTATGGTCCCATTGCAACTAACCTATGGCAGCAGCACTTTCACCTCTTTGAGCTACAAACCATTATGAGGCAAAAGGATGACACAGCATTTGCTGAACTCCTTAATCACCTTCGAGAGGGACATCATACCATTGCAGACATCCTCACTATTACAGCTAGGCAGGTGCCCCCCTACACACATGTTATATAAAATACCTCACATTATGCTAACCAACCATGAAGTCGACACCATTAATCATCGAGTCTTTGAATCCCACTCACACAGCACTATTACATACTCAGTTACAGCTGAAGACACCATCACTGGAGATATCCAATCCCAGGTTAGAATTGCAATCCTTCAGCGCATACCAAACAACCCTACTAAGACCATGGGCCTGTTTACAACCCTCCATCTAGCTACATCACTACAATATGACCTCACAACCAACATTAATGTGCAAGATGGGTTGACTAATGGTGCAACTGGAATTCTGCACCACATTGCTACACTACCTAATAATCACCCACACATACTATGGCTACAATTCAATGACCCAACCATAGGTAGAACACATTGGCAACACAACCAGCATTTATACACCTCCCATATTCCCACTCACTGGACTCTAATAACAAAACTCTCTGCTAAATTCCAATATGGCAAAAAAAATACACCATTATCAGAACCCAATTTCTCTGTCCGCCTGCAAACAGCACGCACAATACACTGCACTCAAGGACAAACCTTGAATCTGTATACATTCACTTTAACAACACAAAAATTGACCATATCCACTATGTTGCACTTAGTAGAGCCACAAACATTAACAATGTATTCATAGAGAACTTCAATGCAAACAAAATCTTTGTCAACAAGTATGTTACATTAGAAATGCACCGCTTACGTACCACTATGTCTCTCCAATCAAGTATTCCAATTCTGCAACACAGTGACAGCACCTTTACAATCATCACTCACAACATATGCTCCCTTCCACTGCACTTCACTTCAATGTCCACAGACCATAACTTTATTAATGCTGACATCATCTGCATCATTGAACCTAATATCACACGCACATATGATCCACACCATTTCAGCATGCCATCATTCAAGACATACTTCCTAGACAAATTCAACTCCAATACACAACATGGACTTGCAATCTATGTAAAACAACACCATACTATTCAAATCCTGTTCCATTCCAATCATGCTATCGATATTGCCCTCATCACACTGAGCAGCATTTCATGAACTCTAACTGTCATAGTCATTTACAAACCCCCTAAAACATCACTACAACTTCTGCTACAGGAACTTACTCTGCTACATGACAAGCTACCACCACCACTCATCATTCTTGGAGATTTCAATGTTGACTACCTTACAAACTCGACTACAAAAAGAACTTTGCAAGCATTCATGCAAGAAACTCTCAACTGTACCCAATTCATCACTACTCCAACAACTAACTATAACTCACTTTTGGATCATTTATATTCAGACATGCCAATATCTCATTTTGGAACTCTAGAATCATTTTACAGTGACCACAAACCTATCTGGCTACAAATCTCTTCCCTGCAATACACTTAACCATTCTTTTTCTCTCCTGCATACAGATGATGACTATCAAGAATCTCTGTGATGCCTCTACAAAACTGAAGCCTACCACTGCCTTGCACATCCACCTGATTCATAAGTCTCCCATTACAAGTTACACAACAGCAAGGGATGAACAGAAAAGACTATTTCATATTGCTATCGCTGACAAGGAAGACTGCATTAAAGCCACTGTCTACCAACCTTCCACCTACAATTTCCTCATCAAAGACAAGGCATACATCTTTCGGAACTTCATCTTTAAGAATGACACCATCCTCATCACTAGCCAAAGTACCATCACTCGAGCACAACGCATCACTATTCCCCTTGACATTGTAAATAATGCTCTTGCTCTGCTTCAAGCTACAACTGCAGCCCCCTCTCCAATTAAGACAGCCATGGACTCACCACTCAGAAGCATCATCTCTGTCATTGCAACAGTTATTGACGTAAGTACTAAACATCATAGCCACAGCATCGCATCATAATCCTGACCTCTTCACATCCCTTTCACTTCTTCCTACTTCCATATTCAGCTTCACCCTTCCATTCCTCTTCATTCCACACTAATCTTTTTCTCTTCCTCTCTAGCCATCACTCCCTTACTTTTCTACAACCTTTCATCTGAACACTACCTCTCACAGTCCCACAAACTACCATACATATATACCACTTATCCACACCCTCATACATATCCACCATCATCACACATCCCTACACTTTACCCCTCCAGCTAATGCTACCAGTCCCTGTACTCTCTACTTATCATTGAGTACTAAATCTAGTTCTCCTTCTATTATCCTCCCTTAACATACTCATACCCTACATTCTTCCTTCCTAAAATACTACTATCCTTACTATTCCATCCCACCTTCTTTTACTTCTCACATCCCATACCCCAGCAAACAATCACACCCCAATAAGCTCATTACTCCACATAACACCCTTCTCACTTACAACCACATCCTCACATCTCTCCATCTCACACCTACCCCAACATACACTACTACACCACATTTACAACATCAGACTTTCTCTGCAACTCTCACATCCCCTCCCACATCCATGGCAATCAACATTACTACCACTCCTGCTCTCCATAATATGCCACTCTTACTCACCACCACAAGACATCATTCACTCCTCTCATTACTTCTAACAACAACCATAACTTTCACTATCACCTTTCAATACTCTTTCTCACCACATAGCCTTCCACATACACCACATCCTCATCATTCCTTCTTTTACCAACAGGACCAAGGTCATTGCTTCAGGACAACAAACACCAATAAGGACAATAACTGCGGAAGACAACTCTGGCTCCATTGATATCACACTCTGGAGAGAACATGCAGCCAGTCCGTTTGAAGTCGGTGACACATTGCATATCACCAATACCTATATTGCAACCTTCAATGACCGCAGGACACTGAACACCAGCAAAACTACAACAATACAGGTTAGTACTATTACACTCACCTGTTCATACATACAGCATCTCACATTACACAACTCATCACCAGCTCACATACAGCTACAGCCAATCTCCCAATCCTAGTAAGCACAGCTATGGACTTTCTCTGCCTTATATAGCCATCACCTTACTGGAACACACTCACAAGTACCATCTTCACAAATGCAGTTACTTACATCTATTGCATACAACAACAAAACCACATTCACACATCAACACAGCCAGCCCACTATTCGTACAACACACAAGGACACCAACATCTACAACATTCCATGCAATAATGACACACACTCAGTATGCTTGCTCCATGTACTCTACAGGTACACCACTGTTAGGTTGCATTAAGCACAGCAAGCCTACAATGACACAGCCACTACACTGTCACACCCTGACTCAACATGAAAGTATTGTAAGTGTGCAGCATTCTTAACACAAAATCCATACACACATCTACTCCAACACTACTCTCTCACCCCTATTTACACAAACAACTCAACAAACCTACTACCACACCACCACTTACACATCCTTAAACTTCTTTATATATACTACAACAAGACCCACACCTGTTACAACACTCACGTTCAACCACCAGCTATCACAACTCAACTATTATATGACTACAGCTCTCTACCACTACTCCTGTTGCACAACATAGCACACTATCATCCAATATACCTCCCACTTTGATTTCACTACCATTTCTCACCTTCTCCTCACACTCCCTCATCCATCTCTCCATTGCCAATACCACATCTTACTCATCACTTCTTCTCTTTACAGATCACTGACCCTATTGAAATCCACAAAACTACCAACCTTGTTGGCATAGACCGTGTTGGTGACACAACCATTACTGTCTCACTTCAGCAAGATCCTGAGACCCTCAGATCCATTTAGATGCCACTACAGCTGTTTTCAGATGTTCTTCAAATCCAACAAACTACGGCTCTACTCGATGATATCATTGACACTTTCCCCCTCCATGCTACAGTGACAATCATGGCCAACCAGATTACTGCCATTACTATTCTACAGCCTACAGACAATGACACAGACCTTGAGTACATCTTTCAACAAGACATTTGGCCTGAAGACCTGGGGCCCAGTACATCACAAGTGTCATCACCACGTCCAACAATCACTGAGCCATCACAACCACAGCCAGCACCACAAGAGTCCATCACTGAACACAACACATAAGTAACTCCTCTTTCACAATATGGCCTATGCAAAGAAAGAAAAACTGCTCTGTCCAAATACTTCTCCTAGGCATGCCCAGCACCCTGCACCTGCCACTATGTCCTCCATCACACTGCTTGCAATTCTAACAGGTCAGTTAATGCTGCTCATTTGTGTATATCCTGTAAAATGCTGCATTCATCTCTGCCACATTCTGTTGGTATTGTTTGTTTTATTTCCTTATTTGTCCAGGACCACCTTGAAAATCACCTTGCTCAATGGTCTTTACCCCTGCTACAATAACATCATTCATTCATTACTTCATTGACTCACTATTACTACCTCTACTACTTCACTCCCTCTCTTCATCTATAACTCCTTCCATCTCTCTCTAACTAACACTCTGCACCTCTCTCACAATCCCTTCCAAGACACACATTCCAGTATCTTTTCATCCACTTCCCTCTGTTCCTTACCACGCTGCCACTCACCACCCCTTACACATCACTTACCTACCCATATACATGTCCTCCACTCATTGCATTGCCACAGCTGCCTACTACTCCCTTCTCCATGCACACCACACTCAATTCCTCATCACATTGTCTAACCCACTAACAGCCCACTACTTCATAATCTCATCCACTCCCCCTTCTAACCACAATACACTCCTCCCCAATAATCACTCCTTCAGGACACTGGCCTGACCTCCAACTCTGTCTACCAACTCCACCTGACCTTTCTTGTTCAATCTGAACATCTGTCACAGAGCATTACCACTCTCATCCCTACTTCACACACTACACAAACTGCTTTACAAATCACCCTCTCTCCTACAACCTACACTACAACCCCTCCACACAGCACACAATACTATCTGTTACCTCTCCTGCTCAGCAATCTCACACCACCACATTCATACAACACTGCACACCATAGCATGCCTAACACTCAATTTACCCTCACACATCATCACCACTACTCAACCATCAGCACTCAAACTGCTTCAAACAACTGCTCTATCCAAGTACTTTCTATGCTCTTCATAACAGCCACCAAAGGTCTTCACCCCACATCTCGTCACTCCAGCAACTACTCCCTCCCAACATTGTTGTACATCACCATTGTTTTCACCCATTGTATACTGCCATGCCTTGAAATAAAGTATACATTGTACACTGTCATTCACTAATAAACAAGCTATGCCTCAATGTACTGCCTCTGTGTCCTTCTTTCCTCAGCCTTAGGAGTTTACCTTGTCGCTAGTGGTTGGGCTTACCGGCTGACTCCTACCCATAAGTTAGCAGAACCAAACACTCCTACCTCATGCCTCTTATGCCTCCATACTTTTCACCCATTGTATGCTACCACTGCATGACTTCAACTTTACATGTTATAATCTCATTTACCAATTAAAATCCTGTGCCTCAACGTGCTGCCTCAGTCCCCTTCTTTCACCATACTCAGGCCTTTATATGCTCACTCATGGTTCACCTTCCCTGCTAAGTTCTCCCCCTAAGTTACTACTACCAAACATTCCTTCCTCATCTTTCTCACATTACAGCTTCTGACCACAATGCCCTACCCTGCACTCTGACTTTGCAATCTCAACAGTAATGCTCATGCCATTCCCTTCCCATCCTGCAGCCAGCCACAGGTATTGAGCTGCACCTTCCACTCTTTCACCCCAGACTGCATCCCACTCTCCTATGCTACACCCATTTCATCATATTCCCTCATGGAATTAGGTGAGTGTAAAGCCCAAACAACCCAAGGCACTCCTCGACACTTGCCACTACCTGCACGGTAGGGTGACCTGAAATGGCCTCCCCATTATGCCCAATAATCCAAAGGCACACCCCAATGCCTCTGCATCTCTGCAGGCTGGGGGTGCACTTGCTGTGACTTCACTACATCACTGCCATTTCTATACTGCATCTCTCTAACTCCTGCACTTTCACTGCTAATGCCAGCAAGCAAACATTTGGCATTGACAAATGCTTGTTAAAAGCAGACACTGTTGACTATTTTCCAGTGCCTTTAACCTTGTGCTAAACAAGGATATCTCCACCATCATTTCCACATTCTGTTTACATTTTAAGCATGTGAACAGACTTTCAAGCACAGACACATCTGTAAATAAGTACATGTCACAAGCTGTACATATTGTCCCTGTTTTCCCTTTTAATATCAGTTGTAGATCCATTTTGGCTTATGTATATGATATTCACTTGTTGTATATATGGTTTGTAATGCTTAGTGCCTACTTTGTATATGTCTCTGTCCTGCAAGCTTTCCTGGCTTCTTACCTCTTCCCTTGCACAACACACATAACACATGCAGACACGCATGTCTCTGCCTGCATCTCCACAGGCTTAAATGTGAGTGCCCTGCCCGCACTCACCCTGCTCGCAGCAGGGCTGATATTAAACCTCTGGTGACCCAGAAGTCACTCTTAGAGGTCATGGGTCCCTCACCAAATAAACAAAGTTATAAAGCCCTTAAAAATGCTGTGCAGTGTCCTTCCATACCTGGTTTCACACAAGTAACACCCACAATTATTTCATTTAAAATAAACAGTCCTTTTGCAGGTTAGGTTGTTTGCTGTCTAAGAAATCAAAACTACCTAGCCTCTCTTCCAACTTCCTGGACAGATGTAGGGCTCACGCACACATGGGGCACACTCTAGAATTACAGTTACACAGTTATACAGCAATATTTCATTTAAAATAAAGGAATGTAATTTTGTACACTCCTCTAAGACCAGAGGTATGCACCACTCTCTCTCTCTCTCAGGTGGGGATTCTGTCAACCAGGTTGAAAGAGAGAAGCTACTTGGCAGCAGTAGTGATTAAAGCCAAAAAGAAGGCAGACATTGTGGAATGTAGTAACCTATTAGTACCACAACAGAAACAAGCATTTGTCAATGCCGAATGTTTGCTTACTGGCATTGGCAGTGGTAGTGTAGAAGTTACAGAGCTGCGTAATAGGAATGGCAGTGAAGTATTGAACTGAAGCCAACCCCACCACCACCCTGCAGAGAGTGACAGGCATTGGGGGGGTGCATTTGGGTCGTCAGGCATAACGGCCATGCCATTTCACCACACCCCACTCTGCAGAGACTGACAAGTGTGACGTGTTCCTTGGGGTCTTTGGCCCTTATGCGCACCCCATTTCATTAGGAAATACGGTGAGATGGGTGTGATATAGGAGAATGGGGTGAAGTTTGGGGCCGAAGAGCCCAAGGCATACCTCGATGCCTCTCAGTGACTGCAGGGTGTGGAATGGTACGAGCATCACAGGCAAGAATCCCAAGTCACACCCCTGATTCCTGTCATTGTCTATAGGGTTGGGCGATTTAGTTGAAAAGCCTAATACTTCAGGCATTCGTTGGTATTTTAACTCTGAATTTTCAACATGTTTGGTTTGTGACCCCCACCTCATGAACAGGGGAATATCAGTTTGGTAGCGAGCTGCTTATGCACAGTGACTACGCATTTAGCACCACAGGTGCAAAATATTCGAACAGGCTGTGAAAATCACAGCTGTATCTTTCATGGGGAGGTGTAAAATGGCTATGTTGCAAATGTGTAGTAAAATATTTTAAAAAGGTGAAGTCACTGAGGTACATAGAAACTGTGCAACGACACCCATTATATAAGTAGGTTGGGGATATTTTATAGCAGATTGTCAACTCAGGCATTTTGGTGCCTCCGATCATGAACAGTGTCACTGTGATTTTCTTTATCTGTGCCGAACAATGATTTCCCACAGCGACCATGCATCTCTGCACTGAAAGTGTGAAAACACCTCTCGCCATGTTGTGAAAAAATGGCAGCTGTACTGTTCATAAGGAAGTGTTGAAATGCCACTAGTGAAAATCTGGACTGAAAATATTACAAAGTCATGAAGTAACGAGGATGCGTGGAACTGCACAATGCTCACTCGAATACACAGTCATTTTATGGACTTTTGTCACCAAATTTTCAACATAGCCATTTTAAGACCTCTGCTCATGAACAGTGTAACTGTGAGTTTCTTAATCTGTCCTAAACATTGCTTTCGCACACCAACAGAACCATTGTGCGCTACATGTGCGATAACACATTTTGGGAGACATATGAAAAATTGCAGCTGGAGTGTTCATAAGGAAGTTTAATAAAATGGACATGTTGAAAATCTAGAGTGAAAATATTAAATCTGCAAACTTACGAGCATGCATAGGAACTGTGCAACGCACGCTCGGTAAAGTAATTGTTAGGCATTTTTTCACCAAGTTTTCAACACAGCCATTTTAAGACCTCTGCTCGTGACCAGTGTCACTGTGGTTTTGTTAATGTGTCCCATACATTGAGTTTGCACACCGACTGCGCCATTGTGCGCTACATGGGCGGAAACATGTTTTGGGCAGGATGTGAAAAATGACAGCTGTACTGCTCATAAGGAGGTGTGGAAAAATGGCAATGTTGGAAATCTGGAGTGGAAATATTGAAAATTCGCAAACCTACGAGCGTGCGTAGGAACTGTACAACGCACACTCGTAAAACAGTCATTTTAGAATTCTGTCATAGTTTGCAACATTGCCATTTTAAGATCTCTGCTCATGAACAGTGACACTGTGATTTTCTTAATGTGTCCCATACACTGAGTTCACAGAACGACTGCGCCATTGTGCGCTACATGGGCGGAAACACGTTTTGGGTGAGATGTGAAAAATGACAGCTGTACTACTCATAAGAAGGTGTGGAAAAATGGCAATGTTGAAAATCTGGAGTGGAAATATTGAAAATTCGCAAACCTATGAGCGTGCGTAGGAACTGCGCAACTCACGCTCGTAAAACAGTCATTTTTAGGAATTTTTTCACCAAATTTTCAACATAGCCATTTCAAGACCTCTGCTCATGAATAGTGTCACTGTGATTTTCTTAATTTTTCCCGTACATTGATTTCGCACACCGACTGCGCCATTCTGCGCTACAAGGGTGGAAACACATTTTGGGTGAGATGTGAAAAATGACAGCTGTACTGCTCATAAGGCAGGGTGGTGAAATGGCAATGTTGAAAATCTGGAGTGAAAATATTGAAATTTCACGAACTTACGAGCCTGCGTAGGAACTGCACAACGCACGCTTGTTAAACAGTCATTTTTTGGAATTTTGGCACCAAATTTTCAACATGGGGGTTTTGGGCCCCCTTCTCATGAATGATGTCACTGTCATGGTGGTATTTGGTCCTGAAGGGTGATTTTGCAGTCACTGCGCAGTCACCGCGCAGTCACTGCACGCAAATCACCCCGAGCCTGAATAACTCCATGACGGTGACATCATTCATGAGAAGGGATCCCAAAAACCCCATGTTGAAAATTTGGAGCAAAAATTCCCAAAAATGCCTGAGATATGCAATAAAGTTGAAACCCCCATCTAGCCCATTATACAGCTTACCGGCATTTCCTCAGTTCGCGGTCGGCTTTGAAGAGTGCAGACGTGTTCCTGGTCCAGCGATGATCGTCGCACCGAGCTCCGGAGGTAAGTATGGGGTGAGGGGGGTGTGGGGAGGCTGGGTGCGCAGTGGGTGGGTGCGGGTTGTGGGAGGGGGCTGGAGCGCGCGGGACTGTTTTTGTTTTACAGGAAAACAAAAAAGACATCTGGGACCACTTGCCATGCTGGGGTGGGATCCCAGCGTGGCACCAGGACTTGGGGTGTTCAGCCGGCGGGGATTGGGCACCCCGTCAGCAAAAATTAAAAAACAAACGCGGGACGTTTGCCACGCTGGGGTGGGCTCTCAGCTGCAAGCACAAGGACCAGGGAGGGGGCGATTCAGCCGATGGGGGATTGGGCACCCCGTCAGCAACAAGATGGATTGCCACGCTGGGGTGGGCTCCCAGCGTGGCATCAGCTTCTGGGGGAACCGAGATGATGCAGCTGAGCCGGCGGCTATCGCTGCATGCAGAGGCGCGCATGCCTGCGGCTGGAGCTGCTGCGTGGGCAGCTTCTTATCGCTGCTCACTCCAGCGTAGCTCCCCCTTTCAACTGTATGCCACTGCATTTTGGAGCGTGTCATAGACAGCTCCAAAATGCATTGGCTTACAGGGGCCGCGCCTGTCAGCACAGTGCCTGAATTGGAGGAGGAGGTGACACACCTCTGAAATCTCCGATGAAGGCACTATGTTTCTTGCACATGCGTGCAAGCAAACATAAAAACAGGAGTCAGAGTCAAACAGCAAATTCTGCAATAGACTTTAACAGTTCCTCCAATGTCATCAAGAAAATTATTCATGACCGTTATTCCATTTTGACTAGTGACCCAGTCAGAACCTTTTGTGGGTCAGAGACCATGAGTGACCTTAAGAAGAGGGTCAGTCTTTCCAACATGCTCATGCAGAGACATTCTGTTGACAAAGAGAAACAGCAGATTAGAGGACAATCAGGCTTTTACGCTTGCCATAGTTGCAATATGTGCCTGTTTGTTGATGCAGTTCCTGTGTTTGTACATCTTGTAATGAAAATAAAGCACATAATCAGACAAAACATCAATTGCAGGACTCCTTTCAGAGTTTACTGTGGGTCATGCAATTGTGGCAAAACATATATGGGATGTCCTACACGTTCCTTGAAAGAAAAGATACAGGAGCATGTGAGCGCTATGACTGAAGGTTATCAGCTGTTTGATTATGGAAACAAGTGTGGGAGCACCATTCACAAGGAGGCAGCCAGCTGTGGAGGAAGACGGGTTGTGTCAGTTGCCTTCTCTCTCTCTCCAGGGAAACAGTTACATTTTATGGCATTTTGGCACTGGAGGGTGCTGCTGCTGTGTGTGGGGGGGGGGGATGATTTATGAAATAAAAAATGGCATAAGACGGCTGCTGACCATGGAGGCGGGTGGGCTGTCTCGGTCACCCGGTGAGTGAATTTTCTGTAATGAAAGTTAAAATGGTGGATGTTGAGGGTGGTAGAGGGTGAGAGTGAGATTGTTGCAGTGGGTGAGGGGGATTAGGGTTGCTTTTAATGCCACTGGACTGGGGAGGAGGGTGAGGGGGCTGTTTTTTAATTCCCCCCACGGGTGCATGAATAATGAATACCAATACCAAATTTCTGAATATTTGGGGCCCCAAATATGACTATTCAGCCAAATACTCAAAATAAGGTATTCACCCACCCTTACAAGAGAGTGCATTAATTCAATTCAGTTAAATTTTTATTGAACCAAGCAGAATATCCTTGAGCAAGCTCATTTGCAGGATGGACCTGGGAGGAAAGCATAATAAAAGTACAATAAATGGTGAAAAATACAATTTTGCAAAAAGAAAATTAATAACCCCATATGAATTAAGATACAGTGAACACAATATGAATTTAGGTACAATGTTGCAGAGATGTAAAAAGTGCATGTCCATAAAATGCAGAAGAATCATTGACTATACTTTATCCCAATCAGAATACCCTAGAGGTGTTCTAGCTAACTGAAACATAAGCACTTAGGTGAAGTACAGTAGATATAAGGATAAGGATTGGAGGAAAAAGAGAGGTGGGGAATGAGGACTGAAAGAAAAGGAAAAGGTGAAAATGAGGAGGGGCAATATTAGGTTTAGGGGTAGGTGGGTTAAAGAGGGAAGGGAGAGTAGGGTAGTAAAGAGCTAGACAGGCTACATAGAAGGTGCATTGATGAAGGGTAATTGAAGTAAGGAGGGTGGAGTAGACTAAGAATAGGCTTAGTCATCAGGCTATGTAAAATATACTGACCAGGTTGTTGGATGTTTAAGGATGACAGTTACATGTTTCATTTAGCACTCTGTTTAGCATGGATTTAAAGATGGGAACTCCAGGTATTTGGGTAAGCCTTAGTGAATTCTGGAGAGTATTCCACAGAGGGGGGAGGGGAAGGCAAATTTGATTGATGAGGCACCATAATGTGTTCCAACCTTTGGGATGTTAAAGGTGACAAGGGAGTAGTGCCTCAGACAGTAGACCCCTTGCACCCGTTGGAAGAGCTTGGTAATGTATAAAGGCAATTTGTTTGAGATGGCTGTATGAATCCAAAGAGAAGCATTCCTTAGACTCCTGGCACTAAGGGAAGACCAGCCTAGCATTGTGTACAACAAGCAGTGATGGGTGTTAAAGGGAGCATTAGTAATAAAATGCAGTGCCCAGTAATACAGTGTGTCTAGTTTGGATAGTGCAGCTTTTGGGCAATGACTATAGAGAATGTCCCCATAATCTACTAATGGAAGAAAGATAGTTTGGACCAGTTTTGTTTTAGCCTCATTAAGTGACCATTTTAGGCCCTGTTCACACTAGAGTATTTAAAACAGTGTTTTAAAATGCCCTAGAACGGTTCGCATTTGCACTTAACATGCTTGGTAGTCTGATTTTTAAAACTGTGTTTAAACCCTGATATGACCTAGACTTAAACACGGTTTTAAAAACTTTTCAGGAGTTAAATCAAACTTACCAGCAGTGTGGACAGTCAGGCACAGTTCCCTTTCCTAAAGCTGGATGTCCCCAAATGGGAACCAGTTGCTAGTTAATCCAGTCCAGAGGCAGTAATGCGGATGCTGTAAACCATTTTTAATAATGGTTTGCAACATGCTAGTGACACTAAAATATCACTAACAGCTTAATCTGGTTCAAAGTCAGTTGGCATTCATCTGTATCCCCTTCCCCCAGGTTGTGCCTGAAAATAGGCAGAATTTGCCTAGTGCACTTACCCGGTCGCACAAAAACTAACTAACTAAATAAATAAATAAAAATAAAATGTTTCAACACAGACGCTACAGCACGGTAATTAATCCGTATTAAAAAACATTTTAAATTACCGTGCTGTAGTGTGAACTGGGCCCTACAGACTGCTACAACTTCACCACCAGATATTTTAAATTTAAAGGACTGGAACATATCAGCATCTCCCTGTGAGGTTAAAAAAGGAAAACAACTTGGTAAGAAAGGAATCTGAATGGATTTTTAAGTTGGAAGCATGTTACCCCAATGGACTTAACAACACAATCGATTGGAAGCTTTTTTTGTAAGAACTGTTTGTTTTAGCACTGACAGTCTGCTAGGATGAACTTTAGATCATGTTCCCTTTTGAGTGTTACAGTGTTTTTTGAATCTCACTTAGTGGGGCTATGTAGGATTTTTTAAGGCAATATGTATAGACTCCCTGCTGATGCCTTATGAAGAAACCCATTGGACAAATGTTCGGGCCACATCTGGAATACTGGGTTCAGTTCTGGAGACTGCATCTCTGGAAGGACATTGACAGAATGGAGGTGGTCCAGACATGGGCAACAAAAATGGTGAAAGGAATGCACCAGAAAACATATGAGGAAAGACTGAAATACCTCAATATGTATACCCTGGAGGAAAGGAAGAAGAGGGGGATATGATAGAGACATTCAAGTACCTTAGGGGAATTTAACAAGGTCCAGGAGGGCAGTATCTTTCAAAAAAAGAGATGTGCAAGAACAATATGAGGCTGGGAGGGGAAGGACTCAGGGGTAATATGAAGAAGTATTTTTTCACAGAAAGGGTGGTGGATACATGGAACAGCCTCCCAACAGAGGTCATAGAGGCTTAAACCATTGGTGAGTTTATGAATGCTTGGGATAGACAGAAGGCAACCCTAGTGATAGGAAAGCAAGGGTAAGCTGCTGACCATTTAGGATCTAAAGTTTAAGGAGGTGAGGAAATGAGCAGATTAGGTGGGCCAAGCAGTCCTTATCTGCTGTCAAGATCTATGTTTCTATGTTTAATTGTAAGGGGTGTCTGCCAGCATCCCTGTTAAGAGGTAGGGTGTACTTTCTGACTTTGGGCTCTTTATACAAATAAATAGCTGCAATGCACTTTATATGCTTATAAGTGTGTGTGACTGCTTTTTTATGAGTACATGGACAGTACTGAGGTTCATGGTTTGGATGCTGAGTTATATTTCTCTAGCTTGTCCAAGCCATTGGGGCAGTTTTCTTGTTTGCAAATATAAGGGATATGTAACAGGGACCTGTGGAATAAATTATTTATTTTCACAAGAGCTGCTTGACATTGGGTAGCCTCACAAGTGGTATAAGCCACCAATGGCGTGCCCAAGGTCAAACAGCTCAAGTGAAAATAAATCATGTATTCCACAAAGTCCCTGTTATGTATTCCATTTATGCAATAGGGATCCTTTAGGATAGTGCAGGGAGTTTTGTCTTAAATTGTTTGTTTATTTTTTTATGTAAACTTACCTGGACTTGTGGTTTTCCCAGTGTAGCTCCACTTAGCATAGTGGTTGCTAAGCGGTTGCTGTGGATGGTCCAACTTTATATTATGGCCAGTAAATCATGAAAAATTTTTGCACAATTCTTTTGTTTTGCCTTTTTGGGAAGGATTTGTTTGTCAAAAAAGTGAATAAAATTGAATTTTCTGCCATTTTTGCTGATTATAAAAATCTAAGGGGTGTCTATAAATGAAACATCTCTCATTTTGTAGATATTTTTGTGCTGACAACCTTTGTGCTCAAAGCACCATGCTATCATTTTTCATTTTCAAGTTATTTGAATTTCTTTGTCGAAAAAGTGCAAAAAGTTGAATTTTCTGATGTTTTTGTTAATTATAAAAAAACTATAAGATATACATAAATGAAACACCACTCATTTTGTAGATATTTTTGTGTTGAACAAATTTTGGGCTCAAAGTACCATGCTATCATTTTTAATTTTAAAGTTATTTACATTTGTCCAAAAAAGTGAAAATAATTATTTTTCTGCTGCTTTTTGCTAATTATTTAAAAATCTAAAATGTAGCTATAAATGAAACTCCTCTCATTTTGTAGATATTTTTGTGCTGAACAACTTTCATGCTCACAGTACCATGCTATCATTTTTGGTTTTAAAGTTCTTCACATTTGTTTGTAGAAAAAGTACAAAAAGAATAACATTTTCTGCTGTTTTTTGCTCATTATAAAAAAACTAAAAGATATATATAAATGAAACAGCACTCATTTTGTTGATACTTGTGTGCTGGACAAATTCTGTGCTCACAGTACCATGTTATCATTTTTCATTTTAAAGTTATTCGCATTTATTTGTTAAGAAAAGTGAACAAAAAGCTTTGATTGACAGGTGGAATTTATTCAACATATGTTGAATAAATCTAGGATTCTAAAATGTATTCAACACATGTGAAAATAAATGAATATAGTTACTGGTTAGTTGTTATAAACCAGTGCCAGTGAGTGCCCAACAGCTCCGTAAACAATGGGCACACAAAAACCAAAGCAGCACCTTAGAAAGTCACCGGACAAGCTGTCCTTGCACCACATGTCCAGTAGCACTAGTTTTTCACACCGTCGGTGCAAGGCACAAGTTTCTCAACAGCTCCACAGTACCTCACAAAGCAATTTCTGAAACTTAATGAAATCAAACAGTGGTCGGTCTTTAAAGTAATGGCAACAGCATCGTGATTTAACCCCCCCCCACCCGAATGACACTGACAGGCACCAATTTATAGAAGAGCAAGAAAACAAAAATACAAAAAAAAAAGTTCCTTAGAACCAGTAAATATAAACAAGCATTTGTCAATGACGAATGTTGGCTTGCTGGCATTGGCATTGGTAGTGCAGGAGTTAGAGAGATGCATTACAGGAATGACAGTGACATATTGAACTGACGCCAACCTCACCCCCACCCTGCAGAGACTGACAGTCATTGAGGGTGTGCCTTTGGGTCGTCAGTCATAACGCTAACACCATTTCACCTCACCCCACCCTGCAGACACTGACAGGTGTTCTAGTGTGCCTTGGGGTCTTTGTGCCTTATACTCATCCCATTCCATAATGAACTATGCTGAGATAGGTGCGGTATAGGAGAATGGGGTGAACGTTGTGGCCAAAGACAACAAGGAACACCTCAATGCCTGTCACTGGCTGCAGAGTGGGGGTGAAATGGTGTGAGCATTACGGCCGACGATCCTAAGTCACATCCCGACACCTGTCAGTCTCTACAGAGTAGGGCATTATGGTTGGAAACCCTAACACCATGGCCATTTGTTGGTATTTTTGCTCCAAATTTTCAAAATTGGATATTTTTGTCACCTCGCCTCATGAACAAGTGGTACTATCATTTCATTACTCAATCCTGAAAGGTGGTTTTGCACAGCAACTGAGCCATTTAGTGTCACAGGTGTGAAAACACATTTCTGTCAGGATGTGAAAAATGACAGCTGTACTGCTCATGAGGTGGTGTGAAAAAATGGCAATGTTCAAAATCTGGAGTGAAAATATGAAAAACTGGCAAAGTTACGAACATGCATAGAAACTGCACAATGCATGCCCATAACGCAATCACTTTATGGAATTTTTTTCACCAAATTTTCAACATGGGCATTTTTTAACCTCTCCACATGAATGGTGGCACTGTGATTTTGTTAATCTGTCCTGAAAGTTGATTTCCCGCAGTGACTGAGCAATTCTGTGCCACAGGTATGAAAACACATTTCAGGAAGGATGTGAGAAATGATAGCTATACTGTTCACAAGGAGGTGTGAAAAAATAGCAATGTTAAAAATCTGGAGAGAAAATATTAAAAACTAGCAAAGTTACGAGCATGCATAGAAACTGTGCAATACACACTCGTAACAGTTATTTTTTTGGATTTTTTCATCAAATTTGCAACATGGGCTTTTGGGACCGCCCTTCATGAACAGTGGCACTGTCATTTTGTTAATCGTTCCTGAAAGGTGATTCCGCACAGTGACCACAAAATCACTTTTCAGGACCTAGAAACTAAATGACAGTGATATGTTCATGAGGTAGGGTCCCAAAAACCCCATGTTGAAAATTTGGGAGCAACATTTAATAAAATGGCTGAGATATCAGCCTAAGTTAAAACCCCCCATTGCCTCCCATTATAAAGCTTACTGTCATTTCTTCAGTTCGCAGTTCGGCTTTGAAGAGTGCAGACATGTCCCGGTTCAGAGAAGGTCATGGTTACTGACCTCCAGAGGGTAAGTATGGGTGAGGGAGAGGGTGTGGTGAGGTGGGTGCACAGAGGGAGGGTGGGGATGGGGACGAGGGAGACAACGGTGGACCGTTTTCTTGTTTGCAAGGGAAAAAAACAAAGACAGTGAGGGAAGGTTTTCATCATTTACAGGTTACACACACAAAAACAGGCACACTGGGGTGGGCTCCCAGTGTGCCACAATTCTGGGAGTGGGGGGATGCCAACACAGAGATTGGGCACCCCAATGTTGGCAAGGTGTATAGATGAGTAGGGGGAGGCATGTATTTGACACCGGGAGTAGGCATCCCAGTGTCGGAAAGGAAAGGGGAAACTGTTTAACCAGGAAAGACACACTAAGAGAGAGGATGCCGACATGGGGAATGGGCACTGCATTGTCGGCTTTTCAGGAGTTTGTGGAGGATGGCAGGAGCCGCCATGTTACAGTGTGCCACAAAATGTGGGGGTGGGGGGGAACATGCCAACACAGGGATTGGGCAACCCGATGTCAGCTTTCTGGGGATTGTGTGGCAGATGGCATGGGCCACCATATTTATTGAATGTTTCACCAGGAAAGGCATGTAATGGGGGCATGTCATCTGCCACTGCAATGACGAGCTTGTCTCTGATTGCAGCGGCAGATTCATTTCAACTCTGTGGCTCTCTCTAAAACTGCTGTCATTGGCAGCATGCTCACTGGTTGGCAGGTGAGGGACGCACTCACTAAAGCATTCCCTGCATTCGCCACAACCAGTATTGGAATTACACTTTATGAGCTTTGGGAGCTAGGTGGGCCCATAAGGGTCCTATCTTTAAATTGAGCCCCCCTTCCCATTATAACTCAATGGCAGTGATGTGTGAGCTACCAGGGCTCACTTCAGAGCTAGGGGGTCCAAGCCCTGGCAAGCCCCCCTGTAATTCCATTACTGGCCACAACACTGACACACCTCTGAAATGTGTCACTACCATAAGATGTTGCTTGTGTGTGTGTGTGTGCAAGCCAACATAACAATAAAACATGGGTAAGTGTGTTTTAATGGTGATTTTATGCACATTCTTGGTGTGTGATGCCCATATAAACTCCTCGGGCTTTGCCCTTGGGGTTTATGGGGCATCACACACTTCACTTCCATAAACTACACTTACCCATGCATTATTCTATTTTCATTCAACGGCTTCTGAGTCCATGTCTATTGCATGAATGTATTAATGTAGTCCTTAAATGTATTATTCTTTGGCTGTCATTCCCACGAGTTCATGCCCAGTTGTATAAGACTGATGTTTTAGTTGTCAGTAGTTATCAGCAGGAGGAAACAGGGAAGCAGTGGACTCTGCCTGTCAACTAAAGTAAGGCACCTCTTCACTCTTGTTGTTGCGTTCGCTGCTGGAAGGGTGGAAGGTAAGAGGTAAACCTAAACTGGATATAGGAGCAAAACCCTGTTTAGAAATATACATAGAAACTTAGAATTTGATGGCAGATAAGGACTGCTTGGCCCTTCCCACTTTCTTTCCACTATGATTCTCATGTGCTTATTCCATGCATTCTTGAACCCCACCACTGTTCACCCCCCCACACCTCTGCTGGAAGACTGTTCCAGGAATCCACCACTCTTTCTGTGAAGAGGTATTTCCTCACATCTCTTCTGAATCTATCCTCCCTCCAGCTTCATATTATGTGTCCTTGTTCTTGAGTTCCTTTTTTTTCTGAAACATACTTCCCTCCTGTATCTTACTTACCACTGTGAGGTATTTAAAGGTCTCTATCAACTCCCCTTCTTCCTCCTCCTCGGTTCCAAGGTATACATATTGAGGTCCTTTAGTCTCTCCTCATAGGGCTTTTGATGCAGACCCTGCACCATTTTAGTTGCCCTCCTTTGGACTGCCTCAACTCTGTCTATGTCCTTCCAGAGATGTGGCCTCCAGAACTAGACATGGTTCTCATGGTGGGGTCTTAGCAACGGTCTATACAGAGGCACCACCTTCTGCTTCCTGCTGGTGATATCCCTCCCTATGCACCCCAGTATCCCACTCATCCTCCCTACTGCATTGTCACATTGCCTGGCCACCTTTAGGTCATCTGATATGATTACTCCTAGGTCTCTTTCCTGCTTAGTGGTTGTCAGTACCACTCCACCCATTTTGTACTCCACACCTGGGTTTCTGTGCCCTAAGTGCATTATTTTGCACTTTTTTGCATTGAAACCCAGCTACCATTCTCTTGACCACTAGTTTAGTTTTCTCAGGTCTCTGCTTATCCTTTCCACACACTCCCCTGGAGTGTCCACCCTATTGCAGATTTTGATATCATCTGCAAAGAGGAAGACATTCTCTACCAGCTTCCAGCCGTGGCTGATCTACAGCTCTTTCGATGAGTACTGTGTCTAGTTCGGGAGACAACATCTCTGGAAGGACATAGACAGAGTTGAGTTAGTTCAGAGGAGGGCAACTAAAATGGTGCAAGGTCTGTATTTAAAGAATGGGACAAGGGACAGCCAGTAGACCTCCTACACTTTGACTTCAGCAAGGCCTTCGACTTGGTGCTGCACAACAATCTGTTAAAAAAGTTGAAGGACCTTGGCACTGCCAAAACCATAGTCAGGTGGGTGAGAAATTGGCTCAGTGACAGGAGTCAGAGAGTGGTAATAATAATACATAATAATAATACCTTTATTTATTAAGCGCTCTTCACAGAATATCAAAGTGCTATACATCCAACAATTAAAATCATAAAATTCTAAAACCAGACATCCATCAATATATATAAAACACAATTGTGATAATCTGACATAAATTAAAGAACATCTCCAAAGGCGAGATTCGAATAAATACATTTTTAAAGCAGTTTTAAAGCTCTCCACTGTCAGACACTCTTGTATCCAATGAGGCAAAGAATTCCACATGGTTGGGGCTACAAATGAGAATGCCCATTATCCAGAAGTTTTTAATCGCACCCTGGGAATCTCTAGTAATCACTCATTGGTCAAGCGGAGTGGTCAGAGGGGGCAGTAAGGATGCAGGAGCTCTTGTAGGTAACCCAGTCCCTGTCCATGTAGGGCTTTGTAAGTCAGTAAACCGACCTTGAAGGTGATCCGCCACTGAACTGGTAGCCAGTGCAGTTCGCGCAGTACAGGCGTAATATGGCTGGATTGAGATGATCCAGACAATAGCCTGGCCGCAGCATTCTGCACCAGCTGCAGGCAGTGGTTATCAACCCCCAGAAGCCCTAGATAAAAGGAGTTACAGTAGTCCAGGCGTGAGGTCACAAAGGTGTGGATCAAAGTTGGAAGGTTGCCAGACAGAACTAGATGCTTAATCTGGGTGATATTCATCAGATGGTAAAAAGGGGACTTAACCACATCTGACACCTGGGAATGAAGTGTCAGACCATCAAGTATTACCCCCAGATTTCACACCCATTCAGAGGTCAGCAACTGGGCACCCCCAAGCCAAAGCCCTGAGAGACATCCCATTGCCAAACCCTCTATCCGGTGACCAAGATCCACTACCAACACCTCAGTCTTGTCAGAATTCAGTTTTAGCCAGCTGGTATTTATCCAATCCTAGATTTCTGCAAGGCAGTTGTTAAACACTGAGAGCGCACTATCTTGGTCGGGCACAAAGGACAGCTAGAGCTGTGTATCATCTGCGTAACAGTGAAACCCCAGCCCATACCACCTCACAATGTTTCCTAATGGCAGCATGTACACTGCGAACAACATGGGGGACAGCACAGAACCCTGCAGCACCCCACAAGGCAGAGAGAATGACTCAGAGGAATAAATCAATGGAGTGAGGTCAAATGAGGGAGGTGTCACTAATTGTGTGACCCAGGGCTTGGGCTTGGGCCCAGTCCTGTTTAACATGTTTATTAATGACATAGGAGTACTGTAGGCATAAAGGGCAAGCTTGAACTCTTTGCGGACGACAAAAAACAAGGTGGTAGAGTTGACAGCATGGAGGCAGTCAGGGACCTGCAGGAAGACTTACAAAGGCTAGAAAGATAGTCCAATATCTGGCAGCTTAGGTTCAATATAAAGAAATGAAAGGTGTTACATCTAGGTAAAGGAAATCCAAAAACAGAGTAGTGGCTCAACGGGGTCCAACTCATCACCTTGCAGGAGGAAAGAGACCTTGTGGTCATCATAAATGACACCCTGAAGCAGTCAATCCAATGCAATAATGCTTACAACAAGACAAGCAACATTTTGTGGGTGTATAGGGAGAGGAACTGACAGTAGGAACAAGGAGGTTATCCTCCCACACTACAGGTCACTGATGAGACCTCACCTGGAGTACTGTGTCCAGTTCTGGAGACCACACTTTAAGAAGGATCAAGATAGGCTGGAGACCATACAGGGAAGGGCAACCAAGATGGTGCAGGGTGTTCAAGGACTTTCATATGAGGAACGCCTGCAAACACTAAGCATTTACTCACTGGAGACTTGGTGGGGGGGTATGATCGAGACATTCAAATTCTTGAGTGGTATCAATAAAGTTCCCTACTCAGAATTATTCAGTAGGGTAAATGGCTCAACCACTAGAGGGCACAAGTGGAAGCTATGAGGCGGGGGGCATGGGAGCTTCAAGAGGGATATAAGGAAGTACTACTTTACAGAAAGAGTCGCTGGCCCATGGAATAGCCTGCCAATCGAGGTGCTGGGTGCATGGACTGTGGTAGCATTTAAGAAGGGTTGGGATAGGACAAGGGCTCAGGAAGTAACAAATGGTTCAGAAATAGTCAAAAGCCGGGTTGGGGGAGTGCTAGATCCAGAGATTGGTAGTAGATCTCAGAAACTCTGGGCAGACTAGATGGACCATTGGTCTCCTTCTGCTATCATCTTCTATGTTTCTATGTTAGCTCCTTTGCAATGTCACTTACTAAGACGTTAAAGAGGACCAGTCCCAGCGCTGATCCTTGAGGCACCCCACTGGTTACCCTCCCTTTTTTAGAGTGAACTCCATTTACCACCACCCTCTGTCAACTATCCCCTAACCAGTTTCTTATCCAGTTTACGACCTTTAGACCCACTCCTAAGCTACCCAGCTTGCTTACTAGTCTTCTATGTGGAACGGTGTTGAATACAGAGAACATATTTATAAAATAATCTACTATTTATTTAAAGAAGACTTTTTTAGAGCAATATTTTGTTTAAAACTCCCTTCCCCATGTCTGGGTCATTTGGCATAATTTTTTTTAATACCAGTAAAATCACCTGGCATGTAAACAGTGATAGCTGTGGGATGGATTAATGGATGGCTGGTTAATTTAATGCCCATCCATGATGGATGGGCATTGATTTGCCAGCCATATTACTAAATAGCTCTGCAGCATGACCCTATCTCGCCACTCGGGGGGGGGTGAATAAAGTGCTGTTCTGGTTTCTTTCTTTATTCACACATACATGGGGGGGGGCACAACTGGGGATTAGTAGTGCTGACCTGTGGTCAGATGCAAGCAGTACAAACAGTGCAGTGGGGGGGGCGACACTTAGTACAGACTCCCCTGTACATATACAGTTTAAAGAAATAAAATGAAACAGTACCTTATTCACGCTTCCTTTATTTCAAAGCATGTTCAAATGTGCAGGAACTTTTCATGCAGACAACAAAATCCATAGCAATACAAATACCAGTCCTGGCCAAATGCCATGTAGAATGGCCCCACCCACCCGCACCCCACTGACATCACCACATAGGTGTTTTGTTATTGCTGTGGTACTGTTCCATTTTCTTTCTCTTTGAACTGTATATGTACAGCAGAGTCTCTAGTAGGTGCCAGTCTCACCACACTGTTTGTATCTATCGATGGAGCTTGAAAATGGTGTTACAGTAGTCCCTCGCTATAAAGAATGAGTTGGGAGCCTTAGCAGCTATTCATTATAGTACCTTATTCGTTATATCAAGGGATGCTTAGAAAAAAATATCAAAGCACTGAGCCCTATGAAATAATCAGGGCTCATTCCTTCCATCCAAAACAGCAGTACAGGTTTAGAAGTGTAGATGTTTAATGCAGCTGGCTAAATAACCTCCCACCTAACCTCCTAGTTGGCTCCAAAATTGGACCTTTCAAAACCAAACTTTGACAACATCTAATTAATCTCAGCAGCTAGGACTGCCCCACCTAGTTCTATTGTGAGCTTTCTTCCCAACACCCCTCCCAATCTAACTCATCTCACTATATCCTTCTATTAGCCTTTTTCCTAACCTCTTCTCCTCCCCCATTCTATTCCCTCCTATCTCTACTCTAATTGTTACCATCTTATCTCCCAACTCTGGCATAGTTGCCCCTCAGGTGTACCTCTCTCTACTTACCCCATCTCTTCTCCCCTTCCCCTGCCCTCGCTTGAGCATTAACCTTTACTGCCACACTTGCACACATCTGTGCCCTACTCCTAGTCTCCTCTCCCCATCTCTACATTTGAAGTTTTGGCCCATGACATCCCATACCCTCCTTTGTACAATGCTTACCTGACTGCGTGCACCCTCTCATTTTCTGCTCTGTCCCCACTTCTCTCTTTCCTCCCTCTCTGAACTTCACAGCTTTGGAGTATATGACAAGGTCACCTATCTGAGCGCTTTTACAGAATTTGTTCAACACATGTAACTTTGTCACTCATGATACTTAGTAGCACTTACTATGTACTTTTTGTATTTTATGTTCCCTGTACACTCATTCAGCCTTTGTACAATGTTTACCATTCTTGTTTGTCCCACTGTTTCTTTAATGATTTGGAACCTTTGTAAGTGAGCCTTTGTTTTAAAGGTTTTGTAATTCTGAGATTTTAATAAATTTAAAAAAAAAGTTGAAAGCAATTAAGAAAAGAAAACAAGAGCCGGCCCGCCGGTGCAGCGGTTGAATTTCCGCTTGCGGTGCCGGTGACCCGGGTCATCGGAGGGCCGGCCGGGGAGGAGATGGACTGAGCATCCCTAGGACTGCTGTCCTTCTCCAGGGGGAAGGGGTGGCCTGTGATCGCACAGGAGCGACACCTGGCGGAGGCCAGGTTGCCGCCCTGTAGCGACGCAAAATCAATGCTCTCTGGGGTGGGACAGATGCTGGATATCATTGCACGTCTCCGCCACAGCCTATAGGGGAAAAACAAGGCGGGACCTCTGTCTCCATGAAGCCTTCCCCAGGGCTTCAATTAGACTCTGCCGCCAGAAGTTCTCCCAACCAGATACTGGCTCTGTGGCACTGAGATACTAGAGACCAGTGCCATGGCCCTGCCCTCCGGGGGGGGCAAGCTGGGAGTGACCGGGAGAAGTAATGGCAATCGGCAGTAGGTGGCAGTCCCGTGGGCCATGACCAGAGCTGACTTTGACAGGAGGTCCTGCCAGAAAAAGTACAATAAATATGAAAAAAAAGAAAAGAAAACATATTGTAGTTTTCTGTTGCTTTATTTACCCCAATACACATGGCACCACCTGCCTTCCCACAGTACCAATGGCTCCTTTTCTTTGCTCTGTATCTTTCTGCCTCCCCCCATCCACTATTCAAATGACAATAAATAGTCCGTCCCAGTGGCGCGGAGAGTGGAGTGCCGGATGCCTTACCTCACGCTACGCGGCAGCAAGGTCTGAGGAATGACCTGGGGGTTATTGGGGTGATGGCATGGGGAGGCAGAGTGATCGAGCATGCTGGTGGGCAGCTCTCCTCTCCTGGTGGTGGTGAGTGTGGGTTGACGCCCCCCCAAGTTCTGCTCTCACTGGGTGGATGTCCCATATGTAACACAGGTGGAGAGAGGGTAGAAAAATATCGAGAGGTGGAAGGGGCAGAGCTGGTGCCATGGAGTGCAAAGTGTGCCTTCACATGCTCACACAGCCATATGCTGGGGCCTCAGGGGGGGGTTAATGGAAAAATCCATACAAATCCATATGTGTCCCCATCGCCAGTTGGTGGGAGGAGGTGACAGGGACCAAAAAGCTAAATAAAATAAAAATGACAATAAACAGTGGTTAAGTCACTTTGTAAACCATGTGTTTTTTTAATGTGGTTATTTATACTTTTTTAAATCTCTAGACTCAGTTGATCAGAAACTGAATGTACATACCCTGGTGCAGCTCTTACCCAGACAATCACATGGCAGCTTTTATCCCAACTAATCAGCCCACCCAGCTCCATG
Organism: Neoceratodus forsteri; assembly: GCA_016271365.2. Lineage (NCBI taxonomy): Eukaryota > Metazoa > Chordata > Ceratodontiformes > Ceratodontidae > Neoceratodus > Neoceratodus forsteri. Next base: position 1,094,760,352 of record CM057459.1, read on the forward strand.
CCATTCTGCCTCCTCTCATTCTACCAATGCCAGCTGTCTCCCACTCAATCCCGCAACAGCAGTAACTCAGCAGTGTCTACTTCACTTACTTCACTTTGCAATGTTTTGCCTTTTACATTTTTTTACTGTGAGGACGAGGGTGAGGTTGAGGGTGAGAGTAAGGGAAGAAGAGCTAGAGTGAGAGAGAGGTCACACACAGCAACTGCTCACTTGGACTCATGAATGGAAGGAATCGTCAGCACTTACAGCAGATGTTACTGCAAACTGAAATTTATAGTGAGGTGGTGAGGTGAGCCACGGATTGTAGTAGGTTATTACTTCAGTCTAATCTGGGTTACTAAAAAAAACTAAAAATAGCAGAGTAAGCAGACACAGTCAGGAGCAAGTGAACCATTTGTTATAACCAGGAATTTGGTATAAGGAAGTTCATTATAGCGAGGGAACACTGTATTTGTATATACCAAGAATAGTGTGTAGTAACAAGAGGAACTAGTAAGATTATTAGAATTTTTTTTTATAGCATCAAAATCAGGCAGGCACTCACCCACTTTGTTATGATGATGAATTCTTCTAGTTGTCAAAAGAAACAGTTGGCCACCTGTAACTGAAACTGATAGGTCACCTTGCTATTAAGGCTGCCAAGAATACAATGAACAGATGTAACTCACTGACAACCACCTGCCTAACAGGTGGACGACTAAGTACATCATCTGTTTGTTGCACTGTTCAGAGACTAATCAAAATTAGATTTTTTTATTTCATCTGAGTTACAGATGGCAGTTTCTTTTGGTGCCCCAGATTGAGTCATCAACAGGAAAATGGGACTATAAGCACCCAAGCCTGCTACATATTTCAGTTTTATCTTATTTTTGGCTTTGCAGTTTATTTCAGTTTTATTAAGGTTTTTTTTTGCTTTTTTTCAGTTTTTAGTTAATTTATGGGACAAAACAGTGTGTTTTGTAGTGGTCAGCTTAGGCTGAATGCTTTGAGAACAAAAAGAGTCCTTGTTTCAGATTTGGACCATGATGCTACCCACCGCGGTCCAGTACAAGCAAAAAAGGCAAAGGGATTTTTCAACTACAACACAGAATGGGAGCAGAAATTTCCTTGGGTAGGAGCAGTACCAGGAGTGGCAAGTTCTGTGAAATGTGTCTCTTGTAGCACTTCACAGTTAAGTGGGATGGAGCAAAGGCACTGAAAAATCATCAGAAAGCAGAATAGCATGCGCAGACTGTCTGGGTACAGAAAGAGAACCTCTTTGTGATGAAATTTATACAGTCATGGAATCAAACATCAGAGAGCATGAAGGTCACTGCTTCTGAGGTCACTTCAGTTTACCACAGAGTTTAACACCACCACCTATGTGACCATGAATTGTGGAGATGATCTAGTGCAGAATATTTATTTGAATTCAACTATTGCATTGAAAATTATCTGTTGGAAGTCAAAAGCAGAGTGTGTTGTTACAAATGTTTTCACACCATACATGGAGGAACTCTTTTGGAAAAAGCTGGGAGATTCATATTTTACTGTGGGCTTTGGATGCTTCAAATGAAGGCAACAAAAAGATGTTCCCTGTTGCCATCCAGTACTTCCATGAGAAAAATGACATTCAGCAGAAACTGTTTGATTTTTATCAAGATCACCAGGAGACCTCAGAAGCCATCTTTCAAAAAATAATAGAAGTCCTCCATCAAAAAGGATTACAATTGTAACACCGTTCAAGACATGCTGCAGAAGTTCTATGTGATATGGCTTACTCAATAAGAGTTAGCCCAAAAGCAGTGATGGCATTTCAGCGAGGACACAAATAGTGAAGTTACATGTCAGCAGTTGCCGAACCAGTGAGAAATACTTTTCTACGGGGGACTTTGCTCCAACACCCTCCTTACTTAAAGAACCAACTCTGAGGTTGTAGCAACTCGGGGAGGGGGGAAAAGTATTTGTCACCATTTCGGTGATCACTGATATGCACCCTCGCCGTTCATTTCCTTGCTGAAATGCTGTCACTGTTTCTGGGCTTGTTCTTATTGAGTCACCCAAATTACAGGATACCTGCTGCAGACAATACTTCTGTGTCAATTATCGAAAACATTGGTCCGTCTTTAAGCACCTGAAATCTGAAGTACTGCACCTTATTTCAGCAAACTGTGTATGTCACGACATCCACAACTATGCTAGACATGCAAGCAAGGAACTCTGCAATGAGTTTTCATCATCTGCAAAATAGGATGCACCAGCTCAAGGAGATGTTCACCTTTGTTGACCAAAACTGGAAGGAGATCCTGCAACACATCGTTACCATGTAGCTGTCATTCCTTCCCACAGTAGCCAGGTTGATGGAGTGTCAGCTAGCTATCAAAATTTATTTTATAATGCAAGGAGAAGATGAATGTTGCCCATCTATTTGGAAGTTTGTTAAGTCAGATGAAGCTGGATACAGCAACCACAATGTTCAATTGAGCTTGTGCAACTGGATGAGATGTTAGTTTGAGTGACTTTGATACATTGTGGCTATTCACCTCTCTATCCATGGGATATACCATCCTGTAGGGGTAAGATGCAAAGAACCCTAGAGGAAGGTTTCCCCCATAGGTGCCGTGGAAATAATTCCCTTGGCTAAAGATAGCTTAGTAAGAAGCCCATGGGAAAGAGAATTGAGCCGCTGGAGGAGGAGGAGTGGATGGTGGGGCAAGAAAGAAATAATCCTGGAACAGTCCAGAAGGAGTGGCTGTTTGAGGCCTGATGGGAGAATGACGTTGTTGTTCTGCCCATTGAACCTCAGGCTTAAAGCCTTCCCATTCAATTGTTCTCACACAACTGGATGAGATGTATGCTTGTGCGACTTTGATACATTGTGGCTATTCGCCTCTCTATCCATGGGTTATACCACCATCTGGGGTATGACAGAAGGAACCCTACAGGAGGGTTCCCCCCATAGGTGCCATTGGAATAATTCTCTTGGCTAAAGGTAGCTTAGGAAGAAGACCAAAAAGAATACCCAAAAGGGTATCAAGCATTGCAGAGGCAAGAAATCAGATTATATTGAGACCGGAAAGTAATGAGAGGCCTATATTGGAAGGACAGGAGAAGAACGAGACACAACTAGGATGATGAATGAAATGAAAGCTGACAAGATGTCGAAGGGCGGACTTCCTAAGGTGAGAGTGAACACCGGGGCCACCATCTGACTCCATCCACCAGCGGAACCTAACTACGGAACCTATGAAAGCACTAACCCTGTCTAATATTATGACCATCAGCACAGAGGAGAGGAAAAACCCCCTTTGAGGAGGAAACCTCTGGGGATCCAAGGCCTAGGTCACCTTCTCTCCAGGCTGAAGATGGTTTGATTAGTGACGGTTCAGCTACATCAGTTTAAAGTCAATATTGAGAAAGGAGGAAAAGTCCAATTTAGAGGAAGCTCTCATTCTGTCCTTTTAAATGGACAGCTATTGAGGGATGCAAGCAATGTCTCAGCAAGTAGACGCTCCAAAGCAAGAGAGGATGTACGATGATGGAAAGAAACCTTGAAGGCCTGAATGGTTCAAGGTGAGGAATGAAATGGACGATGTACGATCATAAAATGAGGCCTAGAAGGTTGGTATGGTTAAGGTGTAATATGAAGAAGAAGATGAATGATCATTGGGTGCAGCTATGGAAGCTGGTACTGTTAAGGTGGGGTATGAAATGAACAATGTACAATGATGGAGAGAAGCTTGCCAGCCCCGAGCAAGGGAGCAATAGACATGAAGGCATGTTTCCTAGTGGAGAGCAGGTCAAGACAGCATGGACCCAAGAGGGTTATGCTCAAGTTATAGATGTGAAGGAGTAGACCCACAAGAGGTCGGATGAGCAAGGGATACCCAGATGCGGTCATGAGAAGTGTGATGGTGATAATAACCTCAGGAGTGCAGCAGTTCGATGAGGTAGCATAAGACCCGGTGAGAGGTATGCTTGATTAATCAATGTGAATGAGTACATCCTGAGGTGAGATTAATCAAACGAGAACCAGACTCAGGCACCTGGACACCAGACGGACTAGAGTAAGAGGAGGATATGAATAGGGAAAGTGATGGCAGGATAGGGAAAACCCCAAAAGAAAGGACAGGTCAGAGAAGGAGCAGAGGGAGGAGGGCAACAAATGGAGTTGACAGGGGAGATACCCTCGCTACAAAGGATATAGGTAGAAAAAAGGACTGATTCAATTAGCAGAGATTGATGATGGAACAGGTTGTGCGACCACAAAGAGCACTAACAGCAGGAGGGGTGGCAGAGGGGGCAAGCTCCTATCCCACAGGAAGGCAGTAGGGTTACTACCTGTCCCCAGTGGCACAGGACAGTCCCAATTTGAGCAGCAGTATCCTACAAGAAAAAACATGATAAAGGCTATATGTCCAGACAAGACAGTAGAAAATTATCTCAGACTGTCCTCAAAATGTTGCAAAAAGCTATAACGCTGTAGTCAAAATACCTGAAAATTCTAGGAAGTACAAGAAACAACTAAAAACCACAAGTAGGCTGAATTTTGATAATTAAGATAAAACGAGTCTGTTGAATTGATCAAGGATACCCATCGCCCTGTGAAAAATCCTGGTTCAGGACGAACTGTCCCACAATGGGCTACTAAAAGGGTGGGAACTCTAGAAGGCATAGCAAGGAGGAACTAGAGAACAAATGGAAAGGAGTGCAAGAGGCAGGATAGGGTGACTGAGACTGGATGGAGTGATCCTCAAATATGACCTGAGGGCAGGTAGCCTTGAGGGAGGGAAGCCAGGCCAAAGTAGCACCAGGAAGATATGAGATGTGCTCAGATGAACCTGAGACTAGATGGAGGTGCTTGGCTACGGGAGCAACAGGGAACTAATGAGCCCCAGTGCAGGCACAGGAAAGCCCTGCCGGTGGTGGAGAGGTGAGGGGCCATACACACCAAAGAAAAGTTGAGTTGTGATGAAAAAGCTGGCTCCAGAAGATTGGGAAGCAGAGCATGGGTGGAGGAGAGCAGATGAGAGACAGGGACCACCGAGGCAGAACAGCTGAGCCAAAGCGCCAGCAGAAACGGAGCAGAGCAGCTCACTTGGGGAAGCAACGGAGAGTAAAAACCCTGAGCTACAGCCGCAAAGAGCAAGAACTCCAGCAAACCAGCAAGACGGAGATGGAGAGCCTGGGAACAAAGGTGGATCAGGGTAGCAGCCACTGAAGCCAGAGCGAGGCCCATGATGATGGCCCCAGAAGTAGCAGGAGGAAAATGGGGCAGCTGACTGCAAGCAAAAGGAGAGGTAATGAACAGTGATCGAACCAGGGAGTGGACTTCCCGGACATGGAGGGCGCAGTGAGGGAACGGGGGAGAAGTAACGAGGTGCCAAGAGGGAAAGGCAAGAGGGAGGAAACAAGCAGGGGAAGAAGAGAACGAGGCGGGGGGGGGCGAGGATGAGCGACAGAATGGAGCACAATGAAACAAGCCAGGGAGGGCAGAGAGAAAGAATGGGCAGCCGGAGGCCACCACCAAAACATGGGGAAAGCAAAAAAAAAGCAGAAGTCCTGAAAGACAGAGGGGATGGAGAGCAGCACTTCTGGCTGCAAGAAAGAAATGAATCCCGGAACAGTCCAGGAGGAGTGGCCTTTTGAGGCCTGATGGGGGAGCGACATTGTTGCTCTGCTCATTGAACCTCAGGCTTAAAGCCTTCCCAATGTCTCAGAGGCAGAGTGCTACATAAATTTTATGCATGATGTTCTCCAGGTGTTCCACAAATGCATTGCCCAGCTGGAGACCAATTCCTTAACTGCACCAGAAATATAAGTGTAACCCCTTTGTTACCCTGGTTACTAGAATCCTAGTAAGACCTAGTGGTAGGCAGGGGAAGGCAGCTTGTGAAACTCCAGTTAAATGGGTTTCACACTGTCTCACTCTGTCCTCAGTCACAGCTGAGACTTGAGAGATGACATCACTATAGAACTGTCGCAGCTGCATGAGCCACTTTGGAATCTACAGCTGAGGGAGTGAGTTTAGAACTTTGGGAAATTCAAAGTGAGTTTTCCGTTTGTCCTTAAGCAAGAAGGAAGCATCAGTCTGCTGTTTGAGCTCTCACTAAGAAAAAGGAAGTGTTTCTGTGTTATCTTTTTTAAAGTGGTGGAGACCGCTCCCCCAGTCTCAGTGCACCCCTCCCTCCGGGGGGGGGGGGAAGGAAAAGTTCTCTGTGGGTTCCAGGGGCAATCCCCCCTTCTCCCACCATGGAAGGAAGCTGCCTGATTTAGTTTTGTCTGTTCTTGTATAACAGCAAAGGTTACAGTACTTCGCCTGTGGGGCATCTGCAATGAATGGGTGAGTGTTTGGCTCTATTTGAAGGGGCAAACATATTGTTTTCTTCAGTTGGGAAATGAATGTGGACTGCTATTTGGGAGGACTATGTCAACTAGGACAAACAAATAGAGCAGTCAAACAGTTTAAAGTTTTAAATGGATTTAAAGTTTGCTGTAGAGGGGGTGCGTCAGGTCATCCACCGTTCAATCTACATTTTAAAGTTCTAAAGTTTTCTGTGTGTATCCAGAGAAATGGCCGGGTATGGGCTGTGGGAGCTGGAGGTGGGAAAACCCCCCATCTTTAGTAATCAGGTCCACCTCTACGGATTTCTTCTGTGTTTTTGCTACTTGCCTCATGCACTTGGCCAGTAATGGGGTGGGTACCCAGACATGGGTCGCAACTTGAAAATCTCTCTAGGAGTCACAGACTCTAAGTGGTGTGGGGAGCCACAGGATGAGAAAATTACTGCTTGTTGGATGGGAGTCTCCTTGTTTGATGGGAGTTCGATTGAGCTACGAAAACAAATCTCTAGGAGTCGAGACTCTAAGTGGTGGGAAGCCACAGTTTTGGAGTCTCCTTGTTTGATGGGATGTCTTTCCAAGTAAAGTTTGGGTTCATCGTCAAGTGGACCGTCAGTCTGAGTGGCCGCAGGGGAGCCGGGCCGTGTCGGGCTATGTATCCAAAGCGATGCAAAGTCCGGGCTGAGTGCCTGGTGGGTCCAAAGCCAGACAACTGTAGTAATGTGTTCATTCCTCAAATGGACCGCTGTGTTAACCCTTAATCTGCACATACAGTAACGTAGCCCTTTGGGGACCATGCAATGCTTTGTTTATGTTCAGTTAGTTAATAAATAAAGCCACACTGAAAAATCCCAATTCTGGTTCTGGACATTACAGTTATTGCTTCCTGTAGTTGGATTTACTTGGTGCCCTGTGCAGAGTAGCCAAACCTAGGTCCCTGTGCCAGGTAACCTCATCCTTTCCGAACCCAGGTCCCCCACCAGGTATTGCTGCCAAATGCCAAAAGCATGCCACCTGTCGTTTTAGTAAAAAGGCAGGGGTTGGGACCCCCGGATGTTACATAAGGATTAAGTATCACCTGCATAGTGAGCTGGAAAAGAGGCTCCAGGACAAGCTTTTTGGTTTTAAGGGTAGAATTTGGGGGAACTAACCTCAAAAGTTCCCACTGCCGCACAGCATAATCCAAAACAGGTGGAGGGGGACACAGCACAGATGGGTATACCTGCCACTAAGCCCACCTGCACTGGGAGATAAACAATGTTTAAAACAAAGGAAAAATATTCAGGCTTGAATTTGTAAGGACCTAAGTGGATTTTATGTTTGGGCACTTGACTATCTCAAAAAAGGTTTGATTTTGAAAACTGCCCCCTCAAAATGATGCATATATACAACAAAAAAAATCATGGGATAAACTGTCTGCTGCAGTGGAGGTGCTGAAGACACAAAGTCCTGCATATGGATACCCTTTATTCAGACTGTTCTACCTTGTGCACAGCATTGCCCTCCTTGGTGGACATGGAGGACACATCAGGGTATCCCGTGTACAAGGCAACCGCAACTGAGCACTTTCCAAAAGGGCTAGTCAATCACATCACCTGTGCACAGGGCTACCTGGCAGAGGGGCGACTGGATAGGGGGTAGGCAAATATAGTGATGGGATGTCGCTATGTATACACGCACGTGGGGGGGGATGGACCACGATGGGTGGAAGGGGAGGGAGGGTTTGTGGGGTGTAGTGCAGCAGTGGGCTGCCGAGCTGGCCATTTGGCATGGTGGGTTGGTGGCAGGCTGGGTTTGGGAGGGTGCTGGGTTCGACTCTGGGTGCACTTGTGTTTTTTGTTCCAGGTCAGGGTTTTTTTTTTTTCCTCTGTTTTGCACCCTTCCCAACATGCACCCCCCTGGAGTTGAGAATCCTTTAGTAGGGGGGTGTGGGGTGCATAGCCCCCTTCATAAAATTAAGAAACCTAAATCTCAGGTGCCCTCTTGCTGTTCGCCATGAGTAGAGATGCAGTGAATTATAAATCCGCCTGCTAAGTGGATGTGAAATGTCCACTCGCATCTGTGGAGCACAACACGAAGTGGACCCTGTAAAGTACTCACTTCGCATTATCATTACCACTTCACATTCTCATTATGCCTTAACGCAAAGTAAGGTAAAGTGAGAAGAAAATAGGCACATCACATGGCCTGCAGTACTGTAAGTCACATGCTTTAGCTAGGCAGGAAGAAAGCGAGTCAGAGAAGCAGTTTCACTTTCTCCTTTGTATTTGTACAGGAAGAAAGCAAAATTGTGAGAGGAAAGGAGTTTGCTTGGCTCTCGGAGTCATTTCTTGTTACTGCCATAACAATCAAACAGCTTTTTTAAAAGCTATTTTGTATAGTGTTTGTATTGTCTTAGTGTTTTTTTGGTTAGTGAATTTTTTTGTGTAAGTTTTGTTTTTGTTTTGTGTGTGTGACTGACTGACTGAGTGTGTGTGTGTGTGTGTGTGTATATGTGTGTGTGTCTCCACTGTCTGTGTGCGTGTGTGTGTGTGTGTGTGTGTGTGTCGTCCCGTGGACTCAGGAGGATGGAGGGTCATGTTGGAGTCGGAGAAGGCAAGTCGCTGGCATGTGGGAGTGTTAGGAGGGGAGGAGTGTGGACCCATGGGGGGTGGGGCGGTCATGTTATGTTGGACCGCTCCAGACTCCTGGCCAGTGTTGCTTCCCCCACGGAAGCAACAGGAGCAGCAGCAGCACCAATGCTACCGGTGGCTGTTGCTCATCCACCTTCTCCACCACCACCACTAGCAGAAGTTGTTGGAGCTCCAGCAGCACCCCCTCCACCACCTCCACAGCCACAGGGGGTGGCCCTGGCAATTGTGAGTGGTGGTGGGACTTGTGCCCGACAAGTGCATACTGTGTCTGGTCGTCCCCCCCCCCCACAGTTCCCTAGTGTGGGAGTTTTTTTAATTGTGTGGGGGGAGACAGCACAGTGGTGCAGTGTCGTGTGTGCGTGGTGTGCTGGTGTGCCTTGGGCCCCCTGGGACACATTTGGGGATGGGTGGCCAGCGCACCCACATGATGAATCACCACAGGGCAGAGTGGCAGGCTGCTACGGAAGGGGCCAGGCATCTACCTGCTGGCCCTTCCATGGCAGTGGCCGAGGGTGCTGCTGGGGTGGGAGATGTGCCTGACAGCAGTCACCGCCGCAGCAGGAGAAGGAGAGCTACATCAGGTGCTCCACCACCACCACCACCACCACAGCCACCAGCACCACCCTGTCCAACACCATCCCCACTACCTGGATTACCTGCTGCAGTGGACCCCGGCACAGTCCCTGTTAGCCAGTCTGACCTCTTCCTGGTGTGGGCAGCAATGGAGGAAAACAACAAGCGTTTCAGTGCTTTGGAGCAGCAGGTTACCAGAGTGGAAGCCCAGCAGCAGCAAATACTTTCAGTGCTGCACCTGCTGCTGGACCACCATGGCATCCCACGGCCATAGTAAGTCCGGGTATTGTTTTCTGTCCCCCCCACACCCACACCCACACCCTGACCCCACCTCACTATTGTGCTGTACTTTTGTTGTGTGTTTTTTGTTTGTTATTATTAAATCATACACATTTTCCCTTCCAGGAGAATCCTTCTTCCACCACATAGTGCAATACATTTTTTTGAAAACCAGGCATAAATGCATTACAGTGAGTCACGTGACGGAGGCATTCCCATTCTGAGAATCTGCCCACATTCTGCGTCCCTTCTCAGCAACATTAGGACATGATGGCAGGGAGAGCGCGTCTGCGTGCTCCTTATGTGAATATCCGATTGTGCAGGTTTGCGAATGTTTCTTTATGTAAATGGTCAGTTTGTTGTGAAATGTGTGGCCACGTTTCCAGTAAAAAGAGCCTTGAAACATCCCACATTTCACCCCAAAGTGAACCTTATAACATTAGGAAACATTGCTTGGGATAGCTGCTGGACATTCAGTATAGTGGAGCATGCAGGTGTCAGCGTGGCTCAGTTGGTAGCACATCCGCCTCTGGACCAGAAGGTCGTGGGTTCTCGTCCCACACTGGGATTGGACTTGCACCTAACAATTGCTGGCATCCGAGTGCAGTATTGGGGGGTGCTGTACTGCTGGGGTGTGCCGTCCTTCGGATGAGACGTTAAACCGAGGTCCCTTCTGCCCATCCTGGTGTTGTCCTAGTGGGTGTCCAGGTGGAAGTAAAAGAACCCAGGGCACTCTTTGCAAAGAGTAGGGAACACTCCCGGTGTCCTGGCCAACATTCCTCTTCCCATAAAACCGGTTCATGCAATTATCCAGGCTGTGTGTGGGTGATGATGTGCGATATGGCCGCCACCACACATTCAGTCACTTCACTACCAGTCTAGCATTGCTTGTAAAGCGCTTTGGATGTATGAAAAGCGCTATATAAATACTGATTCTTCTTCTTCACCTGCGCTCCCCTGCCATCACATCTTAACGTTGCTGAGAAAGTGTGGCACAAATGTTAATTCCTCCATCATGTGACTCACTGTAATGAAATTATGGGTGGTTTTCACAGACATATATTACACTCTGTGGAGCAAGAAATATTCCAGTGGTAGTAATGCCTCCACATATTAGTTTACGTGCATCACCATTAACTATGTAATGTGGTGACTGTCTGTAAAGCAGCAGCACAACAATCTGTTGATAACTCTGGCCTATATTTTTTAATGCTATGTTACAACTTCCTTTACTTACATCCTGACTGACTGGAATGATACGATAATTTGCAGTAGTTGAGTGTGCTGTACTACCTTTTTTCATGTGTGAAATAATGAAAGGAGCATTCCTTTTAAATTGGTGCTGCTGACAGTGAGTGTGACCAGGTCTTTGTCATTGTTTTCCTCTGCTTTTCTCCATCACATCAAGTAGTTGTCATATATCACTTATGTTGTTAACTAACAGTTATGCATCAGTCAGTGTTCTATATGACACCACGGAACAATAGTTATTGAAAAGCAGCTACAAATAAATACAAAACTGGTCAGAACAATATTGGAAGACGTGCTCATTTTGTTTTCATACATGAAAAAACGTAGGAGTAAGAGAAGCAGACAAAAATTGTGAGAAGAATCGTATCATTCAAGTCATTGTCTGACGACTCGGACATATGTAGTGGTTGATGTGGCAATTTAAAGTAGCATAAAAAAGTACAGTTCAGAACTGTGAGGACATTCTTACAATGCTGCTTTAATTGTAAAAATGTCACTATGACATCATGACGATGAGCTCACAGCAACAATCACAGAACACACAAAAGTGGCACAGAGTCCCCATATGTTTTCTGCAGGCCCACAATGTCCTCCTTGTGTGCAGAAAATTGACAGGTGGTAACGAAGGGAAAAGAGACTGTTTCAGCACATACAAAATCCCCCAGAATTAATGTCGCACTCAGTCATGCATGCAGTGGTGGCACAGAGTCCCCAGATTTTTTCTGCAGGCCCACAATGCGTCCTCCTTGTGTGCAGAAAATTGACAAGTGGTAACGAAGTGAAAAGAGACTGTTTCAGCACATACCACAGTATAAAATGATAACTGTAAGGTTCGTTTTGCTGGTCCAATGTGTTGTGCAAGACGATTCCACCAAATGAAATGTGATCATCTCAACTGGATTGAAAGGTGCCCTTTGGATGTACACTAATAGTAGCCTTGGTGAGTAGATATATATATATGTATATATATGGTTGTGTATTTTGTAGGTGATGATGAAGAGGGTTGAACTTGACATGGACATGTACTCATGCTATTGTTCTGCATCACATAGGTGACTCATAAACTGTTGGTGAGCACATTCCAGTGCTCAATGAGAATTTTTTGCACTTAAATGGAAATGGATAACTCTCAAGCACATGAAGGTAAGTATTTATTTTTTTTGGGGGGGGGTTGGCGGGGAATCATATTTTCAGTTTTGTCTGTAATGGTTTCTTATTTTTTTACTTCTTCACAGATTTCATCAGCATCCTTCTGGAGTCCAGTTGTTAATGATGGTCATGGCTATCTAATGAAACGACTTCTGCGTGTTGCATGTTCAAGCTCGGGGTGGTGTGCCTGATGTTGAAGAACTTTTTTGGATAAGGCCACTTTGACAAAACAACAAGGCATCTCGAAGTTTCCTAAAAAAAGAAATGAATGACTTCTTACAAGTTACAACTTCATTGTTATGTGTCCCTCCCTGGTTCTGAAATCTCAACCCCTATTGTCAAGTTACATTTCAGAGACACATCTTGTCAACTGCTAAGACAACCTGTTGTGTGCAATATTTGCTGCAGTCTTTACAAAGCAATGAAACGGATGAAATAAAATCTTCATGCTTACCAGAATGGATTTCACATGGACATAACATTGGTTCCTCTCTGTACGGTATAGCTACAGCATCTTTCCCAATGAGTATTAGCGATGGAGCCTGTTTTTGTTCTCCTGTTAAAGAAACAAAAGAAGTGTACTGTATGTGTTTTGCCACTGCGGCTCTGAAAAGCTACAGAAAACATAACATATAACTTAAGGAAGTGAGGCAGCATAACAAACATGAGTGCACATACTTTATGGTTTAAATATTAAGAAGCTGGTGGTGGTGGTGCAGTAGTGGACTGGTGGTCCTTGGGGGGGTAGACAGACTCATGGTGGCAGACTTGCATAACATCAGTCCCGGTAGTGGTGGTGGTCCGTGGGGGGCAGACAGACTCATGGTGGCAGACTTGCATAACATCAGTCCCGGTGGTGGTGGTGGTGGTGGTGGTCTGTGGGAAGCAGAGAGACTCATGGTGGTGGCAGACTTGCATAACATCAGTCCCGGTGGTGGTGGTGGTCCGTGGGGGGGCAGACAGACTCATGGTGGCAAACTGATAACATCAGTCCCGGTGGTGGTAGTGGTGGTCCGTGGGGGGCAGACAGACACATGGTGGCAGACTTGCATAACATCAGTCCCAGTAGTGGTGGGGGTTTGTGGGGCGCAGACAGTCTCATGGTGGCAGACTTGCATAACATCAGTCCCGGTGGTGGTGGTGGTCCGTGGGGGGCAGACAGACTCATGATGGCAGACTTGCATAGCATAAGTCCCGGTGGTGGTGGTGGTGGTGGTCCATGGGGGCCAGACAGACTCATGGTGGCAGACTTGCATAACATCAGTCCCAGTGGTGGTGGTGGTGGTGGTCCGGGGTGGGGGGGGCACACCGCCTCTTAAATATTGCAGTTAAAATCTGCCAACATTAACCACATCATCATCCTCATAAAGAAAACTGCCCTCACAGTCATCAATGTCTGAAGTCTGACCACTGGGAAATTCTTTCTCCATTGTGTCATCAACTACATCAGTGGTGGGCCGTTTCAGGCAGCCACTGCCAGTGTCACCAGGATGCTCCATTTCCACATCAGCAAGATCACCATGACTAGGCCGGGGTACGAATACCGAGGCTGCAGTCTGCTGGTATGTGCCTCTCATTCATTTTAATGAATGTTAGCAAACTAACATTTGCAGGAGACAGGTTTGTCCAACGATCCCTGACTATTGCACCTGATGAGCTGAATACACTCTCAACACTTACACTGGAGGGTGGGCATGTGAGGTACTTCAGTGCCACTGCAGTCAGCTCTGGCCATTCACTGACCTTTCCACTCCAGTACTAAAGAGGATCTTCACTTATTGTCAGATGCCTGTTTTCAGACAAATATGACTCAACCATTCTCTGTGCCACACTAAGTCCAATTGTTGATGCATCAGTCTGTTCTCCGGAGTCATTTATTTTGCAAATACTCACTTGGGACAAAGCCTCCCAAAGGGGTTAATGCCACCCTGACCCACTTTGGATGACAGATCACCTGGAACTACAGTCCCCTTACCCTTGCATGATATGCTTGCTGGTCTTCCAGCTACACCTTCAGCTGGATTATGCTGCTGAGGTTTGCACACCTTGGCACGTCACTTCTGTGCCCAATGAACCAAGCGAACCAGTTGACCACTGATATTTTTTACCTGTTCAGGCCCTCCCTCCAGTACTGATGCAATTCCATGTTTGTATCGTGGGTCCAGCATTGTTGCCATGGCAAAGTTGTCACTACGCTGAATGCTCACAATGTGACGATTCTGGTCGAATACTGTCAGCATGTGTTGCAGCAACATACTGCTACCATCGTCTCTGGCAACATCAAGACTATGCTGTACATTCACCAATGTCTTCCTCAGCACCCACAAATGTTGAATTGATTGGCTAATGGAGGCAGACTTGCCACTCACTGCCTGTGTGGCATGTTCAAAAGGCCGAAAAATTGTTATTACAGAGTCCATGAGGCGCCACTGTTCAGTCGTCATAGACATGAAGGCCCCAGAACTGTCACGGCTAGTATGCATAACAAGATATTCTGAGATGGCTTTGTATTGTTCATACAACCTCTCTGCCATGTATAATGTGGAGTTCCATCGGGTGACAACTTCCAGCTTCAAACGGTGCTGAGGCAGGTTGTTTTGTATCTGCAACTGCTGCAGTTGGTCATGGGCCTTTCCAGATCTTGAAAAGTGAGAGCAGATACATCATGCAATGGTCTGCATTTCCTTTATGTCAGGGTGCTGCAGAAACTCCTGAGCCACAAGATTTAAACAGTGGGCCATACATGGAACACTAAAAAAAACACCATTCGTGATGCATTTCACCACATTTGACCCATTGTCACTTGCTATGAACCCAGCTCTCAGGGACAGAGGGTTTAGCCACCTGTCAATTTCAGTCAGTACCATGTCCAACATGTTCTCACCAGTGTGTGAACAGGTCACACTGCGCATAGCAATTGTTGCATGCTGGTGAATTCTAGGAAGATTGCTACCATGACAATCCACCTTACTGCACTGATTATTCACACTACCAACATCTCAAACAAAACCCAGCACCTACACCCAGTGTGCAGTTATACACAGATATGAACTCCCCGCTGTTTTGCCACTTGTCCACATACTCATACTTAAATGGATGACTGGAGAGGAGGAATGTTGAAGGGCATGTCTTACTGAGTCTGAGATAGTGCGGAACAATTCGGGAACAGCACGGGTAGAAAACTATGTCCTGGATGGGACTCTCCATTTTGGACAAGCACGGGCAGCAAACCGCCGGAACCCAGAATTCTCCACAAAGGAGAAGGGCAAAAGATCAATTGCCAGCATTTCCGCTACAGCAGCATTAAGTTCATGCGACACTGTATGATTGGGGGGGGGGGCACTTCAGTTTATGCGTAAAAACACTCTGTAACATGGGCTGACTTAAACGTTTTACACGGGGTGTGTTGTTGGTCACAAATGGTTGTGCTCTGTGATGAATGGCATCAGCAGGGGGGTGGAGTGTGGACATTTGATGACGACGGTTGCACAGGTGATGATGACAAACCCAGAAATGATGTTATTTTTCCAGATTTGCCAACCGGGGTTGATGTACCACTTGCACTAGACATACTGCATTCACCACCACCACCAACACAAAAACTGCTCACCAGCACTGGACAACATTTTAAAGTTATTATGGTCCTCTACCTCATCATGCCTGTAGTAATCCTCTGCTTTTATTACCACACTACTGCACACATTTAATTTCCTACTGGGCTTAACAGTCATGGAAGGGGATAACATGCTGGCTATGGTTGCCAGTGATATGGGTGAACGCCCCAGTCTGGTATTAGCTGCCAGCTTGTGCTGGGTCCACAGAGCCAAGTGCCTATTCTTAAAGATGCGTATGCTGTCCTCCTGTCCCAAGATGGCTCCCCTTTTTACCTCGACTTACAAGCACATGGCAAACCTGGCAGATTGCAACTGAATCATCATTTGCATCTTGAACAAAAAAATCCCAAACAAGGGAGCATGATGCTCTGCTTTTAACATGTCCATGATGATGTGTCTTATTTAAGTCTGTTATTTTAAGCACTGAAGTGGGGGGGGGCACGTGATATTTCTGTCACTGCACACCTAGACTGCAACTGACCACCACGACTACCTATCATATTGATTACTGGGTCGTCAGCATCATCATCATCAACTAAAACCGGTAAATCACAAGTTTTTATGGGGGGGGGGATTCCTGCAAACAGATTCAGACACAGCCACTTTCAATTTCTTTTTTCTCCGGTTCCCAACTGGGGTCAATTACATCATCACCATATTCATCAATGTCACTGTCACACACATCCACATCTTCTGCTTGGATGCTAACATGTGGACTGCATGTTGCAACAACAGCAACATCATCATCATCAGCATCAGCATCATCACATTCATCATCAGCATCTACACCACCATCACCTGATATTTTTTCACCACACTGTGAAACACTGCATGGAAAATGCGTGACGTTAAGTGCCACGGTGGATGGAATATCACATTGTATGCTATCGTTGACATGATCATCAGAATCAGGTTCAGTTAATGGGATGTTACTGTGAAGTATGATATCATCTACGCTGTCACTCACTTGCACTGCTTCACACTCAATATGTTTGGATACGGTACACTGGTTGGAATTAGAACTTGATGCAATAATGCTAATACTACCTCCACCACCACTAACACCAGTAACACTAACACCACCAGCTGGGAAAACATCATCTCCTCCAACCATGAGTGAAGCTACTGATTGGGCTGTAAACAAAATTGCAGGAGAAATACCTTTCCTCACATCAGCAATGCACTTCTCCGTCCGCGTACTACTACCTCGCCCACAGACCCTCTTACTGCCAACATTGCCATGGCAAGAAACGGCTTTACTTGCACGTCTCTTTGCAGGCATTTTGGGGGATCAACCACAGATATTATTACCAAATTCAGATTTTGATACATTCACTTTCTGACTGGAAAGATGCTGGCTGGAAGTGAAGCAAAATAAACAACTGTGGCTTCAGCAACAGATAAGAGACTACTGTGTTGTGACACTGTCACGGAATTAAAACAACTTCAGTAACCAGTGGTGCTGATGGGGTCACAAAAACAATCGAGTCTGGTAAAAAATACCTTTTCAATGTGGGGGTTGGGGAGCACTGAATACAGACAGTGCTGATTTTTATGGCACTACAAGCAGCAAAACTAAGAACAGAGAATATGATTGTAGTACAAAATCAGGCAGCTGCAGTGGATAGCAGGTTCACACTGCTGCACTTAGTTGCACTTACACTAGTCTGTGTCACAAATTTTAAAAGGTGTATTATATTTGATGCATGCACGCAACACTGCACACATAACACAGAACAGTTTGTGTACAATGCTGAATGAGGAATGAGATGCAAATGCAAAAGTTCAGTGTACTGCCACGTAATGTAAATTTGTAATTTAAACAACCTGATCTTATGAAATGCTGCACCACATTCACACAAAAAACAGCAAGAAAATATGTACTATTACTGACAATTTTACTATGTGTACAGTAACACAGTCAGTTATATAACAAAAATATAACCAAAACACAAAGAAATCACTAGTTCTCCAACTTAAATCTACCTACACACAGATACGCCCCCTCCCCCACACGGCACACTTCACTGTCTTTCACCACACACACTCAGTGTTGTAAATTAACATTCAAAATCCACACACAAACAAAAACGCTCGATGATGTGAGCACAGGAGGGTTTCCTACAATCGATGAACTACAGTTGGATCCCCCCCAAAAAAGCAAAAATGCTTTTTGAACAGCTTTTAAAAGATTCCTACAGACAGCTATCAGAGCACACTGTCTCCTACTCCTTCCTACTCATACTACCCTGAACTGAGGCTGTGCAGATCAATATAGCACCCATGTGTCCTGAACTCCCATGAATCACTGCAAAATCTGCCTTCAGAGCTCAAAAACAAGGTGAAGTGAGGTGAAGTGAACTGCCACCAATGTACTTCGCCTTAAAAATAGAATGAGTAGTGACCAGTGGAGATGGAGTAACGCAAAGTCGCTGTTTCTAATGCACTTTGCGTTCCTCATTATAATGCGAAGTACTCCACTTCGAATTGCAGAGCACTCTGTGAATCCACCTGTGCTCCGCAAAATGCTTCGCGAGGCGGATTGAGCCCACTTCACCCACTTTGCCCACCACTAGCCACGAGTGTACATCACCGAAATTCTGTTTTGGTGACGTACACTCACCCAAACAGTGACTACTATTCCACAATTGCTGTTATCACATAGAACCACAGATCAGTGGGTAACAAATGGGTGGCATTTTTCAGCCAAGCTCTGGAGTGCAAACAGCTTTACAAGGTTGTGCATTCCATTCTAAATAAATAAATACATTCTTTCTATCTTTCCCAGCTAGCAATAGTTTTGTGAAATGGGTCTTCTCGCTGATGGGGAACACATGGGCCAATGCTAGAAATCGAATGCTTGTGCCCTTGCTGAAAGCTGAACTGCAAGTAAAATTAAATTACAGCTTTATTTGTGCTCAATTTATTTCTTTTATTAAATCAAATGAAAAACTAGAAGCAGCAAAATCCAATCAAGAATATAGTTTCAAGCATAACTAATCTAGAACTGCCTCTAATGTTGTGAATGAAAACTGCAATAAAAATAGTTGAAATTATACGTTTTATGTTTGCCCTGTGGACACATGCAGTAAACATTTTGTTAGGAGAGTGGCTATTGAGGGGGTGTGACACTGTCAGTCCAATGTAGTGTGGTCTGCAATGGGCTTGTTGGTGTCACACCAATCATCAGCCAGGCTGATCTTTTTTATTTATTTATTCATTTTTTGCCCAGTGCCCCACCACTGCTGCCCAGTCAGGCAGAGGCTCATCAACCCTCGCCCTCGCTTGCCACCCCCAGCCCAGGCTTGCCCCCCCAGGTAGGACTGCTTGGTGGGTGCCCCCTCCCCAGGATATATGGTCTCTAGCCCTGGCTTACCCACAGGATGGGACCACAGGAGTGGGACCCTGGTGGACCTTTGATGATTGGGAGTGGTGGCGGAGGCAGGAGCATCACTCGGGGGGCTGGATTTTTGCAGCTGCTTTTTCCCCCTAGAGACCGGATGTGGAATGATGTCAACGGGCATGCCCGACATCTGTCCCACCTCCCATAATGTGTGGCTTCAGTACCTGCAGCTCCCCAGCCTTTGCCAGAGGCCGCTCAGGTACTGAGAGCTCTCCCCCCACCCGGAGAAGGAGAGTTACCAGATGGCACTCAATCCTTCTCCACCCCGGCTGGCCCTCCGACTCCCGGGTCCTATCCCAAACCCAGGTCATCGGCATTGTGAGTGGACGCCCTGCCACTGTGCCAGTGGGACGGCCTCTAGCCAGGCTGATCTTGACAGTATTCTGGCTTACTGGGCAATAACTTTGTGTATTTCAGAGGTAAAAGCTGACCCAATCATAGGTCAGCTCTTTCCTTTGATCTGCACTGCCCAGCAAATACAACTAATCTGTCAAGATCAGCCTGCTGAGGAATTTCACCCTGTAACAAAGAAAACCATCCATCGATGTCTGTTGTTGGTGCCCCTGTAACTGTCCCCCTATCCACCCCTCCCTCTCAGCACCCAACCTCCAACCCCCCCTCCCACAAACATAACACTGACACTGGGGGTGCCCAATCCCCCAATGTCACCACTTACTAGTTTTTTATATGTATATATAACCTGCAACAAAGAAAACCATCCATCGATGTCTGTTTCTGGCACCCCTGTAACTGCTCCCCCACCAGACCCTACCGCTCAGCACCCCCCCACAAACATAACACTGACACTAGGGGGTGCTCATTCCCCCAGTGTCACCACCTCATAGTTTTTGTGCATGTATATATAGCCTGTAACAAAGAAAACCAGCCATTGATGTCTGTTGCTGGCACACCTGTAACTGTCCCCTATCTGACCCTCCCTCTCAGCACCCAACCTCCAACCCCCCTCCCACAAACATAACACTGACACTGGGGGGTGCTCAATCCCCCAGTGTCACCACCTCATAGTTTTTTTGCATGTATATATAGCCTGTAACAAAGAAAACCACCCATTGATGTCTGTTGCTGGCGCCCCTGTAATTGTCCCCTCACCTGCCCATTCTTGCAGTGTTGCCACCTGAAATGAAGAAAACCATCCCTCATCATCTTTTTAACCCTGAAAAAAAGAAACCATCTATCAATATCTGTTGTGCTGTTAGTCCCCCACCCAACCCTCCTACTCAGCACCCACCACCCCACAACCCCCAAGTCCTTACTTACCCAGTAGGGTTCCAATGCCATAATCCTTTTCTGGACCACAAATACATCTTTACTCTTCAAAGCTGGACCACGAACTGAGGAAATCAGGGATGCAGTTCACTGTATTTCAATGGGATTTTGAACTTAGTGGCATAACTTGGCCATTTTTGAATATTTTTGCCCAGAATTTTCAACATGCCTTTTGTGGGACCCCACCTCATCAACAATGACAGTGAAATTAGGCAAATCTGTTCCAAAAGGTGATTTTGTGGTTGCTGCATGAAATCACCTTTTGGGCAGGAGTTGAACATTTTCTCCACATCTGTTCATGAAGTAGGGTCAGAAGAAGACTATGCTGTAAATTTGGCATAAAAATATTAAAAAGCAACAAAGTTATGAGCCTACATTGAAATTTGAGAACACAGGTTCATAACGTTGGTAATTTTCAATATTTTAATCCCAAATTTTCAACATAGCAATTTCTTTATAGTGTTTCATGAATGTTACAGCTGCCAATTTTCAAATCCTGGCCAAAATGTGTTTTCACATCCCAAAAGGCAATTTCACAGTCGCTGCATGAAATCACCTTTCAGGTAGGAGTTAAAAATGTTCTCTGCACTTAGTCATGAGGTAAGGTCATAAGAAGGATATGTTGAAACTTTGGAGTAAAAATATTAAAAAACAACAAAGTTATGAGCCTACATTGAAATTTATGAACATAGGCTTGCAAGTTTGGTAATTTTCAATATTTTGATCCCACATTTTCAACTTAGCCATTTCTTCATAGCACCTCAATGAATGTGACAGCTGTCATTTTTCTAATTCTGGCCAAAATGTGTTTTCACACTTGTGGTGCAAAATCACTTTTTGAGCAAGATTTGAAAATGTTCTCTGTCCCTGTTCATGAGGTAGGCTCATAAGAAGGCTATGAGGGTGATAAAAAATGTTGAAAATTTGGGGTAAAAATATGAGAAAATAAAATTTTGAGTCTACATTTCAATTTTTCATTGCACACTCATAACTGTAATAATTTTCAATATTTTGACCCCAACTTTTCAACATAGTCATTTTTTGACACCACCTCATGACTGTGACAGCTGTCATTTCTCAAATCCTACCCAAAATGTGTTTTCACACTTGTAGCACAAAATGACATTTCAGCCATTGTTTTATAAATGACATCTGTTATGCTCAGAAGTCATAAAAAGATTATGTTGAAAATCTGAAGTAAAAATCTGAAAAACCAACTAAGATATGAAGAAACAAATTGTTCCAGCATTTACTCTTAAGTTTACTATTTGCAGATTTTGGCCCCTAATGTTCATGATATCCCTTGCATTACCCCACCTCCTGAACATGGCAGGTGTCATTTTTCAAATCCCCTTCAAAACTCATTGCCACAGTTGCACAGAAAAATCACCTTTCAGATTGGATTTTAAAAATTCCACCAGTCTTGATCATAACATCAGGTCATAAAAAGATTGTTGAACATTTGGGGTCAAAATGTGGGAGCCCACTTAAAAATAGATATTGCCTCTCAGCTGCCCTATCCTGGGTAATTACAATCTAACAATCTGTCAAAACAGGGCACCACTGAAAATGAGACACCACATCTCATCTGCTCTGACTTGGGTAAACATATAGGAAAAATGTGTACAAGAAAGACCCGATACAACAGCAATAGTAGTAGCGAACATTCGGCATTGGCAAATGGTTGTTTAGATATACACCTGTCTTGACCTGATCTGTGTAATGTGAGATTTTGTTTATGTCATGTCCTACTATGAAGTGATCATGAAATAAATTGTTCTATACATCCACATAAGTTTACATTCACTGTCTTGTATTATTACTTTCATTAGATTAGTATTATTAGGCAAGGCAATTTTTATTTAAAAAGACACCCAATCCTGGAGGCTCTGGGCACCATACAAGATAAAATAAACAGATAAATGAACACAAATAAGCTCAAAATAAATACAATTTTTAACATTAAAATCCATGAATAATGACAAAATAAAATAAATTTGTCACACAAATAGACTAAAAAACAGGGAGGCGGGGGAACTAAATTTAGGGCATAGCAGAAAGATTTAATGGAAAGGCTAGGTCAGGAAAAGCCTGGGCCAACAGGAGGGTCTTAAGTTGGGCCTTGAAAACCTCCAAATATGGGGCCTCCCTAACCCCTAGTGGTAGCGAATTCCACAGGATGTGGGCGGCGACACCAAAAGCCCTGTCGCTGGCCATTTTTAACCTTGTCCTGGGAATATTAGGTATATGAATAAGCATAAAGCACTCATTACATTGATAATTCAATGCAAAGAAGTGCAAGGTAATGCACCTGGGAAACAAAAACCCATGGGAAGATTACACAATGGGGGGGTGAGATACTGACAACAGTAAAAATGGAAAGGGACCTGGGGGTAATTATATTAGATGACCTAAAAGTGGGCAAGCAATGTGAGAAGGCAGTAAGAAAGGCTGGGGTGATACTGGGATGCATAGGGAGAGGCATCAATAGTAGAAAACAGGAAGTTGTTATCCCTCTGTACAGACAGTTGGTGAGACCCCATCTGGAGTACTGTGTGCAGTTCTGGAGACCCCATCTCCGCAAAGACATAGACGGAGTGGAGGCTGTCCAGAGGAGGACAACCAAAATGGTGCAGGGTCTGCACCAGAAGACACATACAAAGAAAAGACTAAAGGAGCTTAATAGGTATACCCTTGAGGAAAGAAGGGAGAGAGAGGGGACATGATAGAAACTTTCAAGTACCTCAAGGGAATCAACAAAGTCCAAGAGGGTAGCATCTTTCAGAAAAAGAGATGTGCAAGAACAAGGGGACACAATTTGAAGATAGAGGGGGGATGGCTCAGAGGTAATGTGAGGAAGTATTTTTTCACGGAGAGGGATGTGGATGCATGGAACAGTCTCCCTGAGGAGGTCGTGGAGTCAAGAACAGTGGGTGGGGGAATTCAAGAATGCATGGGACAGACATAAGGCAGTCCTAATGGGGGGTAGGAGGAAGTAAGCTGTTGGTTAACTAGGATCTGGAGCTTATCTGTTAGGTAGGAAAATGGGCAGACTAAGTGGGCCAAGCAGTCCTTATCTGTCATCAAATTCTACGTTTCTATGTAATCATGTTTTGGAGCCTTCTGCTAAAATCTGGAAGGTCATGTGATGTTGAGGACAGAAAAGGGTATAGTTAAAAAAAGAGGAGGGGTTAGGGGCAGGGCTTCATTGGTCAGGTTTTGGAGTGAATCAAAGGTGGCAACCCTAGACTTAACTATTGACTCAGATAAGCCAGTGTGTGCCATCTCCAGAACATAATTGTATTATATTTATTCCTGATCCTGGTTTTAAAGTGGGTCTAGAATCTAGCTGGTAGATAGTTTACATTATGGGATTCAACAAACATGTTTGAGATGGTAGTGCAGCACATAGCACAAAACCATCCATTGATGTCTCTTGCTGGCACCCCCATAATTTGGAACAATTACAGTGGTGCAAGCAACAGACATCAATGGACGGTTTTGTGCTGTGTGCTGCATAGTGGTGGATGAAGTCCCCAAACTTCGCTACACAGAGTACTTCATATGTAAATGTGAAATTCGGGTAGTAGTCCGCATTGCAAAACATATTACCTCGCCTTACATTTAGACGCAAAGTTCCATTGATTTCAATGGACTTCGCAATAACCTCGCTTTGTGTATAACTTCTTCCTTATTTTTAAAGCAAAGTGCCATTGATTTGAATGGACTTCGCATTAACTTCGACTTGTTAATGCCCTCTAAGGTGAATTTTGCAGTGATTCATAGGATGGCAGGTCACATGGGCTCGAGCTTGTCTTGCACAGCCTCAGTTCAGCATAGTGTGTGTAGTGGAACGCTGGAGACAGTTTGCTGTCAAAGCTCTGAGATTCAAACACTCTAAAAACCTTTAAAAACACCTTTTTGCCACAATATTTCATGTCAGAATTTATTATGTCGATTATAGGAAACCCTTGTGTGTTGATATCATGGAGTGTTTATAGATTTTGTGTGCATATTGAATGTTAATTTAGTCCATTCAGTCTCTGTACTGACAGACACTGTAGAAGTGTGCTTCATGGAGGGGCGTATCTGTGGTGAAGGGAGATTCACAG
The DNA here is from genome assembly GCA_016271365.2 of Neoceratodus forsteri. Classification (NCBI taxonomy): domain Eukaryota; kingdom Metazoa; phylum Chordata; order Ceratodontiformes; family Ceratodontidae; genus Neoceratodus; species Neoceratodus forsteri. Next base: position 1,094,784,974 of record CM057459.1, read on the forward strand.
TGAGAAAGGCAATCTTTCTAACTGTTGTTGGGTAGCTAGTGTGTTAGTAGTTGTGTGTTCATATACACACAGGAATACTTGTAGAAAGTTTTGATAATATTTTTGCTGTTTGCTGTGGTGCAGTGGATTTTTTCAGTTGGTTTAAAATATTTGGTGGTAGTGTACCGAACTGTTAAATTTTTTGCACATTACCTGTAGTGTGTGTGTGTGTGTGTGTGTGTGTGTGTGTGTTCCATTAAGTCAGACACAATTTATTGTGCCACACTGTAATCACAGCATTCTGAGTCTCTTATCTGTCTGGGGTATTTTTTACTGCTTTGTTCTATCCACTTAGTGGACTAGTACTGCAGCTCCCCCCCCCCCCCCGCAAAATGTATTATTTTTCCATTTTTTGATTTGTGTGACCACTGGTTAAGGTGTTGTTGTGTCTGTGTTGCTGCTTCTCTTGAGTGTGCAATCTCCATCTGTCTGTGTGTCCTCATCTGTTTAGGGCCCAGTCTTAATCTGTAAGCCACAGTTGTTGTTTTTTTGGCTTCCCATCCAGCCTAAAGTTCAGAAATCTAAATTTGTTGTTAATTTTGTGTGTAATCCAAAAAAATGCCTGCAAAGAGACGCACATGCAAAGATGTTTCTGGCTATGGCACTGCTGCCAGTGGCAAGAGTGATCATAGGCATGGAAGTAGGCAGCATAAGGGCATAGTTGATGGCATTAAATGAATTTTTCTGAGTATGTGTTTCACAGCACAATCAGTTGCTTCAGTGATGGTTGGAAATGCTGTTGTCTGTCTCCGCTGGTGGTGGTAGTGAAGTTGCTGACGGCCTGATTACTGGTCCAAGTTCAACCTGTGACAAGTTAACAGGTTGCCAAAATATTGTGGACTCTAAAGAAGTGAGTCAGACCGTAGTTGATGTCACACCCTCTGTACCTGTACCTTTACCCACAGTAGTTGAACATGATTCTAATCCTGATGATGACTCACAGTCACAATGTAATGTTTCCATTGCTGTTGAGGTTATTCCTGGTCATCCAACGATTCAAATGTTGAAGAACAAATAGTGAATGATCATAATGAGACTGTGGTTGGAACATGTTCTCCACAGGACAGTATCCAAGCTGAAACTGTTGATGTGGATGATAATTACGATGAATTCAGCTACCCCAATTGGGAACCGGAGAAAAAGAAAGTAAAGGTGGCTGTGTGCAAACAGACTGTTAGTAAATCAACCTCTCCTCAAAGTTGTGATGTAGCTGTGCTTGTTGATGATGATGACCCCATAATAGCATAGATTATGATGGTCAGGTGGAGTCCAAGTCTGCCCAACAACAGAATTCATGCTGTACACCCCCCTTTCAGTGGATAAAAAACAAAAGTCAAATATGCAGCATCAGGTACATGTGAAAGGTAGATATTCAAAATCCCTTGTTTGGGATTTTTTTGTACAAGGTGCAAGTAATGAAACAGTGGCAATCTGCCAGCTTTGCCAAGCGTGTGTGAGGTGCAGTAAAAAGGGTAGCTATCTGGGCACTGAGGGCCAGCATACACATCTGAAGAGCAGGCACATGGCACTGTGGACTCGGCACCAGCGAGGAGCTAATGCCATAGTGGGGCATTCATCATCATCCACCTTATTAAGCATGGTCTCCCCTTCCTTGAGTGGAAGTAGCCCAAGTAGCCGTGCCTGTAGTAGTGGCGAAATTATACCTGAGGATTGCTACAGGCATGAGGAGGAGGACAATTTTGAATTGTCAAGTAGTGGTCGGAGTAGCAGTGGTGGTGGTCTACACAAAATTTCTAGTCCAACATCAACCCCATGCTAAAAATTGGGAAGATAACATCATTTGTTGACTTGTCCCCTGTGCACCCCTCAGCATCACACAGCAAAAGCACCACACCCATGGAGTTCGCAGAGCAGAGCCATTTTGCACGCCATGTGCAAAACGGGTAACAACGCAGCCCATGTTGCAGTCTTTTTGCCCGGAACATGAAATATCCACCAAATCATGCTGTGTCACATGAACTGAATGTTGCTGTCGCAGAAATGCTGGCAATTGACCTTTTGCCCTCTTCCTCTGTGGAGAATTCAGAATTCTGGCATTTTTCATCACGCACCTGTCCTAAATGGAAAGTCACGTCCAAGACCTACTTTATTAAACCCGTGCTGTCCCTGAGTTATACCAGACTGTGACAGAGTCTGTAAGACATGCTCTTCAATATTACTCCTCACCATACATTCACTTAAGTATGGCTATGTGGACAAGTGGCAAAAGTGCGCATAGTTCCTATTTGTGTATTACTGCACATTGGGCACAGGTGCTGGGGGTTGTCTGTACGGTAATGGAAAGCAGTGTAATAAGGCAGATTATCATGGTAGCAACCTTCAGGGAATTAGACAGCATGCAATGCTTGCAATGCACAGTGTTGTAGGATCCCACACAGGTGAAATCATGCTAGACTTGCTACTGACAGAAATTGATGAGTGGTTGAACCCCCTATCCCTCAAAGCTGGCTTTATAGCTAGTGTCATTGGATCAAATTTCATTAAATGTATTGGCAATGGTGGCTTTGTGAGGGTTCCCTGCATGGCTCACTGTTTAAATCTTGTGGTATAGGAGTTTCTGTAGCACCCTGACATCAAGCAAAAGCTAACAGTTGCACACCGCATCTGTGCACAGTTTGCACACTCTGGAAGGGCCTGTGACCAACTTAGGCAGCTGCAGATTCAAAATAGCCTCCCTCAGCACCACCTCAAGCTGGAAGTTGTCACGCACTGGAACTCAACACTTTACATGGCAGAGTGGTTGTATGAACAGTACAAAGCCATCTTGGAATACCTAGTAATGCACACTAGCCGTGACAGTTCAGAGGCATCAATGTCTATGACAACTGAACAGTGGCACCTCATGGACTCAGTGATATCAATTTTAAGACTGTTTGAACATGCAACACAGGCAGTGAGTGGTGACACTGCATCCATTAGTTAAGCCATTCTACTGCTGTGGGTGCTGAGACAGACTGTGTTGAATCTGCAGCCTAGCCTTGATGTGTCCAGAGTTAGGTCAAGCAATGCATCACTTAAGCACATGCTAACAACATTCAACTGCAATTGTCACATCGCCACTATTCAGCAAAGTGCAGAATCTGGAATAGCAACAGTGCTGGATCCACGATACAAATATGGCATTGCATCCTTACTGGAGGGAGGGCCTGATCAGGTTCAAAATCTTACTGGACTGCTGGTGCGATTGGTTCATGGGGCACAGAAGTCACATGCAAAGTTTGGCAAGCCACATCAAAACAAGACTGATGGTCACTGTGGATTAAGCTCATCCAGCAGTAAGATAGCTGTGGGACAAGGGGGTTGTCAGCAAAACAGGTTGCCATTAACCCATTTCAGGGTGCCTTGTCTCAAGTAAGGAATCTGAGACCTCGATGAAGCCTGTGAACAGGTGGATGACTCATCATCAGGACTGCGTGCAGCACAGAGAATGGTTGATGCCTATTTGGCAGAAAACATGCATCTGTCAGTACTTGACAATCCTTTGCTGTACTGGAGTGGTAAGGTCAATGAATGACCAGAACTGACTTCAATGGCACTGAAGTACCTGACCAGCCCACCCTCTGGTGTAAGTGTGGAGAGGGTATTCAGTTCTGCAGGGGTAATAGTGCGTGACCATCGTACTAATCTCTCATCCACAAATGTCAGCATGCTGACATTTATAAAAATGAATTAAGGTCACATACAAAGTCAAACTACCACATCTGTGTTTGTACCCCATCACGATGATGGTTGTGCTGATGATGTGGGTGAAGCAGACCATCATGGTGGCAGCGTCAAGCAATCTACCATTAAGGTTGATGATTCAGTCATGGAAAAAGAATTCCTGAGTGGGCACAATTCTGACCTTAATGACTGTGAGGGCAGCTTCCTCTTTGATCAGGAGTATGAGGATGTTGGTGCTAGTACTGTGTACCGGGTTTAAAGGCTGTCACATTTCTGCAATGCTATCTTTTTTTTCTTTTATAAAGGAAAAACAGTGTCCTTGACTCTCATTCCATATGACAAATATGCACAAATAATGACTCATCATTCTATTTTACCTTCCCATTGGTAAATTTTCAACGTACAGTTAACAGAATGTGCGCTGCTGTCATTAGCAAACACAATCAGCAGCATCATAAACACAACTCCCCAGTTTTTGTAGTCACTTAAATCCTGCTGATTAAATGATAGATAACCTTCTCCTGACACTAAAAGACTGTAACACACCATGTCCTGCCACCCATCTTGATGAGAGTGAGAGACAGAGAATGTGTACCTGTGCTGATGCTCAATGAACGATAATGCAGCCAGCCACACCCACCCATCTTGATGAGAGTGAGAGACAGAGAATGTGTACCTGTGCCCATGCCCCAAAGGAACCCGCAGGCTCAGCCAGCCACAGCCACTATTCTTTGTATTATCATTATTTTACAGTGAGTATGTACTAATTTGTTATACTATGGTTTTTCCAAGAAATGTGTGAATGCTTCCTTAACCATTTTATAGATGACTTTGTCACGAAATACCAGCAAGTGATTTTTTTTTTCACAGGTTTGACACACAAACAGTGTTACAGGACAGGACTCGGAGTACTGTAGTACCACACAGCAACCACCTAAAGAATATCATTTTCAGGTAAGTATCAATCGTATTTCATCTGTTCTTTTTTGTCTTTCATTTTTCAATGCCGGTGTAAAGCATACAATGGAGGTGAGTTACAGACCAGATAATATATTTTTCATGCACATCTGTCCCTGGCTTACTTCAGTACAACATGGTTGTATTAAGTTTTATCCTGGTTATCATGACAACACGTCATGTAATGTAACTTAAGTTAATAGAGTGTGCCAGTGCATGTCACACGCACTAAACTTGTTAGTTGGTCTTTTAGTGGCTTACTAATAGCTTGGTATTTTAAGCTGGATATAACTAACAGGAACATCCACTCTTGTAACAGAATGTTTTAGTGCAATAAAATCTGAATAATTTCTTCTTTGTCTTTTTGCAGGTAATATTTAAGTGCTGTGTGCTGCCATCGGTGCTTTCTTCAAATCAGAACATGTGCAGCTTGTATGAATCTGAAGGGTACACATAAAACCTGCAAAGAAGACAAAAACATTAATATATATATATATAATATATATATATATGGGATGTACAATGGTGAGTTATCAGATAAATGATTTATCTGCACAAGTGCTGTTTGACCTCGGGTATCCTCACGAGTGGCATAAGCCACAAGTGAGATGTCCGAGGTCAAACAGCATGAGTGTCAGATAAATCATTTATCTGACAGCTCACCATTGTAAATTTAATTTATGCAATAGGGATGCTTTCTGTCTATGCAGGGACATTTGCTTTTGATTGTTTAGCTTTTGTTTTGCATATGTTTGTGAAAAAAGTGAACAAAAAATTGCATTTTCTGCTCTTTTTTGCTAATCGTAAAAAAATCTATAAGGTATCTATAAATGAAATACAACTAATTTTGTAGACAATTTTGTGCTGCACAACTTTCATGCTCACAGCACTATGCTATCTTTTTTCATTTTAAAGTTATTTGCATTTGAATATAGTTAGTACTGGTACTGAGGCTGAGCATTCTAAATAAGTTCCGGAGTGATTGTAACATATTTATTATGTGTATAAATCTGTGATGATGCATCTACTATGTGTATGAATGTAACATTTTTAATTTATCTCATAGTAGCTCAGATTTATCACATAGGATTTATGTCTGGGTCTTTAAAAAAACATGAATGTGAAAGGTACAATAGTGTATAGTAGAGTGTTGTTCTGTATAGAATTCCATCCCTTTCAAAATGCTGTTCTACCACAGTTCCAAAGGTCATGGAATGTGATTCTACCCTACTGTGGTAGAACAGCATTCTAGAACCTCTAGAAACTGCATGAATCAGTTTCATTTTGAAAGCAAAAGAACTTATGTACACATATAGTGTATGGTAGAACGTTGTTGAGCATGGAAATTCATGCTCCCAACAGCATTGTTCTGCTTGCTTCAGTGTGTCATGATCTTGTTGTGCTGCACTGGGTACGTCACCGGTGCAGCACAACAAGATTGAACACATTCGCGAATGCACGATTTAGAAGCAGCGTTGGTGATGGAGATAGTGGCACTGGTGCAAGCCACAACACAGAAGCCAAGTAAGGCTTGATTTTGAAAAATTCTGCTGCCATTCGCTGTTTTGACATGAATTTACTCCCCATACACTATAAAAGATTGTCTATGGGAAGTCATTCACAAACAAGGATCTTCTCAGATCTTGAGGTATCCTTGGCAACAGACGACCTCTTGAGCTTCGCTCTCAAGGTCTAACATTGCCAAGGATACCTCTCGATCGAGAATATCCTCGTTGTGAATGACTCTCCATGGACAATTCTCTATATTTCACACAGTACTATACAGTATAAAATACAGGATGAGCAACCTATGTGTACTGAGCCTGTGTTCACACTCGGGTTCTGATTCCTATGGACCTCCAGCTTCTTTCTCAAGGTCAGAGGGAATCTGAACCCCTCTGTGGCAGAACACACTGGTTATGCATAGTTGCCCATCCAATATTCTTTATGTAACTTACCACTAGTGGTATAAATCCATGCCATAAGGCAGCATGTTTCAGTCAGTGCAGCAGATTAATGGTCCTCCAGAACATCTCAGTATGGTTCACCTAATGGTCATCTTTGGTTATCATCATTTGGCAGCACACTGTGCATCAGGTCAGTCAGCGGCAGCAGCAGGAAACAGAAGTATGACAGCAGCAGCAGCAGGAACCAGAGCTGTGGCTCTTAGTGCATGCCCTAATCAGTGCATCCTGAAAGAAGTGTGACTTTAGCACATTTTCTCATGTGATTATTCTTCATCTGGAGTCGGGAAAATAATACTGCATGCCGAATGATGTAGCAAAATAACAGTATAAGCATGCTTCATTCACATATCATAGTCATTTTTTTTTTTCTGGTGGGGGGGACAGTAATTGTGTTGTGTGATGATGGGGTATTTTGACTGTGGTTGTTGTGGGTATTCTAAGAAAACAGAACATAGTCAACAGTAACTCATGTTTATGTTGCATGACAACTACCGCTGCAGTACACTAATTGGTTAAAAATTTGTACCTGTACTTTTCTGTGTGATTTTTGATTGCTAGTACTTATCTACTGACTTGTCTATATGATACCCTTATTTCCACAATTTATGACTGCTGGACTACATTTTTTCACATATGACATAATAAACAGCACTCCTTTTAATTTTGCTTGTGGCAGGTTTTCATCAGCATTCACACCATTTTTTGTACATCTATCATTTCAAATCCTTTCTGTTGGGACTACAATGAAGTACCACGCTATCCAGCAGGACGTGGTACACCACCACTACATTACGGAGCAGTATGTGTTCAAAAACAGCTGGGTACACTGATTAAAACAATGGTTCAAAACAAGATTAAAAGGAGCACTGCCGTTCTTTCAGATCTGAAAAAATGTAATGGTATCATACAAACAAGTCAGTAAATAAGGGCCAATTGAAAATAGAATAAAACTGTAAAAGACAAAATTGTTCAAGAGCAGGAGCACATTGTCAGGTGGTTATTACCCAGCACCCCTCAAACATATATGATAGCTGATGTGCTCCACTGTTCAGGGATCTTAATAATAATACCATCCGGTCCAGTCCAGTAACAAAGTTAGAGCACCCCGAATGTGTACCCATAGAAAAACACAGCCGTGTCCCAAACCAGCTGACACAACCCCCAGGTAGGCACAACAATGTTAATTTGGGGATGCCAGTAAATTAACTGAGACTTCGAGAGTATACACTCCACTGACATGTATGGGCATGATTTTTCTAGAGCATCTCATACTACTTAGTGTTGCAATTTACAGAAATAAAAGCGATCACAGGAGTGGAGTAACAGATACTCTTACTACAGCAGTCACTTTCAGTTTTCTAAACTGCAGCTAAAAATAGCACTAACAGCTAAAGAAAGATCGAGCCCATATAAGTCTGGTGAGTGCATGCTCACCATTCATTTTCTAATGTCATAAAATTAGCATGGGGGTGCCTGCCTGCATGGTGGCATATCAGCAGGTTCAGGAAATGCCTGTTTTTCTGTGGGTACACATTCGGGGTGCTAGAGCTGTTTGACAGGAAGAGGAAGAGGAAGACCAGTCAGTACAGCTTTCAGTCACTGTTCACAGCTTAATGAGCCACAATCACTGCAGTAGGATAAATTCCACATAACATTATTTACCACCTCAGCCTTGACACAGCATGGGTACCGCACAAGGTTCAGATTGCTGTGTGGGGAGGGGCACCTCCATCTGTGTGCTGGTAAAATAAAATTTTGGGAAATGTGTTCTACTGCAATTGATGTGGACTATTACGCTGAGAATAGGGAACTGAAAGCCATACTGAAATAGATGGGACCACATGTTATATTATTAATACCATCAACACTGGATAAAGTCATCTATCATATATGTTTGCAGGGGGCCGAGTACCTGACAGTGCGCACCTGCTCTTTGACAGATTATTGCACTGTTGCTTTAACACAAACAACATGACAGGAAGAAACAACTACTGCCAAAAAAATCTTGTTTGTAAGCAAAGATTATTAACTAGGATTAGGAATATAAGGAAGGGATGGACAGCATTTTTTTATGTGACTTTTTTAAACTGGCTTCAGGGGTTTAAAATATTTGGGGGGGACAAGGTTAGGACTGAGAAAGAAAGACAGAACACAAAATGAAGATTATACAGCAAACAAAAACTCTAAGGTTCTAGGTTGTGGTGAGAGCAGCAGTTGGAGCATGGACATAATCTTCAATTGGTGACCCTCTATATGCTCCAACCACTCACTCATTAAGGTTCTCCACCCTGTTGGTAAGGTGGTCTACCACACTCCACGTAACACACAAATCAGCCTGGGTGGCAGGTGTTGTTGCAGGGTTTCCGCCAGACTCATCACGTGCAGGTGCAGGTTCTGGAACAGCCACTTGCTTCCTGGTCCTTCTGCACTTTGCACCCCGTGCAGGAGGAAGCCATGCTACCACTTATTGCCCAACAGGCACATTCCCTCCATGCTCTGCCACCTTGGCCTTCCAGTCCACACAGTAGTGGTTAGTGAGGTGCATGTGCTGCCCACCTGTCCCCAGATGACTACCCCTGGGCCAATGATGCATAAGCACATTACATATATTACACTTCACAACACTGAGGTCACCAGGCAGTAAAGTGAAGAACTCCAACACAACAGAGCTGTGGGGAGGACTGGGCACAGGCAGGAGGGCTCGGGTGTTATGGTTATGGCCTGCTGCTTGTGCATAATTGGGAGGGCAACCTACTGCTGCTGTGGCTCCTGCATGTCTTCTGGCTCCTGCTGCTACTGCTGCTGATGATCCACAGGGGTGATGGCAGGTGGTGGGAGGGGCAGTGGTAGGTGCCACTGGCTGTGTATTTGCATCACACCAGTGCCTCCTCTTTCAGGGAGGGGAGCACTAGTAGCAGCACTAAATATAGTGCTGCGATTAAATACGCGGGATGCCACCGTGCATATGTGGCCACACACGCTGTCCTCTGTGTGCCCCATAGGAAACAAAACCACCTCTCTCCATTTACACCCACAAAAGAAAAGTCAGTATTAATATCAACTACTGATACAAAAATAAAAAGATGTAAACTAAGGAATCAGGACGTGGAATAAGGAATCAAAATCAAAAGGGTCACAACTAAAAGCAACAAATTGGCAACTAAACTAGCAAAAAGCTCTAAATTCGAGGAAATACTCAAGATATAACTCTCTCTCTCTCTCTCTCTCTCTCTCTCTCTCTCTGTTACAGACAAAAGCTCTTTCACCAAATCTAGGCAAGGTAAAAGTGAAACTATTTTACTGTCTGGCTGATTAACTTCCTGCCTGCTGCATGTGACCTGCAGACTGAGTCTGTGACTTATGTGATCTGTTGGCTGTTTTATTATCACTAACTTTGCCTTTGTGTAAAAATAAGGTGAAGTCAATGCAAAGCTGTTCATTAGGAAGAGGACTTCACGTAGCCATAAATGAATATGAAGTGGCCACTATGCCTGAACTTTGACAAGAAATTTAAACTTCGCTGCATCTCACTGTTGCACTACCATCTCAAGCATGTTTGTTGAGTTCCATAATGCAGATTATCTACCAGCTAGATTCTAGACCCACTTTAAAACCATTTGTCTGATTCAATAACTCCTCAAGGTTCTAGTAACAATCTCCAATTAACTAGGGATGTAACTCTTGATGCAAGTGCTCACAAGAATAAATTTGGTTTGCGTTCTTTTACTATTGCTGCTCCTAAATTGTGGAATAGTTTGCCTATCTCACTACACTCTGCTACCTCATTATCAAGTTTTAAAGTACATTTTAAGGCTTATTTGTTAACCTTGAATGTTTGCCATTTTAATATTTAATCTGTATTATTGAATATATTATTTAATGTGTATTGGTATAGTTTGTATTGTGCTAATGTCCGGGTCAGTCCTGAAGAAGGGCTTTTTGCCCAGTGTCCTAACTCGGTTAACAAATTTAAAATAAATAAAAAATAAAATGCTTGAGATGGTAGTGCGTTATGGGACTCAACAAACATACTTGAGATGGTAGTGCAGCACACATGCTTGAGATGGTAGTGCAGCACACATGGTATGATCTCACCCCCAAGGTCAATCACAGATGGGGTACCCCAAGGATCAATACTTGGTCCTCTTCTCTTTTCACTGTTTATCAATGAACTACCCCAGAATTGTGGGAGAGCCTCAGTACATCTATACGCTGATGATGCCATACTCTATAGGTCCTCCTCAGGCCTCACTCTGATATACTCAACTAGAGCATGGCTTCAGTTCACTAGAAAATTGGTTCCTGGCCAACAAACCCTCCGCAATGCCAAAAACACAAAAGCCATGTTGTTCAGTCACAAAAACCTCAGCACAGATAGACAGCATCTCTTTAAACTTACCACTTGCTCTGGAGACAACCTGGATGTGGTCCAGGACTTTATACCTAGACATTGTCCTGGACCAAACCATAACCTTTGACCCTCATGTGAATGCACCAACAAAATCCTAAACCTAAAATTTAGGCTACTCTATAAACTTGCTCCCTACCTGACTAGTGAGGCTCGTCATACCATTGCCAATAGAACCCTCCTCCCACTCTTATTCTATGGTGCCCCAGTATTGCAGTCTGTCCAGGAAGCCACCCACACTATGCTTAAAACTCTATACCACAGGACTGGATGCTTTGCGAGAGGTGTACACCCTAGAACACACCATAGAACAGTGTTAAAAACCCTGGGGTGACCCTCCTTTGAAACTAGACTGCTGGTAGCCATATTTTGAAACAAGGCTGCATTACCACCGGTACTGCCTTACCTTCAAGCTCTTGCAATGCCCCTCCCCATGCAGTCTATCTCACATTATACAATGCAAACAGTTTACCAGGCCTCTCAGAACCACAGCCCTTCCACTGCTGGATGTCCCCAGGCTTCGGTATAAAATAAGAAGATGGTCCTTCTTCTTCTCTGCCCCTTACCTGTGAAACTCACTGCCCACAATGGTCCTGACCTGCTCTGTCCTAGCACAGTTTAAAAAGAGACTAAACTGTCTTTTCTGGACTACAGCCCCCTGTAACTGTTTCTGTTGAATCATATGACCTGTATCTAAATACTCTTGGTCTTGGAATGAGAATTGTCAGAATGTAGTTCTTTTGTTATATTGTGTAACTAATCTAAAATGTCTATATATATTGTTTTATTCTTGTATGATATTAATAATAATAATAATATTAATAGATGTATTTGATGTAGCGCCTTTCAAGCATCAAGGCACTGCACAATCAAGTAAAACAGAGCACAATAAATACAGATAAAATCAATGGAATTCAGGGTGAGCTTTTCCCCACAAAAAAAAATCTTTAGCACCTGCTTAAAGCACCCCACAGTCCTGCACTCCCAGAGCTGGTGGGGCAGAGAATTCCAGAGGGTAGGTGCCACAAACCGAAAGACACGCGCACCAGATGACTTCAAGCTTACTCTCGGAATCTCCAGAAACCCCTCGTCAGCCGAGCGGAGCTGTCGCAGAGGGGTGTAAGGAACCAGGAGCTCTTTCAAGTAGTCAGGACCCTGCCCGTGTAGGGCTTTGTAAGTCAACAGACCTATCTTAAAGGTGATCTGCCACTGAATACGCAGCCAGTGCAGATCGCACAGCACCAGGGTAATATGCGATCTCCTAGAAACCCCAGTCAACAAATGTACTGCAGCATTCTGCACTAGCTGCAAGTGACAGATATCAACCCCAGGAAGCCCTAGGTAAAGGGAGTTGCAGTAGTCAAGGCGTGATGTCACAAAAGCATGGACCAGGATGGGCAGGTCACTGGACGGAACAAGGTGCTTGATCCTAGCAATGTTCCTAAGATGGTAAAAGGCCAACTTGATGACTGCTTACACCTGATGATGAAGGGTCAGGCCATCATCAAGTACCACTCCTAGGTCATGCACCCATTCAGAGGTGAGAACCTAAGCCCCCTCAGGACTAGACCAGAGGGGAGCTCAGTCCTCAGCCTCTCTGTCCTACAACCCGGGTCCACTACCAAAACCTCAGTCTTTCCTGGGTTCAACTTTAAGCCGCTGGCACTCATCCAATCTTGGATTTCTATGAGGTAGCTGTTCAGTACTGGGATAGCACTAACCTGGTCGGGTGCAAAAGACAGGTAGAGTTAGGTGTCATCAGCATAGCAGTGAAACCTCAGCCCATACTGTTTTACAATGTCTCTGAGGGGCAGTATGTATACTGCAAATAACATGTCTCACTTGTCACAGTGAGGTGCCCTGCCCTACCCTAGCATGTCTCACTTGTCACAGTGAGGTGACCTGCCCTACCCTAGCACAGTTTACCATGTACCAATGTCATATACAGTCTGTAATTATGTTAAATACTGTATACCTATGTCATCCACTGTATGTAACTAATTTCAACTCACCCCTGAAAAGGGGACATCTCATCTCAGTGGGCTTACCAGGTCACCAAAATCCAATAAATAATTAAATAAATAAATACTTCAGCTATAGAAGTTCATACTCATTTACAACATTGTCCAGGCACCCAGTTCATTCCCTTATAACAATTCATCCTTCTGGTGTCAACAGGTCTACATTGGTAAGGGTGGTTCTAGTAGCTCTGCACCTTAAAACAGAAACAGGTTTAAGGCAGAGGTGCAGCTTCAACCCTAGTGGCTGCACCTCTGGAGGTCTGCTCTGCCTGTCTAATCTCATTGACTCCCACATCTAGATCTAACTGTGTCTGTCTGCCCCAGCTTAACTATATATCCTCTCACTGACACTAACTCCTGCTGGACAGAAGCATGAGTGCCAATCATAGCACAGCACCAACTATTAACCAACCACCTCCCCCCTACTGGAAAGAGAGGATCGTTACATATAGGAAAGAAGATGGAATCATAAGGAAAGAGAAAAGTCATCAAAGAAGGGGCGTATGGCAGTAACAACAAAATTAGTATCCAACAGATACTTGAGCAGGCTTCATTGAAGTACTAGTTTATGAAAGTGGCATGTATTGCCTGCTGTTCCACTGAACCACAGCTGTAGCCTTTTAATTCATGTGTTTTTTTAACAGTCTCTAAACATTCGGTTGAAAATAAGAAGGATTTTGTTCTTTTCAATGATAACTTGGAGACCCATCTTTTAACTTATGGTTTCCCTTCTCCCATGCTGCAATGTCTTGGTTTCCTTTGAAAAAAGAGTATCCTAGTTATTGACTGAAGGACAGTTCCCTTCTGAAAGAACATGCTGCATGTTGGTATTTTAAAATGCAATCAAAACAATACAGAATATTGGGTGATTTCACCACTCAGCCTTCCCAGAAGGCCTGTTTCCATTCTCATACTAACAAACACAAAATATGTGCAGTAACAGGAAACCTTCCTGGCAGATGTTCAGGGTAAGAGGGAACAGTGTGTTCCTCACAAATGCAAACAGCTACAAAGAAGAGGGATTTCAGCTAGAGTATCACTTGTACTTTGGTGAATGGTTATGAGTTTGTTCAAACGTACACTATTCATGAGAATTTACTGAGCATAGGCTCATCACTCAGCATAGGCTCAGAAAATGTATGGATAACTCAAACATTTGTTTGGAAAACCTACCCATCAACCAGTTTGAGATTTGATTAAATTTTTATGTATTTACTTTTTGAACAGCTGTAATGAGCTGTCCTCCATCACCACTTATTTTTACTTTAACCTTTGCACTGTTAGTAATCATCAGGTGGAATCAACTTCATAAAGGTAAAAGAGCAGATAATCAAGAAGATAAGATCAGCCTATATGCTGGTGATACATTGCTATTCTTGACTCACTCTCCAACATCAATATTGATTATGCTTTCAGTGACTGAAAAGTATGGTAAGGCACTAGGGTATATGATCATTTGGTTTAAGTTAGTTAAAGAAGTAAAACAAATTTAATATTTTGGAACATTATTCAAAAACAATCTAGATAATTTATAAGCACAGAATGATTCTATATTAACAAATAAACAATGAAAAGAGAAGTGTTGCACTACCAGACTTTGAATGGTGTTATTTAGTGGCCCCAGTTAGTCAGAATACCATCACAGTATAAACCAATTGAACAAAGTGCCTTCCAGTTTCCACATATTAATCAAATACTACATGCTGGATCTCTAAAGGAAAAATGCCATCATTAAGTATCGCTCAGTGGCTACTTCATACAAAGCTTGAGATCATACTCATAGATTCATATTAAAATAGCACCAAAAGAGAGATGCCATAACATATCCAGGGCTTAATGTACCACATGATATTACATAACTAGTGGATATTAATCTCTCTCCTCTAATTTATGGACTTAAAATGTAATTAGAGCTATGGACGAAACAACCTTGAACACAGTGGGGAAGAAAATCAGCAATTAAGATGTCAGTAAGGCCCAAACACAAATACATGCTCTCATCGAATCAATGTTGATCCCAAAGAAAATATACAAAGAAGCTGACAATATGTTTGCAAAATTCATTTGTAGCAGCAGGCAGGCACAGATAAGTCTTAAAATACTATAGAACTCAGATGAAAAGGAATGCGTCATTCTTCCAGTTCCTGAGCTCTATCATCCAACCTATATCATGAGACCAATGCATTTTTATTTTACTGGAAACAAGGGAACTATATATTGGATAGAAACATAATTATTTATAGCAAAAGGCTTCAATCCAAAAAATATTTACCTGTGCAGGGTCCCCAAAATTGTGAAAGACGACCCCATATTTACCACAGGACACAAGGCACTGATACTGTTCTCAAGTTTTTTGGGGGGATGTGAAACTCACCAACTATGCGTGATAGTATATGGGAAAACACTTTATTCACCATTTGGGAGAAGCCAGTAAAACACAACAATATAGGAAATGATCAGCTTAAGCTAGTAGGAGACTTTTTCTGCAGATGGGAAATGCATGTCATATAAGATATATGAGAGATGGAAACTAAAACTGCCTAATTAAAAGAGGTTGCACTGATATGTATAATATTGTGAAAAGGGGATTAAGACTGTCATGTCATTACAGACAACTGGTCATTAACACCCTACACACTCTGTGCAAGATGCACTATCTAAGGCAATATTCTTTAAGAATAAAACTGCATCTAAGCTATACAAAATTCTAATCATATGGTGCTCTAAGAAATTAAGTGTGGTAGTAAATAAATAGGAGAAATATACTGCCACGCCCCTGACAGTAGTGAAGTGGATCATGCTTTTGATAAATATTAAATTTATGATGTTGCATGCCAAACTGCAAAGTTTTCAATATAAGATTCTGCATCACTCTCACGTAGTGCCATATGATTTGAACAAATTCAAGAAAGATGCACCACCATCCTGCTGGAGATGTGGTTTGCGTAATTCTACTCTTTTGCATGTCTTCTGGGTCTGCACTTATCATTATGCTTTGTGGGGAAGTGTTGTCAAGTTGATTAATAAAACTATTCCCCAATGTATGCAAAGGCTACAACCTCCTGATGTTTGGTTGCATTACCAAGGGCTATCAATGCAATCTGAGCCACGAGAAACTAGCTCTGATGGCATTGCTGGTACCTAACAGGTTAATATTCATACACTGGATTGAGAAGAAACCACTGTATTATGCTGAATGTATAACTCTCCTCAAAGATATAATGCTGAAAAAGATATTTTATTTCCATACTGGAAAGAGTATGCTATTTAAAGATATGTGGGAGCTAACATTTAAATTGTTAAATGAGTGATGTTTGAGTTAAGCAATTACATATTGTAAGAGGCTGTCAGTAAGTACTGCCTAGGTTAACATTTCTTATCCTCCATAGGATTTGGTCTGTGTTTGTTCTGGTTCTGTCTGTCTATCTCATCCATATGTTTGATGCCTTGTGAGTAGGATAGCTGGAAAGATAGTCCCAGATTAATCAGATATGTTTTGCATGCTTTTTACATCTTTCTAAAAGTGAGAAGTCAGTATATCTGTATATTGTAGGTAGGGAGAAAAGGGCAGACTGCATGGGCCAAGCGTTCCTTATATGACACCAAATTCTATGTTTCTATGTATGATCAGCAATGTTCAATACAAGGCAGTGGCCCCCATATTCAAAGCTGACTGTTTGTGCTGCTCAGACAGGAGTGCTGCACAGCAGTTAGTGCATTTCCAGCTCAGTGCAATATTCAGACAATTAATACATTTTGACAGGAGTGCATTTACTGGGAAGCACCAAGTTAGGTCAACAGTAAAACTGCCGACCTCCGGCACAGCAATGGCACAATACCGACGCAGGTATTGTACCACCCAATCCCCCAGTGTTTTCTGTGGGGGGCTGTGTCCCCCACACCCCACAAACTTTAGGATTCTCTACTCCAGGTAGGAGTTGGTCCAGGGAAGGGGCAGAACACTGGGGGAAGCAAAACACGGAAACAGACCATTACAGCGACTGTCACTGTAGCGGTCTTTTTCCGTGTTTTGGTGTCGGGCAAAAGGGGGCCACCCCACTAACTGTCTGAATACAGGGCCATGCCAGTGCAGTCCATAGTGACTACGTACTGCACTGACAGAGCTCATCATGGCTGAATATGGCCCACAGGGGATCCCACTGTAGATAGCACTGCCCAAGCGGAATAATGTCAGGGCTCCAGTGGGCCATATTTAGCCTAGCAAGCTAATAAGCCCAGTGGACATGCAAGGTGATAAAGGGCCATTTACATGCCGATTATGGACCCATCAGCATTGATGCACTCCCCCTGGTCAGCCAACAGTGTACATGATGGCCATATAGAACATGAACAGGATGAGTATCTATAACAGTCTCACAACTGAACATAGAACACCTCAGAACATTAGATACTGCATATGTTCAAATTTCATTTGTACATATCATTGTGACCACCCCCATATGCCCATAGCTCTATATGGTAGTCCCAGTGGTCTGATGTCCCCCATCCCCCTGGAAGGTCAGCAGTCCCCCTCCTGTCCACTTGCTCAGGTCTCACCTTTCCTACATCCCCCTCTTCTCACCACCTTGACTCTCTGCCAGGCATTCATGATCACACATATTATAGCAACAGCTAAGATTGACAAGATTAAATACATTTTAATTAAAAAAATCATATAAATAAAAGATTGCTTAAAACTTGGATAATGCTGAAACAGTTGTGTGTCTGGCTGGGTCCAGTGGTGGGTACCAGGTTTACCTTTGCTACAGAGTCGGGGCTGCTAGTGCTCTGGTTTGCTGGAACTTAATGCTTCTCATATATATATATATATATATATATATATATATATATATATATATAAATACTGTAGTGTAAATACTATTTTTATCATCGTGAGGGGGATACTATTTTTATCATCATGAGGGGGTATTGGTTTATTGCTATCTCACAAGTGGCTGTGTCACTTGTGAGATAGAAATAGACCAGTACCCTGTCTTGAAGATAAAAATAATATCTTAAGTCATCCCTTGTTATATTAGATTTATACAAGAGATGTTTACATGGTTGTGTGATAGAGATGGTAAAAAGTTATCAAAGGAAAATGTACACCATGCAAACTGTGCCTCTCTGTTCAATAGCTCAACATTAGAGAAGATCCTTACATTAAATCAAAAGACACATGACATTTCACACGTGATAAATTTCTGGGCATGGTCAGTTTTGCCAAAATGTGTTTCTGTAGTTCATGGGCCTTGTATAAAAAGAGATGTGGATCAGGTGATCTTTTCTATCCATCATGCTTTCTATATACTATGTGATATTCTCTCTCATGACGTTGGTTACCAGCAGTGCTATGATTAAATAACTGTAGCAGTTTTCTAAACTCCCCCAGATTGGGTAGTACTTGTCACATGCCTTTTCCAATGAGTTCTCCCTCCTTTTGAGAGCTAGCAGTGCTTTATAACACTGAGCTTTGTAAAGAGGGCACACTGTATTCTAAGGCCCAGATATTCAAAAGGGTTGCGCCATGTGCAACAGGGTTGCGCATGCGTAAGTCCTACATTGCGCCATTCTACGATATTCAGCAGGAGGCAGTTGCACCACTGAAAACAGGTTGAGCAACAGCGCAATGCAAATGAGTGCATGCTCAACAGGAGGGGGAGGAACCATGCATAAACTGCGCAACCCGATATTCAGTCGGGTTGTGCAGAGTTGTGCAGGCGCAACCCCAACCCGCGCCTGCACAACTTTGAGCCAAAAAGGATCAGTTGAGGGCCACCCACAGGTGAGCTGCTGTATTGCAGGGCTTAACACAGCAGCTGCCACCCGTGGCTGGCCCCCAACTCAGTCCCTGTGCCCCCACCAGCCCGATCATGGGCAGAACGTTAAACAACCCCCTGCCCAAACATCTCCCAATGCCCGATCGCGGGCAGAGCGTAAAAACTCCCCGCCCAAACATCTCCCAATGCCCGATCGCGGGCAGAACATAAACAACCCCAAACAGCTCCCAATGCCCGATCGCGGGCAGGAAGTGAACAGTACCCCAGTGCCGATCGTGGGCAGAATGAAAAGACCCCCCAACCCGAATATCTCCCTGGTGGTCCAGTGGACCGTAATGCCCGATCGCGGGCAGAATGTCAGTGACAACCCCCAAACATCTCCCTGGTGTCTAGTGTCCCCACCCCACCCACCCACTGCCCCACCACCCGCTCCCCGGCCGGCGGTGGCAGCATTCCACCTGCCTGCCGCCCGCCACCACTGACTGACTGTTCGGTTGCATTTGTGCGGAGCCAGAGCCAATGGGCGCAGCAGTCTATAATACATGACAGTCCAGATTTGTGAATTAGTTCATTCAAATCTGGACTGTCATGTATGGTATGGGCTGCACGCCATTGGCTCTAGCTCTGCACCAATGGGGCAGGTAGCCCTACCGATAGTCGTCGGCGGGCGCGGGCGGCAGGCAGGTGGATGCTGCCGCCCGCCGCTGCCGGGGAGCGGGGTGGTGGGGCTTCGTGGGTGGGTGGGGTGGGGGGACACTCAGACACCAGGGAGATGTTTTGGGAGGGTTTTCACTGGACATTCTGCCCGCGATCGGGCATTATGGTCCACTGACCACCAGGGAGATATTCAGGTTGGGGGTCTTTTACATTCTGCCCGCGATCGGGCACTGGGGTTGTTTACATTCTGCCCACGATCGGGCATTGGGAGCTGTTTGTGGGGGTTGTTTTATGCTCTGCCCACGATCGGGCATTGGGAGATGTTTGGGCGGGGGTTGTTTTATGTTCTGCCCGCGATCGGGCATTGGGAGCTGTTTGGGCGGGGGTTGTCATGATACGCTCGCCCACGATCAGCATTGGGAGATGTGTGGGCGGCTTTTTCATGTTGTGCCCGCGATCAAGTTGTAGGGGTACGGTCCCTGACGGCTGCTGCCTGGCAGGGCGCCAGACGCAAGTCCTCAGATCGACGCACCTACATGCTAATGGCATGCAAATGGGGCCATAATCAGATGCAAATGGCCCCCCCCTGCACCTTGCATGAATTATGGCCCCATTTGCATGTCACCTTTTGAATATCAGAAATTTGTGCATGGTGCAATGGTACTTGTGCCACCGCAAGTTTAATGCTCAACTCTGACAACTTGCGGTGGCGTAAGTTCCACTGCGCCATGCACAGTGGCTGTGGCTCGGGGGTGATATTCAAAGGAGTTGCTCAATAGCACAACTCCTTTGAATATCGCCCTGGCCACACCCCTGCGCAACTATTTTGAGCAGTGCAAGGGCTTGCGCCTCAGAATGGCGCAGTTTGAATATCCGGGCCTAATCGTATAGAAGTCCTCAAGTAGTGTAGAAAACAAAACTTCACAGGAAATGGCTTGGGAGTTTGATTTGTTAAATACTGTATTCTAGCTAAATAAATAAATTATACAATTAAAATGCATACATATTGGGTGGAGTATTGTGCATTGTATACAAGTAGTATATTTTTGGAGCCACTGTTGATTTGAAGGAGATTGAAAAATTACTAAAAGTATATCACTGTGTGGAAACTGCTGTGATAAAGTACAGTATTAGACTGGAATACAAGTAGAGTAAAAACTAATAAAGTATAATTATTGATAGACATTTTTTAAGAAGTATCACACTCAATTAATACACACAAGACAGAGTGAGACTATGTAGAAGGAGATGTGTATATCTTTAAGGCCACTAGAACATATGGGAAATATTTTGCTGGCACTTTGCTGGTGCTCTTTTGCAAACTGTAAGCAGTGGCAAAGTTTTCTCTGTAAACAAATAGCTGATGGGAGTGGAGCTGAATCAGCAACTATAAACACTCTCCCACATTCTAAATATCTACAGACTACCAAGGCATTTCTATAGCACCTACGCAGCATAATAATTTGTGGTCCCTACATGCGCTTCCAAGAGATAATATAATGTCGCATGTGCATCACTGGTTTAGAGAAAGGTAAGGTGAAAAAGCAATTTCATCTGCTTAGGCATGTCAACATGCAAGCAAATTATGATACAGAATATGCAGGAAATACACTATCATTTCTTACAAATAAATCATTACTCTTTCAAGATAAAATGAGAGGATAAACATGTGTGAAATGTTGAAAGCATTTTTTTAAATTAATTTACAGAATATAAACATTTACTTGGTACCTTCCTACTTGCTTGGTTGTATCACAAAATGTCATAGGATTCTGAAACGGCTGCATGTAGATGTAAGATTTACAACAGCTGATGTGATGTTGCAATGGGCAATCCTTACACCTATAGTAGGGTGTACAGGCAGCAGCAGCAGCAGTGCATAGAACTGTAATCATCCAAGGAATGCAATAGTGAGATATATTTATGCCTATAACATCACACCTCCAAGTGTCTCATTGTAATCATAAACTGACTTCTGTCTGGTTCGATTTAACCCACGTAGAGACACTTTTTCCAGTTCCCTTGCACAGCATTCATAGCATGCAGGAGGACGCTGTAGAGGAACTCCCTGAAGTTTGACAATGTGTGATTAGAGCGTATGACATATTGACCTGGTATGGTGATGGCGCCACCAAAATGGAAAGTGTATGGGTACCACATCACCTATGGATGCACAACAGCATTCTGTGATTTGAGATGGCAGTTATTGCTAATCCATAGGATTCACTGGGAGACAGGAACTACTGCTTTTTACACCTTGTATACTCCTGATGGTCCTTCCGTTCTCCAGTCTGCCTCCATCAGCCCTGCTGGCTACCATCTAGCCCCAACACCTACCATTTGGAACTCCATTCTTTCCCCATTATTTTCTCCCCATGGCAAGCAGTGTACCCTCAAGTGTTTATTTCAGTGGAGAGTCACAGGTGTTAGAAGGGTTGAGAGTACCAGATGTGCATCAAACATGCAGGCTTGGTGTTTTCTGTTGTGTCATCCACCCTGCATGATGCCAACAACCAGGGATCCAGGTGCGCACACACAGAGCATGCTGGTACAAATCCAGTAGGCAATTGCCTACCCACCCACCCACAGAGAACCTATTGCTGCAGTGTCACCTGTAGTCACCCAGGCCATGGTAGAGCAGTAGGTCCCATGGTCCTCCCTCCAAGGATGAGAAGAAGGAGGAGGGGGTGAGCATCCTCTGAGATTCTCAGTTATCCTCTACCCCTCCCTGCTGCCCCTCTCATACCCTGGGTTTGTCTCTGAACCTTAGTTGTGGGCACTGTAAGTGGCAACACTGTTGCTACACTGATGGGCAGCACTAGTAACTGCTACTGTACTGGTATTTATTATAAATTTGGTGACTCATCATATTTATAGGGAGATGCCAACTTCTGTGCTGCTTCAGGAGTTGGAGTCTCCCTATATAGATGATGAAATCCAAAAAAAGCCTCAAAAAGGAAGGACGGCAGAAAAGAAATATAGATTTAGAGAGGAATGGGCAAGTTGGCTGTGCTGGACAGATCTGATGTGATATCTGATGAGCTTATGCAGCATGATGAATCCTATTAAAAGACTTTAACTAAGGAACCGCCATGTGCCCTGATGTAGTAGTGTGGCCACAAACACCAGTTATTGAATGGTGACATATGACATAAAAAGTAATCAGTTGAATGCACCCAGCAGTCAAGCCTTCTTCATTTTGCTTATGTAATTCTCCTTATTTGACTGGTGTTCCCTCAAATTACATGGATGTTTGACCCTATAGAGAACTGAGCAGCTTGGAATACCTTCTTTGTCCATGTAGGTAGAGAAATCAAAGTTTCAAAGCAGGCACACACTGAGATACTTCTGTATATAATGTTGTTATATGATTCCAGTCTTTCTAAATATATTTTAACCAAAACTGGAAATTCTTGTTCTCCTTAAATATGTAACTGTAAAGTATTGACTCTGCTGATCAGTCCCACTAGGACCTTCTTGAAAAATAAGTTTCACCGAAATAAAGACTGTCCTGTGTGCAGAATTGTAAATAAAAATAAATAGATAGGCTGACAGACAGAGGGATAAATGAGGTATAACTATAAAAAAGATATGCACAGAAAGAAGACTGAGTTAAAGAAAATATGAATTTGGAATTCTGCAGTTTATTTTTATTTTAAGATGCTGCCCATGAGAGAACACAATGAGCCGCAAACTGCTCATTTCTGGGTGTGTCCTGGGGAAGGGTACATAGGATTAATAGAACAATGGTCAAAGTGTACAGTAACTTAATAGTGAAGACAGCACAAATAAGTAACACAGGGGTGTTTGGACACACCAGTACAGGCATAATAATAATACAAAAATGTAGATATAAAATAAGCAAATACACAGTTAATGAGATAAATTGATGAACCAGGGTTGGGTGCCTACTTTGGTGGGAAGCAGTCACAGGAAACTCTGGTCAGTTACAATATCTGACATGCCTCGTGAAACACAGCCATAACGCAGATACCTGAATATGAGAGCGAGAAGTGAGCCTCTAAGAGAATGCAGCCAATCCTGCACATAGGCAACACCTAAGAGTAAGGAATGAATGAGGGCATGAGTGACATAGTGTGTAGGAAGAGGGAGGCGTCTGTGCATGAAAAGAAAGAGGTACATACTTTTCAACCTCTCAGTTTTAAAATACACTGTGCTGGCCTTCAAAATTTGGAGTAAATGGTCAGAACATGTAGCTCCTTCTTATTTTAAAGAGTGATATGTTTTAAATTAGTAGCTCCAAATGTTTAGATTTAATGAATGTTTCTATTAAGTTATCTTAAATGTTTAATAGTTTGTGTGTCCAGAAATTGCTCTAACATTGTGAGAAAATCAGTAAATCATCGCAGAGCAAGGGTAAATTTGAATGTAAAACACATACAGCTATGAGAAATGCATAGCAGTTCAGCATTAGACAGGACAACTGTTAGTCCAGAATTTGAAGATCATCATGGTTCCATGCATGAGACACGGTCTCTCCATGGAAAACTATCTGAGGTTCAATTACATCTTGCAGTGGTGCATGTTGGGGGAGAAAACAGAGGGCAAAATGACAGAAGGCATAGTAAAGGGTGTTCTGTCTGGTTAGGGGAGGCTTCAGTGCTTCTCCATAGACAATGTCCCTACAGTCAAAAACAGAATAATTTTATGAATGCTCTCCCATCTGGCAGCTATTGGGTGGCATGATTTGCTTCTCTGGAGGGCACCAAGCTTGGTCAGGAGTTTCGTGAAGATGATGTTGATGTGGGTGTGCAGGTCAAGGGACTGGTTCAATCTGAGGTATTTAAATAACATGACATGAGATATAAGTAAGTCAGTATAGGTCTTTAAAGTAAGGTAGGGAGAAGTAAGTTTCGCCAGCCATAGCATGAAGGTAAATGTCATGGTCAGTTTTCTTCACATTTAGGGTAGGGTGGATACCTTTGGATGAGGTGAAAACCAGATACTAAATGACACTCCTATCTCCACCCATTTTTATGACTGACGAATAGATTTCTCCTCTTCCAAAGCCATTTGTGATGTCAGAAATGTTAATGGGCCAGTAAAAGACAGTAGAAAAGATTTGGTTAATGTACCACTCAGGGTCTTAATAGTCATTCTTTATACCTCCCAGATTAACTGGCTTTATTTTTACTTTATTTGGAGGGGGGCTGATAGAAGTCAATTATGATGGCAGTGTAAAGATCAACCGGGTTTTATGGAAGAGCCAAAACAGTCAGTGGGTGACTTTGGCAATCTCCATTTATTCATATGCCATCAATACTGTGCATATCACCAGACTCTAAGGTAGTCTATCTTACTATCTTGGAGCACAAGAATTTGAAGAGGGACAAGGGTCTATATGACATCAGAACTTTTTTGTAACCTGGATACCCAGCCAAAACAATGAATGATTTGATAGACTTTGTTTTAATAGTATGTAAGCACTGACTCAAGAACTGGACTATCTTTGAGCAAATCTGATCATCTGGATAATGACCCTGAAAATGGAACTATCTGGCCCCAAACCAGACAGATTGCGACCCTAATTTAAGGTCAGTTGAGTAGACCAGAACCAATACTAAATGGCATTGAACTTAGGGGTGAGATACATGCTACATGTTCTGAGGTTCTGATCAGCTATGAAAAGTTCTGATAGTTATCTGAGCTTTATCATAAGTTTTTTTTATTGTTTTGAAGTACAAAAATGGATTTTAACTTAATTTCCACTCTAAATCTATTGCCAGTGAAAGTAAATGATTGTTCTATAAAACACACCTTAGAGTTGTACTAAATATAGTCAGTATCATTTACCTAATTATTGCCCCCTTTGCAACACCACTGTGATCATGACTATTTGATACAGACCTGGCCCTCTGGATCCTCCCCCACTCAAATCTTCTTTCTGGGTTTTATCATCACCCACAGCTCTCCTTCAGGCTAAAGACCTGCTTTAGGAGTGCATTAAGCTCCATAACCAATGTTTTAGAAATTATGAGAGCCTTTCTTGAACTTAAAGAAAAGTTCTGATAAGGTTCTTTTACAAAAAATTGCAGAAGTTCAGGGAGGTTCTGAACTTATCGAACCCATCCTCCCATCCCTAATTGAAATGATGCTGTAAACTAAATATACCACAAACAGCTTAATCTGGTTCATAGGATCATCATAGGATCATAGTTGAGTACAAACTCAGGAGACATAGCTTATATTAGAGCTCGCCACCTGAAGGTGGGATAGTTTTACATATAATCAAACTTTGAATTACCCATAAATTGATCTAGCTGATGTTTGAACAAATCCATGGTCTTAATCTCTACAATTGAGGCCAGTAATGTGTTCCATGTATTGACTATTCTTTGTGTAAACCACAGGCATCTCTTTTTAGTTCTGCAATTCACCCCTTTAAATTTAAAATGATAGGATCTTTTTTGTGTTTTACTAATGTTTATTTCTATTCCTAAAGTTTCAGTAAGGCCAGGTTCTCTTATGGCTTTATAGGGCAAACAAAGGTCTCCACGAAGTTGTCTGTACTGAATAGAATATAAATCCAATAGTTTCAATCTTTCTCCATAGGATTTATCTGCCATACCCAGGATTCTTTTAGTCATTTTTCTTTGTACCCCTTCGAATTGTTTCTTACCCCTAATTGTATTAGGTGCACAGAAGGGTACACAGTATTCCAGGTTGGATCTTACTAAACAAGTATAAAGTGGTAGAATGACTCATGGTTGTCTGCTTTTAATAGTTTTCCATATACATCCCATTATTCTTTGGCATTTCTTAACTTTCAATGTTGTATTATTATCAAAGTTAAGCTCACTATCTATATTGATTCCTAGGTCTTTTTCATTTTCGGTTTCTTGTAACTTTACATTGTTTAGTAAATAACTGTTTTTCATATTATTGTGTCCTAAATGCATTACTTTACACTTTAGTTCATTAAACATCATTTTGTTTCTTTATGCCCATAATTCTAATGCTTCTAACTCATTTTGAAAAGTTATAATTGCCTCACTGGAGTTGACTATGCAATCAATCTTGCAGTCATCTGCATATTTTGATATCCAAACGTTATCAGATGACTGCATTCATGCTATCAAAACATTTAACAGTACCGGGCCCAATACAGAGCCCTACAGCACCCCACTTGTCACCTCTGCTCATGGGGACATAGATCCCTTTATCGATATACATTGGTTCAATGTCAGTTGGCATCCATCTGTATCCCCCTTGCCCGGGATGAGGATGAAAATAGGCAGAACTGTCTAGTTCTCCTTTCCCAGTCAACAAAAACTACATAAATAATAATAAAATTTGCTTTTGAGTGCATCAATATCTGGGCCAGTGGTAAAGAGCACCGTATCATCCACATACATTTGGATATGGGAAGAGATGTAGACAGACAGCAGGGTCATTCAGAAAAATGGAGAACAGTATTGGGCAATGAACTGAGCCTTGGGGGCACTACCATGTTTGTTAGGAGGAGAGGAGAGGAGACAGCTGAACCAACCTAAGTGAATGGATTGAACATGGTCAGATAGGTAGGAACTGAACTATGAGGTTTCTTCCTCTGACAGTCCAACTCTAGCTAGCTTGTTGAGGAGGGCATGGGAAACTGTGTCAAAAGTTTTGGAGAGATAAATGAACATGACCAATGGGAGGAGTCCCTGATACATGCCAGTAAGGATGGATGCAGTGACCCTAAGGCTGGAGGTGACAGTGGAGCGATTGAATCAGAATTTAGATTGGAGAGGGCAGAGGAAGAACAAATCAGATAGTAAAGTAGTTAGCTTTGAGTAGTAGTGCTGCAGAATCTTGGAGATGGTGGTGAGGATATAACTAGGATGGTAATTTCTTGGATTAAAGGTATTGCTGATGGTATGACTTTAGCGATCTTTTCAGCCCAGGGCACTGTCAAGGGGAGGAAGGAAAGGGTTAAAAAAGTAAAGCTGGGTCTAACAATGCTATTCCTCCTTCCTCTGCTCCTTTTAGTTTGGTTTCAGGAACTCTCATAACAATATCTCATCACTTCTGTGGCTCACTGACTGTCCTAAAGGAGACAGATCAGGGGCTGTTCACTTGTGCAGTCTTTGTTGAGATGGCCAAGGCTTTCATCACTGATTCCCACTCTGCCTTGACAAACTTGTGGGGATAGGTCTGCCTGACCTGACAGTCAGCTACTTCCACTCCTACCTGATAAGCCCAAGCAGGTGTTGCCGCTCATCATTTCCGGTACCCCTAACGCTCCATCCTGGGTTCCATCCTGTTTTCCTTTTTCATAATGACCTTACCTCTGTCTGTGTCTCCATGTATAGTCATACGTACATGGATGACACTATACCCTCCGCCTCCTAAATCTTGACCCCTGAACTGAAAACTACATTAAAGCGTGACATTGAAAATGGTAGACTACCCACCTGGTAAAAGTGATTATGTTAGAGTATATCCATGGCACTCCAGTCCTTATATTCTGGGTTGTTACATTCACTTGATAGGCTGCTAGATGCACATGTGAGCTTGGATCAAGACCTAAGCCTCTGTAGTCCCTGAGCTTACCAGTGTGACTTTTCCCAAGCTACATGTTGTCATTGTTACCATAAAGAACTGGTAGACTCTAAATGATCACCTTAGACTCATTGAGCATAACAGATCTTTATTATGCTATTCTACTCAATGGCTCAGCTATGTATTCATACTGTATGTACTAGCAGAGTGCATATTTCCATACCGACATATTATTTAAACTTAGTGGTTCCAGACAGGTTGTCCTCTTATAGAGGGGGGCATTGGAGTGCCATGGATGTACTGAAGCAGTAAACCATGACAGGGTGTGGATTATGCTGGGATCTACTCATGCCTGATGTAGATTGGTGCCAAGTGACCAAATACACACCAGAAGTGGGTAAATCCCAGCATAACCCACACCCTGGAGTGGTTCATTGTGATTAAACAGCGACCTACAAGAAAAGAATTTAAAAAAAGCTATTAAAATGTTAAATTTGATGTGTTTAAAGCTCTTTTGGAATTTATTTTAGTAATATCCTTCCACCATGTTATGTAGTACCTTGTTCCTAGGGAGATTACCACTGACCACTGACCCCCAAAGTGCACAGTCCCTACCACAACAGTAGATCCCTGAAACATATGTAGAATACATTTAGGTTTTTCTTTTTTTTATTTAAGAACCTGGTGCCAGCTTCTGTAGTGGATCTTGAACTACAGAGCATCCATGTTAGCATTTGCAACTGCAGCAGTTCAGAGTGTGGTTCATGGGTTAGTGCGTCTCGTTCAATCAGGGGAAAGCGATGGTCTATCATCTTTTTTTTTTACCTTGCAAAAAAACTGCAACACTTACTTTTGTTCTGATGGAGTGTAAAGGATGGAACTGCAAGTGAGTGGGAGATCATGTGAACAGCTGCCCTGTGCTTTGCGTTTCTTATCGGGGTTGAGGTGACTGGAGTATGGGCAGTGGGTTGCTTGTATGTGGGGTGCATTGAGGGGAGAGCTGTAGTCTAAGTGCGGTGCATATTTACAAGTGGTTATCGGAAAGGAGTAGAGGGAAGAGTGAGGAAGGTTTTTCTCCTTTTAAGTTGTTTGGCAAAGTAAACTTGATTAGTGGACTGTTGCAGTCTATCACATAAGAAGTGCAGTCCTTTTTGAAACTCCTGCACTTGCATTGTTGTTTACTGGGAATCAATATGGCATATTTAATGTTTACATTTTTGGGGGTTGCTTGATTTTGTTATGTGGTTATTGAGATGCAGCTGACTGGGTCTTTCCCTATGAGTTATGCTGGGATTTACTAATGGATAAAAGACCCAGTTAGCCAATCAGCTGTCTAGTTGTTTAACTGCCATTGTATAATCTAACATAGTTACCTTTATCAGGTGAGTAAACTACCATTATGTTATGGGTATATCTATGGTACTCCAGTCCTTACATTTTGGGTTGCATAAAAAAATAGTACTCCATCAAATGGGAGGGGAAGAGTGATGGTGTGTGGAACAAGAGGCTGTAACTGTGGCCAGAACTTTCTTGTCAAGTGACGTCTGATCTGAACCGCAAGTGTCAAGTCTATAATGTCTTGTGATTGTATGGATTGTCGTCCAAGTCACTGCTGCACAGATTTTTGCCACTAACACTTGGTTTCTCTCTCCCCATGAAGTTGCTATTGCCCTGAATGAATGGGCCATGATCTTTCCTAGAGGCATCAGTTCTTTGTTCTTATATGCCTCTGTGCCTGTCCTCTATAGCCAGATAGCCGTCATGCTCCTCTTGCATCCTTGAGTTATGATGAACAGTCTGTCCATTTTACAAAATTGTTAGTCCATTTTACAAAATTGTTCTGTTCTTTCCTGGAAAGTCTTTAACGTACACTTCAAGTCCAGTGTGTGCAGCTTCCTCTCTTTCTTGTTAATTTGTTCTGTGCAGAATGTGGCAGCACCAGTGTTTGGAGTGTGTGAAACTGTGATGCCAACTTTGGCAAAAAAAGCTGGTACTGTTCTCTGTGTCACTCCATCTGTGTGGAACTGGATGAACTGATATCTGCAGGATAGCACTCCCAGTTCCTCTGTCCCGCATGCTGAACATATGGCTACCAGAAAAGATGCTTTTAGTTCCATTAAGTATGGGTCAACCTATGTGATTGGTTCAAAGGGTTGTGACATGAGTGAGTGCAACACCACTGTGAGGTGCCATGGAGCTACCACCAGTCTGCTCTGTGGCTTAACACACTGATTGCTGCCTTTAGAAATCAAGTGATGTTAAAGTGTGCTCCCAGTGCTGTACCCCCTATTTGACCTAGGGTGGCCCCAGTTGCTAACAATTGCACCCTCAATGATGCTGGCAATAGCCCTTTGTTCAGTCCTTATTATAAATACAGTAATATCTGCAGTATTGATACTTCCTTTACTTGTAACCCAGAGGTTGTGTAACATTTGGAGAAAATGCACCACTGTCTGTCATAAGTGGATGTGGTGGAGGTCCTTCTGGACTGTAACATTGTGACAATGGCTGGCTTGTGGTATCCCGCACTTAGTAGTGTCTTTCTTTTAAGAGCCAGGCTGTAAGCTGGAGGTTGTGAGGGTTGGGGTGTCTGACTGGTTCCAGTGTTAGCAAGTCTGATGTGGTTGGTAGCCATCATGAGTCCAATGCCATTGCTATCATGGTGGCGAACCATGCACCTTCTGGTCCAGTATGGAATTATCATTATTATTTTCTATTTGGATTGGCATATCTTGCTGAGTACTTGGGATATTAGTAGGACAGGTGGGAATACATTTGCAAAATCTTGAGTCCATGGTTGTGAGAGGGCAATGGTTGATATTCCTTGAACCTGGATAAATATGTGTGTACTTACACATTCTGCTTTGTGGCTATTAGGTATATTGTGACTGGACCCCATCTTTTCTATATTGTCTGAAATACTTCAGTGGTAGTTTCCATTTTCCTGGATGTACTTGCTGTCTGCTGAGCCTGTCCACTGTTGTGTTCAGCTTGCCTGGCACATGTATGGCCCTGATATGCAGGACATTCTTTTACAAACATACAGTAGGAACATATGAAGAAGCCAGCAGAAGAACGCCATTTGGTCTATCTAGTCTGCTCGTATTGCAGGGTCCACAGCTTGAGCTACTGTCCCTGCCCTTCCTTCCCACTCTACCCATCCTCCCTACCCATGATCCTTACCTTCCCCCTATGCCTATCCCAGCCTCTCTTAAAGCTGCCCACTGTCTTCAATGAGATGACCTCTTCTGGCAGCGCATTCCAAGTGTCCACCACCCTCTCGGTGAAGAAGCACTTCTTGACCTCCCTCCTAAGCCTCCCACCCTCCAGCTTAAGACTGTGCCCTAGTGTCATGGTTGCCACTCAGCTTAAAGAGACTCTACTTATCAACCTAATTTTTCCCTTTTAAGTACCTGAAGGTCCCAATCACGTTCTCTCTCTCTCTCTCTCTCCCCATCTTCCAGGAAGTACATGTTCAGTGCCCTCAACCTCTCCTCATATGCCTTACCCTGCTGACCCACTATCACCTTTGTAACCCTCATCTGGAACTTCTCCAGCAGGTTAATATCCTTTTTGAGGTGTGGACACCAGTACTGAACTCCATGCTCTAGATGCGGCCTTACCAGTGACCTGCACAAGGATGGGCACTGTACAAGGAAGGGCAGTGTAACCTCCTCTCTCCTACTACTGATCCCCCTAGATATGCATCCCAAAATCTTGTTTGCTTTTGCTGCTGCTTTCTTGTACTGTGTGGAGTGCTTCAGGTCACTAGTGATCATCACTCCCAGGTCCTTTTCCTCCTCTGATACAGATACTTGGACTCCACCCAGGTAGTACTCTGTCCTGGGATTCTTGGCTCCAATATGCATAACTTTGCACTTCTTGGCATTGAAGCCAAGCTGGCACATCCTGGACCACCTCCTCAGCCTTTCCAGATCTTCCTGTAGGTTCTGTTCCCTTCAGCTGGGTCCACTCTCCCACAGAGCCCATGTCAACACTTTGTAAACTTCCCTCAATGTATTTGTGCTTTTGGTGCCTCCCAGCTGGGTTACGTATGCCACCGTAGCCTTGCTGTCCGAACTGATCATCACCAATGCCCCCTTGATTTATTCCTTGAGTGCACACAGTGTATCAAATGCTGTTCTCACTTCTAGGATGTTTATTGACATTTTGGCTTCTGGTTTCTACCACCTTCCTTGAGCTATTCTGTGGTCCAAGGATGTTCCCCAGCCTAGCAGGCAGGTGTCTGTGTCAGTGACCATGCTGTAATTTATTTTCAGTGGCATTCCTTTTTCTCAGTTGCCTTGGTTCCTCCACCATCTTAGAGATGTGGCCACCTTCTCTATGATGACAATCTTCTCATTTAGAATCTCTTGTGTGACTGGCCTTATTTTCAGCATTGAGATTTACAGAGGCCTCATGTTCCACCTTGCCCATGGTATTAGGTCTATGCAGGATGCCATAGAAACATAGAAGTTGATGGTAAGGCCCATTCAGTCTGCCCATTTCTTTTTCTGCCTTATGAATGTGCCATCGGCCTTTGCTCTGTCAATGGCCTATCAATTCATACTCATCTGTATTGCTCCCTTATGCCTATCCCATGCCTGTTTCAAGCCCTGCACTGTATTCATATCCACCACTTCCTGAGGTAGGCCGTTCCATGCATCTACCACCCTTTCTGTGAAAAAGAACTTCCTCACATTACCCCTTATTCGGCCTCCCTCTAATCTCATGCTGCGTCCTCTTGCCCTGCTATTTTTCTTATATTGGAACATGTTAGACTCTTTCACCTTGTTAATGCCCTTAAGGAGTTTGAATGTTTTGATCATATCACCTCTCTCCCTCCTTTGCTCTAGGGTATACATATTGAGCTCCATTAATCTGTCCTCATATGTTTTATGATGCAGTCCCTGCACCATTTTGGTTGCCCTTATCTGGACTGCCTCAGTATGGTTAATGTCCTTGTGAAGGTGTGGCCTCCAGTACTGCACACAGTACTCCAGATGGGGCCTAACCAGTGTCTTGTAAAGAGGGATTATTACCTCCCTCCTCCGATTTGTGATACCCCTACTAATACACCCCAACATCCCTCTATCCTTACCTACTGCTTTAGTGGTCTGCTTGGATGTTTTCAGGTCATCGGTGATGATGACGCCCAAGTCTCTTTCTTCCCTTGTGACTGCCAGGAACTTCTCCCCCAGCCTATAGGTGGCTTCAGGGTTTCTCTTCCCTATGTGCATGATCTTGCACTTCTTTGGGTTAAATTCCAGTTGCCACTCTTCCGACCATTTTGCTAGTTTATCCAGATCTCTCCTCATTCTGCCCACCCCATCTGGATCATCTACTCTGTTGCAGATCTTGGTGTCATCTGCAAACAGACAACCTTATCCTCCAGTCCTTCTGCAATGTCACTGATGAAGATATTGAAGAGGATTGGCCCCAGGACTGATCTCTGAGGTACCCCACTTGTGACTTGCATCTCTTCTGACTGTATACCATTTACCACCACTCTCTGTTTTCTGCCTGTCAACCAGTTTGCCACCCAGTTGACCAACTTCTGATCCACCCCGAGCCTACCCAGCTTATTAATCAATCTTCTATGTGGAACAGTATTGAAAGCTTTGCTGAAGTCAAGGTAGGTGACATCAACTGAACCCCCTTGGTCCACCACTCTTGTTACCCAGTCAAAAAAATCTATGAGATTAGTTTGACAGGAGATTCCTTTTGTAAACCCATGCTGTCTTGGATCCTGTGCTCCTATGGATTCCAGGTGTTGCACTATCCTTTCCTTAAGGAGTGCCTCTATAATCTTGCCAACTACTGAGGTAAGACTGACTGGTCTGTATTTCTCTGCCTCCTCTCTGCTACCACTCTTGTGGAGTGGGATCACATGAGTTCTTCTCCAGTCTTCTGGGACCTCTCCTGTGCTTAGACACTCACTAAACAGTTTTGATAATGGCTCTGCTAGTTCCACCCTTAGCTCCTTTAGTACCCTGGGATGTATGCCATCAGGTCCCATTGTCTTGTCCATCCTGAGCTTATCGAGCTCTTGTAGGACCTTTTCTTTTGTGAAAGGAGTCATGCACACCTCCCTCCCCCTGTGTCCATGGTGCTGAGCTGTGGGCCCTGCCCTAATTTCTCTTCAGTAAATACTGAGCAGAAGTATCTATTTAGGATAGATGCTTTTACATGGTCCTCCTCCTCACATGCCCCCTTATTCCCTTTGATCTTAGCAATACCCCCTCTGGACTTTCTCCTTTCACTAATATATCTATAGAAAGTCGTGTCACCTTCTTTTACTGTTTGTGATAGTGTTTCCTCTGTCTGGGCCTTTGCCTGCCTTACTGCCTTCCTTGCTTCCCTTAAGGAAGTTTGGTATGCTTCTCTATCGTCATCCTGCTGTGTTCCCTTATATTTCCTGAAGGCCAGCTTTTTGGCTCTGACCTTTTCTGCTACTGTTTTTGAGAACCAAAGTGGTTTCCTTCTTCTTTTTCACTTCATTTTCTCTCTAACAGAGTGGGATGTTGCTTCAAGTATTGCATCTTTAATGCTTGCCCACTTTGCCTGTACCCCCTACCCTGTATTTATTTTTGCCATGGCTAGCTTAACTCTGTTGGCCATCTTATCAAAGTCAGCTCCTCTGAAGTCCCATATTCTTGCCTTGGAATAGGATGATTTAGCTCTAGTGGCCAAATTGAACCATACCATGTAATGGTCACTGGCCCCCAGGTGACTTTCTACCTGGAGATATGTGATCCTTTCCCTGTTAGTCAGTACTAGATCTAGGATAGCCCTGTCTGTTGTGGGTCATTGTACCAGTTGTTTGAGTCCCTCCCCATGCAGGGAATCCACCATGTGTCTAGTTCTGGCAGAT
Organism: Neoceratodus forsteri; assembly: GCA_016271365.2. Classification (NCBI taxonomy): domain Eukaryota; kingdom Metazoa; phylum Chordata; order Ceratodontiformes; family Ceratodontidae; genus Neoceratodus; species Neoceratodus forsteri. Next base: position 1,094,819,866 of record CM057459.1, read on the forward strand.
GTTCCTGCTGGTATTGACCAATCTGTATCTTGCATGTTGAAGTCTCCCATTATGAGAACCTCCCCTTTAGCCATCATGTTTTGTATATTTTCTAACAGTAATGTGTCTATGTCCTCCCCCTGGTCTGGAGACCTGTACACAACCTCAGTTTGTATGGCTGTCCCATTTCCTGTTTCCAGGGTGACCCACAGTTCTTCTGGCTCCTTATGTGTATTCTGAATTTCTGTAGCTTTGATATTTTTATTGGCATAAAGGGCCACTCCACTCCCCCCCCCCCCCTTTTGCACCTCGGTCTCTTCTGAACAGTACATAGCCAGGTACTAAAGTCTGCCAAGTGTGGTTACTGATAAACCATGTCTCGCTAATGGCAACTATGTCCAGTTTAGCCTCTGTCATTATTGACTGCAGGTCTGGGCTCTTGTTTCCCAGACTGTGAGCATTTGTGTACATGATTTTCCATTGGCTAGATTTCGGTGTGTTAGTTGTTGGGTGAGGCCTGGCGTTTCCCCTGTGTGTCGTATGGGGAGCGGGACCTTTTTCCTTACCTGGTAATGCAAATGAACTACAAACATGCTGAACTCCTGTTTGACCACTAGCTGAGGGGGGGAGGGGTGTTCTTCCCATTCAACGTATGAGGTGCTGCACCCCCTTCCCATTTGCTAGTTTAAATATTCTGCAAAGACGTCAAACTTCTGCCCCAATGCACTGACTCCTCCTTAGTCAGATGCAGTCCATCAAATTTATTTAAAGGACTTTCACTCCCAAAACTGTTGCCAGTTCCTACAAATTTATGTCCTTTTCCTGGCATCAGCCCTTGAGCCACATGTTTAGCTCCCTAACTCCCTTCTCTGACCTTCCGTCCATCTGTTCCCTCTCCCTCAGACTGGTAAGATCTCAGAGAAGGAGATGCCGGACGAAATGAATGAAAGTTTGTCACCCAGCCTGGTCAGGTGTTCTTTGGTCTCCACAACTGACCAGCTGGCAAGATTGTTAGTTCCTATGTGTACCAGGATGTCAATGTTTTCTTCTGCTTCCTGAACAATTTTAGCAATGCGGTCAGTGTCTCGCCACTCTGATGTACCTGGGAGACATCTGACCATTACCCCTGGCTGGAGATATGTATCAGCTCCCTGAATCATAGCGTCTCCTATGATCAGAAGTTTTTTGGATTTCCTTTTTGTGTTTTTTTGTTTTAGTTCCTGTTTTGGGTGAGTTTTGTTGTGCTAGCTCCTGTGCTGTAGTGTCCTACTCTGCAGTGTCCTCTGCTCCTTTGTTTGATTTCGGAGATAGAGGCAGAGGCCCTAGTACCTGGGCTGTCTGTGCCACAGTGGCCTCCGTATTGTGGCTTATTTGGCTGGCTGGTCTTAGCATATTGTGCCTTCTTTTCTGGGATGGTCTGACCATCCACTACAAAGTATTTATCTCTGCACCCACTTGTTCTATTCTTTGGGACAGGATCAACAAGCTCTTCTCCTCATTGACCACCCAGCCATGTTCTTCTAATGCTGTCAGGACCAGTCTTGTTTCTTTGCCCAACTGTATTACAGACCTGGTTCAGTACAGCCAGTCATCCAGGTAGGGGATTGCATGAGTGCCTTTCTCTGTGAGGTGTCCTGCTACTACTACTGATACTTTTTTAAAGACTCTTGTTGCTAATGCCAGTCTGAATAGATGTGACTGACACTGGACGTCTTGCCCCAGTGTGTGGAACCCGATGTATTTATGGTGGGATGGGCATATGGGAATGTGAAGGGATGCATCACTGAGATCTAAAGATTTGAGGAAGTCTCCCTGCTGGATGGATCTTAGGGTAGATCTTATGGTCTCTATTTTGAACCATCGGGCTTGCACTAACCTGTTTAGGAACTTTAAGTCTAGCACTGGTCTTAGGTCTCCCATCTTCTTTGGTACCCTGAAGAATATTGAGTATATTATTTTCCCTTTTTCTGCCTGAGGGAGTAGCCTGATGGCCTGATTGCGATCAGTTTTGCCAGTATCTGTTGGACTTGTTGGGGAGACACTTTTTGTTTCAATACTTGCAACAGGATCAATCTGTCCATCGTCGTTTTTTCTTTGAGTTCTATAGCATAGCCTTTGGAGACTACTTCTCTGACCTACTTGTTCATGGTCTCAATATCTTTGAGTTGAGTCAGTCAGCCCTCCACTGGGACCATTTGTTTGATGTCTGTATTGACTTTCTGGTATAGTTTGGTCAGTTCGAGTCTCTTTGGCTGTCTTGCTGGTAAGTCTCAGTCATTGTCTAGGTTGTTGATTGCCTCTGCCTGTGCCACTGAATCTCTCTCTGCCATGGGCTCCCCTGAACCTGAGGTTGCTATTGCCTGCAATGAATTATGATCAAAATTGGGAGTTGTTTCCTCTGCCCTGAAAGGAATGGTTGCATCTCCTGGGTTGATGATTTATGTTGATGTGGAGACTCATCTGTTGTGCAAGGTTGGAAAGTAAGTAGCCCTGGGTTTTTTCTAGCCAAAATCTTCATGTTCCTCCCTCTGTTTGAGAAATTCCTTAAGGCCTTTTCCAACTTGGATGAGGAGTTTCTGAAGTCAGCCTTTTGAGTCTGCATCCACCTCCCTGAGTTTAAGCTAAAAATGGCATCTGGCTCTGGTGACCACTGCTGCTGCTTGGGCATTAAGTCTGAGAGCACCAACTGACATATTCCCCAGGTATTCTGCTGTTTGTAGCATGCAGTCTACCGGGTCTGCTTCATTTGACTTCAGGGCCAAGCTTATGTAAGCTTCTTTTAATCAAGTGATCTGAGCCCTTGCCACATAAATTGCTGTCAGTCACTCTAGCTGCCAGCCCCACCATTTTGAAGACTTTTTTAGCACTCCTCCAGTTTCTTGTCTGCCGGATCTTTGAGACCTATTGTTCCATCGGCTGGCAGTAGTCTTATTACTCAGGGTGGCAATATAGAGATCTACCATTGGGGGTGAGCACCAAGTCTGTAACATGTCAGATTGTATGGGTACGTATGGTTCAGTGATCTGGGTCTGGTATGCAGGCAGGATCTGTTGCCTCCCATTCCTTTGCTAACATGTCCAGTATGGCTAGATGCACTGCAAGCAATCTTTCTTCTTTTGCTTTTGCTGTATCATGAGATTTAATTTAGGCTCTGGATGTGGTGATGGTAAGTCGAATCCCATTACTGCTTTTATAGTTTTCATTAGTTATGGTACCATGTCAAAGGAGCACAGTTTGGATGTTAAGGATGGTTCTTCCATAGCCATAGGCCCATCTTCTTGGTCTGACCCATGTTTGGAATCATCACATGGTTCTGGCTGACCTTCCCTATCTGGGTTAGGTCCTTGTGGGCCCTCAGGGTTCATGTCTGGTAGGTCAGTATTGATGGGACTGGCACAGAGTTCTTTGTCTGAAACTGTGTTCTGTGGCTTGGGATTAGATATTGCTTCCAGGTACTACATTATTTTGAGCATGAGGGTCTGTCTTTGCTCCACCATCGCTGCTGTTGCTTGATGTGTCTGCCTTAGTATTGTCGTGGGGTCCATTTGCCACTCCATCATGTCTACTCTGTCCTGCCCCACAGGGAAGGCTTTCACAGATGAGTATTGGTTCATCATTGAGTCCAGCTCCTCTATGTCAGCCACCAGACACTGAGGCCCATTTCAGTTTATTACCAGTGGGATCTTGCATGTTCGACACTTTCTTGTCTTTGCCATCTGTAACAATATGTAATCAGAAGGTGTGGCATTGATAAGGTACTGTATATGTAGATTATGCCGTTATGATAAACATTATTGCTATGAACTTTATTGGTCTGTCTACATTTAGGGGGTCCTCCCAATGATGACTTGCAATGTGAGCCATTATGGGGGGGTCAGTGTATAGACTACATTATGCCCTTAATATTCTTGCTTTGTAGCCCACACCTGCAGTTTGCTTGCCTCCAAGGACCTGTTTATTGGGGGCTATCAAGGTGTGCCTAGTGGCGTACATCACTGCTGGTGGGCAATTAGCTCCTAGGGAATAGAGCGTATGAGTCCCCCAGACGTTATTTATACTCCATACAATTTTATAGATTGGGAAATCTGGTAAGGTAACTCTCATAATAATAAACCCCCTTCAACAAGTAGTGATCACGCTGTAAATGATGGTGTATGTTTGGCTTTAGCAACTTTTCCATTGAGTGTGGTATATGACCATTGCTGTTACTAGATGAACAATACTCCTCCTGATAGTGTGGTCTATCTGCCAACCTAAGCATGTTGTAAGTGACTGGGCCCATGGTAAGATGGCTGCTGTTCCCTGCTTGGGGATGTGATGAATCTGGACTTCTAAGATGGCTGCTTCCTCCCCCAGGACATGCATACATGAGCCATGTCTGTACCATGCACAAAATGGCGCTGCTTGATTAGCACATGCAAGGACACTGGAACGTCTATACGTGCTGATGTTAGACACTGATAAGTGCATGCCTTTGCATTCAGGAATCACAGCATGGAGCTGGATTAGTGCATGGAGGTGCTGGATTCACTTTGAGAGCACAGGCATGGTAAGGAATGAACTCACTGAACATGGGGGAGAGAGGGATTTGAGGTGAACCGTGAGGACATAAAAGAAAGGCAATAAATTTATAGAGTGGTGGAGGCAACATCTTAGTCTGAGGGACAATGGAGAATGGGCTCACACTGCTGTTCTGTGGTTGCTATACTAGTGTGGCTTGTACTGCACCCCTTGTTTATCTGAGCCACAAAATGGATGTTTTCTCTCTAACATGGGTACACTACTTAGCGTAAATCAGTATATGGTCATCGCCACCCCACATCAGGGATTTCAACAGTCAGAACTAAACACTTGCAGTGTTCTATTTTTGTGCATTCCTAATTAGCCCATATTGCTTCCAACAGAAAAAGAGAAAAGGGAAGAAGTCACCATTGTTCTAGTTGCATGGTCTGACCTCTGGGCTGCTCAGTGAGGGACCCATAAGCCTAGGACCTGTGCACGGTCTTTTGAGGCTACCGCCAACCTGTTGACATTGGAAGAATGGCCATAGTACTGCGGACATTATGAGAACTATGCATAAGTTTAACTGCAGCCACTTGAACAGGGACTACAGGAACATTGATGCTGGAGCCACTCCCGCCTGTATGGGGGAACGGCTGAGCATGTCAGAGTAGTACTCAAAGCACTGACATTTAAAAATTATGAATCCACATGTTACTGCAATGCCAGTATAAACAGCTATTCTTATATGCCAAATAGACAGAATGGAAACCCTAGCTGCAGTGCCCACCGAATGTGCATCTAGCTAGAAGTAGAGAGCCATGAGAGGCATGTTGCAGTGGCTTATAATTCCACTTGAGTGCTAATTTCTGACATTCCAGCCTACAGTGTCTGCTTATAATATCATTAGTAAACATCAGTTTGTAACTTGGCTTTTGAGGTTTAAAGGTAATCAATTGAACCAACGAAATCACAGGAGCTTAGGCAAATGTGCTGCAGCCTACTCAGATGCACATAAGGACTGGTGAGCTCAGGGACTACAGGGGCTTCGGTCGGGAGATTGAAATTTGATTTGCAGTCAGATGTGCATCTAGCAGCCTATCAGGTGAATGTAGCAGCCTAAACTGTAAGGACTGGAGTGCCATGGATACACTCATTAGGGCTGTGCAAATACCTTTTTCTGAACATGTGGTCAAATATCCGTTATTTGGTGCCTAAAGATTTGAGTATTTATTATTCGGTTTGGCTGTGAAATTACACTGAATAACAACAACAAAATAAACTTTTTCTTCTCCAAAGAGGCCAAGGCCAGTCTCCTGGCCAGACTTCCTTCATTACTGCAATATTTAAATGTATTCCATCCACCTCCCTCTTATTCCACATCCCAGATCCCAGAATATTTTACATCTTCCAATGGATGGTACCTGACACACTGCCAAGTGCCAATACTTTGAAAAGCTCCCCCACTCCCCCCACCCAAACTCCACTCCTCTCATGGCCACAAAAAAAAAAAACAGAAATACGCATTCTACCCCCTTGCCCTGATCCTTGAATGGAGGGATAGCAAGACTAAAATCTGGCTAGACAGTCAACCTTCCCTCTGAGCCCATCACACATCTGTTATAACACTGGCTCTGGCCTCATTGTACACACTAGTGCTGCCCAAAGAAATAAATGCCTCTAGAGTCAGCCCGATATCGAGGCATGATCTGAAGGAAGGTGGGTACGGAAGGAGGAGCATCATTAGTGACACTGGGCAGCCTGAGGCAATTCAGACTGCCCAGTGTTATTACTGGCACTCCCCTTGCCCTGCCCCTTCCTTGTGATCACCCCTCAGTACTTAGCTCACTCCAGATACATTAATTTCTTTGGGCAGCATTAGTGTGTACAGCGCAGCAGAACTAAAGCAGGTGTTATAGGAATGAGTGAGGGCACTCAACACCGTAACTTGACTGGCCGAGGCCAGATCTTGGTCTGCCACTCCCCAGTTCAAGGATTGGGGCAAGGAGGGTAGAACATACATTTCTCCTTTTTTTGGGGTGGCTATGTTGGATGCCAGTCTTGGGTAGCTCAAAGAAGTGGGGGAGCTTTTCAAAGACGGTGTCGGTTCCTGTCCTGACAGTGTGCCAGCAATTCTAAAATATAACATTTTGTGGTATTTGGGACATGGGATAAGGGGGAGCTGGGTGGGATATATCTGAATATTCCAAAGGTGGAGAATTGGTGGCCAGGAGAGTAGCCCTGGCCTCCTGGGGAGAGATAAAAGTTTTTATTTTATTTTGTAGTTGATTTCCCAAATATAAATACCTCATGAATGGTGGACTATTTGTTATTTGGGCTGAATATTTGGAAAGCCCACGATTCATGGTATTCAGGAAATAATATTCAGTCTATGCACAGCCCTAATACTCTTAGCATACTCCCATTGTGCCTCCTTTATATCTAAATTCTGGTTTGATTCCTTCCTTTCCTCCTACCTTACCTCCCTCTTATCCTCTCCTTAGCTTCCTACTACCCTCTCCACAATAATATTTCCCATTCCCCCACTATTCCTTCTAGGAATCTACTGTTGGTCAGTCTCCTTTCTCTTACACTTTCCTGAACTTTGTTTTTTCTGTCCCCTGTCAATTTTCTCTGACTCTTCTGCTTTCTCCTTAAAGTCTCTTTTTCATGATTTTTCTTTTCCCTCCTGCAACTGTCCATGATCCTCCCTTCCCCTCCCCCACACACACAAACACCCTAGTTTGGCCCAGGCAGTCTGTTTGCCTCATTACTTTTTCACTGTTAAGTACTTGTAAGAGTAGTTACGTCACCTAAAACATCTCAGTTTTATCTACTACACGTATCTGTTGATTGGCATTCAATTATTGATTTTGCTCCTTGATATATTGTATTTGATGTATATCACTTACCACATCCCCTTACCCATGGAATGCACCTGGAAACAAGCTGTTAGCAGTCCAGTATGTCTTTTCTGGAGGAAGGAAGGAAGGAAGGAAGGAAGGAAGGAAGGAAGGAAGGAAGGAAGGAAGGAAAGGAAGGGAAGGGAAGGAGTGAGGGAAGGAAAAAGTAAACACATACATACATCAGCCCCCATATTCAAAGGAGATACACAGTGCATCCCGGCACAAAACAAAGATGTGCCCCACATCCAAAACAATGAGCCAACGTGCGATATTCAAAGGGGAGCTGCACCACCCAAAGGTGAATAGGCCATGGCCCAAATATAATGTATCACGAGGCGCATGCAGAGACCATCAATGAATATTAACATGGGCATATTCGCGAGGAATGTTCCATAAAGGCCAGAAATGTGCCATGCAAAGATAGGCTAAAAAGCATGCGGCCACCCACAAGCAATCTATGAAAGTGCAGACAGGTGCAGCAGCCTGCCTGCCACAGTAGTGTAGTATTACCCTCCTATGCCCAATCCCTGCATAAAGGAAATCGTCCTCATCCCTTCACCATAGTGTAGGACCCTCCCAACCCCGATTGCAACTGTAATAATTCCCAGTTGTATGAGAAAGCAACCCCAAACCTGCATCCCCATTGGATTTAGAAAACAGCCCTACGCTGTTTTCATAGTGTAGGGTTCCCCTCCCAACCCTGATCCCCATTTGAATGAGACTCCCCCCCATCCCCCCAGCCCAGTCCTTGATTGTGGTAAGAATGAACCCCAAATCCATTTTCATACTGTAGTGTGGCCCCTCCCATCTTGATCCCCGATCGAAGTAGGAATGCTTACCTGACAGTTTTCCATAGTGTGTGGTCCCCCACCCCATCAGGACAAGACTCCCCCACCCCTCTCCCCCCAATGCCAACCAGAGTCAGTGACTAGCTCAGCCCTCCACACACCTCCATGGCCAGTTACGGACTGCACTGTCAGTAAATTGTACTGTACATAGTACGTGCAGGGTGGGGGGCCACTACACTATGGAAAACTGTCTGGTGTGCATTCCTACTTTGATCGGGGATCGGGATGGGAGAGGGCACACTACAGTATGGAAATGGGCTCAGGATTCATTCTTACCACGATCGAATTGAGGCTGCGGGTGGGGGGTGGAGTCTCATACTAACAGGGATCAGGGTGGGGGTCCCTACACTATGGAAACAGTTCGAGCTTAGTACTGAATTGAATGGGATGCAGGTTTGGGGATGCAGTATGTTGCAATTGGGGATGGATGGGGGTCCCTACACTATGGAAACTGTTCGGGGATGTTGTCGGTTGTGACCGGGGTTCGTGGATGGGGGGGTGCACTTTGCTAGGGACAGGATGGGGAGGGTTCTAAACTGTGCTTCCGTGATGTGGGTTGGGGCTGGCCCGGCACATCCAGCTGGGCGCAGCTATGCTAATGAGCCCATAATGGCATGCATGGGGCCCATTTGCATCATGCATGCCCAATGAGCTCATTGGTATTTTGTGGCTGAATATCACCCTTGGGGGTTAAGGCACATCCAGGTATGTGCTGCCCATTCCCCCACTAGCAGTGTTCAGCCATGATCCCTGGCTGCGCTGCTCAACCATGGTGGCCAGCCACTTTGTGCCACACATCCAGGGTACCATATTCACACAAACTGCATGATCTGTGCCGATCACATACTCTGGGTAAATATGGCAACAGAGTCGACCGGTGCATATGTTTTGCATGACGCATTGTTATGCGCACACAACTGGTTGGCTCTGAATATGTCTCCATAATGCCTAGTGCTGGTTTCACTCACATCACCTCCCCCCCACTCAGTATCACACAAACAGTCCCCATGGCTTTTGGCATTAAGAAACCTGTAGCCTGGCACAGTAAAGCTGCAGTCTTCATGACTCTGGATGGCTCTACCCTTGTAGAAGTCCCTCACTTCAAGCACCTTGGTGTGTGGTTGAATCAAAGATTTATCTGCCTCCATCAACACCATTCATCAAAAGCTTCTTACAAAGCATGCCACCCTGTACTGCAACAGATGGAACTAAGGTTTCAGGGAGGGGGCTCACACCAAAACCCCAAAACCACATATTCACTTAACCTCCCAGTCTAGGGTGACTGCTGGGGCTCCACTAACACATGGCAGGGCAAACAGCTGCAAAGGAAGGGGTTAGCAGAACCTGGAAGCAGAACAAATGCAAGTGTCCCAACATGGATATGAACCAATTAGGATCCTTTCTTCCTTCTATGTGAGCTCACAGAAATGTATTTTAATTATTTTATTTATTGAAGTCTTGGAATTACAACCCTTTGAGTCAAAAACTGTTTTGCAAAGGCTCCACGTCAGATTTACAAACAGACAGGTTATAAAAAAGTTATAGGAGATTAATACAGTACATTATAGATAGGATATGATTATACTAGTAATACAGTACGTTATACATAAGTGCATCATAAATGATGGCGGAGTGCATGACAAAGAAACAAACATGATGAGTAGATTTAAAACAGGATATGAAACATTACAGGAAATTAATACAGTACATAATACATAGCATAAGAGTATACAAGTAATGCAGTGCATTATGCATAAGTGCATCATAACTGAGGGCGGAGTACATGATAATGAAACAAACATGGTACAGGCAGTGCTAGCTAACCATGTAAACAGATAGGAAATTAAAGAAAGGAAAGGGAGACCAGAAGAAAGTCAGTTTAGTAGAGGGGTTTAAGGTGTAGAGAATGAGGAATAGGAAAGACTGCAGGTAAAGGATGAGTAAAGGACAGGAGGGGAACAGAGCAGGGAGGGAGAAATTAGACCAAGATAAGATGGGGAGGAGAAGGGAGTAAATTGAGGGGCAAGCCATGAGCAGTACCAGATTGACCAGTAAAGGCTAGGAGCAGTCACAACTATTCATAGAGAGTAGGTGCTGGTGAAACTTAGTTTTAAAGGGGCCCAATTTAACTGTAGAGGAAACCAGAGGAGGCAGGCCATTAAGCAGGGCAGGGGTCCTGTGGAAGAATGCTTGCTGCTCTAGGGATGTCTTACAGAAAGGGACTAGGTAGAGGGCCTTAACAGAGCTCCTAGTAGAATGAGGGGTAGGGGTAGGGACAGGGGAGATGAGCTGCTGGACTGAGGGAGGGGAGAGTGAGGTGGTAAGCTTCTAGGCCAACAGGCAGGTATGATAGTCTAGCCTAGCCTACCCTTAAAGTTTATCCAGTTCACTTGACTGTAAAGATGGCAGGTATGGGTTAGCTTTGGTGCTCCTGTTATGAGGCTACATGCTTTATTGAGGGAGAGCATTATTCCTTTAAGAGCAGTGTCAGATGCAGATCCGTAGATTGCTATACCATAATCCACTAGGGATAGAATGGAACTAGTGACAGCCAGGTGGAGGACGTCATTTGTCAGGCAGCTCCTATGCCTGTACAGGAGGCTAATTCTGGTGTTCACTGCTTTGCAAACCAGATTAATATGTTCTCGGTAGGAGAGGGAGGAGTCTAAGGTGATCCCGAGGTATTTAAAACTCCTAACCTGCTCAAGTGATGAGAGTTGACTATTTGGGATGTTTAGTGACACTCCTTTATGTTTATTCTGGTGGTTTGCAAACAGCATTACTTTGGTCTTTTTGTAATTGATAAGTTAATGAAAGGAGAACCAGGACTCGAGTTGTGTAAAGCTATTTTGCAGGTATTGTTCAAGCATAAGGGGTTTGGGGTGACTAGAGAAAATAACTGCATCATCTGCATAGGTTGCCAGAACAGGCTGGGGGAAGGGTATTTAGAAAAAGATGAAACAGATGTAGGCAAAGAATTTAACCCTGTGGAACCCCTGAGCGAACTGGCTTATGGGAAGAGAAGAAATTGATATTAAACCTCTTGTACTGTTTTCCACATACTTCACTCGGCACAGTCTATTTGCTTATCACACTTTCACCACTGAGTGAACAGTCTTATCATTGAAGTACTTTTATTAGGCATACTACTGGGCAAAATGGAGGCCCTGCTACTCTTGGAGTCCACCTCCCCAGTCAGCACAGGCGGGGACTCTACGAGCATCTCCTTGCCTATGTTTTCCATTTCACAAACACTGGACAGACTCCACAGTTCCCATGCTGACAACTAAGCAGCACTAATGGGTCCTGTCGTGGAACTGTGAATAGACCCTGACTTCCCACAGAGTCTATCCCTGTACACTTCTTCTCACAGTGTTTCCTTTTGAAACAATTAACACTTTGCACACCCGGGCATCATGTCTGGTGATTACTGGGACTACATAGGCTTTTTGGAGTAATCCTCCACACCTTAAAAACTGAGGTAAAGTCCTGCCTTTGGATGGGAAATCTGAAACTTTACTGTCTCTGTCTCTGTCTCTCTCCAGTGGAGGGGGAATATCTGGATACCAGACCAGTCTCTTTAAATGCAAATTAGAGTGAGCATCACCTCAGATCCTTTGCCCATGGGACTCTCTTGGACCAAACTTTCTGTCTGACAGACCTCACTTCTCTCTTCACTTCCTTTTTCTCCTGTTGGAGAGGGGTCACCCCCTTTTCAAGACTTGTTAAATGGCAGCCACTACGAAGGAGTATTTTTATCTCACACCAGTTCTATACAGAAACTTTCAGGACAGTGGTAGCTGGCACAGTGTGCCAGGCACACGTCTTCCACCAACTCTGACTCACCAGCCCTGGCCCTTCAGCAAAGACCACTGACTCCTCCGTTTTGGAATGCCAAGTCAGACTGGATGACTCAGTCCTCTAAGGGCATAGAAACCAGCACAATTTAGCAGTTGATAGACACTCTTAAAGGTAGGTAGCTTCTGAGGGGGGCTACAGATACATACATAGATGATGTAGCACAGATCAAGACAACAAGTCCATCCAGTCTGTCCTGTTATTCCTACCAAGTATTGCTCAGCCTGCTCCCAGCCTGTCATGGGATCATAATCAATATGATGATCCTGGTGTATGACAATGAGGGAGTGATATACAGTGCCACCTCTAAATCCACCTTGGCTTGACTGGAATCTCTTTTCCATTCCTTTGACACTTTTCCCTAAAATATCCACCCCCTACCCCCAAACACACTCAAAACTGTTTCTTCTACTCCAGTCTTTATCTCTCCCCTCTCCCATGCCCTGGTGCCTTTCCCACTGTGTCTCCTTCTTTCCAAATTCTGGATTAATTCCTTCCCTGTTTTTCCCTCCACACTACTGACTTCTTCTTCTCCTTCTTAGTTCCTTGCTTGAAAACCTTTGCGGAAGTTAACCTTCTCCTCATGCTACACCACCCCATCCTCTGGAATAATCTCACCCCCTGCCTGCTGCTCATTTTCCTTCTTCCTTTCTGTTAAAGTTCTACTGTGTGAATTTCCACCCACTCCCACTGCAGCAACTAACCCCTACTCCCTTTCTTCTTCTGGTCCTGAATTGTTTCTCCCCTTCTGCTTCCTACCCCATCTCTCCCCTCACCCCCACCTGATTTAGATTCTTGTTATTTCAGCTTGGCCATCCTCAGTGACTTGTTATGTAATTGTTTTGTGTTTTGTATATGTAACCAGAGGTGTATTCAAACTTTCTTTGTAATGTACCATTTTATAGCCACAGTGTTATTCTTTTTTTTGCATTGCATTACACTTTGCTGTTGTCCCCTCTCGCTGTAACACCCCCCCCCCAATACACACACACACACGCACCAGTATTGCTCCTGGAAACAAGCCTTAGCTCAAAGTAACTTTCCCAGCCAAAATGTCCAAATAAATAAATGTTCGTCTACTTGCATACATTGCATTGTGTGTTTTAATTCACCTGCTTTGCAAGGTGCTGTCAGATGCTTCAGCACAGGAAAAGCACTGCACAAACTTGAAAATAATTAGTATTTAAAATGAGATGGTCTAATCCAAATACAGGGCATAACTGCCAAGCTAAAATCAATACTTAAAAATCAATACTTTTTTTTATCTGAACCACTTGTTAGTATGTAGAGATGATAGTTATGTTTAAGTCAGTATTATAATTTTCCTACCCCAGAACATAATTCTGTCTGAGGCATAGCTGAGAATGCACATACACAGACAAAATTTATGTTTTCTTAAAGCAGCAGTGCAATGAAAAATGTTTCCAAAAAAATGAGTTTCTGCTACAGTTAATACAAAATATCATTATACCTATCAATGGTACTTGCCTAGTTACCTCCTATGCTGCACACCATGAGTCTTTTTTTATCTTTTTTAATCTTATCCCTTGCCAGGTCTACAAAGCTATTTCTATGCAAAATGTGGTGGCCATCTTTTTGTCTTGAGAAAAAACTAAATTAAAACATTTGGATCTGTTCATGAAAAGGGGTTACCAAAGTGTGACATGAGGGTCAAATTTTCAAATTATTTCTAGATTACATTTGTGATGCATTTCAAGATATTATGACCCAAGTATAAAAAAAGAAACATATTGGGAGATAAAAACCCCACAGGTTCCTGAGATAAAAGAACTGTATTGTGGTGAGTGTAACAAGTGACACCACACACCATGGTGAATGTAGCACCTGACACAAAACATTTGTTTTAGTAGTAAAAACTTTAATAAACATGTCATGAGTTGTATTAAAACATATGAAACAAATATTTATAAGAATTATATTACATTAATTGCAAATGTGATGTTTTGCACTGGGTTCCGTGGTGAATGTTAAACCGAGGTCCCATCTGCCTGGATTGGTGGTAGTTCAGGTGGATGTTAAAGATCCCATGGCACTTCTCGAAAAGAGTAGGGGTAATTCTTTATTCTAATAAGGCATGTTACAAAGCACACAGGAAAGAAAGGGCAATAACAAATACAAGTAATAATGCACAAAAGACAAAAAAAAAGAAACATTCAAAGAAAAAAATAATCAACCAAGACACCAAATCTAAATACAAAGGTAGCAAAAGAATTATCCACATGAACAAAACTCTATTCCTATTTAAACTTAATGATATGCGAAAACCCTTTCCACCATGTCTTCTCCTTTGCAGTGTTATACAATTGCATATCTTTAATATAAATCTTTTGTAATTCATTAACGATATACTGACAGAACCCTTCCTCAGTGGATTTCTTTTGGTGCAATACCCATTGGCAATGAACTTGCCACAAACAATACCTTAGACATGCAATAAACACCCATAAAGTTCCTTTCTCATAAAATTTTAACTTTAAAGGAAAAATCCCAATAACCAATAAATCATAAACAGGTTTTGCCAACCAATCCATTGACCATTTCTTTGCTAAATATTGCCATAATTTCGTGGAATATGAACAATACAGAAAGAAATGTTCCATAGTCTCCTCCACATTTATACATTCCAAATATGGACAATTTCTTTCTTCTTTTGCCTTATATTTTGCCATTCCTCTAACATTTAAATGACCATACATAATAAGCCACTGCACCGCCCACATGTGGGGGGTTAAGCGAGGGTTGTTCAACTGATCCAATATATTATGATTTAAGACAGAAGGACAATTTTTGAAACCAGAAATCACAGGATATACCAGAGACATGACCTCTTTGTACAGTTTTTGATAGGAATTGTCACAGATTTGAGATTTAGTCAGCTGCCATTTATAAAGCTTTTGAGCTGCAGGCCTAAAAAATACAGGTAGGGAGAATTTATAATGCAATTTTGGAGCACAATGCAGCCATGCCACGAAATGACGTCCCAAAATTTCCTGAAACCACGAATTTTCATACTTGGTAGGAACTTTTAAACAATTTTGTAAAGAATGGGAAAAAAATAAAGTGTGGCAAAATATAACCGGATCAACCATACCTGTTCCACCCTTATTTTTATCCAAATAGGTGTAGCATCTTTTAACCGGGTTAAGTCTATTACCCCAAAATAACTGGAAACTAAGGCTATACAGCCTTGTCTCCAAATAAGGAAGGCAATGGGTAAAGTACCGCAATGTACTGCAAACAGGGTAAAATAAATTGCTTCAAAATCTGCACCCTCTTCAATTTTGTAAACCGAAACTGTTTCCATCTTACTACTTTCCATTCCACTGAATCCAATACCTTCATCCAATTATCATCCGGCATATTTTGTGTGCCATAAACAACCCCAGAACAGTAAAGGGTTTTGTTGATAGCTGAATATTTTGATATACAACAGGCGTTTGATGAGAACATCCCATCAATACTTCCTGTGATTTGGGAAAATTAATTTTGGCATTGAAGAGAACAGCATATTTCTGAAACTCCTGAAAAAAGCTACCCAATTGATCAATCTCTTTGAAAAAAAGGCATACATCATCTGCGTACGCTTGAATTGTTAAAAAAGAGTTTGCGGGCATCTGAAAACCTTCCCACTTAAGTATGACACTGATAGCTCTAACAAGGGGTTCCAAGGAACAAACATATAATAGTGAACTTAAGGGGCAGCCTTGCCGAACCCCAGATTCCATGACCCACCCTTTCTCGATTTTTCCCTTTATAATGGGATGTATCTTAGCAACTGCATACAACTTTTTTATTACTGAAAGTAAGGCAAGAGAAATCCCTAGAGATTCCAATGTCGCAAACAAAAAAGGGTGACTAACTCCATCAAAAGCTTTTTCTAGGTCCAGGGATAGTAAAATCCTAGAACGACCCGTCATAGTCAGATATTCGATCAAGTCCCTTATCAAAAAGAGAACGGACTGTATTTTCCTGTTGGGTAAACTACAATGCTGTACAGGAGAAATGACTACATTTGCCCACGTCTTAAGTCTATTTGTTAATAGCGTGGCAAAAATTTTATAGTCCGAATTCAACAAAGTGATAGGTCTCCAATTACTTATATCAGCTTTATTTCCTGATTTATGAATATAAGTCTGTAAACCCACTGAAAAAGAATTTGGAATTGGGTCTCCTGCCAGAAATTTATCAAAAACTAAAGTTAAATAAGTAACCAGTTCAGTGCGAAAGTTTTATAAAATAAATTGGATAGACCGTCCAAACCCTGGCAAATATTATTCTTTAGGTTAGAAATAATAACCTCAATTTCTTGTGTAGAAAAAGATTTTGTCATATTCCCTACCATAATTTGATCTACACTAGGACAGTGAAATGGCTTCAAGTAATCCTGTATTTGGACATGAGATGGAGAAGCTTTAGGCCGGAGCTCCTGAAAATATTGTGCAATACAAGTTCCCATTGTACAGGAATCTTCTTTTTGCCTATGTTGGAATCTAAATATTCCAAATTAGAGGTCATAAGTGATTTACATAGAATATAAGGATCTCCTATTACAGTTTTGTCATATGATTATTGAGTAATGCTTGCAAAGTTCTAGCCCGGTCATATTGAAACTGCCTCATTTGCAACTTGATCATCTCAATTTGTAAGGAATAATCCTGCCGTGAGGTATTGGCTACCGAAAGTAGATATTGTAAGTGAGCTTGCAGTTTCAAATAGGACAAAAAGTTTGAATTCCGTTGACGGGTACCATAATTTTTAAACCAGTTGATACAATCCTGCTTAGTCTCTTCCCACCATACTCCTAGGTCAGAATATAGAAAACCCACTGACAATCTAGCTTGTAAAATAAGTCCAATTGAGTTTTTTTACAAATTGTTCCTGTAAAATGGAAGTGTTCAGCTTCCATCTACGTCCCCTGTAACATTGTGTAGAATTAACTTCCACCATCACTTGAAGCAACATGTGGTCTGAGAACTCCATTGGTATTCTTCTGAAATTAGTAACCAAAAGGTTTTTAGAGGTAAACAAATAGTCAATACAAGACCCCTTAATACCTTTAAAAAAGGTACATCCAATAGACTTTGACTCTAAGAGATTACAGGTGGTAAGATCCGCTAACTTAACAATTGACTTTAGACAGTTTGAATCACAATACACCTTTTTGGACGTGGTCGATGAGCTCATAATACTACAATTGAAATCACCACCCCATAGTATAGGTAAAGTAGTGACCAAAAAGGGTTGAATCTCTTTCATGCAGGAGATCCTGGATGTTTTCATCTGGGGATTATAAATGTTAATTAACTGAAAAGATTTAGAATCCCACTGACCATCAATGATCAAAACCCTTCCGGGGACCAAATCTATAAGCTTATGTAAAACAAACCGATAGGAATGAAACAAAATCCCAACACCATCTGCCTTCTCCTCCCCAAAAGACCAATAAGAAGGTCCCTACCGCCAATCTTACTGAAAAGAGTGAACCTGATCCATATTGAACATCCAGGTCTCTTGTAGGAAACAAATAGAAATATTTTCCTCATGTATCAAATGAAAAATGGCCTTCCGTTTGATACCATTTAGAATACTATGTGTATTCAATGAGGCCCAGAGAAAGCCCATAATAACAACTAAATTGGGAAACCTACACCTCATTTTTTCCTCCTTTTTTTCTTCTTTTCTTTATAATCTGCCCGTGGGACCCCAAAAGCATCTAGCACTGATTTTTGGGAATCAGAGTCCCCCATATCCATGTCTGAGTCACCCCATGGAGTAGAAAGAGCAGACTAGGGGTTCTGAGATTCAAATGGTTCAGTCACTGGGATTGGAACTACCTTCAAGTTCCTATTGGACCTCCTCAGGGGTAATGGTGACTGATAAGCTGAAGGAACCAGTGGTTTAACCACTGTATCCATATAGCAAACAGGTTTTAATAGGGTAGTGCCCTGAATGATATTCTCAACTTTAAGTGGTGTAACTAGTACCTAGGGGACAAAAGAAGATTCACTTCTTCTACCGGGGGTGGTTTTACCATTCCAGAGGGTAATGTGGGGGGGCCCATATTAGCAATTTCACCTAACTTGCCATCCAAAGCCTCTTGTGCTTGTTGAATAATCAAGTCAGTGCTTCCACAAGAGGCCTTGTTCTTCACAACCCAAGGCATTCTTTAAAGAGTGCTCAAATCCTTACATAAAGATCCGTCTAGTGGGGTTATCACATTGTATAGTAACATGACCCACCTCCCACAATTATCACATGTAGACAGTCACAAACACTAGAAAGGTGAGTTTGGAGCCACATTTGTAACAGGCTCTGGGTTGGCCACTATAAAACATACACCCTATCTCTACCTAACAAAAGGAATTTGGGATATGTTCAACTCCCTCTGACTGTCATAATTTTACTTTGTATTTCCATCCCCAGTCCAAAATCGCTCTGAATCCAAGATAGGTTCTGGATCACCTTGAATATCACATTTCTGGGCTAGCCAGTAGGTAATGTCCTCAACATGGACCCCTTCGTTCCAAAACATAACTGTAACATAGTTAATGGAAGGTTGTGAAAAAGGAACAACTAAAAGAGGAGTCCATGTTGGGGAAAACTTTAATTGGGTATATCTTTCCCAGAATAAATCCAACAGATTAGCTGAGTGAAAACTGATGTCATAATTATCTTCCCCTGAGATGTTAATGAAAGCGAATACATCTCTGGGAGAAAACCATAAAGACTCTTTAATTAAAGTTTTCCCCACAAAATATCGGTCAGGCCTCTCTGCCATACCCCCTTTGTATCGTATGCGAACAGCATTGCACCTCGGAGCCGCCTCCCTCTTAGCCCGAGTAAACAATTCAGACAAAAGGGGGTTTTGAGCAGGTAAAGGCTTACTAGTGTCAAGTGACTGAACAACAGTAGTGTTGGCCAACACAATCCCCTGAGTCAGTGTCTTATTATGGTTATTGTGCAGGGGACGACAGCCACTGCACAGCTGTTACAGACTCCTTATATGGTCCACTAGGTTTCTACACTGGAGGTGACCACTTAAATCAAACGAAGAGTCCCATGCCAAATCAGGAGTCAAACTCCGTTTGCCTGCCTTTCCCATCCAGCTGCTAGCAGTGCACCCTGTGGAGACCATGTCTGATCATGAACTTTAGAGTCAACTGCAGTAGATAAATGAGCAACAGGTGCAGCCGAACAAATTTCTTTGGTCACTGAATGTGAAACAGGAAATCCTAAGCATTTCGCTACATCCACAGTAGGAGAAATTCTTTTTTACCAAAGCTAAACTCCGTTGCCCCTTCCTGATTATTTGTCTCCGTTTGATAAATTGTATCAGCATTTAAATGGAAAGGCAAGTCCCTGACCTTTGCAGGGTGAAAAACAAATCCTGCTTCTTTGACCAAGTTCCCTGTCATAGGTACTGAGTGAACTTGCAGTGTACTCACCGGTACCTGTACAAATGAAGTGGGAGAATCAGAGTTCATAGTTTCCAACCAAAGAACGGACCATAAGACTGTAAGAGGGTCAATAGCCAGCCGTCCTCCCGACTGAACATCTCCAGGCAAAGAAAGAGATGTCTGGGCAACGTCATTCACTAAAACGGACTGTACCACACACTGAGGCTGCTTGCAAGCAGAGTCGTTTACTTCCGCATACGTGGAATTAGACCCAACCACTCGAGAGGTAGGAAAAACCGTTGTTGACAGGTTTGCTTCACTGGCGGGCAGATTTGAGCCCACAGGATCCTCCGCTACACTAGCCACCAAGGAACTCCTGTTTGCAGCATATCGTATAGAATTACCCAACTTCAGTGGAAAAATCCAGCTGCGTTGTAACAGCTTCGTGGAAAATCTCATCCTTATCAGCCTCCAAAGAAGAAGAAGAATCATGAACAGCAGGCTGAGTGTGCTGCTCAGCCATCTCACTCCGTACTTCCACCTCTGTCTGCTCCAAACACTCACCAGAAGTGGCCATCCCAGATGCAGAGTCCAGCACCCCTACTGGCTACAGAGCACCAGCAGAGTAGGGGAATTTCCCCGGTGTCCTGGCCAAATTTCCCTCATTCACTGAAAATACCACCAAACAGCTTAATCTGGTTCAAGGTCATTTGGCATTCATCTGTGTCCCCCTCCCCTGGGTGGTGCCTGAAAATAGGCAGGATTTGTCTAGTGCACTTACCCGGTCAACAAAAACTAAATAAAAAAAAAAATGTAACTAGTGACACTACACTTATTATTCACTTACTAAAACTGTACTAAACATGCATAACAACTAAAATACTACTGCTACTGACTGGCATACTACTATAGAACATGAAAACATTTGACAATTACATTACTGGCAAGTGTGATGCTTAACACCACATACTGTGGTGAATGTAACGAGTGACACCACACATTTGTTTCAGTTTTACAAAGTTTAGTGAACATGTCTAATGGCTAACATGCTACTAATAATAACTGACACAGTGCTACAAAACCTTGAAAAATCTGACAATAATAACAGTAGTGACAGGTGTGATGTTTGATACCACACACTGTGGTGAATGTAACAAGTGACACCACACTTACGTTTGACTTACTAAAAATGTACTAAACTTGCCTAACAACTAACATACTACTATTAATGACTGACATACTGCTATAAAACATGAAAAAAAATCAACAATTACATTACTGGCAAGTGTGATGCTTAACACCACACAACGTGGTGAATGTAACAAGTGACACCACACATTTGTTTCAAGTTTAAAAAAAAATTACTGAACATGCCTCATGGCTATCACACCACTACTAATAACTGACATACTGTTACAAAACCTGGAGGAATTTGACAATAATAACAATACTGGCAGGTATGATGGTTGACACCACATATCGTGGTGAATGTAATGAGTGACACCACAAAGAAAATCCATTTTAACTCTCCACCCCATATACATTGAATAATCCCTATTACAATTGATGCCCAGCACTTTCCTTAGACATGCAGTTGTCACTGAAATGCAATCTCTGAAAATTTGCCCAGCAATCAGTGAATGATGGTAACCAAAGTCTACCTGTGGTGAATGTAACAGCAACCCTCATTGTTGCATGCAATGCTTATCTTCATGGAATGTAGCCCTACAAATGGAGGAGCCACATGCAAACAATGGGTTTTAAACCACAACTCAGCTCCTCCCTCTATGGTTGTTCCTTGGTTCTGATGGGCAGGTTATGACTTTGCAACTATCACAAACTGACGGGTAATCATTGGGCCTGATGTGACTCCAAGTAGAGTGAGGGTCAAAGGTTGCTGTCCCTTCTGTGGGAAAGATAGAACAGGCAGTAACACAGTCAGTTATCACAAGGAGGCAAACTAGGAGAAAAGCCAGAAAATATTTTAAAGTGCTAATAGCACAATTACAGATTTGGGGGCCATGAGGGTGAATGTAACGTGCTGTGACACCAACTGCTACATTCACCACACTAAATACAAAGCTGCATAAATTAAAAATGGAGCATTAAAATGGGCTAAAGTGTACAGATAATAAAAAACACAACTCCAGATTAGTAAGTGGGCTTACTTTAATAATGGAAAACATAAATAAAGCTTGCAAAAACAATTATTAAAACATGCGTTTTTGCATGTCACACTTTTTCAGGTAAGAAAAGCAGCAAAATGGAGTGGGATACCCCATCAAAAAAAATATGAACACCCTAGAATTCTATAGTTATGTTATTTATCTGCACATATAGCCAGCATTCAGATTTAGTCAAAAACATGTGCCTGACAGTTCTTGATTTTTAAAAATGTGGTATGCACTGTATGGTGGGCATTGGTAACCCCTTTTCATGAACAGACCCATTTATAAAATACTTAAATTTTGGTGGAATAAAAACATTGTACCACCAACTAAACCTGGAAGATGTCTGGAATCCTTTATAGTGAAAAAAAGCTTGGGTCGAATATTTATCAATTTTGTTGCACTTCTGTTTTAAGTTTACTGAAAATCCCAGCGATACCCAAGACCTTTCTCAAAGGGAAGGTCCCCCTTGGTCTTTTATTCAGTTTACCTGTGTAGTTTGCAGGCATGGACAATGATTGTCTCTATTGCACCCTTCTAATTTCATCAGGATTTAAATGTGAATGAGAGTACTTAAGTCTGGTGTGAAAATCTGCTTGACTCCATTGTAGAGGTCATGATCTGACTTATGTAAGGCATCCTGTAATTTTACATTTTAGCGATAAAGCCTGCAGTAGTTATACTGTATTAAGTCAGTGCTGTTTCTGTCCTCTGCAGTTCTTATGTTCTTGTCTTATGCTGACCAGACAGGAAACTTTCAAGGCATAGTAAGTGCCCTGCCATTTGCTGTAGTTTAAAGTGTATCTGAGTTAGAAAAAAAATGCTTTTATAGACTACAAGGACTTCACAAGATATGTAATAGATATGAAGAAAAGTAAAACCTCTGCTGGTCTGTGCATGTACACATCATCTGCTCCCATGATGCCTTGTATGGGTGGGGTCATGACCTCTGCAAGGAAAAGAGAAAGAGGAAATTGCTTAACCAGGAAAGGCACACTGAGCCAGAGCTTGTTTCCAGGAGCAACCTGAGAGCACAAGGAAATTAAATGACTTACTCAGGGTCACACAGTATGCAAGTGGAGCCTGATGGGATTCAACCCCAAGTCTCCAGGCTGGCAGCTCAGTGCCCTTAACCACTATACTATATTGCATCAAGAGAGGCAAGCAGGTTTTCACACCAGGACAAAACAGGATGAAACAGCCTCATTTGTACTTCAATTAGGATGAAATTAGGGGAATGCAAGAGAGGGAATCATTGGTCATACCTACAAACTACACAGGTATGCAGAAAATAGGTTGAGAGAACTTCCCCTTTAAGAAATGAAGTTTGCCAAGAGGCAACATATTACATAAGATTCCAGTTTTTGACTCGCTGACCTTTGATGAAAATGATACATATGCAAATATAAATTCTGCAGTCATTTAAATGTCCATTGACTGAAAATCTTCATCAGATTTGAAAGTAAAAACATTGCTATGCAAACTACCATCCTGTAGGATAAAAGTTAATTTTTCCACAAGCAGTGCAACAGCATAAAGATAGAAGCCAAAGTTCTTTGAACGTAAAATTCTAGTCCTTTTAAATACTCTGCAGTAAGTGGCTCAGTTTTACATGGTCTTGCCAGCAGCTGAGCTACTTCTGTTGAAATTCTGTGAGTCTGCCTGAGGCACAGTTTGTGAAACTTGCTGTGTTACCAACAGAGGGCATTTAGTCAATACCATTATTCAGGTCTCAGTTCTTTAGCTTATGTTTCTCATTGGAACTTAATGTAATTCACTGTTGCATATTTTTACCATATAAAGCTTTTTTTCTGTCCATCACTGCTAATGGGGTTCCCATATTTCTCTTTTGTTATGATGCACAGTGAAAATACTTTCTAAGTTCAGAAAAAAATATGCAGCTTCAGATTACAGTAAGAGCAACGGAGAAACTTGTTACTGTTTTCTGCTATCATTTGCAAAGAATGGTTTCTGTGCTTGCCGATGGCACAGTATTTCTGGGGTGCAATGATTTGTTTTTGTCATTTCTATTTGACAAAAGGACAATATTCAACTGTGGACATCTGTGAAACTTTAACTTCTACTGCAGCTGTTTCTGTCAGCTGGGATCATAGCCAGTTCTTGGGCATCATGGGTGATTTGGGGTTTTATCTGCATAAAACAACATTGGGAAGCTGGCAGCTATCTAATTTAGATCCTTATTCAAACATGAAAATATAGTTTGGGGGGGCTTTGTAGATACTTTTGAAAAGCGGTCACATGACTAGCTTTTGCTCTGCAAACTACTAACATAACATACCTTTGGGCCTAATATTCAAATTCCTTCCTTCCTTCCTTCCTTCCTTCCTTCCTAAGACAAACTAAGCTAGGGCCTATTTCCAGGTGTGACCCATGAATAAGGAACACAGAAAAAAAGAAAAAGTCAGATAATAAAAAATGTAAATAATGCAACTGAATAAAAATGCACTTATACAGTCAGTGGGAAGAGATACAAACTTAAAAATGTAAACTATTGAATAAAACAACATGCAGTAACAGGGTACCACATTACGTTGAACTTCATAGTGATGAAAAGGATTATGGAGGAGGGGGCAATGGTCCGCAATTCCTTAGGAATCCTTTACACATTGTACATGTGCATAAACAGGTTTAGGAAAGTTACAGATGACTAATAGCAAAACCAGTAAAGGGGTGCAATAAAAGTTAATGGGAATGATAATGTTTGAATATTTTTTTAAAGCAAGTTAGAGTGGTATGAAAACACTAGTGCTGTGGTAAGAAATATAGGGTGGAGGTAAAAAATATAGAGTGGTGATAGAAAACTAAAAGGAGGTGGTCCACCACACTGAAACAATCCATGGAGAACAGTGCAGACTCCTAAGAATTGCAGTCCACATTATTGCCTCTCCAGTTACTTGGCTCCTAAACAGATCCCTGCATGAAGGCAAAGTCCCCACTGTGTGGAAAGTTGCCTTAGTCACTCCTATCCCTAAAGGTGGGGAAATTGAACTCATTGACAATTACAGACTGATATTCACCCCTGCACTCTAAGTAAAGTGTTAGAGAGGAATGTATACCAGCAGGTCCAGGAATATGTTGAACAGAACAATTTATTAACTGAATGACAACATGGTTTTAGAAAAAAATCATGGTACCAATACAGCCCTGATTAGCCTTACTGGGGATATCTTCACGGCTCTAGATTATGGTCTTTCAACTGGTGCGATCTTTATGGACCTCACCAAGGCATTTGACTTGGTAAATTATCAGCAGCTTATCACTAAAACTAACATCTCTTGGTCTTGATCATCTGTCTACTCAATGGTTCACAGACTACCTTAATGGCAGATCACAAAATGTCAAATTGGCATGGCGCTACGTCCAACAAATGCCCTATCGCAGATGGCTTGCTCCAGGGTTCAATACTGGGACAAAAGCCAAGGTAATGAGCACTCCAGGACACAGAAAAATATACTGCAAGTCATTTTAATCCAAATGGCAAGTCCAGACCCCTGAGCTTCAGCTCTATGTGTGAAGTATTGAGGTTTGCACCTCACGCTGTGAGCGCCCACTCGTAGTGTTGCGCTGTTTTTCCTTTGGATTCGACTCAATACTGGGACCTCTCCTGTTTTCCCTATTTATTAATGATTTGCCTCAACTTTGTGGAGGGGCAAAGGTGACCTTATATGCAGATGATATGCAGATGATGCGGTGCTTTATAGGTCCTGCCGAGACACTGTCCAAACAAACAACCTTCTTAATCAAGATCTTGGTTTACTTGAGAACTGGTTTCTTGCTAATAAATTAGTTCTAAATAGTAAAAAGACCAAAGTCATGCTATTTGGCCCTAAAAGCCTAGGCCACATGCGTTTACATTTATTGTGCCCAGCTCTTTCCAATGGCTCAAAAATTGAAGTGATCGATAGTATCAAATACCTAGGTGTATACTTAGACCAAGACTGCTCCTTTAAAAGCCACATCAACCATCTGACCAAGAAACTCAACCAAAAGTTAGGTCTATTATATCATCTCAGCCCTTTCCTCACTCGTGAATCCAAACTCAAGGCTTCCATTGGTATACTCCTTCCAACCTTGCTATATGGGGCCCCTTTACTACAATCTGTAAGAAGTTCTGAAATGCAAAGGCTAAAAATACTGTATCACAGGATAGGGTGCTTCACTGCAGGGGTGTCACCACAGGAGCATCACTGCAAGGTACTATTATCTCTTAGGTGGCCATCTCTAGATGGCAGATTATCATATCCATCACTCTGGCTTGCATTTAAGCTCCAGCAAAATGGCACCCCTTCTAGCCTAATTAACACATTAGCTCCCAAAAAGAATGGGAGAACACCAAGATCCTCTGGCCGTCAGCTTTTCCATGTCCCTAGTGTTAGAACTTCCCTAGGACTCCAGTCCTATGCTGCCTTCATCCCTCCTATCTGGAATGGTCTCCCTAGTAGTCTCCAGGAAAATACCTCCCTTGGGAGCTTCAAGAATGGTCTTAAAGCCCACCTGTTGGAACTGAGCCTCTGCAACTGCTACCGCTGAGTCTGCCAGACTCCCTGCTGACAATCTAATAACCTTATTGGGACATCAGTCTGATTGTGATTGTCTTGTGTATAACAGTACTTCTACTTCTATTGATATTGATTGTAATTAACCTGTTACTGTATCCTTGACTGGGTCAGTATGTCTATATTGACTGTTAACTGTGAAATAACATGTATGTGTTTTGTTATGTTTATAGATGTATGTAATTAATTAGGGTCCCCCCGAAAAAGGGACTGTTTCTGTCTCAGTTGGCTTACCCCATCACCAAAATTTAAATAAATAAATAAATAAATATACACTATATTGACAAAAATCCTAACCTACAAAGGCAAAGATTGCAGCAAGACTAAAGTCATCTAGGTTAGAATGAACAATGCAGCAGTGTATATATACAAAGACAAGGAGGAACCGACTGAGTCAGGGGATCACGGCCTACACAGAAAACAGACTGAAGTACAGAGAGACAGAAGGATACTGAGGGATGCAGGCATAGGTAGGAATGAGACTGAAAGTAGTTTTAGTTGCAGAAGCAGATATGCATGGAATGATCCTGATGAATGTTTTTGAAGATCTGGGAAGAATGGGAGAAACAGAAAGTAATGGCAGGGAACTTATTCCATGAGGAGGGTGGGCAAGACCTGAGAGAGAGAGAGAAAGCAGCCTACTCCACTGAGTTTATGGAGTGAGGGATAGAGAAGTTGTGGGAGTTGGCCGAGTGAAAGACGTAGAAGGAGGGATGGTGAGAGGATGAGGCAGAGTCAACACAGGACAGAGCCAGACTGGAATTTTGAGAGCAAGGAAGCACAGAAGGAGAGGCTGGGAGCTGTGATTCGTATGGGGTGGCCAATTTAGAGAACAACTGCATAGAAAGTAAAATAAGGGGTCTACTGTAGCTATGATGAACTTGGGATGGCAGTGTAGACTATTTTGTCTGCATTATTAAACACCAGCAAAATCATCTTGAGGGTAAATCTCCCAGCAGACTTGGGGCAGGAGGAAATACTTGTTCCATTGCAAGATATGGAGCTTGAGAAGTAGATTTTTATGGATGGAGTCAAAGTGGTAGGAGAAACTCAGGTTATCTAGACCCAGTTATTTTCAAGCTAATTGCATCTGCAAATGCTGCAGACAGTTTGTGAACATCAAAGTGTAACCCAATGCCCATATTGGAATGGTATTATGCTAGATCCAAACTCACAAACAACCTCATTTACTTGAGAGTGCAAGTCCTAAATGGCTCTTAAGGAGGTGGAAACATCATTAATCAATGCTGGAAGGCCATACTGAAATGTCAGCAACTGATCTGGATAATGAATTTCTTCTGAGGCAGGTTGGCCCATGCAAGAGACATTTACCAGCCTATATCCACACTAGACCAACAGGACAAGAAAATGTTCTGAATTGTGAGGGCACATTATTTAGTATGTTTAACTATAATGGACACAGAAACCTGCAATGAATAAATTCTAGACCCAGTTCTCAGAGTCCCATTGACATGTGTAACACCCCCCCCCAGTATGTAGGAGCTTACCTTGGCCTCAACTTAGCCACAACTGAGAGCCTGCTGATTTGCTCTCTGGTCCCCAGGGCTGCTGTTGGGAACCAGGAGAGTGAGGAAGAGGAGGAGGACATCTTAAGCATCAAATACACCATTCATCTTTGCAGCTCCACACCATATATAAAAGGGGTTGCAGCTGCTGCTCACAGAGTGCAACTACTCTTCTGGCTGAAACATCATTTATGTTGCAGTCACAACCAGAATAGGTTAGTAATGATACTTTTAGGTGGGCCCTGAACAAATAAATCTTTTAAATGGGTTAGGTACGATTTCCTGACACACTAAATCCAGCCACACTATTGCCCGACACCAAAATCCCAAAAAACAGAATGCTGACAGCTTCAAAAACCCGTAAGTTGAAATCCCAATGTTTGCCATGTTGGGTTGTGTCAGGCTGAGTGCTGTGGGAACAGGGTGATTCAAAATACAAGTAAATGCCTTCCGAAAAATCACCCAAGTCACAAACTAAATAGGAACATAAAATATGTTGTATTTGTATAACTGCACTTGCAAACATTGCATGCATATGGAGGGAGATATGCAATGTTTTGTTAATATAAAATATGTCACAACCACAGGCAGTGTGATGTAGGGTCTGCTGGGGAACTAGTAAGTTCAAATCCCACCTAAAACACTTACACTGTGTGACCCTAAGCAAAATCACTTAACATCTCAGTCCCTCAGTCTACACAGCTGTAAAAATGGGTAAAAATAGGACCACTCCAAAAATGAGACATGCCATACCAACTAGGCTGATCGAGAGCAAACTGCAAAATGCACAAATTATTTCTAGTGGACTATTATAATTCCCCTCTCAGTTGTTCCACATTAGTAGACTATGTCATATATCCCCAAATGCCCTAAGCAAACACAAGAGCATATTTCTCACATCTCTATGGGGAGAGGTTACAACCAGGAGGCTAAGCTTAGTGGAGGACATGGGGGTGGAACAGCAAGATGGCCGCGCTGCTGCAACGCTCCTCAGCACACCAGGAGAGTGCTCTCCATTTGTTGAGCTTCTAACTTTTTTGGCTCTGTTTTAGCTAACTTATGACTGAAACTTTTATTATTACTTCATCACTTCATCCTACGAGGGTGAATCTGATGCAAGCTTTCCATGTATGAGTGGAGTCAAGTGTATTTCTTTGCAGAGCCGCTCGATGGATGTCTTGCTGTTTTTTCTGTCCAGAATCACGTTATAATATTTTATATTTACACTGGCATGTACAAATTGCCGAAGTTGGAGTAGAACTTCAAAGAGTTTCTCGAGGGGTTTGGCCCCCGGAACGTCCTTGATTTGAATGTTGGACTCCTGAAAATGTGGCACTTCCATGCTGAGAGGCCTGACTGATTTTGTAACAGGTATGTCAGTGCTGCCTAAGGGCTGGGACTATAAAGTTTATCTTATTTAATTATCCTAAATTTATGACGCTTAGAGGAGCACTTTTTTTTGCCATCCAACAGGTGTCCTCATTTTTACAAGCAAAAAAGAGAGATGGGAGTACAAGAGGAATATGTGGTCTAGTGAAAGGAGCTCTGAAATGCTGCACGGACATTAAGTGCAGGGACCAGAAGGGAGCTGAATTCCTACCTTTGAAAAGTGAAATCTCACTGCCATTAAAATAAATCTTGATGCTATTTACTGACACAAGGTGTGGGTTTTGATAACTCCAAAAAAGCAGAGACCAGAGACAGCACTTCAAGTTCTGACCTTAAAAGTTCTTGAGGACTATTTATTTGATAACCATAAACTTCAAAAAGGAAAAAAAATGAAAATAAAACACTTTGGTATAAAAATACAAATGAAATCCTAGCTCACCAAGAGCTTTTAGGAAACACTTCTCACATAGGGTAGAAAAAGCTTAGGTCAAGTTCCCACCAACATCTATGTAAATTCACCAAAGAAAAAAGAGATACTTTCTCCCAAACGTCTCTGTGGAAAATGAGCACTGATGCTCTTTAAATATTCCTCTGACAAGGTATAATTGATCAGCTGACTAGTTTGATCCTCCCCTATTCTGAAATTATTCACATAATCTACTCTAATACAATAAGTTGGGGGATCAAACATAGCTATATCTGGCATACTAAACTTTAATAAAACAAAAACCTTCACAGATTCTTTTATTATGACTGTTGGAGCCTAAAATGCAGCATAAATACACAAGGACTCATTATTCTAATAAGGGAGCCACCCACAAGGAGGAGCCAACTCCAGGTTGTACATTATAAATAAGCTTTACATTGGGCTGCTGCCCTCCTAAGGTCAAACCTATCTCCAAGCTTAACACTGGGCTCTAGGTAAGAACTCCTTGAAACAGAGTACAATGTGTTGCTAGGACAGTAAAGTAAAACAGCAGAGCTAGGCTTGAATCTACCTTAGTCTTGGAAAGCCTTTAAGGATATTTCAGGGCAGGGAAAAATGTTTAGACTCCTGCATTTGTCTAACGTTAATAATTATTTTAGGGAAAGTAGGCTACTTGCTGACATTTCAACATTACTCAGAGCTATGCATTCTGTTTGAAAGGGGGGGTTATTATACTACTCTCAGGTTCTGAACACTCGAAGAGGAAATAACTCCCCCCCCAGATCTTGAGGCAAAGAAATAAAAAAGGAAAACAGCTGAGAAGATATAGAGAGGAATTATGATAGGTGGCCACCCTATCATAATGTGAAAAGGGAAATGTAAGATAACTTAGAAAAGGTTAGAAAAGACTGCTGCAACAGAGCAGATTTATTTAAAGAAAGAAAAGAACATGCCTCAAGATTCTCCCTAGCTGACAGCACAAGGCAGCGCTGTCACATTTACCAAGGCTCGCTTGGGTTGCTAGGAAACATTGTCTTTTGAGGGCATATGTCTTATTCACCTGAACAAACTGACACAACAGAGGGCTTTGGAGAAATGGCCACAGCCATGTGTTTATTAATTAAACCAATTATCCATCTATACATTCTCTTCAGCATGCTATGCGCAGCTAGGTAGCCTTGGAAGGAATCTAGCTCACCGTGGAGCACTAGATCATTGATGGTCGACCCTCCTTCCCAGGAGAGGGTCACCTTACCATCAACCAGGACCCTGCAAGGGACAACAACAGGGCATGAGGGATGGCTCTGTGACTGGCTGTGGCTCGCTCCTCCCCCATCAGAGGAACCACCATTCCCCGGGACACTGCCCGAAGAGGGTGCCCACCGGACTCCATCCATCAGGCCCACCCTCCTGTCAGCCTCAGGGAGATCTGGCTGGTCAAGACACGTGATCCCCTGTTACCCCTCCCACAGCATTCCAAGACTACCAAGCCACCACAAGATGAGTTCTCACCAACTCACCCCCCACAAACACCTCACACTAATACTCTCACCACTGCCCATTGTAGGTCATTCAAAAATAAATCTAATCCTTCCTCCAATAGATGTACACCATCCCTTCTATACAGATCAGGCTTTTTTACAGACACTCCCAGGTGCATTGCTATGTACCACCCCATGGAGTCCATAATTGGTCTCATGGCCACATTCTACAGCCAGCACACCTTCTCTATTGCCCTAATGTTCCGGGTATGCCACCACAGCTGCCGCTGCACCATATCGGACCAAATTATATGCACCTGGGGCCACCATTGCTTCACTCTTGCCAGGTCCTGCTTGACCCTCTCTTTAAAGAGGGACTAAGGTCACAAATTACTATCATTAATAAATTCAGAATATGGATCAACATAGCCCCAATCACCCTCATGCCAAAATTGAGATCCCTAAGTTACTTTGTTTAAAAGTTACAAATCAGTTTACAATCCTAAATTCTCTGCCTGTTCGAAACAGCCAGTTTCAGTGAGGAGATGCTGATGATGTCATCTCCTTAACTCTCAGTCTAGCCCTCCCTGTCAGCAAGCTTACAGGACCTGCTTTTCCAAAGTTTAAAAACTATGTGCAAATTGTTTTCTCCAGTAAAATATGCAGCTTGTAAACATTGCTTTAAAACCTGTGTGTTTCAGGTTTTGTAACAAAGTTGACAGATTCATATTTTTGTTTTTGCTGCTTTTTTGCTGTGATCCGTTTCTGGGTTGCTGAATACTAAGTCACAGCACACTAATGTGAGATTTGCAGACTGAATATCTCTGATGTGGTGAAAGGCTGTGATCATTCACACCTATCATTCAGTTGAGGTGATTTCTCAGGATGGCACTTTAAATCAATTATTCCATCACCCTGTAAATGGGGGTGGGAGAAGTAGTGCTGTTTTAAGACCTTACTAAGAGTTTCTGTGCAGTAGCCAGCTCAATGCTTAATCACTCAGTCAATCAATATTTTATTCATCATCAAAGTGTGAATGACTGCGATACTCAGTTGAGCAGAGCTCATTTCTGTTGTCTCACTGACAGGCTGTTACTTGAGCTATATCCAGGCTCATCTGCACTGTGCTCCACATTACAATGATTGTTTTACCAGGGCTAACGCTTCCACCCCAGTAGGAATTAACACATATATGGCCCCTATTAAAACTTATTTTAAAGCAGACGCTGACAAACAGCAATGCAGTTACCCACACTGCAACACTTGTAGCGATACAACTTCCAAACAGGCACTGCAGAGTATCACTTCACATGGTATCAGCAGCCTGGAGGCATGCTGACTCAGCATCCTGCAACTCTGGATAAATGAACCACACCAAAAAGGCATTAAAATACAAATTTGTCAACTTTGTTACAAAACCTGAAACACATAGATTATATAGCACTGTTTTTAGAATGGTGCTGCCTGTTTTACTTGTGAAAAGCATTGCAGAATGATCTTTTAACTTTGAAGAAACAAGTTCTATAAGCTTGTTGACAGGGAGGGCTAGACTGTGAGTTCAAGAGATGACATCATCAGCACCTCTTCACTGAAACTGTCTTTTTTGACCACGGAGTGAAATCAGGGTTACAAAATAGCCCATAACTTTAAAATGAAGTCACACAGAAACCTAATGTTTGGTATGAGATTTATTAGGGGTATGCTTATTCTAATTCTGCAATGTAGCACTTTTGGCTGGAGTCCCTCTTTAAGCTCTCTCGCATGCATAACCCCTAGATCATTTCCCCCAAAATGAATGACTAAAACATTTGGCTGATACCTTTCCTGGGCTTTTGCTTGCAGTGTGGCCATTAACTCATTCCATCACATCCCGCACTGTCCCAACCAATGTACCTCTGCCCTCTTGGGTGCCAGGAACAGGTTTTCTCCTCTGGGATACTGCCTCGCCCTGAGGGTCGCTCAATGTATGAATGAGTGGCCACAAATCCAGATCTGCTCTGCTCGGGCTACAACACCTGTCCAAACAAAGCAAGAGAGAGTTATAACATGTGTGGTCTTATGTATCTTTCAAAAGCCTGTGACTTCTAGCTACCCAATGTCTGTATTGACCTATCTGATTAGCCCTGTGCCCTGGTGTGCAATGCTGCGCCTGTCCTAAAGGAATGCATGTTGTAGTGTTCTGCAAGGATGCCCAGCTGTCATAAGGTCTTCTGAAACACATGCCTAAACTGGTACACTGTCAGGGGGCCACCACCCCCATGCCGGAAGTAGGCACCCCCCATTGCCGGGTGCTGGGCTATATAATCCTGTACCTATGCTCCCACATCCCACTGGAGCCCATGGGGTGCCGCTAGTCAGCACCACCGCCCGTGGGCAAGCTGGTCAGTCTTGCTCTTTCTGATGCGAACAAAGACTCCAGATGCTGTGACCTCCACATCAGCCTCTGCCAGCACTACTGGACTCCCAGTAGCCTTGCCGGACTGCACAAGCTCTGACAGCCAGAATGCCCCACAAAATGCTACCAAGTACGCTGTCCAGAACAGCCTTCTCTCATCAGGGGATGAGCATACCTTAGGCAACTCGTCCCAGATCTGCTTGAATATGGCAGGGCTTATAGTCTGTTGTCCGTAGCCCTCGGGGTTGGCTGTGCCCAACCTCCCTCCCAAAGGGCAAATACCCTTGTAGAGTTGGAGAAGCCCTGGCTTTCTGGAACCAGGCAATGCCAGCAATGTGCTGTTTGACTGTTGCCCGGGTGACCCCCGCACATTTTTTAATCAGTATGTGTTCGTACAACTGTGCCACTGGGATTGGCCATGTCGTTGCCCACCCTTGTGTGTAGTGCACTTCCAGAAAACAGTTGACCCCCCTCTGGTATGCTATTCACATCCTAGGTGCCAGGGGCTTCTCAATCAACTCCCAGGCCTCTGGGTTATCAACTTCAATAGGAATGGCGGGACTTCCCTGGGCTGTCAGTCTGACGCTGGTGCTAATTCTCGGAACCTCTGTCACTGTAAATGAGAAAGAGCGTCAGTGATGCCATTTTCAATACCTGGTACATGTACTTCCGTAAAGGTAATACTCAACATTAGACACTTGAGGACAAACACCCGCATGAGGTTGTCCATCGGGCCCTTGCCCCCCAACTGTTTGTTTATTGCATACACCACTCCGGTGTTGTCAGGCCTGAATGTGATGTGCTTGTCCCTCAGCACATCCCCCAGATCATCAATGCCACAACAATGGGGAAGAATTCCATCACCATTATCTGCCTTGTGATGCCTCATCTGATCTACTCTGAAGGCCTCTGCCCTGCACACGATTTCCCTTGCAAGTAATCCCCAAAGTCCAGGCCCCCCAAAGGCATCTGTGAAGAGTTCCAATTCTTCACTGGACTCTGGAACCAGCCACATCGACACCCCATTGAAGCATTGCAGAAATGTCTGCCAAATGCCTAGGTCCTCCTGCATTGCCGCTATGACCCAGATTCTATGGTGCAGTTTTGTACAGCCCGCCCCAACACCTGCCAGG
The DNA here is from genome assembly GCA_016271365.2 of Neoceratodus forsteri. Lineage (NCBI taxonomy): Eukaryota > Metazoa > Chordata > Ceratodontiformes > Ceratodontidae > Neoceratodus > Neoceratodus forsteri. The sequence continues at coordinate 1,094,854,471 of CM057459.1, forward strand.
CACCTCATGTATGTCCTGCCCATGGGCATTATCTGGCCAGCAAAATTGAGATAGCCCACTAATTGCTGGAGCTCCTGTAATGTGACTTTACATGCCCTCATCACAGCATCCAGCCAGGTGTTCAAGGCCACCAGCTTATCTTGGGGGAGCTGGAACACTTGCTCTCTCATGTCTACCTCGATCCCCAGGAAGGAAAGCCTTGTGCATGGCCCCTCTGTCTTGTCCTGGGCCAATGGTACACCCAGCTCGGCACACATCTTGTGGAATGCTGCCATGATGTGTGCACATTGCCCCGAGCTGGCCCTCCCCGCAAACAGAAAGTTGTCCAAATAATGAACCATGTGGTCGACTTTGGTTTTCTGTGCCATGGCCCAGTTCAGAAATGTGCTGAGTTGCTCAAAAACTGCACATGCCACTGCACACCCCATGGGCATGCAGTTGTCCATATAGTAGTACCCGTCAAATTTCATGCCCACTAGCTCCCTATCTGCCAGGGACACTGGCAACAGGTGGAATGCTGATTCTATTTCAGCCCTCCCTGGCAATGCCCCCTGGCCCGCCTGTTGCACCACCTCCACTGCCCTGTTGAATAATGTGTAATACACCACGGTGTCGACTGGGTCGATGTAGGCATTGACTGAATCCCCTTCTGGGTACGACAGGTGGTTTATCATTCGGAACTCACCTGGCACCTTTTTGGGACTAGGCCAATGGGTGACACCCTGAACCGTGGGCAAGGGAGAGAGGAGAAGGGGCCATTGATCTGACCCATGGCCAGCTCCTTCCGTAGTTTGCCCCACATGACCTCCAGTCACTCCTTGGCAGAACGCAGGTTGTCAGCCTCATATGCCCTCCTTGGGCCTTGGTAAGGTATATGAAACCCCTCCCTGAAACCTTCTGCCAAAGAGTGAGTGACCACCCTGTCTGGGTAGTTGACCACCCACCCTTCAATATTTTTGGCCTTTGTCCCTCCCTTCCGAAAGGGATGAAAATTGTTGGCCTTCCCTGCCCCTGCCGCTGTTGCCTTCCCACACAGTTGGAACAAGTGTGGTTTCCAGCATGCCACACACTCGTGCTTGTATCTACAACACTCGGTCATGCATGATCCCTGGTTGTAGATGAAACAACACCCTTTCTCGCCCCGTCTTTTCCCCAATTACCCCCTTGATAGCCTTTCTTTGGCAACAGGGGGAGCCTCACTGGAAAACCACTGTCTGTATGTTGAACACCTCCACCCAAATTGATCATCCACAGCAGCGGGAGGTCCAAGACTGCCCATGATCGTGCTGTGTCCATATGCTTTCTCCTCCAATACTCCTCATCATATTCTAACCACCCCCCACCTGGCTTACTAGCATGCATGGTCATTATTCTATTAAAATAGACCCACAGCCAGTCAGCTTTCCCTGGACTGCCCCGGGTAAGGATCCCTGCATAAATTGTGAACCCTGCGGCCCAGTTCTCCCATGTCCGCTGCACAATTGCTTTTCACTTCTGTTCGACCCCGTCAATCCTCTCCTTGTTTTTTTCCCTCTTTTTCTGGCTCTTTTGGCCAATTCAGAAGGGCAAAGATGTCAATGTATTCTCCGTTGATTAGTTGTTGCCTCACCTTGTCTGGCAAGTGTGACCCATATGGCTCCTCCAGGGATAGGAAGCTTACAGAACCTTGCTGCTCTGGCATTGGTGGTGACGCCGATGCCACTCTAGCACCAGCATCCTCGATCCCTGCCACAGCCGAGGCTGCCTAGGCCACTACTGGCTGAGTCCTATTCTGGTCCGCCAGTAATTCCAGCAGCCAGTCAAGCTTCTGCTCCACACCTGATTGACCCAGGTTTCCCACTGGAGGCCACATGCTAGGGTCCCCCAACCCTTGAGGCATTGCCGTGGCCATGCCTCCAAGCCCTGCCACTGGCTGGCTGACCCAGCCCCTGAGGGCTGTCTGCTGTGGGACCCATGGCCCATTACTCCCAGATGAGGGGTTTGCTTGTGGCAGGATGGGTTGATCCTGCCCCAGTTGCTCAAGAGTCCGTTAGCTTGCCTGCGGCAGTGCTGGCTGGCCCTCTGGAATGCCCCCCCCAGCAGACCCAGGCTTATGTGTGTCGATGCCTCCGTTTCTCTCCGGTGCCCTACCAGCACCTTTTCCATGGCCTCCCACTCTCTGCCTTATTTTGGCTGGTGCCCCCTGTTCCTTTTGGGAGCACCCCTTCTCCTAAGGAGAGCCCTCAGCTCCTCAGCTGACAGCTGATCTAACTCTTGGCATACCTGCTACTTGGTTTGCTGCCACTGCTCCTTGATCGGCCCTCTTCCTTTGTGCTTTTTTCTAAGGAGGAGGAGGGTGCACCAGTGTCTCATCCGGAATAAGCATCAGCTTCTCCAGCTCTTGCTCTGGTGTGCCCAGCACCCCAGCTAGAGTCACAGGTTCAGCCAGCAAGGTCAGTGGTGCCAGGTTAACTGGCTGCTTCCCTGGGTTGGTCTCCACTGGGTTTGGAGGTTCTGGTGGGGGCAGCAACAATGAAGGACCTGCACCCTCCTTCACCCTGCTCCCTGATCAGCACCTCCCACCATGCCTTACCCTTGCCTTGGACAAGGGAAGCCAGCTGCTGTTCCAGGTCTCCGCTTATCTTCACAATATGCTGCTCGTACTCTGCAATAAACAAGTCACAGCCACTCTCCCCTTGCTGGTGCTTAAGCTGACACTGCTACATGCAACATGGGTCATTAACCGTGGGACATTTTAACACCTCATTTTGGGGTTTTTTTTTTATCCAGCTATGTCTGATCACCTGCCCAGCTAGGAGCACCATGAACTACTTTACTTGCTCTGGCCCCCGCTGTATGCATGAGGGGGCCATGGGCTTCAAACCCAGGTCTCCTGAGTTTGCACTTTACCCTTAAATCACTGTGCTATAGTGCCTCCTAAACTGCCCACTACACCTGCTTTCAAAGAAAATGAACCATGGTTACCCTCCTCACCTTTCTCTTTCCTCTTTTACTGCAACCGTTTCTCACTTATAAATTGCCATCCACTTTCCCTGCCTATTCGGGTTCTCTTGCCCTTACGTTATATTTATTCATTCATTTTCTTTACTGGAGTGCTAACACGCACCTGTGGCACCTCATCAGCCCCCCTCACGCCATCTACAATATGGCAGCCTCCGCTTCTTGCACATGCATGAGACCCAACTGCCCTCATACATGCATGCTGACTACCCCCTGCGTGGCTAGGCCTCAACAAGAGTGTAGTCCGTACAGCATCACTGCCGCTCCTCGATTCTGTGGCCACACCATCAGGCTCCAGAGATTCATGCTCCACTTTCTTGCAGAGCCCGAGAAATGCTGCATGCCAGCCTCGATGCCCTCCCAAACATCAGGTGCCCCTCTGGGGAATGTCCCCATTGCTCCCAGGCCACCACCCAGTGAACTGGACCATCAAGCTGACACAAACAGGCCCCACTAGGGGCAAAGGGATCCCCTGAGCAACCCCACTGTGGGCTCCACCATTATGCTGCTCTGGGCTGGGCACTACGCCATGCCTCTATCTCTCCTTGGATGGCTGACCAGAAGGTTGATCACCCCCTACCTGCTGCCCTGGCCCCGCATCCCTCGCTTCCCCATTCATGGAGAAGAGGGTGCAATGAGAGCTGCAGAAGCCTGTCCCATGAAGCGGGACCCACTGGAGCTTCCTGGCATTGTGGCTTCTACCAGGTAAGGTTTTTTTTTTATATCCAGCCCATGTTCGACCCCCACCACAGATAGCCTGCACCAAGGTACAGCCCCCGTGGTGTTGGGCGATCATTCGCTCTACTGTTTGGCTGGGTGTTGGGGAGGGGATCAGCACCATTCCTTGCCCGGTCGGGCCCTCCACTCACTTTTACCCATGTTTGTGTGGCCGGGGCCCGACCGCCTGGCTATCTGGCCTCCAGAGCTGCCCCAGCCCCATTAGTCTGTAGCCTAGAAACACCCAATAAGAGGGGACAGGCCACTGTAATTTTCCAAGCTGCCTATGCACTTTACATGCCTGGAATGGACGCTTGCCTGCTCCGGGTTGGGTTGAACACCAGGTCTCACCATGGGATGCCGTCCGGTGACCGAAAGGCTGCAGAGTTCTCATGGCCACTCCCCATGCAGTCGGAGGTAATGGGTTAAAACCCCACACTCACATGCAAAGCCAATCCAAACTAAACATTCAATTTATGATAACACCACTTGTTCTTAAAATAGTACTGAAAATACCTCACACTATACCCTCCCAAAAAAACAGTTTGCTTCTTTCTAACAGCTGATTGCTGGAGGAGCCTACAAGATATCTCAGACCTAGGCCATAAGCCTGGTTCCCCATCTGGCCATGTGGCCGACAGGCCCTACCCAAGCCCTTACCTCTGCTTTGCTGATCCTGGGTACCTTTGACTTCTGTTTGTGACCTGGGACAAGGAGGAATGAGGAAGAATTCCTCCTGTGCAGCCCCTCTTAAGGGGCCTAGCTCTTCCCTGTCCCTGGCCGCAAGCTCCCTCCCCCCTGGGAACACTATCTTCCCCCCCAACCCTTCTGGGCAGTCCTACCTGGGTCCCTATTGTTGTTCCGGTGTCTCCGGCCATGCCCCCAGACAAAACTCTGCCTGCTGCAATACCTTGCAGGCTCCTCCAATTACTACAAGCAGGTCTTGATGCTGTGCTGTGGACTGGAAAAGTCTGGTCAAGAGGGAAATCCCCTAGAGGTACTGCTTTTATTTTTCTGGTCTATACCATGCAGTTGATTTTTGTCTTAATTACCAATTGACTCCAATAGAATTTATGGACTCCTTGGTTGTGAGTATGGCGCTACGTTGGCAACTTCAGTACTAGTTACTTTTGTAAATGCTGCTTTAATGACTCATGTAAAAAAGAAGTTTATAGTGGGGAATTATTCCTTTTAAAGTTTGTACTCCTGTATATATTATGATGCACATTTTTGCACTATAATTAACAGACTTTTGAATAACATTGAAGTCTCCGGCTTTATCTCAAATAATGGACTCCTGAGTGAATGGAGCTGGGTTTTTGTTTTCCGGTGGATTGGTTCCTGCTATAAATTATGAAATGTTTTTACAAGCTTTTAATTGAATGATTTACAAGCTCAAATGTTTGCCCTTATAATATATTGAAAACAATTGTAATGTTGCAGTAAGAAAGATGGGTAAGAAAGGTTTGTATGCTCAGACGATATGCCTAAATAACTTGAATCTGTAAATAGCTACCATGGGCTTGGTACTCAGCTAAGTAATGGTAGCCACAGCAGGTCCCACTAATGGGTTTTTATGGGACTTGAATGTGGAAAGGAAAAGTGAAGGCAAGTGGTGATAGGTATGGTCTAGGATACCCAGCATGTGACTTCCTATTTGAAGTCAGTATATAAATCCTCCCATACCTGGTGATATTAGGAGCACGTGGCAGCATTTGCTGTGTGGTGCACCTTAGTATTTCATCAAAAAGGGGAAAGTTTTACTGACAACATGGGATTTCTAAATGCAGGTTCAGTGATGAAACCTTTTCCTTTTGTCTGTAACCAAGTACTTCAGCTCGAAGTCCATATACCTTAAAAGGGACCTAATTACTGTGGTGCACTCTGCTCTCCTAGATAGGAACTGACAGACACAAATGGTCCCAAACTGGGTCCCTGTGGCTTGAATGCAGAAAGAAAAGAATTAACAATTGGAATAGTCATGGCCTAGGTAAACTCACAAGTGATTTTTTACTGTTGTCAGTATATAATTCCTCCCATACCTGGCTGACAAAAGCAGCACGGGACAGCATGCACTGCCGGGTGCACCTAGGAGTGTCACCAAAAAAGTGAAGGTATTACAGACAACATGGGGATCTTAAATGTGGTTTCAATGACCGAGCGTTCTTCTTTTGTTTGTATCGAAGTATTTTCTACAGGTCGTCTTGGCACCCTAAATAGAGACCTAATAATTGTGTCCTGATTCTCCACTCAGAATAGTCCTGAGGATGGCTGGTGGAATGGGGATATTGAGGGCTATTACAATTGAGCATATTAAGGAAGTATTCAATATTTTCTCTCTGATTGCAGACTTTCCATAAAAGGTGTTTTTTAACATCAGATAAAATTGATCCATTATGCGTGGGTCATATTTTGATATTAAAGGTCCATTTAGGATGAAAGTGTTTTTTTAACAAATTCCTATTGAGAATTAATTTTATAATCTACTTTAATCAACAGTTCTATTGTTTGGATAAACAAGATTTATTATTTAACAATTACCTGGAACTGTATCACTTGAGAACTTGCTGGAGATGTATTTTTATATATTTGTTTGTCATTTGCAATGTTGTAATGGTTTTTTAACTGCTCAATAATAAATTACTACTACTACACATCTCTGTGAACTCCTGGTTTGATACAGCAAATCTAGCATATTCTTGTGGAACGAAATGGAAGCGAACAGTATTTCGCCAAATAAGAAGTGAGCTTGTCACTTGTACTTATTTAAGGTATCAGTCCAACAGCAACGTCATGCACTTGTAAGTCAAAAATTCTTGACTACAGCAAAACCTCTACAATTAACATATACTGTACATCCCATGTAGCATAACAGAGATAATGCCAATTTGCACCTGGCCAAGCTGAATGAAGCATAAAAACGCCTAGCTGCAATTGTTCAATGTGCAAGGGGATATTTCCCCAACAGTTTATGTCAAAAAACAGCTTCTGTAACAGCTCAGGTTTCACATTTGATGTCAGTCATTTGGAAAGAAGTATTTGTATTAATGATAAGATTGTATTGATGGAAGAGGGGATGCCTGGATATTGTGGCAGTCACTGAAACATGGTACACAGAGAACCATGACTGGGATGTCAGCATACCAGGATACACAATCTACAGGAGGGACAGGGAGGGTAAAAGAGGAGGAGGAGGAGTAGCAATCTATGTAAGGGAAGGGATTTAAGCAACAGAACTAAAGAGTAAACAGTGAGACGATGAGGCACTATGGGTCACCCTGGAGCTAGGAAATGGCACCACAATCTGCATGTGGGTTGTGTACTGACCCCCATCTCAGGGCGAGGGAATGGACAAGGAAATGATAGAAAGCATCCTTAGAATGGCAGAAAAAGGGGAGGTATTGTTGATGGGGGGACCTGATTATGCCAGATGTTAACTGGAGAACCTTTGCTGCAGGCACATCCAAGAGGAGGGTCATTCTTGATGCCCTATAAGGAGCATGTCTTAGACAGCTAGTGCTGGAATCCACTTGGGATGGAGCAATCTTAGACCTAGTACTCTCAAATGGGGATAGAGAAAGCATCTCAGATTTAGAAGTGGGTAGCCATCTGGGAACAAGTGACCACCAAAGAGTGTGGTTCACGATAAACACAGCCATAGAGTCAAGCCATACAAAAGCAAGAGTATTGAACTTTAGGAGGGCTGACTTTGGAAAAATGAGAGAGTGCCTCAGAAAAGCACTAGCAATGAGCAAGAAGGAGAGGTGGAGAAACAATGGGGAATAATCAAAATAACCATCACAGAGGCAACAAGCCTTTGTGTGAAGTGAATCAACAAAACAAAACGAAGGAAAAAAACACTATGGTTCTCAAAAGAGGTGGCAGGGAAGGTTAAGGAGAAAAGGATAGTATTCAGGAAATATAAGGAAACACAGAAGGAGCAGGACAGATAATTGTATCAGTTAAAGCTGAAGGAGGCAGGGAAGGCAATCAGAATAGCAAAGGCCGAAATCGAGGAAAAGACAGTCAACTCTGTTAAGAAGGGGGATAAAACCTTTTATAGGTACATTAGGGAGTGAAGAAAGGCCAAATGAGGAATACTGAGGCTTAATAAAGGGGAGAGAATGTGCACAGAGGGTGACAGTGAAAAAGCAGGTATACTAAATGAATTTTTCTGCTCAGTATTCACAACAGATGAGGAGGGGGAGGTACCTAAACCAAACAAGAGAAACACCCTGGATAGGGGAGTTGATACCAGTCCATTCACAGAAGAAAGGGTTCTGAAAGAACTCTTGAAACTGAGAATGGACAAAGCAATGGGGCCTGATGGGATTCACCCCAGAATTCTAAAAGAAGTAAGGGTTGAACTACTGACACCACTGACTACTCTCTTTAACAAATCATTGGAGGATGGGGTGGTACCTGAGGACTGGAAGAGGGCAGATGTGATTCCACTTCACAAAAGTGGGAGCAGGGCAGAGCCAGGAAACTACTGACCAGTTAGTTTAACCTCAATGGTAGGGAAAATGATGGAATCACTTCTGAAGGAAAGAATTGTTGAGTACCTAGAGGCCAGTGGGGCACAGGACCCAAGGCAGTATGGATTCACAGTGGGAAGGTCTTGTCAGACGAATCTAATAGATTTCTTTGACTGGGTGACCAATGTAGTAGACCAGGGAGGGGCTGTGGATATGGCCTACCTAGATTTTAGCAAGGCATTTGATATAGTCCCACACAAAAGATTAATATACAAGCTACCCAGCCTTGGTGTGGGTCCCAAGGTGGTAGCCTGGATACAAAATTTGCTGGACAACAGGACGCAAAGGGTAATAGTAAACAGAGTCCACAGTGAAGAAAGGAGGGTAACTAGTGGAGTACCACAGGGTTCAGTACTGGGGCCAGTCCTCTTTAATGTCTTTATAAGTGACATTGTAGAGCACCTGGAAGGAAAAGTATGTCTCTTTGCAGGGAACACAAAGATCTGCAACAGGGTTGATACACAGGGTGGGGAGGAAAGAATGAGAAGGGACTTGGCTAGGTTGGAGGAATGGTCAAATGTATGGCAGCTTAGATTCAATGCAAAGAAGTGCAAGGTAATGCATCTGGAAAACAAAAATCCAGGGGAAGAGTACACATTGGGGGTCAGTTAATAACAACAACAAAAATCGAAAGACACCTGGGAGTAATTATATCAGATGACCTAAAGGTGGGCAAGCAATGTGAGAAGGCAGTAAGGAGGGCTGGGGGGATACTGGGATGCATAGGGAGAGGTATCAACAGTAGAAAACAGGAAGTTGTTATCCCTCTGTACAGACAGTTGGTGAGACCCCATCTGCAGTAATGCGTGCAGTTTTGGAGACCCCGTCTTCACGGAGACATAGACAGAGTGGAGGCTGTCCAGAAGATGGCAACCAAAATAGAGCAGGGTCTGCACCAGAAGACATAGGAACAGAGACTAAAGGAGCTTAATATGTATACCCTCAAGGAAAGGAGGGAAGGGGGGACATGATAGAAACTTTCAAGTACCTCAAGGGAATCAACAAGTCCAAGAGGGTAGCATCTTTCAGAAAAAGAGATGTGCAAGAACAAGGGGGCACAATTTGAAGATAGAGGGGGGATGGCTCAGAGGTAATGTTATGTAACCCCTAGGGGGTACTATCCCAAGGGCTACTACCCCTGCCTGCTCCGACGTTAACAGGTTGAAGGGCCTGGATCCGATGGCGGGTGCCTCCACCCAGAGGTCGGGGTTGGAACAGTCTGAAATGACTTGGTTACAGCCCTCTGGGTCACTGCAACCCCCCTTTTTTCCCCTAGTGGCCCACACAAGTCAGCCACAGTACCCTTGCCGTATACACTTACCCCCAGGCTTGGTTCAATCAGCTTGGCTCTGGAGAACCCCTGTAAAGTAAGATGCAGTTACACAATAACCACTGTACAGTAATTCCACATAGACACACAGTTCAGTCAGTATACCTTTGCAAAACAACCAATCTGATTTATTTCAGGGGAAGATAACAAGGACTGGGGGAAATCAGGTTAATTAGTTCACCACTCTAATATATATATATGCTGTATATATATATATATATATATATACTTAGGGCACTGTGCACAGGCCTAACCTATAAGTCACTGTCTCTGGGTACCCAGGCAATAGAAGGCTAGCCTCTCATTGCAGCTGGTTGGGGCCCAGACGCAGAAAACAAGCATTTGATCCCTAAGAGTATTAAGTAGAGCCAGCAGGCTCAGGTCGTGTAGCCAGTAAAGCAGCCAGACAAATCTTGCCCTTCACTATGAACATCTGACAGGGAGCTACCCTGATTTAGTACTCACAACTCCAGCAGAAAGATCACTCTCGCACCACTTGCAGGACCGAGCCTGGACTTTAAACACTTCTCCACACATTTATATGAAGAGCAGAGGGGTACCATACCAGGCAGCTGCTTTATATTCCCAATCGCTTTCACTGCACACACTGGGCCAAACGATGCAGCTTCACTTGTCCTGACAGACCGAGCAAGATTGAAGCAGATTCTCCAGTCCTCTACAGGGTAAGCCTGGTAGGTAGCTGTAATCGTACAGCCTCCTCCGCCTGCACTCCTCCACGGATCTTGTCCGCTCCTTCTGGTGTTGCTTTCCCCCGACTACTTGGCCTGCCACACACGCTTCCCGCGCAAAGACTTCCACAGCGCAGGAGCCAGAGCTCCTTCTCCCTTCATGATCACCAACGACTCTGTCTTGGGGCAGCTTGGGCAGAGCAATCTAGTGCGGGCACCACCCGATCCCACTGGTGGGATACCGATGCCAGTTAATCCCTACTGCCCTCATGGTGCAAAAAAGGCACCATAGTCCAGACTTCACTTCCCAGAATTACTAGCTGTGTCCCCATTGGTCAGCTGGCTCCACTTGTAGTCCCGATTCTGGTTGGTCGCTATTAACTCCATTTTAGACACCCTCTGGCTCCCATTGGACCCCTCAGACAGTCCTGGTCCAAAATGGTGGGGTACAGCGCACAGAGTCCCAGCTGCAACAAAGGCAGGTTAAACAGCTGCATTTTCACTATTACTCTAAATGATTACAAGCAAATAGTTACATATTTTGAGTGAGCTCCCCTTGCACTCTCAGCAATGGTAAAGAGGGGCAATTACATTATAGCTCAAGCGAGACTCGAGCAGGGAAACACACAGTCCCCTCATGAGCAATAATGGTTTCTGCAAGCAGACAGTTCTTAAAGAGACAGTATGTGGAAGCTCTACAAGCACTCACAGAGCCATTCAAATGGCTTAAGTGCTGAACGTCAACACCAGGGGGGCACTTAGGCAGCTCCTCAACAGCTTTTAGGAACCCCCATTTGTAGGGGGGTTGCACCCTTCCTGGCCTGGAAAGAACTTGGCATCCGTGTCAAAGAGTTACCCTTAAATGACTTTAAGGCAAAACAGTTTACACTAACAGCACATTAAACCTAGGGTTACCTACATTGGTACTGTACTACACTCCACTATTGGTTATACAACATGACACACACAGGCAACCTTTATCTTTCATAAATCAGGTCATTACTTCCTGCTCATGGCAGTTGGATAGAGGGAGCCCTTCCCTATCAGCTATGTGTAGGCTAATTGGGACAGGGGCATCATACTCAGAGGGTGATACTAACAATTGAGAATCATTTCCCAGGGTCAATTTAGTCAAGGAGCTCGGGGACACATACATCCCTTTATGGACCACATTCAGAGGCAGATCCACAGGCTGACCCAGGGATTCATAACTCAACCTTACTACAGGCCATACTTCTTGGCCAGTCCGTCTAGGAGTTTTGGATAAAATTTCTGAATGTTCTGACTCCTTCTCAGCCCCACTTGGATGGGTCGGGGAAACCACTATAGGAGAAGGGGACCCAGAGTCCATAGTATCTGCAGGGCCTTGTTCTACCCTTTCTGAGCTTGCAGTATTTGGGTTAGCGGGGGGAATTTCTGGTACCGGCAAGGAACCATCAGGGCACTTGAAATATTCTTCAGGTTCTGACATATCACTGGCTGCTCCCCTGCATCACTTCCTTCTTCTGAAAAGTCAGACAGCTCAGCCAGGCCAGACAGTTCAGCCAAGCTCAAAGATTCCACCTCTTCGGCCTTGATGTCACTCACTTCATCCTCTGGTAGCATGGGCCCCAGAGACAAAGCTGGGGGCTCAGACAGTCCAGGAAGCCCAAATTCATCCCCAGAGTTAATTAGGGGATTGCCCCTAAACAGTTGGCTCAGTTCATAAGAGGGGTAATACTCAATGTTATTCTCACTGTCCTCAGACACAGACCGGCGATCAACTTCATCAGAGGGGGGTGGAGAAAACCCCTTTAGTTTGATTTCTGAAGAATCAACCAATCTTAGTTTTTTCCTTGGCAGCAGCTCTAGTTACAGGCCCAGAAAAGGGGGCATTCAGCTTCTATCAAAATTTGTCCGATTGGCAGCAGATGATTTCTGTGCATAGCCTTCACATCTTTTGAATTGTTTTCAGGCCGCACTTTATATACAGGTAAATCTTCCAGTTTTCCCACAAAAATATGAGGAAGGTGATGCCATCTGTCAGCAATCTTATGTTTGCCATGCAGTCCCAAATTCCTCAATAGCACTCTGTCCCCTTCTCTCAGTTCCATTGCTTTCACTTTCTTATCATACCTTTCCTTATTGGCCAGGTTTCGCTTAGCAGCCATGGTCTGGGCTAGTTGGTAGGCATGGTTGAGTTGGGCCTTCAACTTTTGCACATACTGTAGATGATTAGCTGATTGAACCCCATCAGGAGAAACCCCGAAACATACATCCACCGGCAATCTAGCTTCTGTCCCAATCATCATTCTATACAGGGAAAATCCAATGGCATCACTTTTGGTGCAGTTATAAGCATGTACCAAGGTGCTAATCTGCTGGCTTCATCTAGGCTTGTCTTTAGGTTGCAGTATGCCCAACATATCAAGCAATGTGCGGTTAAACCTTTCAGGCTGGGGATCTCCCTGGGGATGATACGGGGTGGTTCTTGACTTTCCTACCCCCCCACAAGGATAGCATTTGTTTAATCAGGTGGCTTTCAAAATCTCTCCCCTGGTCGGCATGGATTCTTTGGGGGGCCCCATAGTGGACAAAGAAATTCTCAACAAGGACTTTAGCCACCGTGGTTGCTTTCTGATCTTTAGTAGGGAAAGCCTGTGCATACCGGGTGAAATGATCGGTAACTACCAATATATTGCTGATGTTTTTTAGATCTGGTTCTAGACTCAGGAAATCAATGCAGACCAGTTCCATAGGGGCACTAGTAGTGATGTTAACCAGGGGGGCAGCCCTCTGAGGCAGGGTCTTTCTTTGTAAACATCGGCTACAAGTCCTGATATACTGCTCCACATCAGCACCCATTTTGGGCCAATAAAATCGGGACCGCACTAAGTCAAGGGTTCGGTCTATGCCAGTGTCCATGTGATTGTGCAGGGACCTCAACACAGTTCTCTAAAGCAGTGCAACACCAGTTGTTGTTTGTCCACTCGCCCCTCTTGGCCTCTGGTCTCCCTGTACAATAGCTTATTAACCAGTTTCAACTTTGCTCCTTCTTTGTACAACAGGGCAGTTGTCAGGTCAGTGGAACGCAATTTTGACACATCTCTCCCTTCCTGCAGAGCTTCCAAAACAGTTTTTATCATGGGATCTCGGGATTGAGCCCATTGGAGGCTATCATTGTTGAATTGGGGCAGCACACTAGTGTCTAATGCAGAAAAATGACAGTAAGCAGCGGGTATGCAGTTCTCAGATGGCCCCAAGCAGTCCACCATGCAGTCCACAGCATCAGGAGACAAATGTTCCTCCTTGTCAAATTTTTGGCAAAGGGCTCTTATGTCCGGTGCTGATAACCGGACCCAGTCAGCTCAGGACACAGGCCTCCAGGAGAGAGCATCAGCATCTATATGGTTCAGGCCTGCTCTGTATTCAACAGCGTAGTCGTAGGTAGACAACGTGGAGAGCCACCTATGGCTGGTGGCATCCAGCTTAGCTGAGGTCTGCACATATGTCAGAGGATTGTTATCAGTCTTCACCAATATCTTAGCACCATACAAGTAGTCATGAAATTGATCAACAATGGCCCCCCTTCAGAACCAGGAACTCTAGTTTGTGCACTGGGTAGTTCTTTTCTGAAGGAGTCAAACTTCTGCTGACAAAAGCCACAGGTCTTAGACCGTCTGGGTTCTCTTGATACAGCACAGCCCCCAATCCTTGCAGACTGGCAACAGTATGAAGAACATATGGCTTGGCATGGTCAGCATCAGCCAGCACTGGGGTATGGGTAAGTTGATATATAATGTCATGGAAAGCTTCCTCACAATCAGCAGTCCAGCGGGTGCCAAACACATCATTTGGGTGGAAATATTTTTCCTCAGTCTCAGAGGGCACAGCTTTCTTATACTTTTTGTGGGTTGGGGATATCCCTGCGTAAGGTTAAGCAGAGGGCGGATCACTCGAGAATAGTCTTTGATAAATCACCTATAATATCCACAAAACCCCAGGAACCATTGCAGCTCCTTCAAATTTTTTGGTTGAGGCCAAGTAGTCAAAGCTTCCGCTTTGCTGGGGTCAGTCTCTATGCCTTCAGTAGATACTGTGTGCCCCACATATTTTACAGAGCTTTGAAAGTATTGGCACTTATCTATACATAATTTGAGACCAAAATCTTCCAGTCAATCCAGGACTTTGAACAACCTGCTTTCATGTTCTTCCAAGGAGCTGCCAAACACTATGACATCATCTAGGATGACTAAACATTCGAGCAAATTCATGTCCCCCACAGTGCGCTCCATCAAATGCTGAAAAGTAGCAGGGCACCTGAAATTCCTTGGGGCATCCGCATAAACTCGTAGAAGCCCAGTGGGCAAATGAAAGCAGTCTTTTCTTGATCCTCTGGAGCCATCGGGATCTGGTAGTACCCACTGCGGAGGTCTAACACTGAGAACCATTTACTGCCATTTAGACAGTCCAAGGCATCCTGAATGCGTGGCATGGTATACTGGTCTGGTATGGTTCGCCTGTATAGAATACGGTAATCCACACACATCCGAACAGCCCCATTCTTTTTCCTCACTACTACAATAGGAGAGGCGTAGGGGCTTCTGGATTACTGTATCACCCCAGCTGCTAGCATCTCCTGCAAGTGTCACCTCACATCATCTATATTAGCAGGGGCTAGGCGTCGAGATCGCTCACGGAAAGGTCGCTCATCCTGTAGCCGAATGTGATGCTCAGCTCCTTGCACACATCATACATCCCACTCCTTCAAGGAAAACACCTGTTTCCTCTGGGCGAGCCTTTCACTGATCCTTTTCTTCCACTCTGCTGGCAGTGGGGAATCACCGAAATCAAACAGATCAGGGGTCACTCGGTCACTTCTCCCAGGAGTCTTGTTGTGGGGTAGGACAGCAGTATCTGCACAGTGCACCATGGCCAGAGTGCAACCCCATTTCACTCGAATCTCTCGATCAGATACATTATGCACTTGAACCATTACTCTCCTGGCAAAGACATGGGCTCTAGCAGGTAAGATACTGGGTTTAACCAGCAACCCCTCTGGCAACTTTCCCTTGCCTGGTGCATCCAGCATCAATATTTTATTCTTAACATCCTTTTTAATCCGGACCTCCCCCATAGAACACACTGGGCATTTGGGGCTAGCAGTAAGGGTTCTGGATCCTTCTTCCAGATGACACCCACCGGGCCTTCGAGTTCCACCTGGCTGGCCTTTCTCTGATTCTCATAGGCCCTCTGAATCAAGGCAGGTATTCTGAGAGCTCAATCAGTCCTGGACATCTGTTTTTCAGAGCACAGCTGCGCTAAGTGACCAAACATGTGAGCATTGGTTCCAATTAACAAGGGCACCCCATCATACAGTCCAGTGGGGAGACACACCAGTGCCTAGGTTTCCACTTGTTCAGCCACCTCAGCCACAGATGTAGGAAAAGACAACCAGATCTGGATATACCCAGAATAGGGGTAGGCCTTATCACTCAGCCCCCACACATGTAGGCCATCTAAAGGCTGCAGAGACAGCTCAGGCAAATGTTTCCGATACCAGTCCTGAAACATAATGGTCACTTAGGAACCACTGTCCGACACAGCCTGGGTGGGTACTCCATTCACTCTCACGGTGGTTTCCATTGAGGGACCCACCATGTCAGACCATTCCGGGGGTATGGGTTTGGCGGTCGCGTGGGCATTGGCCCTGGTAACAAAACTCTTACGAGGAGGCCCTCCCTGAGGTCTGGCATAGGTCTTTTGATGCCAAGCTACTAGCCTACTGTTGACCCTCCTGAAGTTCTCGGGTAACCGGCACTCTATCTGAAAGTGTCCATCCTCCCCACAATGGTAACAGAGCTTAGTATCTCGAGAGTCTTTGCTGGGAGGAAAATATCTCGCCTGCCAGGAGACATCGGGGACTCTGGAGGACTCCTCGTGGCTAGGTTGTTTATTTCTGGATAACTCAGGTTCCCCAACTTTGGGGGGGTTGGCAGTTGGCAGCTTATCTGTTAGGTAGGATATTGGGCAGACTGGGTGGGCCAAGCAGTCCTTATCTGTCATCAAATTCTAAGTTTCTATGTTTCTATGTCTCAGTTCTCTCACCATTTCCTGTAGATCTCTAATCTCAGCCTTCAAATTACTCTCTCCCCGGGGATCAGAGGAGGCAGCATGCACCCCCACTCCACCCTGGGTCTCTGAGGGCACAGGAAAAGCATCAAGCCCCTGGTTCAATCCTCTCGAGGGGTGGGTCTCATCAGGTTCACTGGGCTCAGGGGTCTGGCATAAATTCACGGCCCCCACATAGGGTTCTCACCCCTTTTCATCAGTCTCAACCTCTCAAATCTCCCTTATCAATTGGCAGTATTTGGGTGGGCGGCCCGTCGGCCATGTAACTTCAGTTTTAACAATATCACACTGGAGAACCTAGCAGACTTCAAGATATGCTCCAGCCAGACCTGATTCAATGCTGGGGCAGTTACCTTCCCCTTTCAATAAGCCTTTTGCAATGCCCTTTCCATTCTGGTGACAAAGGCTGACAGTTTCTCATTCCTCCACTGTTTGGCTGACTTGAACTTCCACAACCAGTCTTTCCCAGTTTCTGTACTCCCAAACAGCCCCTCTAAGGCAGAAAGGTACTCTGTTGTAGTGGCTTCGGGGCTAGTAACCCGCAAGAAACGAATGGCTTTTAAAGCTGGGCCCTTCAGGCTCTCCATCAGTCTCTTTTATTTCTCCCCTTCAGAGCACTGCCACTCTTGGACCAAAGGGGTAGCATAGTCCATCCAAGTCTCCAAATCATCTTCTCCCGAGGGCACAGGCACAGTACCAGAAAAAAGTTTCAATCTTTGATAGGAGTCTAACTGTATGGGGGGAGGGAACAACTATAGGTGGGAAAGCCAGGACTGAACTCTTGGAGAACCCGGGAGATGTACCTGGGGATGACTGGGGGGTGGGATTACTGGAAAGGTCTAACACCTGCAGTAATTCCTGTGTGGTCCTCCCTTCTGCAGCTAACAGTTTAAGCAACTTATCCTTAAAGCTATTAGTCTTGGGGGACCCTCCTGTGGTGACTGAACCACTCCGAACATGAATGACCCTCCACCCCTTTGGAGCACCTTCCGGGTAACTCACTGGGGGCACCCTCTCTGGGTCTATAACTACACTACATGACAGCAGCACCTGTAAGGTCTGATTGAGTAGGTTGGCCATTCGCCCCTTCACCTCTACCTTGCCCAAACATTTAACACACTCAACTGCAGAAACAAGGTCAACGTTCTTTATGCCCAGAGGTACATACAGTAGTAACACAATTTTCTGGGAATCCAACTCTTCAGCTTCACCCCACCCCATCAGTTTATGCACTATCATCTTAACAGGGTCTAACTTAATTTTAGTCGTGATGTCCCCCTCCAGTTTTTCCTTGGGTTTGGCCATGTTGGGGAAATTCGGATATTCGGCCACTAGGGGACGTTAATCCCAGCGGTGTCTCCAAAATGTAACCCCTAGGGGGTGCTATCCCAAGGGCTACTACCCCTGACTGCTCTGACGTTAACAGGTTGAAGGGCCTGGATCTGATGGCGGGTGCCTCCACCCAGGGGTCGGGGTTGGAACAGTCAGAAATGACTTGGTTACAGCCCTCTGGGTCACTGCAACCCCCCTTTCTTCCCCTAGTGGCCCACACAAGTCAGCCACAGTACCCTTGCCATATACGCTTACCCCAGGCTTGGTTCAATCAGCTTGGCTCTGGAGACCCCCTGTAAAGTAAGATGCAGTTATACAATAACCACTGTACAGTAATTCAACATAGACACACATTTCAGTCAGTATACCTTTGCAAAACAACCAATCTGATTTATTTCGGGGGAAGATAACAAGGACTGGGGGAAATTAGGTTAATTAGCGCACCAGTCTAATATATATATATATATATATACACCTAGGGCACTGTGCACAGGCCAAACCTATAAGTCATTGTCTCCGGGTACCCAGGCAATAGAAGGCTAGCCTCTCATTACAGCTGGTTGGTGCCCAGGTGCAGAAAACAAGCATTTGATCCCTAAGAGGATTAAGTAGAGCCAGCAGGCTCAGTTCGTGTAGCCTGTAAAACAGCAAAACAGCCAGACAAATCTTGCCCTTCGCCATGAACATCTGACAGGGAGCTATCCTGATTTAGTACTCACAACTCCAGCAGAAAGATCACTCTCGCACCACTTGCAGGACTGAACCTGGACTTTAAATACTTCTCCACACATTTTTTTTTTTTAACCTTCTTCTTTATCCCCCTTTCCTACCTCGGTGTCCACTCCTTCGGACTGCTCATCCCCCTTACGCCACTCACCCAGGATCTGCCCCTAGAGTGCCTCTCTCCTCCCTCCTTCTGCACATTGGGGTCTGTTCTGGGTTCGGTGGTCTTGGGTGGAACCGTCTTCATCTAGGACCACCGAGGGGTTTATCCGTTTTCTCCCTCTACCCACTGAGGACGTCGGCATGCAGGACTGATGTCCAGACAGACGGCATGCTGACGCACACCATTGTCAAGTGCCCAGATGTCCTCCCCTCCCTGGCTCTTAGCCGCCTGTGCCCCAGTGCCCATGCTTCCACTGCCCCGGAGTGTCGGGTGCATATAGCACCCCAGGAACCCAACCCTGGAGGAGGAGAGCATCCGTTGGGATGCTCGATCCTCCTCCTCCTCCCCTTCGACCCCCGGCAACTCGAGTCCGTTCCCGAACCCAGGTCGCCAGCGTGGTGCGAGCTGTGGCATCCAGCGCCTCAACCCTCAGTGCCACCAGGCCCTCCACACATTTATATGAAGAGCAGAGGGGTACCATACCAGGCAGCTGCTGTATATTCCCGATCGCTTTCACTGCACACACCAGGCCAAATGACGCAGTTTCACTTGTCCTGACAGACCAAGTGCGATTGAAGCAGATTCTGCAGTCTTCTACAGTGTGAGCCTGGTAGGTAGCTGTAATCGTACAGCCTCCTCCGCCTGCACTCCTCCACGGATCTTGTCAGCTCCTTCTGGTGTTGCTTTCGCCTGACTTCTTGGCCTGCCACACGCGCTTCCCATGCAAAGACTTCCACAGCGCAGGAGCCAGAGCTCCTTTTCCCTTCACGATCACCAACAACTCTGTCTTGGGGCAGTTTGGGCAGAGCAATCTAGTGCGGGCACCACCCGATCCCATTGGTGGGATACCGATGCCAGTTACTCCCTACTGCCCTCATGGTGCAAAAAAGGCACCATAGTCCAGACTTCACTTCCCAGAATTACTAGCTGTGTCCCCATTGGTCAGCCGGCTCCACTTGGAGTCCCAATTCTGGTTGGTTGCTATTAACTCTACTTTAGATACCCCCTGGCTTCCATTGGACCCCTCAGACAGTCCTGGTCCAAAATGGTGGGGCACAGCACACAGAGTCCCAGGTGCAACAAAGGCAGGTTAAACAGCTGCATTTTCACTATTACTCTAAATGATTACATGCAAATAGTTACATCTTTCGAGTGAGCTCCCCTTGCGCTGTCAGCGATGGCAAAGAGGGGCTATTACATTACAGCTCGAGCGAGACTCGAACAGGGAAACACATAGTCCCCCTCATGAGCAATAATGGTTTCTGCAAGCAGACAGCTCTTAAAAAGACAGTACGTGGAGGCTCTACAAGCACTCACAGAGCCATACAAATGGATTAAGTGCCGAACACCAACACCAGGGGGGCACTTAGACAGCTCCTCAACAGCTTTTAGGAACCTCCATTTGTAGGGGTGTTACACCTAGAAAGTATTTTTTCACAGAGAGAGTTGTGGATGCATGGAACAGCCTTCCTGAGGAGGTTGTGGAGTCAGGAACAGTGGGAGAATTCACAAATGCATGGGATAGGCATAATGCAATTCTAGTGGGGGGCAGGAGGAAGTAAGCTGTTGATTAACTAGAATCTGCAGCTTATCCATCAGGTAGGGAAATGGGCAGACTGGGTGGGCCAAGCGGTCCTTATATGCCGTCAAATTCTTTGTTTCTATGTTTCTATATCCTAATATATCTTTAAATATACAAACTGTAAGTGTCACCACAACCAACAGTGTGTTTCCAAATACATTGTTTTTGGCCAGTCCTCTCTCATGCAGTGGACCTCCAGTCTAGCCCTAGATTGACTGACAGCCCTGAGGAACAATGGTGAGCTGACATTCTCCAGTGAACAGTAGGGGCTGTGGCAGGACCCATTCAGTCTGTGTGTGTCTGCAGAGACAGAAGCAGCCTGGTGATTGTTGGAGCTGCTGCAGGGGCAGATGGTGTGTGTGTCTTAAAAAAATGGAGTGAGAAGTTAGAAGCAAAGTTCCTGTCTTCAGGAAAAGAGGGAATCACATACTAGCCCAGCATGAAAGCCAGAGCTGAAAGCTGCAGCTTGATTGATAGACCTTCTGTGCTGCTGCTGGAGATGTGATGGAGGTTGTCTAGTCAGTCCCATAGTCCAATACCAGTTATCATCATACACTAGAGACTGTAAGCCAGGACATGTTGTGTAGGGTGGTTATGATCAAGCTTTACCAGCAGAGCTGATCTGTGAAGGGAGGGGGGGGTTGTATGTTGAATGCAGAGGTCAGGAAAGGCCTGACCTGGACCAGAGAAAACAGTCAT
Source organism: Neoceratodus forsteri (assembly GCA_016271365.2). Classification (NCBI taxonomy): domain Eukaryota; kingdom Metazoa; phylum Chordata; order Ceratodontiformes; family Ceratodontidae; genus Neoceratodus; species Neoceratodus forsteri. The sequence continues at coordinate 1,094,875,355 of CM057459.1, forward strand.
CTGTCAGTGGACACCAGAGGCTTGAGTCACCAGAGGTGAGTGAAACCAGCCAGAGCTGGGACTTTCAGTGAGCTGTGCCATCACCCCTAGGCATTGAGAGACATCACCTGATCTGGGAGAACAATGGCTAAACTCAGGACTTGCCCTGTAACCACCACCACCTATGTGCATCTCAGTTTCAAAGTACTTATTGGACTTGGTGGCATGTCAGTTTGCTCTGCTATGTGCTCTGTGACAACTCACACCCTACTTTTAGCTCAGGCATCAAATGGCTCCCTTCACAATTCATTCCCAAACTGTGCTGCCCTGGAGTTTATTTCATTAAATTTATATGGGGGATATATGGGGGGAAATTTGTCTGGAAATGATTTGTACAAGGGGCTTATTGATGCTGAACCTAATGGTAAGGCGCGAGTTGTCACTGAGCACATTCACCAGAGTGAATTGACATGTAGTGACTGGATTTGGCCTTTGGGCCAGAATTTACAGATACCCTATTTGGGTCTTATGATCATTCAGTTTGAGGTTTAAATTTACAAGCACTGGTTTATTTTTTTAATTGCATCACCAGTGGCCAACCAAGTGCAACATCATCGAGCTTACACTGTTTACATGGATGGTTACTTAGTGAAGTACCAGGAGCTCCCTAACAGGGACATACAGTAGTACCAGTGGGGAGAGAGTTGTGCCCACAGTACAGGAAAGCTGAAGTAAACTAATGCACTGTGCATGCACGCTGAGGGGGTGGGTTATTTTATTTTGAGTACAGCCTGGATGGGCACATCACCATCTTCCAGGGAAGAGCAAATATTGGCAGTGCCTGGAAGGGCTAGGGATGAGCAGCCCCTGTGTATGTAGGCTGGGCCTAGAAGGGTACCAATAAGCCAGCCAGACTGCATATCTACAGTACCTCATTGCTCACCTATCTTTGTCCTTGGGAAGTCTAACAAAAAGGAGGATACAATATATTAGTGTGAACAGACCTAGTATGATATGAATATAACTAGTAACCAGTGTTCTCAGTAGTTCCATAGCACTAGTAATTTACTCACCTGGCAAAGGTGATTGTGTTACTGTATATCTAAGGCATCTCTAATCCATTACCTTAGGGTTATGTAGGCCTGATAGGCTGCTTGATGCACATGTGACCTAAGTTTCGGATTTCAGTCTTCTAACAAGCCCCTTCCCCTCCTAGGTGTCTTCAGTTTTTTATGTGCATCAAATAGGTTAGCAGCACCCCCACCAATCTCCAGTACAGGCAACTTCATACAATCAAGTTAATTTATTTTCTTCATACAAAGGAATGATTGGCACAGACAGTATAGATGTGGCTAGTTTACCAAGAATTGGATAGTCATATAAGGATAAGTATTATATAATTCTAAGCACATGCATCAGTCTATCAACATAAATGTGAAATGGTACAGCAATAGGCAAGCCTGCATCTACTTGCATCACGTTTCTGTCAGAAAACCAAAATCACTAATACAGGAAAGCACAATGTAAGCTCACCAAGCATTTAAAACAAACGCCTAACCAGCGTAGGGCCAACGGGTGGAGTCCCTTGTGTAGCGACTCCCCCAGGGACACTAAGACAAGATTCTGGCCTCTCTACACTCGGCTAGGTGTAGTACACTCCCCTTACATAGTGGAGTGTACACACAGCCAAACGGGCACCAGCACAGATGCGATTCTCTCCCCTCACGTAGCGGAGCGGATCCAGCCACCCTCATACACAGAAAATGCCTCCCCTCGTCCATAACAGCACAGGAAGGGGAATTTACTCTTCAGAAAGCCTCCTTGCTACAATGGCTCCTCTTCCAATATAAACACATATGTTTCAGCCTTACCAGGTCTTGCAACTCCTTCCTAGTCCCAGGGAGAGTTTGCAGAGCAGTAATCTGTTTAGTGCCTCCAAAATGGCTATGCTACCCCCAACCCCCCCCTCTCAGCTGCAGCTTCTCCTCTTCTTCTCCTAGCTGGGGACAGGGAAATGAAGGGGCTGTGTGCTGCACCGCGCCATCTTAGGAGACTGAAAAGCGAGCATCCGTGCATGCACGACACTCGAGCATGCTCACAGCATATGGATCCGCCATTTTATAGCCTGGCATCACGGGACACAGCACAACAGCGTGATCAAGGAGAAAAACAATTTAAAGGGCTACATGAAGGAGCCATCGAGCTCACCTCTTAAAGTGGACATCATGCGAGGGGATAAGGCACTATGCAATTGTACCAAACTCTTAGGGCTATAATCCCATATTTCATCCAGTCTACAGCACAACTACCTGTAATTAAAGGGGTAGTTCTCTCAGAACTATTACTGCAAAATTATTACAGTGCCCCACAATACACTGGCCTATGTCCAGGTCTACCCATTGAGAGGCAATTATTAACACATGCCACTGAAAGCAGGTGGCAAAATCCAACATATTAAGAGGGCTCTGTAATAATATTTGTTTTTATATATTAAGCAGAATTGCTGCACACAACTAAAATATTCATTATCTGTATTACAGATGTCCATAATCAGGGAATACATGTCGGGCAAGACCCCCATGCTACCCCACCAGAAGGGATTATACTGTCTGCCATGTGAAGGAGAGAATCCCATGCAGAGCACGGATACAGAAAACACTACAAGGCAGGAATGGCAGGTCGACCCAGCTACAGTGGCTCTCCAGAGAGCCTCAGCAGCAATGATGGAATGTCAACAGTCTTTTATGCTAAAAGTGTTGGAATGCATGACATCCCTAAATAATCCCAAATCATCCACCTCTGGAGCCCCCACACTCAAGGCACCCAGGCAGGATAAGGCACAGTTGCCACACCATGGACAGACACCACAACACCTTAACTCTGACAAATCAGAGGATTCCCAGGAGGATGAACTATATGGGGGGAAGAAGAGGATATAGGCATTCCAAATGATAGCGACCATGAGCTTGATCAAGACCTCATACCTGACAACTCACCCACAAAAACAGAAACTCCTTTCATAACTTCAAAGCTATTTTCCATAGACAATATACAGATCTCATAAAGTGGATATGGACCACACTGGATTTCAAAATATCCCAACCAGCCCCAGAGAGTGACCTGGACCCAATGCTCCAGATGCTGCCCAAAAAAGAGAATTACTTTCCTGTATGCCCAGCCCTCAACGACATAATAATAAAGGAATGGACATCACCAGACCCAACTAGACTGCCAAAAAAGAGAGCACACGACAGCATGTATCCTTTACAGGATGATAAGGTAAAGGCATGGTGCTCCGCCCCCAAAATAGACCTAAAGATAGCAGAATTGAACAAGAGAATGGTACTCCCCACTGAAGGGACAGCGGCACCATGGGACCCTGTGGACAAAAGAATGGAGGAGTTGCTAAAGAAAATGTATGAATTTTCAGGCCAAACAGTGAGAACCTCTACCACAGCCTTCTATACATCCAGAGCACTGATCCAATGGCTAAAGGAAATTGAGAAGAAACTAGCACCAAATGCTCATGAGGCAGAGCTGCTACAATACTCCTTACAGGCAGCTAAGTACCTGGGAGATGTGTCGGTGGACTCCTTGAAAATCAATACCAGGTCAACAACAATCGCCAACAGGGCCAGGAGAGCTCTGTGGCTGAAACTGTGGGAAGTGGATAATGAATCCAAAGCGAGACTACACAAACTTCCTTTCCAAGGAAAAAGAGTATTCAGAGATGGATTACAAGAGTTCCACAGATGAAGGGGACAGGGAAAGGACCAAGACACTGACAGAGACTTCGGCTACCTACCTTCACACAGGGCTAGACCTTACGGACAAAGACCCAGGGGAGACAGATAATACAATCAGTCCTTTTGGGGCAAACGTACCACATACCAAGGAGGGTATGGTCAACAGAGTACCTACCCAAACAAGGGAGCTCCATCATACTGGAGCAGAGGAGGACACACAAGGGAAAAATTCACTACTAACAGAAGTAGGAATACCAGAAGACCAACTCAATGACTACCCCAGACAAAACTCCCATCTGCTACCACAGTTACAGCAGGCTCAGCACATACCCCTAGGGGGGCAGACTTCAATTTTTCAACAAAATATGGGCAAACACAACCTTGGACAGGTGGGTCAATGAGGTCATCACAAAGGGATACTCCATCAAATTCTGAGAATTACCTCTGAGAGAAAGATGGATAATTTCCCCAATAGCAAAATGGAAGTGGTCCGCAAAACAGGTACAGGACATACTAGACTCCCTGATAACACCAAGAGCGATACAGCCAGTGCCACAGGAAGAGACAGGAAGGGGGAATTTACTCTTTATTCTTCCTGGCACCAAAGAAGACAGGAGACCTCAGACCAGTCCTCACCCTCAAGGTAGTCAACAAGTATATCACACACAAGATGTTCAAGATGGAGACTATATGCTTCACGCTAAGGGCAATAAGACCCAGCAACTACCTAGCATCCATAGACCTCAAGGATGCCTATCTACACATCTCCATGAGACACATTCACAAAAAATATCTACGATTTCAAACACTGGGACAACACTTCCAGTACAGATCCCTACCATTTGGCCTAGCATCTGCATCAAGAGTATTCACCAGGGTGTCAATCGTGCTTGCAGCAAAGCTCAGAAAGCAAGGAGTACACATTATCCCATACCTGGATGACTGGCTAATTTGAGCCAGGTCACCACAGGAGGCAGGAAGGGCCACCAACAAAACAATACACACCCTACAAGAGCACAGATGGGTGATAAACAACAATAAGAGCTGCCTAACACCATCACAATGCATAGAACATCTGAGAGCAGACATAGATACAAAAAAAGGACTTGTACAGCTGACAAAGACCTGAATACTGAATCTCATGTCAGTTACACACAATCTACTCTAATCAGCAGCACCAACAATAGCCCTAGTGTCAACAGTTCTAGGGTGCATTCCATCATGCATCGAACTGATACCATGGGCATGATGGCATGTGCAGTCCCTACAGACCCTCCTATTACAGTACGGTTCACCACCAGAGGAAAACTTGCACCACACGATAACACTGGACAGCAAGACAAGGACATCACTACTGTGGTGGACACACACAGAGAACCAGAACAGAGGAACTCCCCTGGGGATAGTACACAAGGTCACAATAGACACAGATGCAAGCCTACAGGGATGGGGAGCATCAATGGGACACAAAGCAGCACAGGGCACTTGGTCCCATATGGAAAAGAGACTACCAATCAATGTATTGGAAATGCGAGCGGTATGCCATGCACTACTTTTATTCAAGACACAGATTCAGGGTAAGATGATACTAATCAGATCAGACAACAGAGCCACAGTGGCATACCTATCAAAACAGGGTGACACCAAGAGCAGGAGGCTACTCCGAGAAACAAATATTATTATGACATGGGCACAAGCTCACCTACAACACCTGACAGCCATACATCTGGTAGGCAAACTAAACACGACAGCAGATTGGCTCAGCAGGGAGCTGATACACCCAGGAGAGTGGCAGTTACACCCTACAATATTCCAAATGATTCAACACAAATGGGGGAAGTAGCCATGGTTCTCATGGCCACCAACAGGAAGAAACAAGTGGACAGGTTCTTCTCCAGGTTCCGAGAACCCCAATCCCAGGGAATAGACGCATTATCACTCCAATGGATGCCCGACTACTCATACATGTTCCCGCCATTCCCACTAATAACACAGGTACTGGCGAAGGTCCTTCAGTCACACAGGATAATAATCCTAATAGCACCATATATGACAAGGAGGGCATGGTTCACCACCATCATAGCAATGGCAATGGACAGCCTGAGATTACCATACAGGCCAGACATCCTCATACAGGGACCAATAACACACCCAACTCTAGGCAACCTGCAACTCATGGCCTGGCTCCTGAAAGGGAGAGATTGCTGAATGCAGGATACCACACTATGGTAAGAGACACTATGCTACAATCCCACATGGCCACAACAACTTCAACTTATTCAAGACAGTGGAACATATTCAGAGCATGGTGCAAAGGCAGGCATATATGCCCATTACAAATCTCCATGGCAGACATTCTGCTATACCTGCAACAGAGCCTGGACAAGGGGCTAGCACCATCTTCATTAAGGGTACAACTATCTGCCATCAGGGTGGCAGTAGGCATGATTGAGGGTACATATCCAGGCTCGCACCCAGATGTCATACAATTCTTAAAAGTGGCAAGCAACATAAGACCACGCATAAGACATAGCGTTCCACCATGGGACTTGACTCTGGTAATGAATGCCATTACAAACCCACCATTCGAACCTCTAACACACATCACTGATTACTGGGTAGGGCTAAAGGCAGCATTCTTAGTAGCAATATGCTCAGCATGCCACATCGGAGAGTTGACTGCACTCTCATGCAAGGAGCCATTCACAACCTTTACACAACAGGGTGCGATGCTTCATACGGTACCCTCATTTATTACCAAGATTGACTCTACCTTCCACAACAGTCAACCAATTCAACTACCCACCTTCTATGAGGACCATAAAGACAGCCTGGAAAAACATCTCCACACATTGGATGTCAAAAGAACACTTACAGAATACACTGACAGAATGGCAAACATCCGAAAGACAGAGAATATTCATCATAATATCAGGACACGAGAAAGGATCAGCGGCAGCCAAGGCCACAATAGCGACATGGTTAAAGAGGAGTATTACAGAATCATACAAGTCAAGTAACAAGGTCACACCAATGGGAATCAAGACCCACTCTACGAGAGCAATAGGTACATCCTGGGCAGAGCAAAATTCTGCCATGGCACAGGAGATTTGAGCAGTGGCTACCTGGTCCAAGATACATACTTTCACAAGACACTATAGATTGGACACAGATATTACAACCAAGAATTCCTTTGGACATAAAGTACTAATGACAGCCACAATGAAGGACATTTAAGAGACTCATGAACATTGGTACACAATATAAACACAGTAGCACATCATGCTCTCCCCTCCCATATTAATAGGGCACTGCTTTTGAATCACCCTAAGGTAATGGATCAGAGGTGCCATGGATATACAGACAACACAATGGAAGTTTACTCACCTGGTAAAGGTGATTGTGTTACTGTATATCCATGGCACCTCATCCCACCCGAGAGAGCATGATAAAGCAACTAGTAACATTTAAAATTAAAGTGGCACTAGACATACAAGAATTACAAAATGTATTATGATAATGGAATAAAATAGTTTTAGAATAATAATAATAATTTTATTTATAAAGCACCTTTCAAGATGTCAAGGTGCTGAACAATTTCAAACAATGCAAAACTCTATATAAAAATTATAAAACATCCATAAAAATCAGCATATTATCCAAATATCATATAAATAATAAAATCCAGACATTAATGCAATAACTTAGTTATCTAAAAAGGCCATATTCCATAGATATGTTTTTAAGTCTTTCTTAAATAACTCCACAGAGGTGCACTGCCATAACCGGCATGGTAGAGAGTTCCAAAGAGTGAGTGCAGCATGCGAAAACGCTCTGCTGCCAGATTTTAAACTCACTCTTGGGATCTCTAACAACCCCATGTCGGCCAAGCGGAGTGATCGGTCAGGGCAGTAGGGAACCAGGAGGTCTTTCAGATAGGCTGGACCCTGGTCGTGAAGGGCTTTGAAAGTCAATAAAATGACTTTAAAGGTGATCCGCCACCGCATAGGAAGCCAGTGCAGTTCACGCAGCACGGGAGTGATATGACAGGACCTACTTGTCCCAGTCAATACCCGGGCTGCAGCGCTCTGCACCAGCTGTAGGTGATGGATTTCAACCCCAGAAAGCCCAAAGTAAAGGGCGTTGCAATAGTCCAAATGTGAAGAAACAAAAGCATGGACCAAGGTAGGCAGGGAGTCGGACGGAACAAGGTGCCTAACTCTGGCAATGTTCCTGAGATGATAAAAGGAAGTCTTGACAACGGCTGACACCTGAGATTTAAGAGTCAGCCTGTCGTCAAGAATAAATCCAAGGCTACGCACCCATTCAGAGGACGGAAGAGATACACCACCGAGAAAAATTCCAGATGGTGCACCAATACACAGCCTCTCAATCCGACCACCTGGGTCAACTACCAGAACCTCTGTTTTCTCTCATAAACATGATTCTGAGAATATGATTACTGTCTGTGCATATACATAACCGTTTATTTTACAGCTATGGAAGCATAGAAACTGAAGATACCTAGGAGGGGAAGGGGCTTGGTGGAAGACCGAAATCTGAAACTTAGGTCACATGTGCATCAAGCAGCCTATCAGGCATACATAACCCTAAGGTAATGGATCAGAGGTGCCATGGATATACAGTAACGCAATCACCTTTACCAGGTAAGTAAATTACTAGTGCTATGGAACTACTGAGAACACTGGTTACTAGTTATATTCATATCATACTAGGTCTGTTCACACTAATATATTGTATCCACCTTTTTGTTAGACTTCCCAAGGACAAAGATTTTGATTATACAGTACCATTAATTTGTGGAACACATTGACTGAGTCAATTTTGTCTGTTACTTCATTGTTTGCTTTTAAAACATAATTAAAACAATATTATCGGAATCTTTCCCAACGTTCATGTTACGACCTATGATGTGCTATGTATTGTTTTATGATATTTGTAACCCTGGTGCCATTATGCCAAGGGCTACTACCCCTGCCTGCTTCTCTGCTTACAGGTTAAGGGGCCTGGGTCCGAAAATGCAGGGTACTGCGGTATGCCTACCAACAGTAGAACTATAATTATGGTGCCTCCACCCACAGTAGTGCTTAAGTGGGTTCCTAACAGAATTGAAACAGCCCTCTGGGAAGCTATAACCACCCATGATCCCACCTAGTGATCTTTTACACTTAGTTCTGCAACTTCAACACTTTGCACTCAGAATACAAATTAGCATCAACATTAATGATATGCTCATGAAACTTCCACTTACCAACAGGGTTTGGTCTCTTGGCATTCTCTCTGCAACCCTCTGTAAAAGACTGTTTCAATAATACAAGCATGCACTTTCAATATGCATTGCAGTACTTTAGACCCAGGTAATAATATGCTCACAAGCCAGGTTAACAGCAAAACAATACATTAGGTTTATTAAGGGGGACGCGAACAAGGGAGGGTGATACTTTAGACAAATGATTATATTAATGTAATTAAGACAGGCTAGGTTACTTTTAATTACTTTAGTCTCTGAATTTATCAGTCTGGCAACTACTGGGTACCCAGAGTGGAACACAGGCATGCCTGAGGTGGTGCCACAGATTGGCTGGTGTTGCAGCTGATGTTGAGGCCCTTGATGGAAAGAAGGATGATTACATGGAAGCAACACATTTGTAAGTCATGAATTATTTGTATCCATGGCAGGATGGCCCAGTCACTTTTAAAAACTTCAAACTGGCAAATAAAATCAGATGGTACCATTAACAATTGAAGCTGTGTTGCAGGGAGCTACCCTGGTTTTACTCACTGTGTCCAGGCGGATGAAAGAAGGTGCTGGTGACACAGAAAATACTTTTGGCTGTTGGTGGGGACCGGGGCTGACACGATTCATCTTCACTTCATGGCCTTTCTCTGTAGGTGGCCGCAACCTGCGATCGACTGCTGTGCAGGGGCTGAGTGCCCGAGGCTGGTCTCTCACCAGGATACTGAAGATGGCACAGGAACAGTCTGTCTGGGCCCTTCCTGACATAAGCCCAGATTTAAGGAAATGTCTCTTTTTACTTTAAACTCAGTCTGCATGCCGGTGAACCCTTCAGCAGGGCTTTGGCAAATGAAAGTCCTTACTGTACAGAAGTGGCTCCTGCTTTTCTCCAGGAATCCCAGGATCGATGTCTCCACACACAGAAGTAGGCCACAGGTGCGTAGCTGAAGAAACAGCAAACTTCTCCTTTTCTTTGATTACTGGCCAGTTTCCCCCAATCACTTTCTGGGAAACCTCTTTAAGTCTGCTGGCAAGTGTCCGATCCCTTTGTGGACCAAACTGAGACCACAGGAAGCAATACAGGCCCTCCCTGTGGAAAATCTCTTCAACCTGCACACAGGCTGTTACCTTCTCGGTGTCTTGAACAGGACTGCTCTCTGTTTTAAACAGCCCCACAGCTAGTTTGAGAATCTTGTATTCCGGTTGGCTAAGCGAGCTGTCAATCACAGTTAGAGTACTCTAGTGGTCCATTTAGGTGCCAACAAGAAAGTTCCGCTTCACCCATAATCTATTGTAATTAGGACCCCTCAAGGACTCTTTTGTTCTGATTGGTACAAACCAGGAAGTCCAGGACCAAAAATGGCAACTCCCATTGGAACAAACTAGTGCTGCAGTCCAAACAGTTTATTTTATTTAAGACACAGCAACGTCTTAGAAATAAATATTTACAGATTACTAAAGGGCTCCTTCCGCTATACTAGTGACTACAGAGTGTAGCCGATGGGGTAAAGCCTGGCAGGTCGCAAGCCTTGATCTACTCAGACCCAGCCCAGGCTATTTACACTGTACAGTGGAATGGAGCTCTTAAAGAGGCAGCGCAGTGGCATGGATGTGCAAACACATGCCGAGCAACAGCAGCACAACATGGAACATAGATTTAACTTGTATTGCTGGACATCTGCCAGGCAGGGAGCATGAAAGGAGCCCAGAAAGATACTTAAGTTAAGACCCTCAAAATGGGGAGGTTACACTCTCCCCTGCCCAGGAAATTTGGCATCCACATCAAGTCTATAATACAAGTGCTGGCCTGCCGGCACAGCGGTAGGGCTACCGCTCGTGGCACCAGCAACCCGGGTTCAAGAACGGACTCGGGCAGCTGGAGGGCCGGCTGGGGGGAGAGGATTGAGTGGCTGCTGTCCTCCTCCTCCGGGTGGGGTGAGATGCAAGTCCCGCTGCTAAACCACCACCTGGGTGACCACAGGTGGGGGTGCAGTGAGACTGCACACAGCAGGGTGGGAGGATGTCTGCCGGGAGCCGGAGCGCCAGCATGTCATGATGTGTTTCACCCCTAGGCTTCCCTAGTGTGCTGATGTTCTGAGGGCAGGGAGACAAGAAAAATGGAAAAACCCTGCACCAGGTTCCCGTAGATGGGACCCAGTTGACCTGAGAACACCCATAACCAGGCTCCATAGAAGGGGCTGATGAGGCATTCTGACACAGACTTAAGGACTAAGAGAGGACTGGGGGAGCCCCTCTATGCCCTGCCCGGGGGGTAAACCAAGGCAGGATGGGGACAGGCTTGCCGGTACCCGGAGGGAGGTACCTGGGGCGGGACTAAGGGAGCTCACATGACCTAGGGAGCCCAGAAGAAAGGATCCTGGTGCAGCGAGGAGGGCAGTATAAAAAAAAGTCTATATTACAAGTAACAGTCACTGTTAACACCTTCTATTATATACAGGTCTAGACCATGCATTATTACATACAAAATCTGTGCAGATATAAAATAAGTATATACATTATAACATGCTTTACCTTTAAATTATATTTTCTTTAGCACTTGCATAGTTCAAACAGCTGTTTACATATTATCATGACACTTTATGTTTCTTTACATACCTTTGTTCTAATCATTTAGTCACATGAATTTCACCTTTATCTTAGAACTTTTGAAACAGTGACCCCAATGGACAGTAGACCTGCACTTTTCAACTAACCCTTGGAACTCTATAAGGGCAACCCCTGGGATACTGACTGAAGGGTTAAACTATTATTTTAGATGATGCAGTGAATACTAGCTTGGGCAGGGAATTGGCTGTAATGTATACCCCTTTATGAACTGCATTCATAGGCAAGTCCACAGGCTTTCCTGGTGAATCGTAAGTGAGACAAACCACAGGTTTTACAAGTTTTCCAGATCTTCTTGGTGTAGGAGGCATTGGCACTGATGTTTCAACATTAATATTCAGGTTCATGACTCCCGGCTTATTGTCCACCAATAAAGCAGCTTTTGAAGAAAGGGGCACCTCTGCACTCTCTTGTGGTTTAGAACTGGTTGTAGGTTATCACTGTGCACATTACTTTGGTTTTCAGGTTCTTGAGGCTCATCTTCATTGGAAAGAGGTATTTCCACAAAATTAGTGTCATCCAATGCACTGTTAGTCTCAGGAATAACCATATGTTCTTGGTCATGAAATAGCTCACTTAGCACATTTAATCCAGCATCACTTTTGTGTTTACTTACAGGTTCATCATCTGTTGCACTACCACCTTGCAATGTATTTGCTGATTCACTGGTTTCTTGGTCAGCATCAAGCTCTTCAATGTCAGACAGTTTTATTAAGCAGAGGGAGTACTGCTATGTCAGAAGTCACATTATGTAGGCAGAATTGAGAGAGCAGAGCCATCTGAGACCACTAGACTGCTAGAATCATCAACAAAGGTAGGGTAGTAGGCTCCTTGAAACAACTGATTTAGTTCAAGAAAAGGGTAGTAAGCAACACCACATTTACTATTGACATATTTAGAGTCAGCATCATTATTCACTGTAGTAATCTGAGCTGGGGTCTTTAACTGTTGAGCAGCAGGAGGCTGACTTTACAGTTTTTTACAAGCAGCAGAGCAAGTGACAGGCCCTGTTGGAGCAGTATCTGACAGTGCAGCATCTATGACAATTTGATCAATGGGGAGAAGGTGATTCCTGTGTATTTTCTTTACAGCTTGGGGATCTCCTTCAGGTTGCATCTTATATACAGGCAAATCATCCAATTTGCTAATTGCAATGTATGGTGTGTGGCTCCAATGATCAGCTATTTTACGTTTCCCCTGGAAACCAAGATTGCACAGTAACTCATGATCTTCATCCTTCAAGTCATGATCCTTGACCCGCTTGTCATGATGGGTCTTATTAGTAAGATTTCTCTTTGCAGCCATGGTGTTAGCCAACTGATATGCATGGTTTAGTTGGGCTTTCAGCTTTTTAACATAGTGAAGGTAGTTATCAGACTGGACACCATCTGGTGAGACTCCAAAACAAACATCAACAGGAAGGTGTGCCTCTCTGCCAAACATGAGATGGTAGGGTGAAAACCCTATGGCATCATTTTTGGTGCAGTTGTATGCATGCACAAGAGAACTTATTTGCTGACTCCACTTTGGTTTATCTTTGGGATGCAAAGTGCCAAGCATGTCAAGAAGAGTCCTATTGAACCTCTCAAGCTGCGGATCTCCCTGCAGATCGTAAGCAATGGTTCTAGATTTTTCATTCACCCCAGAACAACAACATCTCTAATTAATCTGCTTTTGAAGTCCTGGCCTTGATCCGAGTGTATGCGCTGCGGTGCACTATAGTGAACAAAGAATTTTTCGACCAGAACCTTTGCTATTATGGCTACCTTCTGGTGTTTGATTGGGTATGCCTGAGCATGCATTGCAAAATGTTCACTACCAACACATTACTAATGTTCTTGGAACCCGGTTCTAAGCTTAAGAAATCTATACACACAACCTCTATTGGCACACTAATGATTATGTTGACCAAGGGGGCTGCTCACTGTGGTTGTGCTTTACGTTGAAGACACCGGCTACAACTTTTTTCATATTGTTCAATGTCTGTGCCCATTTTTGGCCAGTAGAAATGTGCATGGGCTAAGTCCAGGTTTTTTTTGCTACCCTGGTGTCCCATTTGGTCATGGAATGTTTTTAATGCAACATTTTTGAATTTGGACAGGAATACATGCTGTTTTTTTTACAGCCTCTCCTTGACTATCTGTAAGTTCTCTGTACAACAATCCCTGTTTGAGCTTTAGTTTAGACCCTTCTTGAAATAGTAAGGCAGTTCTTTGATCACTTGACCATAACTTAGAGACTTCTTCCCCCTTTGAGGGGGCAGTCAGAACTGGTTGGATCATTGGATCATAGTATTGTTCTCTCTGCAAGTTAGCTGGTGTGAGTTGTGGTAAGGTACTTAGATCTAATGCTGCAAAGTTACAAAAGGCCACTGGCAAAGGCCTCAGGCAATCAGCTAGGCAGTTCACCATCTCAGCAGAAGGTGTCTCTTTCCTGTCAAACTTGTGACACAATGCTTTCACAGATTGTTCCGACATCTGTGCCCAATTCTGGTTAGCAACATGTTTTCTTGAGCGGCCATCATCATCAATATGGTTGAGGCCTGGTCGGTACTCTACCGCCTAAGTTCAAGTTTATTGCAAGAAAAACTCCATTGAGCAGGTTCATTTACAAAGAGGTCCTGGTTACAAATTAAGGGAATAACTGTAGTTGGTATACTAACATGCTAAGTACAGAGAAACATTGGGTACACAAGATTTGGGATAATTCGATGACAGTAGTAGAGAACACAGTGTATAAAATCTTTACATGACAGCAATGAAAGAAATAATGTATACATTTACAGATTCACAACAGAGGAGTGGTAGGAAGGAACTGACAAGTTACATTACACATTAAACAACAAACAACGTATAGCATTGGAGTAAGTGCTAGGTAGCCTTAAGAGTATAGAAGAGAATAAAGAAGGAATGAGATAATTGGGTGGCAAGGGGGATGACTGTAATAATGGTGTGTGGTGGTATACTAAAAAGCCTAGAAGAGACATGAGAGGGAGGGACTGGAGAAAAGAAAGCATGGAAGGAGGGTAACGGGCACCTGGCGGGTGAATGACTGAGTAGCTTATGGGTTAATGGTGGGGATGGTGGGAAGGGGGTAATTGAGGGGGGATGGTGTAGTGTGGAGAGGGAGGAGGAGAGGGGGAGAGAGTAACATGTATGGTGAACATATATGAGGGTCTGAGCCGGAGGGGAGGGTTGGAAGGGGAAACAGTGAGGGTTGAAAAAGGAGGGTAAAGACAAGAAGAGAAGAGAAGGTTAGAGTTAAGTGCATATATGATGGGGTAGGGGTGGTAAGGGGTTAAAGATGGGGTGGGAAGGGGAAAAGGAGGTGGAGAGAAGGAGTACAAGATGGGGTAGGGCAGTATGGGACATAATAGATGGGACATTGGAGGGAGAGAGTGAGGGGCAGGGCAGTACGGATGTAGAGAGGGGTGGGTGGGATTAGGAAGGAAGGAGGGGAGGGAGGGTGAGTGGTAGGGAGAGGGGAAAGGAGGGAGGAAGAGGGTGGAAGGGTGGGAAGGAGGTGATAAGAGGCTAGGGTCCTGCAGCAGTTGCATGCTTCTTTTAGCTCTCTAGTGGCTAGAGATTTAAAGAAATTTATTGAGACAGTGCTTTTTATCTTGAGGACCACCTGGAGTCTGTTTCATGCTGCAGGAAGGGCATAGGAGATGGCGCTTTTACCGAAGGAAGTACGTGTTCTAGGTGTATCCAGGTGGATATAGGCTGATTTCCTCAGGGAGTAAGTACTGTGAGAAACATGGATGAGGGAAGAGATATAACCCGGGATCTTGTTTAAGAGTATTTTGAGTGTCCACAAGCCATGGTGAATTAAGCACCTGGTTGAAAGGGATGTCCATCCAACGATTGCATAAAGGTCACAGTGATGCATACAGAAGGGGGCATTGGTGACAAAGCGCAGTGCGCTGTGGAACAGAACATCCAGTTTGTGCAGACTGGCTACTGTGGCACAGTTTTGGATTATGTCGCATAGTCAAGGAGAGGGAGGAACGTTGCCTGGATTAGTCTTAGCCTAGCCACTGGAGGGAAGAGTGCCCTATTTCTAAAGAAGAACCCTAGCTTGGATTTGAGTTTGTTGGCAAGGCACTCATTATGAATATTGAAAGAAAGCTTGCTATCAATCCATAGGCCTAAGCATTTAAATTTATCAACCATCTCTAAAGTTTTGCCTAGAGTGGTTATGATAGAAGCACCCTTCATATCTGAGGAGGGAAGGATAGATTTGTTGTTGAGAGTAAAGAACATAGCTTTTGCTTTTTGTGCATTTAGAAGCAGCTTAAAGGTGATGAGATTCTGTTACAGCTGTAAAAAAACAGCTTGAAGCTCCTTGCAAACCTCGGCCAGAGTTGGTTTTGATGTATAGAAAACAGAGTCATCTGCAAAAATATGAAGCTTGGAGTTGGCGATATTGTAGTCAAGGGTGATAATGTAAAGTGAAAAGAGTATAGGACCAAGTATTGAGCCTTGGGGTACACCCCCTGAGATGGGAAGGGGGTCTGAGAGGAGACCATCAGCATTGATTTTTTAAATTCTTCCTGATAGATAGCTGGCAAGCCATTTCACTGTAGAGGCAGAGTCACCTGAGTTTGACAGACTATGGAGAACAAGGTTGTGGTTGATGGTGTCAAACACCTTGCTAAGGTTAAGAAAGATGGCACCTGTGACTTGTTTGTTGTAGGCTGTGAACCAATCGTTAGTAACCTTAGCAAGGGTGGAAATAATGCTGTGGTTCTGCCTGAAGCCTGACTGGGCAGGGTTGAGCAGGGAGAAATGTTCTAGATGCTCTTTAAATTGAATAAAGATCAGCTTTTCTAATATTTTGGATAGGACTGGCGGGATGGATATGGGTCTGTAATTGTTTGGGCCACAAGGGTCACCAGATTTGAACAAGGGCAGATAATGTGCTGGTTTCCAACAGATGGGGACAGAGGTGGCAGAGATAGAGAGGTTAAAGATATGGAGAATGGGTGCTGTGAGGTGACGGAAGCCTAATTTAAGGAAGAAAGGCTCGATCCCATCCGTGCCAGAGCCCTTTCTGATATCAATATTGAAAACGTGATCTTTCACGTCTTTGTAGGAAATGGGATGAAGCTGTAGAATGTGTGGGGGAGGGGATGCAATGGGAGTGAGGGTGTCAGGAGGAGGGTGGGATAGCCCGGCAAAAGGGGAGGTGTCAGAATCCAATCCAGCAGTGGTGAAATGGGAATTAAGTTCAGTGAGGATGCTGCTTTGATCTTCGATCTCAGCTCCTTGCACGTAGAGCTTGGTTGGAGTAGAGGGTGCAACTCTGCAACCTTCAATAGATTTAATGGTCTTCCATATCTTGGCAGAGTTCCCTCTGGCTTGCTCGAGGGATTTGATGTAGAAGTTATACTTGGCTGTGCAAATTAATTTGACACAAGCATTCCTTGCAGCTCTAAAATTCTGCAAATCGGTTGGGCACTTAGAGCACCTAGCGTGGGACCAGAGCTTATCACCATTGGTTAACGCAGCTTTGAGGTCTGAAGTGAACCAGGGATGGGAGAATTTTCATACTCTGTTTTTTATAAAGGGGGCGTGCTTGTTTGCCAGAGTGGTTAGGTTGTCAATGAGGACCATTACAGCTTCATCTACTGACTTGGCAAGGTAGAGGCTTTGTCAGTTTGTATGACTATGGTCAGAGAGGTAGTTATCGGTGTTGAAGTGGCAAAAACTGCACTTTGTAAATAACTTGGATGGAGGGGACCTTTTGAATGGGATCTGGAGCAGACTACAATTCTGTGGTAACTCAGGTCATTATGGAAAATGGTGGTGTGCAGGATTTTATGTGGGTGGTTAGTCATAATAATGTCCAGGATGGAACTGTTTGGCAGGTTGCTGTTATTGGTTCGGGTAGGTTCTGAGATGAGCTGAGAGAAGCCGAGTTCATCACAGAGTTTGAGTCCACATGATTTTGGGGAAAACCAGTCCAGGTTTAGGTCACCTAGAATGATTGTTTCATTGCTGCTGGGGGCTATAAGGGATTTTAGGGAGGGGGATCTGTAGCACCCAATGGTGATAAGCATTTCTGATGAGGGTAGATGGATTTTCAGGAGGAAAAGTTCAAATTCTTTTGGCATAGATATGCCATGGATATCTGTAATATTCAACTTGTCAATAATCATATGTAGACAGGGCCGAGAGCCACCTATGTCCTGTAGCATTACGTTTTGCAAAAGTTTTGGTGTAGGTTGGACTTCGCAAACCTGTAACACTTTCAGTGGACGCATCTTCTGAAGGGCTGGGAGCCTGCCTCTTACAAGAAGGACAGCCAGTTGCATTTGCATCCTGAACTTTAAAGAAGTCTTAAAGAAACTATGTCCAGATTGAAAAGGAGATGTTGGCCATTGTCCTTGGCAGCCTCAAATTCTACCAGTACATCTATGGCCGAGAAAGGGTGCATGTAGAATCAGATCACAAACCAGTAGAAAGCCTCTTCAAGAAACCGCTGTCAGCAGCTCCACTAAGACTCCAGCGGATGATGTTGAAGCTGCAGAGAGATGATCTGAAAGTTGAATATAAAGCAGGAAAAGAGCTCCATATAGCCGACATGCTTAGCTGGGCAGCCAGTCCCCTGGCAATCAAGGCCAGTGAAATAGATGAGTATGAACTGCACACAGTTGAAAGGTTACCCATCAGTCATTGGAAGCTGGCATCGTTTAACACAGAAACAAACAATGGCCCGGTACTCCAGAAACTAAAAGAGGTCATACTACATGGATGGCCTCATGAGAAAGCCAAGCATGATTCTGACCTCCAACCATACTGGCAGTTTTGGGAAGACATCACCATAGAAAAGGGACTCTTGTTGAAGGGTGAAAGGCTAATTGTACCAGGATCACTGAGAAAAAAGATGTTGGTCAAACTACATAGCAGCCACTTAGGCATTGAGAAATGAAAGAGAAGAGCAGAAGAGCGATCCCCAGCAGGAGATAAGGTCAAGCTGGGAGTAGCATATAGGCCCCCCGGGATGAGTGAGGTTCTAGAGGATGGTTTGCTGGACAACATCATTGCCCAGTGTGGTCCAAAAGGGGAAGGAGTGGTGTTGATGGGGGAACTTAATATGCCAGGTACAAACTGGGGAACCATGTCCTCTAGGGTGGCCAAGGAGCAGAGGCTGCTGGATGGCTTCCAAGATGTGTTCTTAACACAGCATGTGATGGAGCCCACAAGGGAGGGGCATGTCCTGGATGTGGTTCTGGCAGATGGGGATCTGGTAAGGGACATGGTTGTACAGGACCCCCTGACTGGGAGTGACCACAATACTGTCTGGTTTCAAATAAGCATGGGGTGGGGTGAGATCTAGGACACTGGCAGTGGACTTCAGGGGGCAGACTTTATGGGCATGGGAAATATTCTCAAGGATCACTTGAAGGGGATTACCTCAACGACAAGTGTGGAAAGAAGATGGAGGTCATAAAGCGGGGACTTC
Source organism: Neoceratodus forsteri (assembly GCA_016271365.2). Taxonomy (NCBI): domain Eukaryota; kingdom Metazoa; phylum Chordata; order Ceratodontiformes; family Ceratodontidae; genus Neoceratodus; species Neoceratodus forsteri. The sequence goes on from CM057459.1 coordinate 1,094,894,429, forward strand.
ATGAGGCAGTCAGGATCTGCGCTAAGTTGAAGCGTAAGGAGCAAGGTCACGTCAAAACCATGCTGGTGGTCCAGTGAGGTACAGGTAGCAGTCAGAGAAAAGAAGGCGCTACAAAAATATAAAACAACAAGAGGATAGGGATAAGGAAATGTACCAGCTTGCATCTAGAAAAGTCACCTGATGGTGAGGGAGCAAAGTCCAGTAAAGAGCAGTGGCTGGCACAGGGATACATGGAGGGAAAAGGGTTCTTCTGCACATTGGGGAGCGGAGAAAACTAAGGGCCATCTCAGCAGATTGAGATCAGAAGGTGGGTGGGTGGAAGAGGCGAGGGACCAGGCAGAGGTATTTAACAGTACTTTGCCTCTGTGTTCACTAGAGGGGATGGGATATCTACAAAGCAAGGCATGAAGGGGATAGAAGCGGCAGGGTGGGATCAGGGGAGCAACAGAAATGGAGCAAGAGGGAGGAAAGGTACCCCAGGGGTGTCACATCTGGATAAGGATAAAAAGACCAGTAAGGGGGAGGGGACGGATGATGCTATCTCCACCAAAAGGGTGTGGTTAGCCCTCAAGGCCCTAAAGAAAAACAAATCTCCAGGGCCGGATGGCATTCATCCGAGAGTACTATGGGAATTGGCGGACATACTGGCTGCACCCCTGGCGGAGCTTTTCAGCAGGTCGCTTGAGACAGGGAGGGTACCTAGTGATTGGTGAGAGGCACATGTGGTACCAATCCATAAAGGGGGGTCGAGGGAAGTACCAGGTAACTATAGACCCATCAGTTTGACCTCGGTGGTGGGAAAATTAATGGAGAGTATACTAAAGGAACGATTGGGGGTGTACTTGGAGGAGGTGGGAGGTCTGGATAGGCGGCAACATGGGTTTGTGCCAGGTAGATCATGTCAAACCAACCTTGTGGAGTTCTATGAATGGGTAACATCAGAACTGGACAGGGGTAAGCCTGTGGATGTATTATTCTTGGACTTCAGCAAGGCATTGACTCTGTCCCCACAATGGTCTGGTGGAGAAACTGATGGGGTTAGGAGTAGGCCCTTTGATGGTCAGATGGATTGAAAACTGGCTAGCTGGACCACTCAGAGTAGTGGTCTGTGGGGAGCTCTCGAACCCTAGAGAGGTTGGTAGTGGGGTACCACAGGGCTCGGGTCCTGGGTCCGATCCTGTTTAATGACTCCATATCGGACATCAGGAGGTATAGGGTGTGAAATGAGTCTCTTCGTGGATGACTCCAAGATGGGAGCAGTAGTTGAGGGAGAAGAGGGAGGGTGGCCCTGCAAGGATTTGGACACCCTGGAAAGCTGGGCTCACACACATGGAAATTAAATTTCAATATCACCAAGTGCAAGGTGTTGCATCTTGGTCGGGGAACCCCAAACACAGGTACACACTGGGAGGGAGGCACTGGAGGCCTCAATAGGGAAAAAGACCTAGGGGTCATGGTGGATACATGTATGAATAACTCTGAGCAGTGCAGGAGAGCAGCTAGCAAGGCAAACAGGATGTTGGGATGCATCGTAAGGGGGATCACCTCTAGGAGCAAGGAAGTGATTCTGCCACTGTACAATGGACTGGTTAGACCACACCTTGAGTACTGTGTACAGTACTGGAGACCACATTTGAAGAGGGACATACAGCTCCTGGAGAGGGTACAGAGGAGGGCAACAAAGATGATACGCAGGGCTAGGGATTTGACTTATGAGGACAGACTGAGGGAGCTCTGCCTGTTTTCATTGGAGGAGAGGAGAGACTGGGGACATGATAGAGGTCTTCAAGTACCTCAAGGGAATAAATAGTAAACATGGAGGGATCTTAGACTAAAGCAGGGAGGTATCACCAGAGGGCATGGTTTGAAGTTGGAAGGTGGAAGGGTGAGGGGGAAAAGAGGAGGAGGTTTTCACGAGAGGGTGGTGGACCCTTGGAATGCACTGCCTGGTGAGCTGGTTCAGAGATCCACTGTAGAGGGCTTCAAGAGAGGGTGGGACAGACACAGAAAGTGGATGTATCAGATGATGGCCTGTCCCGGGGGGGTGGGGATGGATGATAGGGGTTTCTAGAGAACAAGGGATGGGAGGGTCTCGGCACCCAACTAAGGATCTAGGTTCGAGCAGACTCGATAGACCATAAGGCCTAATCTGCTGGCAAATAGTATGTATGTTAGTATGTAAGAGCAAGGGACATTCTATTCTGGCCAAACATAAATAGCCAAATAAGTGATCTGATCGCTAAGTGTAATGTCTGCAATTGTTACAGGAGGGCTCAACCAAAGCAACCAATGCAGGGTCATGAAATTCCTGACAGGCCGTGGCAGAAGGTTGGAGCAGACATCTTTGAGTTTGAAAGGGAAAACTACCTAGCAATGGTGTACTACTATTTTAAGTTCATAGAGATCTCATGGCTACCAAACATGACCAGTGAAGCAGTTATAAGCCACATCAAATCACAGGATGCTCAACATGGCATACTGGAAGTCCTTATAATAGGCAATGGGCCCCAACTTCCATGTACTGAATTTGCAAGCTTCACTAAAAGTTATGAATTCAAGCACATCACCTTATCATCAAGGTACCCACAAAGTAATGGGATGGAGGGACGAGCCATTCAGACTATTAAGAGGCTGCTCAGAAAGGCAAAGAGTGATCATAGGGACCCATGCCTTGCCTTACTGGACCTGAGGAATACTCCAATAGAGGGCATGGGTTCTTCAGCTCAGCTGCTCATGGACAGGAGAATGAGGATTCTGATGCCCACTAGGCCAGCCCTGCTCAGGCCAAGACTTATAGACAAAGATATCTGATCCAGTCTCGAACAGAAGCAGAAAAAGCAAAAGTTCTGCTATGACCAACACACAAAGCCCCTTCCCAACCTGTCCCTGTACAGCTGGTACAGATGAAAACAAAGGAAAGGGAGTGGACACCTGTTGTAGTCGTCATACCTGCCAAGGAGCCATGATCATACATTGTCGAGGCTGACAACAAGAAATATCAGAGAAACAGAAGAGATGTACTGCACATACCTGATTCCCCAACCAAAGTGACAATAGAAGCAATGGAGAAGCACACTAAGGCTGGGACTTCCTCAGTGCATGTACCTGATTCATCGACTACAGTGCCAATAGCTGCAGCAGAGAAGCAGACTGAGGCGGGTACCTCCTCAGATGCTCCGCCGGTGAACGACGCAACAACACCTCCACCAGAGTCATTGCAGGGCCCATCTGGCAAGTCAATAAGCCTTGAAAGCTCCCCGGTCATGAGCCATGTGAGCAGCTGGGTGATACGGAAGCCAGCAAGATATTTGCAGGACTGAATTACAGTGACTGTTAACTGTACTGAACTATTCATGTACCTACTTAGCTTATGATAGACTGCTTAGAATGTTAGTTCTAGTAGAGCTTTGTTATACTGCTTATATTGCATAGTAACCCAGGTTTACAAGGGGAGCTGTAAGGAAATAGAGTACTGTTGCTTTAAGTATTACGTTGTTTAAATTGTACTGTTTTTTTAAAGAGGGCCTCCTTTCAATGTCTCCCTGAGTAGAGACAATAGTGCACTGCTCGAAGAGACTTGAATAAGAAAGCCTGCCTATGCCGTAACTCTCTTTCCTCTGTACTGAGCTAAGCTGCAGTAAACACAAACTAAACTAAACCTTTGAGTGTTTGGTCTGATCACTACAATACCCACCTTAAAATAACCATACAGCAGTCTGGGCAGAATACCAGGAAAGGGAAGTGGCACCAGGAGGTGAAGATTCAGCTGGTGGTGACGGTGGTGAAGATGGTAGTGGTCAATGAGGAGGATCGCGACTGGGAACTTCATTTCCAAAGTCAAGAGTTGTCATCACAAAAGAAAACACACCCTGGTGGCACATGAGGAGGAGGAATCTGACTCTGAAAAAAGCAGGCAATCTGTAGTGCACAGGCTGAAGATTCTTGAAAAAATGGATATTGTCTTGAAAACAAGAAAAAGCTGCTAGAAGCAGTTGCTGCCTTGTCTCCTGTCCTACCACCACAATGCCAACAGCAACCATCACCATCTTCATAATAAAGGAGTTAAATATTATTATACAATTGGCTATTCAAATGCAGCATTATGACTGGTTAACTGGCAACTCCATCCACACATTTCATATGGATAATTGGCAACATTTAGGTATTCCTACCACTTTTAGTACTCTCAATCTCGAGCCACAGCTGTCCTTGGCTGTCCTGTAATGCACTGTGTCTGTGGCTGTATCTCTCTTCCTGCTAACTTGCTATGTGTGTGTCTCTATCTCAAAATTTGTAAGCGGCATGTCTCGCTCTTTTTCTTGCTCACAGAACCCATCATTGCTCACCAATGAAACTATGCCACTCCCCGACACCAGCAAATTCACATCTCTTTTTCTCACATGGCCACGTACCTTACTTGCAGCTCTCTCTCCACAGCAGCAGCAGTTACAGTGTCAGAATTAGAGGGAGAGGTGCTTGCCAGAGCTCTTCCCCCCAGCTCTGAAGTGAGCCCCGGTAGTTCACACATTACTACCATTGACTTATAACAGGCCCCCCCAGCTCACAAACTGTAATTTCAGTAATGAGCAGTTATGGCTACCCTGCTCACTGCCCATGCTCACTCGCTTGGAGGCCAGCTCTGTTGCTCACAACCAACTTCACCATGACACTCACTCTCTCCCACCTACACCTCACACTCTCTCATCGTCTATCAAAGTCACACAAATAAAAAAAAAAACAGTAGACACACGTGGGGGAGAGCTAATTTACTAGTACTCTGGTCTTACAAGAGGTGGCTCCTACCTGCTGGCAGTCAAAGGCCAAGATGACGTGCCTCCCCATACCAGTACAGGAGAGATGTCCTTTGGATGCTCAGTCCTCTCCCTCACCAGCCATTACTTATGACCACAAATCCTTTTCCAAACCCTGGTCAACAGAGTGGCAGCAGATAAGGTGCACAGTGCCTTAGCCCCCTTCCCCACGCCACTGGGATGTCTTTACTTTATATTGATTTTAGTACTCTCATAACCATTTGATGAGCACAGTAAAACACTCCATGATATGCAGTAATAATATAAATGGCCATATTATACATGCATTTGAAGGCACTCAGCTGCTCCTCTTACCTCACACAACCCACCTTGAGTGTGCAGTAATTTGTCATTAACACACAGCCTGATACATGTGTTATTGTTTACTTGATGCACAGTCAGGGTACATTGTAACTGTAATGTACTTGGCATCAATTCTAAGTTTGCCTTTTCCATGGGACCTGTATAATTATTATAAAAAAATAAGTTCACTGACCTACGCAGTCAGTATAGTGTTATGCTTATGTAACTGTGTTAGATTTGGTTGTGGCCATTTGCACTCTATATTTTAGAGGAACCACCACCCTGTAGGAGTACGAAAGCAAGGAACTCTCTGAGAGGGTTCCGCCCCATAGGTGCCACGGGATGGTTCCCATGGCTATAGGTACCTTAGGAATTCCCCTATGGAGAGAACGCTGCTGCAGGAGGAGGAGAGGAGGGGAGGTGAGGATGGTGGGGCAAAGACAAAATGCTTCACAGTGAGGCTGAGAGGAACTGCTTATATAGCTCAGGAAGTGGGAGTGGCTGGCTGCTTGGTCACCGAACTATAGGCAAAGCCTTTCAATTCACTGACCTACGCAGCCAGTATAGTGTTGTGCTTATGTAACTGTGTTAGTTTTGGTTGTGGCTGTTCGCACTCTATATTCCAGAGGAATTACCACCCTGTAGGAGTACAAAAGCAAGGAACTCTCAGAGAGGGTTCTGCCCCTACAGGTGCCACAGGATTGTTCCCATGGCTAAAGGTACATTAGGAATCCCCAAAAGAAATGTAGTATCATCCCAAAAGGAGGCAACATGTTGCGTATGAGCAAGCAGTAACAGTGAAGCAGAAGCAGTAACTGCAACATAGTAGTAGAGAAGAATAGTGATGGCTTGCATTGAGAGAAGGGGATCCCCCAAGGAGAGAGGGAACGGCAGGACATCCTCCACCTCCATCCAACAACGGAACCAACCAAAGGAAACTAGGGGAAACAACTATGCTAACTAAGTGTAATAACCTGAGGCAATGGAGGAGAGGAAAAAAAAACCCTATGAGGAGGAAATCTCTGGGGATCCAAGGCCTAGGTCACCTTCCCTCCAGGCTTGGGAAAATGTATTTAGTGACGGGTCTGCAGCTGCAATTTGGAAAACCCAATTAAAGGGAGGTGGAAAATATTCCAATTTGGAGGAAAGCTCTCACTCAAACCCTCTAGCTGGAACATTGTGGAAGGTTGCGAGAAAACTCTGCAACAATACGAGCATCCAAGGAGCAGGAGGAGGGCAACAACTGCTGAGGCACTCACCTGGCCTACCTGCCCTAAATCAAACTAGGTGAACCAGAGGCAGTTGTGGGGAGAATGCGGTGAAGGTGCCTTGCTAGGGAAACCACTAAAGTCAATGGCCAACCGTTATAGTGGAACACTAGAGCCAAAGGAGATCATCATAACCACCCTTCACCGCTAGTCTGAAATTCTACACCAGGAGCTGCTGTCACATAGCAGGCAGCTAAAGCCAAGCCTGGGGCAAGGACATTCCCAGCTATGGGCTTGGTGAGAAGGATTCCGTCCCAAGTTGGACACGCTCGATGATGCGAACTAAATGCAGAGCGAGACCGTCAGCTGCAGGAACCTGTGTCAGACTAGAATGGCTGGCATGCCTCAGAACTGATTGAGAGCTGTAAAGCTGGTGAGCTGAATGAGCACAGCGTACTGAGATCGTAATGAGCATTGAGTGCTGAGACCTTGCAAGGTCGAATGCAGATTGAGAGCAGTAGAATCCCAGGCCGAAGCCGAGGGGATGGCACTAGGCATGAAGCAATGGTTTGCGTAAGCAAGGAGCAACACTTGCATAAGCATGTGTGGACCTGATAGGTCAGCAAGCAGTAGTAGTAATAGGTGGACCTGCATAACAACTGTATAGCAAGTAAAACAGCACTGAGTTAGGGGCAAGTCAACCAGACATGAATAGCCAAATCAAGGTGACAAACTCTGAGGATTTTCGGTGGCGAAGACAGGATGTAGAACAGAATTAATTAACCACATAGGCCACAACCCCCCAAACACCTCCCAGTCCCCACTGTAGGACAAACAAGGAAGCGATGAAAGGCCGAGAACCACATGCAGATATAAAAGCTAATTTAATAGCCTCAGCAGGAGCTGCAGCTAACCTCAGAGTAAACAAGGTACAATAGGAATGGGTGTAAACAATGCAGCAGCAGGAAGCAAGTAGGCCTGTACAGCAGTAGTAAATAAATGAGTACACTGAGTTGTAAGTGCAAATAAAGGAGGCATAATGCTTTTAAGCATTGTCAAACAGGCAGTGCAATGACTGCAGCAATGAGGTAAGTAGAACAAGCATGAGTAAGCTGTATAGCTAGGTTCAAGTAATCTGAGTCAGGTGAGAGCAATAAAATATGCCACATGGACCAGCTATAGTTGAGTAACTGAAAGCTAGCATTGTGAGCTCTGAATAGCAGTATGCTAGGAGCCTAGAAAAGACTCCCCTAAAAAGAAAGGAAGCATACACAGCTGAAGGCAAAATACAAACCAAAGCAGGAAAACAAACACAGAAGCCCTGCAGAAACAAGCAAGGGGTTGGGGGCTCCAACCAGGGATGCCCGACCAGCTCAGGGAACAAACCGGCAGAGCCTTCAGCTGCAAAGATAAAATACTTCACAGTGAGGCTGAGAGGAACTGCTTATATAGCTCAGGAAGTGGGAGTGGCTGGCTGCTTGGTCACTGAACTACAGGCAAAGCCTTTCAATTATGCTTGTGTGTTTTCTTACCAGACCTTTCAAGCACCCATTTTATAGTGTATCTCAGTCTATGGTACAATTATGCAATTAAGTACAATGAATTATCCTCATTTTCATAACTAATTATGGCTGTTACCGTTGCAGATCAAAATAAACATGATGCCTGTAACCTCCCAAGTTCCACCCTCAGCCTGATCCATGCCACAAGCTGTGTCCTGTGGCTGTGGTACTTTACTCAGAGTCACTGCATTAGCCATCACTAACGATGCAGCTACTGCAAACTGAACAGTCTGCCTGTTTCCACCAGCACTTCACCATGACCATGCCACTGACTGCGGTTGTGTAGTTGTGCTATGTTGTGCTTTTTTCACAGCACCAGGTCCATCAGGTGCAGCAACACAGGAAACCATACAACATCTGCTGTATGGTTGTCCCTCCCAGCCCAACCTCACCTCTGTTGTGCCCAAGACTGAGCTCTCTCTGTCTTATTTCTTCACAGTTAGTAAGATGCTGCAGGCACCAGCACAGTAAATAATGGAATAACATCCCACAATGTACTTCTGCAAAGTTACTCAATTCACACTTCAAGAAGTGCCACTTTGCTGGCAAAGTGAGGTGAAGTTAAATGCAGAGGCACAAAAACGAGGCTGTATCATGTGATAAAAGAGCCTCAAGTCACATGGTTCCCCTGGCTATGTTTGAAATGTGTTTTCCTGTATTCTGTCTAGACCTAGTTAGAAGTGGTTGAGTTAGGTTCTGTTCTGTTAAAGACCTTTGATTTATGTCTTTTAAAATGCTGTTAAGTGTGAGATTTTGTGCATTACAGTATTATTCTTAGTGCATCTGTGGGACCGATTGTTGGTCTCCATCAATATGTTTTTTTTTACAGTCCGAAAAACCTGCAGTATGTGATTGTCAGAGTATGTGTTGAGGTAGAGAGAGATTTTTCTTAGCTCGTCTGCTCTTTCCTTCAGTCTAGTGATTTTGTACTTATCTCTGTCAGTCTGTGTTTTGTGAACTTGTGTTTCACATATACCACATGTCAGTGCATGTTCAAATTTCTTGCTTTTAAGCACTACTTTACTACTTAGTGCTTTGTTATTACAAAAAAGCTGTTTGTGTGACTCTGTACAGTATCCGTGTGTTGGTTGTGAAAAGTGAAAGATTCAGAAGCGTGATTTTATTTTCACTGCTTCTGTTTCCTCTTGCTGCAGTCTTAATTTTCTGTGAAATAACTGCGCTACATAAAAGAAGATGAGTGGCCGTAGATGTGGTAGCTGTCGTTGTCCTGTGTCTCATGCAGGTAAAGACAGGGTGGGGCTACTAGTGACATGCTAAGTTGCAGTGCATAACAAGGGCAGTGTATCAACTGGCAGTTCTGTACAGTGACATAACAAGTCTTTATTGCCCATAGTGGTTCCTCCAGCTCAAACCATGGGGCAAGAGCAAGTGTTGACTATGAGTACAAGTGGCTTCGTTCCTGGATCACTACTGAGTGCTAAGCTTATTTCAGCTGCTGATTTGGCATCCATGCATGAAGACAGTAGGAGTGGCACTGATGAGGCGGCAGGCACAGGTAGGAATCTTGGTTCTACTGAGGAGGATGATTACTTTCAGAAACTTGTTTCCTCTGAACAAGAAGCGGTGGATAAGGGTGTTGTGGCTCTGGAAATGGAAATGCAAGGACAGGGTGAGGTAAACTGTGAAGGGCAGACAGATGATTCACCGGATGAAGATATACATCTAAATACTGAAGTTACCAAGCAAGGGCAGGATTTGGAACAAGATGAGATGGAGGAGGATATAACTGATGACTTTGGCAGTGCCAGTGAACCACTATGGGAGCCAGAGACTAAGAAACTGAAGGTGCTATCTGGCCAAGGTTATGAGCATTTAGGTGCACAGGGTTGCCCCAACACCCCCAAAAAATCCAGTGACACCCAGTGCAGTTGACACCCACATTCCAGCTACTGACATTAAGGTAATACCAGAAGTAAATGCACCACCACACCACAAACAACAACACCGCCATGTGCTCAGCATAGTCAACAGAATCTGAAGCAGTCTCCAACAGTCGTTTTCCACAGTAGTGCTCATGCACGATCTGTAAGATCATCAAAATCTCTTGTTTGTGATTTATTTTTATTCTTGATCTCCAGAATGACAGTTTTGCAATCTGCCAGCTCTGTCAGACATGAGTGAGCCATGGGAAAAAAGGGACACACATTAGTACTGCTGGTCAGCACAAACACTTAAAAAGTGTATGCCAATCGAATGGCGACACCTTTACAGCGAACGATAGTACACCAATGCAGTGATGGGTTGCTGTACTGTCACTGCAGGACCCTGGCACTGCTTTCCTGGGGTCTTTCACCCCCCCAAATCAACTCCAGCTCATAGTTGATTATATTAAGTACAAGGGGTGCGGGGGGTGGGGATGAAACCCCCCGAATAAAACAAAGTGTTCTTGGATGGATTTATGCCTACCACAATTGAGGTCGACATAAATCCATCGTTGTAATGTCAGTCGACAAAATATTTATTGAACCGGCATCGTAGAGCACTTAAAAGCAAGCACAGGGCAAGGTGGGAAGAGCATAATAGGCAGGCAAGTGGTGGATGTGGTGATGTAGGTGCTTTTTGGAAAACCATAACACAGGAAGTTGAACATGAGGATGGCAAGACTGTAAAGGAGGGAGGCAGTCTTGAAGAGGAGATACTCAATACTGGATCCAGTGGTAACCCTCAAGGTCCAGTACATCCATAACAGACAGCACGACTTCACCTACAATTTTCAAAACCCCTTGTAAAAAGTTTTGCATTGCACCCAATAATAAGAAGATTCCTTACACCATCAGGTATTCCTTCTCAGCAGCACAAGCATCGGTGATCACATGGCCAATTGTACACCTCCACTCCAAACCACAAGCAGTCATCACAATCACAACCAACTCTCACAAACATTTTGACTAGTCTCACAAAATATCCTCACAATCACATGGTAGCTCGTGAACTGAATGCCACTGCAGTAGAAAAGACACCAATAGACTTGCTGCAATTTTCATTCATAGAGATTGAAGGGTTCCATTGACTTGCAAAGAAGGCATGTCCAAAACAGAAAGTGCCAGCAAGGACATATATATGCCCATGCGTGCTGTTCCTGAGCTATGTAATACAATGATGGGTTCCCTGCTACATGCAGAACAGATTGCCTGTGTGCATCCTCCTCTCCTCTGTGCCACTGCCTGCACAATGTCATGCTTTCCTCATAGCATGGCTATCACTAAAGAAGTCACAGGAGCAACCTGAACAAAATGGCTGCTGCCTGTCTGCCTGTGTCCTCCTCTCCTCCTCCTCTGTGCCACTGCTGTGCAATGTTGTGCTTTCCTCATTGCATGCTCAACCAACTCAGTCTGGACTCTGGAGAAGGACAGTGGTTTAAAACTTCTCTGTCAAGTTTAATGACTTTCTAGGGAATTTACTTTGCAAACTTCTTTGTGATTGTGGCTTTGCGAAGTGAGTGACCCAACCAGTAGCTTGGCAAAGATTTGCTAAGCAGGTGAATTCACAAACAGTTCGCTGGTGAACTCATAATTAGCTGCATCTCTAATAGTGATGTAAAAATATGAATGGAAACTGACACAGTCACAGAAATCTTCATCACTGAACAAATGAATAAATATATACAGTATCTGAATAAGTCATGTCTGAAAAAACAGTAGAAAAGTTAATTTGGAAGAGTAACAATATTACCAGTAAATTGTGCATTGAAAACTTAAATTGTTCTCGGCTATAGAAACTTTGAGAAAATGCATATTATTTTAAGGACCCTACAGGGTGGGCATCCTCCCAGTTGGCTTAAGGGTAGGAGATGCCACTACCATACAATGCCACTTGGTCACTTTGACTGTGTTAGTGACTCCTGGGTTCATTTTCCCCATCATAAGTGAGGCAGAGTCACATCAAGATAGTAGAAATAGTGTGGTGCCTTGACCTAGAAAAAGATTTAAGTAGGCTGGGTGAAAATTTAGAACAACCCCTTGGAATGCTGTAGATTCCTACTTCCCCACTGTGGCCATCCCTCCCATGGACCCCACACGGTACCAAGCAACTCCTACTAGTTTGAATGCATTTATACATTATGTATGCAATAAAAAAATGGTTTTAATCAAAACCCAGCTTTATTTAGGAAATTAACCCTAATTGTGGAAAAGGGGTTAATTTACAGTATGAGGTATTAGCAGTAAATTGGCTGATATGCTGCTGCCATGCACAGGCCTGGCCAGATAAGTGTAGGCCAGGCCAAGTAACTTAATGTATGTGGACAGTCTTATACACCCCGAATAGGCAAGACTAAATTAAATATGTACTTGAGCTATCACTAAAAAGACACTCCTAGGCACAGCCCTGACACTTGGCCCACTCCCACATCACAGTGCACAATACAGTTTCATAAGTTATTCAAGCCAGAGGACAATGTCCATAATGCTTGCCTCATTTTGATCTAATAACTATATTTATAATCATCTGTCATTATTGAATCCAAATTTGTTTTGAAAGCATCAATGCTTGTACTATCCACAACAATTGCAGGGAGGCTGTTCCATATTGCAATTGATCTTATACTAAACCAATTTTTCCTCCTTAGTGAATACCATTTCCCAATCAGTAACTGTTTGTTATGTCTACGGTTGCTTTGTCTAAATTCAGATTTGAATAATCCCGTACCATTAAGGAGTACAGAATTTTGTAATAAACCATATATAAGGCATAGGTCTCCCCTAAGCCTTCTGTAGTTTAGGGAATACAATTTTAATTCCCTAAGCCTGTGTGCATAATCCTTTCCTTTCATTCCTGTTATTGTCCTGGTAAACCCGTCTCTGTACTCTTTCTAGATTATTCATTTTTCCTTGGTATATGGCTTACTCACACTGGAACACAATACTAAGGTGGGGTCTCACCAAAGCATTGTACAAAGGCAGTATAACTTTAGTCCTGCTTGCCACATGTCTGAATATACAATTTAGGTTTTGATTAGCTTTTTTGATTTGTTTAGAACAATGTAGTTTAAATTTCATATCTGGTGTAACGACAAGCCCAAGATCTCTTTCTTCTAAGGTCTGATGTAATATTTGATTTGCCAATTTGTATGTACATTTGGGATTATATTTTCCCATATGCATCACCTTGCATTTATCTTTATTCAGTACCAATTTCTTTTCATGGGCCCATAAAGTGACTTCGTCTAAGAAGTTTTGCAGGATAGTGCCATCATTACTATTATTAACAATGGATCCTAAACAGCAATCATCAGCAAATTTAAGTAGCCATACCTCGTTTATATTTGATTGTACAGAGGAGATGTAACTATTTAAATAGGCATGGCCCCAACACCGATCCCTGGGGAACACCACTAGTCACACCAGCCCAATCTGACAGTTCTCCATTTATTACCACTCTCTGCTTCCTACTGCTAAGCCACACCCTTATCCAGTTTATTATATTTTGATTTAATTTGACTTCTTTTAAAGCATTTATAAGTTCAAGGTGGGGAATTTTATCAAATGCTTTTGCAAAATCTATGAATACTAGACCAACTGAGTTACCATTATCCATTTTTCAGTAACTTTATTGTAGAAAGTCAGGAGATTAGTTAAACATGATTTTGATTTTGTAAATCCATGTTGATTATTATCCATAAGCTTGTTGTTATTGAGATGTTCCAATATGATTTCTTTTACAAACTGTTCAAATATTTTACCAATCAGAGATGTTAGAATTATAGGTCTAAAATTTTCTGGTTTATTGGTGGGTCCTTTTTTATGGATGGGTACAACTGTTGCTATTCTCCAATCATTTGGGACTTCACCACTATCCAGTGAATGTTGGAATATATTAGTTAAGGGCATATAGATTTCGTAGGCAAGTTCTCTTATTACTTTTGGATGAATATCATCCGGACCTGGGGATTTATTAATATTTGTCTTATTAAGTTTTTCTAAAACATCTTTAGGAATAATTATAAATGCACCAGGTATAGATTTTTCTGATTCGTTTGATTTATCCTGTGGTTTATTATTAAATACAGATGAAAAGTATTGATTCTGTATATTAGCTATTTCCTGTTTGTTAGATACACATCCAGAATGTGTAGTGAATGGACCAATAGTCATGGAATTACTTATGGTTTTATTTATATAAGAGAAAAAGGATTTTTTATTGTCTTTTACCCTTGATGCTAATTTAAGTGTTTTTATGTTGCTCACCTCTGCTGGAGTAACAACCCTCTCTCCACTGGTACCAGTGTGTTTATACTGCGTAAATCTACTAGGGAGCTCCCAACCAGTTACTGCCAGTGGATACCCAGTGTCTGAATGGATGAAGGCTTTTAAATAATGCAACTGTTGGCCACCAGTCATGCCGTTGAAATCTTGTATTGTAAATGTTCAATGAATATAGTTAAACCCCAAACCAAAGGCCATACAATTGATAAAATGACAAAACGCAAACCTTGAACACAGATATTTTTATATCTTCATCGAGGATATCACCTTCTTTGGGTCACACCTTTAGAACTGTAAGCTGTCAATATCAGGACTGCTCTGAAACATTTGCTTGCTAGGGGTTTCCCATGGTGATGTGCAACATCAGCGTCTGTAAAAAGGTGGATGGCTCCTGTGCTCCTCAGTTCTTTCTTTTACCATCAAACACTCATCAGACCTGAAGAGAAACAATACCACCATTTCTACAGTTTTATCTGTTTTTTTCTACTTAATGTGAACTTATCGATATTGTCCTTGTATGCTGCTGTTGAAAGAATCTTTATTTAACTTTTGTACCTGTGATTACGAGATCTACACGGATGATGCTCACACTGTGTGTGTGTTTGCTATTTGGGCCTGGCCCACAATGTGAAGACCTGAAAGATCTGCCAAGGATTTAACCAGGCCACAAGGAGATACCATAAGAAGGCTGTAGAAAACGTCATCGCCATTAAGGCCAAGGAAGCACAAGCTAAGGCCAAAGGCTTCCAGCCGGCTTCTCCCCAAAGCCTGGCTGCCACCAGGAAAGACACTCCCCCATGGCCAACAATGCTGTCACTGTCATGGTCAGTGAAACACTTGGAGAAAAGCAAAGAAAAGAACAAAGAGAGATTATTGTCAAAGCCCTTCTCCTCTAGCATCACTGTAAGCATTGAGAGAAAGATGTTTCACCAGTGAGGTTAATGTCTCCGTTGAAGGAGGATGAGTCCTCTTTGTCAACCTTTCTGGTGATGTCAACCACAGCCTCCATGACCATCACTGAGACAACAAAGTCAAGGCTTGGCTCTGGCACTTCTATACCTACAACAAGCAGTATGCTGCCTCCATCATTGGGTTCTGTCCCAGGGACAACGGCAGTCACAAACCCTCTAACATGTGTGATCGACTCCCAGGTTGTGCTGCCATAGTTTTCAGAGATGTTGTTTCACCTGTTTCCATTGCTGCCAGCGACGGCACCTACAGTCCCATTGGCAGGGCCTTCCCTGCCAGTATCGTTGTCAATGGGGCATAAAAGCATAACTACTGTTCCTCCATCAAAGCTGCCTCCTCCATCACTGGCTCTGTTGATTACCCCTGTTATCATTCAAGAAGATGAGGAGGAGGAATATAATCCTTATCTCCTGAATAAGGAGGAGGATTTGGAGGATGAGGATAGGTAGGAAGATCCCTATGAAAGAGGGCTCCTTTCCAGCTTTATTATATCTTCTTGCAGTGAGGATTCTGTCGTTTATAACCCCAGCGCTCCTACTGAGGATCCCTAATTTCAGGTTTTGCTCAGACAAATCCAGGATGTCGTGATCCTTGAGAATGAAGAAGAAGGCTCCAGTAAGAAGAATCTAATGGAGATTTTAGAGGTTGCAGCTGCAAGTACTACTGTGGTGCCTCCTGTACAGTATACCCCACATTGGAGGATGCTACTTTTGCTGCTTGGCATAGGTCTAACACCCTGCCTGCCGTCTGTAGAATGGCTGATAAACAGGACCCCGCATTGTCTGTTAAGCCTTATTCTGCTTTCCAGCCAGAAACTTATTCTGTAATAATCATGGCTGCTCATGATTGCTCTAGAGCCCCTAGAGTCATGAGTATTTTGCCTCCTGACAAGGAATCCAGGAGAGTGGATGTTCTGGGCAAACAAACTTATGCCTCTGCTTTTTTGGGTATAAGAATTGCAAATTACAGGCATATATGATGAAATATCAGAATAGCCTGTCAAAATCTGCCATCACTACTGTTCAGGCTTTAGCTGGTAGTCCTGCCAGGGCTGAACTGCTTAAAGCTGCTTCAGCCGGTACTGATACTGGAAAGCATCTATAACACTAAATGTATGATGCTTCTGATACATCTGCCAGAGCTGCTACCTCTGTTACCTGCCTCAGACGATATTCCTGGATCAGGGTGGCTGCCTTTGCGAGTAATGTACAACAAGCCATGCTAATTGTCCCTTTTGGGGCTCCAAACTGTTTGGAACAAATGTTGATAATGCTGTTAGGGAACTTAAATCATCCAAAATGACATTAAGGTCTGTCAAATCCTTGACTCCTCAACCTGCCAGAGGACAAGGTTGGGGTGATGTGGTGGCTGTGGCTACCAATGCATTAACAATCCTGAGGTCATGGGGGTGGCCCCTTCCAGTCTCCCCAGCCCCTGGTTAGGTTACAAAGAGACAGCGCACTCCAACTGTATAGCTTTGCATTCATTTGGTATTGCTTGAAAAAAATGCTTTCCAGTGCTTTTCTGTGCAGTTCTGTGATTCAGTGCAATACAATGCCATAAGATGAAAAAGTCAAATATATACAACTTGTGGATAGAAAAAATGGCTGTCCTGTTAACCTTCCAAGCCCTGGCTCTTCAACAGATATGCTTCCTCAGAGGGCCTAGTACCCATACTAAGGCAGCCAACGGTATCAGTCAAGTTGGCCCTGCTGCCTCCGGGGTGATAGTGGAGAATATCAGACCACCACAGACCTACGCTATTAGCATACTGTACCTGCCTTGCAGTAGTTATTTTTTTACAGTTTCATGTTTCAGGTACTTTTTTATTAGTTTATTTGAGTTGAGGGACATTGCACCTCACACATCCCCATATTAAAAAGACAAGGGGATGTGGGAGGCAGAGCCCCCCAACTCAAACAGACAGAACCTAAATCAACAGCAAACACATGACTACTCAAACAAACAAAACCTAAATCAACACCACACATGCGACAAAAGTAACCTAGCGCAGCTACAGTACAGCACAGCACAGCACAGCAAGTATGTGATGCTGTATTCACTATAGCTTTACGCTATGCTAGTTGGGGTGGTCCGATGTTCTCCACTATCACTGCCTCTGGTACCTTCCTCACTCCCCACTTACCCCCCCCCCACTGTTACTTACAGGCTTGCAAGTAGGGGAAGGATCTCCCTTCATCTGTCAAAATGAAAGGAGATTGTCACAAATGAGTGGGTCTTGGGGGTGGGGGATAGAAAAAGGGTATGCTCTGGAGTTACTTTCCAACTTTCCAGTTCATCCTCTGACTCCTTCTCATTTTCATCTGGGTCATTTATGCCTTCTAAGAGAAGAAGTGCACTCACTAATTAAAAAGAATGCAATCAAACCCATCCCTCTCAAGGAAAGGAACCATGGGTTCTATAAATTTATTGAATACATAAAGTTTTGAATGGTGTCACTTCAGGCTCTCAATCTCCTACCATACAAGGGAGATTTACTCTGTGCCTTGGATATGCAGGATGCATACCTTCATGTAAAAATCAGAAAATGCCACAGACTGCACCTCCACTTTATGCTGGATGGCAACCATTATCAGTTCTGAGTCTTGCCCTTTGGCTTTTTCTTGGTACCACAAGTATTTACCAAATGCTTTCCTGTTGTTGCAACAGCCCTCCACAAGGAAGGGCTTTATGTCTTCCCTTATCTGTATGACTGGCTACTGAAGGGCCTGCCCAGGAAAACAGTTCAGTACACATTTTCCAGAATGCAACAGCTGTTCAAGGACCTAGGTGCTATGATCAGTGTACCAAAATCTGTACGAATTCCCTGTCAGGACCTGCAATACATTGGTGCAGCACTGGACATGGCAGTGGGCAGTGCATTCCTGCCTGCAGAGAGAGCCATGGCCCTAGTTGCCCAGGCCAGGGTGGTTCATAGAAGCCTTTATGTGTCCACCTGGAGCATGGTCCATCTCCTGGGACATATGGTGGCAGCCACTGTGACAGTCTCCTTGACCTGCCTCCATGTAAGAATCTGACAATGGATACCATGCTTACATATTAATTGATGGATGAGCTGGAACAATTGGTTCTTGTCACATCTCCTCTTCCCAAATCACTGATTTGGTGGATGGAATACCAGTACTTGTAGCAGGGTGTCCCATTCTTCTTTCTGACTCCAGGACAGATCCTCACAGCAGATACCTCCAGGTCGGGATAGGGTGCCCATCTGGGACCTTGTCAGACCCAAGGACAGTGGGCCAACCTAGATTCAGATCTCTACATTAATGTTCTGGAGATGAGAGCTGTTCTACTAGATCTCCAAGCCTTCATAGAACACCTAAGTTCTGATCCTTTGTTGATAAGGCCCTACAATGTCAGTGTAATGCACTATGTCAACAAAGTAAGGGGGTACTCATTCTTACCCCCTATGCAGGGAAATAATGATGGTATGGTACCAGGCACTGTATAACTGCCCAAGCATAAAAGCCATGCTAAGGAAAATCAGGAAGGGTGCAGTATAAACTTTAACACAAAAAATACTTCACAGACTGCACTCCTGGCTAAAGTAAGAACAAAGAGAATTGATACCAAAATCTTGCTTGTCACGTAAAATTTTTTATTCCTGAGCCCAAGTGAGCCTACAACCTCAGCACTCGTGTCTCTAGTGTGACACTTTATCAGTAGGAGGAGTCTGCGCCCTGCAAGGCTCTTTTTTATAAATACATCCATTTAAAGTGACGGTGCATTAACCTTTTAAAAGACACAATAATACCTATGTGAGAAAAATGGTAACGACAACCCTGTAAGTAAGTTAGTGCAAACTTCTAATAACACCAACTGAAGAAATATAAACCACCTGTGCAAAAATGCAAAAACAAACAAAAACTTTATATAAAGAATACATATACTGCTAAGTAGCCTATTCCATTTAGTTTATTATTTAATCTAAATAGCGTCACAGCTCATTATTATCTTCCAAACTCCATATAAGTACATCTCAAAAGAGTAATTCTCACAAAAGGAGTGTAATGCCCCCGAAGTTGGGGCATCCCAGAAATCCCTAAAATCAATAAATAGATTAGGGGTTCACAGGTGCTCAGGGTACCTGCTGTAGGTGTAGGCAGCAGGATACTATGTTAAGGGGCCCCTGAAAATAAAGATTCACCTCCTTATAATGGAAAACTGTAAAATAATGCAGAAAAGTGCCCTGTGCACTTTACAGTATGGTCAAAAAGCAGATTTAATAGCAATATATGTCACAATGGCTTGGATGGAATGCTGTGCTGAGCTGCTCATGCACAGCATTCCACTCCAGCCACTCTAGAACCCAGGGCAGTTCAAGTTTAAAAAATATTGTTCAGTTGAGCAGTTGATCCTGGGCAGTGGTTGAGGAGACAGGACACAGAAGTCAGGGGACAGTTTAGGGTTTACCTTGAGTTGAAGCCGTCCCTCTGGGCTTGCTGTGGTCCTGTGCTGCCTCCCCTGCTTGAAGACTCCTTGTTCTGCAGTCGGTGGTGCCATCGGGGCACCACGAAGTAGCAAACGGCTGTTTACCGCGGTTTGGGCTTGTTAGCCCCGTCGTTTTATTATTTTACCCCTCCCCGGCTGTTTTGTTTAAAAAGTTTAATTTCAGTCCCACGTCAGCGACACTAAAGCGCCACATCGACGCTCTCCCTGTCGGCCTGCCGAGGCCCCCTAGTCGTCCCCCAACTGCCTGCACACTCCCTCCCACTGCCAGCATCCCTCCCTCCTCCCGACAGTACAGCAGTCCTCCTTCTGCCTTCAGAGCGGTGAGTCGGCGGCAGCATACGCTGTGCTGACCGCCCATTTCAGGGAGACTCTTTATTTTGGTGTGAAGCGTAGTAGGCACATAGAAAGGCAGCCGAGCGCCACAGGGCATCGAGATTACAAGGACCCTGTATTTAAATATTCAAAAAGGGCGGGAATAGTGACGCCTACAGGGAGGGGTCAGGACAGTAAGGCCAGTATAGCGGCTTATGAATATTAATGTGGAAGCGGGATTTGGGGCGGTGATTTGCCACTGATTGACAATAGTTCTCATAGAGCTATATAGATTTAAAGTGGCCCTGCCACTTTTGGCCATATTGAAATTTAAAGGGGCAATTAAGGCCCAGTTGAAGAGGGGCACCAGGTCCAACATAAAGAGGGGCACCAGGCCCAATATAAAGTGGGGCACCAGGCCAAATATAAAGTGGGGCACCAGACCCAATATAAAGAGGGGCACCAGGCCCAATATAAAGTGGGGCACCAGGCACAATAGGAAGTGGGGCACCAGGCCCAATTTAAAGTCTTGGTGGAGCATCAGGCCCGAGGTAAAACTTGATACTAAAGAGAGGCCCCGGCCCAGCGTAATAGGGCAAGCTAGCCTAGTGGTACTATAGGAAGGCCCCAGCCTAGCAGAATAGGGCAAGCCAGCCTAGTGGTACTATAGGGAGGCCCCGGCCTAACAGAATAGGGCAAGCCAGCTTAGTGGTACTATAGGGAGGCCCCGGCATAGCGGAATAGGGCAAGCCAGCCTAGTGGTACTACAGGGAGACCTTAGCCATGACATCCAGGAAGAAATCCTATTCCAGAAGACCCTACATTTAGGAACAGAGGTTCGTTTAAGAGTGTTCGATTTGCCTATACTGTGAAACTACTGTAATTACTGTACTGCTTATGCTGAACTATTGCTCTAAGTACCTGAACTATTGCTGTAAGTACCTGAACTATTGCCCTAAGTACTTGAACTATTGCTCTAAGTACCTGAACTATTGCTCTAAGTACCTGAACTATTGCCCTAAGTACCTGAACTATTGCTCTAAGTACCTGAACTATTGCTCTACGCATATGAACTATTGCTCTAAGCACCTGGACATTGGCCCTCATCAGTAATAATTACTCCTGAAGTTATAATTTACCCTCCTCTGGCAAATTATTGTATCATTCCACAGTTCTCTGGGCATTTTTCAGTTATATGGTTACTACTGTATGAAGACAGTCTCAATCTTCTACCACACTGCAGTCCCCTAGTGTGGTCTGTAACACCACGTACTCAGAATCAGTCTCTACTCAGAAGAAGACATTCTCTCAGCATTCTTCACTCCTGTGGGATCATCCATCAGCTCATCATGTCCGTCTGTGTCGTCCACCGAAGTCGAGTCCGTCACCAGTTGTACAAGTCGTACCCGCCGTTTTCTTGTTTTCACAGCTTGAAGGTACGTCTGCCGAAACGCATCACGACAGCCGTGCCAGTGTCGTTCCATATGGTTCCTGCTCCAGATGTCCCAAAGTTGGTCACCCTCCACAGAAGAGTGAGCTCATCCTGGAGAACCTAGTCTGTGCCCTTCCTGGTCGTTCGCCAAAAGTCGAGTCCATCGAACCCCAGTACGGGACGCATCCACCGTTTCTTTGTTTTGTGTTAGTTTCTGATCCTAGGATTGCAGAGTCAACCATCATCTCTTCAGATTCTTATGGTTCCTGGTCCTGTCAGAGTTCCTTCCTAGTTTAGCTGGCCCTTGGAGTGCCGCAGCATCAGTCAGGTCGTGGTAGTCCTCCATTGGATTCATCGCCACGCAGGTCTTGCTTGATCTATCTTCATCCTTGGCAACCCTGGAAGTGGGTTTTGGCCGAGGAACCCTTTGTTTTCAGTGGGTTATTTCAGGAACCAGTTGCTCTGGTTCTTCATTCCAGCAGCCTTGGAGAGAGAGTGGGCTTTTGCCAAAGAAACATATGGTCTGTTTACCAAACCTCTCACCATCCCAGTGGCCTTAACTAGGTCCTTGCTGGGAATTGTGATAAGGGTTCTTCAGTTCTGTTTTACTTCCCTTGTAGCTACCAATGAAGAAAGCTGGTGCGCATGAAGATGACAGACATTTGGACTTTGTGAGAACTGGATGATCATTGTAAAGCCAAATATTGTATTGTGGGTAGTGAAGAACACCTGATTTCCGTCTATGTACTAGTTGCTCTTACAGGATACTGCTAAGGAATTTTAGGAGTATAGTGGCAATAGGCCATGGTGCACCCATAGAGAATAATAATCTAGAGTTTAGACATTTTAGAGTTTAGTTGTTACTGTTCAGATATCCATAATGCTGTCCATACTCCCTACTGTTTTTGTGGTTGGTATGTTTCTGTATGACCATGTCCTCCATCCCCTCCCATCTAATAAACATCTTTGCTTCATCCAATCTCTGTGTACGACTCCTGCCTCTCCTTGTCAGGTGATTCCACCAGCCCAATCCCATTCGGACCTCAAGCGGCCCCTCGCCATCCCACCTGCTGAGGGTGTCGCTGGCACTGCTGGTAGTGAGACAGTTCCCATTACCACTCTGAGTGAAGAACCCAGAGGTCTACCAGTGCAGTGTCCATCACAGGAGGCAGCTAATAAAACACCTTCCATATGAGAAAATAAAATTTCAAATCAATATAACTAAAGAGCTGGGAGGCTATAATGTAAATGGAACCACACAACCAGTAATCACAAGACCAGAGAGTGCATAAGAAACCAGTGGCTGGACATAGAATATAAGTTAACACATCAAGAAGTATTACATCTGTCTTATAATCAACTCTATCAAAATTTTTCTTGCTAAAATGACATTAAGTCAAAAAGCTCACATTTTTAAACTATGCATAAGAGAACTACAGGTAAGAAGAAATGTAAATGTTTCTGCTGTTAAGTTCCACTATGGAATTAGCTCTTAGAATAAAAATCCATCTAGCTTCACGCTGTAATAGTTTAGCTTGTCTATCACCCCCCAGAGTTTCCCCGAATATGCTCAATCCCCAGAAAACCAAAACCCTCAGTATTGCTACTGTGATATTCAGCAAAATGTAGTCCTGTCAGACTATCAGAATCCACATTAATAATGGCATGAACATGTTCCTGAACACACTCTTTCAATGGCCGAGTAGTACAGCCCACATAGATCCTAGGGCATGGGCATGTTAAAACATATACTATAAATGGTGTTGTGCAATTAATAAATTGTCTAATAGACACTGTTTTATGTAAGATTTTTATTTATTTATGTATGTATTTATTACAATCTCAGAAAAAACTTTGAGTCTGTGACTCATTTACAGAAGTTCCACATCAAATTTCAGAGTAAGGAAACCAACAACAAAGTTTAGGCTAAGAATACACAAGCATTAAATAAAGTAAAGCAGGATGAGCATAAACCAGATTGAATGAAGAAAAGATTTTGTCTGTACACAGAAGTGACAAACATTACATTTGCCACATGAATGAAGAAAAGATTTTGTCTGTACACAGAAGTGACAAACATTACATTTGCCACATCTAAAAGAGCCTAAAAGTGGAGGAGGCATCCAATTTGGTCTAATATTTGGTTTGTTTTTAGCATATAGGCTACTTGTCAAGCTATCCTTTAAGTTTTGCCCTCGATGATAAGTAATACATGGTGCCTCACCAACTTCTTTGTAAAGGGCTGACTCTCGACTCAGTACTTGCCAATTTTTATCTACAATAGCAGAAATGTTGCTGGAAAATTGATTATAAGTGGTGGTCTGAGGGTCCGGGATGTCTCTGCCCAGATCTCTCAACTCTCAGGGAAGTTGCAGTCGCTCCAAAACAAACTCTGCAAAAAATTTAAAAAATATTAATAGTGGCCCTAGTGATGTGGAGTACATCAAAGACAAATTACAGAGTATGCATTTGGACATTGTGTCCTTAAAACAGCAATCAGTGGCTGAAAGGGATAAAACTGCTATTATGGAAGAAAGACTTAATACTCTTGAGGAAAGGATGGCATTGTTGGAAGAATTTTATGTATTGTTGAGGATAAAGCTGACAAAAATATGACAAAATTAGACTTTCTGGGTACTAAAGTGGACGACTTAGAAAACCGTTCCAGATGGAATAATTTGTGCTTGGTAGGGGTCCCAGAGCTGCTTGAGGGGAGCAACATGGTCAGGTTCCTGCAGGACTTTATACCATTGATTCTGAATTTCAATTGGCAATGATCCTTAGAAATTGAGAGGGCCGCAGATCCCTGAGAGCTATTCCCAAACAGGGTCAAAAAGCAAGACCTATTATTGTGCATTTTTTGAGATTCAATATCAAAGAGGAAATATTGGCTGTTGCGAGACAAAAGAAGGCACTGTACTGGAGGAAAGAGAGTTTCATTTGTCAAGATTATTCCTCTGAAGGGGTACAGGCAAAGTGGGCAAGCATTAAGGATGCAATACCTGAAGCAACATCCCATTGTGTTACAGAGAAAAGAAAGAGCAAAAGAAGGAGGAAACCACTTTGGTTCTCAAAAACAGTAGCAGAAAAGGTCAGAGCCAAAAGGCTGGCCTTCAGGAAATATAAGGGAATGCAGCGGGACGAAGATAGGGAGGCATACCAATCTTCCCTAAGGGAAACAGGGAAGGCAGTAAGTCAGGCAAAGGCCCAAACCGAGGAAACACTAGCACAAACAATAAAAGAAAGGGACAACACTTTCTATAGATACATTAGTGAAAGGAGAAAGTCCAGAGGGGGTATTGCTGATCTGGATAAACTGGCAAAATGGTCGTAAGAGTGGCAACTGGGGTTTAATTCAAAGAAGTGTAAGATCATGCACATAGGGAAGAGAAACCCTGAGGCCACCTATATGTTGGGAGAGGAGTTGCTGGCAATCACCAGGGAAGAAAGAGACTTGGGCATCATCATCACAGATGACCTGAAATCATCCAAGCAGACCACTAAAGCAGTAGGTAAGGCTAGAGGGATGTTGGGATGTATTAGTAGGGGTATCGCAAGTCATAAGAGGGAGGTAATAATCCCTCTTTACAAGACACTGGTTAGGCCCCATTTGGAGTACTGCTTGCAGTACTGGAGGCCGCACCTGCAAAAGGACATTAACAAAATGGAGGCAGTCCAGAGAAGGGCAATCAAAATGAGCAGGGACTGCATCAGAAAACATGTGAGGACAGATTAACAGAGCTCAATATGTGGACCCTAGAACAAAGGAGGGAGAGAGGTGATATGATCAAAACATTAAAACATCTTAAGGGCATCAACAAGGTGAAAGAGTCTAACATGTTTCAATATAAGAAAAATAGCAGGACAACAGGACACATCATGAGATTAGAGGGAGGCCAATTAAGGGTAATGTGAGGAAGTTCTTTTTCACAGAAAGGGTGGTGGATGCATGGAACAGCCTACCTCAGGAAGTGGTGGACATGAATACAGTGCAGGGCTTCAAACAGGCATGGGATAAGCATAAGGGAGCAATACAGATGAATATGAATAGATATGCCATTGACAGAGTACAAGTCTATGGCACATTCATAAGGTAGACAAAAATGGGCAGACTGGATGGGCCTTGCAGTCCTTACCTGCCATCAGCTTCTATGTTTCTAAATGCAAAGCTTATGGGGATATTCACTATGTTTTGCAAAGCCTAAATATGCCTTACTACATCAAATACCCAGCAGTGTTGGTCATCTCCAAGGTGGGGGGGGGGGTCATCACATGGCTTCACAACCCCTGTAGAGGCTTAGGATTATATTTCCAGACATTGGAGTTAAGATACAGTACGTGCATTTTCAGTAAAAGGCCCCAAGGGATTACAAATTTCAGACAGGCTCCAACTGCCTCTGACAGAATTCAAAATTCCTCTGCTGTTACAATAGAACTCCAGACTCGTGGCTCCACTCCAAAGCACAGACTGTGTGCCAGGTTCTCTTCCATTGACACACAAGCTGAAGCCCTCAGGCATATGCACATCCCGGTGCTGAAGCACAGTATAAAGCATCCAGATTCCAAAGTGTCCTTGCTCAAATCTGTTACCTGGCCTGCTAAAATAGCAAGGAAATCCCAACCCTTCTACAAAAATAAGAGTGCCATCCTGGCTTCCATTACATCCAAACCTGCCACTGACAAAAATTGGCATGTTCCACCAACAAAGTCTCCTCCTGTGGACATAAATGTTTAAGTGCCTCAGTGCATACCTGCCTCTTTGAGAGATCTGCGTAGCCCAGTCGCTGGCATGTTCGATGAGCCTTCTTTCCGTGGCTATTCTGCCTCTGAAATTGAGGCTCACCTGAGGGGAAGTTACAGGAACTGTATTCTGTATCAAAGTAAAGATCAAAGATTGTAGCTAAGGAGTCGTGATTGGCTTTTGCTGATCACATGACCGCCACTTGGCCTAGATTGCACATTGTTTGTGGCTATATCAGTTTATAAAAGTTATACATGTTATTGCTAATGTTTTAAACTGTTGTTCTTGAATGGGTCTTATTTCTGTCCTCCAGCTGAGTTATGAGTGATTGCGAAGGGTGGGTGCTACTCAGGAAGCAGGGGGTCAGAAGTCACTTCCAGTTTACAGTTTAGCAAATCACAGCAGTAAAACAAAGGTTTAGACCCATCGTGTTTCTGTCTTACATTTCTTATCTAGCTATGTCTACCTCAAGGATGGCACCTAATTCCCAAATTAATGCAAGTATTATATGGATCCTGTTTTTTGCATGATTCTGCACTTTGCACTGAACCATGTGGGGGGAGGGGTTAGGGACTAGTCCTTTTCAGAATCATATGGATGGTTTTTCTTGGTTTTGTAGGGGAGCAACAGGACGTTTAGGTGATTTATTTGACTCTTATTTATTTCCTGAGATTCCTTGAGTTTCTTTTCCTGCACCAGCATTTAGCCTGTTCTTTTCTATGGTACTGGTTCTTCTCAGAATATTGGAAGGCAAAGTCCTACAGCATATATGCTTATTAGGCACTTCATATCCATAACAGATTTGGATCTAGCTTCCCTGAAATGTGATCCATTTGGTTGTTGCTGTGTTTTTAAATAGCTTGTCATTCTTGCAGGTAACCTCCTGAGGTATGGAATAAGTGCTGTTCTGACCGTCCGCAATCCTTTTTTTTATAATTCAAAGTTTATTAGGTTTCACAGTTACACATGAGAGCAGCTCTATACACAACTTATGGAAATACACATATAGAATGTTCGTACACCCGTTAAAGAAGCTGCTCCCCAACCCCGCCCACCTCCCTACCCCTCCTCAGCATAGCTCAGTTTATCTGAAGTATCCACCGGGATAGCCTGAATGGTTACTTGAAAGAGTAATCTAAATACAAAGCAGCGTATAAAAGGGTTCCCAAATTCGCTTATATTTAGCCAGCCTATTATTTAAAATAGCCACCATTTTCTCCATTCTAAGATTGGCCAAGATCTCCTTAAGACACTCCAAAAAGGAAATGTCCTCTCTGTCCTTCCAATGCCGAAGAACAACCTTTTTAACATGTAATGAAATTAAGGCCATGTGATATCTTCTAGTTACAACTGATATGGAAGTATAATCTCCCAACAGGCACACCTCGGGCTTGAAGTGATCGGAGAGGCCCAGGAGGGGATCCATCCTCCGACGGATATCATCCCAGAGAACAGCGACTTTCGGACACGACCAGAATATGTGATACAACGTCCCCTCCTCCTGCCCACATCTGGAGCATGAGACATAATCTATTAAACCAAACCTGTGGAGCTTCTGGGGGGTGTAATATATATTATGCAAGACATGGAATTGCGTTAATCATAATCTATCCTGTGTAATATATCTGTGAACATTTCTCCAAAGGGCTGCCCCATCTATTTCTAGACTGGGGAAATACATTGCCCAATATGCTTTTGGTATGAATACTTCAGGGTATTTACAATTGTATAAGTTTTTGTAAATATCGGATACTGAATGTCGATGTCCTATTAATGATAGCAGCATGTCCTGGAACCTTTTTATGTCAGGAAGGAGCAGGAGTGGCCCAAATTCTTTTGCTAACAAGTGTTTTAGTTGATAGACTTTGAAAATAGATTTGAGTGGGTATGCAGATATGAAATAGTAGTAACTGCAGACCCTTGAGCCGTCCTGCGCCACCAATTGGGCAAGCCTGGCATTGCCCAATTGTGGGAGCCAATTGTGACTGATTGGCTTTTTATCTATTTTTATGTTGGGGTTGCCCCAGACAGGTTGAGCCAAATCAATCACCTGCCTATATTCCATACTAGAACATATCTGTGCATGCACCTTCACTGAAATCGCCAGTGGGGTAAATTTCAACTGCGGGGGAGATCTCTCGGTCTTATATGAAACAACAATAATGGTACCAGACCACACTGCTTAATAGCACTTAGTTCTATTCATAGCCACATCAGGATACTCTCCTCTGGGGCAGTTTCCCCCACGTTCTCCAACATCTCAGGTATTTCACCATATGACTCGCCCAGTAGTAAAATACCAGCGATGGGAGGTGGAGACCTCCTCTATCCTTGGGGGCAGCCAGTTTGTAATATGCAATTCTGGACTGTCTTTCGGCCCAGATGAAATTTGTTATTATTGCGTTGACTTTGCAGAACCAGGAACTGGGAATCCACACATTGAGCAAATGCAACGGGTTAAAAACTCTGGGGAAAAGGTTCATCTTGATAAGATTTACTCATCCCCAGAGTGAAGTGGATAACTTGGACCATCTTTTCAAGTCCACCTCTAAGGTTTTAACTAGCTCATCCAAATTCAGCTTTAAGAGCTGGACCGGTTCTCTTACCACCTGGATACCCAGATATTTTAAGGAGTTCGGAGTCCAGGACATGCCGCATTGTTTGACTAGCGACTTATCTACCCTGTAATTGAGTGGAAACACCAAGGATTTGTTGACATTTAGCTTATAATTAGAAAATGTAGCGAACTCGTGTACCACCTCTAGCAACGCCGGCATTGAATTATTTGGGTCTGTCAACTGTAATAAAAGGTCATCGGCGTATGCTGATATTTTGACCTCGTGCCCTTGGATGACCACCCCATAAATCCGGGAAGATTGCTTTATCCGGCGGATCAGGGGCTCTAAGTATAAAATAAAGAGCAACGGCGAAAGGGGACAGCCCTTCCTGGTGCCTGAATAAAGTAGGAATTTTTCGGAGATCGCTCCATTGACCATGACTCAGGCTGATGGAGTGCTATAGAGAGTTCTGACCCAGCTCTGAAAGAGCTGCGGAATCTTGAAAGCATTCAAGGTCCTAAGTAAAAACTTTCAATCCACCCTGTCGAATGCCTTCTCAGCATCAAGTGAGACTAGGGCCGCCAGGTTGGGGGCATCTCTGGTTATGGAGAGGACATGCAACAGGGTTCTAAGATGATCCAGCGAGGAGCGTCCCCTCATGAACCCAACCTGTTCTGGCCCAATCAAGCCAGGGATCACCTGAACCAGATGGTTCACCAAAATCCTAGCTAGGATTTTAATATCTTGATTCATTAAGGATATGGGGCGGTAACTTGCCGGTAATTCCGGGTTCTTCCCGGGTTTCAGAATTAAAATGATTAAAGCCTCTCACAAGGCCGGGTTCATTTGTGCGCCAGATAAAATATACTGAAATAGGGACATTAACATAGGGAGCAGTAGATTTAAACATTTTTTGTAAAAATTGGCCGAAAACCCATCAGGGCCAGGTGACCTGTCTGAGGGTAATGCCATGACAACTCTGGTGATTTCCTCCACTGTTATTGGGGAAATAAGTCGGTCCTGTTGGAAGTCCGACAGAGAGGATAGTCCGGAGGCCCCCAGGTAGCTGTCCATACTAGTATCAGATGCCGAGTCCTTGGCACTATGTAACTTAGCATAGTACCTCTGAAACTCAGTGACTATCTCCTCCGCTGTTGTCAGGAGCGTATTGTTTGTTGGGGAACGGATTGCCAACACGTGCCTATTCACCTCCATTTGCTTAATCCTCAATGCCAACAACCTTCCAGCCTTTTCTCCCATATCTGAGTGTGCCACTTTGGCCTTGAGGATCGCAAATTCGGCTTTGTCTCTCAGCAATTCTAGATAATCCTCTCTGAGCTTGACCAACTCTTGTTTTTCGAGCTCAGATAAGGGAGAGCCTAATCTTGCTTCTTTATATTGAATTTCCCTCAATAACCCTTTCAGTTTTCTATCTTTTTCTTTCTTCCGGAAGGTAGCTAAGCTGATTAAGGCCCCTCTCATGAAAGCTTTGAAGGCTTCCCAGAGCATAACAGGCCTCTCCACAGAGCCGGAATTGATTCCTATGAAGTGACGGATATGCTCACTAATTACTTGGACCATTTTATCCTCTTTTATCATGTGGTTGTTAAACTTCCACCTGAGAGACTTCTTAGGGAAAGAGGGGGGCACTAGCTGACATACAACCAATGCATGGTCAGAGGGGGGACCTGGCTGTATGAGGGCCTCAACCACTCTGGGAAGGAGGCTATGTGCAAGGAATATATAATCAATACGAGATGCCGTGTTGTGCACAGGGGATATGAAGGTAAATTCCTTTTCCAAGGGATGGAGCACTCTCCAGACATCACAAAGGGCATACAATTCCAAGAGCTCAGACAGAGCTCTCTGGGCTGGTGAGCGAACTCTACCCGTGGAAGAGGAGCAGTCCATTAAAGAGTCCACAACTACATTCATATCTCCCCCTATAACCATCGGTAGTGTTGAATACGGTTATAATACATCAACTAACTTCACAAAAAAGTCAGGGGAATCTAGATTGGGCCCATACAAAGTTCTCAGAACGAGTTCGGTAGCGTACAGATAACCGTGAATAAACAGGAAGCGACCCTGTGGATCTTTAATTACTTGTTTTGTTACAAAAGGAACCTTCCTGTTAATCATTATTAGGACCCCGGCGCTATTGGTGGTCCCCTTGGCGGAAAAAACATGCCCAATCTGTAGACGTCTCATGCAATTAGCCTCCGAATCTAACAGGTGAGACTCCTGTATAACCCCTATATCTACAGATAACAAATCCAGATGCTTAAGAACTTTATATTGTTTGACACGCTGCCTCAAACCTTTGACATTCCAAGTAGCAATTTTTATGATATTAGCCATATTCACTAAATATATAACAAAACCATGCTTTAAGTGAAACCCCCAGTAGCATATCCACACTACAACCCCTATTGAGCTATGCTGAGGTCCCCCCATAGCCCTCCCTATCCTCCCCACTCCTCGCTTACCCAAAGAAACCTAAACAAACACCAATAACCCTTCCTACCCTCCTCCCTCCTGCAAGTAGCAAAATCCCCACCCTCCCTCAAATCTACTAACAAACATGTCACCTAAACAGTTAACTGACCCTCTACGCCAACCATACCCCATCCCTCCTGACATAGTTACGTGACACGGCAAGTCCTGCTGCGGTCCTCAGCCATTACCCTCCTGCAATCCCAAGACTCCCTAAACTCATGCCCTCCTGGGGAGTGTTACATTTTGGTAGGTAATCACGTCCAGGCCTCAAGTCCTGAACATAAATACCTGGCCCTTGGGAGACTACCAACAAAAACCCTCGTAGTGGTTTCACCTGGGTCCCTCCGTATCCATACTCGTTTCACCCAGGGGGAGCCATGCCCACACTATCATCACCAACCCATGTCCCATTTAGCATGAACTTGTAGTAGCCACAAAGTTCTACATGGGGCTAAATAATACGCCTTCGTCCGACCGAGAGCTAGTCTCTCACAACATGCAGTTTCACAGAAATAGCCCCCCCCCCCCAAAAGGTTCAAACAAAACAAGCCGTGGAAAGAACTCCTGAGTCCATCAGTCCTTTATCAAAAGATACAGCAATAAGTCCATAATGTTGAAAATAAAAGTTGTTTATGGCCTCAAGTCTGCCTTCTCGGTATTTCTCCGACCATGCCGAATCACTCTCCAGCTATCTTCGACTGCAGACCACCTCACTTAGGCTTGAAAAGGTCGGGGAACTCTTTTTGTAGGGCCTTCATGGTTGAATCTGCATCCTCAAAGGTTACCCAGGCCCCCGACACCATTACTTGAAAGTGGGCCGGGTATCCCATGCGGAATTTTATGCCTGCCGGAATAAGCTTGGTCACGACCGGATGGAAAAGGGCCCTTCATTGCTGCACAGAAGCCGGTAGATCCTGGGTGATTTGTATCCTCTTGCCTTCCCAAAGAACCTGATCTAATTCCTTTATTTTGGAGAGCAAATGTTGCCTTTCCTGGTAGTTTAGCAGTTTGGCTAACAAGGGTCTGGGCTGCTGACCGGGAGCTGGAATAGGACGCAACGCCCGATGAGCTTTCTTGAGGGTATATGAGACTCCATAGGGAGAGGGGCCAGCAAGCTTTTCGAATAACTTCTGCAAAAACAAAATCACATTTTGGCCCTCCTCTTTTTTAGGTATTCCCAAAATAACTACATTATTTTTTCGGGATCTTCCCTCCAGATCCTTGACTTTCTGCTCAAGTTTCTTGATGCGCTGACGGTTGCTGACCGTGGCTTCCTTGATGCGACTCGCCATCTTCTCTGTGGAGGTTATTCGGGCCTCTGCATCCGTAACTTTTACATTAAGCTCTTCCAGAGCCACAGCTAGTTGCTTTAACTTGGTCGCAGCTGTTTTCACATCGTCCCTTAGGGGCTGTAGTTCGGTTCTTAGCAGCTCCAGTGTAAGAGGTGTTGCTTCTTGTGCCAGCATTTTCAGGGCAGTAACAGTGGATGCCTTGCCGCCTCCTAATGGCTGGGCCTTGGGTCACTTCCCAGATTTCTCGGGAGAGACAGGCGGGGTGTGCCAAGGCATTGCGGGTTTCATTTCTGCATCCATATCTCAACACTGGTCCATTCTACCACCACTCCGGCAATACAGACTTCTTCACGATATTGCTAATCTTCTTTCCAGGCAGTATTATACCAGAAAAAGAGCTTAGGATAGCAGGAGCTCTGACCAGGTCCTGCTACTCAGGCTGCAGCATCACGTGATCTCCCTCCTGAGCGTCCGCAATCCTATGGAATGGAAGATGATAAAATGGTACTCTCGTCATAGCTGGGTAAGTAGTGCATGGTGTAGGGATACCAACCTTTGGGTAAGGTCCCCCCTTTTATCCTAAACAAGTTTGGTCAGTTCAGGGCAGGATTATGGGGTGCAGTTATTATATGACTCTGAATTACTTTTGCTGCCCTTTCATACCAATAGGTTGTCTATATGTTCTCACTGATATTAAGGGTTATGCAATGATAATTAGAGTCATGCAATGATAATTATCTGGTTAGGGGTAAAGTGTCATTTCACACCAAAGTCAGGCTGAATATACTTGTATGTTCTTTAACTTCCTTTTGCTGTTGCTGAACAATAATTGTGGGTTCTTCTCAACAAGCTATCTATAGGTCGTGTGTGTTTCACTTTGAGTGATCTCCTCAGTGAACGTCCACACAAACTTCTTGCTGTGTCTGTGTGTGTTTGCGAGTGAGAGTGTAAGTGGATGTGCTAGACCGAGTGTTGTGAAGGGTTATATCTTGAATTTCTTTCAAGAAATTGTAGTGTTTTACTCACAACTTATTGGGGTGCAGTGCTGTGCCCAGAAACCAGTTTTAGAAAATTAGACTTATTGTTTAGCCAGTTACAGTATATTAACTAGTATTTCTTACAGTACTAGTTTTATTTGTAGGTGTTATACTAGTGGGTGGTGGAGGACTGGCATTTGTGTTATTAGTTCTCTTGTATTAGTTTATTGTAGTCTTAAGAATGAGCACTGTTAACATCAGCTTGTGGAATGTGCAAGGCCTGAGTTCTCCTGTTAAAAGGTACAGGGTGTTGAAACACTTAAACAAACATAAAATCGGCACAGCTATGCTACAAGAAACTCATCTAACCTCTGATGAGGCAAATAAGCAAGCTCGTAGCTAGGTTGCCACAGAAGACCATTGCTGTCTTTCCTCAAAATAAAATAGGGGGTGGCAATATCGATTAGAAAAGGGGTGAACTTCATTAAACATTCCCATATAACTGACCCTGAGGGCAGATTCCAAATCCTTTTGTGGAGTTTGCATGGAAGGGAGGTGGCACTATGCAATGTGTATGCCCCCAACTCAAAACAGGATTTCTTTTTCATAATTTGGTTTATGCTCTTGCTAATTTAGGGAGTTATGACATTTTCTTAGGGAGTGATTTCAGCATAGTCATGGATCTGTCCTAGACATGTCTCACTCCCAAAGCTCTAGCACCCTGACAACTGCTCAGAAACATTTAAACAAAACATTGAATGATTTGGGTCTGCTAGATGTATGAAGACTAGTTCAGCCCAGTGGGAGAGATTACTCTTTCCTATCAGCTAGGCATGGAACATTTAGTAGGCATTACTACTTTTGCATGTCACTAGGATGGTGTAATAACACAAGTCATATTAGTTATGTAAATGCCCTCATTTCTGACCACTGACTTCTGAAGAGTTCGGTGCTTTTTGAGAATAATTCTGGCAAGTCTATTAGTTGGAGGTTCAATTCTTCTCTGTTACAGAATACTGATTTTAAAAATAGGTTGCATGAAGAGCCGGAATCTTATTTTAAAATAAATAGTAATGGCGACATTTCAGCAAGAGTGACCTGGGATACCAATAAAGCTTACATAAGATGGGGCATGATTAGTTTTGTGGCTAAATGGAAAAAAGAGAAACAGATCTAAAGCTTATGGAACAGACTCTTAGTACTATTCTAACGGAGTTAAAAAACAACCCCCCAAACAAAAAAGATCTTTTTTACAAGGCTTTAGGTCTCAAGTATGAAATTAACAAAGTTCATTCAGGAAAAATTGAGTACTCTTTATTTAGAATCAAGCAGAGCTTTTGGGAGTCAGGTAAAAGAGCTGGCAAGCTGTTATTATATCGGCTAAGAAAAATGCAAAACCAAAACTATATTTTATTTTTTAGTTATTTAGTTTTTGTTTGCCAGGTAGGTGCACTAGCCAGAACGATTATTTTCAGGCACACCCCAGATTATAAAGATATTAAAGATAGAGGTGAGGACATAATGCACAATGCACAGAAGACTTGGTTTGCTGGCCAAGGCACCTAGCTTAACCTGAGCTCTTTCCTTCTAAGACTGCTTGAAAGGCAGAGTAGAGAACCTTACCAGAGCAAGGGAAAAGGATTAAGACTTCTTTTGGCTAAGCAGATTTACTTTGTGGTGTTGTTTTTATTTTTTACTCACAGGGATTGCTACTGTTTGTTGCTAAAATTTCATTGCTTTATTTTTCTCTGTAGCAAAGTGTTTCTTACAGCGTATATCTTCTCTGAAATTACTACAGGTGGTGCTTTACAGGTTTTACAGTTTTATCTAACATTAGGATAAGCTTTCAGGGTTACTGCATTTGTTGTTGACTGATTGTTTCTGCTCTTACCTCCTTGTTCTTTCATCCGTAGTTCTTCTTTTTCGGCAGGGGAAGGGCCCAGCCACCCACCCCCATCCCCAACCACCCCACACTACACTCCTTTTATAGGGTACCACAGTTGTGACATTTCCTGTGGCAGAGCAGGAAGGGGCGGATCAGTGGGGCATCCACCAGGTGAGCTCATTTACAGGGGCACTAGTAATTTAACTTGTTATAACAAGTAAAACAAAAACAAAACACAATCAAACCATTACTTGCATTTTCTTCCTTCTAATTACTCTGACTAGGTTATAAACCCAGCAACTTATCTGGAATGGATATCATTAACTGCAGGTACTGTGGAACAATTTTCAGAAGGACAGTCTTACAGGATTTAGGACACTGTCCTACATGCTGGGCCATTGGAGATCTTAGGGCTCAGCTCCGGGCAGCATGGGCAGAGATTGCACGCCTCAAATTTCATATTCAAGAGGAAATACATTATAAGAACCACCTGCCATTTCCCCAGCATCCAACAGAAAAACCTCGACTGCAGAGGGTAGTTGGTCCAAGAGGTTGGCAGGTGGTTAGAGGGCAAATCGGTGCCCCATCACTCTCTCCCAACATATTACCTGCAAAACCATATAAACACTACAACAGGTATGTGCCTCTATCTCTGAAATCAAACAAAGAGGCAGAAGACACTGAAGAGCAGGACACTGTGGCACAGGAGCTAGCACAACAAAACTCACCCAAATCAGGAACCAAAACAAAAAAAGCAAAAAGGAAATCCAAAAAACTTCTGATCATAGGAGACTCCATGATTCGGGGAGTTGATACCCATCTCCAGCTAGGGGTAATGGTCAGATGTCTCCCAGGTACATCAGCATGGAGAGACACTGACCACATTGCTAAAATTGCTCATAGGGGCTAATGATCTCACCAGCCGGTCAGTTGTGGAGACCAAGGAACACCTGACCAGGCTGGGTGACAAACTATCATCCATTTCATCTGGCATCTCCTTCTCTGAGATCCTGCCAGTCTGGGAGAGGGGGGCAGATGGACGGAAGGTCAGAGAAGGGGAGATAGGGGAGCTAAACACATGGCTCAATGGCTGGTGCCAGGAAAAAGGACACAGATTTGTAGGGAACTGGCAACAGTTCTGGGAGTAAAAGTTCTTTAAATTTGATGGACTAAGGAGGGAGTCAGTGCATTGGGGCAGAAGTTTGATGTCTTTGCAGAATATTTAAACTAGCAAATGGGGAGAGGGGTGCAGCACCCCATACGTCGAATGGGAAGAACACCCCTCCCCCCTTAGCTAGTGGTCAAACAGGGATTCAGCATGTTTGCAGTTCATTTGCATCATCAGGTAAGAAAAAAGGTTAGTCTCCCCATACGACGCACAGGGGTAATGCCAAACCTCACCCAACAACTAACACAATCAAATCTGGCAAATGGAAAATCATGTACATAAATGCTCACAGCCTGGGAAATAAGATCCCAGACCTGCAGGCAATAATGTCAGAGGCTAAACTGGACATAGTAGCAATTAGTGAAACGTGGTTTACCAGTAACCACACTTGGGAGACTTCAGTACCTGGCTATGTATTGTTCAGAAGAGACCGAGGTGCAAAAAGGGGGAGGGAGGAGTGACCCTGTATGTCAATGAAAATATCAAAGCTACAGAAATTCAGAATACACATAAGGAGCCAGAAGAACTGTGAGTCACCCTGGAAACAGGAAATGGGACAGCCATAAGAACCAGGGTTGTCTACAGGCCCCCAGACCAGGGGGAGGACATAGACACATTACTGTTAGAAGATATACAAAACATGACTGCTAAAGGGGAGGTTCTGATAATGGGAGACTTCAACATGCCGGATACAGATTGATCAATACCAGCAGGAACATCTGCCAGAACTAGACACATAGTGGATTCCCTGCAGGGGGAGGGCCTCAAACAACTGGTACAACAACCCACAAGAGACAGGGCTATCCTAGATCTAGTACTGACTAACAGGGAAGGGATCACAGATCTCCAGGTAGAAGGTAACCTGGGGGCCAGTGACCATCACATGGTATGGTTCAATTTGGCTACTACATCTAAATAATCCCATTCCAAGGCAAAAATATGGGGCTTCAGAGGAGCTGACTTTGATAAGATGGCCAACAGAGTTAAGCTAGCCCTGGCAAAAAGAAACACAGGTGAGGGGGTACAGGCAAAGTAGGCAAGCATTAAGGATGCAATACTTGAAGCAACATCCCATTGTGTTAGACAGAAAGGAAGTGCAAAAGAAGAAGGAAACCACTTGGTTCTCAAATACAGTAGCAGAAAAGGTCAGAGCCAAAAGGCTGGCCTTCAGGAAATATAAGGGAACACAGCGGGATGAAGATAGGGAGGCATACCAAACTGTCCTAAGGGAAGCAGGGAAGGCAGTAAGGCAGGCAAAGTCCCAAACTGAGGAAACACTAGCATGAACAGTAAAAGAAGGTGACAAGACTTTCTATAGATACATTAGTGAAAGGAGAAAGTCCAGAGGGGGTATTGCTACGCTTAATGGAGAAAAGAGAGCATGTGAGGAGGAGGACCCTGTAAAAGCATCAATCCTAAACAGACACTTTTACTCAGTATTTACTGAAGAGAAGGTAGGGCAGGGCCCACAGCTCAGCACCATGGACACAGGGGGGAGGGAGGTGAGCACTACTCCCTTCACAAAAGAAAGGGTCCTACAAGAGCTTGCTAAGCTCAGGGTGGATAAGGCAATGGGACCTGATAGCATACATCCCAGGGTACTTAAGGAGCTAAGGTGGAACTAGCAGAGCCATTAGCAGAACTGTTTAGTGAGTCTCTGAGCACAGGAGAGGTCCCAGAAGACTGGAGAAGGGTTCATGTGATCCCGCTCCACAAGAGTGGTAGCAGGGAGGAGGCAGAGAACTACAGACCAGTCAGTCTTACTTCAGTAGTGGGCAAGATTATGGAGGCACTCCTTAAGGAAAGGATAGTGCAACACCTGGAATCCATAGGGGCATAGGATCCAAGACAGCATGGGTTTACAAAAGAAAGGTCCTGTCAAACTAATCTCATAGATTTCTTTGACTGGGTAACCAGAGTGGTGGACCAAGGGGGAGCAGTTGATGTCACCTACCTTGACTTCAGCAAAGCTTTTGACACTGTTCCACATAGAAGATTGATAAATAAGCTGGGTAGGCTCGGGTGGGTCAGAAGTTGGTCAACTGGGTGGCAAACTGGTTGACAGGCAGAAAACAGAGAGTGGTGGTAAATGGTATACAGTCAGAAGAGATGCAAGTCACAAGTGGGGTACCTCAGGGATCAGTCCTGGGGCCAGTCCTCTTCAACATCTTCATTAGTGACCTTGCAGATGGACTAGAGGTTAAGGCTTGTTTGTTTGCAGATGACACCAAGATCTGCAACAGAGTAGATGATCCAGATGGGGTGGGCAGAATAAGAAGAGATCTGGATAAACTAGCAAAATGGTCAGAAGAGTGGCAACTGGGATTTAATGCAAAGAAGTGCAAGATCATGCACATAGGGAAGAGAAACCCTGAAGCCACCTATAGGCTGGGAGGGGAGTTGCTAGCAGTCACAAAGGAAGAAAGAGACTTGGGCATCATCATCACCACTGATGACCTGAAATCATCCAAGCAGACCTCTAAAGCAGTAGGTAAGGCTAGGTGGGTGTTAGGGTGTATTAGTAGGGGTATCACAAGTCATAAGAGGGAGGTAATAATCCCTCTTTACAAGACACTGGTTAGGCCCCATCTGGAGTACTGCGTGCAGTATTGGAGGCCACACCTTCACAAGGACATTAACCAAATTGAGGCAGTCCAGAGAAGGGCAACCAAAATGGTGCAGGGACTGCATCAGAAGACATATGAGGACAGATTAACAGAGTTCAATATGTATACCCTTGAGCAAAGGAGGAGAGGTGATATGATCGAGGCATTCAAACACCTTAAGGGCATTAACAAGGTGAAAGAGTCTAACATGTTTAAATATAAGAAAAATAACAGGACAAGAGGACACAGCATGAGATTAGAGGGGGGCCGATTAAGGGGGAATGTGAGGAAATTCTTTTTCACCGAAAGGGTGGTGGATGCATGGAATGGCCTACCTCAAGAAGTGGTGGCTATGAATACAGTGCAGGGCTTCAAACAGGCATGGGATAGGCATAAGGGAGCAATACAAATGAGTATGAATAGATAGGCCACTGACAGAGCAAAGGCCGATGGCACATTTATAAGGTAGAAAAAGAAATGGGCAGACTGGATGAGCCTTGCGGTCCTTATCTGCCATCAACTTCTATGTTTCAATGTTAAGAAAATTAATGATTGCTTCAAGATGTTTTATGAAAAATTGTAGAAGTCCAAGGGCCCTTCACAGGCAGAAACTATAGAAGACTTTCTTAACTGAACAAATCAACCATCCCTTTCATCCACTGAAAAACAGCAGTTGGATAGACTTCTTTCCTTACAAGAGATATCTGAAGTCATTGCTAGGGCACCAAAGGGGAAGACTCCTGGTCCCGATGGTTTGTCAGGAGAATTTTATAAACATCTAAATATTACTATTTCTCATTTACTTTATTTATTTATTTTTTACTTATTTGGTATTCGGAAAATAACCTTTGAGCTAAGGCTCTTTTACAAAGGTTCCACATCACGTGAACAGAGTATAGACATTCAATCAAGAAGGTTATAGGGTTTTAGGACATTTGAGACACTAAACAGCACAACAATCAGGAAAAGGTTACAGAGTTTCTTAGACATTTAAAATACTATGCAACATATGGACATCAACTTTAGTTGATTACAAGCGCAGGTAAGGTGAAGAGGCACTAGAAGTTAGGTTAGGTCGGGCAGAGGGTCAGTAAGGACAGGATTTTGGTAGGGGAGGAGGGGGGTCTCTAGTAAAAGTGGTCAAGGAGGCAGGGCTGAGGCCCAGGGAGGCAGATACCCATTCTAGCGTGGAGACAGGGGAGGGGGAGCAGTGTACAGGAGCTGCC
Source organism: Neoceratodus forsteri (assembly GCA_016271365.2). Taxonomy (NCBI): domain Eukaryota; kingdom Metazoa; phylum Chordata; order Ceratodontiformes; family Ceratodontidae; genus Neoceratodus; species Neoceratodus forsteri. The sequence goes on from CM057459.1 coordinate 1,094,934,675, forward strand.
CCTTAGAGTGATTCATAGACATTGTCAAGAAGCGTGTGGGAGGGTGGCTTCTGTCTTGTGCTGAGAATAGTTGCTGTTAGCAGAGCCAGACCTGGTCATCCAGAGTCTACTAGCTGTTGGAGAAGCAGGTGCATACAGAGCTGGAGGTCAGGTAGTGCTTAAGGACTGATTTGAAGCTGTAGAGGCTAGCGGAGTTCCGAATGGACTCGGGTACCTCGTTAAGCCAAAGAGGGGCTCTGTAGGAGAAGGTGCACTGTCCAAGAGCTGTGCTTCAGAATGGCACTGCGAGGGCCCCCTGCATTCTGTTTCTGGTTATATATTCTGAGCCTGGAAGGGAGAAGATGCCTGCTATGCATGGGGGGGGGGGGCTTTCCCCCAGTAATGCTTTTTTGCCTAGGAGGCATGTGAGGAATTTAGTCCTGCACCCAAGAGACAGCAGGTGTGTCTGTTCATAGAGGGAACAGGTGTGGGTCATTCGATTGCCATTCAGGATGAGCCTGCAGGCCTTGTTGAGAGTTATGTACACCTTCTTGAGCACAGAGTCTGATGCTGCACTGTAGACAACCAGGCTGTAGTCAATGGTGGAGAGGATGGAGCTTGTGACTGATAGGTGGATGGCTGCTGTGGTAAGGTATTTTCTGTGCCTGTATAGCACACCAAGCTTGGTGTTGACTGTCTTGACCACCTGGTCGACATGTTGAGCGTAGGATAAGGTGTCATCCAGGGTGTCTCTAAGGTTTTTGAAGGAGTGTACCTGTTCCAAAGGAGCGAGTACATTGTTGGTGATGCCTTCCAAAGCTCCTTTGAGGTGGGGGCATTGCCTGACTCCATGAATGAAGTGTATATATGCTTACTAAGTAAAAAAGATAAAGACCCATTGGAATGTGACAATTATAGGCCTATATCGTTCTTGAACTTCGATTATAAAATTCTTGCAAAAGTCCTGGCTCTCACAATTTCCAAACTTATTAATACTGTAGATTGGTGGGTAAAGAACAAGGGATTTCTTACAGGGCAGGCAAGCTGTTGATAACTTCCGCAAGTTATTCTCAATTATCTGCTCTGCCCAGTCTGCAAAAAATTAAAATATCCCTTCGATGGCTATATCCATAGACATAGGCAGAGCATTTGATTCTTTGGAGTGGAATTACCTGTACAATGTTCTGTCAGTTAACAACTTTGGCACCAGCATAGTGAGATGGATCCAAACTCTCTACGATTGCCCTAGGGCCTGTATAATTACTAATGGCCTGAGATCTTCTCCTTTTCAACTCCATGGCTCCAGGCAAGGATGTCCTCTCTGCCCTTTACGTTTTGTGCTGGCCATAGAACCAGTAATTAGAAGGATCATGCAATCTACTAGGATCCATGGGCTACAGATGGGTAATTACATTAACAAAGTTTTAGCTTTTGCGGATGATATCCTTCTGAACCTATCCCAACTGGTATTTTCCTTGCAAAATGTAAGCCCCAGTTACAAGAATTTGGTGAAGTTTTGGGTCTCTGTGTTCACTGGACCAAAACGGAATGTTTAATGTTAAATCACTCTGCATCTCAAATGGTCAAACTGAAAAATATACCGGACATTGCATGGTCTACTGAGGTGCTGACTTATCTGGGGATTAACATATTTGACTCAGTAGATAAAGTTATAAATCACATCCTGCCAAAGATATTAAATGACTTTAAAACTGACCTGGATAGATTATCTAGCTTGTACCTTTCCATTTGGAGGAAGATCAATTCCATAAAAATGGTCTTGGCCCCTAAACTATTTTATTTCATGAATAATTTTGCTGCCAGTATTCCAGGGATTTGGTTCAACAGAGTTGAGAGAATCATCTCTTCATTCTTATGGGAGGGGAAATCTCCTAGATTGTCCAAAATGAGACTAAGGGCCCTGATTAAAGTGCGTGGTCTAGCTCTTACATGGTGACAAGGTTATTACTGGGCTTACAAACTCAAGCAAGCTGCCAGTTGATTTTTAAATCACTACCCTGTTGCCACGTCTCTATGGGTAAGGGTTGAAAAATAACTTGCTGCCCCTTTAAACTTGCCAGACCTGTTCTTTGTACATACTCCGTCTCGCTTAGCAACTCATCCAACCCTTCAGATTTCAATTATGGCCTGTAAAAAATTCAATCGTCTTAAAAAAATTGAATATGTACCACTGAAGTTTATGCCTATTTGGCAGCAATCCCTTGTTAACTCCTGATAACAAAGGCCTTAGAGATATAGGTTGGAAAAGAAAAGGTATACAAACCCTTGGTGATCTATTAGATAAGTATAATAGTCTACTTTCATTTGAGGACCTTTGTGCTAAATTCCTTTTAAATAAATGTGATTTCTGGTTCTATCTGCAAATAAGGAGTTTTCTTTCTAAGACATTTCTAGATGGAAATTACAATTATAACTCCTTCTGCGGCTTGGAACTCATTTTTCGAACTTGTTTACCTTCCAAGGGTCTTTAGTCTAGTATATAGGCTCCTAAACAAGATTGAGAAAGGCTTAACAGACCATGCCAGAAATAAATGGCAAACGGATCTACAGTAGGTGTACCTATTCCTGTGGACTCCTGGAGAAAATTGTTGGATAATGCCAACAAAGCCTGTAGAGAAATTAAAGGCAGATTGATACAGTTCAAGATTCTCCATTACTTCTACTATTCCCCACAGCAGTTATTTAGCTTGGGCCTAATTCCTAGTGACCAGTGTTGGAGGTGTAGGGAAGCCAATGCAGACCTGGCACATTTATTTTGGTATTATAAGGAGGTCCTTTTGGGCTGGAAGCAAATACATGCTATTTGTCAATCTATTTTAGGCCTTCCTTTTCCCTCATCCCCTCTGACATTTATTCTTGGGGACATATCGGGTATTACAGATATGCCCAGGCAGGGAAAATTGTGGATCTTCATAGCTACGTTGGCCTTTAAAAGGCTTCTCTTACAAACATGGAAAGACAACAAGGTCCCATCAACTCAGCAGTGGTTAGACTCCCTTGGGGGGATTGTTAATAATGAAAGGGTTCGTTATTCTATACTAAATAAAAATGAGTAATTTGAGATTATACGGTGACCCTTTCTGCCCTTTTGCGCTTAAAATCCTCAGATGTTATTGCAGTGTTTTTACAGTGTTGTTCATATTTAGAGTTTAATGCTATAAGTAACTAACAACTAATATTTTAAAATGTTTGTGCTTTATTTACCAATACTTGAAAGTTTTGTTGTTTTAATGTCATTGTATTGGATGACTGTTGATAACCGTCTAGTGTCCTTATGTATAAGCTGAGATCCTATTGTTATGTATTCAAAATTTACTTGTTTAATTATTCATAAAAATTTAATAAAAGTTTAAATTGCAACAGGGAACTGAGGAGTAAGAGGGGTGTCCACGTTTTGTGGGTGCTGACATTGCTCTTGGGTGGTCCCAAACTAGTAAAAGTTTGAGTGGTCCAGACAACGATGTCTTACAGTTCAAAAAGGTATGGCCCAATGAAAGAGATTCTCTCAAAGATCTACTATTACATTGAGTAACTGACCTATCCTTGATGTGCTGGCTCAATCTGGTATAACAGGTTCCCAAACTTGGCACAAAGTTCCAGTGCTAGTTGGACCATCCCTGATCAGCAGAGCTCTGCAATCACAACTTGCCGTGATCTCTCTGTCAGTCAGTCAGTCAGACTCTTCCATTCTCCTTCCACTCTCTCACTGGTGTCTATGATGGTGATGCAGGCAGCGATTTGGCAGTCTTCCAGATGATCAGGTTACTGTATGTCGAAACTGATGTACACATCTTGGCCTCTGCACCCACAGGATGCAAGAAGCCTGGTACTGGATTATGGTACCCATTAGCGGACCCCGCAGTAGTCTTGGCAGCAGCTCACTTCTTGCTCTCTCCTTCATCTCCATGCTGGTGATTCACACATCAGTTAATACAGAAACAGAGACAATAACAGCAGAGAAAGATGAAAGATCATCTAGTCTTCCCAGAGTTCCCTATCTCCCCTGGGACTATTGTCTCTATGGGTTTTTATCTCTCCTGGTCCACCCCCCCCATTCCCCTCCCTACTGCTACTGACCTGAGCAACCACCAAACCCTTCTTACTATCCAAGCAATGCTTGAAACCATTTATGGTCCTGGTGTCCCCCATCTTCGCTGTTGGATTTTTCCATGGCTCCCCCACCCTTTCTGTAAAATAGAACTCCCTCACATCTCTCCTAAGCCCCCTCCCTCAATCAGCTTCCACTCATGACACTGGGTTCTCGAGTCTTTACTCCTGCTAGATAGTTCCCACAGTGCACCTTGTTTAATTTCCTCAGGAACTTGATGGTCTCAATCACATCTCCCCTATCTTGCCTAGTCTCCAACGAGTACATGTTCACTGTCTTGAGACTGTGCTTGTTGGCCCTGAATCATCTTGGTCACCTTGTGTTGTACCATCTCCTGCCTGCCCCATCCTTCCTTAGGTGAGGACTCCAGAACAAAGCACACTATTCCAGGTGCAGCCTCACAAGAGGCCAATACAGAGATAGCAGTACCCCCTTTTTCCTGCTGTCAATACCCCTTCTGAAACACTCCTGCATCCTATTAGCCTTACTATAGGACTTGTTACACTAGCATGATTGAGGGATTCACTAATGATGACTCCCGGGTCCCTTTCCTCTGCTGTAGTGCTCAGTTTAACCCTTTCCATCCATTACTTTGTCCTGTTTTCCCCCAGGTGTATAATATTACATTTGTTTACATTGAATTTCAGCTGCCAAACCTTAGACCATCTCTCTAGCCTTTGTAGATCCCTTTGCATATCCCTGATCTCCTCATTGCTGTCTATACTACCTCAAAACTTTGTTTCATCTACAGAGAGGCACAATTTGCTAAAGATGACCTCTCCAGTGTTGCCGATTAAACATATTGAAAAGGCAAGACCCAGAACAAATCCTTGCAGCAGCCCACTTGTGATCTCCCTCTCATCTGATTTGACTCCATTTACCATGGTTTACCCACGTGGTTTGTGACAAACAGGAAACCGACGACCTCCACAGTGCAATCATTAGGGTGACAAACACTGGAGCATCAGTACAATGGAGTGACTCACCAGACAAGCAACATCACAAAGAGAGACAATAGAAACAACTGCAGCAGCAACACAGTTCCCAGCAACAGCACCATTCAAGCAACCATAGAATAGCAGTGCTATGTGTTGCCAGGGGCTCTGCCACCTGCACCCCCTGTAAATTAATATAACAAACTCTGTGTCACATGATACGTGGAGACAGGGTGAGAACCACATTGTGTGGCATATGTTGTCACCGCGAGCTAGGCAAGTGAACGGGCAGAGTGTGTGAATGCATGCTTTTTATGACAGTACAATATCTGTCAGACACAGTGTACAGTTGATGCATGAAATCCCCTTCCCAAGAAAACAGAGAACTACCATACTGAAGCCAGTAGTACAGGACATGAAACATACTCACCACCCACCCCATCACACTTGCAATCTAAAGTTCAACGCAGTGCCAATAAGGTAATCCTTCACAGTACAAACCTCATACTGCTCCACTATTTCCATCAGTCTATCACTGCAGTCTCTGTACTTTCACTTTGGTGCTCACACATTCCTCCCAGACACGGACTGCTGCAGCTTCAGCTCGTTCACCCGCTGTTGTGACCTAAGCACATCTATGAACTTCCAAACATTTGGATGAGCATCACCAAACAGTGGGTTAAATGCCATATGCCACCACTCCACAGAATTAATGGTTTTAGGCAGTCCCCCTCATGCAGCTGAGTAACAGTTTCAGACATCTATGGGGAAAAAAAGGACTACATTTAATACCACTACAAATTGGATGTCCCAGCCAAGTGTCCTTGAAATAGTCCAATAAGAGGGCTAGCAACTCCTCATTTTGCTCTAAAAACTCCCACCCTTGGAGCTCCTCAAACACATGAGCAAACTCCTGGGGTGGCACAAACACTAGCACTTGCAGCAGTCTCACGTGCAGGGCAAACTCCTCCTGCTCCATGTAGAGACAAGCCCCACCTGGCAGCTGCTGTACCTTCCACCTGAAAGACTGGCAGAAATGGAAACAGCAATCACATAGCTCCACCTCATGAAACACAACTCTTAATGCTTTCCAAACTGCCACTTCAAAATATATCGTAATAGACTGGGGCTGTAACTGAGGACAAAGTTCTCACAGCTTACGGAATACAGACGCATATGCCTTGCAAATCTGGTAGACATGAGCACAAACACTGTGGGGGAACACAGTTGAGAACTCAATGCCGTGTATGGTGTATAGCTGGTGAAATAACTGTGGACAGCATTTAAAGGTCCCATCGGCATAGGCCTGGTGGCACTGAGGGCTGAGGCATCCTTGCCTTACCTTGCGCTGCACCAGTGACCTGGGTTCGGGAACAACCTCTGGTTGTCAGGGTGCTAGCATTGGGAGGGGAGGTGGGAGCAGGATTGAGTGGTTGCTCTACTCTTCCAGGAGGGTGGGTTGCATGTCTGCAGTCCCACTGTCATCAGATGGAGATCCGGTGGTGGTGCAGGTGGCTACATGTGATGGGTAGGGTGGGGCATCCTGCAGTGCATAACTTGTGCATGCCTCCACATGTGCATGCTCCACCAAAGATGTGCAGGTGGGAGAAGTGGGAGAAAATGTGAGAAACATGGAATAAATAAATAATTTTTAAAAAAGGTCCCATTGGCATACCAGTCCACAGTGACACATGTACTATAAATTGGTAGAGGTGGAAAATAGCAGAAACCTATTTTCACCATCCCCAGAATCATGCAGCAGACACAGCTCACCTCTCTCCATGTGCCGGTACTTGTCAGAAATAACTAGCTTCAGCACCAGAGGACAGTGCGCTTTTAGTAGTCCAGAGATGACAGTCTACTTCCAACTGACTGCGTCACAGAACAGGAGCATGCCACCACAACTTGCTGAGAGGTCTCTGATGTTTCTAAGGCTTTCCTGTGAATTGCACTTCACAATTTCCACACGTACACAGCAGCCCTATCTGGTACATGGTTATGATTGCTGGACACTGAAACAGCTGCATCCTCCACTGTCCGTGCTCTGCCCATACATCTGGCAACACCACAATTCATGCACTTCCAATAGATGACATTGCCCTGAGAATGCTCCTTCCAGAACATGTAGCCACCGTATACCAGCACGTATTCCCTTGGGCACTGGTAAAAAACTCCATAGACATGACAAGGTACACCCACAAAACTCCCATGCTGACATGCCAAAAACCAACAGGACACACAGGCAACAATGCCAACACACATGAACTAGCACAAGGAAAATCATCAGTACAGAAAACACCTGTATCAGACACAGAAAATACCTGAATCAGACCCTCCAAACCTCTTGCAAACCCTCCAAACCTCTTGGAAACCCCAAAACACCAGTCACACACAGAGAACACTTCACAGCAGTACCTGTAAACAAGTCACAGTAGTGGCCATCGCTCACATAACCAATTCAGCACAAAACAGTTCAATCTACTTCAGTCACTCCGAACATGATACCCTACTTCAGTCGCCCTTATAACGGGATATCATTTACCACTGCCCTCTGCAGTCTTTCCTTCAACCAGTTTCCTATCCATCTAATTATGTCCTTAGCCATGCCCAAGTCCTCTCGCATCTTCAGCAATCTTTTGTGAGGCACTGAGTCAAAAACCTTGTTGAAATCAAAGTAGAGGAAATCCACAGCATGGCCCTTATCTACTGCCTTTGTTACCCAGTCAAATAAAACTGTCAGGTTGGTCTGACAAGACCTCTCTGCCCCAAACCGATGCTGTTTATTATCCAAAAGACTGCTGTTGTCTAGGTAGTCCACAAGGTCCTCTTTGATCAGTGACTCCATCAGTTTACCCACTACAGAGGTAATGCTGACAGATCAGTAATTTCCTGGTTGTTCCTTGCCCCCCCCCCAACGTAGCTGGACTACTTCTGCTACCCTCTAGTCTTTCAGGACTACCCCTGTCAAAATTGAGCTATCAAATAGCCCTACCAGAGGTTCGGCCAGTTCCTTGAGCACTCTTTGGTGCATCTCATCAGGCACTGGAGCTTTATCTACTTTTAGGGCTTCAAGCTCCTTCTGGACTATTTTGCTGGTAAATACTGGTGGTCTCTTCACAAAGTATGACTGCATAAAATGTCAAGGCTCTTGTGAGGGGTTGGCTTGCTGCTGCACTTTGCTCTATGATTAATAAATTGTATAAGCCTAACTAGAGGAGTTTGAGGGTAACTTTTTCTTTTGCTTAAATACTGGCTCCTCATTTCAGGAATGCCCCTTGCAGAGACCATGATGCCACTTTCAGGCAGGGGCCCGCTGTCTTTCCTTGTGAAGACAGAGCAGAAGTAATCACTAAGGACAGCTGCTTTTTTCTTCTTCTTGTACCCTCCTCCTTATGTCGTGCAACAGTACCCCCTCTCTTCTTCTTTTTTCGTTAATATAGTTGAGAAATTGTTTTTCCCCACCATTGACCCCTCCACAATATGCAGCTTTGTGTCAGCTAGCTAGCATGAAAATACCTACCTTTTCCTCTTGCCATGGAAAGGGCGTTCACACACAATTCATCACTTAGCAGATGTGCAATCTGTTGTAGCTCAGCTCGAGCTTTCCCAAACAGTGGTCCCCCTGCAATAAGGTGTCTACCAGATTTGATCTGATGCCAGCTCAGCCCCTTTACTACACATGGACAATGGGCATTCTGATTGATTCTGATTCATCCATGGGCACTTGTCAGTCAGACCATGTGGTCCTAGTGGTCTGCCATGGGCCAGTCGATTGTCAGATCAAAATATGCATCAATTCAGTCAGATTGGGCTGATTTTAGGACAGCCAGAAACCTCTGCACAAAGCTTGCCAGAAACACTAAGGCTAACTACTTCCAGTCAACTCTGGACTCCTCCACCAAGGACCCTGCCAAATTCTGATGAACCCTGAGAGATGCTCTAGGACATGCTTCATCAGGTTCTCTGCCTACCAAGATCTTATATGAAGGATCCCACATTACCTAGAAGGCAGAACTCCTTGACTGCTTTAATAATCATTTTATTACTGCAGATATGGCCTTTGACATTTCACCTGCGAATAATCTACCTACCCAGTTCTTATCACAAGGATCAGCAAGCCCTCCCCCTGTCCACAGTACTCCTGTCAAGAGTTTCTCCTTCCAACCGGTAACTTACAAGGAAGTAGATGACCTGCTCCTTCAGCTGAATGCCAGAAAAAGTGCAGTAGCGGACCTCATTGGCCCTTTTTTCCTAAAGCTCAGTCACCAATTTCTGGCAGCTCCATTAATGAATCTCTTTAATATGTCCCTCAGCTTGGGTAAACTCCCTTCTGTCTGGAAGACTGCCCAAGTTTTACCACTCTTCAAATCAGGAGATCCAAGAGACACAAATAACTACAGGACAATCTCCTTACTCTCCACCGTATCAAAATTGCTGGAGAAATTAATGAATTGCCAACTTAGAAACTATATTGATGCCTCAGATCTGCTAAACCCTGTGTAAGAATAATCTCCAATATAGAGCATGAGGTGTGAGGGTGCTTCAAAAGATTACATCTGTAGACAGTCTTTTTTGTGTTCTCAAATTCCTTTTTTTTCATTTGAAATGTGGCAATCCTCAACATTTCACCAAGTGTCTTGGCTTTATCAAGAGATGCCCTTACAAAAAAATATACAAATACATAACATTAAAAAACTGTCTACAATGACACAATACAGTTTTTCAATACATCTGAACAAATACCCACTGATGCCACTTACTTCATAAAATCTTATTCATACAAAATCACTTTCTTTCACATGTACATAAATTCCCGGTCCTATAGAAAAAATATATATACATGGTGTATGAATCTTCACTTGATTCAATATGTCTATTATATACTAATGGTTAAAAAAAAATGGAACCCAACACCAAAACACCAAATTGTGATAGGCATAACTACAGCTTATCCAATAAGTACTGATTAATACCTACATGTCTGAAAATTTTGTAGAATCTAATATGTGCCATTTAAATATGACCTCATTCATTTATAAAACTTCATCATGTGTTTCTTCACATATCCTTCAAGGCTAGAATTTAAACAAAAACATATTTCTCAGCTAGTTAGGGCACATTTCAAGCTCCTGGCAGAGTGGATGCAGCAAATAAAAGCAGTAGGAGATCTCTCCACTCTAAAACAGATTAGCAGAGGCGTACCTCAAGGCTCTATTTTGGGGCCCTTACTTTTCTCACTTTATATCAACAACATCGACCATGGAATCAAACTTTCCAGTATACGTCTCTTTGTGGATGACATGGTCCTTTACACTGCCAGGCCTACTCCCAAAAGTGCTTGCTTGGACTTGCAAACAGATTTCCTTTCACTGCAACAAAACCTCCTGAGTCAAAAGCTTCTACTGAATGCCAAAAAGACCAAGGCTATGCTGTTATCCTAAATGACCGAGTCCATAAACTCCCTTAAGCATGACAATACTCCCACTATCACCACCCTGCTTGGTGAGTCACTTGACTATGTGACCAAGTTCAAGCACCTAGGTATGTGGATTGACAACAGACTTTCTTTTGCTGATCATATAGATGAGCTCTCAAAACCTTAGACAGAGGCTTGGACTTTTTTTTTTTAGAATCAAGCATCTGCTTACCCAGGAGGCCAGAAAAAACTTAGTTCAATCCACATTCCTAGCTATCTTAGACTATGCAGACTTCCTGTATGGCCAAGTCCCCAAAACTAAACTGCCCTATCTAAGCTTGACACCCTTTATCATAGGACCTTACATTTCATCTCAGGTGCAGTATATAATACCCATCACTGTGTACTCTATTCCATGGTAGGATGGACCTCACTTATGTTCAGGAGGCAAAGGAATGCTATACTATGGACCTATAGATCTATATCCAAGATGCTACCCTCCTACATTTCTGACTGTCTGCCCTCCTGCACCTTACGAAACTATGCCTTGAGAAGCTGTTCGTACATCTCACTAGCTGTGCCTGAAGTATTTTCCCATTTTGGCAGAGCCTCCTTCAGCTATGTGCTGCCCCAGCTGTGGAACAACATCCAGAAATCCAGAAAATTGGTGCTCCAATTGGTTTTGAGGAATTCAAGTCACTCTATTCGAGCTACTTCTCGGAGCATTGTCAGTGCCCTCCCTGTCGCTAAACTGTAGCCATACATTGTTATTCTTACAGTCAACCCTATACACCTTCTATCCTCTCATTAGAATTACCCTAAGCCATGTTCCTGGATTCATCCTTGCTTTCTACTTGCTGCTGAGCCCCCAGCTTGCAATGTCACTAGCATTAACTCTGCTGTACTAGAGCTACTGGTGTTTAAAATCACTGGTTTGGCACATTGGTGCTGACTTGCTTCCACCTCTCTGCTGTACTGTTTACTGGAATGAGGCTTCACCTTATGACCTCATTGATTATCCTTGTACCTTGTTTTTACTGCTATGTTTTGTATTACTATGCCCATTTGTACTATATATTCTATTGTGCTACTGTATTATTTATTCTGTACCTACCAGGTCCTCCTTGAAAATAAGCTTGCTCAATGGAGTTTCACCTGGCTAAATAAAGACTGATTTATTGATTGATTAATTCATCAGTTTAACCAGTAGTCCATGAGTTGATGCGCCTCCCAGCATTGGTAAACACTCCTAATTGGCTTATAGGGGAATTTCATGAACTGTGCCCATTATACTTTGTATGTCCATGAAAAGTTCTTTTGAATGAGGTATGGGACTCATCTGTAGCTAGTAGCAGTCCAGAGATAAACTAGAAACTGCAGCTTATCCATCAGGTAGGGAAATGGGCAGACTAGGTGGGCCAAGTGGTCCTTATCTGCCATCAAATTCTATGTTTCTATATTGTTGAGTAAGTCTGCTCCATATTAATGCTACATTGCCACCATTCTTAAAACATTGTGATGTCACTAGCAATCAAGCTGTGGCTAGCCAGGTGTGTACATGTGTGTGGTTGGAGAGATGGCTGCCTGATTCTCTCGCTCTGCCAAGCTGATCTATATATCCATCACATTAAGGTGATATTTGGAAGTTTTGGACTTCTAAACATGCATCATTCCAGGGACAAGTATTTGGACCATTTAACTTCTGAACTTTGACTCGGAATCTATTAAGTGGACTTACCTTTTCTATCTGCTGCATCATCCTTGGGAGTACTGCGGAGGGTTCTCATTATGGTTGCTTCTGGACCTCATGTTGCGGTGGGCTTTGATGATATTTCGGGCATCCGAGCAATGTTGCAACCCTTGACCATGGACATTCCAAATATCAAAGCTAATGTTTCCCAGCTTAATGATGGCCTGGAAGCTGTGGAGCAATGGGTTTGCAGAAAATGAGTTATTCTCTTTGCATGTGGAGTCTGATAATGCCTGCTATGCAGACTGGCTATCCCAACTTGAACAGCAGCTTCAGCAGGCGTGGGAAAAAAATGAAGACCTTGAGAATTGGGGGCACTGAAACAACCTATGCATAATTGGCATCCCAGAGGGATCTTAGGGTACCAATATGATAGAATTCTTGCAGCAGCTTCTGCCTCAGACCCTGGACTATTATTGGGATCCGCCACTGGAAACAGAGTGTGCCCATAGGTTGCTTGGCCCTCCATCCAGCTAGGGGTATGCCTCCTTGTCCCATTTTAGCCTATTTCCTGTGCTTCTCCATCAAAGAGCAGATTTTAAGGTTGGTACAGGAGAAAGGTCATTTGAAGTGGAATAGTCACTCCCTCAACATCTTTCAGGATTTCTCTAAGGATGTGGTGGCTCGCCACAAAGCCCTTTCCCCAGTAAGGAAAGAAATGGCCTGCAGGAAATTGCAATACTCCCTGAAATACCCTGCGGTGCTCTCAGTCTTATGGGATGGTTGGTGGCTTCATTTTAATACTACATAGGATGCCCAAAAGTTTCTTGTAGAAGCTGGCAGACCCCATCTCTCAAATTCCTCTATGGGCCCTAGAAATGACTCTGTGGGGTCTGGTCAACAAAATGTTGTTTCCCTTGGTGGTCAGAAAGAGTATTCCAGTGGCACTGACAGAACTTTATCACTTCTGTCCCAGTGTGCCCCGAATCAGTCTCTCTAATACTAAGCAATCGGCCCCTGAACCTAAACGTCTAAGAGAGCTTTCTTGTGGTGCTGACCATTTGAAGTTGAATCAGAGGCATCGAGACAAGATAGAATCTGCAAATTTTTCCTCAGAGTCCTCTGGTCCTGCAGCATCACCAGTCACTCAAGGTTGGTCGGCGCATCTCAACCCCAAGAATCCACAGCTGTCTCTTACATTACCTATAGGGAAGTCTCAGAAGGGCAACATGGATTGGGTGGACTACTTGGAGGATGAGCTGATGGCTTCTGCATCAATGGACCCAGCAACACAGACCTCGAACACTTCAGCTGATGGGGAATCTTTGAATGATCACCAGAAAATGGGGGTACCCTGTGCTGGCTCAACCTCTGCTACAGGTAATTCTCCTCTGAACGGCAGTCCAGATGACAACAGGTGAGTGAAAAGGGTCGCAGTTATGGGGATGACTCACTGGAAAAAAAGAGTTATACACACTGTCTAGTGACTGTACCAAGGACATTAGGATGGGGATTGTTTTGGTCTAAGGAAATTGGCTTATCATTTGTTTCTAAGGATAGTGGAACTTGCTCCTTATGAGGCATGTCATACTTTTTGTAGCTAATCTGGATTGCCCTTTACTTGAAATAGTTCTTAGAGGTGCCCCTCTGTCTATGCTTACTTGGTATTAGAGCCATTTCTTGTAAGTTCTTGTTACTGTTTTTGTGTTTTAGGCTACTTATCCATAAGCGGAAGTTATTGTTTACAAGGGGGGTACTATTTGTTTTATTTGCCAGTTGTTCCTTTTAATGTTACTTGTTGCTGTTAAAAATCTTAGGCTATTATATATTGAATTTTTGCTTATGTTTTGGCTTGGTGGTCTAAGAGTTATCAGATGACCTACAAGTGGATTATTTCAGGATTAGGGTATAATGCCCTATGCTACGCCTGCTGGGGGTGGGAGAGCTTGAGTGGAGCAATGCCATCTGCCCCTTGTATCCCACACTCTGTGTTGTTTGGATCTCCTTGTGAATGAGATTGCTCAATGGAGTTTTCCTACAATAAACTCAAATTGAATTGAATAAAAAACAGAAAAAAATATTAAAAAAACTCCCATTACATCATAAAGTAAGTCCGCAAAGTCCAATGCTCCTGTCTGTGTAGTCTGGATTCTGGAAGGAAGCATCCCTAAATCCCCCAGATGGCATTTTAATCCAGCCTTGCTGTGCTCTGAGTCTTTCAAAATTTGGATAAAGGCAGAGATCAAGTTTTATTTTTGTTCTTACCAGGATTCCAGTCTCTCCCCTTTTACCCTGTGGAATGCCTTTAAGGTGTTTATTCATTAAAATTTTGTAGGACTCTATCTATCAGAAGTTCTTGGAGGATGTTAGTCTGGATCAGACTCGGCATCTTCTGAATCTTAAATTTAGACTCGATACCATCTTAGCAACAGGCCTTGGGGCACTCTTCTTTATGCACCAATCCTACTGGGAATCAGGGGAGAAGGCTTGAAAATTGATAGCTCATTGATTGAGCCAGAAAACCATGGCTGCACAAAGGATTCCCTGGTGGCAGATCTACAGCAGATTTCTAATCGTTTTAGGGAGCACTGTATTACCAAACTCTTTACACATCCACAATTTCCCCCTCCACTGAAGATTTTGAGACTTTCTTTGCCCGCTGTGAATTGCCTACATTACCACCAGATATTGCCAGGACCCTAGAGAAAGAGATCTCCTTGGCCAAAATTAAATTGGCTATAAATCACTTGCCGGCAGGAAAGGCCCCGAGTCTGGATGGATTGAGTGCTGATTTTTATCATGCCTGTCAGGAGCAGCTTGCTTCCCACATTCTGGACATTTTTCAATACATGAAAGAGTTTGGCATGGTTTCTCCTACTATGCAGGAGGCTACTATTAAGGTTCTGCCCAAGCCAAATAAAGATCTAATGGTTTGTGCTTATTAAAGGCCTATTTCTTTACTAAATACAACTATAAAATTCTAGCTAAAATATCAGGCTAGTTTTATGAAGAGCAGGCAGGGTAGCGACAGTCTCCTTGTGGTCATCAACCTTGTTCAAATTGCTTCTAGAGGTCTGGATTCAGTGGCTCTAGTTGCAATTTATGCCAAAATGGCTTTGACTCTATTGAATGGGATAATTTATTTTATGCATTATCTAAGGTGGGCATTGGCTCAGATTTTCAGGCATGGGTCCAGTGCTTGTACGCCTCTCCCAAAGACAAAGTGATAGCTAATGGATTGCTATCTGATACATTCAATTTATACAGAGGAACTCAGAAGGGTGCCTCCTGAGTCCGTTATTATTTTTAGTGGGGATGGAACCCTTGAGCGCTGTCATAAGGCAGAATCCAGTGGTTCATGGCATTCAGGTGGGGGCCCGATCCTTTCCTGTGCTACTATATGTGGATGATCTGCTTTAATTATTGTCTAAAGTTGAGACTTCTCTCCCTTATGTGTGGGCAGTTCTGGACTCCTTTAGTGCCATTTTGGGTCTTCGAGTTAATTTGAATAAGACCAAAGTTTTACCCCTGTATCAAGACGATCCCAATTGGGCTACTAGCTGCACACCTTCCCTAAAATGGTTACGTACAGGGATAAGATATTTGGGTATATTTATTACATGGGATGTATAAATTGTGTGTGCAGTCAAAATTTCAGAAGGTTTGTTAGCCCTCTTGGGGGACTTTAATAGATGGACTAAACTGTACTTATCGCTTCTGGGTAGGGTAGCAGCTATTAAGATGCTGGTATTCTCTAAGTTGTTTTATTGCCTGAGTAATTTACCTCTGTCTATATCCTCTGGACTGTAAAACAAGGTTGATAGTTTAATTGTGACTTTTATTTGGAAGGGGAAAATGCCTAGGTTTACCAGAAGAACTCTGCAAATGCCTGGAGTGCCTTTGCGAGTAATGCACCTGGGAAACAAAAACCCAGGGGAAGAGTACACAATGGGGGGAGGTACTAACAACAACAAAAATGGAAAGGGACCTGGGAGTAGTCATATCAGATGACCTAATGGTAGTCAGGCAAAGTGATAAGGCAATAAGGAGGGCTGGGGGAT
The DNA here is from genome assembly GCA_016271365.2 of Neoceratodus forsteri. Lineage (NCBI taxonomy): Eukaryota > Metazoa > Chordata > Ceratodontiformes > Ceratodontidae > Neoceratodus > Neoceratodus forsteri. The sequence goes on from CM057459.1 coordinate 1,094,950,885, forward strand.
ACTGGGAGGCATAGGAAGAGGCATCACCAGTAGAAAACAGGAAGTTGTTATCCCTCTGTACAGACAATTGGTGAGACCCCATCTGGAGTACTGCTTGCATTTCTGGAGACCCCATCTCCGCAAGGACATAAACAGGATGGAGGCAGTCCAGAGGAGGGCAAGTAAAATGGTACAGGGTCTGCACCAGAAGCCACATGAAGAGAGAGTAAAGGAGCTTAATATGTATACCCTCGAGGAAAGGAGGGAGAGGGGGGACATGATAGAATGGTACCCATGTTGTGGGGGACCTTTTTGATCAGTGCACTGTTGTTTTTTTTTTTTTTGCAGTTTTGACCAGCTGCAGCAGGAATTTTTTCTGCCTCCTCATGACCTGTGGCATTACTTCCAGCTCAGGCATGTTTGTAGGCCATGGCTTAATCTGGATTTTTCTTTGATCTCAACAGATCTTGGAAAGCATCTGTTATGCTGGGTGAGGTTGCCTAAAGGCCAGGTAAGTAGCATATATAAATACATATATTTGCATTTACCTAATTGGGAGTTGAATAAAATAAAATGGGCTGAAGAATTGCAAGTAATTATTTCAGATGATAGGTGACGCAGTTGTTGAGCTGAGCTTCCCCCGATTCCTGTCTGCAGCTGATACAAACAAATGTCCTTAGTTATTGGTATAGGACTCCGGACCGGCTATTTTCACTGGGCTTATGCTTGCTCCTCTAATGTATGTTGGAGGTGTCTTCAGGAGTCAGGGACCCTTTTCCATATATTGTGGGGTTGTTCAGCTTTGGGGGACTGGTGGGTGAAGATTATTGGTCACCTAGAGGATATACTCCATATGGCTCTTCCCCGATCTCTGGTCTTTTGGATTCTGGGGGATCCTAGCTTACTTTCGACAATGGCTTCTAAGCACAAATTGATTTATACTCGGCTGCTTTGGAAGTCAAAAGGCAGTTGATCAGAAACTAGAAATCAATAACTGTGCCCAGCATTAGCTTTTGGCAGAATGCATTGTCTATGACTGCATCTTTTCAAAATGTTCTTTTTTGGATGAAAATGAAGTCAGGGGGGGTATTTCATTCTATCTGGGGTCTGTGGCTTGATTCTGTGAGGATTCCCCCTTAAATTGCTATTTTTTTTATCTCTCATTAGGTGATTCAAGTAAGTCAGGCAATTTAGTTACTTTTATTAAGTGACCTGGGCTGTTTTCCATACATTTTGTATGGGTAATGTTTTTACTGCAGGCTCTGTTTTTAGGTTTTATTTTTTAGGCCCCCTACATCCGCTTCTTAGGTTTTTTTTCCTTTTGTTTTCTTTGTTGTTTACTCTTCTTTATATATTCAGCATGTTTGCTGTTGATTGTTTGATGCTGCCATGGGAAGTTTTTGCCTTTCTTGATGTTAGTGTTTCTGTAATGGTTAGTTGTAAAGATTTGTCTGTATTTTGTATGTTAGTATAGTTCTATAGCAATGGTAGGTGAGCTACTAATTGTCAAATGGCATATTTTTTTAATATTTTGGCAGTATATTTGTTTTGCAAAAATGTCAGTAAAAACTTCATATACAAAAAAAAGTTGTGGCTAGCCATACTATATTCAAGCATAGCTTGACTGACAGTGACATCTCAAGGTTCTAAAATGGTGGCAATGTAGAATGAATATGGGGCAGGCATAGTCATCAATATCTCTGGGCTGCAGCCAGCTACAGGTGAGCCCAAACCCTCTTGTAAAACAGCTTTTCATGGGCTTTCAAACTATGATGGGCACTGTTCATAAATATTCCCCTTTAATCAGTGCCCATCAACCCTGCCAACGTGGCAAGATGGGCCAAGGGGGGGCAACATGGCAGCTGAACTATCCCAATGGCAATGTCCAAAGTCAGAGTATGTAATGTGCAATGCCCAGTCCACCTCAGACAGCCTGACACAGCACAATATTTATTTACTTATTAGCTTTGTTAATCAGGTAAGAACCCAAGAGCATTGGATGCCCATTTTCAAGGGGGACCAGGTACAAAGGTACAATAAATAATCACGCATAGAACAAATCAATATACAAATGCACACTACATAAACTCAGTCAAGTAAAACACTTACATTTAAACAAGGTCATAAAATGTCCTTTCAGTGTGGATCTAAACCTAGAATGGGTTGCTATTTAATAGAATTCTGTAGGTCTGGAATTCCAATCAACAGTTGATTTGTACAAAAAACATTGTTGGCCAACAGCTATTTGACAGCATGGAAGTCAGAAGTTACCACTTTCTGACAACCTTGTAACACAGCCTGAGGAATAAGGAGTTAAAACATTCTTAAATTAGAACATGACTGGACCTCTAAAAACCTTGAAAAAGTAAGAACTCTAAAATATGAGCATCAAACATCAAAGATAAACCAGTTTCAAGTTTGAATAAAGATCACAGTGATGTATATGTCGCAAACTTAAAGTAATAAATCAGCAAATTTGACAGTAAAGTACTTCAACCCTTCTAACATGCACACTCATGTCCTGGCATATATAATGTGTTGTGTCTTCTCCCTGTCCGGGTCTGTAGGTTAGTTTTAATCATTTTGTTGTGTGTTTCAAACTTGGAGTAACTCTGTGTACATCGTCAGTGAAAATCGCCTGATTTATCATCTTGAACAATACACCAGGTATGTGTACTTTCTCCAGAACTGACTTTAAAAGATTTGCTCCACCATGGTAATTCTGTAAGTTTCTGCAGTTTCTGCAGTCTTAAGCCATTTCAACAGTCTGGTTCCAGAAACCTGATATTTGCCTGGTGTTTTATGACCATGTTCATCTTCTAAGGATCAAAGAGTCCCACTCTACTACCCCTTTGGACTAATTGCTGTCAATTTATTGCATGTTCTGTTGAGATGTTTTCCAGTAACCTTATTTCTGGTTGTTGACAACTGTGTATCCTGTATCCTCTTATACTGCACCTAGTGAGCTGACCAGCGTTTCAAACCACGTTTTCTCATCTGGTACTAAGTCAGTGCTATGTTGATGTTACCTTGGTTGATTGCTTAGGGCTGTGAAGATTTACAGCTGATGGTTACAGGTTGTTGGGAATTCCTGTTGGAAAGAATTTGGTATTGTACACAGTCAGATTTGCTGGACTCTCTACTTTGAACTAGAACACTGTTCTTCCTCTAGCACTTGAACCAGTGGGATACACCAGTTAGACACTACCCTGCAGGATGTGCACCAGGGCCACTGTGTGCAGGCTCTCCACTCCCATCAAAACTCTACAAGCTTGCCCCTGCATGTCTCTAGCATTCTGAGCTGGTGGTCACCTGCAAGCTATCACTGGACTGCCTTACAGGACTGTCAACAACTGCCCTCCACCACAGGGGCTCATGCTTTCTCTCTCCATTGATCACAGCCTTCTTTCACCTTTATGGAACTGTTAACAACTAGGAATGGGCAGGTACTAAAATACCCAACTCCCAAGACAACCCGTGGATGCCTTAAAAGTACCCTAAAAATACCCAGATGAAAACTGAATAGTTGGGTAGGGTTGGGTAGTTACTACCCGACCCATTATACTACCTGAATACCTGACCCTGACCTTAGCAAAAATCATGTGAAAGACTGTTTTTTTTTTTTTTCACTATTGCACTGTTTATTAGGGGCCCCAAACTGTTATACCCATGAGGGGCATTGCTGAGGTAGGTACGAGAGGTGCAGTTGCTCTTAGCGAGCCTGCTGCTGTATTATGCCCATGGCAGGCATTGCTGAGGCAGGTATGAGAGGCACAGCAACGCTTAGAGAGCCTGCTGCTGTTTCTGAAAATTATGCCCATGGTGGGCATTGCAAAGGCAGGTATGAGAGGCACAGCTGCTGTGAGTGAGCCTACTGCTGTTTCAAAACATTGTGTCCATGGCAGGCATTGCTGAGGTAGGTATAAGAGCTGCAGGTGCTCTGACTTGAACATGTTTCTGTTTTCAAACATTATACCCATGGCGGGTATTAATGAGGTAGGTCCAAGAAGTGCAGCTGCTCTGAGTGAGGCTGCTGTTTTTTCCAGAAATTATACCCATGGTGGGAATCAATCAAATGTATATAATATAAAACTGATGACTGACAAAAGAAAACTAAGAGTAATGTGGCAAATGTGGCTGGCATGGTGGCCGTGGAGACAGTTCTATTTGTTTTGTATACGACTGAGTCAACATATTCAGTATCACTGTTTGCAGGCTGTTGTTCATGTTCAAGATCAGACGCACATAATTTAGTGTTTGGGACAATTGAGAAATTGTCAGGATTCATTCTGAGAAATGTAAGCCATTCCACATTTGCAGAACTTAGCAGTGTTCTGTGGTCAGCGACTATTCCTCCAGCTGCACTAAATATGCGTTCTGAATATAAATTTGAAGGTGGGCAACTGAGGTACATTATTGCAAGATTTGCTAGATCTGACCATATTGTTCTCTTTTGTTTCCAACAGAGTAATGGATCTTCCTCGAGACCAATCACAGTATGGTCTGCAAAATACTCCAGGATCATTGTGCTGTGTGAGATCGTTACTAGTCTGGCAGATGAACCAACTGCACTTTCTTTACAGGATACTAATCCATGTTGTTGCAGGTGACTCAGAAGTGATTTGTCTTTCTGACCCTGAACATAGGATGCCCGAGACATAGCTGTAAATGTCCTTACCATCATGGATGACACTGGTGATTGTCAGGAATTGATGGATACTGATATTGTCTGCGCCAGCAGTGCACTCTGATGATTCTTTAGGGTTTGACTGCTGTGCATCAGCTAATGGTGTTGGTAGGATAATATCACATTTGTTTAGCAGAAGATCTCTTCAATACTCAGTATATTCCCCTGCAGGAAGGATGGCTTCAATGGTTCACTTAAAGTGGGGATCTAATAATGTAGCCAACACATAGGTGTCATTCTTAAACAAGCCATTTCTTCTCTGATCAGTCAACAGTCTGAGACTCAAGACATCTGCCAGCATAACAGCACTGGTGTCTTCTTCTGACTGAAAGTCTTTATGTCATCAAGCAAAATGTAAACAAATCTGACTTGAGGAAGAATTTGACTCAGAGTTCCACTGTCTACACTGACATCACGTGTGGCAGCCTCAAATGGCTCCAATAAGGTGACCAAAGCTTTAAGTAGAGTCCAGCCATTGGAACTGAGCATGATGTCTACTTTAACTATTTGATTCTGCATGCTGTACACATGCAGAGATTTTTTTCTGTTCAAGAAACCTTGTTCAACATGAAACATGTTGAATTCCAGCAGGTAAGAACTTCCTGCTTTAATGTATTCAATGGCAAGTTGTTTGACCTCTGCAGCTCCTTCAGGATTTTTTTGCTTTCACAGAGCGGCTGCAATGCCCACATATTTTCCTAGCAAGACCTAACAGTTTTTTAACAGTTCTATTTCCATTTAAGAAATTATGGATGAGAAGATATAAACAATGTGCAAAACAAAGTATGTGTTTGTAGTTGCCATCTCTAACAGCTTTGACTATGTTGGCACCATTATCTGACACTGTGAACCCCGGAGATAAGGAATATGATATAAGCCATTTCTGCAATTGATTTTGCAGCTCCTGCAAAATATTCACAGCAGTGTGGTTTTCCTCAAACGTGGTAACACATAATACATCCTACTTCCTACTACTTATGGTGGAGCAGGGATTATTATGTTCTAACTGAAAACTTGCCCAGTGAGCTGTAACAGTCATGCAGTCAATTGTTTGGTTGCTGGTCCACATATCTGTGGTTATGTGAACCTGCTTCACCTCAGAGATTGTCAGCTGCTTAGTGACTGCACTTCACACCAAGTCATATAACTATGGAACAGCCTTTTTTTGAGAAATATGTTCAACAGGGAACAGTGTACCTTGGTTCAATCCCATTCATGAACTTGAGGAAACCTTTTTGGGGAACAAAAGCAAAAGGGAGTCGATAATAAGCCAACAGCTCTGCAATGGCTCTATTTAAGAGCTGGCATGTTGGATGCTTGCTGGTAAATTTTGATGTCCTCACAACACTTTCTTTTAATATTAGTTGATGAGACTGGCAAGATATTTTAAATTTTTTTACGCTTTAATTTTCACACCTTTTTCATGTGCAATACTACTTTGGGATTTTGCATTACTTGATGGTGTCAGAAGAAAACAATCTATTTTTGTCTGGGATGACCGCAAGGATACATCAAGTGATTCATTGTCAGTTCCTGCTTCCAGTTCATTGTACCTATGGTCACCGCCACCACCACCTCCACTACCGCCCATACCAGCCACACTGTCTCTTGCCCTGACCCACTCAATTGCATGTTTTACCTTTGCATGTCATATCATTACCGATGTTCCAAAATGTCCCGTTTTGCTCCATGACTGACATTCATTTTTGCACAGGCCGCATACAGCTGGAGAGTTGTCAGGAGGAACAATATAAAATAAATTCCACACTAAAGATTTGCCTTTTGTGCTTTATACTACAGTGCCTGGCACACAGTCTAAGAGGCTGCTCCTGTACACCCCCCCTCTCCAGCTTCACGCTATGATGGGCATATGCCTCCCTGGCCTCAGCCCTGCCTCCTTGAGCACTTTTACTAGAGGTTCCCTTACCAAAATCTTGTCCTTATTGACCCTCTACCCAACCTAACCTCTAGTGCCTCTGCACCTTACCTGCACCTATAATCAACTAAAGTTGATGTCCATATGCTGTTTAGTGTTTTAAATGACTAAGAAACCCTGTAACCTTTTCCTGATTGTTGTGCTGTTCGGTGTCTCAGATGTCCTAAAATTCTGTATCCTTCTTGAGTGAATGTCTATACTCTGTTCACATGACGTGGAACCTTTGTAAAAGAGCCTTGGCTCAAAGGTTATTTTCCGAATACCAAATAAAGAAAAAATAAATAAACAGTCAATAGACCTGGAGGAAACCCTACACTGCCATTTCCTTGTTGACATAATTGTTCTCACTCATGCTCATCTTCTTATTCTTACATTTAGCACATGATTTTTTTCTGCACTTGCCTCTCAATGCCTTACAGCAGCATCCTCCTACCCCCTCATCTAGACTACAGACCTCATCACCACAAGATTCAGAAGAACTGGAAGTGCCATCCTCATCAGGTGGGACATAGCTTGGGCTATTCCATTCCCAGTCCCCACTATAACCATCATCTTTATCAGCATTCGCTGCCTCAGCATCTGAGCTCATATTTGAGGAGTATGCCTTCTTGTCCTTGCGTGCTGCTTCAGCAGCTGGAAGTATTCTGGCACATGTGGCAAAACATTCAGTACCTCTACGAGTAAGTCCAGTCAGTTCTTTCTGAAACTCTATCATTCCATTGCTAACATGCTTTTTTGGTACAGGAGGACATTTAGTACCAGTCCTGGTGATGTTATTATTGCTGTTATGTTTTTCATTAGTGCTAGGATTCATATTGTCCACATCATTTTCAGTTGCACATGCAGCAACACTGTGTTTCCTTTTAGTAGACTTAGAATGGGAAATATGAGACATAGTAGATGCAGCCGTGGCTTTCACTGTGCTGCAGAGAGACAACACACACAGTGTAGTTATGATAGTGCTCAGGGCACCTAACAGATGCTGTAATACAGCGTAAATGGCTTTCACTATGCTGCAGAGAGATGTCACACACAGTGCAGCTAAGACAGGGCTCAGGGCACCTAACAGGCTAACAGACAATATAATACAGCCAAAATGGCTTTCACTATACTGCAGAGACACACAGAGTAGCTATGTCACAGACAGAGCTTGGGGCACCTAACAGACAGTGTGTAATATAGGCTAAATGGCTTTACTATGTTGCAGAGACACACACACAGTGTAGTTAATGTCACACAGACAGCGCTAGGGGCACCTAACAGACAGTGTAATACTGTGTAAATAGTTTTTACTATGCTACAGAGAGATGACACACACAGTGTAGCTATGACAGGGCTCGGGGCACCTAACAGGCTAACAGAAAATGTAATACAGCCTAAATGACTTTCACTATTCTGCAGAGAGACACATAGTAGCTATGTCACAGTCAGGGCTCGGGGCACCTAACAGACAGTGTGTCATACAGCCTAAATGGCTTTCACTATACTACAGAGACACAGAGTAGCTACGTCGCAGACAGGGCTCAGACTACCTAATAGACAGTGTGTAATACAGCCTAAATGGTTTTCACTATGCTGCAGAGACACAGTGCAACTATGTCATAGACAGGGCTCAGGGCACCTAACAACAGACAGTGTGTAATAACAGGCTAAATGGCTTTCACTATGCCACAGGGAGAGACACACACAGTGTAGATAACGTCACACAGACAGGGTTCAGGGTATCTAACAGACAGTGTGTAATGCAGCCTACATGACTTTCATTATATTACAGAGACAGAGTAGCTATGTTACAAACAGGGCTCAGGGCACCTAACAGTGTGAAATACAACCTAAATGGTTTTCACTATGCTGCAGAGAGACACAGAGTAGCTATGTCACAGACAGGGATCAGGGCACCTAACAAATAGTGTATAATACAGCCTAAATAGCTTTCACTATACTGCAGAGAAAGCAGCTGCTGCCAGCAACAAGTGCCTTTTGCCCGCTTCTCTCCCGAGCACCGCACTGGATGATCCCCTGAGTTCCCCTTCAGTCCCTAAGCTCTTACTCCTTCATGGACTTTTTGTTTTATGCTAACTTGTTTTTTTTTTTAGTTTTGCAGCAATTAATGCAGAGCGAGCGCTGATTACTCCCTCTCCTTCCACACTCTGCTGCTATCTGCACACTCACAGCAGACACGGAGAACAGATACCAGCACTGACCAATCAGATTATCAGCCTTGTGTCATGTGCTCTTTTCTGCTGTGAGGATCCCACAGGCTGCCATTTCATGCCTGTTTACAACCTCGGAAGTGTCCTAGGACCCCACAGACTGCCAGTAATGTCTGTTTAAAAAAAATTACCCGTTACCCGACCCGTTACCCATGTCAAAACTACCCAACCCACGAAGTACACTGTTAAGTTGGGTAGGGTAGTAAATTACCCTAACTACCCTATCCAGCAAAAAATCACCGATACCCGACCTACCCACTTCAGCTACCAGATGGATAGCCAATCCCTATTAACAGCTGCCCCCCACCAGAGGGACTCATGCTTTCTCTCTCTCTCAATCAATTACAGCCTTCAAACAAGACCACAAATTTCCTTTCCTTATTGTAAGATGTTTCTAGTTTATTGGACTGGTTTCACCTATCTACTCATTTTGGTTTTCATTAATCTCATTCTTTGAATAATGTTTACTACTGCACAGCACCTGCCTGGGTAACCATTTCTAGCCCTGTTTTGTGTCTAGTCTAGTTTATTTAGTTTAATTGTATTTTCCTTGAATTGTTATACTGTAGCTTAGTTAGTCCTTGTGGTTTGCTTAATTAAATGCTTTGTTCCCTTACTCAGATAATTTATTTAGCAGGTGCTGGCTTCTATACTTGTTCACTCTGGTCAAATGTACAGTCACCACTGCACTGGTAATTCATTTTACATGGTAGCTAAATGTGCTCCTTGCATCTGCATATAGAAAATGGGCTGGAGATTTCCAGCTGTCTGATTGGCTGAGAGCCATGCCAGGGGGCACATTAAGTACCAGTAGAGCACAGCAATGAAAAGTGCCAGCCCAATGTGATACTACATAACAGAAATCATTGTGCCAAGGCTGAAGTGGCAAAATATTGCAGCCATTTTCTTTCTTGTTTAACGAGTGACCCCTGCAACCAACACCACTAACTACAATTGCCAATCAAATTAAAAATACAACATGCCACACAACAAAACAGGACCATTCTTTTTCCATTTTTTTTTAAATATTTTTTTCCTGCCAAGTTGTACCACTAGCATGACTCTTGGTTGAGCCACTGAAAGAATCCTGACTTTTTTTGTTTATAATGTAAAAAACAAAATTCCTCATGTAACAGTGTCCTACAGCCGCCCACCCTTTCAGCCTTCTCCCGGATATTGAAAAATGCTCTCTTCATCCTCTGGCTGCCTGCCTATTCTCCATTCAGCCTTGGAGAGGGTCCCAAGGTGGTAGCCTGGATAAAAAATTGGCTAGACAACAGGATGCAAAGGGTAGTAGTAAATGGAGTCCACAGTGAAGAAAGGAGGGTTACTAGCGGGGTACTGCAGGGTTCAGTACTGGGACAGGTCCTTTTTAATGTCTTTATAATTGACATTGCAGAGGAACTGGAAGGAAAAGTATGTCTCTTTGCAGACAACACAAAGATCTGCAACAGGGTTGATACACAAGATGGAGTGGATAGGATGAGAAGGGACTTGGCAAGGTTGGAGGAATGGTCAAATGTATGGCAGCTCAGATTTAATGCAAAGAAGTGCAAGGTAATGCACCTGGGAAACAAAAACCCAGGGGAAGAGTACACAATGGGGGGTGAGATACTGACAACAGTAAAAATGTAAAGGGACCTGGGGGTAGTTATATCAGATGACCTAAAGGTGGGCAAGCAATGTGAAAAGGCAGTAAGGAAGGCTGGGGGGATACTGGCATGCACAGGGAGAGGCATCAATAGTAGAAAACAGGAAGTTGTTATCCCTCTGTACAGACAGTTGATGAGACCCCATCTGCAGTACTGGGTGCAGTTCTGGAGACCCCATCTCCACAAAGACATAGACAGAGTGGAGGCTGTCTAGAGGAGGGCAACCAAAATGGTGCAGGGTCTGCACCAGAAGTCATACGAAGAAAGGCTAAAGGAGCTTAATATGTATACCCTTGAGGAAAGAAGGGAGAGAGAGGACATGATAGAAACTTTCAAGTACCTCAAGGGAATCAACAAAGTCCAAGAGGGTAGCATCTTTCAGAAAAAAAGATGTGCAAGAACAAGAGGGCACAATTTGAAGATAGAGGGGGGACGGCTCAGAGGTAATGTGAGGAAGTATTTTTTCACAGACAGGGTTAAGGATGCATGGAACAGCCTCCCTGAGGAGGTCATGGAGTCAAGAACAGTGGGGGAATTCAAGAATGCATGGGACAGACATAAGGCAGTCCTAGTGGGGGGGTAGGAGGAAGTAAGCTGTTAGTTAACTAGGATCTGCAGCTTATCTGTTAGGTAGGAAAATGGGCAGACTAGGTGGGCCAAGTGGTCCTTATCTGCTGTCAAATTCTATGTTTCTATGTTTCTATTCCATGGCAAGCCAGCAGTGAGCCTCCATATGCCAGCATGAAAACTGAGAAAGTACCACTGGTCTCGTCATCGAGCCAGTAGTACACAAACGGACCATGGAGATCACCATGAGAACCAAACCAGGAAACAAAACAGGTGCTTGACAACTCAAACGAAACCTAAAGAGGGGAAAAAAAGCAGATCTCAGGGACAAAATACCTACTAAACACTGCAGTGCCCTCTGCTGGCTAATACAGCAGTACAGGGGCTACTTCATGAAAAAAGGTCTAAAAATTCATTTGTAATCATTCTTTACAGAATTACTTTACATTTTTGCAATCCTATAAGAATAACATATGTATCCCATTTTCTGAGCACAATAATACCCTCCAGGGTGGGTGGTATTGGGCAATACTGGACCTTCCAGTGGCTATTAAGCCCTCTGCCTGTGGTATAAGGCCTCATTACACCCCTAGGCAGTCTGGTATTACCCCAAACTGTCCACCGTTTTGAGTATTATTGTGTGCTTAATTAAGTACCACTTTTGTGGATTGCTGACCTGTGTGACAAGCGTTCTCCACTACCCCTGTCGGCTAACTGCTATAACTTGCGCTCTCAACCAGACCGCCCCAGCGTTTACTGCCTTGCTTCACTCTGCCCACTTCCATTTAATTTTAACCCTTCTGTGCCTCCTATTCCTTCTCTCCCTTCCCTCACCATTCCCTCTATGTTAATCCCAATCTTCCTCCTTTACCCCTGCTACTGCCTCTCCCCACCAGTCATTCCCCCTCCCTTTCTTTAATCTCCCTGGTCTCCTCCCCCATCTCAATCTTGATGCTCTTCTTTGTTCTTTCCCTCCTACCCCTCCACCCCCTCACCACCTCCAGGTTACCTGTTCGTAGACATAGCTCTCACACACTATAGCTCCTCATAACCCTTTTGCTACTGCTGGTGGGGGATGTGGAGCTAAACCCTGGCCCCCTCTTTCCCATGTATTTTTTATATAAACATCAGGAGTCTACTCCCCAAGCTTGACCAGCTGATGTTGTGAGCCATGCATTATAGTCCGGATGTGCTATTTGTTACTGAAACCTGGCTCTCTGCTAGAATCAATGATGTAGAAATTGGACTTTCTGGTTACTCAGTTCACAGACAGGATTGTGAGAAGCATAGTGGTTAAGTGCTTCTGTACATACAGTATGTCACAGCCTGAACTGTGAGGTTGTGTATCGTTCTGCCATCCCCTCTTCCCATGAACTCCTACTGTGCAGGCTCTCTTTCCCCCACTTATGTCCCATTTTCATTGGTGGCATTTACTCCTCCCCTAATGCTAATCCTGATACCTGTCCTGCTACCTTCTCATCCATCTCTTCCCTTTCAGCTTCAGGTAAACTCTTAGTCCTTTGGGATCTAAATATAAGCTGGCTCTCCCTCTTGACAAAAAATAACGTTCACCAGACTGGGTTCCTCAGTCTCACATACCTCATTACTGAGCCAACGCACCTCAACCCCAACTCCTCAGATCCTTCCCTCATTGATTGGGTCCTGTCTTCACACCCCCACCTCATTATTTGTGCTGGAACCCTACTGGATATTTTCAGTGACCATTGCATGGTTTACTGCTTGTGTAGGATCTGCCATATTGAAGCCCACCAAAATGTATCTGTCCCAGATCACTCAAGGCTCTTGATCTTTCATTCCTGCTAGATGATCTTCAGGCCACTAACTGGTCAGCAAGTTACATGGGAAAGGGATGTGAATCCTCAAAAATGCTGTACTCAGTGCAGCTAAGGGGCAGCCAGTCCAAAGTTCACAAGTCCAAAAATCTGCACTCGTTGGAAGTGAAAAACTCCACATAAGACTATAGTAGTTGTAGTTTTAAAATGCTTTAATGTAAATCAAATCAAAATGTGGAGACAGACAACAACTGCCTACAGGCAAGGTGGTGTGCAGTTGTTTGTCCGTCTACACATTTTGATTTGATTTGCATTAAAGCACTGAAAACTACAACTAGTCATATGTGGAGTTTTTCACTTCCAACAAGTGCAGATATTTTTAGCTTCACTGACTGGTCAGCACTCATTTTATCCACTGATATAGATATTGCTATAACCTCTTTCTTGTCCAATTCCACTGCAACATGGGACAAACATGCCCCTCTCATGATGTCATGTCTATAGGTACCAACTTCCATGGATCTCTGCAGAGATCATTGACTTGCTCAAAGCTCATGATTGTGCATGGCATCTCCACAAAGTCTTCGGCTCCCCCAATGATTTGTTGAGATACAAACAACTACATATCACCTTTACTAAGGCCACCAGGGAAGCCAAATCAATTGACCTCACCTACAACCTGCATTACAACCTTAAATCCCCTGATAGTCTCTGGGTGGTTGTTCACTCCCTGCTCAACCCTCCTACAAAGTCTACCTCCACATCCTCAAAGTAGGAAACTCACCTATCTCAGATCCTACTGAGGTTGCTAACATCTTTAACAATTTCTTCACTTCTTGTGCCTCTTTGCTTCCACCTCCCCTCCCTTCTCCCTCTTCTTCTTGCTGTGGCTCTCTCCAAAAGCCCTTCGTCTCTTCAGCTTCAACCCTAGCATCTTTTTTCCTTCTCCCCAGACTCCACAGAAACCATTCTTGCTGCTTCTCTTTCTTAATTCCACTACGGGACACAGCACTGATGGTCTGGATACTAATCTTCTTCATCTGTCTGCGCCAGCCATCACTGCTCCTCTTCCCTCCCTTTTCAATCTTTCTTTCCAACTTGTATCTGTCCCCCAGTCTTGGAGGCAGGCTACATTACTCCCTCTTCTCAAATGATACAATCCTTCTTCTCCAGATACTTACTGGCCCATCTTGCTCCTCCCTCCCTGGTGAAGGTTCAGGAAAAGCTTGTTCTCTCCCAGCGATCCACCTACCTTACTCCTCTTCTTTCATCTCCCCTTTTCATTTTGACTTCCTCAAGAACCATTCCACCATTTCCTCCCTCCTTCGGTTTATAGACTTAGTACTGAAAGGTATGGACCAGGACCTGTTCACTGTGGTCATTTTCATAGACTCTGCAAAGGACTTTGATACAGTGGCTCATCCTCTTCTCTTGGATAAGTTAGCTGCCATGGGTCAATCTGATCTGGCAGTTGGGTGGTTCTGCTTCTAGCTCTCAAGTCTGCTCTAGTTGGTCCAAGTTGGTGAAGCTCTATCCAATCCCAGCCCATCAAGTCTAGTGCCCACCAGGTCCCCATCCTAGGCCCAACCCTCTTTCCCATCTTGTTAAATGACCTCCCCTCTACCTGTGTCTCTTCTGCCATACACATGTATGCAGGTGGCACAGTTCTGTTTACTTCAGGTGACTCGGTCCTTGAGCTGCAGTCCTCACTCCAGCATGACTTTGACTATGTCCAGTGTTGGTTCAGTGCAACCCAGCTCTCACAAAATGCCATAACAACTGCATCTCTTACATGGGGCACTAGACAGAAATTACAGTTGCAGTCATTGCTGTGGTCAGTTGTTTCCTGAAATTTCTGTGCTATCTGTAAAGAAATTCCTGCCTACCTGTAGTGCCACTTTTAGGGTCACCAGAGAGATCTCTTTAGAAATAATGTGAAATATCTGGAAATAACTGACCATTTCAATGGCTGCAAATATAGCAACGCTCCAACATTCTCAACTCTAGATGGCAACCTGCTTGAACAGGCACCCCATTTCAAGTACTAACGGGTGTTGCTCGATCAGAATTTGAGCTGTTCCACCCATATTGATGCTACGCACAAGAAACTTCACCATCAGCTTGCTGTGCTGTTCCAAAACAAATCATGCCTTCCTTTCCTGGCCTGCCATGAGATCATTATGTTTGCCTGCATGCATGTGCAAGAAACATAGTGCCACCATACAAATTTTCATAGGTGTGACACTCAGCTTCCTTTGCCCTGCTCCCTTTTGCAGTTGCTGTCTCACCACACCAATACATGTCAGAGCTGTCTATGACAGCAGTTCAGATGCAGTGGCATACAACTGAAAATGAAAAACCGCTGCAATCAGCGGTGGTAACGTGTAGGCAATTTGCATACTGCCATCCTCGGCAGTATGCAGATTGCCTGCACTTCACACTGCATCTGAACTGTCTGTCATAGACAGTTCTTCCCCCCCATGACCAGAACACCTACTAGCATGCTGGGAGCCCACCCCAGCGTGCTCATGCACTCCCCCCACCCACACACCATATGGCCGACGAGGGTGCTCAATCCCCTGTAGGCTCCACTGCATCCCAAAACTGACTTCCAGGTGCCACGCTGGGAGCCCAGCACAGCGTGGCAGTAGTCCAACATCCATATGGTCAACAGGGGTGTCCAATCCTCCATCAGCTCCACCGGCCCCACCCCAGCATGGCAAAAGTCCAGCATCGTCTTCCTAAAAAAGGTAAAAAAAAAAAAAAAAAACTGTAAGAAAAAACGGTCCCTTGTTGACTGTCTCATCCTCCCCAATCTGCACCTCACCCTTCTGCGCACCCACCTCCCACATCCCCTCACCCCATAATGCATTTCTGAGGCCGCGACGATTCGTGGACCGTGAACACGCCTGCACCCTTCAAAGCCAACTGTGAACTAAAGAAATGCGGGTAAGCAGTTTGATAGCACAAATGAGAGTTTTTCAACTTTGATGCATATCTCAGCCATTTTTCGGAATTTTTTCACAAAAATTTTCAACATGGGGTTCTTGGGACCCCACCTCATGAACTCAGACACTGTCATATTGTTATTCGATGATGAAAGGTGATTTTACTGTCACTGCATGGAACCACCTTTCGAGACCGAGTAATGGAACAACAGTGTCACAGTTCATGAGGTAGGCCCCCAAAACCCTATGTTGAAAATTTGGTGAAAAAATTCCCAAAAATGACTATTTTACGAGCGTGCATTGTGCAGTTCCTACGCAAGCTCGTAACTTCTCAAATTTTTTATATTTTCACTCCAGATTTTCAACATTGCCATCTTACCATACCTCCTTATGAGCAGTACAGCTGTCATTTTTCACCTCTCGCCCAAAATGTATTTTCGCACATGTAGCACACAATGGCGTGGTCGGTGTTCGAAATCAATGTCCGGGACATAGTAAGAAAATCACAGTGACACTGTTCATGAGCAGAGGTCTTAAAATGGCTATGTTGAAAATTTGGTGACAAAAGTCCATAAAATGACTGTGTTATGAGCATGCATTGCGCAATTTCCATGCACCCTCGTAAGTTCATGAATTTGTAACATTTTCACTCCAGATTTTCAACATTGCCATTTTATCAGACCTACTTATGGGCAGTACAGCTGTCATTTTTCACATCTCACCCAAAATGTGTTTCCGCGCATGTAGCACACAATGGCGCAGTCGGTGAGCGAAATCAATGTTTGGGACAGATTAAGAAAATCACAGTGACACTTTTCATGAGCAGACGTCATACAATGGCTATGTTGAAAATTTGGTAAAAAAAAATTCCTATATTATCAGACCTACTTATGAGCAGTACAACTGTCACTTTTCACATCTCGTCCAAAATGTGTTTCTGCACATGTAGCGCACAATGGCGCAGTTGGTGTGCGAAATCAATGTTTGGGACAGATTAAGAAAAATACAGTGACACTGTTCATTAGCACAGGTCCTAAAATGTTTATGCTGAAAATTTGGTGAGAAAAGTTCATAAAATGACTGTGTTACGAGAGTGCATTTTGCAGTTTCTACGCACACTCGTACCTTCGCACATTTGCAATATTTCCAGTCCAGATTGCCAACATTGCCATTTGCCCACACCTCCTTATGATCAGTACAGTTGTCATTTTTCACATCCCGGCCCACATGTGTTTTTGCACTTCCGGCGCAGACAAGCGCGGTCGTTGTGGGAAATCCATTTTTGGGACACATTAGGAAAATCACATTGACACTGTTCATTAGCAGAGGTCCTAAAATGGCTATGTTGAAAATTTGGTGACAAAAGTCCATAAACTAACTGTGTTACGAGCATGCATTGCACAGTTTCCACGCACGCTCGTAACTTCGCACATTTGCAATATTTTCACACCATATTTTCAACATTGCCATTTTTCTGCACCTCCTTATGAACAGTACAGCTGTCATTTTTCACATCTTGGCCAAAATGTGTTTTTGCACTTCCAGCACAGAACACACGGTCACTGTGGGAAATCACTGTTTAGGACACATTACAAAAATCACAGTGACACTGTTCATTAGCAGAGGTCCTAAAATGCCTATGTTGAACATTTGGTGATGAAAGTCCATAAAATGACTGTGTTATGAGTGTGCGTTGCACAGTTTCCATGCACACTTATAACTTTGCACATTTGTAATATTTTCATTCCAGATTTTCAACATTGTCATTTTCCCACACCTCCTTATGAAAAGTACAGCTGTCATTTTTCACATCCTGGTTGAAATGTGTTTTTGCAGTTCCGGCGTTGAATACCATGGTTGCTGTGGCAAATCAGTGTTCAGGACACAGTAACAAATTCACAGTGACACTGTTCATGATCACAGGTCGTTAAATGCCTATGTTGAAAATCTGATGATGAAACTCCATAAAATGACTGTTACGCACATGCATTGCGTGGTTTCCACGTATGCTCGGAAGTGCAAGCATTTTTAATATTCCCACTACACATTTTCAACATTGCCATCTCTTCATACCTCCCTATGGATGGTACAGCTGTCATTCTTCACATCCTGCCCGATCTGTGTTTTCGTACATGTGGTGCAGAATGGCACTGTCACTGTTGGAAGTCAGTTTTCAGGACACATTGACAGAATCACACTGCCACTGTTCATGACAAGCGGTCCAAAATGCTTTCATGAGGTAGGGTCACAAAAAGGCCACGTTCAAAATTTGTACTGTGAATACCAACAAATGCCTGAGGCTTACGGTTTCTAACCATAATGTCCTACCTTGTACAGACAGACAGGCATCAGGGTGTACCTTTGGATTGCCAACTGTACTGCTCATGTCATCCCACCCCCACCTCCCAGCCACTGACAGGCATCGAGGTGTACCTTGGACTCTTCGTCCCAAGACTTCACCCCATTCTCCTATGCTGCACCCATTTCAGCGTATGTCCTTATGGGATGGGGTGACCGTAAAGCCAAACACCCTAAGGCACAGCTCAGCACGTGTCAGTGTCTGCAGAATAGGGTGAGGTGACATGGCTTGACCGTCATGGGTGATGACCCAAAACCTTACCCCAAATCCTGTCCGACTCTACAGGAGGGAGGTGGAGTCCATGTGAAGTTCAGTACTTCACTTCCATTCCTATTCTACATCTGTCTAACTCCTGCATTTCTAATGCTAATACCAGCAAGCAAACATTCGGCATTGACAAATGCTTGTTATATTTTCACTCCAGATTTTCAACATTGCCATTTTACACCTCCTCATGAACAGTACAGCTGTCATTTTTCACATCCTGCTCAAAATGTGTTTTCGCACCTGTGGTGCCAAATGGCATAGTCGCTGTGCAAAATCGGCTTTTGGCTAACGAACTGATATTGCCACTGTTCATGAGATGGGGGTCACAAAAAACCCATGTTGAGAAATTGGAGTGAAAATACCAATGAGCGCCTGGGGCGTCAGCGTTTCGGACCATAACGCCCCACCCTGTAGAGACTGACAGGCATCAGGGGTGTGACTTGGGATTGTCACTTGTAATGCTCATACCATTCCACCCTCACCCACACACTACAGCCAGTGACAGGCATCAAGGTGTGCCTTGGATTCTTTGGCCCCAAAGTTCACCCCATTCTCCTATACTGCACCCATATCACCATATTTCCTTATGGAATGGGGTGAGCATAAAACCCAAAGACCCTAAGGCACACCGTGACACTTGTCGGTGTCTGCAGGGTAGGGTGTGGTGAAATGGCATGGCTGTTATGCCTGATGCCCCAAAGGCACACCCCAATGCCTGTCAGTCTCTGCAGGGTGGTGGTGGGGTTGGCTTCAGTTCAATACTTCACTGCCATTCCTATTATGCAGCTGTCTAACTCCTACACTACCAATGCCAATGCCAGCAAGCAAACATTCGGCATTGACAAATGCTTGTTTTTAAGACGATCTTGCCTGTGTTTGACTATGCAGATGCAGTCTACGGTGTAACCTTAAAGTTTACACTTGCCAGGTTTGATCCCCTTTTTCATTCCTTTTCTTGGTTTGCCCTTAGTGCTCAATCTCTCACACACCACTGCTCTCTATATGCTAATCTCTCTTTCCTCTCTCTTGATGACTGGCATCTCTCACACTGTTCCTCCTTCTTGGCCAAATACTGATTTGCTACTGTTCCCACTTACTTCTCCTCTTCTTAGCCCTACCATCCCCTTCTCTTACCCACTCCATTTCTCAGCTGCTCATTTCTGTCTCACTCCCTCCACTCTCTCAAACCATTGTTACTGACACACTTCACTAAAGAATACACCTGCAGACAGGCTTCTTCCTCCTCTCTCCACGTTACAACAACCTGTGCCCGATCCATCCCCCCTCTGCTGTTTTACCTGTTGTACTCATGTCGCCTACTCAGTTGTATAGCTTACAACTCAATATTCTCTGTAATCTGAATTTTAGGCTTTATTGGTTCTGTGTAAATGTCATGCTCGACAATGGTGGCATGGTCCTTAAGCTGTCAACCTGGCTACCCCATAACTAACATATATGCACTCTTTTTATATTGTTTTTGTCTTTCTCTGAAATTCATTACTTGTGCTATGATTTCTTTTATTGTACATGACAATGCACCTATTGCTATCACTTTGTTTTTACTGTTTTACTCCCTGTTGTATCCATTCCCTGGTTGCACCTGGAAATGAGCCCAGGCTTAGTGTGCCTATCGAGGTCACCAGATTTTAAATAAAATAAATAAATGCCCAGTGGTGGTGAAGGGCAGATTAACCAACTCCATATTTAGATGCAGTATTGGCTCAACTGGCAGTGGCAAACACCTTTATTGTCCAAGCCCAGAAAATCTTAAAGGCACAGAAACCCCCCAGGTGTTCCACTCTCCCCCTGATGGGAATGATTGCCCTTAGCCTTTAGCTGCTAATACCTGGGGTCCGTTATTCCACATATTCACAATATGCACAACAGTGGCTAGTCTACACACCTGGAGCCCGATATTCAAAACAGCACAAAGAGGAGTGCAAAACATTGTGCAGTGCCTTGCGATTGTCTGGGAGCCCAAGGATGCTATATTCAGTCAAATAGCACACCAGCGCTATTCAGCTGAATATAGGGCCATGGCAGTGAAGTGATAAGTCATGTAGCACTGCCCCAACATGGATCCCAAAGGACGTCACCAGAGTGTATACACTGAAGCGCTATCTGCAATATTAAAAGGGACCCATACAAATAAGCCCATTGGGCATGCAAGGCACTAAGAGGCATTTGCATGCCTATTATAGGTTCATTTGCATGGGTAGCAAGACAAGTTGTGCAGTGCTACCCCTCAACTGCCCAGTCCCAGACGTGTAGATATCCCTGGTGGTAGTGGTCCCTCTGCCCTCTGATCCCCAGCCCATACTGTAAGAAAACAAATCCCTGGTGCTAATGGTCCCTCCTCCCTCTGATCGACACCCAATACTGTAAGAAAACAAATCCCTGGTGCTAGTGGTCCCCCCACCCCAATCACCAGACCATAGTAAAATGGGAAATCCTCCTGGTGTCCAGTGGTCTCCCTGAGCACCAATCCATGGTACCAGAGCTGGCAACACCATAATCCCTAGCATCTAGTGGCCCCTCCACTGTGGCACTGAACACCCACCCATAGTAACCTTACCAGTCCTCTCGGTGCCACAGGTGCATACTGCGACCAGCACAGCCCTCCTCACATCTCCTTGGCCAGCTGCCATATATCCAGGTAGGGAGCACACCTCTTATTTATAGGACAGGGTGACATGCCTTGTCCTATAAGTAAGGGGCGTGCTCCCTGCCTGAACATATGATGGCCAGCTGAGGAGGTGTGAGGACGGCTGCACCAGTCACCATATGCTATGCACCCGCAGCACTAGGGGGACTGGTAAAGTTACTTGGGGGGTGAGTGTTCGGTATCATGTTTGGGGGGGGTGCTAGATGCCAGGGATTATGGCATTGTGCGCAGTGGTATTGCAGATTGTTGCTCAGAGGGGGACCACTGGATGCCAGGGAGGGTTTCCTGTTTTACTATGGGCTGGCAATCAAAGTGAGAGTGGAACACTAGCACCAGGGATCATATTTTATTACAGTACGGGCTGGCAATCAGAGGGAGGGGGGGCCACTAGCACCAGGAATTTTATTTTATTACAGTACGGGCTGGCAATTGGAGAGAAGGAAGGACCACTAGCACCAGGGAGTTTTTTTTTTTTATTAGGGTACAGGCTGGTGATTGGAGGGAGGGGGGGGGACCACTAGCACCAGGGATTTATTTTCTTACAGCATGGGCTGGTGATCGGAGGGAGGAGGAGACCACTACCACCAGCGAGTTTTTTTATTACAGTACTGGCTGGTGATCAGTGGGGGGGAAGGTCAAGGACCACAGAGGGCTGGCATGCTCCCCAAGCAGCCAACCAGCTAGGTGGCTGCATTACTTCTGTCAGCCACTAGGGTTACTCATAGTAAGTCAGTTTTTTTTTCAGCGGTATTTGCACTGTGAAAAATGCCTGCACTAAGTCCTTTTGTGCAGTACAAAGCCGCTGAGTATGGGGTAGTGTGGCTATTCATGGTAATGCTCCTCCCCTTGCCCACCCACTTGTATTATGTTTTGCATGGGCACTAACCCTCTTTGCCCATGCATCAGCACCTTTTGAATATGGGGATCCAGTGCAAACCCCGGTTTGCACGGATAAAGACCCATTAGCACCCGGTCAAACTTTTTAATATCGGGTCCCTGATTCCTAATCTAGAAATATATCTGATATTTCTGCCTAGATGAATAGTCCCAGTCCAACACCATCATTCAGTAAATTCACACTTATAAAATATTATATTTTGTCACCCCAGAGCACTTGTGAACACTAATCTGGGGTGGGACCTGGGGGTGACATATATCCCCATTTGCACAATATACTGGAGGAGGTCAGTTAAGGCACTAGGTTTGTCACACATCAGTCTGAGTACCAGTCTTTAGGGTCTTTCAGAACATCTTGGGAGTTAGTGTAGCCTAGTGGTTAATAGCACTGACTTGCAAACCTGGAGAGCAGGGTTTGAATCCCACAGCCACTACTTGCATACTGTGTGACCATGAGCATGTTATTGAACTTCCTTGTGCTCCCAGAACATATCTGGAAACAAGCTTTAGCTTAGTGTGCCTTTCTTGGTCAAAAATCATAAAATATAAAATAAATTTTGAGCAGGACAACTGTTTCCTCCTCCACATCTAAAGTTTCCATTCTGGCTTCCTCGCTTTCAGATCACCCCCCTTCATCCTTCATGTCCTTTTGCTGTTCCTCATCATCCTCAGTTGTTGGTGGGGCCTTCTCAGGCACAAAGTGTTCTGCATTAGGGTCCCACTGCAGTACAATTCACTCTAAACGTATTCTGTAGCTAGCTTGCAACCCATTTTCTTCATGTGATTGCAATGAGCACTGACTAGTTGGTTGTTTTTCCCCTAAGCTGCAGAATGTGGCACTCAGCTGAAAGTATATTCAGGCAGCTCATTAACAGCGCCACAGAAACCAGCTAGCAACCAGAGATCAGTGTTTAAAAGATTTCCTAAGATGAGCCTTAACACTGCTTATGCAGTAAGTGTAATGTGAACTGTACTGCAGGTTGTTATCCTTTCCAGGTGCAGCAGATGGTATTATGCTGGTGAGGTCCACAGTTGAACAGCACTTGACAAGATGGGTGTCTTCATCCGAGGACTCACCATTCACATTCTCTTGGGATGGGTTTATACATGGCAACATGCTGTCTGTTGTGGTAAACAGCCTGAGTTTCTAGTCATTTGGGCACCTCAGATTCAGCTGTTTGGGGGGGATGTCTATCTACCCAGTTAGCAACAGGTAGTCTCTATGAATTGTCTAGCTCTTGTTTAGTTCCCTTCCAGGCAAGGCAATTTGTAGAGCCCCCTATCCCTACGGTTCAGGGCACTTCACAAAAACATTAATAATAAATTATATAGCAGAACAAAATTAATAAATAAATACATAAAAACAGTATAAAATATCTGAGGTACATGTTGTCCTAACAGTTATCAGTACCAAATGTTAGCATGAACAAATAAAATTTTAGCCCTTCTTAAATGCCTCCACCAAGGGAGACCTCCTCAGGTGGTATGGCAAAGAGTTCCAGATGGATGGGTTAGCTACTGAGAGTTCTAGATTACTGAATTCTTTTGAACATTAGGTCCCAAATGTATTCCACTATGACATGTGGGTATTGCCCCATCTATTGGCAAGTTTGTGTTTTTCAGGTAAGGCCAAGTTCCTCACGTGGTCCCCAGGCAAAAGTTCATTGCCCTTTACTTTCTGGTCGTAGTTGACCTTGTTGACCAGATTCCTTCTTCTCAGCCATTCTAGCAGCCAACAGGTAAGCAGTGTCCAACTGATCTTTTTGCCTGTGTGCATATCATAGATATGGCTCAAGCCAAGCTCTGTCAACTGAGACTCCAAAACACAAATTGATAGGCAACCTTGCTTCTCTGCCAAACATCAGGTAGTATGGTGAAAAGCTGGTGGCATCAGTCTTAGTACAGTTATATTCATGTACCAATGCACTGATTTGCTGGCTCCAGTTTTCTTTGTCCTTTGGATCCAAGTTACCTAGCATGTTGAGCAAAGTGCAGTTGAATCATTCTGGCTGTGTATCACCTGAAGGGTTGTACTGGGTCATACTAGACTTCCAATTTTTTTAATTTTATTTATTTATTTAAGTCTCAGATTACATATACCTTTGAGCTAAGAGCTCTTTTCCAAAGGTTCCACATCAGTAGACAGGACAACAGACTAAACAGGACAGTAAAGTACGATATAATAAAGTATAAATAGGTACAAAAATCATAATGGACACAAAATCATATGGGACAGTCAATGTAAAACAAGAGACACATTATGCTAATCAGTTTCAGGCACAGGAATACAGTACATTGATATCAGCCAGCAGGCTTTGTCAAGACAAACAGGGCACAGGGTGTAGGAAGGGATGTGGGAGGATGGACTGGGAAGACTAAGAGTGGGGGTGGGAGTGAAGGATGTGAGGAGAGGTGGGGCAAAAGGTGCAGGAGGAAGGGTAGAGGGGGGTTGGGGATGCAAGGGAAGGGGTAGGAGACAAGAGTGCTATGTTACTATGAAAGAGGTCGAGTGCTATGGTCGAGGTTTGGGAAAACATGGTTAAGGGAGACAGTCACAGGTACTAGCTGTAGAGAGTAGTGACCAAAGCTTGGGTTTGAACGGGCCCAGCTTAGTTTCAGAGGAGATGTCACTGTTGAAAGTATTCATCCAGAGGGGGGACCCTGCAGGTGAATGATCTTTGCCCCTGGGTGGTTCAGCGATGAGGAACCTGTAGGAGCTGAGATTCAGAACCTCGTGTGCGGCGTGGATTACGAGGGGGGCTTAGAAGATCTTGCACTCCAGGTAGCAAGAGGCCTAAGGTTATTTTCTTGGCCATTAGGCACATTTGGTATTTGATGCGATTTTTAAGCTGTAGCCAGCCAGTTAGGGCATAGAGGTCACACGTGTGGGTGAGATGGTGGGCTCCTGAGATGAGACAACATGCCTTGTTAAGAGCAGTGGAGATACGCCAGAGGGTGATATCAGTTGCAGAGCCATAGATGATCAGCCCATAGTCAATTATAGAAATAATAGAGATCTGTACAGCTATCCTTAAGGCTTCAGGGGTCGGAGATCACCTTTGTCTGTAGAGTAGACCAATATGAATATTTACAGCTTTAGCAATGTTATCTATATGCACCCCATATGACAGGTTGCTGTTTATGGTGACTCCAAGATACTTAAAGAATTGTACCTTTTCAAGGGCAGTACCAAGGCAGTTACTGATAGTCAGAAGATGTTGCCTGTGATTGCTATGGGAGCTGCTGAAGAGCACAAGCTTATTTTTTTATAGTTTAGTATCAACTTGTGATGACTAAACCATTTCTCTACCAAGGCAAATCTGAGTTGTAGCTGGTTCTCAAGGGGTATAGGCTCCAGGTGAATTGTGTAAATTATGGCATCATCTGCGTAGAGCAGGATTTGGGCAAGGCAGGAGCTTGGGAGACTGTTTAGAAAGAGACTAAACAGAAGTGGGCCCAGGATTGGACCCTTGAGGAACCCCAGAGTGAACACGTCTTGAGCCAGAGAGGACATCGACTATTTTGACTTGTTGAGTGTGGTTTTCCAGGTAACTTTTAAACCAGGCAGTGGAGTCAGAGGAGAGCCCTGTATTAAGTAGTTGTTCCAGTAGTAGAGGGTGATGGACCATGTCGAATGCTTTTGTCAAGTCAATGAAGGCAGTACCAATTAATTCACTATGGTCCAGGGAGTTGTGTATAGAACTGGTGAATTCCATAAGGGCCGAGGTGGTGCTATGCCCTTTTCTGAATCCATGTTGCTGGGTGCATTGGATCTTATGTTTATCAAGATATTCAGTAAGCTGGGCAGCTACAATGCGTTCAAGAGCCTTAGAGAGAGGTGGTAATGTGGAGATAGGACAATAGTTCAAATTCCTCACAGATGCAACAAGCTCTTGACTAGATGACCTTTAAAATCACATCCCTGGTCCAAGTAGTTCCATTTAGGGTCTCCATGGTGATCCTTGGTCGGACACACTTGTGTTTATCTTTATATATAATCCGTGATCACCAGTATCTTGGCAATGTTTCTGGAGTGGGGCTCCAGGCTGAGGATGTCTATGCAACCTAACTACATCAGGGCACTTGTTTCTGTAGTGATAAGAGGGGCTGACCTGTTTGGCAAAGCTTTGTGTTGTACACATCAATTGCATTGTTTACAATAGTCCTCCACATCCATATCCAATAGAACCTACCACGGACTATGTCCACTGATTGTTCAGTTCCCAAATTCCCCATTTCATGATGCAGGACTCTGAATACCATGCACTGTGACCTGGTAGTCAGAAGTAATTGTCGTTGAGGAAACCCATAGTGAATCTTAATTTTCTCAAGAGAGCAAATTGTCCTTTAATCACAATTTGGGCAACTTCTTAAGCAAAAGCCTGGTGTCTCCATTTCTGTGGACATTGTTGGTTGCCTCATCTCTCCATTAGAGGGCACTCATGATGCCGCTGAATCCAGGAGCTTATCTTTGCTCTGGCTGCAGATCAAATCAGCTTCAGTGTGGTAAAGATATTTGTTCAAGAACTGCAAAACTGAAATCTGTAGGGTGTATTCACTGGAAGCTCCCAGACTATTCACCAATTGGTGCACATTGGTAGGGGAGGGTTGCTTTCCATCTCGAACATTTTGCAAGGGACTTTAATGGTTCTCTTGGATATCTTAACAAAGTCAGAGTCAGGAATGGCATTGTCAGTTGGGTGTTGGGACAAGGCATCTATATCTATGTGGTTCAACCCAGCACAATATTCCATACAGTAGTTGTAAGTGGACTATGCCAATAGATTGCTGCTCAGCCGTAACCAGTTTTGTTGTTGTCTGTTCCTAGGTTAGAGGATTGTTGTCCATTTTAACCATGATCTGTGCCCCATACAGGTATTCATGGAATTAGTCCATAAGGCCCCAAACTGAATGTCAGGAATTCCAGTTTGTGGACAGGGTAGTTTCATTTAGCCAGTGACAAACTTCCGCTGGCAAACACTAAGGGTCTTGAGCCATCAGGGTATTCTTGGTAAAGGGCTGCCCCTAACGCACTGAGGCTAGTATTAGTATAGAGAACATGAAGTTTAGCAGTGTCTGTGTAGGATGGAAATGGTGAATTGATCAATAGGATAATGATCTTCTAGAACACTTCTTCACAGAAGACATCCCACCAAGGTCCGAAAGGCTTATGAATCTTGAAGTTGGCTTGCTGTTTCTTTCATTGGTTGGGGCTGACCTTCCAGGTTTTCTTGGTGGGTGGACACTTTTGTGTCAGCTTCAGCATGGGCTACTCCATCCAGGTACAGTCTCTGATGAAGCATCCATAGTGCTTAAAAAAAAACAGGAATCATTGCAGGCATTTAAAGTTCCTTGGTCAAGGCCAGTTTGTCAGCATGTTCTCCTTACTGGGATCCATTTGAATTCCAAGGGTGGGTACAATATGGCCAATGAACCTTACCAAAATTTGTAAGTATCGGCACTTGTCTATCAATAGTTTGAGCCTATATTCCTCAAGGCTATCTAGCACTTTGTATAGCCATGATTTCATGTTCCTCCATAGTCTTGTCAGATGTGATCACACTGTCCAAGTAGATCAAACACTCCAATAGGTTCATGTCAACCACTGTTCTTTCTATGTGGTGCTGAAAGGTGTCAGGTACACTAACGATGCCTTGGGGCATATGCCGACACTAGTAGAATCTCAATGGAAAAATGAAGGCAAGCCTTTCTGTATGTCCTTGGGCTGTTGGGATTTCATAATATGTACTCCGTAGGTCTAACACTGAAATCCAACAACTTCCATTAAGGCAGTCCAATGCATTTTAAAAGTGGGGCATTGTATATTGATCAGGTATAGTGCACTTATTAAGGGTCCGATAATCAATGCACATGCACACAGTTGCATTCTTCGTCCATACCACAACAATGGGAGACAAATAAGTGCTTATAGACTCCTGTATGATCCCAGCTGTAAGCAGCTTCTTGTAAATGCAGATGCATCTCATTGATGTCTGTGACCCCAAATGTCGAGATCTTTCCTTGAAGGGGCAATGACTGTGCAAGTGATATGGTGCTCTTCTCCAATCACCCTCCCCCCACACACACCTCTCATTCACTTACAGAGAAAACATTAGTCTTTGTAGTCAGCTTCTGACTGATCTGGGCTCTCCACTCCTTGTGTAGAGACAATGTTCCA
Source organism: Neoceratodus forsteri (assembly GCA_016271365.2). NCBI lineage: Eukaryota > Metazoa > Chordata > Ceratodontiformes > Ceratodontidae > Neoceratodus > Neoceratodus forsteri. Next base: position 1,094,979,026 of record CM057459.1, read on the forward strand.
TAAACAAATGCAGCAGGGTCCAGTTCATTCTGTGGGTACCCATTTCCACCTTGGCCTGTACGTCAGTATCTGTGCAGTACACTTAGGTCAACATCCTTCCATTGTGAACTGTGACAGTCCTTTCCATCACATTCTTAATCAAAATAGTAATATTCCCAGTGCACCATGGCATGTGCACATACAGGTAACATAAATGGCTTCACAGTAGCTCATCAGGTAATCTGTGCTCCCCTGGTCATAAGCCATCAGCATCTGAATAGTATTCTTCTCTTCTTCAAATTGGCAACACTGCTAATGGCACAGTCAGCACTTACAGGCAGGGTAATCTCCTTTCCAATTCAGCACCCCACTATTACAACCTCATCTTCCTTGTCTCTCTTAACTCATAGGCTGTGCCTCTGATAGGTTTGCTTCCCTTTTACAGGGACAAGCAACACCCATCCCTGCCTCTGAGCTTACCTTTCATCACAGAGCTGCTTCAGTCTCCCACACATGAGCACTGGTACCAGTAATCAGGGGAAGATGACTATATATTCTGGACTCCACATATACAAGGGCCAGGGCTTCCATGGGCATGCCAACTTAAGGCCCCATATATCCAAAACTTGTAAATGCCTCAAAGGAAGATGGGTTAAATGATTGACATTAAAATCCTTAAATATCAGGGTGACCTGGGACCCGCTGTCTATCACAACCTGTGCAGACTGTCCTTTGACCCTGACATTTGTTTCAGATGAGAACCTAACCAGCTTGTCAACGGTGACTGGTTGATTCTGCCCAGTTTTGATAGTGGATCTTGCAACATTCTGAGTTGAGCATCTTGCAACCAGTATTCTACTTTGCTCTCCAACTGGGTCCTGCTGGCATTTCCCTGCTGCAGGTATTATTCAATGAGTTGCTCATCGACCCTCTGGAAGTCTTCTTCCCCCCCAAGCAGTGTCCATTGTTCCTACAACAGAAATGGGTACTGTTCTCCACAGCTTCTGGGGATCTAGTGACTGACCTCTGTATATTGCTCTCATCTTCTCTCCAGAAGATAGTATTATACATGCTGGAACCAATGGGCACAGGGAAGTCATTGCTCACTTTCACCATTTAGCATTCTAATTTCCACTTTAACACATGAAAGGTCAGGAGGGAAGCAACTATAGTCACTTCCGTAAGTTTTTTGTGTGCTGTCTAGTCTCCATTTAAAATAGAAGCTCCAAGCAGGCTGGCACCTAAAATAATGTAAACCCCCCCCCCCCATTAAACAAGTAATACCTTCCTATAGAGATCTATATTTTAAAAACTATAGAAGTCATAATGTGACCCCTCCTGTCATTTGCATAATAGCTCCATAGACTGTATAGGCCACTTGCATGTGGAGGCATGAAAGCCCTGTTTTGATTCATGATGGCCCCTTTGTTTTTTCTTATATATGGTCTCAATGCATCTTCCCCATTTCCCACTCCCCCATCATCCATAAAAATAATTTACAGAATAAGGAATGTGGCCCACCTTCAGACCTTCTGCTTCAATACTCTGAAAGGTTGCATAACCTTCAATGTCTGTCTTCTGTTGGGCTATTAAGTTATTTTTTCAATGTGTTAAGGTTTGGTTGGGCAATCATTTTCAAAAGAAAGTCAGCTAATTTAGAAAAAGTGTGTTTATTTGACTGTGTTAGATATGAGGGGATGGAAGGGGGAGGTTTCTGTGTCATAATCTCAGTTCCTGATATGACCTTTAATCAAATGAAGAAATACTTAACCTATGAACATCTTTATATCATTTTAAAGCTTCCATTATCAGCTTTAATAGTATAAAGATTAAGTTAATAGAAGAGTATTGCAACAGAAATAGCTCTTCAAAATCCCATTGGGGTTAAAAAAAGGCAATTCAGGAGGCTATAACTAGCATTAAGAGTCACATAGATGACACTTGGGCCTCAGTCAGGTCAGCAAGGGCCAGACTTCAGACTAAATTTGTATGATGAATGCGTATGCTGTTCTTTCATTTAAAAAAAGGACCCAAACCAAAAGGTGTTTATTTAATTTAATATTTTATTTAAGCCAATTATGCAAGTGGTAATATACACAGAAATTATGAGTCTCAGGCTCGGCAGTTTTCAAGAAAACTCCACACTTCATCAGACAGCTTAAACTACAGAAATCTCATTAAGATGAAGTTGCTGTTCAGGACCCAATCCATGAAGCACTATAAGCACCCCCATATTTATGTATAGGGCCAAAACATACCATGAAGACCTTCCTGTGTCTGTGCGAGGGCCTCTGCAGCTGTCATGAATTAGTGTTCTGCTCCTTCTGCAACCAGTTCAGTATAGACCAGCATAGCTACTTGCTCACCTCACTGTGAGTAGCAGGAAGTGGGACAAGCTCACACTACACAGAATCCTGAATGACACCAAGGCAGCCATTCTTCAGCTCCATGGGTTGCAAAGCCTCTGCCACCCAGAAAGCTACCATTGTGTCTCTGTACCCCCAGGTGATCGGAGTAAGATACACAGTATGACCTGTGATCAACTCCCCCTTGCTCAATGACTCCATATTAGAGTCTTGGGGGGGGTAGGTTACAAGGAGGGCCATCACAGCACAGTGCCCATTTCCAACACTAACCAGGGGACATGGGACTTGTTAACATATCCCACAATCCCTTAAGGTCCCTTCTTCTAGTATCTGGTGGCTGTTCATGTGGAAGTTAAAGATCCCATAGAACTTTTTTTGAAAAGGAAAGGGCTTATCCCCATTATCCCGCTCATAATTCACTCTCATAATGCAGTTTTTAATTCCATTAAACATGTGTGAGTATTGCTGAGTGTATAATGGCTGCTGTGTTGGTCTACAGCAGTTACTACACTGACAATATCTAACTCATTGCTGTGTAAAGCACTTTGGGATGCAGTGTGTATAAAAGGCCCTCTGTAAAAGTAAATTATATTCTACTGTGGGCTAAAAATGTACAGCACACTAATAGCATATGTTCATTCAGCCACAGTTTTACAAGTCTTGCAATGATAGGCTAAAAAATAGCAGCATGTGCATAGATTGCAGGTGGAGATTTCAGTAAGCCTCAGAAATTTTGACTATAAGAGGAACATTTATGAACAATACCTATCTCAGTTTTAAAAGTTGATGAAACACTCTTATTCATGAAGTATTTAGCTTTTGTGCAGCTGGCAGCAATCCAGTGATAACAATGACTAAGTCTGCCCTATACTGCTACTACATTGCCACTATTTTTAGAACTTTGTGATGTCACTTTGTGTAAAGCTGTGCCAAACCACACAGTAGTTAGGTGCAGTTTCACCATCAGTGACAGCAGAAAGTTCTAAAAATAGTGGCAATTTAATATTAATACTGAGCAGACTTCATCATTGAAACCTCTGGATTGCTACCAGCTGTAGGCACAGTAAGCCCCACAACCTATTTTAGATAGCTTTTCATGTATTTCCTAAGTCTCAGAGTATGATTGGAACTGTTCATAAATGTTCCCCTTTAAGCCAAAGAAAATGTAGTTTAATAATAATTTTGTTAATGCATGTATCCTTAGTAAAACGTGGTCTTTTTAAATTTTGTTGGAGAAACCATGGGTAAGACAACAGTGCGGTTTCCTTTCCAGAACAAAACTTGAGGTATTGAGGAAAGGACGGGGTGCAGGAAGGGGGATGACACTTTGAGAAGAGAGAGGCTGGGAAGTGGCAGTTGGATGAAAATATCCGAAAAGGAAATTTGGATAGAATTGTGTGCCTGTATGTTTTTGATTTCCTCTAGAAATGAGACCAGTGACTCTCCACATTCCTGTATATTGCAGTAACTTTATATCTCATTGGATCATGTCACAGCAAAGTTTAATTGAATTAGTGTTTCAACAAAATAATGCCTCATTCTGAAAATTATTAACCACAGAAACATAGAAAGTGACGGCAGAAGGGGACTGCAAGGTCCATCAAGTCTGCCCAAGAACCTGCCTGGTGCTGTTCCCCTTCCCCTACTTTGCCTTTCCGTATGCTACTTTTATGTCTATCCCATGTGTTCTTGAACCCCCTTACCATTTTGGTGCACACTACCTCCTTGGGTAGGCTATTCTATGGGTCCGCCACCCTCTCTGTAAAGAAGAACTTCCTTGTATTACTCCTGAACCTCCCTCCTTTCAGCCTCATGTCATGAACTCTCATTCTCCTGCTCTCTTTCAATTGGAAAAGCTCCTAAATGTTAACCTTATTTATACCCCTCATATATTTAAAAGTCTCAATTATATTGCCCCTCTCCCTCCTCTGTTCCAGGGAGTATATGATGAGTTCCCTCATCCTGTCCTGGTATGAAATATGGTGCAGTCCCTGAATCATTTTCGTGGCCCTCCTCTGCACTGTCTCAATTCTGTCTATGTCCCTTTTGAGGTGCGGTCTCCAGTACTGCACACAGTACTCCAAGTGGGGACGCACCAGTGCCCTGTAGAGTGGTAACACTACCTCTCTCCTATGACTCATGATTCCCCTCCTGATGTAGCCCAGCATATCACTTACCTTTAGTGCCGCCTTTTCACACTGTTTACCCACTTTCATGTCTTCTGATATAATGACCTCTAGGTCCCACTCCTGGCTGGTGTACGCTAGCTTCTCTCCTCCCAGGTAGTAATCCTCTTTCAGATTGTTTCTGCCTAAATGCATGACTTTGCACTTTTTGGCATTGAATTTCAGCTGCCACGTTTCTGACCACTCCACCATTTCTTCAAATCTGAAATCATACTCCTCATACCCTCAGAGGAATCTACTCAGTTACAAATCTTGGTGTCATCAGCAAATAGACACACTTTACCTTCCAGCCCATTTGCAATGTCTGCTTTGAACACATTGAAGAGTAGGAGACCCAGTTCTGAACCCTGTGGTACCCTGCTGGACACCTCCCTCTCAGCTGAAAATGCCCCGTCTACCCGAACCCTCGTGTTCTTCTTCTCAGCCAGCTACTCACCTACTCAACCATCTCCCTGCCCACCCACATGTGGCCCAGCTTCCTTACCAGTCTTCTGTGTGGAACAGAGTTGAAGACTTTGTTAAAGTCCAGATAGACGACATCTACCGCCACTTCCTGATCTACAGGCAAAGAACAGTAAAAGGAAGGAGGTGCTGCTAGAACTATACTTCTCTACTTTAGTCTCTGCTGGGACTAAAAAACTAGAATTCTATTACTGGGACCTTCAATTTAGGGTAAAAACAAAACAAAAAAGTTAGTGTGTTTGTCTGAGTTGGCTGAAATGAATTGTTATTTGTGCAGTTATCTAGGTGTAGAACAAGCTGTAAATTAGGGGGAGTGGCTTAACCAGAAGGAAGCCAGGTGTTTAGGATTTAAAAACTGCCCTAAATGGCTTCTGGCAGATAACAGCAAGAGGAAGGAGGTGCTGCTAGAACTATACTTCTCTACTGGGACTACATTGCCCTCCTTCCCTTCCCTCCACCCCCCCCTTTGCCAGTTCTACTTTTATAGGCACAGGATTTGACTGACAACAGGAACTTCCTGTTTGGGAGCAGGAAGGGAGTGATCACAGAGCCACAAAAGACTCACCATCCTAGAAGGAAAAAGTAGTTCTCCACCCCCCCCCCACCTGGTGGAAGTCTGACTCTGAGTAAGTAAGGAGACTACTGAGAAATATAGGAACTTCCTGTCTCAGAACAGGAAGATCAGGCGCTTTAAGGGCATGGAGGCAGTAGATAAGTAGGGAAAAATATATATATATATATATATATATATGTATACAATAAATAAACAGAGTAAAGAATAAGTATTCAAAACAACAGTTAAGGGGCCAGAAATAAGACATGATGGGAGTGGTGCAGTTCAGTGGCTGTGGAACAGCAGTCTTCCAGGAGGCATTCTGGAGGATGCCATGTTGTTCCATCTGCAGGCACCTCTCTGGGCTGAGGGAGGAGGCTGCTCATATCCAGGCTGAGTTGGCCAGGATTTGGGGGACCTCCTCTCCCACCCAGAGACCACGAGGGCCACCACTGCAGCCTCAGAGGTGGCCAAGAAAGAGGAGCGATTGGACCACAGTTGGCTCAGGGAGAGTGAGGATGGTGGAACATAGGTGTATCTCTCCAGTTATATCTCTCCACAATTTGTATGCCACTCTGGCAGAATGTGGTTCCTTTATAGAGGCACCCACAGTGGAGACCAAGGAGGATGTTTGGAACCTCCACAAAGGAGACCCACAGGTGGGTGGCATGGGACCACAGGGGAAGGAAACAACTCCTAGTGGGGGTCTCCATTGTTAGGATGGTAGAGCTGGGGGGAAAGGGAGGTAAGGTGCCTGACAGGTGCCATGGCTTGGAGGGACAGGGAGTGAATCCTTAGGATCACGGGAGCATCTGTATGGGGGAGGGAGATGGATGTCATTGTTCACCTAGGGACAAATGACCTGGCTGGGAAAGGGATCGGAACAGTGCAGGAGGAGTTTGTGGAGTTGGGGAGGTGCTCTAGACAAGTAGCATGCATAGTAACCTTCTCAGAGGTGCTGCCTGTCTATGGCATGGGTGAGGCTAGGGTGCTCCACACCATGGGATTCAATCAGTGGTTGAAAAACTGGTGCAGAGCTCAGGAGTTTGGCTTCATTGGGGACTGGGGGTCCGCCTGGAGTGATGCAGGCCTATACTGGTGCGATGGTCTGCATCAGTCGAGGAGGGGAACCAGGATCCTAGGTGATTGGTTTAAATGCTTCATTGGCAAGCATTTAAACTAGCCAATGGGAGAGGCACTGGAAAGGAGCAGGGAAATCCTAGCCCCCCAAACTATCAGGGTAGTTAGTGAGGTAAACACCAAGATAGAGATGTCAATAGGGAGAAGGGAAGGGGTAAATGGAGAAAATGACAAAGGCAGTAAGGAAAGGGATGGGGCAAAAAGGTATAAGGCCAATAAGAAATGGAGGGTAATGAGTACCAATGCCCGTAGTCTGGACAACAAGATCCCTGAACTGGTGGCCTTGATGGAAGATGGATGCCTGGATATCGTGGCAGTCACAGAAACGTGGTACACAGAAAACCATGACTGGGATGTTAACATACCAGGGTACACAACCTACAGAAGAGACAGGGAGGATAGAAGAGGGGGGGTCGTAGCTCTCTGTGTAAGGGAAAGGATAAAAGCAACAGAACAAAAGAGTAAACAGGGAAGAGAGGAGGCACTGTGGGTCACCTTAGAGACTGGAAATGGCACCATAATCCACACAGCAGTTGTATACAGACCCCCATCTCAGGGGGAGGGAATGGCCAAGGATATGACAGAAGGCATTCTTAGGATGGCAGAGAAAGGGGAGATATTGTTGATGGGGGACCTGAAATAGGCCAGATATTAACTGGAGCACCTTTGCTGCAGCCACATCCAAGAGTAGGGCCATTCTCAATGTCCTACAGGGGGCATGCCTGAGACAGCTAGTGTTGGTACCCACTCGGGAGGGAGCAATCTTAGATCTCATACTCACAAATGGGGACAGTGAGATCTAGATCTAGATCTAGAAGTGGGTAGCCATCTGGGAACAAGTGAGTACCAAACAGTGTGGTTCACAATAAACTCAGCTGCAGAGTCAAGCCATAAAAAAGTGAAGGTACTGGATTTTAGGGGGGCTGACTTTGTCAAAATGGGACAGTGCCTTAGAAAAGCACTAGCAAACAGGCAAGGAGGAGGGGTGGAGCAACAATGGGCAAACATCAAAACTGCCATCACAGAGGCAACAAGCCTTTGTGTGAAGCAAATAAACAAATCAAAATGAAAGAAAAATCCACTATGGTTCTCAAACGAGGTGGCTGGGAAGGTTAGGGAGAAAAATATAGCATTTAAGAAGTATAAGGAAACATAGAGGGAGCAGGACAGAGAACTGTACCAGTTAAGGCGGAAAGAAGCAGAGAAGGCAGTCAGAATAGCAAAGGCCCAAACTGAGGAAAAGATAGCCAACTTGGTTAAGAAGGGGGATAAAACCTTTTATAGGTACATTAGGGAGCATAGAAAGACAAAGGGAGGGATAGTGAGGCTGAATAAAATGGACGGTGGGCAGGCAGAGAGGGACAGTGAAAAAGCGGGGATACTGAACGAATACTTCTGCTCAGTATTCATAAAAGAGTGTGGGGGGTACCTAATCAAATTAACAGAAGCGTTCTGGATCGGGAGGTCGATCCCAGTCCTTTCACAGAAGAAAGGGTTCTGAAAGAACTCCTAAAACTGACGGTGGACAAAGCAATGGGGCCTGATGGGATTCACCCCAGAATTCTAGAAAATTAAGGGGAGAACTAGTGACACCACTGACTATCCTTTTTAACGAATCATGGGAGGATGGTGTGGTACCTGAGGACTGGAGGAGGGTGGATATGATTCCCCTTCACAAAAGTGGGAGCAAGACAGAGGCAGAAAACTATAGACCTGTCCTTTTGACATCTGTGGTAGGGAAAATGATGGAATCACTTCTGAAGGAAAGAATTGTTGACTACATAGAGGTCAGTGGGACATAGGAGCCAAGGCAGCATGGATTCAGAGCGGGAAGGTCATGTCAGATTAATCTAATTGATTTCTTTGACTGGGTGACCAAAGTAGTAGACCAGGGAGGGGCTGTGGACATGGCCTACCTAGACTTTAGCAAGGCATTTGACACAGTCCCACACAAAAGATTAATAAACAAATTAGCCAGTCTGGGAGTGGGTCCCAGGGTGGTAGCCTCGGTAAAACATTGGCTGTACAACAGGACACAGAGGGTAATAGTAAACAGAGTCCACTCTGAAGAAAGATGAATTACTAGTGGGGTACCGCAAGGTTCAGTACTGGGTCCAGTCCTTTTTAATGTCTTTATAAGTGACATTGCAGAAGGACTGGAAGGAAAAGTATGCCTGTTTGCAGATGACACAAAGATCTGCAAAAGGGTTGATACACAAGGGTGGGGGTGAAAAGGATGAGAAAGGACTTGACAAGGTTGGAGGAATGGTCAGAAGTATGGCAGCTTGGATTCAATGCAAAGAAGTGCAAAATAATGCACTTGGGAAACAAAAACTCAGGGGAAGAGTACACAATGGGGGGGGGGGGGTGATGTAGTAACAACAACAAAAATGGAAAGGGACCTGGGGGTAATCATATCAGATGAACTTAGGGTTAGCAAACAATGTCAGAAGGCAGTAAGGAGGGCTAGGGATAATGGGATGTATAGGGAGAGGCATCACCAGCAGAAAACAGGAAGTTGTTATCCCTCTGTACAGACAGTTGGTGAGTACTTTGTCCAGTTCTGGAGACCCCATCTCTGCAATGACATAGACAGGCTGTTGCAGGGTCTGCAAGAGTAGCCATATGAGGAGAGACTAAAGGAGCTTAACATGTATACCCTTGAGGAAAGGAGGGAGATTGGGACATGATTTAAACTTTTAAGTACCTCAGTGGAATCAACAAAGTCCAAGAGGGTAGCATCTTTCAGAAAAAGAGATGTGCAAGAACAAGGGAACACAATTTGAAGTTAGAGGGGGGACGGCTCAGGGGCAATGTGAGGAAGTATTTTTTCACAGAGAGAGTGGTGGATGCATGGAACTGCCTTCCTGAGGAGGTTGTGCAATCTAAAACTGTGGGAGAATTCAAAAATGAATGGGACAGACATAAGGCAATTTTTGTGGGGGGTATAAAGAAATAGGCTGTTGGTTAAGTAGGAACTGCAGCTTATCCAGTAGGTAGGGAAATGGGCACTCTAGGTGGGCCAAGCGGTCCTTATCTGCTGTCAAAGTCTATGTTTCTATGTTACTATCCTTGTAACCTAGTTGAAGAAGTTGACTGGGTTAGTTTGGCAAGACCTACCTGCCATGAACACATGCTGTTTTGGGTCTTGCAGCCCACTGGATTCCTGATACACTATGATTCTCTGTTTGAGTAGTGTCTCCATCAACTTCCCTACCACCGACATGAGGTTTACTGGACAGTAATTGCCAGCCTCCTCCCACCTCCCTGCTCCCTGCTTTGTGGCTCAGGACAACTGTTGCCCTTTTCCAGTCCTCCAGTATGGTCCAGCTCTCTAGTGATTTGGTGAATACAGTTCAAAGTAGGAGCCACTCTGCAGGATGCGGTCCACAGTGACAAAATATGTAAGTTCAGTTACTTTCAGTCATAGGACCCATTCCTCAGGCACACACAAAAAAAGCTTTCCACACCAAAAGGTTTCATGCAAATAGTGACAGCCTTTTTACAGGAAATTGCAGCAGTAGAATACAGAGACGTCCTCGGAGGACAAAAACTGACGTTTCACCTATAGGTTTTGTCAAAGTGTATGCCCTCTATAGGGCACCTGCCTTTTATATACCTCAGTTCTTAATCATTCCTCTTCAAATTAAAGTGACAGTGACAACATATAGTGTGAGGTCCAGGAGGGTCAAAGAAATTATTGAAAAGAACTGGCATGTCTTGGGGGCAGACATCTGACTAAAAGAAATGGTTAAGACAATGCCCAGGATGGCATACAGGAGGGCCAGTAATTTGAGTGATATCCTGGTCTCATCTGTCCAGCAACCCAAACCAGTGAACACATGGCTCCCACCCCTTACTGAAAGGCTGTAGGAAATGTGTCCATTGTAAATACTGCCGTTATATTTGTCCGACATCAGAAATGACTGAAGGTAACTGATTTGGTGACTAGTTCTGCTAGGGGTGCTGTCAGTACACTCCTCAGCTCCCTGAGAACTGTAGAGTGAATCCCATCCAGTCCCATAGCCTTGTCAACCTTTAGTTTATTTAAAGTTTCCAAGAGTTGAGCCTCTGTGAAGGGGCTTGTGTCAACCCCTGGTCCCTAGATGTTGCTGCCATGCAGACTTGGCCCATCCCCTGCATTCTCTTTGGTGAACATAGAACAGAAGCACTGGTTTAAAACTTCTGCTTTCTCGCAATCTTTTTTCTACCAGTTTTCCTCCAGTATCTGCTAGTCTAACTATCCCCTTCTTGGTTTTCCTCTTTCCCCTTATGTACCTAAAGAAGGCTTTATCTCCCTCCTTTACCCCCTGTGCAATCCTCAGTTTAGTCAGGGCTTTAACCTTCCTTATTGCCTTACCAGCTTCCTTCTGTACTACCTTTTAGGTTTCCTTATCCTAATCTTTCACTGACCCTAAACTTTGTGTATGCCTTCTTTTTCTCCTTTACTATTGCAGCCACTTCCCTGGAGAACCAGAGGAGTTTCCTTTTCCTATTTGCTTTGCTCACCCTTCTGATGCACTGCTCAGTTACCTCTGTGATAGCCTCTTTGAGATACTCTCAGTCCCACATTTCGTCTACTCCTTTCTCTTCCCTGTATCTAAGACTGTCTGCTAGGCCATCTTCTGAAAGTCTGCTTTTCTGAAATCTAAAACCCTGATCTTGGATTGACTAATGTGTTCAGTAGTTTTTACTTTAAATCCCATCATGCGGTGTTCACTATTTCCTAAGCGGCACCCCACCTCTAGCTCCTTTACCCTGTCACTGTTAGTTAAAACCAAGTCCAGGACAGCTTCACCTCTGGTAGGAGTTTCCACAAGCTGCCTCAGACCTGCACCCTGCAGAGCCATTACAGAGTCCCTTCCTCTTAATGAAGATGCTGTACAAGATATCCAGTTTATGTCTGACAAGTTAAAATCTACTACTATTATTGTATCACCCTTGTCTGTCATTTTGTGGAATGTTTCCATCATTTCCTTGTCCCTAATATTCCCTTGCGACGGGGGCCTGTAGATGACTACTATCCTAATGGCTGCTCGTGATCCTGTCTCAGCTGTTACCCATAGTGATTCTGATTCATCTGGGATCCCATGAATCTCTGTAGCCTTGATTTCCTCCCAGACATATAATGCTACTCCACCCCGTTTTCTACCCTTTCTGTCCCTTCTGTACAAGTGATAGCCCAAGATAGCCATGTCCCAACCGTGGTTCTCTGTGAACCAGATTTCCATCATAACCACTAAGTCGAGTTCGGCCTCTGCCATGATGGCCATGAGGTCAGGGATTTTGTTCTCCAGGCTTCTGGTATTTATTGCCATTGCCCTCCATGTTCTACCCCACTCTTCGCACAGGTGGGTTTCCTTTTGTTTTGCCATGCCTCTTTAGTACCCTTACTGGATCTCCTTTGGTCTGCACCTGTGGTTTTGGATGGAAAGTTTTGTTGGAAAGGTTTCCACCCCTCATTTGTACCCCTGCCGGAACTCCTTGGATCCGTACCTGTGGTTTCAGATGTAAAATTTTGTTGAAGAGTTTTGCCACAGGTATTGACAGAGTTTTCCCTAATTTGTATGATATTATCATGCTTTGGAGCAGTTACCCTATTGTTTGCTGCTGTGATGGGGGTAGTGATCTTCTTACCCTTCGACTTGGTAAGTATTGTCACCACCTTCTCAGCCTTCAGTTTAAATGGACCATGTGCACATCAAATTTTTGACAAAGCACCTTCACCCCTTCCTTTGTCAGGTAAGGCCATCATATCGAAAGAAGCCCCTCTCCCAGAAGGACTGCCAGTTGTTAATGAGATAGTAGCTGTTTTCCTGGACCACTCCCTCATCCATAAGTTAAACTCATGTATGTCCTTTTCTCTGACCCTCTTGGTGCTTCCACCCCACCACCAAACTGGAAGCACCTCCGAGAATGCCAATGTGGATGAAAGAGAGGATCTTCCCTTAGCAAGTTGTACAATGTGTTCCTTTGTCCCCACAACTGATTGATTGGACAAGTCATTTGTCCCTAGGTGAATGACTATGTATTTTGTTCCATCCTCCCTTCACACAATCTGCTCAATGTGTTTTGTGCCCCTTTTTATGTTTGCTTGCACGCATGTGCAAGAAACATAGTGCCATCTTCCGAGTTTTCAGAGGTGTGGCAGCGCTCTTCCAATGCAGTCAGTGTGTTTGCAGGTGCGGCCGCAGTTCTCCAATGCCTGCTGGAGCTGTGTATGACAGCTCCAAATGCAGTGGCGCATAGTTGGGGAGTTTACGCCCAGTGAGCAGCGATAAGATATCGCCTGCCCATGCGCTGCCCCCCACACACACACACACACACACACACACACACACACACACACACATACTGCATGCTCGCCCCACGCACACACACTGTGTAGCCGACCTGGGTGCCTAATCCCTCGCTGGCTGTGCCGCCCCCAAGCAGAGTTCATATGCTATGCTGGTGGCACACCCAGCGTGGCTGCACATCGGCAGCCGACGGGGTACCCAATCCTCCGCCGACTCCACTGTCCTCCCCCGAGTACAGTGTGCCACACTGGGAGCCCACCCCAGCATGGCAACAGATGCTATTGCCAACAGGGGTGCCCAATCCCCCATCGGCTCCATGCCTCCCCACCAGCCATCCTTGTGCCATGCTGGGAGCCCACCCCAGAGTGGTAAACGCCCCGCTGGCCTACATATTAAAAACCCTGAAACTTAAAAACGGCCTCATTGTCTCTGCCCCCACCGCGCCCACCCACCGCGCACCCCGCCTCCCCACACCCCTCTCACCCCATACTTACCTCGGACTCGCATCACGCATCTTCGTGGACGGGGAACATGTCTGCACTCTTCAAAGCTGACCGCGAACTGAGGAAATGCCGTAAGCTGTATAATGGGATAGATAGGGTTTTTTCAACTTTGCTGCATATCTCAGCCATTTTTTGGAAATTTTGCACCAAATTTTCAACATGGGGTTTTTGGGACCCCTTCTCATGAATGCTCTCACTGTCATGGCGTTAATCAGGCCTGAAGGGTGATTTCACAGTCATTGCATGAAATCACCTTACGGGACCGAGTAATGAAACAACATGCCACTGTTCACAAGGTGGGCTCTCAAAAAGCCTATGTTGAAAATTTGGTGGAAAAATTCCTAAAAATGACTGTTTTACTTGCATGCATTGCGCAGTTCCTACGCACGCTCGTAAGTTCGTGAATTTTCAATATTTTCACTCCAGATTTTCAACATTGCCATTTTACCACACCTCCTTATGAGCAGTACAGCTGTCATTTTCACATCTTGCCCAAAACATGTTTCCCATGTAGCACACAATGGCGCAGTCAGTGTGATGAAATCAATGTATGGGACACATTAAGAAAATCACAGTGACACTGTTAATGAGCAGAGGTCTTAAAATGGCTATGTTGAAAATTTGGTGAAAAATTCCTAATGACTGTTTTATTTAGCGCCAGGTTATGCAGTTCCTACGCATGCTCGTAAGTTTGCGATTTTCAATATTTTCACTCTGGATTTTCAAAATTGCCATTTTATTACACTTCCTTATGAGCAGTACAGCTGTCATTTTTCACATCTTGCCCAAAACGTGTTTCCGCCCATGTAGCGCACAATGGTGCAGTCGGTGTGCAAAAGCAATGTTTGGGACAGATTAAGAAAATCACAGTTACACTGTTCATGAGCAGAGGTCTTAAAATGGCTATGTTGAAAATTTGGTGACAAAAGTCCATAAAATGACTGTGTTACGAGTGAGCATTGTGCAGTTTCCACGCACCTTCGTAAGTTCATGACTTTGTAATATTTTCAGTCCAGATTTTCACCAGTGGCATTTTTCCACACTTCCTTATGAACAGTACAGCTGTCATTTTTCACAACATGGCCAAAATGTGTTTTCACACTTTCAGCGCAGAGATGCGTGGTCGCTGTGGGAAATCATTGTTTGGGACAGATGAAGAAAATCACAGTGACACTGTTCATGATCGGAGGTCCCAAAATGCCTGTGTTGACAATCTGCTGTAAAAATCCCCAACCCAATTATTACGGTGTGCTATATTAAGTTTCTACACGGTAGACTTCGCTAGTTTTTTAATATTTTTACTGCAGATTTGCAACATTGCTATTTTTACACTCCCCATGAACAGTACAGCTGTCATTTTCACATCCTGTTCGAATGTGTTTTTGCACCTGTGGTGCTAAATGCCGTAGTCGCTAGTATAAGCAGCTTTCAGCTAACAAACTGATATTGCCACTGTTCATGAGGTGGGGGTCACAAAAAAACCATATTGAAAATTTGGAGTGAAAATACCAACGAATGCCTGAGGTGTTAGGGTTTCCAACCATAACGCCCCACCCTGTACAGAATGACAGGCATCAGGGATGTGACTTGGGTTTCTTGCCTGTAATGCTCATACCATTCCACATCCTGCAGCCAGTGAGAGGCATCAAGGTATGCCTCGGATTCTTAGGCCCCAAAGTTCACCCCATTCTCCTGTACCGCACTCCATCTCACCGATTTCCTGATGGAATGGGGTGCGATAAGGGCCAAAGATCCCAAGGCACACCGTGACACGTCAGTGTCTGCAGGGTAGGGTGTGGTGAAATGGCATGGCCGTTATGCCTGACGACCCAAAGGCACACCCCAATGCCTGTCACTCTCTGCAGAGTGGTGGTGGGGTTGGCTTCAGTTCAGTACTTCACTGCCATTTCTATTATGCAGCTCTGTAACTTCTACACTACCAATGCCAATGCCAGCAAGCAAACATTCGGCATTGACAAATACTTGTTGTAGATACACTTGAGAGATTGTTGACAATGACCCTGGTACCACCGTTTGAATTTATGTGGGATTCCACTCCTTGGATCATGGAATCTCCCACTATGATAAGTTTCCTTTTGTCCCTGTTGCCATTGTTTTCTTTATCCTTTTTGATCATGCTTGGCAATGCAAGCCATTCCCTAGAAGCACCGCAATGCCCAGTGACTGGTTCCATTACCAGTGGTGCATATCTGTTATTGATAAGCACATTGTTTTGGATGTTCATGTCTTAGTTCTTGCCACATGGCCTCACCTCCCCCTCCTGACCACCTGCCAGCCCTCTGATTCTGGGTCCTCCCTAGGACTGGAGCTGACATTTGTGTGCCGCTGGGTCAGAGGTGGGATAAGTGGGTGCCTGTAGCTTTGCAGTTCAACCTGAAGCTTATGTATTGTGACCCATGCTTCCCTCAGTTGGGATCTAAGGACAGCTATAGCCCAGCAAGCTGGCTGAGGAAAAGGGCCCTGCCGAATAGGGCCCCACATTATCCACAAGTGACAATCTCCATTGCTACTGGAATATTTTCGGTTGCAGAGGTTGGAGTGGATCTACTTGGGTGACCTCTAGAGGGTAAAAATACTATTTATCTTACTGTCATGGTTTTAGAGCAGCTGTTTTAAGGTAAATATGGATGTGAAGGTTAGAACAGGTTGGACAAAACAAAGGTGTTTTTTTTTAGCCTTAATTATGTGGAGTTTATGTGGAGACTCCCAGCTGAGCAATGTGCAGATGAAAATCAGTGAAGAGAAAAGATGATCACATTTTTTTCTGAGATCTGCAGTAAGTATCGCCCCTTTCTTACTGCTGCAGGAAGTATATGAGGGGGTAAAGGGCTATATTAGAGGATGAGCACAGGGTGGTGGGAATGGGTATGTCCCCTGCAGAAAATCAGTAGAGGTACCTGTAGAGAAAAACGATCAACCTTTGGCAGTGGCTCCAACAAACACCACCAACCACAGCACCCTCATATGAAAGTAAAGGTAACCTGACTCTTTAAATCTTCCTTCTGCTGGAAAGTACAAAGCCTTTGTTAGCTCCACCCTCCAGTTACACTCCTAATCCCCTGGAAGACCTGTGGAAGAAAATCAAATAGTTCCTTCAATGTGAGAAAAAGACTACAAAAACTGTAACCCAAAAGTAAAACCTGTAAGCACAAAACAAAATAGTAACAAAACAGTAACTCTGCTTAGCCTAAACAGAGATCAAACTGTAAAACCTGTAAGCACAAAACAGTAACAAAAAAAGCACAAAACAAAATAGCAACAAGACAGTAACTCTGCTTAGCCAAAAGAAGTCTTAATGTTTCTCCTTGCTCTGTTAATACTGTTCCTTGCTCTGTCCTTTCAAGCAAACCTAGAAGGAAAAAGCTCAGGTAAAGCTAGGTTCATTTTGTCAGCAAACCTTCACCTTCCACCTCAACACACCAACTAACCTGACCTTTAAATCTTCCTTCTGTTGGAAGATACTAAGCCTTTGTCAGCGCCACCTCCCAGTTACACTACTAATCCCCTGGAAGAGCTGTGAAAGAAAAGCAATTAGCTCCTTCAGTGTGAGAAAGTAACTCTGCTTAGCCAAAAGAAGAAGAAGAAGCCTTAATGTTTCTCCTTGCTCTGTTAATGTTGCTTCTTGTTCTGTCCTTTCAAGCAAACCTAGAAGAAAAAAGCTCAGGTAAAGCTAGGTGCTTTTTGTAAGCAAACCTTAATCTTCTACCACCACCACCACCGACTACAACTTTATTATATTTATAATTGAAGGATGCTCCCAGGTTTTTTTGACTAAAGTTCTTTATTGGCAAGTTTTATCAGATACAAGATTTACTTTTTAACATTGTGGTTCTAATTTAATTTCCTTTTTTATCTATTTTGGGGAAAAAATCTGCCATATTATCCCTGAAGGGGAATAAAAAGGCCTTATTTCAGATCTCTTTATCAGTTCTCCAGCTCTCGATATTTGCCTATACATCTTCTGAATTCCAAGTTCTTTGAACAGAATGTATCACCCTTGAGATGATAAATACAACCCCTAGTGCCCTATTATTGTCAAAAACTTCACTGAGCTGTTTCACAATGAATGTCAACTTCTCCATGTGTCAAACAGTTCTCTGCTGTGGCATCAGCTGTTGAAACTAAAAGGAGCCATATGTTGGCCAAGGCTGGACCCCTCAAATTTTCACTCAACCGAGACCTCTTCTTGTGGTTGGAGAACTCTTGTACCATTACTTGAGCTTGCTAGCTCCAGGTATAAAGATCCTCTTCACTTGGGATGGCCTGTCAACACAGCAGTAGCACTACCACTCCTGACACTGGTGACCCAGAATTGGGGGCGAGCTTAGCTTTTCGGGGGCTGACTGGGGGAGGAGGATTGAGTGTTTCAGAGAATGCTTTTTTTTTCTCTGGGGAGGGATGTGCGCTCTGCTGTGTTACTGCCCCCTGGGTGACCACAGGTGGTGGTGCAAGTAGAACCCTGAACGATGGGTGGGCACTACCTGGTTGCGACATGTGAAGACATGTGTGCTTGCATCACTGCAGCTCACCCCCCCCGAAGAGCCTGGGGGAGGAGGGGATTCATAACACTGGAAACGACTGCCAGCTGAGGCAATATGACATGACATCCTCCAGCAGGCCGTACACTGGCCACTGCCAATGCCAATCTTATTTATATGGCACTCAATCCAAAATCTCTGAGCACCTTACAATAAAACAATTACAACAACTGATTAGAATATGACATACGTGAGTTAGAAAGTCAGGCCAAAACATAAACTAAAGGAATGAATTTTCAATGATGATTTAAAAACAGCCAGCAAGGTAGCCTCCCTCACTTCAGGAAGGGCGTTCCACAGAGTCAGCACTGCCACACCAAATGTCCTGTCACCTGATGATTTCAAACATGATCGAGAACAGAGAGGAGGTCTGCCTCCACTGACTGGAGGGCATGAGCGGAGAGTAAGGAATCAGGAGGTCTTTCAGATAGCCTGGACCCAGACCATGTAGGGCCTTGTATGTTGACAAGCAAACCTTAAAACTGATGCTCTGCCTGATCAGGAGCCAGTGGAGAGCATGGAGAACTGATGAGATATGCTCAGTACAGGATGTCATGGCAACCAACTGGGCTGCTGCATTCTGAACCAGCTGCAGGCAGTGCACCAGTTTTGTGGATAGCCCTAGGTAGAGAGCATTGCAATAGTCCAGTCTAGATGAGATAAAGGCATGCACTAGCCTTGCAGGGTCGGTCGCTTCAAGATAGGGTCTGATCCAGGCAATGTTGCAGAAGTGGTAATAGCCTCTGCAGACAACAGCCAGCACCTGGATTACAGAGTCAGCTTAGAGTCCACAATGACCCCCAGATTCTTAAACCTATCTACTACACAAAGGGTTACTCCTCCCAGTGATGGATGGGCAGTGCCCCCAGACATCACGGAAGAACCATGTTGACACTGGGCTTCTCTGTCAAGCGCATCCATTATAAACTCTCGCTGAGGCTTGGAGAACCTCAGGGAGCTCTGCTGCAGGGGGAATCTGGGGGTACTGTACCAGGCAGGTAAGACTAAGTCCCAGAGATGGCAGGTGACAGGGCTGGGGAAGACACTGCAGATGGATGCCAGCTAAGCTGAGAGTGGGAGAAAAAAAAATCCTCTTCACTTTGGGGATATAGACTTAGTCCCAGAAAAAGGCCTAAATCTCCTGTACTCCTTTTACTCCCCAGAAGGGTGGAGCATCCTCTCCATGAACCATCCCATGGCATCCAGTTTTGTCTCCATAGGGGCCACCCCCACCACCACAGTGTCCATCAATTCCTTCAACTCGTTAATAAGTATTTTTTCCTTTCTTGGCCAGTTAAGTCCTCACTTGCACTTCCCAGTCAGTTTCTGACCCAGGTTTGAGGTCACTGTAAGGGTTAGTCCCCTGGCTAAGCAATTAACACTTATCTTCTGTCCCGTCTGGAGTTGAGGTGACATCTTTGAATCATATGTCTTGGTCGCTGTCAACTTCCAACTTCCCAACTGCAGCTAGGGGTTTTTCAAATATTCCCATAATCTCATGCTTCCTCATTTCATCAGGGATTTTCTACAATAAAATTACATTCCAAGGGTCATGTCCTCCTCCTGAACCAGTTTTTCACCTCTTTAAATGCCATGTTGTTTACTGTGACAGTTACCTTTGTTGGGGGCTGAATTACTGTTCTCTTACCCTTGTGGTCCAAGGGGGTAACTTGTTGATAAACCAGAGACATCAGCCCAGCAGTGCCTCCATAATGTAAGGCCCCTGTAGGGTGGGCATCCGACCAACTGGCTTAGAGAAAGGAGAAGCCAGTACTTTACAATGCCATTAAATCACTGTAGATGTTTCAGTGGCTCCTGGTTTTATTTTCTTCTTCACAAGTTACTGTGTGTGTGTGTGTGTGTGTGTGTGTGTGTCTGTCTGTCTGTGTGTGTGTGTGTGTGTGTGTGTGTGTGTGTGTGTGTGATTATATTCAGATAGTAAAAAAATAGCATGGTGCCTCCACTGAGAGAAAACTTTAAAGGGCTAGCAGAAACAAAAACAGCAGACAGGAAATTGTTACAAATTTTAAGCGGTTGGTTGTAACTGTTTCTAAACTATTTTTTTTGTTTGCTTATTATAAACTACTACTATTACTAGTCCACGTGTACCCTGCGCACCCCCACCGCCTCTCACCAATTGAAAACCACATTATTACTGCCATAACAAACTGTGCATGCCTCCAAAAATCTAGAAGTACCTATTCTGTCTTGTATCTAATTGCATCCTTATACCTCGGATGCTTCCATAGTATGCTGGCTTGTATAATATCATATTTCTGCTTAGGTCTTTCAGTACTTCTGTATAATTGATTCATCCTTTGTCATGTAGTTTTCATATGATTGTATTTGTAAGTTATTGTATTTGTGCCCAGGTCCATCTTGTAAATGAGCATTGCTCAACTATGTTCCACTTGGTAAAAATAAAGATTGATTGATTTGATAAAGTTTTCTATGTGATAGTATTATGTTGTACTAGTGCTCTGCCTGGCAGCTGACAAATCTAGTTATATTCCCCCCAGTACATCAGCAGCAGCACTATGACCTTACTGACTATGACATCATTGGTGACTGATCTGGCAGCTATTGAGTGATATTTCACAGATCACACCTACTAACATCAGGTAAAAATAATTTTCTAATTAGCTAAAAGGGAAAAAAAAATACTCAGATTTTAAAAGGCAATAGCTGACCACTTTTAAAAATGAATATTAATTTTAGTCAGTACACTAGGGCCCGGATATTCAGAAGGGTTACGCATGGCGCAACACTGTTGCACCATGCGCAACCCACTGATGCGCCCCGGTGTGATATTCAAAAGGGGATTGTGCCTGGCACAAATCCCGATTCGCCAGAGTGCATCAGTAATGTATGCGGTGCAAGTAGGGGGGGTGTGCCCATGCATACTCCGCACATCCCGATATTCAGCCCTGGATGTGCTGAGCCCATGCATGCACAACCCCTATTTGTGCTGCACACAGGTGAGCCAAAAAAAAGGAACAACGGCTGGTCACCCACAGGTGAGCTGCCATATTGCAGGGTGCAACATGGCAGCTGCCACCTGTGGGTGGCCACCCGAGCTCCGGCTGCACCTTCGTCGTGGCGCCCCCCTATGCCCGATCGGGGGCATACGTAGAAGAATATAAACATCCAATATCCCTGGTGGTCCAGTGGACTGCTCACAGCCCGATCACGGGCATACATACATGTAAATATTTGTCCTATATCCCTGTTGGTCCAGTGGACCGCTCGCAGCCCAATCGCGGGTGTCAGTAAAACATTAATGCCTCAGCAACCCAACCCTGGTGGTCTAGCGGTACCCTCTTCCCCACCCACCCACTGAGCCCCACTGCCCTGCTCCCCCCCAGTCAGTGGCGGGCGGTAGCTCCCCACCCGCATTCCGCCCCGCCACCTGCCAACTGACACCGTACGGTATGGCTGTACACCCATTGGTCCACAGCGTGAGCCAATGGGCGTGCAGCCCATACCGTACTACACAGTCCAGATATGTGAATGGATCCCGGGCCTAGGTCTTTAATTGTGCTGGTGATAATTCAGTACAACTCCCTAGGGCGCAGTACCTCCCTTCCTCCCCAACATTATCACCCCTCCAGTGGACACCACACAACACCAAACAACTCCCCCCAACTTGTATGCACTTATACTTTTTGTTGCCACTAATGAGCAATGGTTTTAAACAAAACCCAACTTTTTTTTAGGATATGAACCCTAATGGAGGTAAAAGAGTAACTATGCAGTTTGAGGTAGTAGTGATTAGTCATTTTGTCTTCTGGTGCCCTGTAAGGGACTAGCCCATTAACTCAATGCATGTCTGCTTTTAAAGGCACTAATCAGGCACAGCCAAATTAAATACATTCATGGGCTGTCACTAAACAGTCCTTCCTGGGCCCTGCCCTGACACTTAGCTGGCCTCCATACCATAATAGCGTGTTTCGATGTTACTTTCTGGTACTGGAGATGCAGCCTTCTCCCTTCTGGTAGCAATGTGTTTACCCTGTACAAATCTCCTAGGGGAGCTTCTAACCAGTTAGTGCATAGCCTGTGACTGAATCGGTGTAGGCCCGTAGATGGTCTAGCTAGTTGGCCAGTAGTGGAGCAAATCTCAAACTTGAGGTCTTTGTCGGCCCTTGCTCTGCTGGCTAAATCCAGTTTAACAGGTTCTCAACCCTGGAACAGAGACATGGCGGATCCCTGAATTTACTCAGTTCTGTTGCTGGCTGGACAATCTCCCTATTGGCAGTGCTCTGCAGTCACAGCTTGCAGTGATTCCTTTCAGCCGGCTGGACTCTCCCATTCTCCCTCTTCCACTCTGTCACTGGCATCCATGATGATGATGCGATAGAGATTAGGCTGTTCTTCAGTGGATTAGGTTAGTGCGTGTCTTCACTTACCCACACATCTAGGCCTCTGCACCCTAATGGTTATAGCAGCCTGACACCGGACTGTGGTACCCCCTAGATGAAACCTACAGCAGTTTTGGGATAGCTGTCTTTTTCTCCATCTATGTACTGGTGATACACAGCATTAGCTAGCATGCTGGCTATCATGAGAATACTTCCTTTTTCCTCTTGCTTTGGAAATAGCATTTCACACACAATTTGTCACTTAACTGATGCACTGCCTGTCACAGCTGAGATCAGGGTCTCCTAAACAGTGGTCCCACTTCAACAAGGTATCTGCCTGACTGGAAATGGCCATTTTGATTTGTCCTTGGACACTGTCAATCAGGGCAGGTGGTCCTGATAGTCTGCCATGGATTGCCAGATCAAAAAGTGGCTGAATGAGTCCGATCTGATAGTAGTCCAAAAGCTCTTGACCTCCAAAAGAGGGTGAACACTCCTAACTTAGTCAGTGCCCTTCAACCCTGTCACCATGGAGAGGTGGGTCAGAGAATGTCAACATGGTGGTCAGATTGTAGTCCATTGTAATCTAAAGTTTGAAGGTTTTTCGGTTAGGGAATCCCATTCAAGCGACAATCAGTCTGCCTAGAGGCTTCATCAGATTTGTATGTGCCTTGGGTAGGTAATAAAATTTTGCTTTGACTGGGGGATCTACCCCCAAAAATGTAAGCTCATTCTGTTGATGTCACATTTTTGTCTAGCTCAGTCCCAGAGGTTGTGATATTCTTTGTGAAAGACTGCTGTTGTGTACCTTAGTAGTCTTTTGTAATTGTTTTCATTCATCAGCAGTGATTTTACCATTTCTTTATAATTATCCACAGACTTAATGATATCATTACCTCCCTTATCAGCATCCTTAGTGCTCAGATTTTTATAATTGCATAACTCCTGCTTAGCCCCACGTTCAGCTAGTGAGGTGATTTCTTTTTTCAATAACTTAATAAATGTATTTTCTTATCACCTCATGATATACCTATAGCAGGGCAAAATACACAGGGTGAAAATTATGAAGAGGATTTTAATAGTACTGTATTTTTCTTAAAGCAGACATATTTCTTACCAGACACACTGACCAGCATTCACAATTTCTTGGCTCTTTAAATGCACTCACACCAAATACATGGTTAAAAATGCATTTAAGTGCAAAAAGTGGTGTGCTGAGAGATGCTCCCCAGATGTGTGCCTTCCACACATATATCACTTTTTGCACTTTAATAAAAGAACTTTTCAACCATATATACAGTGTGAGTAGTGTATATATAGAGACAGAAGGTTGTATTGCCTGCTGTTTAGAGTATCTGGTTAGTTCTGATTTTTTTCTTTGCACCATGCAGACTGGTAGAGCTACTAAGGGTATTGTTTGTTAGAAATATTTCTTGCATCATAACATGACCATATCATGCTCCATCTCAGTGTCAGCCTTCTCAGTCAAAGCCTCCCTCTCATTGGTCCCGTGTTCCATGAATTAAGTGTTACTGTCCTTGTTCCCTGGAGGATCATTTTATTTATTTTATTTAGTTTTTGTTGACTGGGTAAGTGCACTAGACAATTCCTGCCTATTTTCAGGCACGACCCGGGGGAGGGGGATACAGATGTATGCCAACTGACTTTGAACCAGATTAAGCTGTTGGTGGTATTTTTAGTGAATGAGGGAAATTTGTCCAGGACACCGGGAAAATTCCCCTACACTTTTCGATAAGTGCCATGGGATCTTTAACATCCACCTGAACTACCACCAATCCAGGCAGATAGGACCTCAGTTTAATGTGTCATCCGAAAGACGGCACCTCAGAAGTGCAGCACCCCTCTCATGCTGCACTACAGTGTCAGTACTGGGATATTAACCCAAGTGCCAGATGTGGGAACTGAACCCACAGCACTCTGATCTCCTGGCTTCAGAGGCGAGTGTGCTACCTACTGAGCCACTGACACTGCATTAACATATGCATCCCTGTTTCATGTACTTTCAGTAACACTGCTTTCATTGACACACTCTCCATATCACCTTTTATATTCTCTTCCATTACATCAATAAGGATGCTTAAATCAAAAATGTCATTAGTGTCCTGGATAGCAGTGCTCTGAGCAATAGCAGTAGCATTATACCCTCCAATGATGGGATTCTCTGTACCAGTGTTCATACTAGAGAACGTTTTCAAATTTAGCTTTCATATAAAGCTAAAAATGTCTACCTCCAATCCAAAATGATCTGGATTTGGTGTAGGCACGACATGCAATCCATGGGAGAGTAGAGTTAGTTCCTTTCCTGAAAAGGTTAATTACCTCCCACTTTCTGGACTTCCTGAGCTGTTTTGCATATAGTCCTTTGGTTTCCATCTCCTATGTCTTCCTCTTCCTCTTCAGCTGCCTGTTCTCATCCACTTTTTCCTTTTGCCATGCACACTTCAGAGTTGTTTTTTTCTGGTGGTAGATTTGTTATTTTTTTCCTATAAAAAAAACACCAGTTTCTCTCCATGTATTTCTCACTGGTTGCTACTACTTCTTTTCTCTTCTGATGTACTGTACTCTGTGTGCTCGGTACTGGGTGGTGCACATGAAATCAAAATATGTTTGAAATCAGTGAATACAGTTAAACCCCAACCTAAAGGCCATTGCAAAAATGGCAAAATGCAAACCGTGAATGGAGGTATTTTTAGATCTTTCTTTGAGAGGGCTAAGCAGTAGGCAATCACCTTGAGGACTGTGCCCCCTGGTGTCAGGACAGCATGAAACCTTTAGCTAGCAGTGTCTGATTGGGGACCGCCCACCCGACGTCACGTGACAGACATCAGCCTGACAATATATAGTGGGCAGTCCACATGCTTGCCTTCCAGTTCTTTCCAGCCATTAACCTGATCGTGTTAGACCTCGTAAAGATCATACATTGCAGCTCGGCACTTTCACAGGTGAGTATCCATTTTCTTTCCTTCAAAATATTGTTCTCTTTAATTTTTGTGCATGCCATTGCCATCTTCCATCAAGTTGCATAACAATAACTGCTCTTCGTGCAGCGTGCAACTCTTGCACAAAGACTTTCATACCCTCTGCCCTTCTGCCTGGGCCCAGAGCACAAGGTCGAGGATTGCAAGGCCTGTTCCAGCTTCAACCAGGCCACATGGAAGCAATGCCAGCAGGCCCTTGAGGCCCATTTACTGAAGCAAAAAATGGCCATGATGGAAGAGGAGCTCTAAAAACTCTGCAGCACTTCCTCTGACCCAACTGAGTTGTCCAGGCACAAGAAGAAGAAGAAGAAGGAGATGGAAAGACATTGGGACCAGGACAGGTCACCTTCTCACCCGTGGCCACCCCTGGGCGCTACGGGTGAGCAGTGGCCTTCTTCCTCTGGGAAGTCGACTGCTGTGGTCAAGCCTGCTCCACCTCAGGGGCAGTCCTCTGACCTCCCACTGCCATTGATCACAGTGGTCACGGGTGCCTTGGCTACGTTCGAGGCCTCTACCGCACTAGGCCCCTTTCCACCAGCAGGTCAAAGTTGTCTTGCGGGGCTGATAAGTCGCTCATTGGGTCCCCTGACAAGCGCCTGGCCCAAGCTATGTAGTCAAGTTCTGGGGATCTCTGAACCCACCTGGCTAAGGTCAACAAGTCGGGTGTCAGATCCTCTGATGTCTGCCGGACCAGTCTGGTCATTAAATTGGGCATCGGTTTACCTGTCATCCCCCCAACCGATGTTGCATTGGGGGCTAACAAGGGCCCCAGTGTTGCCAGGCCTTCCACAGATCTCTACAGTTGGGTCCCCCCTCTGGTTTACCCCCAGCTCCTCTGTGGAGGAGCTTCTGCTGCCTACTCTGGACAGGGGAGGAGCGGGCATAGGGGGTCATCCATCCAGTGGCACTTCTCCTGCCTCACCTCCAGATCTCACGTTGAGGGTTCCGGTTGACCTTCAGGGACCTCCTCCTTCAGGTTTCCTGATGGGGGCCCTTATTCCGACCCCATGTCTGCTGCCACCTGGGCTAATGTTTGACCCTTTTCTTCCTGGTCCTTTGGGTGTGGGAGTTCATCACAGTCCTCCTTCAGGCCCTTCATCTCCACCATCAGGGCTTCTGCTGGGTTACCCAACGCCTAATATCCCAACATACCCAGGCTACCAGCCATCAGGATTCAAGACGCTGGGTTATGTGCCTCCTTATCCTCCTCCAGGTTACCCGACACCAACTTATCCATCACAGGGTTATCCAGCACCCGGGTTTTCTGTGGGGTACCCGCCGACCTACCAGCCTCCCTCACCTCCTTAACCTCAGGTTGATTTTCGGGCCATTTTTCAGTCATGGTGATCTGAGACTAAGGCCCAACTTGTGTCTGAGCTGGATAGCTGCCACCCCCCCGGGAGGTTCTGGAAGGCCTGTGAATCAGCCTCCCAGGTCTTCTCCTGTGCCGGACCCACACCATCTGCCATAGAGCCCTTTGAAAGCAACTTCATCTGGGCAGACACAAGGTAGAGCACCCCCTGATATCAGGGAACCTTCCTGACCTGATGCCCAATCCTCTGACTTGGATCCGGAGTCAGATTCTGATGGTTCTTCCTCTTATGTTTCAGGTTTTGAGACTCCTTCCCCAGATGAGCCTCAATTTAAGGGGTCACTGAAATCTCCACCTGAGGATCTGCCCTTTGCTGACCTCTTCAAGAAAATTGCAGAGGTTTATGGCTAGAACTCAGATGCCCAGGACCCAAAGTGTCAAAGGCTGGCAGAACATCTAGACATACAGGAGGCAGCTCTTGTTCTCACGCCTCCTTGGGTCGAGTCGCACGAGGACTTTGCATAAACTATATGGATGATGTCCTCCTCAGTTCCAGTGGTGGCTAAAAAGGCTGACTGCACTTATCAGACACCAGAGGGGAAAGACCATCTCAGCGTCCATCCCAAGGCAGACTTAGTTGTCATCGCTGCAGCCCATGATAGGTAGTCAAAACCGAGACATATGAGCACCTCTTTTCCTGATAAGGAGTCGAGGCAGCTGGACCAGTTTGGGAGGTAGTTTTACTCCTCTTCCACACTAGCCATCTGTACTTTGAATTATGTGGGCAAGTAGCTGGGGCAGTCTCGGAAACCCGTCCAACTCGAGCGGTGTTATACAATGCCAGATCTGTTATGAATAAGACCACAATTATTGCTGATCTTATTGAAACATCCGATCTGGCTTGCATCACTGAGACCTGGCTGAATGAAAACGTGGGCCCCACCTTGGAGGCTGGAGTTCCAGCCGTGTTCTCAGTGATACACCGCCCGAGATTGGATCGCGGGGGAGGGGCAGGGATGGCAGTCTGTTTCAAGACTGAGTTGGGCCTTTCGAGTGTACCAGTTGAGGAGGCCAATCCTTTGAATGTACTGTGGTAGCAGGTGTAAGCTGCAGGATAGCTCTCATCTACCATCCACCCAGGGACAAGCGGCGATTCCTGCAGGAAGTAGCAGATTTCGTCATCGACATGGCGTTTGAGTTGCCAAGACTGATGGTCCTGGGCGATTTTAACGCCGTGGTTGATGACGAACTCTCACAATTTGGACAGCACTTCCTTCAGCTCATGACATCGCTGGGCTTCACACAGATTGTTACCTCTGCTACACATATACATGGTCACTTTCTTGATTTGGTCTTCCTCCTGGGGATTGAAGCATCCAATCTGGGGGTGGAACCTGTTGGTTGGTCCGATCACTACACCGTGAGGTTCAAATTTTTTGGCCCCCTATGTAGGTCTGCCCCTGTGGAGATGGTCAGTTACCGCCCTCTACGGGATTTGTCCCCTGAAGGCTTAGCGGCGGCGATTGACCTCTCGGAGTTCCCTGTGACCAGCTCGAGTCCAGAGGTTTTGGTCATGGCATATAATAAGGCCATTTCTACAGCTCTGGACTCGCTTGCTCCTATCCGTGTTCATCCTCTCCCCCTTTGCCCTCAGGCCCCTTGGTTTGATGTGTCCTTGAGGGAGCTGCAGTGACTAGGATGAAGGCTAGAGTGGTGCTGGCATAAATCTGCCCTGGAGGTCGCCACCCTTAGATTGGTGGAGCATTATCGGACCTAACAGCGATCTCCTGTAAGAAAGCAGAATTCGTGTCCGGGGAGATCACTGCCTCTCAGAATCAACCAGCTCAACTTTCCTGAACTGTGGACAGGCTGTGCAACCCAGCCTGTCTGCAGTTTCGAAAAGCTTTTTCGTAAATGGAGTGTGATGAACTTGTTCGATTCTTTGCGAATAAGGTGGCAGACATCAGGTCGGAGAACCTCTTGACTCGTTCTGTAGGGAAAGCTGATGATCAGCACTTGGCCACCTCACCTTGTGCTTCCTGGGCTACCTTTGACCTGCCAGAGTTCACGAATGTCATGCAGATTGTCCAGAGTATGTGCCCTACATGCTGTAGTTTTGATACGGGCCCAACTTCCCCTGATCATGGGTTGTTGTGATATTATCAGTCTAGTCCTGGTTCAGATAGTCCGGTGCTCTCTTGATTCAGGTGAGTTTCCTAGCTCCCTGAAGGAGGTGGTGGTAACACCCATCCTCAAGAAGGCTTCTTTGGACCCAGACTCTCTTGCCAACTACAGACCTATCTCAAACCTCCCCTTTATAGGGAAGGTTATTGAGAAAGTAGTGTCGATGCAGCTGGAGGACCTCTTGACCATCCATAACATCTAGGAACCTCTCCAGTCCGGTTTTCGAAAGAGGCATAGTACCAAGACTGCTCTGGTTCAGGTGCTCAATGATCTCCTGATGGCGAGAGATCAGAGAAGCTGCTCTATCTTGGTGCTCCTTGATTTCTCTACAGCCTTTGACATTGTGGACCATGGGGTGCTGCTTGGGCGCCTGAGATCCATTTGTGGCCTGACATGTACAGTTCTCAAATGGTTTACATCTTTCCTCACTGGCAGAATGCAGATAGTGGTATCTGGGATTTTTTCCTCGGACCTACTTCCTCTGTCATGTGGGGTGCCTCAGGGCTCAGTGCTATCCCCCATGTTGTTTGCAGTGTATATGCTGCCCCTCAGAGACATTGTAAGACGGTATGGGCTGAGGTTTCACTGTTATGATGATGATACCCACCCCTACCTGTTTTTTGCATCTGACCAGGATAGTGCTCTCTCAATACTTAACAACTGCCTTGCTGAAATCCAGGAGTGGATGAATTTGAGCTGGTTAAAGTTGAACGCGGGAAAGACTGAGGTGATGGTTGTGGACCATGGCTGCCAGAAAGGGGACAAGGGTGGGTCAGCCCTCAGGACTTTTTCTTGGGGACTCCCAGATCCTTTCCTCTGAACAGGTGTGAGACCTGTGGGTGATACTCGATGACAGGCTGACTTTGCGATCTCAAGTGTCGGCAGTCGTCAAGTCCTCCTTTTACCATCTTAGGAACATTGCCAGGATCAAGCATCTTGTTCCGTCTGGGGACCTGCCTACATTGGTCCATGCCTTTGTGACCTTGCGCCTTGATTACTGTAACTCCCTGTACCTAGGCCTTCTGAGGGTTGATATCCGCCGTCTGCAGCTAGTGCAGAATGCTGCAGCACATTTGTTGACAGGGACGTCTCGTGCCTCCCATATTACGCCTGTTCCGCGTGAGCTGCACTGGCTGCCGATTCGGTGGCAGATCGCCTTTAAAGTCGGCTTGCTGACTTACAAAGCCCTACATGGACTTGGCCCTGACTACTTGAAAGAGCTTCTCATTCCTTACTGCCCTGAGTGACAGCTCCGTTCAGCTGATGAGGGGTTGCTAGAGATTCCAAGGGTGTCTTTAAAATCTTCTGGGGCCCATGAATTTAGCTATGCAGCCCCTGCCCTCTGGAATTCTCTACCCCGTCAGCTTCAGGTGTGCGCAACTGTGGGGGGTTTTAAACAGGTGTTAAAGACCTTTCTGTGGTGCCAGGCCTTTCCTGTTATAGTATAGTGGAACCTGCTACTTTGTATTTACTTATTATTATTATTATTCTGTGCTGATTTTATTACTGTGGTCTGATTTTATTGTGACGCGCCTTGATTTTTTGAAAGGCACTTTGTGAAATAAAATTTATTATTATAATTATTATTATTATTATGTAGCCAACATGTTGGTCTACCAAAAATCCCTTTTTAACCAGCTGGTGCCAGCGATTGAAGCGCTTCCTGACTCCGAGTCCATGTCTATCCTGGTGGACTGTATTCGATCTGCCAAGGTTGCCTGTGGACATTCTTTAAGGGCCACCTATGATGCCATGGACTCCTCTGCAAGGGGGTGGCCACGGCGGTCAGTCTCAGGAGAGTTTTCTGGCTTAAGGTCTCTGGCCTGGCACAAGATGTTCAGGTGGCTATCCAGGATGCTCCCTTCAGGAGTTCAGTCCTCTTTGGTGGTGATGTTCAAGACACATCATCACTAGTTTCCAGGACAAGGGTAAGGCCTTTAGGTCGATCCACACTATGTACTGCCCTAAATTTCAGGCCAGAAAGCCATTTTGGTGGCAAGTGAAGTAGCAGCCAACCAGACATCAGCCTGAACACTGACACCATTAGCTTCAGCCACCCTCCAGTGAAAGCCCAAAGAGCCTCTGGTGCGGCTCTCCCCAATCCTCCCTCCCTCCTCCACTTGACTCGTGGTCTGCCCTCCCACCTCCCAGTCCTTCGGAGGATCTGGGGGCCGGAGGTTTGCCAGTCATCTGCCAGGGTGGTGAGTGGTAACAACTGACTTGTGGGTCCTTCAGTTAGTCCAACAGGGCCACACCCTGGAGTTTCAGGAAAAACCTCCAGACAGGCCCACGGTAGTGTCCCACTATTCAAAGGTGCACATCCCTCTATTAAAAGAGGAGATCCAGGCTTTGTTACAAAAGGTAGCAGTAGAGCATGTTCCACCCAGCCAGGTAGGGAAGGGATACTATTCCCACTTCTTCCTGGTCCCCAAAAAGACAGGAGACTTGTGTCCCATTTTGGACCTCAGTGCCTTGAACGTGTACATACAGTACTAATTGTTTTGGATGCTGACTCTCCCAGGCCTGCGGCCCCTCCTGTATGAGGGACAGTGGCTCTGTGCTCTGGATATGCAGGATGCCTACCTGCATTTCAGGATTTTTCAGGCCCATTGCCACTGCCTTTGGTTCGCCTTTCAGGGGAGCATTACCAGTTCAGGGCTCTCCCCTTTGGCCTGTACTCAGCACCTCAGGTATTTTCCAAGTGTCTGGTGGTAGTGGCAATGGCTTTGCGATGTCGGGGCCACTGTGTGTTCCCCTACCTCAATGACTGGCTCCTGTCAGCCCTGTTGAAGGAGCAGCTGGAACTTTCCCTCTCTGCTACCCTGGGCCTCTTTGCACAAGTTGGGATCACCATAAATCTCTCCAGGTTCAAACTTGTTCATTCCCAATGCCTCCAATTTATTGGGGCAATGCTGGATACAACCCAGATTATGGCTTTCCTTCCTCTGGACAGGGCAGACATGTTGCAGGTACAGGCTCGTATAGTAGCCTCCAGCAGGTGAGTTCTGGCCAGGTTGATTCTTCGACTGCTTGGCCTTATGGCAGCGGCATCCCTGCTGTTCCTTTAGCCAGGCTCCACGTGCGAATATCCCAATGAATGCTCATGGCGCAGTGGGATCAGAGGCTAGAAGACCTGGACCACATGGTCATAGTCTCCAGTTAGATGCAGCAGAATCTTTTATGGTGGCAGGATCTACTCAACCTCACCAAAGAGGTTCCTTTCCAGTTCTCTTCTCCCTCCCAGACCCTGACTACAGATGCGTCAGGGATGGGTTGGGGCACTCACCTAGGGAGCCACAGAACCCAGGGTCTATGGTCTCTGGCAGAATCTCATCTGCACATAAATGTGTTGGAGATGAGGGTGGTGATGCATGCACTTCAGGTCTTTCAGCACCTGCTTCACCAGGACACTCTATTGGTCCAGTAGGACAATATGTGTGTGGTGTGGTATCTCAACAAGCAAGGAGGTAATCACTCATATCCCCTTTGCAGGGAGGTGATGCAAGTTTTGAATTGGGCATTTATGCATCAAATTCGCCTCACAGCAGTTCATGTTTCGGGTGTGCATAATGTCCTAGTGAACTGTCTCAGCAGCACCAGAGTCAGAACTCATGAGTGGGAGCTCAAGCAAGCCATGATCAAACACATTTTCGACCTATGGAGTCATCCAGACTTAGATCTGTTCGCATCCCCATACAACACAAAACTACCCAAGTTTTGCTCGCTCACTCCAGGGAATGGGGTTTTTTATCAAGACGTGCTATCTCTTTGCTGGACAGGAAGGTTTTTGTATGCCTTCCCTCCCTTTCCAATTCTGTAGAGGGCGCTACTCAAGTTTCAGGTGGAGGCTGCACACAGGGTTCTGTTCGCCCCGAATTGGCCTCATCAAATATGGTTCCTGTTTCTTCAGCAGCTTGCAGTGGCGCCTCCAGTTCTGCTGCCCCTCTTCTACGATCTCCTGACCCACAAGAGGGGCAAGCTGGTCCATCCAGGGCTGAGGTCGCTTCACCTTCACATGTGGCACCTCAGAACTTAGCTGCTTCATGTTTTAGAGTTCTCTCCGGAGTGGCACAGGTCCTGGTAGAGGCCAGAAAGCCTTCTACAAGGACTATGTATGCTACGAAGTGGAAGTGTTTCTCCATTTGGGTCACCGCGAAGGGTTGGGACCCATTTTCGTGCCTCGTCCCTCAAATCTTGGAGTATCTTCTACACCTATTTGACTTGGGCCTGAGCTACTCTTCCCTAAAGGTCCACCTGTCAACTGTTTCTGCTTATCACACATTGGTGGAAGGTAAAACTGTGACTCAGCTGGAGGTTTCCAAAACCTTCCTGAAAGGAATCCTCCACCTGAAACCCCTGATGCACAGCTCCGTGCCACTGTGGGACCTTAATTTTATTTTGGAGAAGTTGACTTTGCCTCCCTTGGAACTGGCTGGTTCATGTGATATGTGCTATTTATCATGGAAAGCACTCATTTTAGTTGCTGTCACTTCAGCTTGGAGAATTTCTGAGCTTCAGGCCCTGATGTGTAAAGAACCTTATTTAATTTTTCACAGAGACGGGGTGGCTCTGCATACAAATCCTTAGTTTTTACCCGAGGTGGTTTCCGAATTTATGTTGAACCAGTTGATTCAACTGCCGCTTTACTACCTCGAACATTCCAATCGGGGGAGGAGCTTCTGCATACTTTAGATGTTCATAGAATTCTACATTATTACACTGACAGAACCAAGTCTGTCTGGAAATTGTACCAACTTTTTGTTTCTTTCATGCCAAAGAGAGAAGGCAAAGCAGTTTCTAAACAGTGTTTATCCAAGTGGTTGGCAAACTGTATTGTTTTCTGTTACCATAAGTATGGTAAATCTCTCCTAGGGGAGGTTAAGAGGCATTCCAACAAAAGCATGGCTGCCTCTACTGCTTGTTTCAAAAATGTGTCAGCCACAGATATTTGCACCATGGCTACTTGGAGCTCTGCCCACACTTTCACAAAACATTACAGTCTGGACATTGCCTCTAGGCGCAGGGCAGGTTTTGACCTAGCTGTCCTCCAGGGTCTCCTGTCCTGATCTTTTTGCCTTTTCCTGCAGTTTTCCTGCCTCCCGTGTTTCAGTTTCTCCTGATTCACACTGCTTAGGACTCAGTTCTCAAGGTGATTACCTGATGCAAGAGCTCTCTCGAAGTAAGATAGTACAGTTATGTAAGAAGTTACCGTAACAGTAGATCTTTGAGAGAGCCTCTTGCAGTAGGTAACCTTTTTCCCTTTCTCCTTCCCCTGAGTTTATTTGCTGCCATTTTTCCATCAGCTCTTTCCGAGCTCCAGGAGCCTCTTTTTTCCATTCTTCTATCGCGCCTCCTTGGAGGCCTCCAGCGAGAGAACTGAAAGGTGGGCGTGGGGAGCACCCACTATATAGTGTCATGCTGATGTCTGTCATGTGACATGAGGTGGGCAGTCCCCCATCAGACACTACTAGCTAGAATTTCCATGTGGTCCTGATGCCAGGGGGCATAGTCCTCAAGGTGATTACCTACTGCAAAAGCCTCTCTCGAAGATTTACTGTTACCATAAGTTCTTAAATAGCTGTACTATTCCTGATCTGCTAGCTTAATCCAGTTTAACAGCTTCTGAAGCTTGGCACAGATGCAAGTCTGAGTTTGACTTTATGCTCAGTTTCAGTGGTGGCTGGAACTTCCCCTGATTGATAGGGCTGTGCAGTCACAGCTTGCATTGATTTCTCTCAGTCGGTTTGTCTCTCCCATTTTCTTTCTCTTACTCTCTTACTGGCATCTGTAATGATGCAGGCAAAGGTCTGGCTACCCTGCAGTCAGTCAAGCTACCGAGTGTCATCACAGACCCACATACTTAGGCATCTGCACACTCAGGTTGGTAGCAGCCTGGAAGCAGGCTATGGCACCTGCTAGCAAACTCCACATCAGTCATGGACTACAGCTCACTTCTCAGTCTTTCTTTCTCCATCTATGGACCGGTGATGCACAGCATCAGCCAGACAGCTGGCAAGCATCAGAATGCCTCCCTTTTCCTTTGGCTGTGAAAATGGCTTTTCACACACAGTTCATCACTTGGGAGATGCACTGCCTGTTGCAGCTCAGATTAATCTCTCTCAAACAGTGTCCCACTTCAACTATATCTCCCAGACCTGATCTGAGGTCAGCCTAACCCTTTCCCTTCACATGGGCAAAGGCCATTCTGATTTACCATGGGTACTGTGAATCGAAGCAAGTGGTGCTGGAGATTTGTCATGGGCCAGGGAATTGGCAGATCAAAATGTGCCTGAATTAATCAGGTCTACTGCTAGTCCATGAGCCCCTGTGCCTCCCAATGTGGGCAGACACTCCTAACTGACTTAGTGCCCTTCAACCCTGTCTACATAGCAGGGTGGACCAGAGGGTGGCAACATGGTGGTCAAATTGTATTTCAACAGGCAATATCCGCTAAAGTCCCAATTCATGCAAAGTGCAATGTCCAGCACACCTTAGGTACCCTGAGCCAGCTCAATGTGGATTTACTCTCATGTCCAGTTGTGGCAAGGGGTGGATCGAGTCACGGCCACTGTAACATTGGCTCTGTCAGCAGAGAACTCCTTTAATGTCTGAGCCCATAAAGTCTGAAAGGCACAGTGACCCACAGGGAGTGGTGGTACATTGCAGCTGTATGTTGTAATTGTAAAGATAGTTATGATTTGCAGATAAGAAGGGTTCTGCTTTTATCAGCTGATACTGCATTCAGAAGTCAAAGTTAGATTGGTCCAATGTTCATAATGTCAAGCATTAATCAGAGCTGCTCAAACTGAGACCGGGTGCTCTTCGACAAACTAGGCATTTAATATTGAGAAAGTGACTGCACTCACCTCCCTTGATTCTCTTAAAGAAATTGCTGTCCACACAGGATGTGCTGCAAAATAATTCAGAGTTTATTTTTAAGTACCCAAAAGTGCAGAGTGCAAATGAGCGTGCAGCCATGACAGTGGGGAGCAGCAAGAACCACTGGACATTTTACCAAAACACTTGGCTTTCTCAAATTTTGATTTGATTGATTGATTTTGCAGCACATCCTATGTAGACAGCAATTTCTTTTACAGACTCAAGGGAGGTGAGTGCCGTGACTTTCTCAGTATTGTTCGTATTGTCACTAATGAAGAAGATCTGTTAGGTTCACAATTTTACTGTAATTGAGGCAGATGTGGGTTTAAAAAGCAGTCTCAAAGCTAAATTGCATGACTTAGAAATCGCTGTTCCAAACTTTTACTAAAATGCCAATTGGCAGTGGGATACCTGCTTCGAGCAAAAAGAGAACGGTAGCCACAAATTGAACAGAAAGCTACAGCCATAGTATATGGGTTGTGAAATATACCTACAGTATATATGGTAGAAAAGACAACCCTACCCTGTCTCCTGACCCTTAACCCCTCTTTCAAATCCCAGGGCTTACCGCAGGGGCACCTTTATTTGCAGCAGTTACTGTAGGTGGCTGAGCTGTTTTTGAGTCTGACAGCCTTTCATTATAATGTTAAATGCAAAGCTTTAGCCCAGTATGGAAATGTAGGAACACTATCCAGACTGCCCAAGTATGTTGGAGGTTAAATGTGTAATCCAGATTAGTGTCATTTTTGCATGATGCTTATCACTGTCTGCAGCCGATATAGCTTGTGAAACTGAAGCCCAGGAAGATCTTCTACTGTATTAGAAAGGTTAAGCCCTGTAAGCTTATAGTAAACATAAGATACGGCTGTATTTACAACACGTGCTGTGTTGTGCAGCTGTCTCAGTGAGCATGTGATTTGTTCTTGGAGTCTGCAAACACATTCACGCAGAAAGCCCACTGCAACATTTGTAGCATTACTGGAAATGTTAGCAGATTGCATGCATGTGGTGACCAGGAACAAATGCCAGATGCCCAGCTTCCTGAATGTCTTTCTGTGACTTCAAATAACATTGCAAGCACCAAACCATCAGAGCCACAAAAGTACAAAAAAAGTGTTCCTAAACCCTTTTCTAACTTTTGTCCTGAATTTGTTTCCAACAGTGCTGTGCCAGCAGCACTTCCAGTTTCTACTGCTCACTTGTGGTACAGCATGTAATGCCTGGAGGCCCTTAGAAGGAGAATGTATGTAGCACTGCAGGTGATGGGGAGCATCTATACTAGGACATGCAATGCCTGCAGCATTCTGATACCCCTCCCCAACCATAGCAGCAGCTCAGAGGAGCCACTTCAGTTCTTTCAGAAATGCAGTACCATACATACTGACTGATCTTCTCACAGCAGATTAGCAACTCTGCACCAGCAGATCCACGAGTGTAATAGCCCTAAAGACTGGCCGATTGATTGATTTCAAAAGTTTCACCAGGAAAGACATGCTGAGCTGATAACAGCTTGTACCCAGATGCATCCTGGGGGGAAGAGGGAAGAGAAGATTAATGAACAACAATCATAAGCAAATTACATGGATGGTAGGGACAAACATTAAGCTACAAGCAAAACCAGCAAATTTACAACAATTAGTGCAATATTTCCAAAGAGTCAGATAAGTACAATAAAGTGCAATGTGCAATAAGAAGGGAAGAGACAAATAAGCTAGCCATAGATTACAAGAGGAAAGGAATCGAGGTGAAGGGGTAGTGGGGGAAAGGGAAAGAGCTAGGACAGGCCAATAGAAGAATATGGAGGTGGTGGGGTAGCAGGTAGAGAGTACAGGAACACAGGCAGCTATTAGATACAATTACAGGTGTGGGTCGAGTAGTCATGGAGCAGAGCAAATGTTTAGGGGAAGGGAATGCCAAAGTTTGGGGAAGCAGTAAGAGAAAGCAGCTTGGCCAGCTAAAGATTTTCTAGACTTGAACAAGCAGCTGAGATAATCTGGGCAGGCAATGCACTCCAAGGTGCTTTCTGCCGCAGGTTTTTAATAAAGTTTTATAAATCTTTTCTGACACTAATGAGTTTGATATATCACTCTTTTGTGGCCCAAAGTCTATTCACAATGCCCTATGCCACTCCAGTCTCTCACTGTAGCCCACCCTAAAGGAGGATATTGATGATGCCAGGTGGGAAATGGAACTATAGCATGTTCTATGCAGAGTACAGCAAAATTGGAGGAGGCCAATTACAGTATATTTTATTCAATTTATCCCCAGCTCCCCTTGGTTCCCCGAAGCTACAAGGCTGGCAGCAGGAAGGGTAGAGAGGGCAACGTTTGTTGAAAAGCCCTCCCCAGCTCCCCTCAGTTCCCCGAAGCTACAAGGCTGGCAGCAGGAAGGGTCGAGAGGGCAATGGTTGTTGAAAAGCCCTCCCCAGCTCCCCTCGGTTCCCCAAAGCTACAAGGCTGGCAGCAGGAAGGGTCGAGAGGGCAATGGTTGTTGAAAAGCCCTCCCCAGCTCCCCTCGGTTCCCCGAAGCTACAAGGCTGGCAGCAGGAAGGTACGCTATCTCAAGACTGCGCTCAGTTTTAAACCTTGGCGCCTTTTTTCTGTTCAGCTCTCTGGTGCTGTAGTACTCACTGCTGCAGCCACTTTAAACCCAAGGAAATTAATGTATTTCGACTCACAAGACTGTGCCTAAGACTGTGCCTACGATACACTCTAGCCTGCCTACCTTGATTTAATTAACTTTTGCTGATTCTGGTACACTGCAGCTGCTGTTTAATTAATTTTAACATATCCTCTAACACAGCAGCTGCTTGCAGGCTTGAAATTTTTGCCCACTCCCCTTCACCATTAATTAAATACGCTAATAATCCCGCCCACTTTTGTTCCAACCTATAAACTCACTTGAAGGGCAGTCCTACCCCTTCCCCTTGCTGCATCAGTCCTAATTCAAACCAGCGAGGCAGTCCTTTTCTTTTTTTTTTCCTCCACTCACTCTTGCCTAGTTTCTATGTTTGCCTCTGTTCTACACTTATTTTGTCTGGAAAAGTAACTCAGACTGAGGGTATCCCAGTTTTGTCTTTTCCCCTCAGCTTTTCAAATTCCCTCTGCTCCTGTCCGCTCCTCATAAACTGCACTCTATTGGAATACCTGCCTCTTGTGAATAACTTGTATAATTGACTGCCAACCTCTGGCCACTAAGGGTTTCACTCAAACTGCCTTCACTATAGGTGTCACCCTGCCCTTAAGTCACCATTTCTGTCACTTATATTCTACTCTTATAAGGGACAATCCACTTCTGATTTACAGAGGTTTCATACAAGGCATACATAATGTTCTCTCTTGCATGCCCAAGGTCACTTCTGGTGGTATCAGGATTACTACCCACCGTAATCGTCCTCTCCTATCTCTCATGTAACATACCAGCTGGATACCCTGGGTCCCACTGCCATGAAGAATTCTCCTTTGTATTCTCCAACCTTATACCAACTAGAACCTTGCTCTCTTCTCCTAACCTGTCTCTCTATATAACTCACCCTTCCAAATTAGGGCATTTCCTTCTCTACCACCCCTCTAGCATGCCCAAATACCTCAAGCGCAATTACAGATTCTACAAAGAAGTTTGGGTGACGCTTTCTGCTTATGCTTATCAGGAGACATAGAATCTAACCCTGGCCCCCATTGGAATGCCAGGTCCACGGATGACTCCTCATGGTTCTCCACTAAGGGCATGAAAATTGCCCACATGAATATCAGAAGTTTACCAGCAAACTTTCCTGAACTTGAAGCCTGGATAGCCCTCTACTGTCCGGATATACTTGGACTAACTGAAACATGGCTCAGGCCAGAGATGCCTGATTCCATGTACAAAATACCTGGCTACAGCTTGTCCAGATCCGATCACCCCACCAAACAAAAGAGTGGAGGAGTTGCCCTTTATTATAAAGAGCATCTCAATGTCTCTGTACTCCCAGTCTTGGATAACAAATCACTGTGAAGCTCTGCATACGGTTCTACAACTAGGGGGTGATAAAAGACTAAATCTGATCTGTGCCTGCAATCCTCCAAAGGGGGCTCTCCCTGGCTTAAATGGGCTCTTGGATTATCTGGCCACTCTAAAGGGTAGACCTGAAGTCATACTTATGGGAGACTTCAACCTAGACCTATCAGGGAGTCACGCCAGTACATATAGTGAAGCTCTCGCCCAACTTAACCTCGCTCAACTTATCTCTAGCCCTACACGCATCTCTTCCAACTCAGAGCGCCAATCTCTCCTGGACTAGATGGCTACAAATACAGCAAATAAAATAATTGCTGCAGGGACCTTTTCGGATTCTATTAGTGATCACCTGCCTATGTTCTGTATCTGGAATGGCCACTGCCTTAAACCCCCTCCCCCCCAAGAATCATTCAATTTTGGGATTTTGCCAAACTAAACCGAACTGCACTTCTCGAGGATATTAATAATATAGACTGGTCTCCCATCTATCACACTGATGATGTAAACACAGCACTTGAATACCTGATGTCTCAGCTTCTGGCCCTTCAGGATCTGCACATCCCCCTGAAAAAAAGGCGTCTCAGGGGCTCCCCTAATAAATGGCTAAAAAAAGACCTTCTTCGAGCCATGATGAAAAGAGACAAGGCCTGGACCTTGGCAAAGAAGTCCCAACAATCCGAAGACTGGGTTAACTATAGACAACTGAGAAATGCCTGCAAAAAAGATATTCGGAAGGCTAAAAGGAGCTACTGCCTTAAGCGTCTTCAATCTTCAGCGGGTGATACCAGGGATTTTTGGAACCACATCAAAAATGTCATTGGGCAAAGGCCCAAGACGGCCATTACCGACATGACACTGAATGACGCAAACTGTAATAAGTTACCTACTATTGCTAATGCTCTTAATGCACAATTCTCGGATCTTTCCGAATACACTGAGAAATTCAACCAACCTCTTTCACCTCCTCCTGAGGTGCAACTTTCGCATGAAATCCCTTTTTGTCTCACATTAGTCTCCTCCAATCGAGTGCTTCATCTCCTCACATCAGTATCCACCTATGGATCTGCTGGCCC
Source organism: Neoceratodus forsteri (assembly GCA_016271365.2). Classification (NCBI taxonomy): domain Eukaryota; kingdom Metazoa; phylum Chordata; order Ceratodontiformes; family Ceratodontidae; genus Neoceratodus; species Neoceratodus forsteri. The sequence continues at coordinate 1,095,019,877 of CM057459.1, forward strand.
GGATGGGCTACTGCCCAGCTTCTTGAAGCAGGCAGCCCCTGCCCTTGCTGTTCCTATTGCAAGAATCTTTAATCTTTCCATAATAACCCAAACGGTACCTACATTGTGGAAAAACCGCTCGCGTTGTCCCTGTTCACAAAAAAGGGGATACAAAAAATATGTCAAACTATAGACCGATTGTCATTCTCTCTACCCTAAATAAACTTCTTGAGAAGGCCATCGCTACTCAGGTCTCAAATTACCTGCACCTTCACAACCTTATATCCCCTACCCAGCATGGATTCTGAACAGGACACAGCACCACAACTGCTCTACTTCAGCTGACAAATGCAGTCCTTACAGCGATGGATAAGAGCCTGCTCACTGGGGCCATATTTATCGATCTCACAAAGGTGTTTGACCTTGTGAATCACTCTCTGCTACTTTCCAAACTGTCCCGCCTTGGCTTTAACCTGTCGATCATCTCCTGGTTCGAAAGCTACCTCTCAGAGAGGTTGCAATTTGTCCAAATTGAATCCGCCGTCTCAAATCTTTCCCCTACATCTGTTGGAGTCCCCCAAGGATCTATTCTTGGCCCACTACTATTCTCCCTTTTCATTAACAACTTGCCCTCCCTTCCCTGCTCCTCCTCGTTAATCCTTTATGCCGATGACATGGTGCTTCTCTCCAGTGGTAAAGATCCCTTATCAGTAAGAGCACATCTTCAAGCAGACTTCAACTGCTTGCAGGAGTGGTTACTACAGAACAGGCTCCTAATGAATGCTAAGAAACCGTAACTATGCTTTTGGCCCCCATCAAGAATCAGATCTCTTTACTCCAGACTTATTGATACATTCTCTAGATGACTCCTCTTGAATTCATACCTCCTTCAGGTATCTAGGAGTCACTCTGACCCATCTCTTGACTTTAACCTCCACATTGCGGCTACATGTAAGACAGTTTACTCAAACTTGGTCTTGCCTTTAAAATTAGGTCCTCCTCAATGATGCTGCCGGCTTGCTATTGCACAAGGATTTCTCCTCCTGCTCTGACATATTACTCTCAGGTTTACCTTAAAGCTAGCAAAGGAGTGCTCCAGAAACGGAGCACCTGCTATAACAGTACATGCAGATTTGCTCTCTCCGCTCACAGACTTACCCATCATTGCCTGCTCTACTCAAAACTAAATTGGCTCTCCCCAGACTCGCTCAGACACTATTCTGCAGGCTGTACAATTGATAATATGATCAGAACGGGGTCCCCTAAATACCTTGCCAAACTATTAACTCAGCCCTCCCAAGCATACCTCCTCAGGGCATCTGCTCAAACCCAATTTGAAATTCCCAGATATCTCACAAAAAAAGGAGAACGATCCTTCACCATATCTGTCCCCCGCTCCTGGAACTCCATTCCCTCCCACATCAAACTCTCCAAATCCCACAAGGCCTTTAAACTGGGTCTTCAGGCACACCTACTAGAATCCGACTGCTGCTCTTGTGCTGTAACTTGAGCCTCTCTCCTAGCATTTTCTCCTCCCTATGGCACTTACTGATTTCCTGCTGGTCTCCAAAATCTGAAAGTTCCCCACATCCAGCAGAAATCCTATTGTTATAATGTTACTTCATTTAAGTTTTGTTTGCTGTTTGTCGTTTCAATTTAGTCACTGATGTATCATCAGATGAAAATAATTAATGTAATGTTATCTGTTTCTCTTTGTCATCACTGATAATGACTGTACCTGGCTGTATACTGTTCAAATGTTTGTTCTCACCTCATGCTGTGTCATGAAATACTCTTTAATGTTGACTCTGGTCTCCCCTGTCTGTACTCTCCCGGGTCGTGCCTGAATATAGGCAACATTGTTGTCTAGTGTACTTACCTGGTAAACAAAAACCAAACAAACAAACAAACAATTTAGCAATCCTTGTTTACGGGTGGTTAAACATACTACCCCAACATTAACAAGCATTTGTCAATGCCGAATGTTGTCTCACTGGCATTGGCATTGGTAGTGCATGAGTTAGAGATGCATAATGGGAATAGCAGTGAAGTATTGAACTGATGCCAACCCCACCCCCACCCTGCAGAGACTGACAGGCATTGGGGTGTGTCTTTGGGTCATCAGCTGTAACGCTCATGCCATTTTACCTCACCCTACCCTGTAGACATTGACAAGTGTTGTGGTGTGCTTTGGGGTCTTTGGGCCTTATACTTACCCTATTCCATAAGGAAATACGCTGAGTTGGGTGCAGTGTAGGAGAGTGGGGTGAACTTTGGGGCCGAACACTCCGTGGCACACCTCAATGCCTGTCACTGGTTACAGGGTGGGGGTTGGGGTGGAATGGTGGGAGCATTACAGCTGATGAAACCAAAACACACCCCTGACGCATGTCAGTCTCTACAGGGTGGGTGTTACAGCTGGAAACCCTAACACCGTAGGTGTGTTTTGATGTTTTCACTTCAAATTATCAACCCACCTCATGAAAAGCGGCACTATCAGTTTGTTAGATGAAAGGTAATGTTGCACAGTGACTGCGCCATTTGGCGCCACAGGTGTGGAAACACATTTTGGGCAGGATGTGAAAAATGACAACTGTTTTGTTCATGAGGAGGTGTGTAAAAAAAATGGCAACGTTGCAGATCTGGAGTGAAAATATGAAAAATTGGTGAAGTCATGAGCATGCATAGAAACTGTGCAACACATGGCCGTAACCCAATTATTTTTAGGATTTTTTAACCACATTTTCAACATAGGCATTTGGGACCCCCCCACCCTATGAACAGTGGCACTGTGATTTTGTTAATCTGTCCCAAAAGTTGATTTCCGACAGCGACCACGCCATTGTGTGCCACAGGTGCGAAAACACATTTTGGGCAGGATGTGAAAAATGACAGCTGTACTGTTCATAAGGAGGTGTGAAAAAATGCCAGTGTTGAAAATCTGGCAAGAAAATATTGCAAATTTGCAAAGGTACAAGGGTGTGTAGAAACTGCGCAACGCACGCTTGTAACACAGTCATTTTATGGACTTTCATCACCAAATTTTCAACATAGGCATTTTAAGACCTCTGCACATGAACAGTGTCGCCATCATTTTCTTAAACTGTCGCGAAAACTGATTTTGCACAGTGATCACACTATTCTGCGCCGGAAGTGTGAAAACACATTTTGGCCAGGATATGTAAAATTACAGCTGTACTGTTCATAAGGAGGTGTGGTAAAATGCCAATTTTGAAAATCTGGACTGAAAATATTACAATTATGTTAGTTACGGAAAGCGTGCGGAAACTGCACAACGATGTTCAGTAAACAGCCATTTTTGGATTTTTCACCAAATTTGCAGCATAGACTTTTTGAGAGCCCACCTCATGAACAGTGGCACTGTCATTTCATTAATCAGTCCCAAAAGATGATTCTGCGCAGTGTCTGCGAAATCACCTTTTGGGACTGAATAATGCCATGACAGTGACTGAATTCATGAGGAGGGGTCCCAATAACCCCATGTTGAAAATTTGGTGCCAAAATTCCCAAACATGGCCTAGATATGCACCAAAGTTTAAAACCCCCTGTTTATGCCATTATACAGCTTACCGGCATTTCTTCAGTTCACGGTCAGCTTTGAAGAGTGCAGATGTGTTCCTGGTCCACCGAAGATCATCGCGCCAGACTCCATAGGTAAGTATGGGGTGAGGGATGTGTGGGGGGAGGCAGGGTACACAGAGGGTGCGCGCGGGTTGGGGGTGGGGACAGGGAGACCACGAGGGACTGTTTTCTTCTTTTACAGATAAAAAAAAAAAAGACAACGAGGGTCGGTTTTCATTTTTTGCAGGTGTTTGTTTAGTACACTGGGGTGGGCTCCCAGTGTTCCACCTGCATAATGGGGAGGGGGATCGCAGCCAATGGGATTGGGCCCCCCATCAGCACAGAAACAGGTGGGGGGGCACATGATGCCGAGGGGGATTGGGCACCCTCGGCACACATCACACATTGGGGGCTGGGGACATTATGCTGATGGGGAGTGGGCTCCCCCATCGGCAAATTAAAATACGCAGGGGGGACTTAAGTTGATGGGGATTGGGCCCCCTGTAAGCAAGGAAAGACTGTTGGGGGGTGCATGATGCCGAGGGAGGTTGGGCACCCCCTCGGCACACACTTGGATTGGGAGAGGGAGCATCATGCTGATGGGGAGTGGGCTCCCCTGTTGGCAAATGAAGTGGCTGCGGCAATCAGTGCTTCCATGTTTAGGGAAGTGCTTCACCAGCAAGCACACATCAGGAGACATGTTCTGGTGCTGCTGCATGACGAGCTTGGCTCTCATTGCAGTGGACCTTTTCTCAGATGTGCTCATCCTATTAAGTATTGCTGGTGTAGTGCCTGCATGTTGGCTTATTGGGAATGAGGGATGCACCTACTGATGCATGCCCTGCATTCGCCCACAGTGAACACACCTCCAAATCTGCTACTAATGCAATATGTTGGCTGGCGCGCACGTGAGAGCCAACATAACAGTGGCAAGCAATGTTGAATAAACTTTTGGTAAACAAGTCTCCTGGTTCTGTTGCATTCTAAAGTCTGCTTTGCTCAGCAGGGATAAACTCTGGAAAAAGACTCATAAATCAAAACTTCCTTCTGACTGGACTGCCTTCTGGTCAGTCAGGAATTGCTGCACAAAGCTTATCAGAACCACAGAGGCTAACTATTACCATACAACACTGGACTCCTCCTCCACATGCCCTGCTAAATTCTGGAGAACACTTAAAAATATTGAAGGCCATGCATCCTCTGGCTTCCTCCCCTCAAAAATTTCATATGATGGCTCCTCCATCACCAACAAAGCTGAGATCCTAGACCTCCTAAATAAATACTTTGCCTCTGCTGGGATGGTCTTCGATTCATCACCGGGCAACAACCTCCAAACTCAGCTTGCAACCCAGGGCAAAATTATCTCTGTCCAGTATTTTGGAGCTTCAAAAGGAAGCAGACACATCTCAGGGAAGTATCTGTTGATTTTCACTGATTTTATTGCTGTTATTATTTCTTTTGCAGCTTAGTGTTGTTTTTAATTGGTACCAGGGTGCTTTCTGACTTCATCTGGAGAGGTACCTGTTTAGGGGATTTTGCTGGTGCAGCTGAGTGTCTCAGTGAGGGTTTGCTGGGGTAGCTAATTGTCTCTGGTGATCAGGAGGGCCCAACCCACCCAAACCATCACTTCCTTTATACTGGTAGCCTGTGACATCATATGGTACCTGCTGACTGCATACACACACTGTTAGCCAAGGCCCTGAGTTTTCCACGATTCCGCGGATGTGGCAAACTGCAGAATTAACTGCGGAATTCACGTTCACTCATTGAAAAAATGTCCTTTGCAGATGGGGGTGCCCAATCCTCCATCGGCTTCACTGCCCCCCTCCAAACAAACATCCATATGCCATGATGGGAGCCCACCCCAGCATGACAAAAGTCTCCTTTGCTGATGGGGTGCCCAATCCCCCATTAGCTTCACTGCCCCCCCCAAAAAAGTTCATATGGCACGCTGGGAGCCCACCCCAGCGTGGCAAAAAGTTTCTGCAACGGGGTGCCCAATCCTTGATCGGGTTCACTGCCCCCTCAAACCGCTTGGTGCCATGCTGGGAGCCCACCCAGCATGGAAAAAGTCCCCATTGTCTTTAAAAATAAAAAAGATCTAAAACAAAAAGTCCCTCATTGATTCTCTTGCCCCTCCCCAACCCACGCCCACCTCTGCATACCCCACCTCCCCACACCTCCACCTCGCTCCCCATCTCAACCCATACTTACCTCTGGAGCCCAGCATGATGATCTTCAGTGAACCTGGAACATGTCTGCACTCTTCAAAGCCAACCCTTGAACTGAAGAAATGCCGATTAAGCTGTATAATGGCATAAATGGATTTTTTAACTTTGGTGCATATCTCTGCCATTTTAATTTCTTGTTCACTCATCTCACATGGTTCTTGGGACCCCACCTCAAGAATTGAAGTCACTGTCATTTTGTTATTCGTCCCGAGAGGTGATTTTGAGGTCACTGCGCGGAACCACCTTTTGGGAAAGATTAACAAAACAACAGTGTCACAGTTCATGAAGTAGGCCCCCAAAAACCCTATGTTGAAAATTTGGTGAAAACATTCCCCAAAATGACTGTTTTACGAGTGTGCATTGCGCAGCTCCTATGCACACTCGTAACTTTGAGCATTTTTTATATTTTCACTCCAGATTTTCAGCATTGCCATTTTACCATACTTCCTTATGAACAGTACAACTGTTATTTTTCACATCTTACCCGAAATGTGTTTTCGCACATGTAGCACACAGTGGCATGGTCGGTGTGCGAAATCAATGTTCGGGGCAGATTAAGAAAATCACAGTGACACTGTTCATGAGCAGAGGTCTTAAACTGACTATGTTGAAAATTTGGTGACAAAAGTCCATAAAATGACTGTGTTACTAGCATGCATTGTGTCAGATATGGCGAGAAACCAAAAAAGGTTAAAATTAAGTGTAAAAACTTGCCACAGAATTGCCACAAAAATTGGTGTCGAGAGCCACAGAAGTCCTGTGGCAAATGAGGACCCTGCCGCAGAACTTTGCTCCGATGTGCCACAGAAATATGGGGCCCTGCTGTTACCCATCTTATTTCATACACCACACAGCAGCACACCACAGGGTAGAGGGATTGGAAAATAAGGGAAATAGTGCTGTCAACAGACAGGGGCAAGATAGAAAGAAGAGGAACCACGAGAGGGAGAATGGAGCAGAGGGAACAAAGAAGAGGAAAGGATAATGGGACCAGGGCGACAGATTGGGGAAGTCTGGGAAGAGGACAAGGTAGTGGGGCAGGCCATGAGGGTCAGTGGAGTGGAAGGGAGGGGGGGCAAAGGAATCAGGGAAGGGGGGAACAGAAATCACAGGGGAGGAAGGATCGTAGGATGTAATAACTGTGGAGGGGCAGTATTCATGGACACCCTGTGGAGGACGGGGAGTGCCTTGTCTGTATAAGGCTGGGGAGGCTAGAGAAAGAAGTACTAAGGATAATGGGGAAAGTGTCAGAGATGATGAAGGGGCATATTAGGTCAGGAGGAGACGGGAATATGGAAAGCACAAAAGACATCCAGGAAAAGAAAAAAGATGGGGCAGATAAGAGTGACGGGGGCAGTCAGGACAAGGGGGCAGGGAGGGTGACACAGGTAGGGGAAACAAATGTGCAAGGAGAATAAGAGTACAGGGAGATGGTAACACAGTAAGCTCAGACGGGGGCCAACCTCTAACAGAGGAGTCAAAAAAGGGGAAGGAGGAAGGAGAAGCACGGTCCATGGGTATAAAGAACAAAATGGCTGGGGAGGGTGATGGGGAAGTAGGTGTATTGGGGCAAGAATGGTTGAGTACAGGAGAGAACACGAAGGGAGAAACAGTGACAATAGGAAGGAACATTGTACAGGAGGAAGAAGGAGAGGAGAAGGGGACGATGGGGAGGGGAGGAAGGGAGGTGTCTTGGTGTTGGGGGACTCGATACTAAGAGGGGTCAGGTGGGGCAGCAAAGGGGAGAAGCACAGTAGAATATGGGTGGAAGCTATGCCAGGAATGAATGCAAAAAGGGTGGGGCAATCTGTGCTAAGGTATGCAAGCAGGGGAAGGGAAAGGCCTCACCTAATTATACACCTGGGGATGAATGACCTGGCTGATGGGACAGTAGGTGAGGTAAATAGGACGTTTGAGGAACTGGGACCTCTGTGTGAGAAGCTGGCAGATCTGTCACCTTCATGGAGGTACTGCCCGTTCCCAGGGCAAGTATGGCAAGAAAAGGAAGAATTCAAGAGTTTAATGAATGGCTGGGGGCCTGGTGTCAGGAAAAGGGATACGGGCTGGTTGGAGGGTTGGGGGGACCTGGGAGAACAGCAATCTGTATGCAAAAGATAGACTGCACCTAAATTAGGAGGGAAAAATATGCTGAAGACAAGGATAGGGAAGCACATTGAGGAGCATTTAAACTGGGGGGGGGTAGCAGGATGGATAGTCTTGTTCAGAGGCCTAGTGATGTGAAACCAAATGCGCTTACCCACCATGATAGCAAGGTAAGGAGGCAGGCAAATATTAAGGGAGTGGACATAAGGGGAGAGAGGCAGGGGGAGAGTAGAGACAAGGGTTGGAGGGTGGTAACACTAAATGCTAGAAGTCTGGGGAATTAGGGGGCGGAACTACGGCCCTCCTGGAGGAGGGGAGAGTGGACTTGGCGGCTTTAACCAAGACATGGGCCACCCAAATCCATGACTAGGACATGACGGTTCCGGGGTACAGATTACACTGGAAGGATAGGGAAAAGGGGAAAGGGGCAGGGGAGTGGCGCTGTACGTAAAGGAGGAATCAAAATGTGTAAGGGAGGAGGGAGATGAGGGAGATACAGAAGCACTGTGGGTGCAACTACAGGATCCCAAAAACAGATCACTAAGACTGGGGGTAGTGTACAGACCACCCTCTCAATCTGAAGGGATGGACAGGGTACTGGCAGAATGGATTTATGTGATAACGGCGATCGCCGTTAGGGCGAATGTACATTGGTGAAAATCCATTTTGACGATGTACACTCCCGGCGCATGGCAAAAGGGTGCTGGGAACTTCAATTTTGTACAGCCCCAGCACCCCTTTCAATACAAAGATTCTCAACCCAGGAGGGTGCATTTCGGGGTGAAAAACAAAAACAAAATAAAAATCTCGACCGCGCAAAAATCCCGATGCACCCAGCACCAAACCCGCACCCCTCCCAACCATAGCCTGCCATGAACCCCACACCACACAGCCAGCTCAGCAACCCACCATCATGCTACAATCACACAAACCCTTCCTCCCTATGCCCGCCGCACAGCATGCTCACTCCCCCACGCACGCCGTATACATATCGACAGGATGTTGCTATAACCTGACATCCGGAACCCCATCCACTGGCTCTCTGAGAACAGGCGCCATTGAATCACCCTTTGTAGGCACTCACAGCGATCACCCTTCTCATGGGATACCTGGCAGAACAGATCAGGAGGAACTGTGAAAAGGGAGGAATGATGATAGTAGGGAACGTCAGCCTGCTGAATGTGGAGTGGGACACTCCTACCACAGAGAACAGAAGGAAGCATGTAATGCTGAATGCCTTCCATGAAAGCTTTTTAGCACAGTTGGTCAAGGAACCAGCTAGGGACAGGAACACCCTTGACCTCATACTTATGAACAGGGAGTGGGTGAGGGATGTGAGGGTGGAGGAACCACTGGGGGGGAATGACCACCATACAGTATGGTTCCAGTTACAGATGGCTAAAGAGAGGGGGGCATCTGGTACAAGGATGCTGGATTTCAGGAACACCAACTTTAAGATGATGAGAGAAGTGGTACAGGAGTTCCTGTGCAAAATTCAGCCGGGTATGGACACATAACAGAGGTGGGAACTGATAAGACAGGGAATAGTGGAGGCAACAGAAACTTGCTGTAGGGTCCAGACTAGGAAGGCTAGGGGAAAGAAACCCAGCTGGATAAGCAAAAGGGTGTTAGACAGGCTGAGGAGTAAAATGGTAGTTTACAGGAGATACAGAAAATCAGGGAGGGAGGATAATAGGGAGGAATATCTGTAAGAAGCAAATGAAGTGACTGGGGGGGTAACTGCAGCCAAGGCAGCAAAAGAACTCAGGCTGGTGCATAAAAAAAGGGGAAAAAGACTTCTTTACGTACATCAGGGAGAAAAGTAGCTGTAGGGACCAAATTGTAAGAATTAAGAGGGGGGATGGGTGAAAGGGGGTGAAAAGGCAGAAGTGCTCAGCGATGACTATTTCTGTTCAGTCTTTATGAAAGAAAGGGAGGGGGTGCTACCGATAGTAGGAGGGAGGATAGAAATAGATGGGAGGGTGGATGACAGATGGAGAAATCACAGTGGGGAGGGGCTGGAGGGGTTAAGGGCATTAAGGGTGGACAAGGCACCAAGAACAGATGAAGTACATCCAAGAGTGCTAAAGGAGCTGGCAGAGATCCTGGCAGGACCCTTGGCAGAATTATTTAATTAGTCTCTAGTCACAGAATGTGTACCCTATGACTGGAGACTGGCTCACGTGGTTCCCCTCCACAAGAGTGGACCCAATGGGGGTAGGTGGGGAATACTCACCCCCTAAGCCTGTGACAAGTGGTATTCCGCAGTGGTCTGTGTTGGGCACAGTGCTGTTTGGCATATTTATTGCAGACATCTCGGAGGGCATCAGCAGCAAAATCAGCCTGTTTGCAGATGACACCAAGATGGGAGCGGTGGTGGATGACCAGATTGGGTGGAGGGGGCATGGTCTGACAGATGTCAGCTGGGGTTCAATGCAAAAAAATGCAAGGTACTGCACTTCGGAACAAAAAATCTGAGGAGAAGCTACCAACTGGGGTGGTGCGGCTGGAGGTAACAGATGAGGAGAAGGATCAGGGTGTTCATCACGCGAGCAATGAACAATTCTGCGCAAAGCAGAAAGGCAGCAGCAGTGGCCAACAAAATGCTGGGGTGCATTGCAAGGGGCATTACCTCAAGAAGAAGGAAGGTTATTCTATCATTATACAGATCGTTGGTTAGACCCCACCAAGAATTCTGCATGCAGTACTCGCACCCGTACCTACAAAAGGACATTAGGTTGCTGGAGGGGGTTCAGCATAGGGCAACGAAGATGATTCAGGGCCTGAGGGAATTGCCATATGAGGTCAGACTAAGAGAGTTAAACACATACACACTGGAGGAGAGGAGGGATGGGGGAACATGATTGAGACCTTCAAATACATGAATAGGATAATCAAAACAGACACAGAGGGTCTATTCAGGAGAAGGATGGGGAGAGACACTAGGGGACATGGCATGAGATTGGAAGGGGTAGATTCAGGAAGGAGGTGAGGAGGCATTTCTTTTTTTTACTTTTGTTTATCTTCCTGACACCCCGGGCATCCTTCAGGAGTGCCCACATGGATCTCCTCCCTACTCCAAACCTGAACCCCCGCATCCTGGCCTCTCCTCCCCAAATGACTGCAGGCTGACCCCCCGGTACCATCTCCGGGCTGATTCCGCTCCCCCTCGGTGGCTACCTCCTAGGTATGAGGGGCCTACCTGCAAGTCGTCAGGTCCTTCGGAGAGAGAGATCCTGGGTGCGTCTGGGCCGGTGTTTGGGATGTAGGAGGGTCCACTGGGGCCACCATCATCTCCCAACGTACAGAAGGTATTTTTCTTTACTTTTTCTGTCTCTCCCCCTTGCGGAGCCCGGCCAGCAAGGCTACGGAATGCCATGGCTCCACCCCCCCCAGGCATTACGCCATGCCGCTACACTGGTGACCCTCTAGCCACTGCCAGAGGTCACACCTAAAGTGAGCGCTTTCCCACCCCACGCCGGGAAGAAAGAGCAGTCACTGGACGCTCAATCTCTATGCCCCCTGCTGACCCCTGGCAGCCCCAGCTCGCTCCCAAATCCGGGTCACCCGCATGGCGCCAGGTGTGGCATCCAGTGCCTCAACCCTCAGTGCCACCGGGTTGGCTGAGAAGGCATTTCTTTACGGAGAGGGTGGTGGCAAAGTGGAATGCACTACTAGTTGAAGTGGTGGCATGTAACACAGTGGAATGCTTCAAGAAGGAGTGGGACAGGGCAAAGGGGAAGGTAAAGGGAGGGAAGGGGAGTGGGGGTTGGGCAGCTGCTGAATAGGGAGCTAGCTGCAATCTTGAGCAGCCTAACTAGACCAGGATGGCCTTTTGCTGCTGGCAACTTTCATATGTTCGTATGTCCCTAACCACTGTGCTGTAGACACAGGTTTCTTCTTTCAGCCTTTTACTCTCAAAGAAGTGGAAGACCTGTTCCTCCAGTTGGATACCAGAAAAAAGCGCGGGAGAGGATCTTATTGGACCGTACTTTTTAAAGCTCAGTCATTGAGTCTTGGCAGCACCAATCAAACACCTCATCAACTTGTCCCTTGGCATGGTTGAACTCCCGTCAGTCTGGAAGACTGTTCAAGTCATACGCCTTTTCAAATCTGGAGATCCAAGTGATCTCAACAATTACAGTCCGACCTCCTTACTTTCCATCCTCTCCAAACTGCTGGAGAAAATTGTCAATAATCAATTTAGAAACTATCTTGACACTTCCAACATGCTCAATCCAGTACAATCAGGCTTTAGGTCCCATCACAGTACAATCTCTGCACTTGCTAAGATAACGAATGACTGGCAGACAGCCCTTGACTTAAAGAATTACATATGCGCAGTCTTTCTTGATTTAAGTAAGGCATTCCGATACCGTGGACCATGACCTGCTATTGGTTACCCTTCACAATATTGGATTAGACGCAATATCCCTGAAATGGTTTTCTAGTTATCTGTCAGAACATATGCAGTAAGTCAAAGCAGTGGGTGATCTTTCTCCGCTGAAATCGATCAGCAAAGGAGTGCCGCAGGGCTCCATTTTGGGACCCTTACATTTTGCACTATACATTAATAATATTGACCATGGAATCGAGTCAGCCAGCATCCACCTTTTTGCTGATGACATGGTCCTCTACATTGCCAGGCCTACTCCTGAGAGTGCTTATACAGACCTGCAATCAGATTTCAATATACTACAAAGCAACCTCCTTAACCAAAAACTACTAAACGCAAAAAAAACCCCAAAAGCCATGCTCCTTTCTCCGCTTGATATGGCCTCAAATCCCTCAAAATCTGGTCTAGTGCCTCCTACCATCACATTGCTTGGTGAATCACTGGATTATGTTGCAAAATTCAAATACCTAGGGGTATGGATTGACAGCAGACTCCCCTTCATCGAGCATTTAGAGGAGCTCTCAAAAAACTGAAGCAAAGACTTGGCTTATTCTATAGAATTAAACACCTGCTTACCCAAGAGGCTTAGAAGAGGCTGGTACAAACCACCTTCCTCTCTCTCTCTCTTGGCCTATGCCGACTTCCTCTATGGTCAATTTCCGGGGTCAGCACTAGCAAAGCTCGACATTTTGTACCACAGAGCCCTACGCATCATCTCTGGAGCAGCTTATACCATGTATCATTGTACACTTTATTCCCTGGTGGGTTGGTCATCACTTACGTTCAGGAGACAAAGGAACGCTATTCTCTGGACCTGCCGACCTATTATTAAGAAACTCCCCTTCTACATATCTGACTGTCTACTCCTCTGCACCTTAGACAATTATGCCCTGAGAAGTTACTCTTACATCTCACTATATGTACCCAAGGTCAATTCCTGTTTTGGTAGAGCTTGCTTCAGCTACATGCTGGACCAGCTATGGAATAAAATCCAAAAAACTTTAAAACTGATTAACCCAATTAATCTTGTGGAGTTCAAATCACTTTACTCAAGATCTTTCCCTGAGCCTTGTAAATGTTTTCCCTGTCGCTAATTGCACTGCTGCCACAACTGTGATACTTGTAGCCCTCATCCTTCCTCATACCCTTCCCCTTATTCTTTGTGCCTCCTTACATTTCTATCATTCTTCCTAGCAGGCTGACTCCTATATTGCCACATAGCTTAAATTAAGAACTGTTACATAGAAACATAGAATTTGATGGCAGATAAGGACCGCTTGGCCCACCTAGTCTGCCCATTTCCCTACCTAATGGATAAGCTGCAGATCCTAGTTAACCAACAGCCTACTTCCTCCTACCCCCCACTAGAATTGCCTTATGTCTGTCCCATGCATTCTTGAATTCCCCCACTGTTTTTGACTCTACGACCTCCTCAGAAAGGCTGTTCCATGCATCCACAACCCTCTCTGTGAAGAAATACTTCCTCACATTACCTCTGAGCTGTCCTCCCTCTATTTTCAAATTGTGCCCCCCTTGTTCTTGCACATCTCTTTTTCTGAAAGATGCTACCCTCTTGGACTTTGTTGATTCCCTTGAGGTATTTGAAAGTTTCTATCATGTCCTCCTTCTCCCTCCTTTCCTCGAGGCTATACATCTTAAGCTCCTTTAGTCTTTATCATATGTCTTCTGGTGCTGACCCTGCACCATTTTTGGTTGATGACCTCTGGACAGCCTGTTGTTTTACATGTATACTTGTAGTATATAATTCTTTATTTTGTTGTACTCAGAGTTGTTGTATTACCCTTTGCCTTAACAGGTTTCAGGTTGTCTATGTTATCCTGTTGTGCTGACTTGTGTCATTGTTCTGGTTCTGTTGGATCGCGTATGTGTACTACCCAGGCCCACTTTGCAAATGAGCTCACTCAATGGTGTTTCACCTGGTTAAATAAAGGTTGCTTGATTGCATACAATATGCTGCAGCCTTGTTCTTCCTTAGCATCATCAAAATGCTATGTTGGTGTGGGGCTACAGTAAAGACTCCAGAGTGGCATGGGACTTTGTAAATCTGTTTTGGCCTTACACAGAGTGATATCTAATTAATTACTGTCAGAAAAATATTCATAAACTGATCTTATACCCTAGGGTCGACAGTGCAGTACATCAGTGTGACTTGCCTGTCCCCGGCAAAAAAAGTGTCAGCTGCTCTTCAAAGCCTTTTACAATCAAATAAACAGAAGTGGCTGTAAAAATAGTTGTATTTTTTTAGGGTGTGTGGTGCTATAATTCCATCAATTTAATGACATCAGTTGCTGACCAACCTGCATGAAAACTATTCTAGTACTATAATATTAAAGCACTTGCCTGCAGTTATGTTTGGTGACCAGAAATAGATCTGGACATAGAAACAGTAGTCCACTAGAAACATAGAAATATAGACTTTGACGGCAGATAACAATCGCTTGGCCCACCCAGTCTGCTCATTTCCCTACCTACTGGATAAGCTGCAGATCCTTGTTAACCATCAGCCTTCTTCCTCCCCCCACTCTAAAATTGCCTTATGTCTGTCCCATGCATTCTTGAATTCCCCCACTGTTTGACCCCACGACCTCCTCAGGAAGACCGTTTCATGCATTCACCACCCTTTCCATGAAAAAATACTTCCTCACACTGCTCCTGAGCTGTCCCCCCCCCCATCTTCAAATTGTGCCGCCTTGTTCTTGCACATCTCTTTTTCTGAAAGATGCTACCCTCTTGGACTTTGATGATCCTTGAGGGTACTTGAAAGTTTCTATCATGTCCTTCCTCTCCTTCCTTTCCTCGAGGATATACATATTAAGCTCTTTTAGTCTCTCTTCGTATGGCTTTTGGTGCAGACCCTGCACCATTTTAGTTGCCCTCCACTGGACTGCCTCCATCCTGTCTATGTCCTTGCAGAGATGGGGTCTCCAGAACTGCATGCAGTTCTCCAGATGGGGTCTCACCAACTCTCTGTACAGAGACATAATGACTTCCTGTTTTCTACAAGTGATGCCTCTCCTTATTCATCCCAGTATCCCCCAGCACTCCTTACTGCCTTCTCACATTGCTTGCTTACCTTTAGGTCATCTGATTTGACTACCCCCAGGTCCTTTCCATTTTGTTGTTGTTATTAGTACCCCCCATTGTGTACTCTTCCACTGTGTTTTTATTTCCCAGGTGCATACTTTGCACTTCTTTGCACTGAATCTAAGCTGCCATACTTTTGACCATTCCTCCAATCTTGCCAAGTCCCTTCTCATCCTTTCCATCCCCCCTTGTGTATCAACCCTTTTTCAGATATTTGTGTCATCAGCAAAGAGGCATACTTTTCCTTCCAGTTCCTCTGCAATGTCACTTATAAAGACAGTAAAATGGACCGGTGTCAGTACTGAACCCTGTGATATCGCACTAGTAACCCCCAGTTTCTTCGGAGTGGACTCCGTTTATTATTACCCTCAGTGTCCTGTTGTTCAGCCAATTTCTTACTGAGGCTACCACCCTGGGATCCACTCTCAGGATAGCTAACTTGTTTATTAATCTTTTGTGTGGGACTGTGTCAAATGCCTTGCTAACATCTAGGTAGGCTATGTCCACAGCCCCTCCCTGGTCTACTACTTTGGTCACCCAGTCAAAGAAATCTATTAGATTCATCTGACATGACCTTCCCACTGTGAATCCATGCTGCCTTGGGTCCTGTGCCCCGCTGGCCTCTAGGCATTCAACAATTCTTTCTTTCAGAAGTCATTCCATCATTTTCCCTACCACTGAGGTCAAACTAACAGGTCTGTAGTTTCCTGCCTTTGCTTTGCTCCCACTTCTGTGAAGGGCAATCACATCTGCCCTCCTCCAGTACTCAGGTACCACACCATCCTTCAATGATTTGTTAAAAGGGTTAAATCAGTGGTATCACCAGTTCTCCCCTTAGTTCTTTTAGAATTCTGGGGTGAATCCCGTCAGGCCCCATTGCTTTGTCCACCTTCAGTTTTAGGAGTTCTTTCAGGACCCTTTCTTCTGTGAATGGACTGGTATTGACCCCCCTATCCAGAGTGCTTCTATTGATTGGATTAGGTACCTCCCCCTCCTCTTCTTTCGTGAATACCAAGCAGAAGTATTCGTTCAGTATCCCTGCTTTTTCACTGTCATCCTCTGCCCACTCACCATCCCCTTTACTAAGCCTCACTATCCCTCCCTTGGTCTTTCTTTGCTCCCTAATGTACCTATAAAAGGTTTTATCCTCCTTCTTAACTGAGTAGGTTATCTTGACCTTGGTTTGGGCCTTTGCTCTTCTGACTGCCTTCCCCACTTCCTTCTGCTTTAACTGGTACAGTTCTCTGTCCTGCTTCTTTTGTATTTTCATATATTTCCTGAATGCTATCTTTTTCTCTTTAACCTTCCCCGCCACCTCTTTTCAGAACCATAGTGTATTTTTCCTTCATTTTGATTTGATTTATTTGTTTCACATAAAGGTTTATTGCCTCTGTGATGGCAGTTTAGAGTTTTCCCCATTGTTCCTTCACCCCCTTCTTCTTGTCTGTTTGCTAGTGCTTTTCTGAGGCACTCTCCCATTTTGCCAAAGTCAGCCCTCCTAAAGTCCAGTACCCTCGCTTTTATATGACTTGACTCTATGGCTGTGTTTATCGTGAACCACACTGCTTGGTGGTCACTTGTTCCCAGATGGCTACCCACTTCTAAATCTGATATCTTCTCTCCCTCCCCATTTGAGAGTATCAGGTCTAAGATTGCTCCCTCCCAAGTGGATTCCAACACTAGCTGTTTGAGGAATGCCCCCTAATGTTATGTAATTCCCCCCAGGATGTGGTTGCTAGTTTGATCTTTTTGGGTCACCCTGTAAATGGGCATGTCATTTGGTCTGCTCCCTTCTGGAATATAAGATGGGAGGTTTGCTGCCAAATGAGAGGTCAGATGTGACTAGGACCAAGGGTATGAGCACCATGGGAGATTAGTGCTGACTGTGCCCATGTTATTGGGAGTTCAACAGAGCATGGGGAGACCTAGGTATGGATAGCTTTTCCTGGGTGCCATTCTCTGGTCCTGACCCCTAGCCCATGGGGCTTTCAGCTTGGGATGCTTCCCTTTGCCAGCTTCAAAAAACCTATGTTTCAAGGCAAGAGAGAAAGAATTTCATTGGGTTACCTTTGCTGCTGCTGTTCACACCCCATTGGGGATGGCATTAAGGGCAAAATGTGCCTATTCATGGAGGACACCAAGCTCTGCAGGAGAGTGGACACAGCTAAAGGGATACAGAACCTACAGGAAGATCTGGAAAAGCTGGGGAGGTGGTCCAAGATCTGGCAGCTTGGCTGCAATGCCAAGAAATGCAAAGTTATGCATATTGGAGCCAAGAATCCCAGGACAAAGTACTACCTGGGTGGAGTCCAAGTATCTGCATCAGAGGAGGAGAAGGACCTGGGAGTGATGATCACTAGTGACCTGAAGCACTCCATGCAGTGCAAGAAAGCAGCAGCAAAGGCAAACAAGATGCCAGGATGCATATCTAGGGGGATCAGTAGTAGGAGAGAGGAGGTTATACTGCCCTTGTACAGATCACTGGTAATGCCACTTCTGGAGTATGGTGTTCAGTACTGCTGCCCACACCTCAAAAAGGTCATTAACCTGCTGGAGAAGGTCCAGAGGAGGAGGGCTACAAAGATGATAGTGGATCAGCAGGGTAAGGCATATAAGGAGAGGTTGAGGGCACTGAACATGTACTTCCTGGAAGACAGGAGAGAGAGGGGGGACATTATTGGGACCTTCAAGTATGAGAAGGGGGTTATTGAAATATAGTGTATCTGAAGCTTTAATTTGCACTATGCAGAAGTTTTACTATTTAAGGACCTGAAGTTTGGCTAGGACACTGGGAGCTGTAGTTCATGCCCTCGGGGGACTACAGTTCTCTGTCCTAAAGAAAGCAAATGCACGACATATTTTTAGATTGTAGCACTTGAGGGAGTGTTTAAAAGGTCTTTTAAGACCTATTCCCTGGAAAATCTTTATTTGTGCACTGTTTTTTCCTTGCTGGAACAGCGAGGGTGAGCGGTCATGTGACCAGCCACTTCCTGGTTCCAACTGCATAAATTAATTGGCGCAGAGCGAGTGAGGAGCTAACATTGAGAGTAAGTCCTCATATGAGAAGGGGGCTATGGAAATATATTGTATCTGAAGCTTTAATTTGCACTACACAGAAGATTTACTATTTAAGTACCTGTAGTTTGGCTAGGACACTGGGAGCTGTAGTTCATGCCCTTGGGGGAATACAGTTCTCTGTCCTAAAGAAAGCAAATGCAGGACATATTTTTAGATTGTAGCACTTGAGGGAATGTTTAAAAGGTTTTTTAAGACCTACTGCCTGGGAACTCTTTATTTGTGCACTGTTTTTTGCTTGCTGGAACAGCGAGGATGAGCAGTCACATGGCCAGTCATTTCCTGGTTCCAACTGCATAAATTAATTGGCACAGAGTGAGCAGGGTGAGCTTGAGTGGGGCAAGCATGTGGCCACCCATGAGGAGACCGCAGTGGACGCAAGGAACAAGGAGAAAGTTATAAGGGAAGTGGAAAGCATAGTGGGCTGTATGTAAACTTAGTGTCCAACAAGAGGGATACAATACTTATAAAATATGACCAGTGTGACATGTATACCTGGGGTTCAGAACAGCTTGAGAGATACACCTGTCAAAACTGTTTACTAATTTTAGATCTAAAACAGGATATTAGAGATTTACAATAAAGGCTTGAAACAAAACAGGAAATTGTTTCACTTAAAAAAGTAATTGACTCAATTGCTAGTGATCTAGGTACAGAAAGAGAGGCACCAAACAAAGTAGAAAATGACTGAGCCATAGTAAGAAAGAGTAAGGGAAAGCATTGAGGATAGCAAATACATATTAGTGCCCCTGTTGATAATGAGAACAAATTCATATCTCTTGAAAATGATCTAGATACTGTAAATAACACTGGGACTCTGACTGATGATAAAGCTGTAACCTCAGAGGAGGATGCATTGACAAAAACTGCAGCTAGCAAGTCAAAATCACCTACAGAACAAACAGACAATATAGAGGATAGTGCATGGGGAACGGTTGACAACAGGGCTATTCTTTCACCGAGTTGGCACTATGACGATGGATTACCTCGAGAGCGCAGCTCGAGAGGTAATCCATTGTCATAGTGCCAACAAGGTGAAAGATGCCCTGTTGTCAACTGTTCCCCGTGCACTTTTCTTTATAGTGTATGGTGGAACGCCATTTTTTGGGAAAAAACAGTTACTAGAAGGAAAAAGAATTTACATTGTGAACGCTTTCACACTAACCATTAATACTGCCCCCGATATTGCTGCTTTCACCATGTGTCCTGTCTATGGAGTGAGCCCTTACTGTCAAATGCTGCGCGAGGACACAGTGTGACATTCGCAGTACAGTAGAAAACATCATTCTATTGTACTGCGAACGTCACTAGTGTGTGACTACAAGGTTTCGAAAAAGATCGATTTCGGTGGAGAACGACGTTCCACCATACACTATAACAAAAAGAAAAAAAGAAGAAACACAAACATTATTATTTGAAGTAGGGAATAAATGGGAAATGGAAATTACCAGACACAATTCACAACAAAAGAAGTTATAGTGTTAGAGAACTCGACCATAAGAGGAATTGACAGGATTTTATGTAAAGAAAGAAATGAATGGTCAGCATGTTTCAGGGGATTAAAATACAGGAGCTAAAGCAGATATTAAAAGGGTGTATGGGCAATGTTAACAAGCCATTGGTGATTTTACAGATAGGTGTAAATGATTTAAAACACAAAGAAGAAGTAAATCTCTTGGAAAAATACATCGATCTGATCAAAGATGTCCAGAAGTATGCTTCAGAAATCATCATATCTGGCATCTTACCAACTTATGGTAGATTCCAATACATAAACTACAAAACTGGCTCAATAAATAGAGGCCTGAGGAAATTTTGTATAGAAAAAGGATAGGATTCATTGAAACTGGTAGTATTTTTAGAAATAATTCACTATATAAAAAAGACAGACTCCACTTAAACAAAATGGGGGAAAGAATCTTGGGTAACACATTTAAGAGTGTTATTGAAAACCATTTAAACTGGCAGGTGAGGGTGGAGGGAAACCGGTTCAGATAAAACCAGAAAATAGTAAAATTAATCCAGCAAAGAAAAAGTTGGAGTCAGTCAACTGTCTCTTAAGTAATGTTAGAAGTCTCAACAAAAAATTGAAGAATTCACTCATTTAATGAAAATTTTAAATATTAAAATTACAATTCTCACAGAAACTTGGTGGAAGGAAGGAGACAAGTGGGATAAAAATTTAGATGGATACATTCTATATTAGAAATCTAGAAACTACAGGCAAGGTGGAGCGGTGGCCATCTATGTACATGAGTCAATTAAGAGTATGGAATTATATGATGGCAGTTTAAACACTGAACATTTAGCCATTAAGATCATGCCTCAAAATGGACCTAAAATCATTCTAAGGGTACTGTATCATCCTCCCTCTATAACTAGTGAGATGGACTATGAAATCTTAGATTACCTTGACCACTTTAACCCGGCAGAAAACATAATCATAACAGGGGATGTCAACCTTCCTGGAATCGATTGGGAGTATCAAATTCAACCTGTAATACTGAAAGAGAATATCTTGAAAAATTTAATCAACAAGGTCTGGAATAAACAATTAAAGATAATACAAGGGGGAATAATATATTAGATGTTGTATTAACTAATATGGGAGAGAACATATCAGATACAAAGGTTGTCCCACCCATCTCTGACAGCGATCACCTGACCATATTCTTTATACTCAAGGAACTGCCTACTCAGAAAGGCAGCAAAACAAAAATTCCCAATTTAAAAAATTTTAATTTTAGCAAAATAAGAAAAGCTTTACACAAATGGGACTTGTTTACAGAACTTTCAAAACTAACTTTAGACGAAAGGTGGGATACACTTGTCGCTAAAATAAAAACTACATCCATTCAATATATGCATTATACAGTCAAGAATTCTAAAAAACCTAACACTCCAAGATGGTTTACTCCAAAAATCAAAAAACAAATCAAACTAAGGAACAAAATGTATAATTTAGCTAAGTTGGATAATAACTACATCCACAAACATAAGGAACAAATATAAAAGGTAAAAAACTACCAAAGCAACTTTTGAAAGTAAATTGGCCACTAGAAGCAAATACAACTACAAAAACGTTTATTCCTATATAAACAACAAAAGAGGGAATAAGCAAACTGTAGGCCCATTTAAGGATGAGAAGGGGAACATATTAAATGATATAGAAATGGCAAACATCCAGAACATGCACTTTAGTACTGTATTTAATCAAAATGATTTGTTAACAACTAACACTAAATATAACACATCAGAAGACAACCAGATTATAATTGAAATCAAGGATGTAATGGACAGGCTAAGCAAAATTAAAATAAAGAAATCAACTGGATTGGACAGCATATATACAAGACTTATTAGGGAGATATCTACAGAGATAGCTCATCCTGTAACTTTTATTTTTCAGAATTCATTAGATACAGAGGATGTAATAAGAAAATGGAGAGAGGCACATGTGGTGCCAATTTTCAAAAAGGGCAACAAAACCTCCCCTGAGAACTACAGACCTGTGAATTTGACAGCAGTGATAGGTAAAGTACTGGAGGACATTATTAGAAATCATATTTCCACCTATTTAAGTGGTAATAGATTGTCAGACCCTAGTCAACATGGATTTACTGAAGCAAGCTCATGTCAGAGAAATTTCCTGCATTTCTATGAGAGAGTTAGTAGGACTTTAGACCTAGGCAAATCAGTGGATGTGGAGCAACTTGATTTTTCAAAAGCATTTGACAAACTCCCACACCTAGTGCTAATTAAATCCCTTTTATCATTGTGGATTAATAATAAACTAGTTAACTGGATAACATCTTGGCTACAGGGGAGAAGACATAGGGTGATTATAAATGGTGAACTGTCTCAGTGGCTCCCAGTTACAAGCGGGGTCCCTCAGGGGTCAGTGTTGGGACCCTGTCTGTTTAATTAATATATATATATATATATATATATATATATATATATATACATACAGTATATATATTTCTTCCTTACAAATCAAATCTGAGAACATCTGATTGACAAAGTTTGTGCACGATTGTAAGGTGGAAGCTGTGGTCAACTCATATCTGGACCAAAAAAGACTCCAGGATACTCTTGCATACATAGAGAAATGGACAAACGAACACAAGCTTAAATTAAATGAAGAAAAATGTATAGTTTTACAGTACATATGGGCAAAAATAATTCAAACTCCAAATATAAGATAAATAATAGTCAATTAAAAAAAACAACAAAAGAAAGAGACTTAGGAATTATAATTAGAAATGATTTCACTTTCAGTTCTCGTTGAGACCAGGCAATTAAAAATGCTAACAAAGCTTTAAACTGTATATTGAGACACATCACCAGTAGAGAAAGGAAGGTCCTGATACCATTGTATGGGTCGAAGGTGAGAACCCATTTGGAATATTGTTCCCAAGTATGGGCTCCTTACATGAGGGAAGAAATAAACAGACTGAAGTGTGTACAAAGAAGGGCTACAAAATCAATATGTGAGATGATGGGTAGAACCTACGGGGACAGAATGCAGGATCTTAACCTGTATTCACCTGCCTACAGAAGATGTAGGGGCGACATGATTACAGTGTATAAATCTTTCCAAGACAATAGGCTGCAGTTAGATTTGGGTCTGGAACCTAAGCAGAACAGTTACGAAACTAGAACTCATAGTAAACAACTTAAGGTAAAGCAATGGGGCCAGATGGGGTGCACCCCAGGGTCCTTAAAGAACTAAGAGAGGTGGTGGTTGAACCTCTGGCTATCCTGTTTAGCTGATCACTGGAAACAGGGGAGGTACCCAAAGACTGGAGGACTGCAGATGTAGTCCCGTTATACAAAAGCGGGAACAAAGAGGAAGCAGGGAACTACAGACCAGTCAGCCTCACCTCGGTAGTGGGGAAGATCATGGGAGCACTACTGAAGGAGAGATTGGTGGAACATGTGGTTGTCAATGGACTACAGGACCCAAGGCAGCATGGTTTCACCAGGGGGAGGTCATGTCAGACCAACCTCATTGAATGTTTTGACTGGGTGACTAGAGAGGTGGATCAGGGGAGGGCAGTGGACGTGGCCTATCTGGACTTCAGCAAGGCCTTTGACACTGTGCCACGAGAAGACTATTACACAAACTGGGGAATATGGGTGTGGGCAGGACAGTAGTGTGGTGGGTAGGTAACTGGCTGGGTGGCAGGACACAGAGGGTGGTGGTAAATGGCTGTCACTCCACAGAGGGAAGAGTGACCAGTAGGGTACCACAGGGATCAGTGCTGGGACCGGTCCTATTCAACATCTTCATCAGTGACATTGCACAGGACCTAGAAGGCAGAATTTCACTGTTTGCTGATGACACAAAGCTCTGTAACAGAGTAGACACACCAGAGGGTGTAGACAGAATGAGAAGGGACCTGCAGAAACTTGAAGAATGGTCAGGGTTTGGCAGTTGAAATTCAATGCAAAAGTGCAAGATAATGCATATGGGGCACAAAAACCTGACAATATATCAGTTGGGGGTGAGGATATAGCATGCACCAAGCAGGAAAAGGGACCTTGGGGTTATCATCTCTGATGACCTCAAGTCAGGAAACAGTGTGACAAGGCAGCAGGTAAAGCAAATAGGATACTGGGATGTATAGGCAGGGGCATCACCAGCAGGAAAAGGGAGGTCATAATTCCGCTATACAAGACACTAGTGAGCCCCACCTGGAGTACAGTGTACAGTTCTGAGACCATACCTACGTAAGGACATAGACAGGGTAGAGAAGGTTCAGAGGAGGGCAACAAAGATGTTGCATGGATTGCATCACAAGTCTTATGCAGACAGGTTGAAGGAACTGAACATGTACTCCCTGGAGGAGAGGAAGGAGAGAGGGGATATGATAGAGACATACAAGTATCTCACAGGGAGGAACAGGGTGCAGGAATACACTATTTTAAGCGAAAAAGATGTTCCAGGACTAGAGGGCATGGGATGAACTTGGAGGGAGGACGATTCAAAGGAAACATGAGGAAGAATTTCTTCACAGAACGGGTGGTGGACAAGTGGAACACCCTGCCAGAGGAAGTGGTGGGGGCTGAGACAATCATGGGATTTAAGAATGCATGGGATAGACATAAAGGAATTCTGGAGGTCAGGGGGTAAGGGACAACATACTTCTAGGAAAACATAAACTGAATTTACAAGCTCAAATGGGCAGACTGGGTGGGCCATAGGCCCTTATCTGCTGACACTGTCTATGTATCTATGTAAGTTACAAAAGTGTAATATGCAAAAAAGAAGGTTCTGGTTTAGCCAGTGGGTGGTACCCCACTGGAATACATTTCCTATTGAGGTAGTGGAAAGCCCAACACTGGAAACATTCAAAACACGATTGGACAGATCTAGCAAAAGTAAAGTTAGAGAATACCGATAAAAAATGTTTTTTTTGTTTGGCAAGCAATATGGACGCAAAATCTGATAAATGCTTAGTTATCACTATGATGATACTATGAAATTAGGTTGATAAGGAGAGTCTGTTTAAGCTGAGTGGCAACCATAACACGAGGGGGCACAGTCTCAAGCTGGAGGGTGGGAGGCTTAGGAGGGAGGTCAGGAAGTACTTCTTCAGAGAGAGTGGTGGACACTTGGAATGCGCTGCCGGAAGAGGTCATCTTGTTGAAAACAGTGAGCAGCTTTCAGATAGGCTGGGATAGGCATAGGGGGAAGGTAAGGATCATGAGTAGGGAGGATTGAAGGACTGGGAAGGGAGGGCAAGGACATTAGCTCAAGTTGTGGACCCTACAATACGAGCAGACTTGATAGACCAAATGGCCTTCTTCTGCTGGCTTCTTTGTGTGTTCGTATGTATGTTCATAAGTCCCAACCTGTGTTGCTGCCTAATATGGCCTCCAGTATGAGAATGCTCCTAGTCATTGAACAGACAATAAGCAAAGATTAGGCCATCACCTAAAACAAGTCTGCTGCTGTTATACCAAGACACCCATTCAAGGATTCCATGTGATAACCGCAATCACAAAACCATGATAACCGTTAGGGTGAGTGTACATCACCGAAAATCAAAACGGCAATGTAAACTCCCAGTGAAGCAACTCGCTTTCAGTATTTATGCAGGAGACTTTGTCCTCCGCAACCCCCTCACTAATAATAACCAACTATGGGGGGGGGGGCATGTTGGAGAGGGGGAGAAACATAATAAAAAAAGTTAACACCTGCTCCCATAAAAAGCACAAAATACTGTGCTCCTCCCCAGCTCCAAACCCTGCATTCTCCCCACTGGAGCCAGCCACCCTCACCACCACATCACACAGCCAGCTCAGCGGCTTCCCATCTCACCACCCCTCACATACCTTCCCTCCTCTTCCAATCTGCCTCTCACTCTTCCATTCGCCCTGTCCTTCCTTGTCACTACCCTTTCAGGGTAGCTGACATTGCAGGCACTGAGACTGAGTCACTCAAATCTGAGTTGCTCAATCTCAGTCACCATTTCCACTGTATACCCTCTCCAAGTATCCCTAGGTTTTGCCATTTGCTCAACGGGACTGGAAAGTTTCTAAATTCATTTATCTGATGTGTGACTATCTACATTAGTTGGGACCAGGCTCTCACTGAGAGGGAAGGAAAGCAAATTCTACAACTTCACATGTTCTGAAACACAATGACTGCCCATGTCAAGGCAGCTGGAAGTGAGCCTAGGATCAGTGTACCTTTACTGGTCACCAATTTCTTAATAAATCAAGGACAAAAAAGAAAAAAAATTGGAGACTGAACTGAAAAGTTGTTGCACCTAAAGCAAGGTAACCCTGGAGGCCATCCCTACCACTGTCTCCTCTTCTCACAGAGACAATATCCAGTTAGCTGGGAGAACCCTGGTTAGCTTCCTAGCATTGGGGAATCACCCAACAATTTGAGTTGAAGCAGTTTTGCCTGAATAATTGAAATATGCCAGCTAGAGTGCCTTTTCGTAGTTGGTCATGGGTTATAAGACTGCCATGGGGAATTCAGATAGACTGTGTAGAAAAAAAAGAACTGTTAGTCCTACTGCTACTCCTACTCATACTCATATATGCATATTTAGGATCACTGGATGTTGTATCAGTGTCAACCATGAGTGTACAAAATCAACTGAGGGATTGCTGGTGCTTTACATTCTCATAGACCGCCTGAAGAATTATTCTCCAAAAATGGGGTGCAGTTCACCTCCGGGGAGGAGTAGCAATCAGTCCTGCACCTTAGTTTGATTAAACACACCAAAGCATCACCATACCTGCAGCTAATGCTGCTGCACAGAGATTGGCATGAAAGCTCATAAGCTTGCATGACAAGAGCAAAGGCTCTGAGAGGATACTTCAACCCTATATACTTTCTTATTCCGCTATCAGAAGCTGCTGGACAGTTTGGTACTTTTTACTGGACCAACATATGTCTTGTACAAAGATGGTATAGTTAGTATGCAAGCTTTCCCTTTCATCAGGTACAATAATTCATCTGTCAAAATCCACCACAGTCTGCTGCAAGAATATCTACAACAGAATTGTTCTTAAATGGAAATGTATTTATTCCTGAGTCCCTCAGTATCTGAAAACTCATGAAAAGCTCTTTCAAATGATGTACCAGGCTTATATGTAGGTGCCAGGAGTTTAGAGAACACCATATGTATATCAGCCCTATATAAAATAAAAGCAGCAATCATATAATGGAACCTTAAGATAGAAATTGATGTCAAGGTTGTGGATGCTGTGCTTAAAGTAATTTGCCTGTTTCCTGCAAAACTATTATTGCTGGCATTAGCAGGACTCAAATCTCATAACATTCCCTCAAAATATCAATTTCAGGACTTTCTTTTCTTTATGTTTAAAGAAATGTGCATGAAATCAGGTGCTTTGCCCCTGAGACTTCATCTGTTCTGCTGCTTTTCCTGGCAAACTAGCAAATTACTTCAAGCACAGCATGTACAACCATGACATCAGTTTCTATCTTAAGGTTCCATAATATGATTGCTGCCTTTATTTAACATAGGGCTAATATAGAGGAATGCAGAGAAATTCATTTACCCTTACTGCTTGTAAATTTCAGGATTGAAGCTGACCGCTGGAGAGGGGAACACTGAGTGACTCTGTAATGCTTGTGCATTTCAAAGGATTCAGGGAGCAGGGAACACTGAAAGCACAACCCACCTGGGCTGATTTAACTTGGAGGGCTTACTGTTCTTGTTTTCTCAGGTACAGTACTAACATTTTCTGCGATTTAACATTTAGGCTCAGCAGGGAGAGTCATAAAAACTGCTACTCACAGTACTGCTCCTGTTTCCACAGCATGGAAGCATGAACATAGAAACATAGAAGGTGATGGCAGAAGGGGACCTCAAGGTCCATCTAGTCTGCTCATGATGTATAGATTACAACCCCACCCTATCCCCTCTTTGGAATGATTCCTTTGTGCCTATCCCAAACATTTTTGAACCTTTTGACCGTTCTGCCCCTATGACCTCCGAGGGTAAGCTGTTCCAGGCATCCACCACCCTCTCCATGAAGAAAAACTTTCTAACATTGGTTCTGAACCTTCCCCCTTTCAGTCTAAGATCATGACCCCTTGTTCTGCTACCCTGTTGGAAACAAAAATTTCCTGCACCTGTACCTCATTTATACCCTTAATGTACTTGAAGGTCTCGATCATGTCTCTCTTATCCCTCCTCTGCTTCAAGAAGTACATGTTTAATTCACTCAGCCTGTCCTCAAGGAGGGCAAAAAGGGGGAGGGGTAGCTATCTACATCATGGAGGAGAAGACGGGGGGGGAGGCACTATGAGTCACCTTAGAGACAGTAAATGGCACCACCATCCACACGGGAGTTGTCTACAGACCTCCAGTGCAGGGGGAAGAAATAGAGAGAGTATTCATGGAAACCACCCACAAAATGGCAGAAAAAGGGGAGGTGTTGCTGATGGGGGACCTGAACATGCCAGATGTTAACTGGAACACCTTTGCTGCAGCGGTTTACTTATGCTGACTCAACAACACTGTTGTCGAGGTTTGGCATAGCGAGATCCCTGATATCAACAGGTGAAATTTCGCCTGTCAGACATTAGTGTGTTTTCTATCAGGGGCTGTGCCCCCCACACCACCCTTCTTTAAGATTCCTAACTCCAAGTCGGACATAATCAAGTGGGCAAGCGCGCAAGGAAATTCATGGGTCCCCCACAATGACAATCTCAAAACCTGTCGAGATTGTCACTATGGGGGGTTTCGCCATGTGGGTTTCACCATGCAGTCAGCATACCTGCTGCAGCCACTACCAGGAGCAGAGTCATCTTGGATGCCCTGCAGGGGGCAAGCCTCAGACAGCTAGTGGTGGAGCCCACCCGGGAGGGAGCAATGTTAGACATGGTCCTCGCAAATGGTGACAGAATAACAGACCTATCAGTGGGCAGCCATGTAGGGTCCAGCGATCACCATACAGTGTGGTTTAAGGTGAAGACAGGGGTAGAGTCAAGCCACACAAAAGTAAGGGTCATAGATTTCAAGAGGGCCAACTTTGCAAAAATGGGAGAACACCTCAAGAAAATCTTGTCAAAGGGGGAAGGGAATACAGGAACAGTGGGAAAAACTTAAAAGAGCTATAGCAGAGGCAACAAGTCTCTGTTTTAAGCTAGTAAACAAAGCAGAAAGAAAGAAAAAGGAGAGTCACGTGATGCCTAACCCGGAGTAGCAACTCCACGAACAAACTCCCACTTCACTTGCCTAACAATTCATTTTAATGCAGCAATTTCTGCCCTCTAACCTTCAGAGAAGACATCTTAGCTCCCATTTTCCCAATCATTGCACTGAAGAAAGGGCTCAACCTTCGAGAGCACAAAACTGGCAGACTAAATGGAGATGGAAATGCGCCAGGCCCCGCTGCATTACACGCCTCCGCAGACTCTGGAGAAGAACTCAAAATGGCCTAATGGTCCTCACACTGGGAAACTGTCAGCAGGCTCCTCGCAACCAGTACTTCTCACCAAGCAAAACTTTTTTGAGGAGCTCCAACCATTTAAATCTGCCCTTCGGGACCTAACTACTGAGCTGAAATCTATGCGAGCAGATCTCAGGGACGCCATAAGGATGATCTCGGATGTGGCGGCTTGTGCTACCTCTTCAGAGGGATTGTACACTAAATTGGACCCGGAGTTCACATCTCTTTGGCAAAAACTTACTAAAGTTGAAGCCAAGCAGGAGGACCTGAAAGGCTGAAGTCGTTGGAACAACATTATTATCTTTGGCCTTCCAGAGGACACAGAAGGGGCCTCTCCAATACTTTTCACACAAAAACTGCTGATTAAAATTGCTGGGCCATCCCCAAACAACTCTACATACATCATCAAGAGGGTTCAATGCTCTTTGAGACCCAAGCTAGCAGAAGGCACCCATCCCAGACCTCTTGTACTAACATTTTTGAATTACCTGGACAAGCTCCACATTTTAAGTAAAACGTGGGAGCTCAAGGATATCCTCTGGGATGGCCACAAGCTCTGTTTTGCTCAAGTTCTACCAGCAGCCACAAGACAAAAATGGGTAGCATACCACCCTATTGTCACTAAGTTTATTGCAGCTGAGATAAAATGCAAAGTTGCCTGCCCTGCTCGCTTGTCGTTCCTGCATCAAGGCACCTGGCACAACTACGATTCAGCAGAACAGGCTTCTCCTGCTGTTAAGGCTGCATTTCCTGAGCTGTTCAAGGATCGCTGAGGTCTTCTGTCAGAGGGCTCAGTTTCAGCTTGGCTCTGTCTTCAAGAACGTGCGCACTGTTGTCACTGCAAATTTTTGCAACTCTACTACTCTCCACTAGGTGGTGCATTGGATCCGCGAAGCTCATTTTACAGCTCCCTACCATACATGCCTCTTCTGCCGTCTATCTGGTTTTCCTCTGGACATTTCTTAATGGTTCCTGGCTACCTTACCCAACTCGTCTGGTCACATGCCTGCTAGACCTCATACTCATTTGCCAGCCCATTAGTGCTACATCAACTGCAGATTGTCCCTCCTCAACATCTGCCACAATTGGGACACATAATTGCAATGCATCAGCTGGCCCTCAGGAGACATCAGGTTTCTACCTACTTCATTATTTGTAGCCCCTTTCTCGGCACCACAAGACACAGACTGGAAATGCTGGGTTACATACATCTGTGACGTTCTCACTATTAGTAAGGGTATCCCAAAAAATATTTAGTGCATAGTGGCTTTTGCTGCTTAAATAATTTTGGCTGTATCAGGTAGGGGCGGGTGGAGGTAAGTGGATCACCCTGCTTCAGTGGCAGTTTGTTGCGAGCCGGATTGGGGGGGGCCACAACCTTGCAGTGGATTATCTATCTAGCCTGGTATGCAGCACAAATTAATAAAAAGTTAATCTGGGATTCAAGGCTCTGTTTTTTTAACTGTGTTTTGGTGCAGGAATCCCTGAACCAAGGTTTTTCTAGCTGGTTTCTTTTCATATTGTGGGCATGGGGTTACAAAGTGGTGGGGGAGGGTTGGGGGTATGACAGGGGATATGGGGATAAGGAGGTTAGTATTTGATGTTTCTTGTTTATTAAATAAGGTTCTTGTTTCTTGGTGTTATATTCTGGTATAGGGAGGGACGGGCTAAAGGGGGTTATGGGGAGGATACTGGTCAGGAATGGGGGGTATATAATTATTACATATCTTCAGACTTTAAGCTATATGTGCCTCCTAATGTTTGCTCTTTTTCTCTGCAAATGGGATGGGGGAAGAGGGTGTTGGGTCTTTACCACCAGGGCACGATATGTTTTAGCTGTTTGGGGCTCAAAAAGTTCAGAGTTTGTTTTACGATACTTGAGTGTGCTAATAATTACTTTGCATTATGACATTAAATCTTGAATTTTGTTCATGGAATATTAAGGGTGCTCAATCTCCTACTAAGAGGGCAAAGATATTATTGCATTTCCACAAACTTGATGTGGACATTGCTTTTCTACAGGAAACCCACTTGTTCCCCTCCCAGGTAACCTGCCTTCAGCGTTCCTGGGTCGGACAAGCAATAGGCAGAGGGTTGGACTCATGCAAATGAAGGGTAGTTGTATTAGTGGCCCAAAGGGTATCCTTCAGACTACTACAGTCAATTGCAGACCCCCAAGGCAGGTTTGTGCTTTTAAGGGCCTTATTGGGTCACTCAGAGATTGTACTGGGATCAGTATACAGCCCAACAAATGAGGGTCCTAATTTTTTTACCACTCTCATGACACATCTGGTCCCATGGATTGCACTTTCTGTACTGCTTGATGATGATTGGAATCTGGTATATTGTAATACATTGGACAGATCCGGCTCCAATCGCCACTCTCTAACCACAGCACATTTGGTGCTTAGAGATATGATGGATTCCCTGGGTCTTTTAGACTCCTGACGGGCCTTATTTCCCACCCAAAGGGATTATTCTTTTCACTCACTTCCCCATAATTCATTTTCTAGAATAGACTACTTCTGATTAGGAACTGAGTACCTTTCCACTGTATTGTCCTGTAACTACCTGTTAAAGTGGTCTCGGACCATCACCCTACGTTACTTCTCTAGAGTCTCTCTTCTTCTACAGAACGAGATAAGGTCTGGAGGTTCAGTGTCCAACTTTTAAAGGTAGAATGCCTGGTGACTAACCTCCAAACATTTATCTCTACTTTCCTGAACCTCAATTCTCCTTCCATGCCCAGATTGAATCTATTATGGGGGTCCCTGAAATGTTCCTTGAGAGGAGAGATTATCAGCTTGGCCTCTATATGCAAAAAAGTTATCTCTCGGGAATCATCCTCTGTGTTGAAGCAGATTAGAGCGTCAGAATTGGCCCTCTCCCACCTTTCTACCCCCTCCGAATTTGAACATCTGGAAATCCTTAGATCCAGTTACAACTCCATACTAAGTGATAGGGCAGAACATCTTATTCTTCAATCAAAGGTTACATACTTCAACCAAGGGGATAAGGCTGGTAAACTCCTGGCCTTACATTTACGAATCCGAGTCATAGATAGAATTGTACCTTCTCTTTGTAGTTCCTCTAGGCTCTTAATTACCACCCTGCAGGAGATTGTCGCATGTTTCCAAGAATATTATCAAACATTATATAGCCGGCCCTCCTCCCCTTCCTGCACCGACTCTATAGACCAACTCTTACATGATATACCACTCCCATGTTTGGGACACCAACAGAAATCCCTGTTACAGGCCCCCTGACTTTGGCAGAAATTACAATGGCCATCGATGCCTTACCAGTAGACAAGGTCCTGGATCCAGATGGGTACACCTCAAACTTTTAAAAGGCATTTAAAACTCAGATAGCGCCGATACTTCTCAATACTTAGAATTATATATATGGTCAGGACCTATCTGATTCCTCCTTTACAGAAGCCACCATAGTAGTGCTTCCAAAGCCGGATAGAGACCCCTTAGTAATGTCAAATTACCGGCCTATCTCCCTTATTAATGTTGACCTAAAATCCTGCATAAAAGCTGGTCAACAAGCATTAAATCTGGCACACATCTGGACAGATAAGTCCGGAGCAGGTTGACTTTGTTGCAGGAAAGTTCTCTGTGGACCACCTCCGGAAAGTAGCCCACCTCATCTATGTGTCCTGGGACTCCTACACCCCATCGGTGCTGGTGTCCCTGGACGCAGAGAAAGCTTTTGATCGGGTATCCTGGGATTATCTATTCCATTTACTTCCTAAATATCATATCCCTTCACAGTTTATCCAATGGGTGAAAATACTATACACCCATTCCTCTGCTCGCATCCTATGCAATGGGGTCCTTTCTTCCCCCTTCGACCTACAGCAAGGTACCAGACAAGGCTGCCCACTTTCACCCTTCTTATTCAGTCTGTTTTCAGAACCCCTAATAAGGAAGATTAACACCTCACTTTTAGTTTCTGGTATTCCCTTAGGGCCACACCAATATAAACTCTCGGTATACGTTGACGATATACTGCTGCATAACACCCCTCCCTCTATTTCCTTACCTGCTACTCTAGACGTTATTAAGGATTTTGGGCTACTATCTAACTATAAATTGAACCTTTCCAAAACTGAGGACATGCCCCTCAATGTCTTTGCCTTACAGTTGGACATCCAACATTTAGGTCTAGCATAGGTCTGAGCTAAAATGAAATAGTTATATATATATATATATATATATATTTCGCAGTCCATGACTAAAATGAGACAATACAATTTAGAGAGGGTGCGCACTCAAATTAAAACAGATTTAAATTGTTGAACCTTACTTCCCATCTCCCTTTGGGGTCACCTGAGTGTCATGAAGATGAATGTTTTACCCTGTCTCCTCTATCCATTACAAATGTACAACTACTCTTTACCAAGAACCTGGTTCACTCAAGCTCATAGAATTATATGACCTCTGGTGTCCCACAGGGATCAGTTTTGGGGCCCCTTCTCTTTTCTGCATTTGTTAACAACCTCCCTGCTGCTGCTTCCAACTGTAGTGCCACCCTTTATGCAGATGATCTTGTCATCCTTGCACATTCCCAAGACATTGGGGTTCTTAACCTTCAGCTGAGTGAGGCCTTTAAGAATACTCAAGCCTGGGTAACATCCCACAAGCTGGTCTTCAATT
This sequence comes from Neoceratodus forsteri, assembly GCA_016271365.2. NCBI lineage: Eukaryota > Metazoa > Chordata > Ceratodontiformes > Ceratodontidae > Neoceratodus > Neoceratodus forsteri. The sequence continues at coordinate 1,095,053,959 of CM057459.1, forward strand.
TGAAAAACCTCATGCCATGCTCTCTGGGTCAGCAGCCAAGATCAAGGCCTCCCCTGTCCCTCTATGTGTCAGTGGTGTGGATGGCTTTCCCCTACTAACCACAGTTTCAATAAAATACCTTGGGGTTACACTTGACACCCAACTCGACCTGGGGAGTCACATCCCAAATGTTTGTAGAACCGTAAACTGCAAACTGGGTCTTGCTTACAGGGCAAAGAAAAACTTGATGTCTGCAGCTCGCTTGGCACTGGCCAGAGGTGTGCTGCTCCCTTCACTAAGCTATGGCCTTCTCCTGTTCATTGGCACCTCCGAGGTCCACCTTGCCAGGTGGAACATGACCTATAACAACATCTGTCGCTTTGCCCTGGCTGTCCCACGTCTCACCCACCATTGTCAATTATACGACAAACTGAGCTGGCTTTCCCCATCCAATCACTTGAAATATGGGTTGGGCTGCTTCGTAGGAAAGGTGCTCCGAACTGGCACCCCACCAGGGCTTGCGCAGCTTCTCCTGTCTGCTGTATCCTTCTCCTCCTACTCCCTCAAGTCTCAGGGTCCGGCGGTGCTCAAAGTTCCATATACTCGAACCCTAATGGGGGATAGGGACTTTGCTACATGTGCTCTGAGGCTATGGAACTCCCTTCCTGACCATGTACATTCCTCCCCCTCCCAACCATGTCTCCATAATTCCCTGTGAGAGCACTTGAAACTGTCCTCGGTGTGTGGGTGTCCCAGGCCACCCTGACCAGGTCTCCAAATTGGTCCCTTTCTGATCCACTGCCCACTGTCCTTTAATCTCTGGGTAGCATGTGATTGATCACCATCTGTTTATGAATTAAGTGGCCCTGGTAAATAGGGTCACTCATTCAATGTAATTACCATTGAATGTGTTAGTCTATTTATTCTGTATGTATATGTATATTTTACCTATTACTGCACTGTATACTATCTATGTTTATCTTGCTCTTTTGTAACTCTGTACATTGCCCCTCTTGTTGTTATGTACCTTGTTTGAACCTGTATTTTCATTGTACTTTCCCAGGTCGTACCTGAAAATAGGCATACAGATTTTCTAGTGTACCTACCTGGTCAACAAAAGCTAAATAAATAATATCTTCCTTCATATGATGAGGGAAGACCCCATGTAGAACTCTTTCTATACTACAGTGCTCCAAATAAAGAGGGGGTCTTCAGCTACCTAATATAAGTCTACACTATCTCTCTATTAATTGTTCCATATTCTTCCACTGGTTATGACCAATCCAAATTCATACTCCCCATTATGGTTGCAAATAGAAAAGAAATATCTGTGCCCAGCATGGGTTGGACATTCGTGCCCTGTTATACAACCCCATTAAAAACATTCCCAAACTGTTAAGGGATACTCCTATTATGGCAGCCCTTTGTGTATATTCACAATTATGCAATACAACCAACACCTCCCTACTTAAAGATGTCTCACAGTCCATAATAGGCAACCCAAACTTTAAGATTAGGGTCATTTACATAACTCATCCTTCTGGCCTTACGATAAGGAAATAACAGTAGACCTGACCAAAGACCAGAAATTACTTACTTTTCATGATGCATGTCTCAAATTCAACTTACTCCCCCCCCCCCCATACTGTTTTAAATATATTCAACTCTCACATATGTTGCTCCAGCACTTTGGAATGGCTCCTTGGAACTAATCCCACCTCGGTCCAGTTCTCACCACGGCTCTGGTCATCCCCCATCCCACATTATTTTATTCTTCTGCCATCATCTTTGCTTCTTGGTTGGGGATATAGAAGGCCAACCACATTATTACTGGGATCCAGTCCTGCCATCCATTCTCTCCACTCGCCAGTGACCACAGATCTGGCAACATCTATATAAAGACATCAAATGGGATACTTACTGGTTACTTCAGTTTCATGTAATCCATAACCTCTATTATACACCAGATAAGCTTAACAAAATGGGGAAACTCCCATCCAACCTCTGTTTCAGATGTGAAAAGCAGCCGGGAACATTGCTTCACATTCTATGGGAATGTGAAACGGTGTCTCCATTCTGGAAAGCCATCCAATCCAAATTAGATCCCTTACTCGACCTAGCTGAGGCTTTTTCGCCTGAAATTTGTATATTGGGCGACTATGGGAACAATCTGCTTGGCATTCAGTGCAAGCATATGACCCTTATATCGATCTGTGCAAAAAAGTTACAACACCCCACTGGTTGGATCAACACACCCCAACAGTTACTGAGTGATTACGTGAAATACTCATCACCTTGCAAGTGGAAAAAATCCTGGCTGGTATTTCACACCGAGAATGTAATTACTAAAGTATTTGGCCACCTCTGTATACTCTTTTGACAGTTTAACCTTTAGAGTTTTCCATGGGTTAATCTTTCTTTGATTTTTCTTTAGCCCTGTCAAGTGTGATCCTCTTAGTAAGGCTTCTCCGAACTCCCTTTCTGCTTGTTGTCCCTGGTGGTGAGGGAGGGGAAGGGAGGTTTTGTGATGGGGGAAGGGGTGTTGTCATATAATAAGTAAAATAGATCTGCGTAAATTTCTAATATCATATACATGTCTAAACAACACTTCAGGGTTCATAATCATTGCTGATGATTGCTGTACTCCTGATTTTCTTCTCTTTTGGATGTACTTTTCAGTACTGTTAATAAAGCACATTAAATTTGAAAAAAAAAAGAAAAAACACTATTGTTTTCTAAGGATGTGCCAGGTAAGGCTAGGGAAAAAAAAAACAGGCATTCAGAAAGTACTAGGAAATGCAGAAGGAGGGAGGCAAGGGAACTGTATCAGGAAAAACAGAAGAAGATGGGGAAAGCAATCAGGAGCACAAAGGCACAAACTGAAGAAAGAATATCCCAGTCACTAAAAGAAGGACACAAAACCTTCTTCAGGTACAGTATATTAGAGAAAGTAAAAAGACCAAGGAGGGATTGTGAGGCTTAATGGGGGGTGGGGGTGGGAACGACCTAGAAAAAGCAGAAATTCTAAATGAATACCGATATGAACATATGAAAATACCAGCAGAAATAGGCCTCACGATCTGTCAAGTCTGCTCGATTGTGCAGCTAGCCCCTCATCTCGCAGGTGCCCCTCATCTCGCAGGTGCCCCTCCCATTCCCCCCCTTAGATTTACCCTTCCCTTCACCCTGTCTCATCCCCTCTTGAAACTGCCCACCGTCTTACAAGCCACCACCTCCTGTGTTAGGTGTTCCACTTGCCCACCACCCTTTCCATGAAGAAGTCCCCTTACTTCCCTCCTGAATCTTTCCCACTCCAGTCTGAGATTGTGCCCTCTCATGTCCCTTCTTCTTCTTAATTGGAAGATCCCCTCTGTTTGAGTCTTGTTTATCCCTTTCAAGTACTCAAAGGTCTCAATCATGTCCCCCCCTCATCCCTCCTCTCCTCCAAGGAATACATACTTAGCTTGCTCAGCCTTTCCACGTAGGGCTTGCCCTCCAATCCCTGGATCATCTTTGTTGCTCTAGTCTGCACCCCCTCCAACAATCTACATCCTTCTTCAGGTATGGGTGCCAGAACTGCATGCAGTACACTAGGTGCAGCCTGACCAGTGACCTGTACAGTGGAGGATTACCTCCCTACTTCCGGAGGAGATTCCCCTCATTATACACCCCAGCATCTTGTTGGCCTTCACTGCCGCCTTCCTACACTGACCAGAGTTGTTCATGCTCCCCATTATAAGTACCCCTAGGTCCTTTTCCTCCAAGGTGCTACTCAACTGTACCCCTCCCAGCTGATAGTCCCTCCACCGGTTCTTTGCTCCGAAGTGCATTACTTTGCACTTCTTGGCACTGTACCTCAGCTGCCATGTTTCTGACCATGCCTGCAGTTTAGATAGGTCATCCTGTAGCTTCTTCATCCCTCAATGTCATCAACCACCATCCCATTTTGGTGTTGTCTGCAAACAGACTGCTCTTACTTCAGATCCCATGTGAGATATCAGCTATGAATAACCCAAACAACACCGGCCCCGGCACCGATCCCTGTGGCACTCCACTCATCATTGCCATCGGTGCTGAGAGTTCCCCTCCCACTACCACCCTCTGCTGCCTACCCCTTAGCCAATTTGTTATCCATTTCACCATCTTTTCTCCCACTCCCACAGCTTTCAGTTTTTCCCTCAGCCTCCCATGTGGCACAGAGTCAAAGGCCTTGCTGAAATCCAAATACATAACATCCACTGCATGGCCCTTATCTAGTTCCCTTGTCACCCAATCATAGTACTCAATGAGGCTCGTCTGGCAGGATCTGCCCAAGATAAACCCGTGCTGATGCCCATCCTGGAGTCCATTGTCTTCCAAAAAGATCATCAGCCTCTCTTTCATGATTGTCTCCATGAGCTTCCCCATGACTGATGTGAGGCTTACTGGTCTGTAGTTGCCTGGTTCATTTTTTTGGCCACCTTTGTGGATGGGAACCACATGGGCCATCCTGCAGTCCTGTAGTACACATCCCATGTCCAGGGAGGTATTGAACCGGTCAGTCAGTGGCCCTACCAGAACCTCAGCCAGCTCTGTAAGTGCCCTAGGGTGAATGCCGTCTGGCCCAGGTGCCTTGTCCACCCTCAGTGCCCTCAGTCCTTCCAGTACCCTGTCCTCAGTAATCCTCACATCTGTCACCCCCCGCCTACCCCATCCCTCCCCAGTGGTACATACCCCGCTTTTTCTTGAATGAATACAGAACAGAAGAACTCATTTAATGCATCTGCCTGATTCTCCCCTCTCTCCACCCACCCCATCCTTTTTTATCCTTACTATTTGGTCCTTGTTGTTCCTTCTTTCCCTCATGTATCTAAAGGAATCCTTTTCTCCATTTTTAATACCCTGTGCCAGCCTCAGCTCCCTGGAAGCCTTGGCTGCTCTGACTAGTTTGGTGGCCTCTCTGGATTTCTTTGTGCACATCCTCTTGTCTTCTCTCCTCCCTGACTTTTTGAACCTCCAGAATGCTTCCCTCTTGGCCCTCACCTCCTCCCTGACATCTTGAGTTATCCAACTGAGCTTCTTTGCCCTCCCTTTCTTGCCCTGTGTTCTAGTACATGCCTCCATAGCCTCCACTAGCTCCTTTTTTATGACATCCCACTTCTGACTTGTGTCTCAGCCTGGTTGAATCCCCTCCAGGTGCCCCGACAGAATTTCCCCTATGTTTCTGAAGTCCGCCCGCCTAAAATCAACGCCCTTGTTACCTGTACCCCCAGCTTCCCTCCCCATGTTGAGTGTGAACCATACTGAGTAGTGATCGCTCCTTGCCAGTGGGTCCTCCACCCCCCAGATCCCTTACCATTTCCCCATTGGACAGTACAAAGTCTACAGTATTTCTTATCCATGTTGGCTTGTGGACCAACTGCATCAAGAAGATGTCCTTAAATGCCCTAACAGGACTTGCTCCCTTGCACTTGTGGTGGTTGGGGTACTCCAATCCACCCCATGTAGGCTGAAGTCCCCAACCACCACTGTGTTACCCTTCCTACAGACCCTTTGCTCAGCTAACTTCCTGTCCAGGTTCTCCAGTTGAGCTGGTGATCTATAAACTACACCCATCCTCAGTGTCCTGCCTTTTGAGTCCTGAAAATACATCCATAGGGCCTCTATCCTGCCCTCTTCCCCCTCATCCCTTGTGCACCTTATCCCCTCCCATACATAGATCGCCACCCCCCTTCCCCTTGGTCCTATCCTTTATGAATATCCTATATCCTGGGACCATCAACTCCCAGTCCTGGTACTGGGTGGCCCGCGTTTCTGTGATGGACGCAATGTCCATCCTCCCCTCTGTCAATAGGGTCTGAAACTCAGCTGACTTGTTTCCGAGGCTCCTTGCGTTCAGTGAGACTATTCTCCAACCCACTCCCTTCCCTAACCCTTCTTCCTCCTTTCTCCCCACCTTGTGTCCCATCCCCTTTGCCGTCCCCATTAACTAGGAGGGTAAGCTTGTCAGGTCCCCCTCACCGGGACCCCTGTCTACCAGCTGACCACCCACCACCACCCCCGTCTAGTTTAAATTCTTCTTTGTTTCTGCATACTCCTCTGTCTTCTGCTTCAATACCACTTTCCCCTCCTTGCTCAGGTGTAGTCTGTCCCCGGCATACATGTCATTCCTGTCCCAGGTTCTACCCCAGCCACCCACCAAGCTATACCCCCTTGAGTAACACCATTCTCCCAGCCAAGTATTAAACTCATCTGTCCTTCCTTTCCCTGCTGTACTCATGCAGGGTACTGGGAGTACCTCAGAGAAGGCCATCGATCTCCCCCCCATCTCCTCACACAGCCTTCCCAGTTCCTCAGACCTCTTCCGTACTACTTCCACCATCCCCCCGCCAGGTCATTCGTACCCACGTGCACCATGACATGAGGTCTCCTTCTTCTCTTTCCTGCATGTTTAAGAAGAGACTGCCCCACACTGTCTGCAGTTAGCCCAGGTATGGATTCGACCCAGATTCGGCTATGTCTTTCCCCCTTACTGCCACATCTGATCCCCTTCAGTATGGAATTCCCCAGCACTAGAACCCCCCTCTTCATGCCTCCTATCTCCTCCAACCTCTTTTCTATGTACCCATTAGTAGACGGCCCCTTACCCTGCTTTATAGTAACTCCATCCAATCCCCCTGTACCTCCCTCAACCTCTTCCCCTGGTCTGCACCCCTTCCCCGATGCTCCCTCACTATCTTCCCCTTCTCTACCCTCTACCTTAGGTCCCCATCCCTCTCCTGCTGTGTCTCCAGCATCTAGCTCACTAGCATTGCCCTTCCCCCCATTACCCCATCCTCTCCGTCCACCAGACCAAATGAGTCCCTCTCCCCCTTCCCTCCTTCCTCTGTCCAACTGCTGTCATCTAGGCTTTCCCTGAACCTATACCCTCCTGCCCCATCTTGGAGATCCAGTGCCTCCCCTCCACCATTTCTGCCAACACTGCAAACCTGTCATCTGCCTTCTCAGTGTTGCTGAGACTAGGCTCCTTCCTCCCTCCCTGAGGCTTTCCTCCATTACAAGACCCCCAGTCATCTTGACCCCTCTCCCCCCCTCCTCCTCCCTGCTTCTCCCTCTTCAGTTCTGATGCTCCTCCTATGCCTTGGTATCATGCTATCTTGTGCCAGAGGCCATCCTGCCCCCGCTCCCACTCCCTTCACCCTCTCTAACTCCCAATCCAGCCACTGCACTTTTCCCTACAGCCTCCTCAGACTATGACAGATTGTGCACCCACCTAGCTTCCATAATATGCTCATCCAAACAGATGCCCCATAGCCATTGCAGCCCACTATTCTTCCCATGCCGACATCCGTAGCATCCTGCTGCTCCCTGTACCCTCCCCCATTACACTGTCCTCATCCTCCTCTATTTCTGCAATGTCAGCCTCTGGCACTTCTTCCCTCATCTCTCTCCATTTTCATATCTCTGTGCTGCCCTTACCCCCCTTGCACGTTAAACTCCTTAATTGGTGCCCGTACCCCCTCCTCAGTTTATAGTCCCTTCCTATGCAGCAGTATCTCAAGACCCTTGTTCCTAACTATTTTCACCCACTCAGCATATCAGTGCAGCTTTTCCAACTACATTAATCCTGCAGTCTTTACTTCTGTGTGTTTTCACTACAGTTATGTGTTTCTACACTCTGTGGCTTTCAGACTTCTTGCCAGGGAATGAAATGGGTGGCACCTGGCAGTGCTGTTCACCAATTGTTGGGTAGCTCCTCTCTTATAAATGTGCAATACTCTGGGATAGGGAGGGAGGGAGTAGGGCCTTACCCTGACTCTTGGGAGAGTCAGTCAGTCCTGATCTTTTCCCCACCAGACCTCTCAATCTGCACACAAAGGTACAAGGCCAAACACAACTTCCTGCATGAGGTACAAACCTGAGAGGAACTCACCCAGCCAGAACTCCAAACATTCCACAGCACAGATTAAATATCACAGCCCTTCTTTTCAGTATTTACAAATGAAGGGGTATAGGAGGGACCATAACTAGGGGGTAGAAACACACATGGAGGAGAGGTGGACACCAGTCCCTTCACAGAGGAAAGAGTTCTAAAAGAACTCTCAAAATTAAAAGTAAACAAGGCAATGGGGCCAGAATGCATCCCTGAACACTGAAAGAGCTCAGAGAGGTACTAGGGGCACCACTAACAGCCCTAGTCAACACATCACTGGAGGAAGAAGTGGTACCAAAGGACTGGAGGGTGACAAATGTGGTACCACTACACAAGAGTGGGAGCAAGTTAGAAGCTGGGAATTACAGGCCAGTCAGTTTGGCCTCAGTGGTGGTGAAAAGAATGGAATCCATGCTGAAAGAAAGGATTGTGGCATATCTCGAGTCCAGTGGGGCAAAAGTCCTGAGGCAACATGGATTCACAGGAGGTAGATCGTGTCAAACAAATCTGATAGATTTCTTTGACTGGGTTACCAGGGTGGTTGATCAGGGAGGGGTGTTAGACATGCCCTAAATAGACTTTAGCAAGGCATTCAACACCGTCCCACAGAGGAGGTTAGTGAACAAATTGAGCAGTATAAGAGTGGGACCGAAGGTGGAAAATTGGGTTAGACATTGGTTGAGCAACAGGACACAGAGGGTGGTGGTAAACGAAGTCCAATCCAGGGAAGGGGGTGACCAACAGGGTGCCGCAAGGCTCAGTACTATGGCCTGTCCTCTTCAATTTCTTCATTAGCAACATTGCAGAGGGGCTGGAAGGGAAGGGAAGCCTCTTTGCAGATGACACCAAGATCTGCAATAGGGTGGACACAGTCCAGATGGGGCAGAGAGAATGAGAAGAGACCTAGGCAAGTTAGAGGAGTGGTCAAGAGTGTGGCAGCTTAATTTCAATGCAATGAATTGCGAAGTCATGCACTTGGGGCACAGGAATCCTGAAGAGGTATACACGATGGAGGGGAGAGATAGTAATGACAACAAAACTGGAAAGGGACCTGGATGTAATCATAACAGATGACCTAAAAGTAGCCAGGCAGTGCAAAAAGGAAGTGGAGAGGACCGGAGGGATGCTGGGGTGCATAGAGAGAGAGACATCACCAGTAGAAAACAGGAGGTGGTGATGCCACTGCACAGACAATTGGTGAGGCCACATCTGGAATACTGTGTTCAGTTCTGGATGTCACATCTCCAGAAGGACATTGACCAAATGGAGGCAGTCCAGAGAAGGGCTGGGCAACAAAAATGGTGATGGGAATGCACCATAAACCGTATGAGGAAAGACTGAAAGACCTCAATATGTATACTCTGGAGGAGAAGAGGGAGGTGGGGGATATGACAGAGACATTCAAATACCTCAAGGGGTAAACAGTACAGGAGAGCAGCATCTTTCTAAAGAAGAGATGTGCAAGAACAAGAGGTCACAATATGATGCTGGGGGGGGGAGGGACTTGGGGTAACTTGAAGAAGTACTTTTTCACAGAAAAGGTGGTGGATGCATGGAACAGCCTCCCTGTGGAGGTCGTGGGGGCAAAAACAGTGGGTGAATTCAAGAATTCATGGGATTGACAGAAGGCAACCCTAGTGGTGGGAAAGAGTAGGTAAGCTGCAGATCAATTAGGGTCAGCAGTTTTTGGTAGGTAGGGAAATGGGCAGACTAGGTGGGCCAGGTGGTCCTTATCTGCCATCACATTCTATGTTTCTATGATTTCCTTAAAGTCATAATTTTCTTGTGACTTCATGGCAGGAATATGCAGTGTGAACATATGAAATCTAACAGAAAAATATAATGTTTCAATGGACAATGACTTCAGTAACAATAAATGAAAAGCCCTAAAATTCATAATTTGGGGGGAATTTTTTTGTAACTGAGTTCTGTCAGTCCTAACTGTGTGGGAATTGTTTTGCCAGAAAACAGAATATATTTTAACAACACACAGCTTGCCCAAATGGTCATCCCTTTCTGTGCCAAGCTTCCAATGTCTCCTTTTCAGTGCAGTCTTGCTTCTACCCAAAATGGCCTTTAACACACAGTTTGTTACTTAGCAAATGCACTGTCTATTGTGACTCACATTACGCTCTCCCAAACAGTGGTCCCACTTCAACGAGTACTATATCTCTCAGACCTTGTCTGAAGTCAGCTCAGCCCTTTCCCTTCACATGGGCAATGGACATTCTGATTTGTCCATGGGCATTCTTAATCAGGGCAGGTGGTCCTAGACATTTTCAGTGGACCAGGCAACTGGCAGGTCAAAAAGTGCCTGAATTATTCAGGTCCGCTGGTAGTCCACGAAACCCAGTGCCTCCAATTGTAGGCAAACACTACTAATTGGCTTAGTGCCCTTCAACCCTGCCACCATGGCAGGGTTGGTTAAATGGTGGCAATATAGTGGTCAAATTTTATTCCAACTGGTAATATCCAGAAAATCCTGATTAATGCAAAGTGCAATGTCCATACACCTCAGGTACCCTGAGCCAGCCCAATACGGATTTGCAATCATGTCCAGTTGTGTGATGCTGCAGATCGAGTGACTCCCATTTTAATCACAGCCATTACAACATTACAACATTGCCTTTGTCAGTGAAGATCTCCGTTAATGTCTGAGCCCAGAATGTCCGAAAAGCACAGTAACCCACAGGGGCAGATGGGGGTACATTGCAACTGTATATGGTAATTGTATAGTTGGTTACAATTTGCAGATAAGAAGGGCTCTGCTTTTATCAGGTGAAATTGAGTTCAGAGGTCAAGGTCAGACTGGTCCAGTGTTCATAATGTGACTAATGAAGCAGAACTGCCAGGTTCACAATTTCACTGTAATTAAAGCAGATGTTAGTTTTTTTTTTTTTTTTTTTTTTTTTTTACTATGCTTTTTGGCCGCTCGCCAGCATCAGAGTTCAGTCCAGTCACAGTCCCCGATGCCCTCCACTCCCATATAAGTCGCTACTTCCCATTGCCCCCTTGGTTTGCCCCCCAGGGTGGTGCCGCGGCACCGGCCAAAGTGCTCCGAACATTGGTCAGGTCGGGGAGTTGGCCTGAGAGTGAATGAAGGAACGGTGAGGGGGGCATCATGAGGATGCTGGCAGCGGTGTTTTTTCCTGTTTTAATTGGGGGTGGGGACATGCAATGATGTCCAGTGTCCGCCCCACCCCCGAAGACACCCAGATGCTGGCTGCTTGTGGTGCCCCCGGCCCCTGACAATGTGTCCCTCAAGCACCAGACATTCTCCCCACCCTCCCCTCATAGAAGGAGAGCAGTCCTAGGATGCTCCATCCTTATCCCCCCAGCCGGCCCTCCGACGACCTAGGTCCATTCCCGAACCTGAGTCATCGGCGTTGCAAGTGGAAATCCAACCACTGTGCCGACAGGCCAGCTACAAGGCAGATGTTAGTTAGAAAAAGTCTCAAAGCAAAACTGCACGATTCAAAAAAAGCTGTTCCAAAGTTTTAATAACATTTCAAATTGTAGTAGAAAACTTGCCCCCAGCAAAAAGCGAATGATATCCACAAATTGAAAAGAAACAAGAAAGCTATAGGCAGCTATAGGTAGAGTATATGAGGTAAAGCTATAGGCAGAGTATATGAGCTAAAGAAATATACCTATATGGTAGAAAATCCAAATCCATAGTTCAGTGTTTGGGTGAATAGAGTATAGGGTTAGTAGTGCTTATGTAACAGTAGTTTACTTTTATTTTTTCTCTATTCTCACCCTTGGTAGTAAAGCTGGGTAGTGAGTATGAAATAGAAAGCCCAGTGCCAAGAGTGAGTAGAGTGCCGGAGAAGGAGGAGGAGGCAGGGGTGGATGGTGGGTGTTTCACAACGTGCTAAGGGGAGAATTGCAGTGGGATGCTGGCCTTTGTAGGGGATATGGGAGGAGCTATTCCCCCACGTTGAGCCTTGGGCTATAACCCTCCCATTCAATGTTTGGGTGACTAGAGTATAGGGTTAGTAGTGTTTATGTAACTGTAGTTTAGTTTTGGCTTTTCTCAATTCCTGCCCTTGGTAGGTAAGCTGGGTAGTGAGTAGGGAATAGAAAGCCCAAAACAATTACCAGTGAATGGTCAAAAGAGTAGGATTACCTCCTCCAACTCATGGAGAGTATGACCAGTAGCATGCAGAAGATGAAAACCCCCAGGAGGAGGAAACCTCTGAGGACTCAAGCCTACTGACCCGCCCATCTTCTGGGCAAACTAAGAGGAGATGAACCTAGGTTCTAGCAACCATCAGCTACATTCCAAGGAAGGTGAACTGCTTGGAGAGATGATGGTCCATCTTCAAATCCATGGATGATGCATACTGGAAGGACGATTCTGTGGTTGAAGAGGTACATCTATTCTGAAGGAGCATCTGAATCCTGAGAGTGGAGTGGTCCAGTCAAAAAAGGCCAAATATAGTCCAGGTTTCCAAGCTTATGGTGGGTGACGTCGAATGGGATTACAGAGAATAATGAGCAGGAAGCATGATTTGATAAATTTGCTACCAGACTTTGAAAGGTGGGAAAGATGATGGGTTATGAAGTCATAATGTAAACAATCTAACTGTAGAAGGTTTGACATTCAAATTGGAGTCTGGAAGTGTGGAGTTGAGCGGTAAGCTATCAGTTGCATTGTAGGTATCCATGAAGAAGAAGAAGAAGAAGAAGATGAAGGAGTTGTACATAATCTTTATGTGCCTTTTAGGAGTAATGACATGGAATATTTTAGACCAATGAAGGAAGGCTGGTATAGCAGTAGAAATGGTAACTGAATGTATATGAAATAATTGGAAGTTCAGTGCAAGGAATTTGAGAGTTGATTTGGGTATTGATGTCATAATGATACTTGTATAGGCTCTTGCTGGTCTGCCACTAGAAAGTAGATATGGGTATTTTTGTGGTGTAATTTTCCCTGATGTGCTGTGGTGGCAATGACTGTTTTGTGTTACAGGTGATCCAATGCCTAAATGCTGTGGGAAGCCCAGAAATGCATACAAGAGAGAGTCTATAGACTGATGTGGCACTGGGAAGTTGAGAGCGGTGTTGAATGCCAGGGGTGCCTAGCATTTTAATTGAATATAGATCTGTTGAGAGGCTAGACTGGGATAGTGAGACAACCTGATCAGTTGTGGACGTGCAGATTGAGAACCAGTAGAAGCCTGCTCTCAGTGAAAGTCTTCGCTGGAGGGAGTATGAGGTGGGGGAAATCATGAGGGATAAGCTAGAAGGACCGCTGGATGGGTAGCTGACCTGACTGATAATATGATGAAGGAATGTAGAAGATTGTATGAAGTATGGTGACATCCAGGGGCTAAGAAACTGTGATTTGGATAGAATACCTTTGATAAAGCTGCTAGGTGCCAGAGATCCAATGATGGGATTCTGGAAAGGTAGCTGGGAAGGTCTTAGGACATCCAGTGGCTATTGAGTAAGTAGGAGTCAAGTAACATGATCAACAGAGTCAGTGCTTGTAGGAGAAGCTGCGTAAAGGTAAAACGGATGATGTCAGTACTGTTATGAGGTATCTTGTGGTTCCCGTTGTTCATAACAACGATGATGATTACAGAGTCGGTGCATGATGGAAGGAATTTGGTCACTTTTCCATGCACAAGATAGGAGTGGAGAAGGCTTCACTAAATCTTAGATCCTATGAAACATGGAAGACAGGGAAGCCATAATGCAGGAATATGACAGGATGCGTAGGGAGTATCCAGTAGAGTCAGATGTGGGATGAGATCTTTCTATAGTCCAGTCGAATGGGATTCCAGAACTGATCCTGGGGAGATGACTGGGAAGTATAGATAACTCATATAAGAGTTTATGAGGCATATTGTCCAAGAGATGCTTGCCGGAAGAAGTTTTCCTCAAGTGAAATGAACAAGAGCTCCATCGAGTAGTGGATGGGAACTGTTAGATGAATGGGAGACGTACTTGACTGGATAGGAATATTGGCTGGAGATAAGTGTTAACTGCCCAAAAAGAGCCACAGCAAACAGGAAGGAGCCCCAAGCCACCAGAGCAGCAAGGAGAAGGCAGCTGTTCAGGGATGAAGGGGAAAGTCTGGAGTGGATGCCCATGGACAGGAGGAAGGAGTCAGAGAAGATGACAGCAGAAGCCAAGGAGACTGACTTCAACAGGTGCGGACAGGAACTGAACAGAAGATAAATTATCGAATCCGGGTACCATGTGCAACAATGTTGAGTTACAAGAGTCCCACTTTTGAAGATGACGGGTGAACAACGAGTGCAGAGAACAGAAGATGCTGTAGTGAAGAGGCATGAGGATCTTACTTCCAAAGAAGAAAGAGAACTCATATGGTTGTCGGGAAGGGGCAACCAGCAGCAAGGAAGTCCAGGAGGCAGTTGAACCAAATGGAGGCACAGATGGAACAAGCTGGCAGAGTCCAAATCCAGAGTGTGAGGCGGTCAAGGCAGGGATGAGTGTGATGAGTCCATGGAAATGCAGGATGTAAACTGATGAGGAAAGATGTGAAAGGTGAATAGAGTACAGGGGTCCTGTTCCCAAAGGGAAGCGGCAACTGGGTATCATGTAGAAAATGCATGAGGTTGGAACTGTCAATTGCAGAAACAGGCTGCCATCCTTGATATCTGAGGCGAGATGATCTTCACTCGATGCTGCCAGGCAAGGTAGGATGGGGAAGGTAGATGGGGTAAAGTGGTCCCGGTCCTGAAAGGGAAGTGGCAACTGGGCGCTCAGGTAGAAAATGCATAAGGGTGAAACAGTGGAGTACAGACACAGGCTCTCATTCCAGGTAGTCAAGGCAAGACAACTGTCACTCAGGGCCATCAGGCAGAGGATGTTGAAGGCAAATTGGTTAAAGTGGTCCTGTTCCCAAAGGGATGTGGCAACTGATTATCAGGTACAGAATGCATAAGGTGAAACAGTCGAATGTAGACTCAGGTTCCCATCCCTGGTAGTCGAGGAGGCGAGATGACCTAGACATGAGGACACCAGGCAGAGGTAGGATGTTAAAGGCACATGGGGTAAAGAGGTCCCGTTCCTGAAGGGAATGCGGCAACCTGGTATGAGGCAGAGAATGCACAAGACTGAATTAGTAGATTGCAGACATGGCTCCCATCCCTGGTAGTTGGGGCATGCTAACCTTCACTCGATGCCGCCAGGCAAGGTTAGGGACAGGGGATGTCAAGTTTGTAAGTAGTAGGTAGTAGTGAATGTAATGGAATCCCATCCCCCAGTAAACAGGACAAGCTTATCTTCACTCAGTACCTCAGATGATACAAGTTAGGGATGGAATCCGGAAAACTGCTGGTATGGGCTGAGCAAGGAAAGGGCAGCTAACTGCAGCATATTAAAGTAGGCAACAGAAAAGAGGACAACATAGGAAATGCAACCAGGGAGCAGGGGGAGGATGAGCACAGAGGGGAACACAAAACATACGAAACTCATGAAGCACATAAAATGAACAATGGCAAAATACAGGAAAAATATGGGAAAGAGCACTGCATTACAGAGGGACAGACAAAATGACCACTTGGGATCTGGAAGGGAGGTAGGAGTGTGCATGAGCCTAACCAGCATGGTAGAGGAGGCACAGGAGATTATGAGTGCTGGTAAGGTATAAAGTACTAGGGGTATCATGGGGTAAATTCAGAAGCAATGGGCTTAGCAGGGTATGTGAATGTTGAGACCAGGACATGGAGTGAACGGGGTAAAAGCATGGGCAGTATCAGTGGCAGACAAAATTGCTAGGGAAGGTTGCTTGCAACAAATGACAGAACACAGTAATTAATGAGAGGGGAACAGATGTGAAAGTTGCAGGTAACTGGAAAGCTGGAAGATGAGGAGTACCACGGGTAGAACAAGGAACAATCCTGAAGCAGAGCAGGGAATAGGTGCCCAGAGCAAGATAGTAAGGGGTGCAATCGCTGAGACTAGGGATAGAGGTAGTACAGGTCGGGACAGTAGAAGGGGAGTAAATGGAGATGGAATGCTGGTGTGCAGAGTGAAAGGCCCAAAATGAAAACCAGGGAGCATGGCACAAGGGTGGGAATAGGGGATGGGGGCGGGGGGGCAAAGCCCAGGAAGACAGCAGGGGCAAAAAAGGAGCCTGATGATAAAAGAAGAGAGGGCAGGATAGGGAAGGGTCATGTGCTAGCGTAAGTCAGGGAGCTGTGTGTGGAAGGGAGAAGCAGCTTGGGGTAAATAAGGGCCAGGGCACATCACAGGAGATCCATGTGGAGCAGATTCAGCAGGTAGGTAAACTACCAGGTAGAACGTATGCAGCCAAAATGGAAAGTGGCTAACCGAGGCAGCTGAGCAGGGAGGAAATCAGTTCAGGGTCTGCAGTGCAGCAACAGGAGCTTGGCAGCAGGCCAGAGGCATGCAATGAGGACAAGTGCAGAACAGCGGATAGGGCTGACGAGCAGGGGGGCCAGTGTCACCGCCACCACAAAATCCACAGAGAAAGATAAAATGTCAGGGCAAGAAAGAAAAGAGCAGCAAAACCAGGATGAATGGCGGCAGGGAAAAAGTCACTGGCTGGCGTAGGAAGGGAGATGAAGGAAGGGACTATGTGGGGCAAATCCATGGGGGAAGAGCTGCAGTGGAAAAATTCTAAGCACCGGATGATACCATAGTGGTCCAGGATGAGGAAAGTAAGGAGTTAGGGAGCAAAGAACAGCATTGTAACAACGGACTGCAGGCTGGAAACACCACGGACCAACATGCGTCTGGAGGGAAGAGGGACACGGAGAGCAACTCAAGGTGGAGCACAATCTGGAAGCACTAGCAGGGAAGGAGCAGTGGCATGGAGCAGAGCAGCGGTGTACTAGGCAGAGGAGCCACTGGGTAGGATGAGCATGGGAAGTACAGAGCTGGAGGTAGCAGGAGCAGGTGGCAGGCCAGCAGAGAGACCCAAATGAGCAAACGGGCAAAGCGCAGGTTTTTAGCACAAACAGAGATACCGGGGGGGGGGGGTAGACTGACAGAGAGAGAGAAACACCAAGCAGAAGAAGGGAAGCAACAGGAATGGGTAAGGGGGGATAACAGAACTAGGAGGAAAGGGAATGGGGGAAAAGGGGAGCAGAGAAAGGAGAGGGAAGGTGTCGTAGGGTGTGGGATTTCACACAAACAGGCAGACAAAACATTAGGTGCATAAAAAATGCATAAAAGCATTTAGCATTTTATTTTTGTAGAAAATTGAAGTAATAAAATAAATCTTTACAGAAAAGAAAATACAGTGTTAATTCAGCACACCTAAAGACTCCTCTCTGGTCTTAACTTTAAACTCAGTACTGTGTTTTCTCTCTCTCTCTCTCTCTTTCTCTCTCTCCCTCTCCCTCTCCCTCTCCCTCTCTCTGTCTCTGTCTCTGTCTCTGTCTCCCTCCCTCCCTCCCCTCTCCCTCTCCCTCTCTACTGGCCCACCTATGTGAATTTCACCCTGGTGGTCAGTTTATATACTCTGCTACTAATGACGTTATTAGTCAGGTGGTTAGGCACTTAAACTGTTTCTCTATCTTTCTATCCTTGACTTTATAACATCAGGCAGAATGACCTAGGAGCATAAACCATTCTGTATCAGCTTTAACATCAGGCAGGTAATGTGGTAACAACTGACATCTAGGACTACTAAAACAGCCATGAATAACAAATTAGGTTCTAGTGAGCCTTAGCCCCGTCCATTCTCTTGAGAGTGACAGCACTTTGTAGTATAAAGTAGGGCATTAGAGGGCGCTGTCTTCCCTATAGGAAATCATTCCATCAGCTCCTGACTACAGATAAGCCTTGCACAGGTGAATGGGAAGGTTGCAGAGAAATGGATGGTTTACAGCAAGACATTTTGTAAAACAGTAAAGGAGGCTTTAAATGCTTACATTAAAGGGGCACTGTCAGCTTTGGCCTTGTTTTTTTTGTCTGCGTGCAACAATGGGACTGAAGCACCTATCTACGACTTATCTCCCAAATAAAGGCATCATGCATGCTATAACAGTGTTCACTTACTCTATATTTCAATTTTGCCACGTTTCACTGCTCATAGCGTCCGGCCAAAAAGCCTATCCCGAGATTGTATGCCTGGGCCTTCTGTGACACGGCGCTTTAGCATAGACATCCGTTTTTCACATACCACACTAAAGAGTTACTTGCAGCATGTCTTGCTATATTGAAATAAAGTGGCCATGTTTAAGTAAACCGAGAGTGCTGGTAACAAAAATGCATTTGAACACTGGCACCAAAATCCTGCACCTGCATGAATCTGGGACACTCCTGCGCATGCACGGGATCTGTGTTCTATCCCGGTATTGTGCATGTGTGGGATTTCAGCACCTGGAGTGGTCTACATTCGCGCAGGCGCGGGTTTTCAACGCCAGCGTTTAAATGCATCTTTTGCCCTTACTAGCACTTGGTTTTACTTAAAACATGGTCACTTTACTTCAATATAGTGCAAGGCATGCTGCAAGTACCTCTTTAGTGTGGGTATGTGAAAAACGGACATTCGTGACAGCGCTTTGTGTCACTGGTGCACTCTAGGCATACAATCTCTTCCGGGAGACAAGGTATTTTCGGCCGGGACTTTACGATACAGAAACATGGCAAAATTGAAATATACAGTAAGTGAACACTGTTATGGCATGCATGACTACATTTCCCAGAGGCATTGGCCATACAGTACATAGGTGGCTGGCTCCACATGAGAATCCAAGTTCTGATTTGCCAGCAGCAGGCTCCATTTCAAAGGTCCCCCCACACTGATTGGTCCAGTTCAGCAGTTCAAAACCAGAATAGAGGGCTAGGCAAACATAGTTCTGACTGCAAAGAAAAGCAGGTTAGACAAACTGTATTTTCGTTATTAGTCTAAATGATTTCTGGCAAACAGTTACATCTTTGAAAAGTGCTCACTCTGCCCACTTAACGAAGGCAGAAACGGAGCGATTTGGCAGCAGCTCTAGTGGGACTCAAGCAGGGAAACACACAGTTCCCCCATAGAAACTAATTATGTCTGTAGGCAGACAGCTCTTAAAGAGACAGTACCAGAGGCTCTAAAAGCACTCACAGATAAATGGCTTAAATGCCAAACACCATTCAGGCTTGGAGCATTCAAGCAAGCTCCTGGAAGACTTTTTGGGAACCCCCATTTACAGGGGGCTTACAAACAGAAAACTGAGAAAGACGAGAGCATTACATTTCAGCAAAGTAAAAGGGCAGTATGCGACATGCTCCAACCAATACAAGTGTAAGTAGGAGGCACTGTACCAACTGATCCAAAAACACCTACTGACACTTGTATTGGTTAACTTAACTTCGCTGTGCTCCCAGGTCGCACCTGTAAACAAGCTTTCAGCTTAGTGTGTTACTCCTGGTAAGACAATTGAAAAAAAAATTAAAAATACAGACACTGCCAGACAGTGCAGGCACCCCTAGGCCAACAACTTCTTGGAGTCTGACTCCAAGGCCAAGGGAGTGGTCTCTCCCATGGCCGCCTGGCCTGACAGTGATCAGAAGAAGACTCCCTTTCTTGCTGTGGCTCTAAAGTTCCCGTTCAGTTTAATAGCTGATCCCTCTTGGAGTGCAGGTGGGAAAAACTACTGCAAAGTGGTTGGCAGAGCAAAGGCACACATGGACAAAACTGTCCAATTGCTCCGCCGGATGCTAAAACTGCAGCTGCTGCCTATGAGTGCCACCGGTGTTCCCCCGCCCCCATGCCGAGGACTGGAGGTCAGGATTAGGGTTCTGAGACCACAATGGCTATGGAAAGAAATGTAAAAAAAAAAAAGTGGGGTTTTCATGGATTTTTTTTCTGTATGCACGGGCATACAATAAGTATGCATGGCTATGCCACTGCTGGTGATGCCTCTCCCTATGCATTCCAATATCCCCCAGCACTCCTTACTGCCTTCTCACATTGTCTGCCTACCTTTAGGTCATCTGATATGACTACCACCAGGTCCCGTTCCATTTTTGTTGTTGTTAGGACCTCCCCCCAACATTGTGTACTCTTACATTGGGCTTTTGTTTCCCAGGTGCACTACTTTGCACTTCTTTGCATTGAATCTACGCTGCCATACTTTTGATCATTCCTCCAACCTTGCCAAGTCCCTTCTTATCCTTTCCACACACCCTTGTGTATCAACCCTATTGCAGATCTTTGTATCATCTGCAAAGAGGCATTCTTTTTCTTCCATTTCCTCTGCAGTGTCACTTATAAAGACATTAAAGAGGACCAGCCCCAATACTGAACCCTGTGGTACACCGCTAGTAACCCCCTTTCTCTGGAGTGGACTCTGTTTACTGTTACCCTCTGCGTCCTGTTGTCCAGCCAATTTTTTACCCAGGCTACCTCGCTGGGACCCACTCCCAGGCTGGCTAACTTGTTTATTAATCTTTTGTGTAGGACTGTGTCAACGCCTAGCTAAGGTCTAGGTAGGCCATATCAATAGTCCCTCCCTGGTCTACTACTTCAGTCACGCAGTCAAAGAAAGCTATTAGATTCGTCTGACATGACCTTCCCACTGTAAATCCATGCTGCCTTGGGTCCTGTGCCCCGCTGGCCTCTAGGTACTCAACAATTCTTTCTTTTAGAAGTGATTCCATCATTTTCTCTACCACTGAGGTCAAACTAAAAGGTCTATGGTTTCCTGCCTCTGCCTTTCTCCCACTTTTGTGAAGGGGAATCATATTCTCCAGTCCTCAGGTACCACACCATCCTCCCATGATTTATTAAAAAAGGTAGTCAGTGGTGTCACTAGTTCTCCCCTTAGTTCTTTCAGAATTCTGGGGTGAATACCATCAGGCCCCATTGCCTTGTCCACCTTGAGTTTTAGGAGTTCAACCTGAAACCTGACCTTTAACCCCTCTTTCAAATCCCAGGGCTTACCACAGAGACACCTTTATAGTTAGCAGTTACTATAGATTGCAGAGCTGTTTTTTAGTCTGACTGCCTATTGTTAAAATGTTAAATGCAAAGCTTCAACGCAGTATGGAAAAGTAGGCACACTATCCAGACTGCCCAGATATACTGGAGGTCAAAAATATAATCCAGATAAGTGTCATTTGTGCATAATACCTATCACTGTCTGCAACTGATATAACAAGTGAAACTCAAACACAGGGAAGATCAGCTGTTGAAAATGTTAAGCACTGTATGCTTACATTAAATGTAAGATACTGGGTAAGCTTTATTTACAAAACGTGCTGTGTTGTGCAGTGGTCCCAGTGAGAATGTGATTTGCTCTAGGGGTTTACAAATGCATTCACTCAGGAAGCTCACTGCAGCATTTCCTGTATTGCCAGCAATTTTGGTAGATTACATTCATGCAGTGGGTATGGGGGATGTGATAAAGAACAAATGTCTCTGAGTGGGTGACTATAGGGAAGTGGATCGGGGAAGGCAGTGGATGTGACCTACCTGGACATCAGTAGGGCCAGTGGCAGAGCTAGGGGGGGCTGGGGGAGCAGTCGCCCCTTCTGGCTGCCCCAGTGTGAGTAGTGGTGCCCCACCACCATCTTTATTCACTGTTTAGTGCCCATTGTGGAGCCTGTGATTGACTAAATGGCACCCCCTGGCTCCCAAACACTCCCAAACCTGACTCTGCCACTGAGTAGGGCTTTTGACACTGTCCCACACAGGAGGGGGCTAATTAGGGATAAAATTAAGAAACTTGGCAACCTGGTGGCTGTGAAGAAGATAGTAAGCTAGGTATCAAATTTGTTGAAGAACAAGAGGCAGAGGGGGGTAGTAAATGGCAGTCACTCAAGGACAAGAGAGTGACCAGTGGAGTACCACAGGGATTGGTACTGGGTCCTGTCCTCTTCAATATCTTTGTAAGTAACATTTCTGAGGAACTGGAGTGGAAGGTGTGTCTCTTTGTGGATGACACAAAAATCTGCAACAGGGTGGACACCCAACAAGGGATGAAGTGAATGCAAAGGGATTTGGGGAAACTAGAGGAGTGGTCTAGGGTGTGGCAGCTGGATTTCAGTGTCAAAAAGTGCAAAGTCATATACCTGGGGTTGGGAAGCTCAGGGCTGTGTATAAGATAAGGGGATACTTAGAGTCAGTAAGCAAAAAAGATCCTTGGGATAATCATATCTGATGATTGCAAGATGACAGGGCAGTATGACAAGGTAGTAGGCAAGGCTAGCTTAATGCTGAAGTGCGTCTGGAGGGGGATTTCTAGCAAGAGAAGGGAGTTAGTGTTGCCACTGTATCGCTCATTAGAGAGACCACACCTAGAGTACTGTGTCCACTTCTAGAGACCACATCTCTGCAAGGACATTGACAAGGTAGAAGCTGTCCAGAGGAGGGCTACCAAAATGGTGTGGGAGGTGCAGGAGAAACCATATGAGGAGAGGCTGTGGGAGCTCAACTTGTACTCACTGCATGAGAGGAGAGTGAGAGGTAATTATAAGTACCTCACAAGAGTGAACAAGGTGCAGGAGGGGAGTCTCTTTCAGAGGAGGAGGAACATTGACATGGGGGAATGCTATAAAGCTTAAGGGGAGCAAGTTTAAGAGGGATGTGAGGAGATACTTCATGGAAATGGTGGTAGTCTTCTGAAACAGCTTGCCAGAGGAGGTAGTGAGGGCTAAGACTGTGAGGAGCTAAACTTCAAGCATGCACTGAATAGGCATGTGGGCGTATTAGAGGAAAGGGAGGAGTGAGGAACACCTGTGAGCGAGTAGGGTCCAGGGTGTAGTAATAGGCAGGAAAAATAGGGCAGACTGAATGGGCCTAACGGTCCTTTTCTGGTGACAAATTTTATGTTTTTATGCCTGATACCCCCCTTTCTGAATTTATTTCTGTGACTTTAAATGCTATTACAAGCCACAAACCATCAGAGCCAGAAAAACATTTCCATTTTCTGCTGCTCACTTGTGGTACACATAGGATACCTGGAGACCTTTAGAAGGAGAAGGTATAATGTGGCACTGCAGTTGCTGGGGAGCATCTATTTTAGGGACTTGCAATGTCTGCAGCATTCTGACAGCCCTCAACCACAATGGCAGCAGTTCAGAGGAGCCACATTTTTTTTCCCTTTTATCCCACTACAGTCCCGGTGGCCCCCTTCTGCCTGGCCTAGTCCCAACCCTGTTATCCTGGTATCTCTTAGGACTTTTGTGGGTCACTCCCATGTTCCCCCCAGAGCTTCCCCTCTCTGGTAGGGTTGGCAGGCCCTCCTTACCTCTACACAAGCAGATCTGGTTGTGTGAGTGACCTGCCCAGGCAGCAGGTGTGAGGCCTGCAGACTGGGGGGTATCATCCTTCCTCTTGGGGATTTTCTCTTCTCTCCTCCCTGATTCCCCTAGGATGTCAGCATCAAGGGTGAACCAAGCACATACCAATGCAAGTGTGTGTCATTCGGTGCCTGCTGATGTTCTCCAACCCACTAGCCATTCTTGCTGCACAGCCACCTGTGATCACTCAGATGGCAGTATAGCAGTGGCGCTGACTGCCCACTCCTCTCCTGAAAAGGAGTACATCGATTGAGAAGCTTGATCCTCCTTCCCCCTGGCCAGCCCTTTGCAGCCTGAGCTCCTTCCCAACTTGACCTGCTGGCATGGGGGAGGTAAGGTGCTAAGTGCCACAGCCCTCTGTGCCACCAGGTTTACAGAGGAGCCACTTCAATCCTTTTAGTAATGCAGCACCATGCACGCTGACTGATCCACTGTCAGCCGACCAGTAACTCTGCACAAGCAGATTGCGCAATATAAATAAAGCTACAGATTAACGAGCAGCTGAGATAATCTGAGCAGACAATGCACTCCAAGGTACTTCCTGCCCCAGGTTCTAAATAAACAGTTTTATAAATCTCTTCTAACACTAATGAGATTGATATAACATGTTTTATGGCCCAAAGTCTAGTCACAATGCCCTATGCCACTACAGAGTCTATCACTGTAACCCATCTCAAAACAACATTTAGATGATGTCAGGTGGGAAATGGGACTATAGCATGTTCTACACAGAGTACAGCAGAAATGGAAGAGGCTAGTTACAGTATCTTTTATTCAATTTAGCGATCCATGTTTAATTGGTGTGGGGTAGTATTGTGTCTAATATACTTTCCCAAAATTAAAGATGGCAAATAATGTTGGATAAACTTACGGTACACGACTCATGTGGCTCTGCTGTGTTCTGCATACAACATGCAGCAGCCTTGTTCCTCCTTAGCATCAAAATGCTTCACTACTGTGGAGCTACGGTGAGAGGCTCTGGAGTGGCATATGACTTTGTAAAACTATTTTGGTGTTAAACAGAGTGATCTCTAAGAAATTACTGTCAGAAAAATATTTATAACCTGTTTTTATAGTGTAGGGCAGACAGTACATTAATGTGACTTGCTTGCCACAGGACAAAAAAAGTGTCAGCTGCTCTTTAAAACCTTTTTCAGTGAAATTAGCAGAAGCGGCTATAGAAAATCTTTTCATTTTTAGGGTATATGGAGTTCAATAGGCCTACGCACCCAGAGTGGTGGCATATGCAACTGTAATAACTGTTTGGCTGTTCGCACTCTCTATTCCACAGGAATTGCCACCCTGTAGGGGTACCAAAGGCAAGGAACCCTCGAAGAGGGTTCCACCCCTAGATGTGCTGTGGGAAGATTCCCTTGGCAAAAGGTACCTTAGGAAGGAGTCCCAAAAAGGAGCATTGAGCAGTTATACATTGACTATGAGTTTGAGATGTATATTGTCAGCAACGAGACAGATTGAGAATACAAATGAGATGCACATGTTGTCAGGATTGCACTGATGACATGAGGGCTTCCTAAGGAGAGAGGGAATGGCGAGTAGGGTCACCATGCACCTCCATCCCAACAGTGGAACCTACCTAAGTGAACTAGGAATTACCACTGAAAACTACATTTTATGACCTTTGGCTTGGAGGAGGGGGGAAAATCCTATGAGGAGGAAATTTCTGGGGATCCAAGGCCTAGGTCGCCTTCCCTCCAGGCTTGGGGTATTTTATTTAGTCATGGCTCATCTGCAGTAATTTAGAGATTGAATTTGTACGGAAGTGGAAATACTCAAATTTAGAGGAAACTCTCACTCATTCCCTCTTACAGGAATGCATTTAAAGGTTGTGAGGCAAGTCTCTGCAACAAGTTCAGCAAAGGAGGGAGGAGGAGAGAACGACTGCAGAGGCACTGCTTGACCTACCAACTATCCCAAATCAAGTGAGCCAAAAGCAGTCATAGGGAGAATGCATTGAAGGTGCTGATGGTAGTAAATGAATACTACAGAGAAAGGAGATTGAACATAACCACCCTTCGCAGCTAGTCATAAATTCTACATCAAGAGCTGCTGCTGAATTATGAATGCCTAAAGCTCCACCCAGAGCTAGGACATTTCCACTATGAGTCAAATGAGAAGGACCCCTTCCCAGGTTTCACATGCTCAAAATGCAGCCTTCAGTGGAGAGAGAGACTGTCTGCTGCAGGGGGGTCTTAACCACAGAAAGTAAAGCAAATAGGATGCTGGGATGCATAGGCAGGGGCATCACCAGCAGGAAAAGGGAGGTCCTAATTCCACTATACAAGACACTAGTGAGGCCCCACCTGGAGTACAGTGTACAGTTCTGGAGACCTTACCTACGTAAGGACATAGACAGGGTAGAGAAGGTTCAGAGGAGGGCAACAAAGATGGCACATGGATTGCATCACAAGTCCTATGAGGACAGGTTGAAGGAACTGAACATGTACTCTGGAGGAGAGGAGGGAGAGAGAGGATATGATAGAGACATACAAGTATCTTACAGGGTGGAACAGGGTGCAGGAATATACTATTTTACAAAAAGATGTTCCAGGACTAGAGGGCATGGATGAACTTGGAGGAGGGACGATTCAGAGGAAACATGAGGAAGAATTTCTTCACAGAACGGGTGGTGGATATGGAACACCCTGCCGGAGGAAGGGTGGGGGCTGACAATCACGGATTTAAGAATGTATGGGATAGACATAAAGGAATTCTGGAGGTCAGGGGTAAGGGGCAACAGACTTCTAGGAAAACATAAACTGAACTTACAAGCTGAAATGGGCAGACCGGGTGGGCCATAGGCCCTTATCTGCCGACACTGTGTATGTATCTATGTATCTACTGTATGTAAGTAATGGTCATGGTTGGCAAACCTCTGATTTATAAAGAAGAATATGGATAATTATGAAGCACTAATAGGAGGGTCTGGGCAAAGCCAGCAGCCGTTGGGTATGTATTGGTATATGGTAGGATTGTCTGAGATGATTGACTGATTGATAGAATGGACTGATTTGATTGGCTGATGAAAATGATGGATAGGAAGGTGCATTGATGGAAGGAAGGCTTAAAATGGTTGAGTGATACAAGCGAAGCCAATGAAAACAAGCCAACCAATTCCACAACAGAAGCCAAATTAGGTCTGTCATGGAAGGTAGGTGATCGAGTAATGTGAGGCTGGTAAGCCATTAAGCGCTGAGAGTCAGGATGCTAGAAATTGAGTCAATGAGGTTTGGTAAACTGAATCCATGAGGTTTAGCAGTGATTGCTATGGTTGCAGCATAAGTAGAGAATTGAAATGGATGGTTAAACAGCATTGAAATGGATGGGCTATGATTTCAGCATGAATAGGGAACGATATGATTGGTATGAATACCGCAAATATCATGAAGGCAGGGTTAGGTTAATGGAATGCAGGAGGTATTTGGAATTCAGTAATGAAATTATACTAATAAGGTGCATTTACAGGCAGTAAGTGTTTGCAGATGCAGCAATGTAATGCAATAAACAGCTGAAGCCAGTAGGCTGTGAGGCAAAATGTACTGAAGCATGATAACTAAAAAGCCATGAAGGCAAAGGCATTTATGAATGGATGGCTGAAAAGCTGTGGAGGCAAAGGAGCAGCAAATTAACTGGTGATTCATTTAATTTACTTAAAGCACGTTCTTGCTACCCAAGGCCTTGGAGCACTGCCAAGACACCACATTCCTGCACCGTAGGGTTAACAGGGAGTCAGGAGCAAAGCACCATGAAACCAGGCAGCGATGTAATTGCATAAAGTCAGTATAGCAATGCAGCATTTGCCTTGTGGATCTAGAACTGAGGAAATCATGGCCAAAGCTGTAAACAGGGAATAACAACTAACTGAGCAGCTGAGCTAGGACCAGGTGCAATCAATTATGGTGGAGCACAGGAGGCAGCAAACTGCTGTGTGAGATGAGACATACAATAACAATTGCAGGAAAATTGAAGTTTGATAGGAGCCGGGATCACAGGCACAGTGCAAACAAAGGGCAACAGGATGCTAGGGGAACTAGAAAACCCCAAAAGAAAACGCAAATACATGAGAACAGTAACACAAGCACACAAGGAAGCACACAGGAGCAGGAGGCAAAACCAGTACTAACCAAGGCAGGGGAAATACACAAACAGAAACCAATAGAAACCAGGCAGCCCAGAGCACAGCAATGCTGTGTGGGGAGCCCCAGCAGGCCTCAAGGGGAAATACAGGCCAACAGGGCCTCAAGCCTGCAAAGAAAAAAGTGCTTCAGAGAGAGGTTTGGAGGAACTGGTTATATAGCTCAGGATGGGGTGTGGCTGGTTGCTTGCCCCATTGAACTACAAGCATAACTTTCAATTATAATTCCATCAGTTGTGTGGCATCAACTGATGACTGAGCTGCATAAGAACAATTTTGGAAAGTAAAATTAAAGCTCTCACCTGCAGTTTTGTTTGGTGATCAGAAACCGATCTGAACATAGAACCCTCTAGCCCACTAATGCTATGTAATCCCCCAAGGCTAGGGTTAGTTGTTTGATCTTTGGGTCCACTTCTAAATGCAAGCATGTCATTTGATCTGCTCCCTTCTGGAGTATAAAATGAGAGGGTTGTTGCAAAATAAGAGGTTGAATGTGACTAAGACCAAGGGTATGAGCACCAGTGGAGATCAGTGCTGACCGTATCCATGTTGCTTGGGAGCTCAACAGAGCTTGGGGCAACCTGGGTATGGGTAGTTTCTCCTTGATACCGGTCCGTGGTCCTGACCCAAAGCTAATGGGACTGTTAGTTTTGGATGCTTCCCTTTGCTAGCTTTAAGAAATCCATGCTTCATGCCCCCAAATGTGGCAATATTTCCATGTCTCTATGGTCTGTGAGATCATGTGCCCAGAATATACAGTGCCTATTGCCATGATGGTTCTCCACAGACAGCGTGAATTTATTTGGGCTAGACTTGTGACTGCTGTTTGAACCCCAACCTGAGCTCCTGGCTAAAGTGACCTTCAGCATGAGAGTGCTCCAACTTAGTGCATAGAGAAAAAGCAAGGATTAGGCCATCACCTAAAACAAGTCTGCTGCTCTTATACCAAGACAGCTGTCCAGCAGGGATAAATTGGACAGAAGCCCACAGGAACTCAGTTCCATCTCCTATTAAAAAAACTTGTATGACAGTTCATCCACATCTGTCATCTTTCAGTATCTACTGGGAAGACTGAAACTCAGAATCATGAAACTGACAGGACCGAGTTCAGTCTCCCGACACATTCAGGTGCCCAACAGGAAGAAGCTGATGCTAACAGGGATACAATAGTGGATGTGATGAACTGCTACCCTAGACAGGCATCAGAAGTAACTGGAAAATGTGGAAACAGGCCAAGCTGCTCATGTGGCATGGCGGTCTAATGCAGTAGCAGCCTGGCCAGCATAGTGTGGTAGATCAGGGTTCTGTTTGCAGTCTCCACTATTTTGGCAAAATGGTGTTCCACTCCCCCATAACTTTTTTTTTTTACTCTGAGGTCTGCTTCCCTCGGAGTTGGTTATTTAAGTTACAGAGGGTGTGGCCCCCTGCATTACATTTAAGTGTCTTGTATTATTCCAAAATCCAGTCCCCCAAACTCGGTCTTGTATCATTCAGGATACTGAATTTCCGTCTTTCGCCATTGACTTGTATGAAAGTTCCACCACCTCTGTCATATTTCACCATTGACTAGTCTAGGAGAGTTCCGCCACCTAGAAATGACAGTTCCTCCACCTAGAATTCTAGATGTGACAGTTCCCCCAACTAAACCTATCCAATCCAGTTTCATGTCATAAGGGCGAATGAATAACAGCAACCAGTCAAAAGGGTGCCGAACCCCAAGGGTGACAACTTTTTGGATGGTGTTTTCATGCAGGGGGCTTCAACCCCCACACTGCCTAAATATAAATTCCTACTCCAGGGGGGCACAACTCTGGAATGGGGGCAAAACCAGGGTTGCCCACATGTGTTGGTGCCATTGTCCCTTCGCCCTTCTGATGGGTCACCATTATTCGTTCGCCCTTATGATGTGTTACCATCCAACCAATCCTATCCTGTTTCCAGACACTACCTATTTCTGACTTAGGGGGAATGCTGCTGCAGGAGGTAACAGAATTCAAATATTTGGAAGCATTACTCAATGCAAATTTGACCTTTGCTTCTGACATAAAACATATCAGCAAGCAAATAAATCAGAAATTGGGTGTCTTGTTTAAACTGAAAAGTTGTTTAACCAGGGAAGCTAGGTTAATAATTTCAAAAGGCACACTATTGCATACTTTAAATTATAATTGTCTTTTGTTTACAGTTGTCTGCCACTGATTTGAACCTAATAACCAAGACATTCAATGCTATTTGTCATTTTGCTTTACATCTGTCATGCAGCACTCATCATTGTGTCTTGTACAATGAAACTGATTAGTTACCACCAAAGTAAAAGTTTCAATACAACTTTGGTTGTTCAGTAGATAAAATAATAAGAACAAATCAATAATCTCCTTTATTTAATCTTTTAGAGTTCAGAAATGACAGAAGAGCTTTAAGATTTTCCTCTAGCTCACGGCTTTCAGTTCCAAAGATTTCAACAAATATGGGGGAGCATGCTTATTCTGTACAGGCAGCTAAACTTTGGAATAATTTTCCATTATCTTGTCTTAATTTAAGCAGCCATTCAATTTTTGAAACTCAGTTAAAGTCTTATTTGTTACGACAAGTCAATTGCAACTGTTTTTAATGTTTTGTATGTTACTGATATACTGAATTGCATTTGTTTATAATTTGTATGTTTATTATGTCATCTTAGCCGCAATGTTTTTTAGTGGCGCCATGTCATTCCAGACAAAGGGCCTTTGGCTCAGCGTACTTAACCTGGTTAACAAAGCAAATAAATAAAAAAAATTCCATTTTAACCACTGCCATCCAGTATCCTCAGCTTTAGCCATTTGCTGAACAAGGCTGGGAAGTGTCTACCTTCATTTATCTCATTTGTGACTGTCTACATCAAATGAGATCAGCGTCTGACTGACAGGGAAGGTTAAGAACTTCTGCAAGTACCCAGCATTCTGAAATACAATAACTGCCCATGCAAGGCCTGCAGAGACAATAAACTGATACCTAGCAAGGCAAGTGCATTGCAATAAGTTGCTGTGCTCATTAAATAAAATGTTGAATAGTTTCAATGAATATTTCTTACATCCTGTGACTGTGTGCTTCTGATAGAGGAATTACACATGAGCTAGAGGACAGCCCAGATCCTGAGTACAAGAGTCAAAGAGGCAATTCTTAATGCAATAGTTTTGTTTAAAATCCTAAATTTATTCGCACTGTACTGAAATTGGTATTGTTTTTGCCTGTGTTCTTTTTCCCTTGTACACCTCCTGTGAGTCACACCTGGAAATGAGCCTAGGCCCAGTGTGCCTTTACTGGTTGCTAATTTCTAAATAAATAAACAGAAAAAAATAGAGACTGAACTTAAAAGTTGTTAAGAGTGTAACGTAGGGCACTTGCATCTAAATCAAGGTAACCATAGTGTCCACCTCCACCACTGCTTCCTCTTCTTGCAGAAACAACATCCAGCTAGTTTGGAGAACCCTGGTTAGCTTCCTAGCGGTTGGGGAATCACCCTAGAACCCGAGTTACAGCAGCTTAGCCTAAATAACTGGAATATGCCAATTAGAGTGCCTCTTTATATTTGGTCATGGGTTATAATACTGTCATGGGGAATTAAAATAAACTGGAAGAAAAGGTGAATTTTATACTTCTACTCATAGATGCATATTCAGGATCACTGAATCTTGTACCTGTGTCAACCATGAATGTGCAAAAACAACTGAGAAATTCCTGATGCTTTACCTTCTTATAGACTGCCTGAGGAATTAATCTCTGATAATGGGTCACAGTTCATCTCTGGGGAGTAGAAATCAGTCCTGCACCTTAGTTTGAATAAGCACGCTAAAATGTCTGTATCTTCTGCTGCACAGAGATTGTTATGAAAGCTCAAAAGCATGCATGACAAGAGCAAAGGCTCTGAGAGGACACTTCAACCCTGTATACTTTCTCATTCAGCTATCAGGAGTTGCTGGACAGTTTGATACTTTTTACTGGACCAACATACGTCTTGTACAAAAATAGTATAGCTAATATACAAGCTTTCCTTTTCATCAGGTGCAAGTATTCATCTGTCAAAATACATCACATTCTGCTACTACAATATCCACAGCAGAACTGTTCTTAAATGAAAATGTATGTATTCCTGAGTCCCTCAGTATCTGAAAACTCATGGAAAGCTATTTCAAATGATGTGCCAGTCTTATATGTAGGTGCCAGAGGTTTAGAGAAAGCCATATGTATATCAGCCCTATATAAAATAAAGGCAGCAATAATATAATGGAACCTTAAGACAGGAATTTATGTCAAGGTTGTGGATGCTGTGCTTAAGGTAATTTGCCAGTTTCTGGCAAAACAAGTATTGTTGGCATTAGCAGGACTCAAAATCGCATAGCATTCTCTAAAAATATTAATTTCATGACTTTCTTTTCTGTATTTCTAAAGAAATTTGCATGAAATCAGGCCCTTTGCCCCTGAGTCTTCATCTTTTTCTGCTGTTTTTCCTTCTTTGAAGTCACAGTCTTCTTCTTGTGACTTCAGAATCATTACAGCTACAACAGGTTGTGATGTCATAAACAGAGGCTTGTGACTTTACAGCAGGAATAGGCAATGCAAACATATGAAATACAAGAGAAAAATACAGCATTTTCTTTGAAAATGTCTTCTGTGATAACAAATCAAATCAAAATGAAAGAAAAAGCCACTATGGTTCTCAAAAGAGGTGGCTGTAAAAGTCAGGAAGAAAAATATAGCATTCCGGATGTATAAGGAAACACAGAAGGAGCAGGACAGAGAGCTGTACCAGTTAAGGCAGAAGGAAGCAGGGAAGGAAGTCAGAATAGCAAAGGCCCAAACTGAGGAAAAGATAGCCAACTCAGTTACGAAAGGGGATAAAACCTTTTATAGGTACATCAGCAAGCGAGAAAGACAAAGGGATGGATAGTGAGGCTGAATAGAATGAACGGTGGGTGGGCAGAGGGGACAGTGAAAAAGCAGGGATACTGAATGAATATTTCTGCCAGTATTCACGAAAGAGGAGGGAAAGTGCCTAATCCAGTTAACAGAAGCACTCTTGATAGGGGGTCAATCCCAGTCCTTTCACAGAAGAAAGGGTTCTGCAAGAACCCTAAAACGAAGGTGGACAAAGCAATGGGTCCTGATGGAATTCACCCCAGAATTCTAAAAGAATTAAGGGAGGAACTAGTGAAACCACTGGCTACTCTTTTTAATAAATCATGGGAGGATGGTGTGATACCCGAGGACTGGAGGAAGGCGGATGTGATTCCCCTTCACAAAAGTGGGACCAAGACAGAGGCAGGAAACCACACACCTGTCAGTCTAACCTCTGTGGTAGGGAAAGTGATGGAGTCACTTCTGAAGGAAAGAATAGTTGAGTACCTAGAGGGCAGTAGGACACAGGACCCAAGGCAGCATGGATTCACAGCAGGAAGGTCATGTCAGATGAATCTAATAGATTTCTTTGACTGGGTGACCAAAGTAGTAGACCAGGGAGGGGCTGTGGAAATGGCCTACCTAGACTTTAGCAAGGCATTTGACACAGTCCCACACAAAAGATTAATAGTCAAATTAACCAGCCTGGGAGTGGGTCCCAGGGTGGTAGCCTGGGTAAAACATTGGCTGCACAACAGGACACAGAAGGTAATTGTAAATGGAGTCCACTCTGAAGAAAGAGGGGTTACTAGTGGGGTACCATAGGGTTCAGTATTGGGTCCAGTCCTTTTTAATGTCTTCATCAGTGACATTGCAGAGGGACTGGAAGGAAAAGTATGCCTTTTGCAGATGACACAAAGATCTGCAACAGGGTTGATACACAAGGAGGCGTGGAAAGGATGAGAAGGGACTTGGCACGGTTGGAGGAATGGTCAGAAGTATGGCAGCTAGGATTCAATGCAAAGAAGTGCAAAATAATGCACCTGGGAAACAAGAACCCAGGGGAAGAATACACAATGGGGAGGTAGCAACAACAACAAAAAAGGAAAGGGACCTGGGGGTAATCATATCAGATGACCTTAAGGTTAGCAAGCAATGTGAGAAGGCAGTAGGGAGGGCTGGGGGTATA
Source organism: Neoceratodus forsteri (assembly GCA_016271365.2). Taxonomy (NCBI): domain Eukaryota; kingdom Metazoa; phylum Chordata; order Ceratodontiformes; family Ceratodontidae; genus Neoceratodus; species Neoceratodus forsteri. The sequence goes on from CM057459.1 coordinate 1,095,087,304, forward strand.
TTGGGATGCATAGGGAGAGGTATCAGCAGCAGAAAACAGGAAGTTGTTATGCCTCAGTACAGACAGTTGGTGAGACCCCATCTGGAGTACTGCGTCCAGTTCTGGAGACCCCATCTCTGCAAGGACATAGACAGGATAGAAGCAGTCCAGAGGAGGGCAACTAAAATGGTGCAGGGTCTGCAAGAGAAGCCATATGAAGAGAGCTAAAGGAGCTTAATATGTATACCCTTGAGGAAAGAAGGAGAGGGGAGACATGATAGAAACTTTTAAGTACCTCAGTGGAATCAACAAAGTCCAAGAGGGTAGCATCTTTCAGAAAAAGAGACGTGCAAGAACAAGGGGACACAATTTAAAGATAGAAGGGGGCAGTTCAGGGGCAATGTGAGGAAGTATTATTTCACAGAGAGGGTAGTGGATGCATGGAACAGCCTTCCTGAGGAGGGTGTGGGGTCTAAAACTGTGGGAGAATTCAAGAATGCATGGGACAGACATAAGGCAATTCTTGTGGGGGGTAGGAATAAATAGGCTGTTGGTTAACTAGGATCTGCGGCCTATCCTGTAGGTAGAGAAACGGGCAGACTAGATGGGCCAAGTGGTCCTTATCTGCTGTCAAAGTCTATGTTTCTATGTTTCTATGTTTCAAATGGAAGGTCCTGAAATTTGTATTATTGGAGAATTTTGTGTAACCGAGTTCTGTTGGTCCTAACCGTGTTGGAATTGTTTTGCTAGAAACCAAAATATTTACTTAACAACACACAGCTTGCCCATATGGTCATTCCTTTCTGTGTCAAGCTTCCAAAATCTTCTTTTCAGTGCAGCCTTTCTTCTAACCAAAATAACCTTTCACACACAGTTCATCATTTAGCAAATGTGCTGTCTGTAGCAGCTGAGATTAAGCTCTCCCAAACAGTGGTTCCCCTTCAACAAGATAATGTATCTCTCAGACCTGATCTGAGTCCAGCTCAGTTCTTTCGCTTTACATGGGCAACAGACATTCTGATTTGTCCATGGGCAGTGTTAATCAGGGCAGGTGCCAGGTGGTCCTAGAGGTTTGTCACTGGCCAGGCGACTGGCAAATCATAAAGTGTCTGAATTATTCAGGCCCACTGGTAGTCCAAGAGCTCCTGTGCCTCCCAATGTGGGCAGATACTGCTATTTGACTTAATACCCTTCAACTCTGTCACCATGGCAGTCAAACTGGGTTAAAGGTTGAGGTGGGTTAAAGGGTGGCAACATGGCAGTCAAACTGTATTCAAACAGGCAATATCCACAAAGTCTCGATTGATGTAAAGTGCAATGTCCATTCACCTCAGGCACCCTGAGCCACCTCAATATAGATTTACACTCATCTCCAGCTCTGGCAAGCTGCAGATCATGTGATTCCGATTTCAGTCACAGCCACTGCAAAACTGGTTGTGTCAGCAGAGAATTCCTTTAATATCTAAGCCCATAGGGCCATACCAGTGGCACACAGGGTTGAGGCGCTGGCACCTTACCTCGACCCATGCCGGCGACCTGGGTTTGAGAACAAGCCCGGGTTGTCAGAGGTCGGCCTGGGGGTGGAGGGCAGAGCTGGACAGATCTGCTGGCAGGCAAGCTCTCCTCTATGGGGAGGAAGCATGGCATCCATCGGCTGATGGCAACCCCTAGTGGAGGCTGGGTGTGGCATGGGCCTGAGGGTGCCTAGGCATTAGGCCATGGGGTGGGGCAAAGGGGTTGTAACCGGGGCTGTACAGTGCATGCGCGCCTCCACGCGTATGCATGCATACTCCTGGGGCCCCTGGGAGAAAATCAGAGGGGAAAATATGCCAGTCAACTCCCTGTAGGCGCCGCTCCCGGGCCGGGCAAGGTAAGCACCAGTAATTCCGGGGTCTGAGCCTAGAAAGTCCAAAGCACGATAACCCATGGTGGGTAGATGGGGGCACATCGCTGTTGTATTTAATAATTGTAAAGTGGGTCACAATTTGTGAAAAAGAGGGTCAGCTTTTATCAGTTGAAATGGAGTTCAGAAGTTAAAAAGCAGACCTGCTAGCTTTACCGTTTCACTGTCATTGAGGCAGATGTTTTAAAAAAACAGTCGAAAAAGCTCAATTGCATAATTCAGAAAAAGCTGTTTCAAAGTTTTAATAAAATATCAGATGGTAGTGGAATACCTACCTTGAGCAAAAAGAGAATGATATCCACAAACTGAAAAGAAAGCAATAGGCAGAGTATATGAGGTTGTGAAATATACCTATGGTATGTATGGTAGAAAATCCAAATCTACCCTGACTGCTGACCTTAACCCCTCTTTCAAATTCCAGGGCTTACCACAGGGGCACCTTTATTGGCAACAGTTACTGTGGATTGCAGAGCTGATTTTTGAGTCTGACAGACTATCATTATAATGTTAAATGCAAAGCTTCAGTCCAGTATGGAAATATTTATTTATTTATTTTCACTTTGTTAACCTGATAAGCACTCTGAACCAAGGCCCATTTTCAGGAATGACCCAGAGCCACTACATATGCAGCTATGATGGTACAATAATACACTAAATACAGTACAATCGATAACATATAATACATACAATACACAATAACATACAATTAAGTGCAACATTAATAACATCTGCAGGTAGTTTGTTGCCGCATATAAGAGTTTAGCTCAGTTTTAAAATCTGCATGATTATTTGCATTTAAATAAAGTTGAGGCAAAGTGTTCCAGGTCTTAAGTGCCTGTACTGAGAAAGTCCGGTCTCCCATGCAAGTTGAGATCTTAGGTGTAATTAAGTGGATAGTTAAAGAAGACCTTAATGTTCTACCTTCCTTTTTAATTTCAATACTATTAAATAATGGGGGTTGATGGCTGAGTCTCACTATATTGTCAAATAAGCAACCCAGATTATATGAGAAATGTAACTTTGGTGTTAGCCAACCAAGTTCATTGTATAATATACAGTGATGGGTATTATATGGTTTTAATGCTGCAAATCAGTAAAATGCATTAAATATCTTATTAAATAGATTTAAATCACTACTTGTAATTATTGTGACTAAAAATGAATCTCACCTTGAGATAGAGCTCTTGCAACAGTTAATAACTAGTAGGACTATGCCATCAGGCACTAGGACCCCATGGAAAACGTTCCACCCCTGATGTTGGCTCTGCCCATGATGTCATCCCCTGTATAAAGGGGACAGTCCCCCAGCACCACCTCAGTTCTTTTGCCACCATCGATCCAGCATCTCGGCTCCATGGATGCCTTCTGTTTCCCATCAACGGCCATTTTTTTTTGCACTCCGTGCAGTTCTACCCATGAGTATTTCATCGCCTCTTTTATGTCTACCAAGCCTTCTACATCTACACCATGGTGGAAGGCTAAGTGTGTGTGCGCGGCAAACAGATTCCAGCAATAGATGGTCATTCAGTCTGCCTCTTTGCCTCTTGTACCTGGAACCAGAAGACAAGATTACGACTGCCCACACTGCCAAAGCTTCAACCAGCACACTCGCATCCACCACCTGAAGACTCAAAAGGCCTACCTTTTGGAACAAGTGGCCTTTGTCACAAACCTACTCAGCAGGTTATCCCTCTACTCCCAAAGTGCCAACCTCTGAGCGCAGTCTTGTGAACAGTTAACAGAAACAGGGTAACCCTCCTGCCTGTTTTGTGGGTTCGAATCAACCTTTGGTCTCAAGTCTTGGAGGGATTCAAACTGTGAACCTCTTGTTAGCATACCCAATGCACAGGCTCAGATAATTTTGTCTTCAGGGGGCCAGATATCTTTGCCTACAGGCACCTAACCAGGTGTACAAAATGAACCCTTAAAAACTCTAATAAAAGACCTCAGATTAAACTCTCACCTTTTTCCAGTTTGGTATCACCATTCAAGCTTATGCACAGTGTCTGCTTTAACCATATATACTTCACTTGTTACAGAAAGAAATTCAAAGACAGACCAAGTAGGCTCTAAAATTAGAGTTTTACTAAAATAGATACAAAAATATGTAAAACATAAAATACAGAACTATTTATTTTAATGGGTTCACCACTATATATCCAAGGCACACTGCCTTAAGGGTAGCTGGTCCATTCCACTGGGGTGTCAAACAGACGAGGCATACTGATGAGTCCTGGTAGGATGAAACACGTGTCTATGTCTTCTGTTAGCACCCTTTGCAAACTGTGTGAGAGGCCTTTCGGCACCATGCAATTCTGCTTAAAGTTGGACCAGCATAACATTCTGTGGTGATTTGCATATGCAGCCCATGATGCTTTGCATTGTGGGGGCATGTGTGATTTTGTAAATACAGAACTATATATCACAAGAACCATACAATCTTTTAAAAGAACAAGGTTTTAACAGTGCAATTCCTACTGAGTACTTAGATTTGTCTCTCTGTCTAAATACCTGCTTAAAGTGCTCAAAGATGTTTCTTTGTCAGAGTGTAGATAGAAGCGTTTGAAGGAAAAAATAATAACTCTTTAAAAAACTGTATTTGCCAACCCCTTTATATGAGGTCACCTAACTCCTCCTCTGTTTATTAAAAATCATACACCCAGGAAGTTTTATCATTTTAGAAGGAATATTAATTAAGGTTACATCAGCAGAAACTCCTTTCCCCATGTGACTTCCCCAATCAAGTCTGTAAATTTCCTTTCATCTATAAGCAGTATCCTCTCTCACACAGACATCAAAGCACGTATGTCTTTCTGTCAGATCTCACGAAGGTGCAACATGCTTTGTATCACCATGTGAAAATTTAACTGTGTTTCCTCTGAATGTCATAAATGTTTATGATTTCCCTCTTAGCAACTACAACTATAATTAAGTCAGACAAACACGAGATCCCTGATTAAGGCCTGGTCTGTAATTAACTCATGGCTTTCATCTTTTTGCTGAGACCTGGGGGGGAGTAAGTGTGATCATTCCAAGAGCACCAGATTTCTCAGCAGAGACAATCAGTAATACATTTTAAAAAGCATAGGTTAATCAGAACCAGCTGTCCAAGTGTCACAGCCGATATGCAGAAGTTACATTCTGGCACAGCTCCTCCTTGTCCTCCACTCATGACGCTTCCCACAAAGAGAAAAAGCACTTGGGGAAGCACCACAAGATGCATAAGGAGAGGTCAATGTCTGATTCGAGGTCACGTTCCCCACACAAAGGTAAGGCCTCCCCCTCCAGCAGGATGTTGGAGTCTGCTCCTTCTCAGTCGTTAGCCCTTCCAGGGGCTTCAGCCGCAAGACCTCCCACCTCATCACAGATGTCAGGTGGGAGTTCGGGACATGGGCCTTCATAGGTGTCATCTTCTTTTTCGTTGGCCATCAGACCCCACAAACAATCATTAGGGTCTAGGGTCCAGGACTTGTCCACTTCTTCCTCCATGATGGGAGTCCAGTCAGGCTTTTCTGTTATCAAGGCCTTGTCTTCAAGCTCATCAGCTAAGTCTGATGACCGTGGCAAGTGCCAGGGTGTCAATCCTCCAAGCAAAGCACCCCTGATGCCAGACCTGTAGTCGGTGATTAAGTCTGACCAATGACAGGCTACCACAACATCTGCCACCATGGCTGTCAGCACCCCAATGGGCCTACACCAGAGGATCTGACAACACCTGACCTGACGTCGGAACCTTCGAACCCCTGACGACAGGTTCCGATGACTGGACTCCAGCAGATCCCCTGATACCAGGGCCCAGGAACAAGGACCAGATAACAGGCAAAGGACCCAGTGATGGTCGGTTGCCAGAATCTCCCCAGATGCCAGACCAACCATTAACTCCTTCGGGACCAACCTGCATAGAGCCAGAGTGACCATCAGTGATGATCCTCTTGGCAGAGGATGGCACATTGTTCACTAGCTGGTGGAACATCATCAAGGAGGATCTCCTCCCTAAACCAGAGCCAAAAGGGGCATCAGGGGCTGTTCCCCACCACAGCCAATGCCATCTCCTAGATCACAGTTTCCACCCCTGATGCCAGCCCGCCTGACACCAGGTGGCTCGGCCCATGGCTCTGATGGTTGTTGGAGCCATGGATGCCACACCTCCTCATAATCTTCCTCACGTAAGAGAAGCAGGTCCAGAGACTGTAGCTCCCATGGACAAAGCAGGTCAAGGGGATGCCACTCCCGGTGTCACAGTAGGTCTACTGTCCGGCAGTCAGAACATTCAAGGAGCTACAGGGATTCCTCCTCAACCTATGACTCTTCGGAGGGTGAGCTCCCCCTGCCCTCACCGGATCTCAAGAAGGACTCACCAAGGTCATCACCTGCTGATCCTAACTTCTTAGAAGTTATGAGGAACATACAATTCGTCAATCAATGGGAAATCAAGGAGTTGGACCCTGAGAAGAGATGCCTAGCTAAATTCCTGGGGGCATCCGACCCAAAACCACTGGTCATCCCCTTCTTGTGGAACCCTTTCAAGACATCATGAAGCTGGCATGGAAGAACCCAGCTACTGTGTCAGCAGTGCCCAAAAAGGCAGACTGTCTTTACAGGATACCCAGAAATGAACCACACCTTGGTGAGCAGCCTAAGGTGGATTCAATAGTGCTGACAGCGGCCCATGGAAGGTCGCAGCAACCTAGACATACCAGCTCCCAACCACCTGACAAACAGTCTAAGAAAATAGACCAACAGGGGTGGAGAGTGTATGCTTCATCCACCTGTATCATCAGGTCTTTAAACTTTTTGGCTCATATGGTCATGTACCATAAGTGCCTGTGGCAGAAGGCTGTTGACCTCACAAAGATCCAGCTAGACTCAGAAAACAAAACAGAGCTCTTGGCAGTTCTGCAATCTGGCTCTGATGTGGGCAAAATCATTCTTCACAGTTCCTATTATGCAGCGGATACTGTGTCATAGGTGGCCACCTCAGGAGTGTGCCTCAGATGACACCCTTGGCTGAGAGTGTCTGGTTTTAGCAGGACCTCCATTACACCATCCTGGACATGCCCTTCGAATGTCTGGTTCTTTTCGGGGCAAGAAGCCAAAAAGATTGTAACAGGCCTCCAAGATTCAAGCAAGGCAGTTTCAGATGTACACAAAATGTACAAATCTGAACCCTACCATCCATGGTGCAGACCCTTTCAGAGGCATCAAGGGCGATAATTGAATAATGCTTTGGAAGAAACTTAATAATATTCTTATTTTTGTCATTTTAACAGTCTAATTGATTTACCAGTGTGTACAATGTGACAGACACCCCAGAGTCCTGGGGGAAGGTTTTTTTTTTTTACTGTTAATTTCTTTATCCACCTGGTCCCTGGCGGCTCTACATCCTGTCGGATTCCCCCAGCCCCATCCCCCTGCTCATAGCCTACCCTTCCAGCTGCCCCATGGCTTACCCCCTGTGGTGGGGTGGCGGGGAACCACTCAACCCGTCTAACTCCGGATCCGGTGCTGGAAGGATTACTGCCCATTGCGGGGGCGGCACCTGCGGGGACCAACCATCACTATGCCTCGCCAGTACCCATTTTTCTTCCTGTTTTGGATCCCCTAGACAAGGCTTGCAATGACGCCCAAGGAGAGAGTGTGCACGCTCCCATACGTGCTCCTCCAAATGTCTGCCTGGTCTACCCCCACATTGTAGCTTTCAGCGTGCCAGCCCTTTAGCCTCAGCCAGGGGCCAGTCACACACTGAATCGCTGGTGCCCACCTCCCCGGAGAAGGAGAGCAGTCCTGGGATGCTTGATCCCTCTCCTTCCCTGCCGACCCCAGCAGCCCATGCTCATTCCCAAACATGGGTGGCTGGCATAGTGTGAGGTAAGGCAACCAGTGCCTTAGCCCTCAGTGCCACTGGGCCGGCTTCTGTGGGAAGGTTTAATAATTAAAGACCTGGCAAAATGTAAAAGACTTAAGAAAGAAATCAGAACAGCACAGCTTTTAATATGTAACAGAAATCTATAGTGATGGAGAGATGTTATAGATATATGTAACAGCACTCTATGTATCTATATTAGTATATGATACCAATAAAAATAACAATATAAAAAAAGGTTAATGTGAGAGACAGAAGAGGCTCGGTCAAGGTGGCAGTGTAAATTTGTGGCAGGGATGGGATTCAAACCTGGGTCTTCTGGTTCACAGCTCCGGGCTCTTAATCCCTAGGCTATACAGTCTCCAGATAGCTGAACCCCTCTAATTAGGAATATAGCAAGGTCGACTCTCCATTCTGACTTGGTCACTAGGGGGTGGATGGATACTCTTTTGTCACTGTTCACTCCTTTGTGTAGGCCTTAGTTAGGGTGGCATTGTTCTGTGTCCACTTGTAAACCATTAGTTCTTTCATTATCTTTTCCTGGCCCATGGGTACAACACAAGATGTATTTGTCAAGTATCTCACATTGTGTGATCCATATCTGAAGTGCGTTGTGTCCTTCGTAGTTGTCTTATCTGTTTTTGTTTGTTCCTGTACACAATTATTAAACTTTTAAGTTAACAAGAGGAAAAAAGGGGTCAACAATCGAAGAAACAGCCACAATGAGGAGGTTTCAAAAAAGGGCACCCCCTCAAGTAGTGGGCTCTCAGGGACAGCACACATCTAAGCAGTCCAGCCCCCCTCCCTATCCCTTCTGCCTCTGCCTGACTCCTTGTCTGCCCCCCCAGCAGAGCTGTTAGAGGAGGCAGTAGGAGGGCAGTTCTCTATTTACCTCACAGGTTGGCCAATATAACCACAGATCAATGGGTGCTGCAGCTCATAGAAAAGGGTTATGCTCTGGAGTTCTCCCAGTTGCCGCCGAAGAACCCACTGGTCCTATCGACCTGCTCCCCATCCCATGCAGGTCTTATCTGGGCAGAAATCCAGTCCCTCCTCTCCAAGCAAGCCATTAAAGTAGTGCCAGAACTTCAAAGGGTCAAGGGGTACTACTCCTACTTCTTCCTGGTCCTGAAGAAGACAGGGGATCTTTGTCCCATCCTAGACCTAAGTCAGCTGAACCTCTTTATAGAATACAAAAGGTTCAGAATGGTGAATCTCCAAGGACTACTTCCCTTGTTGTGCCACGAAGATTGGTTCTGCTCTCTGGACATGAAGGATGCATGCATGTATAAAAATTCTGCCCTCTCACAGGAGATATCTCAGGTTCATTTTCGAAGGTTGACACTACCAGTTCAGGGCCCTGCCCTTCAGCCTATTCTAAGAATCTCAGGTGTTTACCAAGTGTCTGGTGGTGGTGGCAGCAGCTCTCAGGAGACGGGGACATTGCATTTACCCCTACCTAGAACATTGGTTTCTATCGGCCTCATCCAGAGAACAACTCTGCCACACGCTGGGGTGCACCTTCAACATGTTCCAGAACCTTGGGATTATACAGAATCTCCCAAAGTCCATGCCATGGCTCTCCCAGAGGCTCCAGTTTATAGGAGCCATCTTGGACATGGTTCAAGAGAGTGCCTTTCTCCCACTGGACAGGGCAGATTGCCTTCAGGTGCTGACTCCGAGATTAGTTTCTGTAAACCTGACTCCTGCCAGAATGGTTCTACAGCTCCTGGGACATATCGCAGCTGCCATAGTGACTATGCCTCTTGCCCATCTGCACATGAGGATTCTTCAGTGGTATCTCAGAGTTCTGTGGGATCAGCAAAGCAATGACCACAACCAGACAGTCAGAGTCGGCCCAGTGACACTGAGGGTTGAAGCGCTGGATGCCACATCTCACGCCATGCCAGCGACCCGTGTTCGGGAATGAGCACAGAGCACCAGGGGTAGGTGGGGATGAGGAAGGATTGAGCGTCCAGAGGACTGCTCTCCTTCCTTGGGGAGGGGGGACCTGCCCATGCCAATGCATTAGCACCTCCTGGTGGCTACCAGGTGTTTGCTCTGCCTGGTCGGCCGACACAGGGGACCAGAGCTGCGGCAGACGCCTTTTAAGTGCGCACGGGAGCGTGCGCACGTCGAGCAGGGCATCATTGCATGTCCGTGCCCAGGGGAACAACTGTACAAAGGAAAATGGACTCAGCCTTGATAGGCGATGATGGGGTCCAGGAGCTACCCCCCACATCCAGCAGTCGTGTGCGCCAGCTGTCCTCAGAGCTCCCCTGGTCCATGGATTGTCTGCATGTGGAGTGGTGTTCAGTGAGGTGTGGAAGACTGGAATATGGAGGAGTCAGCCCTTCCAAGTGTCAGGACTGAGTCTCAGACATGGTGGGAAGGAGGTAAGCTGAGTGCCCCCATCCAAGAGAGTTCAGGGCTGTGTGAAGGTGGATAAATAAAATAAAATAAAAAAAAAAAAACAGACAGTCAGGGTCTCAAGGACAGCACATCAAACTTTGTCATGGTGGCTGATCCCTTCCTGATTATCTATAGGGATGCCATTCAGCAACCCCTCTCCTCAGCAGGTAGTCATCACAGACACGTCAGGCATGGGTTGTGGTGCCCACTTCAGGGACCACCAGACCAGGGGGTCCTGGACTCAGGAAGAATGCTCACTTCACATAAATGTACTAGAGATGAGAGCTGTGCTTTATGCCATACAGGCGTTTCAGAGTGAACTCCTTCCAGGCCCCACTTTAATACAGACAGATAACATGTCTGTGGTATTCTACATTGACAAGCAAGGGAGGACACACTCTTACCCACTTTGCAGAGAGGCCATGAGGGTCTGGTACTGGGTGATAGACCACAGTCTGGAAGTACTGGCAGTACACATTCCAGGTCTTCAAAACACACTCATGGACAGCCTCAATCACTTGCAATGTCTAGTCCATGAATGAGAGTTACTACAGGATGTAGCAAACAATCTTTTTGACAGATGGGGCACTCCAGAGTTGGACATCTTCACATTCCCACTCAATACCCAACTGCCAAGTTTTTGCTCGATAGAGCCAGGGCATGATGTTTTTTGGCGAGACGCGTTGTCCCTCTCCTGGACCAGGAAGTTCCTCTATGCCTTCCCAACTTTCCCCCTTCTCCAGCAAGTCCTGCTCAAACTACAATCAGAGGCAGCAACCCTGATACTGGTAGCACAATTCTGGCACAGACAGATCTAGTTCTCGCTGTTCCAGCTGATCGCAATTGAGTCCCCAGTTCCCCTTCAACTGTCCTCTCGCTTGCTATCCCAGGAGCAAGGCTCTCTACTGCACCCCAACATCCAGTTTCTGCATCTTCATGCATGTCTCCTGCAGAGTTACTCAGGAGCAGGTTCAGGGTGTCAGAGGAGGTAACAGAAGTGCTGGTGGCTGCTAGGAAGCCATCTACTAGGGCAACATTTGCCATGAAGTGGAAGCGGTTCAGCCTCTGTGCTGCTATCTGTGGCCTGGAACCATTCTTGTGAGAGGTAAAATGGGTCCTGGAGTATCTGTTGTCCTTGTCGGACTTGGGTCTAAGCTACTCTTCCATAAAGGTACACCTTTCGGCTATCTCTGCCTATCACATATCAGTGGATGGCAAGACCCTGGTGCTGCTTGATCTGTTGCATATCTTCCTGTGGGGTATCCTGCATATTAAGCCTCCTATATGGGATCCTGTTCCTCTGTAGGGTTTGCTATTCTTATTAGAAAATTGACTTTGCCTCCCTTTGAACCAGCCATGAATTGCAAGCTTTGCTTTCTGTCTTGGAAAGCATTGTTTATAGTTGCTGTTACTTCAGCCTGGAGAATCTCAAGCTTGAAGCTCTTATGTGCAAAGAGACATACTTGTTTTCTCACAGGGAATGGGTGTCCCTTCACACAAATCCTATGTTTCTTTCAAAGGTGGTGCCTGAGATGACTCTCAACCAAGATATCAACCTACTGGTTTATTACCTGGAGTACTCCAACAAAGGGGATGCATTGTTGCATACCTTAGATGTGCATAGAATCCTTAGGTACTGTATTGACTGCACCCAGTCCATCAGGCAATCTGACCAGTTGTTTGTTTCTTTCACCCAACAGATGTTGGGAGCACCAGTCACTAAGCAGACCTTGTCAAAGTGGCTGGTCAACTGTATTGTTTTCTGCCATGAGAAGCATGGAAAACCCCTGTCGGGGCCAGTGGAGGTCACTCAACAAGTGGGATGTCTGCATCATTTGCTTCACTCAAAAATGTGTCTGCAGCAGACCTCTGTGCCGCAGCCACTTGGAGTTCAGTGAACACCTTTATCTGGCACTACAATTTGGACATTGTTTCCAGATGGAGGGCAGGCTTTGGCCTTGCAGTCCTCCAAGGGATTCTTTCTTAATAGCTCAGGGGTATTACCTTATTTTCTACTGCCCTTCTGACCTGGGGGTACCCCAGCACTTCTTGGGACTCAGTCCTATTAGTTATTACCTGCTGCAGGAGCTCTACCTCGAAGTGAGATAGTACAGTTACGTAAGAACATACTGTAAAAGTAGATCTTCAAGAAGAGCTCTTGCAGCAGGTATGCTTTCCTTCCCTTTTTCCCCCAGTGTTTTGTCTCCAGTTATCCCTTTCGGAATGACAAAGCCTCCTCAGTTTGTCCAATCCTCTAAGCTAGCCTGGTCTCCAGCGGGTAAACTGAGGTGGCACCAGGAGACTTCCCCCTTTATACAGGGGCTGATGTTGTGGGCAGAGCCAACTTTGAGGGTGGTCCCCTGCCTTGGCCTGCTAGCTAGGAGTTTTCCATGGGGTCCTACTGCCTGGTGTCATAGTCCTATTAGTTATTACCTGCTGCATGAGCTCTTTTCGAAGATCTACTGTTACGGTAAGTTCTTACATAACTGTACTATTATAATATAACATAAGCAGGAGTACACTTTTGAAACTAATTCCCTAGCCTCTCTAGTTAAACAATTCTTAATTCTATATAAAGCACCCAGCTTCTGGTTCACCAGCGCACCTCTTCAGGTCGACACCCCGACAGCGAAACAGGAAAAAAGACCATTACGGCAACATTCACGATAATGGTCCTTTTCCCGTGTTCCGCTTTCCCCACCCCGTGTTCTGCCCCCTTCCCGGACCAACTCTGACCTGGAGTTGGAATCCTAAAGTCCGGGGGTGTGGGGGCAGTGCCCTCCACGAAAACACCTTTAGAACAGGCGGCACAATACCTGCGTCGGTATTGTGCCGTCGCTGCCGAGAGAGGTTGGCATTTTCATTGTCGACCTCCCTTGGTGCTTCCCTGGTTAACTGTTTTCTTTATATGGACTGAGAAAGGCAAGTTAGAATCCAGTAAGTCTCCTAAGTATTTCATTCTGATACCTGTTGCAGCTATGTACCAGCCAGATCAAATATTTGCAACAGTTGACATCTGGTTAACTTGGGTTTTGATCCAAACAAAATATACTGAGTTTTCTTAGTGTTTAACATCAAACAATGCTGCAGAAGCCAACCATTTAAGTCAGAAAAATCATGATTCAAAGAAGAATTCATTTCATCCACTGATGCTGCACTGGTAAAAAGTATGATGTGTATAGTAACAAACCCCACCTAGATGGAATTTTTGAAATAGGATCAATATGTAACAAAAACAACAGGGGTCCTAAAATGGACCCGAGGGACCTCTTGTTCCAATATATGTGTTTGAGACAGTACTCCACCAAAATTAACTTTCAATGGGTGGTTTGAAAGATAACTTTGGAACCACCTACAAGAGGATTCTGCCAGGCCAGTGTCCTTCAGTCTCCGAAGCAGCATGGCATGATTTACCAAATTGAATACGTTTGACAGGTCTACAAAAATCACACCAGTTAGTTTGCCAAGATCCATGGACCTTAAGTTGTGTTCCATAAAAAATGCCATAGGCACACTTTCCAGACTGTCCAGGTATACTGGAGGTGAAAAGTATGATCCAGATAAGTATCATTTTTGTGAGATACCTATCACTGTCTGCAAATGATGTACAGTAGTGTGTGAAACTCAAACACAGGGAAGATCAACTGTTAAAAAGCTTAAGCTCTGTATGCTTACAGTTCATATAAGATTCTGTATAAGCTTTATTTACAAAACATGCTGTGTTGTGCTATGGTCCCAATGAACATTTGGCATTCTCTAGGGATTTGCAGACACATTCACTTAGGAAGCCCACTGCAGCATATTCCATATTGCCAGAAAGTTTGGGTATGGGTGATGTGACTAGGAACAAGTTTCTGTGAATGGGTGACTATGGAGGTGGATCAGGGGAAGGCAGTGGCTATGGCCTATCTGGACTTCCGCTATGACACTGTACCACACAGGAGGCTAATTAAGAAACTTAGCAACCTGGGGGTTGTGGAGAAGGTGGTTAGCTGGGTATCAGATTGGTTGAAGGACAAGAGGCAGAGGGTGGTGGTGGTAAACAGCAGTCACTCAGGTGATGGGAGAGTGACCAGTGGAGTACCACAGTGATTGCTACTGGGTCCTGTCCTCTTCAATGTTTTCATAAATGACATTGCTGAGGAAATGGAGGGAAAGGTGTGTCTCTTTGAGGATGACACAAAAATCTGCAACAGGGTGGACACTCAGGGAGGGGTGGAGAGAATGCAAAGGGATCTGGGAAACTTGAGGAGTGATCCAGAGTGTAGCAGCTGGGTTTCAATGCCAAAAAGAGCAAAGTCATGCATCTGGGGTGGGGAAACCTGGGGCTGTGTATAAGATGGGGTGGGGGTATTTACAGACAATAAGCAAGAGAGGGACCTTGGGGTAATCATATCTGATGATCTCAAGGTGGCAGAGCAGTGCAGCAAGGCAATAGACAAGGCTTGCTGATTGCTGGGGTGCAAAAGGAGGAGGAGGAGGAGGATTTCTAGCAGGAGAAGAGAGGTGGTGTTGCCACTGTATCGCTCACTAGTAAGACCCCCACGTAGAGTACGGTGTCCAGTTCTGGAGGTCGCACCTATACAAGGACGTTGACAGGGTGGAAGAAGCCCAGAGGAGGGCTACCAAAATGGTGTAGGAAGTGTATGAGAAACCATACTAGGAGAGACTGTGGGAGCTCAACATGTACTCCCTGGATGAGATTAGAGTGAGAGGGGACATGCCTGATGATTGAGACTTATAAGTACCTCACTGGGGTGAACGAGGTGCAGGAAGGGAGTATCTTTCAAAGGAACAGGAACACCAGAACATGAGGACATGTTATGAAGCTTGAGGAGGCACATTTCAGAGATATGTGAGGAAATGCTTCTTCACAGAAAGGGCTGTGAACGCTTGGAACAGCCTGCCAGAAGAGGTGGAGGGGTAAGGACAGTGGGGAGCTAAGCTTCAGGCATGTGTGGAATAGGTTTATGCTCATAATAGAGGAAAGGAGGGAGGAAGGGACACCTGTGACTAAGAAGGGTTCAAGGTGTAGTAATAAGCAGGAAAAATAGGACAGACTGGGTAGGCCTACCGGTCCTTTTCTGCTGACATATTCTCTGTTTCTTTGCTTGATGCCCACCTTTCTGAATTTATTTCTGTGGCTTTAAATAGCATTACAAGGCCCAAACCGTTAGAGTCAGAAAAGTAAAATAAGCCAAACATGGGTCGCCGGTAGTGGTGGGCAAAGTGGCCTCAATTCGCTCCATGAAGCGATTCGTGGAGTGAAGGCAAATTTTCAAAAGTATTCGCAATGGTGTACTTTACTATAATGGGTAACGCTAAGTCCATTGAAAACAATGACTTTGCATTATTCTGCCTTCCCAAACCACTACTCCACCAATTTTAAGGCAAAGTACATTGAAAATAATGTACTTCGCCTCACTTCGCCTTGTTTTTGAGCTCCAAAGGTGAATTTTGCACTGATTCATGGGATTTCAGGTCACATGGGCGCTAGACTGTTCTGCACAGCCTCAGTTCATGGTAGTGTATGTAGGAAGCTGTAGGAGACAGTCTGCTCTTTGAGCTCTCTGTGATTCAAACCTTCTAAAAGCTGTTAAAAAGCCTTTTTGAGTAATTTTCTTTGCTCAAACTTTAGTTCATAGATTGTAGGAAACCCTCCTGTGCTCATATCATTGAGAGTTTATTGTTTGTGTGTGGATTTTGAATGTTAATGTACAACATTGTGTCTGTGTACTGAGAAACAGTGGAAGTGTGCTTTGGAAGAGGGGTGTATCTGTGGTGTAGGTAGATTTAAGTTGGAGAAATAGCGAGTTCTTTTTGTTTTTTGGTTATATTGTTCTTGTATAACTGATTGTGTTAATGTACACACAGTAATATTTTCAGTAATTATTGACATTTTTTTGCTGACTGTGTGTGTTGTGGTCTGGATCTGGTGCAGCAGTGCATAATTTCAGGTTGTTTAAAATATGTTGTATATTACTGAAGTTTTCAATTTGCTACACATTACTTGTAGACAAATTGTGTGTGTGCGGTGCGTGACATCAAATAATACACCTTTTGTTGTGCCACAGTGTAATTGCAGGTGCAGCAGTGTGAACCTGATAGCCAGCGCAGCTGCGTGATTTTGTGCTACCATTGTGGTATCTTTTCTTGGTTTTGCACTGCCGTAATCTGCAGTCAGTGCTCCCAACCCCCATCACCGGCAAAAGGTATTCTCTTCCAGATTGGATTGTTTGTGACTTGAGAGCACCATTGGTTAGTTAAGGTGTTGTTGAACTTGTTGTGACTTTGCTTACGTAGCTGTTGTCGAGGCTACAGTTGTTTTTTTGGCTTCACATCCAGTGTCCCCCCTCAGCCCGCACCCAGAGTGAACGTTCCAAAATCTAAATTTGTTTAGAATATTCTTATTGATCCCCCAAAATGCCCGCTAAAGACATGCAAGCAAAGCTGTTTCTCACCATGGCACTGCTGCCAGTGATAAGATTGTCTGTGGGCATGGTAGTACACAGTCACAGAAGTGCATTGCTGATGTGAGGAAAGGTATTTCTCCTTCAATGTTTTTTACAGTGCAATCAGTAGCTTCTCTCATAGTTGGAGGAGATGACGTTGTCCCAGTTGGTGGTGTTAGTGCAGTTGCTGGTGGTGGTATGAGTATTGCTCCCTCAAGTTCCACTTCTGACCAGTTCACCATGTCCAAAAATATAGTGGAGTGTGAAGCAGTGGCAATGAGTGACATTGTAGATCATGTCATACTCCCCAGTAACAGCCCAGTAACTGAACATAAGGATTCTAATCATCATGTCAATGACAGCACACAATGTAACATTTCTTCCACTGCAGTTCAGGTCATTCATTTGCCATGCAGTGATTCACAGTGTGGTGAAAAAATTTCGGATGATGGTGGTGCTGATGATGATGATGATGTTGCTGTGGTTGCAACATGCAGTCCATATGTCAGCATTCAAGCCGAAGATGTGGATGATGGTGATGAATATGATGATGATGTCAGTGACCCGTTGGGAACTAGAGAAAAAGAAATTCAAGGTGGCTGTGTCTGGGTCTGTTTGCATCCCCCTTCCCCGTAAAAAGTTGTGATTTACCAGTTTCAGTTGATAATGATGACCCAGCAATAATGATAATGATAATAATAGGTAGTCATGGTGGTCAGTTGCAGTCCAAGTGTGTCCTGTCTGAAAAATCATGTAGCACCCCCCCCCCCAACTTCTTCATGGCTCAAAAAAAACGGAGTCCATTAAGCAGCAGCAGGGAGAACATGTTAAAACTAGAGCATCACAATCCCTTGTTTGGGATTTTTTTTTGTGCAAGATGCAAATGATGAGTCAGTTGCAATCTGCCAGGTTTGCCAGGTGTGTGTGAGTCGAAGTAAAAAGGGGAGCCATCTGGGCACAGGGGGACAGCACACACATCTTAAGAATAGGCACAAGGCACTGTGGACCCAGCACAAGATGGCAGCTAATGCCTGTACCACAGTGGGGCATTCACCCTCATCATTAACCATAACAAGCATGTTATCCCCTTCCATGACTATAACATCAAGTAGAAAATTAAATGTGTGCAGTAGTGATGAAATAACAGCAGAGGATTACTACAGGCATGATGAGGTGGAAGAGCAGAATGATTCTGAAATCTTGTCCAATGGTGGTGAGAGTAGTAGTTTTGGTGGTGGTGGTGGTCAATGCAGTATGTCTAGTGCAAGTGGTACATCAACCCCTGTTGGTAAATCTGGGAAAATAACTGGATTTCTGGGGGGGAAAATAACTGGATTTCTGGGTTTGTCATCACCTGTGCAATCATCTTCATCACACGTCCACACTTCACCCTCTGCCATTCGCAGAGCAGAACCATTTGTCATCACACTCGTGTAAAACGTTTGTCAGCCCACATTACAGAGTGTTTTTATGCATAAACTGAAGTACCCACCCAATCATACAGTGTCACATGAACTTAATGCTGCTGTAGTTGAAATGCTGGCAATTGATCTTTTGCCCTTCTCCTTTGTGGAGAATTCTGGGTTCCTGCGGTTTGCTGCACATGCCTGTCCAAAATGGAAAGTCCCATCCAGGACATACCTTTCAACCCGTGCTGTCCTCAAGTTGTACTGTACTGTGTCCAACTCAGTAAGACATGCCCTTCAACATTCCTCCTCTCCATTCATCCATTTAAGTATGGATATGTGGACAAATGGCAAAACAGCAGGGAGTTCATATTTGTGTATAACTGCACACTGGGCACAGGTGCCGAGGGTTGTTTGTGCTGTTGTTAGTGTGAATAATCAATGTAGTAAGGTGGAGTGTTGTGGTAGCAATCTTTCAGGAATTCGACAGCATGCAACAATTGCTATATGCAATGTGACCTGTTCACACACTGGTGAAAACATGTTGGACCTGGTACCGGCTGAACCCCCTGTCCCTGAGAGCTGGGTTCATAGCAAGTGACAATGGGTACAAATGTGGTGAAATGCATCCCGAATGGTGGCTTTTTTTGGGTTCCATGCATGGCCCACTGGTTAAATCTTGTGGTGTAGGAGTTTCTGCAGCACCCTGATATAAAGGAAATACTGACAGTTGCACGCTGTATCTGTTCTCACTTTTCACACTCTGCAAAATCCCGTGACCAACTTCAGCAGTTGCAGATCCAAAACAGCCTCCCGTAGCACCTCTTGAAGCTGGAAGTTGTCACCCGGTGGAACTTCACTTTATACATGGCAGAGAGGTTGTATGAACAGTACAAAGCTATCTCAGAATATCTTGCCATGCACACTAGCCGTGACAGTTCCGGGGCCTCCATGTCTATGACGACTGAACAGTGGCCCCTCATGGACTCTGTAATAACAATCTTGAGGCTTTTTGAACATGCCACACAGGCAGTGAGTGGCAGGTCTGCCTCCTTTAGCCAATCATTTCCACTGCTGTGGGTGCTGAGGCAGACACTGGTGAATATATAGCATAACCTTGATGTTGCCGGACACAGTGCTAGCAGTGTGTTGCTGAAACACATGCTGACAGTACTTGACCAGTATCGTCACATCTTGAGCATTCAATGAAGTGACAACTTTGCAACAGCAACAATGCTGGACCCACGATACAAACGTGGAATTGCTTCACTACTGGAGGGCAGTCCTGAACAGGTAAAAACTGTCAGTGGGCAACTGGTATGCTTGGTTCATGGGGCACAGAAGTCACGTGCCAAGGTCAGCAAACCTCAGCAGCATAATCAGGCTGAAGGTGAACCTGGAGGAGTAGTATCAAGCATATCCTGTAAGAGGAAGTGGACTGCAGTTCCAGGTGGTCTGTCATCAAAAGTGGTTGGCATTAACCCACTTTGGGAGGCTTTGTCTGAAGTGAGGATTTGTGACATAAGTGATTCCAGAAAAGTGGATGATGGGTCAACCACTGGACTTAGAGCAGCACAGCAACTGGTTGAGTCATATTTGTCTGAAAACAGGCATCTGTCAATTATTGATGATCCCTTTTTATACTGGAGTGGAAAGGTCAGTGAATGGCCAGAGCTGACCGTTGTGGCACTGAAGTGCCTGACATGCCCACCCTCCAGTGTGAGTGTCGAGAGGATATTCAGCTCAGCAGGTGCAATAGCTCGAGATCATCGTACAAACCTCTCTCCTGCAAATGTCACTTTGCTGACATTCATAAAAATGAATGAGAGGCATATACCAGCTCAGACTGCAACCTCAGTATTCATACCCTGACATACTCATGGTTTTGCTGATGTTGTAGAAAGGGACCATCCTGGTGGCAGTGGCAGCATGAAACGGCCTACCACTGACATAGATGATAACACAATGAAGAAAGAATTTCCCAGTGGTCAGAATTCAGACACAGAAGACTGTGAGGGCAGCTTTCTTTATGAGAATGATGATGAATGATGATGATTGATGATGAGGGTAATGTTGGCAGGTTTTAACTTAAATAGTTAAAAGGCTGTCACGTTTCTTGTATGATACATGCATTCTTTTTACATGGAAACATAGATTTTGATGGCAGATAAGGACCACTTGGCCCACCCAGTCTGCCCATTTCCCTACCTACTGGATAAGCTGTAGATTCTAGATAACCAACAGCCTACTTCCTGCAACCCCCAACTATAATTGCCTTATGTCTGTCCCATGCATGTTTGAATTCCGCCACTGTTTTAGACCCAACGATCTCCTCAGGAAGGCGGTTCCATGTATCCACCACTCTCTCCGTGAAAAAAAATGTCCTCACATTTCTCCTGAGCCGTTCCCCCTCTATCTTCAAATTGTGCCCCCTTGTTCTTACACATCTCTTTTTCTGAAAGATGCTACCCTCCTGGACTTTGTTGATTCCCTTGAGGTACTTGAAAGTTTCTATCATGTCCCCCCTGTCATCAAGAGTATACATATTAAGCTCTCTCAGTCTCTCTTCATATGGTTTCTGCTGCAGATCCTGCACCATTTTAGTTGTCCTCCTCTGGACTGCTTCCATCCTGTCTATGTCCTTGCATAGATGAGGTCTCCAAAACTGCACACAGTACTCCAGATGGGGTCTCACCAACTGTCTGTATAGAGGGATAACCACTTCCCATTTTCTACTTGTGATGCCCCTTCCTATGCATCCCAGTATCCCCCTGGCTCTCCTTACCGACTTTTCACATTGCTTACCCACCTTTAGGTAATTTGATATGACTACCCCCAGGTCCCTTTCCATTTTAGTTGTTATTAGTACCTCCCCTGCTATTGTGTACTCTTCTCCTGGGTTTTTGTTTCCCAGGTGCATTACTTTGCACTTCTTTGCATTGAATCTAAGTTGCCATATGTCTGACCATTCCTCCAACCTTGCCAAGTCCCTTCTTATCTTTTCTACCCTCTCTTGTGTATCAACTCTGTTACAGATCTTTGTGTCATCTGCAAAGAGGCATACCTTTCCCTCCAGACCCTCTGCAATGTCACTTATAAAGATGTTAAAGAGGACTGGACCCAGTACTGAGCCCTGAGGTACTCCACTAGTAACCCCCCTTTCTTCAGAATGTGTTCCATTCACTATTACCTTCTGTGTCCTGTTGTGCAGCCAGTTTGCTACCCAGGCTACCACCCTGAGACCCACTCCCAGGCTGGCTAACTTGATTATTAATCTTTTGTGCAGGACTGTGTCAAATGCCTTGCTAAAGTCTAAGTAGGCCATATCCACAGCCCCTCCCTGGTCTATTACTTTGGTCACCCAGTCAAAGAAATCAATTAGATTCATCTGACATAACCTTCCCGCTGTAAATCCATGCTGCTTTGGGTCCTGTGCCCCGCTGGCCTCTAGGTACTCAACAATTCTTTCTTTCAGAAGTGATTTGTAATCCTAGACTTCATAAATAAATAAATAAATAGATAGATAAATAAAATTCCATAATTTTCCCTACCACTGAGGTCAAACTTAGAGGTCTGTAGTTTCCTGCTTTTGCCTTGCTCCCACTTTTGTGAAGGGGAATCACATCTGCCCTCCTCCAGTCCTCAGGTACCACCCCATCCTGCCATGATTTGTTAAAAAGCATGGTCAGTGGTGTCACTAGGTCTTCCCTTAGTTCTTTTAGGATTCTGGGGTGAATCCAGTCAGGCCCCATTGCTTTGTCCACCTTGAGTTTTAGGAGTTCTTTCAGGACTCTTTCTTCTGTGAATGGACTGGTATCAACCTCCCTACCCAGAGTGCTTCTATTGTCTGGTTTAGGTAACTCCTCCTCATCTTCTTTTGTGAATACTGAGCTAAAGTATTCATTCAGTATATCTGCCTTTTCACTGTCTCCCTCTGCCCACCTCCCCTCTCCTTTATTAATCTTCACTATCCCTCCCTTAACCTTTCTATGCTCCCTAATGTACCTATAAAAGGTTTTATCCCTCTTCTTAACTGAGTTAGCTATTTTTTCCTCGGTTTGGGCCTTTGCTATTCTGACTGCCTTCCCCACTTCTTTCTGCTTTAATTGATACAGTTCCCTGTCATGCTCCTTCTGTGATGCCTTATACTTTTTGAATGCAGCCTTTTTCTCCTTAACCTTCCCTGCCACCTCTTTTGAGAACCATAGTGGTTTTTAACTCCACTTTGTTTTCTTTATTTGTTTCACACAAAGGCTTGTTGCCTTTATGATTGCAGTTTTGATTTTTCTCCATTGTTCTTCCACCCCTCCTTTTTGGCCATTTGCTAGTGCATTCTTCAGGTATTCACCCATTTTGCCAAAGTCAGCCCTTCTAAAGTCCAGTATCCTTGTTTTTGTATGGCTTATCTCCGTGGTTGTGCTAATTGTGAAGCACACTGTGCAGTGGTCACTTGTTCCCAGATGTCTACCGACTTCTAAATTTGTGATCCTCTTTCCATTTGAGAGTACCAGGTCTAGTATTGCTCCCTCCAGAGTGGGTTCCAACACTAGCTGTCTAAGTTCTGCCCCATGCAGGGCATCGAGAATGACCCTGCTCTTGGATGTGGCTGCAGTACATGTCATCCAGTTTGCAATTTCCGGCCTTTTATCAGCACCTCCCCCCTTGGCTAGTTTAAAAGCTTGCCAAAGAAGCATTTAAACCTGTCACCTAGGAGCTTGGTTCCCTTCGTGGACAGATGCAGACCATCATGCCAGTATAGACCTTTATCTCTCCAGGTGGATCCCCAGTCCCCAATGAAGCCAAAGCCCTGTGCTCTGCACCAGTTTTGCAACCATTCATTAAACTGCATGGTGTGCAGTACCCTAGCCTCACTCCTACCATGGACTGGCAGCACCTCTGAGAAGGTTACCGTGCTTGCTACCTGACTGAGGCCCCTCCCCAACTCCACAAATTCATTCTGCACTGCACTGATCCCATGCCTAGCTAGGTCATTTGTCCCAAGGTGGACAATGATATCTAGTTCCCTCTTCTGTGATGCTGCTTCTGCAATTCTGAGGATTTGTTTCCTGTCCTTCCAAGCCATGGCAGCAAGCAGGCACCTTACTTCCTTATCCTCTCCCCTCCCCAGTTTTACCCCCCTAACAACTGAGTCCCCTATCAGAAGCTGTTTCCTTCCCCTGTGGTGTCCCTTGCCACCCTTTTGTGGGTCTCCCTTGTGGATGTCCTCAGCATTCTTCTGGGTCTCCACTGAGGATGCCATCATAGAGGAACCTTGCTCTGCCAGAATGGCATATGATTTGTGTAGATGTACAACTAGGTGGCTTTACCTCTGTTCCACCACCTGCACCCTCCCAGAACCCACTGTGGTCCAACTGCTCTTCATACTTGGCAACCTCTGAGGCAGTGGTTGTGGCAGTGGTGCTTTTTGGGTGGGGGAGGCCTCCTTAGTCCTTGCTAGTTCAGCCTGGAGGTGGGCAACCTCCTCCCTCAGAGCTGACAGTTGCCTGCAAATAGGACAGCAACGCAGTTTCCAGAATGTCTCCCGGAAAACTGCTGCCCCACAGCCAGTGCATTGCACCACTCCCCACATGTCCCTCTCCCTTATAATATACAATATGTAATATATATTTTTTATTATTATTTGTGGTGTGTACCTACCCTTTATGCACTGTGCTGGGTTATTAATATGACAGTTCTGCCCCAAGACCTGTTGAGGAAGTGATGTCAGAACTGTGGCTATAAAGGAAATGCAACTCCTGGGGTGTTGGGATGTGGGAAAGGGTGGGTGGGTAGTCCACATCCACTGGCGACTGTTAGAAACAATCAAATACACAACTGCTCCACCACCCTGGTGAGTACTGCCCTTTATAATAATTCAACTAACACCACAATTTACTAGACCACAGCTCCTACACAAACCACTCTACTGAGTCCAGGGATAAAAATGAATTCATAAAGTTAAATCAGTGTCCCACTCATAGTGACTCAAATTCCATATGTCAAGTGACATCACATTTATAACACAGAACACAGTATATCCTGGCCCCTGGATTACCACCACCATAAGACCGCTGTTCACCATTGCCACCATAGGGAATGTGACTGTATGTCCTCCTGGACTACCACCACCACCATAAGTCTGCTGCTCGCCTCAGCCACCATAGGAAATGTGACCATGTACACTGTCCCCCTGGGCTACCACCACCATAAGACCACTGTTCACCACTGCAACCATAGGGAATGTGACCGTGTGTCCCCCTGAACTACCACCACCAGAAGACCACTGTTCGCCACTGCCACCACCACCACCAGATGCAGGAAGATGTGAGAGGGAATATCATCATGTGCGTCAGCTATGACCACTACCACCCACCACCACCATTGTAACAATGTTTTCCATTACATGTCGTGAGCATGCCAAGGCAGAGGGAGTCGAACAGGAGACCACATCCATTAGCCATGGGCACAAGGCTTCTTACTATTAAGACTATAAAGTGAGTATGTGTACTAATGTTTTTCATGCTATTCAACTTCCTTTAGCTGTGTTTTGTTTTCTGTTGCTTTTCTGAGCTGCAATGGTCAAACACATATGGTCAACTTATTTAGATTTTTACAGGTTAACAACAAAAGACTCTTCTTCGCTGAAGGTCTGTATCAATGGTACAGCAGCAGTACTGTCTACAAGAACCTATGGGATATCCATTTCCAATCCATATTGGTAAGTATATCAATGTTATTTCATCTGTTCCTTTTTTTCATAAGAGTGCAACAAATCTGACTGATGATTCATAAACTAGGTGGCACGTACTTCACAAAAAATATTTCTGCAACATGTCTTGCACTGTATTCAAAATTTGCAGCTATGCAACCATGACAGTGTTGAAAACGTTGGACCCATGTTGTGTTACTTGACAAGATGTGGTTTTAAAATGTAACTTGAGTTGAGACACAGGAACACTGACACAGTATATTTGTTACACAGCCAGGTACTAAATTAAATTGTAATCTGATGATTGCAGTGGGACAGCTTGCTATCAGTGTTAATCCAGATACCCGTGGTGGAACAGCCACGACTTAAACCTAATGTCTTACTGCTGCCATCAAGTTGTAATAAGTCCTTCATTTCTTTTTTTAGGAAACTTCCAGATGCTTTGTTGTGCCATAGTTGCCTTATTCAAAGAACTTCAACATCATGCCCCCCCAAGGCTGGGGCAGACATGCAACCAGCAGAAGTTGTTTTTCAATCGATGACCATGACCATCATTACCAGACTGGAGAAGGATGCAGAGGAAATCTATGAAGAAGTAACCAAATAATAAACCATTAATGAGACCTACTTGCAAATATGCTTCCCCACCCCCCCAAAAAAAATTACCCTCATTGGCTTGAGAGTATTCCATTTCCAATTTCAACACCAAAATCTCTCATCAAGCACTGCAATGTGTACATCAACAGTATGTGACCTGTGATACAAAACAATACAATGAGTACCTGTATATATATATATATATATATATATATATATAACCCACCTAGAAAATACATACATATATATATATATATATATATATCAACTCACCAAGGCTAGTGTTAGTGTACACACAAAGGGCACCCTTCCATCTGCTGAGGTGATCACATCACATTTGCAGGAATCCCAGCACACTTTGGACCAGCAACAGTTCTCTCACAGTCATAATTTCTGATGGGACACTAAATGGATTCATGTCATGTTAACCCTCCTTCACACAGTTTGGCAAGACCATGACATTATCATCACAGTATGTTAATTTTCTGTACACAAAACAGTTGCATTTTAGGGATGCAGATAAAGTCTGGGGATTCTGTGTAACCACTGCGCACATGAGTGACTGTGCAATAAATTCTGGGGGACTTTGCATGTGGTGTACCGCTCCCATTTCACTTCATCAGCACTTGTGAATTTTCTGGACACAAGACAGTTGCATTTTGGGGATACAGAAAAATTCTGGGGACTCTGCGTAACCACTGCACTTATGAGTGACTGTGCAATAAATTCTGGGGGACTTTGCATGTGGTGTAACGCTTCCATGTCACTTCGTCAGCACTTGGGAATTTTCTGGACACAAGACAGTTGCATTTTGTGTGTTGTTATTGCGAGCATACAATGTCATAATTAAATTATAAATTAAAGTAGCAGTGCAACAATCTGGTGAAAATTTGCACCTACACTTTTTTATGCTATTTTAGATTGCCAGCCAGTAGTTACCGCCTGACTTGTATGATACCCTTCTTTTCACAGTTTGTGTCTGCTTTAGTACTTTTTCTCATGTCTGAAAAAATTAAAGGAGCACTCCTTTTAATGTGGCGGTGCAGACCAGGTTTTCATCACTATTTGCAGCTGTTTTGGAACAAATATTGTTCTATGAAGTCAGAAAACACTGCCTGCTGCATAATTGTTAATTTTACTCACAACAGAAGTGATATATAAACAACTGATGGACAAAAACAATGGAAAATACTGATGAAGACCTGGTCCAAATTGTATTAAAAGGAGCACTGCTTTCATTATTTCAGACATGAAAAAAGTACTAAAGCAGACTCAAATACTGGAAGGAATGGTATCATACAAGTCAGGAGGTAAGTAAAGTGGCACTGTAAAATAGCATAAAAAAGTATAGGTCAACATTTTTACCAGATTGTTGCACTGCTGCTTTAATGTCTATTTCAAAAAAGAAATATTTCTGGAGCCTCAGTAATGTTTACTTTGTGTCGGGACCCATGAAGTGTTTGTCAAAAAGCAGGACTGAGCAGTGCAAGTATGCTGTGCTAAACAGCATGTGTGCCGTCAATGTTCTTTCCTGTGTATACAGACATTGTCCAGCTTCATGCAAACATATGTATGGTGTGACTTGTTGCAGTATGTAAAGAATAAAGATAAGAAAAAATATATGACGTATATTTTATTTGTACCACCAGCACCGGCGGAGTAAGTGATGTGATATGTTTTCAGAGGTCTCGGGTCACTGTGCACCTCAGTCACTCACAGTGCACACATGACTTTGCGGAGATCATAGCACAAAAAACACATGCTCTCCTAAAAGTCATGTGTACAGTATGTGACTAAGGTGCACTCTGGCCAGACACCTCTGAAAAACTATCATATCACTTAGTCTGCTGATGATGATGGTGACAATAAAATATACATTATATATTTTTATCTGTATTCTTTATACCACAAACACTGCAACAAGTCAGCATATATATGTTTGCAAGAAGCTGGACAATGTCTGATGTCATACACACACACAGGAAACAGCACTGACTGCACACATGCAATTTAGCACATTATACTTGCACTGCTCAGTCCTGCTTTTCCACAACCACTCCACAACAGAAAGTAAACATTACTGAGGCACCAGAGTATAATAACAGGACAATAAGGAGCATATATGTATGTATGTGTATGCATATATTTAAAGGGAAGCAGTCAGTAACAGGATCTCCCGCACCCTGTAAGGCTTACCCTCCGATTAAGCCTTTTAAGTATGTTGCAGCTTTTTTCCTCGTGCCGCAACATACTTTATTTTAATAAAGAAAAGTCCACAACCCAGAAGTATGGCGGACACTATGGGGGCTCCATTATGTGTAAGGGTGTGGCGATGCACCATGCGCTTCAATAGTGCTATGCCTGAGTTGCAGGCATTGTGGGGTCCAATGGTGGGGGGGTACACCAGATAGTGAGGGTGGTGCTGGTGGTGGTGGAGCAGCTGCTGCTGCTGTGGCCCTCCTCCTGCACTGAAGCACAACAGCAGCACCCTCTGCCACTGCCACAGAAGGGCCAGCAGGTGGAGACCTGGCCTGTTCTATGGCATCCTGCCACTCCATCTTGTGAGGGTTGAACATATGGGTGTGCTGGCCCCCGGTCCCCAGATGTGTCCCCCGTGGCCACGGTGCACCTGCAACCACAAAGCAGATATACTACAAGGCTGCTGTCCCCCCCGACACAGTTGGAAAACTGCCAAACTGGGGAGCTGAGAGGGGGACCAGGCACGAGAGGGGCAGACGCAGTGCTGGCAGCATGGTCACGCACCTGGGGCTCCACCTGCTGCTGTGGAGGTGGTGCTGCTGGAGCTCCTGTAACTGCCACTGGTGGTGGTGGATTTGGTGGATGTGGCACTGGTCGTGCTGCTACTTCCAGAGGGGGGAAGGCAGGACCAAAGACTCTGGAGTGGTCCAACCCCACCCAACTATGCCCCCCACATGTGCACACATTGCTCCCCTCCTGCCACGGGCCACATACTGTCCCTGGTCCATCGCAAACAAAACATTCCTTCCCTCTCCGACGCGATGAGTGACTTCACACACACTCACACAACACAGGCACACACACCACACACAGTCACACACACACATACATACACACACACAAAACAGAACTTATAAAACAAATAAATCAGTCACCAAAAAGGAAAAATGAACTGACAAAACAGTACAAAAAAAAAATAAACAATTGGCTTTTAAAAAGCTTTTGGGCTTTTTGAATTTGCTCAAGAAACTTAACAAGAACTCTCCTCTCCTACACAAAATATTTCCTGTCTCTACCTCTGCAAAGGAGAAAGTGAAAGTATCTGCTTGTATGACTCACTTCCTTCCAGCCTGGCTAATGCATGTACAGTACTGTAAGCCATGTGATGTGTGGGAGGGCTGCCTATATTGTTGTCATTCCTCCTTACTTTGCGTTAAGGTGGAATAACAATGTGAAGTCATAATAACAAGGCGAAGCGAGCACTTTCCAATGGTCACTTCGCGTAGCCTTATGATAACACGAAGTGACCACTTCGCATTCACTTCACCAGCGGAATTTAATTTTGCTGCATCTCTAGTTGCCAGCATGGCAGGAGGTAAGGCACGGATGCCTTTGCCCTCCATGCCACTGGGCCGGCTGCCTGAAGACCTTTAGAAGGAGAATGTATAATGTGGCACTGCAGGTGCTAAGGAGCATCTATACTAGGACATGTAATGCCTGCAGCATTCTGGCACCCCTTCCCCACCATGGCAGCATTTCAGAGAAGCCACTTCAGTTCTCTCAGAAATTCAGTACCATACCATACGTATTGACTAATCTTATCACAGAAGACTAGCAACTCTGTACCAGCAGATGTGGGAGTGTAAATAAACCTACAGATTAACAAGCAGCTGGGATAATCTGGGCAGACAAGGCATGCCAAGGGTGCTTCCTGCCCCATGTTAAAAAAAAAAAACACTTTTATAAATCTCTTCTGACACTATGAGTTTGATATATCACACTTTTATGGCCCAAAGTCTGTTCACAATGCTCTATGCAACTTCTGAGTCTATCACTGTAGCCCACCATGAAAGAGCATTTTGATCATGTGTAACCCCCAGGTGGTGCTATCCCAAGGGCTACTACCCCTGCCTGACTGACTACTGACAGGTTGAGGGCCTAGGTCCAATGGCTGGTGCCTCCACCCAGAGGTCGGGGTTGGAACAGTCAGATATGACCTGGTCACAGCCCTCTGGGTCACTGCAACCTCCCATTTCCTCCTACTAGTGGCTCACCAGCGATTCCCACACTATCGTTATGACTTACACTTACCTCGAGGTCGGGAAGGCCAACTTGGTGCTGAGGACCCCCTGTAAAATAAGGTGGAGTTATACAATAACCCATGCACAAAAGGGTAGCACAAACACGCAGTTCAAATGGTATACCTTGCAACAACAAATCTGATTTATTAAGGGGGGAGTAACAAGGATGGGGGGAGATCAGGTTGATTAGCTTAACACTCTAATTTATATATATGTGTATATATATATATATATATATATATACACATACATACACACACATAGGGCACTGTGCACAGGCCAAACCTATCAGTCACTGTCTCTGGGTACCCAGGCAATAGAAGGCTAGCCTATTTGGTGCAGCTGGTTGGGGCCCTGATGCAGAAAAAAAAGCATCTGATACCTAAATGGATTAAGCAGAGTCAGCAGGCTCAGTTCGTGTAGCCAGTAAAGCAGCCAGACAAAGCTTGCCCTCACAATGAACATCTGACAGGGAGCTACCCTGATTTAATACTCACGACTCCTGCAGAAAGATCGCTGTCACACCACTCGCAGGACCAAGCCTGAGATCCAAACACTTCTCCACACATTTATATGAAGAGCAGAGGGGTACCATACCAGACAGCTACTTCATACTCCCAATTGCTTTCACTGCAATAACCAGGCCAAATGACGCAGCTTCACATGTCCTGACAGACCGAGCGCGATTGAAGCAGATTCTCCAGTCCTCTACAGGGTGAGCCTGGTAGGTAGCTGTAAACGTACAGCCTCCTCTGCCTGCACTCCTCCATGGATCTTGTCCGCTCCTTCTGGCGATGCTATCGCCCGACTTCTTGGCCTGCCACACGCGCTTCCCATGCAAAGACTTCCACAGTGCAGGAGCCAGAGCTCCTTCTACCTTCACGATCACCAACGACTCTGCCCCTCCAGGACAGCTGCAGGGCAGTTTCCTCTCCTCCACAGGGCTCCGGTTGGCTGCTTTGCTTTGTCAGTCACTCCATACGCCCTTTATTGGTGCAAAAAGGCACTAGGGTCCAAACTACACTTCCCAGGAGCACCTGCCATATATTCCCCTTCCGGCAAGCTCCCAGTGGGAGTCCAAATTCTAATTGGCTCCAGTGGTGTCCATTTTAGGGCCCCCTTTCCCCAATTGGCCCATCTCATCAGTTCGGGTCCAAAATGGAGGGGCTGAACACACAGAGTCCCAGCTGCAAATGAGGCAGGTTAAACAAACTACATTTTTGCGATGGCACTACATATTTTCCAGCAAACAGTTACATCCTTTAACCAAGCTCCCTCTGCTCTCTTAGCGACTGCAGAAACGGAGCAATTCAAACAACAACTCGAGTGGGATTCGAGCAGTAAACCCACAGTCCCCCTACACAAACTAATAAAGCCTGCAAGCAGGCAGCTCTTAAAGAGACAGTACCAGAGGCTCTAAAAACATTCACAGCGCCCACATTTAAGCGGCCTTATGCTGAACGCCAGTTAGGCAGGGAGCACTTAGGCAAGCTCTGGGAAGGCTTTTAGGAACCCCCATTTGTAGGGGGGTTGCACAAGCTTGGTGGGAAATGGGACAATAACTGTTCTATGCAGAGTACAGCAGAAATGGAGGAGGCCAATTACAATATCTTTATTCAGTTTAGCAGGCCATTTTAATTGGGGTGGGGTAGTATTCTGTTTTATATATCGCCCCAAAATTAAAGATGGCAAGCAATGTTGGATAAACGTACTCAGTTCTGCTGTGTTCTGCATGTAACATGCTGTAGCCATGTTCTTACTTGGCATCATCAAAATGCTATGTTAATGTTGGGCAACAGGGAGAGACTCTGGAGTGGCATGGGGCTTTGTAAATCTGTTTTGGCCTTAAATAGCGTGATATATAATTAATTACTGTCAGAAAAATATTCATAAACTGTTTTATAGCTTAGGGCAGACAGTACATCAATGTGACTTGCCTCCCCAGGGCAAAAAAGTGTCAGCTGCTCTTTAACGCCTTTAGCAATCAAATAAGCAGAAGTGACTTCAGAAAATAGTTGCATTTTTAGGGTATTTTGTGTTATATTCCCATCAACTTAGTGGCATTGGCTGCTGGCTGAGCTGCATGACAATTATTTTGGTACTATGAAATTAAAGCACTTGCCTGCAGTTTTGTTTGGTGACCAGAAAGAGATCTGAACATAGAAATACTAGTTCACTAATGCTACGTAATCCCCCCAGGCTGGGGTTAATAGTTTGATTTTTTTGGGGGGGGGGTTCCCCTGTAAATGGGAATGTCATTTGGTCTGCTTCCTTCTGGAGTATAAGATGGGATGTTTGTTGCCAAATGAGAGTTCAAATGTGACTAGGATGAAGTGTATGGGCACCAAGTGAGATTAGTGCTGACTGTGCCCATGCTGTTGCAGAGTTCAATAGAGACTGGGGAAACCTGGGTATGGGTAGTTTCTTATTGATGCCATACTCTGGCCCTGACCTCCAGGCAATGGGACCCTCAGGTTGGGATTCTTCCCTTTGCCAGTTTAGAGAAATTCATACTTCATGCCACCAAGTGTGTCAATATTGCCATGTCTGTATGGCCTGTGAGAGCATATGCCCTGCATATTTATTTATTTATTTAAAATTTGGTGACCGAAAAAGGCACGCTGAGTTGAGGCTCATTTCTAGGTGCGATCCAAGAGAAGGGGAAGAGGACTGAACATAGAGTAACAAAAGAATATAAATCTCAACAAGACAGTAAAAAATATACAATACGTACAAGGCATACGATAGTATGTACTGTATATGTCGGCATAGGTATTGGAGTATTAAACATATATACATTAACATTTAAGGTATAAGACAAAGATGTATAAAGTAGCTAGTTTAGTTGGGGGGATCAAGGGGGAGGGGGAGCAGTTACAGGGAGGAGAGGGGAGGAGTCTGAGATGCTTTTTGAGTAAAGCAGAGTGGATGCGAAGCATGAGTGTTCAGTGCCTATTGCCATGATGGTTCCCCACAGAGAGCAAGAGTTTAGTTGGGGCTACATTTACTGCTGTTGTTTGAATACCAACCCAGGCTCCTGCCTAAAGTGGCCTCCAGCATGAGAGAGCTCTAAGTAAGTGGATAGAGAAAAAGCAAGGATTGGTGAGCAGTAAAGACGCATTAAGCCTAGTTCACTGAACCATCAGATAAAACAAGTCTGCTGCTCTCACATCAGTACAACTGTCCAGTATCCCATGTTTGAACATTTGTCCAACAGAACTGGGAAGTGTCTACATTCATTTATCTGATTTTTGACTCTCTACATCATTAGAGACCAAGCTCTGTCTGAGAGGGAAGGTTAAGGAATTCTGAAAATTCCCATGTTCTGAAACACAGTGCCCGCCCATGCAAAGCCTGCAAAGACAATAAAATGATACCTAGCTAAGCAAGTGCATTGCCATAAGTTGCTGTGCTCATTAAATAAAATGTTGAATAGTTTGAATTAATACTTCTCACATCAAGAGACTGTGTCGCCGATAGAGGAATTACATGTGAGCTGGAGAAAAGCACAGATCCAGGGTAGAAGAACCAAAGAAGTAATCAATAATGCAATAGTGTTGTTCAAAACCCTGATTTTCTTTGCACTGTACTGAAACTGGTACTGTATTACTTTTGTCTGCCTGGGCTCTTCTCCGCTTGTACGCCTCCTCTGGGTCACACATGGAAGTGAGCCTAGGCTCAATGTGCCTTTACTGGTCAACAATTTCTAAATAAATATGTAACCCCCAGACCCCTGCCTTTTTGCAAAATGACAGGTGGCATGCTGTTGAAGCTGACAGCAGTACCTGGTGGGGACTGTCGGGGAGGACTAGGTTACTCGGCACAGGGGGCCTAGGTTTGGTTACTCTGCACAGGGGCACCCAAGTAAATCCAAACACAGAAAGCAATAACTGTAATGTCCAAAACCAGGAATGGGATTCTACAGTGTGGCATTTATTCACATCCAAACTGAACAAAGAAAGCACAGATGGGCCCCCACGGGGCTACATTCCTGGTAATGCAGATTAGAGATAACAGAACACTTCTGTACATTTCAGCCCTCAGGCTCCGAACCCACCAGGCACACAGCCCGGACTAATACACTACTTGGGTTTTCCCCACTGGCCCGGCCCCCCCGCCGGCCACTTGATCCACAGTCCATTATGGGAATGAACCAGTTTTCCTGTTGGTGGCTCCCCAAACCACCTTAGAGCCTTCGACTCCTAGAGGGAAATTTCCTTCCATCCCACGTCTGGGTACTTCCCTCATCACTGGCCAAGTGCATGAGGCAAAGTAGAAATCCACAGAGCAAATCCATAGAGGTGGACCTGGTTACTAAAGATGGGGGTCTCCACCTCCAGCTCCCACAATCCATACCCGCTAGTTCTCCGAAACTAAATAACTCTTTGAAAGCTTGGCAATGTAGATTACTGGGTAGACGATATCACATCTCCTCTACATGTCTTGACTTCCTATGTGCTGGACTTGAACATACTTTTACTTTTGCTGCTTCATTACTCTAGGCCTCCCACTATTTCAGTAGTCCAATCCCCACTTTAACACAGTTCAGGATGAAACATGGGCCCTTTAGAAAGAGCAGAACTCACCCTTCGGTTGCAGGAGCCCCACAGGTGAATCACGAAATCTTCTTGTTTCCCACACATGTGGACAAAATAAGGCAGCTTCTTTCTCCAGCAGTAGCCAGGGGGTTGCCCCTGGAAATGCAGGCAAACCTTCCTGCCCCATCCCCTCAGGGATGGGGCACAGAGACCCTAATCAGCGGTCTCCACCACTTTAAAAATAGCTCACTGTGTCTCTCTTTAGGTGGAAACACACACCTTTCCCTAATTATAGCCCTATTTCAGGGCTGAGGCTCTCAGAGCCTGAGCACAGAGCTGCTGTGCTCCTCTCACAACAAGCTCCAAACTCCAACTGCCACAGACTGATTGTTCAAACCTCCCAACATTCTACTCTAGCTCCCTTCTGCATATTCCATTGTGGCTCATGCAGCTGCGATAGTTCTATGGTGATGTCATCCCTCAGTCTCAGCTGAGACTGAGAACAGAGTGAGGCAGTGTGAAATCCATTTAACTAGAGTTTCACAAGCTGCCTTCCCTGCCTACCACTAGGTCTTATTGTGATTCTAGTAACCCCGTGTAACAAGGGGGTTACAAATAAATTAGAGGCTGAACTGAAAGGGTGTTAAGATTGCAACAAAGGGTTCTTGCATCTATATCAAGGTAACCCTGGAAGCCATCCCCACCACTGTTTCCTCTTCTCAGAGACAATATCCAAATAGCCTAGAGAACCCTGGTTAGCTTCCTAGCATTGGGGAGTCACCCTATAACCCAAGTTGCAGCAGCTTTGCCTGAATAACTGAAATATGCTGGCTAGAGCTTCATATTTGGTGGTGGGTTACAAGACTGCCATGGGGAATTCACATAGACTGTGTAGCAAAAAAAAGGGGAGTGTCACTCTCACTTGTAGATTTATGTTTAGGATCACTGGAAGTAGTACCAGTGTCAACCATCAGTGTACAAAATCAGCTGAGGGATTCCTGATGCTTTACCTTTTCATAGACTGCCCAAAAGAATTACTCTCTAATAATAAGCCACAGTTCAGCTGTGGGGAGCGGCAGTCAGTCCTGCACCTTAAACATCACCATACCTGTAGCTAATGCTGCTGCACAGATATTGGTATAAAAGCTCAAAAGCAAGCATGACAATAGTAAAGGCTCTGAGAGGGCACTTCAACCCTGTATACGTTCTTATTCAGCTACCAGGAGCTGCTGGATAGTTTGATACTTTTTGCTGGACCAACATATGTCTTGTACAAAGATGGTATAGTTAGTATGCAAGCGTTCCCTTTCATCAGTAGCAAGTATTCATCTATCAAAATACACCACATTCTGCTATTAGAATATCTACAGCAGAATTGTTCTTAAATGGAAACGTAGGTATTCCTGAGTCCTTCTGTGTTTGAAAACTCATGAAAAGCTCTTACGAGTGAGGTACTGGGCTTATATGTAGGTGCCAGCAGTCCAGAGAAAGTCATATCTAAATTAGCCCCATGTTAAATACAGGCAGCAATCATATCATGGAACTTAAAACAGAAATTGATGCTGAGGTTGTGCATGCAGTGCCTAAAGTAATTTGCCAGTTTCCTGGAAAATAAGTATTGTTAGCATTAGCGGGACTCAAATCTCATAACATTCTCCAAAACATATTAAATTCACAACATTCTTTTCTTTATTTCTGAAGAAATGTCCATGAAATCAGGCTTTTTACCCTCTGAATCTTCATCTTTTTCTGCTGCTTTTCCTTCCTTAAAGTCACAATCTTCTGCTTGCGACATCAGAAACATTACTGCTGCAACAGGTTGTGGTGTTATAAAGAAAGGATTGTGACTTTTCAGCAGGAATATGCAACGCAAACATATGAAATGCAAGAGAAAAATATAAGGCCGATTTTCAAAGGGTGGAATTTGGTGCAAGGTGCCTATGCCAAAAAGGATTTGATGCAAGTGGCACCTTGAGCCAAATGTTGTGGGCAGTCCCAATTTTTGAATGCCCCAGACTCCCAGGTGTCACCAGCCCTGGCATATGTCCCAGAGCTTACACAATCCCCAACGTGCAGCAGTAGGCAATGACTGCAGGGTACTAGGTGTAGTTGGTGGACTTATATGTACCCTGGGCATTGAAACATTCCTCTGCTGAACAGCTCACTGTGTAGAGCCATGCTGACACCCAACAACATTGTCAGGGACTATGTAAGCTCTGGGACAGGTGCCAGTGCTGGTGGCACTTGGAGGTCTGGGACAGGGTCCGCGTTTGACTATCAGGGAGTACCATATCCTAGTGGCTCTGTCCAGCTGGCCAGAGCACATCTGCCCAGTGCCACCTGTGTACCCTGCCACAGCTGCTGTGCTCCCACTGCCCAATATGGCACCCACACAGGTCCCTCTGCCTTGTCCCATGATCTCCCTGGCTTCCTTCCCTCCCCACATCATGGTCTGGACTGCATTACAGCAGTCAGGGGGGCTTAATGGGACAGGACATCAAACCCCTCTGTTGCTCCAAATCTTTGCCGCAATAGTCCAGCTGCAGCAACTCTTGGGACTTTGGCACAGAGACCTCCTTTGTACTGAAATCGGGCACAGGGTCCCCAGTATACCTGGAATTTGCTGCAGCTGGGAATCGGTGCATCATGTGCCAATCTAGCGTCTGTTTTAAAATTGGGTCCCTAATGTTTTAATAGACAAGGGGCTGGATTTTCAAAGTGTGGCGCAGGGTTTGCTTCAAGTCCTATGCCATGACACTTAGGTTCTGGAAGTACACTAAACCCCTTCACCACAACTGCACCCGATTTTACAATCTTGGGCACAGTTATGACAGTTTCCATGATTTACAGCAGCTTGCACCAAGTATCTGGCGCAAGCTCCATGAAAAAGGCCCTCAGGATTGCTGCAAGCTGGACCACAAAAAGTTGGTCTAACTTGCGGCAATTGTTACACGGGATAGAAAATCTTGATCATCGACCAGGAGAATGCTGCAAACCCTGGTCACCATATGTTCGGTGCATAAGGGGCTTGCAGCATTCTCAGAGTTTTGAAAATCTGGCCCCATGTCTTCAGTAATAACAAATGAAAGGCCCCAACATTTAAAGTTTGGGGGAACTTTGTGTAACCAAGTTCTGTTGGTTATGTGAATTGTTTTGCTAGAAACTAGAACATCTGTTTAACAACCTACAACTTGCTCAACTAGGTCATCCCTTTCTGTCTCAAGCTTTCAAAGTCTGCCTTTCTGTGCAGCCTTGCTTCTACCCAGTTTTAGCAGCTGAGAGAGAGAGAGACAGAGAGAGAGAGAGACTGCAGCACAGGAAGATAAACAATGTACTGATCTATAGCACATGTCTGCTGCTGAGTGTCATAATAAAATATTCTAGTACCGGTATGCAAATTGTAAGACATCACACTTTAATTCTTTTGCTGATTAACAGATTATAAGGTAAAAATTCAGTACTAATGTCAGTCAGTGGCAATGACTACTATATCATCATACAGCTGCATTACAGATAACACACAGTTAAAATAACTGGGTTTACGAAACCTGTTGAAAGGGCCTGATTTTTTCAGTGTGTATATCCCTGATCCATGGCAACTTCCATTTGGCTTTCCAGCAGCACAGCAAAATCCTTTACCACCACTGCATGAGCCCATTGCTGAAAACAAGTTACGGACAGTAGTTTTTATGTTTATCATGCACAGCAAACATTTTGCTACAAGAGTGGGATTTGAGAGGTGTGACAGTGTTAGTTCAATGCAGAGTAGTCTGCAAGGGGCTCTCAGTGCCATCCAATCATCAACCAGACTGATCATGACAGTGTTGTGGCTTGCTGGGTGGAAACTTCATGTAGTTCAAAGGAAAGAGCCGACCCAATCATAGGACGGCTCTTTCCTTTGATCCACATACTGCCACCCAGCAAGCGCAGCTGATCCATCATGACCAGCCAGCTGAAAACCAAAACCGTCCATCAATGTCTGTTGCTGCCGTCGCCGTAACTGTCCCACCCAGCCCAACCCAGGGAGGCAGTATAGCTAGTAGTTTAAGGCTCTGAGCTGCAAATCTGATGACATCCAGCAGACCAGACCTGGGTTTGAATCCCACAGCTTCCACTTGCATACTGTGTGACCCTGAGCAAGTCACTTAACTTCCCTGTGCTCCCAGGTCGCACCTGTAAAAAAGCTTTCAGCTTAGTGTGCTACTACTGGTTAAACAACTAAAAAAAAAAAAAATATATATATATATATATATATATTCCAGCAGGGGGGGCAATCTTCTGTGTTGACTGCTACACCCTTAACCTGCCTGTTGTGATTCTGTGACACCAGGAAGCCCACCCCCAGTGCTACCAAATATAACACTGACACTGGGGGTGTCCAGTCCCCAGTGTCTCCACTTGAAATAAAGAAAACCATCCTCTTGGTTTGTTTATTTATTTTTTAAATACACCTGCAAAAAGAAAACCATCCATCGATGGCGTTTGCTGCCATAACTGTCCCCCCACCCAACCCACACATGTCAATATTCCGGCATGGGATACCCAATCCCATGCCCACTGCTACTCCCACCCTGTCCATTTTGCTCCTGGAACACCAAGGAGCCCACTCCCGGTGCTGGCAGACATAATGCCAACACTAGGGGTGCCCAATCCTGCAGTGTCACCACCTGAAATAAAGATAACCGTCCCTCATAGTTTTTTTTTTTACATAGCACTGCAAAAAAGAAAAATATTCATCAATGTCTGTTGCTGCCGCTGCCATTATTGTGCCCCCCACTCGACCCTTCCACTTAGCGCCACCACCCCACACCCCTTCCAAGCCCTTACTTACCTACCAGGGATCCAATGCTGTAATTCTCTCTGGACTGCTGACACATCTTCAGTCTTCAAAACCGGACCATGAAATGAGGAAATCAGCAATGCGGTTCAATGTATTTCAATGGGATTTTGAACTTACTGGCATAACTTGGTCTTTTTTGAATATTATTGCCCCAAATTTCCAACATACCTTTTATGGGGCCCCACCTGATGAACAATGGCAGTGAAATTAGGCAAATCTGTCCTGAAAGGTGATTGCATGGTCACTGAACGAAATAACTTTTTGGGCATGAGATGAAAATTTTCTCCACTTTTGTTCATGAGGTGGGGTCATAAGAAGACTATGTTATAGCTGGCCTGCTGGCTCTGAGAGTTGAGGTGCTGGATGCCATACCTCATGCCACACCAGTGACCCGGGTTCAGGAATGGACTCGGTTTGTTGGGGGTCGGCCAAGGAGGTAAGCATTGAACGTCTGGAGGACTGCTCTCCTTCCTCAGGGTGGGGGGTTTGTGCTGCATGTATCAGCATAACAAGAGGGGTTCAGCCCACACCCAGGGTGCTTGACTGCCTCCACGGAGGTGGAGACAGCTGCTGTGCCCATTGCATGGGCGAGCTCGCGGTGGAGAAAACAGAGGAAAAATACTGGGACCTGGAAGGGCCCATGATGGCCCTAATGGATCAGAGGATGTACTCTCTGGTGGGGGTCGTAGCACCTGCCAGGTCCATGGAGGTAGTACAAATAATGTTGTGATAAAATAAAAAGATGGCTATGTTGAAAATGTGTGGTAAAATTTTGTAAAAACAACACAGTTATGAGTCTATGTTGAAATTTATGAACCCAGGCTTGTACCTTTGGTAATTTTTAACATTTTGACCCCAAATTTTCAACAGAGCCATTTCCTCACAGCACCTCATAAATGTGACAACTGTCAATTTTCAAATCTTGGCCAAAATGAGTTTTTGCATTTGTGGCATAAAACCACCTTTTGGACTGAATTTGAAAATTTTCTCTGCCTTGTTCATGCAGCGGGTACATAAGAAAGCTATGTGGGGTCATAAAAAGGCTATGTTGAAAATTTGGGGTAAAATATGAGAAAACAATAAAGTTATGAATCTACATTTCAATTTTTCAACTCACGCTCGTAACTTTAGTAATTTTCAATATTTTGACCCCAGATTTTCAACATAGCCATTTTTCATTCCACCTCATGAATGTGACAGCTGTCATTTCACAAACCCTACTCAAAATGTGTTTTAACACTTGTGGCATAAAATGACATTTCAGCCATTTTTTTAATATAAATGACACCTGTCATGCTCAGAAGGAGTGATCAAAAAAAAGATTATGTTGAAAATTTCAGATAAAAATGTGAAAAACCAACTAAGTTATGAGAAAACTAATTGTTCCAACATTTACTCATAACTTTATTTTTTGCATTTTTTGGTCCCCTAATGATCATCATCATCATCATCCCTTGTGTTACCCATCTCTTGAACGTGGCATGTGTCATTTTTCAAATCCCTTCCAAATCTTGTTTCCACAGTCGCACAGCAAAATCACCTTTCAGATGGGATTTTAAAAATGTCACCTGTGTTGATCATAATGTCAAATTATAAAAAGACTTTTGGGCATTTTGGGTCAAAATGTGGGAACCCACTTAAAAGTAGATATTGCCTCTCAGCTGCCCTGTCCTGGGTAATTACAATCTAACAATGTGTTTAAGCAGGACACCACTGAAAATGAGACATTGCATATCATCTGCTCTATATATTAGTAAAAATGTGTACAAGCAAGACCAGGTACAACAGTAATACCAATGGCAAACATTCGGCATTGACAAATACTTGTTATTGTTTAGATCATTAGTTCTCATACTTTGTGAGCCTCCCACAAGCAATGGAAAAGATTTGGAGCCTCGCTCAAACTTGAACAGAATCTTGGGCCTACCCATAGAAAAAAAATAAACCCTGCACAGTAAACCAGGGGTAAAGTGAGGTTAATAAAGTTGACTGAGTATATTCTCTTTTTGTTCAACTTATTGTTCTCCACCCCCAACCCTACACCCCAGGTTATCCTTGTCACTCCACTTTTCTGACTCTTGGACCCTTGTTACTCTGTCTGTTTCCCCTTTATCTGGAACAACTATCCTAGCTTCCTTCATTTCTTCCCCCTCTTGCCTTGTTGTTAAGCAACCTCCTGTACACTTACCGCAGGTCACACATGAAAACAAGTATTGGCTCAGTATGCCTTTCCCAGTCACCAATTTCCATATAAATAAACACTTACTGTAGAAAAAATCCTTGATTCAGTGTGCCTTTCCCCAGTTACCAGTTTCCATATAATCACCTACTGTAGAAACAAACCTTGACTCAGTGTACCTTCCCAGTCACCAATTTACACATAAATACACACCTGGAAACAAGCTTTGGCTCAATGGGCCTTTCTTGGTCACCAGTTTGTGCATAACTAAAGAAATCCATCTGTCATTATCCATATTTAGTTTGCTTCTTTCATTCACACAAAACATCAAAAACTTGAAATTCAAATACTGTGCATTCTCAGACTAGACTGGGCCTCCCCTGGAACAGTTTGGGGCCTCACCAATTGAGAACCACTGGTTCAGATAATGTTTATGATGTGTCAGTGCTCATGATATGACATGCTTTGATGTTTTTGAGGTTTTTTTGCATTCATCCTCAGGACCCTTTTCTTAAAAAAAAGAACAACTAGGCTTTGGAAGTACAAATAAGATAAATCATTTTTTCTTTTATCTATGTTTCTATCTGTCTGTCTGCCTGTCTATGTCTGTCCAGCTACATGTCCATTATGGACAATAAAGTAACATTCTAGCACAAATATAAAAAAGTCAATAAGCAGAACATATCTTGGCACTAGTCTGAACCTGTTCCAGAAGATTTCTGTTAGTAGCGATAATATATAATAACGTAAGTAGTAAGTAATACATGTAGGGGGCCCCATATTCAAAAGTAGCAGGGTGCACTGTGCAAGTGAATGTGCCATGCATCTACATGCGCCAGCACAAAATAATGGGATATTCAGAAATTGTGCCAGCAAATGCAATCACGCAAACTTGACTGACTACCCTGAGTATGTGTGATCGCGCATCCGAAGATGTGCAGCGCAGCAGGCCACGTTTAAATATGGGGGAACAATGCACAAAGGTGCAGGGGACAGATGCACAAACTGTGGCTGTCGCGCACTGCATGTGTACATGTGAGAATGCTGCAGGTGCAAAAGCACCATAGCCCAGGGGACAGGGGAAGCCTAATGGCACACCACAGGGGCCAAAAGGGCCTGATGGAAGGACTGCGAGTGGCCAGCCCTTTGCACACATACAGACATGGCCAGGCATGTGCATGCCTATGCACATTGCCCACAGTAGAGACACATAGCCATGGATAGGGGAGCACAACAGTGGCTGTGACCTATGAATAGTGATGATGTCTGATGTTGATGGACACTGCAGTAGACATGCCATTGTGATGGAAGGCTCATTGTGTCACCATGACACAACTACAATGACATGTAGCCTGGGCAGTCACATATGGGGCACACACCAACAACATGACATGACCAACGACAGTCCAGGACACATGCACACTAGTATACAAGGTTGCATGCTGCAGGCAGTGCCACCCACACAGTACATGGCTGGGCCATCACAGTGATTCAGCAGGATGGTATGGAAGGATAGATGTGTCACAGGCACATGGATGCGTGCAACCTGTGTTGGTGAACACAGTGATACACACTGTGAAGTCCCTCCATCCACCCTTGGTGACAGAACATGTTGAGAGATACAAAGGCCCTCAACCACCCCTGCACCTGCGGACACGTGGATGGGGGGGCACATGGATCAACCACCTGTCAAAGATCCTTAGGAAAGAAAACACTGCACACTGCCATGTGAAATATGAAAATATATATATATATATATATATATATATATATATAAAACCAGTATTAACATGTACAGCTATAAACAACTGCAGAAATATTACAAAGAAAAAAGTACAACAAAGAATAACATCAACAATGGAAACAGTATAAAAAACAAACTATGTACAGTCACAGGTATTGGGGGAATCAGTAGACAAGGGTGGGAGTGGCTCAACCATTTACACTGGATGGATGGGGGTAATGGTGGGAGAGTGGAGTGGGGTGGGAAAGGGGTAATACACATCACTACAGGTGCCGGTGTACCTCAGGGCCCAACAGGGGCTGGTGGTGGCACCTGCTTGTGGCACGAGGACATCATTCCCCTCTGCAGGCCTACCAAGACATGGGCAATAGCCCTAACAGTATGCAACAGGACCCCCTGCTCCACATATAGTGCTCGAAGCAGCCAATTTGTCCTTCCCAAAGATGCTGTCTGCCATGGCCCACCCACCTGCTGGACTCCACGCTGGCCTCCGCCTCTACCTCCTGGCTGGACACGACCTATGTGAAGAAAACAACAACTCAGTACAGCAGCAGTGCCAATGGGTCGATATGTATGCACAGATAAGCCCCCTCCCACAACAATGATGTGGATGTGCTTCTGTGCATGTGTGGTGTGCCATCAACAGGTTCTGTCACAGTGCTGCATGCAAAAGTGACCACAGATCTTCTATACCCTTTCTTAAAAGAGCTGTTTTTTGGGCTCACACCTTTTTATGCTCCTAACAATCAAAGTGAATCAAAGCGAATGTGCGGTGGCCATGTGTACTACGAAGCACAACACGTGTCATGGGTCTGACACTACAATAGACCCCTGCAGGATGTGCAGCCAACAGGCCACAGAGCCATGATGTGGACATGCACATGGCTTTGTGCAGGATGCACAGTAGTCACAGCCACAGTACACCATCCAATGCCAAAAGTGTGTGCGGGACAACTACAGGTGTCAGACCTATGGGAGAGGGGTGACGGCAGCCCCCACAGTGGGCCTGACTGCCTACAATGGCCCACCGATGCAAGCAAGGAAGGGTGTGATGCAGTGTGGACCCATGTGTGTGCAAGCAACACCCCCCACAACCCAAGAACACACCCACAG
The DNA here is from genome assembly GCA_016271365.2 of Neoceratodus forsteri. Lineage (NCBI taxonomy): Eukaryota > Metazoa > Chordata > Ceratodontiformes > Ceratodontidae > Neoceratodus > Neoceratodus forsteri. Next base: position 1,095,131,319 of record CM057459.1, read on the forward strand.
TCCAGTGGCCCTGGGAGAGCTGTGCAGTGGAACATGCAGGTGTTGAAACTGGCAGAGGCATGCTAGCCACATACTGGTAGACATCATACTGCCATGGTAGGAACTGCCCTAAACTAACCTGACGTACCCATGGTGGACAGGGACACGACTCAGTAGGAAGAGCAGCTGGGCTATTAAAATCGACTGTGGGCCTGTGCATTGTCCCATTCACTAGCCCTGCTACATAGAAATACAGAAATTATCGGCAGATAATGACCGCCAGGCCCATCCAGTCTGCCCATAGGCCATATACATTGTATGTGGCCACTGACCCTATGTGCTCAATGGCTTTTCATCACTCTCTCCTCCTCTCAAGGGTCCCTTGCACCTGTCCCAAGCATTCTTAAACCCCTCCACTGTGCTTGCCCCCACTACCTCCTGTGGCAGACTATTCCAAGCGTCAGCTACCCTTTCTGTGTAGAAAAACTTCCTTACATTACCTCTTAATCTACACCCCTCCAATTTCATATCGTGCCCCCTTGTTCTAGTACTTTTTCTACATTGTAAAAGGTCCCTCTGCACCTTGTTTATGCCCTTGAGGCACTTGAAAGTTTCAATCATGTCCTCCGTTCTCTCCTCTCCTCTCCTCCAGTGAGTACATACTGAGGTCCCTTAGTCTCTCCTCATAAGTTTTGTGGTACAAGCCCTGCACCATCTTTGTCACCCTTCTCTGGATAGTCTCCACATTGTTTATGTCCTTGCGCAGGTGTGGCCTCCAGAACTGCATTCCATACTCCAGGTGAGGTCTTACCAATGTTTTATACAATGGCATCACCACCTCCCGCCTCCTGCTAGTATTACCCCTGCCTATGCACCCCATCATATCACTGGCCCTCCCCGCCACCTTTGTGCACTACTTTAATACCTTAAAGTCATCAGAGATGATAGTTCCTAGATCTCATTCCTCCTTGGTGACAGTCAACTGCCCCCCCCAACCTGTAACTCTCCCCAGGGTTCCCTCTACCCAGGTGCATTATTTTGTACTTTTTTGCATTGACTCTCAGTTGCCACATCTCCAACCATGCAAAGTGGGGCTGAGACCTGTCACTGGTTACATCTGGCACACCAGACTGGCACAACAGGCCCACACACAATGTGTATGGTGTTGGAAACTGCACAGGCCAAAGGCAGTGGCGGTAAGCACAACTGCACAGAAAAATATCACCTGCACAACAGTTGATGATATGTATACAGAGTGTCGCATGTGTGGGTCTGTTGCAGAGGAACAGAAGGTGGATACTGCCACCGATGTGTGTTACAATTAGGCAGCATATCAACCTGGTGTTATAGGCCATTTGCCAGACAACAGCCAATGGCGACACAAGGTGAACAGCAACACACAGTCATGTCCACAGGACACATGTGAGTGCAGTGGCGACACATCCCCCATTGGCTGATGCATGAAGGCCATGCTCATGTACTACTGCCATGGGTGTGGCAGATGCTGCATTGAACATGGCCACATGATGTTGCACTCACATTGGATGGTTATGGCAATACCCAAATTCAGGATTATTGCTTCTGTACACAACAGTTATATACCATGAAAAGCAAACAACAAACTGTCTGAATACAAGGGACTAGCAATATAACAATGTGATCCAAACCAGTGTGAGTGCGATAACTTGGGGGGTGTGGTGGACATGTCCACTGGACAACAGTAGCATACTGTGTATGTCTGGTAGACACCGGATGTACCCAGTATGGTGCCACCAGACATACACAGTATGGTGGAAGTCTGGTGAACACTGTGGACACCAAAGGGGGCTTGGACAGCTGTACTGGGGCACATACATGCGACAACACACCTGTTGAACATGCAGAACAGATTGTGACAGGTGCATGGGTGTGTGGAGTTAACAGTGCAATATGCAGCCTGGCCAGGTGGTGTCAGATACTGGACTATGCAGAACCCCCCTAAAAGCCGTAAGCGGCGCATACATGAGCCACCACATACACCAACCATCCTAAGGTTCAGATGGGAGGGTCACCTGAACATGTCCATTTCGTAGCCAACATCCACCACGGACATTGTGGGGGACACATGACCATCCCACTGTGACCCCTATGGGCATGTGTGTAGATGGCCCACATGCAGACCACATGTAGCATGACTGGAACACATTGAGTACAATGTGTGACATGTAGGGTGCCTGCACACACAGTGTGAATAGTTGACATGCAGGTGGTATGAGTACAACACAGTAATGGGCTACACAGCCGCATTGAGCATGCTAATTAGCACAGGACAGGACTAAGATGTGCAAAGCGCCCAGAGTTTGGGGATGGACATGTGTCCCCTATGGTGGGCATCATGGTGTGGAAGGACAAAATGTACAGGGTGGATGCACCACATGTGCGACTGATGGTGAACGCAAGCACACAGTGGATGCATCATGGTGAGAGTGCAGCACAGAATGGGCATGTCAGTGTGATTCACACATGCATACTCACGTGACTGTCTTCATGGCAACTCATGTACCTCGTGTTGCTGGCTGGCTCCACTAGTGTCATCTTGACTCCTCCCCCTCTTCCTGGCCCACCTGACCTGTGCCATGGCTTCTCAGTCTACAATGAAAATACAATGTCAAAAACACAATCAGAGCCATGCTGAACCACACATGTGCCCCACAGTCCACCCAAATATGATGCAGCAATGTGGATGTGTACTCTACACCCATGAGAGAACGCAAGCCCCCACAACAGTGGATGGCATACAGTGTACCCAAGCATATTCATGCTATGGGGTGGGACACTGGCCACAATCCCATATGTGACCACATTACACAGACAGTACATTGATAGTACAATGTGCATGTAGTCAGTGGGTGCACCATGTAATGTATGTGACATCCTTCCACCATCCCCCAACTTTGGGCCTTGCATGTACAATACGTAGGCAGTGTTCTGTGTGCCATGCCCCATGATGAAGGGTGACACAGTAGTCAGCCAGAATGGGGGTGCACCTCTATTGGGCACCACTAGTGACCAATTCACAGGATAGAAAACAGTGTCAGTGTGTGGTGCTGTGTGGGCTGCAATGGATACACGGCTCAGCATATGGACAGTCCCATGCCTGCATCATACCGGAATGTGTGACACAGATGTCGATGGCCATGCAACAACAATAGGAGGCCATGGCAGCAGGACAACACTGGCTGGTGGTCACTGTCATGGCTGTGTGCCTACCAAGGCGGTGTATTGCTCAACTAATGGCATGCCATGGCCAGAGACAGGACCACGAAGCTGTGGCATGTGGGTTATCCATATGTGCAAAAGTACCTAACAGGCACCATGTCCCTGTGAAGCACCTACACGTGTACATCTATGCAGGTCTACCGGTACATGTCACGCCAGGACACCACAGAGCAGTTGTGTGCCTGTTAGTACTGTGACCCCCCAACATGCAGCAGATACAATAGGATGGATGCATGGTAGCATTATCAATATTTCTCTGACAGGTATGGGATGGAATGCACGACACACAGTGGACACCGGTATAACAGATACATCCGCATGGTACCCAGATACCCTGATGCCGTGCCATGGCAACTGCAGCACTGAACCATGGGGATGTACAACGGCTGCACAATACCACATACTGTGATGTAGAGCACCATGCGGGTGTGTGTGAACCCACAAACCCATAGCGTGACGGGTGGCCATAGTGTGAGTGTGTGTGCCAGCACATTAGTATGGTGCACATGTGGCCTACATGGCATAACAGCCACCTTTGTCAGTGCTGGGCATGTATGCCTGTTAACACAATGTGCCATGTCCAGGGGAGACACAGGTGCAATACACTGATCCTGCGGCCATTCCACAGTTGCCCATTGAGTGCCTTGCATGTGACAGTACCATTCCCTGGTCAGCATGCTGTACAATGGCACTGCTTGGCATATTGTCAGCCTCTGTAGGCAGGTGTTGCCCATCATAAAAGATGTATGTACATGCGCCAATTGACATCTGCACTATAGAGAGGGTGGAGCATGTTTGTGCCATACACAGTGGAACAGTATGCATCAAGGTATACTGCAACAGTGGTGTCCCATAAATACCATGCAACAATCCACACTGGCCAGTGTTAGTCACAGACACACCCCTGACAGAGAATTATATCCTACAGGTCACACAGTACCATGGTTTACATTCCTGGGTGTGGCACTGTGCTGTCCTGCAGCATGGCCCTGTACTGGTCCAGACTTTCACTGTCCCTCTTGTGCAGGTCCATATAACTGTGCCTGCACTGCTCTGCTGTCCTCTGCACTTCAGTCCACCTGGACAGCCTTCTGGCTATGTTGGCCCACACCTGTGACCTGGGTCTGTCCAGGTCCTCACTACTAAAGAACTGGCCTTCCCTTGGGAGCACTAGGTCCACCAGGTTGGCCAGCTCTACACCAGACCATCTGTGGTCCCACTGGCTGGATTCCATGTGCCTCAGTGCACTTGCCATGTTTCTGCAGCAACACAGGTCTATCACAGCCAGCCACGTTTATGCAGGCCTGTCACCTGCACATGTAGCACAATAGTGCATCGTATGATATGAGCGCGATACTTGTGTTAGTGCCATGACTTTGCATGATAGGGTATTACAGCCATGATACTGCACATGCACAATAGTGTTGTGCCGTGCAGCAAACTAAGGTCATGCCACATGCTTAAAGGTCAACTTACTATAGTATCATTGAATATTAACAGTCTCCTCACCAAGTTTGCACAATTCCAGGCATGGGTGCAGGTGATCAACTCAGACATTGTAGCACTCACTGAAACCTGGCTTTCCCCCAAGACACCAGGTGCCTCTATCTCTCTTGATGGCTACAACTCATTCCAACAAGATAAGATTGCTAAACGAGGGGTGGGTGTCTAGTATATGTCAGGTCTGGAATAAAGGTGCACGCCCTTGATAACAGTCTTAATACTGTACAAAAGAGGCCCAAATTCTGAACCTCAAATTAAACATAGAAACACAGAATGAAGTCCTGCTGGTCTCTACAGTATACAAACCTCCAGGGCACCAACCTACTAGGCTAAACCATGTCATAGCAAGCCAAGAACAACTAGGCAACCACTGGGAAAAGATCATTGTAGGTGACTTCAACATAAACTGGCATTCACAGAAAGAAACAAAAGCCAAGGATCTAATTACTAGCCTTTTCCTAAAACAGATGGTCACTGTTGACACCCGGCTTAACTACAAAACAGGGAGCAGCTCTCTCATAGACTGGCTCCTGACCACACACCCTGCGCATATAGCTGATGTCACTGTCCTGCCTGACAGCCTCAGTGACCACTCCCCTGTGAAGTGTACCTAGTCTAACAATTTCCCCAAGAGTTCATCCAAGGTGTGCAAAAACCGCTGCCTGGACTGCTTGAACATTTCAAGCTGTACGTGACACAACTGGATTGGTTCCCACTGGCTGGGGATATAGATGGTAATGAGGTACTTAACTACTTCATAATGGTTTTCAACCATGCTTGTGATATTTTTGCACCATACAAAATTAAAACAATTAAGGGAACCTCCAATCCCTGGCTGTCCAACTCCCTTATTGGACTTATGAAGAACAGAGACAATCTTTGGCATATAGCAAAAGCAGTTGGTACACCTGCTGAATTTAATATCTACAAGGCAGCTAGAAATGCCTCCACCAGACTCATCCGACAGGCTAAAGCCTCCTACTATAAGGATCTACCAACCAAAACCTGGGGTTCTGGAAGAAACATTTGGTGCTCTCTTAAATCCTTAACGGACAAAGCCCCCAGGCCCCCGCATCTACTATTTGAAGTTTAACATTTTTATTATTATTTTAAAAAGGGACACACACACACACACACACATAGACACAGTATTACATATAAGTTCTGGACCATACCACAACAATTAGTATGACCAGAGGAATGCATTTACACAGGAAAACATGATAGAGTCAAGTTTAGTGAATGTAATGATACATGATATAATATACAAAAACTTAATTTCCAGCTTAACGTGGGGTTTATAAGGGTCAGGGTAGATCACCACTACCACACAGGGTGGAGGGAACCTGGAGTCAGTGGCCTGTGTCTCATACTTATCATAGCATACTGGGCTGGAACCAGCGCCAGGATGTAAAGCTGGTGTGTGCCCTAGATTCAACCACGTAACCATATCAACTATATACAAAAGGCAGTCCTTTACTAGGTCGGGGCCTGCCTAAAATAAGAACTGATACCAAGAGAAAGGGGCACCAACCTTGAAGAGGAAGGAGAGAAATCAATCCCTAGAATGTGGGAATCCTATGAAATAAGCCTGGGGGGAGGTCATGACCGTACTTTGACTTCAGATAGGGCTGCCAGCATTTCCCAAATTGAGCCACTGAGCCTCCAGCGAAACTAGAGATTCTTTCAAACATAGCCCCCTTAGCTAGTGCCAGGAGGAACTCCTGGAAGGTAGGTATTGCAGAGGTTCTCCAGTTTATTAGTATAAGTCTTTTAGCTGCAGCCCCAACTGCTGTGACCCATTGGGTCCCTGGGCTATGTTTGGGCGTGTCAGGATGGCCACATCCCAGGAGAAGAAGGGGAGGGTCTGGGGCAACCTCAGGAAAGATCTGTTGACACATTTCCTGGACTGCTGCCCAAAAGGATTTGAGGTTGGGGCAGTCCCAGAGTATATGAAACAGATGTGCCCCCTAGTTACCACACCTCCAACAGGGATAGGTTGAAAGAAGACCCATCCTCTTAAGTTTGGGTGGGTCTCTATACCATCTATGAATGGTTTTGTTCATAATAAGGCATGTGCGGCCATCCCAGCAGGCAGAGTGGATTCTTGCCCACCCATGTTCCCATTGTTGTTCTGAGATGGAGGTCTGGAAATCCTTTTCCCACTGAACTTCAAGCCTTTTGGGTAGGATCTGTGGAAGCATCTCTAAGGGCGGTGTAAATCCCACTCGCTCCATTTTTAGTACGCTTCTCCCATATAGTTATAGGATGAGGACATTGCTGCACCCCTTTGGTTTGGGGGACATTGGGTAAGTGGGTTATATCATCTCTAATCTGAAGATACCTCCAAAAATGGGTGGCTGGAAGGTGGTATCTGGTTTTTAATGACTCAAAGGTATCCAATATATTAGAGTTAAGGAGTAATAAATCTTGAATCGAAGAAATACCCTGAGCCTCCCAATGCTTCCAATGTATTATACTTCTTCCAACCTGTAAGGCTTAATTGTTCCACAAGGGCATGTATTTCCAGGGAGCTGGGTCATGTCCTAAGAGGGCTAGAACTTTTCTCCAGTATTGATTGGAGACCTGCATAGAAGGGTGGATAACCGGGGGTAAGTTTTTCTTACCATACAGGACCACCGTGCAGAGAGGGGCATGGACTAATGTCGCCTCCAAAGGGAGCAAGGTCGGGGAGACCTGTCCAATTTTGGAGAACCATCTGATAGTCTGAGTTGAGATAAAGGCCATATGGTACCTCTGCAACCATGGAAGACCCCAGCATCCCCTACTCCAGTGCTGACATAGTTTAAGTTTGCTATAATAAGGTAAGGATCCCTCCCATAAGAAATTGCCCATCTGGGACTCCAGTTTTTAGAACCATTTCTGTGGGATAGGCACGGGTAGGTGAGCTAGCAGATATAATATCCTGGGAGCTGCCATCATTTTAATGGAATCTATTTTGCCAGCCATTGAAATTCTCAAGGCCTTCCATCTCTCCATGTCTTGTCTGAGAGAATCCAATAGTATAGTAAAATTAACTGAGAGCATTTTCCCCAGATTTAGGTGTAGGATGATACCAAGGTATTTTATGCCATTAGGAGACCATTTTAGCCCTAAAGCTGTGATAACTTCTTCAGGGGACAAAGAGTTCAGTGGAAGTACCTCAGTTTTGGACTGGTTTAGTGTAAGACCTAACACTTTCGCAAAGCTGGACAAAATATTAAAGATGTTATGAATCACCTGTGGAGTACACTCCATAGTGATGAGGAGGTCATCTACATATAGGAATGTTTTGAAGTTAGTGTCTCCTACCTGTATACCAGGGATGGAATGAGATTCCCGAAGCGCAATTGCCAGGGGCTCTATAGTTAAGATGAATAGAAGAGGGGAAAGGGGACATCCTTGCCTTGTACCCTTCTGTAATTGAAATGGCAGAGACATAGTACTATTCATCATGACAGAAGCCATGGGAGAAGCATATAACAGTTTTATCCATGAGATAAAACTAGGTCCCAAACCCATCGTGGAAAGGGTATGAAACAAGAAGGGCCATTTGACTGAATCAAAGGCCTTTTTGAAGTCTATAGCTAGAGCTGAGGAAGGCTTCTTGGACATTTTAGTATGCTGCAATAACGACACCAGTGTTCTGTGATGGTCAGACCCTAGATGGCCCTTAACAAAACCCGCCTGGGAGGGATGAACCAGGTCTGGTAGGAGATGATCAAGCCTACTTGCGAGACCTTTGGCCAAGATTTTGGCATCCGCATTGATAAGGGAAATGGGCCAATAACTACTAGGGGAGAGTAGGTCTTTCCCCTTCTTGGGTAGTACCATGATAGTGGCTTCTCTCATTGGTGGAGGTTGTTACCCTAAAGGCAGAGAGTGTCGAAACGTCCAGACCAAATACGGGCCAGATTAACTCTTCTGAGTCTGTACAAGTCTATGGGCAGTCCATCTTTCCCTGGGGTTTTACAGGGATTCAAAGAATTAATTGCCTTCTCCACTTCCTCTACGGTTATCGGTGCTTCCAACAGTTTAGTGTCATTTTTAGAGAGTTTAGGGATAGGTATTGAGGCTAGAAAACTTTGGATTTTAAGCAGGTCAGGAGGGTGAGGAGATGTATACAATTGTTCATAGAACTGAGTCATAATCTCGTTCACCCCTTTTTTTGAGTGCCATTGTACCCCATTTTTGTCCGCCAGAACATTTATCATCCCGGATGCTTGTTGGTGTTTTAGGCGATATGCCAGGAGTTTGCTGACCTTTTTCCCCCCTTCCCAATAAGAATGTTGCATCCGTCTGAGATTTAACTCAGCTTGTCGGGTTAAGTGGGCATTGAGGGAAATTCTTGTACTAGCCAATTGAGCCAATAATGTCTGGAACAGAGCTTGTGATTTAAGGGATTTGTACTGGGATTCCAAGGAATATAATTGTTTCTCTAAGGCCCTCTGATCTGCCTCTCGGTGTCGCCTCCTGGCAGAAGCAAAAGCAATTATTCTGCCTCAAAGAGTTGCCTTGAAGGCCTCCCAGAGAGTCGAGTCATTAACTTCCTTATTGTCATTGTTATTCCAGTATTCCTCCACTTTGAGACCTAGCCATTCTTGGAATTTAACATCCTCCAACAAAAGGGGATCCAGACGCCATGAAGAGGTCTGTGGGGGATCCAGTCCTTGTCTAATCACTAACTCCAGAGGGGCATGGTCTGAAACATATATCGGATACATAGTGGAACTGATTACCTGTCCATATAACCCAGATGAGATAAGCCAGAGGTCTATTCTGCTGGATGAACCATAGATCTGGGAAAAACATGAATAGTCATGTACCCCGGGGTGTTGTGTTCTCCAGGCATCCAACAATACTGTACATGCTCACTCATTAACCTCTGGACCGCTTTCTTAGCCTGCCTGTGTGGTTCAGGAGCTTTCTTACTCCTGTCCATATTGTGATCTAATGCCAGATTGAAATCCCCACCCAGTAATATTGGTGCCTTATTCACATTGAAGTCAGTGAGTGCCTGACTGACAGTGTAAAAGAACTGAGGACAGTCCTGGTTAGGAGCATAGATATTAGCCAAAATCAGAGAGCCATCCGGGGTCTCCATATCAGCCAAGATCCATCTCCCATCCTTATCACGAATGTGCTTCTTCACTTTCCACCCCAAATTTTTATGGAATAATATGGATACTCCCAGTTTATGGGAAGCAGCCATACTATGCAGCTCTTCAGCCACCCAGCCTTGATTAAGCTTCATTGCTTTGCCAGGAGAGAATTTTGTCTCCTGAAGGAGCACCGTCATGGGGTCTAGCTTTTTTAAGTGGAGCAGGACCTTTTCCCATTTAATTAGTGAATTAAGCCCTCTGACATTCCAAGAAAGAATCCTAGTCTCCATCTAGCCCAAGGTATAACATGACTGAAAAATGGTTTGACAGGAAGTCCCCATGTGTGGGTCTATACCCAGCATACCAACTTCCCCTCTTTATGCCCCTGAGATGAATCCCAGCCCTAGTGTTCAGATTGCCATAGCAACAAACATAACAAGTGAATATAAAGTCGATCTCTATTTTACCTCCTCTCTCTAAAGCCCTGGAAAAAATAGTGGCAGACCAATTATCTGAATATCTTGCCTCCCACAATCTCCTATGCAGAAAGCAGCATGGCTTCTGTCCAGGTCATAGTATGACCACTGCTCTCATAGAGTTCTCAAACTTCCTTCCCGAAACCCCTGACAAAGGACACCTTGCAGGGGCTGTCTACATCGACCTCTCCAAGGCCTTTGATACGGTCTGTCACCCACTCCTACTGGGCACTGTCCCTCAACTAGGCTTTTCCCAAGGCCTGCTGGACTGGTTCTCTAGCTATCTCTCTTCAAGGTCCCAGTGTGTCAAAATACACAGCACCCTCTCCAGCACCCACCCCATCCGCTCTGGGGTCCCACAAGGCTCCATCCTGGGCCCTCTTCTTTTTAGTCTCTATGTAAATGCCTTACCCAACTCCTGCTCCAGCAAGGTCCTGCTATATGCAGATGATGCGGTTCTCCTCTCCTCCCACCCTGATGCCTCCTCTCTTCATGCCTCCCTCCAGCACTCTTTCAGTCAAATTGGAAACTGGTTCAATGACTGCAGGCTGGTCATTAACATTAAAAAAACAAAAACCATGTTGTTTGCCCATCATCTAAATAAAGCAAAAATCTCACCCCTCCATATACTATCCAGCTCACTCCACCCACTAGAACAAGTTAGCAGCTACAAATGCCTGGGCATTACCTTCGACTCTGTCCTCTCCTTTCGACCTGCTCACCTCAGCAATTAACATGTGCATAGGCCTTCTCTACCGTCATAAGGACTGCCTCCCACTGAATGCCCTCAGATTGGCTGTCTCCTCCTCTGTCCTGTCTCTTGTAGACTACGGCCTCCCTGTCTATGCTGCTGCTGATGCCACCGCCCTCAGGAGAATCCAACTATCCCTGAGTAAGGCCTGTAGGCTCCTCACTGGTGCAGACAAATGGACTCGTGTATGCACGCTATACTGTCTGGCCAACATACTCAATCTAGAAGAGCGGTTACAATATCAGACCTGCCTCCTGGTTAAAAAATACTTCTAGGTCACCCCCCGGGGCGTCTGCCTCCCTCCACCCCTTGTACCTCTATCTGTGGCTCCACTAAGGCCTCTCTCAGAGTCCCGAGGATGTGGACATCACTCGCCCAGAGATCTTTTTGTTACAGGACACCACACTGGTTCAACGCTCTCCCCTCTTCGATCTCCTCACTCACTAAAATAGGTCCTTTTAAGGCAGCTCTCAAGAGCCTCTTTTTCTTCACCGACAGCTGCGAATGCACTCCACAAGAGGAATCCTAGCCCACAGGTGCCCCGCTCCATCCCCGGCCCCTTTCCTAGACTCTTGACGACAATCGCCTTATCTCAGGCTGCAATTCTGAATTTACTATATTTGTTCTTGGAGCCTAGCTTTCGCACTGTATAGACCTCTGAACTGCTATTGTAAACTGTAACTTATCTGGGCACTGCATGGCTCAGGATTCTATGTTGTTTGTTCTGACACCTGCAGATATATGAATAATGTTTGCTATTCGCTGTTTGGTATGTAACAAAAAACTTCTGTAACCTCCTGTCTATCATATTGCATTTGTGTTGCTGTCTATGTGTTGAATCCACTGGAACTGACGTGGAGCCTTTGGAAACAAGTCCTTGACTCAAAGGGTTGTAATTCTGATATGTATAATAAATAAATAAATAAAATAAACCTACTGTCATGAAAAACTTGTACCTCAAACATAGGTACTAACACAAATAGTGATAAAAACAGATAGCAACTTTTAACAACACCCGTCCCCCCTCCCCATCCCATCCTGTTAAACAATCCCATATCTGACCAGCATCCGCTGCCTGTATCGGCCAACTCGCAGCCCGGATACCAGTGGAGGTCACTGGGAGGTGAGTGTTTTCTTAAACACAACATGAGAGGGAGGACTACCCAAAGTCCTAGATCTTCTGTTCACATTCCCCTTCTTTAGGAGACTAGTTCTTTCTACACATACAGACTAGTGGGCTACTGGTCATCAAATCATTAAGCCCTTGACAGAGCTTGTCTCGGGTCCCCAGGTGTCAGTCCGAAAATGGATGGTATGGGTGACCTTAGGGTAATGGCATATAAGACCTTCGCCAGCTCCTCCCTTCCACTGAGGAGGTAGGAATACAAAAGAAATGAGGCTCGAGTGGCCCCTTTGTAAAGCAAATGACTCGCGGTAAAGGCCACTCAGTCCATGTGGAAATTTGATCATAGGAGGGATCCCACCGACTGCCCACGAAACCCCTAGGCTCATAAGGGGGGGAGGTAGACGTTGGAAAGAACCGCCATATTATTATGCAGTATAACATAAAGTGACTACAGTTTCATAGATGCAAACCACCAAGGGGGTGAATCCCTAATACTGCAGCATTTTAATAAGAAAAAGGACTGTAGCCACCCTTTCAAATAAACCCAGAAATATTTGACCACAGTACCAAACCTGCTGGTGTACTAAACCCGGTTAAATCCCTGGGGGAGCTTATTACCGAAGAAAACACCTTAAAAGTCAGCCCACCGATTCAGTGGCAGGAATTTGATCTGCTGGGAGCTCAATGTGGGGCATCATTTCAGGCAAGCTGTCGGAGGGACAAGAGGCCTCGTGGGAAGTGTCTGCTCCTTCTGCCCATGAAAGATTCCTAACGGCAGGTTTAATCTCCTTCGGTTGCGAGCGTCTGGGAGGCAGCGGTGGAGCTATTGGAGGGCCATCGGGGTAAGTCCATTAGAGCCTGAAATTGGTTGTTGCTCACGTTGGGTTTGAAGAAGCTTTGCGATGCAATTGAGCTGAGGGGTTTTATCTATGTGTGCCCCTTTGATCCATTGCCTTTTTCTGTTCTTCCTTTTGCTATTGCTGCCTAGGGTTTTGTGAGGAGACAGCCAGCTGGGAGTATTCTGATGCTTAGCATACACAGAGGAATGGCTGTTGGTCTCTAGTGAGGAAATCTCCATTCAAGAAGGCCTGATTGGCCTCAGAGCTTTGGTACTCTCGCAGCTGGACCCAGTTCAGTCTAGGGGCCTGTGCTGCAAGAAAGATCTCTGCATCTGTCGGGTTGTCGAATACCTGGGGGGAACCATTAAAGACAATTCGGAGTGAAGCTGGATATCTAAGGGACTAGTCTAGGCCCAGCTCAACACACGCTCTGCGATCCATTGTGAAGGCCCTACATCTTGTTGTCACCTCCTGGGAGCAGTCCGCAAAGATCCTAATCCTGTGCCCTTTCCAAAAAAGCTCTTTCCTCATGTGAGCCAGTCTTGTGATGGTTTCCTGATCTTGAAACCGAAGGAAATGGTCCAGGATAGTTCGAAGACGTGCTCCTGGTGCAGGGTGAGGTGCCAGGGTTCTGTGGGCTCTATCAATATCCGGTGGAGCCCCACAACGCCAGTCCAGTATAACAGGCAGCTCTTTTTGCAAAAACATAATGGTGTCGTCCCCCTCGCAGCCCTCCGGAAACCTCACAAACCTGAGGTTATTCTGATGGCTGCAATTCTCCAAATCTTCAACTCTAGCCCAAAGTAGATGTATAAGTCTATCTTGTTCCTACATTCCTACAGTTGAGCTCCAGCTTTATGCCAGCCATCCTCCGCTTCAGCCAGTCTATGCTCGGAGATACAGGCTCTTTGATTAAGGTCGACAATATCTGCCGTACTTTTTTTTAGTAGCTATGGCCATATTGTCCATGCATTGTAGGATCTCAGCAAACATCTGCTGAATTTCGGACATATTTCCCTCCAGCTGAGTTGACGTTGATGCGGAATCCATCTTGGGGGATCTAGCTAAGCCGTGTGATGGAGCAGAAAGCAACCGGTACAAATTCAGTATCTCCAGGTTTCGGGGGACTGATCAAGGAATTGCTAGATGGGTAATTACTACACGAATATTTATATTGTGTTAGTCGCGCTGTATTGTTGAAAAGATCGGGATTAGCAAGGATTTTTTTCAAGGGGTTTGTGAGAGCTCAGGGTTCAGGCATCCATTCAATTCAGCTGCTGGCCACGCCCCCCTCCCCAGATCTACTATTGACTGCAAAGGGGCCCCTACAGGGACCAATCGAAATTGCCAATGAGCTCAATAACGCATTCACTGACCTTTTAAGTGTACTCCCTGGTGACTACTTCAAAGATATGCATGTTCAGCAACGCCCAACTGCCCCTCAAGATCCCCCAAGGAAAGATGTACCATCATTTTACTTTAGACGTGTCACCAAAACCGAAACCGTCAAGCACAATCAAAGGGTGCTTGGCAAGACCAGGATGGAGGTGGATCTGCTTGACATGAAGCTGGTTGGTCTACTCCTTCACAAACTTACTGGTCCTATTACCATGGTATTTAATGCCTCTCTAAAATCAAGAGTATTTCCAAATGCATGGAAGTCAGCTGACTGTCTTTAAAGCGGGGGACAAAACCCAAACATCCAACTACAAACCTATATCCATCCTTCCTCCCCTTTCGAAAGTACTCGAAAGAATGGTCTCGGAGCAGCTTACTGAATACCTACTCTGCCTGCAACAGCACATCTTCCGTAAAAATCACTCCACACTCACCACTCCAGTTGATTATTCATCCCAACTATATAATGCCTTGGATAGAGGTCAGGTAGTTGGATCAGTCTTCATCGACCTTATGAAGGCTATCGACTCTGTTAATCACAACCTCCTCCTAAGTTGCCTACTGTCTACAGGTCTATCCCCAGATACGGTACTTTGGTTTGGCAGCTACCTCTCTAACTGATCACGAGTCAAAATTGGTGATACCCTTTCCGCAGCTAAGGAGCTGCACCTCAGGGTTCCGCAAGGGTCAATCCTCGGTCCTGTACTCTTTAACTTTTTCATCAACTCCACCCCAATGGCTTGCTCAGCAAGCACAGTTCTATATGCTGATGATGCAGTGATCTCAATCGCTGGCAAAGATCAACAATCCATCACAACTGAACTCCAAAGCAGCTTCCATAAACTTGCATCTTGGTTTATGGAAAACAAGCTACTCTCAAACGTCAAAAAAAAAAAAAAAGAGTATGCTCTTCACCACCTCCCAAAGCAAAAAGAAATACCTGCCCCTGAGTATTCATAACCAAAAGGGTGAAATCCTAGACCAAGTATCTAACTTCAAATATCTCAGCATTAACTTTGATGACATGTTCATCTTCTCAAACCACAATGACTCTGTTATGAAGACTGCGAATATAAAACTTGGTGTACCTTATCGTCACAGACTTTCAATGACACCGGATGCACTCAAACTAGCTGCCAGTAGCTCAATACTGTCTACCATTGTCTATGGGTTGCCTATATATGGGGCGGGCACAAAAACTGCTCTTAACAGGATCAACACACTCTTCAACAAGGCCTGTCGTCTTACTTTGGAGGCTAGTCTCGACACCCACACCTGCTCACTGTACACTGAAACTAGATGGCTCCCACTCCATCTCAGAGGGCAATACCAAACCTGCCTACTTCTAAAAAAGTACTACTTGGACTTATATCCCCCACACTGGGCAGAAACTTTAAGCTGGCCGTCCAAATGAAATCTACCCGTAGTGCTGTTGTTGACAAGATGGTGATTCCCTTCAAAAGAACGAAACTTGCCCAGAACTCCATCCTGTATCAAGGGCCGAAATGGTACAATGCTGTACCTGCTGACCTCACTGTTACTACCAAGATTAGTACCTTCAAAGCTGGGCTCAAATCTCTCCTTGGCTCTAAAATGAATTGTACCTGCCTTCACTAATGTGATAATACCTCGCCCCCAGTTTTCCATTTACCTACCCCCCTCAACATCTTTCTGCTATATGCCACTTTTTTCTTAACCCCCTCCCCTACCCCTAATTACCTGATGATAGCCTCACTTAGTTGAAAGCTCCACCTCTCTCCCACCTTAGACGATGTCACCTCCGGCTGACCCCCCAACCCCCTCTTATCTAATCAGTCTATCTGTTAATATGTATTAATTTGATGTGTACAAGTTCAAATTTTACTATTACTGCCTGTGTATATGCTTTAATGTTTTTCTTTTTTTTCTCTGTAAACCTTATATTTTTGTAATGTTTGTTCAACACTGATGTGGAACCTTTGAAAATGAGTCCTTGACTCAAAGGTATTAATCCCAGACTGAAATAAATAAATAAATGCTACTGTGCATGCGCAGCAGCTGTGTGGAGCCATATTGTGAAGGGTGCTTACTGCCACGATTCAAGCCAACCATACCACACACTGCAAGGGGCATGCGTGACAGGTTTGTGTTGCACATGACTGACCCGCATTTGCATATGTGCGATACAACACTGCTGACGCCACTGAATGGCGCTGTGTGTGTCCTGCATGGAGCAGTGATGTATGCCGTCTATCGTGCAGATGCCTGTGCATGTGTGCCATGGCATTCGGTGGAGTAAATAGATATGCGTGATGGCAAGCCAACTGCACAGTGCACATCTGTGCAATATTCAGCCAGGTATATACACAGTTTGGGCTCAAACAGCACATTTGCATCTCATTACTGAAATGTATTCAGCTCCTTTGCATGCATATTACCATAAAAGCAGGCCAGTACCACCCCACTCCACACAGGTGACCAAGAAGTACTGCAGCCTTGAAGATAGGTGTATCATGTTTGTGTGTGGAATTCATTGTTCTATGAAAGGGGCTTATTTCCATTTCCATGTCATTATAACTGAGCCTGTCTCTATCTGTTTGCTCCACAAGCACCAGAATGTCAGCAG
This sequence comes from Neoceratodus forsteri, assembly GCA_016271365.2. Taxonomy (NCBI): domain Eukaryota; kingdom Metazoa; phylum Chordata; order Ceratodontiformes; family Ceratodontidae; genus Neoceratodus; species Neoceratodus forsteri. The sequence continues at coordinate 1,095,148,356 of CM057459.1, forward strand.
AAAGATGTAGACATACTAATTTTACTAAGGATGAGTTAAAGGCCCTCACCAAGGCCTATGTGCTCTGGGAAGACCTCCTGTGTAGGAAGACAGGGACACCGCAGGAGCAGGAAAAGGCTGGAGATAGGTGGTGGAAGCTGTTAATGCCCAGGGCAACTTCAACTGCACTCCTCAGGAGTGCAAGAAAAGAGCCAATGGCCTACAGGTATGGTGCAAAGACCTACTGGTCGAGGTCCTCGCTGAACTTCGGGCTACTGGTGGCAGACCCTCTGGGACTACACAGATGACACCTCAGGAAGTACTCATGGCTATGACATTCTAGCAGGTTGCACAGTGTGATTCTGGTGGGGACTTTGAAACTGGGAGTCACCCATCCAAGCACTATGAATATACATGTTGCACTTCATGTCTGGTCCTGCATGTGTCATCATATGTATGTGTGTTTCCAGATAACCATTATGTGTAGCACTGTGTGACCAACCAACAATGTCCACTATATGGGTGTGTGTTCCACAGCATATGTGTGCACCCTAGCATGGCTGGCATGTGCCCTGCTCACTATGTCATGCCTGTGTGTGGTTTCACGTGCAATCCTGGTAAATGCATGTGCACTTACCTGTGTATGTTACAGTAATGTAAACATGGACATGCATCCCTAGCCATGGTCTATCCTTTTGTATCCACAGCACTGTCACATCTTAGGACAGGTGGTGGTCCACAGGTACCATGCACTGTACAGCATGGCCCCATACCTGTGGCAACAGCCACTGCCAGTGCGGGGCCCTCGGACATGGACCAGTACTCACAGGAGGGGGGGGTTGGATGGTGATGATGAAGAGGTGGTCTCCCTTTCAGGTGATGCCCTCCTCACTGCTGTGGAGGTGCTTGCCAGTGACACTGAGGATGACAGCACAATGACAGACAGTGTCAACCCTGACACCACCTCTCATGTGCTCCAGATTGATCCCCCACACTGCACGTCACCAGCAGCCATCCAGGGCCATCCCCTGCACAGCGGATGTGCCAACACTTGCAGTTGGCCACTGCACAGCTAGAGGACAACATGTTGCAGCTTACACAGGTGCAGTGGATGGGTACTATTGTCCAGCAACAGGCAACCAGTGACCAGCCACAGCCTGACCAGTTGCAGGTTCAGACAGTTCTGGCATGCCCAGTAAATGCATGTGCATCATTCCCACAACCCCAGCAGCAAGGCGTGGGGCCGTCACACGCTGTACCAGTCGCACACAGGCCCCCCGCATTGGCAGCCTTCCACCAGCCCGAACACATTGCCCTAGACAATGAGCTGTCTGAACACACGTAGCTATTGAGGTCATCCGTGGAGAGCCAGTAGGCACTCCATGATGTTGTGCAGGGGCTGCAGGCACAGATGCACTTCCATTAGGACTGTACTTCTGTCCGCCATGTGGAACTCATGGGGGCTATTCACATGTTCCATGAGGACATTACTGCAGGGTTATCTGATACAGTGGCGGCTATATGGGAAAACACTGCAGCCCAAGCTTCCCATGGTTGCTGAACCACCCACTGCACAACTTGCAGCAACCCTAGCACCACCAAAAGACCATGCAGCACCCATTATTCCCCTCACACCCCGTCCCCTAGCCTTGCATGTCCCCTCACCTTTGGCTATGATGTTTGGTTCTCCATCCCCCAACACATAGCCATACATGGACATGTGTTTCTACCCCCTCAAAGGTGGAGTCCTTGCCCCAGATGTCCCGGATATCCCCACTGGGTATGCCTGCATCGGCAGGACGAGGCTGTGTTTGTGTCTGCTGTGATCACATGTACAACCACTGAAGGGGCCTATGTGGACTGCCCCAGATACCTCCAGGCAGCAGGTGGGGCTACCTCTGCCCTGTATTGCCTATGGGTCTGCAAGGTCCACATGCTCTACACCACACTAACAAACCTCACAACTCCTGTGGCATTGTCACATTGTATGGATGGCATTTGGGACATGGGTGTGGCCCCTGGGGTCGTGGGACTGGCATAGGTGTGATGAGTGCACCTGCGGCTTACCACTGTGGGTATGTGCCATTGGCTGTCTCTGACCCATGCCAAGCTGCTACCAGTACCTCTTTGCATCCTTGACAATATTCTCTCAGTTGTGGGACATGTGTGCATGCTACTTCCTCACACCTGTGTGCACATCACACCAGATTGGCCTGTACATACTCAACATCACTATGGGGTCCAATGTGCACTCACATACATAGTGCCTGAGTGCATAACAGCAATGTCACACCTGTAGGCTATGCTCACCTCCAGAGTCCAAAATCTTCCTGCACAATTGTGTCCCTGTGAAGAAAGGGGGGTTACTAGCAGGGTACCCCAGGGTTCAGTACTGGGTCTGGTCATTTTTATTGTCTTTGTAAGTGACATTGCAGAGGGACTGGAAGGAAAAGTATGCCTCTTTGCAGATGGCACAAAGATCTGCAACAGGGTTGATACACAAGAGGGGTGGAAAGGATGAGAAGGGACTTGTCAAGGTTGAAGGAATGGTCAAAAGTATGGCAGCTTAGAGTCAATGCAAAGAAGTACAAAGTAAGGACCTGGGAATCAAAAACTCAGGGGAAGAGTACACAATTGGGGGGGGTACTAACAACAAATGGAAATAGACCTGGGGGTAGTCATATCAGATGACCTAAAGGTAAGCAAGCAATGTGAGAAGGCAGTAAGGAGGGCTGGGGGGATACTGGGATATACTGGAAGAGGCATCACCAGTAGAAAACAGAAAGTTGTTATTCCTCTTTACAGACAGTTGGTGAGACCCCATCTGGAGTACTGCGTGTGGTTCTGGAGACGCCATCTCTGCAAGGACATAGATAGAATGGAGGCAGTCCAGAGGAGGGCAACTAAAATGGTGCAGAGTCTGCACCAGAAGCCATACAAAGAGAGACTAAAGGAGCTTAATATGTATACGCTTGAGGAAAGGAGGGAGAGGGGGAAATTATAGAAACTTTCAAGTACCTCAAGGGAATCAACAAAGTACAGGAGGGTAGCATCTTTCAGAAAAAGAGGTGCAAGAACAAGGGGGCACAATTTGAAGATGGGGGGGAATGGCTCAAGGGCAACATGAGGAAGTATTTTTTAATGGAGAGGGTGGAGGATGCATGGAATGGCCTTCCTGAGGAGGTTGTGGGGTCAAAAACAGTGGGGGGAATTCAATAATGCATGGAACAGACATAAGGCAATTCTGATGGGAGGTAGGAAGAAGTAGGCTGTTGGTTAACTAGTATCTGCAGCTTATCCAATAGGTAGAGAAATGGGCAGACTGGGTGGGCCAAGATGTCCTTATTTGCCGTCACAGTCTATGTTTCTATGTATCTGTGCTTCTATCCCCTTAGGGCCAATCTTGAGTCCCTCCTGTCATGCCGTAGATGCTCACCCTCATCTGGTGGCTCCATATCCTCCGCATTGTTGCCCTTCAGGACCTGGACAACTATTCCATGATCTATGGCCATGTTTTGTAGCATACAACAGGCCAGGAATATGCCACAGGCCTTGTCTGGGCTATACTGTAGAGCACCCCTGTACCTGTCCAGGCATCTGAAGTGCATCTTCAGCATGCTGAATACATGCTCTATGATGTTTCTAGTAGCCATGTGTGCCTCATTGTATCTCTCTTCTGCTTCAGATGTGGTCCGCAGTATTGGGTGAGCATCCAGGGGGTATGCGCTGTCTCGTGTGTAGAGGAAGATGATATGTTAGCACATCATCTACTATCATGACATTCGGCTCTCCACTCAGACCTGATACATATGGTCAGCCTTGTCTGCACATTTGCCCACCCACATTGTCACTGTTGCACATTCTTGCCCTCCCATTTCTCTCCCTTTCTCTGCTGTTGTATTTCCACTGGTCGCTTCCACTGCAACCTGCATTCCATTCGGTCTGTGGGTCAGGGCACATCCTCTGCCTGTTTGTTCCACACAGCAATGACACCTTCTAATGTGTCATCTTGCACTTACCTTCCCACAGTGTTACAGGCCCCTACTGGCTGCCCCCCCCCCCCGAGTATCTTGTGCTTACTGCTCACCGTCACATTTATCCTCCCATGCCAACTTTATACGCTTGTTTGGTAACAGTCCGCTTCAAGTCCCATCACCTCCCACCCTCCCGGTGTCACATGGGTGTCTGCCATTGCAACACCCCATCTTACTGTGCTGACACCTGCACGGCCACCATCACTGCACCGTGATACCATGTGGACACCTTGTTTGTGACTGTGGTTGCACTCACCCACAAAATGGCAACTGGGTACGTCCCAGGACTCGAACTGACGGCACAGGGATGATTGGTGTCAGATGAATCCATTGTGTGCACTCCCAGGGTACCAGGCACAGACATTTCAATCACTCAATTAATCAATCAATCTATCTTTATTTTACCAGGCGAAGCACCATTTAGTGAGCTCATTTGCAAGGTGAACCTGGACAAGTGCACATAAAGTAAGCAATATGCAAAGAAAAAAGATGGGTGTACAATCAAGGAATACAATGTGGAAGAGGACGTAAACATAGTAAAGTATTAGGCGAGGTCTATACAGGCTATATGCAAGAGGCTATGAAACAAAATATTGTCAATATACATTATTATACAGTATGTACATGAACAGTTCAGGAAAAAGGGGAAGGAGGGGTGATTGGGAAAAGAAGGGAGAAGGAGTGATAAACAGGGAATCACAAGGCCTGGGGACAGATATCCAACACTTATTTCACTGGCCTCCGGGGAGCAGTTACAAGATTCTATAAAGGAATGAGAGAATAGATTTTTGAAGGAGGAGGAGAAGGAAGAAAATGCAAGAGTTGCAAGCCTGGCTTGACCTCTACAAGCCAGATATTCTGGCCATCTCAGAGACCTGGCTTAAGACCAACATCCTCAACCATGATATCTTGGCACAAGGATACAATGCCTTCTGCAAGGATAGGGAGAGAAAAAGAGGGGGTGGTGTGTTAATATACATGAAAGACTACCTAACATTGTCAAACCTAATCCTGAAGCTGGACACCTATTGGTCCCCTATTATTCTCGCTGTTTACCAATGACCCCAGACAGTGAATCAATATTTATATGGGTCACCCTCGGCCAGTCCAAGCACCTCATTATAGGATGTGGCTACAATTCCCCAGAGATGGCTCTCCAATCCCTAGAGGCTATCAAAAGAACCACGACTAAAGACGTTGCCACGGAGCTTCTCATTCTGGGGGACTTCAACCTAAATTGGGCCCATGACCCCAATAAAGACCTTATGTCCCTATCACAAGAGGCGAATCTGGTACAGGTTATATCAGAACCCACCAGACTGAACCATAAGTCTGGGAACCACACCATCCTGGACTGGGCTCTGGTGACAAACCCCACCAATATCCAGAAAGCTGGGCTCATGGCTGACACCCTGAGTGACTACTCCCCAATATTCTACATCTGGAGGAACAATGTGCCCAAAGTCCAACCCAGAATATTGACTGCCCGAGATAATTCAAACTTCTCAGCAGCACAATACAATGACTGCCTCAGTAACCTGGGCTGGAGACCTATCAGACTCTTCCCCTCCTTGGATGAGGCACTAGAATTCTTCCACAACTCACTGACTAAAGCAGCCAACCTCTTTGCCCCGCTAAAGAAGTTCAGAGTAAAAGGCAGCTGCTACAAGTGGATCTCTCCAGTGCTAAAAGCCCTAATGATCTACCAAGACAAGGACTGGAAGAGGTTTTAAGAAGTCCTCTCTCCAGGCCGATCTTGTGACATATAAAGCCCTGCATAACAAATGCAAGAGCACCATAAAATTGGCTAAAAGGGAGTATGTCACGTGCCTTCAAAAAAATAGCTTAGGTAGCCCTAAACTATTTTGGTCTCATATCAATGAGCTGATCAAAGGAAACACCAAGGCTGAATTAGGCCCCATGGAAGTCAATGGTAAGCTAGTGAATGATGGCCCACAAATTGCCACAGCCCTCAACCTGCACTTCACCAACCTTGATGCATATAAGGCTGGACTACCCTTCACACCCTGGCACCCAACAAGACCGGACCCCCAATATTTCAATGACCACTATTTCACTTAAGGCTGGTCAGGACCAAAGAGATGAAAACCCTTCTAAGGGCTCTGAAAATCAAAGGCCCAGGCAGACCTGATGGAATTAATCCCAGGCTACTCAAGGATGGAGCCCAGTCCCTCTCCAGACCCTTGACCTGGCTCATTAATAGATTCCTGCTGGAAAGCACCATACCATACCAGTGGTTCCCATCCACAAGGGTGACTCACGGGAGCACACCAGCAACTACGGGCCAATTTCCCTGCTATGTCTGCTCGCTAAACTGCAGAAGAGACTTATATATAGCCAACTCCGCAATTACCTGCAGACTCGCCAACTATTGGCCTCCTCTCAACACGGTTTTCGAACTAACCATGGCACGGACACTGCCCTCCGAACCTCACGACAGATGTACTCAATGCCATGGATAAAGGGACCCCTCCGGTGCGGTATTCATTGACCTGTCCAAGGCCTTCGACCTTATCGACCACAACCTCCTGCTATTAAAACTTAAAAAGATAGACTTAGACCCTCTGGCTCTCAAGTGGTTTGAGAGCTATTTATCTGGCTGCACCTAGAGAGTTAGCTGGAAGGGTGCACTATCTGACCCACTACCCCTAGAGAGGGAGTACTACAAGCCTCAATCCTTGGTCCCTTATTATTCTTGATGTTTACCAATGACCTAAAACTCCACTGCCGGGATAGTGCAGTAGTACAATACACGGATGACACCATAATATACCACTCCTCAGATAACATGGAGGCTCTTAGCCCCTTACTCCAATCTGACCTAACGTCACTGGAGAACTGGCTAAAAATAAACAGAATGGTCTTGAACGTAGGCAAAACAAAAGCCATGCTATTCGGGCCCAGATCCCTGGGGCAAGACAGGACCAGCTCCCTACAGCTCAAATCACTGGCAGGGACCGGCAATGAAGTTGTGCCCTCCTTAAAATACCTCCTAGGGCTTACACTTGGCCAAGGTCTCACCTTCAAGGACCATGCGGAACAAGTGACCAAGACCATCCATGGGAAGCTTGGCATCCTGTATCGGATTAAGAATCAGCTTATACTGGAAGCCAGGCTCTCCATTGCCTCAAGCGTACTGCTACCCACATTGACCTTCGCAGTCCCTGTAATACAGGGAATGGCCAAGCTGGAAGTTCACCAGCTGCAGATTCTATATAACACGGTAGCGCGGCTCGCTACTAAGGATCACTCCAGAAGCCACCACTGCGATACACTAGCAAAACTATAGTGGCTTTCTTTTGAAGCACACCTCCAATACCCTCTCCTCTGCCTAGCATTTAAATTACTCAGCCCTGCAGCTCCACCCAGCCTCTCAGATACCTTAGCCTCCAAACACAACCCATTAACCCTGAGGACCTCTGAGCGGACTCTGCTAGAAATCCCCAGGGTCAGAACCAGGGCAGGCCGGAAATCTTTCTCTGCCACAGCCTCCTATCTGTGGAACAAACTTCCACCAATGGTACAGGATGCCCCCTCTCTCATGAACGTCCATACTAGGCTCAAGGCGCACCTACTGGAGGCAAGTACTTGACAGTGCCATGGCACCTGACAGTCCCCCCCCCCCCAGACTTACTCCAAGCACCTTACCTGCACAAACTTAAAACTTGACACAGCACTTTCCTTATCTTGGTAACTCTCCGATGTTCATGAGTCGTGCCAAACCATTATGGATAGAATGCCATTACTGTTATGAATCAATGACAAAAACTGTAACTTTTGAACCTGTATGTATGTTTATACCTGTTTCCTGCCTATATCACTTCACATAATGCCTCTCTGGGTCGCCCCTGAAAAAGGGACCTCCGGGGCTCAGTGGGCCTACCCGGTCATCAAAATTTAATAAATAAATAAATAAGGTTGTCGGGGCAGCCAGTTTGAGAGTTTTTTGCAATTTGTTTCATAGGTGAGGGAGTACATAGCTTATAGATGCTTTACCAAAATGTGAATTAGCTTTAGGAATGTATAAGGAAATAAATGAGAGGCTGTGCAAGGATTAATTGCCTGCAGTGCATAGGGGAAAACAGTCAGAGATATACTGTGAAAGCTTATGTGTGATAGCTCTAAAAACCCAAAAGGCTACATTTCTTTGCCTTCTGAACCTGAGGTCATTTGAGATGCACCCTGTGGCATCGCACATCACCTGGCAGCTAATGGAGTGGTACACTTCCTGTTTACATGGATGTCTTTGTCACCACCAGGTAGTGCTCTGACAGCCACATGGATGCAGTCAATGGCCCCTAGCACGGCTGGTAGGCATGTAACCCTGTAAAGGTGCTGCATTGTTGCTGTCTGCTTAGCTGATGTGATAGGTGTGGTAGGGGCTGTCTACTCTCTAACCCCATGTATTTTGAAGTGTTGAATAGGTGTTTGTAAATACCTATCTGCAGTCAAATGGCAGCTAACGTTTTCAATTATTTGGGCTGGAAAACAGGAACTTTCCTTCTGTGTAGAAACCTGTTGTAATAGTACTTAGCTCTCTGCTCTCTCTTCTGTCCCTGTATTCCTTTGTTTATTTCATCTGTTCCCCTGCTCAAGGAATGGCCACCTGTGAGTAGTCTCTCTCCCTAATTCCCCTTTGTGTCCTCTTTCTTTGTTTTGCGCCCAGATATTGCCAAAACTGTTGTTTGGCTGTGGAAAATCCCCCATTTAGTTTCACATAGAAGGTTTTTAAGACTTTATGTGAAAATTGCACTGTTTAGTGAGCACTTCCATGTCAGTACTGAAATAGAGAAACAGCACTTTAGTCTGACGCTTAGAACCTCAGGGTTTGTATTTCTTCAGTGCAAGTGAAGTCACTGAAGCGAATACAGCTTCTTGTAGCCAGCAAACTGTGTGCAAACATTCAAAAGTAAAGCAGGGTTTGAGCTGTTCGTAAAGCCACCTGACTGAATTATTTTTTTTTTTTTTTATTTAGTTGTTTAACCAGGTATAGCACTCTACGCTGAAATCTTTTTTTGCATGAGCAACCTGGGAGCACAAGGAGGTTAAGTGACTTACTCAAGGTCACACAGTATGCAAGTGGAAGTTGTGAGATTCAAACCCAGGTCTGGTTTACTGGATATCACCAAATTTGCAGCTCAGAGCCTTAGACCACCACGCTATACTACTTCCCATTATATTAGGTAGCTTATTTTGTTAAGCTAGTCACACTGTGTAAGCTGTTTGCTCCAAATGTTGTAAATAGTAAAAACAACTGACCTGAAAATGGCTTGTTTGTTCAGCAGCCTCTCCTCTTAGCTTTCCAACTGTCTATAGTGCCGGCCGGCCCTTCCTCCACATCTTTTATGATGAAAGCTGATGGGAAGAATCTGCTGCCCTCAGAAAAAGGGTAAAAGATGAAATTACTAGAAATTTTTAACTTTAATGAACCAGAAAAACATATAGTGGTGAAATGAATGCCTAAACTGAAACTCAGGTGAAATATAAACTGTGTTTGTTGTTAAAAAGTTAGATTCATTCTGTGTAGGGAGGAGTTTTCCTGTACCATGTAATCTGACCACAGTATATATTGAGTGCAAAAGAGTGTATTAAGTCAGTGTGTGGTAGGGAGGCAAGCCTACCAGTTGTCTAGCCAGTTTATAGGCAAACCCTTTCTTCAGTGAATGTAACTGTAGAATTGTATTTTCTTTTCATTCTGCTTAGTGTTATTTTATTTTTTTGCCATTAGTCTGTTTATTTTTCCTGCTGTATGAATAAATTTAAGTTTGATTTCTACAATCCTGACTATGTGCTGGACTCCATTTGATCCCATGAGTACAATAGGGAATCAACTGAACTCACTAGCATGGGGCAGCAGAGCGTTTAGGAACTATGTGAGGAGACGAGAGGTGGCCGATTGGGTGATGCCGATGGTGTCAACCACCAGTATCTGGAAGGTGCCCGTAGTGAGCAGGCACAGTGCTGCTGTGACCTTTGTCTCCACTGTCATAGCATGACTTCTGTGTGTGGATGCCTGGAGCTTATCATGGAGCAGATCACAGAGGGTGGATTCAAGAGGGCATGGGACAGGTTTAAGGGATTAGCCAGGGAAAAGAGCGGGGTAGAACAGGGAGATATGGGAATGTAAATAAGGGGGGAAGGGCAGACTCGATGGGCCACTGGTGTCCTTTACTGCCAACAGCATTCTATGATTCTATGACAATAGCCCAGTTGAGCTGGTACCAGCCAATGATGTCTGTCATCTTAGCTGTTTAAATGTGACGCAGAGCCGGTACCGTCTCCGTGGGGCATACCACTTATGGGCCTTTCCTCTTCCACCTTGCTCTTTCCTCAGTCTCCTCACATCAGCCATTACTGCAGCCATGTGGAATGCAATCCCAGCCATTCTGCCTGCAGTTCAGCAGCCTGCCTCTGGGTATCTTGCTGATTCAGGGCTGCCCCTTTTATTCCTAATTTTGCGTGGCCCAAATGTGGGTTGCACGGCACATGTGCCATGCATTTGTACTGAATATACACATATGTGGCATATGCAGGTGTCCACCCCCTTTTTCTGCACGGCGTACATTATTTGTGCGCAATCGCACAATCAAATGTGAGCGACACATTTCACGCTATTGAATATTGTGCTGCACTCAGGATGTGCCGTTCATTTCCATTTTGTGCCATGCATGTCTTTTGAATATGGGGGCCATGTACTTTATCATTACATCTACCTTCTATGTTTCTTCATCAGCTACCCTTTGACTGCTTCAAAAGTCTATGAATTTTCAAGGGACTGCCATCCAACACAGCCCCAGAATCTCTGCTTAGAAGTTAGACCACGTCTAACCAGCAGTTGTATTTGCTGCAACTTGCTCTCAGAAAATGACATTTGCATCATTTTTGTGTCATAACCTGAAGAAATTGTCACAAGTGCATCAAAACATTTGAAATTAGCATCCAAACATTCTGAAGCATATGGCATGACTCCGGCTGTGTCCAAATCATGAACTGCACCTTTATACTGCCTTTTGAGAATCCTGCCCTTCATGCCAATTTTTTATTCAGTTAGTGGTATAAACAGTTTAAAAAATATTAAAATAATGATAAATTGACAAATTAGCTCTTCCATAAAGGGACATTATAAATCACCTATGTGACTGCAACCAATTGGCGCACAGAGCACACTGTACCGCTTATCCTGCATAAAATGTTCTCACATGCTGGAACAATAGGAGTGGCTCCTTCAACTTCAGAGCTAGGAGGAGGAAAGGCTTCATTTAACTTTTGAAATAAAAAGACTTAAAACCTGTTATGAATCCCTCTATCTCACTCGAAGTATTTATAAGTTAATAGGCCCTCTGCTGGGTGTCTCTTATGGTATGAGACTCCTCTCATGAGGTTTATATAGCCAAAACTGCTCAACGTTGCTTCATGGTCATCTTGCCCAAACCTCATGAGCCGACTCTGTCCCTCCCCTTTGGGTTGTTCTTTGTGACGTAAGATCAATAAGTAATAAGACTGCAGTGATGGAGGCTTTCATTGCTGGATCCTCATCTGATCTCGTTTGCATCACGGAAACCTGGCTGGGTAACGATTCCAGACCTGTGCTGGAGGGATATATTATGAAAGACAGAAACTTGGTTCCCTGAGTTTCAGGAACCCAACGCCAGATGCCTGAAATACGGTTGCCCAACAGGCGAAGTTTTCACACAGCGGAGTTTTTTTTTATGCTTCGCGGGCTTTGCCCCCGCACCCCCTTAATTTGTATAACAAACTCCACCGCAGGCAAATTTCACCTGTTGGGAAACTGTGTGTCAGGCAAATGGTGTTGGGTTACTGAAACTTGGAGAATTGTGCTTCTATTAATCAAAATACCACCATGCTGGAGGCGTCTATTCCTGCAGGTTATTCCATGGTGCATTGCCCAAGGCGAGATTACGGGGGGGAGGGGTAGCCATTTGTTTTAAATCCACTTTGAGCTTCACGACATCCCCCACATGCAGCACCAGATCTTTTGCGTGTATGGTGGTCAGGGGTGAGGCAGGTATGGGCTTTAGGCTCATCTTCATATACCGGCCACCACATTGTGAGGGTGATTTCCTTCAGGAGCTGACAGGTTTCTTGGTCGACCAGGTGTTGGAAACCCCCAGACTGTTAATGTTGGTGGATTTCAATGCCTGGGTTGACAATGAGATCTCATCATTTGGTCAGCAGCTTCTCAAGTCAATGTCATCACTGGGCCTTACACAGGTAGCTGCCTCTGTCACTCACCAGCATGGCCACACACTGGACCTAGTCTTCATGTTGGTGCTTTGACAGTAGTGCAGTCAAGGTTGATCCAGTTATCTGGTCGGATCATCATGTCGTGTCATTCCTTTGAGGTGCTCCCCATTTAAATAACACCCCATGGAGATTTTCTGGTACCGCCCTTCATGGAATTTGGAGCCTTGCACACCCCAGGCAGGGCTGGACGACGCGGGAATGACAACAGCTTGTACTGAGGGAATTGAGAAAGCCATGGAGTGCTATAATATGGCTCTCATGACTGCCTTGGACTCTCTGGCACCTATCTGTGTTTGTCCCTTGACCTCCTGATGTAGTTCCCAATGGTATTGGGAGGAGCTGAGATAGTTGAAGACTAAGGGACGGAAGTTGGAGCATTCTTGGAGGAGGTCTCAATCCAATGGGGACAAATTGGCTCTGAGAAATCACTACGCTGATTATCAGAGAGCAATCGCCCTGGAAAAGACAGAGGTCCTGTCAAGAATGATTGCAGCAATCAAGAATAGACCATCTCAGCTTTTTCTCACTATAGACAGAATGATTAATTCAGTCTGTCTGCAGTCTGTTAAAGCCTTTTTAGCAGATTAGTGTGAGGAATTTGGTCGATTCTTTCTTGACAAGGTGTCCTCAGTATGGAGGGAGACCACTACAAACAGTCTGTCATGGGACTGGGATATCCATGAAAGGAGGGGCTATGACAATCTGCCAACTTGGACTGACTTTGATCCACTTGTAGAAGAGGAGGTGGTCCGGATGATCTCTGGTTTGTGTCCTAATGTGTTCATTGGATCCAGGTACATCTTGCCTCCTTATTGGTAGCCTTGATTTTCTAGGACCAGTGTATGCTAGGATTGTTGGGTGTTCTTTGAGGGAGGGGGTCTTCATGGCAGCTCTAAAAAAAGGCTGTGGTGAGGCCTCAAGTGAAAAAACATCTTTGGACCTCAAAGTCCTGGAAAATTACAGGCCTGTCTCAAATCTTCCCTTTTTGGGAAAGATTATTGAAAGGTAGTGGTGATGTAGCTGGAGGCTCATCTAGAGTTATTTAACATCTACAAGCCTTTCCAGTCAGGATTTATGTCTTGCCATAGTACTGATACTGCCTTGGTTAGGGCACTGCATGATCTCCTCATGGCACAGGATTAGGGACTGCATTCCATCGGCCTTTGACACCGTGTATCATGGTGTTTTGCTGGATCACCTGAGGAACTATGTGGGACTCACTGGCACAGTCTTGCACTGGTTTGAGTCCTACATCACAGAGAGATCTCAGCAGATTGCCCTGGGTAATTTAATCTCTGAACCTGGAGCAGTCACATGCGGGGTTCCTCAAGGCTGGATTCTAGCGCCATGTTATTTGCCCTGTACATGCTGCCCTTGGGTGAGGTCATAAGGTGGCATTGGGTTGCGTTTCACTGCTATGCAGATGATACTCAGCTCTACCTGTCTTGTACCCCTGATCATGTAAATGCGGTGTCAGTGCTCAGACAGTGCCTTCATGAAATCAATGACTGGATGGCCTCCAACTGGCTACATCTCAAACCAGGGAAGACAGAGGTGATGGTCATCAAACCAGGTCGCTCTGGGTCAGCAATGACAAGTGGTGACTTCTCTTTTCCATCATCAAATGGTCACAGTCTTCGAGCTGGGGATGTGGTCAAGGATTTGGGCATCATTCTTGACTCCAGTGACTGATGCCAGTAGTCAGGAATGTTTTTTACCATTTTTGGGATATTGCCCGAATTAAACCATGTTTCGTGCCAGCTGACCTTGAGATGGTTGTCCATGCCTTTATCACCTCCAGATTGGATTACTGCAATGCTCTGTACCTAGGGCTATCTGGAAGTTTGGTGCGCTGACTGTAGTTAGTTCAGAACGCCACAGCCCAGTTGGTGGCAGGAACTCCTCGTAATGACCACATTATGTCAGTGCTGCAGGCTCTGCATTGGCTTCCTGTTTATTGGCATATCATCTTCAGATTTGCTTGATAACATTCAAGGCCCAGTGGCACTGAAGGTTGAGGCACTGGATGCCACACTTCACGCCTGGGCAATGACCCTGGTTCGGTGATGGACTCAGGTAGCCAGGGGTCGGCAGGGGAGGGAAAGGATTGAGCATCTGGAGAACAGCTCTCCTGTCCCTCGGGAGGACTCCAGGGTTGCTCGGTGTCCTGGCGACCCCTGATGGAGATTGGGGGTACTGCAGATATGCCAGTCAAAACACAAGGGGTGGAGTGTGGCAGACGCCAGCAGGGCAGCCATACAGAGGCATCATTGCACACCACACTCCAAGAGGAGAAAAAAGGAAACACCCCTGATGGCCGGATGAGGCGATGGCTGGTCTCCGGGGCTGACCCCCATGTGTGCAGTGCCAGCCACAATCCCGACCCTACCCCCTTGGGATCCTCGGCCTCCTCCTGTATGGGGTCTGGCAGGAGAGGAGGGGATCCTGATCATGATGTCTCAGCCAGGGAATGTGGTTCAGGTGAGCGGTTAGGGGGAATGCTGAGTGAGTCAGCCTGAGAGAAGCCCTGGACCACCAGGTGAACAAATAGAGTTGACAAAAAAAAAAAAAACATTAAAGATCCTATGTGGACTAGACCCAAGCTACCTGAAAGATCTTCTGAAGCCCTACACTCCCTCTCTTCTCCTGTTGTTCACAGATGCGAGTTTACTTTTGGTTCCCCATTCCTGTTTAAAAAAGTCCAGTGATAGGGCGTTTGGAATTGAAGCCCCTTTACAGTAGAATTCTCTCCCAGAATCATTACACTCTGTCCCAACTGTGGATATCTTTAAGTACAGATTAAAAACATATTTATTTATGCAGGCCTATTCAGATTATTAATTAATTCTAGATGTTTCTATTTTACAGTGCCAGTGGCTCAGCAGGTAGCATACTCACCTCTGAGGCCCGGAGATCAGAAGGCTGTGGGTTCTATGCCCACACCAGGCACTTGGGTTAATATCCCAATACTGACACCATAGTGCAGCATGAGGGGGATGCCATCTTTTGGATGAGACATTAAACTGAGGTCCCGGGTGGCTGTTCAGGTGGACGTTAAATATCCCATGACACTTCTCGAAAAGAGTTTGGGAATTTCCCCGGTGTCCTGGCCAAATTTCTTCCGTTCACTAGAAATACCACCAACAGCTTAATCTGGTTCAGTTTCAGTTGGTTACAATCTGTATCCCCACCCCCCAGGTCACCCCTGAAAAAGGGACTTCTAGACTCAGTGGGCTAACCCGTTCAACAAAATTCAATAAATAAATAATTTTATGTTGTTGTTTTTATTTACATTTTAATGCATTTATTTTGCTGTGTTTTGAATTTTTGAATTTATACCTGTTTGCTTTTATTGCTGTGAGGTGCTCTTAGCCATTGGAAAGGGCACCATAATATATCAAATTTGCCTTGCCTCATGCTCAGAATCCCTTATACCATAAGAGAAACCCAGCAGAGGCCCTCTTAACTTATAAAGTAAACTGCTGAAAGAAAAATACAACATTTCTAAAACTATAGCTGACAATGCCGCATGCTGGATGATTAATATGCATTCTATGGGTTATGTTTACGGTTGGGAACCTTCATGTACAATAAAACAATGAGAATTTAAACTGGAAAAACATAAAAAAAAAAACAAAAAAAAAAACAGTTCAGTTTAATAACATCACTAAAGCTCTCCACGTGGTTGTTTCCTTCATTGATCTTACCCTAGAGGAATAAAGCACACAGCTTCACCTAATGCCTCATGACCTCCCTACGGACAGATAACCTGATGGTAATCCAACCCCATACCTATGCCTTAATGTTTAACAAACAGAAGGGGCAACTGAGATATATAAGCAACCAATTAAAAAGCTAAAGAAAGAAGACACAGTGGGACATTGGGAATCCCATCAATAAGGTGGAACAAAGAAGGCTCCACAATGTAGGCGTCGGGACTGGGGCAAATGTGATGTGGGCAATTGGGATTTTTTGGCCATCCCCGACACTGAGTGTGGGGGAGGGGGGGGATGGAGCTGGAGCTGTGCTCCTGTTCTTTCCCTCAATATATACTGGGTGGGGGATGTTTATATTTATTTGAGTGGGGTGCAGGGGGTGCATCCCACGATGGGGGACAGGGTGGAGGCCCCCATGGGAAATGACGGTGACACCGGGAGGGTGTCATCACTACATATGGTATGTGCTCTGGGGGGCGCAACTCAATTCCCTGTCATGCATCTTGGTTACATTCTTTTGCCTGTGCTCCCGTTTTCTGTAAGCTATTTGTTTTTGCCCTAAAGTGGGTGAACCGGGACACTGTGAATGTGCTGCTTTAATATACTATAAGCAAAAATTGCAAACACCTAAATCTTTCAAGTTTTCAAACTTCTTTTTAATGAGTCCCAGTGTTTCGCCTGGCAATCAAGCTGCTTCTGGGGAACTATAAAAGATATATATAAAGAGTAATATTTGGACTTCAAGTCCTAAAATTTCATTAGCATATTTATAGTCTGTATCCATAAACAAACAATTTCATTTCTCCATGCTAAGCCATTATTTCTTTCAGTCACTTCAAAATTCAATTGCCCAAACACAAAATAAACCATGTGCACAAGGTGCACACAGACTCTATAAAGAACCATGTCTGCTGCCAGTGAGTAATGAGAAGGAGCACACGCCACGGAGCTTTCTAAGTAAGCTACTGTAAGCAATATTTTGCCAGTTTTAAATACAAGACTGACGTATGTGACTATCAGAAATTAATGTAAGTTACATCTTTTAAAAAATGCCCAGTTTTGTCTCACAAGCAAAACGGACAGCTTACTAGGAGAAAGAAGTGCATTATCTGTGTATCAGAGGAAACTGACATTCTAACGAGTTTTATATATATATATATGTAACTCGGTAAAAAGTATAGGCTTAAAGGTAGAACTGTTAGTATAACACAGAATATATTGATTTCTTTAAAGGCTAAACCTTAATGGGGGTGAGAGAGTATAAAAACATGTATTAAGATGGGAATTTCTTGTTGGCTTACAGGAGAAGCACGTGAAGTGGCACTGACTCAGTTAAAAATTGTAGGAACTGATTCAATTAAGGTGAACACGTTGGTAATATACTTTTGTAAAGATTTATATGTTTGTGGGGATTAGTCCCTCTGAGAAAATACTTATATGACTAAACATTGATTTTGTTCTTTTTTTTTATATACTAAGTACCTGCTGTGAACATCTATATATGAGAGGAGTAATACTGGCAAAAAACTTTGCCTCTGAGAGCTTGGTTATAAAGTAAGGCAATGTTTTTACAAACTTTAAGATTTGGTAGCTGGTGTAGGGAGAAACAATCATTGTATAAAATGAGTGTATTGTAATTACATTTCTTTGCAAAAATTTCTTTATAGAGTTTGTGTGCACTTTGTGCACATGGTTTATTTTGTGTTTGGACAACTGAATTTTGAAGTGACTTAAAGAAATAATGGCTTAGCATGGAGAAATGAAATTGTTTGTTTATGGATACAGACTATAAATATGGTAATGACATTTTAAGACTTGAAGTCTAAATAATACTCTTTATATATATATTTTATAGTTCCCCCAGAAGAAGCTTGATTGCCAGGCTAAATGCTGGGACTCATTAAAAAGGAATTTGAAAACTTGAAAAGATTTAGGTGTTTGCAATTTTTGCTTGAGTTAGCCAGACACACTGATTGGATACTAAAGGTTGATTTTCAAGTGGCCAGCTCCACTGCCTACATTATTTGAAAATTTAACTTGCAGTGATTTCCCTGAGCAACTTTACTTCTATTAATATAGTATAACACATGACATGGAAAGGGTAAGGCAATTTTATTTGTACACCGCCCTATCCCAAGGGTACAGGGTGCTTTACATACATATAAAAATTTACAAGCACAAAATCATAGCCAGCCTTTTTCCCAGGCCTTTGCACTTCACAGATAGCCCAGATACTTATGTTGTTGTAATTTACAGCTGTGATATTAGAAATCGCATAATTCGTAGTCGTGATGTCAGAATGATGACTTTTTAGAATGGCTGTGTGTCACTCAAACTGTCTGAGATATCCCACTTACAGTAGAATATTCTTTTTTTTTTCCATATTACTTTTTATCCCACGGGGCAGTTAGAAGGCATGGCGTCAGCTCCCTTGATGAGAGGCTCGATTCTGTCCTGTGAGCACTACTCACTCAACCCTGGCTCCAACCCAGGCAAGTCCTCCATAGACTTCCTTCCATGGCAGGGCCAGGGAGGGGAGGGCTGTCCTCCCCTCTGGTGAATAATCCAGATTCCCAGGTGCAACTGTGAGTCAGGAGTGCAGCCAGGGCTTCATGGAGCCTGCTAGCATCCCCTTTATTTCCATTTTCTCCCTTCCCCATTGCTGGGGTGCGCGTGTCAATGTGTGCATGTGGAGGCATGTGTATGTTGCAGAATTTCACAGCCCCCTCCAGTCCTTGGCACCCTCAGACCCGCGCTCCCCTCAGGCCTCCACCTAGTGGCAGTCAATCATCAGGAATGCCAATCCACCCTCCCCGTGAGAGGAGAGCAGTCCTCCAGACACTCTATCCTCTCCCTCCCCAGCCACCAAACACAGGTCACTGGTGTGGCAGGAAATAAGGAGCCAATGCCTCATCCTCCACACTACTGGGCTGGCCTTACAGTAGAACATTCTGAGGTAAACAATGCCTCTTGATTCACACTCTACTGACAAGCAAACAGCTCCATTCATATTGAACGTAACAGTGTCTGACTTAATATTACACAAAATAAAAAATAGACCAACTGTTTATTACAAGGCTTGTAATTCCATCTTGGGGTTCTGGTTACATTTACAAACCACTTGAACTTTGCTCTTGTAGTTTATTATGTCACCCAAACACCTTGGTGGAATCAGAGCCTTGTAATTCACAGTTGCTTGGTATTTATTCTATATTTGTTTACCAAGGATTCAGTAGCTGTCATGCAGCAAGTTTACTAATGGTTGAGATTTGAGTCTAGGGGCTCCTGGTTCTCAGTTCTGTAATCTAATCTCTAGACAGTACTAAACCCCCCAACACACACACACACACACACACACACACACACAGTCTCTCCTTGGCTCTTCAAAACTAATTATTTGTGTTCTTGGACCCTGTCCAGAAACCTTACTAATTAAAAAGCATGCTTGTGATGAGGTAGGCTGCTTTTAAATTGACTAATATGGCGGGTGGGCTTTGGGACAAAAGCAATTAGTTCCAAACTGCAGAACATGTCAGCAGGGGTTGGCAGTGTACAGTATGTCTTGCTAAAAGGTAACAAAACACAAAAACAGATGGAAGGTCCTAGGGCAGGCGTCATGCCTTGGCAAAAATATAAGCTAGAATAAATAAATAAGAGTTATAACTATTCTGCCACAATTATGCCCAGAGCAGAGGCAAAGCAACCACCATGTTTTTTTAATCAGAAAACCTCAGATGAAAAACTTCACAGTAGAAGCAAGTCCTCACCTAAGGTGTATATTACTATAGAAACATAGAAACATAGAATGTGACGGCAGATAAGGACCGCTTGGCCCACCTAGTCTGCCCATGTTCCTATCTAACAGATAAGCTGCAGATCCTAGTTAACCAACAGCTTACTTTCTCCTACCCCCCACTAGGACTGCCTTATGTCTGTCCCAAGCATTCTTGAATTCCCCCACTGTTCTTGACTCCACGGCCTCCTCATGGAGCCTGTTCCATGCATCCACAACCCTCTCTGTGAAAAAATACATCCTCACATTACCTCTGAGCCATCCATCTTCAAATTGTGCCCCCTTATTCTTGCACATCTCTTTTTCTGAAAGATGCTACCCTCTTGGACTTTGTTGATTCCCTTGAGGTACTTGAAAGTTTCTATCATGTCCCCTCATCTCCTTATTTGTATTTATGCCTGTTTTTATTTTTACTTCCAGTATGGCAACACAATATGACTGAGCAGCACTGAAGTCAGCAGTTCAAATAACAGAAAAACAGTAGAATCTTCACACAAAAAGCTGATTTAAAAAGTTATAACTGTTAAACCGACGTATAAATCGAATACACAACGGCTTGACTCAAAATGCTCAATTCTTCTCCACTTGTGGGTGGACAAAACTTTTATAACTCACTCATGGCTTTGCTATTCATGTGTTATGGTCTTGTCCCCTCATACTTGGAGATAAACTACATATTTTGAGTCTGGCCTTCTGTATTCCCTATTTACCAGGGATGAAGATGATTGAAATATATACTGTAGTACACTTCTTTTATAAAAATGCAAGAGGTGGGGTGGTATTTAGCCCAAAACGTGTGCACACACACACACACACACACACACACATATATAGTGATATAAGAAATCAGAGGCAATTATACATGCCACTCAGAGAATCATGCAAAATGTATTTGACATTGGCAAGAAAATGTGCAAAGCATTTTGAAGAGTTTTGCAGTATTCCATGTTTGGGGTGCCAAGTAGGAAAATGCTGTTTTTTTCACAGTTGGTTTAAACTCTTGGAAATTTAGAAGTAGTATAATCCTGAAATCAAAGATTAAAGGGGAATTACAATCAAAATTTACAAAAAAAAAAAAAGCTGTGCAGTGTTTTAGTTTGTGGGTATAGTCCTAGTGTGTCCTTCCCTTTGTTTGCTGTTAGGAGTTTTTTTCTAGGTTTTTCTGCTAGTTTCATGGCCTCTGGGGATCTCCATGTTTGCATTTTGTATTCTCTTATTTTTCCTACAATACCTCCTGTCCTATGTGACAGTGATGTGTTCATGACCATTGAGTCTCTAATTGCTGGTTTTGTCTCAAGTTTACAGCAACAGAGCTCTGATCTTAAGTAACTCTCCTTATTCAGTGAGCACTAATGAATGTTACATTTATAGATGGCAAATACCTGAGAGATAAGTGAGTGGGCTGTTCTGTAAGGAAACAGCTACAGTCTTTACTATATATAGCACCGATAACCTGGGGTGATTTGTGTGGGTTTTTTTTATGGCTGTGTGTAGTTTTATGAAATGGAAAGTTTTCAAATCAAAACTTTTGCTCCTGCTGGCTAGACCTAGACATGTATCCAGAAAAAAAAATGATTGGATTAGAAAGAGTTACTTAGTTAAGGCCAGAATATCAGACTCTTAACAGCAGACTGCTGCTGCAGAAGCTATCACTCTTTGAATCAATTGTCACAAACACATCACTGTCACATAAGATAGAAGGCATTGTACAAAAAGAGAAGAGCAATAAAAAATGCAAACATGGAGATCCCGAGGGGCCATAAGACCAGCAGGAAAATTTAGAAAAAAACTCCTAACCGGAAAGAAAGGTAAAGACATATTAGTACTACACCCACAAATCAAAACATTCTGCACAACATATGTTTCTGCAAATTTTTATTGTAGTTCTCCTTTAAGCACTGACATCTGAGCAGTCACAAGCCATCACATGTGAAGGATGTTTCCTAAGAATACAACAGTATATATATCCATCTGTTTGTGTGGGAGGTGGGGAAAAAACAACTAAAATTGCCCTATTACCTCACCTGATGGCCAGGGCTAATCTCCTGACCACTGTTCCTGCCCTTTACAATCATTTCCCACCCACCTCCTCATTTCTCGAGGCTCCAGAGAAGGCACCACAATTAAATATTTTAATTGTCAGCTCCTGGCACTATGTCAGGAGCAAACTCTGCTGATAGTATCTTTACAAGCTGCTTAACTCCCACCCTAGCCTGAATAGCTGTCCTGTTCAATTTCACATGATGCTGTAATGTCTGTACTGTACTAGTTCACTTTCAGCACCCCCTTCCCAATATCTTAGCTTTATGGGAGGGCAGTGGCAAGCAATCCATACATTTCCAGACTAGTCAGTCAGGGCCATGCACCCCATGCATCATCACTCACCCAGGCCAGGTTTTTTGCTTCTTCTTTCTGGACCATTGCATAGTACTGTACTGGCTGTAGTACTAAAGCAGCCTGACAGCGATGTATCTCATAGGGGAGTAAAGCGTGGGTGCACAACCACTCTTGTGATACAAGAAAACAAGCATTTGTCAATGCCGAACATTTGCTGCTGGTATGCATCTGTTGTTTTTATTTATTTTTTTTTATTTTGACGTTAAGTTTTGAAGATACAGTACTTGTGTTTTTCATACAAGGAGAGACTAGAGGACCTTAATATGTATACTCTGGAAGGAGGAGGGGAGAGATATGACAGAGACCTTCAAATACCTCAAAGCTATCAATAAAGTACAAGAGGATAGCATCTTTCAGAAAAAAAGATGTTCAAGAACAAGAGGTCATGATATGAGGCTTGGGGGGCAGTAGACTCAGTGGTAATGTGAGGAAGTATTTTTTCACGGAAAGTGTGGTAGATGCATGGACCAGCCTCACAGCAGAGATGGTGGGGGCAAAAATGGTAGGGGAATTCAAGAATGCATGGGACAGGCACAAGGAAACCCTAGCAGTAGGAAAGAGAGGGTAAAAGCCAGAGATCAAGTAGGATCTGTGGTATTGCAGTACACGCTGCACCCCCCCCCCATGGTGCAAGGCCCATTATGTCCTGGTGCACCACCTGTTCTGGCACAAGGGTGATGCAGGGTGGTTTAGGAGAATGGCATCCCGATTTTGACGTGGCCTGTATTCGAAAATCAGGATTGCTGCAACATTTGGTACAAAATGCCACTTGCATCAAACCCTTTTAGTGCAAGCACCTTGCACAACATTTCATGGTTTGAAGACTGGACTCAGTATTTTAATTTTTGTCACAGTAAGTACTTAATGCACCAAGCTCTAATGCTTTGATACTATCATATGTAGCTATAGGTTTGATTCTCAGCACTGCCACTCAAGATGGTATTTAGAACTACAGCAAGTTTTCAGAGGCCTAATTCTAGAACACTAGGCTTGATTTTAAAACCCATTTTAGATCAGCACATTGTGTGGGGAACCATCACCTGCAGCAAACTCAGGTGTGCTGAGGTCCCTGCACCAGATTTTACAAGAACAGGGTCCCAGCAGTAAAGTCCCCAAATTTGCAGTAAGCCAACCTGTGCATCGACCAAACATTGCACAGAAGGGGAGTGCTGCAGGCTATGGCACGGGCTTGCAGCACCAGTGGCTAGTGATGGTAACTTACTGGATAGTCACCCTGGTGGCTGGTGGGTCATCTGAAGGATGCCCTGACTTATGGGGGGAGGGGACGGGTCCGGCTGGGGGGACAGCAGGGACAATGTGGGTCCATGGGGGATGCACTAGCACCACCAAGGGGGAAGGGGACTTGCAGGCTTCCATCCGCCACAGATCACCGACCACTCCAGTGATGGTCTGGCAGATGTCAGTGGCTGTCTGGGCACCTTGCCCATGGGGACACAGAGTCATCCCCTACCAGTGAGGATTGCAGCAGTGGTTCATGGCAGCTTAGACCAGTTCTGTGCTGGTCTAACTGCAGGGTCTGTCTGCCCCTTGGGGGGGGGCTTGCAAAATTCCAATGTAAGGGATATCGTAGCCCTGCCCCTTCACAAGCCCTCTTCTGCCATGGTACACCAGTGCAGCTGTCTCAAGGATGAGGCAAGCCTGGCTGATGCAGGCAGTCCCCCCAGTGGCAGACAGTCCCTTACAAAACTGAGACTGACAAAAGGAGCCCTTTGCACCGTTTCTCCTTGCCATAAGCCCCATTTGCCAGTCTCAACCTTTTGAAAATCAGGCCCAGTGTTTCTCAAATGAGGCCACCATGGCTGCATGCAGCTACCAATACAATATTATACTGCCACAGAGCTCTTTAGATTCCCAGTCACAAAGGTAATGAAATGGTATGCATAAACATGGCAGATACACTGGCGGTATAACCTAGAGGTTAGAGTAACGACCTGTGAATGAGCTTGGTACATCCAGCAGACAGACCTGGGTTTGATTCCCACTACCTTGACTTGCATATTGTTTGATTGTGAGCATGTCACTTAACTACCCCAGTGCTCCCGGGTCACCGCTGAAAACAGGCACCTATGCCTAATGGGCCTTACCTGGTTACCAAAAGAATTAAAAACAAAAAATACACCAGGGACTTGATTTCATATTTGCTGTGTGAAAATAAATGTGTTATAGGAACTTTGGTGTGTATCAGGGTGTCTGGGGTAAAAAAATAAGGAGTGAGGCCACCAGTAGGTTCTGGTGACTGCATTTTGCAGCCTTTTCAGGCCACCAGAATGTGGGGCTTGAGAAGCACTATGCTAGAACATACTGTGAAACACAAACATAGTAAAACAACACCACTGACACATTTTATATCATGTGACACTCGTGTGGCAGTTGGCTGTTAGTAGCAGTGTGGGAAAAGTAGAGGTGGGCAAGCCAGAGCAGGCTCGAGCCTGGATTGAACTTAGTGCTTGACCCAGCTCCACATGATCTCTATAAGCAATTGGGAGCCAAAGTCAAGCCAAGCCAGTTATGGTCAACAAAAACATTTTTCCCAGCCTTATTAGTTAGTGTAGTGTCTGAAATGTTCAACTGCTATGTGGAGAACAGCCTGTAGCAGACAGGGCTTGTCTCATGTTTTGTCTTTTAGAGTCCTGCCAGATCCCTGGCTCGGCACTGGCTTGGCTGTAGGGGAAAAATTTATGGCTTGCCACCTCTAGGGAAAAGCCTACCAAATGTATCCATTTCAGCCACTTGCAGGCTATTACAAGCATTTATCAATGCTGAGTGTTTGCTAGTGGTATGCACCTCTTTTTTTTCTAATTTGGACCTCAACCTTTGAAGATACTTGTTTTAGGATTCCTCTTATAGACACGACATATACTATTTATGGTGTATTGGCCAAAATGTCATTTTGCACCAGAGGTGTGAAAACACATCTCATCTACGATTTAAAAAATGACACGTCACATTTATGAGGTTTTGTAGAAAATTAGCTATGTTGAAAGTTTGGAGTCAAAACATTAAAAATCAGCAAATTTATGAGTGAATGCTGAAATAGTGTAATGTTCAGTCATAACCTGGGCATTTTACCATATTTGTACACCAACATTTCCAGCATAGCCTTCTTATTATCCTACCTATTGGACCTGGCAGGTGAAGATTTGCAAATCCTCACCAAAATGTCATTCTGTGCCACCAAAACATCATTCCGGGCCACAGATATGAAAACACATTTGGACAGGATTTGCAAAATGACAGCTGCCACATTCATGAGGTGCTGTGAGGAAATGGCTATGTTTAACACTTAGGCTGCCAACAGAATAAGAACATAGAAGAATTCTGAACTGATATATCAGTGTATGGCACAGCAAAGGTTAAACATTGGGGTCAAAATATTGAAACTTACCAAAGTTACAAGCCTGCATTCGCAAATTTCAACATAGGCTCATAACTGTTGCTTTTTAATATTTTTGTCCCAAATTTTCAATATAACCTTCTTATGATCCAACCTCATGAACTAGCACAGATAAAATATTCAACTCCTGCCCAAAAGGTGATTTCACAAAGTGACTGCAAAATCACCTTTTGGGGTGAAAAAATACATTTTCACCAGGATTTGAAAAATGACAGCTATCACATTCATGAGGTGCTATAAAGAAATGGCTATGCTGAAAATTTGGGGTCAAAATATTGAAAATTATCAAAGTTACGAGCCTCCATTTGCAAATTTCAATGCAGGCTCTTAACTTTGTTGTTTTAAATATTTTTACAACAAATTTTCAACATAGCTTTCTTATGATCCCACCTCATGAACAAGGGCAGAGAAAAGCTTCAGCTCCTGCCTGAGAAGTGATTTCATGCAGTGACAGCGCAATCATATTTTGGGAGAGATTTACCTAATGTCACTTGCATTGCTCATGAGGTGGTGTTCCAAAAAAGGTATATTGAAAATTTTAGGCAAAACTATCAAAAAATGGCCACGTTATACCACTAAGTTCAAACTCCCATTGATATACATTGAACCGCATACCTGATTTCCTCAGTTCACATCTGGCTTTGAAGAGTGAAGATGTGTCTGCGGTCCAGCGAAGATTACGGCATCGGACCCCCAGTGGGTTAGTAAGGGCTTGGGAGGATGCGGTGGTGGATGCTGAGTGGCAGAGTCAGGTGTGGGGGGGGGGACTAACAGCTCAATAGACATCAATGAATATTTTTCTTTTTTGCAGACTTAAAAAAAAGAAATGCTAAGGGAAGGTTTTCTTTATTTCAGGTTTCAAAACTGGGGGATTTGGCACCCCCAGTGTCAGTGTTCTGTTTGGGGGGGTGTGGGATGGATGCTGAGTGGAAGGGTCGGGTGGGGGTGATAGTTTCAGTGGCACCAGCAGTGGACACTGGGGAATTGGTAACCCCCAGTGCTAGTGTTATAAATGGTTGGGGGGGTGCAGTTACAGTGGCACAATAGACATTGGTGGACAGTTTTCTTAGTTGCAGGCTTAAAAAAAACACAGAGGGAAGGTTTCCTTTATTTCAGGTTTTGACACTGGGGGATTGGGCACCCCCAGTGTCAGTGTTATGTTTGGGGGGGTGTGGGGTGGTGGGTGCTGAGTGGGAGGGTCGGTGGGGGTGACAGTTACAGGGATACCAGCAGTGGACACTGGGGGATTGGGCACCCCCAGTGTCAGTGTTGTAAATGGTGGGGGTGCAGCAATGGTGGTACAATAGACATTGATGGATGGTTTTCTTAATTGTAGGCTTAAAAAATACTAAAACCATGAGGTGAACACTGGGGGATTGGGCATCCCCAGTGTCAGTGTTCTGTTTGGCAGGGGAGTGTGGCATGGTGGGTCCTGAGTTGGAGGGTTGGATGGGGAGAAAGTTGCAGGGGCACCAGCAACAGACTTTGATGGATGCTTTTTGTTGTTACAGGACTTGAAATAGCAGCTGCAGACTGATAAGGTCCATAGCAAACTTCCAGTGTGCAGCTGCAACTGTTTTGAAAGCCGATCAGCTGTTTGCTGATGTGGCTTCATGCACGTTCAAGGACGGAAGCCCTCTCTGACTGGAGCGGCTTCTGTCCTTTGATGTACATGAAGTTTCAGCCCACCAAGCTGAGAGTTGCATCATGACTACAATGCATGGTCATTGGTCTAAGCTGCCTAGCCCCTTGCAGTTGCAACTGTAATGGGCTCGGCAGTGACACACCTCCCAAATCCCAATGTACTCGTCCCAAAGCATATTTGTGTAAGTGCAGCAAATGCAAAAATGACACGACACATTTATGAGATTTTGTGGAGAAATGGCTATGCTGAAAGTTTGGAGTCAAAACTGGAAGAAAGGAAAGACAGGGGAGATATGATAGAAATCTACAACTACCTAAAAGGCATAAATAGGGTACCGGAGGGTAGCATCTTTCAGAAAAGGAGATGTCCAGGAACGAGGGGGCATGAAATGAGGTTGGAAGGGAGTATACTAATGGGTAGCGTAAGGAAGTATTTCTTCACGGAAATGGGGGTGGATGCGTGGAATAGACGCCCAACAGAGGTGGTGAGGGCAAACACAATGGGGGAATTCAAGCATGCATGGGACTTGCATGGGGAACCCTAGCCGTAGGAACAATGAGGTAAAGCCAGAGATCAAATAGGGTCTGTGGCTTTTACAGTAGGTAGGGAAAATGGGCAGACTGGATGGGCTTAACGGTCCGTATCTGCCATCAATTTCTATGTTTTTATGTTTCTAAAACATTCAAAATTAGTGAAATTAAGAGTGAACGCTAAAAGAGTGTAACGCTCAGTCATAAGCTGGGCATTTTATCGTATCTGTACATCACATTTTCAGCATAGCCTTCTTATTACCCCACCTAATGGACCCGGCAGGTGAAGACTTTCAAATCCTTGCCAAAATGTCATTCTGCACCACTGTAACATCATTCCGTGATACAGGTTTTTTTGAAATTCACATTTTATTTGTTTTAACAGACCAAAAAACCTAAGTGTACATGAACATACTCCGTAATCAATAGCTCAGTAGTACCAAGAATGATAAGGAAACAATACAGCCAAGATATGAAACAGTACAACAAAAAAGAACACAAACCCTCCCTCCCCACCCTTCCACCCCTTTCCTCTGGAGGATGCCGCCACACAACCAAGGACGCCAATAGAACAGGCCATACCCAAGTGTAAACAGGGCTAAGGGACCTAATCGAGGGACACGGACCAGGTCAAATAACCTAAGTCCTATATTAAAAGGGAGGGAATTCTAAGAGACCCCAGGTGTAATCCTAGTGAAGGTAAAGGGCATATAATTGCCCCATTTCTTGTGGAATGCAGGCAGAGCATGCCTGAAACTAGCAACCAATTTTTCAACTTTGAAACATTGGGACATTTCTGCTATCCAATCCTGATATACGATCTCGGATTGGTCTAACCAGTGTCAAAGAATTAATCTTTTAACCGCCATAGAAATTAGGGCTATGTGGTATTTCTTTTCCTTTACCTTAATATCCACATAGACCCCCAGAATACAGATTTCAGGAGTGAATAGGTCCTTCAGGCCTAACAAGGGGTCTAGGTTGCCTTGAATGCATTTCCACAAAGGAGCAACCTTTTTACAGGACCAAAATACATGCAGTATATCGCTTGGTTTTCGCCACACCTGTACAAGTGGCGGATTTAATTTTCCCAAATTTAAAAGTTTTGCCGGAGTGTAGTACATGTTATTGACTATATAATATTGTGTGTTTCATACCTGTCCAAGGAAAGGAATCTATTCAAATCTGTCCACATTTGTTTCCAGGGTGGAGAGTAATTGGCAATCAGTGATTCCCAAACCTTAGAACCTGGTAGGGACTGGGTATTTTGCAAAGAAGAAGCTGTACAAAATTTAGCTATACTATGGGGTTCGTTTGCCAGGGACTTGAGCAGGTCCAGCAAGGGCCGGAGTCTGGACAGCGCTTTCACTGAGCCAAAACCTTTAACTATGAGGTGCCTTAACTGGTATAATTTAAAAATGTAATGGTTAGGAATAG
Organism: Neoceratodus forsteri; assembly: GCA_016271365.2. Taxonomy (NCBI): domain Eukaryota; kingdom Metazoa; phylum Chordata; order Ceratodontiformes; family Ceratodontidae; genus Neoceratodus; species Neoceratodus forsteri. Next base: position 1,095,177,588 of record CM057459.1, read on the forward strand.
TAAATTTAGTCAACTCACCTGAGGGGCATAGGAGGTCCTGATGGTAAAAGTCTTCCACCACGGACTCCTTAATTTGTGGCAACCAGGAGGGGGTCAGCCAACATGAGCCCAACTTAATATTAGGGTTCGAGACTAAGGGTTGGGACAGGTCTCTGGAGTTGTTAATTCCAACTGAGTTACAGTGCTGGTTAAAGACCTTAACTGAGGTTCCGATTACGGAGCTACTTATCTGGTTTGGAAGCACTGAGAGGTTGCAGTAGAACAAAGATTGGGGATCTATATTAAGGCTCTTGAGGAGCTCATTTTCAATCTGCAGCCACTTAGGGATATAGGGACCCAGAGGTGGACAGATCCATTTACTCATTTTCGCCAAATGGCTGGCCCTATAGTAAAGCTCAAAGTTAGGTAAACGGAGTCCCCCATTGACCTTAGGAGCACACAGTTTGGAAAAAGACCTTCTTGGTTGTTTATCTTTCCAGATAAACCTGACTATAGTGGAATGAATCTTTTGGAAAAAAGATTTTGGTAACCAAATATTTAGCAAATTTAAAGGATAAAAAAGACGTGGAAGTATATTCATCTTGATCACGCTAATCCTCCCACCTATAGTTAGGGGTAAGGTTGACCATCTATTTAGGTTGCTCCTGACCCGGTCCATTAGATCTTCCAGGTTAAGTTTCTTAGTTGTACAGAGATCACGTGTTAAATATATACCCAAATATTTAAGATGATTAGCCGACCACTTCATGCCAAATTGAGCTACTTCCGCTTCTAAGACCTGTGAATTAAGGAAAAATCTCAGATTTAGATAGGTTCAGCCGTAATTGGAGACCGCCCAAATTGAGTAATGATTTTAGGCACTTCTGGATAGACTGGACTGGGTTCACAAGATGCAACAAAATATCATCTGCGAACACAGAGATAGTTAATGATTGCTGTCCGATAGTACAGCCCTTAATATCAGGTGAGGACTTGATGCACACCAGTAAGGGTTCTAAGTAGAGGTTAAAAAGGTACGGTGATAGCGGACAACCTTGGCGAGTACCGGAATGTAAGGGAAATCTGGAAGAGAGTACCCCGTTGCAGTAGACTCTCGCCGAGGGAGAGTTATAGATCGCTTTAATCCATTGGATAAACTGCGCCGGGAAGCCCATTCTCTGCAAGGTAGCCCACAGAAATTCCCAACTCACCCGATCAAAAGCCTTCTCGGCATCTAAGGCTACTAGAGCCATAGGGAATTGAGAGTCTTGGGAGGCATGAAAAATATGTGCAAGGGTCCTAATATGGTCAGCAGCAGATCTTTCCTGCACGAAGCCCACTTGCTCCGTGCTAAGGAGTGTCTGCCATACTCATTTAATTCTTAACGAAAGAATCTTAGTTAAGATCTTGACATCGTAATTGAGTAGGGAAATTGGTCTATAATTAGTAGGATCTAAGACCGACTTGGTGGATTTGGGGATTAGAATGATAGTTGCTTCTAGTAAGGAGGGGTCTAAAGAGCCAGAAGAGAGGATATAATTAAATAAATTTGATAATGGGGAAATAAGCTCTGAACAGAAGGTGTTGTAGAAATTTGGGGAAAAACCGTCTGGACCAGGAGCTTTATCCAGAGTCAGATCATGAATGGCACCTATGATTTCTTCGGAAGTAATGGGACCTAACAATAGTTCACTCTGACTAGCGTCAAGCCTGGGAAGAGGAGAACTCTCAAGAAACTCTGCTATACTCGCAGGAGACACCGGGGAAGCTTCAGTCTTATAAAGATTCCTGAAAAAGGTCTCAAAAACCCCAGCAATGTCCCGCGGACTGGTTCTAATGGAGCCATCCCCGGCCCTAATACTGGGAATCAACCTCGAGTTCTCCATTTCTTTAAGTTTTAGGGCTAGAATTCTGCCTGGTCTCTCCCCTTGTTCGAGATATTTTGTTTTGGATTTCAGAATAGCATATTCTGTTCTCTCCCTAATTAAGTCTTCGTGATTCATCCTTAAGCTTGTACAACTTCTCCAGTGCTCCCTGCGAATAAGAAGCTGAGAGTTCTTCCTCCATGAGTCTTGATTCGCTAGCTAAAGAATTAACTTTTCTATCCTTAGCGCTTGCCTAGAAGCTTCCTTAATAAATTCCTGAGATAGCATTTCAGTGAGCACCAGATTAAATCGTATCTATCAACTGAGCCCTGATTGAGTTCCAAGAAGGACGAGATCAGTGTTTTGAAAGATGAAGTAGTCTGCTCATCTTTCAAGATCTGATTGTTGAGCTTCCAGATAGTGTCTCGCTGACCTCGGGACCTGGAAACAGTTTAACCCATACCATGGCGTGGTCAGATATAACTATAGGCTCTATGTTGGCGGAAGAGATATTAGACAACAAGCTAGTGCTCACTAATATATAGTCTATCCGGGACCACGAAGTGTGCATTGGAGAGTAAAAGGAGTAGGATCTAGACATAGGGTTAAGGATCCTCCAAGGATCCTCCAACCCCAACAACGAGCGCAAGTCGGCGAGAGTGAGCTGAGCGGACATCTCAGTTTTAGGACCACTACCAGATCTGTCCAGCTCCTGCAAAGGTGCAATATTCCAATCCCCCCCTAGGATAAAATTGGAAGGGAGAAAGGCACTTAGCAAACCCACTAGGGCCATCAGAAATGCGGAGTCCCCTCCAACAGGGCCGTATATGGAACCCAAAACTACCTCCAAATTATATAGCGTGCCCTGGAAAAATGTATATCTACCTTCTGGATCACGCACATGCTTCTTCATCACAAAAGGTACATTCCGTCTGATCAATATAGCCACGCCCTTACTATTAGTAGTTTGACCTGATGCATACACCTGCGCAAAGCCCTTAAATCTTAATAGATTCATTTCAGTTACCATAATATGGGTCTCCTGAAGAAAAAGTATGTCCACTCCTAGTAGTGAGCAGTTCAGTAGAACCCGACCTCTCTTCGAAGCCTCCCTTAAACCCCTCACATTCCATGTGGCAAATTTAATATGACTCAGTGCCATTGTTGCTAGAACTCAAGTAACTTAGGAGGCAGCTTGGAAGATTGACCCATCCAAGGAAAACATTGGGCGAGCATCCTCCCCTCCCCCACCCACACAGTTCGGATCCAACCAAAACATTTATGTCGAGTGGAAGAGCTCTTGCAGAGCGTATAAAAATAACACCAAATATCATCATTATGTAACATCTCCGCTCCAGCCCCAAAACAGTTAGGACAAAAAATCTTGTACTTGCCCCATCAGTCCTAACCCCGCCTAATCTCCCCACAATACAGCCAACTATATACAAAACCCTTCCCCATCCAAAAACAGCACAGGAACAAAGACAGTATCATGAAAAACAGAACTCCCTCCCCCCAATACCATGGCTTCACCCCTAAATTAGATAAAGCTTGAGCAAAGTTAAGATTAGAACACTCCATTCCAGTAATCATGAAATCAGGACTGTAACAACAACCTTTAGATGAATGGGGTAGCCAAGGTAGTCTACAATTCCACTTACGGTCGTGAGACAGGCTCTAGAAGGCAGAATCCTCCCGCTCCCCCCGCCAACTCCAGGCCAAGAGTGATATCCCAAAAAAAAAAAAAAAGAAAAGATTTAGACCCAATACAGGCTGCCAGGCCCTTAGACCTCATAAGCTCAGACGCAATGGAAACACCCCGGGATACTGTGTCACTCCGCGCGATCGCCCTCTTGCACATCAGGAAAGTGGAAGAGCTAACCCACCGAAATGAAAAAAAAAAAAAAAATATATACCTGCAAGCAGATCCGTAGGCTGCTTGACTGAAGCAGTCCCTCTGGAGATCGGTTCTGGATCGGGGCAGCCATTAGGAGGAAGTGTGCGTCGGGAGAGACCCGGGCGGACCTAGTTGGTCCGAACACTAAACAGTCCCCCCAGAAACAACGACCGCACTTCCTGTGCCCGCCACTGACCCGCTGCAGCCAACGGGAGCTACCTCGATCATCGGGCCTGGTAATCGCCCCAGGCCACGCCAAGGCTTACACCGACCCACCCCAACCATCTGTCCCAGACAGGACTCGACCCCCGGGGAACCAGGTAAGCCAGCTCGGCACCCTCGCGTTACTTCGCAGGGAAAGCATAGAAAATAGGAATATTTAAACCTAACAAAATGGGCAAGCAGTGAGTCCAATGGCAAACAAGTAAGTCCAATTTTCAGGATCCTTTAAACAGGCCAGGAAGTTTTTTCGATAAGTCCGATAGAGCATGTTCTGGGTCTTCATAATGTTGCCAGCTGCCTTCCAGGGAGACCCCGAACCTCGCTGGGTACACCATTTTAAACCTTATCCCAGCCGCGATTAATTTTTTAATAATAGGATGGAAAGTTGCTCTTCTTTACTAACTTCAAGAGGTAAATCCTGGGTAATTTCAATTTCACATGAGACCATTGTACAGAGTCCAGTTCTTTAATTTTGCTTAGACGGCGTACTAATATAACTTAAAAATTTAATGATGATTGGCCTCGGGGGGGGCATTCGGTGGAGGTTTGGGCCTCAGAGATCTGTGGGCTCTTTCAATGTGGTAGGATTGGTTGATTGGAGATGGACCCATGACTTTATTTAGGAAATGTTGGATAAACTTGATAGTATCATTCCCCTCCTCAGACTCAGGTAACCCCAGGATAAGAATGTTGTTCCTCCTGCTCCTCCCTTCAAGGTCTTCAGTTTTGGCTTGTAGCTTTTGTATTTGTTGTTTTAATTTGATAATCTCTGGATCAACTGTATTTTTCCAATGATCTATTGAAGAGACATTAGTTTCCAGATCCCCAACTTGCCTGGATAGGTCTACAAAGTCCTTCCTGATAGATTTAACTTCTCCTGAGATTTCTTGTAATGTTTCCTTAAAAGGTTCCATAATTTGAAGGAATCGCTCCTCAGTTAATGGTGTATTAGCTGCAGCAGAAGCATTTTGTTTAGAGGAGGATGCAGAATTGGTGTTTTAGCCTTCTTGGAAGCCTTTTCAGGTGTTGATGGTGGAGTGTTTCACACTAGCTGCTTTCATTTCAGCCTCCATCGATGTTAGTCTTCTGAAATACTTTCAAGCACCCTAAAAATCAGCTCCCAGACACAGCACTCAATCAGGAAGCCTTTAGGGTCGTTAGAGATAAAAAGGATATCAGTTAGTAGTTGAAAATATTAGTTTTAGCAGGAAGAGGCAGGGAGCATCAGAGAGAGCTGCTCTCAAGCACACTGCATCACGTGACCTCCATTCCGTGCTACAGGTATGAAAACACATTTTGGCCAGGATTTGAAAAATGACTGCCACATTCATGAGGTGCTGTGAAGAAATGACTAAGTTTAAAATTTGGGGTCAAAATATTGAAAATTATCATAAGTTACAAGCCTGTTTTCATAAATTTCAATGTAGACTCATAACTTTGTTGATTTGTAATTTTTTTGCCCAAATTTTCAACATAGCCTTCTTGTGATCCCACCTCATGAACAAGTGCAGAGAAAATATTCAACTCCTGCCCAAAAGGCAATTTTGCGCAACGACTGCGAAATCATCTTTTGGGGCACGAAAACATACTTTGGCCAGGATTTGAAAATTGATAGCTGTCACATTCATGAGGTGCTATAAAGAAATGGCTATGTTGAAAATGTGGAGTCAAAATATTTAAAATTACCAAAGTTACGAGCCTGCATTCACAAATTTCAATTTAGGCTCATAATTTTGTTGTTTTTTAATATATTTACACCAAATTTTCAACATAGCCTTGTTATGATCCCACCTCATGAATGGTACTGGGTGAATTTAGTGCTACTGAAATAATGCATGAATAACTGCGCAATTTAAAGCATGGAATGCAGTACAGAGACAGGGGTATAATGGTCGGAAACTACCGCTACCCCTGTCACATAACAGAAACTGGAGGAAGGAGTAACATGCTGAATGCTGTGCCTGGTCAGCTGCTCCTGTGGTGGAGAGGCTATGCAATAAGCACTCGAGGCGATGGAGACTCTGACACTGTAGGGTTTGATTCTCCGTCTCCTGATATTTTTGAGGTTTAAAAGGACAAAGTTCCTCTCTCCCGAATTTGCCTTTTGCCCCTCAGTTCACCCCCTCAGAGCTGGTTAATTTAGTTGGGGAATGTGGGGGAAGCCCCTCGGTGTGGGGTGTGAGCCCCCACATAAACACAGATTTTGGCACCTGCTAATGGTGCGCTTATGGTGGTGAGGTCGGTGGTGTCCTGACATTATTTTGCCGCACGCTGTTTTGCGTATGGCATTGTTGTATGCGCAGTTTCGGCTGTGACATAATGACCCCGTGCTCTCATGAACAAGGACAGAGAAAATGTTCAGTTCTTGCCTCAAAGGTGATTCGTGCAGTGACTGTGAAATCACCTTTCAGGACAGGTTTATCTAACATCACTTGCATTGTTCATGAGGTGGTGCCACAAGAAAGGTATGTTAAAAATTTGTGGTAAAAATGTTGGAAAATGGCCAAGTTATGCAACTAAGTTCAAACCTCTGTTGAAATACATTGAACGGTATACCTGATATCCTTAGTTCATGGTCTGGGGTTGAATAGTGGAGACGTGTCTGTGGTCCAGAGAAGATTATTGTGTCAGACCACGGGTGGGTAAGTAAGGGCTTGGGGGTGGTGGGTGCTGAGTGGGAGGGTGAACTAACAGTGCAACAGACATCGGACCATTTTCTTTTTTACTGGCTTAAAAGAAAGTGGGAAAAAAAGAAACGCAGAGGGAAGGTTTTCTTTATTCCAGGTTTTGACACTGGGGACTGGGCACCCCAGTGCCAGCATTATGTTTAGGGGGGTGTTGGGGTGGTGGGTACTGAGTGGAAGGGTTGGGTGGGGGTGACAATTACAGGGGTGCCAGCAGTAGGCACTGGGAGATTGGGCACCTCCAGTGTCAGTGTCATAAATGGTAGGGGGGTGGTGTGCACAATACACTGCAATAGACATTGATGGACCATTTTCTTTTTTACAGGGTATTCTAAAAAAAAAGGAGGGGGGTTGCAGTTATAGTGGTGGCTGCAGCAGATATTGCTGGACCATTTTTTTTTATGTTTGCTTGCACGCATGTGCAAGAAACATATTGTGGCAGCTTGCTGTAGTAGTGAGTTGTGGAGGTGAGGCAGTGTTGTGGCCAATGCCAGCAGTCCATTTTGGGGCTGGTGTCTGTGGTGCCAATAGAGGAGCACACTGTCAATGACAGCAGTATTGTAGCATGCCACAACTTGAAAGAAATTCACCACTGCAATCAGGGAGGGGCCCCATCATTTAACAATCAGCTACTTTTGCTGCTGGGGCAGTCCCTGATTTCAGCGACAAATCACAGCATGCCTTGTCTGGTGTCCCTATTCAATAAACATGGCAGCGGCTGTCACCGTCTGCCTCTCACAGTCCCCATGGAAGGTGACAAAGGTGTCCAATCCCCCTGTTGGCATGCCCCCTTCCCAGTTCATTTGCCGACGGGGTAGCTGAATCCCCATAGGCAGGGGTGTAGTTTTGTTTTTTACAGGGGGGGCAAAGTAATAAAAAAAAAGTCCTGGTTTTTGCATATCAAGACAATGAAGAGGCAGGGAGGGTATCTGGTAGAAAGAAGAAAAGGTGGATCAAATTTAAAAATGGTGTGCCAAATGTCCTAATCCCCCACCCAAACATTAAGCTTGAGTACGTATGACTCGTTAAAATGAAACAGTCGCATAATCAAAACATACAAAATAAAAACTGTTCATGCTCATGGGGGGGGGGCCTCAGTCTCCCACTCCCAACTTCAGGCCTTTATAAGCTTCAAAATAAAACTGGGGGGAAAAATACACAACTCATTAGCCATCAGGCAGCTCTCTGACTCATGCACAAATTGTTTATTCAGGGGTCGAAATTGGCACCAGCCTGCTTGCCAAATGCTAGATAGATTTTGTATTGGGTTACTAAGATTTTCCTTTAACTAGCCCTGTGGGCTTGTGCTTGAGAAGGTAAAATTTCAGTAAGTACACCAGCTGATTCACTGAAAAAAATCTGAGGGGCTACTTGATTTTCCCAGTCACTAGCCCTACTGGCTAGTGGCTGCAAAACCTAATTTCAACCCCTGTTATTACACAGTCACTGTGTGTTGAGCAGTGTGGTACATCATGTCATGTGCTGATGGTGCTGAAAGTGGATATTACTCTGTTTTACACAACTAGACTAGTCTAGTTTTTGTTTTTTAACCATTGTTTTACCAGGAGAGACACACTAAGCTGAAAGCTTGTTTACAGGTGGCACCTGGGAGCACAAGAAAGTTAAGTGACTTGCTCAGGGTCACACAGTATGCAAGTGGAGGCTGTGGGATTCAAACCCAGGTCTGCAGCTCAGAGCATTAAACCACTGTGCTATACTGCCTCCTAGTTTGCCACTTCCGAAAGCCCCTGGGACCTTCCACTTGTGCCAATATTCGGACAGCCCATGACTGCCGCCCCCACGAAAATCTCAGCCCATGACCATGCTAGCAGTTCTCATGCTGACTACTAGGACAGAAAAGAAAGTACCAAAGTGGCAGCCAGCCATCGGCACTGTTGTGTGGAGGATGATGGAGGATCCTTCCTTAAAGGAAGATAACTGCTATCCATCTGCACAAAAACCTGCTGCAAAAGGGATGCAAAAAGCCCCTGCTTGTGTTAGCAGCAAATCCAGTACAAGTGTGAGCAGGATGGTCTGTGGGAAAATAAAAAAAGATGACAGTACTGTCTGCCAATAACCAAGACTGTGCCCAAAGTAGTTCCCCAAACCCCATAACATACAACTGAAGGGAAGACTCTGCAAAAATTGTAAATACTAGAAATACCACTGACAGCTTAATGTGGTTCAGTGTCATTTGGCAACCATATGAATACCCCCCAAGCCCCTATGGACAAGGGCAATCTAAAATAGGCAGAATTGTTTAGTCCTCCATTCCCAGTCAACAGAAACAAAATAAAAACAGGCTGGTAGCCAGTATGGTCAGATACTATATACAGTATATACAAGGTACAATTGCATCCTTAATTTCTGTTAAACGATTGGAGCACTGGACTCACACTGAGGAACAGCTGTGCTAAAATAATTATGAGGACTACAGTGCTGCACTTCAAATGCTGGACTAGATATTATACATTTAATTTAAATATTGCAGCAGACCACCACCGCACCAGCTAATGATTCACATAAGTAATGCTGGAGTGAGCATACACCACCTTAATAAAATATTTGCAAAACAAAAAAAGTGGTTGTCACTGTAAATAACCACCAGCAGTCAAGCAGTGCAACTTCAAAACCACAGACAGGAGACACACGGAAAATGGTGGCAGAGTCAGACACACACCCAGTCTATCCTCCTCCCCCCTGACACACACACACCTCATGTTAACCCTTTCCAAGCTTGCTGCCTGGCTTGGCTGCTTCCTTAAGTTAGTCCAGGATGGGTCCCTCCTCTCCCACTCCACACATTCACGACCATATTACAAAAACATTTAGTGTATTAATTTCACCCACCAATCAGCCACACTCCACTCATCAGCCAGCCTGGGCCATGAAGCCAGTGGCTGTAGCACAGACTGGAGAAAGGAGAAGGAAGACAGCGGGAGGGGAAGTGGAACTTGAAAAGCAGGCAAAACTGTTGAGTCATTGTCACAGCCAGCCTTTTCAGATTGGAATGTCATCCCGTGTGGCCTGCTCTTCCACCTGGGCTGGATGGATTGACTTGACGCTACCATTCTTACCCTACTGCCAGGCTGCTGGCAGCTGCTGCCTGTATGCTTCCCTCCTGCTCCCTTCAAGCAAGTTACAGCAACCTCCAGACCATAAAACCCACTAGCTTGCTTTAGTTTACTCCATGATGGTCTGGTGCCTGGTTGGCTAAAAATAAACTCAAGTTTCAGCCTCAGCAGTTAATTCAAACTTTTTTAACAGTGCAGCTTTTAGTTTGCTGTAATCATTACTGTCCTCATTGTCAATTTGAATCAATGCATCCCGAGCTTTCCCAGTAAGTAGCGGGGGTAGCTGGAAGCTCCAGGACTAGCTAGGAATTTTAACCTGAATACAAACTTTCTCAAAAGAATATAAAAAGGCATCCATACCCTCTCCCTCTTTAAATTCGGCTATTAATTTGGAATTCAATTTGTAACCCAGTCCTGTAGTCCCAGTTAAACCCAAGCCACTAACCTGCTCTGGTGCTGCTGGTGAGAGTCGTAGCTTCTCCAGCTCATGTTGCCTCTGACGCTCCTGCTCCACACAGTCAGCGTCTCTCTGTTCTCGCTCTGCCTCTCAGCATTCTTGCTCCCTCTTCTCCTCTGCAGCTCGCTGGTGCTCACGCTCCTCACGGTCTGCCTTTCGGCGTTCTATCTCTCTCTTCTCCTGGACCTCCAGCTCCATCCTGCATAACTCAATTTGCAGCCTGAGTACTTCTGGATCCAGGATACTGGTGACCTTCCCCCTGCTGCTGTGGCCCTTCACTGACAGTGGCCCTGTTGCCCTCCTCATTGGATCTGGACACTGCACTGGCCACTAGCCCTGCTACACTTGAGGTTTGGTCCTTTTCAATCATGGTCTGTGACTCACTGCTCTGGATATCTGCTACCATCAGGGCATCTATGAGGTTCTGCTTGCTGGCTTTCACCTCAAATGGGACTCCTCTGTCCCCGCACAACTGCCTTAAGTAGTCTACAGTGTGCCTGCTGTAGCTGGAAGCCATCTTCCCTCACTACTGCTACTCTGACTTGCACTTGGAAAAAAAAATAAAATGGGTAGGAACTTGACTGTACGCCAAGTGATATAGTTCTGTTTCTTTTTTAAAAATAAAACTCTGCCTTTTTCTTTCTTTGCAAGTGAGCTGATGGTCTCAAGCTGACACACTGAACAATGAAAGTTTGTGATACCAAAATTATGCCACCACTGCCAACCAATCTGTCACAAACCCACTTAGCAGGTCAGCCCTCTGCTCCCAAAGTGCCAACCTCCGAGCACAGTCTTATGAACAGTTAACAGAAACAGGGTAACCCTCCTGTCTGTTTTGGGGTTCAAATCAACCTTGGTCTCAAGTCTTGGAGGAGTCAAACTGTGAACCTTTGTTAGCATACCCAATGTACAGGCTCAGATAATTCTGTCTTCGTGGGGCCAGATATCTTTGCCTATGGGCACCTAACCAGGTGTACAAAAATGAACCCTTAAAAACTGTAATAAAAGACTTCAGATTTAAAACGCTTACCTTTTTCCAGTTTGGTATCACCATTCAAGCTTATGTACAGTGTCTGTTTTAACCATATATACTCCACTTGTAAAAGAAAAGAAATCAAAGACAGACCAAGTAGGCTCTAAAAATAGAGGTTTACTAAAATAGATAAAAAATATGTAAAACATAAAATACAGAATTATTATATCACAAGACATACAAATCTATTAAATGAACAAGGTTTTAACAGTACAATTCCTGCTACAGTACTTAGATTTCTCTCTCTCTCTCTCTCTCTCTCTCTCTCTCTCTCTCTAAATACCTGCTTAAAGTGCTCAAAGATGTTTCTTTGTCAGAGTCTAGAAAAAAGTGTGTCCTCTGAAGGAAAACAGAATATTGTTTAACAGCTGGCTTTGCCCACCTCTTTGCATGAGGTCATATATCTCCTCCCTGTCAGAATATATAAAAAATATATATCTATACAAAAACAGGTTGACTTTTCCAGAAAATAAATTCTGTAACCTCAGCATACTCATTTTCTTTTTCAAATGACATTTCTTTGATCTTGTGATCAGTTTCCCCTTTCCAGGACATCAAAGCATCTTTTATGACTTTGCACTAAAATGTCACAACCTGCTGTTCTTCCTCTAAGCATTATAAAAGTTTATGATTTTCCCTCTTGGCAACAACAGCTATAATTAACTTAGTTAAAGTCTGTAATTAGCTTCTAGCCTTCCAGGTAACACCTTGTATCTAAAACCTGTGTGTGTGTGTGTGTGTGATCTCACATGCTGTTTAAGTATTTCTCATGAGAGACTAGTCCATAACACATTTTTTTTATATCACAAAAAATGATACAGTGATCAGAGCAAGCTGTCCAAGTGTCACACTTGGGACCCCACCTTGTGAATTCAGTCACTGCCATCTGGTTATTTGGTCCTGAAAGGTGATTTCGCGGTCACTGCGCAGAATCACCTTTCGGGACTGATTAATGAAACAACAGCGTCACTGTTCATGAGATGGGCTCCCAAAAAGCCTATGTTGCAAATCTGGTGAAAAAATATTCCAACAAATGACTGTGTTATGAGCGTGCGTTGCGCAGTTTCCATGCACTCTCATAACTTTGTGAATCTGTAATATTTTCACTCCAGATTTTCAACATTGGCATTTTTCAAACCTCCTTATGAACAGTACAGCTGTTATTTTTCACATCCTGGCTGAAATGTGTTTTTGCACATCCAGCGCACAATAACGGCAGCTGTGGGAAATTAGTGTTTGGAACAGATTAAGAAAATCACAGTGACAGTGCTCATAAGCAGAGGTCCCAAAATGCCTATGTTGAAAATTTGGTGAAATAATTCCACTAAATGACAGTGTTACGAGCATGCGTTGTGCAGTTTCCATGTACGCTCGTAAGTTCGAGCACTTTTAATATTTTCACTCCAGATTTTCAACATTGTCATCTCTTCACACCTCCCTATGAATGGTACAGCTGTTATTTTTCACATCCTGCTCAAACTATGTTTTCACTCATCTGGTGCAGAATGGCGTGGTCACTGTGGGAAATCAACGTTCAGGACAGATTCACAAAATCACAGTGCCTCTGTTCATGAGCAGAGCTCCCAAATGCTTTCATGAGGTGGGGTCACAAAAAGACCATGTTGAAAATTTGTAGTGAAAATACTAACAAACACCCAGGGTGTTAGGGTTTCTAACCATAACGTCCCACCCTGTACAGACCTATAGGCATCAGGGATGTGCCTTTGGATTGCTGGCTATAATGCTCATGCCATTCCACCCCCACCCCCACCCTGAAGCCAGTGACAGGCATCGAGGTGTGCCTTGGACTTTTCGGCCACAGAGTTTACCCCATTCTCCTATACTGCACCCATTTCAGTGTATGTCCTTATTGTATGGGGTGACTGTAAAGCCGAACACCCCAAGGCACACCTCAACACTTGTCAGTGTCTGCAAGATAGGGTGAGGTGATATGGCATGAACGTTATGGGCAATGACCCAAAGGCACACCCCAATGCCTGTCCATCTTTGCAGGGTGGAGGTGGGGTTGGCGTGAGTTCAGTACTTCACTGCCTTTCCTATTCTGCATCTGTCTAAATTCTGCACTTCCAATGTTAATATCAGCAAGCAAACATTCAGCATTGACAAATGCTTGTTTACAGGGTATTTAAAAAAACAAAAAAAAAATGCAGAGAGAATATTTTCTTCATTTCAGGTTTTGACACTGGGGGATTGGGCACCACCCCAGTGTCAGTGTTATGTTTGGGGGGGTGGACAGTGAGTGGGAGGGTCAGGTGGGGGTGACAGTTACAGGGTCACTAGCAGAGGACACTGGGGGATTGGGCACCCCCAGTGACATTGTGATAAACGGTGGCGGAGTGCAGTTAAAGTGGCACAGTAGACATTGATGGATGGTTTTCTTAGTTGCAGGCTTAAAAAAAATGTTGAGGGAAGGTTTTCTTTATTTCAGGTTTTGACACTGGAGGATTGGGCACTCCCAGTGTCAGGTTATGTTATATTAGGGGTTGAGTGGTAGGGTGGGTGGGGTGACATTACAGGGGTGCCAGCAGTGGACACTGGGGATTGGGCACCCCAGTGTCAGCGTTATGTTTGTTGGGGGCGGGTGGTGGTCAGCATGAGAGGGAGGGTCAGGTCAGGAGAGAGTTACAAGGGCACCAGCAACAGATATCGATGGATGATTTTTGTTGTTACAGGGTTGATATAGCAGCTGCACACTGGTAAGGTATGTAGCAAACTTCAGATGTGCAGCTGCAACTGATTTAAAGGCAGATCGATCAGCTGTTTGCTGATGCAGCTTCATGTCTCAGTAAAACAGTTTGGGGGGGAAGGGGAATGAGAGCGCGCAACTCCTTTAGTTCAGCTCCGATCAGCTTTTTGCTGATGCGGCATCTTCCACATCAAAGCACCAAAGTCCTCTCTGTTTGGAGCAGCTTCGGTCCTTTAAAGTACAAGAAGTTGCAGACTGAGTGATGGCAGGACCACAGTGTGTGATTACTGGTGCAGACTGTCAAGCCCCTAGCAGTTGCAATGGCACTGGGCTTGGCAGTGACACACCTCCCCAGTCCCATAGTACTCATACCAAGACATTTGGAGCGCAAGCACAGCAAATGAAAAAATGACACAAGAAAAGTGATCTTGAGCAACTGGTGTTCAAAAACAATACAGAATACTGATATAAACTAAGCCAGAGCCATATTAAAAAGAGTACCCCTTTTATTATTTAAAAGTAAAAAAAAAAAGTGCTAATGCAGACACAGTATAATGTAAAATGTTATCATACAAGACAGGAGTTAAGGGGCAATCTAAACAAAATACGAAGTATACAGTAGGTCAAAATTTCAAAGCTAACATGCACCACTTATTTTAAGAATTGCAACAAGTTTAGCCAAACTTTCCTCTGTAATTGTGCAATAAATATAGCCAGCAAGTGTAATCAGTGTAACCCATACCCTCGTACTGTGGTGTAACCTGTAGATATTGGTTGGACTAGTACTACTGGGCCTTAGGACAGATGGTTCTGGGTCCCGAGACTGTCTTTGGGATTGAAGTGGTGTGGTGCCTCTAGCTATTCTCCTGATACAGCTGATAACAGGGTGCTGCCCAACAGCAAACAGTAACACAACCTACACCACAGTGTGCAGGATATAGTAAATACAGTACCTGCAATCAAGATACAGGACAAACAGTAATAAAGTAATGGACACAAACTATACAATATAAAAAAGGAAGCAGTTGTTTCTTTCGAGGGAGGGGAAACAGGAACTGGGCTCTAGAGAATTAAACGAGTCATTTTTTCAGCATCTAGGTGACCCCAGGACTGTGTGACATACAGTAGCCAACAGCTGCCAAGCAGGAAGCTGACTCCTTCAAAATCACCACCCGTCACTGCCATTGTTGCTAATAAATAAAGAAATCTGCCTACGGACGGCAAGATTCTGGATTAATAGATATACTTATCACACTGTTGCTACTGTGTGTTAATGACAATGTTGGTATTCCGACTGCGTGCGCCACCTGCTAGCTTATAGGCCATACCTTAATATTGATTGTACTGCTCACTGATGTTCACAAGCTCCACTCAGGACTTGTATAGCTACACTACTGTATAGGTCTAACAACACTGCTCATACCCTGTTGTTATCTTGTCTCCTTCTCCACTGTGATACTGTATACTCGGTATATATTGCCCATACCCTGTTGTTATTTTCCTTCCCTACTCTCACTGTAATATTGTATTATGACTGCTTATTGTTATGTACTGTACCTGACGTGGAGCCTTTGGAAATGAGTCCCTGACTCAAAGGTTGTAATCCGATATTCTCAATAAATAAAATAAATAAATCATTCAAAAGGAGCTGCTTGAGGAGTTTGTGGTGTAGGAGGGGAAGCTCCAACATAATAACTTGTTTGGGAGCAAAATTACAGACTGTTAACTGCAACTAACAAGTTGTTTACATTTTATACGGGTTGTGTGACTCAAGAAGTGAACCGTGTCTTTGTTTCGGTGTCTAGGTGACCCAGAGACCATGTGACACACAGCAGCCACTAGCAGGAAGCTGCTAAATCATTTAAAAATAGTTGCTTGGCGAGTTTTTGCTGCACTTTCATGTAGGAGGTGAAGCACCAACATAGTAACCTGTTTGGGGGAAAAAAAATCACAGCTTGAAACTACAATGGACCTATTTTTTCTATCTTACAGGGCTTGTGTGACTAAGGGAGTGGAACGCGTCATTTTCTTGGCATGTATGTGACCTGGGGACCATGTGATACACAGCAGCAAACAGCAGTCAAGCAGGAAGCTGCAAAATCACTTAATAGGACTCCCTCGCCCAGCTTATCCAATCAAGTGAGTAGGGCAGAGCAGGAGTGGAGCATCTGACCTGGGGGTGTCTGCCTGTTGTCCAAAGGTTGACCGCAGGTCTGCAGGGGACTTTGGAGGTAAGACACCAGACCAAGGTAGGAGGTGATACATAATCTATTTATTGTACACTGTGAAATCCAGCTAAGGGGCGTGTAGCTAGTGTAACCCACCCATATCTGGATTACTCAGTTTTTCCTTCCCTTTTTGGGCAGTAGGTGTTCTTTATGTCACTTAGGGCTGGCCACCGCCCACTGATGGAGTCTCTGCAGTTCAGAGCCCTACCTCAGGGGGGTTGACTGGCTATTTAAAGAGCAGTTTGGTGACAAAGTGGGGGATTCCCGTGGAAGGAGGTCAGCGGGAGGGTCTGAAGGAGCAGGGGTGATAGCCTGCTCCTCCCTTGTTAGGAGACCGGTGTATGGCCAGTGGCAGGTAGTGGCATTGGACTCTCGGCCTGCTGAGACCTGGATGCCTGGAAACGAGCTGCACCTCGGTGGGGTGTATGGAGTTTTTGAGTGGACAGTCTGCTAAAGAAAGGAGAATGTCAGGGGGTGCCATTTTGAAAATTGAAGTCAAGAGTCAGACAGAATTTGGGGTGGCACTGATAAAGAAGAGAGAGAGAATGTTGGGGGTGCCATCTAAGATAGAGCCTGGCCAATGGGGACATCCATCCCGAAGTACTGCACAATCCTGTACATCCTGTAATCATTCCTTCTGTCTTTCTCTAACTGGATGCTTATAAAAACCAGCAATTTTGCTCACATGCCTTTCCAGTATAAAAAATAAACTGAAACTGAAGTTCTTGAGGAAGTTGACTGTCATACCAAGATGCTTGGGGAAGGTGCTGGGAGGCCTGAAACCAAAGGGCCTTGCAGTAACCTCCTCAAACATGCGAGATGTAATTGCAACTGAGTGAGTTTAATACTGCTGCCTGGATATGGGGTCTCAGCCTCAGGAAGCTGCTGCCACATTCGTAGTAGCCACTCGGCCAGGGATCAAGTCAATCAGGTGGGGGTCTCCACACCCACGAATGCTGCCGCAATGAATTACATTACTCCATTGTGGGTTTCTGTAGCCCCGAGATTAACTTTGTAAATCCATTCTGCTGGCCAGTTTTGGTTGAAGTAAATCTTGGGATCCCCCTGTTCCTGCAAAATTGGTGTGGACTGTGATTTATTATTGTAACTGGATGGTACACTGCTAATCACTTTAGCCCACTGCCTAGGACCCTCTGGTCTTGATGAGGACTGCAATCTGATCTGGTGTCAACGCTGCCAACTGCCAGTAAGAACAGAACTGTTTTTCCCTTGGTAACCGGTCAAGTGACTGCTGTTGTGACCCCTCTTCCCCCTTTTTACATCAGGTGCCCCTAGACATGGGGAGGGGGCTTTACATTAATTTACAGTATATAACAGCAGTAAAAGTGTATAGCAAACCCCCAGGGAAAAGCAGGAACAGGTAAGAGGGTTATGACAGGGATCGCAAGATACACACTATCTAGACTAAGTTTGTAAGTAGGTTAGGAAAGGCATAAATAAGATTATAAATTAAAAAGTAGAAGTAGGAGCAGGAAAAGGAAATCAAGGCAAACCCTGTCTAAGGTAGGTTAATAATCTAGTTCAAGGGAAGGAAAAGAGAGGGGTAAGAGTAAGCTGGAAGTAGGATGGGGTAGATGGGTAATTCAAACTTATGTAGGTACTAAGCAAGGGCAGAGGAAAGGTAGAAATCATGGTAGTGGAGCAATGGTTGTGAGCATTGTGTTTGAGGCAGTATATCGCAGTGGTTTAAGGCTCTGAGCTGCAAATCTGGAGACCTGGGTTTGAATCCCACAGCCCCCCTTGCATATGCTGTGTGACCCTGAGCAAGTCACTTAACTTCACTGTGCTCGCAGGTTGCACCTGTAAACAAGCTTTCAGCTTAGTGTGTCTCACCTGGATAAAAAAATTGAAAAAAATAAATAAATAAACAATTGGAAATTGGTTGTGGTGCTGCAGTCTTTCAGGAGACCAGGACATTAAGGTGCCACCCCATCTGTACTCACCCTTCTGAGTTACGGGCATAGGGTGCTGGACTCTGGGCAGAATTGGTAAGGATACAGCAGACCTTCTTTTCCCACCCAGGAGCCACCAAGTCCACCACCCTCTGCCAGAGGATTCCTAGACAGAGTCAGAGTGGATGAGCCTAGATGGGCTCTGGGAGGGTGGGGGCCGGGGAAGGGTTCTCCACCAATACCACTGCAGAACACCTTCACCTTACTGGCAGAATGGGACAGCAGAGAGGATGTGCCCATCGCAGTAGTAAGGGAGGAGGTGGGAGTCCTCAGAAGTGGAGGCCCAAGGAGGAAAGGAGAGGCCCCCAGCAGTTGTTGGTAGTGGACTCTATAGTGAGGGCAATAGACTTGGTCGCTGGGGAGGGGAAGGATAGGGAGGCAGTGTGCCCAAGTAGTGCTTTGGCTTGAAGGGATATCCAGAGGATTGCCAGGGCAGTGGGAGCTGGGAAAGAGCTACACATCATTGTCCATCTTGGGACAAATGCTGTGGCAAGGGAGAAGGTAGAAGTAGTATAGGGAAACTTCAGGGAGCTGGAGAGGGGCCTCAAACAGATAGCAGGCATGGTGACATTTTACGAGGTGCTACCTGCGAAAGGCCAGGGAGAGGCAAGCGTACTCCACACCAGGGTCTTTAACAACTGGTTGAAGGCATGGTGCATGGAGAAGGGCTTTGTTTAAATCAGGGATTGGGTACCAAGCTGGAAAGATATAAGTCTCTATAAGAGAGATGGTCAGCATCCTTCTAGTAGGGGCACCAAAGTCCTTGGTGGGAGGTTTAAATGCTATACTTGAATGAGCATTTAAATTAGCCAGGGGGAGGCAGTAAAACCAAGAGAAGCAACAATTTCCCCCCTTCCCAAGATGGTAAAATGTCAGGGAGGGAGATCCTGATGGGAAAAAACTACCTTAAGCCAGAGAAGAAGAAGGAAAGGAGTGGGACAAGATGAAAGAAAAGGGGGATACAAATCAGGTAGAGAAGGATGGAGGATCGAAGGTGACCAGAAATGGTGAAAGCAATATGAGAAAAAGGAAGTTGGGGTGGGAGTTACAGGTAACATAGGCAGGAATAGAAGCAGGCCATCGGGTGGGGGGGAGGTGTTGAGAACCATGTGCGCTAATGGAAGGAGCCTCAGAAACAAAATTCCAGATCTGGAAGCCATCATGACAGAGGTTAATGAGGATTTAGTGCCCATAACAGAGTTTTGGTTCACTGAGCTGTGCACCACCAGACTACTGTCTGTTCAGGAGTGATAGGGTAGGAAGAAGGGGAGGAGGGGTTGCAATATATGTGAAGAAGGGAATTAAGACCACTGAGGCACAGATGCACCAAGAGGAAAAGGAGGGGCAAGGAGGGGCTGGAAGTGCTAAGGGTCATCCTGGAGAAGGCTTGGGGACCACTGCCCACAGTGGGGTAGTGTACAGACCTCCAGCACAAGGCAAAGAGGTGGATAAGGCACTTGGGAAAGCCATCATTAGAATGACAATTAAGGGGGAAGTACTTATGGTTGGTGACTTCAATCTGCCAGATGTGGAGTGGAAGCTTACAGCTGCAGCTTTGGGTCAAGAAGGGTCATCCTTGATTCCCTACAAGGGACTTTTCTCAGGTAGCTAGTCAAAGAACCCACTAAGGATGGGGCAATGCTGGTCCTGGTACTTACAAACAGAGATGGCATTGCAAATGTCACAGTGGGCATTGCCCTAGGTACCAGTGATCATCGTACAGCGTGGTTCAACATATTGTTCTAGGTACCAGTGATTGCCATACAGCATGGTTCAATATAAGAACAGGAGCAGGAATGAGCCACACAAGGATGAGGTCCTGGACTTCAGGAGGGGAGATGTAAAATTAAAATGGGAGACTACCTCAGAAATTATCTCAAAGGGGAGGGGTTGCCTAGAGGTGTGGAGGGACAGTAGGGAAAAATAAGTGAGGGCATAATTAAAGCAACAGCCTCTCCATGAAGGAAGTGAGCAAAAGCTGAAGAAAAAGGAGACTGTTATGGTTCTCCAAGGAAGTGACAAGGGTGGTGAAAGAAAAAGGGTGGTATTCAAGAGATACTGTATAAGGAAATGCAGAGGGAGGAGGACAGGGAGGTATACCAAGCAAAGTAGAAGGAAGCAGGCAAGGTGGCTAGGGGAACAACGGTGTAGACAGAAGAAAGGATTACCGAATGGGTTGTTAAAGGGAATAATACTTTTTTAAAGATACATAAGTAAGAAGTGAAAAGATAGGAGGGAGATAATGAAGATTATAACGGCAGAAGGGGAGACTGTGCAGAAGGTGACCAAGAAAAAGATGATGTCTTAAACAGGTACTTCTGTTTAGTCTTCACCGTGGAGGGAGGAGGGGTGAAATGGGGGGGGGGGTGGACACAAGTGCATTTTCAAAGGAAGGAGTCCTCAAAGGACTTACAGTCCTGAAGGTAGATAAGTCTATGGGACCGGACAGGATACACCCTTGCATACTCAAAAAAACTCAGGGAGGTGCTTGCTGTTCCACTGACAACCTTGTTCAACAGAAGAATGGAAACAGGTGTGGTTCCGGCGGACTGGAGAAGGCCTGACATGGTCCCTCTACATACAAGTGGCAGCAGGGTAGAGGCTAGCAACTATGGGCCGGTCAGTCTTCCTTTGGTGGTAGAGAAATTAATGGAAACCTTACTGGAAAAAAGACTGGTTGAGCATCTAGAATCCAGTGGGCTGCAGGACCACAGGCAACACAGATTCACAGTGGGGGGAGATCATGCCAAACGAATCTGATATATATCTTTGATAGGATGACCAGGGAAGTAGATTGGGAGAGCAGTGGACGCGGCCTATCTGACTTTAGCAAGGCCTTTGACACTGTGCCACACAGAAAGCTGATTAAGAAGTTGACCAGCCTAGGAGTGAGATGCAAAGTGGTAAATTGGGTTGAAAACTGGTTAATGGATAGAAGACAGGGGTGGTGGTTAATGGCACTCCATGTAAGGATGGGAGCTTACCAGTGTGGTATCACAGGGCTTTGTGGTGGAGCAGTCCTTTTCTATGTCTTTTTTTTAATAACTCTACTTTATTGTGCAGCATCATACTAGAATGAAGTACATGGTGTTATGCAACATAGTAAACAACGCTCACTATGAGTGCTTATAAAAACCTAAGAACTTAAAGGGTTCAACAATGAATTGCAACTGTTTTTACCCCAACAAGAGGAAAAAGGAACAACCAGAAACATTACACTGCAGCCAATGTCCTGTTATAGAATGTAGCAATCACCTAAAAGGTGGTAATTCAGAAATAGTCCAGTGGTAGGCTTTTACCTCAGTTAATGTCATAACTAGTAAGTGTACCTGCATCAAGAAGTTTGTGTATTATGTGACCAGTATTCTCCAATAGGAGTTCGGAGTAGTCCAGAAGGCCTGATGTGCAAGATGAAGAAAGTCCATCTGGGTCAGCCAGTGTTTGTGCCCTCCTGCAGTGCAGCAATTGTGTACCATGGTTGCAAGATGGCTGAAAATGATTCTCTTCTCAGCTGAAAGTTACATGCGAGCTGCTTCATATTTTGTACCTCCTCAGTTTTTTTGAAGCAGGTGGATACCTGTGGAGTAATATCTGAGATCCACTTCAATGTTATACATTTCAGAGCAGTTAATAACAGAATCTGAAACAGTGCCCTCATATGTTTATATCCAATTGGACTGGGAAGGATGCCCCAAACTGCTAAAAGACACTCAGTTTTGGGCAGTCAGAAAAAATGGTAGTGCAAACCGCTGAGTCAGCATAACTTCCAACATTGGTCTGTGATAGTTGTTCTTATGTGTTTTATGATGGTGGAGGTGTTAAAAAATCTAATAGTGACCTTCCATCAAAATTCTCTCCAGGATGGAGAAGAAGTAATTTTCCATTCAGCCTGCAAACATTAATGCTACTTTGCAGGTGTAAGTGGGCCCCGCTCTCTTACCCTCACTTCTCCCTTACTCTGTCTCTGGGATCTGAAATACTATTCCTCAGTAGTGCAAAAAGGTCAGAAATATAACTGAACCTAGTTTTCAGGATAATTCCCCAATGAAAGAAGTCCTCCGGGTCATTCGGTCCTCAAGCAGGTATCTGAAGATTGTCTCCAGTTTGAATACAACGCCTGCCCTGCAAAAATCTAAAAAAATTCAGTGTATGGGAGTTTAAATTGCTGTGATAGGTCCTGAAAACTTCTGACCTGTCCTGCTGATGTGAAAATTTTGTGAGACCGTCTCTCCCAAAGAGCAAACCCATGATTTTGAGTTGGTGGTAAGAAGAAGTCAGTGTATGAGAGTGGTCCCAAGGGACTAGCAACTCCCAGCTGCTTTCTAACTTTCTTCAGAACTGCCAGGGAGTGTTGTACCTATGAGTTGGTAATATTGTTTCTAGTCCCAGGAGACAGTGGATTCACCGGCAGTTTAAAAAGGGAGGTAGACACCATCTCTCTATCTTCCTGGGAATACCATCTAGATGTGTGTCGCTGCTTAGCCTAGGTGATCAGTGGGGCTATTTAGGCTGCTAGATAGAATAATCTTAAATTTGGCATGACAAGGCCTCCCCCATCCCTGTGCATTATCAGAATCTTCCTACTAATTCTCAGTTAATGACCCACCGAAATAAAAGTGCTAACTTTCCGTACTTTGAACTAAAAATGTTCCAGATATGGGAACTGGGTCTGAAATACAAATGGGAAACCTAGTAGAAGGTTTATTTTTAAAGTGTTAATTTGGCCCAGCAATGATAAAAGCAACAGTTTCCAATGGCCCATGTCAGATTCCATGTGACTGCAGAGTGGTGTATAGTTGATTTTAAACAATTTCTGGGTTTAAGGGATAGCTTGTATCCCCACGTACAGCACCTAAGCTGGTTGTTCTTAGCCCCAATAAGAGAGAATGTATGGAGAAATTCCTGGGGGAGATTGTCACTCACTAGCTGTGCTTCCCTTTTGGAGTACAGTAGTTCAATTAGTATCCTGATAACTCCCCCAAACTAGCCAAGGTGTTTAACAATGCAGGTAAGGATGTTTCCACTTCTGATATGAAAAAATGGAGCCATCTGCATCAAGAAATACTTTATGCATGTCTTGTCCCACCTTTATGTCCACTATGTCAGGATCTGGAGGACTGCTATAGCCAGGGATTCTAAGCTGATAGCAAACAATAGTAGTGACAAGGGACTGCTTTGTCGAGTTCCCCTTCCCAATGTGAATCTGCCAGGATTATATCCAGTAACCTTAACCATGGCTTCAGGAGCTTGCTATAATGTCTCAATGATCTGTAGAAATTTTGGGCCAAGTTGAAAGGATTGCAGAGAGTAATTTAAGAATTGTCAATTAAACCGATTAAAAGCTTTCTCTGCATTCACAGAGACAGCCAATTGGGTGTTTCTACTATGTTTTTGTGAGGAGAATATATTGAGCGAGCATCTAATGTTAGCCTGGAATAAAACCTGTTTGATTCAGGTGAATTGTAGTGTGTAAGTGGTTTTGCAATCTAGTGGCTAAAATACCTGTCATGATTTTCAAATCATTGCAAAAGAGAGAGAGAGAGAGAGATGGGGTGGTAAGTACTGATCTGTGGAATCCTTTGCTGCTTTGTGTAACACAATAATCTGGGCCTGATTCCATGAGGGTGGAGTCTCTCTTTCCATAGCTTCTTAAATATCCAGGTAGGTGCGGTATAATCAGTGGGACATAGTGTATGTACCATTCTGAAGCCAGGTTCTATGGGCCAGGAGACTTCATATTTTTAAAATGTTTGATTCTGTCTTGCACTTCTTCCCTGGCAATTGGACTCTCCAAAGATACCTCTCCCTCCTCAGTTAGGTTTGGGATAGTGAGACACTAAACCAAGCATTTGTCAATGCCGACTGTTATCTCGCTGGCATTGGCATTGGTAGTGCAGGAGTTAGAGATGCATAATAGGAATGGCAGTGAAGTATTGAACTGATGCCAACCTCACCCCCACCCTGAAAAGACACATTTTCAACATAGGCATTTTGGGACCGCCCCTCATGAACAGTGGCACTGTGATTTTGTTAATCTGTCCCAAAAGTTAATTTCCCACAGTGACCACGATATTCTGCGCCACAGGTGCAAAAACACATTTTGGGCAGGATGTGAAAAATGATAGCTGTGCTATTCAGAAGGAGGTGTGAAAAATGCCAGTGTTGAAAATCTGGCATGAAAATACTGCAAATTTTCCAAGTTACAAGGGTGCATGGAAACTGTGCAATGCATGCTTGTAACGCAGTCATTTTATGGACTTTCATCACCAAATTTTCAACATACGCATTTTAGGAACTCTGCTCATGAACAGTGTCACCGGCATTTTCTCAAACTGTCCCAAAACTGATTTTGCACAGTGACTGCGCTATTCTGGCCAGAAGTGCGGAAACACATTTCGGCCAGGATATGTAAAATAAGGAGGTGTGGAAAAATGCCAATGTTGAAAATCTGGAGTGAAAATGTTACAAATTCATGAAGTTACTAGTGTGCATGGAAACTGCACAACGCACGCTCATAAAACAGTCATTTTATGGACTTTTTTCACCAAATTTGCAACATAGGCTTTTTGAGAGCCTATCTCATGAACAGTGGCACTGTCATTTCATTAATCAATCACAAAAGGTGATTCTGCACAGTGATCGTGAAATCACCTTTCAGGACCGAATAACACCATGACAGTGACTGAATTCATAAGCAGGGGCCCCAATAACCCCATATTGAAAATTTGGTGCAAATATTCCAAAAAATGCCCAAGATATGCACCAAAGTTGGAAAAACTCTATTTATGCCATTATACAGCTTACAGGCATTTCTTCAGTTCGCGGTTGGCTTTGAAGAGTGCAGACGTGTTCCCAGTTCACCGAAGATCGTTGCACCGGACTCTGGAGGTAAGTATGGGGTGAGGGGGCACAAGGCAGAGATATTCGAGGCTCCCCTCCCCTGTCACATTCCATACCCTGGATGGGACATTGCTCAAGGCCTGTACCTCCTTCAGGTACCTCGACATCTGGCTTGATCAGCACCTCAACTTTTTCTGACATGTTGGCTCCATACTCAAGAAGCTGCACCCCAGGCTCAATGCACTTTACCGCAACTGTGACAATATCCCAGTCTCTGTCTGTAGGGCCATCATGCAGAAAATGATCCTCCCAGTCTTTGATTACAAGGACGTTGTCTACTGTCCGGGTCCCAAGTCCACCTTAGCCAGACTGGATCCCCTCTTCCAATCTTTCCTTTGCTTTGTCCTGAACTGCCCATACCGCTGGGGTGGGCTCACAGCATGCCAGCTGAGTGTTTGTGGGGGGCTAGCCGACAGGGGATTGGGCACCCCCGTCAGCACATACCGAAGGAAGGGCACACAACAAATAGGGGGGCATTATGCAGATGGGGAGTGGGCTCCCCCATCGGCAAATGAACTGGGTCAGGGCAAGTCGACAGGGGGATTGGGCACCCCCGAAGTCATCATTGTGGCAGGCAATGGCGGCAACCACTGCCACCATGTTTACTAAAATGCTTCATCAGGAAAGGCACGTTGGGAGGTGTCGCTGCATAACGAGCTTGGCTCTCATTGCAGTGGACCTTTTCTTAGATGTGCTTGGCACATTATGTGTTGCTGGTGTGGTGCCTGCATGCTGCCTTATTGGGGAATGAGGGATGCACCTACTGATGTGTGTCCTGCATTCGCCCACAGTGACCGCACCTCCAAATCTGCTACTACTGCAATATGTTGGCTGGCGCGCAAGTGTGAGCCAACATTGGGTCCCTCCCTTTGTAGAAATAAGGATTTCACAAATTTATCTGGAATGATCGTAAGGTGTATCCCTTCTGCTCTGCATTTTTCAGTTTAAGAACAGCTCTATTGGCTGCCTACTTTCCAAACTGGAGGGCCAACAAGCACCCAGCCCTATTGCCCTGTTATTAATACCTCAGTGTGACAAGTGGAGGCTCTTTTCAACCAGCTCATCCAGCCTTTTCTTTAGCTGTGCATTTTTTGGCCTCCAGCTGTTTTCTAACCCTTGCATGCAGAGTAATCTGGTGATTAGTTTCTAGGTCATAAATTTCCCTTTCTAATTCAAAGTGTCTCTGTGCTTTCTGTCTCTTTGATCTAGAAGCATATTGGATAGTACCCCCTCCTGATCATCACTTTAAAGTAGTCCCATAACATCAAGATAGAGACATCTGCACGTTAGTGTTCATTTCAATAATTTGTAATAGTTTCCTTCATATGGTCTTTCTAGCCCTAATCATTCAAGAGGCTGGCATTAAAGCGTTGGTAGTGTTGTAGGGTATATGAACTGTTTCCAGCTCCAAGACCACTGGTAAGTGGTCAGACAGGATTGAGGTGCCAGTTTTGCAGCAGGTCACTTTGTGTGCCTAATCAGTAGATATAAAGAAGTGATCGATTCTAGAATAAGAATTGTACCATGGGGAATAATATATGTAGCCTCTCTCAGATGGATTCAAGAAATGCCAAGCATCTGCAAGCATCAGTTCACCTCAGTCCTAATAAAGGCAAATGCCCAACAGGGTTGGACTCCAAAATGCTCCACCTCTCAGCCCCCGCCATAACCAAACCCCTGGCCACCTTTTCAACATATCCTTCTCCCTTGCAAAAGTCCCCCCTGAATGGAAACATGCCTCCATAATCCCCCTTCCCAAGGGAGGGGATTCCTCCAACCCAAGCAATTACTGTCCCATTTTCCTACTACCTATATTGTCAAAACTCCAAGAGTGTCTAGTAATCTCTCGTCTGTCACCCTTTCTTGACTCCTCCTCCTTCTTCACCCCCTACCAGTCTGGCTTTAGGAAATCCCACTCAACTACCTCCTCCTTTCTCAGGCTCACTGACTCCATCCTCACTGGTATGGATGCTGGCCACATCACAGTTGCCATTTTCATTGACCTGGCCAAGGTGTTTGACACCGTCTCCCACTCACTTCTCCTGACCAAACTCACCAATGCTGGGCTATCTAGCTGGGTCTCCAGTTGGTTCCATTTGAACCTTGCAGGCAGGTCCCAATCTGTCAGAGTCAGCTCTGCCACCTTGGCCCCCCCCCGTTACTTCAGGGGTACCGCAAGGCTCAGTCCTAGGCCCACTCCTGTTCTCCATCTTTCCTAATGACCTGCCGTCTGCCTGCCCACACACACCGCCATTCACATGTATGTGGATAATACTGTGCTGTATACATCTGGCCCCTCAGCCACAGAGGTAATGACCAGATTGCAGTCAGATTTTGCTAAAGTCCAGCTCTGGCTACACTCAAATCAACTCTCCCTCAATGCCTAGAAAACCATCTCAGTGACCTTTGGCACAAGGCAGAGACCTTTGAGGCTCCTCTCCCCTGTCACATTCCATACTCTGGGTAGGACACCCCTGGAGGTGTGTAACTCCTTTCAGTACCTTGGAGTCTGGCTAGATCAGCACCTCAACTTTTCCGCACATGTTGACTCCATACTCAAGAAGCTGCACCCCAGGCTTGGTGCACTTTATCGCAACCGTGACAATATCCCAGTCTCTGCCCATAGGGCCATCATGCAGAAAATTATCCTCCCAGTCTTTGATTACGAGGATGTTGTCTACAGTGCGGGTCCCAAGTCCACCTTAGCCAGACTAGATCCCCTCTTCCACTCTTTCTGTCGCTTTGTCCTGAACTGCCCACACTCCACCCATCACTGTGTCCTCTACCAATCTATGAACCTTACAGCTCTAGATAACTGTAGGTAGTCTCACTGCACCACAATTTCGGCCAAGTACTGGTCCCAGCTGCCCCCCCCCACCTCTCCTCTGCCCTAATCAACACAAGCACCCAAGCATATTCACTCAGAAACAATGACCCACGGATCCTAGTTGTCTGACATAGATCCACTGCCGTGGGGCAGGCAGCCTTTAGCTACCGCATGCCTAAGTTGTGGAAATCCCTCCCTACAAACATTCGTCACTTCCTTTCCTCCCCACATCTTAACTCCATGCTTCTAGCTCACTTCTCCCCTACCTGTTCATGCGTGTCTAGGCCTTATAACAGCCCACAGTGTGGCAGCCTTGGTTGCACATCCTATGTACATTTAATGATTGCTTACCTATCATAATATATTTAATGTGATGTATTTAAACTGTGCCTGTTCGTGTCAGTATCAATTGTTCTCTCATGCTATTCTTGTCTCTGTATCGGTACCTAATGTGTTGTGTCTGTCCCTATTTAGGTACTATGCACTATGTAGTATGTATTTTGCTTGTATTTGCTTACCTCAACTGTGTATGTACCACTCCTCCCCCAGGACGCATCTGGAATCGAGCAGTAGCCTGCTCAGTATGCCTTCCTGGTTAAACACTTGAATAAATAAATAAACAATAATCTGGCCAATAGCCTGCTAGGTAGTGCAACCTCATGGTTTTGTCCCCCTGTCTGTCTGTTGCTATATTTTCCGTTGAATTGACATCTCCCCCCAATATACTTGCCCTGTAAGATATAAACAGACTAGGGTGAACACATCCAGAAAGATTTTATTTTACTGGCTTTTAAATGCTCAGACTGCGGTACTATCACAGGGTTATAGTGTAACACAACAAGTTACTACTTTAAACACCGTGGTGATGGAGGTTGTACACTATAATATTTTGTTAGTACAAGTATAGTCTGTAACCACCTGTTATTTGGGCAATGGAGGGAATGAAGCAGACCTTATGTATGTAATTATTGTGGTACCAATAAAGCTGAGTTTCAGAAAAAAAAGAAATCTCCCCCAATAACATAGAGATGATCCAGGCTAGTGAACACATCCAGGAAGATTTTCTTTAGGAATGTAACCCTTTCTGATTGAATATTAAAGCATACAATATACACATTAAGTAACGTGCAACGTATATCCCAGTCATATACATTCAAGTTTTATGAATCTCCCCTCTGTATCTTGAGCCACTTTCTGCACTTGTAAGGGTACATCATTATGTATTGAAATAGTGACCCCTGTTTTATGTGAGTGGTGTTTGAAAGTTGAGGAATAAACCTCCCCAACACACCGCCTATGCAATTTTTGATGCTCAATTTGGCTCAGATGGGACTCTTGGAGAAAAGCAAGCTAGACCTTCTTCTTATTTAGTTCTTTAAGTAACTTAGCTTTTTAACCAGATTATTAATCCCTCTAATGTTAGACATGGCTATTCTGAGGTCTCCCATCTGTGGTCTTAATATCCTGATATTTTCTGGTGCCCCATTGCAGATGGGGTTCACATAACCTTCCTGTCAGGTATCTGTTGCCTGCCAGGCAGGTAACCCCTGCCACTCCCTCCAGAATACTAGACCCAGATATGCTGCAGTAGTCAGCAGTGCAGAGAATTGATCCTGCAACCAACCAGAAGAAAAACACTGTATAAACATAACCATCTGGATAATAACAAATGCAGCCAGTGGGCTGCCTGGCTTCAAGGTAATGAGTAGGGCCACTGCTAAACCAATAGTAATATGCAGTGGCTGGGGTTGCTTCATGCAAATGCCCCACCATCAAAAGCACCCCTGTAGGGATGACCTGAAGCTCATGACTCGTCACAACAGCTATGGAGTCAAATCTAGGCATGCTGAATGTGCAGCACTCCTAGGATGCTGCAAGAGTAACATGCTATTCACACAGTCCTGATATATCCAGTCTTGTGCTGTAACTAGCAGAGGGAACATCTGGTAGGGTTGTCAGAACCCTCTGAAGTTCTGGGTTCTAGTTCTAGTCTAGAACTTTTGAAAAGTTCTAGGGTTCTAATCTTTTTTAGAACTTTTTAGAACTCGAACCCTATTTTTTTATTGTGCTGCCAGTAATGAAGATAGTAATAAAATACATGTAAAGGAAAAACTGTTCAATATAAGGGGGAGAGAAATTATCATGTGTGACATTGATAGGAATACAACTAGGTTTATCTATGGTTTCTTCTGTTTGCTAAAGCCAGCAACTTAATACGTAACAGGCCCACCCACCCACCCATATGTTAAAGTTTTCCTGCTGCAGCTGCATCATAGTTCCTTAGTGAAAGAAAGAGGCACATTAGCCATTTATGTACTCAGTTATATATACTCATTGTCATGAATTATGAGAAAAATAACTATTACCTAATTTCAGCTATTTGCTGCTTTCTGTTTTAAATGAGTAAATCAAAAGTTGCTGTGTTTAAAAGAAAGCTTTTATAACAAAGTCAAGCCAAGTACTACAGCATCAGCATGTGGAACTGTTGCAAAACATATGGGGCCAGATATTCAAAAGGGTTGCACCATGCGCAATAGGGTTGCACCAGCGCAAGTCCAAACTTGCTCCATTCTGCGATATTCAGCAGGAGGCAGTTGCGCCACAGAAAACATGCTGAGCAACAGCGCAATGCAAATGAATGCATGCTGAACTGGAGGGGGAGGAACCATGCATAAACTGCACAGCCTGATATTCAGCCGGGCTGTGCAGAGTTGTGCAGGCACAACCCCCAACCTGCGCCTGCAGGACTTTGAGCCAAAAAAAAGGCTTAAGTCGAGGGCCACCCACAGGTGAGCTGCTGTATTGCAGGGCGCAACACAGCAGCTGCCACCTGTGGCTGGCACCCAACCCAGTCCCTGTGCCCCCTGCAGCCGGATCGCGGGCATAGTGTACTTCCACCAGTCCGATCAAGGCATCAATGTGTGCCCCTCCCATTCATATCCCTGGTGGTCCAGTGGACCATAATTATCCTCTCTTATTTTCTGCCTTCTACTATTCACATTTTTGAGTATGTTCCATGATCAAGTGCTAAAGTATATTTTTGTTTACTAATGTATGTTACATTGCCATATGTATTTCTCTCTGCATTTTTTGTACTCGTTGTCTTAATAATCTGGCTGTACTCTTTGTGTATTGTAATTGTACCTCCCAGGTCGTGCCTGAAAACAGTCACTTGCTGACTAGCGCACTTACCCGGTTAACAAAAACTAAATAAATAAAAATAAAAATAAATAATGCCCGATCGCTGGCGGTATGTATAATAATTTCACCCCTCCCGCTCACATCCCTGGTGGTCCAGTGGACCAAATGCCCAATCGCGGGTGGTATGTATATTATTTCACCCTTTCGTTATATCTTGGTGTCCAGTGATCGAAATTAACGCTGGCGGCATGTGTGTGATAACCCCCCAACAGCAGCCCTCAGGAAGGTGTCTCACCCTACCCTACCCACCAGAGTCTCACCACCCCGCCTCCTCCCGCAGCCGGCGGCGGCAGCATCCCCACCCATTCTGCCACCCCACCGCTGGCTGGGATTGACTGCCCGGTGGGTTGCACGCCCATTGGTGCAGAGCAAGAGCCACTGGGCTGCAGCTCCATACCGCATATGACAGTCCAGACGGTGAATGTCATTCACTAAATCTGGACTGGTCATGTACGGCTGGGCTGCACGCCCACTGGCTCTTGCTCTGCACCACTGGCGGTGAGTCTACCGGCAGTCAGTCGGTGGGTGGTAGGGCGGCAGGCGGTGGATGCTGCCACCCGCCAGCTGCTGGGGAGGGAGGTGGTGGGGCTTCGTGGGTGGGTAGGGTGGGGACACTAGCCACCAGGGCTATGTTCGGGGGGTGGTTTTTATCACACATACCACCAGCGATCGGGCATTTCGGTCCACTGGACCACCAGGGATATGTACAGGAGGAGGGTGGGGAGCCACATTGATGCCCGTGATCGGGATGGTGGGGGGAGGAGTACACTATGCCCATGATCGGGCTGCAGGGGGCGTCGGTCCCCGACGGCTGCTGCCTACCAGGGCACCAGGCGCAAGTCCTCGGGGATCAGTGCACCTACATGCTAATGGCATGCAAATGGGGACATAATCACATGCAAATGGCCCCCCTGCACCTTGCATGAATTATAGCCCCATTTGCATGTCACCTTTTGAATATCGTGATTTTGCGCGATGGTGATCGGATTGCGCCACCGCAAGTTGAATGCTCCACTCTGTCAACTTGCGGTGGCACAAGTTCCACTGTGCCATGCACAGTGGCTGTGGCTGGGGGGTGATATTCAAAGGAGTTGCTCAATAGCGCAACTACTTTGAATATCGCCCAGGACACACCCCTGCGCAACTATTTTGCGCAGCTCAAGGGCTTGCACCTATGAATGGCGTAGTTTGAATATCCAGCCCATTATGTCATAATGTAGTCAGTCAAGACATTTGAATAAAAAAAATATGCCAGTCATTGTTGCTGGCAAAAAATGCATGCAATTTTCTAAGGTAATGCATACACATACCAACATGTTTGTTGGCAAATTGAAGTAATACATACAACTTTCTAAGATGATGCATTTTTGCAGCTGATACTTCAATAAAATCTGTATTTCAGTCACATAAATAAAAAAAGTGGTTTCCTCACCACATACTAAGGAACATTAAATGTAGCTTCAGCAGTTGGCATGTGATGTTTAAGGGACAGCGTCTGTCAACCCCATTATGTATCAAATTATCACTACTTGTAAAGCAAAAACACTTTATGATACGTCACATTCTGTGAAAACTGCTGATGCAGATTTTCTTTTATTTCTGATTCCTTTATTCTTTTTTTTAAAGGGGACAGGACAATTGTGCTAGGTGGCAGCAGTTTGCAATGTATTTAATAAGAATATATATTATGTGTACAGTAGGTTCGGTCTGTCATCATTTTTTTCCTCACCATCCCCAGCTGATCAGGAATCTGTAAATGAAAGAACTAAAACACACCCACCTTTCACCCCATCACCCATTCCACTTTTCTTCCACCACCCTCATCTGTGCAGTAGCACCCATGCCACCCTTACACCCATGTTAAAACCAACCCACAACCCTCACCCATGTACTAGCATCCATTTTTCGTTTATGGCTAACATTTCTGTAATTGAAAAATAATAAACAGCTACCAATTAGAACTCATTGTTTTGTCCTCTTTAAAATTGAAAATAGACCGCCTCCTGTCCCAGCCCATACTGATGCACCACAAAGTCACAGAAGGTAAATCCAAAAATATATGTTTGCACTTTAACTATAAATAATATGATACAGAAAGGATTGACGTGACAGTGTCCCTTTTATGCCAAATTTGGGCCTGCTCCCACTGTTGTTAAAATTGCCCTGTATATAAAACTTGTTGACTTTAGTTTAGACCCTAGCTACAAAGCAGTTTGCCATGAAATGGTGAAAGTTTTGGTGGGTATATAGTCCAAGGTAGTAGATCGAGAAAGGAGAGAGACGACAACCAAAGTCATCACAGTCTGTAAAAGTTTCCTTTTTGGTGCAGAGAGACTCTGTCCCACACAGTATTTACCAGCCACCACCATCTGAGTTGTCATCACCATCAACATCCACAACATCAATCACTTCAGGATCAGTTTGTATACTCTGTAGGATATGAAAATCTTTACTTATTAACTTTAATAAAAGTTAACGTGTGTACATTTTCTGGCAGCAACCTATTTCTGGTGTCTGTCACAATATTGCCAGCTGTACTAAACATGCGTTTGAAGAGACACTGTTGCAGGACAACCAAGATATTTACAGGCTTCATCATACAGCTCTGTCCAAACTGACTTTTTTGATCTCCAGTATTCAAAAGGGCATGCATCAATAGGAATAGGCAGTTCTTGCAGGTAACTGTCTACCATGATGGACAGAGACCGCTCAGAAGAGAAATCAGCAGAAGCTGGTATGGCAACAATTTGAGAAAGGTTTTGCCACAGATTTAGCTTGCTACTAAGGGTTGAAGAAGTGGCAGTTGTGGAACAACTACTGTTAATGTTTGGTGACTTTTTCAGTTCTGTATCCCTTTGTGAAGATGAACCTGCATGTTGTGGTGATGACAACCTGAGGGTACTGTGCTGTCTGTGTTTGACTCCTGTGAGTGCTGCAGCTCATCTAGCAACATACATTTGTACTGCTCTATATCATCTGTTTTGAAGATGTATAGCCTTGAACCTGGGATCTAAGAGAGCTGCAAGGATGTAGTGTTTTGATTTGCCATTGCAACTAATTTGTCATTGGTTTTGAAGCGCCGCCATTCTCTTTTGAGATTCCCATGATACAGGCGACATGTTGTCTGCGCTTCAGATCTGTCTTTTTCTATTTGTAGATTTAGAACACTAAGATGATGTGAAATGAGCATTATGAGTGGGATAACCTGACTCACAGATGTGCCTTCAGAAGACATATCCCTTGTAGCTGTCTCAAAAGGAGCTAGGATACAGCACACTGTCTCAATTAATTTCCACTGCAGCACAGACAGCATAATGCCATCTCCAATAATGTAACTGAAGCAGTACTCATGTACAGCTTGCTTTTGCTCCAAGAGGCGCTACAGCATATAAAGCGTTGAGTTCCAACGAGTGGAAACATTTTGAATCAGCTTTTGCTGGGGCAGCTTGTGTTTTTTTTGCAGTTCGGACAATGTCCATATAGCCTTGGTTGAATGTGAAAAGTGAGTCACAATTTTTTTGCAAACAGCAATCATACCATCCACTTGTGTTTCATTGCTGAGAAATCCTGTGACAATTAAGTGTAAGCAATGTGCAAAGCAAGAAGCATGCAGAAATCCTCCATCCTGTACTGCTTTCAAGATGTTGGCTCCATTGTCACTTACTATGAAGCCACATTTTAGACCGTGAGAATAAACCCATTCATCAAGGAGGTCATTTAGTTCCTGCAAGATGTTTGCAGCAGTATGACTTTGCCCAAACTTCTTATATGCAGCAGCCCATCTTTGGGGTGTCTTTGTTTTTGAAGAAGCACAAGAAAACGTGACCCAATGAGCGTAAGGACATGTAATCTATGTTTTGAGTGCTGGTCCACATATCTGTTGTGACATGAATAACCCCACCCTCTGCAGTTTTAAGTGCAAGCATCACTGTCGCTTTCAAAGCCTGATAAATGTTTGGTATTTCAACACAGGAAAAGTACCTTCGATGAGGAACATTGTAATGAGGCTCTGCTAATGTCATGAGCTCCCTAAAATCCTCATGATCTACCAAAGAGTATGGGAGAAGGGCTCCGGCTAACAGTTCACCAATTCGGTGATTAAGATGAAGGGTCTTTGGATGATTTCTAGTAAAGGTATTCTTCTTTTCAAATGCCTGAGACAGTGTTAGCTGTTTGCAACATGTCTCTGCTGGTTTATTATACACCGTGCTTCAATGGGCAGATGGACTAGAGATGGTGGACTAGGACTTATACATTCAGTGCCATCACTGGATGTGCAACTGGTACTAATGGTGCTGGCATTGGTGGTAACAGTGATCCTAGGGCTGGCAGTGGTTCTGCCTGCATCAAGTTCAGACAATTCAGTATCCATTTCAGATTCCTGACCCTTCTCACGTGTGGTCTGAAGATGGAGGACATGGGTTTTGATGATCAAGCAAAACCGAATGCTTTTTCAGATGGCATTTAAGAGCTGTAGTGCAGGCATGACACAACTTTACCACGGCTTACACTCTGTTTACACAGGAACAAATTGCTCTGCATGGATCAGTTTTACTGACAGAGAAATAATTCCACACCTCAGATGTGACAGATTTTGTTCGAAAGCTAGAAAGATAGCTAAAGACTGTTTGTGTCTTTTCACCTGTCCTAACAGAACCTGGGACATGCTCCTTGGTGCTAGAAGAGTGGCAGAAGACTCTGATGGATTTTCATTGCTGGCCAACACAGAAGTGGTGGATTCAATGGATATGTCCTTTCATTGCCAACAGTGCTGGATGTATTTGCAAGTGCACTACCTGATTCATTGTCAGCAGACTTGCTCATTTCACTTTGTTGAGGAAGTAATGATTTGTCGCGAGACACAACAGTGTCGGACTGAGACAAAGAGCTACTGTCTGAGTCAGAGAGGGATTCACTGTCACTTGCATTATTGCTGCTAGTCACAGGGATCTTAACAGCATGAATGGCATACCTTATGGTGCCTCTCCATGTGACCCCAGCAGCTGTACAGGTTTTCTTAAAAGGTCCACCTTTACCACACTTCACTGTTGCTCTTTTGCTGTTTGTTGAATTTTTATCACGTGAAACATTTTGGTTATTTCTGCTAGCACCAGGATTACCACTACCACCAACACCTGCTCCAACACCAGCACTAGATGCTTCATCTATGTTGGTGTCAGCCATAACAGACAGTAAGTACCAGTACTACCAGCATACTGCGGTAAACACACCCACACCCAAACAATTCCTGTGTAACAAAGCAATGTGATCTGTGATCGCTGGCTACAACTCCAAAATTTTATTTTGGTTGTGTGACACTGTGATACCGTGGACTGAAAGTAATTGAAGAATATGACAATTTGCAACTAAAGGATCCCAGGTTCAAGGCTTACAGAATGACTGGGCTGCTGGGCATAGGCATACACATAGCAATCAAGGGGTGCACAGCAGCAGGGTGATGGGCTGACCACAGGAGACGGAGTCACATACGCAACCCAGGGAATGAGAATTATATTTCTACGTTTCCGTCATGTAAGGTTAATGCCACCACACAACTGGCCACGGGGCTTCTCTCTGTAACACACACTGGGTAGGGTACAGTGCAGTCAAGGGGCACACAGCAGCAGGGTGATGGGCTGACCACAGGAGATGGAGTCACATACGCAACCCAGGGAATGAGAATTATATTTCTACGTTTCTGTCATGTAAGGTTAATGCCACCACACAACTGGCCACTGGGCTTCTCTCTGTAACACACACTGGGTAGGGTACAGTGCAGTCAAGGGGCACACAGCAGCAGGGTGATGGACTGACCACAGAAGACGGAGTCACATACATAACCAACAACTCAGGGAATGAGAATTATATTTCTACGTTTCTGTCATGTAAGGTTAATGCCACCACACAACTAGCCACTGGGCTTCTCTCTGTAACACACACACTGGGTAGGGTACAGTGCAGTCAAGGGGCACACACTGGGCTTCTCTCTGTGACACACACACTACACTGGGAAGGGTACAGATTTATTTGCCTTTTTTTGGCCCCCTTGTATGCTTGTTGCTGGCAGCTGCTGAGTGAGCAGTGTGCACCACTGACTGAGCAGTGCTGCAGTTTCAAATAATCATTCACATTTCACAAAGGTTCTTCACTTCTTATTTTTTTTTATTCTCTCTCCGAGTCCTCCTGAGTCCACCTCCTGATATTGATTGATCTCGGTCTTGATCCCTCCGTATTCCCCAGTCCCTTCCCAATTCTTGATTAATAATTGATTAATCCCTCCACCTGTCCTGAACCTCCCCTAGTCCCACTCCCACCTGATTTTGAGCCTTTTTTCAGCCTTTCTCTCGTTCTCGGTCTCACAGGAAAATGGAATTTTAGTGGCCAGTATTGGACAAGAGTAGCAGTACGCTAACCGCTAACGCTAGTAGTACAGTTTAGCTAGGCTGCTGCTGCCTCCGCTCCGATCCTCAGCAAATGGTGCTCCTCCTCGTGGCACATCTGCCTAAATATCCCCCACAGATCCTGCGGCTCGCGCGGCACTGCGACCCACCTGACCGTCATCGATTACGTAACGCAACTTACGCAAGCGCAAACAGACAACGTTCATGGTGATTCGAAACCCTTTATGGACTCTTTTAGTGTTCGAGTTCTAAGTTAGAACTCGAACACCAGGGTTCGAGGAGGGTTCGAATCTTTGAAGAACTAGTTCTGACAACCCTAATATCCGGGCACCAAAAGTAATCAGGAAAAAATAAATTGACTGCTCTGGCTCTTTTTTTTTTTTTTTTTTTTTTTTTTTTTGTAAAAATCTTTTTATTGAAGAATTTGTTTGCATACAGTACAATCTTATACAACTAGAGGGAGAATTGGCCGCTTGGAGTATATAAAATGACATTCAATCTTGCAAGTGAATAAGGCAACCTTTGCCTCCAGTTACGCATGGGGGCATTGCCACTCATAAGTCCACAAATCTGTATTTCTATAATACATATCTATAACATGTACTGATGATTCTCTGCAGTATGTAGCACAACTGGGAGGGGTATGCTTGTCGGGGGGGGAGCACCCAAGGAGACCACAATTAAGTCCTATCTGTGTGATCTGGTACCTCATTTCCCTGCATACGGGTGTAACCAGCCCAGAGCTGCCACTCCAGCTCTTTTTGATCAGCATCAGCACGTGAAGCTGTACCCCCAAGGGAGATTCAGCAATCCTCCACAGGTGCCCACACAAAGCAACTGTCTCCCCGGCCAACAGGAGCCACTCCATCCTCAGAGTGGTCTCCTAGTCAGGCTCGTCAATGGCTTTGCCAGTTGGTTAGCCAGTAGCTATGAGGCCAGGAGCAACAGCCCCCCCCCCCACCAGCCAACTCAGCAGATGAAATGCAATTATGGTCAGCCCCTACTTGAGACATAATGCCTACTTGGGCCTGTAGCTGAGTATAAAGAAGATTGCCACTGTTCCACCTTCTCTGGGTGGGATGGAACTAGTAAGTGCTAGCCCCCTCTGGCTCCGGGAAGGCCTGTATAACAGGAATGCTTGTGCTGGCTTTAGAAGTCCAGTCGTTTCATGCAGTGCCCATATAACAGAAAAGAGAGAGAGCTGACCATGCTACTGTACTTTCTTTTCTTGAACTGGGTATTGAAATCTTGCAATTAGGAGGCTAGGCTGCCAGAGCCCCTCCCCCTTGTAATGCAACAAAAAGTAGGATGTCATGCCAGCTCAGTGACACTGAGGGTTGAGGCGCTGGATGCCACACCTCATGCCACGCTGGCGACCCGGGTTCAGACGCGAGCCCAGGCCGCCAGGGGTTGGCAGGGGAAGGATAGGATAAAGCACCTGGAGGATTGATCTCCTATCCTGGGGAGGGATCCAGGGAACCACCATTCTGTAGCGGCCCCAGGTGACAACCAGGGGGCACTATCAGACCGGTGGCAGCGTAGGGGGCGGAGTGTGGAAAGACATTGGCACATTGAGCCCAAGGTCATTGCACACCGCACTCCAGGGTGAAAACATGGTGGAAAAACACGGGGGCTGATGGGCATGCCCTGTGCCCCCTGGATCCGAGAGAGGTGCCTGTCCAGGGTATGGTGCAATGTTGGCCAGTCCCTGTGTTCTGCGGATTCATGTGGCCTACATACATGACTGGGTCCGGGTGACACAGACGATGGTGGCCGGAGATCGTGGGGGTTCGCTCCGCTGAGGAGGTGGAAAACAGAAATAAAAAAAAAAAAAATAGGATGGCATAAATGGTAGTACTGTCCAGGGTTTTTGCAGTGCATATTGGGGCTAACAAACACAACCAATCCCTGACTCAGAGACCATGCTTATCCTGTTAACAGTGTTATTGCAATGACTGAAAGGAGCAGAGATAATCTCTACCTCAGACAGAGAGACCCAGCACCCCGGTGGCCCTTCTATGGTCCAGCACCCCGGTGGCCCTCCTATGGCACCAATCACCCCCCTGGGAAGCACTCCACAACAACGATGATGATGATCACTATTAAACCTGCAGAGCTGTTTTTGAGGGCCAGTGAGCACTGCCTGAAAGGCAGAATTGCAGAAAAAATTATTCAGAGCCTGAACTTCCACCACCAGAATTTACCCCCCGAGCTCATCAGATACGGTATAAGGACCTCATTGCATACATGTCCTAGAAAAGGAAAATTATAGTAACTCACATTCTGAACCTTAGGCAGCTAAAATCTGTCAAAAAAAACCTGTAACCTTAAGTCCCAAAAGCGATAAGTCCTTGACAGTTCCCATGTGTGATGGAAATCTAGGGGCTGGTTCTGTCACTGAAGACTAGGTTGCTGTTGGAGCAGGTAATTTGTGCTACGCTTTCAGCTTGACTCAGGTCATTCTAGAAGTAGGGAGGAGGGTTTCTGGTTGCCATAAACTTGCTGCCATTTCTGCGATTGAAGGTCTCGGGTTTTAGAGGGACCTATGTGTTTGTCAACACAGATAATCTGCTTCAATAACATAGGAGCTGCACCTGAGAGTGTCTCGTATAGCCTTGACCCAGTGTCCATGTAAATACAAAGGTGTGCTGAGTATTTCAACTGTGCTTTAATGCCTTTGCTCCTGAGTTCTCTTTGGACCACCAGCACTCTTTTTCTCTTCTACATAGTAGCCCGAACAAAGTCATGCTCAAAGTAAAGTTCTGAGTCACCAAAATTACTTTTTCTTCCCCTACGCTTCGTAAACAATTTGTATTTTGACCCTGTAGTCAAGAAAGACTATGATGAAAGATCTTGGTCTTGCCTTTAGGATTTTCTGAGGGGCAGCCAAAGAACGATGGGTTCTAATGATGTTCAATTTGAGAGCCTCATCTAGCCTCAGTAATTCCCTAAGCAAACCTTCCATTTACTTCCATGGGTCTCCGGTTTCATCTTTCTCCACGACTCTATGGATTATAACATTGTTTTGGTGATTATGATTTTCTAGGTTTTCTATTTTTTTTTCCAAGTTCTGTTTCTCATAGATGGAGATTAATGATGGCTTTGGTTTAAGCCAGTGGTGGATGTATGCTTTAAGAGGCAGGCCTCAGCATTTGTGCTTTTTTTTTAATACAGAGGTCTCGGCAACCATCAGCCACAGTGCATTCTAGCTTCAGGAGGGTAGTCCTGATACTTTTAAGCTCAAAACAGAGTCTTTTGCAGGTAAACATGTAGGATCCTTTCCCATTGTTACGATCACTATCGGGTGGAAACACTGTGGCTGCCCATAAGGAGGAGTGGCTGCTGCTTCTTCCCCATTCTGTTTTTGCTTGAGTTGATGGTTTGGCCGGAGTGTCCTTAAGCCGCTGCCTTGTAGCCATTAGAAAGTCTTCCAAGGTACATTTTTTAGACTGTTGGTAGTTGGCAGAGCTCAGATGGAAGTGGATTAGATATCTGTCTGTGTGGCGCTGCAGAGTTAAGCCGCCATTACTCTCATGACATCAACGGTAGTCCCTCTTCTACGTCTTCACAGGGGACATTGCAGAAGAATTGGAAGGAAAGGTTTGCCTTTTTTCAGATGACACAAAAATCTGTAATAGTGTGGACACTCAGAATGGGCTGGAGAAAATGCGCAGAGTTCTTGGAAAAATCAATAAATGGTCAAAGATATGGCAGTTGGGGTTCAGTGCCAAAAATGCAAACTCATGCACCTACAGCATAGGAACCATGTGCTGAGTATAGGATGGGGTAGGTACACTACTGACAGTCACAAGACAGAAAAGGGAACTTAGCTTTATGATGTTGGAGGATTTTAAGGTAGCAGGGCAGTGTGACAAGGCAGTAGGCAGGGCTAGTGGGATGATGGAGTGCATAGGTTGGTATCTCCAGCAGAAGGAGGGAGATGGTGATGCTGCTGTATTACTCACAGGTGTGACCCCCACCTGGAGTACTGTGTCCAGCTTTGGAGACCACACCTCAGAAAGGACATAGACAGGATGGAGGCAGTCCAGACATGGGAAACTAAAATGGTACAGGGGTTGCACCAAACACCCTACAAGGAGAGCCTGAGGGAGAGAAACATATACTGTACACACTGAAAGAGATGAAGGAGAGAGGTGACATGATCAAGACCTTCAAGTACCTCACAGGGGTGTAGGTGGGGAGTGTCTTTCAGATACCGTAAGTATGAGCACCAGGACAAAAGGGCATGTGATGATGCTGGGGGGGGGGTTCAAGAACAATGTCAGGAAATATTTTTTCACTGTAAGGGTGGTAGATGCCTGGAACAAACTGTCAATGAAGGTGGTGGAGGCTAGAACAGTGGGGGGTTTCAAGTATGCATGGAATAAACATAGGGGTATGCTAGAAAAGAGGTAGAGAGGCAGGAGGGTCGTCTGAGACCAGATAAGGTCTGCAAAGGCAGAACAGGCAGGAAACACCTGAGAAGACTGAGTGAGCCAAACAGTTATTTTCTGCCAACAAATTCTGTGTTTCATTGTTAGGTACGATACAGGAGTTTGGTCAAACAAACAGTAAGTTGAATGGCAAATCAAAGTGATATATACTACCTCACTCCAACCAACCACAACATCCTATTTAAATTGACAAAGGCATGAGATAAAAATGGGGAAACAGTAGTCAAGCAGGGGGAGTAGAATACCCCTCACAAGAACTGGGTGACCTTCTTTGCTAATAACATTTTTGAGCCTCTAGCCAATTTCCTGTCTCTTATGTATGCATTTGCCAATAATAAGAGAATATTATGGAGGGGTCAAAAATAACACCCATGTACTTGATCAAAGGGACTTGTTTAAAAGAGGTCCCATCAAAGGCAAATATTTGAGAATGGCTGTTAGAAGCACTCAATTTCCCAAGTCCGGGCTTCGATCCAAACCACATAAATTTGGTCTTATCAGCATTTAACAGCAGTCTGTTGTTTAGAAACCACCTTTGAACAGAGCCACATTTTAAGATAAGCATACTAACTATGACAACTGAGGACAGGACACTAGAGCCACAAGCTCTCTTAAGATTAAACAAGCTTCCCCCACAGGGCTACCAGAGCAACGGGGACGCTTGTATATTTCAGGGAAATGGGTTCCATGGACTTGCAGTGTTCATGTAGTACATGAAAACTGAGCAAATCGGGTTCCGTAAGAAATAATGTAATTTGCTGATGCTCAGGAAAATCCCATTTGGAAAAATGTCAAACTGATCCATGATCCCTGCATCTGGGCTACAAATGGAAAACTCAGTCCTGCCCAATGATTGACAGGTCTAACACCACCTAAGCTGACTAGCTAACACATGCGGGCAGAGCCCTGTTTCTTTACTCCTGATTTTGGAAGCATCAACCTCACATGGACTCAGCAGCTCTGACAGAGAGGATCACCTCTGGTGCTGGATTTGAGGTGGTTCTGGAACTGGTGCAGCAATACCACAGCACTCTCCTGGTGACTGTGGATGTTACTGGGCCCCAGGCTTCCAAGCCTTCCAGAATCCTTTTCACCCAGGAAATGGGAATTTCACCTCTTCACCCCTCCAAAATGTACTTTCTCCTCTTCACCTCCTGTAGTGATTTTCTTTGATTGCTGGCTGGAATAACCAGGCAGAGTGCTAGACAAGGCAACATACACATGCTATTAAAATAAAGCTGCCCAGCTTTCTGCAGTTAACAGCTCTCTCCCACCTCTGCACTGAATTGCAAAGCAAGCAGGCTCTTTTCCCTGAATGAAAACCCTGGCTAGGCTTTTCTATGGCTTGTGAACACTGGTTGTAACTCACTCTCTTTAAAGAAGTCCCAGATGGGCACCCTTGAAGTTTCTGGCAGTATCTCGGAGAGTCCCAGCAGGGAGTTCTATACTCTCTCAGGCTCAAGACAGAACTGAAGACAGTCCCAGTACTCCTGTGCTATTCACACTTTCCCCTCAGCTTCTCAGTGGCTGGCATGCAAGTTTGGGAGAGCTTATTAGCAGCCCACCTCCTGACTGGTTGTTATACACCTGGGCTTTCCTCATGCCACACTACCCACAATTCAGTATTGGGCTTCACTGCCCTTATTTACAGTTCCCCCATTGGTTTGCTGCATTGTGGGGCAGACTGACAAGACAATCCTAGCCTCTGAATGGTCTGTACATTTATGCGTGTAACCCAGATGCTGTGTCCCAGCAGGCTACTTACCCCTGACTTGCAGGCCTGACCAAGGTTGAGGGGCCTGGGTTCCTATTTCAGATCTAAAACTGGTTCTTTCCCAAAGATCTCATTATTGTGGAGTGCCTCAACTCAGAGTATACTTTTCAGTGGGCTAGATTAAACCCTGGTACAAACTCCAGGGATACTGTACCCACCCACAATACCATATTGCTACCCCACACATGACCCAAAAACCAAAACCCCCACATTTTAACATTTCAAGAACTATTGACTCTCACTAATAATATGCTCACAACTCAAGATTTATAAAAAACAAGCAAACAACAATTTATTTACAGAGGGTGAGGGTTAGGAATATATAATTTGGAAGCAGAGGTTAAAGATTTACATTGATTGGCATTTAGATTGGCATTGGTTTTAATGGATATTGCAATTAGCATCAAAATAGCATCAGAATTGCCAAGCCATGTCCAAGGACTTGAGTGCTCTACCCTGGTCCATCGACAAGGATGACTATGAACTACAGGAGGTGATTGGAAGTGGAGCAACAGCCATGGTGCAGGCAGCTTTCTGTGCTCCAAAGAAGGAGAAAGTGGCAATTAAATGCATCAACCTGGAAAAATGTCAGATGAGCATGGGTGAACTTCTGAAAGAAATCCAGGCCATGAGTAAGTGTCATCACCCAAACATTGTCTCCTGCTATACCTCCTTTGTGGTAAAAGATGAGCTTTGGTTGGTGATGAAGCTACTGAGTGGTGGTTCTGTCCTGGATATTATTAAGCACATCACTTCAAAAGGAGAACACAGAAATGGTGTCCTAGATGAGCCCTGCATTGCTACAGTTTTAAAGGAGGTGTTGGAGGTGTTGGATTATCTGCACAAGAATGGACAAATCT
Organism: Neoceratodus forsteri; assembly: GCA_016271365.2. NCBI lineage: Eukaryota > Metazoa > Chordata > Ceratodontiformes > Ceratodontidae > Neoceratodus > Neoceratodus forsteri. Next base: position 1,095,222,124 of record CM057459.1, read on the forward strand.
ACAGGGAAATGAAGGCAGAAAACATTCTACTAGGTGAGGATGGCTCAGTACAGATTGTAGATTTTGGAGTGAGTGCATTTTTTAGCAACAGGTGATGACATCACTAGGAATAAAGTGAGAAACACCTTTGTGGGCACATCATGTTGGATGCCACCTGAGGTCATGGAGCAGGTTTGAGGCTATGACTTCAAAGCAAATATATGGAGTTTTGTAATTACAACAATAGAGTTGGCAACAGGGGCAGCGTCTTACCATAATAACCTTCCCATGAAAGTATTGATGTTAACTCTTCAGAATGACCCAGCAACACTGGAGGCTGGAGTACATGATAAAGAAATGTTAAAGTATGGCAAGTCAAGTCAGGAAGATGATTTCACTGTGCCTGCAGAAAGACCCTGAAAAGGCCCACAGCAGCTGAACTGTTAAAGCATAAGTTTTTCCCAAAAGCTAAGAAAGAGTTCCTGCAAGAAGAGTTGTTGCAGCAGGCCCCTATGATCAGTGGAATAGCAAGAAAGGTTAAAAAAGTGCCAGGTTCCAGTGGACATCTCCACAAGACAGAGGATGGTGACTGGGAGTGGAGTGATGATGAACTTGATGAAGAAAGTGAAGAAGGGAGAGCAGTTGTGGCACAGCTTAGGTCACCCAGAGTAAAAGACGCCGTACAAATGTCTGAGCTGGTTCCACCAGTTGATCCTTCAGGTGTAAGCCTTCAGCCCCTTGGACAAGTCCAGTCCCGGCTACCTCAGCCTACAGGGCACATTCCTGCACAACCCACTGAGATCGTAGTTCCACCTCCTCCACAGGCATCTACAGTGACACTGGCACCTCAGCAACCTGTTGCACAGGTGACACCTCCTACATCAGCAGCACCACCAGCCCAGATGAATCTAATGTTCTCATCAGTCTTGTGCTAAGGTTAAGAAAATTAAGAAGGAGCTCAATGATGTACGATTTGAATTCACATGTGGGAGAGATACAGCCGATGGTATTTCTCAAGAACTCATCTCTGCTGGACTTGTTGATGGCAGAGACATACTAATAGTTACAGCAAACTTGCAGAAAATAGAGGAGGAGCCTCAGTCAAATAAATCCGTCACTTTCAGACTGCCTTCTGGTGTTGAAGATACCGACATTCCTGATGATGGTAAACTTATAGGATATGCACAGCTCAGCACCAGCTAAACAACTTTAAGAAATGTACATTGTCTGAAAAAAAATCCACTTCTGCATATTTCAGTGATTTCAATTGGCCTAGAGAAACCACAACTGCCAAAGAATTGAACTGTAACTCCATAGGAGCTTTATTATTTGTTTTTATAACTAGGATTACACATTGTTGTAATGTAACGGAATGGAAAGGGACCTGGAGGTAGTCATATCAGATGACCTAAAGGTGGGCAAGCAATGTGAGAGGGCAGCAAGGAGGGCTGGGGGGATACTGGGATGCATAGGGAGAGGCATCACCAGTAGAAAACAGGAAGTTATTATCCCTCTGTACAGACAACTGGTCAGACCCCATCTGGAGTACTGTGTGCAGTTCTGGAGACCCAATCTCTGCAAAGACATAGACAGGATGGAAGCTGTCCAGAGGAGGGCAACTAAAATGGTGCAGGGTCTGCACCGGAAGACATATGAAGAGAGACTTAAGGAGCTTAATATGTATAGCCTCGAGGAAAGGAGGGAGAGGGGGACATGATAGAAACTTTGAAGTACCTCAAGGAATCAACAAAGTCCAAGAGGTAGCATCTTTCAAAAAAGAGGTGTTCAAGAACAAGGGGCACAATTTGAAGATGGGGGTAGCTCAGAGGTAATTTAAGGAAGTATTTTCACAGAGGGTTGTGGATGCATGGAAGTGGCCTTCCGGAGGAGGTTGTGGAGTCAAAAACAGTGGTGGAATTCAAGCATGCATGGGACAGTCATAAGGCAATTCTAGGGGGTTGGGGTAGGAAGAAGTAGGCTGCTGATTAACTAGGATCTGCAGCTTATCCATTAGGTAGGGAAATGGGCAGACTGGGTGGGCCAAGCGGTCCTTATCTGCCATCAAATTCTATGTTTCTATGTAACTTATAGGAATCACAAAAGAGAGTTTACAGAACATGTAAGCAACAACTCATTATAACAATATGGCAACTTAGATTCAATGCCAAGAAGTGCAAAGTAATGCGCCTGGGAAACAAAAACCCAGGGGAAGAATACACAATGAAGGTGGGGTACTAACAAACAAAAATGGAAAGGGATCTGGAGTAGTCATATCAGATGACCTAAAGTTAGTCAAACAATATGAGAAGGAAGTAAGGAGAGCTGGGGGGATATTGGGATGCATAGGGAGAGGTATCACCAGTAGAAAACAGGAAGTTGTTATCCCTCTGTACAAACAGTTGGTGAGACCCCATCTGGAGTATTGCATCCAGTTCTGGAGACCCCATCTCTGCAAGGACATAGACAGGATGAAGGCAGTCCAGAGGAGGGCAACTAAAATGGTGCAGAGTCCGCACCTGAAGCCATATGAAGAGAGACTAAAGGAGCTTAATATGTATACCCTCGAGGAAAGGAGGGAAAGGGGGGTGGCATGATAGAAACTTTCAAGTACCTCAAGGGAATCAACAAAGTCCAAGAGGGTAGCATCTTTCAGAAAAAGAGATGTGCAAGAACAAGGGGGCACAATCTGAAGATAGAAAGGGAATGGCTCAGGGGCAGCATGAGGAAGTATTTTTTTTCATGGAAAGGGTGGTGAACACATGGAACAGTCTTCCTGAGGGGATCGTTGGGCCAAAAACAGTGGGAGAATTCAAGAATGCATGGTACAGACATAAGGCAATTCTAGAGGGAGGGGAGGAGGAAGTAGGCTGTTGGTTGCCGCATACACAGTTATCATACTGTGTGTGGCCGGTCGTCTTTAAGTGCATATCACCAAATTGCTTTTCGGTGATAATGCACTCACTGTAATAACAATCACCATTCAGTGATTGCTATTATCACATAGAACCACTGATTACAGATCCAGAGATCCCTCAGCACAGGGATGGATAAGTCATTTGGGAAAAGTGTTCATGTTGGATTTACAGTACTGCCAGAGTGTACAGTGTTTCTGCCTGCAAAAGTTGTTGTCATCTGTCCTGAACAGTAAAGCCTTGGGGGACTACCTTTCTGGTTTACCATCTTGTCAGAAATAAACCATACAATATAATCCCAAAGTTTATAGTTGCAGACAATCCATCTTTGAGTGACTTGTCGTGAAATGTTCATGGGGTCCCTCAGATAGCATAGAACTGGCAACTCTCTCCCAGACTTGGGTTAAATAGAAATGTTAGTTTTGTGCACTACCTCCAACCTCTGAGATACTCGAGCCAGGTATTTACCCTAATGCCAGGGCTGATATCTATTTTTCTGTCAACTTGTGGTTTGTTGCCATGTCTGTGTAACAAGTAAGGGGGTCAGCCTTACTTTAGCTTTAATTTATAAAAATGAATTCATTATTTAAATCCCCTCTCACCTTTATGAGACAGAGTCCCATACTCAATTTTGTTTTACTTGAAATAATAGATTTTATAAATCTAATAGCTGTTTGACTTCAGTCTCTGGGTGCAACACAGATGGTTTAGAATGTGTATGTGATGATATTATAACATTGAAGTGGCTATTTTTTGATTGTGGTGGGCAGCCCATATTTATTTCTATTTGTTCTGTGCCTCATTATTTTTACAGCTGCGCCACCTGGGATTCTGAGTACATTCAAATCTTTTGTCATGTGGTTATGTTAAAACTAGTATGTGACCATAATACAGTGTAGATTGTGGTATTGTGCCAAAACATTAAATAAATAGTAATAAATAAATAAATTACTGTGGTAAGAAACCACAATGTATGCCACAAGAAAGTATAACAGTGCCAACATTTGGTTGCATATTTCTAGTTTATTCTGGCTGCAAAATCCCTAGCTGACAGCACAGTGGAATTCTGCAGCCATAAAAAGTCTACATTTGCATTCCTGCAGCACATCTCATGAGACAAGCCTCCTAAAATCCAGCTGCAAGGGAAGGCATATTCCTTATACTGACATTTTGCTTGAAACTAAATATCCTTACAGAGTGGTAAGCAGGGATTTCCCTCATAGATTCATAGAAGCAATATCTGGTACAGAGGGCCGAATCTGTGTGTGTGTGCATTTAAAATGTCCATGGGCCCAGGCTGCTCTTCTGGAACCTTAGTCAGCCATGGGATTTTGCAAGGACACAAGTTCCTCTTATGAAAGTAACTTCTGCATACAGAATAAGTAACTCTAATAACAAATCTGAAGATTCTACGGTTGTGAGCAGTACAAGTCCTTTAAATACCTTTATGATATGGCAGCCAGTCCATGACTTTGACAAAGCGACCAGCATCAGGACAGTAGTAGTACTAATAGCCTTTTATTAAGTGGCCCTCCAGGGCTCTGAGCACTGAATTACAAATCCAAAAGATTGGAAAGAGTCAGGATAAACATACAGCAATGCAAATAATGTGCAACACGTGGACGCATATTGAGCACCAGACAATTAGTAATACACAACAAGGTGTGGTATATCAAGAGATATCATCATGCCTTGGCTGAATTGTTCTTGAGTGCCTTCAGCCACCCAAGAAATGAAGATATCCCATGATATTCCACACCCTAGAGTGTATTACTGTAATTTTAAAATGCCCACAAAGTTTTAGAAAATGACCATCCTGGTAATCAGTTTTGAACTGTGATTATATACTAAGATATCATTAAAGACTATAGACTGTTTCAGTTAATCACTTTCCAGGATTTGCCCTATCCATTTTATAATAATAAATATTGATTTGTTTAGTATTAAGAAAGGATAAAGGTAGACTACATCAGGATGAGGGGTGTCGCATCAGGATAAGGATAAAAAGGCCAGTAAGGTGGAGGGGACAGATGATGCTATCTCCACCAAAAGGGTGTGGTTAGCCCTCAAGGCCCTAAAGAAAGATAAATCTCCTGGGCCGGATGGCATTCATTGGAGAGTACTATGGGAATTGGCGGACATACTGGCTGCACCCTTGGCGGAGCTCTTCAACAGGTCGCTCAGACAGGAGAGGTACCTAGATTGGCGCAGATGCACATGTGTGCCAATCCATAAAGGGGTCGAGGAAGTACCAGGTAACTATAGACCCATCAGTTTGACCTCGTGGTGGGAAAATTAATGGAGAGTATACTAAAGGAACGATTGGGGTGTACTTGGAGAAGGTGGGAGGTCTGATAGTCGGCCATATGGTTTGTGCCAGGTAGATCATGTCAAACCAATCTTGTGGAGTTCCCATGAATGGGTAACATCAGAACTGGACAGGGAAAGCCTGTGGATGTATTATTCTTGGACTTCAGCAAGGCATTTGGCTCTATCCCCACAATGGTCTGGTGGAAAACTGACAGGGTTGGGAGTAGGCCCTTTGATGGTCAGATGGATTGAAAACTGGCTAGCTGGATGCACCCAGAGAGTAGTGGTCAGTGGGAGCTCTCAAACCCCAGAGAGGTCGTAGTGGCACCGTAGAGCTCGGTCCTGGGTCCGATCCTGTTTAATGCATACATATCGGATATCAGGGAGGGTATAGGGTGTGAAATGAGTCTCTTTGCTGATGACTCCAAGATGGGAGCAGTAGTTGAGGGGGAAGAGGGGAGGTTGGCCCTGCAAGGGGACCTGGACACCCTGGAAAGATGGGCTCACACAAGGAAGTTAAATTTCAATATCACCAAGTGCAAGGTGTTACATCTTGGGTGGGGAAACCCTAAACACAGGTACACCCTGGGAGGGGAGGTGCTGGAGGCCTCAACAGGGGAAAAAGACCTAGGGGTCATGGTGGATGCATGTATGAATAACTCTGAGCAGTGCAGGAGAGCGGCTAGCAAGGCAAACAGGATGTTGGGATGCATCGTAAGAGGATCACCTCTAGGGGCAGGGAAGTGATTCTGACACTGTACAATGGACTGATTAGACCACACCTTGAGTACTGTGTACAGTACTGGAGACCACAAGTGAAGAGGGACATATAGTTCCTGGAGACGGTACAGAGGAGGGCAACTAAGATGATACGAGGACTAGGGGATTTGACGTATGAGGACAGATTTGAGGAGCTCTGCCTGTTTTCGTTGGAGGAGAGGAGAGACAGGGGGGACATTATTGAGGTCTTCAAGTACCTCAAGGGAATAAATATGGTAAACATGGAGGGGATCTTTAGACTAAAGCAGAGAGGTATCACCAGAGGGCATGGTTTGAAGTTTGAAGGTGGAAGGGTGAGGGGGGAAAGATGAGGAGATTTTTCACTGAGAGGGTGACAGACCCTTGGAATGTGCTGCCTGGTGAGCTGGTTCAGAGATCCACAGTGGAGGGCTTCAAGAGAGGGTGGGACAGACACAGAAAGCAAATGTATCAGATGATGGCCTGGTCTAGAGGGGTGGGGATGGATGATAGGGGTTTCTGGAACACGGGGGGCCGGGCCTCGGCACCCAACTAAAGATCTGAGGTTTGAGCAGACTCGATAGAGCATAAGGCCTAATCTGCTGGCAATTAGTATGTTCTGGACTTTAGAAGAGGGGATTTTAAAGAAATGGGAGACTGCCTCATAAACTGCCTTGTGGGGGGATTGCAGTCGAAGCACAGTGGGAAAAATAAGGGAGGGCATAATTGAGGTAACTAGCCTCTGCAGGAAGGAAGTGAGTAAAAGCAGAAGGAACAAGATCCCATTATGGTTCTCTAAGAAGTGGTCAAAGTGTTAAGGGGAAAAAGGTGATGTTCAAGAGATATAAGAAAATGGAGAGCTAAAAATTCAGGGAGGTCTTCCAAGCAAAACAGAGGGAAGCAGAAAAAGCCGTGGAAACTATAGCCAAAGGGGTAGCTAAAGGAGATAATACTTTCTTCAGGCATGTAAATTAGAAGAGAAAAGCAAGGGAAGAGATTGTGATGATAAGGAGGGTGGCAGGGGGAGACTACACAGAAGAGAATCAAGAAAAAGCAGATATCCTGAACAGGTACTCCTGCTCAGTCTTTACAGTGTTAGTAGGCGGAAAGGGTCACCAGTGAGCAGCAAGAACAAAGGGCAGGGAAGTGGACACAAGTCCATTTTCAGAGGAAAGAGTCCTGAAAGGACTTGCAGTTCAGAAAGTGAAAAGGCTATACGATTGGACTGGATACCCCAAAGGGCACTAAAGGAACTTCGGGAAGTAGTGGCCACCCCACTGATGGCCTTATTCAACAGATCGCTGGAAAAAGGCATGGTTCCAGAGGATTGGAGGAGTACAGATGTGATCTCTCTTCATAAGAGCAGGGAGGAGGCTAGCAACTATAAGCCGGTCAGTTTCTCATCAACGGTGGGGAAATTAATGGAACCATGTTAAAGAAAAGGTTGGTAGAGTATCTTGAATCCAGTGGGCTACAAGACCAAAGGCAGCATGGATTCATAGGGGGAGGTTACGGCAGACAAATTTGATTGATTTCTTCAACTGGGTGTCAAGGAAAATAGATTAAGGGAGGGCAGTGGATGTGGCCTATCTGGACTTCAGCAAGGCTTTCAACATTGTGCCACACAGGAAACTGATTAAAAAATTAAGCAGCCCAGGGGTGGGATCCAAAGTGGTGAACTGGGTAAGGAACTTGTTAATGGATATGCGACAGAGGGTGGTGGTTAATGGCACTCACTCTAATTAGGGGAGAGTGACCAGTGGGAGGCCGCAGGTAGTGGGACCTGTCCTCTCCAATGTCTTCATACGTGACATTGCAGAAGAACTGGAAGAGGAGGTATTCCTTTGTGCAGATGATACTAAAATCTGTAATAGGGTAGTCACTCAGGAAGGGGTGGAGAGACTGTATCAGGAGACTGGGAAACTCAAGGAGTGGTCATGCGCATGCCAGTTGTGTATCAATGACAAAAAATGCAAAATCATCCACCTAGGGCATAGGAACCCAGCAGCTGATTATAAGATGGGGGTACTGACAGTCACTAAGCATGGGGTTATCATATCTGGTGACCTCAAAGTGGCAGGGCAGTGTGACAAAGCAAGTGGGTAGATAGGACCAGTGGGATACACAGGGAGAGGTATCTCCACCAGGAACAGGTTAAGTGGTGTTACCACTGTATCCTTCATTTGTGAGACCCTACATGGAGTATTGTGTCCAGTTCAGGAGGCTGCAACTCAGGAAGAACATACACACGGTGAAAGCAGTCTGTAGGAGGGCAACTAAAATGGTGCAGGGGTTGCATTAAAGACCCTACCAAGACAGACTGGGGGATCTCAACATATACACCCTGGAAGAAAGCAGAGTGAGAGGTAACATGATAGAAACCTAAAAGTACCTCATGGGGGTAACCAGGGTGCAGGAGGGGAGTCTCTTTTAAATGAGAAATAGCGCCAGGACCAGAGAGCAAGCACTGAAGCTGGAGGGGGAAGTTTACAGATTAACTCTTATACATCAGTATCTGTTTTCATAAATAAGATGTTTCGGCTGTTACAATTTACTTGAGAATACATTTTTTTTTTCATTTTCAATGTTCCTTTCCAAGATATACAGCACACCTTGGCAGTCCATCTAAGACATCTGTATAGAAAACATTTGAAAACGTGTGCCTCTCCCCTGTTAACCTTACAGTGCCTTTGTTTATGGCATCATAGTGCTCACCATGACAACAGACTGTGGTATCACCAAACAGCAATTGTGTGGTTAGCAGGGTAGTGAGATATATTTTGAAAGACTCTGTGAAATAATTGGTGCAATGTTTACTGCACTATTTAGTAGACCAACAGCTGAGGAAAGTAAAAATTAAAACAGTTAAAACATAATTGGCATACATTTAGTGCTTATTATAATAAAGGGTTGCTCCTTAAAAAGGATATGAGGAAGGACTACTTCACTGAAAGAGAGGTGGATGCCTGGAACAGACTGCCAGTGGAAGTGGTTGAGGCAAAAACAGCTGGGAGCTTTAAGCATGCATGTGATAGACACGGGAATATTAGTATACAGGCAGGGAGGAGGGAGGGTCACCAGAGACCACTTAGGGTCTGCTGAGACAGACTAGGCATGGACCATCTGGGCAGACTGGTTGAGTCAGGTGGTCCTTTTCTGATAACAAATTCTATGTTTCTATGATAACGGTACTTAATTAGTATATCTGTGTTGTGCATTTGTAAATTGTGACAATTTGTCATTACTGTTTTTCACATTGTCCTTTGTAAATAGCTTTCTCATTGCCCTTGTAAACAATGTAATCATATCTATTTGCATGTCATTGTGTGTTGTTTTATCCCAGGACCTCTTTGAGTGTAGTTATCTAGGTAAACCAAATACTGTAAATACAAAGACAATATTCTTGGCTTAGGTATGGCCTGGAAAGGAGTGTCTCGAAATATGTTTCCTTAGTTTCTCTTTGAAGATGGCCAGTCAGGTAGACAGGCAGATACAGACTGAGAGAAAATCCCACGACAGCAGCAGCCACCACAAAAACTCAAGCCCCAGCCCTGCCCATGCTCAACTGACAGTAACTGGTTGTGAGGGCATACAGTTGGTAGTTAAAGGGGCCCATAGGCAGCTGGCCAGGTGCTGGGCTGGTGTGGTACAGGCTTAAGCCAGCAAGGGAGCTCCACTCACAAGTTGTGCCGGGTTTGCAAAGTGACAGTCCAAGTTGGTGTTGGTGTCAGTTTATTTTGGAGCTTGGACCAACATGGTGCAGGGCAGGTTGATGGGTGAGAGAACGGTGCAGCAGTGTGTCCTGGCATCCTGATGCAGTGATGAACTGTAACAGTGACAGTGGCACAAGAGCAACAGCGGCATGTGTAGGGGGCTGGAAGGTGCTTCCCAGTGGAATGGGAGTTCAAGACTCCCTAGCAATTTCAGGACCAGCCAGATGAATCTGAAAGGAGAGGCAGGAAGCTTACTCAGTGACCAAGATGCAAAAGGTTTATTTGCAAGGGACAATAAAAACAAGATAACTGTTTTCTACAACACTACAGGATAATGAACAACAAAACAATGGATTGGGACCAACAATTGGCGAAACCTAGAACAGGGTTTAACCCCCCCCTTTTAGACCAAGTCCTGCATGCGTTTGGATGAAATGACAAATGGTGGACGAACCAAGCTTGGACTTTCTGATGAATCAGCAGACTCAGCAGGTGGGCATTGACCCCACAAAGTGCTTTTGCAAACAGGCCATAACGGGGAATCCCCAGATGTACAAAACACAAAGAGGAACACTGCTAGCTGGATAATGAAGAACTTGGCCATCCTCTGTGGCTCCAAGCAAGAAATGGAAGACTTGTGGTCAGCAGATGATTCTCTGGATGATCCACAACAATAACCACTGGCAGGTCCCCAGCACATAGGATGCCTCCAAAGAAGAAGACTTATGGTGATGTGACCTTCAGGTGGCTTCTACAGAGTGAAACAGGTACGTGCACTTATGGACAGCCGAAAAAATAAGAAAGGGCATGACCAGTGTTAACTGTGATCCTTCATGCTTGAGCCAGGGCAGCTTCTAAGTTGACTCTACTGGATACCTGACTAGTGACTCTCTACACTTACTGTCACAGGACTAATGTTGGATCACTATAGTGGCACTTCAAGATGGGTGGACATCACTGGAGACAGTTCTGCTGCAGATGGAGGATGGGCCGGGGACCTCCCTGGGTCAGCGCCAGGTTCTGAAGAAGCTGGTCTGGGTAATAAAGGCAATGCTGGGCATCAGGTCTGCACGGGTGCAATTCAATAACACAGTGCCGAAGCAAGCACACAGGTCAGAGTTTTAAGCAGACAGTTTGGTTCTTGCAAAGGGTGCAGTCTCTAGGGACACTGGGCAGGCAGCAGCACAGTTCCGCTTGGGTGAGGTCCAGAACACCTCCTGGTAACTTTCTGGGCCACTTAGGCCATAGGGCCAATACCCCTTCCCACCCAAGCTTGTGCTGTAGCTTTATGGATTCTCTCTGCTGTGGCTATTCCTGCAGAGCCAACCCCCTTTGCTAGCAATAAAGATACCCCGATACTGGGGTCTATGGGACTTCCCAACCAAATGAGACCAAGGGGAATTTAAGCCCACCCACCCCCTTTTGTCCTCTCCTACTCCCCTCGGGGCTCTTTATTCATAGCCATCCCCTGGCTACCTTCAACCAAAATAATAAAAAAAAAAAAAATACTTTGGGGTTGTGGTCATACCTGAGCATTTTCTTTGCCTTGCTGGGCTCTCCAACCACTGCTCCTTAGTTCCCCCACCTTGGAGGCTGGCAGTTCACCCAAGGAGCCCACTGCGCCCCCTCAGTAGGTTACTAGAGCCCTGGCCCTTTAAGTATTTTTCCTTTTTGGGCACTCTGCCCCTTCAATTCCCCTACCCTTCACCACTTCCCCTAGCACCCTTGGCACGAGTGTAATCAAAATTGGGCCCATGGCCCACTCACCATGATGACCTGGGTCTACTGTGCTGCTGAGGAGGGTCCAGGAAACAGCTGGGGAGCCACGCTCCCACCTGGTTTTCCTTCTCTACTGTGGCTGCAGAGTGGTGGAACTAAAGGTCTGGGGTGCGTTTCCTGCCCAGACCTATTTTGGGCTGCATCACTTGGTCCATTGCCCTTTACTCTCCTCCTTGCCAATCGGGGCTCTGCCCAGAGGGGACAGGTCTCGTCGAGGAGCCACACTCCACCCGACTGACCCTGCTGCTGCTACCATGCATGCCAGATGCCAATCAGAGGGGAGCAACACTGGAGGGGCCATGGATTTAATTCAGGTAAGCCTTTGCCCATCTGTGCTCCCCATGTCCTCCACCCTGCATGCTCGGCTGCAGACTCCCCCACTCTACCCACTCCCCTGCTCTTTTGAAGGGCAGGAGAGGTCCTGGCTTCTGGCCAGGAGATTGGGCACTACCAGCCCAACAGGTAGTGTCTCCCTGCCCACGACCCTCCCCCTTGTCAGAGCCGAACAGTGTGAAACTAAACAAAGGACAGGGAGGGTCTGGGACTGCGTGGCGGGGGTGGAATGGGGAGACTGTAGCGAACATAATAAAATTAAAAAAACTTTGGGGAAAGGGTCACCTGTTTTGGTTCTGCGGTGCCCCTTTCTCTGTGGCACTACATTCGCCTCCCCTTAAACATACATGCCCCCATGTATGGGGTTAGTTACCATTCTGAGCTCAAATCAAAAGTACACATTTGACGGCTATAACCTATTTAACTAATCCACTTAAAACATTAATTTTTCCTGGTTGACTGTAACATTTTTAACCTATCAAGCAAAATGAACCAAAAAAGATGGATGAACGGCCTCGAGGTGCCTTTTGGGAGTGGTTCCTGCCTCAGCTTGCTGATCCATCCTTGTGTCTTGACAGGAACCAGGCAGGACTTTAGATACATTCAGTGCACTAGCCTTTGTGTTCCATCCCAGGCTTGGAATTGGTAGCTATGCATTGTAGGGAAAGGGGTGCGAACAATGATATATGGGTCAGGTTCCCACCTTGGAGATGATTTTTCTTCACCCCAGCACTAGTGTTGCTCAGATGGATCTGGACAAATCCGGATCCATAGATACCTGCCCTTTGCGGCAGGATAGTATATCTGCTGGACACTTCCACTATCTGCCTGAGGATCCGGCTGTGGGATCCTAACCAGGATCCATCACTATCTGGCCCTGGATTCTAACTATCTGCCCTAGGATCCATGGATCCTAACTAATATACCAGGATCCTAACCAGGATCCATCACTATCTGGCCCAGGATCCTAACTATTACCCCTAGGATCCATGGATCCTAACCTGGATACCTGGATCCTAACTAGGATCCATCATTGCCTGACCCTAGATCCTGCATCTGTCTTTGGCAGGATATCTGGTAGGGTCCAAGTCAGGATACCAGCACTATCTGATAGATAGTGGTAGGATCCACAAAAGCACTATCCAAGCAACACTGCCCAGCACCTTACAGCACTCGCTCTCCTAGGGGTAAGGGCTTCTTTTGATCATAGGCACTGTCTGACTCCTTTTCGTCGTCTGGGCCTGTACACACTCTTGGAATGGTCGGTGACTTAGGCTGTGCTCAAAGAGAGGTCCTTCTTTCTTTTTGGTGGTGGAGCTCCACTGTCAAGACTGATGTCTGGATTGGTGTGACTTGCATGCTTTGACAACTGATACTGGTTACGGTGGCCAAAACTGGATCCAGTTCTTCTGGTTTGTTCTTTAGGGCCAGGGCAAATTCAAGGGCCTCTGGATGCAAATGCTGGCTGGAGGGCTCTTTTACCACTACCAGGGTGTCAAGTCCTGGGGGCCCTTGCAACTCCTGGGGGCATGCAACATTTAGCTGGGTGCACTTCTTCTTCCGCAAGGATGCCTGTAGCTCCACCACACATCTGCTGAGATCTTTTCTTACGTCCTGATGAGCAGTGAACGGTTCAGGTTTTTGGTCATCATGTCATAACCTTGGATGATTTTGGTGCACCGGTCTGCAGCCTCTTTATGGCACAGGATTTGCTTGGCCTGCTTCTTAATCTGTTGATCTCACTGACAGAGATTCTTTATGAGGTCATTACATTCTTTTTGCAGCTCAGTATTCTGCTTGGCATATGTTACAACCCGCTGCATAAGTTCCTGGTAGCGTGCCTCCCTTTTGGCTTTCCAATCTGAGACTGGCTTCCTCGCATCACAGGTGACAGCACTTGCCAGTTATACAGGCTCCTCCACTTGGGCCTCTGGACCTTTGGATGGGCCTCCTGAAGGTGCCATGGCAGCATGGTGGTGCTGCTTGATTCTCCCCATCTCCCTTATGGTGTCCTCATACAGCTGGTGCCAAGCTCTCATGACGTCACTGCTTTTGGCATTATTTCACTAGTAGGGTAATTGAGCAGGCCCCATGGTTTCTTTGTCTGTGTGCATGGTCCTGCCCTGCTCCACCCATAAAAGCATGCGTCTTCAGCATCGGTTACTTCTTCTCCTCCTGGGCCAATGTGGATGCTGCCCAACCTGGGGCTTGGCCCCTTGCTTCATTTCTGTGATGAATGCTGCCAGAACCCACACCTGATATGCCACATGGACCAGTTCCTCTTGCAAAACCCAGCAGAGATCCCACTCAATTTCTTCTCAGGGGGCATCTTGGTGTACGTAGCTTCAAGCTTTGGACTCCTTGATGTTTCTAATCCTGATGACTATGCCAAATGAAGGTGCCAGAAGGTGCTTCCCAGTAGAATGGGGATTCGAGACTCCCTAGCAATTTCAGGACCAGCCAGACGAATATGGAGGGAGAGGCAGGAAGCTTACTCAGTGACCAAGATGCAAACGGTTTATTTGCAAGGGACAATAAAAACAAGATAACTGTTTTCTACAACACTACAGGGTAATGAACAACAAAACAATGGATTGGGACCAACAATTGGTCAAACCTGGAACAGGGGGTTAACTCCTTTTAGTCCAAAGTCCTGCATGCGCTTGGCCGAAATGACAAGCGGTGGATGAACCAAGCTTGAGCTTTCTGATGAGTCAGCTGCTCAGCAGGTGGGCATTGACACCACAAAGTGCTTTTGCAAACAGGCCATAACGGGGCATCCCCGGATGAACAAAACACAAAGAGGAACACTGCTAGCTGGATAATGAAGAACTTGGTGATCTTCTCCGGCTCCGAGCAAGAAGTGTAAGACTTCTGGTCAGCAGATGGTTCTCTGGATGATCCACAGCAACAAACCCTGGCAGGTCCCCAGCACTCAGGACACCTCCAAAGAAGAAGAATACTGCTGGTGGTGTGACCCTCAGGCAGTTTCTACAGAGTGACACAGGTATGCGTGTACTTACGGATGGCTGACAAAATAAGAAAGGGCATGTCCAGCATTAACTGTGGTCCCTCATGCTTGAGCCAGGGTGGCTCTTAAGCTGACTCACTATGGGATACCTGACTAGTGGCTCTCTACTCTTACCATTGCAGGACTGATGCTGGATCACTGTGGTGGCACTTCAAGGTGGGTGACCGTCACAGGAGACAGTTCTGCTGCAGATGGAGGATGGGGCAGGGACCTCCCTGGGTCGGCACCAGTTTCTGAAGAAGCTGGTCCAGGCAACAAAGGCAATGCTGGGCATCAGGTCTGCATGGGTGCAATTCAATAACATAATCTGGAAGCAGGCACACAGTTTAGATTTTTAAGCTGACAATTTGGTTCTTGCAATGGGTGCAGTCTCTAGGGATGCTGGGCAGGCAGCAGCACAGTTCGGTTTGGTTGGAGTCCAGAACACCTCAAGGTAACTTTTTGGGCCACTTAGTCCAAAGAGCCATTCTCCCTTTCCACCCAAGCCTGTGCTGTACCTTTATGGATTCTCTCTGCTGTGGCTATTCCTGCAGAGCCAACCTCCTTTGCTAGCAATAAAACTACCCCTATAACGGGGTCTATGGGACTTTCCAACCAAATGGGACCAAGGGGACTTTAAGCCCACCCACCTTTTGTCCTCTCCTACTACCCTCAGGGCTCTATAGTCATGGTGCCTCTCTTCCTCAGCATGGAGACAAGCTGCTATTCATCTTAGACTGGCCATCCCCTGGCTACCTTCAACCAAAATAATAAAATAAAAACAAAATACTTTGGGGCTCTGGTCACACCTGGGGCCTTTTCTTTGCCTCACTGAGCTGTCCAACCACTGCTCCTTAGTTCCCCCTCCTTGGAGGCTGGTGGTTCACCCAAGGAGCCCACTGCACCCCCATTATTTAATTAAGTATTTTATTTTTGGGCACTCTACTCCTTCAATTTTCCTTCCCCACTTCCCCTAGCACCCGTGGCACGAGTGTAATCAAAATATGACCCATGGCCCACTCACCACCACGGTCTGGGTCTGCTGTGCTGCCGAGGAGGGTCCAGGAAACAGTCACGGAGCCTTGCTCCCACCCAGCTTTCCTTCTCTGCTGTGGCTGCTGAGTGGTGGAACTAAAGGTCCAGGATGCATTTCCCACCCATATCTATTTTGAGTTGCACCACTTGGTCCATTGTCCTTTACTCTCCCCCCATTACCAATTGGGGCTCTGCCCAGAGGGAACAGGTCATGCCGGGGAGCTGCACTCCACCCGACTGACCCTTCTGCCACTACCACACATGCCTGATGCCGACCAAAGGAGAGTGACACAGGAGGAGCCATGGACTTAATTCAGGTAAGCCTTTGTTCGTCCATGCTCCCCGTGTCCTCCACTTTCTGTGCTCAGCTGCAGACTCCTTTGCTTTAGCCACTCCCCTACCCTTTTGTAGGGCAGGGGAGGTCCTGGCTTCCAGTCAGGAGATTGGGCACTACCAGTCCAACTGGTAGGGTGTCTTACCCATGACCCCCCTCCTTGTCAGGGCCGAATGGCTCAAAACTAAACAAAGGACAGGGAGGGCCTGGGATTGCAGGTGTGTGTGTGCAGGAGGGGTTGGAACAGGGAGACTGGAAGGAACAGAATAAAAATAAACAAGCATTTGTCAATGCTGAATGTTGGCTTGCTGGCATTGGTGCCAACCCACCCCCACCCTGCAGAGACTGACAGGCATTGGGATGTCCTTTTGGGTGTTTGGTAGTGCAGTGCGGGAAAACATTTTGGGCAGGATGTGAAAAATGACAGCTGTACAGTTTATAAGGAGATGTAAAAAAATGCCAGTGTTGAAAATGTGGCATGTAAATATAGCAAATTGGCGAAGTTACAAGGGTGCGTGGGAAATATACAATGCACGCTTGCAACTCTGCCATTTTACGGATGTTCGGCACCAAATTTTCAACATAGATATTTTAGCATCTCTGCTCATTTAGTGTCACTGTTATTTCCTCAAAGTGTCCCAAGAAGTGATTTCACACAGTGACCACGCTATTCTGAGCCAGAAGTGCAAAAACACATTTTGGGTAGGATATGTGAAATGACGGCTGTACTGTTCATGAAGAGGTGTGGAAAAATGGCAATGGTGAAAATCCAGAGTGAAAATATCACAAATGCATGACAGTACGAGCGTGCATGCAATCTGCCAATGCACGCTCGTAACACAATCATTTCATGGAGTATCAGCAGCAAATTTTTAACATAGGCATTTTAGGACCTCTGCTCATGAACTGTGTCACTGCCATTTTCATAATCTGGCCCAAACACTGATTTCCCACAGCGACTGCGCTGTTGTGTGCCAGAAGTGCGGAAACACATTTTGGGTAGGATGTGGAAAATGACAGCTGTACTGTTCACAATGAGGTGCACAAAAATGACAAAGCTGAAAATCCGCCATTAAAATATTGCGAATGCGCGAAGTTACGAGCCTGTGTAGCAACTGCGAAACACACACTTGTAAAACAGGTATTTTTTTTTAATTTTTCCACCAAATTTGGAACATAGGCTTTTTGAGAGGCCACCTCATGAACACTGGCACTGTCATTTCGTTAATGGTTCCTGAAAGGTGATTTCGCACAGTGATTGCAAAATCACCTTTCTATGCAGATTAACACCATGACAGTGATATAATTCATGACGAGGGGCCCCAAATACCACATGTTGAAAATTTGGTGCCAAAATTCCAAGAAATGCCCGAGGTATGCAGCAAAGTTGAAAAAACCCTATTCATTCCATTATACAGCTTACCAGCATTTCCTCAGTTCGCGGTCGGCTTTGAAGAGTGCAGACGTGTTCCAGGTCCACCAAAGATCATCACGCCAGACTCCGGAGGTAAGTATGGGTGAGGGGTGAGGGGTGGGGAGGAAGGGTGCATAGCTGCGGTGCGGGTGGGGGGCAGGAGACT
This sequence comes from Neoceratodus forsteri, assembly GCA_016271365.2. NCBI lineage: Eukaryota > Metazoa > Chordata > Ceratodontiformes > Ceratodontidae > Neoceratodus > Neoceratodus forsteri. Next base: position 1,095,239,847 of record CM057459.1, read on the forward strand.
ATGAGGGATCTTTTTGTTACAGGAAGAAGAAGAAAAATTACATCACATGACAGTTTTTTTTTCAGGGAACTTGGCACACTGGGGTGGGCTCCCAGCATGCCATCTAACTGTTTTGGGGGTGCTGCAAGCAATGGGGATTGGGCACCTCGCCGCACACAATGACAGCGGGGAGGCAAGAGCCAAGGGGATTGGGCACTTCGCACATAAGAAGTGCAGAAGGAGGCTGATATATGCCGATGGGGAGGGCTCTGGCCGGGCACACAATGAAAGCGGGGAGGCAAGAACCGAGGAGGACTGGGCACTCCCTTGGCATATAGGAAATGGGGTTGCTGCGTCGACGGGAGTCAACCCCTCGTCGGCAAATTTGTGCGGCGGTAGAAAGCCAGTTGGGGATTGGGGACCCCAAAGTCAGTAGTTATAGTCGCTTCGATCATGCTGCTAATGTGGCAGCATGTAGAAGGGTCCGCTTGCCTGATGAGCTTGCTCAGATTGCAGCGGACCTTTCCTTAGATGTGCTCACCACATTAGCAAGCATGGTGTGGCGCTGGCATGCAGGCTGATTGGGGAATAAGGGACGCACCTACTGATGTGTGCCCTGCATTCGCCCAACAGCAGCCACGCCCCCAAATCTGCACTCTCCCAAGATATTGACTTGCGCGCAAGCGCGGCAAGCCAACATAAAAAACGCTGGGGAAAGGGTTGTCTGTTTTGGTTCTATCATGCCCATTTCTCTGGGGCACTACACATGTATCTTAAGACTCCCTTGTCCCATGGATCTCATCACCCTATTACAAGTATATTGGGTCAGGTGCCCCTGGAGGTATTTGTGGCCCAGATATTAATATCTTTTCTTTTTTTTTTTATATACATATAAACACAACATACTTAATAATACAGTTCATGAATTGAGGACATGAATACGTAACACTAAATCATTCTTCAGGGATCCAGTCATTTCATGTTACCTTCACAAGGAAATGCAAAAGTTCAGCATGCAGGCAGATATTAATATCACTATTATTAATAACATTCAAATTCTGTATAATAATGTTTCAGGTTTTTTACTGTAATATATTAATTTGTGAGAACCCCCTTCCCCATAGATTGTCTATCTGTATCCCACTCCTTCTCTGTACAGTTCTGTTCAATCCACAGGAATTTTTCTTTTCTTTTATTTATTTATTCATTTTATTTGCTGAGAATCGGAATTACAACCCTTTGAGTCAGAGACTCATTTACAAAGGCTCCATGTCATAGTGAAAAAGAAAACAGGTAAAACATACAGTATACAGCAAAGACAGATTATATACAAGTGATACTATAAACATTCAGGGACTAGGTTGCATAAAGCCCCATGTCAGTGTGAAAAAAACCACTATAAGCAGCCATACAGTAGGCAAAACATGCAGAATTATAAACAAGTAGCAATATAAATCATACAAGGATCCCATACAAACTGGAGCAAGGCCTATAAACAGGCTAAGCAAAAGATACTCTCCAGAGATCAGAGTGTAACAGAGTAGATACATGTGGAAATAATATATATGGTACTGGATTCACATACAACTTCATAGCAGCGGAGGAAGTTTGAGGGCAACGAGCTCAACAGAAAAGGAGGGGAGATGAGCTGGGAAGGACTGGTACATATTAGGGGAATTTCACCCAGGGCAATCGCAGTGACACGAGTTGAGGAGATAGCTCTTGAGGGTCATTTTGAAAGGCCCAAGTCTTTGTACAGAAGTGACTGTCACAAGGAGGAAATTATACCAAGATGGAGCATGGTAGCAGAAAGATCTCCATGCCAGGGAGGTCCTAACTCTGGATACATGCAGGGAGGGATGGGCTGAGCTACAGGTGGAGAGTGTTTGGGGGGATCGGCAGATAATTGATGAAAGGCCGGGGGGCCAGCCTGAGACAATTTTTTTGGCAAGGAGGCAAGATTGGTAGGTGAGCCTCTCCTCAAGATAGAGGAGGTTAGAGAAGGAGTACAAGGTGCAGGTGTGGGTAAAGTGGTCAGATCCAGTGAGTGGCCAGCAGGCCTTGTTGAGTGAAAGCTTCATTTTGTGAAGGGCAGAGTTGTCCACCGCACCATATATCAACAGACCATAGTTCACTAGTGACAGGACCGAGGAGGAGATGGCCAGGCGTAGAGCTGGGGGCAATCTGTATGGTGATATAGAAGACCTATCTGTGAGTTTACGCTGGAGCAAAGGATGCAGAGATGGTCATGAAAAGAGAGAGAGGGGTCAAAGAGGATGCCTAAATACTTGGAGGAGGAGGTTTGTTCAAGGGGGAGGAGGCTACTAGGCATAACACGTAGAGGGGAGTGTTTGTGTTTACTTTGATTGTGGGCGAAGAGCATAGTTTTTGTCTTTTTTAGGCTCAGGACTAGCCTGTGGTCCAAGAACTAGCTTTCAGCCTGGTTGAAGGAATGTTGGAGGGAGTTTTGTAGGTGGACGAGGTCAGAGTGAGAGGCAAACAGAACAGCATCATCATTATAGAGAAGGAGGTTACCCTTGCAGGCAGAGGGGAGCATGTTTAAAAAGAGGCTAAAGAGCAGTGGTCCCAGGATAGAGCCCTGGGGGACCCCGGAGTGAACCTGGGGGGGACTGGAAACGGTAGTGCTGATTTTGACGCATTGGGTTCAGGAAGAGAGATAGCTGGAGAACCAGTCTAGGACCCTGTGTGAGAGGCCGAGATGCTGGACTGAGGAGAGGAGTAGAGAATGGTGGATGGTGTTGAACGTTTTCAACAGGTCAATGAAAAGTGACCCAGCAATATGCCCCTTGTCTAGCGCAGAGTGGAGGAAATTGGAGAACTCTTTGAAGGCAGTGGTGGTGCTCTGACCACGATGAAAGCCATGCTGTTCCTGGTATAGGAGATCATAGATAGAGAGGTAATCTGTGAGCTGATCTGCAACAATTTTTTCAAGGGCTTTGGAGAATGGTGGGAGGATAGAAACTGGGTGATATTTACCAGGTAAGGTGCAATCACCATTTTTGTGAAGAGGGGTAATCACAGCAGTTTTCCAGACAAGGGAGAACTGGCTGATGCAGAGGTAGTGGTTTAGCAGTTTGGCAAGGGGGTTCAGAACAGTGTCCAAGACACTTTTGACTAGTTTAATGTCCAGTGAGTCATTGCTGTGGCAAGAGCCTTTGAGCGCTCTGAGGAGATAGGGTCGCGCCTCATATGGGAAGAGTGCCTTAAAGTAGAAAGGGGGTCGAGTGATCAGACTGTGAGAGGGGTGGGAACAGGGTAGAAAAAATTTACGGAGAGTACTGAGCTGAGATCAGAGAAGATTTTGTTTAGGCAGTCAGCAATATCCAATGGGTCAGTTGATAACACCCCATTCACACTGAGTTGGCCAGGGGATGGAGTCACGGTTTTACCATTGAGCTTCTTGCTATTGTCCCAAAAATTATGGGATGAGCCCCAGGAAAATGCAAGGGTTGACCTGTAGTGATTAGCCTTGGCTTTGCGTATGGCCCAGATGCACTTATTTCTAAAAAGGGGGAGGTAATTCCTCAGAAAATGAACGCTTCTTATTCTATTCCAAGCTGCCTCTCCTGATGTGGTAGAAATATAGAACAGTCTCTGGCTCAGAGCAGGGGATGGGGGTGCTGAATAAATACTACTGCAGACAGTCATTTCCAAATCCAAATATTGTCTTTTTTTTTTTTTTATCTTCTTTCTATTTTCTCAGCTCTGCAGTGCTCCTGGCAGGGGCATCCAGCCGCCGGCTCCTACCGACCCGGTGGACAGCAGGCTTACTCATACAAGAGGGTCCCAGTATGGCCGACACCAGACCCTCCAATGTGATTCCACGACAGGCCTCCAGGTCGGTGGGTGCGCAGCTATCAAGCTGCTCGGTCGCGCATAGCCTGGTTTTTCCACCTTAATTGGTCCTCCCAGAGCCGGCAGTGCAATGAACCCTGCACTATGCAAGTGTCTTGCCGAACTCCACCCCTTGCTTACGCTACACCTTGTGCTTCTCCCGGTCTTCACCAGGAGTTGCCCAAGCACAACGTATCCCACTATCCTACTCCAGAGGAAGGAGAGCAGTCCTGGGACGCTCAGTCCAACCTCTCCCCTGCCAGCCCCCGGTGGCCCGAGTCCGTTCCCGAACCTGGGTCGCCGGTGTGGTGTGAAGTGTGGCGTTCAGCACTTCAACTCTCAGTGCCACTGGGCCAGCTACAAATATTGTCTTTTTTATTTTAAATATGGCCAACACCTCAACGTTTCACCTGCATTGTAGGCTTTATCAAGAGATGCCTTTCTAAATAAATAAATAGATATACATAATTAAAATACTGTCCACAGACAACCAGAAATTTCAACAAAGTAGTAATCCCAAATAACCACTGGTGCTACTCACGTTATGTTATTCACTACAATTTAAAACTCCTTTATTCAGCCTCTCAATTCTTTATATTATTAGTTCTGAAAAAATATGAAAATAGTATTTTTTTTCATCAATTCCCACAAATTCATCAAAGGCTCATATTATAAATAATATAACCCAATACCAAACACCATACAAATATATTTAGTAAAATCCTTCCTCTAGCACCCCCTATGGCACGACATCCCAAGTACACATGGGTCCACAGTTTTTCTTCAAGGAGGTCCCTATGCTCATAGCCAGATCCTATATTCACAAGGACATCTGCAAAGCTAGGTACAGTGGCGATGCACTCGACCTGAAGCTGATAGTGCTAGTCCTAGAAGATATCCTTGAACCCCTGACTAAGATCTTCAACCTTTCGCTAAGATTGGGCCAATTCCCTTCATTCTGGAAACAGGCATCTATAACACCAGTCCACAAAAGTGGACACAAGTTACTGCACACCAACTACAGGCCTATCTCCATCCTCCCCCCTTATCCAAAGTGCTTGAACGTATAGTCTCGGACCAGTTAGTCGAATACCTGGACAAGTATGACATCCAATGCCTGGAACAGCACAGCTTCAGAAAAGGGCATAGTACCACCGCCACACTGTTGGAATTTACAGGACTCATAAATGTCACCCTCGACCAAGGTAACTGTGCGGGGGCAGTATTCATCGACCTTACTAAGGCCTTTGATACCGTTAACCATCCATTTCTACTTAGGCAGCTGTCAACCATCGGGCTCTCCAATGACGCATTGTCCTGGTTCACTAGCTACCTTGGTGGAAAGGTCCAGCATGTCAGAATTGCCAGTGTCACCTCTGATAATAAACCAGTCCTTTCCAGAGTACCACAGGGGTCCATACTTAGTCCATTACTCTTCTCTCTTTTCCTGAATAACCTCCCTAGTGTTTGCCTCCAGAAAATGCTACTCTACGTGGACAATGCAGTCCTGTTTCCTAACCATCACGACATCAAACACCTGGAGAGTCAGTTGCAGAGAAACTTTAGTCATGTCAAAGAATGGTTCAAATCTCACAAGCTCATCTTAAATTATACCAAAACCAAGGTCATGACTTTCTGCAACACTCGGAGCAAATATAAATCTCAGTCTCTCACCATCAAGAACCAGTCTGGGACTTCACTCAAACATGTGCCTGAGTTTAACTATCTTGTATCACACTGCACAGCTCCCTCTCGTATGCACGACACATCGACAACATAGCAAAGGCAACTAACATACGAATCGGTATGCTCCACAAACACAAACACTGCATGACTGCAAATGCCCTTAGACTGGATATCTACAGCTCTGTCACCTCCATCATTGACTACAGTCTAGCTATCTATGGCTACGCTTCTTCTACTGCACTTCACAGGATAACAACGTCACTCAACAAAGCCTGCAGGCTCCTAACTGGCACTGCCTGCCGAACTCAGACCTGTGACCTGTACACACAGGCTGGTTGGCTTCCACTTCATAGCAGAATTCAGTATCAGACATGCCTGATCTCCAAGAAGATCCTCTTGGGTCTCATGCCACCGGGTGTTCAAAGGCTCCTCACTGCATACAGCAGTACCCAACATACACGTAGTGCTCAACATCAAAGCTTCCAGGTCCCTAGATGCAGGACCACACTGGGACAAAGGTCATTCACCCATAGAGCTCCTCAGTGGTACAATGCCCTCAACAATTAAGTACTTACACCTGCAACACTTGTACCCTTTAAAAGGCAACTCCAACTACACCTAACATCAACCATGCAATGTGACTGCTTCTCCTAGTGGCAGACTCCCCTCTCACCCCAGGCAAAGATGACCCGTTAAACCCATTCCAGCATTTTCCCTGGTCACCTGCTTCCCTCCTCCCACCCCTATCCTTCCCCCCCACCACGACCCTGCCTTACCCTCCACCTCCCCTCTTGTAGCCACTTTGAGATTTTCAGGTCCCCCTACCCCTGCCTACCCTGCATTTATGCTACCCATCCATCACCCACTGGCAATGGCCATTTCAGCCTGCCCACCTCTTTCCTTAACCCTACTATCACTATCTGTCCTATATAATGTACTGTCTGCACTGAAATGTTCTTGCACTCATAAACTGGCTCATAATGTCTGTCCACTATGTACTTTAAATTTAAAGCCTTGCCTTCGTAGCATTATACCTGTACCATGGCCTACCTCTGTATAGTATATGGTTAGGGCTTATTATGAATAGAAAGCTGTGGCTTTCAAAATCTTATTGTAGGACAGTTCAAAGGTCAAAAAAGCTCTTGTTCTATTGGTTTGACATCACATCGATAGTACAACAGCTTTTTCTGACATTTGAACCGCCCTGTTCGTTGTTACCATTCTGGAGTTGGTTTCTAACGTGCACCGCTTAAGATTAATACAACCACCCTCAACCAGCTGTTACCCTTTAGCCTTAGAACAGTAGCAAAACACTGATTTGGAGTATTTTTTTCCTTTCTTATTAGTAGCGCGAGCCTCTTTCTATGGATTGGGTTGGCAGCAGTTTTTTAGTCATAGTCAGGAGCTGATAACGAAAGTCACACCACACATGCTCTAAAAAAACACTTCATTTAATGTAAGAAATCCTTTTTTTTTTTTAATCTTCTCCACGTATTGCAGTTCAGAGACATGAGAGCGAAGATAGGTGAATGAGGGAGCAGGCGGTTGGGGGAAACAAGCGAGTAGGTAGTCAAATGAGCAAGCGGGTGGGAAGAGAGAAGCTGGCAGCCCGTTTTCTCTAGCAAGCAGGCAGATACGTGATCAAGCTGGTGGGGAAAGACAAGCTGGAAGCCTGTTGTGTCCTGTAGGTTTTTTAACCATATACTATATAAAATAGTATATGGGCAACCATACACAAGCAAAGGCTATGTTTCCATCTCGGGCTCGAGATGACATCGGGGACCTCTCGAGCTCGCCTCGAGGTCCCTGTGATGTCATCTCAAGCCCTTGATAGAAACATAGCCTTGTTGTGTATGGTTGCCCATATACTATTCTATATACTGTATGTATATTTTCTCTCCATCCTTTGACATGGAACCTTTGTAAACGAGCAGCAATTGCTTAAAGGTACTTATAATCCTAGAGACTAATAAAAAAAAAAAATATTCAGATGACACAGAACATGCAGAAAATCCAGTGCTTTGATGTACCTGTATTCCCAGATGCAAACACATCTACATTTTATTACATTTCCAGATTCTCTTTTTCATTCTGTTACTTCATTCTTATTAGTTATTTGTCCCCTCAGGTTCCTGTCTAAAAGTCAAACAAGAAAAGCTATTTGGGAAATCCACAGCGATATATATAGCAATATATCATTAATTTCATTTTGTTCAATTTTAGTCCCTCCAGGTTTCTTTAGGACAACCAAACAGGAAGAGCTATTTGAGAAATCCACAATATTAGACACAACAGTAAGACATTCATTCCATCTTGCTTCTAGTAACACAACAGCATATCAGTCATTTTGTTTTACTCCTGGTTATTTTCTTCTATGTATTACATTCACAACATTAGACACAGCTGCATAACATTCATTTTGCTTTACTTCTAGTTATACAACAGCATAGCATTCATTTCATTTTATTCCTAATTATTTTCTCCTTATACTATCTATAAAAAAACTTATTTTAAATTCTGCCCCCCTTCTAGGGAGTGATCCCAGAACAAACTCACCTCTTTTCTCTCATTTGGAGGTGCTCTTATGTACTGTAACTGGCAGCATTCCAAACATTCTCTCATTTACAGCTACTCTCTCATCAGCCTCACACTCACTCTGACCACAGCACTCATTGGTTTAATCACAGAGATAAGAATGAAAAAAAAATAATAATAAAAACAATTCAAAACTATTTGTAAAATAGACTTTGTTAAAAACAAAAAACTCCTCACAACACCACAAGGCATGCAATTGTACTGTACCACTCAGTGAATTTTTGTGCAGGGGATCGCATTGTTACTAAATTTTAAAATAACAACATTTTGCTATTTCTATTTTTGTCTAAATTTTCTTTTGCCATGTTTTGCTTGTTGAATAAGAATCTTATCTTGTGTTGAAGGAGGCTGACAACCACTCAACCTTATTTTGTGGTCTTCTTGCTCAAACAGCACGAGATAAGATTATGTAAGAAATAAGACCTGACAAGGTGTGGTTTATGGGCTGATAACAGCATGCCACTGGTGCATAATGAGGCACTAGGTGCCTGTGCTGAGTGCCTTTAGAACCTGGGAATTGCTCTTATCAGCCATGAACCACACCTCAGAGTGTCTAATTCCAGTTATAAAATGGCTAGAATCTTTCAACATAGAGTAAACAAGTTTGTGCAGTTTGAAAAGTAAAATGCTATTTATTTATATTATTGTTTCACTTTTTGTTAAGGTTTGAAGAACATTTTTCCTTTACTGCAAAACTACAGAACATTTTTTAACTTATTTCAACATTTCAGGGAGGTGATGTCTGTTTGTCTCCTCCCGCCTGCACACGCAAAGAAGCAAACAGTTGTATGTTTTTTCTTCTTGTTTTTCCCCCCACTCTTTCATGGAGTCTTTGGCATGGAGCAACAATGTACCTGGTTTCAGTGGCAGTGAGCTAGTGTCATGAGGATCTTCCCCTCTACACAGACCAATAGAAAGTGTTTTGTGCATTTTTGGTTTTTCTAATGGATTTCTTTGTTAGCGTTTAAAGAGCAGTTTGTTTCACTGGGTGAGCAACTTAACAGCTTGATCAGGAGTGAGCATGTCTCTTTGTGGCCATCATAGTGAATGCTTTCTGCTGCATGCTTCGATGACTGCAGTGCTACAGCACTGCAATATGAGTGAGCAGTTTCCCAATCATTGAGGTTTCCTTGATTGTATCGCTCGCTCTAAAACACTGTCCAGAATTAAGTATGATGGGAAAAGGGGATGGGGACCAGAGATGTCCAGAATTGTTTAAGTACAACAGGAAAAAAGGGGAGACTGGACAGAGCACATACAGTCAGCGCTGAAGAGTTGTGTGCACAGCAGGAATGGGAAGTGTGGAGCTGCAGCAAGACAGACATGTTTTTTTTTTTTAACAGAAAACATAAGTTTCACTTTAGTTTATCTGTAACAGGAAGAAAACACAGCTGGTGGGGGGGGGGGGGCAGATGACCTATAAGGCTATCTGATATATCTGACATTTTCTTTTCTTTCTGTCAGTGAGATGTGAAAATAGTACAATGGCTAAAAGTAATATGGCTGCTGATGCCAGTGTGAAGTAAAGTGTGGCACAGGGATTTCTTTTGCACAGCACCCCTGTGGGTGTAATACTGGCTGGCACATTATGGCTCTGTAAGAACACAGTAAAATGTGCCCTTTAGCCAAGCAAAAGCCTGACAATTATCTAGCTATTTTATAATATTCAAGAAGAGACTCCAAGCACTAGCCATATAAAGAAAATACTGAAATGGTGGCCATGGTCATGGTCAAAAAAATTGCTTCTTGTAATCTAAGTTTGGCACATTCTAAGGCTTTGGACAATGTGATTTACTGGTTAGAAATTCCTTAAGCTATTTAAGAAGCCTGTTAGTATTTAACCACATGGCTAATGGGAACTGACCCTGTCCCCACACGGTATGCCCCCCCCCCCGTACGGTGACACCAACACAGTGAACTACATTCCTGTTTGCAAAATTGACACTTTGCCGACAGGTCGCTGTGTTGGTGTGTCCAAGACAGGGGCATGCTGTCTCCCGGTCCTGCACCCCTGCCCTTAGTTAACTCCAACTGGAGTTAGCAATCTTTAGTCAGGTGGTACGGGGGGTGGAGCCCCACCGATAGAAAAACAGGACCGGGAGTCTATAAGGAATCATGCCGACCGCAATTTGTGGGCAACATGATTCCTGTCGCTGTAACACCGGTCGACATTAGAGATGTTGAACCGGCATGGTAGAGCCTCCCCGCACCGTGGGGTTGTTGTTCACAGTGCAGTCTGCAAGTCTAAATTAGTTTAAACTGTAAAAAAATGAATAATGAATTGTGGTTTCCAGCATTCAATCCAGCATGTAAACAAATATCAAGAATTCTGAAAACAACCTAGAAAATGCCAGCACATGTCAGATTCCTGATATCCAGTTAAGCTACATTTAAAAAGAAAAAGACACAATGACAATCCCAAATCCCCCAAAATCCATATCAACATGTATGCCTCATGTCCCCTTTTGTCTCCTGATCAGCTATGCAACAAGGATTAAAAAATTAAAAATCTGTTTAAGAAAAGGTTAAAAATCTAACCAGCTGGCCATCCCTTGAATCTTCTGAATATTGATGCAGCCTGCTAGACCCTTAATGAAAATCAAAAGTAGCAAATTGACAAAAAAAAAGACTTGTAGTTTCATTTTGCACATTTTTTTACTTGTCCATCATGAGTTTATATAGCAAAGCAGCTCTCTTCCCACTCCCGAGGGGAGAAATTATGTTAAATGCTGTCCAGCAGTTCACTGCTGATCTGTTTCTCTTGATCTAGTAGCAGCTCATTCTGTGCTATGGGAGAGTGTTTTTGATGGCCATTCAGTGGCTCACATCCGATCTGTGGAGTGAGATTCTAATCTTAATAGCTGTCAGTCACATAATTGGATTCCTAGCTAAAACACTCCCACCCAAGAGGAGAGAAAGATTAATGTGAAATACTGCTTAAAGGAGAACTGTACTGAATCAATAAATCATTTTCCCAGTAGAAGCTGTTTTTTTTTAATATTGGTTCAAATACTGTTATTCCTCTAGCTATCAAGGCTTTCTAATTATCCTGTTAGATGTTTCTGATTTACGTGCTACTGGTAAGAACCATTTTAGAACTGTATGATGTAGTTTATATCCTTGTTCTACTCTTCTGTTGTTGGCATAATGCATCTATGGTGCTTGTTTATGCATCTCGCACTAACTCACGCTCTGACGTGTTGTGACAGGCCCTCCCCTCTTAAGGGGTACTATTAATATTATCTAACCCCTGGCACCTGGCCCTGTAACTGCAACATGTCTCACCTGATCCTGCTATACCCCCGGGTGGTCATGGTCCCCCCGTTGGCACTTGTATTCTCTTTAAGATCTTCTGTTGGCATAAGGGCATTCTCCCCTCTATGACCTCCCCGATCTGCACTGTGGTATATCCAAACTTTGTTTCCCCCGGTTTACTTACCCCTCGGGGTACTGTATCTCTGATATTTGCACTATAGGTTTTCCTGTACTGTATTGTCTCCACATGTTAGCTTTCCACGACAGCCCTGCTCAAGCTGTCATGTATATTGTTGTAAACCTTAGCTTAAGACTTACTATTTGTTTCACTCAACTTTCTCTACCCTGTTTATGCTCATCCCGCATCTCGATGTAAACTTCACTCATGATTGTATGTAAACTCTCTGTAACCCAGTTTTTGTAACCCTCCCGGGTCTCACCTGAAAATAGGCACTTGGATGTCTAATGTGACTTACTCGGTTAACAAAAGCAAATAAATAAATAAATAAATAAATGGTGTACTATAGAACTCTGTGGCTGAAAGGGACATATAAATAATATCATATAGTTCTAATATGGTACTTACCACCAGTTACCCATACAGTATATAACAAGCATTTGTCAATGCCGAACATTCGCTTGCAGGTATTTGCAGTGGTGTTTGGCATGTATGGTGCTTTACCCTAATGCCCTGTGCGATTGCTGGTATTTGGACAATAAATTGTCAGCATGACCTTTTTGTTACCCCCATTGTGCGCTCCATAGGCGGAAACACGTTTTGGGCAGGATGTGAAAAATGACAGCTATACTGCTCATAAGGATGTGTGGTAAAATGGCAATGTTGAAAATCTGGAGTGGAAATATTGAAAATTCAAGAAACCTAGGAGCGTAGTGGAACTGTGCAATGCATGCTCGTAAAACAGCATTGTTAGGATTTTTTCACCAAATTGTCAACATTGGCATTTTAAACCTCTGCTAATGAACAGTGTCACTGTGGATTGTCTTACTGTGTGCCATACATTGATTTTTGCACACCGACTGTGCCACTGTGCACTACATGGGCGGAAACACGTTTTGGGCAGGATGTGAAAAATGACAGCTGTACAGCTCATAAGGAGGTGTGGTAAAATGGCAATGTTGAAAATCTGGAGTGAAAATATTGAAAATTCGCAAACTTACGAGTGTGTGTAGGAACTGCACAACGCACACTCATAAAACAGTTATTTTTAGGAATTTGTTCACCAAATTTTCAATATAGCCATTTTAAGATCCCTGCTCATGAACAGTGACACTGTGATTTTCTTAATGTGTCCCATACACTGAGTTCACACAGCGACTGTGCCATTGTGCGCTACATGGGCGGAAACATGTTTTGAGCAAGATGTGAAAAATGACAGCTGCAGTGCTCATAAGGAGGTGTGGTAAAATGGCAATGTTGAAAATCTGGAGTGAAAATATTGAAAATTTGCAAACTTACATGCGTGCATAGGAACTGCACAATGAACACTTGTAAAACAGTCATTTCTAGGAATTTTGTCACCAAATTTTCAACACAGCCATTTTAAGACCTCTGCTCATGATCAGTGTCACTGTGATTTTCTTAATGTGTCCCATACATTGATTTCGCACACCGACTGCGCCATTGTGTGCTACATGGGCGGAAACACGTTTTGGGCAGGTTGTGAAAAATGACAGCTGTACAGCTCATGAGGAGGTGGTAAAATGCCAATGTTGAAAATCTGGAGGAAATATTGAAAATTGCAAGCCCACAAGCGCAGCGAGGAACTGTGCAATGCACCAGAAACAGTAATTTTAGGAATTTTTCACCAAATTTTCAAAATTGCCATTTTAAACCTCTGCTAATGAACAGTGTCACTGTGATTTTCTTAATGTGTCCCATACATTGATTTCGCACACCAACTGCACCATTGTGCGCTACATGGGCAAAAACACATTTTGGGCAGGATGTGAAAAATGACAGCTGTACTGCTCATAAGGAGGTGTGGTAAAATGGCAATGTTGAAATGTGGAGCAAAAATATTGAAATCAGAACTTACGAGCGTGCATAGAACTCGTACAGCACACCAGAAACAGTTATTTGCAGGAATTTTTCATCAATTTTCAACATAGCCATTTTAAGATCTCTGCTCATGAACAGTGACACTGTGATTTTCTTAATGTGTCCCATACACTGAGTTCGCACACCCACTGTGCCATTGTGCGCCATACGGGCGGAAACACGCTTTGGGCAAGATGTGAAATGACAGCTGCACTGCTCATAAGGAGGTGTGGTAAAATAGCAATGTTGAAAATCTGGAGTGAAAATATTGAAAATTTGCGAACTTACAAGCCTGCGTAGGAACTGCATAGCATGCGCTCGTAAAACAGTCATTTTTTGGAATTTTTGCACCAAATTTTCAACATGGGGTTTTTGGGACCTCTTCTCATGAATGATGTCACTGTCATGGCATTATTCAAGCCTGAAGGGTGAGTTCACGCAGTTACTGTGCAGTGCCTGCGAAATCACCCTTTGGGGCTGAATAACGCCATGACAGTGACATCATTCATGAGAAGGGGTCCCAAAAACTCCATGTTGAGAATTTGGTGAAAAAATTCCAAAAAATGACTGAGATATGCAATAAAGTTGAAATCCCCCATGTAGCCCATTATACGGCTTACCGGCATTTCCTCAGTTCGCGGGCGGCTTTGAAGAGTGCAGATGTGTTCCTGGTCCACCGAAGATCATCACGTCGGAGTCCGGAGGTAAGTATGGGGTGAGGGGAGGTGTGGGGAGGCTGGGTGCACAGTGGGTGGGTGCGGGTTGTGGAGGGGGCTGGGAGATGCACTCGCAGGACCATTTTTATTTTACAGGTTAAAAAAAAACGATGACTTGGGACATTTGCACGCTGGGGTGGGCCCTCAGCATGGAAGAAGATGGCTGGGGAGCCGAGGAGCTGATGGGATTGGGACCCCGCCAGCAACCACGCTGGGGGCTGAAGAGCCGGACGGAGGATTGGGCACCGGTCGGCAACAAACACAACGCTTGCACGCTGGGGTGGGCTCTAGCGTGGCAGCAGGATGGCTTGGGGCCAGGAGCTGACGGATTGGGCACCCCATCAGCAAATGAACGCTTGCCACGCTGGGGTGGGCCTCAGCGTGGCACCAAAGCTTTGGGGGGTGGGGGCGGACGGGCGTGGGGAGCGCAGTGATGCGAGGAGGGATGGCGTGGTGCTCAGTATGGCAACGGTGTTTTTGCTTTGAAGCAGAGGAACACCACTGTCATATCGAGCCCTGCACCCATTGTGCAGGATCACACGCCTGCTCAAGGGAGTAGTGCATTGATGGAGAGGCACACCTCCAAAGTGTGCTACTCTCCCAAAACGTTCCTTGTGCATGCGCGCAAGCGAACATAAAAATGGCCAAAAACTGACCCTGCAAACTATAGACCAATAGCGTTACTGTCCATCATTTCTAAAATCCTGGAAGCTATGGTCCAGGAGCAATTATGAGACTACTTAGATCAGTATTCTTTAATATCTAAACATCAGTCTGGATTCAGACATGGATACTCCACATACACCACACTCACTGATCTGATCAACATGATAGCATCAGCTCCAAATGATGGCTGGGAGGTGGGTGCAGTGTTAGTGGATTTATCCAAAGTGTTTGATATGGTAGACCATCAAATTATGATGGGCAAGATCTTGGAAATAGGAATAGCAGAGGATACCTCACAATGACTTGGGTCTTACTTAGGTGAAAGGTATCAACAGATCCTGGTAGGAGACACATTGTCTAGGAAAGAACCAATAAATTGGGGAGTCACACAGGGATAAATTTTGGGTCCCACCTTGTTTTGGTGTATGTGAACCAGGTTGCACAGTACATAAAGAAGACAGAACTAAGACTACACATGGATGAAAACGTGCTGATAGCGTCTGGATACACTCTACATGAAATGGAAAGTCATCTTCAAATGACTTTAATGTGCTGTGCACCTGCTTCACTGGCTCCAGATTAGTCCTGAATGGGAAAAAATCCCAGACCATGGTATTTGGTCCAATAACCAAAAACAAGAAAAATAGAGAAGTTAACTTGAAAACAAGAGATGGCGAAGTTTTAACGCTGGTCAGTATGTATAACTACTTGAGTATGGGGGTAGACTCATCACTGACCTTTGAATATCATATTAATGATATGATCAAAAAAGTAGATGCAAGGCTGGGGACAGTTAGAAGAACAAGATACTGTTTAGATTACAGGATGAGAGAGTTAGCTGTAAATCATCTTTTAATACTTATAGTTGAATATGGGGAACACATACTGAATACAGTTTACAAATAAAACCAATTTGTCAAAAATAGACAGGCTTTACAATAGGATGGCAAAGTTTATTTTAAATTGTAACTTTACAACTCACCATTTTACAATGTATAATAATTTAAAATGGTTAGATTTAGACAACAAAAGAAAATTAAAATGGCTAGGCCTGATACATAAAATATTAAAATCAGGAAAATCAGGGTAATTGAATGAAAAATTAGATAAAGAAGAAAATAAATACAATTTAAGAAGCATAAATGAATATAAATTCATAACACAAAGAATAAATAATAAATATGGAAACATGACTGTCTCAAATAATGTAGCTAATATTTGGCACAATATTGGCGATAAAGAATAACTAAGTAAACCTACTAAGATATTCTTTGCAAACCTTAAAAAGGATCTGAAGTTGGAATGTAGATGTTATGGTATTGAAACATAAGTGAGGGTAAAATAAACTTCATCTTCTGTTTCAGATCTTATCCCTCTGTACTCCGATACTCACAACTTCACATATGAATTAGGAAATAGAGGTGGCTAATTTGTGAAGCTTTTAATAAGTCTACTTTATCGTAACATATCATGACTTATTAAAATGCCAATTGATGTGGTGTAAAAGTTCACTGTCTGTGTAGGTGCACAGAATATTGTCAGCATTGACTGTTTTAAAATGTGATATTTGTCAAAAATTCTTCTTAACGAGGAGAGACTAAAGCAGCTTAATATGTATACCCCTGAGGAAAGGAGGGAGAGGGGGGACATGATAGAAACTTTCAAGTATCTCGCTGGGAAACGTAGCTGGAGAGGAGGAAATCAATGCTTTTCTTGAGGGAGCACCCCTCCCAGTGCTGGGCGAAGTGCAGGCTAGAAAGTTAGTGACTCCTATTACGGACTTGGAGATATTGGAGGTGGTACAATCTTTACCGACTGGTAGGACTCCGGGTCCAGATGGTCTTACAGCTAAGTTCTATCAAGCACACATTCAGACCATACTGCCACTTTTGTTAGAGTTTTTCAATACTATTATGCAGGAGGGGTTGTCCCATCCGCCGTTGTACCAGGCATTTATATCATTGATCCCTAAACCAGACAAACCTAGGGATCGGGTGGATAGCTACAGGCCTATAGCTTTAATGAACCAGGATATCAAGATTTTAACGAATCCTGGCCAACAGAATTTTGAGCATTGCTCCAAGCTTAATCAGTGAGGAGCAGGTGGGATTTATGCCAGGGAGGGGCTCAAGACGCCTTAGGAAGTTGCATCATATACTTAGCTATGCAATCGGATTCTCAATTACCTCTAGTTCTAATATCATTAGATGCCAAAAGGCGCCGATAGGGTTTCCATGGTTTTTGTTTGCCACAATGCGAAGATGGGTTTTCCGGAGGGTCTGCTCAAAGGTATTAAACATCTTTATGCCGCCCAACGGCTAGGATATTATGCAATGGGTATAGTTCACAAGAAATAATGTTAAAAATGGACTAGACAGGATGTCCACTGTCACCAATATTATTCAATATTTATTTGGAGCCATTGTTAAGAGCTATAAAGGAGGACAAACTTATAAAGGGGTAAGGTTAGGGGGAGAACTTAAATTTTCAGTTTTTGCTGATGACATTCTGCTGCACTTAGAGGACCAGTCTCTAGTTTTAAAGAGCAAGGGTTTTAGTTGGGCGTTTTCAGCGGTATCAAATTATAAATTGAACTTAACTAAAACCTAGGTTCTCCCCTGACCTCAGCATGTATACAGAGCGGACTTCGCTTTCTTAAATCTTCAGTGGAGGCTTGATGAGACAAATACTTCAAGGGCATTCGAATCTTGGCAAACAGGGAAAAGGGGCCGAGGCAAACATGGGAGGGGTGATATCTGCAATAAGAGGAGACATATTGAGATGGAATACGCTCCCCTTGAACTTTATGGCTAGACTTGGCCTCATTAAAATGAACTTATTGCCCAGGTTATTATATCCTTTATATATTGCCCCTTATGATATCCATACTATTTGGTTTAGGGTCATCAGGAAGCTTCTTTCTGATTTTTTATGGAACTCTAAACCACCCAGGAAGAAATATGAACTATTATGTTTGCCTCAGCTAATGGGTGGGATTAAACTGCCTGATCTTCAAGATATATTACGTGGCAGGACAATTGGGTCTATGTCTCTGGGTTAGGGAGACTGATGGGGAACGATACCCAACGTGGCTACAAATGGAGAGGCAAATGTTGAAAGAGCGGGGCTTCTCGCAGGAGGCATTATTGTATGCTAATTTTGTAAAAGATTTTATTAAAGGGGGTGGGAACCCGATTGGGAAATCAATGAGTGCGTGGTGGTCCTTCCTTACCCCTATGCAGAGGAAAGCACAGTTGAAAGCCTGGGACCAACCGTTGCTGGGTAATCCCACCTTCAAAATTGAGGGGCAAATGGTAAGTGTGCCGTGGGCCAACCAGGTGAGGGGTCTAAAGGTGAGGGATCTTATCCAGCTTAAAGGGTTATTATGCCAGCCTCAATGGAGGGGCTGTCTTTTTTTAAAGACTGCAACTAATCCGTCTTGTTGGAGGGAGTGGTGAAAAGAATTGGAGGGTTTTCAGATGGCTCATTTACTTGGGATCTCCTGAAGGGAGTGGATCCGAAGGCAAATGCTCTTTCCCAGATTTACAGAGAGTTGGTGGAGTTTTGTAGTCCACCCTCACCTGTACAAGTAGCGTACTGGGATAAAGTAATGGCTCCCAGAAATCTTGCTTGGGATTCGATTTGGAAAAATCATAGGTATATATCAATACCTAAGTTTAGGACCATGCAATATTTTATTGTTTCCAATCTATATTTTACCCCGGCAAAACTATATGATAGGAAGCTAAGACAGACGGACCGTTGTTTTAGACGTGGGATGGGGATAGGAGATTTGCTGCATGTGATGTGGGAATGCTGTAAAATCTCCCTCTGTGGTCCGAAATTAGGCAGCGATGGATCCATTGCTGAACTATTCAGAATATATAACGCCAGAGGTGTGTGTTCTGGGGGATTTTTCAAAAATACCCGGAGTCTTACCCAAATTTCATTTGGCTTTGATGACTGCAATAGTGAAATCTTTTCTGGTTCAGCATTGGAAAGACGATCAAGAGTATACTTATGGACAGTGGGTACGGGATTTGGTGGTTTCTCTGGGCAGAGTAAGGAGACAGCTCTGGGGTGAGGGGAATAAAAGGTTATACGCTAAGAGATGGTCATCTCTAGAAACAATTTATTCACCACAGAGGTCTTTACAGGTCTGTCTGTCATGTTCTGAGTAGTGGGAGCTTAGTTTTTCAGAATGAGAATAGGTCAAATTGCATCTTTTTTGACTTGATCAAGTAATGGCCGGTGTACAGACAATTTGTGATTCAAAGAAGGGTTAAATGAGTTTGGAATGTAAGCCTTCCAGACTGTAGGTGGGATGGGGACTTCTCTCTTTCCAGGGACGTGGCAGGACTTCACCTCTGATTTAATTCAATAGATGTATTGATCTCCACCAGTGGATTAACATTGTAAAACCTTATATGTGCTGGTATGGTGGAGTTTACTCCTGTTATGGTTTTTTTCTTCTTCCTTTTTTTTATCTTATGTTGATTGTGAATTGCCTCCTGTTTACCTGTCTGGATTATATATTTTGGTGATATTTGGCTAATATGGAATGTGAGATGTAACCTAGATACAGGAGTTGCTAATTGATTTGTGTACAGCTATGAGATGGATTCCTGCTGTGTTTGTAAATATGGGATTGTATATAGTTCATACAGTCAGTTTTGGGCTGTATACCCTGGTTCGTCCAGGTCTTTACCTATAGCTGTGGTAGATGTTGATTTTAAATTAAAAGCTCAATAAAGATTTGTTGAAAAAAAAAAGAAACTTTCAAGTATCTCAAGGGAATTAACAAGGTACAAGAGGGTAGTATCTTTCAGAAGAAGAGATGTGCAAGAATAAGGGGGCACAATTTCAAGATAAAGGGGGGGCAGCTCAGAGGTAATGTTAGAAAGTATTTTTTCACAGAGAGAGTTGTGGAAGCATGGAACAACCTTCCTGAGGAGGTTGTGAAGTCAGGAACAGTGGGAGAATTCAAGAATGCATGGGACAGGCATAAGGCAATTCTACAGTAGTGGGGGGGGCAGGAGGAAATAAGCTGTTGATTAACTAGAATCTGCAGCTTATCCATCAGGTAGGGAAATGGGCAGACTGGGTGGGCCAAGCAGTCCTTATCTGCCATCAAATTCTATGTTTCTATTCTATTCTAACAAATATGTATTATTGCTATGCAAACAGGACCACCTTGAAAACAGGACTGTGGTCCTAAAGGTTGTATTTCCATCTTCCTGTACAGAAATAAAGATTTTTACTACTACTAATATAGTTTGTAAAGCAGCAAGACCCACTGAGATTACTAAAAGACCTGCATAGATGGAAGAATAACGGAATTTTAAACTGCAATTCAATCAGCTTTTATTGGGAAAAATAACTTACAGATTCAGCACAGTTCTCCATTAAAGGGGACTGCGCAAGAATATAGCTCCACACCTACTGCATGTGGCTGCTCCCAACTGGCACTTTCAGTGCAAAAAAAAGGTTTCCAGCTATTTAGTTTTTCTATAAATCTGATTGACCCCCCCCCCCCCCATTTGCCAATAAATTAACATCTGGAAGGAAAGGTATGTCTCTTTGCAGATGACACAAAGATCTGCAACAGGGTTGATACACAAGGTAGGGTGGAAAGAATGAAAAGGGACTTGGCAAGGTTGGAGGAATGGTCAAGTATGTGGCAGCTCAGATTCAATGCAAAGAGTGCAAGGTAGTGCATCTGGGAAACAAAAACCCAGGGGAGAGTACACAATGGGGGTGAGTTAATAACAACAACAAAAATCAAAAGAGACCTAGGAGTAATTATATTAGATGACCTAAAGGTGGGCAAGCAATGTGAGAAGGCAGTAAGGAGGGCTGGGGGATACTGGGATGCATAGGGAGAGGCATCAACAGTAGAAAACAGGAAGTTGTTATCCCTCTGTACAGACAGCTAGTGAGACCCCATTTGGAGTACTGCGTGCAATTTTGGAGACCCCATCTCCGAAAAGACATAGACAGAGTGGAGGCTGTTCAGAGGAGGGCAACCAAAATGGTGCAGGGTCTGCACCAGAAGACATACAAGGAGAGACTAAAGTGGCTTAATATGTATGTCCTTGAGGAAAGGAGGGAGAGGGGGACATGATAGAAACTTTCTAGTATCTCAAGAGAATTAACAAGGTAGTATCTTTCAGAAGAAGAGATGTGCAAGAATAAGGGGGCACAATTTGAAGATAGAGAGGGGCGGCTCAGAGGTAATGTTAGAAAGTATTTTTTCACAGAGAGGGTTGTGGATGCATGGAACAGCCTTCCTGAGGAGGATGTGAAGTCAGGAACAGTGGGAGAATTCAAGAATGCATGGGACAGGCATAAGGCAATTCTAGTGGGGGTAGGAGAAAGTAAGCTGTTGATTAAGTAACTAGAATCTGCAGCTTATCCATCTGGTAGGGAAATGGGCAGACTAGGTGGGCCAAACGATCCTTATCTGCCGTCAAATTCTGTTTCTATGTTTCTAAGTCACATTTAATGCATCTTCCATCCACATTATGGAGGCAGGGTGGTCTAGTGGTTAAGGCAGCAGTTTGAGAACTGGGAAATCACTGGTTCAACCGTCACTAGAGCCAAATACTCACTGTGTGATGCTATGCAAGTCATAACCTCCTAGTACTCCAGTTCATCCATCTGTGGAAGTATGTAGAAGCCTAGTAGGGCAAATGTCCTTACCTCACCCCAACTTTGTGCTGCAAACTTCTTTTTGTTAAAAAAACACTTTTCGCAGGAAAATCCCACCTACTGTAGCAAACTGTTCCCACCATCCTGACCCTTTAGACTTACCTACACACACACCCACTAACATCTAAAACCCTACCTCCCTCCTCCCTCTCCCCCATAAAGTTTTAATTTGGTGCAGTTGCAGTTAATCTTGTAATACCTTTAATCCTGTCACCAGCAAAAGTTACATTATCTGTACTGAAATCCTTTATCATAATGTAAGCCCCCCTCCCCACCTCTAGGGGTATTCCAAGTGTTACAATCAGGGAGGGGGCACTCCACAATACAGCAACACAGTCCAAAGGAATAAAAATTCATACCTGGGTAAAGATAGTGGCACTTATCAGGTGACTTCGGGGGTGCAGCCAGTTGGTTGAAATTGTCACCCTGGGCAGCCAAGTGCAAAAAGTCCTATTAGAGAGCTAAGGGGCAAGCTGGTTAGCCACTAAAAAAGTCCACTGTCCAGGCACAGGTAAAGAATAAAACAATTGTTTAATGGATAAAAGGCAATCATAGCTCCATGGAGAAGCTGGGTACATCTACTGTGCAGGTCAAATGATCTTCATAGTACAACTTCTTGAACAGATTTCCTGGGAGCCGAGACTCCTTGTCCTGATGGCAGCGGCAACATAAATTCCAGACACACTCTACGGCCTCCACTCCTCCACCAATTTTTGCAGTCCCAGCGGTCTTCATAAATGTATGTGTTGCTCTTACTGCTCTCACTACATCAGCCTGGCTGTCCTGATTCCAACTAATTTCCAGGGAACGGTGACCCCAAGGGAAATGGTGCCCCACACAATAGCCCCCATTGCAGGCCTGGAGGCCTGGGGATGACCAGGTGACTTTCTACACAAAGGCTGCCACCCAAGCTACTGGAAACGGGCTGAAACAGGGTTATCAGGGACAGGCTACCACCACTGCCTCCACAATGCAGTCTATCACCCTGCACCACACCCAACCCATAGCAGCCAGTGGCCAAAGTTAAGGACTCCACTGAAAGCCTAAACCGCTGTCAGGGATCACGAGGTAGGCTGCACACTGCAACAATGGGCCCCAGCTCCCATCTCCTCCATCTGAGAGGTGCTATCACTGCGGCCCGAAACAGCCCTGACTGCTACACGCCACATGGCTAGGCCGAGAACTGAACAGGGGGTGGATTGGAATGGCAACCGTCCCATCCTGGCCCCAAACCTTGGCCCTGCAGCTGAACTTGTCCTGCCTCTGGCTGGGGAGCCCTACCTCCCATTCATGGTCCCTCACCTCCTCAAAGCTCACCAAACCACACCTTATAAGTAGGGTTACCACCTGTCCTGCGTTTTGCAGGACAGTCCTGATTAGGGGCCGGCAGCTGTGTCCTGCAAAAAAACATGAAAAATACTACATGTCCTGACTTTTTAATAGAAAAAATATTTTCTAACTTTCATCAAAATCTTGTAGAAATCTACAGTACCTTAACTAAGATACATTAAAATTATATGAAACCATAGAAGCAACCAAGAAACTACAATTCTTAGCCTTAATTCTGATTATATAGAGAAAATAAGTCTGTTGAACTAGTCAAGGTTACATACTGTCCTGCGAAAAATCATGTTTTAGTAAGAAATGGCCCACTTTGGGCTTCTTAAAAGGTGGTAACCCTACTTATAAGAGGGACTCCCAGCTCCACCCCCTGACAGGTGAATCTGAACACTGGCCAGCCCCAATTTAAAGGGCCCTAAGCTTGTAAGCACGCAGTGGGTGCTTACACTAAGATTTGTTTAAAATATTTCATTTAAACTGAGGGCAAATCCACAGCAATTTGTTTGTCTTCATCTGACAATTTATTTATATTTGCAGTTCTTACTGATCACATTGTCCCTGTTAGTGTTACTGGATTTAAACCCAATGAATTCCACTACCACACCACCTAAGCCAGTGGTGAAAAGACCAGCTGAAAATACAATACTAGCATTCTGGAAAGAAGCCGTGGTTATGATTTAGTAAAATAAATAAGTAGCTGGTAAAAGGTAAGCCGTTCCTCCCACTGGCATCAAATACTGCACCCCCTAACCCCCATCCCAGTCTCTGACTCCCCAGCAGTCGTAGCATTAGTAAGTCCCATCTTAACACCCTCCGGGAGCACCCGACTTCCAATCTGTGACCAGTCTATTTGAGTCATTTACCAGTGGTTGCACTGAGGGCTGGGTGAAATTAGCAAATTTTGCTTTTGCTAAATTTTCCTCCAAATTCTGCAAACTTTGTGGAGTCTTACAAAATTGAGGAAACTTCTTTAATTGGACATAACTCATCTGTTCCTGCAGCTCGAGACCTGTGAATTAGCATGGGTGTGTTTGCTGGAATGAGTACTAAGGGAACTCCAGATTTCATGATATTTTGATGAGTAGATTTGAACTTATAGGGACTGAAAGTCTGGCAATTTTGTTTGTGAACTTTTCTAAAAATATTGCTTTGGTAACAACTTGCCCACCTTTGGAGCTAGATACCTGAAAACTAGAATACATAATCCTCTTACGAACATACGAACATACAAATATATGAAAGTGCCAGCAGAAACAGACTACCCAGTCTATCTAAGTCTGCTCGAGTGTGCAGCTAGCACCCCTAGTTTGCAGCTGCCCCCTCACCTTTGTCATCCCACTGCTGCCCCAACATCCCCCACCCTCACTCTCCCCTGCTCCCTGTCCCATGACCTTTTAAAGCTGTTCACATATTTATATGATACCACCCATTCTGGTAGTATGTTCCATTTTGCTACCACCCTCTCTGCGAAACAGTGTCTTCTCATTTCCCTCCTAAATCTTCCCCCCTCTATTCTTAACCCATGTCCGCTGGTGTCCCTCCCCCTCCTTAGCTTAAAGACCCCATCTTCCCCATCCTTATTGATTCCCCTTAGATATTTGAATATCTCTATCATGTCCCCCCATCCCTTCTATCCTCCAAGGTGTATATATTCTGGTCTCCCAGCCTGCTGTCATAGTCTCTCCCCTCCATTCCACATATCATCTTCGTTGCCCTCCTCTGCACCTCCTCCAGTAGCCTGATATCACACTTCAGGTATGGCCTCCAAACCTGCACACAATACTCTGAGAGTGGCCTTACCAGTAACCTGTAGAGGGGCAAGATCACCTCTCTTTGCCTGGAAGAAAAAACCCTCGCTATGCACCCCAGCATTTTGTTCACTTTTGCAACTTCCCTCCTGCACTGGGCAGTATTGTTCATGGTCCCTCTTACCATTACTTCTAGGTTCTTCTCCTCCTCAGTGATCCCCAGCGTAACCCCCCAGCCAGTATTCTCTCCTTGGGTTCTTCACCCTGAAGTGCATAACCTTATACTTCTTGCCTTGAACCAGCTGCCACTCTCTGACCACTACTCTAGCTTGCTTAGGTCACCCAGCAGCTGCTTCTATCTCTCCTCTCCATCCACCACTGCTCCCATTTTGGTGTAGTCTGTGAATAGACTTACCTTGCTCACCACCCCATGCACAATGTCTGATATGAAGAGCCCAAATAATAATGGTCTCAGCACAGAACCCTGTGGCACCCCACTCATCACTGGCTTCGGAGTTGAGAGCTCCCCTTCCACCACCACCCGTTGCAGCCTCCCACTCAACCAGCATGTAATCCAGTTTGTCATTTTTGCCCTACACCTACACCAGTTAGCTTCCCCCCAAGACACCCATGAGGCACCGAATCAAAGGCCTTGCTGAAGTCCAAGTAAAGAACATCCACTGCATGACCCTTATCCAGCTCACCTGCCATCCAGTCATAATATTGTATCAGGTTAGTCTGACAGGACTTTCCCGAACCCATGCTGCCTCTTATCCTGGAGGCCATTGTCCTCCAGGTATGACACCAGCCTTTCCTTTAGTATCATTTCCATGAGTTTGCACACTATGGAGGTGAGACTTACTGGATGATAATTACCCGGCTCGTCCCTTGGTCAACTCTTGTGTAACAACACTACATGGGCCATCCTCCAGTCCAGTGGCACACATCACGACTCCAATAAGGTGCTGTACAGATCCGTCAGCAGCTCCGCCAACACCTCTGCCATCTCCCTCAGCACCCTGGGGTGGATACCATTTGACCCTTGTGCCTTGTCTACCCTCAGTGCCCTCAGTTCCTCTAGGACTCTACCTCCCTCAATCCTTCCAGCTGTCACCTCCTCTCCCCCATCCCCACCCTCCCAGTCCATGGTGGGAGTGGACCCACTTTTCTTCCATGTACACTGAGCAGAAGTGGTCATTCAGTGCTTCTGCCTGTTCCTCCCCCTTTTCAGTCCACCCCTTATGTTTTTTATCCTCACTGTTGTCTCCTTGCACTTCCTTTTCTCCCTGATGTATCTGAAAAAGTCTTTCTCCCTCCCCCCCCTTAATTCCCTACGTTAATCTCAGCTCCCGCTGGGCCTTGACTCCTCTCACTTTTCTGGTCACCTCCCTTGACCATCTTGCAAGTTCCTCCCTGTCCCCTTCCTTCGCCATCCTCCTATACCACTGGTGCACCTCTCGTTTTGCCCTCACCACTTCCACTACCTCACTGTTCAATCAGCATGGTTTCCCTGCTCTGCTCCTCTTACTGTGTCTTGGTGCAGGCTTCCATTGCCTCTGTAATCTCCCATTTAATAATATCCCATTTCCACTCCACATCCATCTCCTGCCTTATGCCCTCCAGTTTCCCTTTCAGTACTTCCCGCATCCACCCGAAGTTCGCCCCACCTGAAGTTTACCACTTGCGTTACTGAGTTCTCTGGTTCCCTGCACATCGTGATATTAAACCACACCATTTCGTGATCACTGTAGGCTAGTGGATTCTCCACCCTTGTTTCCCTTACTGCCTCCCTATTCAACAATTCCAGATCTAAAGTGTTGTTTAGCCTAGTAGGTCCACTGACCAACTGCGTCAGGAGAATCTCCTGACTCACATCCAAGAGCACTTGCTCCCTAGCACTGGAGGTGACCGTAATGCTCCAGTCAACCCCCGGCAAGTTGAAATGCCCCACGATGACCACCCTCCTTTTTCTATATACCTTTCTGATTTGTCCCACTAATTCCCTGTCAAGCTCTTCAGACTGGGATGGTGGCCTGTATACCAGCTCAGACCTCAGTTTCCTACCCCTTGAGTCTTGGAGCTGCAGCCAGATTGCCTCTGTTCTCATTTCCTTCCCCTCGTCCCTTCTGCATTTGATCCCGTGCCTCACATAGACAGCCACCCCATTCCCCTCCCCACCTCCCAGTCCTTCCTGTATAATTTGTACCTGGGATTGCCAGATCCCAGTCCCAGTTCTCGGTTGCTCACATTTCCGTGACAGCAGCAATATCCACCCTCCATGCTGCCAAGAGTGCCTGTAGCTCAGCTGATTTGTTGCCTAAGCTTCTCGCATTCAGCGAGACCACCCTCCATCCTGTCCCCTTCCCTTCATCGCCCTCCATCTCCTCCCTTCTACTCCCTCCCTTTTTGGCCACCCCGAATCCTTCCCTGCTAGCCTGGGGGGTAGGCTGTGACTCCGTTCTATGTGAACCCTGCCTACCTGCTGTCCACTTGCCGCACCCTAACTAGTTTAAATACACCTTTGTCACAATATACCTCCCCAATCTTTGCTTTAATACCTCCTTCCCCTTCCCACACAGGTGCAGCCTATCCCTTGCAAACAGATTATTATTATTCCAGGTACTGCCCCAGCTACCCACAACCCCATACCCCTTAGTTTGACACCATTCTACCAACCATGCATTCAACTCCCCAATCCTCTCCTTTGCCACTGTGCTTGTGCAGGTACTAGGAGCACCTCCGAGAAGGCCACAGACTCAACAGTCTCCTCGCACAACCTTCCCAGTTCCTCAAACCTCTCCCTTGCTACATCTACCATTTCCCCCGCTAGGTCATTTGTCCCCACATGTACCACAACGTGCGGTTTCCTCCTACCCCTCCTTGTACACCTTAGGATTGCCTGTCCTGCCTTGTCCGCCTTTAATCCCAGAATGGACTCCACCCATATCTGACTGTGCCTCTCCCCCTTGTTGTCCAATCTGATCCTCTTGAGTATGGAGTCCCCCATCACCAGTACACCCCCCCTCCTCTTTCCTTGTGCTTGTCTCCACCACCCCCACCCAGGTTCTCATTCCTGGGGCCACTCAAGATGGTGCTTTTACCATTTTCCCCACTGTCTTCCACACCCGTCTCAATTGAGACCCCTTCCCCTCCTCCTGTTTGACTGACAACCTTGCTCCTTGCCTCTCCAAGTATTATCCCTTCCTCCTGCCATGCCATGCTCAATCTCTGCAATAGTAATGCCCCTCACTCCCTCCTCTTCGTGAGTACTATTCCTTGTGCAATCTCCTCCTGCATCCTCCTCTTCCCCATGTGTCGCTGGTACAGCAGACACATTTTCTGTTCTCTTTGCATTACTATATATTTTCTCCTTCCTCCTGCCTACTGCTGTTCCTCTTTTGCTAGGCTCTACTAGAGTCCACTCTTCATCAGCTGGCTTCCTGTCTAGTTTTCACCCTTCCCCGACCCCTCCCTTGACCCACTGTTCCTTCTCTGTGGTGCCCCCTCGATACTCTCAGATGTCAGCCCTTCTACCAATGTAACCCTCCCTCCCTCAACCTCCCCAGCTCCTGCCAAGCCACTGAATCTCTTCCTCGAGCCTCCTTAGCCTACACCATTATGGGTACCCTCCCAGCTTCCACAGTATGTTCATCCACACTGCTGCCCTACAACTATTGCACCCCACAATCCTACTCATGGTTCACACTACCTATACAGGACAGTGAAATACAGTCTCTCTATACTGATTGCAGTTGTTTATGAACACAATTACAAACCCACCAACAGCATTTCCAAGTCTCACAAACACATACAGTTCAGAAATTAAATGTTTACCCCAGGCAGAGCCGGCCTTAATCATTCTGGGCCCCTGTGCAGCCCCCTGCTGAGCCCCCCCACTCCATTCCCTGTGGGCCCCCCCACACACACACACATCCAACATTTACACCTAACTAACCCTCCTGTCCGGTATTAATAAAGCAGTAGCAGGTCTACTAGTTTAACTAGTATATTTTAATTACTGCCATTGACTGCATTGAATTATTTGACTTCACCATTGGAAATGAATCTGACTGAACCGGGAGCCAGAACTTAAGTAAATATGGTACTACTGCCATATTCATTTCTGTAAGGACAGGGACATCATCACTGGACACTCACACCTCAGAGACTCTCATTTGCAAACAAGTTAAACAATTTAACTTTTCTGTAGGTGTGAGAGAATAGAGAGGATTATCATAGGAGGCAGTATAGTGCAGTGGTTTAAGGTTCTGAGCTGCAAGCCTGGAGACCTTGGTTTGAATCCCACAGCCCCCAATTGCTTACTGTGTGACTCTGAGTAAATCACTTAACTTCCTTGTGCTTCCCAGATTGCACCTGTAAACAAACTTTCAGCTTAGTGTGTCTCTCCTGGTAAAAAAATAAATAAAATCACGGGACACCTGTAAGGTTGTCACCTGTTAGTTTATTTACCTGGTGATCAGGTTTTCAGGGTCCTTATCAGGAAATCCGATTTTGCTCTGTGCTGGTCAGGTTTTTGAGCAATTGTGAGCAGGGGTCAACCTTAATTTTTTTTTTGCACTGGCCAGCAAGGCAAGTTGATTCAAAATTCCACTTGCCCGCAGATGGTTGCACTAGCCCTCAATCATAATGGTACATTTTGATCACTTATACAGGAAACAATGCAAGCCAGGAAATACTCTAATTATTGCACATTTATCCTACTCCCACTGCTTCCAGCTCCCCAGCAGAAAAAAAAGACTGCAATGCCATCATGCACAGTGAGCCCCCACCCCATTGTTTTTTACCACAGCCTCCTCTCTTCCTCTTCTCTTTCTGCACACACACACACACACACACACACACACACACACACCCCAAACCAGTGGATTTCACAACAGTAAATGTTCAATCAAGCAGTCCTAGCTCTGCACACACACAATAGCTGATGTCATCATGCACCTGACCACAGTCACCATCACCCACAGAGCAATGAACAGAGTCAGGCAGAGAAAGACACTGTCAGCCCCCACCCTACAGTCAATTGGAGACCTGTACTTCTGAAAGTTTTTGTACTGTCTCAAGTGAGCCAGCAGTACATCTAAGATTTCTTTGGGGTTGGGGCTACACAGACCCAAGGAGCTTAGGAAATAGAAAACTATGATATTTTTATTTTTAAAAGCATTGATTTTAATATGGTCTGCACCAACAATAATAGATTTTCCTTTAACATTGTCCTTTCATCAGCACTGGGGAAACAGTACATAGGCATTATGCTATACTATCTTTATTTCTATATAGCAGTGGTTCTCAAACGGTGAGGCCAGTCTCCCAAGGGAGGCCACAAATTGTTCCAGGGAAGGCCCAGTCAAGTCTGAGAATGTACAGTATTTAAATTTTAAGTTTTGGCTGTTTTGTGTGAAAGGATAAAAAAATTAAATATGGATAATCGTAGATGAATTTCTTTACTTATGCACAAATATTTGACCAGGAAGTCCCATTGAGTCAAAGCTTGTTTATAGGTGTGCATATGTAAATTAATGCCTGGGGAAGGCACACTGAATCAAGGTTCATTTCTACAATAGATATTTATATGCAGATTAGTAACTTTGAAAGGCACACTGAGTCAAGGCTCATTTCTGTAGTAGGTATTTATATGTAAATTAGTGACTGGGAAAGGCACAGAGATCCAATGCATGTTTTCAGGTGTGACCTGAGGTAAGGGTACAGGAAGTTGCTTAACAACAGGGTAAGGGAGGGAGGGAGAGATGAAGTGACTAGGTTTGGCTATTCCTGATAGAGAGGAAACAGAGTAACAAGGGCCAAAGAGTCAGAAAAAAGGAGTGACAAGTATAACCTGGGGTGCCAGGTCGGGGTGGAGAGCAATAAGTTGAATAAAAAGAGAATATATTCAGTCAACTTTATTAGTTTCATGTTATTCCTGGTGAACTGTGCAAAGAAGGAGTTATTTTTTTTCTGTTGGGAACCCGAAGATTTTTTCCAAATTTGAGGGAGGCTCGAAATCTTTTTGTATGGCTTGGGGGAGGCTCACTATCAGAAAGTGTGAGAACTAATGCTATATAGGATGATCTATGTACCCCAGGAATGCCTTTTTTAAGCTTTCAAATTATGTATTTTATTAAAGTTTATAAAATGGGCTAAAAAATTCCACCATCCTGATTGGCTACTACATCATCTGAGCCGTGTCCTTATCAGATGATATAGTAGCCAGCCGGCACTACCCTCCATTCCCGAGCCCCACAACACCACAAAATCAGTGAGCTGTGCCAGCCAAAAACCAAAACACAAGGTGGCACAGCTCACAGCGCGACATCCCTGTGACCAAGTAACCAAGCTCCGTCTGCCAGCCCACTCCTCCTTCACAAACCCGACACCCCCCCCCACACACACACACACAGCTAAGCCACCTCATCCTGGCCAAACTCCTGCCAACACAGATTTATCAGGAATTCTAATTAAATTATACCTGTATTTTTTTGTCTCCATAGCTGCCATTTGTCACGTCCTCCTTTCAGCCACTTCAATTTTTTATGCTCCTTATTCTTCGCCGGTTTCGTTCCTTGCCCTTCCCTCTCCCTTACCATTGCTGCTCAGTTCCAGACATCCACAATGTTTAAATAAATAATTAAAAACAAAACAGCAAACAAAAAGGCATCAGCGGCATCCCACTCGCACTAGCGCTCGCGCTCATACTGAAGAGCCGTAAAAGGGCGTAGTTGAAAAGTGCTAACAACGGCAGCTGCAGTAGGACACGCTACTTCCAGTAAAACCGCCAGTCACCCTGAAAAGATACAGCTCCAGTTATGGTAGCCACTCAGCAAAGAAAAAAATAAACAGCTGAAAATACTCAAAGAAAAACTCAGCTACCTGTACATAACAAAGACAACAATTTTCTGTGTGTGTGTGTGTGTGTGTGTCGGGGAGGGCAGCACGGCTGGACAAAAACCAGGAGACAGAAACAGGCACTAGTAAAAAGAACATATAATAAAATAAATAGGAATATATAACTGATTAGCACTTTGTGTGTAGACTTGCAGGGGTGAGAGACACAGATGCACAGATCACATTGTACAGTAACAGGGACTATTTTCTTTAAAACTCCAAAAAGAGAGAAAAAATGCCATTTTACTTTTAAAAGTTTATTAACTTCTTCAAAACCAGTTTTATAAATCTTCTGCCCATTTTATAAGCGCAATAAGAGATTGAGGTGGGGTTATCTCCTGATAAGAGCACGCCCAGGTGCATAAGGCACTCTGTGCAAGCTCCTCATGCCTAACAACGCACCTGGGCGTGCTTTTATCAGGAGATAACCCACACCTGGTCATGTCTTATTGCTTGCTTATTTTTGTACCATACATGGTCCAAATTTTTGTTTTTAGGAGGAAAGGACATGCTGGATGGGATAATGGTGGGATTGTATGGATAGTGATGGCTGACATAGAAACATAGACTTTGACGGCAGATAAGGACCACTTGGCCCACCCAGTCTGCCCATGGGCATGGTCCATTTAGAAGAGCTGGGGACCCCTCACACTTGCCAGTAATGGCATGTATGGATCTGTGGATGGTAATTGCAGAGTCTGGTTTGCAGTGGTGTCCAGGGAAAGAACAGAGTTAAGAGCTTTGGAAGGGAGAGGGAAATTATGGTGAGGCTGGGATAAAACCCACCACCTGCAGGGCTGACCCTGTATACCTCTTCACATTTTGTCACTGAAATATTGGATACAGATACTCAAAATATAGGGAAATGAAGGGCACTAGTCTTAATAATAAGGGAAAACTGGAGCTAGTGACTTAACAGCACTCTACCCTTAATCACACCCTGGATACTAGCTGAAATTCCTAACAGTGGAGTGATAATGACTCACATTGAGTCTTTTGTGGGATCCACCTCTTGAATTGCCAAATAATTGCAGCTCTTAATGAACTGTTAACCACACCAGGCCATCTGGAACATTGAGTGAGATTAGCATGAGGACTACAGCCTGCTAAAGTAGACTTTTTAACTTCAATTAACAGCCATGAAAACCTGCACTAGTCAAGACAGACAAGTAGAGAGTTAGCTGCATTAGCCCTGGACAATTTTCACTAGTGTTTGGGCTAGTAAAACAATGTTAAGATCGACCCCTGATTTTGAGTGCTCACATACTTTTGTCATATCATTCATTGTTTCAGCTACATGTCCAGGTTACAAACAAGTCCTCTTGTCACTATAGCCCTTTGTTTGTGAAAGCAGACTGTGAGGTGTAAAGTATGGCCATTAACACCATTAGCATTTGCTTAACCTAATCTTTTCCACTGCAGCAAAGCTGTTCCCACCTTTTGTAACAGTAGCAGAGCCAATTGTCTTCCACTTTGATTTGCTGGTAAACATTTTCATCTATAACAACATGTTGGCATTTTTAAATGTTTGAAATTATTTTTGCTTCCTCAAGAAAAAAGTATGGACCCCCAAGGTGCTTTCACCTAGCTAAGGCTGGCCCTGGCCCAGGTTCTCTTTAGGCCCTTCCCCCCAGCTTTAAGTTGGGCCATTGGGCCCCCCGTTCAGCTTAATTCAGAAAACACAGCCACAGAAACCTTTAAGCTAAATTCAAAAGACACAGCCAAAGAAACCTTTAAGCTAAATTCAAAAAACATGGCCACAGAAACCTTTAAGCTAAATAAAAAAAAAGGCAAAACTCACAAAAGTCCTCTCCACACTAATTCTCTCCACCACAATTAGAATTAACTAATCCTTCTCTCCTGCAGTTTGATGGTTCTGTCTGAGTTTAAAGGATTTGTGGGTGGGCGAGTCTGGACATGTCCTGTTTAATCCCTCCAGCGACAGAAACCTTTAAGCTAAATTAAAAAAAGGAAAAAAACAATAGCAGAACTTACAAAAATCCTCTCCACACGAACTCTCTCCACAGCAGTTAGAATTAACTAATCCTTCTCTCCTTCTTGGAAGGATCTTAGTAACTGTTAAATATGGAAATATTTGGTTAGGCAAATTTTAAGTTACACGGATTTATAATTTCACAATTTAATCATTTGTGAACTTTTGTGATTTTTTTTAAATATTGATGCAAGTAGCTCTGCTGCACCTGTATACACCTGAAATTTGTCATGCATACCCTATTGTCCAGAAATCTAACAAAGCTAGAGAAATTTGACTTAATAGTTTAAACTTTACAGGCAAATTCCACAAATTACTAACTAGCAACATTTGCTCACAAATTCATGAAATTGCAACAGGTTACGTTGAGCCAGTCCAAATTAATTAATGAGCATTTGCATATGCTTCCCATGATGCTTTGTATTATTGGGGTAAGTGCAATTTGTGTTTGCTTTAGAATTACACGTGAAGTTAGACTTTTGCAAAGCACTTACCACTGAAGTAGCTGTGCTGGGCTGTTGTTAGCAGTCCTGTTGTTCATTTCTGAGTGACTGTTTTGTCCCCATACACTGCTTTTTTTCTCGAACTTGACCAGATGGACACAGTGGAACTGCTTATCAAACTAAGTTCCTCCTGGTTTTTCAGACACCCTCCCTTAAAAAGAGAGCCACCAACTAATTTTCCTATCAGACATATCCCCTTGGAACTGCCACAATTTTTCATTTTTGGTGACTCACATATTTTTCCCTCACTAGGTCTCTGTGAGTGCCTCAAAATATTGGACATCTAAATGCACTGGACTCTTAGAGCAGTCAGTTTTGTTGGGTTCAATTCTCATATGACCTGCTATTAAGTGAGACTTGTCCTTCTATGCTTCCTTGCTTCAACTGGGGTGGGTATTATTCTTGTGTTACCCAAATCTTCTGCCCTTTCCTTGATGAACCTATGCATCTAACTCATGCCACTGGTGACCCCTGCACTAGCTGCCATGCCTATCCTTTAGCTTAAGTTCCCCTGACTGTCCTTTTCACTGACATGACCATATTCCCTCCCTCTTGGCAAAACTGTAGTCCATTTGGGGCAGCTTGGATATGGATCATATTCATTTGATTTGTACTGCACACAGGCAAACTGCTTTACATGCACTAGGATAATGTTCTAACAACGCCCCTCTAACACTCCTGCTATAGTGGTGCACGACATCACATTTCATCATGCTGAAGATATCTGGATACTTCTGTAACAATGGCCTCCATCACAACTAATTGTGATGATTGTAGTCACTTGGCATCTGTTCTTAAATGCTAAAAACATGCATTGTCATCTGCAAGGTTGTTAAAGAGTCAGTAGATGGCATTGTAATGTTGTGTATGTGATCCTCCACAAGTCATTGAAGGCCTGATCCACAAAAGGTGTGGCTGCCCTACATGTCTACACAGTGCAGGTGTGCAGGGAGATATGTACAAAAGATGAATATGTACCCCCATGCTGATCCACAGTGTGCCCTTTTCATGGTACACAGCCTGGCCACTAAGACAGCCACATGATGGAACCATGGAGAAGAGACACAGGGCATGGTTTGTGATATACACCTGCCACAGGTATGTATATGAATCCATGCCCTGTAGGGACTGCCATATGAGTATGGGGAGGAGTTGATGGCTACGTGGGCAAAGGGGCTTGCATAAGGGAGGCAACCATGGAGCAGAAGATGTACACGGAGGCACACATAGTGGGCTCCCTGCCATGCTGCCACAGAATGCACCATGGCTATACCCACACTCTACCCAACAGCCGTGATCGCTATGTACCCAGACCCATCTCCCTATCCTCCCCAGAAAAAATGGAGGAAGTGGGTGGGTATGGTCACCTCACAGGCATGAATTGTTATATAATGCACAGATGTATCTCAGGACAATAGGTAGCAGAGTCATCAGTAACAACATTCCCTCAGTTGTGCAAGCCTGGATGTTTCATCACATCCCACCATGGGGATGCTCAGTGTTTGCCACACCCAGTGGCCTGTCATACCCTGACACTGACATTAATGTCCACCTGTCCAGCTGATGCACAAATTCCAACAGCTCAGTGGCCTGTCTGTGGACTTATGATCTGCTCGAGGGAATTCCATCCCAATGTCAGTCCATCCACGTCCCTGTTCCACAGGTCCTGTGCCAACCACACCATACTCATGACCACTGCCTCTGACCACTGGTGACCAGTCTTCAGGATCCCGATTCAGGGTGGAGTTGTAGCTGGAGGGTGCATCCCTTGGTCTCCTTGGCTGTCCCTACTGCAGTATCAGTGTGATGATTGGCTCCACTGGCACTTGAAACAACAGGGGGGAACAACAATCATTGCACAGTGGTGCATGCAAGTGAATAAGACATGCTGGCAGAAAATCATTACCATACACACAGTGTAACACTTACCCACATTGGCTTCACCAGTCACCAGTACTGCTTGTTTGGGTCACAGACCCTGTTGCCCTCAAGGATCTGGCTATGCAGCACAGGTTTCAGCTCCAGAATATTCATACATGGCATCCTGCTGATAGCTCTGCAGTACACCAAATGCCATCCCATATGTATGGGTGTCCTGCCATGGCACCGTGATGCCACAACCCATAGTCCCCACCTATGCGCAACCAATGTTAACCAATGGTAACTGACCATGAGGGCATACAGCCGGTATTTAAAGAGCCCACAGGCAGCTGGCCAGTTGCTGGGTCTGCATAGTGCAAGACAGATTCACGGGTGATGGATGGTTCAGATGGTCTGATGCACATGGTGCTTCTTCTACATGTGCACCATGAGGTGGGGGAGCACTGCTGATACCGTGCACACCACAAATGGATATATCGGCCAAGGACAGACACAGCTACACTAATGGAGTTGCAGTTCATCAGCTGGCACTGCTTTGATATGGGAACCATTGGGTAGCTGCACCAGCTGCTGGGGTCCCAGTGGCATATGAGGAAATGCTGCAGCTATGCACTTGAGCTCAGGAGAGGCATACTAATGGCCCTGGTATATTATGGGACAGGTAGCTTCCAGTGCATGACAGAAGCCATCGCCAGTCTGAGGCAGTCATCAGGCCAGCAAGTGCCTCTGGCAGGTGACAGATGTACTACTGCAACACTGCAGTGACTACATTAGCTTCCCACACACTGGGCAGGATGAGAAGGAGATCAAGGCAATGTTATATGCAGTGACTGGCATGCCCACTACTATCAGTGCCATTAACTGTACACACATTGCACTCCTCGTCTTTTCCCAGGTGGTTGAGACATACAGGAACTGCAAGGCATTCCACAGCATGAACATGCAGGCCATGTGCGATGCTGCAGGCATAACTACACATATCTGTGCCAGATACCCAGGCTCAACATGACTCCTACTCACTGGAGAACTCATTCAGGACTGTGGGCACTGCTGCACACCGTTTCACCCAACCAAAAGTGGCTCATCAGTAAGTGGACATGGGGGGAGGCAACTGTTGGATCCACATAGGTACATAATAACTGTCCTTCCCCTCCACAGATGACAGTGAATAGCCATTATGCATGTTCTTGATTACCTCTTTCCTGCGGCCACAGACCAAGGTTAAGCAGAGGTACAATGAGGCTTATCACTGGGAAAGGGGTATCATCAAGACGGTGTTCATCCTGCTGAAGATGTGCTTCAGGTGCCTGGACAGAACATAAGGGACACTGCAGCTATGACCTGGCAAGCTGTGAAAGGTGTTAACCACAAGCTGCATACTACAGAACATAACAGTTTGGAAGCACCTACCTGTACCTGAGGGCACTGAACCACCTCCCGGTAGTCAGGCTGGTGATGGAGAGGATGCCATGACCCATGGTAGTGGCTGTGCTGGAGGACATGCCCTGGGGTACCAGACAAGATGTGCATGCAGGGCAGGGATTGTGCAGAACTACTTCACACACTGATGGGGGTATCACTGATGGATGTGGATGTGCTGACTCCATTGCAGTGGTGTGCATACAAATGTTAGAACTGCCTACTGTAGTGTGTGCTGTGTTCTCTGTGGAACTGATGTCTTCACTCCTGCTGTGCATCATTACGTAGGCGTGCACTGTGCCATCTGCAGCCCTGTGTCTTTGCTTTCCATTTCCCCTATGACTGGAGACACTGCCAGGATCATACAACCCATGGATATGGAGCAAGGATCAAGTGTCACCATACCCATGCTCTGCTGTATTGACTGGGGCCGGACGATGGGGGATGGCTGTGGGGGGGGGGCACCTGTATGCCATGGCCTGCCTGCACCACCTGTGTCAGGGTGTTGAGGCCCCATCTGAGGATGTCAGCTAGGTGATCCAGGCTACTGTCAGGGTACAGGTGGATAACTGCTAGCCCCCTCCTCATCGCATACCCACGGCCGCTGCACACAGGCTTTCCATACTGTGGGCAATGCACTACAGGTATTCATGCCTGACCCTTGTCTGGTGTATCTGCTGGTGCTCCAGCCCACAAACCTCAGCATAGATACTGTGAATGGATTGCTGCCTTTGGTGGCATGCAGGGAGCCCATGATGTACCTTTCATGGGGTTGGTGCTCTTTCACGGTGATCCTTATAGTCCCCATGCATTTCGTGCTGTACAGTGTGTCTGTGCATGTGCTACATGGTGAGATGTGGGTGGCATAGTGTCCGCCAGTGTCCTATGTGTGTCTGTACCAGTGGAAGCTCGTGGTTTGGATGGTGGGGCCATGGAGTATGGGGTGTGGTGTGGGGCCTACGTGACTGGGTACATAGGTGTGCAGTCCATGTTCCATGCCATGTTGCAAGGCTTGACTCTGTCCCTTGATTTCGTGGATGTCCAGGGTGTCAAGGACGTCAAAGTTCATGTGGGTGGGATACCTGTACAGGGAAACTGAGGCAGGAGTTAGACTGGCTAGGAGCCAACAGGGACTCAGTACCACCACCACACATTTCAAGTTTATTTTTATATTTTAACAGGATATGGTCACTAGGCAAAGCCTGTTTTCAGGGCTGTCCTCTGTGTTACATGAAAAAAGCTGCACAAAATATTAAAACAACATATAACAATACCACAACAGTTAATATGCAATACGATCAGCATTCAAAAACATATACATTTGAAAGGACACCAGTCAATGAGGACTGCATTGAAGCTGTGAAATGCTGGCATAGTTCGAGTTTTGGTGGTAATGAGTTCAAGGCAGTTGTGGCAATGCAACTAAATGTCATTTGTCCATATTTAGACAAGCATTTGTCAATGCTAAATGTTCACCACTGGAACTGCTGTTGTACCAGGTCTTGCTTGTACACATTTTTATTACATATTTACCCAGGATAGAGCAGATGAGAGATGCAATGTCTCATTTTCAGTGGTGGTCTGATTTTACACACTGTTAGATTCCTCAGGATAGGGCAGTTGAGAGGCAATATTTACTTTAAAGTGGGCTCCCACATTTTGATCCCAAATGTCCAGCAGTCTTTTTATGACCTGAAATTAGGATCAAGACAAGTGGAATTTTTAAAATCACATTTGAAAGGTGATTTTACTGTGCAACTGTGGAAACAAGTTTTGGAAGGGATTTGAAAAATGACACCTGCCATATTCAGGAAGTGGGGCAACACAAGGGATATGTTGAACATTAGAGGCCAAAATCTGCAAAAAATAAAGTTATGAGTAAATGTTGGAACTATTTGTTTCCTCATAACTTAGTTGGTTTATCACATTTTTACCCAAAATGTTCAACATAATTTTTTTTTACCACTTCTTTTGAGCATGACAGGTGTCATTTATAAAACAATGGCTGAAACATTATTTTGCACCACAAGTGTTAAAACACATTTTGGGTTGGGTTTGAGAAATGAGTGCTGCCACATTCATAAGGTGGTGTGAAAAGATGGCTATGCTGAAAAGTTAGGGTCAAAATATTGAAAATTACCACAGTTATGAGTGTGTGTTGAAAAACTGCAACATAGGCTCGTAACTTTGTTGTTTTATTCATATTTTTACCCCAGATTTTCAACATAGCCTTTTTATGACCCTGCATAGCCCTCTTATGAGCCCACCTCATGAACCAGGATGGAGAACATTTTCAAATCTTGCCCAAAAGGTGATTTAGTGCCACAAGTGTGAAAACACATTTTGGCCAGTATTTGAAAAAGGACAGCTGTCACATTCATGAAGTGTTGTGAAGAAATGACTATGTTGAAAATTTGGGGTCAAAAATTGAAAATGACCAAAGTTACAAGCCTGCATTTATAAACAACTTCATTGTTATTTAGTATTTTTACCCCAAATTTTCAACATAGCCTTTTTATGACCCCACCTCATAAACAAGGGTGGAGAACATTTTCAACTCCTGCCCAAAAGGTGATTTCATGCAGTGACTGTGAAATCACCTTTTGGGACATATTTGCCTAATTTCACTGCCATTGTTTGTGAGGCGGGGTCCCAAAAAAGGCATGTTGAAAATTTGGGGCAAAAATATTTGAAAATGATCAAATTATGATGATAAGTTCAATACCCCATTGAAATAGATTGAGCTGCATAGCTGATTTCTTCAGTTCACTGTCCAGAGTTGAAGAGTGAAAACGTGTCTGCAGTCCAGAGAGGATTATGGTGCTGGACTCCTGGTAGGTAAGTAAGGGCTTGGCGGGGGGGGGGGTTGCTGAGTTGGAGAGTTTGGTAGGGGTACAGTAACAGCGGCAGCAATAACAAACATCAATGGGTGTTTTTCTTTTTTACAGGGTGTATTAAAAAAAACTACAACGGATGGTTTTCCTTATTTTGAGCACAGACACTGGGGATTGGGCATGCCCAGTGTCAGTACTTCAGAATCAAAATGGGCAGGGTTGGGGGTACCAGATGACATGGGGGACTAGGCACCCCCGTGCCAAAATATTAACATGGGTTGGGCTTGGGGGGAGGGATTACTTGGTGGTGGCAGCAACAGACCTTGATGGACGATTTTCTTTTTTCTTTTTTTTTTTATGTAGTTAATCTTTTTTATTAAGGTATTTATAAGATAAACAAAATATCCTCCAGTACAATACTATGTGAAATTATAGTGGAAGAAACAAGGCAGCATATTATCCGAAACACTATTCAATAATAGCATGAAGAACTTATGGTTACAGATCAGAGCTAGGCAATACAAATCATGTAGTTAAAGGAAGCTTAACATTTTGTAGTACAGAGTGAGAGTAGGAAGGATAGAAATTGAGACAGGTAGTGTGAATAGTCATGGTTGTACATTATTGTATTATGTAACATCTTAGAATGCTGCTAAAACATATATAGGAGGATTTATAGAATAGTGAAAGATCATCTGAAAGAGAAATCAAGAAAGAAGGAATGTAGAGATGAAGTGAAGGAGAGAAAGGGAAAGTTATAGAATAAGGAAACAAGAAGCAAGACCACAACAGAAGACCTATGGAAAATATCAGTGGGAAGAAAAAATGCAATATATATATTGATCCATACATTAGGTGTCAGAAGAGTTGGATAATTACAAATACTTATGAAAGCCCCTCACCCCTGCCTTTTTGCAAATGAAAAGTGGTATGCTGTTGAAGCTGACAGCAGTACCGGGGGGGGACTGGGTTCAGGGAGGACTAGGTTACTCGGCACAAGGGCTAGGTTTGGTTACTCTGCACAGGGGCACCCAAGTAAATCCGAACACAGGAAGCAATAACTGTAATGTCCAATACCAGGAATGGGATTCTAAAGTGTGGCTTTTATTCACATCCAAACTGAACAAGCAAAGCATAGACGGACCCCCACGGGGCTACATTCCTGGTAATGCAGATAACAGATTCAGAACACTTCTTCAACACTTCAGCCCTCAGACTCTGGACCCACCAGGCACACAGCCTGGACTTGCATGCAGCTTTAGGTACACAGCCTGACCTGTACACTATTTGGTTTTTTTCCTGGCCCAGCTACCCTGCTGGCCACTCAAACCCGGTCCATATGGCAGTGGACACATTTTCCGTTGGTGGCTCCCCAAACCACCTTAGAGCCTTCGACTCCTTAAGGGAAACTTCCTTTCAATCCCATGTCTGGGTACTTCCCTCAGCACTGGCCTAGTGCCTGAGGCAAAGTAAAAGGGCCACAGAGCAAATCCATAGAGGTGAACCTGGTTACTAAAGGTGGGGTGTCTCCCAACTCCAGCTCCCACAATCCATACCCGGCCATTTCTCTGGACATTAAACAACTCTTTTTGAAAGCTTGGCAATGAAGATTAAAGGGTAAACGTATAGCACATTTCCTCTACATGTCTTGACTTTCCCTTTGTACTAAACTTGAACATACTTAAACATCTCTTCTTGAGAAGCTTGGCAATGTAGATTAAAGGTAAATGTATAGCACATCTCCTCTACTTGTCTTGGCTTTCCCCTTGTGCTGGACTTGAACATACTTTTACTTTGGCTAAACCTATTCCTCTAGGCCTCCCACTAATTCAGCAGTCTATTCCCCACTTTAACACAGTTAAGGTGAAACATAGGCCCTTTGACAAGAGCAGAACTCACCCTTTGGTTGCAGGTGCCCCACAAGCGAATCTTGACAGCTTCTGGTGCCACAACACATTTCAGAAAATAAGGCAGCTTCTTCCCTAGCCGGAGCCAGGAGGTTGCCCCTGGAATAACAGGCAAACCTTCCACCACCATCATCCCCTGAGGGATGGGGCACAGAGACCAGTAATAGCGGTCTCCACCACTTCAAGAACAGCTTACTGTGTTATTCTTTAGGTGGAAACACACACCTTTCCCTAAAAGTAGCTCTATATCAGAGCTTTAGGCTCCAAGAGCCTATGCACAGACTGCTGTGCTCCTCTCTTTAAGACTGCTCACACACAACTGCTTTGGGTACACTGTTCAAAAACTCCCAACATTCTAGCCTAACTCCCATCTGCAGATTCCAATGTGGCTCATGCAGCTGCGATAGTTCTATGGTGATGTCATCCCTCAGTCTCAGCTGAGACTGAGAACAGAGTGAGACAGTGTGAAATCCATTTAACTGGAGTTTCACAAGCTGCCTACCACTAGGTCTTACTGGGATTCTAGTAAACCCCGGTAACAGGGGGGTTACTCTTAAAGTAGTCTTGCCAACATTTATTGTATATAAAGAGCCAGTTAGAAGATATATATGTCATACGGTCAAAGGAGGCATATTGAGATAATTGTTTAAGAATGTCGGGGAATGGGGGAATTATATTAGATCTCCAATGCATAAGTATACTGCGTCTAACTTGAAGGGAAAGTATGGTTAATCACCTGCTCAGGGAATGGGAGATTCTATAGGAGCGAAAATTAAAAATACCAAGTATACAATGCTTAGGGTCTAGTGCAAAAGGTTGACCAATCACTTTCATTGCAAAGATCTGAGTACGATTTTCTTTTTTACAAAGTGTAATTTAAATAAACTATGAAGGACAGTTTTTAGCTGGTTGATCATGACAGATCAGCTGTGCTTGCTGGGAAGCGTTATGTAGATCAAAGGAAAACCACCCTATGATTGGGTCGGCTCTCTCCTTTGAACTTCATGAAGTTTCCACCCAGTAAGCCAGAACAGTGTCATGATCAGCCTGTCTGATGATTGGTGTGACACTGACAAGTCCCTTGCAGTTCAACTCTGCATTGGACTGACAGTGTCACACCTCTGAAAACCCACTCTCCTAAAAAAATGTTTGCTGCATGTGCGTGCACAGCAAACACAAACATGGGCATGTTAAATAGTGTCTTCTGATTGACTGTTGCCATTCCATTGACATACAGTATGTTTATGTGTTATTACCCAGAAAGTTACAGACTGGTAAAAAAAGGCCCACTCACCCAATATATTTAAAATGTCTGTAATTTATTTATTTTATATCTCAAGATATAGTACCAAGTACTCTTGCTAAGTACTATGTAAACATTTCGGAATAATCCTTCATCAGTACAGTACCATATCTGTCAATTATAACATAAAAACTCTTATGAAATATATTTTGTAATAAATCTACTACTTTTATTAATAATAATTCTATACTAAGAAGAATTGCTCACCATAAGGGCACTTTATGAACATGTGACATTTATAATTATGGATTTGTCATTCCATTTGTAATATGTGCCTAAAAAATATAAAGAAAAACTTGTATAATTAAAATAATAATGTTCAAATATTCAAAATCTAATTGCCATAATTCTTGATTATGCTTATAATTTTAGTTTATAAATATCAGAGATGTTAAAGCTTACCCTCAAGTAATTACTCTTTGTTTAGGATGCAGACATATATCATTATTTCTTATTACTGAATCTGAAAGTGTATAATGGCACATATCATTATATTGATCCCATAAAATAATACCAAAATAGTTATATTAGCACATATTAATACATTGTTAGATCTTACAATCACTAGAGCTTACCATAAAAATAATATAAATCTTCTTTGTTAATTTTGACAGATGTCCAAAATACTAATTGCTGCATCATTATCTGCCTAGAAAAAAATATCGTTTCTTTTAGTGTAAGTAGAACCACTTTTATATACAGCAAAACTAGAACAATTATTTAATATGAGTTGCACATCAATTAACCATCTATTGATTAACTTATTCAGTAAAGCATCAATTACATCATAATAGTTTAAACAAATCTGTGTTAGCTCAGCCTTCTG
The DNA here is from genome assembly GCA_016271365.2 of Neoceratodus forsteri. Classification (NCBI taxonomy): domain Eukaryota; kingdom Metazoa; phylum Chordata; order Ceratodontiformes; family Ceratodontidae; genus Neoceratodus; species Neoceratodus forsteri. The sequence goes on from CM057459.1 coordinate 1,095,284,024, forward strand.
CATAATATAAGTGATGCATCATTTTTCAATTGATATGGGAATCGAGCATAGGGCCTCGCTAATGACCGTGGGGACTTGCTGGCCACAGCATCATAGCATTGACACCATGTGCCCGACCTGCATATATTAGCAGCACCATTTGTTGTAATGGTGTCCCATTCATTTTTGAATAAGTAATATACTGTAAAGTTATGATCTTAATGTATATGCATCATTCTCATAATCATATTTCTCAAAACATCGATTTCTCACTATAATAATTAGATGCTGAACCAACACTGTCTTTTAGTTAACAATTTTACCATTTACCAGCACAGTCAATCTTGCTATGTTATCATGGTCTCATCAACTTCATTGAAATTTTATATCAAACTCAAACCGCTTCCTCATTAAAATGACACTGTATTTAATAGAAAGCTGAAGTGTAGCGTTAATGGGCTATGAAACACACATATCTCTATCTATCCTCATTTCAAGATACTAAAACACTGACTTAACTACCCATCTTCAATATCACGGGGTCATAACGTAAACACCCTTAAATGTCAGTATGAAACTTTCACAGTATTAATTTCTGCACCTGTAAGTAATGCAACATAGAAAAAGTAACGCCTTTTGTTGTTGAAATAACCAGTTAAGCCAGCTATCTAGACTCTTTAAGATAACATACGTGCTCTACTCATGTGTTTAGAATGAATCAATTACTGTCAATGAATCTTTGAAATCGACTGTGCGACCGCTTGTCACTTGTATCTCGCTATTGAAATGAGTGTAATTAGCTGCTTTACTAACATACTCTTTAAGTTTCAATTGTATTTAAATAAAATGCTGTCTCATATCTCATTTATGCGTCTGTGTATACGTGTTCTCTACTCTTTTCTTACATTGTAAAGGAAAATAATTAACGCTAACACAATCAAAGTACTCACATGTCTCGTCCTATTGCTATCTCATTCCAGAATGCACAAGTGGTGCACCAACTCAGCGTCGCGTTTTAAATAACGTGGGGTTTTGACGTAGACTTGTATATGTCATTAAATGTGAGTATATAACTCTCGCAGTATTTAATCTTTTTTTCTAAAGTCATCCAACCTAGAAAAGCAGCACCAGTTGTTCTAATAGTACCCAGTGCAACCTAATATATGTGCCATCAAAAATCTGTGATAACTTACAAGTAGTTTTGTAATGTGCAATCACTATTTCTATACTGATCTACACCATCTCATTCTTTATAATAATATTTGTCTTTATAATAATATTTGTCTTACTCAATTCTCTAGACGTTAGTCACAAAATCTAACTCTTTCTTTCTATGGGAACCTGCATGATGTAAAAGAATATACATTCATTTTTTTCAGGTACAGGTGCTCACTCTTATATACATATATTAGTCATTAAAGTGCACAACAATTGAAATTTAAATCAAAACACCTCCACCTCACATCTGTAACTTCAAAGGGTTCTACCATAGGCTTATATATCTAATAGTGTCAAACTATTCAATATTTTACAGTATGGGCTGCCAATCAATTGAGTCATTAAGACCGTATCTAGGGGTAACTGCTTCAAAGCGATCAATGTAATACGCTTCTCAATTTAGTATTTGAGTCCTATAGTCACCTCCTCTTGAGATAGGGACAATTTTTTCAATTCCAAAAATTCTTAATTGTGGAAGTTGGTGACCTGATTCTAGAAAATGTCTAGCTACTGGAGACGTTAAATCTTGTCTCCGAATGTCACTCTTATGTTCTGTTATTCTAGTTTTTAATGGCCTCTCAGTTTTACCCATATAAACTTTGTCACATGGACATTTGAGAACATATATTACACCTGAAGTATAACAGTTAATAAATTGCTCTATCATAATTTCTTCATCCCTTGCAGTGTTTCACAAAACTACTTGTATGTTATCACAGATTTTTGATGGCACATATATTAGGTTGCACTGGGTACTATTAGAACAACTGGTGCTGCTTTTCTAGGTTGGATGACTTTAGAAAAAAGATCAAATACTGCGAGAGTTATATACTCGCATTTAATGACGTATACAAGTCTACGTCAAAACCCCGCATTATCAAAGTACTCACATGTCTCATCCTATTGCTATCTCATTCCAGAATGCACAAGTGGTGCACCGACTCAGCATCGCGTTTGAAATAACGCGGGGTTTTGACGTAGACTTGTATACATCATTAAATGCAAGTATATAACTCTCACAGTATTTGATCTTTTTTTCTAAAGTCATCCAACCTAGAAAAGCAGCACCAGTTGTTCTAATAGTACCCAGTGCAACCTAATATATGTGCCATCAAAAATCTGTGATAACTTACAAGTAGTTTTGTAATGTGCAATCACTATTTCTATACTGATCTACACCATCTCATTCTTTATAATAATATTAGTCTTTATAAAAAATATTTGTCTTACTCAATTCTCTAGACGTTAGTCACAAAATCTAACTCTTTCTTTCTACGGGACCCTGCATGATGTAAAAGAATATACATTCATTTTTTCAGGTACAGGTGCTCACTCTTATATACATATATTATTAGGGATAGGGATGATTTACTGAAAGCAAAGATTAAAGAACCCCTTGAGATAGATAGAATAGTATTTTCAACAGTTTACAATGATAGATTTTTCAAATGAAAAATATAATTAACAAACATTGGGATATTTTACAAGCCACTCCTTTGAGCTATCAGATATTTCAAAGTCCACCTTTAGTGATACCCAAAAGAAATTGAACTCTAGGGAATCGTCTAATGAAAGCAGAACATAAGATTCCTGACAATAGACCTTCACATTTTTTGAATTTATTAGAAATGAAAGGCAATTTCCCGTGTGGACATTGTATAAATTGTAATAATACATACAGAATTAAAAGTATTAGAAACACTGCAAGGGATGAAGAAATTATGATAGAGCAATTTATTAACTGTTATACTTCAGGTGTAATATATGTTCTCAAATGTCCGTGTGACAAAGTTTATATAGGTAAAACTGAGAGGCCATTAAAAACTAGAATAACAGAACATAAGAGTGAAATTCAGAGACAAGATTTAACGTCTCCAGTAGCTAGACATTTTCTAGAATCAGGTCACCAACTTCCACAATTAAGATTTTTTGGAATTGAAAAAATTGTCCCTATCTCAAGAGGAGGACTAAAATACTAAAATGAGAAGCGTATTACATTGATCGCTTTGAAGCAGTTAACCTTAGATACGGTCTTAATGACTCAATTGATTGGCAGCCCATACTGTAAAATATTGAATAGTTTGACACTATTAGATATATAAGGCTATGGTAGAACCCTTTGATGTTACAGATGTGAGGTGGAGGTGTTTTGATTTAAATTTCAATTGTTGTGCACTTTAATGACTAATATATGTATATAAGAGTGAGTACCTGTACCTGAAAAAATGAATGTATATTCTTTTACATCATGCAGGGTCCCGTAGAAAGAAAAAGTTAGATTTTGTGACTTACGTCTAGAGAATTGAGTAAGACAAATATTATTATAAAGACAAATATTATTATAAAGAATGAGATGGTGTAGATCAGTACAGAAATAGTGATTGCACATTACAAAACTACTTGTAAGTTATCACAGATTTTTGATGGCACATATATTAGGTTGCACTGGGTACTATTAGAACAACTGGTGCTGCTTTTCTAGGTTGGATGACTTTAGAAAAAAACATCAAATACTGCGAGAGTTATATACTTGCATTTAATGACGTATACAAGTCTACGTCAAAACCCCACGTTATTTAAAAGCAAGCTGAGTCGGTACACACTGTGCATTCTGGAATGAGATAGCAATAGAATGAGACATGTGAGTACTTTGATTGTGTTAGCGTTACTTATTTTCCTTTACAATGTAAGAAAAGAGTAGAGAACACGTATACATAGACACATAAATGAGATATGAGACAGCATTTTATTTAAATACAATTGAAACTTAAAGAGTATGTTAGTAAAGCAGCTAATTACACTCATTTCAATAGCGAGATACAAGTGAAAAGCAGTCGCACAGTCGAATTCAAAGATTCATTGACAGTAATTGATTCATTCTAAACACATGAGTAGAACACGTATGTTATCTTAAAGAGTCTAGATAGCTGGCTTAACTGGTTATTTCAACAACAAAAGGCATTGCTTTTTCTATGTCACATTATTTACAGGTGCAGAAATTAATACTGTGAAAGTTTCATACTGACATTTAAGGGTGTTTACGTTATGACCCCGTGATATTGAAGATGGGTAGTTAAGTCAGTGTTTTAGTATCTTGAAATGAGAATAGATAGAGATATGTGTGTTTCATAGCCCATTAACACTACATTTCAGCTTTCTATTAAATACAGTGTCATTTTAATGAGGAAGCGGTTTGAGTTTGAAATAAAATTTCAATGAAGTTGATGAGACCATGATAACATAGCAAGATTGACTGTGCTGGTAAATGGTAAAATTGTTAACTAAAAGACAGTGTTGGTTCAGCATCTAATTACCATAGTGAGAAATCGATGTTTTGAGAAATATGATTGTGAGAATGATGCATATACATTAAGATCATAACTTTACAGTATATTACTTATTTAGAAATGAATGGGACACCATTCAACAAATGGTGCTGCTAATATATGCAGGTCGGGCATATGGTGTCAATGCTATGATGTTGTGACCAGCAAGTCCCCAAGGTCATTAGCGAGGCCCTATGCTCGATTCCCATATCAATTGAAAAATGATGCATCATTTATACTATGCAGAAGGCTGAGCTAACACAGATTTGTTTAAACTATTATGATGTAATTGATGCTTTACTGAATAAGTTAATCAATAGATGGTTAATTGATGTTTGTTTGTTTGTTTATTTTTATTCTGTATAATCAGTGAGCAAAATGCCCATTTTCACTGATGCCCAGTCACAACATAAAACATACATAAATAATATACAAACATATAAATATAAAGAACACACATACATATAAAAATACATTATTTAAAACAACAACACTTTGAATTAGCAACCAAAAATTTGTTTAAAACCCTCTTAAATGACAAAATTGTAACACATTGCATAATACTAGAGGGTAATTCATTATACAATTTCACTGCATAAAATTGAAGGGAATTCTGAGCAAACACACTTTTATAGTAGGGAATCCGAAATTTAAAGTTTAAATTAACCTGCAACCTGGTTCTTACACCATTAATCAATTTAGAAAACATATCACAAATAACACCAGAAAAAATTTCTAATTTAATTTTTTGAAGAAATACTAAAACACGTAATCTAAACCTATCAACTAATGACAAACACCCCAAAGAACTATAAAGTAAACAATGATGAGTTCTTTTCTTCTGTCCTGTAGCAAATCTAATAATACTATGATAAGTAGATTCCAACTTATTACGCATTCTAACTGAAGTAAAAAAATATATAATTAATCCATAGTCAATAACTGAAAACAGTAAACTATTAACCAAAATTATCCTAACCTCATCTGTTAAATACTTTTTCAATCGATAAAGCATTCCTAATCTTCTATGCAACTTACCTATTAATTTCTGAATATATATTTCAAATGATAAGTTACAGTCAATAACCAGGCCTAGGTAACAAATTTCAGTAACCCTTTCTATATTATTTCCATAATTATCCTTTAGAGTTAGCTCAGAATTCACATTAGATCTTATATTATTAAATATCATACATTTTGTTTTTACATGGTTTAACACAAAATTTTGCTCCATTAACCAACCATGCATCAAACTAAAATCATCCTGTAACTGTTGCTGTACAACCTGTAAAGTATTACCAATACATAATAAAACTGCATCATCTGCAAACAAAATAAGCTCGGTTTCTTTACATATTTTATGCAGAGAATTTAAAAATAAAGTAAACAACAAAGGACCCAATACAGACCCTTGGGGAACACCACACATCAAAATGCCCTCATCAGATAATACACCATTCATCATAGTTTTCTGCACCCTACCAGTTAAATAATTATTAAACCATAATATCACTTCCTTTGAAAAATTAACCTCCAACAAACTCATTAACAACTTCCTATGATCAACCAAATCAAACGCCTTGGTGAGGTCCACAAAGCCAGCAGCTACTATTTTACATTTACTATTTTACTATTCTACATTTTGATGTGCAACTCATATTAAATAATTGTTCTAGTTTTGCTGTATATAGAAGTGGTTCTACTTACACTAAAAGAAACAATATTTTTTTCTAGGCAGATAATGATGCAGCAATTAGTATTTTGGACATCTGTCAAAATTAACAAAGAAGATTTATATTATTTTTTATGGTAAGCTCTAGTGATTGTAAGATCTAACAATGTATTAATATGTGCTAATATAACTATTTTGGTATTATTTTTATGGGATCAATATAATGATATGTGCCATTATACACTTTCAGATTCAGTAATAAGAAATAATGATATATGTCTGCATCCTAAACAAAGAGTAATTACTTGAGGGTAAGCTTTAACATCTCTGATATTTATAAACTAAAAATTATAAACGCATAATCAAGAATTATGGCAATTAGATTTTGAATATTTGAACATTATTATTTTAATTATACAAGTTTTTCTTTATATTTTTTAGGCACATATTACAAATGGAATGACAAATCCATAATTATAAATGTCACATGTTCATTAAGTGCCCTTATGGTGAGCAATTCTTCTTAGTATAGAATTATTATTAATAAAAGTAGTAGATTTATTACAAAATATATTTCATAAGAGTTTTTATGTTATAATTGACAGATATGGTACTGTACTGATGAAGGATTATTCCGAAATGTTTACATAGCACTTAGCAAGAGTACTTGGTACTATATCTTGAGATATAAAATAAATAAATTACAGACATTTTAAATATATTGGGTGAGTGGGCCTTTTTTTACCAGTCTGTAACTTTCTGATTACTAGTGTTGATTGGTATTGGCTCCTCCTCAAAACAAGTGTTTTGTTTTTTCCTGAGGTGGCTGGGCTGGATTCGTACTTCTATGTGTTAATACCCCCCATAAAGAAAAATACCTGGAATTTGAACACATCACATACAGAATTCATGAACCACTTCCCTCATTCTTGATTTCCACCACAAGCATGGCTGCCACCTTTACTCTTATATAAAAACCTTCAGCTAGGCCCTAAAAATAAAACTCCCTTAAATTAAAAAAAAATACATAAATAATTGAATGTTATTTTTACTCATGATCCCTGTCTTATAGACATAAACAAATGTAAGAATAAATCAAGCACTATTCAGATTTTTTATTTCTGGTGCTTCTTTGATGACTATGAAAAATTCCCCTCACAGCCCAACCAACTTGACAGAGCAATCATTGCTTCTAACCCAGACCCAGATAAAATTGAGCCTCAGGCTCTTTGTGAGGCTTGTGTGTGCTAGTGAATGTATGCCATTGGAATTTTGCAGAAGTTTGAATTCATGCTTTCCATGTAACGTTCCATGCTTCGGGGGGTAGAGTGAGCATACTATTATAGGAATACTGCAGAATACTGCAATCTTATGTTCCACAGCAAACAAACAAACCTTCTACTGCATGTGTAGCAAGACAAATGATAGACAGGTAGAAACCATCTGTGGAGGGACTATTTACATTTTCTAAGAAATATTTGATTGCATTTTTTGACTTTTCTTGTATCTTTTAGAGTTTTTTTTTTAATTTGACCAACTCATTTTCTAAGTGCAATAAGATTTTCAGGGTGAGGGCTATTAGTGGACACCTACACTTCCAGGTGCTATCAGGCCCTCCACCTGGAGCATCATGCTTATCATGCCCCAGGGCATGTGGATATCCACCAATACCCCACACTCTGTCAGGTCTTATTGCTTACTTGGTTCTTGTCCTAAGGGTTTTTAGGCCCCCTAAAAAGTGTATGGTGGTTTAAGCCCCTTTACCATCACCACCTATGACACTATATGTTAGGTCCTGCACCTGTGCCACCCTCCTCCACGGACTACTGTAGGGGGCCTCACCACCCAGGAATGGTCCCACCATCTGAATGTGTAGGTATTAGAGGTCCTCCACCTACACATGTTGTGATCACTGCAGTCGGGTGGCACCAAGTATGCCCCAGGCCCCCAAGTGCAGCACCCTGCACCCATATCTCTGCCCTGTGTCTTCTCATCATCCATGTCCTTGGCCACTTCCAGTGTAGGGGATGCCGGTCTGTCACTTGTGGAGGCTATACTTCTGGTTAGCTGTGTTCTGTGACCATTCCTCATCTAGCTCTGGGATGGGCCCAGTGCCTGTACTCACCCTCCAGTGTGTTGAACCCCTCATCCTCCCCACCAGCTGCCTGCTGGCTGATAGTGTTGGCCATGTTGCTGTCCACCTTGGGGAGCTCAGATTTCCCCCACTGGATTGCCTTCACCCATCACCAGCTGTGCCCATTGATGCCTTGTCAATTTCCACTTCACCACCCCCTGCAGGTCACACCATTTGTGCCTGTGGGCACTGCCTGTCCATGGTGTGTTACCAGCCACATTCATTGCATCCTGTATGCCCACCTATACCAACTGTTTGTGGGTCGGCGTTCTCTTTAGTGCCCCAGAGTCATACAGGTTGGTATTGTTTGTCTGTACCTGCACTGCTGGTATGGCAGTCTCCTCAGCCCTGAAGTTGGCTGTCTGTGGCCTGGTATGGTGGGCAGGGGACACCACAGCTCCAGTACCCCATCCCGTGGACATGCCACATCCGTCCCTGGTCCCTCTCCTATGAAAGGCAGTGTGGTGGTGTTCCTGTTGAACTCTGGGTGCCATTTTACCGTACCTGTTTTATTCTCAAACAACATTTCCAAATAGTGATCCACTGGGGCAGAGAATTGCCTTATATGGCATGGTCAATAGGCATTCCATGGGCATGTACAGCATCATGCACATGTCTAGCTGGGCCCCTCCATGGCCCCCCCACGGTGTCGTCCTCACCTGTTGGTTATGCTCCTGGCCTCAGTGGATCACTCCATGTGTACAAATAGTGCACACCGCACAGCCACACACCTGCATTACACATGGGGTCCTTGGGTTCCATGGATCTCTGTGGATCGAGCCCTCAGTCTATGAGCTCCAATGGTTATCTAGCAAACTGCAAGAAAACAGGTATGTGCAAAGTGATAGCCTTGACTATTCTTGATGGTTCTTCACGCAGGCTACTGACTGACATAAAGGTACCTGACAATGGGCACTACTTTGTTTCTACTATGGAGCCCCCTATAAATGCTACCTTATTATCACTTTACCCAGCCTTTTGTTTCCTCTTCCTGGGCAGGTCAAGTGTATAAGTGGGCAAAATTGATGGATATGGCTTCCACAAAATTATCACAAAATTCCACACTTTTCAAAAAAATCTTGTGAAATGTGATTTTTTAATTACTGATGTTAGATTACAAATTTTGGCTGCTGATAACCTGGCCATCTTTTAAGCAAGAGATTAGAAAGCTGACACACATCACCTCCTTTTTAGGGTCTACAGTATGAACTTACCGACATCGGGGATATTGCGTTCACTAGGTTTAAAGTAATAGTGCTTTAAAGTTGTGCAGTTTACATACATGAAAATTTTTCATTTAACATTTTTGAATGTTTAGCTGCTTGTAACTCAACCAGCCCACTTTAATGGTAGATATTTGAACCTTAGTAAACATGTCCATCAGGCAGAGGACATCACAATTACCAAATCCGGTACATTTTGGACAAGTAGTTTTAAAAGCAAATGGAAATAACCGAAATTGAAGTTTTGGCAAAAATGTCACAACATTTTCATGGAAAGTAGGCAACATTTTATTGAAACAAAATCGTGCATTTTTCTGAATTCCACTAGCGGAAGTTAAATTTCATCAAGCTCTAGTTGCATCATTTTTTAGTGGGCCATGTCATTTATGTGGAAACTGACACAAATGCACAAGCATTTTGACGTAATTAGCATCAGTGCACAGCAATTTGATACAACTGCACAAAATTCGATACAAGTGTACAAAACTGAACATACGTGAGCAAACAAAGATGCAAGTATGAACAAAGATACACAGGTGTGCAAAATGTGTTGTAACTGTGCAAAACATTGACACAACTCAAAACTGATGCAAGTGAGTAAAGCTTCTGATACAGACCTCATATTTATAGTCTTTCTTGTGCTGCAGAAAGGAAGGCATCATGGCATTTTGCAGGCCCTTTTCTGTTAAAGGAAAAGTACACCCTCACATCCTGTAAATTGTATTTGTTTCCATGTCAACAGACAACTCTTTTCCTGTATAATTCAATGTTAAACATTTCTATTTAAAATAAAGCAACTTGAATTTAAAATAAAACTGACTTTGTAGAAAATTAAAGAAACCCCTGTGTGATGAAATAGACTTATGTTAACTGAACTTAGAACAGTACAATTTTAGAACTATTTGTATGGGACAACTCTTGTGTATGTTAATACCACTACCAAGGGATTGGTTCCCTAACCAGGGGGATACAGGTCTAGGAGTCCTTTAAATGATGTAAAGGATTGAGCTACCTAGGGGCACACCACAGAGAGAATTTTTTCCATTTGGAAGCATAGGTTTTCTCCTGGAGACCCTGAAGACTTCAAGGACATCCTCCAAAAAGTGAAAGTCAGGATACTCTAGCTCCTCAAGAACTTGGCCTTGAGACACAATGACTTGAGGTTTGGGAAGGTTATGCCCTGAGACGTGGTCAGTAGGTTGTGTCTCTGTGGGAGATGAATGGGTTGTTTGCTAGAAATTGCCAAGAGAAGGGAGTACCAGGCCTGCCTGGCCCAGTCCAGGGCCACAAGTATCATGGTGGTAGGCTGGCTCCTTAGCATCAGACGTACTATTAACAGTAGAGGGAATGGAGGGAAGGTGTGCAGAAACCTCCCTGACCAGTCCAGGGCATCCATGGGAACCAAGCCCACTGCTGGAGGCCTGAAATATATATATATATATATATATATATATATATATATATATATATATATATATATATGTATGTATGTTAAGTCTTCCTGGAGGTGAACAGAGCTATCTCTGGTGTGTCCCACCTCCTGAAAATTGTGTCCAGTATCTACTTGTTCAGAGATGATTTGTGATGTCCCTGGCTGATCCTGCTGAGGGAATCAGCCAAGACATTGTCCTTCCCCGGAAGGTAGACTGCTGACAGTTGCAGTTCCATGGTGTAAGCCAAACTCCAGATCTTCATAGCTTCTTTGCACAGCTTTGAGGATCTTGTACCTCCCTGTTTTTTGATGTAATACATGCTGGTGGTATTGTCTGTCCTGATCTGGACTAACTGACCCTTTACTTGATGAGCGAAGGACTGAAGGGCTAGGAAGACTGCCCCTTAGCTCCAGAAGGTTTATAGACTCCCTGGATTCCCAGGGAGACCACACTACATTTACTGTTTGGTCACCCAAGTGAGCTCCCCAGCCTAGGAGAGAGGCATCTGTTGTCCAGATGACTGGGGGTAACCACTGCTGTAAAGGCATTCCCTCCCTGAGGTTGCCTTCTTCCTTTCACCAGTTCAAAGCTTTTAAGAAAGACTTTGTCACTGTCACTAGCCTTGAAAGAGGGTTTCACATTTGGGACCAGTGGTTCCTTAAGTGGTACTGGATGTCTCTCATTTGAAATTTGGCCCTTACCACCAGAACTGTACTAGAGGCTATATGACCCATGAACAAAAGGAAGTGCCTTGCTGATCTGGGCTATCCCAGGACAAAGGACTTTTCTAGGCTTACAAGGCTTTCCATCCTGTCCTGAAGCAGGAATGCCCACCCCGGAGGGAATCCAGTTCTGGTCCTATGAACTCTATGACTTGGACTGGTTCTGTCTGGGACTTCTGAGCATTTATGAGGAAACCCCAGACTTTCCAAAGTGCTCCAGGTCAGGAGAAGAGAGGCCTTGGCCTGCTGGTGTGACTTTCCTGTGACTAGCCAGTTGTCCAGGTACAGGAAAACGAGCACCCTTGCCTTCTGATGTGTGCTACCAGCATGGCTAAGCACTTTGTGAATACCCTGGGGGCTGAGGAGAAACTGAAGAGGAGGGCTGAAAACTGATAATGACCAGATGGTAGCCTGAACCTTAAGTATTTTCTGTGATGGTTTCTGGTTGGAATATAAAAATAAGTATCCTTCAGGTTCAAGGAACCCAGCCAGTCCCCTTGCTGCAGGGATGGTATCACTGTAGCTAAGGTTATCATTTTGAACTTGTCCTTTTTCAGGTGCTGTTCAGATATCTGAGATCCAAAATGGGTCGCTACTCCCCATTTCTCTTGTGGATGAGGAAATACCTTAAGTAAAGGCCCTTTCCCCACTGGGAGGGAAGAACTCTTTCTGCTGCTTTCGCCTGCAGCAACCTTTTGCCCTCCAACTCCAGCAGAATGCTTTCTGTTGGAGTGGGAGGTTTGAAGTTTCTGGGAACCTGCAGCCTGGGGAACCTTCTGAACTCCAGTGTGAGCCACTGGCTCACCACTTCCAAGACCCACTTGTCTGTGGTGACATTTTTCCACTCCTGGAAGAAATGAGACAGCTTTCCTCCCACTGGCAATGGATGGGTGACCTGGAACAACTCATCAGAGATTCTGTTTGGGCTGAGCCTTAGGTGCTGGGGTTGGGTCAGCCCATTCGGAACATCTTCTGCCCGTGTCCCTGAAGAAACTTCTCATCTGAGAGAAGTCGTAGGGCAGGAAACCATGGGGAAAATAACCCCTACCTTGCCTTCCATGGGACCTATAGGAAGTGGAGGCCATTTCCTTTTGAGGGTTGCTTTTATCGGTAGCTTTGTACTGTTCCACCTTTTTCATGTACGCCTCTGCCTTGTCACCAAATAAGGAGTTACCCTCACAGGGGAAATCCATGGCCTTTGACTGAGTGTCTTGGGACAGGTTAGTAATCCTGAGCCAGGCAAATTTCCTTAAGTCTATAGCATGGGCCATGACCCTGGAAACAGTGTCACTGGTATCCACTGCCATATGAAAATGGTATTTGGTTGCATCAAGGGTAGATTTTGTAGTATTTTGTGCCAGATCCCCAGAAGCATTATCAATCATGGCCAGTATATACCTCCAGAGAGCTTTCTAGCACTGGGCAATATAGGGCACATAAGCAGCCTGCATCAGCAGCAGGGAGGCAGAGGTATAGACCTTTTTTCCCATACTATCCTGCTTCCTGGAATCTTTGTCTGGAGGCTGCGTGGGGAAGGGAACCTTGGCCTTGTTTTAGGCAGCAGCTTGTACCACTCCTTCGCGGTCAGGGTGTGAGCAGAGGTACTCAGCATCTTGTCTGTCCAGCTGGTACTTACATAGAAACGTAGAAACAAAGAATGTGATGCAGAAAAGGCCCACCAGGCCCGCCCTGTCTGCCAGTATGCCTAGCTAGCTGCTAGGACTTTGCTATTTCCTACTGTCATCCCCCCGGATCTAAAAGACCCTTGTGTCTATCCCACGCTCTCGTGAATCCCCCCACAGTTCTTGTCCCACCACCTCCTCTGGGAGTCTATTCCAGTTATCCACCACCCTCTCTGTGAAGTAAAATTTTCTAATGTTTCCTCTGAACCTCCCCCCTACTATCTGCATACCATGCCCCCTTGTTTTCGATTGCTCCTTTAGCTGGAAGATGTCCCCAACTGGCACCCAGTTAATACCCTTGATATATTTGAAGGACGCAATCATGTCCCCCCTTTCTTTTCTTTGTTCAAGGGAGTACATGTTTAGTTCCTTCAACTGTTCCTCATATGGCCTCGGCTACAACATCTCCTCACTGCCTAAACTAGGCCCTTTCAAATGCAACCTCCATCTCCTCCTCTCGGCCTCTAGCTCCTGTGATTGTTTATCTTAATCTGCTCCTCTTAATCAAGCACTTACTTATCCCCCTGTTTACCTCCTCTAACACCCCTCCCCCTTCCCTCCTTACCCTCTCTCCCCATCCCCTTATGCACTTTTCTTGTTCCTGACAAATGCCACTGGCAATCCTGACTTGTTGTCCCTTCCTAGCTTACTCTCTCTGTGGCACCTTGTACCACAATAAATGTACGTAACTGTTTGGAATTGACTGTAACCTATTTTGCTCTCCTCCATTTCAAATTGCACTGTTCTTTCAAGTTGTATTGTCATTCAAATTGCCTTGTCTCTTACTGTCTCTCAACTGGCATGGAACCTTTGTAAGACAGCCTTGGCTCAAAGGTATTTGTAATCCTAAACTCTAATAAATAAATAAATAAATATATGACAATTGACTGAGGCCCTTCACCATTTTTGTTGCCCTCCTCTGGACACGCTTCACTCTATTCACATCCTTTTTGAGGTATTGCCTCCAGAACAGGGTCCCATACTCAAGATGTGGCCTGACAAGCTGCCTATACAAGGGCATTATGACCTCTCTCTTCCTGTTAGTTATTCTCCTACTGATACAACCCAGCATCCTATTGGCCATTGCCACCGCCTTCTCACATTGCCTTGTCACCTTCAGGTTCCATGAAATGATTATACCAAGGTCCCTTTCCAGTGCAGTAACCGTCTAGGGCATGCCCGCCATCCGGTATTCCGCACCCTGGTTTTTCTTGCCTAAGTGCCTGATTTTACACTTTTTGTATTGAAGGACAATTGCCACTCCTTGGACCATTCCTCCAGTTTCTCTAGATCTCTGAGCATATTCTCAACCCCCTCAGGCGTATCCACTCTATTGCAGACCTTCATGCCATCTGTGAATAGACATACTCTTCCCTCTAGCCCCTCCGCTATGTTCCGTATAAATATATTAAAAAGGAGTGGCCCCAGCACCGACCACTGAGGTACTCCACTGGTGAACATAGCCTCCTTTGAGGGTACCCCATTAACAATTACCCTCTGCCTTCTGCCCCCCAGCCTGTTCTGCACCCACCTAACCACTACCGGCCCTAGCCCAAGACATCTCATTTTGTGCAGTAGTCTCCAGTGAGGCACAGAATCAAATGCCTTCTTGAAGTTGAGATACGCAACATCTACAGAACCCCCCCCAATCCAGTACCCTGGTGACCCAGTCAAAGAACTCACTCAAGTTTGTTTTACACTACCTTCCCTCAGTGAACCCATGTTGCCGCCGGTCCTGTAGGCCATTGGCTTCTAGGTAGCTAGTGATTCTCTTCTTTAGCATTTTCTCCATGAGCTTACTAACCACCGATGTTAAACTCACTGGTCTATAATTGTCTGCCTCCTCCTTGTCCCCCCTATGAAGGGGGACCACATCCACCCTTCTCCAGTCATCAGGGACCTCCCCTGATTCCAATGATTTGTTGAAGAGGCTGGTCAGAGGTACTGCTAGTACTTTACTAAGCTCCCTCAGTACCCTGGGATGCACCTCATCTGGACCCATCGTCTTATCCACCTTCAACCCCTCTAGCTTCTTCAAGATATCCTCCACCTGAAACAGACTGGAGTCAACCCCCCCCACCACCACCACCACCTTGTTTTCCCTGATTTTCCTAACCTTCCCATCCTTCTGTACCACGAACACTGAGCAGAAATAGGTGTTGAGTATTTCCGCCTTTCCACGGTCATCTTCCACCAACCCCTTTCTTCATTTTTCAGCCTGACTATCCCCTCCTTTGAGTTCCTCCTCTCGCTCACATACAGGAAGAAGGTTTTATCACCTTCCATGACTGTGTTGGCTATTCTTTCTTCTGTTCTTGCCTTCACTCTCCTAACCTCCAAACCTGCTTCCTTCTGCTTCTCCTGGTATATAGCCCTATCCTCCTCCCTCTAGGTCATTTTATACCGCCTAAACACCTTTCTCTTTGCCCTGACCTTCTCTGCCACTTCATTATTAAACCAAAGTGGCTTCCTCTTCTTATTATTTTTATTTACCCTCCTGATGCAGAGACTAGTGGCCTCCACCATTGCCCCTTTCATTGTACCCCACATTTCCTCTACCCCCCTAAGTCACCCCCACCCCATCAATGTTTGTTAAATGCATTCCCCCATTGTTTAAAGTCCTCATGCCTGAAATCTAGCACCTTCACTTTGGGCTGATGAACATCAGCAGTCATTTTTACCATGAACGAAACTGTGCTGTGGTCACTTGTGCCAAGGTTGTCCCCTACAGAAACCTCTCCCACCCATTCCCCATTTGTAAGAATCATGTCTAGAATCTCCCCCTCCCTTGTTGGTTCCCTTACCAGCTGCTTCATGAGAGCTCCCTGTAGGGAGTCCATGATTTCCCTGCTACTGGCAGATGCTGCTGATGGGGTGCCACACTCCACGTCCAGCAAGTTGAAATCCCCCATCAGCAGCCTCTCCCCTCTGTTTGCCATCCTCTGGATCTATTCTATCATTGCCTTATCTACCTCATCCTGCTGCAACTGGTAGCCTATATACCACCCCAGTGATACCCATAAAGCCTCAGTTCCCTCTCCCCACCTACCCTGCAATTCCATGGCCTTAATGTGTTTCATCATATATAGTGCAACCCCCCCCTTCCCACTCTGTCTTTCCTATAAAGTACATACCCCGGCATTGCCATGTCCCAATCCTGGCCATCATGATCCCACATCTCCATGATTCCCATGATGTCCAAGTCTACCTCAGCCATGACCACTGTTAAATCAGGGATCTTGTTTCCTAGGCTCCTGGCATTGGTGCACATGGCTCTCCATTTGCTGGACCCATTCTTTTGTCCCCTGGTGCATGTTTTCTTCCCCTCTCCTCTACCTTGTTGTTTCCATCTTGGGGGGAGGCTGGTAGCCCCCATTTCTCCTGTCCCCTGGCGTGGATCTCTTCCCCCCAAAATTTAGTTTAAATTATAGATTTGTTCTATGAACTCTCCTAACTCACTCCTTAGCACTGCTGTACTGTCTTTATTCAGGTGCAGTCTATCCAGGGCAAATAGAATCTCATCCCTCCACATTGTTCCCCAGTCCCCTACTAACCCGAACCCCATCTGTTCACACCATCCCTTCAGCCATTTATGAAATTCCTCAATCCTCAGTCTCCTCTCTGTGCTTGCCCTTGGTACTGGCAGCACCTCTGAAAAAGCCACAGATTTGAACCCCAGGCTGCTGTATTACCTAGCAAGTGCTCTAAATCATGCCTGCACCTCCATAAAGCTATTCCCCATCAGGTCATTTGTTCCCAGTTGGAACACCAGGTGTGTTTTCTCATCCTGCTGTTTACCCTTGGAGGGGATATAGTGAATGACCTCTGCCACCATCATACCTGGCAAGCACTCGACCCATATTGTACTGCTTTTGTCCCCCCCATCAAATTCCTTTTATTAGTGAGTCCCCGACAAGTATGACCCTTCTCTCCATTACCTTCTGCTTGTATTTATCTTCTGTCATTTTCCAAGTCCCTTGCATTCCATTAATTACTCAATTCCCACTTCCCTCTTTACCTCTTGTATCTCACCCAGTACTAATTTCCCCATCTCCCTACATTCTCCCAGACACCCACAGGCATTTTCTGCAAACCACCCTCCCACAGCACTATCACATAGCTCTATCCCCACCCACCCTGCTCTTTCCCATGTCCTGATTGAAATTCCTAGTGCTCAGGTTGCTTCCCATATCCATCCTGTTTTAGCCCCCTCAAACCTGTGCTTGCTGTCTCCCTTCTCTTAAGGGTTTTCCTTTTCTGGGGTGAGTTTGCCCCTGCACCCTTGTCTTTACTTTTGCTATCCTCTTTGTTCTCTCGTGAAGGGCCATCCCCCCTTCCCGGTTCTACTGAGCCTTCCTTTGTGTTTGTCTCCCCTGTTCCCCCTGAGTCCATCTTAACTCTAATTTCCTTATTTTCATGCCCATTTTGTGGTACTAGTGGAGCAAATTTGTTTTTGTGCTTTATGCCCACTGCCTGTATCCCTCCTACTGGGGCTTCTCCCCCATCCCTTCCTTCGTGCAGGCTTTGGACCTTTGGACCTTATCTCCTGCCATTCCCTTCGGTCCTTCTCATGTTCTGTACTGCCTCTACCTGAGCCCCCAGAAGCCCCCATTATGCCCACCCCTACTCCTCCTTCCCTGCTTGCGTACTCTTTTGTGCTCTTACAATCTGCCTCCTGACTATCCCTGCCTAGTTCTGCTTTTGCTACCAGACCCCCTACATCTCCACCACTGCTCACTCTTCTACCCCATCCCATCTTACTCCCTCAGCAGACCCCCCCTCCTGTTTTCCTCATTACCCCTCACCCCTGCACATCCTAGCATCCATCTCAACCTCCTAACTTCCTCTCTTAGTTGTGCCAGCTGCCTACATACCATACAGCCCCCCTTCCTCCATGCCATAGCCAGTACTATGGCCGACCCCCAACCCATACACCCTACCACCCTTCCAAAGATGTTCCCTGCCCTTGCAGTCTGTCGATCATGCCCAGCCCTATCCAGCTCCATTTGTCCCTCCAAACAAGTTGCCCCTCTATTTTTCCTAACTCTGCTATAGTCCCAGATGTTTCAGCACAGCAACAGCTATATGTGTTCTTACTCTCTGATGTCTGTTGCTTAATACCCTTAAAAAACAACTTGGAAGCTTTTTACCTAATACACAAAATGCCTATCTCCTTGATTAGAAATTCCCTTGCTGCATGAAAGAATTAGACAGCAAATTAGGTCAAAGCAGTGCATAAAATTAATTGCTCCTTGACTAGAAATTCCCCTGTTGCATGACAGAATTAGTGAGCAAATCAAGTCAAATCAGTGCAGTATGGACAACTAGAACCAGCAAAGTAATACAAGGGTAATAACCACTGAGTAAAGATTTCCTTGCTGCATGGAAGGATTTTTCAAATCAAGTCAAGACAGTGCAGTATAGGACTAGCTTCTAACAATTTAAAAACAGGCTTACAACCAGTTTTCCCCTATTTTACGCAGATCCACCCCTAAGCCCCTCCCTGCACAGGACTCTTTTATGCCCCTTATTGGCTGGTTTCACCAGTGTGCTTCCTTTGCTGAAGTGAGCAGCCCTTTTTTCTGTCAAGTACACTATCTTTATGATCAATCAGTGTTGTCTTTCCTGGAGTTGGCTCCACCCTCCTTGGGCATTTAATAGAGGTCAGGACTGGGGTGGGTCGGTGGGAGGGAAAATAAAAATCAGTCCCTCTTCTGTTCCTGTTTGCCGCTGATGCGGCAGAGCTCCTTGCCTCCTGCTACCAATGTGGCGGAAACCAGGTCCTTCTCTCCTCAGCGCTCCTGCCACCAATGCAGCCACCTGGACCTTCAGCCCTCCTGCGACTTCCCTCTGGCCACCAAAGCAGCCCTCTGGTGATACAGCTCTTTTGCAGAGTTTGTCCTCCCTTGCAGCTGGGCTCTCCTTTTGTGTCTAGCTGCTCTTTTGAACTCCGCACCTTTGGCCCTGATTGGCTGATGGGACTCCCTTTGTCTTGCCGTCGATGCAGCCAGTCAATTTAGCCCCTCCTTAGTTTGTCTTGCCACCGATGCAGCCAATCCAATCAGTCCCTCCTCTGTTTCTCCTGCCACCAATGCGGCCGAGCACCAAAATCAGTCCCTCCTCTGTTCCCTCTAGCCACTGATGCAGCTGAGCTCCACGCCTCCTGCCACTTATACAGCCAAAACCAGATATTTCTCCCCTCAGTGCTCCTGCTGCTGATGCAACCACCTGGACCTTCAGCCCTCCTGCGGCTACCATCTACCCACCAATGCGGCCTTCCAGTGATACAGCTCTTTTGCAGAGTTTGTGTCTTTTTGTTAATGCCTCGGGTGGAAGTAGAGTTTTTTTGCAACAATTTGCAGGTTGCCTTCTTGAGAGGCTTGTGGTAGGAGCAACCTCTTGGTTGGAGTTAGTCCCATCATATCCAAAAACTCCACCTTGTCCTTGATCGCCACAGTTTCCTGGGTGTAAAGGTCGAGGGTATTCACAATTTGCCTCACAAAGGCATAGTGGGAGAAAAAATCCTCCTGATCCTGGGGAGGAGAACTGAACTCCTGCTCTGGGAAACCATCAGGCTCAATGAGTTACTCTTCCTCTTCCTCCTTATAGTAAAGCTAGGCTCCCTGGTCCCCACGAAATGGGTGTAGGACTGAAACTGAAGTAGGAACCAACATGCCCATTAGCGATTCCATGGCTTGGAAGGCCTGGAAAAATTGCAAAGCCTTAGCCACGTCTTTCACAGAGGGCATTTTCATTTTGTCCACTGACAGTTCCTTTCCTTTCCTTCTTCAGGAGGAGGGGCAGCAACATGTTTTTCTTTTTGTTTTCTTTTGGCAGGAACCAATTCCATAACCTGCTCAGAGGGTCTTTTATGTGTGCTTACTTCTGGGTTCCCTCTCTCAGGAGCCCTAGGACTCCTGTTGTTAGCAGACCTTTCCTTCTGTTTACCATGGACCCTCATCAGTGTGCTTAGGTGACGTAGATGCAGACTGAGAAGCCATAATAATTTTTAACTTTTTGGCCCTTTTTTAACAATTTTAGGGCAAAACCTACTACAGAGTCCACAATCAGTTAAAGAATGCTCAGGACCTAGGCACCTTAAACACATCTCATGGCGGTCTGCCGTAGCCAACTGATTGCAGCAGTCAGTACAATTTTTAAAACCTGTTTCTTTTGGGTATGTCAGACATGCCAGTTTGGACAAGTCCCTGAAAAAAACTATTCCAAAGAGATATCAACTACAATTCCAGTCCGATTCCCCCAAAATGACAAACCGCTCACAAAAAAGACAAACTTTTTTTTAACTATAAGGATTATCCCCTCAGTATTAGAAAATACAAAAACACAACTCGGTTCCCAAAAATCGAAAAACTGAAGAGAAAAAACACTTCTAAATTACTTTCAAGTGTAAGAAAAAAACAAGAGGGAAAAAACAAAGCAGAATAAATGAGGTGAAAAGAGAAAAATGCAACAAAAAAGGAGTTTTTCTCCAGTTCCTCTTGCTGAGAAACCAGAGAATTCCGCTATAAACTAAAAAGAGAAACTAAACTACTCTAAACTAACTAAAACAACAGAGATTAGAAAAGTACTAAATAAAATACTTTTAAAAAGTAAAATAAAAACCATTAAACTCGAGCTAGACAAAGAGAGCTCAGCGGGGCGACTTGCTTCCTCAGGCAGAGAAATAAATCTGACATTGGAGAGCAGGATAGAAAGCCACCATGCAACAGAGATTTGAAATTGCATTCTAGAGTTCCATAATTTACATAAAATTCCACTCTCAGGGGCAGCTCAACTCTTCAGTCTGATTGCATCAGTAAGCATAGTGAGGTGTTCCTGGGGTTTGAAAGATATTATTCAGAATTAGACCATAACATTCCTTATAAACTTAGCTAACATATACAGTATGCATTTTATATTTTTGTTTTGAAAGAACTGTCGGTAGTTGACAATTTTTTTAAATTAAAAAACCCAAACATTAAGATTTTAGCACTTCATGCTTCACAAATTCAAAGTCACAGTTCCTTGTAATCCAATAATATGGAAATCCATTTTGAAGTTATTCCAGGCATAGAAACACAGAAACATAGAATTTGACAGCAAATGAGGACCTCTTGGCCCACTTAGTGCAGTGTCAGTGGCTCAGTAGGTAGCACACTCGCCTCTGAGGCCAAGAGATCAGAGGGCTGTGGGTTCAGTTCCCACATCTGGCACTTGAGTTAATATCCCAGTACTGACACTGCAGTGCAGCATGAGAGGGGTGCTGCACTTCTGAGGTGCCATCTTTCCGATGAGATGTTAACCGAGGTCCCATCTGCCTGGATTGGTGGTAGTTCAGGTGGATGTTAAAGATCCCATGGCACTTGTTGAAAAGAGTAGGGGAATTTTTTATTATAATAACATCAACAACAAATAATCATAAACTATGTTACATCACACAAAACGATAAATGAAACATAAAGGAAATAAAATCCTAATAGGTATAGAAGGTGTTAAGTCACACAAAAATCAAACAACCTGAACAAAATACGTAATATAAATCATTACAATCCCCCCCAAATTTTTTTTTTTCATTTCATGTTACTACACACCTAAACTAAAGGGAAGAAAAAGAAAAATGTTATAGGCATAATAAAACATTATTTAACCTAAGAGACTGCAAATGCCAAAGTATCAATCCTTTCTTATCCAAATGTAATAAAATTAGATTGATTTTCCTATTTATGTTTAATAAACCTTGTAAATTCCTTCCACCAATCCATCACATTCCTAGTAGTAGCAAATTCCAAATCCTTACGGTAAATTCTTTCCATTGCCACATGAACTAATAATCCCACTGTATCATAAGACATCAATTTTTGATACAGTACCCACTGGCATCTAGCCTGCCATAAATAATAAGCTAAACAGCAACAACAAATTTGCCAGGTCTCTAAATTATACCTCCCCCCAACCGAGGAAAACAACCTAAAACTAGTATGTCATAATCCAAATGTAATAACCATGTCATATTCCATTTTAAGGCCAAGAATTTCCAAAGAGAACTAGCATATGTGCAGAAAAATAAAAAATGCTCCATTGTTTCCACCTGAGTTATACACTCTAGCTAGGGGCAAAATCTTTCATTTATCTCTTTATGCTTTGCATTACCCCTAACTCCATTCCTACCGAAACTGAAAGCCAAACAAATTCCACATATATTCAGGTAATCTGGGATTATTTAATCTTGAAGTACCTTCCTGTACATAACGAGGGACAGTTTTAAAGGCCGGTTCATTTTGGTATAATAGAGACATCACTATTTTATATAATTGTGGACCTGTACTGTTCTTCACCACTTGAGCAGATAAACCCCATTTAAAAAGTGTTTTTGTAACCGGATGAAAATAATGTGGCAAAATTAATTTCTGGAGGGGTTTAGGAGGGTTTGCCTGCCAAGCTGAATAACAGTGAACCAATACCTGTTTTGTTAATAACCCATGTATAGCCGTGGTTGGTAATAATCCTATTTGAATATTTTGTGATAAAAATAATGTATTGAAAAAAATAACCGGATCCACCATCCCTAAGCCCCCTTTGTTTTTGCAAGATACGTATATTGCCTTTTAATAGGGTTGAGTATATTACCCCATAACATTTGAAAAAATAAACTATAAATTCATGTTTCTAACTGTATAGGTAATGTAAATACCATTGCAGTATACAATAAATTGGGGATAACAATTTTTTTATTATTTGCACCTTTTTAATTTTGATAATTTCCAATGTTTCCACATGTGGATTTTGCCCTCAATAGAGGCCAATGCATTGTCCAAGTTCAACTCAGGCAGATTCTGAGGCCCATATACCAATCCTAAGATTTTTATAGGATCTGATGAAATTCGAAGTCCCTTAATGATAATTTCCGATGTACATCCAACCCCAATAAACAGGCCTTGACTTTTCTTTTTTTGAATTTTTGAATTAGACACCCTAGAATAAAAACCCATATACTCCAAAAATATTGCCACTTGCTCATAATTAGAAAAAAAACACACAAAGATCATCAGCATAAGCCTGCATGTGTAGGTCTTCCAACAAGGGAGGTCCTAACACCCCTTTCCATTTTGTTTTTTGTGAAACTGATTGGATCAATGTGTCTATAATAAAAGAATACAATAAAGGGCTTAAGGGACACCCTTAATGTACCCCAGTGGGTACATGGAACCCCTCCCCAATTACTCACTGTATAATTGGATAAATAACAGCCCCATTATAAAATGATTTTATCCAATTTATGACAATGTCAGGAACCCCATAATGTTCTAGCGTCATAAACAAAAATGGGTGATAAACTCTATCGAAAGCCTTTCTTTGGTCCACTGAGACAATACAGCCTGGTTGATTATTCAGACCAGCATACTCAATTAAATCTCGTAGAATCGAATGAGCATGTTGAATTTTCCTTCTCGGAAGCCCACAGTATTGAGAAGGTGAGAGCACTATAGCTGCATATTGTTTAAGCCTAATATTCAGAATCCCTGTAAAAAGTTTATAATCTCTATTCAAAATTGTAATAGGTCTCCAATTCTCAATAAGTGCTTTGTCTCCTGATTTATAAAGAAAAATCAATAACCCCTCGGAGAACTAAACTGGAAATGCCACAGCGGATAAGAAAAAATTAAAAACCGATTCTAAACATTCAGAAAATTCAAATAGTAATTCTTTATACAATTCGGAAGTTAATCCATCCTTCCCAGGTGAAGTACCAGATTTTTGAAATTTAATTGCTTCCACAATTTCTGACCTTGTAATCGGACTAGTTAACAAAGATTTATCAAAATGAGAAACCAGAAGTTTTATTGAGTGCAAAAATTGCCTCATATCCTCAACACGAGGGGGCATTGCCGGTGTATGAGAAAGTAAAAAAGTCTTGATGACCATATGTAAACCCTTAGGATCCTCCACTAGTTGTCCCTCTTGATTCACCAGTGCTACTAAATTGGTGTTATTTTTAAATTTCTTAAAGGCTTCATACGGATCACCAAGGGGCTGTTTTTTTATACCAAATTGAAGAAGTACCTGTGATGTTTTAGCTCTATAATATTGTACCTCTTGTATTTGCTGCTTTAAAGTTTGTATTTGAGCAGAATAATCATTTTTCGAGGTATTTGCAATAGAAATAAAATAATAGAGCTGCTGCCTTAGTTTTAAATAGCGAAGAAATTTAAAGTTTTCCTTGGACCTCCCTTGGTTTTTAAGTAATTTACACAAATCTTCTTTAGTGTCACCCCACTATTGCCCCAAGTCCTCATATAAAAAGGAAACTGAAAGTCGTGCACTAAGTAATGCTACAATAGTAGGAAGTACTCCAGGGGTCTTTAATAAAGGTGCACTAAGTTTCCACTGGGTTTTCTGCCACTTAGGTAAGGAGTTAGGGGAGAAATTGCACTGAAGTAATAAATGATCTGAAAAGGAAACTGGAATTATATAAAATTGAAAAGGAAGATTATCCGACAGAAAAATGTAATCTATAGTGGATATATATACATTTTTCTTATACGAGAATTTTGGACCTCCCTGCTTATGGCTGCTACCAATAACCAACCCAGACGATTTTATTAAATTACCTAATGCATGAGAATCACAATAAATCTTTTTCCCAGAATCCATCGAATTATTCCCCCCCCCAATTTAGGCTCACAATTGAAATCACCATAGAGGGAAATTTCAAAAGAGGTGACTAAAAAGGGTTTAATCATCTGAAACAGTGCCACCCATTCTGCTTTCAACTGTGAACAGTACACATTAATAAATCTACAAGTCATGGACCTCCAGACCCCATCTAGTATCATTAGCCACCCAGGAATGAGATCCATTAATTTTATCAAAGAAAACTCATAAGAATTGAAAAGAAACCCTAAACCATCAGCTGACTGTTGTCCAAAGGACCAGTATGAAGGACCCCAGCACCATTCTCTTTGAAAAATTCTGGCCTGGTCTAAAGTATACATCCAAGTTTCTTGTAACAGACAGATGTCCAAAAAATTGCTATGAACATAATCGTAAATAACCTGCTGTCTTTTAAAGTTCAATAAACTATGAACATTCACTGAACCTAATTTAAAACTTGGCAGTTATAAATGTAAGAGATTAACCATCTTTTTTCCTTCTCTTTTTCCTTTTACTTTTATATCCCTCCTGGACCACTTGGGGGGGGGGCTATCCCGTATTGGTTGAGAGTCTGGTTCCTGGCAATCCATAACTGAATCACCCCACTGGGTAGATAAAACCTCAAAGGGATTACTAGTTTCCATTTCCACTGAAGGAGGGGGAACTAGAGGTGGTTTAAGGTTCCTGGAGGACCTTCTCAACTAAGGTAAGAAGGAAGTGACAGACTCCTGAGTAAACCCTCCTCTTGTTTAGAATAACAAACAGGAGAGAGAATGGCGGAATTATCTACAGGAACGTCAGGAGGGTGAACCTCAGGTTTCTCCAGCAGGGGATGTGAAGAAGGGATATCTACTCCACCACTGGGAACCGGCTTTACTGGAACAACACATGTGGCTAGATCTTGGGCTTTTTGAATTAAAAGATCAGGGCTACTAGTAGAGGCTTTATTCTTAGCAGCCCAATCACATTCCGAAAAAACATGGCCTGTGTCCTCACAAAGATCACATCTTGTGAGATTCATACATTGAAAGGCAATGTGTCCAGTTTCCCCACAGTTATCGCAACAAGGTTTGTCGCATGAACTAGATAAATGCGTCCTGGAACCGCATTTATAGTAGGCCCTAGGCTGCCCAGCATAAAAACAAACTCCCCTATCCCATCCTAACAAGAAGGAATTTGGAATATGTTCGATCCCATTATCAGTCTGCCTGAGCTTAACCTTAAACCACCATCCCCCAGTCCAAAACTGTTCAGCATCTAATATAGCTTCCGAAGAACTCAAAACCTCACATTTTTGAGACAGCTAATACAAGATATCATCTACATGTACTCCCTCATTCCTGAACATTATTTTAACAAACTTAATTAATGGTTTCATTAAAGGAATTGCCAAAAAGGGGGTCCATAGAGGAAAAAATTTAACTTGGTTATACCTTTCCCATAACAAATCCAGGGCATAAGCTGAGTGAAAGCTCACATCAAAATTATCCTCACCGGAGATATTTATAAAGGTGAACACCTTCCAGGGAGAAAAATGTAGGGATTCTTTTAATAAACATTTCCCAACATAGTGCCTATCAGGCCTGACCTCCAAACCTCCCTTATACCGGAACCTTACTGCATTTCTACGCGGTGCTGCTTCTTTCTTAATTTTAGAAAAGAATTCGGACATTAATGGCTTCTCAGATCCTGAATTACTCTGTATAGGATTAACATGTGGCTCAGGTCTTAAGTCAATCGAAATATCAGAAGGTGTGACTTGTACGGCCCCATGAGAAGGCTCATTTCCCCCTTGTTCCTCCACAGGCTTATCAGGGGTCACAGGTAAAGCAGGCAACCTTGGCTGCCATGTTGGTTCGTTTTGTGAAAAATTCAGTTTGGGGTCCCAATCTGGCGTAGGTTGCCATGAGCCATCGTTTAAAGTCCAACCTGCAGCACTTAAAGCTTGTTGAGGAGTCCAGTTATCATCAGTTAATGGCTGTATAAGGGGCACAACCCTGGAAGCTGTAGAAGCAGAGGTGTCACACATGGGTACAGAGACAGTTTGTACCCCGTCTAGTACCCCCAAGTTCCGTTTGGCAGAAATCACGGCTGCCCATTTCTCTTTCCCTTCCTCTCCCACCTTTTCACAATGAGGCTGAGTCCTTTTTAAAAAGGAACATTCTGACACCCCGGTCTGATTCAGTAGCTCCGTTTGAAAAATGCATCTTACCTCTGGATGCTGTAACTCTGCAGAAGCTGCTCGGTTATTAGCCCTAAAAACAAACCGGGCTTCTTTAGATAAGGTATTCACCTGCTCGGTGCAAATGGAGCCTCCGCACTCCGATGTGGATACATCCAGGACTCCCATGGTCTCCGCAGCAACCGGAGGTACTTCCGGGGTAACCACAGGCAATGCAATTACAGTCACAGGCTCTCGGCACCGAATCTCTTTTGATTCAATACTGCCAGCCGAACAAGCGATACCAGAGGATTGTAAAGGCTGTATCTCAGAGCTGACAGTACTCGAAAACTCCCCCGACTGAACCAAAGGCTCTAACCGACTGTCAAGGCTACTGACATTTAGAGGAAACATAACAACAGGTAGCTCTTTAATAGCGTATGTACTCAATTGATGTTTGACTCACTTGTGTTCCCGAGCTAACTCACAGAGCTGCCTTTCAAGCTGCTCCTGTCTTTTCTCCGTGACACCCAATGTAGAAAGGGCTCCATTATTAGCCGAAACTGCAGATGAATCCTCAGTCGAAACAAAAATCTCCCCATCCTCCACAGTTTCCTCAATAACCTGGTTCTCTGGTAACACTGTAGATCCAACCATTATGCAAGTAGAGCTCGACCGCTCTCCGTGTTCCATGATGACCTTCCTCCTCTGAGACTGATCCACAAGAGATCCGAGTCTCAGCAGCAAGTCCCCCCTACTGCCAGCAATGCGGTAGGGGAATTTCCCCGGTGTCCTGGCCAAATTTCCCTCATTTACTAAAAATACCACCACCAACAGCTTAATCTGGTTCAAGGTCAGTTGGCATTCATCTGTATCCCCCTTCCCGGGTCATGCCTGAAAATAGGCAGGATTTGTCTAGTGCACTTACCCGGTCAATAAAAATGAAATAAATAAATTAGTCTGCCCATTTTCCCTATCTACAGTCACACGACAAACCCTACTTGATCTCCAGCTTTACCCCCAACCCCTTCCCTTACCTCTAAGGTTCCCTTATACCTATCCAGTGCCTTTTTAAATCCCATTACAGTTTTGTCTCCCACAGCCTCATCAGGGACACTGTTCTTGGCATCTACCACCCTTTTTGTGAAGAACTGCTTTCTTACATTTCCCCCTGAGTCTACCCCCTCCTGCTTATTTATTTTTATTTTTTTTTATTCTGCTTTTTACCACTTCAGGATGCCAGGCTTCAGCCTGGTCACGGATTCCCGAACTACCACCTCCTGTATCCTGCACTCACCCAGGCACCCCTGGCTTACCCCCCAGAGGGTGGGGTCACGGCACCCGGGCAGTAGTGCTGCAATTCAAGTGACTGTCTGGGAGAGCTGTCGAGGAGGCTAATCAAAGCCAGAGGTAGGTTTCATAGAGGCGGCCATCAGCGTGGATTTTTTTCTCCTTTAGTTTTCTGGGGGCAGGGATGTGCAATGATGTCCTGCATCTGCCCCACCCCTCGTACTGGTTCTAGGCACTGAGCCAACCGAGGTACCTCCAGCCTCCTCCAGGGATTCCCTGTGACTCAGTCACATGCCCCACCCTCCCCTCAGAGAAGGAGAGCAGTCCATGGGATGCTCGATCCTTCTCACCCGGCCGGCCCTCTGGTTCCCAGGGTCCATTCCCAAACCTGTGTCACTGGCGTCGCAAGCAGTAAATCCAACCACTGTGCCTGTGGGCCAGCTACCCCCCTCCAGCTTCATAGCATGACCTCTTGTTCTTGAGCATCCTTTTCTCTGAAAAATGCTTCCCTTTTGGACCTTAATTATACTCTTGGAGTATTTGAAAGTCTCTATCATAGCCCCCCCCCTTCCTTCTTTCCTCCAGAGTGTACATATTGAGGTCCTTCAGTCTCTTCTCACAGGGCGGTTAATGCAGATCCCACACCAATTTTAGTTGCTCTCCTCATCCAGGACCATCAGGACCACCTCTACTCTGACTATGTCCTTTCGGAGATGAGGACTCCAGAACTAGACACAGTATTCTAGCTGCGGTCTCACCAGAGATTTATACAGATGTATCATCACCTCCCTCTTTCTGCTGGTGATACCGATCCCTATCCACCCTAGCATCCCACTGGCTCTTCTCACTGCCTTGTCACACTATTTGGCCACCTTTAGGTCATCAGATATGATAACACCCAGGTCTTTTTACTGTTTGGTCATCTCCAGTACCACTCCCCTCATTTTATACTCCGACCCTGGGTTTCTATGCCCCAAGTGCATGATTTTGCACCTTTTCGCATTGAAACATAGTTGCCACATTCTGGACCACTCCTCAAGCTTACTTAGATCTCTGTTCATTTTTTCCACCCCATCCCGTTCCTTGGAGTGTTGACTGTATTACAGATTTTTATGTCATCTGAAAAAAGATATACCTTTCCTTTCAGTCCCTCTGCAATGTTGCTTGTAAAGATATTAAAGAAGACTGATCAAAGTAAAGATCCTTGCAGCACCCTGCTAGTCACCCTCCTTTCCTCAGAGTGAACTCCGCTTAACACCACCCCCCTCTGACACCTATACTCTAATCAATTCCTTACCCAGTTTACCATTTTTGGTCTGACTCCTAGGCTGCCCAGCTTGTTTTCAAGTCTTCTATGTGGAACAATATTGAAGGCCTTAAATACTGAAATCTAGGTAGGCCACATCCACTGCTCCACCCTGATCTATGCTGCACCCATTTCAGCTTATGTCCTTGTGGAATGGGGTGACTGTAAAGCCAAACACCCTAAGGCACACCTCAACATGTGTCGCTGTCTGCAGAATAGGGTGAGGTGACATGGCATGCCCGTCATGGGCGACGACCCAAACACTTACCCCAATGCCTGTCTGTCTCTACAGGATGGAGCTGGGGTTGGCGTGAACTTCAGTACTTTACTGACATTCCTATTCTGCATCTGTCTAACTCTTGCATTGCCAATGCTAATACCAGCAAGAAAACATTCGGCATTGACAAATGCTTGTTTAGTCACGGTGAGGATAAGCAAGAGAATTACAAGTGGAAGACAAACAGAAAAAAGGCATGTTTCAGACAGAGTGTCTAAATAAAGATTGTTGACTGCTGATAGGAGAGCTTATCTCAAATGGCTGTTACAGTGTTGGCCATCTTTGATCTCCATGGATATCTCATCAACCAGATTCAGTAGGTCAGAGTGCACAAGATCATGTCAGCCTACAGGTGCCTCCAAATTTTAGGTTTAATGATGGCTACCACAGAGATGGTCCAGTGGGCCAGACTGCATATGAGGCCTATCCAGGGCTTTCTTCTATCTCACTGGTCCCTGGCAATGACACAGTACCAGGTACCTATGTGGCTTCTGAGGTGATTGTACCACTTATTGGCAGTGGTGAGAGAGCCTCCAAATTCTTTCAAGGGGTTTCCACCAGTCCCAACAGAACCGCTCATTCTAGCCACTAACTCCAGTGGTTGTGGACATAGAAACATAGAATTTGCTGGCAGATAAGGACTGCTTGGCCCACTTAGTCTGTCCATTTTTCCCTGTCTATAGTATCACTGCAAATTCTACTTGATCTCTGGCCCATTCACCTACCCCCCTTCCCTTTCCTTAAGATTCTCTTATGCCTATCCAATGCATTCTTGAACCCCACACTTGACTCTTAGTGGGGGATGTGGAAAGGATGAGCAGAGACCTGAAAAAGCTCGGGGAGTGGTCAAGGGTATGGCAGCTGGTTTTCAGTGTGAAAAAGTGCAAAGTAATGCACCTGAGGCATAGAAACCCGGGGCAGGGTACAAAACAGAGATGAGTGATACTGATGACCGCCAAGCAGGAATGAGACCTGGGGGTAATCACATCTCATGACCTAAAGGTGACCAGGGAGTGTGATAAGACAGCTGGGAGGCTAATGGGACACTGAGGTGCATAAGGATGGGTATCACCAGCAGAAATAGGGAGGTAGTATTGCCTCTGTATAGATAGCTAATAAGACCTCAGCTAGACTACTGTGTCCAATTCTGGAGACCACATCTGTGGAAGACATAGACAGAGTGGAGGTGGTCAAAAGGAATAACTAAAATGGTGCAGGGTCTGCATCAGAAGCCCAATGAGGATAGACTTAAGGACCTAAATATGTGGACCCTGAAAGAGAGAAAAGAGAGGGCGCATGTTGTATTCCCATCACCCCTCTCCCCCAGGATGCATCTGGAAACGAGCTATTGTAGCTCAGTATGCCTTTTCTGGTGAAACATTTCAAATAAATAATATGATAGAGACCTTTAAATACCTCATGGGGTAAATAAGGTACAGGAGGGAAGAATGTTTCAGAAAAAAAGGTGCTCAAGGACAAGGGGGCATGATAAGAAGCTTGAGGGGGTACATTCAGAAGAGATGTGAGAAAGTATTGCTTCACAGAAAGAGTAGCGAATGCCTGAAATGGTCTTCCAGCAGTGGTGGTGGTGAAGGGAAAATAGTGGTGGGCTGCAGGCCAACCAGCACAGCGGTAGTACTACTGCTTGTGATGCTGATGACCCAGCTTTGGCAGCGAGCCTGGGCATTGGATGGCCAGCCAGGGGGAGAAGGATTGAGCGTCCCATGGACTGCTCTCCTCCTCCGGGGGGGGGAAGGTGGTGAGGTTCCCCATGCTTGCCTGACACCTGGTGGAGGCCAGCACTCTGACAGCCAGCATGGGCAGTTGCTGGAGACAGGCAGTCATTGGCATACGTGACCCTGATGTCATTGCATATCCCACCTCCTGAGGAGACACAAACCAAAAATCTGAGATCGTGCAGGATGCCACCCACCTCGAACTGCAAGGTCCTGCACCACCAACCCATGGCACCACTGGAGCCATATCCCGTTGTTCCATGGGAGGAAATGGACAGTCCCATCCCATGGCCCTGCCTGGGAAGCAATCTAATGGCGTAACTCTGGTTGGGTAAGTCCTGGGTCACTGGATGACAGGGCTGGGAACAGAGGTAGGACCAATGGGATCCAGTTCCCGGGGGAAATAATACAGCAAGTTAAAAACAAAAACAGTGGTGGGGATCAAGCATGGGATAGGCACAAGGGAATCTTCACTGGGAAACGCGGGGGAAGGATAGTGGCCAGAGATCAGGTAGGGTCTGCCATGAAAATATAGGCAAGGAAAAAAGGGTCAGACTGAGTAGGACAAGCAGTCCTTATCTGCTGACAAATTCTATGTTACAATGTTTCAATTCTGAAGGCATTTGTTTAGCTGTTATTTTATCATTTGACAAAACACACATACTTTTGTGCAGCCTGCCTTCAGTGTTCATTCTTTAGTGCACGCAGAGAACATGCCAATTTTAAAGGAATTTATTTTTATTTTATTTTATTGCATGATTATAATATTTTTCCAAGACAAGGACTATCTTGTAGCACCCTATCCAAACACGCACACACACGTACACACACACACACACACACACACACACACAGTTTTTTCACCAGGCCTGCCCTTCTGTTTTCATGGAAAGCATTCAGTATCCTTTACTGGATTTAGTACATTGCAGAAAACCAGTGCTTTTCCTAAAGATTCTGAGGCTGTATGCAAACTCCCTTGGTGGGGCCCATATTAGGAATCAGGAAACCCAAAGGAACATTCTCATCCCTGTGATGACCTCCTTTTATCTTCTAGTTCAGCTAGGTTTTTTTGTAGTTTTACGATTTCCTTGAATTAGAGTGTTATGCAATCACTAAGAAATGAGAAGACACACACATCAGTGATACATTCTGGAGAAATTTGGACAGGGACGCAGAGGACCAGAAAAAAAGGAGGCCAACTGGAGAGATGAAGCTTTTGGGGGGCCACTCTGCTCCCAGGGCCCTGTGTAAATGTAGAGTTTTCACTATGATAAGTCCGGCTTTGCAGAAAACAGACTGTGAAACCATAAATCCTTACTTACTTTCCTGTACAGTGTGAAATGTAAAAGTGAATGTTGCTACATATTTTAGAATTCATTTGATTGGCTGTGCAGTGAGCAAAAAAAAAAATAGCTGTGAAAATCAAAGAACAAAAAAAAGAAAAAAAAAGAAAAACATAACTAGGGCTCCTGTCTCTGAATTTCTATGTTTCTCTTCCTTCTTTTGCCAACATCCCCTTTCTTTCATCTGTGTCTTGTAACCAGCCAAGGGAGTGAAAAGATTATTTAAAGCAAATTTAAGGTTAAATTTTGAAGCCAGTGATGGCTAAAGAAAACAAAACGAGAATGTTCAGATTGTGTGGCCCTAGAAAACAAAGGGAATATGTTCAGACTGTGTCATGGAAAAAAACAGGTTGGGGGGGCGTGGCTTGGCTCCCATCGTGATGGCTACTTGAACTGCATGCTCAACAACCCCGGATAGATAAATATAAAATTACACCTCCCGCAGCACTCAGAAAGCATGGGAAAGAGGTTTGCAAACTGTACCATACACTCGGGAATAACGCAATCAGCTGTATAGTGCGCTTTCCCGACTGGGACTTCTAATTTCGGATCATCTACCCAGAAGAATGATGCACAAAGCAGGCCCATTTTCCCCAACTGGCCTGGTTGCCCAACAAATAAACAGAATGTTTGAAGCCCTAATGCGTCAGATGTCGGGGGTCACACTAGCCTACAACAACACGACTTTAGCTATCCAGCAGATAGACAATAGACTTATGGCCAATGAAACCAAGATGCAGGCTAATGTTGTGGCTCTTGAGTCACTTATTGCGACAGTTAGGGAGCAGGAGCGAGTAATCCAGGCACTGTGCAATCTAAGATGGACGATACTGAAAATCGGAGCAGGCAAAATAACCTCAGGATTTTAGGCTTTTCTGCAACTACAGAATGAGGGAATTGGCTGGAGTTCATATATGATGTTTTACCTGAAGTTTTGAAACATGAACTACCCCCTGGCTTTACTGTCGAGCAGGCACACAGAAGACTGAATCCTTTGTCCAAACCGAGGAGAGACCTAGGCCTATTATGGCCAGGATACTCAACTTTGTTGACAAAGAGTGGATCTCCAACCGGGCATGGGAACTAGGTACTTTTGTATGGCATGAACAAAAAATACTGAATTTCCAAGATTACTCTCGGAAACTGGTGGTGCATCGGAAAGCTTATACAGAGGCCAGACGAATTATGCATTCCCTGGGCATCCGTTTCTCCCAGCGCTAATCAGCCATGATGCATCTATAGGTGAATGGCACGGTGGTATCCTTCTCTACTCCTGAGACCCTTATGGAATATCTCCACTGAAACTGGCTTACTACTATGCAAAAAATTCCTCCTGAGCCTTCCACTAGGCATACTGATATGACCCTGAAGTGGGACCCAGCGAATGAGGCGCCTTCCTTCTACAAAGAACATGGCCCAACTGTTAATTTTACTGGTGGCGCTTCAGGCCTACCGGCCCGCTCCAAAAAATGTCAGCAATCTGCCAGACATACCAAACGGAACCACCCTCAGGATCACCTGGTTGCAGACTGTCAACAACAGCAGCACAGCACGGAGGAGCTTGACCCCAGGATCAGTGCATTTGGTTTACCCAACCGGCATGCCCTTCTTGATGAGAAACAGACAGAGGAAGAAGACTTTCCTATATATCCGGAGCAGGAGATGGTGTTTGAGGTTTCTACCTTGGAAGACGAGATACAGACTAGGACTGAAGCCTTTACCTTGAGCACAGCCTCCACTCTGGCCCATCTCTCCACTGAACAAGAGGAATCCCGAATGCCGAATTACCCCTCCCAGACCCAGAAATCAGAGAATGCCTTTCAGTCAACACCAGCACAAGACCCAGCTTAGATAAGTACCTTAAACCTTACTCTTACTATCAAAGTCTGGGCACGGTTTACTTTTGTAGTTCTCCCAGCCAGTAAGCAGCTTAAGGAGCTATTGCTCTTTCATGGGTCCTCTTCCCAAGTAAATCTTTACAGCAAGCCCTTACCTTGACTTTGTAACTGAAAGAGTTTAGTTTCTGGGGAAAGTATCTTTATGTTGTATAAGGCTTCATAATGTTACTAACCCCACCTCCCTACAGCCACTGGGAGGAGTGGTACCCCCCCATTTCCCACTTGAGTTACTGTCTCTGGTCCAAAGGGGGACAGACCCTTATGGAAATACCATCGCTGATGTTCCATGTATTGCAGTCTAGCTTTTTTCTTTTTTTTTCTTCTTCCTTTACTTTATGACAGAGGATAATTGACTACCACCTGGGTAGGAGTTGGTGTATTCATATCCATCAACTGGGTCCCGGGCTGTCGTGGCAAGCAGGCCTAATCAAGCCACAGTTAACAGTATGACCTACATGTCCTTCCACCTGCAGTTGCCTATGGGCAATGCTGGGAAACTCCCCCAACCCCACTTCATTTTGGATGAGCAGGTCGGATCACGGAGGACAGACTGCCCTCGATCCCTTTGAGGTCTGTTCAATCCAAAGTGCACAGTTGCACTGTAGATGTATATAGTTATTTAAGTTTTCTTTTTAATTGTATTGCTAACACACTGTCTCTATCATATGATCAGCATAAAATCGGTACATTAGATAGGCAGATTATGCAAAGATATGTGTGTGGTGTATTTCTCTTTCAAACAGAAGGCTCCCTTCAATGGTGGTTAGCTGGGTGGCCCCCTCTTTCAGGTGTTTGTCTTGCTTTATACTACATCTCATTACACCCTGGCTATGGCTGACTTATCCTATGTGACTTGGAATGTTCGGGGGCTCAATTCCCCTGCTAAGTGCAAAACAGTACTAATGCAGTTAAAGAGGGGAAAACCCAGATAGCCTTTTTACAAGAGACTAAATTAATAAAAAAGGACCATAAACTTCTTGTTAAAGACTGGATAGGGAAAGCAGTTCAAGCCAGCGCACCCACAAAAAAGAGGGAGGTGGCCATTCTATTTCATAAAACTCTCACCTGGTCTATCCTGCAAAGCAAGGCAGACCCACAGGGTAGATGGGTGATGGTACTGATGGACATCCCGATCGGCTCTGTTTTATTAGTAAATGTCTATGCCCCAACAAGGATGATCCCACCTTCTTTCTGGACATTTTGTGCAGAATTGAGGAACTGTTGGGGAAGCACACTGCTATTATACTTGGAGGGGATCTTAATCTCACCTTGGTCCCGATATTAGATAGAAGCACTCGGGGGAAATAAACACACATTAAAGGTGCCCAAGAGGTACATAGACTCAGTGAGGAACTTAACCTTGTGGATATCTGGTATATTATCCACCCCAAAGATCGAGACTACACCTTCCAATCTGAAGTGCATGGGACTTTTAGCAGACTGGACCTTTGGCTCATCTCTCACTCCCTCACTCAGTTTGTACTTGGCTCCACAATTCTCCCTACTGTTATATCAGATCATGCCCCCGTTCAACTGATCATATCATTGGGTTCGCTGGCATCACATTCCCCTGCATGGAGATTGGATCCTCGCCTTATGCAGGTTATCAAATTTGTGGAATGGGCTAAGAAAGAAACTGCACAATTTTTGCAAGAAAATCCTATAACCAACACGTCCGCAGGGAACAACTGGGAAACGCATAAAGCTAACATGAGGGGGAACATTATAGGTTATACTAGCCACCGAAGGAAAAACAGGGAAAAAGAGATGACACATTTGGAGTGTGCCCTGGTGGCTGCAGAACACAGCCTTAAGCACCTGCCGTCCCCCTTCCCACAATCGATCCAATACCGCCAAGTGCTAGATCTCCGGTTACAACTTAACGAATTGATCTCTAGGACGGTGGATTTGGTGTTTCTTTGGATGACACATACCTATTGGGAGGGAAGTGACAAAAGTGGCAAGGTACTGGCCTACCAGTTACGCAAACAGCAAGCAGGTAGACATATAGCCAGTCTAAAGGATTCCCAGAGTGGGACTGTTAAAACGAGCCCTCAAGAGGTAAATAAAATAGTGGGTAACTTTTACTCTCGCTTATATGATACATCAAGAACTGTTCCCCCCCCCCAACATATCTCAGTTTCTTGATATAGTACAGGTTCCTAAACTGTCCCCAGAGCAGAGAAAGTCTCTAGAGGGACCACTTATGGAAATGGAAATAGCAGAGACTTTGAAATCACTCAAAGCAGGGAAAGTCCCTGGGGGAGATGGATTCCCCGTAGAATTTTTGCATGTCGTAGCTCTACTGATCACTCCTCTTCTTTCCCAAGTATATACTGAAGCTGAAAGCCTCAGTACTCTACCATACACATTATGAGAGGCTGTGATAACAGTACTCCCCAAAAAAGGAAAAGATGTCACAGAGGCGGCCAACTACCGATCCATCTCCTTAATAAATTCGGATAGCAAGGTTTTTGCCAAGGCCCTTGCAAACCGACTAAACCCAGTGATCCCCTTCCTGACTCACCCCTCACAGACAGTGTTTATAAAGGGCAGGTATAGTGCTGATCATCTTTGCTCTCTGCTCAGCCTCATTCACCTGGCCAGGGCATTATAGACACCAGCTGCTGCCCTTTCCATACACTTCAAAAAAGCGTTTGACTCTGTCGAATGGGACTACCTGCTTGCTGTTCTTGAGTATTTTGGATTTGGCCCTCATTTCAAATCAGCAATACAGACACTCTACACGTCACCTCAAACTAGGGTCCTGACAAATTCTATCTTATCTGCCCCCTTTAATTTACATAGAGGCACTACACAGGGCTGCCCTCTCTCCCTCCTTTTATTTGTGCTAGCACTGGAACCACTTGCGGCTGCAATCCGACCGCACCCCTTGATATCAGGTATAAAAATAGGTCACTCTCAATATTCCACCCTTTTATACGCTGATGATTTACTGGTCACCCTAGGGAGCATACAACAAGCTACCCCTCCATTACTTTTGTTATTAACACACTTCTCCACTGTCTCTGGCCTCAAAATGAATGCCTCTAAAACAGAAGTCCTCCCCCTTGATGATCAGTGCTGTCAACAGACCCTATCTAGCTTAGGTTTTAAATGGTCACAAAATACCATAAAATATCTAGGTATTCAAATTGGTGCCAAGAGTGAAAAGTGGTAGATAACAACCTGGCCCCCTTGATCTCTGAATGTAAAGGAAATCTGGAGCGATGGCACAAGCTAAATCTGTTAATGGCAGGTAGGATAGCTGCCTTCAAAATGTCCATGGCCCCACAATTTTTCTATTTGTTCTCTCACATCCCTCTTATACTTCCCCGCCATTGGTTACGGAAAATAGATAAAATTATAGGATTTTTTCTTTGGTGCTTAAATAGACCTTAATGTAGTCAGAATACTCTTAGAGTTCATTGGACTCAAGGTGGCTGGGGGTTGCCATGGATGGAAGGTTATAAAATTGCATATCAATGCTCCCAGACCCTGAGGTGGTTTCAATGTGCATCACAGACAACCCTGCAGTGGGTAGAAATAGAACAGAATATTGCCAATACCCCTATCCTGGCATCTCTTCTGGGTTCAGGACGTGTCACATATCCCAAATCTCACCCGGTGTTAAATTCCACCCACACCTATTGGAAGGCACTTCAGCAGAAGTTAGGCCTTTCTATTATTCCCTTCTCACTCACCCTCATTTGGCAGAACCTGGAAGTCACTATTGATAATCACCAAGTGCTGTAGCTGACCTGGAAAGGAAGCAGGCATATTATTTGTGGGTGATCTCTTGAACTCTGAAACTCAAACCATTGATTCCTTTGCAAATCTCTGTGAAAGATGGTCTCTACTCAAATCTAACCTATAAAGATATTTCCAGATTAGAGCTGCACTCAAACCTACCCTTATCAAATTTCAAGCTCGAGACCCCCCCCCCACCCTGATTCTCAGTAACTGGCTGGGTGCTTCTAGTGGCACAGCAGGACTGATACATATCTCACTTACATACACCCTTCCTCACTTATCTCCTAATTCAAAAGCCAAATGGGAGAAAATGCTGCATGTCCAGATCCCGGATAGCCACTGGGGACAGTGCTGGTGCACTGGACACCTGGAATATAAGGATGCTCGTAGCCGACTGATCTATAACAACATATTCACTCATGGTACAGAACCCCAGAGGTCCTTAAAAAAGGATAAAGTACTACAACATGACAACTGCTGGAGATGTCACAGTCCGGGTGGCAATCTATATCACATTCTCTGGCAATGTTCAATGATAACTCCACTCTGGGTAGCCATAACTTTAGCAGTCACTAAGATTCTTTGGACTGGCATCCCTCTAAATGCCCCCTTGTTATTGCTGGGTATGCAATCAGAAGCCCCATCTCTTTTATACCAGCATTTCTGTTGGTTAATGATACTAAGCATGCAAGTAAAACATAACATCCTGAGGAACTGAAGAACCCCAAATATACCTACTCTGGGAGACATCTTCTCCTCCCTTACTCAGTTACATGAGCTAGACAGAAGGTCACACAATACTTTAGGCCAGAAAGCTAGATTTCAGAAATCCTGGGCACCATACATGGCCTATCAAGTGGCCAGAGCTGGTGTAGGCCGAATGGTCTACTGGGAACCTGTGAGATTTCCCATTGAAAGACATACTGCTGGACTTATTTTATGTCTCCCTACTCTGATCTTAGACAATACCTTTGGTACCTATGCTAATATGATGTTTAAGATAGTGTGCTGTTAGCTTTAGATTAGGATACATGCAATAGAGCTAGATAAAGTATCATTTTCCCCTTATCTTGTGTTTTCCAAGTTTTTCTTATTAATATTGTATGTTGTTTTTTCTTTATTCTATGTGCAGCTGTATAAAGGTAGATATAACTCCTTGGGATAACTATAGCCCAGGCTAGTTGTACTGTGTTTACTTTGTGTTAACTTTCATCTTAGGCACTTGCTACAGAGCAGACCACTGGAGGGTACGACTTTCTGTTCAGTGAATCCATGGTGTACATCAGCAGCAGTACCTCCTATTTGGTCCCTGGTTTCAATTAAAGGATGCTGGTATGTATCAAGTTATCTTCTGGTTCATATCCTTGTGTAGGAGTTCATAGGTATGTATACTTCATGTAAAACTGAGCGACAGTATTAGACCCAGGACAGTTTTTGTTTTGTTTTAAGATACCTATGTTGTTTCTGCTTAGTTTACATAGAGGTAATACTCCTTTTACCAGTGCAATCATCAATATATGCAAAAGAAACCAGTACACATAGTGTATGAGGTACCCTTACAAGTATATGAAGTTGCACATGTCTGCAAATGTATACAAGTGTATATATATCTTGTTCTGTTTTTTTTTTTACTTTGAAAACAATCAATAAAACATTTAATTGAGAAAAAAAACAGGTTGAGTAAGAAATAGTGTGTTTGTCTTCATAGAAAGGGCTCTAAACCCTATCTCAGTCAGTCAGTCCGTCAGTCAGTTAGTGTTTGGTTGACCAGGTAAGTGCACTAGACACACAACTGTCTACTTTCAGGCAAGGCCTGGGAGGTTGCATTATGGTAAAAGGAGTAGATTTGTTACAGTACAAACAACAGTATAAACAAAGAAATTAAGTGCCACAAAGACTGCAAAATTACAAAAAAAAAGAATACCCAAGAGTAATAATTACATAATGAATAAGTAAATAAATATAGCTAAGGCAAACCCTAAAATAGTGGGTATAACCAGAACACTAAGTTACAGCTTTACAGAAAACATGTCAATTCTGAAGTTAGTTACTTTGTCTGTCATTTTATCATGAGATTTTAATGTTATTCCCTGGTAAGGTTTTTGACCATTTGAAACTACCCCACCCCTACCCAATCTGTTTGTACCAGGCCTACCTTTCTGACTTTATAGAAAGGGCTATCTATCTATCTATCTACAAATCTATTGCAAAAAAACTGCATTCATGCACCAGTTAAGGTTCAAGTTAATGCCACAAAAGTAGGGAAATGTGGCGTTAGGGTTTCCAACCCTAACTGCCCACCCCTACTCCAAAGCAGCAAAAGGACAAGACCATACAAGCAACCACAGACAGCCATCATCAGGTAAGATGAACAACATACAGCTGATTCCAGATTACACAAATGCAGTAGTACTGATGTGCTGTCTTCATTGATTCTCATACAGCATGCGTGAGTATAGGTACTGCAGAAGCACAGACCTGCGCTTCTGCAAGCAGAAGGCCCAAAGGGGCCTGAGCCTCTGCAGACAGATGTACTCATGAACACTGTGCGAATGACCTCACTAGATAGCATGATCTGTTACTGCATGTTTTTTATAGCAGTGGAATTACTAACATACTGCTACCTCAAATAATTTCTAGATCCGCTGCTGAAACCATGATACTCACATTACAACAGTACTTCTGTCTGCATAATTTCAGGCCCCATAGGAGCCTGCCCTTCTGGAGCCAGAAGTTGGTATGTATGTGTTACATCAATTATCGCCATAGTCAATTGTGGTCTGATATTCTATGGTGCAGCCTCGAATACAACCCTGAAAAGAGTCACCGTTGCTCTTAAAAAGGCATGTCAGCTGGTTACAGGTGCTCACAGGTACCCCCACACTGCAACCTTTACATGCAAACACACTGGTTGAATCTCAAAAGCAGGATCACCTACCAAACCTATCTGTGAAAAACATCAGCCTGGGCAAAGCTCCACCAAGCACCCTGCCTCTGCTGCTATCAGCCCCTAACCCCTGTAACACACGCAGAGCATCTTCAACATACAGCCTGGTCCCTTACTGCCAGACTGTCCAAGGTCAGTGATCATTTCACTATAGAGCCCCTTCCTAGCTAAATAACCTCCCCCTAGAGATACTTAATATCCCCTCCCTTGGTCCTTTTAAACTTAATCTGTGCCAGCACTTCACCCAACAAAGCAGTTGTGACTGCCCCCCCAACACCTAGACCCAGCTCAGCTCTAGGAATTGACCCACTCCTAGCCCCTACCTGGCTAGCTACCCCCTTTCCCCCTACTCCTCACCCTCCACCTCCCCACCCATACTTCCTCCCTAACTTGCTCCCATCTACCTCAATCAAAATTGACTAGACACCTGCTGCCTGCTTCACCCCCCACCCTTTTCTTCTGTTTCTCCCTCTACTTTGATGCCCTTATCCTCTCTTTTCTTTCCCCGTTTACTTATCCTTCTTTCTTAGCCCTGGCTGACAAAGTCATAATTAGCTGAATACACCTCCACACACTTTCTCATCTTTTTATCCTGCCGCTTTTGCGACTGCTCTATGGACTATATCCCTAATGTACCTTACACTGTACCTCGTTCATCAACTAGTGTGCTTTCCTGTATATTATGAAACTGAGTGTTTATGCACCCTTGTCACCTTGTTAATTGTTTACCTTCCTGCCTTGTATTGTGAAATCCAAATTTTGTATGTACATCCTATGTCTTTGTATCTGATGTGAAATCTTTGTAAAAGAACCTCTGGTTCAAAGGCATTGTATTTATTTTTATTTATTTATCGATAACTTGGATTACAGTGACAT
This sequence comes from Neoceratodus forsteri, assembly GCA_016271365.2. Lineage (NCBI taxonomy): Eukaryota > Metazoa > Chordata > Ceratodontiformes > Ceratodontidae > Neoceratodus > Neoceratodus forsteri. The sequence continues at coordinate 1,095,326,652 of CM057459.1, forward strand.
TTTAATCCTAGCAATAAATAAATAAATAAAATCTGTAGCTGAAGTGGTGCAGGACCGTCAGGGGCCAGCTCTTCTACAGACAAAAGTAGTGTGCAATTTTGGTATAATGGATTTTGTGGCACCTGTGCTTTTGCAGTAAGAGGTCGGTGTGTATGTCTTACAGCTGTAGCTGCAGAAACACAGGCTCATCAAGTGTGTGAGTGTCTTACAATGTGCATGAGTACCTGAGGCTACAGAAGCACTGACTTATACTGGCCTGCGCATCTGCAGACAAAAGAACTCTTGTAAGTTGGGTATCATGGATTTGTATCTCTGTCTGCAGGGGCCTGTGTTTTGTACACAGAAGCAATGTTGTGATTTTGATATAATTGATTTCTGTCTGAAGTAACAAGTGAATGTGTAATGTCTTGCAGTATGCATGACGCAGACAGATCTACGAAGGCAGTACATCAGTGTTACTGGATTTGTGTCAGCTGGAAACAGTTGTATGTTGTTTGTCTTAAATTATGGTGGCTGTCTGTGGTTGCTTGTGTGGTCTTGTCCTTTTGCTGTTTGGAGGTCAGGGGTGGGGAGTTGGGATTTGAAACTCTAACGTCAGATTTTCCTGCTTTTATGGCATTAACTTGAACCCTATGCCGGCCCAATGGCACTGAGGGTTGAGGTGCTGGACACCACACCTCACGCCGTGCCAATGACCTGAGTTTGGGACCAAGCTCAGGAGTCAGGGGTCAGCAGGGGAGGGAGAGGGAGATGGATTGAGTGCCCTCTGGGCAGTTCGCCTCTCTGGATGGGAGGGTTAGGAATGCCTGGTGCTCTGATGACCCCCAGTGGAGACCAGAGGCACCATCGAGCCACCGGGCTGCATGTAAGAGAGTGGCTGATGCAGGCAGGGTTGTCATGTACCTTGGCATCAGACATGCACCATGCAGGGTGGAGGGGGGATCTCGGGCTAACCACAAGAAATACCCCTCCAGCCCTGGATAGGTGATGGCTCTACCAGTGCCACTGCCACACACACCCAATGCTGGTTCTCCACCACTGCCCCCCACGGTCTCCCTAAGTTGTCCTCCTCTGACCCAGGGAACCGTACCGAACTTGAAGATGGCAGGGGAATACCGCGGACGGTAGAGCAAGTTGGTGAGTGCAGTGGCCTGAAAGAGTTCCAGGCTGGAGGGCTACAAATAGAATAAAAAAAAAAACTTGACCCCTAACTGGTGCATTAATGTGGTTTTCTGCAATGAATTACAATTCTTTTTGAGAAAGGCAATGCACTGAAATGACAACAGTACTTCCAGCTGCAGAAGCATTAGCCTCTGTAGGGCCACAGATAAACATTAACAGTTCAAGAAATACACAGCCACTTCTACATATAAAAGAGCAGCATCTCAGTATCCTCAGAATAATAGTGCATGCCAATCAATATACAGTTAATCACAATATTATATTTTGAATACAATTCCACCTACCACTAATGGTTTGTGACTCTGCACAATTTCTTCTGAGCTTAGTAAATGGTGCTGCCTTTATAATGAAGGCGTAGAGATGAGAATAATACATCAGTACAAATGGCACTGCCAGAATTCATTATACAATATTAATGCCAAAGATACAGGTAACACTGACGGAGAGACAAGGAGACACACTTACAAAAACTACACAAACATCTGCACAAAACAAGGAATTGTAAGCATCCTGCCACAATTTTGGGGCATGTAAACATAGAAACATAGACTTTGATGGCAGATAAGGACCGCTTGGCCCACCTAGTCTGCCCATTTCCCCTACCTAGAGGATAAGCTGCAGATCCTATTTAACCAACAGCTTATTTCTTCCTACCCCCCACAAAAATTGCCTTATGTCTGTCCCATGCATTCTTGAATTCTCCCACAGTTTTAGACCCCACAACTTCCTCAGGAAGGCTGTTCCATGTGTCCACCACCCTCTCTGTGGAAAAATAATTCCTCACATTGCCCCTGAGCTGTCCCCACTCTATCTTCAAATTGTGTCCCCTTGTTCTTGCACATCTCTTAGTAGTACCTGTTTTGAGTGCCACAAGCAATAAAAAAGTTGGGCACAGTGGACTAATTTGAATATAGTAGGTAAATGGTCAACCTGTTATTTGTTATTCCGGAGTTAAGATACTGCAGTACAAGCAGCCAGGGCAGCAGTAACATCCACAAAGAATATGCAGTTCCAAGTACTTGTTGCCTCACATACTATCAGAGATTTATAATAAAAAGTAACAATTGTCTGCTAAATGTGCCATCTCAAGGCTTCACTACTTCATAACCATTGCTGCCAAAAATGATATTTTGAATACTGAGTGTGTGTATATGTAAGCCCCCTCTGGGAGCTTACTCCTAGTCAGAGCCCAAGGTTTTTGCTTGCCTGGTCTCCAGGATCCCCTGCTGGTTGGTGGGGTTGAGAGGCCAGGGGCTATATAAGGTAGGGTTTTGGTGCCAGAAACAGGGACAGCAGGTGGTAAGAGGAAGGAGTTGGGAGTCTTGTCAGTTTTCCTCTGGAAGGCCGAGGTTCGGGGCCAGGGAGGGGCGATCACCATCCCGGTCCACTGCCATTGAGGAATAGCACCTGGAGTTGTTGGGACCAGAAGGGTGCTTCTGGGAATGGCCTGGTGTTGGAGACCTCCATGTCACATTTGAGGAGAAAGGGTCCAGGGAGAAAAGGAGCCTGCAACATGACCTCTGACACCAGGGCAGGAATGGCATGGAAGGGTCCCTGCAGGTTAGGCCTGGCAGTTGCCACAGGATCCTGGTGCATGGATCAGTAGTGGCAGCTCAGCACATTAGGGATACAGTGGTGGCAGTCTGTGTCCCATCACCATTGTGGGTCCTGTGTCTACCTGTGTGACCAGTCGGAGGCCCCTCATAGTACCTGCCCTGCAGGTTCAAGACTGCCCGGAGGAAAGTTGGCCATGGGGTGCTCAGTGCAGCATGGAGTGGTTTGGAGGTGAAAAAGAAACATACCTGGCTCAGAGAGAGAGATGTGCCCATGAGATTGTTGTGGAACATTAGTGCAGAAGGTAGTTCAGAAGCCACCTGGGATAGGCCTTTTGGTTGAGAAACAAACCTGCCACCATCATTTGTATAGGAGCCTGATTCAACTCCTCAGAGTGCCTGCATCGGATCTCTGTATCAAGTATGCTGTACCTTGATTTCGGCCATGTAAAAGGATGTACTGCCCACGATTCAGTGATCATTCTGTGCTCCACGGAATGGCAGTTATTAAGCATTTTGTTCAATTAAATCTGTTGTTAACCTTTTAATCAGTCATGGACAGTGGATTTACTTGCTGTTTTGCTAGAAGAATGTCTTAACCAAGATTGATCCCCCACAGCACTGCGCTCCTAAAGACTCTCTGCACTTCTGGACCATCCATTGCTGACCCAGGTAATGAGCAGGTTTCTGGATTGTATTTCTGGCTGTTCAGGTCCCCCCTTGCAATATCAGATATACCCCTAGACCGCGGGAAGGGGCCTCATATAAACAAACTACAGTAAAACATGGCAGATTAATAATATAGCGGTCAGGACATGATCCCTGTAAAACAGCAAACTACCAAAAAAAAACATACAATAACATCAAACTGCAGTTTCCTGTAGTATCCTTTACTCCCTCCAGTCTTGATTACTTACATAAAGTATGTACCCACTGTCAGTCAATCTACCCTCTCAGGAACAGGCAAGATCAGAAATTTCATACTGGAAGCAGGGCACAGAGTTGAAATGGGGTTTCAGCTTAGATTTGTTTCCATACCCATGACTAGGCAGTGGCCAATGGCGGGAGTAGGAAAACACACAGAGGGAGGAAGTGGGACATATTATTTATAGCTGCAGAGGCAGATGGAGCATTTAGCAGTAGCTATACATCTTAAAGTGCATATAACTGGTCACCAACTCTAGTGCACATCATATGACTGGTAACTCTGAATTGTTTACCAAACTATCAACTTTTCACATTTATGTTTTGTGTACTCCACTTTTGTATTGCCACCTTCTCCTCCATGCACGTTAGGGTTAGCTACAGAGATGACTGAACGGGGATTCTTCACAGCCTAGAGAGGTCAAGTTGTTCAATAGGAGGGGAGGCCTTGCAGACATGTGCTGGTAGTCTGATCATTGTAACATGCACATACTTATTATAATGAAAGACCAAAACATTCACCTGGGTACCTCCACCCCCATGGAGGGACTTTAAAGGGGGGCAGGAAATTTTTTTTAATTGGCAGCCGGTTGGGTATCCCATGATGTGGGTACTCAAATTGAGTGAGTCACTTTTGAGCGACTTAATTTGAGTGTCTGTCAGGGCAGCGACCTTTAGAGAATAACGATTGTAGGGAACAGTGAGGAAAGAATGACACAATAGTAAATATAGTGCACGCTATATACCGTAGGTTTATATGCTTAAGGGTTCACGTGCCTGAAATTACTTTGACTATCTTTTGTTTCATTTGTAGTGAGGATCATCGCAACCCTGTTGTATGCTAACCAATTGGTGAGCGGAGTTGGAGAAATTTTTACCTCAATCCTCCATAAAAGGATGTTAAACAGAAAAGAGCCACACCAGGGTGAGTTGGTGTGTTCTGTGACAGAAGTACACAATAGGAAAAAAGTCATGGCACTCACCAAGGCACAAAAAGATCAGGAGCCAGATATATCTTGGTACAAAGCCATTACCTCCTTTTATATAGCCATACGCATCACAACTAGACCAAAAGGTGTAAGGAGAGCCACATGGAAAAAGATCTGACGTTTCAACTCAACGAGTCTTTATCAAAGATTCTGCCCCCTATATTCCCAATGATAGAAACTTTCAAGTACCTCAAGGGAATTAACAAAGTCCAAGAGGGTAGCATCTTCCAGAAAAAGAGATGTGCAAGAACAAGGGGGCACAATTTGAAGATAATGGGGGGGACGGCTCAGAGGTAATGTGAGGAAATATTTTTTCACTGAGAGGGTTGTGGATGCATGGAACAGCCTCCCTGAGGAGGTTGTGGAGTCAAGAACAGTGGGGGACTTCAAGAATGCATTGGACAGGCATAAGGCAGTCCTAGTGGGGGGGTAGGAGGAACTAAGCTGTTGGTTAACTAGGATCTGCAGCTTATCTGTTAGGTAGGAAAATGGGCAGACTAGGTGGGCCAAGCGGTCCTTATCTGCTGTCAAATTCTATGTTTCTATGTTCCAATGCTTAAATAGCAACAGACTTATTATTACTTATATTTTAAATATACACATTTAAAGGTGCAGAGTCATATAAAGTGCAACCAATTACATATAATGAACAACAAACAGTCATTATATACATACATCTACTACATATCAACTAGACATAAGAAAACTATATTCCTAATATGCCTCATTATAATCATCCAAAGTGCACAAACATAGAAGTCAAACACAAGAATATATTGAAAGACATAATTAAAAGCCCTCTCCTTTAAATCCAAACTTTAATTCATAGGGTCAAAAATGCAAAAACATTCCTTTAATTCAACATTTGCATTAAGCCCTTCAAATGGAAAAAAGAAAGAGAAAAAATACAGAGAGATATAAAAATTACTACATAAATATGTATTTGTATATACATAGACCCTAACCAAAAGGAACTGAGAGCTAGTGGTTCCATAGGGGGAAAAGGGGGTCAGGAATTAGATATTAAACAGGATAACCTTTAGACATATATAATGCACACACAGGCCAGAAAGAAAAAGAGAAAGAGGGGAGGGGAGAAACTGCAGAAGATGTATAGAGCAAGAAAGAAATGGAAAGAAAGGGGGAAGGGGTGAGGGGGAAAGAAGGGAAGGGAAAGAAGGGGGAAGAGAGAGGGGGCCAATGAACAGTATAATATCTGTCTTGCTTAAATTGTTATATATCCATACAGGGAGAGAAAGAGACATTATAAATACAGATTATATGTTGTTATCTCCAGATTAACAAAAAGAATACAAAACCTGTAAGGGGAAAGGGAAAACACATATGAGTGATCATTTATCAAAATTAACGTCTGTCTTTCAAGAACATTTTAAGTTCAATCTGCTCATTTAGTCTCTTCCCTTTATATGATTCTAGGGTAAAAATCCAGTTCATCTCTTGTTTACCGAGTTGTGTGTCTCTGTCTCCACCCCTAGTTCCCAACTGGACTTGTTCTGTACCAATGAAACTTAATTTATGTTCCACTGGATTCTGTGCATCCTGACTAGGTTGGGCCCACACATAATCCAAGTTCTTATTAATGATTGCCCTCATATGTTCCCCTACTCTTTCCTTCAATTTCCTTTTTGTTTTTCCAACATAATATGCACCACATTCAGACATGGACAAATAAACAATATAAGTGGTGTCACAATTAATGAACTAGTGAATGTTGTGCATATGATTGTCTGCAGGGTTCCTAAACATTGCACACTCCTTTATCACACTGCAATATTTACAATGGCCAAATTTCTTACACCCTTTTGGGAGGGGAGGCAACCAAGTCCTATTACGTCCAGATTTGTCCTGATATGCTGAATGTACCAGACTGTCCCTTAAATTCTTTGATCTCCTAAAGGTCATCCTAGGTGGATGTTTGGCAATATCCTTTAGTTTATAATCTGCTCCTAGAACATACCAGTTCTTATAAATAAGATCCCTGATTCTCCATGATCTAATATTATAAATACTGACAAAGTTAATTTGTTCCTGTTGTATCCCTATATCCATCTGTTGTATTTGCTTCCTCTCTAACAGTATGTCTCTCTCTATTCCTTCTGTAGTCTCTTTAGCTTTCTGAATAGTGACTGCAACAGAGCCCCTCTCCCTAAATCTGACAGACAACATTTCCATTTCCTCTCTCAAATGATCTTGTTCACTGCAATTTCTTTTAATACGATGGAACTGACTTTGTGGAATGTTCTCAATGGTCCATAAAAGGACTTGATTGTGGATTTTCACAGTACTGGTACTGTGGAACAGCTCTAAATCCAGCTTTTCAGGAACAAAAGAAGGGAGGTAACAAGGCATTTAACAAAACTGGCGAATGTAGGTACCCTGTTTAGAATTATAGAACTTTAAGGCACTTTACCTGAACCCTAGAGTTTGAAACTGTTTCTTTCTATTCCCCTCTGCTTGCAAGGACCACAGAATCATGGGAAGAGTGAAAAGTGTTTTTTTTTATCCTTTGGACTGAGAATATTTTTGCAAGAATATAGTCAAGTTAAGACAAAGAACAGACAAGAGACTTTAACCTCTGAGTTCCTTTTGCTTTGCCTTGCCTGAGCTCTATGTATTAGAATCTAAAATTGTTACTTGCATTTAGTTTCTCTGTATTAAGGTCACAGGTAGTTTGGATTTTGTACTTCTACATTCTTATTGTTGTATCCTCCACTGCAGCCTGTTTCGATTGTTGCTGAGGCAAAGCATTTATGTTGAATCAGGGACTAATATAAATATTCCCCTATTGGACACAAAATGTGTTATCTCTGTCTGAGTAAGGATACAGTCAGCACAAGAAAGAATATTTAATTCTCCTTTCTTTTTTCTGAAGCTGTCTCCTGTGCATATTGTAATTTGTTATTCCTTACTAGATGGTGCAAACTAGAAGTGGAAGAGTAGCTGTGAACAAGGGAGAGAGAGATAAAATGGTAATGAATCAAAGGAAGAAAGGTAGTAAACCAAGATACAAAGAAATTGAGAGAAATTCTAAGTGGGTCAATACTGAAATGTGGCAAAGGGATTCCACACCTTTGGTGCTTCCTGTGTTACATCATAATAATTACACAAGTACTCCTAGTCAGTTAGCCCCATCTAGCTACAGAGAAGGAAACGAGGAAGAAAAGAATAATAGTGTACATAGTCTGTGCAGCTAGTAAGGAAAGTCGATTCCTCTAACGGAAGGAATCTCATTAGATTCTTATAGCTGGGCCTCTTATGAATCATTCCAGCCTTATCTTCCATCAGACCATTCCATCCATGTAAGGCATAATGATACTAGTCTAGAAACATGTGACCCATATAGTAGTAACAGTAGAGACAACTGTCAGTTTTTCTCTGAAGGACCCTTATCAGGTGTAGGGCCACTGGATGGTTCCCGTAATAAAAGACACACCCTGAGGTCACCCAACATAATAGATCAAAGGGACAGAGATGATAGAAAATAAAAATTTCCCAATACAGTGGCAAATGAGGACGAAATGAAACTGATTACACAGAATTTAAGTAAGCTCATAGCAGGCCTGAAGATTTAGGGAAAAAACAAGGTGAACCTGGTAGCTGTAATGAGAACATAAACTCTAGAAATAACAGAACCCCCCCGCTATAGGAATTTATTTTATTTTATTTGCAATTTGGTGACTGGGAAAGGCATACTGAGCTGAGGCTCATTTCCAGGGATGACCCAGGTGCAGAGGTGTACATAGAAGTTATCCAGAAAAATAAGTACAACAATTTCATTGTTACAGACAGATTGTACAACAATTCTTGATTACAGACAGTAGGTACAACATCTAGAGCTTACAATAAAAACATTTGTCTTGCAATATGGTATAAACAGGTACAGGAGTTGTACAGTAGAGATACAGGAATTAGTAATGGTTTCAGATAAGCGTAGGCAATATTTGACCAACTGAGATCTCCTAGTGCAGGAATTTGTCCCATGTAGGGGTGAGTCCCAAGGCACATCTTTGGCAAGGAGGGGATGGGAGGAGCCTGAGGAGTTGCTTAACTGCTGGGAGGGAGGAGGCCTGATAAAAGATGGGGGGGGAGTTGTTCCATAGGAAGGGAAGACGGTATGAAAAAGTGGCTTGACTGGAGACAGAGTGAGGGTGAGGGAGGTTGAAAGTGCAGGCATCCCTGTGATGGAGGGAGTAGCCTATGGAGTTGGCTGGTGCAAGATGGGAGGTGAAGGTAGGGGAGCAGGGAGACCAATCAGTATTTAGCTATGAGGGAGGTGCTATTGATGGTTCTCCTATGGGAGAGCAAGGCCAGGGAGAGAGTGGTGTAGAGGGGGAAATGATGAGTAAGTGGGGGGAGAGGTGATGGCAAAATGACAGAATGAGTTTAGTAAGGTGTCAAGTTTGGAGAGGGATGAGGTTGGTGCTGTGCTGTACATGATGTCTGCATAGTCTAATACAGGTAGGATTGTTTTATGTATGATTTCACTGTGGGCAGGAAGGGGAAGGCTGTCTTTGTGGCAATAGAGGATGGCAAGTTTGAGCCAGAGTAATTAAGGTGGCTATCTAGCCAGACTCCCAGCTATTTGAAGGTGGGGACCAGGTCAAGGGGAGAGCCATCCAGGGTGGAGATTTTTTTGGGGGGGGCAGGTAGGGAGACAAGCTTTTTTCTAGATCTGAAGACCATGGTGACTGTTTTTTTGCCATTTAGTTTAAGCTGGTTTTTCAGGAACCAGGACTGGACTCTATTGAAGTCATTTTAGAGATCCAGGAGGACACCGTCATGGCAGGGTCCCAAGGCAAAAATGATTGCATCGTCAGCATACATATGCACGTTAGCAGAGAGGCAGGTGGAGGGTAGGTCATTTATAAATAAGGAGATGAGGATGGGGCTGAGGATAGAGCCTTGTAGGACACCTGAGGGGATGGGAGGGGGGAGAGGTTGTCCCCTATTTGAACTGATTGCTGCCTATTCTGGAAGTAACAGTGGAACCAGTTTATGGTAGGTTGGGTGAGGCCAAAGTAGCTGAGTTTGTGGAGCAGCAGAGGGTGGGAGACTGAGTCAAATGCTTTCGCCAAATCGATAAATATGGTGGAGGTGGTCAGACTGCTGTCCATGGTCAAGAGGATAGAGTCTGTTATGCACAGCAAGGTGGTAATAGTGGAGTGGTGTTTTCTAAATCCTGACTGATATGGAGAAAGGGAGCTATTTGAGGAGAGAAAGTCAGTCAGTTTCGACAGTGTGAGGGATTCTTGTATTTTGGCAAGAGAGGGAATGAGCAAGATGAGCCTGTAGTTTCCAGGCAAAGAAGGGTCATCGCCTTTGTGCAGAGGGAGGATCTTGGCCAATTTCCAAGCCAAAGGAACTGTGGCGGTTGCAAGGGAGAGGTTTTGTATGTGTGTCAAGGGTGCTGCTATGGCTGAAGCCGAGATGTGAAGAAGTCTAGGGTGCAAGCCATCTGGGCTGGTTTTGGCCTGGTTAAGAGGGAAGAGTGCATTGAAGACTTCCTGGGGTATGAATGGAGGAAAGAGAAAGCCAGGTAAGTAGGGAAGGGTTTGATGGGGTCGGGTGGAGGAGGGCAGGAGACGGGTAGGGTGCATGAGATGAAAAATTAATTGAAAATAGAAGCTGCAGAAGCAGAAGTAGAAACTGGTCTGTCATCAGTGTTAAGGACTGGGCAAGTCTGCTTAGAATGGAGTTTGATCATGGGGTTGATTACCTTCTAGAAGGACACAGGGGAGTTTTGGTTCTGAGTGAGTTGTGCTTGAAATTAGGAAGATTTAGAGTGCCGAATAGCTTAGTGCATTTATTTCTCAGGTGTTTGTAGGATTGGAGGTTGTGAGTGGTATGAGTGTCTTTGTATTGCCTCCATGCCTTGTCCCTGGCTCGACACAATGCAATGAGAGGTCGGATGTGATCCAGGGGTGGTGGTGGTGCCTTTTCACTCTAGCTTTCCTGAGGGGAGCATGGAGGTCCCAGGTACATTGGAAGAAGTTGCAGAAGTGGGATAGGGCAAAGTCAACATCTGGCATGGAAAAGTCTGGATACCAGTCTGTATTTGTTAGGTCCTACTGCAGGATAGATTCATTGAGGAGGGGAAGGGGTCGAGACCAGATAAATTTGGGGTGAGAGTGAGGAGAAGTGGATTTTGCAGATGCAGTAAATGATGCAGTGGCTGCTAAGGGCATCAGAGAAGATGCCAGCTGAAGAGATCCTGTGGGGATGGGTGGATAAGATCCTGTCCAGAAGGGTGTGATTTTGGGACTGATGGTTTAGATAGGTAGGTTCCTGGATTAGCTGGGAGAGATTTAGGGCTTCAATTCTTAGGGCAGTGGGTTTTGTGAAGGAGGAGAGTCAGTCGAGTTTGAAGTCACCTAATAACATGAGTTCACCATTTGTGGTGCTCGTGGAAATTGCTGAGATGGCCTTTACAGGGGAGTCGGGTGACATCTTTGGTGAGGTATACAGAGCACTGATGTAGAGGGGTTTGGATGAGGGAAAGGATAGGTGAGCAATGATGGTTTCATGGGAGGAGGGGCAGGACTCCTTGTGTATAATGGAGCATGTGATGGAATCCCTGATGTACAGAGCTACCCCCTCCCGCCTCACTTGCCCCAGTCCTGGTGGTACAGGATGTACCTTGGGATGGCCAAAGAGGGGTGGGGGATTTTGGCAGATAGCCAGGTTTCCATGATGCAGAGGAATACTATAGGTCCAAGCTTTGATAAAGAATACTTTACTGGGGAAGGTGACTTTGCCTCTTCCAGCTCCCTGTCTAAGCAACTTCTTGAAATTATTAAAAGTCTTTACTTTGCTAACATAGGAGTTCTGGAAAATCTCACCATGATTAGGGATGAGATGGATAACATCAGAAATTGCCTATTTTATAACAGGCAATTTTGAATAATCTTAACCAGAAAAATTACCGTATAGTAGCAGATCAAGCCTTGTTATATTAATGAGAATATCAAGGAGACTAAAAATGAGACTCAGAGAGAGAACAAGGCCACTCAGGTGAACTTATCCCCACCGTCTGATTAAAATCTGCTCAGTGTATGTAACTTGGGTCAAAATAAGGAAGGTAAAAACAAAGTAATGAGTAAATATGTAACTATAGGACCTAAAAGAAATCATCAGGGAACCAAAAAATTAAAGAAACACAAAAACAAGTAAGATAAAGGAAAACAGAAAGAGGATACAACATGGAAGACTTAATTTAAACATATCCAGAGCAAGGAGAAACCAAATAGGGAGGAGAGAAGGGATTTAGAAGTAAAAGAATGTGAGAAGATATACATAGTCCCTAAGGATAGGAAGAGATCTGAAGCTAGAAATAAGATTGCAGAAGACAGAACAGTGCAAGAAAATATGGAAACTAGGTCACTGGGAGCTGTTGGGGAGGTTGAGACCAGTCAGAAGTCACCCAGCACCAGCTCACTGGAGAAGTTAGGGAAATAATTACTGGAAAACAAAAACAAACCAAACATCACACATAGGTTTTTTGATTTAGAAGGGATAGAAATGGAATATCTCAAAGAAATATATGGGATTAATAGCTTGCAAGAAAAAACAGGGGGGAATCTAAAAAGATTAGTACTGCAAATCTTACATGTGAAAAACATGGAAACAAACATACACATTGTAAGACCTCCAAATAGGGATCATGCAGACTGTGTTTTACTTCATATCAAGTTAGGTTCAGTGGTAGATACAATTTGGGATCAACACGAGATTTTAAGACATATGGACATCATATTGATGCCAGCACAAATTGTACCTACACAAGATCATTTGGAAACATTAGAGTCAGAGAAAAATATGGAAGAAAGAGTATCTGAAAATAACAAAAGCTGTGAAAACAGATTGGGACCTGCATATCAGGTAAACACACAACAAAATACTGTACATGGGAAAATAAGACCATAACCTTGTTTGGATGGGAGACTAAGGAACAAGACACCCTAAGAAATATCAAACATGAAATCACAGTTTGTTTCTCTAGTCTTGTTGGAATGAATATTTCGCAGAAATCAATATAATTTATTAAGATTCATAAACAATATAATAGCACCTCACAGATATACATCATCTTTAAGAATCCATATATAGTACAAATATATATTAAAACAAGCAATGGTTTTGGATAGGGTGGGGCTTCACATTTTGTCCCCGGAAGACTGGATTTATCCAGTACAAAAAAATACCCCCAAATAAAAATACTTTAAATTATACTAATATTAGAGAAAATATAAATTCAAACAGGGTGGAGAATATTATAGAGTGACTCTCAAAAAATAACATCAAAAAATATGTCACTATGGACAATAACATACAAAAATTATTATCTTGGAACATAGAGGGGATTCATTTAAACATAGCTGACCCTGAAGTAATCAGGTTCTTGGAGACTTTTGACATCATATGCCTACAAGAAACTTGGGCAAAAGTAGAAGAATCTCCGAGATTGCCTGGCTACTATAACTTAGTAAACCAGCTGTGAGATCAAAAAGTTTTGGTAGAAAGACATGAGATGTTTCTGTTTATCTAAAAACAGACTTAAATTTTAAAATTAATAGAGAATATGACACACCTGATGGTATTTTAGCTCTCTCAGCAGAAGAAGTGAATAGACATAATAGACTAACTATAGTTAATACTTACTTATCACCTTGTAAAGACACAGATAAACTCCTATTAAACTCAACTCTATATTAAGTGACATCATGAGCAGGGAATCTGATGTGCCACTGATACTCCTAGGAGATTTTAATGCGAGAATATCAGTTAACTCCAATGATACAGATTATCACCCTATTTTGTCAGAACTCAATCCTAGGATCAGTAATATTAGATCAGCCCAGGACTTGAGGTCAAATAAAAGAGGTAAATTGTTAGCACTCTCTTTAACTAACAAAAATATCTTGCTGCTGAATGGCAGATTGCCAGGATATAGCCAAGGGCAATTAACATATAACGGGTCACAAGGTTCATCTATCATAGATCTGATATTGGGTAATCTTGAAGTCATTAAAATAATACAAGATCTTGAAATTATAAATAGAATAGAATTAGAAACATAGAAACATAGACTTTGATGGCAGATAAAGACCACTTGGCCCACCCAGTCTGCCCATTTCCCTACCTATTGGATAAGCTGCAGATTCTAGTTAACCAACAGCCTACTTCCTGCAACCCCTCACTATAATTGCCTTATGTCTGTCCCATGTATGTTTGAATTCCCCCACTGTTTTAGACCCCACAACCTCTCCAGAAAGGCAGTTCCATGCATCCACCACTCTTTCCATGAAAAATAATTTCCTCACATTACCCCTGAGCCGTCCCCCCTCTAACTTTAAATTGTGCCCCCTTGTTCTTACACATCTCTTTTTCTGAAAGATGCTACCCTCCTGGAATTTGTACATAATCCTGTGAGCTTAAAAATCCAAATGGATGAAATAATCAGAGAAAGACCTGAAACATATATTAGGGAAGGAATTGAAATAATAAAGCAAAAAATGATACAATGGGCTCCGAATACTTTACCATTTTTTGATAACTTTCTGAAAGATCCAATGGTGGTAAACCTTAAACTATCTATTATTGAAGAAACTAACTTTAACTTATCTTTATATAAATGGTATGAGATAAATACTCTAATTAAACCACATTGTGTAATAAATAAGATAGCTACCAAAACAACTACAGGTAAAAACTGGTTTAATTCTAGATGCAGAAAAGCAAAAAAAAAAGCATTAACCAGAGTTGTGAGAATCTATAAATACAAACAATCAACTAATAACAAAACACTTTCTATTAATATTAATAAAGAAAGAAAAAAGAATAAAAAAATGCTGGACCAAGAAAGACTATCCTATACTAAAGTAATGTGGGAAAAACTAAAAAATGCAGTAACAAATAAGGATAATAAGAGATTTTGGAGAAATAGTAAGCCAGGGCTATAATAAATATTCTACCAAAATTGAAGCACATATCCTCCCAGATATCTGGGAAGCCCACTTTTCTGATTTATATTTCTCTACAAAAAAAGATCAGATAAATCAAGAGACCCCTCCATATATGGTAATCTCAATTATCTAACTTCCTTATCTATCTCTTTAGAAGAAATAAGATACTATACTACAGCTAAAAGCCAACAAAGCCCCAGGACCAGACAAAATCATAGGCGATCTGTATAAACATTAAATTGATTGGTGGGCTCCCATATTACATCAGATATTTAATATTATTTTGCAAGGACATGATATACCTAACAACTGACAAGGAAGTATAATTTATCCCGTATATAAAAAAGATGATCCAAATAATCCCAAAATGTATAGACCAATCAGCCTTATTGATATTAATAAAAAAAATCTTTAAAAGAATAATACTAGGGAGACTAAATGACTGGGTGGAGGATAAGTCTATTTTGCACGAGTCTCAGAATGGTTTCAGAAAATTAAGATCGACTGTTCAGCACTGTTATGTGCTGAAACGCTTTGCATGGAAATATGTACATATTAAAAAAGGAAAACTATTCTGTTGCTTCATAGACTTTTCCTCCACTTTCAATAGTATAAGTAGATTTATTCTTTGGAACAAGTTACATGACCTGGGCATTTGCCCAGATATGCATAATATATTAATTAAGCTCCATAACCATACTTGAGCCAAAGTACAGTATGATCATCAAGGGAATATAACAGCGCCATTTTGTAAAAACTTAGGGGTAAGTCAAGGCTGTCTTCTGACACCAATACTATTTAACATTTACACAAATGAGATACTTATACAACGTCAGAACCCAGATTTAAATGTTCCCAAAGTAGGAAATACCAGGATCGATTGCCTGGCGTATGCCGATGACCTGGTTCTGGTATCAACCTCAAAACTGGGTGTACAAAGAAAACTTGATTGTTTGTATGATCAGCGTAGCGAACATAAGCTGAAAATCAACATGACTAAAACTAAATTATTCATTTTTGGTAATAATAGTATAATAATAGTAGAAAGAACTGTGCTACATGGATAAATAAAGAAAAAGACCAGGTTGAACATTATAATTACCTGGGAGTCAGATTCTCAGAGAACCTTAAATGGAAAGATCATGTAGCTCAGATCAGCAATAAAATTAAAATGGCATTTAATGCATTTAGAATTGTTAATGCCAAAACAGGTCGGAGTTCAGTAAAGGAAGTTTTAAAGGTAGTAGAGGCCAAAATAAAATCAAGTCTGTTATATGCAGCAGAAATCTGGGGTGATACCAGACTGAATAAATTACATGTAATTTTGAACAAAATAAACAGATACATCTTAATGGTTCCACAGTCAGTCCCTTTGATGGTACTAAATCTTGAAACAGGACAATATTCTATAAGTATACTAGTGACAGAGACAAATAATTACTATTAAAATATTGTTTCTTGAAGAAACAAAGCAGCCAAGACAGTGTTTCAAAGAAGAACTTGAATATTCCTCTTTGGGCTTTGAGCTACCATCGACTAATATAATTAAGAATTTACTCTTTCCCCATGGCCTTGGCCACATCCTTTGATATGTTTTTATACGTCCATTGGATGAAATAGTGAACCTTATTAAGAACAAGCTCCGAGATATAGAAAAAATAAACGCGAAAGAGACAGTAGCAAATTTGAAATCATTTAGATGGTGCAAACAAATAAAATTAGAACATGGGATAGAGCCATATTTATTTATTATATTGGATCCAACAAAAAGAAGAGCAATAACTAGGTTTAGATTCAAAATTTATAAAGCTAATTATACTTATTATAGGCAAAAGAGACCAAATGTAAAGTCACCTTTTTGTAAGCGTGGCTTGTCTCTGGAAGACGATGTTAAACATATTATCTTGACAAGCCCTTTATTTAAACTCCAGAGGGAAAAATGATTGGGTGGTGGCTGGTCTCAACCTCCCCTCCGAAGCTATGATATTGTATCTCTTAAATACAAAGGAATTATATGTTATGGAGAAGGTTGCTGCCTTTCTAAAAACAGTACATCTGTGAAGATGGGTAATGCAAATGGTTATTATTTAGGCATATTGCCTAATATTGGATATCGCCTGATGGAGCTAGGATGAAAATAATTAAATAATGCACTGTAAGCTGGATAATTACGAAATTAAATAGAGTAACATTAATCCAGCTTCTTATATTGAATATAGCCATCTTCCTCTACTTGTAATATGTGGAAGTGCTTTTCATCATTATTGTTATTATTCATTGGTATTTTAAATATATGGACATGTACTTATGAAAATTGTATTTCATTTTTCTATTTTGTAATAGTTTTTTTAACTGAACAAATAAAAAAGTTGATTGATACTCCATGTTTAAGAAGCATTACTTGTCAGTGGGTTTGATTCCAGGCACTGCTGTCTGACCCTGCGAAGAATCGTAGTCATTTTTTTATGCTGTAAACTGGTACTATTTACTGTTCAAGATTTATGTGTTCTACATGCATAGCACCAAGTAGCCCTCACTGCCCTCACACTCAATACCAATGCACACACTCAATACCAATGCACAGTTAGAGTGAAAGTGATCAGCTCAGCTGATTTATTCTCTTTTACTTGAATCTAAGACTCAGCACAGCTCGGCTGATCATTTTCACTCCGACTGTTCCTTGGTCTTGAGTGTGACGGCAGTGAGGAATACTTAATGCTATGCAAAGGGATGGGTTGTAATATGTCATGTCTGATGGATAACTAGCATATTAATGGAAAGCTAGCAAGCATGTATTTCATTTACAGTAACATGAACCAAGTGCATCTTATCTAATTAGTATGTTTACAGAGTCAGATTAGCCCACCAGGATATCTGGAAATTTCCAGGTGAGCCCTTTCTTTTAGGTACCTGGCCACTTGAACTCTCAGAATCTTTGATTTTATCATGTATCTTTTAATTAAATGGGCTCTGCATGTAAATGTAATATGCAAACACAGAGCTAATGTATCATATTGAAGTGGAATACTGATATGAATGCTGGGATGGCGTCAGCACCCAAGTAACTTGATCAGTTACCCGGGGCCCTGACACAGAGGGGTACCCACCAGGGGCTCAGAAAAAAAAATGCACTGGGACTGAGTAGAGTGATTGGTTGTGCATCAGGTTGGGGAGCTCTGAAACAGCATTGATGACAGCAATGGTGGATGAAGCTGCTTGTGTGACCCACACCACACCAGGTAGGTAGAGCCCTGAGAGGGGAGGGTGTGGGATGGACCTTACATTGAAAGTTTAGGTGGTCAAGGCTCAGAGTTGGTGTGGGCGTTTGATAGCTAAGCTGCTGTGTGGAGGGTTGGTGTTGGCATTGAGTCCTAGTGGTATTAGGGGGAAAAGTGTTTCACATTTGGTACTGGCAAAGTGGAATTTATGGGTGCTAAACTGCCAGCCTCAGACTGCAGCTCTATCATGGTAAACATTGTGTGCAGTTCCACTAATTATTTTTCACTAAAGTTATAAACAGAAAAGTCTTGAAAAATAAAAGGTTATCTTTGTTTGGTGGTCACGATCCGAGTGTTGAGTGGCTCAGGGTTGGTGTGGAAATTATATAAACTGTGAGAAGAGGAGAAACCAGGTAGTGGGTGCAACGGTGCTTGAGGGTGTCAATATCTGGACTGGTGGGCTGCTGCATCACTGTCTGCCAACAAGCCATGGCTGTGTGTGAAAAATGTCATCCAGTCCTCTCTCAGGGCTAGGGGAAGCTGCCTGCATCTCTAATCAGCTGGTTTGATTGTATTTTTTTTAACAAGGACAGATAGGTCTGAGGAGGGCCCACTAGAGGTCCATTGCCCAAAGCCCATGAAAACCTGATGCCAGCCCTGTATGAATGTGTCACCCTGGGCCCTACCATATTGATTTTCCAGGTGGGCCACTGTGTCAACTTTCCAGGTGGGATCCCTATACCCCAGTCTGACCTTGTATGTTTGCAAGTATGTCTTCATGTGAGCCTTAACTCTGGTTTGATGGGGGGGTTGTTATTTGCAAGTACAAGTGTTCAAACTGTTATCATATACGCTGTCATTCATTTTTGCACTGATGAGATGGATAAAAAATACTTACTAATTTTTTAATAGCTTGTTCTTGAGCACAAGGGTCATGAGGAGTACTTAGTGTTATACACGGGGAAGGGTTATAATGCTGAACTGGGTTAATGAATTAGCTTTTCACAGACAAGCAGAGATATAGACATTTAAATAACACTGTGCATGGGTTTGAACCTTGCAGTGGCTGCTTTTAACTGCTCAAGCATCTTGTCTGATAAGTGGCATATTAATGGAAAGTCAGCAAGCATGAATTTCATCTACAGCAACATGAACCATTACGTATTATTTAATTAGTATGTGTGCAGGTGTGTCTTTCTGTGAGCTGCAACCCTGGGTTGGTCAGGGTATGAGACGTGCTGAGAGATCAGGGGAGTTGATATTCACAAGTACGAGTGTTCAGAATGTTATCATATATCCTCTTAAAAGTAAAATATATTTTCATTCATTTTTGCACTGATGGCATGGCTAGAAAATAATTGCTAATTGTTAAACAGTTTGTCAGAAACAGTTACATTTTTGTTTAGAAATGGAAATGATTTGCAAGGGTGTTGGTATGTTTTAAGAGATAGCTAGAAAACAGCAACCAGATATAAAATGGTGTCATTCAGAGCACATAGGATGCATAAATCTTGAACAGTAATAATAATAATAATCTTTATTTATTAAGCGCAATTCACAATGTGCCAAAGCACTGTATAAGGAATGAAATAAACAATTTAAAATCAGTAGGACTTCTAAAAAACATAAGAAAACATTCCAATTGCTAACCTTATCTTAAAACCAATGAATATAATTAAAATCATAGCATAATAATCCTCACCAATTTAAATGCATTCAGCAAAAGCAATGGAAAGCCAGCAAGCATGAATTTCATGCAATAAATAGCACCAATTTACAGCATAGAAAACAATTGTGATTCTTTGAAGAAAGCCCAGCTGTTTTCATACTGAGGTGAATAGCTCCTGTTGCTAAGCTGGGCGTCCAGGATTTTAGGGTGCCCATAAATGTTATTTCCAGGCAATTTTCAAAAACCAAACGCCAGAATTTAGCTAAACGGTCTCATTTATCTAGGCTCAAGTGTTTGTTTTTTGAAAATATATTATGTATTTTCAATGTCTGTGAGTTAAACAAGAAAAACAAGATGGAGTTGTCATGATAGGTATTTTTTTTCCACATGACAAGTAAATCATGAAAATAAGCACTCACAATCTATTTTTTTTATTTGACTTCATCCAACAGAGGCAGGAATCTGCAACTTCAATCAAGCAGCAACATATCGAATTCAGTTCTTAATTCTGACTTCAAACAGTTCTTCAACTGATCATGTCTTAGGGCTTGACTTTATCCATCAGAGATGTAATCCTGCAACCTTCACAGCTTGTAGTGAATGCAGCCCCACTGGAGCAGTTCTGTCCATGCCAGGGTCCAGTAACTGGTCGTAGCTGCCTGGGGTTCATTCTCCTTCTGAGCACCGCCAGTGGTAATACTTCCCCATGAATTTCTGAGAGAGTATCCTGTCCCCTAGTCTTCCAAGGTTCATAAAATGCTCAAGTTCCTCCACTTGGGGTTCATTCCTCTGAAGTGCAATATAAAGTGGTGTATTGGCACTATGGGCTCTCCATTTTAACTGGTTCTACATCTTCAGATCCCAAAGAAGGTCCCCAGGACTCCCCTCAGACTTTTAAAGACATGCATCTTCTTGTAAAAGACTTTCACATTTATACTCCATGAAGCCGCTACCACTTCTACTGGTTCTGCCTCTTCAGATTCCAAAGAAGGTCCTCAGGGTTCCCCTCAGACTTCTTCAGATATGCACCCATCTTGTTGCAAAAGACCTGCACATCTATACTCCACAAAACCTCTACCATAACTACAGGTTCTACTTCTTCAGAGTCCAAATGAGGTCCTCATGGTTCCCCTCAAACTTCTTCAGACACACTTCCGTCTAGCTAAAGACCTTCAAATTCATAATCTATAAGGACTGGACTGCCCCACACCTTATGTCTGAATTGAAAACCTCAATGTTCCATACATGACTTGTTCTCACTTTCAGCTTCTACTGTGACATGCTTACATTGTATTTCAGTCTAGACATAAAGAACTGGACTTATTTAGGCATCACTTTGGAGAGATGCAATTGTATGATTATCATCAGTCCTTCTCTGCACAGATTTAGCTTCATGATCCTCTTTTAATCCAATCTGAACTGGGTCATCCTCCATAATGAGTAGTTTTGTTGTCACTGTGCTGGGCAGGAAACATACTTCTGCCCATTGTGCGGCTTCTTTGCCTATTTCGCTTCCCTTTGTTCACTGATACCATTTAGATGTCTCACCATCTATTATTTCAGCTAAGAGCAATAGATCAGCTGGAACAACTCCTGCATCCTTTTCCTCATCAAGGCTGACCTGCATGATTGCTTTTCCTAATGCCTTCTTGTGCCCCAATTTGGATACAAGAAGCAGACTCATTAAACTGCAGAAAGCAAAGCAGTTTTGCAATGATGAAGGCTGCCAAGGTTCTGGCTTCCTTTCTTCATATCTGCAATTTGTGGTGATGCTCATGCTCAATTCATTGGTCCAAAAGTGTCCTGTCCTAGACAATGACAAGCACTCTACCTTATTATCCTGCCTACTGAAATGGGTGTTTTACATGAACCTTCTTCAATCTTCCATCCTGTAATACATACTAACATGTCTCTTTCTCCTGGATATATTGCTTTCTCAAGCATTCCTGCATCACCCTCCCTGACTTGATATGTCCACCCTTCCAGACTTTAGCAATGTCTCCTCTGTACAATATCCTTCCTATAGAAGCCACTGTATTGTATGGGGACATTGCTGGTCTGTGACTGTATTTAGCTTTTCAAAAAAATCAACTAACAGTTTACATAATCTATGAGGGCAGATCTTCATCCTATTCCATCATGTGGTTTATGCAGAGGCTGACTTGATTATCTTCATAACATAATTTACTCTGAAATACCTTTATATTCCTGTCTAAAGGGATGAAGCAACTGATTCTTTATCTCAATACCAACTTCAAGACTTTTGTCATCTCTATCCCTCCATAAACTCAATCATGACTTCTCCTTGAGTCACCGATCTCATCATGATGTAGCATATGATTGTCAGCAAGCTGAAGCTTCATGTGGTCCACCTTTAGCTCCTGCTCTTAAGCAACTCATCAGTGCTTTGAAGAAATCTTCCTCATTTTGTGCCATTCAATCAATCCATAGGAGTTCCTTCTCCAAGAATCATGTAGTGCATTCATAACCACCACTCTCAAACCTCGAAGCTAGCTACAGCTTTCATGTGGTCTACCTCATCAGCACCTGCTGCTAAGCAACTCATATCACTACTTGAAAGAAGTCTTCCTCATTTTGTGCCATCCACTCAATCCTTAGGATTTCCTTCTCTAGCAATCATGTTCTTGCATTCATAACCTACTACCATCAGACCCTGAAATTATCACTTGGGACCATAAGCAATATTTATCCAAACTCACAAGTTTTCTTATCTTAGTCATCTGCATCCCCATCTTCCATTTAGCTCCTCCTACTTGGAATACATAGAACATCATCTTCAAAATCTCCTAAACAATTCCCTATTGATGGACTTATATTTCAAAGCTAGTTGGACTTGCTATGTACTGTTCCAGTTGTCTCTATTTGAACATTGATCTCATCAGCCATTTGTCTAGCTTTCTACATCTCAGGGAGTTGATTACTGCATCAGCCTCTTCTACTAAAATCCTAACAGTTGCCACTTTAAGAAAACAAGCAGATCACTACATCTTGTTACTTCCAACGTCAACGACTGACAGACTTCATAAAGCAGTTCAGATCAGATATTCTTGATTCATAAGAACTGGTGCCCAACAGCTCTTTTGATCAACTCATACATTCCATGGTTGCCCCTGAATCTTCTCAGCCTCTTCTGACTTCTGAAAATCATGCAGCGATAACCAGGGCCACTGGAAAATTGTGGAAAAGTTTACCCCAAAATGCGGGGATTTTCTTGCAAAAATTGCGGGAAAATTGGGGGGGTTCGCTATACATCCCAACTGCCTCCTAATAAATATTTTATTGTTTGCTGCAGCATGTATTGATCACATAAATTGTTAGATAAACATATTGCCACTTGTAAATGCTTTTAATATGAAGAAAGATGTGTGTTTTTGAAATGCACTGTAAACTAATCATTATGTAGCATATCTTCTAAAAATCAAGACATCTAAGTCATGCAGTGCTAACTAGATTTTATTCAGTAATTTACAGTTAGTCTGTACTGAATACATCCTGAAACAACATATTTTGCCAGTTTCTAGATGTTAAATAATGAAGCCTGTTTAAACTACTTGCTTTGGTGCAAGAACAAAATAAACAGATAACCAGGGTGCCAAATAAAGGTCTAGTAAGAAAAATATTTATTTTGTTAAAATGATTACTGTTCTTAATCAGCACTGTAAGAACATTTTAAAATCACATGATAAAAGTATTAAATCATACCAATAGCTTTTCATTACATCATACAATAGTTTTTAATACATTGTACTTTTGTTCTACTCGGTTTGCAGTGATTTTACTTGGGTTGCAATTATTTTGTCTATCTGAAGGTAACTGTTTAACTATACTTAAACTGTTCAGCATGTTTTCAGAAATGTTTGTTTTTTGTAGGCTTTGTATGTGAGTACACAGTTGTGGCAGACTGACATGTAAGGAATCACTGTCACCAAACCCCTCAGAAGCACATTCAAGTTTATAATCAGCAGGGCCATCCAAACTCTTGACACATTTGAATCAAGATCCTTTCAGATTGAAAGTATTTATACAAGGAAAATGTACCCTACCATTCAAAAACAAGCATTGTGGTCAAGGCTTCATTTAGGTGAATGGGGCACTTTGCACCTCTTCTCACAACTATTGTTTCAGTCTCTGTGTCAGCAAAAAATTCTCTGATAGTCTGCTTTAACACAGATTTTAAGTGTTCAAGTCTACATATGTATGACCAGAGGATTCTGAAACCAAAGCAGGGAAGTGAATCACATGAAAGCAGAGTCACATTTGACCCCTTCTCACCTCACACTGTACTGTTTTGGTCAAATCCAAGTCTGTGTACCATATCTGAGTAGATTTCCTTGAGAATTTAAATATTTTTATACAATTTCAGTCAAAAATTCCGTAAATGTAAGAAATTGCAAGAAATTGCGGATTTTGTGCGGAGAAGGGTGAAAATTGCAGAAATTGCGGAAAAATTGCGCTCGCAATTTTCCAGTGGCCCTGGCGATAACTACCATGTGGTTCTGTTTCAGTTTACTTTGCTAAACCAGTAGGAGGAGAGAGATCTTAATTGAGGGTGTGGCTTAGAAACTATAAAAGCAGGTGACTCAAATTACAACGTCCTGTTGCTAGCCTTTTTTCTTACTAATTGACCTCCATCCCACCCATCCACCCACCAACCCACCCTAAGCCAGTTCTACCTTTATAACCACTGGATTTGACTGTTAACATGAACTTCCTGTTTGGCAGTAGGAAGGGAAGGATCATAGAGAAACATTGGTTTTGTCAACCCTAAAGGAAAAAAGTAGCTCACTCTTCCCCCCAGCTGCTGACACTGAGCAAGGAAGAAGGAGGCTACTAAAGAATATAGGAAGTTGCTGTCCCAGAACAGGAAGGGTGAGAGTTGTAAGGAGATGAGACAGTAAGCATACAGAGAAACAGGAGTGGGAACACACAATAAGACATGATACGAGTGGTGCAGTGCAATGGCTGTGGGGCGGCAGTGTTCTGGGAGACATTCTGGAGGCTGTGATGCTGCCCTATTTGCAACCACCTCTCTGGTCTGAGGGAGGAGGTTGCTCATCTCCAGGCTGACCTGGCTAGGATTCGTGAAACCTCCTCCCCCACCCAGGGAACACCAGGGCCAATGCCACTACCTCAGAGGTTGCCAAGAAAGAGGAGAGGTTGGACCAGGGTGGGCTCAGGGAGGGAGATGGTGGTGTAACAGAGTTGCATCCCTCCAGCTGTACCTCTCCACAATTCATTCGCTCTTCTGGTGGATAGTGGTTCCTCTATGGAGGCACCTGCAGTGGAGACCAAGGAGGATGTTGGGAACCTTCATAAATGAGACCCATATGAGGGTGGCATGAGACCCCACAGGGGAAGGAAACAATTCCTGGTGGGGGCTCAATCATTAGGGGGTAGAAATAGGTGAGGAAGGGGAGAGGGAGGTAAGGTGCCTGCCTGGCACCACGGCTTGGAGGGACAGGAAGCGAATCCTCAGGATCATGGGAGCAGCTGCATGAGGGAGGGAGCTGGATGTCATTGTCCACCTAGGGACAAATGACCTGGCTAGGAATAGGATCAGAGCAGTGCAAGAGGAGTTTGTAGAGTTGGGGATGGGCCTTAGACAAGTAGCGCATTCAGTAACCTTCTCGGAGGTGCTGCCTGTCTATGGCAAGGGTGATGCTAGGGTACTCCTCACCAGGGAATTCAATGAATGGTTGAAAAGCAGGTGTGGAGCTCAGGGTTTTGGCTTCATTGGGGACTGGAGAGCCACCTGGAGGGATGCAGACCTATACTGGTGCGATGGTCTGCATCTGTCAAGGGGGGGAACCAGGATCCTAGGTGAGAGGTTTAAATGCTTCATTGGCAAGCATTTAAACTAGCCAAGGGGGGAGGCACTGAAAAGGAGCATGGAAATCCCAGCCTCTCCCCACAAAACACAGTAATTAGTGAGTTACACACCAAGGTAGAGAAGTCATTAGGGAGCAGGACAGAGGTAAATGTAAAAAAAGGCAAAGGCAGTAAGGACAGGAATGGGGTTAAAAGGGGTAAGGCCATCAAAAAGTGGAGGGTGATGAGTACCAATGCCCGTAGTCTGTGTAACAAGCTCCCTGAACTAGTGGCCTTGATGGAAGAGGATTGCCTGGATATTGTGGCAGTCACAGAAACATAGTACACAGAGAACCATGACTGGGATGTCAACATACCAGGATACACAATCTACAGGAGGGACAGGGAGGGTAAAAGAGGAGGAGGAGTAGCTCTCTATGTAAAGGAAGAGATCAAAGCAACAGAACTAAAGAGTAAACAGGGAGCAGATGAGACACTCTGGGTCACCCTGGAGACAGAAAATGGCACCACAATCCGCATGGGGGTTGTATACAGACCCCCATCTCAGGGGGAGGGAATGGACAAAGAAATGATAGAAGGCTTCCTTAGAATGGCAGAAAAAGGGGAGATGTTGATGGGGGACCTGAATATGCCAGATGTTAACTGGAGCACCTTTGCTGCAGGCACATCCAAGAGCAGGGTCATTCTTGATGCCCTACAGGGGGCATGCCTCAGACAGTTAGTACCGGAACCCACTCGGGAGGGAGCAATCTTAGACTTGGTACTCTCAAATGGGGATGGAGAAAGAATCTCAGATTTAGAAGTGGGTAGCCATCTGGGAACAAACGACCACCAAACAGTGTGGTTCACAATAAACACAGCCATACAATCAAGCCATACAAAAGCAAGAGTATTGGACTTTAGGAGGGCTGACTTTGGGAAAATGGGAGAGTGCCTCAGAAAAGCACTAGCAAGCAGGCAAGAAGGAGGGGTGGAGGAACAATGGGGAGTGATCAAAACAGCCATCACAGAGGCAACAAGCCTTTGTGTAAAGCAAATCAACAAAACACAACAAAGGAAAAAAAACGCTATGGTTCTCAAAAAAGGTGGCAGGGAAGGTTAAGGAGAAAAGGATAGCATTCAGGAAATATAAGGAAACACAGAAGGAGTAGGACATCCTACAATAAGCTGTCCCAACCTAAAGAGTTTGGGGGGGCTCCGCCTTCCCAACTTCCTATACTATTATTGGGCCTCACATCTAAATAAGTGTGGGAAATGGCTATCCTTACCTGATTCTCAATCTTGTCAAGGGTATAAGCCACTGTGGCTTCAAGTTGAACAAGATCTGATGAAAACTCACAATATTGATCCAAAAGCTCTCTTTTATATGCCCAGTAAAAATGTTCCTGCATCATTTCGCCCTCTACCTCTCGGGATTTCTCTTAGGGTAAGGTCTCAGTTATTCAGGTATTTTAAGATCTCTCAGACCCGAGAATTTTCTCAACCCATTTGCTTAAACCCTAATCTCCGGTTAGGCAATTCTATGATAGTTGAAAAATGGCTACCATCTCTTTCTGGATGTAGCGTGAAAGACTTGTACTCATCTAACCGTATCTTGGATATGAACGAGATTTTAGATAAATTTAAATGGCCAACAAGGATGGCCTTTAAGGTCTATCAGTTGAGACATCTCCTGTACAAAAGATTTGGGTGCGTTGATAAAATCTCCTATCTTACATATTTTTTCTCCCAAATTACCACAATTATTAATAAACCGCACAGTGTTTCTGGGCTGTATAATCTATTACATAGATTCCCTGAGACCCCACCAAGTGTCGGCCCTAATATTTGGAAAAACCTATATTCAGATAGAGACATTGATTGGCAGAGTATATGGAAAGATCTACATACTTATCACACTCAGGACAGGTATAGGATTACACAATATTGTATATTAAACAATCTTTACTACACTCCAGTCAGATTGGCAAAGATGAAGCGTATAGCCTCAACAATATGTTCCAGGTGTAACAAAGAGGAAGGCTCTGTGATACATGTTTTTTGGTCATGTGTGTCAGTATCCCCTCTTTGGGACCAGATAAAGCTTCCTTGATCCGTTACTGGGACTAAAAGGCCTCTTTTCCCCTAAAACCTGCATCTTGGGTGATTACTTGAAATTCAGGTGAAGGAAAGGAGATATCATCTGGCATTAATATCAGTGGCAGTTAAAAATTAGTACTCAGACACTGGAAAGATCAGTCTGTGTTAACTTATATGGAATGGTTACATGAGATCACTTTGCTCTCCGTGTTGAGAACTTGATAGCTCAGGTGAACCGGCGATTACCTTCCTTCACAAAAAATGGGGTGAGATTACACGTCTTGCTTCTTAAAAGGCATTAGAAATCAGATGGGCTCGGGCTCCTCTGTACATATACTCTGTACATATACTCTGTACATATTTTCTTTCTCCTTTTCTTACTCATGCAATCAGACCAGAATGTATGTATATTTGTGGTTCTTCTGGGTTCTCATCCAGATAGCCTTTTCTATTTAATTTGGTACCAACATATGATATAAGTATTTAGCTTAATTGTATTAGTAAGAGCTAGTATGCACCACAGCATAGGGAGGGAGGGAAAAGGGGGGGAAGTTAGTTTTGTTATATTATATAGAGACAGTTCTTGATCAATGAATATATACCTTTTTATGTTCTCTGTCATTATCTCTTGACATAATAGGAAGTTCCGGAACAATGTTATATATCAATATAATATTGTCATGATTAATAATTAATAAAATATACTGAATTAAAAAAAAAAAAAAGTAGGAGCAGGACAGAGAAATTTATCAATTAAAGCAGAAAGAGGCTGGGAAGGCAGTCAGAATAGCAAAGGCCCAAACTGAGGAAAGGATAGCCAACTCTGTTAAGAAGGTGGGTAAGACCTTTTATAGGTACATTAGGGAGCAAAGAAAGACCAAAGGAGGGATACTGAGGCTTAATAAAGGGGAGAGAATGTGGGTAGAGTGTGACAGTGAAAAAGCAGGGATACTGAATGAATATTTCTGCTCAGTATTCACAAAGGAAGAGGAGGGGGAGGTACCTAAACCAAACAAGAGAAACACTCTGAAGACGGGGGTCGATACCAGACCATTTACAGAAGAAAGGGTTCTGAAAGAACTAATAAAATTGAAGGTGGACAAAGCAGTGGGGCCTGATGGGATTCACCCATGAATTCTAAAAGAACTAAGAGTAGAACTAGTGACACCGCTGACTACTCTATTTAACAAATCATCGGAGGATGGGGTGGTACCTGAGGACTGGAGGAGGGTGGATGTGATTCCTCTTCACAAAAGTGGGAGCAGGACAGAGGCAGAAAACTACAGACCAGTTAGTTTGACCTCAGTGGTAGAGAAAATAATGGAATCACTTCTGAAGGAAAGAATTGTTGACTACCTAGAGGCCAGTGGGGCACCGGACCCAAGGCAGCATGGATGCACGATGGGAAGGTCGTGTCAGACGAATCTAATAGATTTCTTTGACTGGGTGACCAAAGTAGTAGACCAGGGAGGGGCTGTGGACATGGCGTACCTAGATTTTAGCAAGGCATTTGATACAGTCCCACACAAAAGATTAATACACAAGTTAACTAGCCTGGGAGTGGGTCCCAAGGTGGTAGCCTGGATAAAAAATTGGCTAGACAACAGGATGCAAAGGGTAGTAGTAAATGGAGTCCACAGAGAAGAAAGGAGGGTTACTAGCAGGGTACCACAGGGTTCAGTACTGGGACCGGTCCTTTCTTAATGTCTTTATAAGTGACATTGCAGAGGAACTAGAAGGAAAAGAATGTCTCTTTGCAGACAACACAAAGATCTGCAACAGGGTTGATACACCAGATGGAGTGGAAAGAATGAGAAGGGACTTGGCAAGGTTGGAGGAATGGTCAAATGTATGGCAGCTCAGATTCAATGCAAAGAAGTGCAAGGTAACGCACCTGGAAAACAAAAACCCAAGGGAAGAGTACACAATAGGGGGTGAGATACTGACAACAGTAAAAATGGAAAGGGACCTGGGGGTAATTATATTAGATGACCTAAATGTGGGCAAGCAATGTGAGAAGGCAGTAAGGAAGGCTGGGGGATACTGGGATGCATAGGGAGAGGCATCAATAGTAGAAAACAGGAAGTTGTTATCCCTCTGTACAGACAGTTGGTGAGACCCCATCTGGAGTACTGTGTGCAGTTCTGGAGACCCCATCTCCACAAAGACATAGACAGAGTGGAGGCTGTCCAGAGGAGGGCAACCAAAATGGTGCAGGGTCTGCACCAGAAGACATACAGAGAAAGACTAAAGGAAATTAATATGTATACCCTTGAGGATAGGAGGGAGAGAGGGGACATGATAGAAACGTTCAAGTACCTCAAAGGAATCAATAAAGTCCAAGAGGGTGGCATCTTTCAGAAAAAGAGATGTGCAAGAACAAGGGGGCACAATTTGAAGATAGAGGGGGGAACGGCTCAGAGGTAATGTGAGAATGTATTTTTCACAGAGAGGGTTGTGGATGCATGGAACAGCCTCCCTGAGGAGGTCATGGAGTCAAAAACAGTGGGGGAACTCAAGAATGCATGGGACAGACATAAGACAGTCCTAGTGGGGGGTAGGAGGAAGTAAGCTGTTGGTTAACTAGGATCTGCAGCTTATCTGTTAGGTAGGAAAATGGGCAGACTAGGTGGGCCAAGCGGTCCTTATCTGCTGTCAAATTCTATGTTTCTATGTTCATGTAGCATCTGAGAACACTCCACCAGTGTCTTGAACTGAGTTCTTATGCCTTCTCAGGACATTTCTTTGGGCAGAAGCAGCATCATCATCAGCAGCAGTTAAAAACAACATTCCTGCTCGTGTCAAGACTTTTGGAAGATGGATCTCTTCATACCTGGAATCATGCATTTCCTATCTGGAAGAAGAAATCAGACAAGTATTTAAGATAATCTCCTCTTAGTATGCCCAGAGGATGGGCAGTTCAGTTGCCATGGGTACACAAAGGTTTCCTCCACATGTCTTTTTCCTCTCCTGCATGCTACTGCTCACACTCTCCATGAATTGGAGGAGGTAATCTTTCTTTTTTGGGCCTTTTGTTCCCTGACACTGACCAGTTCCAATACTGAGGGTGGGAAAGGAGAAAGGCCAATGTTAAATATACACAAGCATTATACATCATTCACCAAACATTAATGGGAGGGCTTTGCCTTAGATTCAATGTGGGGGAACTCCCCTCACAATCCAACTAAAACCAGCCTTTCCCAGCAATGAATGCTCACAGTGTTTCAAGCACACACACCCAGCCTCCTCCTCCTCTGGCACTCTTCTCGCTCTTACTGCTGGGCTTTCTATTTCCCTAACACATCCCCACTCCTCTACTGAGGATGGGAAAAAAGAAAGGTCAAAGTTAAGTATACAAAAGAACTATGCATTATTCACCAAACAGTGAATTCAAAAAATCCTTATAACTCTGGAACTGTATAATATTTTGTTACAAAACCTCCGAAAGGCACACCATTGGCGCAGACCCCTTCAACCCTGAAAATTTTATCCAAAACTTCCACACTGTCTAGGCTGTAAGTGTGGGCAGTCAAACACCCACAGTGCTAAGTATAGTATTTTTAAGTTTGTCATGCGTGCAAGCACAGATGAACTTGTTGATATGAGAGTTGCTAGAGAGTGGTATGAGGTGTGCCAGCCCAATGGCCAGCAGTGCTGCAGGGGCCAGTTTGTGGCCGGCAAATCATCAGGCAGTGTCCTGCTGACACTGGTTTGCTGAGGGGGCTGGTCTTCACAAACATTTCAAAGGACAGAGCTGACATTGAGCGTGGCACTGTCCTTTTAAATGTGAGCCCTTCAGCTGCAGCTCAGTGTGTCTTTCCTGGTTAAACAGTTTCCCCCGTCCCTTCTGCTCCATAGTGTGTCTTTCCTAGTTAAACAATTTCCTCCGTTGCTGCAGCCACTTAGTGTGTCTTTCCTGGTCAAACAGTTTCCTCAGTCCCTGCAGCCACTTAATGTGTCTTTCCTGGTTAAACAATGTCCCCAGTCCCTGCAGCCCCTTAGTGTGTCTTTCCTGGTTAAACAATTTCTCCAGTCCCTGCAGCCACTTAGTGTGTCTTTCCTGGTTAAACAATTTCCCCCAGTCCCTGCAGCCACTTAGTGTGTCTTTCCTGATTAAAGAATATCCCCTTTCTTTTTCTGACACCGGGCTGCCCCTTCCCAGTGTCAGATGCACTCCCCCAACCCATCTATATCCCTAGCTGACATCGGGGTGCCCAATCCCTGTGTTGGCATCCCCCCTTCCCACCACTATTGTGGCACACTAGGAACCCACCCCAGTGTGCCTAAATGTATGATAATTCTATGGTTTTCCTGTAAATGAAGAAAGCCTTTCTGCACCATCTTTTCCCTTTTTTTGCCTGTAAAAACCAAAACCATCCCTCATTGTCTCCCCTTCCCCTTCCCTACCCTGACCCTCTCTCTGTGTGCACCCACTGCCCGCAACCCCCCCTTAGCTCATACTTACCCTCCGAGGTTGGCAGACGTGATCTTCTGCAGAGCAGGACACATCTGCACTCTTCAAAGCTGACCAGCACACTGAAAGAATGAAAGGTCAGTCGTATAATGGGAGTCATGGAGGTTTCAACTTATGTTGATATATCAATTATTTTTAGGAATTTTGGCCCCAAATTTTCAACATGAGGTTCTTGGGACCCCACCTTGTGATCTTGTTAGTGTCATTTCATTCCTTGGTCCCGAAAGGTGATTTTGCGGTCGCTGCACCGAATCATCTTTTGGGACCGAGCAACGACAGTACCACTGTTCATGAGTTGGGGTCCCAAAATATGTTGTAAATTTGATGGCGTCAAAAAATACTGCATTATGAGCATGCATTGCAGTTTCTATGCATGCTCGTAACTTTACCAGTTTTTAATATTTTCACTCCATATTTTCAACATTGCCATTTTTTCATACCTCTTTATGAACAGTACAGCTATCATTTTTTACATCCTGCCTTAAATGTGTTTTCGCACCAGCTGCGCAGAATGGCGTGATCGCTGTGGGAAATCAACTTTTGGGATGGAGTAACAAAATCACAGTGCCACTGTTCATGAGGGGAGGTCCCAAAAATCCCATGTTGAAATTTTGGTTAAAAAATTCCAAAAAATGACCGCGCTACGGGCGTGCGTTGCAGTTTCTATGCATGCTCGTAACTTTGCCAATTTCTCATATTTTCACTCCAGACTTTCAAAATTGCCATTTATTCATACCTCCTCATGAACAGTACAACTGTAATTTTTCACATCCTGTCTAAAATGTGTTTTAGCACCTGTGGCACCTAATGGTGCAGTCACTGCACAAAATCACCTTTTAGGATTGACTAATGAAATGATAGTGCCAATCTTCATGAGGTGGTGTCCCAAAAAGCCCATGTTGAAAATTTTGAGTAAAAATACCAACAAACATCTGGGGTGTTAGGGTTTCCAACTGTAAAGCCCCACCCTCCCCAGCCTGTAGAGACTGACAGGCATTGGGCATGTGCCTTGGGGTCGTCGGCCATAATGCTCACACCATTCCATCCCCACCCTGCAGCCAGTGACAGGCATCAGGGTGTGCCTTGGAGTCTTTGGCCAAAAGTTCACCCCATTCTTCTATACTGCACCCATCTCAGCTTATTTCATCATGGAATGGGGTGAGCGTTAGGGCCGAA
Source organism: Neoceratodus forsteri (assembly GCA_016271365.2). NCBI lineage: Eukaryota > Metazoa > Chordata > Ceratodontiformes > Ceratodontidae > Neoceratodus > Neoceratodus forsteri. The sequence goes on from CM057459.1 coordinate 1,095,359,749, forward strand.
GACCTAAAGGCACACCACAATGCCTGTCAGTGTCTGCAGGGTGGGGGTGGAATAGCGTGAGCTTTACAGCCGATGACACAAAGGAACACCCCCAATGTCTATCAGTCTCTGCAGAGTCAGAGTAGGGCATTAGGGTTGGAAACCCTAATGCCTCATTAAGGAATTAAATCAGGGAGGGACATTTGATATCACCTACCTTGATTTCAGCAAAGCCTTCGACAACGTCCAACACAAAAGGCTGATTAACAAGATGAGTAGTCTGGCAATGGGGCACCAGCTGTTAAACTGGGTTAGAAACTGGCTGATGGATGGGAGGCAGATGGTGGTGGTAATGGGATCCAAACCAGGGAGAGGGGGTGACCAGCGGGGTACTTCAGGGATAAGTCCTGGGACCAGTCCTGTTCAATGTCTTCATTATAGACACTGCAGAAGGGCTAGAGGGAAAGGTCTGTCTGCCTGCTTGCAGATGACACCAACACCTGTAACAGAGTGAATACTCCTGAAGGGGTGGAGAAAATGAGCAAAGACATGGAGAGGCTTAAAAAATGGTCTGAGGAGTGGCAACTGAGGTGCAATGCAAAGAAGCCCAAATAATGCACCTGAAATGAGGGACACCTGTGGAGAGTAACAGGATGGGGTGGAGGTGCTGATGATCACCAAGGAAGAAAGAGACCTAGGAGTTATCAGTTCTGATCACAAAAGGTGTCAAAGCAGAGCACACATGTTGCAAGGACAGCCAGAGACATGCTGTGATGCATAGGCCAAGGTATCACTAGCAGAAGGCAAGAGGTGGTGAATCCATTGTATAATGCACTAGTGAGGCCTCACCTACAGTACTGTGTGCAAATCTGGAGGCTGTAAATGTACATGGACATTTACAGAGTGGAGGCAGCCTACAGAAAGATGACCAAGATGGTACATAGCTTGCAACACAGAACATATCAGGAGAGATTAAAAGGACCTCAATATGTACTTATTGGAGGGAAGGAGGGAGTGGGGGAACATGATAGATATGTTCAAGTACCTCAAGGGCATAAACAAAGTGCAGAGGTGGACATCTTTCAATACATCAAACATTCAGCATTGACAAATGCTTGTTTTTTATCCTTAAAAACAAGAAAACCGTCCATCATTGTCTGCTGTGTAACCCCCCTCCACTAAACAGTATACAGACACTGGGAGTGCCAAATTCCCCAGTGTCCTCATCTGTCTGTTCATTGTTGTGCACTGTGTAAACCGCCCCAAAACAGTATGCAGACATTGGGGGTGCCCAGTCCCACAGTGTCATCTGTACATCCATTGTTGTCTGGTGTGTAAACCCTCCCCAAACTGTATACAGACACTTGGGGGGGCCAATCCCCCAGGTGTCCTCATCTGTCCAGCAAACTCCATGAACAAATAAAATTGTCCCTTGTAATTTTTTTCCCCTGTAAAAAAAGAAAAACATCCATAGTTGTCCATTCTGCCATTACCCAACCCCCTCCCACTCAGGACCCACCACCCCAAACCCCCCATACCCCATACTTACCCATCGGAAGTCCATCTCCATAATCTACCTTGGACTACAGGCACGTCTTCACTCTTCAAAGCCCAATCGCAAACTGAGGTAAGCGCTTCAATGTATTGCAATGGGGTTTTCAGCGTCAATGTATTTCAATAGGGTTTTCAACTTAGTGGCATAACTTGCCCATTTTTTAATATTTTTGCCACAAATTTTCAACATATGTTTTTTGGGACCCCACCTCACAAACAACTTCACTGAAGCAACTTTCAAACATTAAGGTGCAAAAACTGGGGTTTAACATTAAACAGCCTACTCAACCTTGACATGTAAACAGTGAAAGAACTTACAGTACTTCTGAGAAACCTTTTTTGGTAGTTTGGTACCCACCAAAAAAAAAAATCATCTGCACCACACCTGGCCATCTGTCCTCACTTAAAGGGACTTGTATTGATCACTTGCTTCAGTACTACAAAAAAACTGCTAATTTTGAAATAATTTACTTAACCTGTAATTTTATCAGCAATTGTACTATTTTTGCAAAATACATTTTTTGGCCATTTTGTAACCATTTTGCCCTTGTGCACATGGGCTTCTGTTCTATTTATGTTCTATTTTCATTTTCATAATAAGTGCTCCATTTCTCTTTCTGGTGTTAAAACACTGTAGAAAAATGGCCAAGTGGCGTGGTGACTTGAGACAGGGTCCTAGCCACCAGTCAAGACGGCAACCTGGGTTCAAATATGAACTGGGGTTGCCAGAGGTCAGCCAGGGAATGAGGATTGAGCATCCTACAACAGCTGTCCACCTTTGGGGAGGAGGGGGGCCATGTGACTCACTGCTTGAACATCACTAGCAGAAGCTGGGTAGTTTCACAGCTGTTGATTCCTGGTTGGCCAGGTGCAGGTCATTTAGGCATACTGCATCTTCATGCAGTTTGTACATGCCATAGCATGCATGCCAGCCCAGAGAACTAAAAACACTCTTGCAATCTTGGAGGGAAAATGGCCAGAGTTGCAGGATGATTGCATGTGCCCTGCAGGTTCCGCACCACCCACCTAAGCGCCCACCCACCCACCCATGGAGGAGAGAAAGAGATGGAAAGTAAGTCCTGGGGTGGGTGGGTGACAAGACTGGGGGCACGACACCAGAAGAGGCCATCCTGCTGTAGGCTATAAACAAATAATGAAAGAAAAAAAGCTGCAGAAAACATGGAAATCCTGACAGAACTTATTTATGTTATTTTAGTATGCAGTTTGAATATTTTTTGAAGATACGTATACACACACACATATTTCAAATACTCTGAGAGCCTTACATATAGAAACTTTGCATTTACATGACTCAATACTTTGTGGATGTAGATTGGGAATTCCAGAAGTCAAATCTATGGATCTTCTTGTAAAGCTAATCAATACCTTATTGTCAGGCAATGATCCTTGCCTTATATTCAGATATGCATTATTTTCAAATCTGCAATAGAAGACAACATTATAAGTAAGTGTTGTAGGTACAATAAGTGAGTCTGGCTAAAACTGATTAAATTTGTTAAGATCCACTCTGTGTATGTACTATTAGTAATGCAAATAGAATGGTATCATTTTAAACATTTTCTTTATTATTTTTCTTATATGTTGCTATTATTATGTCTTATATCGTTATTACAATAACTTCTATAGTTGATCAAATAAATTTGTGCCACTACTACTACCACACACACACACACACACACACACACAGTTTTGCACTAGGCTTACCCTTGTACCTTCATAGTGAACAAGAAGCTCAGACTCCTTTCTTGTGTGAATATCTTACACAGCAGAAAGGCTGTGACAGGAGCAATCTTATCTTACTTGTAAACCCTGCAGTCTAGAAGTGAGTGTTGGAATATATTTTAAAATTCTTCTGGTAGGTGCTGAAATCTGCAACAGAAATAGCTGTGAAAATTAAAACAAAAACTGAAAATAAAACTTACCAGAAGGTCTACTTGAGTTTTTCAGGCAGGAGTTGAACATTTTCATAGCCCTTGTTCATGAGGTGGGCTCATAAAAAGGCTATGTTGAAAATATGGTGTAAAAATATTAAAACACAACAAAGTTATGAGCCAATGTTGAATTTTGCAAATGCAGGCTCGTACCATTGGTAATTCTGAATATTTTTACCCCAAATTTACAACATAGTCATATCTTCACAGCACCTCATGAATGTGACAGTTATCATTTTCCAAATCTTGGCCAAAATGTTTTATTTATTTTACACCCCAAAAGGTGATTTCACAGTCCCTGTGCTAAATCACCTTTCTTGAAGGGGTTTAAAAATTTCTCTGCCATTGTTAATGAGGTGGGGGTCATAAGAAGGCTATGTTCTAAATTAGGTGTAAAAATATTTAAAAACAAATAATGAGGCAATGCTGAATTTTGCAAATGCAGTCTAATAACTTTGGTTATATTCAATATTTTTACCCTACATTTTCAACATAAACATTTCTTTAAAGCACCTCAAGAATGTGACAGCTATCATTTTTCAACTCCTGCCCAAAATGTGTTTTTGCATCCTGAAAGTTGATTTTGCAGTCCTTGCGCAAAATCACCTTTCAGGCAGGAGTGTAACAGTTGCTCTGCCCTTCTTCATGAGGCAGGGTCATAACAAAGCTCTGTTGAAAATTTGGTGTACAAATATTACAAAATTACTTTTCAGTATTTTTACCCCAAAGTCTTCAACTGCAGCCCTATCGGCTCTGGCCAGAGTTTGTTCTTTTTGGGACCACAGGGGAACATTATTCCAGCAGTGTAAAGCCAGCATTTGCCAATGCTAAACATGTTTGCTTGCCTGCTTTTGCAAGTTATAACAACAGTATCTTGAGGCTACTGGCAGACCTTTCTTACCACCACCAGGTTAAGGAGTATAGGCCCCTATATTATGAGCCGGCCGTGTGCACTCCATGGCAGTTAGTGCACTGCCGGCACAGCAGAAATATTTACTCAATTAAATATGGAGTCATGTCAGGGCAATGCATAGTGACTATGTGCTTCACTGACACAGCCCAAGACTGAATATGGCTCACAGGAGCCTAATGGAGATAGTGTGGGCCAAACAGGATAGTGCCAGGGCTACTGTGGGCCATATTCAACCCTAAAATGCTAGTGAGCTCATTGTGCATGCAAGACACTATGAGACATTTGCGTGCATTTTCTGGGCTCATTAATGTGTGTGTGTGTGTGTGTGTGTGTGTGTGTGTGGCCCCAAGTGCCCATCCTGTAGCTGTCTTGAATATTTCTGGTGGTCTAGTGATCCCGACACCTCCCTGATCAACTGTCCTGCAGCTGTCTTGAATATTACTGATGGACTGGTGTTGCCCCCATAAGGGCATCTGACCCCCTCTTGATACACATCTCCAGGACCCTCCTTCCCTCACCCCCCTTGCTGCAGTCACTCAAACGAAACTAGGAGAATAGCAATAGTGACCAGCACAACCCGCCACTCACCACCTCATTTGGCTATTGTCAGACTGTTAGTGAGTGATTGTTTTTTTTGCCCCCTTCTCATCGCCTTGCTTCCTTTCTTTGGGAGACTCTTTGTGGCCTTGTATATCTCTGCTTGCCATGCCAGGCATCGGTGCAGTCCATCATCCCCCCACGGAGCCTTGGTTGTACCACCCAGGCAGGTACGGGACAGGACCCCCTTACCATCCCGACATGTCCTTCTTTCATCGGGGGGATGCTGTCATCAGGTGCTGGCGGGGCACTGGGATTGAGGCCTGGAGCTCCATCTACAGGGAGCACTGTGGGATTTTCCATTTTCTGTCCCCTTCCCTCAGAACGTCGGCATGCTAGGGGAGCCTAGGGGCGGCGCACGTTGAGAAGTGCGAGTGCTCCGGCCCCCAGTCAATGCTCCCCCTCCCTTCTTTCTGCAGTCCCACTGCACCTCCACCCATGGTCACCCAGGTGGCAGTAGAGCGGTGGGACATACATCCCAACCCAGAGGAGGAGAGCAGCCTCTGGGTGTTCAATCCTCCTACCCCCAGCCAACCCTCCAGCAGCCCGTGTCCGTTCCCAAACCCGGGTCGCTGGCACCATAAGCGGTAGCCCTACTGCTGCACTGGTGGGCTGACCAAGTGAGTGATTGTGAGTGCTATATGTGACCCTGGGACACTGGGTCTAGGTTCACACCCTTGCATGGTGACTGTACAGGGCCCACTTTGTTTAGAGGGTTAGGTTTATTCTTTCTCTTGCAGTGGAGGGGTTCATTCCAGAATAAATAAGAAATAGTGTGATGCCTCCACCCAGAGAGAGTAAGTGAGACAGATGTTGCGTGCAGTACCACCCCCTGGGAAGTAGCAGTATATACCCATATCCCTACACTGGATGGGACCATCTCCTGGTGATCAATAAGACAGTTGTTACCTTCACCAATAAACACTTCAATCAAATTACACAAAGTGGGCACACACACAGATGTGAAATTCAGCAAACTAACCGTGCTTCTGTTTAAGAATACAGTCCTGGAAGCTAAAGGAAAAAAGCAGGTTAGACAGTAACAAATCACCTTGAGCACTCCCACCCTGTACTAGTGCATTCCAACTCCTTTCTGGATCGAGAGTACCCACATACTCATGGCAAATGACCCTTGGCTCCCAGTTCCCCAATCCACCCTACTAGATAAGGCTAGCAGGCCCCTTATCTGTCTCCAAAGCAACCTAGGTAGCATGCAGGTCTCTGTCTCTGCTTTGTACAGCTCAGCAGCTTCAGTCTGCAGCAGTGCCCCACAGGGACAGACTCTCAGTGGTTTCCTTCAGCAGGTGCCCATGTGGCAAGATCTGACAGCTATCTGTCATGTGATGCACTGAGGCACTAGAGGTGTAATGGTCCTGTTGTTTCCAATCCACGCTGACACAATTGGGAGACTGGGACAGAGGAGTGCAGCTGCAGCCACTGAACACAAAGCACAGGAGGCACTGACAATGTCTATGCTACTGTGCTCTGTTGCCCACTACCACATCAAGTGGGAGGGAGCCAGCAGCATCAGCAGCAGGTCTGCTTGGCCTCAGGAGGGCAGTGGCTAGCAGTCCAGGTAAGCCCCCTCCCAAGGAGGGAGTTACAAATAGAAAAGCCATCTGACTGTTAGTGAGTGATTGTGAGTACTGTAGAAACAGTTGTTTGTACAATACTTGTGACTGTTCACTGACAGTCAGATGGTAACCGGCCAAGGTAGTGAGTGGAGTGCTGTGCCAGTCCCAATCACTGTTGTGGTAGTTCAGCTTATGTGACTGCATGAGGCAAGTGGGGGGTGCATGGAGGAGGGTTCTGAGCAAGCGAGTAAGGAGAGGGTCAGATGCCATTACAGTGGGTGAATCAGTAGACAAGCAGGGATATTCCAGACAGCTACAATACGGATGACTGGGGTGCTATTACAGTGTATTTTTTCATTATTTTTTCAGGACATATCAGCTTAGATGCAAAATCTTTTCAGCAGCTTCTGCTGTAGTGTCCTGATGTTAGACTGTTTTACAGTATATTTACCCAGGAAAGCACACTTTTGATACAGTAGCTCATCTGCAATGGGGTTCTCGCTTTGACAGTTTTTACACTGTACCCAGGATAGCACAGAGGAGATGCAATATCTCGATTTCAATGGAGTCTGCTTTTATACATTTTTTATATTTAGGTTTTTCTCTCAGGTGGGTCAGCTCCAGCAGTTCTCAGCCCTGTCCCGACCTGCCCTAACCAGCATCTACCAACCAGACTGGGACCCCCCCGTAACGTTGGAGTGGTGGTTGTATGGTGGCACTGGAGCGGGGGAGGACAAACAGGGCTTCACAAAGCTGGAGCCTTCCCTTTTCCATTTGTCCCCTCATTCCCCACGCTGGGGTGTGCAAGTAGACACACACATGTGGAGGCACACGCATGCCACGGTGTCCCGCTGCCCTCCCTTCCACTGCCCTCCTCAACCCATATTACCACCTGGCATCCACCAGGTGGCAGTCATTTGGCACAGTGTGCAGTTCCTCCACCCCAGGAAACGAGAGCAGCTGTTGGGTACTCAGTCCTTTCCCTCTCCAGCTGACCCCCAGGAACCCACTTTATAATCGAACACGGGTCGCTGACATAGGCACCGGGCTGCATGGGCTTGTGGGGCAATGGCCCCAGCAATATTTTATGAGGTGCACCCAGCCCCAGCAATATTTTGTAATAGTATTTTTAAAAAAGTTTGGTGTTTTCTCCTTTTTTATTTTGATTCTGTGCATGAGACTGACATGTGTGACCTGCTGTTTGAAATTTGTGATCAGTTTAGTTTGTGAGCACTCACGCATGCAGTCTCTCTCCCCCCCCAAGCAATCCCAAGTTCCCAATTCCCGACCCACTTTTTTGAATCTGCTATCAAAATGTGCCCATACACATGCATCAAAGCAAGGAGCAGCTCTGAGCAGACAATCTGCTTGGCTGGCAGGACTGGAGAGGATTTATTCAGGCAGACAACGTAGTGTAGGCAGGCAATGGTGGGTCAGCGAGGCGATGTGACGGAGACTGAGGGAGCCAGGAGGCAGCACCATGCAACATGCACCAGCATCAGGAGCTGCAGAACAAAAGTGGGGAGACTCGGGACTCAAAGCAGTCAGGCATAGACAGGCAGTCCAGAAGATGACCGAGTGGGCTGATCAGGCCATGAGCATCCAGGCAGCAGGTCTGTGTGAGAGAGTGGGAGTGGGTCATCAGGACAGCCAGCTGCTTCTGGGGAAGATTGAGGAGAAGACAGCCAGGTCAGCCGGGATTCTGATGACACCAGAGGAGCCAGGAGGGGCCGGTAAGAGAAACAGTATCATTAGAAAACATAGTAAGCAAATGTTAACAAAACAATTGTGAAACCTTCACAAAGTAGAAATACATTCCCTTCTAATCATAAGGGATGAATAGCATGAACATTAAGAATGTAATAAACCAAGTAATCAGAACCCATAACTGCACAGAATAAAGCATGATGCATGATTCACCAGTAGCATTCCCACACAAGGTCTAGAAATCGCGGGGGGGGGGGGTTATCAGCAGGTTTTAAACCTGTATGGGGGTGGTTAGAAGCTAGAAGTGGGACAAATGAACCATGCTTCAGGGCTCACTTTTTACAGGGATGGGCAAGGTAGGGATATGCCCTGCAGAACTAAGTGGATAAACGAACAATACTGGGCTGGTCATCTCCTCTCCTCTCCTCTCCTGCATAAAAGTGGTTTAGAAGCTAAGGGCAGGGCTAACCAACCATAGTCCTAGGCTCTTACTTGAGGGAGGGGCAAGGCAGGGATGTACGTAGACCGCCGTGGATGTATAAACAATAGACTTATTCAAGAGGTTAATCTTAAGTTGTTTAAATAGCACAGTTTCATTCTGCTGGCTATCCCACTGATAGAGTGGGATCCCAGACAGAGAGAAAGACAGAGGAAAAAGGTGGGCTTTGTTTGGATGTGATTTATTCAGCAGTTATACCTTAGGAAATCATGCCATAATTTGCCCTTACAGTGTAAAGGTCTTAGTGCTTTAAAACAAATGGGAATAAATGGCTGGAGAGCCTCCCAGTTAAGCCATCTTAGTGGCCTGTGTTGCATTTGCCTGAGTTGTTCGGGGGGGGGGGGGGTGAGTGGCAGACTTAGGGAGTGGGAGTAGTCCCCCAATCCTACCTCAGCCAGCTGAACCAATCAACGTCCCCCTGGAGAGCAAGAGGAGTTAGCAATCAGCAACACACCAGCCAGCATGAGAATCGAGAGGCAGAGCAGGCCAGCAGCCACAGCCAGCTAGCAGCCCCACGCAGCAGGCAGCATGGCACTGTGATGGGTTGTAACTAGTACTCCGCCAACCAAGAAGAGAGTCACAAGCCATTACAGCCAGCAGCAAAGTAAGATGGAGATTCAGGGAGAAGGAAGTTGAGCCTAGAAGGAGCCCCTGGCTTGGAGTTAGCAGCGGGAGGAGGGAGGACTGGAGAAAGAGAGCATCTAGCTGCTACTTAAAGTTATAATTGGTTTGGTTCTGCTCTGGATTCTGTTCTGTTTTGTGCTGTGAACTTGAGTCCCCTGGCCCTATCATGTATTTAGAATGAGAAATGAGCCAACCAAATATTTAGGCTCTTTACTTAGGTGCAATATAATACCCATATGTAATTGTTTAGTGCAGTTTCAGCCAGCAGACTCAAAGTCAGGTGGTATTTACTGCAATATGTATAAAATCAACTTAGTGGTAGTGCAGAATATGAGCCCTGTACTTTAGTGTAGTGCAATACATGTGTTTAGTCAAGCAATGTTAACCAGGTATTAGTGCAAAACAATGAGCCAATATTTAGTGCAATATGAGACTGTACTGTACTGCATCACATGTTTAATGTGCCAGTCTTTTAGTGCAATATGGGTCCTTTACTTTAGTGCAATACATGTGTTTGCTGCAATTTTAGCCAAGTATTTAGTGCAATATGATTCAGTATATTGTAGTACACCATGAGCCGAGCCACATATTTAGTGTAATATAGATGAGCCATGTATTTACTGCAATGTGAGCCAGATGCATTGCACTAATGCCAGACTATGCACAAAATACATTGCAACATGAACCATGTACAGCATATAATAAAATAACATGAGCAATGTATTTAGCGCAACATGAGCCAGCCACGTGAGTAGTATTGAATTCAGTGCAATATGGTGTCTTTATTTCTGTGCAATATGAGTCTTGCAGTTTTAGAGCAGGTATAATGTATAGTTGTGTGAGGAGGTGTCTGTGACAATCTTGCTTTATGTGTTGTATGTATTGTAAAATTTGATAATAATCAGTCCTAAAGGTTGCAATAAAATATCACCATTGTCTACTAAGAGTATGTTAGGACAGACAGTCACAGAACTATTATCCAGTCACATCAGAATTACAATTACAAAGGTGTCTGTCCCATCAGATCAACACCTGGCCAGAACTATATAACTGTATTTTTTGTGTTGTGTTGAATGTTGATTAAGCAGTGCAGTGACTGTCTTCATCAGTGTCATGCCATGTGTATTTACTCCAGTGGGTTTGTGCTTCTTCCACTAGTGAGGCAGGCCACTACACTAGGCCACTGCTGTTAGGATTATGAGAAACTGACTGTAAACAAGCATTTGTCAATTCCGAATGTTTACTTGTTGGCATTAGCAGTGGAAGTGCAGGAGTTAGACAGATGCAGTATAGAAATGCAGTGAAGTATTGGACTGACGCCAACTCCACCCCCACCCTGCAGAGATGGACAGGCATTGGGGTGTGCCTTTGGGTTGTCGCCCATAACGGTCATGACATTTCACCTCACCCTACCTTGCAGACACTGACAAGTGTTCAGGTGTGCCTTAGGGTGTTCAGGCTTTACACTCACCTCATTCCATAAGGAAATACATTGAAATGGGTGCAATATAGGAGAATGGTGTGAACTCTGGGGCCGAAGAGTCCAAGGAGCACCTCGATGCCTGTCACTGGCTGCATGGTGGGGGTGGAGGTGGAATGGCGTGAGCATTACTGTCGACAGTCCCAAGTCACACCCCTGACACCTGTCAGTCCCTACAGGGTAGGGCGTTATGGTCGGAAACCCTAATGCCCTGGGTGTTTCTTGGTATTTTTATTCTAAGTTTTCAACATGGGCTTTTTGTGACCCCACCGCATGAACAGTGACACTATCAGTTTGTTAGCCGAAAGGTGATTTTGCACAGTTACTGCAGCATTTGGTGCCACAGGTGCAAAAACACATTTCAAACACGATGTGAAAAATGACAGCTGTACTGTTCATCCGGAGGTGTAAAAAAATGGCAATGTTGAAAATCTGAAGTGAAAATATAAAAAAAAACTGGTGAAGTCACAAGCGTGTGTAGAAACTGCACCATGCACACCCATAATGCAACTATTTTGGGGACTTTTTGCACCAGATTTTCAATATAGGCATTATGGGACCTCCGCTCATGAACAGCGTTACTGTGATTTTCTTAATCTGTCCCGAACACTGATTTCCCACAGTGGCTGCGCTATTCTGCACCGAAAGTGCAAAAACACATTTCAGCCAGGATGTGAAAAATGGCAGCTGTACTGTTTATAAGGATGTGTGTAAAAATGCCAATGTTGAAAAGCTGGAGTGAAAATATTACAAATTCGTAAAGTTACGAGGGTGCGTAGAAACTGCGCAATGCACACTAGTAACACAGTTATTTTATGGACTTTTGCCACCAAATTTTCAACATAGGCATTTTAGAATCTCTGCTCATGCACAGTGTCACTGTGATTTTCTTAATCTGTCCCAAACACTGATTTCCCACAGTGACCACGTTATTCTGCGCCGGAAGTGCAAAAACACATTTCGGCCAGGATGTGAAAAATGACAGCTATACTGTTCGTAAGGAGGTGTGAAAAAATGCCAATGTTGAAATTCTGGAGTAAAAATATTACAAATTTGCGAACTTACGAGTGTGCGTGGAAACTGCACAATACACACTTGTAACACAAGTCATTTTTGGAAATGCTTTCACCAAATTTGCAACATAGGCTTTTTGAGAGTCCACCTCACAAACAGTGACACTGTCATTTCGTTAATCAGTCCCGAAAGGTTATTCCACGCAGTGACCGTGAAATTACCTTTTGGGGCCGAATAACCAGATGACAGTCACTGAATTCATGAGATGGGGTCCCAAGAACCCCATGTTGAAAGTTTGGTGCAAAAAGTCAAAAAAATGACCAAGATATCCACCAAAGTTGAAAAAAAAACATTTATGACATTATACAACTTATCGACATTTCTTCAGTTCGCGGTTGGTTTTGAAGAGTGCAGGCGTGTTCCTGGTCCACGAAGATTGTCGCCCGGCATCCAGAGGTAAGTATGGGGTGAGGGGTTTGTGAGAGGAGAATCGCAGAGGGTAGGGCAGGGTTGGGGGAGAGGCAAGAGAGTCAACGAGCAGTAGCGGCTCTAGCCACAAATGGTTACCAGGACACAGCTGGAGCAAAACAGATGGCAGCCAGGGCACTGATATATTGTTACTATGGGGAAGCTCTGCACCATATGGGGCACCCACTGGGGCACAGCATTTTTTTAACGGGGCACGTGCCCTGGTGGGCCCTGGTGTAGAGCCGCCACTATCAACGAGGTACCGTTTTCTTTTGTTACAGGGTTTTTCTTTGTTTTACAAAGACAACGCAGGATTTTTGCCATGCTGGGGTGGGCTCCCAGCGTGGCAACTGGAAGTTTATTTGGGGGGGCACTGGAGCCACTGGGAGACTGGGCACCCCCATTGGCCATTTAGTGTGTGTGTGGGGGGAGCACATGACAATGCAGACTTTTGCCATGCTGGGGTGAGCTCCCAGCGTGGCACCTGGAAGTTTATTTTTTGGGGGGAACACTGCAGCTGATGGGGATTGGGCACCCCCATCAGATATACAGTGTGCTTGGGGGGAGTGTATGAACCGAGGGGCATTGGGCACCCCTTGGCACACAACAAATGGGGGGGTGCATCATGCCGACAGGGATTGGGCTACCCCCTCGGCAGAGGGAAATCAAAACAAAATGAGCTATGACAGCACTTCTGATGCAGTGGTCTACAGCTGAAAGAAAATGACTGCTACAATCAGCGGTGGTAGCGTGTAAGCAATTTGCATACTGTCGATGTAGCAGCAGTATGCAAATTATCGATACCACCTGATGTAATCGATCTCTTTCAACTGTACCACTGCATCTAATCTACTGTCTGACAGCTCGGACATTCATTGGTGCGGTGCAGCCGCAACTACAAAAAGGATCAGGGCATTGGAAGCAGGGTGGCACACCTACGAAAACTCATATGGTGGTACTATGTTTCTTGCACATTCGTGCAAGCAAACATAAAAAACAAACAAAAAAAAAGAATATGCAGTCACTAGTCAGAGTGGATGCAATCCTGGGTGACTCTGAAGATGGCCAGGCCTGCAAGCCATGGAATTCAAGTCAATTACTGTAGTATACTAGCATGGTCTGTTAACTGTACTGTAATGCCTGCTGGTGAGGCTACTGCCCTGGGAATTTATTTTTCTTTTTGCACCCAAAAAGCCACTTTGTTCCGTTTACTAGTGATCTGTAGAAACGATAAGTACAGGCCAGATCACTGAGCTCTCCTGCCAAGTGTATCCCTGGCTACTAATGGAGGGGTGGGGTGGGGTGGTGTAGCTCATGGTCATTGCCGTTGGTGAGTGCTTACTACTTCAGCAGTGTATATCTCAGTGCATGGATGCCCCTGGTAGGTTTTACTGTTAGTGAGACCCTGCCAAGGGCATTGTCCTTAACAAGGCTCACTTGAGCACCGTGTTGGGAATATTAGGTCTGGTCAGCATGCATGCAGACTGCCTCAGTCACCTCAAAAAATGTAGTCTCCAACCAACAATGATGCAGTCCTTGCATTCAAGGAACCTGGCTTCCACCACCATCCGCCAAGTCCCCTTCAGCCCCCACACCCATGGAGACAGCCTGAGCTGTCCTGCCACAGCCGTGTGGGAATCCACTTGCAACAAGGTGCCCCCCCAACAACAATGCCCTGGCCCTGTACCCCAACAATGATTTGTGCCATTTCTGCCCATTCCTCAGTGGTGGTTAGCATCCCCCCTTTCCCAGTCATGGCATTGACAACACACACACACACATGCACACACACACACACCGCCAGTCCCCCTGACCTGACTGCACTACAGTGAATCAACTGCGACTGACACAGCTCTCTACACACCACCTCTGCCACCACTGTTTATCAGAACAGTAATGGGGAAGAGCATGGCATAGCATGGTGAGTCACCCGTGCCCTATTCTAAAGCCGCACTACCTGTTACTGTTAGATGGGCAGCATAGGTGGTCTGTGGTGAGCTGTGGTGGTCACAGTCAACTCACCATGACACAGATGGTCTGGACCAGTGTGTGTGTGTGTGTGTGTGTGTGTGTGTGTGTGTGTTATCGATTCTGCGGCTGGGAAGGGGGGGCACCACAGAGGAAAGGGCAGGGGTGGCACACATCACTTTTGTGGTATGAACCTCCTCCAGACCACCACTTGTGTCTGCCCCAGTAGGCAACCCCCCTGAATGTCCACCAACCCTTGAGTTGCCTTAGAGTTTATATGTATCTGTATATTGGCTCTTTCATTGTGTGTTCTGTATTTTTTTTTCTAATCTAGCTGATCCTGTCATGTACACTGTTCCTATTGTAAATACCATAACATTTTGCAAATATTGTTTTACCTTTTTTCTCTGTATTATCAATTGCTTTGTACCACTGAATGTCTGTGAAGACAGGCATTTTTGCTCACACACTTTCCAGTATAAAAATAAGACTGAATAGAATTGAATTGAATTGAGGCCAGGGCATTATTGTGGGAGGGGCTTTCTTGCAGGCAGATTCAGCATGGCTGTGGCAGGCCAGCTCAGGCTGCCACCATGGGGTGGGGCAGGGAGACATGACAAATGGTGGGGGCACTCATCCCTACTGGGTTGGGTGCTGCTGGGTGGGGGAGGGACCGCTACACACCACAGAATAAAACATTCAACCTTGGACATGGGTGCGGATAGGGGGAGGAACCACTGCACACAGAACTAGAAGAGAAAGCCTAGAATGGCAGTGCCTATCAGTGATGCCGATTGCCAGTACATAAAAAGCGATGCCATCTTGTGGATGTCAGATCTCGGAAAGTGCTCATTAACATCCACAGAATTTTAGCGTAGCGCTTTGTTTAAGTTCAATTTTTTTATGTACAAAAACTGTAACACTGTATTTTTTTTTTTTTTTGTGCAGAGCAGACCACCTGACGATTAATGCTAAATGCATGCACTGTCATTACAGCATCGTGGCAGCATATATTATTTAAAATGCAACAGCAGCAGCTATGCCCATTGGATTCCTATAGCAATAGCATTGATCATTGACATCCACAGCAATTTCGACGAGAGATTCATTTGATTTTTTTTTACATCATTTTATATTTATGTGATGTTTATTGTGTAGCCTGGACTCTGTGGCACAGAATGATGCTGACAGTCTGCAGTGTCATTACTTATCATGGACATATGTATTATTAAACAGAACTGAAGCTGCTGCTTTCAATGGATTAACTACCTAATGGATTAACTATATCTGCCTATGGAAAGTAACATAATTAATGTGGATAAACGTGGATATAAACATTCCTTGAGTTAATTTAAGGTAATTTATACTTTGCATATCCTATTTAATATATTTCGCTGTGGAGTCAATTGTACAGTGCTCTGACTAAGAAGATATTTTTCAAAAATTTAGTGTTTTGTGAAGTTGGGCATATGATGTTACCCATGCATGCAAAAAGAGAAGAAGAAAAAAAACTAGCTCAGGGATCCATCC
This sequence comes from Neoceratodus forsteri, assembly GCA_016271365.2. Lineage (NCBI taxonomy): Eukaryota > Metazoa > Chordata > Ceratodontiformes > Ceratodontidae > Neoceratodus > Neoceratodus forsteri. The sequence goes on from CM057459.1 coordinate 1,095,375,608, forward strand.
AGTCACACCCTGGTCCATTTAATCGATGGATGTCCTGTTGTCTGTACACTCAGATTTTACATTGCTATAATCACTTAGATTTCCTTGTTATCCACTGTCACCCTCTGCCGCCCTCAACTGTCCTGTGCCACCATGTCAGCAATTTCCCTTGGCGTCTACTGTCATTCCTAACCCTCCTATCACACAACAACATGTTAATACTGATTGTTGTGGTGTCTAGTGACAGCACCCACCCTCTGATGCCCCGGTCTGACATTTGCAGTGTCAGGGCCGGGGCATCTCAGGGCATGTGGTGCCACTGGACACCACAGCAATCAGTATTAATATGGCATTGTGTGATAGGAGGGTGGGGGAGGACGGAGGACAGTAGACACCAGTGAACATCACTGACTTGGTGGCATAGGGCAGTCGAGGGTGGCAGAATGTGATTGTGGACACCAGGTAAAATCTAAGTGATTATGACAATGGCTAATCAGACAATAAGGCATCCATAGAGTCGAGGGCCAGGCTCGGCGTGCTGGACTACCTCTTTAGTAATATGCCCTGAGGTGTAATTTCCCGATTATGACATGTATGTGTAACACCACCTGCCCAAGTTCACAAAATAGTCATTTTTGAATCTTATCTTCTTACCCCTCGCAATCTCCAAGTGTCTTCTCCATTAAATGCAAGTAATCTATACCTTAATTTTTCTATCCATGTTTATTTGCATAGAGAGAGCAGTTAATCCCTTGAGAGCAGTTGATACCGATAAAAAAAATATATGGTCATGGTATATTAATGACAGTGCACACTTTCAGCAGTCTTCTGCACCACAGAGTCTGGTCTACACCAGTTAACCCCATATACACTCAATTGTGACTTTGTATGTTAAAGAATTCAACATAAACTAACCACTTTGTGAGAATCTTGTGTATGTCAGTGAGCATGCTTCCTGATTTTGAAAACCACAAGATGACGCAATGCTTTACATACTGATGCTCTGTAGCTCAGATAAGCACCACCATTCTAATCTTTCTCTTCTAGTTCTGTGTTTTCCGTCAACAGTTGCTGTAGCCATGGAACTATTAGTGAACTTGTATTTAAGTTTTGACATGAAATGTAAACACACAGCACCCATCATTTTCTATAGTCCTGGGCTCTACAGCAAATAAAAAATGACTCCAAAAGGTGTATTCTTTGCCTAATTACGGGTGATGGCTGTGAGTGGGTGTGATCCTCAGATTATTAAACTTTATTGTAAGCATTAACCATGCTTACTTTTTTGTACTGCTCTCTAGAAGGACATAATAATGGTAATATCTTTACTGTAAATTATTTGTGACATCACCCCATCCCGTCTCCTGCTAGTAATACCTCTATCTATACACCCCCAGCATGCTACAAACCCTCCCTGAAGCCTTTGTGCACTGCTTTTATACCTTAAGGTCATCAGATATAATAACCCCTAGGTCACTTTCCTCTTTGGTGACAATCAGCACCTCCACCCTCCCCCCATCCTGTAGTTATCCCCAGGGTTTCCCCACCCAGGTGCATTATCTTGCACTTTTTTGCATTAAATCTCAGTTTGCAACACCAGCCATCTTTCAACCATCTCCAGGTCACTCTTCATTTTCTGCACCCCTTCTGATGTGTCCACCCAGTTGCAGATCTTGGTGTCATCTGCAAATGGGCAGACATTGATGTCCAGCCCCTCTGCAATGTCACTAATGAAGACATTGAACATGACTGGTCCCAGTAATGATCCCTTTGGTACTCCGCTGGTCACCCCTCTCTCCCCAGATTGGATCCCATTTACCACCACCCTCTGCCTTCTGTCCATCAGCCAGTTTCTAACCCAGTGTGTCACCTTATGCCCCATGCCCAGACTACTCATCTTGTTAACCAGCCTTCTGTGCGGGACGGTATCAAAGGCTTTGCTGAAATCTAGGTAGGTGATGTGTATCACCCCTCCCTGATTAACTTCTCTAGTCACCCAATCAAAAAAGTCTGTCTGACTCATTTGACAAGACCTTCCTGCTGTGAATCCATGTTGCCGCAGATCCGGAGCACCATTGAATTACAGGTGTTCCACTAGCCTTTCTTTCAGCATTGTCTCCTTGATCTTCCCCACCACTGAGGTGAGGCTGACTGACCTGTAGTTCCCCACTTCCTCTCTAGTGCCACTTTTGCACAGTGTGACTACAGGCACCCTCCTCCAGTCCTCTGGAAGCATGCCTGTGTTGAGTGACTCTATGAGTATGGCATCCAGAGGCACTGCTAGTTCCCTTCACAGCTCCCTTAATAACCTTGGGTGTATGTTGTCTGGCCCCATGGTTTTATCCACCTTCAGCTCCCTAACTGTGGTTTTTGAGCCTCTCCCTCATTAGTGAATTCTGAGCATAAGTATTTGTTCAGTATTTCTGCCTTGTCTAGAAAGGGGGTACATAGCAACAAAGGTGAGTTTAAACTAGGTGTGGGGGTGGTGAGTGGACAGCTGGTAGGCTGGGCACCCAGAGAGGGGAGCCCAATGAGCTTACCCCCAAGCCAATGGGGAGGAGTCAGGGTAGAGGCACTGGGGGACGGGGAAAACCCAGGGTAAACAAGGAAGGCTACAGGCTAGAGGGTGGTCACCTTGAATGCAAGGAGCCTACGTAATAAGCTAGCTGAGTTGCAGGCTCTCTTGGTAGTGAGGGGGTGGACATTGCAGCCATCACAGAAATATGTGCTTCCCAGTACCAGGACTGGGATATAATGATCCCAGGCTACAAATTATTCAGGAAGGATAGGAGTAAAGGGAAGGGGGGAGTGGCAATCTATGTACAAGAAGGGATAAGATGTACAAGGGAGGAGGGGGGAGGGGGAGGAAAGTAGAACAGAGGACCTATGGATGCAGCTTCAGGACTCAAGAGGTAGGACACTGAGGATGGGGATAGTATACAGACCTCCAGTGCATGGGGAGGACCTGGCCAGAGAGCTAGCTGGACAAATCAGGAAGGTCTGTAGGAAGGGGAGCACTGTGGTGGGAGGGGACTTCAACCTACTTGGGGTTGAGTGGAGCACTCCTGCCACCATGAGTGCGAGGGAGCAGGTCATACTGGAGGCATTTCAGGACAGCTTCCTGGAGTAGTTGATACATGAGCCTACTAGATTGGATAGGACTCTGGACCTGGTACTTTCAAATGTGGAGGCTGTATGAGATCTGGAGGTGAAGGACCCTCCAGATGGGAGTGACCACCACTCAGTGTGGTTCAAGCTTAATATGGGTAGGGAAACAGGGGGTACATATACCAGGGTGATTGGCTTTAAAGGGGCAGACTTTAGTAGGATGGGGAGATTTTGAGTAAGTATCTGGCAAACATTCGTCAGGACATGGATGCTAGTCGAAAGTGGGAAGTTATTAAAAGAGGACTGACAGAGGCCACTGGGTCATGTTCAAAAGGGTGGAGCAAGAAGGGAAGGGCAAAGAAGTCCAGTTGATTGACTCAGGAGGTTATGGAGGGTTAAGGGCCAAGAGAAGGGTTTTTCGGAAACTCAAGATATCGGGGAAGGGTGTGTGTGAAGGAAGAGTATCCTGGCGGAGCCGATGACTGGCCTGTTCAATACCTCACTGGATATAGGATGCATACCACAGGACTGGAGGGTGGCCCGTGTGGTGCCCATTCACAAAAGTGGCCCCAGGGATGAGCTAGGCAACTATAGGCCAATGAGACTCACATCGATTGTGGAGAAGCTCATGAAGACAATCCTAAAGGAGTGGTTGGTGACCTTTTTGAAGGTCAATGGACTCCAAGACAGTCATCAACACAGATTTGTCTCTGGCAGATCTTGCCAGACAAATCTAATTGAGTATTATGACAGGGTGACCAGGGAACTGGATGGGGCCAAGCGGTGGATGTCCTGTATTTGGACTTCAGCAAGGCCTTTGATTCCATGCTGCATAGGAGGCTGGGGGGAAGCTGGAATACATAGGGGTGGGAACAAAGATGGTAAATTGGATTGTCAACTGGCTGAATGGTAGGCAGCAGAGAGTGGTGGGGGGGCTTTCATCACCAAGGGAAGTGACCAGCGGGTTGCCACAGGGATCAGTGCTGGGACCAGTGTTGTTTGAGATATTCATAGATGATATCTCACATGGGATTCGGAGTAGGATCAGTCTGTTCAAGGATGATATGAAGATGGGGGCTGTGGTAGATGACATCGAAGGCTCGAAGGGGCTGCAGGAGGACCTGAAAAAACTACAGGAGTGGTCGATAACATGGCAGCTGGGGTTCAGTGTCAAGAAGTGCAAGGTACCACACTTTGGAGCTAGGAACCAGGAGAGGAGCTATCAGCTGGGAGGGGTAAAAAGGATCTGGGGGTGATTATAATGGGCAGCATGAACAACTCGACTCAGTGCAGGAAGGTGGTGGCAAAGGCCAGTAGGATGCTAGGGTGTATAGCGAGAGGAATCTCCTCTAGGAATAGGGAGGTGATCCTTCCCTTGTACAGATCTCTGGTCAGGCCTCACCTGGAGTACTGCGTGCAGTACTGGCGCCCATTCCTGAAGAAGGACATCAAGTTGGAGGGTGTGCAGCATGGGGTGATAAAGATGATCTAGGGATTTGACAGAAAGTCCTATAAGGAGAGATTAGCAGAGCTGAACATGTATTCCCTGGAGAGGAGGGATGGGGGGATATGATCAAGACATTTAAATACCTCAAGGAGATAAATAAGGTTAATACAGAAGGGATTTTCCAGCTTAGAAGAGGAAGGGAGATGAAAGGGCATCAGCTGAGGTTTATTTATTTATTTATTTATTTAGGGATTTGGATCATATCTTTGAGCTCAGAGCTCTTTTACAAAGGTTCCACGTCACAGTGACAATGACAGCAAACAGTTTATATACAATACTTGAATAGGAGGTAGCTAGTATACAATAAGGTTACAATGTCATTCATAGTACTAATGGTGATAGTACATCATCAAGAGCGTTCAACTAGGGTAAAGGACAGTGTTTGTATGTAGCAAAGGAGATAAAGAGGTGTGACGCCTAGTGTGAGAGTCCGAGGAGGAGGAGTCAAGGTGAGGAGGAGGGGAGACTGGCCTGCCAAAAGAAGTGGCTTTGTCTAGGAGGTTGGGAGGTAGTGGTAATAGGTTGGTTATAAGGTTGATCCAGTGGGGGAGAGAGGAAGACAGAGGGATAGGGCAAGGGGGAAGAGTGGGGGTAAAAGTAAGGGGAAGGAGAATGTGGGTGAGTGGGCATTATGGGTGTTAAGAGTCCTAGTGGCAGTCACAAACTGCCCTAGTAAGAAGGTGTTGCCTTAGGCCATTTTTGAATTGAGAGATGCATTGGGAGTTTAGAATGTGCACTGGAAGATTGGAGGGGGAAAGATTCAGGAGGGAAATAAGGAGGCATTTTTTCACAGAAAGGGTGGTGGACAGGTGGAATGCTCTGCCCAAGGGGGTGGTGTCCTATGGAATGGTGGGTGGCTTTAAGAGGGGTTGGGATAGGGTAAGTGGGCTATGATGAAGAGGAGTGTGGAAGGTGGGGCAGCTGCAAGTTGAGGGGCTAGCTGCACAATCGAGCAGACTCGATAGACCATAGACCTGCTTCTGCTGGCATTTTCATATGTTCGTATGTATCTACCTCCTTACACTCTTCCTCCTCCCCTTTAAGCCTCACAATCTCACAATCTCACACACCAGTTTTTCTTCTATTGCTGATGTATCTATAGAATGTGTGGTCCCCTTTTTCACAGTCTGTGCAAAACAGTCCTCTGTCTGCACCTTGGTTTTCCTAACAGTGTTCCCTGCTTCCCTTATACATTCAAGGTACACCTTCCTGTCCTCGTCCCTTTGGGCCCCCTTTCACTTCCCAAAAATTGCTCTTTTAGTTCTTACTTTGTCTGCCACCTCTTTAGAGAACAATAGACTATAGTTTGTTTCTTCTTTTCCCTTTGGCCACTGTCCTAACGCATTGGTTATGTACCTCTGCATTCCTGAAATCTAATACTTTTGCCTTTCTGTGGCTTAATTGACTCACTGTTTCCATGCCAAACCACACCATGTGGTGGTCGCTGGATCCCAGCTGCCTTTCCACCTAGAATCCTTCAACTCTGTTCCCATTGGTCCATACCAGATCCAGAACTGATTTGTCGCTGGTTGGTTCATACACCAGCTGTCTGAGTCCAATCCCTTGCAGGGATTTCAGGATGGCTGTGCTTCTGGCTGAAGCAGCTGCCTGGGTGATCCAGTCCATGTCCGACATATTGAAATCCCCCATCAGCAGGATTTCACCTTTAGCTGCCATGTTGTGAAATTTCCTCCACTAGTACCCTGTCCACTTCCTTCCTCCCTCTGTGCCGGAGGTCTGCAGATCACCCCTGTATGTATTGCTGTGCCATTCCCTGGTTCAGTGGTGACTCACATTGCCTCAGCCTCCCCCGTGTTTCCTGTACTTATGTGGTCTTTATACCTTTCTTACCTTATGTCATTTTTAATTTTTATTTCATATGTAAGAAGTCAGTTGCTCATTGCTCTATCTAAGAAGATTTGTGTTATAAACACTGGCAGATAGACACATGGTGCTACATATACAACTACGTGAAAAAGCAGAGCGCAAATGGTTGAGCAGCACTTGCTCACAACCAAGAGGTTGTCAAATTCAGTGAGAAAACACACCATTGCTATCCATCTTAATGTCCTCTGTTGATGAACCACTAGTCAAGTAGTGCTGCGCAGACAGGGACTTGGCTGTATGCATCTTGTAAGAAACTGCCCCACCACAAGAGATAGTGGCAGAAGCCATTGCACAATATTGTGCCACAGCTGGGGAAATGGAGATCATGGAGTACCATTGTACACTAGGGACATGGGTTTCCGAGCCTGGATGCGTGGTTTGAGGGTGATGGGTGCCACTACACACAATGGATGAGGTCTCCAGTCTTACATGATTATCAAATCACATATTTACCTTGTTCATTTTTAACTTAAGGACTTCACTGTAAGTACTCTATGGTGTCATACTTTATCATTATCACACTGAATCCTGTGTATATCTTGTGTGTGTGTAATGCCTGAAATAAACACATTTTTCATTAATCAGAGTTGTCAATGCACCATGTGGATGGTATACAAACTTGTCTTCCCTCCTTCTAACTAGATTTGCACTACTGAGTTCCATAAGCACCTATCACCAGCCTGGTGCTCCTGCCAATTCTTCTTAAGTATGTCCCTGGACACTGCTAACTGGTGGTACCATATACTCTGTTCCATCCACTCCACCCCCACAGGAACACAACACAGACAACCCATCCCTCTGGTCAGCCACTTTTCCTTACAGTGAAATCCTCATAGTGAAATACATTTACTACCACACTCTGCCGCCTATACCATAACCAATTTCTCATCCAATTCAGTACTGTTTGATACTCTCCAACACTACCCAACTTCCTTACTATGCTCCTATGCAGAATGGTGTCAATAGCAGTACTGAAATCTAAGTATATCAATTCCATCACTCTACCCATTTATGTGCTGTTCTGTCGTGCTGATGGCTGTGTGTGTATTGGTGCCCTCAGCCCTCATACACTCATGCCTCAAATGCTGAGCTATTCACTTTTGTGTAATGTAATCCCTCTCCCACTAGACATCTATCCCAGTGCCACACAACCAAGCAGATCAATCTCTACACCAAGCACATCAGCCCTCCCATACTTTTATACACATGGCACTAATCTACTGTTACCCACTCAGCCGGCAGCCGTGTGTGATGTCAAGGAGCATGCATTCAGTATTCAGTTTAGGGTCCCACTAGACACCATTACTTAACTAATAATTTCAGACAACTTAACATACCATGTTTCAAATAAAGAAATAAATTCAAAAATATGTTTAATTACTAATATGTTTTATTACAGAACTTAAAACGAACCTAATCATTAGATTAACTTATCAATCTGCACAAATACAAAATATGTAGTTACATCGTTACCATACATAAAATATGACATCTTGGTGCTGGTGCTTTTTATTCACTTGTATTATTGTTTGAGAATTGTCCATGAGCATTTTTAACATATATTACTCTTAAGCCATACATGTACTGTATTGCTCATAAATCAATAATTTATGTTTAGAAATTATAACTGTTCTCAAGTAATGACTGACAGCATCTCAGCATGATCACACCACAACACTGTTTATCATATCTTTGTTCCAGTCATTTTGCTTGAAAAATTTTCCTGGTAATCCTAACAATTCCTTCTATATGATGTTTTCTTGAATACTTGTGGTCTTGCTGCTTTCATTGAAAACTGCAGGTGTTTTTCATGTCATTTCATCCTTCTGGTCATGAAGCTTTCGTTACCATCCTCCAGTCTGTGCAAAGTGATGTGCAAATATCTGCGCTGCACTTTTCCTTTGCCTGTGTGCAACAGAATTTTACATGCAGTTGAATACAACACAGGTGATATGCCACTGAATCAAGGGTCAGTGCCACACACTGGTAAGCCACTTACCACTGGCCAGACAGTACAGATGTAGGATTTATTATCTTCATCAGTCATGTTTATAGCCTGGGAAGGGTGAAAAAACAGAGATAATCATCTTACAATCTATCTCTGAAAAATTCCCTTCTGACCCCTAATGGCACTCGAGATAAACTTCAGGCATTCATGTTACCGATTATGGAAGGCACTGAAGTTGAGTACTCACCAACTGTCACATATTGTATAGGACACCATGCTGTGTGTTGATTGAAACAAAATACTTTAATTAAAAACACAAAGCCATGGTCTGCCTGATGTGTTTTGGACATTCTGAAATGCATCAGTCTGGCCATGGCAGTGGCGTTTAAAATAAAATAATTTGTTTAATCGACATACAGACTGGTGTCCTGTATGTGACCAGTGTTTGAGTGCTCCACTCAAGTGCCTTCCTACTTTATGCTTTTGTTTTGTAGCATCACCTTCCCTGTGTGGAACCTTGAGGAAGATTATGTGCATGTGATTATGTCCATGTTTACAGTTTTTTTTACTGGATGTAAAGTCCTTAAATACATGTCCTGAAATGGGTTATCAGTAATCGTTACAGCCTGTCGTGATTGTTTATTTTGCTGTCCTTTGAGTTTCACTTCTTCATTGTTTGGTAGCTCTGTAACAGCAGTTCTGTAAAACTAACCAGAGAAGTTCTATGTTAATATACTGTCTTGCATATACTGTTGTTGTTCCTGTTACCACTTTCTGTAGACAAATATTTTTTTTCTACGATCACATCAAGTTGTTGCACAGAAGTATTTTAAACTTGTTACACATGATGACATATTTATGATGTCCAGAACAAATCAGTTAGTATACTTATTTGTTTTATTGCCATACTTTTACTTACAAATAAAGCTACTTTTTGAGTGTGTTCTATATCTGTTCTCAGTAATGGTACTCTTGCTAAGAAAAAAAGATACATAAGTTATAGACACAAACATTTTGTAAAACAATTACTACCTGCATACTAACCATCCAACTGTACTCACAAATGCATTTATTTTCTTTTTTTATATGTAACTCTCCTAATGTACTATCAACCTTTGCACAATATAAAAAAATTGTAACAGAAAACTATTATGAATAAAGAAATATTACGAGTGATTGGCCACTATTACTTGTTGAATCACTGTAAGGCATAACAAACTCACCATGGCACTGTATGACCATCTTCTTTCATACATTCTTTCTGACATTTGCACCTACAGTGGCAAGCTTTTACAGAATAATCAAAAAGGCAGAAGGTAGTGTTAGTCATACTACAGTACTGTTTTGAAGAACATCAATGTGATTCTACACTCACTGCCAAAATGTATTCACCTTTTCTGTCCTCCAACAGTCTCTTTTTTCTTGTACGCATCTACGAATACATCTGCAATCTGTGAAGAACAAGCAGTATGGAACAATATACTGTTACTGCTCAGAATTTACTGCTTGGAAGAACATTAATTGGGAGCTATACTCACCACTCCAATGTATTCTCATTATCTCTTACGTGGAAGAAGAAGCAATATGTCAAAATATAGTGTTAATGATGGTATTGAACTGCTTGGACGAATATTCATTGCGCTCTATACTCACTGCCCCAATATATTCCCATCTTCTTTCAGACAGCAGTTTCTTTTTTCTTTGTACATCTCGGAATGCATTGGCAATCTTTTGAGGAAGAAATGAGGATGAATATACTGTTACTGATAGGAATGTACTGCTTGGGAGAACATTAATTGAGTTTGATACTCACTGCCCCAGTGTATTCCCGCCATCTGTCAGGCAGCAGTTTCTTTTTTTCTTTTAGCGTCTCGAAATACATTGGCAATCTGTGGAAGAAGGCACAACATGGAAAACCACACAGTTAGTGATGGGAATGTACTGCTTGGGACAACAGTTATTGGGTTCGATACTCACTGCCCCAATATATTCCTGTCTTCTCTCAGGCAGCAGTTTCTTTTTTTCTTGTGGTGTCTCTAAATACACTGGCAGTCTGTTAAAGAAGGAACAACATGGATAAATACACTGTTAGTGCCAGGAATGTTCTGCCTTTGAGAACATGAATTGGGTTCTATACTCACTGTCCCAATGTATTTCCATTGTCTGTCAGGCAGCAGTTTCTTTTTTTCTTTTGGTGTTTCGGAATACATTGGCAATCTGTGGAAGAAAGAACAACACAGAAACATACACTGTTAGTGATAGGACTGTACTGCTTGGGTGAACATTAATTGGGTTCTATACTCATCGCCCCAATGTATTCTCATCTTCCATCAGGCAGCAGTTTTCTTTTTCTTTCGGTGTCTTGGAGTACATTGGCAATCTGTGGAAGAAAGAACTACACAGAAACATACACTGTTAGTGATAAGACTGTACTGCTTGGGCAAACATTAATTGGGTTCTATACTCACTGCCCCAATATATTTTCATCTTCTGTCAGGCAGCAGTTACTTTTTTTCTCTTGGTGTCTCTGAATACACTGGCAATCTCTGGAAGAAGGCACACCATGGAAAAATACACTGTTAGTGATAGGAATGTAAAGATGGTTAAGATTGCTACTGAAGAAGGGAAATGCACCAAACATGACCCAGAGAAAGCCAAAATCCACAACAAATACTTCTGCTCTGTGTTTATCAAAGAGTACCCAGGGGATGGCCCAACCCTGAAAAACTCTAAGACCAGGGGTAGACATGAGTCCTTTTACAGAAGCTGAAGTATGGGAGGTGCTAAATAAACTAAAAGCAGACAAAGCCATGGGACAAGACAAGATGCACCCCAAAATCATTAAGAACTGGGGGCAGAATTAACAGCCCCTCTGGCACTTCTATTCATGAAATCCTTTAAGAGCGGTGTGGTACCCAAAGACTGGAAAAGGGCAATAGTGGTTTCACTTCACAAATCAGGCAGTTGTGAAGAGGCTAGTAATTACAGACCAGTGAGCTTCACATCAAACTAATGGAGACACTACTCAGAGGATCATAGCATTCCTCGAAACTAGCAGTCAGCAAGACCCTAAACAGCATGGTTTCACAGCAGGTAGGCCATGCTAGACAAATCTGCTCCAGTTTTTTGACTACTCTACAAAAATAGCGGACGACGGCGGGGCAGTAGATGTGGTCCACCTAGACTTTAGTAAGGCCTTGGACTCAGTTCCACACAGAAGGGTGGTAAAGAAGCTTGACCACACAGGGGTTGGTCCAGAAGTAATCAGATGGGTACAACTGGTTACAAGGCAGAACCCAGAGGGTACAGGTTAATGGAAAGCAATCAATGGAAGGCAGGGTGACCAGCAGAGTGCCCCATGGCTCAGTACTGGGGCCTCTGCTCTTCAATGTTTTTATAGCAGACATCACTGACGGACTGGAAGGGAAGATATGTCTGTCTGCAGATGACACCAAGATATGTAACAGGGCGGACACCTCAGAAGGAGTGAGGAAGATGGAAGCTGATCTCAAGAAACTCGAAGAATGGTCTGGAGCATAGCTGCTGGAACTAGGGGTGCTTGGGGTGCTGCAGCACCCCTAGCTTGAAGACAAGCCCCTCCTCCCCCAAAGACCCATGGCACACACTAATTTCTGTGATTTTGAGTGATCCTGCATGATCAGAAGAGGAGCTGGCTAGACCCATGCAGTAATGCAGCATTAGATGGAAGGCAGTTAATTTCAATTGTTTTTAAGACAGAAAACTGCAGGTCCCCGATGAGACAGTTTCTACACAACAGCTGAGTTAATGCCACTTTAATACAAAGCATAGTCTTTTCCAGCTGCTTACTACAATTGAGTCAGCAATATTTCTAATTAGCTAGCATAAACATAAGTCAGTCTTTGAGTTTCTGTGCAGCTGTGCCCTGCCAATGACAGCACTTGCTACCAGTGTTGATAAAGGGTTGGCTATGCCCCTTCATCCCCCCAAACAATTATATGGAGTGTTCATATTTTTTTAGCCTCAACTGTAAGCACTGAGATTATTATTTTGCATGGTTAAGTAATTGATGCACATGTGTACCTGGAAAGTACATGTTGTGTACTGGTGAAAAAAAACTAGAGCATATGTACCTGAAGTACAGTACTGTATATGTGTATGTAAAAAGGCTATGGTAGCAGGGCACTGAATACTCGCACAGTTAGTCTCAGTTTTACTGTATATGGTTAAGTCTTTGTATTTCAGGCAGTAAGCTAAGGCACAGAAGGAGCTGCAGACAGCTGAAGGAATTAAGAAGGGGGAGGTCTTTCGCTATATAAGTGAGAAAAGGGACAAGAAGGACGGGAATTGTTAGGCTTAAGAAAGGAGAGGAGCAGGTGGAGGATAACAGGGGAAAAGCAGTGATACTAAATGAATACTTCTGTTCTGTCTTCACCTGGGAGAAGTACGGACCAGTGCCTTCAGGAAGGAGAACAGGAGTGGGAGAAGGGTAACACAGATGTAGTGACAGAGGAGGATAGAGTGAGGGAGGTGCTGGTAGCAATGAAGATGGACAAATCACCAGTCCCAGACAGAGTACTTCCAAGGGTACTAAGAGAACTGACTGAGGAGTTTGCAAGGCCACTGGCAGGCCTGTTTAATAGTTCACTGGAGGGCATTGTACCGCAGAACTGGAGAACAGCACATGTGGTACCCCTCCACAAAAGTGGTCCCAAATATGACCCAGGGAATTATAGATCAGTCAGTCAAACCTCAATCATGTGCAAGCTTATGGAAGCCATACTTAAGGAAAGGTTGATAGAATACCTAGAGGAGCAGGTCTCCAGGATGTGAGGCTGCATGGGTTCATGGGGGGGGGACTGTGTCAAACGAATCTGACTGACTTCTTTACTGGGTCACTAAGACAGTAGACAGGGGCCAAGCGGTAGACATCCTCTTTCTGGATTTCAGCACAGCCTTTGATTTTTGCCCCACAAAAGGCTGGTCATTTCATTTTTATTTCATTTTTCATTTTTATTAGGGTTAAACCATTGAGCAAGCTCATTTGAAATGGTGACCCAGAGTAAACAATTTACAAACAATAAAGACTTATTATAACACATTTAACAATACATTATAAGGAACAACAACCATACACAATAGAACCATTCAACAGTCATAAAATTAACCACAGCAACATTTATTCCGACTAGTAATATTATCTAAAAAACACTGTTTAACTGCATTTATTGAGAAGGGGTTGATGTTAAACAGTTGGATCTTGTGTGGTAAATTATTCCAATAAAAGGGTACCATTTGACTATAGAAATGCATTGACCTTAATGTTTTGGCTATAGGAACAGTTAATTCACAGTAATCCAAATTCCTGAGAGATGAGTTTACATTTCTTTCCTGCAATTTAACTATTAAATAATCTGGGAGTTTATCCAATCCACTTTTGTAGGTTAAGACAAATTTATGTTGATGACGTCTGTCTGTAAGGGAAATTCACCCTAAACATTTATGCATACTACAATGAAGATTCTTTTTTGGACATTTCAAGATCAGCCTGGCCAATTGATTATGTAGTGTACCTAATTTCTGTAGTTTACTTGTTTGAATAGTCATACAAAACATCGCCATAATCGAGTAAAGGAAAAAGCTGAGTTTCAACTATTTTTTGTGTAGTATGGCTACCCAAACAGTTTTGGTTATGGTACAAAAGCTCCACTCTCCTAGCAGTCTGTGTAACAAGTTTGTCTACATGAACATTGCCAGAGCCCAAAGAATCCAACAAATATCCTAAATACTTCTAGGAATCTACCTGTTCCAAATGTGCCCCTTCAGCATCCAGAATGGTCAGGTCTCTGCCACTCCTAATTTTAGTTGTGGTTCCAAGCAACATGCATTTAGTTTTACCTGTGTTCATTTTAAGTGTAGATCTTCCAAAAGAGGCCTGGAGACCATTGAAACTAATCTGTAGTTTACTTTTAACCTCAGACAATGATGATGCAGCAACATAGAGTATTGTATCATTGGCATATAAATGATATGCCATGCTTGGCACACTTTCTCACAGACTTTTTAAATAAATCAAAAAAAGTAATGGTCCTGGAACCGAGCCCTGTGGGATTACTTGGACTACTGGCAATGGTGTAGATTCCATGCCATTTATAGTAGTTAATTGCTTCCTGGATTGGAAATATGAACAAAATCATTTCAAAGTTACTCTAGTAACCCCTATTTCTGCTAGCCTGTGTAGAAGGAGTTGGTGGTCAACCGTGTATAAGGCCTTGGAGAGGTCAACAAGGATGGCCCTGGTCAACTGTCTTGCGTCCATAGCTTTGTTGACATCATCCAAGACCATTGCCATGGAGAACACCATACTTTGAGTTTTGTGGAATCCTGACTGATATTTATCAAGTTGATTGTTTTTATGTAAAAAATCAGTTAGCTGCCTAGTCAGTAGCCTTTCAAATAATTTTGAGACTTCAGACAGTAGGGCTATAGGGTGGTAGTTGGTTAACTGGCCAGGGCTGCCCTCCTTAAAAATGGGAACAACCCTAGCCAGCATCCATTCCTGCGGGACCACCAACTCAGACAAAGACCAACTGAACAAATAAGTAAGTGGTTCAGCAATCTGGCATGCAGAGTATTTTAAAAGTGAAGGTGTTTATCCATCTGGTCCACTACTATTTTGGTTTTCAGTTCCAGCAAGAAATCCATAACTTTATATACCGTATATACTTGCGTATAAGCTGAGATTTTTGTACCAAAACCTGATCCCATAATTGGTGATCTCGGCTTATACGTGGGTCACGCTGACATCGCCAGTTTCTCAATGAGCCCACAGTCATTAATCATGTCCCTAGTCAGCACTATTCTTTTATGATATAACCCCCAATTGTACAACCCTGGTATGTTTGGCAAGATGAGTGCTGTCAAAACTTAATGCTTACGATGCAGCCTTTTAGCTGCGAGTGGTGAAATACACGGAGACTACAAACAACTCCGATGCAGCCTGGCACTTCTCTATCAACGAGAAGCAAGTGTGGGACTGGTGGAAACAGTGAGAGATACCGCATACTCGCAGAGATGTAAGAAAACAACAAAAGCCTGCCAAAGTGAACTGGATAAGTGATGTGCCGATACCATGACTTTCACATTCTGGTAACTGTATCTGTGCGGTACAGCGTACTGTTTGCCTTTACCTCTAATACCAGTATTTATTCATGAGCTGCTATGAATTGTCAGTCGCACTTGGTTAGTTTGCACTTTATAGTTACCAATAAATTAGAGTATCGGTACATTTGTACAAATGCCAGCTATGATTACTGCTATTTGTTCGTTTTTCAGCTTTGCTTGTTCTGTTCAGTTGAATTCGGGTTTACTTGTTCTGCTCGGCTTATCCATGAGTCATGGCACTTTCTTGAAAATTGATCAGGGAATTAGGGGGATCGGCTTATCTGCAAGTATATACGGACCTCTATGGTTCTAAATGTGAACGATGGGGCCTCTTCCTGTCCTTCCTGGACTCCAGAGATAACTTTGTTAGGGTCAGAGTTGCCAAAAAGTTCCCAGCCTCTAAAAAGTACTTGTTAAATTTATCAGCTGCAGACTCCCCGTCAAAGCTACCTGTTGTCTCAAAAAGATGTGCATTAGTCATTTTTTTTGATTGGCCATATATTTCTTTTATTATGGACCAAACATTTGTGGTCACCTGCCGCAACATCAATTTTTGCAATATAAAAAGCTCTTTTGGCATCTCTGATCAATGTTGCATATGCATTTCTTAACTTCCTATAAATTCCCCAGTCTTTGGGTAACCTCGTCTTATGTGCTCTATCCTGTGCTATATTTTTAGCCTTTTTTTCATTTCCATAGTGAGGTGATAAACCCGGGGCAGATTTATTTTTAATGTTCTTTGTTTTGACTGGCAGATGCAGGTTATGCACCTTCATTAATTCCAATACAAAGTTGGCTGCTCTTGAGGTTGGGAAGAAGATGGCCAGATGGGTAGAAAACTGTCTGAGGGTCAGAACCCAGAGGGTGGTTGTGGGGGAGGGAGGTAGTTATCTGGCACCAGAGGGGTCACCAGTGAGATCTCACAGAGCTCGGTACTGGGGCCACTGTTGTTCAATGTCTTCATCAATGACACTGGGGATGGCATTAAGGGAAAAATGTGCCTATTCGCAGACAACACCAAGCTCTGCAGGAGAGTGGACACAGTTGAAGGGATACAGGACTTACAGGATGATCTGGAAAAGCTGGGGATGTGGTCCAGGATCTGGCAGCTTGGCTTCAATGCCAAAAAATGCAAAGTTGTGCACATTGTATTAAAAGAAGACAGTTGGATGTCCAAAAACAAACCTCAGCATTCACTAGTGTGACAGCCATGACTGTGAAGGAAACACAGCACTTTTGAGCTTGCATAGAAACATTGGAAAACCAAGCCAGGGCTGCGAATTTCTGGATTATGGGGCTGCCTGAGGACATTGAGGAGGATCACCCCTAATGTTTGTGAAGGACTGACTCGATGAAAACCCGTTTGACAGCTTTGGGAAGTATTTTGAACTCTTCTCTGTTTTCTATGGGATTCATTTATGGGACACACAGTAACACCTTGGGACATTTTGTTTCTATCATTCGGTTCCAGATCCATCAATAGACTTTTGTCCTCGGTGTCCCTTACGCTGTAACTGATGATTGTATATGTCAAGTTCTTTTTGGAAAGAAGACCTCTGTGGTTTTAACATAACTTACATTACACTTCCTAAAGTATGTTCGTAGATCAGTGTTATCAGCCCTGTAAACCGTTTTACTTTCGGGTTCTCTGGGGTTATCTGTTTTTCCCTGTATAATAGCTTAGGGACAATTGGGGTTTGCCTATTTATGTACTTATGCTGTTTGTTTCTTTAGATTTAGGCTGAATGCATGACAATACTTTTTGTCCATCTGGGATAAGTACTCTGTTGGACTATCCTAATATGGACTTTTTCACATCTCACTCACTGTCATGCTGCTCTTGGGCACCATATCAGTGAAAAATTGTTACTTTAGTGTGTGTTGAAAATTAGAAGCTTCCGCCCATATGTTGTACCAAAATATGGTGAATGCATCGTACCCTTTGATTAAGGAGCCTTTGTGCTTCCAGAGGTACAGAGCTCTATTTGGACTGTTTACCATATGTGAATGTATCAATTGTTGTTACAATTGTGCCATTTTATAAGAATAATGTTTAAAAAATACACTTCTAAATTGCAATATCTAAGTGGATCATAAAATTATATTTTATTTTTCGATTTGTTTACTCCAAATGTTTTATGGTAAGCATGTTGTAAACAGTGTAGCAAGGACTGTGGGTAACGCATTTGTACTCAAACATAAGTTGATGCTGTCATCTTCATTTTATTTACATGGTTGGGGGTGCAGCTGCAGGGCAGGGGGAGTATCCAACTGCAGGAGAGTCAGAGATACAAGTGCTGAACATTGTGGCAACTTGGGCAAGTTACATTTTTGTAGCTTTTTGCCTGGAGTCAGGAGTAGGGAAGACATAACAAAAATGGGTTTTATCTTCAATAAAAGACCCAATACTCACCACAGAACATTTAAAACCCTAAAGCTTTTGGGGCCTAGTGACCCCCAACCCCCCAGCCTTTATATAAAAATGTTTCACACTGCATTACAATAATGTCTATGGGGTGAATGGTTGATGGCATTGTTGGTCAGCCAGTTGCCCACTCGAGTTGCAGCTGCAGACTCTAAGGCCAGTCAGAGTATCCCACACTACTGACTCCAGGAGGGAACAAACTTTTTGTCCTGGAGTCAGGGGTAGGGAAGACATAATAAAAAAGTGTGTTTTATCTTCAATAAAACCCCCAAAACTCACCAGAGAGCATATAAACCCCAAAACCTGATGGCGTTAAATATAGCCTAATCCAAATATTTTTAAGGTTTATATGGAAAGGAGGGGGGATGGAGGGAGGAAAAAGAGCAGAGTGTTTTTCCTCTAAAAAGTACTGGACCAATAGGTATTTTCAGGATACAGGACCAGCATGTTTTTCAGCATCTGAATTCTTTACTCAGCACCTAAATTTGTTCAAAAAGGCTGATAAATCTGTGCTGTCATTAAGACCCTGTTATTTCCTGGCTCCTAATTCAAAAATCCAAAAAATCTCACTTTGACAGATGAGTTTTTTAAAAGTAGTAGTTTCTTTTTTCTTTTGGTGTCTCTGAATGCAATGGCAATCTATTGAAGCAGAAAAAACATGGTTAAATATACTGTTAGTGATAGGAATTTAGTGCTTGGAAGCACATTCATTGCATTCTATGATCATCACCCCAATTAATTCATATCTTTGGTCTGGCACAAATTTTTTTTTTCTTTTGGCAGTTCAGAATACATATGATTTAATATTGCACTGCCCCTTAAACAGAATTGTCTTATTGAGTTTCTGCCTGATTGCTCTGTTGTGTACGGTAGTTGCATCTGCTCAATTTTTGCTATGTAGTGCTGCCGAATAGTGTAATAGATGGACACCAGTAGACGTAACAGGTAGTAATGATGATTGTCAATTCGTGACTCAGTAAGCGGAACATGTTCACAGAGGTTGAAAATATCTGTGCTTCCAATTTCTTTTATTAGTTGCTGCTCTAGTCGGAGCTGGCTTATGATGTTCTTTGCACTATGGACATTCATCATCTGACGTAGCTCATGTTCTGCCACCAAAACAGTCTTCACAGTTCCAGATGATGGAATTACTAGTCCTCCATTGTTCTTAAGTTATAATAAATGATAAGCATTGGCAAAGTCCTCTGGGATACCTCTGCAGACAAGTGCATATCGGCATTCTTTGCATGACACCTTATCCATTACTTTGCAGACCACCAAGCCAGAAATATATATTGCCAAATTTTAAATTAACATATCTAACTGCTGTGATGTGTAATTGTGGTCACATAATTCCATGCTGCTGTCGTCGAAAGGAATCTGCAATTCCTGCTGGAAACTGGTAGGCATACTTCTGTCTTCTAGCACCTGAATGAATCCAGTATTGTCCTGAGCAGCTACATTGTCTGTTATTCCAGCCTTTACCCCACATTGAGTCTCATGGCATATTTACACTGTGAAGCTGTTGCGTTATTGTTCCAGTCACCTAGTGTAAACAAGTGTAATGTAACACTGTATAGTCATACTGAACCACAGCTTTGAAGAAAGCATGACAAAATATTTGTCAGTAGACTACATTAACTATTGATAATTGTTTCCCATTAAATTAATAACATTTACACATGGGTATCTAGTACCAATCTGTTGTATCTGTTTGCATATAAGAATATTACTCATTATGCATACTGTCTACTAAAATCTGTATAAAACATTCAGCAACATAATATGCTGCATAGGTCACAACCCATTGCTGATACAGAAGCACAATCCTAATGTAAAAAGATACATCATATTATGCACCCTAAGATCAGTATTACCATACATCCCTGACTGCCATCACAAATGTGTCTGGCACCTTTACTCAACACAAACATTACAACACACCCTTAAAATGAAGCTGCCTTAAATGTAAAAACATAATACTTACATATCTCTTTGCACTCATCTTCCTTTTTATACACACACATACATGACCTAAGAATTACAGTACTACAGTTAGTACAATTTTCCTTGATGGTGCTTCTTCGCTGTTTTAAACTCCCCATCCTATTCTTCATCTCGTGGTTCAACACACCCTAGGTGCGTTGTTATCCCACCACAAGAAACACCATGTAGTGTTGTACTGATTAAATATAACTCAATTGGTTACAAAATCAACAAAATATAGAAACATGTAAACCTTTTTGGTGCAACATTGCACGAGTTATCACACAAAAAATGGATTTTACCTGATCTTCTGAGAGCATTGAAAAACAATTCAAGGTGATCTTGACTGAATTTATAAGTTAGAATGTAGTTCTGATGCTTCAGCAGTTCAGGTAGTATTGCACAAAATGTTGCAATGTTGACCAGGAATCTGACTATGCACATTTTTCTGAAATACATCACAGACATTTTATTGTTTTCTGTACTGCATATCAACAGATAACACATTCACTTAAAATGGTTTTACTTCAATGATGATTCACTTATCTTGAACTCTCATATAGTGGCTTTCCTTCAAACGTTGTAAGAGAAAGTAGATATGTTTTTGTCTCCTTTAAGAAACTGTCTGTGAGTTGCAGCTGTTCACTGCTCCTTTGTAACCTGTAACTCTAGGACTTCTGCTATTTAGGACATCAAATAGTTTGTCAATTGTCTGAACAGATGAGAAACAAAGGTCTTTAATTTACACAAATATTTTCTCATTTTTTCGTGATTATTGTGATACACTGTAAAAAAGTATTTATTTAGTTCAAAACAACAACCACTCAAAAGAGGCATTCATGTTATCACAGTGGTGTGGAGGAGCGAGTTGATGTAAATTACCTAATCCATTACATACCTGTAAAATGACTTATGAAATTAAATCTGATTAATGGTAGTCAGAGTGAGGGGAGTGACAGGATCATGTGATCACATAGCACTTATTATATCACTGCCCGTGCTGTTCAGCCATTCCTCCGGTTCAGTGACTGCTTGGAGCTCCAGGGGTTGCACCAATGCTCAGGGGTCTGGCAGGTGTGCAAATAGTCTGGGACAGTGTTGGTATGGCCGTGCGTGCATGTTAGCCCCCCTCGACACACATGAACCAACCATGCTTGGCATTCCACAGCAAAGTACAAAAACACTGCTGATAAATTGACACTGGACCGGGTTCAGGAATCCATTCATGAGGTGGCATTCATGACAATAAATAACAAAGACATATAGATGCCAAAGTAACAGAGGTAGAATGCAAGCTGACAACACCAAGGAGTACACTCAGCCCATGTAAATTAAAAATGTAATGGCAACAAAATAAATGGATTCATATCAGTTAAAAACTTGATTGTTTCTGCTAACCTCAATAAATGCCACCGTAGCGACACATTCTGCAAATTTGTCATATCTAACATCACGGAGCATTAAAAGTGCATTAGCTATGGAATTACTGAGAGTCTGTGCTGCTAGTGACGCTTTCATTACCTGTGAGGAAAACTTACTGTGTCTCTGTGTTAGTTTATTGCCAGCACGTAGCTCAGCATTTGCTTGTGAAGCTTGAAGATCCACTATGTACTGCCATTTGATGTTGCCATCATTGCTTTTTGTAAGTCGATACGCCTCTAACATGTTCCGCATTAACTTTATCTCATGGCAAACATCAAAAATAACATGACATGACCTGTAAGTGCCTGGAATTGTGAATCACTTTTCATGTTACGAGGATCACTGAAATTGCAACCTAATAAAGTGCACATACACACATTTGTTTGACGCCCATCCATTGTCATTGATATGATTTCAAATCCATTGTCAGTCAGTTCCTGCAACGTGTGTGCTATAAGTTCCTTTTGTGCCTGTGCCACTAATGTCTTTGTTAAAAAATATGCAATGGGAGCTTTCCAGTGCCCAACAACACCTACGAGCATAAAAACAAGTGCTTCTGTAGCCACATCATTACTACTTGCATCAATACCATTACCAATGTCAACAAAACCAACCATTTTTTTCTGCCATGTATCATAGGAAACATGCTGCCAAATTGTCATTGCATCAGTAACAAAGCTTTGCACATGTGTATGTGAATGGATTTTCCTGACATTGCTCTTTAAGTGCCTGTAATACAGATGCATTTAATCTGGGTCCATCGTCAATTGTTTTCAGCCAGCTATATAAAGAAAGTAATATAGAAATGAAAACCACACAATATATCATGACTGAAAAAAAGATAACATCTTTATACTTCATGTAACTATATACCATGACAGTTCATATGCGCAATAATGAAATTTATAAAAATGGTTAGCATCCATCATTCACATTGGTCTGCAAGGTTCACAAGCCCTTGCATTAAATACAAGTATCGCACAGATAAAATGTAACATTATTCCTTACTGGTGTTTTAGCTGTAAAAACCATGTTAGAAGCACAGTTACATAGTCCATGCCGTTCATTAATTGCTAAAAGTACAGCACTTCAATGGAGAAGGAAAGTACGTGGCCTTGTCTTTTGCCTCACACCACATATGCTTAGTTCAGACTTGCAGTATGAAATGGGACAACTAACTGAAAATGTACATAAAATTGAATAATGTATACTGACTTAAACATGACTTTACACAGCAACTTACTTTCTTAAGGTTCGTGGGCTTGGAAGAGGAAGTTTTATTTCTTTTCTTAGATACTCGTAGGCCTTTGGACTGTACAAACGTAGTGTCAGTGCAAAAGATTATTGCTGCATTGAGTACTCATTTGATGTTTTTTTGAAGAGATCCAACGGAATATCTGCAAACCAAGTGCATGTTGTGATAATACGAACATGAAATCATACCTGCTACTGTATAAGATGATCAACACCAGAAATACAGTAATTATAGAAAGTAACAGTTGCCTACATTTATTACAGTAATGCCTATGCAGATACTTCAATTATTATGACTGTTCTCCATAAAAAAAAAAATTCTATACCTCCGTACACCTGAAGTTTTTCCATAAGCTGCTCTGTTATTAAATCCTTTCTGGCTAGCTCTCAACTGATAGTAGCACATGTTTCTTGGAGATGTTTTTCTCTATCCTTTGCATTTCTTAGTTCCTTCTTTAATCTTGCCTCCTCTGATGCACAGAGCTTTTCTTTCAAAATTTCAATATCAGGAGTTGCGTATGTGTGCTCCCGTGGATGAAGCACTCCATGATTTTAATGGTTCCTTAAAAAATGTAACCTTTATCATTCATTTATCATGCTGGACATTAATGGTGAATTGTCAACATTGCTTATTAACTGATTCTGCCATGATGATGTATTTATAAAATAGTTTGGAAAAATAATAAAATATAATTTGTGAAATAATGAAAGGTGACCATGCATCAATTATCATAAATACCACATTCCCTGTTGTTGGTTATTCATTACTTACATCAATAAAAGACTTCCTATTTTCAGGCTTTTACTGAGAACAATGAAGTTTTGCAATAGCACTATGAAACACAATATTGTTCATATACATAGTCATAGTTCCAAAACTGTGGCATCCTTGGAAACAGTTTCTTGGCATTGTTTTGACAAACATGGTTGTGCCTCTTCTGGTTCAGGTATTGCTGCTTTTCTCTTGGTGGTGCTATGTTGGCGTGTCCTTTTCTGTGTAGAAAATGAAAAAACATAGCTTGTTTTTGTCATATTTTATATCAGTTTTGGTGTGTGGTGGGAAGGGCAAGGGGGTACTTCTGTCAAGTTCTAGGCATGTCACATATGAGGGTGGAATACTGATGGAAACCAGCTTACATTGAAACAGATTACGACTGTAATGCGATTTTGCTCTGATTGGTGATAATTGGATCACTATACCTGGAGTGCCGAGATACATATATAATATATAGAATAATGGATGGGCAACTATGCACAATCAGTGTGTGCCTCCAAAGAGTGGTTATGATTCTATCATCATATGTGTCATATACCATCATTGGAGGCATAATTAGCAATGTGTACCCATCCTCACATTGTTACAACCATCCAGACTGCATCTATAATGTTGACAGTGCACAATTCCAAAATCCATCTTCGATAACTAAACAAAAATGACAACATACAACCACATGTGAAGGGAATTGGAATATGGTGGGAATGGCATTGCTCCATAGTCATCTTATTTGTCCGGTCTTATCGAAACAGCTATCTTCAAAATGTTGACTACAGAGTCTCTGATAAGGTTATGGCATCCATAGACCTCCCTTGTGTGTTCCCATTTTCATAGCAGTTCGCCATTGATTCAGCAGATTGTAGTTCGACAGAGGAAACGTTAAGAAATGAAACATACATCAAAGAAATATATTTTTAGTGTGATTTCAGGAGCTCATGTAACAGCAGTCCTAAATTGCAGGGAGAAGGAATACAAGTTGTTACACAGCAATGTGCTAATTTGAGGTGATTGTTCAATGAAAGTAATTGTCAGTTCAACTGAAAATAACTCAACATATATTGCCAATGTTGTTTTACCAGTTGAAAGTGATTCTCAACTACCTTGCTTCCAGTGTGTTTCATGAATGGCATCCATTTGCAGCACAGGTGACTGGCATTCTGAAATCTCTGTTCTAAAACAAGTGAACTGAAAACTGATTTGGTCACTTATTTCTAAGAGAAAACTATGTGACAATATATACTTCCACACAGTATTTACAAATTTGCAACCTCCGATAGACAGTAAAAACAACCCGTAAAACAAAACAATGCAAATATTAAATGTATACTGTATGTCAAGATAATAATTATATTAAATATCTGTAGTTTGCCAACTTAAGATTGAAATAGGTAACCAAGTACTCTATGTAAACCGATGTAGTATACGGAGAAGGTTGTTAACAGTTTCTCTCCTGAAAACGGCCTCTCTTGAAGTCTTCAAATCGCTGCACCTGAAGTGATATATATATAAAAAAAAAACATTTAAAGGCTAGAATTGAAGTCACTCCCATGATAAAATATTTTGACAAAATTGCCATGGACTCAAGAAACAACACTAGTTGTTTATGCTACTTTTGATGTTGAAAGTTTGCAGAATGTGACATGTCTGTCATTGCACTATAGGACTGTAATCATCATCTAATTTATATGACTACATGACAGTTTTCATTAAGTTCCTATTTATGACATTTGAAAGTAAGTTATTCTGATAAGCAATGTGCCATTCTCTGTAAAAAGACATCTTATCTGTAAGAACAAATTGAGCAAAAAAATTGAAGTTGTCTCGTTACACGCAGTCTACCTGGAAAACAATATAACAGACCAGATTAAGCAATGCACAGAAAGAGACATGGATTGGTTAACATACTGTGCATCCAGTGGTTATGCAGGTAGCAAATGATTGAATAAATTGATTATGTGATAGGTGGCAGGTGGTATTGCTGACAGTGATGTAGTGTACCACACTCACTGTACCCGATCACCTGTACAGGGACACAAAACATGCACCATGTGTCTATCAGTCGTACACCACCAACCACGGCGGTTACTGTCCTACCACCATACTATTATACATTAAGCAGTCATTGACAACTCAGTTAGTGACTGACTGTGGTGTCGAGTAGAGTGATGTGAGGGTCACCAGTCAGGATGGCGGGGGGGTGTTGATGGGATCGTACCTGCCAGGGTGTGAGGGGTGGTTGTCCGTTAATCTCAAATGACAAGTTTTGGGTCACTATACAGGTAATCAGGGATAGGCAGGGTAGCCGCTAGACCAGAAATGTAATGTTGCAATGTACTGTACAGGAAATCTAGATGTGGTTATGGGCCATGTCATAACGGAAAGTTTGATTATCTGCTGGCCACCCTGTAAAGCACCGTATCATTCTCCATGCCATGCTGTCCCCCCCCCCCAATAAATGCACCCAATCATTCTCCACGCACTGCTGGCCAACCTCATTTTGCATTATTGCTATTATAATAAAAACATTTTAAACAGTGTTAAACGGTGCTCAGCATTTGTATGTTAATAAAAGATTAACATAAGGCTGATAGAATGCTTTCAGCCAGTCAGAAAGCTCTATTTGTCATAACCTTTCTATATTCACTTCTATATTTAAAAAAAAAAGGATAATAATCAAAGTACCATCTACATTAGTGCATTCAGCAGCATGTTAGCAATCATAAATTGTGCATTTTAAACTAGGGACAGTTTAATGCCTAAGGTGGTTGACAGTGTCCCCTTAAAGCACATGAAAGGCATTAACAGAGTGTAAAAGGAGTCTATATTTAAAACAAGCATTTGTCAATGCTGACTGTTGTCTTGCAGGCATTGGGATTGGTAGTGCAGGAGTTAGAGAGATGCATAATAGGAATGGCAGTGAAGTGCTGAACTGATGCCAACCCCACCCCCAACCCACAGAGGCTGACAGGCATTGGGGTGTGCCTTTGGGTTGTTGGGCATTATGCTCATGCCAGTTCACCTCACCCTACCCTGCAGACACCGACAAGTGTTGTGGTGTGCCTTGGGGTTTTCCGGCCTTGCACTCACCCCATTCCATAAGGAAATACACTGAGATGGGTGCAGTATAGGAGAATGAGGTGAACTTTGGGGGCAAAGAGTTCAAGACACATGTCGATGCCTGTCACTGGCTGCAGGGTGGGGGTGGAATGGCACGAGCATTACAGCCGACTGTCCCAAGTCACACCCCTGATGCTTGTCAGTCTGTACAGGGTTGGGCAATACAGTTGGAAACCCTAATGCCCCAGGCGTTTGTTGGTATTTTCACCCGAGTTTTTTAACATGGGCTTTTTGTGACCCCACCTCATGAACAGTGGCACTATCAGTTCATTAGCCGGAAGGTGATTTTACACAGCAATTGTGCCATTTGGTGCCACAGGCGCAAAAACACATTTTGGGCAGGATGTGAAAATGACAGCTGTACTGTTCAAGAGGAGGTGTAAAAAAGTGGTAATGTTGAAAATTTGGAGTGAAAATATGAAAAATTGGTGAAGTCACGAGCGTGCATAGAAACTGCACAATGCACACTGGTAATGCAATTATTTTGGGGATTTTTTTAACCAATTTTTAACATAGGTATTTTGGGACATCTGCCCATGAACAGTAGCACTGTAATTTTGTTAATCTGTCCCAAAAAGTTGATTTCCCACAGTGACCATGTCATTGTGCGCTACATGTACGAAAACACATTTCAGGCAGGATGTGAAAAATGACAAATATACTGTTCATAAGGAGGTGTGAAAAAATGACAATGCTGAAAATCTGGTTGAAAATAATAAACATTGTCAAAGTTACGAGCGTGCGTGGAAACTGCACAATGCACGCTCATAACACAGTCGCGTGGAAACTGCACAATGCATGCTCATAACACAGTCATTTTTTGGAATTTTTTCACCAACTTTGCAACATAGGCTTTTTTGGGACCCCACCTCATGAACAGTGGCACTGTAATTTCATTAATCAGTCCTGAAAAGATATTCTGTGCAGTGACCACAAAATCACCTTTCAGGATGAATAACGAGATGACAGTGTATGTGTTCATGAGGTGGGTCCCAAGAACCCCATGTTGAAAGTTTGGAGCCAAAAGTAAAAAAAATAGCTGAGATATTCACCTAAGTTGAACCCCCCCCCCATTGATATCATTATACATCTTACAGGCATTTCTTTATTTTGCAGTTCGGCTTTGAAGAGTCCAAACGCATTCCTGCTCCACCGAAGATCATAGCGCCAGACCTCTGGAGGTAAGTATGGGGTGAGGGTGTGTGTGCAGATGGTGGGTGCAGGTTGGGGCAGGTAGCACCATGGACAACGAGGGACCGTTTTCTTTTTTTCAGGTAAAAAAAAAAAGGACCTGGACATCGTGGTGCCAACACAGTCGGCTTTGTGTGAGTGGCGGCACACTGGGGTGAGCTCCCAGTGTGTCACACAATGTGGGGGACATGCCAACATGGGAATTGCACCCCCTCTGTCGACTTTGTTTGGGGATTGTGTGGCACAACCAATTGAAATGTTTCACCAGGAAAGGCACGTATGGGAGGCATGTCATCTCTGCTGCTGCATGACAAGCTTGTCTCTGATTGCAGCAGCACATTTCTTTCAAGTCGGTGGCACTTTACATAATTCTTGTGTCAGTGCTAGCATGCTGGCTAATTGGGGAATGAGGGACACACCTACTAAAGTGTGCCCTGCATTCACCAACACTGACACACCTCTCGCTATGCTATTACTACCGCAAGATGTTGCTTGCACGTGCACAAGACAACATAATTAGTGAAAAAAACACCACTATAGGAGACAGACAAAACTAATGGGGTGGAGGGGTAGATTCATACTGGATGTAAGGGAACATTTCTATATGGAGATTATGGTGAGCACCTTGAATGAGCTGCCAGAGGAGGTGTTCTCAGCAACAAAGGTTGGAACATTTAAGAAGGCCAAGGAGAAACACAAAGAGAACCCTTGAGATCAAAGAAAGAGGGGATTGAGGGAGGGGTAGCTGGGGGGTAACAGGGTCAGTGGAGTAAGTGTAAGGCCAGACCCCACATCATTACGAGAAGACGTGATAGATTAGGTGGTCTTCTTATGCTGGCTCTTTTCATATGGTGAAGTGTCTCCAAGAAATGTGACAGAAACATAAACAGTGACAGCAGGAACAGACCTTTGGTCTGCACATAAACCCTAAGTAACCTCAGCAGCTGGGGACAGCATGGACGTATATGTTTAACTGTTCTGGGTCCTCCAGTAACATCCTTGTTAAAAGGTGTATCAAAATGTCTGGTTGTAACTATTAATAAGGCTCAGTTTGTTACTGCTATCCCATAGCCCGGGGATGCACATGCCAATGCTCTCAGTATGCTCCGCTGTGAGCATACACACCTGATCCTTTCCATAGGCAGCGTATAGTATTACTTGAATGGGGGTCCGACATAAAGAGTGTGAAACACTTGCATGTCCTGGTGGAGAACAACTACTGGAAATTCCAGAATGGTGTGGTTAGTAACAATGGGCATTCACTAACTGCACCATTCTAGAGGTTTGTGTAGTTGTCCTTTACCAGGGCATGCCACCGTTTCACCTGGTTTTTATCTAACCCTATTCAAGTAGTACTCTACACTGCCTACTAAAAGGAACAGGTGTGCGTGCTCACACTGGAGCGTACATAGAGCAACAGCATGTGCATTTTTGAGCTCTAGAACAGCTGTAACATACTGAGCCTTATTAAAAGTTAAAACCAAATGTTTTTGTAAGTCACTTGAAAAGGATGCTACTGGATGACCTTGAAGACTTACGGTAAGGGAAGGGAAGGCTTTGGCTGCAGGCGAAGCTATGTCAGTGGTGGGCTTGCGTATGTATGGGTATAGGCATCAGGTGGGGGAGGGACCACTACACACCAGATCCCCATCCCCCCACCATATCCCTGTACCCATACATACATAAGCCCACAACCCTGTGCTCCCCCCCACACACACACACACCTGGCCACAGCCATGAGCCTCCGATATCCAGTAGACCCACCCCTAACAACAAAGCCCCATGCCACGTTTCCATGATATAGCTGCACTCACAGTTCCTTTGTATTTACTTATTTTAAAGTTTGGTTTGTTAGGATGTTAAGTTAATGGTACACTTGTGTTCTTGTTTACATGTAAATAGCATTGTACACAGGGTTAGGAAACAGGTAAAAAAAAGATACAGAATAGAAGACACACACAAAGGCACTTGTGAGTGAATTATTTTTATTATTTTTATTTTTATTATTGTAACAGGAACAAAACATGGAAGTGCAGATAACATACAACTAGAAGAAAAAGAAATTTCTTCTAGTTCTATGGCAGATACATTAACCAAAGTTACCAACAAAACACAAAATGAAAATAACATAATCAAATAAATATAAAATAAATCGGAGACTGAAACGATGCCACCAAAACAGGTATCAGATTATGTGTAGAGTACAACATGACTACATAAAAAATGGATTATTAGGGATACTACAGTCACAGTACATGAATAAATAATAATAGAAAATAATAAGAAATGTGCAAGCACACACAAATGCCAGATAATATAGAACTACTATACTTCTGGCGGGAAAGTAATAAACTGAATATATATTATTAATTTGAAAGTAAAAATGAAGATGCTACTTAAATAAAAAAAAGAAATAAAGATAAGTACATAAGTTAAAATACTGTTAAATATGTGGTGCATAACCACTACACTGTGAGCAGCATTGAGTTTAATCACTTTGTGGCATAGGCAGATACAGTACTGATCATTAAATAAGTTGCTAAATTATTATATTAACACTGAATTTATTGCACAGATGTTAAAAGCAGTCAGACTGGGAGAAACATACGTTAACCTCTCCTGTAATGAAAAACAAAAGGTAGCTGAGATGAATGGAGGGTCTCAGCCTCATGGCATCTATCAAGATGCTCGGGGCCTTAAATATGAAACGAAAAAGAAATAACTCACTCCAAGAACACTTCAGTTATTTCTGCCATATGTTTTAAAAACATCAGCCAACACTATTTAATTAACACACTGAGGAAGCGGAAAAGATAATTCAAAGTGACTACAAGTAAAGGAAGTAACTACAGTGCACAGACCTATACAGTATACGGAGACCATCGCAGGCACATTATTAATAAAATCATGAATTAAAGCCTTCATATTATTGTATGAATACCCCTCACAACCTTTTTACATTATGTAACCATAGGCAAATATGGCTCTCCATTCTGGGAAACAGTAAAACGCATGATGTTTTGCAGTTTTAGGAGCAGAAGCTATAAACTATATCGGGAATCTGATAGCTTGACATCTACAATATAATGCCCCGCTTTATGTGCTCAGAAGGGGGCATTGCCATTCTAGTCATTCTCTTCTAGTTCTATGCCACTGCATCTGGGAGTGACCTCAGACCCCGGGTCCAGGGGGCCGGGCTCTGACCCCGACTCCCACCAAAAATTTAAAAAACCCGGTTCCCACTCACCCTTGTGGCAGGAGGTAAGGCTCCAGGGCCTCAACCCTCCACATGACTGAGCCAGCCTGCTTTTATCCACATTAGCAATGTATTTACCTCTAATCGCCCAGGGGAGAGGCAGTTTCTCATTTCCAGTGGGGTCCTGCTACTAACAATGTATTTTTTTCAGGGCAGACCAGATTAGATGTAT
The DNA here is from genome assembly GCA_016271365.2 of Neoceratodus forsteri. Classification (NCBI taxonomy): domain Eukaryota; kingdom Metazoa; phylum Chordata; order Ceratodontiformes; family Ceratodontidae; genus Neoceratodus; species Neoceratodus forsteri. Next base: position 1,095,406,778 of record CM057459.1, read on the forward strand.
ACTTTCAGTGTGGGTCTGCTGTACTGAGTTCATGCTTTTACAGATTTTTCTTATATAGTTACCCAAGAGAGACAAGACAAGATGCAATAGAAACATAGAAACATAGAATTTGACGGCAGATAAGGACCGCTTGGCCCACCAAGTCTGCCCATTTCCCTACCTAATGGATAAGCTGCAGATCCTAGTTAACCAGCAGCCTACTTCTTTCTACCCCCACCCCCTAGAATTGCCTTATGGCTGTCCCATGCATGCTTGAATTCAACCACTGTTTTTGACTCCACAACCTCCTCCGGAAGGTCGTTCCATGCTTCCACAACCCTCTCTGTGAAAAATACTTCCTTCCATTACCTCTAAGCCACCCCCCCCATCTTCAAATTGTGCCCCCTTGTTCTTGCACACCTTTTTTTGAAAGATGCTACCTCTTGGACTTTGTAAATTCCTTGAGGTACTTGAAAGTTTCTATCATGTCCCCCTCTCCCTCCTTTCCTCGAGGCTATACATATTAAGCTCCTTTAGTCTCTCTTAATATGTCTTCGGTTCAGACTCTGCACCGTTTTGAGTGCTCCTCCTCTGAACAGCTTCCATCTTGTCTATGTTCTTGCGGGACTGGGTCTCCAGAACTGCACAGTACTCCAGATGGGGTCTCACCAGCTGTCTGTACAGAGGGATAACAACTTTCTGTTTTCTACTGGTGAAGCCTCTCCCTATGCATCCCAGTATCCCCCCAGCCCTCTTTACTGCCCTCTCACATTGCTTGCCCACCTTTAAGTCATCTGATATGACTACCCCCAGGTCCCTTTCCATTTTTATGTTTGCTTGCATGAATGTTCAAGAAACATAGTGCCATCATCCGAGTTTTCCAGAGGTGTGTCAGCCTCTTCCAGTTCAGTCAGTGTGCTTGCAGGCATGGTTGCAGTGCACCAGTCACTGCTCCAGCTGTCTGTGACAGCTGTCTATGACAGCTGAAAATGCAGTGGAATACAATTGAAAGGGAGAGCTCCACTTCAGTGAGCAGAGCTCCCCCACCAACACGCACGCATGCACGCATATTGCTTGCTGACGTGCTCCCTCCCACGCACATGCAGTATAGTCGACGGGGTGCTCAATGCCCTGTCGGCTCCATGCCGCCCCCCCAAAAAAAGCTTTCCTGGTGCCTCGCTGGGAGCCCACCCCAATGTGGCACACGTCCAGAGATGGCCTGACGGGGTGCCCAATCCCCGCTGGCTCCAGCTACCTACAGCTGCCACGCCTGGGAGCCCACCCCAGCGTGGCACTATATATGGCTGACAGGGTGCCCAATCCCCTTTGCTCCAGCCCCCAAACATCCTTTCCAGCTGCCATGCTGAGGCCCACCCCAGTGGCAAAGCGTCCCACGTTGTCTTAATAATTAAAAAAAAAACTGTAAATTAAAAATGGTCCCTCGCAGTCTCCCTGCCCCACCGCACCCACCACTGCGCACCTGCCTCCCCACCCCTCACCCCATGTCACCTCTGAGGTCTGGCATGGCGATCTTGTGGACCGGAACACGCCTGCACTCTTCAAAGCCGACCGCGAACTGAGAAATGTCGGTAAGCTGTATAATGTAATAGATAGGGTTTTTCAACTTTGCTGCATATCTCAGGCATTTTTGGAAATTTTGCACCAAATTTTCAACATGGGTTTTGGGACCCCTTCTCGTGAATGCTGTCACTGTCATGGCATTATTTGGGCCCGAAGGGTGATTTACATGATCACTATGCGAAATCACCTTTAGGACTGATTAATGAAACAACACTGCAAGTGTTCATAAGGTGGGCTCTCAAGGAAGCCTATTTTGAAAATTTGGTGCAAAATTCAAAATGACTGTTTCTGAGCATGCATTGCGAGTTCCTCACATGCCTTTCGTAGAGTTCGCGAATTTTCAATATTTTCCTCCAGATTTTCAACATTGCCATTTTACCACACTTTTTATGAGTAGTGCAGCTGTCATTTTCACATCTCATCCAAGCGTGTTTCCGCCCATGAGGCGCACAATTGCACAGTCGGTGTGCGAAATCAATGTACGGGACAAATTAAGAAAATCACAGTGATGCTGTTCATGAGCAGAGGTCTTAAAATGGCTGTGTTGAAAATTTGGTGAAATAATTCCTAAAAATGACTGTTTTACGAGCGTGCGTTGCGCAGTTCCTACGCATGCTCGTAAGTTCACGAATTTTCAAGATTTTCACTCAAGATTTTCAACATTGCCATTTTACCACACCTCCTTATGAGCAGTATAGCTGTCATTTTTCACATCTTACCCAAAATGTGCTTCTGCCCATGTAGCGCACAATGGCGCAGTTGGTGTGTGAAATTAATGTACGGGACACATTAAGAAAATAACAGTGACACTGTTTATGAGCAGAGGTCTTAAAATGGCTATGTTGATAATTTGGTGAAAAGATTCCTAAAAATGACTGTTTTACGAGCATGCGTTGCAGAGTTCCTACGCACTTTCGTAAGTTTGCAAATTTTCAATATTTTCACTCCAGATTTTCAACATTGCCATTTTACCACACCTTCTTATGAGCAGTGCAGCTGTCATTTTCATCTCGCCCACAGCGTGTTTCCATACATGTAGCTGGTAGCGCGGTCGGTTCTTGAAATCAATGTATGGGACACATTAAGAAAATCACAGTGACACTGGTCATGAGCAGAGGTGTTAAAATGGCTATGTTGAAAATTTGGTGAAAAAATCCCAAAATGGCTGTTTAGGGCGCACATTCTGCGCAGTTCCTCATAGCTGGCGGTTGCGAGATTTGCTGTTATTTGCACACCAGATTTTCAACAGTGCCATTTTACCACACTTCCTTATGAGCAGTACAGCTACCATTTTCACATCTCGCCCAAAATTTGTTTCCGCACATGTAGCGCACAATGGTATAGTCGGTGTGCGAAAACAATGTTTGGGACAGATTAAGAAAATCACAGTGACACTGGTCATGAGCAGAGGTGTTAAAATGGCTATGTTGAAAATTTGGTGACAAAACTCTATAAAACGACTGTTACGAGTGAACATTACGCAGTTTCCATGCACCCTCGTAAGTTCATGAATTTGTAATATTTTCAGTCCAGATTTTCACCAGTGGCATTTTTCCACACCTCCTTTTGAACAGTACGGCTGTCATTTTCCACAACATGGCCAAAATGTGTTTTCACACTTTCGAGCAGAAATGCGTGGTCGCTGTGGGAAATCATTGCTTGGGACAGATAAAGAAAATCACACTGACACTGTTCATGATCGGAGGTCCCAAAATGCCTGTGTTAAGAATCTGCTGAAAAAAATCACCAAACTAGTTACATTACGGGTGTGCATTGCACAGTTTATATGCACGCTCGTGACTTCTCCAGTTTTTTAAAGATTTTCACACCAGATTTTCAACATTGCCATTTTTTACACCTCCCCATGAACAGTACCACTGTCATTTTTCACATCCTGTTCGGAATGTGTTTTTGCACCTGTGGTGCCAAATGCCGTAGTCACTGTGCAAAAGCAGTTTTTGGCTAACAAACTGACATTGCCACTGTTCATGAGGTGGGTGTCACAAAAAAACCATGTTGAAAATTTGGAGTGAAAATACCAACGAATGCCTGAGGCGTTAGGGTTTCTGACCATAACGTCCCACCCTGTAGAGAATGACAGGCATCAGGGGTGTGACTTGGGATTTTTGCCTGTAATGCTCATACCATTCCACCCCCACCCACACCCTGCAGCCAGTGAGAGGCATCAAGGTGTACCTCGGACTCTTCGGGCCCAGACTTACCCCATTCTCCTGCACCCATCTCACCATATTTCCTGATGGAATGGGGTGCACATAAGGGCCAAAGACCCCAAGGCACACCGTGACACTTGTCAGTGTCTGCAGGGTAGGGTGTGGTGAAATGGCATGGTCGTTATGCCTGACGACCCAAAGGCACACCCCAATGCCTGTCACTCTCTGCAGGGTGGTGGTGGGGTTGGCTTCAGTTCAATACTTCACTGCCGTTCCTATTATGCAGCTCTGTAACTTCTACACTACCAATGCCAATGCCAGCAAGCAAACATTCGGCATTGACAAATGCTTGTTGTTGTTGTTAGTATCTCACCCCATTGTGTACTCTTCCCCTGGGTTTTTGTTTCTCAGGTGCATTACCTTGCACTTCTTAGCATTAAATCTAAGCTGCCATACATTTGACCATTCCTCTAACCTTGTCAAGTCCCTTCTCATCCTTTCCACCCCACCCTGTGTATCAACTCTGTTGCAGATCTTTGTGTCATCTGCAATATCTCATTTTTAATTGGGCCATTCTTTTATACATTTTTACACTGCACTATTTACCCAGGACTGCACAGCTAAGATGCAATGTTTTTTTTTTTTTCCCAGTGGGGTTGTGTTTTTACTCATTTTTAGACTGCATTTACCCTGTACAAGCACAGCTGATTTCTTGTTTTCATTGGGGTCCTGTTGTTACACATTTTACAATGTATTTAGCAAGGATAGCATTAGAAGAATGTAATATCCTGTTTTTGGTGTAGTCCTGCTTTTACCCATTTTTAAAATGTATTTTACCAGGCTAGCCCAGCTGAGATGTAGCATCTCATTTTCAATGAGGCCCTGCTTTGACATATGTTCACACTGTATTTACCCAGGATAGCACAACTCAGATGTGATATCTTGTTTTCAGTGGGGTCCTGCTTCATTTCTACTGTATTTACCCAGGATAGCACATCAGAGATGCAATATCTCATTTTGGATGGTGCCCTGCTTTTACCCATTTTTATAAGTATTTACATAGGATAGCCCAGCTGAAAAACAGTTTCTCACTGTCAGTGGAGTCCAGCTTTTACAATGTATTTTCAAAGAATACAGCAGCATAGATGCATTTTTTATTTTATTTTGCTAACACATTTTTGCCTTCAGTTAATTTTTTTAAGAACCTTTTAACTACACAAATAAATCCTGTTGTCTGCAAAATTCATTTGTTTTTATTTTTTCTTTTCTCAGTCTCTGTTTTTGCGGCTGCACAGTGAGAGCTATGTTGATGTATTGCTAATGTAAGAGGAGAGGACAGAGACAGCTACTGAATGCATTACATTACGTTTCTTCCATGTTCCATTCCACCTCCCCTTAGTGGAGCTGAAACCCATATAGTACACACGAATCAGTGTGTTTCTCTCTCTCTCTCTCTCTCTCTCTCTGTCTCTTCCTCCAAGCTTCATCCCCCAGTGAAACAAAAACATTCTCCCGCTCCCTTCCTCCATGTACTCTGCACCCCTGCCCTCTCCCTTCCTAGCCCAGGCTGCAAATAAAAAAGATCCTGAGGCAGTATAGTGCAGTGGCTTAAGGCTCCCAGTTGCAGATTTACAGAACTGGGTTTGAATCCCACAACCGCTTAGGTGCATACTGTTTGATGATCCTGAGCAAGTCACTTAACTTCCTTGTGCTCCCAGATCGCATCTGGAAACAAGCTTCGGCTTAGTGTGCTACTCCTGGTTAAACAATGTTTCCTTTCTCTTTCCTTTCAGTCTTGATCTGCTGACGAGTTACTTCCTGCACCCTCTGTGTATTCTTCATCCCTGTCCAATCCGTTCACAGGTGTGCACTGACTCTATATACATTATGCAGTCATAAAAAGATCCTGCCCACTGTAAAATGTCCTGCAGCCCTCTCAATCCATAGATCCATAGAAACATAGAAGGTGATGGCAGATAAGGGCCTCAAGGCCCAATCAGTCTGCTCTATATTCTCCTTTATCCTAATGTGACACTGTAGACCCTACTCTGCCTCTTTTTCCTCTCCCCGCCTCCTTTTCACACATCAAAGATCCCTCTGTGCCTATACCATGCTTTCTTGAATCCTGTAACTGTTTCTGACCCCACCACCTCTGCAGGTAGGCTGTGCTACTCATCTATCACTCCATCAGCGAAGAAGTGCTTCCTAACATTTCCTCTGAACATCCCCCCTCCAATTTCATAGCGTGACCCCTTGTCCTTGAGCATCTTTTCTTTTGAGAAATGCTGCCATCCTGCACCTTTTTTCTTCCCGTGAGGTATTTTGTATGTTTCTATCATATTCCTCCTCCTGTCCTCCAGGGAGTACATGTTCAATTCCCTAAGCCTTTCCTCATAGGTTTTCAGTTGAATTTCCTGCACCATTTTGTTTGCTCTTCTCTAAACTTTCTCCTCCCCAGCCATGTCCTTTTGAAGATAGAGCCTTCAGAACTTGACACAGTACTCGAGCTGTGGTCTCACTAATGATCTGTACAGGGGCACTATCACCTCCCTCCTTCTGCTGGTGATGCCCCCTGCCTATGCATCCCAACATCCAGCTAGCCTTCCCTACTGCCTTAGCACACTGTTTTGCAACCTTTAGGTCACCTGTAATGATCATCCCCAGTCCTGTTCCTGATCTGTGACTGTCAGTGCCTCTCCCCCAAGTTTGTATGTTGCCCTCGGGTTTTTGAGCCCCATATGCATTATTTTGCACTTTTTTGTGTTGAAACCCAGCTGCCAATTTCTTGACCATTCATCCAGCTTTTTTAGATCCCCCTTCATTCTATCCCCCAGTATATCCACTCTGTTATAGTGTTATGTCATCCATGAAGAAGCAAACCTTCCCTCCAGCCCTTCAGTAATGTAACAATTAAAGACATTGAAGAGGACCGGGCCCGGTACTGAGACCTGTGGTACAACACCGGTCACTTTACCTTCTCCAGAGTGAGTGTCATTTACCACCACCCTCTGAGTCTGATTGCTCAGCCAACTCTCTACCCATTTAACAACCTTAGTACCCACCCCATGTCTCTTAGCTTGCTCATCAATCTTCTATGTGGGACAGTGTCAGAGGCCTTGCTGAAATCTAGGTAGGCCACATCCACTGTCCCTCCCTGATCCACTTCTCTGGTTACCCAGTCAAAAAACTCGATCATGTCCATGTGGCATGACCTCCCCCAGTGAAGCCATGCTGCCCTGGATCCTGAAGCACACTGGCAACAAGGCATTTACTAATCCTTTCTTTTAACAGCAATCCCATTACCTTAACCACCACTGATGTTAAACTGCCCCATCCCAACTCCAGATACAAAAGATCCTACTTCCTGGCCCAATAGTTAGGGACACTGGGTTGCCCATCCCCAGTGCCCCTAAGCATTACACTAACACTGGGGTGCCCATTCCCCAGTATTGGTGGGTACCTGCAATAAAGACAAATGTTCAACATCGTTTTCTTTTTTTTTTTCTTTTTGGTTTTAAAACCTGAAATAAAGAAGGGGTTCCTCATTGTCTTGCGCTGCTGTCCCGACTCCCACCCCACCCTCACCACCCCCTGCTCAGCACACTCTACCCCTCAACCCCCCCAAGCACACACACACACACACACACACACACACACACACACTATACTTATCTAACAGGGTCCAACAATGTAATCCTCTCTGGACTGGAGACACATCTTCACTCTTCAAAGTCAGATGGTAACTAAGGACATCAGGCAAGTGCAGTTATTGTATTTCAATGTGATTTGATATTTTACTCACAACTTGGTCAGTTTTTAATATGTTTATCCCAAATTTTCAACATGGTCTTTTGGGACCCCACCTCATGAACAATACTAGTGACGTTTTTCAAATCCAAACAGAAAGGTGATTTTGTAGACGCACTGCAAAATCACTTTTTGGGCAACATTTAAACATTTTCAACTACTGGTTCATGCAGTCGGGTCATAAGAAGGCTATGTTAAAAATATGGGGTAAAATCTTAAAAAACAACAAAGTTATAAAGGTAAGTTGTAATTTTTCAATGCTTATTAATAACGTTGGTAATTTTCAGTACTTTGACAGCAAATTTTCAACATAGCCATTTTTTTCACACCACTTCATGAACATGACAGGTGCCATTTTTCAAATCCTAACTAAAATGTGTTTTTGCACCAGTGATGCTGAAAATTGGCATTTCATCCAGTTTTTCATAAATGACACCTGTAGAGATGTGCAAAATTGGCAAATTTCATTACGCGAAATATTTCGTGAAATTCATGTTTCGCACAATTTTTCGTGGAAGTGAAATTTGGAATTTCACCTGCGTAATGCAAAATTTCACCTGCAGAAGACAAAATTGCTGATTTCACCAGAATTTCACCAGTGAAAATATAACTCCGCAACATCTCTAGACACCTGTCATGTTCAGAAGGGGCAGGGTCATAAAAAGACTATGTTAAAAATGAATGACATGATGCCATTTGCAGGGACAGCTGTTGTCCCAGTGGGGACCATGTTGCCTTCCCATGCTGGTGATCTGAGTTCAGATGAGAGCTCAGGGAACCGGTTGAATGGGCTAGGGCTGTGGGGGATGGTGCAGTGGCCACCCAGCCTGTGGAAGGACAGAGCAGTGTGTAACGGGATAACCATCTACTAGTTATGTGCATAGAATTTTGATATAAATATATATTTTAGACGCCTGCTTAGGAAACAGGCCAAGCAGCAAAGCATCATGGGACCTGGGATTTTAAGAGGGAAGAAGGATCTGCCCTCTCACTGACCCCATGGATAAACTAATTAAGAGCTTCCTTTTGACACCTGCCTGTCAGCGTCTGTGTTAGCTGATATAACAGGTTGTAAAACCAGCCACTACTTTGAACCTAGGAAACCTGTTATAAAATATTGCATTTTACGACATCAAGAGGTAAGCCAACTCTGACAGATACCTGTGAAACTCTTCATAGCTAAGATAAGTGTCTTGCAGGATGTTGTTCTGAGAGATTAAAGGGATATTCCGTCCTGTCATAATTCATGCTTTGTGGCTCACTAATTAAAAAGTATATATTTTTTTAATTGGAATGTTTAGCAGTGTGCAGTGGCATGTGACTAATTCAGTATGCAGGAATGAGAGTGACCTCATAGCCAGCATCACCACAGAGCTGTGACCTCACAAGTTGGGTGGGACCCCTTTCTCCCCTGATATTGTCAAGCTGCTGAGGGAACATTGTACTCTTTTTACTTTGGACTTCTGAAAGATCACACTCTTGTTCCAACTTTTCAAGACATAACACACTTGTGTTCTGGACCTAAGAAGCACTTCTACCAAAATTAGGTAATTTCAGCACCCCTATTTACCAACTGAAACTAGGGAAGGATTAGCTATTCTGTGTAAGGCAGTTTGTGTATAATTGTCCATTTATTTTTCTGACTGTACCATTAATGTTATATGTTCTGTGTTTTGTATTTTATTTACTATTTTTAATTATAGTAAACTGTGTCTTCCTTGAAATCCTGCCTGAGCCATTTTCTCATTTTCGGTGTGAATGCTGGGACAGTGTTGATAATTCTGACATAACTGTTAAAGTGCTTCTAGTGTGTCACCATATGCAGCACGGTAAGGAAATGCCTAGGTCTCAATTGAGTCAGAAGGGGGATTGTGAACCAGGTTGTGTGCCCGCTGGGTTAAGTAGTGCACTGCTTTCCTCAAAGAAGGTGGGATATTTAGACCCGTTACCTGGGCGTGCTAGCGAAAAAGGGTTCATATTTGACCCCAGGACTCCAGACTGGTAGTTGCTTAGACCCAAAACAGACTGGAGGGTTTTCCTGTTTGTCTCCTGTCTACATATTGTACTTCAAGGCTGGGCACTGTGGGAGCAGAGTGTCTGACTCTCGGAGTGCATTTGTGACACAGAGTTCTGGTACACAGACAACACCTTGTGGCAGGCTGAGGAGCCTTCCCTCACAAGGGGTTGATGTGAGTGCCAAGATCTGATGGACCCATGCACTACATTGGATATCTTTTACCAGGTTAATGCACTAGTAATCATGTTGACCCTGACCAGAGTTTGTGTTTTATTGTCACTTACAGATTTTTCCTTCCCAGATGCTGGCCTTCCAATGAGTCATCCTTATCTGGAGGGATTTTCTCTGCCTCCTTTCCAGGCAATCACCCTAGTTGTTTACTGTTAGTAGCATCAAATATACATTAATAGGATCTCCCTCCAAAGATCCCTTGTTAAGTTCAATGACGTTTGATATTCTGCTGCTAATTGCCCTCAAAACCTGGAGAATGTCAGTCTTCTGGTAGTTGGCAGCAGCTACACAGATACTGAAAAGGAGCCCCTCCCATACTTCTACCCATTCTGGGTCTCATTCTTGCTCCCATAACACCAGCAAAAAATGTTATTGTCTTCAAACTATGAATACTGTCTGCAGTCTTTTTTAAGGATCAAATAACAAATCTTATTCTTACCTTTTACATGTCAGGACAAGCGAGATCAGATTTCCAAACCCCAATGCAGTCCTTTCTTACAAAGAAGAAGGTATCCCTTGGCAGGCAGCTCTAGTAAAGTTCAATTTGAGTCCCTGTAGTTTCAGTCGATGTGGCAGCTGGCATCCCTCTATAACCCTACTGAAACTGAGTCCTATTTTATACACCTCACAAACAATAGACTGGCTCAGTGGCACCAGTCTGACACCTTTTTGGCACCAACATGTGCATTCAAAATTGAACTGAATTTTCTGATTGGCTTAATCTCCAGTAGTTCAGTTCTGTAAGTCTGTGATGTAACAAGAGGCACAGAAAGACTATTGGTCCAGGCTATATCCAGATACTGCACTGTGGCAGATTATAAAAAGTGTTAAATACATTTCTCCTTTCCTCTGATTCAACTCAAATGTTGCTAAATAAAGCTAAAACAAAGAGAATGGATGGGATGAAATGGAATGAGGGTGCTTTATTGACTTGTGCCACAAATTCTTCAGTGCATTAGTGAGTGCTACATATCTTAACTTCAGCCCAGGAATGAAACTTGGTGCATCAGAAGGAATGGTAGTTCATACAACTAAACTGTTTTTCTCAAATCCAATTACTTGTTTCTCTAGCTAAAATGTTTGTGCAGCCAGCCAATGTACTAATGTGCAGCCTCCCCTCTCCCCAACACACAGTCAGAGGACCAGGAGATTTTTTTTCCTGTTAAAATTTTTGTTGATATTTCCAAAAGAGAATAAAACACTAAAAAAATGACACTGAAATACAGTTCGTACAGTAACAGCATACACAGCAGATCTATTATTTATTTATTTATTTAACATTTGGTAACCAGGAAAAGCACCATGAGCAGAAGCTCATTCCCAGGTGCGACCTGAGACCTGTTGTAGAGCAAGAATGACTAGAAACCTGGCCAGCCTGGTGGCACTGAGGGTTGAGGCCCTGGACGCCACACCTCACTCCACACCGGTGACCCGGGTTCGGGAACAAGCCAGGGTCATCGGGGGTTGGCAGGGGAGGAGATAGATTGAGCGTCCGTTGGACTGCTCTCCATCTCCGGGGAAGGGGGGGTATCTTGCCTCATGCCTTAGTTGCCTCTAGCGATGGCTGGGGGCATTGCAGGGCACTGGCAGACAATACAGGGATTTGCTGTGGTTGACGCCGGGATGAAGTGCATACGGTAGCGTGCATGCTTCTGTCCATTGGCGTCATTGAACGCCACGCATAAGGGGAGAACAGGGAAAATGGGCTCCAGTCACGGCGGCATGATGGCCGTCTTGATGGGGGATTACTTGGGTATGGGGCATGGCATTGGATCCAGTTTGGGTGGATGAGTGTTGGGGGGGCTCTCCACCTACCCGCAGTGGGGGGGGGGCAATCCGTGGGAGTTTGCTGCATTCCGAGCCAAGGGATCCTCGAGATGGTTGCTGGAATTCTCTGAGGTAAACCTGGACATGGATATAGGTAGGCAAACTGGTCACCCGGGGAGAGAAAGAATAACCAACGAAAAAAAAAAAAGAATTACTAGAAACCTACTACTTTGAATTGCATGCTGCCCTGTGGGTTGCCAGGTTGACTTGGTATTACTAAAACACTGTTCAAATATGACAGCACACATGCAACGGTGAGATCTCAGTGGTGCCCCTGTTCTAACTCGTAATTAACTAACCTTCATTACTATGATAAGACCAGGGGAGCGTTTAGCCAACCCTGGGAATCCCTGTCCAGATTAGGACACACACACGTTCTATTAAAACTATATCATCAGGACTTGGATCCATGTTTCCAGTAATGTTAACCACTGCTAATAATTACTGTACACCTGGCAACTGCTTGGAATGAAGCAGTAACAAGATGAAGAAGAACAGAAAATCATCAAAACTATTTACAGTATTTGCAACCATGTGGTATCCCACCAGGGGACTTATAGTAGCATAGCAGGATCTTGGAGAGTTAGGGTCATGGTGTAGGATCTGAGCGAGTGTACATAGTAGAGTTTCCCCAACCCACTTTAGGCAGAGGGGTCATGCTGGTCATGGCAGTATTTTGACACTGAAAAAGGTTTCCAGCATCTATTGTAGGTACTGAGTGACCCTTGAGCTAAGCTGGACATTTTCTCATAGGAGGCTGTCTGGCCTAAAGCAAGCAAAAATTCTGTGAAGGAAGGACATTGAACTGTTCTCCATTTATACAATAGGAGTCTCTTGGCTATTGCTCCCACTACAGTGATCCAGTGTGCTCTCAGTCTGAATTGGGGATGGCCCTGTGGTGCACAGCCAAGGAGCAATAGAGGGGCATCTGGGGTCAATTGAGGGTGCAATGAATGACATAAGTGGCGCACCTTTCCCAGAAAGGTGTGATCACTGGGCATGCCCATAAGATATGTTGTAGATGTGTGCCTGTTTGACTGTACCTCCAGCATTTGTCATGGGTAAGTAGGCCCAGCCTTTTAAGTTTGGCTGGAGTATATACCAATGGAGAAATGTTTTGTTCATGATTAATCTTGTCCATCCATCCTGACAGGATCTGTGTATCCTAGTCCAGTTCTTAGACCATTGGTCCTATGAAATATGGATACCCAGCTCCTTCTCCCATTGGTCTTTAGATGAAAAGATGGGGTCAGGAAAAGCCTCCCTAAGTGCTTTATAAATACTGCTGGCACTCCATCTTCGGGATTTTATCCATGCTGAGATCACAGAGGACTCTGCCGTGGGATCCGAGGGCTGGGGAACGCTAGGTAGATGCTGAGTGGCTTCCCTAGTCTGAAGATACCTACAGAATTAGTTTTGAGGTAACATATATTTCTCAAAGTGCATCAAAGGAATCTAGGGAAGTGGTGTCTGGAAGCAGCAAATCCTGCACTAGCCTGATACTGCTTTTGTCCCAGACCCTCCAGTGAATTGGGGTCGTACCTATAATCAACATAGGGTTGTTCCATAGGGGAGTAAGAGCCCAGGGTATTGATGGAATTTTCAAAGACTTTAGGACTTGTTTCAAGTATTGCACTGATATATTTACAGTGGGGGTAAAGACCGAGAGGGTCTTTGTGTGGTGTGGAGCAGTGTTGCCAGAGGTTGGGGTCTGTTAATAGTAGCTTCTATCTGTCTCCATAGTGGGAAGGAGGAGGCTTGCATGGAATGGAACCATTGAAGTGTTTGTGCAGTCACAGAGGCCTTGTGGTACCCCTGAAACCAGGGTAGTCCCCAGCCCCCACCCCCAGACCAATGTTGATGCAGCTTTGCTCTTCTGAATCGTGAGGGATACTTCCCATGGGAAGTGACCTATCAATGTATCCACCTTCTGAATTTTGATGGGAAAATGCGCTAACAGGTACAGCAGTTTGGGGGCCAACATTAATTTTATCGAGTCTGTCTTACCCGCTAGAGAAAGATGGAGAGCCTTCCATCACTCCAGATCAAACTTGATGGACTATATCATATTGGAAAAATTCACATCTATGAGCTTTGAGAGGTTTCTGTACAGCCTTAACCCCAAATATTTTATCCAGTTAGTTGCCCATTTAAGACTCAACGATGTGAATCCTTGTTCCGGGCTGGACTGATTCAGGGGTAATACCTCTGTTTTAGATTGATTGATCCGAAGGCCAGAGGCCTGAGAGAAGCAAAACAGAAGGTTCGACACAGCTTGGATGGTCTGTGGAGTATAAGCAGTAATCACTAGCAGGGGTATCCAGTGAACAGCGACCACGATTGAGCGCTTTCAAAAAAGGTGACTCAGTCACGGCACCTGTGTTCAGGGCTACCTGGCAGGGTAGCGACTGGATACCTGGGTGGGTGAGGTAGGGCAATGGGAAGTGTACGCATATGTACGTGAGCGCACATGTGCGTGGGGAGAGGAAGAGGAGGGGAGGTATGTGGGAGGGGTGTGGTGGGCAGCTGCCGAGCTAGTCAGCTAGCGTGGTGGAGAGGGTGGTCAGTTGGGATGTGCAGGGTGCAAGGTTTGAGTCCGGTGGAGTGCATTTTTTTTTTTTTGTGCTGGTAGGTGGCTTTTTTTTTTTAAGAATTTCATCCCCTCCTTGACATGGGTTGAGGAATTTAGGGAGTGTGGGGGCACAGTCCCACATGAATGTAAACGATCACCGCCTTTCAGTTCGCCAAGTGTGCCACCACCGTAATTCATTTTCGCGTATGTACAGTCACCCAAATGGCGATTGCTATTCCACGATCACCGTTATCACATAGAACCACTAGCAGGTCATCTGCATAAAGAAAGGTTTTAAGGTTAAGATTATTTATCTGAGTCCCTGGGATTTGGCGTTCCTCTCTTAAGGCTATCACGAAGGGCTTGAGTGCCAGAACGAATAAGAGAGAGGAGGGTGGACAGCCCTGTCTGGTGCCTTTGTGTAGGCCAAAGGTCTTGGACTTAAGGCGATTGATAAGGACCAAGGCCATGGGGGAGGTATAAAGGAGTGCAACCCATGCCTGAAAACTTGGGCCGAATCCCATCTTCTCAAGGGTGGACATCAGATAAGGCCACTCAACTGAGTCAAAGACCTTCTCGAAGTCCACTACTAGAGCTGCCATCGGTTCTATATAAATCTGGGCCCATTATAATATGGATATCAGGGATCTGTGGTTGTCTGATCCCAGCCTCCCTTTCATGAAGACAGTGTGACATGGGTTTATGAGTCCAGGCAGGAGAACATCTAAGTGAGTTTCCAGGACTTTGGCCAGGATTTTAGCGTCGACATTAATTAGCGAAATGGGCTGGTAGTTACCTGAGGCAGTGTGATCTTACCTTTCTTGGGAATTACCATTATAATAGCCTCTCTTAGAGTTGGCAGTAAAATGCCCTTAGCTAGGGACCCCCAGAAAACTCTCAGTAGATAGCCAGAGATTTTCCCTTCCAGGGCTTGGCAAAAATCTGGATGGAATCCATCTCCCCCTGGGGCCTTATGAGGATTGAGGGATCTTATTACTTCCCTGATTTCTCCCTCAGTTATTGGTTCTTCTAAGATGTTGGCTTGGTGAGGGGATATCCTAGGGATGGGCAGGGGGGTCCAGAAACTCCACTATGGTTTGGGGGCTCGGAGGGGAGGGAGTGGCGTATAATGTTTCATAGAACCGAGTCATAATACTATTTATGCTTGTCTGCAAGCTGTTTAAGGTTCCATCCATGTCCTTTAGGGTGGGAATGTGTTGTTCTGCCTGTCTGTCTTTTAATCTGTATGCCAGCAATCTGCTGAACTTTTCCCCAAGCTTCCAGTATGAGTGACATAATCTTTTTAGGGCCAACTCTGCCTTCGTAGTGAGGTGGTCGTTCACCTCTCTTTCAGTAAACTACCTTCCTCTTGTGCACCACTTCCCTACCTCTCTAACAACCTATCTCTCATGTTCTGTTTCTCTCATCCCCACCTTTTTTCCACTCCCCCCCCCCATTCTCTCTTCCTCTCCCTCTCTCATCTCATCCACAGTTTTTGGCACTTACTGTACTTTGTTGTGTGTAAACCTTTATTTGCAAATGCCTGTTTTCACTTACTGTTTTAACTATAGTTGTGTATTTTACCTAAATGTTATTCCTGTTTTGCCTCATACTGTAATCTTATCTCTAACATTCCAGTGTGACTTACTCTTTGAATTAATTGTTTAGTTGAATGTTGCTGCTTCCATCCTCACCGTGTTCACCAATCTCATGTGCTGTGTCACATGTATGCTCATTTGTATGTTATAATGTCTCTCTCCCGGGTTGTGCCTGAAAATAGGCATTTCTATGCCTAGTGCACTCACCCAGTTACCAAAAGCAAATAAATAAATAAATAACTGGGCAAGGAGGTCTTGTGGGGGTTCTTGAGGTGCACAGGCTTTGTATTGAGACTCCAACTCTATTAATCTTTTTTCTAGAGTGGCTTGTTCCTGTTCTGTCTGCTTCCTTCTGTTAGAGGTGAAGGCAATAATTCTGCCTCTTAGGGTGGCTTTGTAGGCCTCCCAAAGGGAGGACTCCATTACCTCTCCTGTGTCAATGTTTTGCCAGTATTCCTGGGTCTCCTCCTTTAGCCAGGAGAGGAACTCCTTATCCCCAAGAAGTAACAGATCCAAGCACTAGGAGGAGCTGTGGGGTACTTCTGGGCCATTTCTTATGCGTATCTCTAGCAGGGCATGATCCGATATTACTATCAGATGAATGTGTTTTGCCACTACCTTTTCGTATTGAGAGTGGGTAATTAGCCACATGTCTATGTGGCTCGAGGATCCATGTATGGGAGAATAATAAGTATAATCTCTCATCCCAGGGTTTTGGGTCCTTCATGCATCCAGTAAAATATGTTCCTCTGTCAGTCTACGAATTGCCTTAACTGCTCGGCGATGTGGTTCTAGGGAACCTGAACTTCTCTCTATGCCAGAGAAAAAAGTAAGATTAAAGTCACTCCCTATCAGCATAGGCAACTGATCGGGGTTAAAGTCAGGTAACTGTTGGTTTAATCTGTGAAAAAAGTCAGGGTCATCCTGATTAGGTGCATAAATGTTTACAAGTATCTGGGCACCCTTCAGAGCTGCTATTTCAGCCATCAGCCATCTCCCTCCTTTGTCCCCCTTATACCAGGATATCATCCAATTTAAATCTATATGAAATAGTATAGAAACTCCACGCATGTGGGTGGGAGCTGTACTGTGGAGTTCCTTTCCTATCCATCCTTGCTTAAGCTTGCCTGCTTCTCCTGAAGAGAGCCTTGTCTCTTGTAGATATACGACCTGAGGTTTAAATTTTTCAAGTGTTGGAGTACTTTTTTCCTCTTGATGTATGAATTTAAACCTTGGACATTCAATGATAAAAGGCTAACCTCCATGAGAAAGACACTTTGTGAATAGTGTATGTGGGATGGATGGTAAAGGCACATTCCAGAGCTCAGCTGTATTAGGACCGATCTAGTCCCTATCTGTGATTGCTGCTGAAGATCCTCTTGAGACCCATGGTTGAACACAAAAAACACATAACTTCCACTACAAAAATACAAGTTATAACAGTAGTTTAAACAAACTTTTCCCCCACCTGGGTATGTCAAGCAAGTTTGATGAATATTTGACATCCCATTACCCAGTGCCCACCCCCTTTCCACCTATATCAACACTAGCACCTGCCCAATGTGTTGGCCAAAACATGGTCAAGACGCCTGCAGTCATCACTATGGGGATACTCATACACATGTGTGAGATGTGTCAGTCACACCAAATCTCACAGAGGCCATCAACTTTCAGATCAGGCCATCACCTTCTCCATGTATAAAGGAGGGTGTGGACTCGGGTATGCAAAATACAGCTGGGTACCTGCTCAACAGGTGCCACTACCTCTGACAGACAGAAGATAGCTTTTAATATATGAGTTGCTCCTCAGGGTGCTGGAGGAAATGACTGCCCAGAGCTGTGCATGTATTGCAGCCTGCCCGACCCCCCGACCCCCTTAAATTAGGAGCAGATAATCTTTTTGTGGAGGGGCACCTTGAGGATTAAGTAGTAGATAAACTCCCATATAACAGGGGAACCTAAGAATTGCCTGAAGGGCAATGCTGATAATAGAATGACCCTGGAGAACACACTTGTGCTCTGTTCCCCAATATCCTAGCCCTTTAAAAATGGGCATTGCCAGAGATACACAAGGATGCGGCCAAAAGGGCCTACCTAAGGCTTCCCTACACACTTTATATTAGCCCTGAAAACTACTCAGATAAAAGTTCCAGGCCATGCTCAGGGGGAGCAGATGAACTTAGTTCCAGACATTTTCATGTATATTGTCATTTTTCCATTACACTTCCCATTTCAGTGCCAGCCTTAAAGTGAGCGCCATAATCAGCAAGTCGCTCACACGGGGAGACAACAGGGAATGGAAGTTCCCCAAGAAAAAAGAAACACACCCAGTCGGTGTGGAAGGGCTTCACCCAGCCTTCTCCTGAAGACCCACACTGGCAGCTACAGTATCCTGAGGCTCAGATGGAGTACCATCCTCTGAGGAAGTCCCTCTAGGTCCCAATACTGGAGCCTCGACTTCTTCTCACTGCAGGAATGCTACGGATTGTGGCCTAAGTGTGGGGCCCTGTGTTGCAGTGGGGGAACCTTGCCATCGAGTGCTTGGAGGGCCACAAATCTGTTGCTGGAGAGGTATGGAGTCAGTGACTCCTGTGAGGTTGTGGATTCCTCCTGGATCTAAGCCACGGGGCTTTGTCAAGGTGTGTGCCTTCCTCCAGTTTCCTGCACCTGTTGCGGTGCTGAACTTTTGGTGCTGGGAGCCAGGATTCTAGTTCTGCCACAGGAGCTGGAAGGCACTGTGGGGTTGGCCCCTTAGAACCTGGATTACTGTCAGCCTCCAGGGTGGTGCCCATGCCGGGGAGGGGCTACTTCTGCCCCTAAGAGTTGCCGGTGATCTCTGCTTGCCCATTCAGATTGAGGGGCTTTGGAGGCAATGAAGCATTCAGCTTCCTGGGGTGAATCAAAGGATTTAAAGGCCCCTCCAACATTAATATATAGTGTGGTGGGGTAGCAGAGGCTATACCCCATCCCCAGCTCTGCACAGGCTCTGCAGGCGTTAGTGAAGGCCTTGCAGGCGAGCGTAAAGACCCTGTGAATAATCCGCATAAATTTGAATATGGTGCCCATGCCAGTCAATGGTTTTCTTCTCCCTAGCTGCTGAAATGATGTCTTCCCGGTCCCAATAACGAAGAAATTTTGCCAGGATGGAACGCAGGCATGCTCCAGGTTGTGGTTTGGGTGCTAGGGAATGATGGGCCCTGTCTATTTCTGTCAGGCCATTCCATTCTTGTGACAGCAGTTTGGGGAGAGTAGACTGTAAAAAGGCTATAGGGTTAGGCCCTTCACAGTCTTCGGAAAAGTCCATAAACCTTAGATTGTTCCAGTGGCTGCGGTTTTCTAAATCTTTAACCTGCTGCCACAGAGTGTTGATCGTGTGGTCTTGGTCTCTCAGACAGGCCATTAACTTGTGGGTTTGGTCTTGGGTGTCCATAATTTGCTGTTCAGTAACATTGGTTCTGCGGGAGAGTGAAATCATGTCAGCTTTAGTATTTTGTGATGCCTGTTCGAGTTTCTCCATTTTGCCAATTAGCTGAGCAAACATGCTTTTTATTTCCAACATGCTGGAGCCTTCGACTGGGGCAGCCAAGGACTCTATGTTGGAGATGCAGGATGGCTGGAGGCCTTGTCCTCAGGGCTGAAACAGTAGCCAACCAACTTGCAGTTCTGAGTGGGTCTCCTCCAGATTTGGTCAGCAGCTTCAGCAGGTAATCCAGTATCTTTTAGTCCATTCAGGTTGTATTTGTAGTAGGTGATGGTTAGGATATTTTAAGGATATTACTGATAGTAGATACGAGATAGGAAAGCAAGCAGCCATCACTGTTGAAGGCAAGCCATGCCCCCCACCCCCAACTGAGCACCAGGAGATTTAAAACATAATATATATGCTGCATCTGGTTTGCCAGTTAAATTAAAATATACAGTATGCATGTAATATATAAAACAGCCTCCTCTCCCAGTCTGAGGCTCTATGCCTGATCCTCTTGTGCTGCAAGTTTACATTATGGGATGGCTTAGCCCGAGATTCAATACAGGGGAAGAAACTCCTGCCACAAACTAAATACAAACCAGCCTCTCCCAGCAGCCTTTGTTCGGTGTGTTTCAAGCAGCATGTTTGCACTGAGCTCCTGCATGATCTGTGTGGCTGTGCTCCCCTTTTCCTGGTGGTCCCTGCCACCCCCTTGCCCTCCTCCCTTTCCAGCTTTCTTCTTGCTTCCTCGTGTTTGTCTCTCATGCCCTTCTCCCCTCACTCCCTGTCTTTCTGCTTCCCTGCCCCTGTGGGGTTTCTTCTTGGTGTTTCTGCTGCCCCCCCCCCTTTGCCTCTCCATGTTTTTATCTTTCCTTTCTTTTGGCTGTCCCGCTGCTCTGGCAGCACTGTTTGTCTGCCATGCTTTAGCCTCGCTCCTTATCCTTTCATACGTCCTTCTGTTTCAGTCTCTCCCAGTGTTGCCAGTGCTCGTTGCTGGCTCTGCCTTTCTTTTGAGAGATTTCTCTGTTTTTGTTTGTGGCACCAGCCTCAGAGTTCCGAGTTTAGTAATGCAGCAACATCACCACCTGGGGTATAACCCAGCATTGGCCACCATGCGTTTTCAGCCTATTCCATATTTCCTCAGTAGGAATCATTTTATCCTAGAACGGACATTGAAAGATACCAAAAACCAAAGACACCCGCACTGGACAGGTGCTACTTTAAATGAATCGAGTATTCATATTTATAGTAATGACACAGCCATGTACGTGCAGAAGAGAAACTGAATCTTTCAGCGACTGCAGTGCAGCCTGGTTGGTGGGACTCTCCGGAACAAGGCAAGTGGGCATGAGGGCAGGGGTGTGCAGGAGCCAGTGCCCCAGAGGGGGATGCGTACAGGACAGTGGGGGAAAGGTATAATGGTAAGGGGAGAGAGGGCTGAGGGGGGACATAGCAGGGACAACAGATGGTGGTTGCAGCCCAGGTGAGGGTGGTATGGTAGACAATGGGGGGGGTTGCAGGTGGCATATTGACTAACAAAGGAGGGGAAGCTAGCCTCGACCAAATTTTGAGTAGATGAGATATGGAGGCAGGAGGGGAAGGTAGACCAGGTCCAAGAGCTTGTGGACAGGGAAGGGTTGATGAGTGTGGGAGGCAAGGTGAAGGGAGGAAGGTGCAGCCAAAAGGGGAAGGGGTGGAGAGGGAAGAGTGGTGGTGATAGGGGACTCTATCCTGAAAGGGATCAGGTGGGGGGGTGAATGGTTAAGTCGGATATAGGTGGAATCTGTACCAGGATTGACAGCAGACAGGGCAGGGCAGGCTCTGCTCAGGTGTGTTAGGGAGGAAGGGAGAAACCTCACATGGTGGTCCATGTAAGAACTAATGACCTCGGGTGGCTGCATGGTAGAGTCAGTCAGGGAGAAATTTGAAGATCTGAGAAAGTTTTGTTCAGAATTTGGGAACTCAGTGGCCTTCTCAGAGGTGCTACTGGTGCCAGGGGCAAGCAGAGTGAAAAAAGAAAGGATAGTGCAGTTTAACTCCTGGCTGGGGTGGTGGTGTGGCTCTCATTGGTATTGGCTGGTAGAAGGATGGGGGGATACATGGAACACCAACGATTTGTACGCAAGGGACAGATTACACTTGAGTAGGGTGGCCCAAGGGGCGTTGAAAGGCAAATTGGAGGAATATATAGTTTCAAGTGTGTTTTTAAACTAGACAGGAGGAGGCGAGTATGCAGCCAGTATGCAGGGTCACCAGAAAGGGCAGCTGAATGAGCTGACCCCCCCATGACAACAGTGACTACAACAGAAGGCCAAAGAAGAGAGGGGGGGCAGGTCATGGGACCACGGGGTGGGAGGATGGATGGGAATGGTGGAGGGTGCTCTCCCTGAATGCAAGGAACCTGGGTAACAAAACAGCTGAGCTCCAGGCTCTCTTAGTAGAAGGGATGGTGGACATTGCAGCCATCACTGAGACTTGGGCCACCCAACACCAGGATTGGGATCTGGCAATCCCAGAGTACAGAATTTATAGAAAGGACAGAGGAGTGGGGGGAGAGAGAGTGAGGTGGCAGTCTATGTAAGAGATGGGATTAGTTGCACAAGGGATGAGGGAGAGGGAGAGGAAGAGAATACGGAGGCACTATGGATGCAGCTCTTGGACTCAAAGGGTAGAAAGCTGAGGCTGGGGTGGTGTTTAGACCACCATCCCAGTCTGAGGAGCTGGATAAGGAGCTGGTGGAACAGATTAGGTGGGTATGTAGGAAGGGGAATGTGGTGGTTGTGGGGGACTTAGATCTGCCTGGGGTAGACTGGAGCACCCCTGCCACCTTCAGTGCCAAGGAGCAGGTACTCCTGGATGCATTCCAGGATAGTCTTCTTACCCAGATTGTCATCGTGCAGATTTGGCTAGGCAATACACTGGAGCTGGTGCTATCGAATGGGGAGACGGTGAAGGATCTAAGGGTGGAGGACCCACTAGCCGGGAGTGACCAGCAAATGTTGTGGTTCAAGCTCAGGCTAAGTAGGGAGGCTGTAGGCTCAGAAGCAAGGGTGGTGGACTTTAGGTGGGTGGACTTTGGGAGGATGCGGGAAATGCTACAAGGGTGACTGGAGGGGGTTAGGCCAGAGATGGATGCACAGCAGAAGTGGGATATTATCAGACTTGGGCTAACAGAGGCTACCAAGGCTTGCACCAGGACTCTGAGTGAAAAGAGCAGAGCCAGGAAGCCAAGTTGGCTAAACAGCAAAGTGCTGGGGGGAGGAGGAAGGAGAAAAGAGCTGTGTATCGGAGATTCAAGAGGACAGGGAGAGGAGAGGACAGGGAGGTGTATGAAAGTTGGTCCAAGGAGATAACCAAGCTGGTGAGGGAGGCCAAGGCCTCCAGAGAGCTGAGGTTGGCTCAGGGAATTAAGGGAGGGGAGAAGGACTTTTTTAGATATGTGGGGGAGAAAAGGAAGTGCAGGGACCAAATAGTGCAGATCAAGAAGGGCAGGGGCTGGGTGGAAAAGGGTGCAGAACAAGCAGAAGCACTAAATGAATACTTCTGCTCTGTGTTCACACAGGAGAAGGGTGGTCCAGTACCTCTGTTTACTGGGAAGATGGGGTCGGTGGGGAGGAGATGGCTGACAGAATGATCGAGGAGAGTACTAGATGGGCTAAAGACACTATGGGTGGACAAGGCACCAGATCCTGAGGGAGATGGCGGAGGTGCTGGTCAGGCTGCTGGCAGACCTGTTCAGCACCTCCCTCGACACGGGATGCATGCCACAGGACTGGAAGATGGACCATGTGGTGCCTATACACAAGAGCGACCCATGAGACAAACCTGGCAACTACAGACCTGTCAGTCTCACTTTCATAGTGGAAAAACTCATGGAAGCGATACTGAAAGAGAGGCTGGTGGCTTTTCTCAAGGTGAATAACCTCCAGGATAGGCAGCAGCATGGATTCATCTAGCGGAAATCCTGCCAGATCAATCTAATAGAGTATTATGATTGGGTAATGAGGGAGCTGGACAAGGGGCATGCAGTGGACGTCCTATATTTGGACTTCAGCAAGGCCTTTGATTCAGTGCCTCATGGGTGACTAGGGGGAAAACTGAAATCCGTGGGGGTGGGAGGGAAGCTGGTTAACTGGATTGTGAACTGGCTGGAGGGGAGGCAGCAACGGGTGGTGGTGGTAGGGGGACTCTCGACACCGAGGCCAGTGATGAGTGGAGTGCCACAAGGCTCAGTGCTGGGCCTGGTGTTGTTTAGGCTGTTCATATTGGACATCTCGCACAGGGTTGAGAGCAGGATCAGTCTGTTCACAGACGATATTAAAATAGAGGCGGTAGTGGATGAAGATGATGGGTGGAAACAACTCCAGGGGGACCTGACCAAACTGGAGGAGTGGTCAGTGAGGTGGCAGCTGGGATTTAATGCAAAGAAGTGCAAGGTGATGCACTTCAGGGCCAAGAACCCAAGGAAGGAATATTGTTTGGGGGGGTGAGGCTGGAGGTCACCGAGGAGGAGAAGGACTTAGGGGTGTTGGTAACGGAGAACATGAACAACTCTGTTCAATGCAGGAAAGCTGCAGCAAAGGCCAACAGGATGCTGGGGTGCATAGCAAGAGGATTCTCATTCAAGCATAGGGACATTATCATGCCCCTGAACAGATCATTGGTCAGGCCGCACCTGGAGTACTGCATGCAGTACTGGCGTCCATATCTGAAGAAGGATGTTAGACTGCTAGAGGGGGTGCATTGTAGGGTGACAAAAATGATACGCGGGATGGAAGGTAATTCCTGTGAGGACAGGCTAAGGGATCTGAGTTTGTACACCCTGGAGGAGAGGAGAGATGGGAGGATATGATTGAAACATTGAAGTACTTCAAGGGGATCAACAAAGCTAACGCTGATGGGTTATTTAAGCTGAGGAAGGGAAGGGACACAAGAGGGTATGGGCTAAGATTGGAGGGGGCAGATTTCGGAGAGAGATGAGGAGACACTACTTCACGAAAAGGGTGGTATCAAAATGGAATGTCCTTCCTGAGGGGCGATTTCATGTAAGACGGTGGGTAGTTTTAAAAGGGCATGGGACAGGGCACAGGGGAGGGTCTGGGTAGATAGGGTCGAGAACAACGGGGAGGGGGGCAGGGCAGCTATAATCTAGGGGTGCTAGCTGCGCACTCGAGCAAACTGGATAGACCATGAGGCCTGTTTCTGCTGGCAGATTCATATGTTGTATGTTGTTTCATCATGAAAATCTGTCTTTGCAAAACAGATTCTCTAGTTACGGTATAGTACAATTTTTCTTCATTTTGTCTTATTCATGCTTTATATTTGCATAGATGAGGCAAAACTCCTTGGACAGTACATGAACATAATTATTACATCCTGCAACAATAAGCTAAATACAATTTGATGCCTTCGTGATATGCTCCCATTTACATCAGTCATTCAGTAAATTCTATGACCTCATGTACTGCTGCATTTTCTCAGTTTAGGCTTGGCTGCTTTAAACTGCATCAGCATGGCCTGATAATTTCCTAACCACCACTGCTAATTGCTCCACAGTTCCTATTATTCTACAGGAAGTGGTCTGTGTGTTAATACAGTATGTCTCATTTAATGGGATACTTCACTCCAGCACACCATAAGCAGTAGTGCACGGAACACGAACATGGGTCTTTCATTACTCCTCTTACAATCCAACGCCTAGTATCTGCATCATTTTCCCAGACTACATTTATACAGTGTTTTTCCTTATGTCAGTTCCTGCTCCTTTCCCCCTTCAAGTCCATAATCTCTTGTGTTCTGCTGTTCTCATCATCATTCTGCCACTTACTACTCCTGCTCCAGCTTCTAAGTGTAACCCCCCTACAAATGGGGGTTCCCAAAAAGTTTTCCTTGAGCTTGCCTAAATGCTCACTGCCAGGTTGGTGTCATGCGTTTTAGCAGTTTAAATGTGATTACCAAAGCTTGTATAGCCTCTGTGTACTGTCTCTTTAAGAGCTCCCTGGATTGCAGTATAAGTAATCTGAGAGGGAGCCCTGTTAATAGATGTAACTATTTGCTGAAAATCATTTAGAGTGATAATGATAATGTAGTTTGTTTAACCTGCCTTCTTTGCAGCAAAGACTGTTTTGTTTGTCTCCACTATCTTGGTCCTGGACTGCAAATTGGACCAATCAGTACTAGTGGGACCTAAAATGAAGCTGGACTACAGGAGCTGTCTGGAGTCAAAATCTGTAGGAATTGTAGTTTTGGACTTTTGGTGCCTTTTTGCAACTGAAGGGGGAGCTGTTGTTGTGACTGACAGACAGATCAGCCAACCGAACCTTTTGGATCTTGGGGAAATCCCAGACTGCCTGTAATGTTCAGTTAGATCTAAGTTGGAAGCTGAAGAAGAAAGAGCTGAAGTGATTTTGAGCAGCAATCCTGAGTGGATTCGCATGGGAGAACTGTGAAAGGGCTGAGTTCTTGGCCTGCATGTCTGCCTACTGCCCCTGAGAGGGAGAGAAGAGAATTATTTTGGACTAAATCCAAGATTGTGAGAATGAAGTAAGCCACAGATTTTTTACCAGGCTCATACCTGAAGAAGACCGAAGATTTTGCTGAATGCGATCGGCCTGTCAGGATTTCCAGCTGCTTCGGAATCCCCAGTTTGTGCAGAGACTTTGCGATCATGACCGGAGAGCGGTTTGCTTGGTACTGTAGAATTTCCCTACATGTAAATGTGCTGTGTATGGAAAGTGGGTTGTGATTTGTTCCCCCACTGTGTGAACTGTGTTCTGCTTGCTGGAAGCTGTATCCAGCCCAAAATGAACTGTATCCGAATTTGTCTCCATCTGGCCTGGGCGTTGCCACACTGGCCCAGCCAGACTACCCGCTGCATAGAGAAAGCCATTGACGAGAGACCTGCATGGGGATCAGCCCCCTGCTCCACGCTTGAAAAGGAACAACGCCTCGGCGAATTGTGTGGTCCCTGCTTCTCCTGGCACTCCAGATTAACCACCTGCTATCTCGATTTTTATCCAGCCTGTGTCCTGTCTTGGGTATTGTGAGTAATCATCAGGGTAGCTCCCTGCAACAACAGCCTGATTTAATGGTGTGTCATCTGATTGTCTTGTTATTTTTTTTTTCACGAAATGAGCCCTCCGGCTCCAGATTACAAATGGTGTGTGTTGTGCATGTTGTTTTTCTTCCATCACAGGGCCCCAACCAGCTGCAACATTCCTGGCTAGCCCACCATTCTCCATCTGGGTACCCAGACTGCATGACTGTTTATAGACCCTGAAGTGCATGCATAACTGTTTGAATGATGGAGTCTTTAAGTAAATTAACCTGATTACGTCCCTCCCTTGTTCAAGTCCCTTAAATAAATCAGATCTAACTTGTTTTTGCATTTACCCTGACTGTGGTTCCAGTTTGTGCAAGAGTACTGTACTGCAGTTATTTGCTGTGTATAACCTTGTTTTACAGGGGGTCCCCAAGACCAAGCCAGAGGAAAGCCCTGGTGGAAAGTGCAAACAGTGTGGGTACTTGTGTGGTGTATCAGGGGTATTGTGAAAGTGATTATTGTGTATTGCTCTGGCCACTAGTAAGGAAAGAGGGGGTTTACAGTGTCCTGGAGGGCTGTGCCCAGGTTAGCTTGACCACTACCAACCCTGACCTCTGGGTGGAGGCACCCGTTTCAGAACTCAGACTACTTAACCTGCTACTAGCCAAGCAGGCAGGGCTAGTAGCCCTTGGGATATCACCACCTAGGGGTTACATTTTGGAGGCTCACCACTGGGATTTTGTGCCTTCTAGTGGCCAAAAATTACGAATTATTGTTAAAGATTAATGGCTACCCCAGTAGAAATGGCTGTACACCAGTTGGTTGGGTGGTGTATTGGGCAGGAGATCAACCCCCAAAATGCTCTGCTTATACTGGATATTCCCCTGGGTATCAGTAAGGACACTATAGAGGGAGTACTCTCCAAA
Organism: Neoceratodus forsteri; assembly: GCA_016271365.2. Lineage (NCBI taxonomy): Eukaryota > Metazoa > Chordata > Ceratodontiformes > Ceratodontidae > Neoceratodus > Neoceratodus forsteri. Next base: position 1,095,433,995 of record CM057459.1, read on the forward strand.
GTTGAATGTTTAAAAAACCCTGTGTTGGTGGGTCGACAGGCTGATTTGATCGCCCAAACTTTCATAGCCTTAGTAGAGTTTAGTGACCTTGTGGACAGCTCTGAAGTACCACAGACTATTGCCCCAGAAGGGGTTCCAGCTGCCTGGAGAGTGATACCAAATGACAGTAAAGACCCCGGGGAGGATAAGCTCCCACCATTATCTGAGACTTTTGAGGAGAAATTTGCTAAGTTGTTGCTGGAGGAAGGGAAAACCGTAGAGGACTTTAAGAAACTATTCCTGCTACCTGGGGGTGTTCCTTCCCCAACACCCCTCCCACTCTAGCACCTGTTACTGCCCGGCCTTCTGTGCCCCTGCCAATGCTGGCCCCTATATCTGTACCTGCCACTAGTCATGACTCCTATCGAAGGCTGAGAATCTTCTTGGGCACCCTCCCCAACCCCCAGGGGGAGGATGACTGGGAGACCTGGATAGACTATGTTGCTCCCTTGGTACCTGAGTGGCAGTGTGTGGAGGCTAAGAAGTGGAAAAGAATCATAGAAAATTTGAGGGGTCCTGCCCTTGAATCCATTACATTTTTGAGGTCCACAAACCCTGATGCATCTGCTCAGAAGTACATTTTTGCACTCGAAGTCAATTTTGGGAACATTGAGTCAGGGGAGAATTTGATGTGGAAATTCCGAGGTACCAAACAATGGAAAAGGGGAAAGTTTGTCTGCTTATGTTACTTGTCTAGAAAGAGCTTTGCAGAAAGCTTACCGGAAAGGTGGGGTAGCCATCAGTGACTTGAACCATGTGAGATTTGGGCACATACTGCAAGATACAAAGCATTCTAAATTGCAGATCCTCCAGTTAAGGCTCCAGGATAGGAGAGGTAACCCACCTGACTACTGTGACTTGATAAAAGAACTCTGGAAGGTTGAAAGGGAAGAGGGAGATTGTAATTATGGGGTGAGTGCAGCTCAAGTGATCATGGCACCTGAAAGCCCTTCCGAAATGGAGACCACTAAGGGTGTCCCGCCACGGGCTAAACGGTGGGGAGAGGAGTTGCTGAAGGAAGTCAGAAAGGTACAACTGGATGTTCTCACTGAGGTATCCCCTATTGACAAAGACCCTGGCCCCTGTCAGGACGTGACTGCCATGGGGGTTGGGGTACATCCTCAGGCATCCGCTACTGAGAGTGGCTTTTCGGCTGAGCTCAAGGAAATGACTGCCACCCTAAAGGAACTTTTGAGACATGGCACACTACCCGCAGAAGTCAGATCACAATCTCCTGTCGATGCTCCAGCATCCACTGCTATGTTTTCCCCAAGGATGCCCCGAGAGCATGTCATTTGTCACAATTGCAGCAAGGATGGCCATATGAAGAGAGAATGCCAGTCTCAGAAGGACTTAGAGAAAGTGGTGAACCAGCTTCAAGGAGAGCTTCAGAAAACAAGTCAGTGGTCAAGGGGTGAACAAAATGACCGCAGTAAACACTTCGGCCATCCTAACTCAAACCCCTCTGTGGCTAAATTGTCTATCCAGGCCCCTGCTGTTGTCCCTCCAGACTGGTCCAAGATAGTGGGCCCTTCAATGGAGACTAATGTGGCTGTGAATGCTATTCCTACTCGGGCTGTGCTTGACAGTGGGTCGCAAGTGACCATTGTGTTTCAGGACTGGTATGACAAACACTTATCTGATGTGCCCTTACAATCCCTGGAAGGCCTACATGTGTGGGAGCTGAGCAACAAGTCTTATCCATATCTAGGATATGCCTGCCTCTGGTTATCTTTTCCTGCAACTGTCACTGGCGTAGAGGAGCAAGTAGAGACACTGGCCGTAGTGTGTCCCCCACCGGACTGTATGATGGGGTCCCCCTGTTAACTGGGACAAACACCCATATGTTTGGTAGACTGGTGCAATTCTGTCACGAGAAACAAGGGCGATGGACTGGGAGTGTCCTGAGAATTCTGGCTCTGATCAAGAGGGCCTATGATTTGCCACAGAAACCAGAGGAAGTAGACCAGGATGAACCGGTGGGGATTGTGTGGAAGAAGGATCCCAAATCAGTGGTACTGGCCCCTAACACCCAGTGTACCATTCAAGGGGAGGTCCGCCTCTGGAAAGATGTCAAGAACAAAATACTGATGTTGGATGCGCCCGGCAATGAAAAATTGCCAGAAGGATTATTGGTCAAGCCCAGCATCTTGCCTGCTCATGCCCATGCCTATGCACGACGAGTGATGGTCCAGATTCACAATGTGTCAGATCGGGAGATCCAGGTAAACAGAGGGTGCACCCTAGCTACGGTACACTGCAGACACTGCAGTATTGCCCAGCAATAAGCACCCTGGTGAGAAGGAGAGAGTGACCCCAGACTTGTTTGACTTTGGTGACTCCCCGTTGCCAGCTGAATGGAAGGCTAGAATTAGGAAGAGACTTGCCCAGAGAAACCAAGTGTTTTCATTGAAAGAATGGGATGTGGGATGTGTCCAGGGTGTGGAGCATCACATACGCCTGCATGATGAATGGCCATTTCAAGAAAGGTTCCGTCACTTAGCGCCAGCAGAAATAGATGATGTGAGAAGACACCTGCAGGAAATGCTCACTGCTGGCATGATACAAGAATCCAGGAGCTCATAGGCCTCTCCCATTGTGGTTGTGCATAAGAAGAATGGGTCTGTGAGGATGTGTGTTGATTATCGAACCCTAAACCGGCGGACCATCCCAGACCAATACACTATGCCTCGTATACAAGATGCCCTGGACTGCTTGAATGTGAGCAAATGGTTCTCGGTGTTGGATCTTCGCAGTGAATACTACCAGATCCCGATGGCCCCGGAAGACCATGAGAAAACAGCCTTCATCTGTCCATTGGGGTTTTATGAGTTTCTGAGGATGCCACGGGGGATATCAGGCACCCTGGCCATCTTTCAGTGACTGATGGAACATGCGGTGGGAGATATGAATTTGCTGGAATGCCTGGTGTTCTTGGACGATGTCATTGTTTTGGGAGCACCTTAGAGGAGCATGAGAACTGACTGTTTAAAGTCCTAGACCGACTGGAAGACTTCCGCCTCAAGCTGTCCATTGACAAGTGCCAGTTTTTCCAAACCTCCGTGAAGTATGTGGGGCTCATAGTATCTACAAAAGGGATAGAGACTGATCCCAGTAAGGTTGAAGCACTGACTACTTGGCTCCAGCCCCATAATCTGAAAGAGCTACAACATTTCCTGGGGTTCTGTGGCTACTACTGCAGGTTCATAAAAGACTATTCCAAGGTGATTCACCCACTCTTGAACCTTACCCAGGGTTACCCTCCTACCAATCGTAAATACAAAAAAGGGGCCACTAAAGAACCAGAAAAAGTATACTTCCACTCAGGTGAACTCTTCGGAACCCGCTGGACACCCGACTGTGAAGTAGCCTTCCATGAGATCATATACCAGCTCACCCATGCCCCCATCCTCGCCTGTGGTGACCCCACCAAACCCTATGTGTTGCATATGGACGCTAGTCTACAG